>OY728152.1:2105905049-2110905049 GCA_963277665.1 Viscum album
ATGGATTACTAGGTAACTTAGATATATGTATGGGCATATACCTAAGTGAGAGTATCTGTTGATTTCATACTTTGTGGATTATCCTTGTTTGATTTTGTGAGACCTTGAGGGTCTCGGGGTCCCTACTAAGTATCGTTATACTCACCCCTGCATGGGCTATGCCTACACCTCATTGTGCTGGATACAGACTCTAACGACCCAATGTTTTTCAATGACAATTCCCTTCTTAAAATTATGTCATAAAATCACATGAAAGCACAACATAAATAACTTCTAAGTGCTAAGTGACCTTTAAACATAATTTTCTCACTTCTGTATTGGGAAATTTGAAAATCCGACATACACGGTTGTGTTCAAGATGATTTTTGGAGTCTAATGAAACAAAAATAATTTTTGGTGAATAGTAACGTACCCTTTTGAATAGTAACCTACCCTTATGAATAGTAATATGACCCTTATGAATATTATATCATCCAACATAAGAGTAACCTTACCCATGAATAATTAAATAAAATTTAGACATCTTAGAAAGTGACAATTTGACCTTAGTAAACGTTTTGGTATTTTTTAAGTCATAAATAAATAATTATAAATAATTAATAGATTTAAAAGAAAATTTATTTTCCTAAAATATGTTAATTAATTATCAAATCAATGTATTATAGTTTTTAGATAATTTTACAAGACCCTACGTAATTTTTGAAAGCAGAATAAAATCAGTTTTAATTTTTAAAAACTGTTTTTTAAGAAAATTATGATTTTAATTGAATATTAAATTAATCATATTTAGAAAATTATTTTTGAAAACTGGAATTCATTTTTGGATTTTACATGTCAAAATATGGTTGGGGTAAATTTTTGGGATTTTTCTAAAATACTTGAATTTTGTGAACAGTAAAATACATTAATTACCGTATAAATACATTATAATTAAAACCCACTATTCCTGACATCACAAGTTATGTAAGCACCCAAATCCCAAATCCCAAACTCACATGACTTATTTAATATTCTTGGTCATGGATGACTCACTATTCCTTGTCTTAGGGGAAATTAATAAACTAATGAATTTTATATTAAGGAAACCCCTCTCCCCTCCACTATAAAAACCACCCTTCACACCCTCATTTACTCACACCTATCAAGCTCCAATCCTTCTATAAACTCTGCCCAAACATCCTCCCAAGACCCTCTCCCATGGTCAAGAGCTTCTGGTCTCATCAAAATACCAAGCGTAGTTTCCTTAAGGAGGATCTCAAGAGGAAGATTTAAGAGGTAATTTCTCTCCCTCTTCTCCTTTAATTTCATTTCATTTTCAAGTTCATTTATTGATCCCTCCCCACACATCTTCATCCAAATGGTATTTTAACTCCATTATAATATATGTAATGGAATTTTATTATTCTAATTTGATATTATATCATCAAACCATTTTTCCTTGTTCCTTTTATTTTATTAAAGGGAATGTTGTTCGTGAGGTGTTAATTTATCACCTTCAAAAATGACATGTTTTCTTCTTCCATTTCTACCTTCAAATATGGTCATGAAACCATTTTTATGGTTGAACGAGAATATTTTATATGTATTATATCCTTTTTAAAGTTATGGTACTAACTTATGACCATATTTCTAGTGATAAAATAAAACAAGTTCATTATGATCGAAAAATTGCTCAAATTAACCCAAACAATCCTCATTTAATTATTATCTAATGATTCATCCACATGGATATAATATAATTAATTATAAGATCATTAAAACTCTTGTCATAGCATTAATAAATTTTTATATCAGTTCTGTATGTTTACCCATGTTCTACCCGAACTTCAATTTAAGAATACAAGTGAATCACTCAAGAAAACCATAAAAACCAAACATTCGCGAACAATGTTTTTTAAACTCTATAACTCATCCAAAGGAACATAAAATCACTTAAAAAAACCATAATGAACCATATTAATTTAAACAAGGTTCTATATTTCTAATTAATGAATATAATGTCATTATACAAGACATTAAAGAGAAGGAGCCATTCTGATACAAGGTAAGGGGAAATTCTCAAACGCAATTTTATTTCTTCGGGTTCTCCCTTTTTCACTCCATTTTTTTATATGGTTACTCCTTAAAAATCATTTGTTCATCATTTTATTTCCTTTTCTAGGATATAAATGTTCACCACTATTGTTTATGTCAAACAAAATGTTTTCCAAAAGAACTCTTCTTCTAAGAACTCACCTTTTACTTCTCATTCAAGGTTGATGGTTCTTATATCAAGTATGTTATTCCCTCTTTATTTTGGGAAACTAATGTTTATGAATGTGTTATTATGTGATGTAACCCATTCATTTCCATCTGTTATTTATTTTCACTTTTGATATATGTTCCATGTGGCAGGCATGATAATTATAATGTTATGATGTGACGGGTGCACCCAGAATTATATAGTGCAATATGAATGTTTGAATGTGACGGGTGCACCCGGAATTATACAGTGCCCCAATGAATTGGGTAAAGTGATGAATCTAATGAGTAAATGTGAAATTATTTGTGAACAATATTCTATCTTGGTTCACAAGTATGCGTGGTAGTTAACCACTAAGACATGATGTTTCATTTTTATGCACTACCACATTTCAAGTCTTTTATTTATGCTCCTCTCATGTTCAGGATCTTTTTCCCATGTAATGATTATGCTCACCCCATAATATATTGTTCTTATCTATCCTCTTACTGGGATTCTAGATCACCCCTTTTTATGTATATCCTCAGGTGGCTACATGTACTAAGGATAGGACAAATGGAAATAAGAAACTAGAGAAGAAGAAATTAAATAAATGTTTATGCTTGATATTGTAATTATTATGTATGGTCATAATTTTCCCAAGACACTAAACCATTGGATCCTCTATGTGTAATACATTTATGTATTTTATCTTTAAAATTATGTAATAGTAATGTAAGAAAAGGTAGGGTCGCTATAGTTGGTATCAGAGGAATGGTTTAGTTAATTTGGGAATTAGGATTAGTGAACCCTAGATAAAACCACTTGCATGAGACTAAGTACAAGTAGGCACACTAGAATCTTTACATAGGGATCCCATATGTTATTCTATTAGTATAAATTTTGCAAATAAATAAGTTATTTATTCATTAATTGTTGACTTATGTTTTGTTCTAACCTTTTCTATTTTAGAAAATGGTGGGAACCAGGAGAAACCAGGTCAAAAACTCATGTGAGGGCCAATACAATGATTTCCTGAATGACATCCCCAATGATTTGGGAGGTGGAGTTAAAAACTTCATGGAGATTCTTACCCAATTATCTAAGGTTATGAACAATAACTATAATAATGGGGAATTTCCTCCTTCACCAAAGAGGGAGAAATTGGCTATCGAATGTTTTATGTGGCAACGACCACCGACGTTTAAGGGATCTTCTGATCCACTAGTTTCGGAATAGTGGGTCAACTCTATGGAGAAGATCTTTTATGTTCTTCATTGTTCTGAGATGGAGAAGGTGACCCTAGCCATTTATCATCTAGATGGAGAAGCTGATCAATGGTGGGTTTTTATTAACAACACCAAGCCAAGGGAGGAAATTGAAGAAATGGAATGGGAAGACATTAAGATAATGTTTCTTAACAAGTATTTCCCAATAATTATTCACAGAAAGATGGAGATAGAATTCATAGAGCTCAAGAAAAAATAAGTAGAATCTGTCACAACCTATAAAGAGAATTTCACAAGGCTTTCAAGGTATGCTTCTGGTTTTGTTATCAACAATGATATAAAAATTGATAGATTCTTTATTGGATTAAAACCACACCTTAGAAAGGCTTTTGAAATTAGAAACATTGGGAGTTATGAAGAAGTTGTTTGATTTTCTCTCAAAGTGGAGATGGAGTTTGGAGAATGGTCCCATGGATATGGTGACAAGAAACTAAAGATGGAGTTTCAAGCTGGAGGATCTAATGATAAAGGTGGGAAGAAAACTCAATGACCCACATGCCAAAATGTGGAAAGTTGCACCATGGGAACTACCTCAAAGGGATGGGGAAATTATTCAAGTGTGGGAAAGAAGTACACCATGCTCAATAGTGTTGAAAAGACAAGAAAAAAAGGAGAATTTATCCGATGAAAGGAGAAACCACTCATGGTTAAATGCTACTACTGTAGGGAGCTAGGGCACAATAAAAACTAGTGCACTAAACCTCGAGTTCTCAAGGGTAATCAGCATCAGCAGCCACCAAATCCAAAGGAACAAGGGAAGGCTTATTACATCACTACTGCGGAGGTGGAGCATGATAATAAAGTCGTACAAGGTACACTTCCTATTCAATCAAGAATGGAAAAATTCTTATTTGATTCTTGTTCTATGCATTCCTTTATATCTTGCAAGTTTGCTAGAACTATATAATAGAAGACCTGAAACCTTGAAGTAGAGATATCTATAAAAACAACAAGTGGTTCAATCATTGCAACCCAAGTGTTTGACTCCTATCCTTTTGGCGTATGTGGGAAGATTCTCCCATCGAATCTTGTAATACTACCTTTGGTGGAATTTGACGCTATAATGGGAATGGATTAGCTCTCGTTATATAGAGCTCATATCAACTATCGAGAAAAGGAAATATATTTTCATATTCTGAACCATCCCATGCTCCTCTACAAATTCAAGGAAGATCATGAATCTCCTTTGAAAAATACTTCAATGGTGTGGGTGTTGATTCCTTTTGAATAATCATACCTTGCCCAAATGGTTGAGTCGAAGGAAAGTGCCAACCATGAGGAAATTCCCATCGTGAGGGAATACAGTGATGTATTTCCTGAAGAGTTATCGGGAATTCCCCCGGATCGTGAGGTAGAGTTCTCAATGGAAATCATACCCGAAGCTAATCCTATCTCGAAGTGTCCCTATAGGATGGATCCTATTGAACTGGAGGAGTTAAAGAAGCAGTTGCAAGAGCATCTAGATAAAGGTTTCATATGCCCTAGTGCATCACCTTGGGGTGCACCAGTGCTCTTTGTGAATAAGAAGGATGGAACAATGCGGTTGTGTATCGATTATCGGGAACTCAACAAGATCACCATAAAAAACAAGTATCCTCTCCCAAGGATTAATTACTTGTTCGATTAGTTAATAGGTGCTCAATACTTCTCAAAGGTGGATCTCTGTTCGGGATATCATCAGGTAAAGGTGAAGAAGGAAGATATTTAGAAGACTGCCTTCCGAACAAGGTATGGGAACTATTAGTTTTGGTGATGCCCATTGGAATTACTAATTCCCCTGCAATCTTCATGGATTAGATGAATAGAGTCGTTAGACATTACCTTGACAAATTTGTGGTAGTGTTTATCGATGATATTCTCATCTACTCCAAGAGCAAGGATGAACCTTCAGAACATCTAAGACTTGTGTTGGCGACATTGAGAAAGGATAAGTTGTACACCAAGTTGAGCAAGTGTTACTTTTGGATGAAAAAGGTCACATTCTTGGGACATGTGATCATAAGTGAGGGAATTTCTATGGATCCTTCTAAAACAAAGGCGATTGAGTAATGGACCAGGCCCTATAGTATCAAAGAAATCCATAGTTTTCTTGGATCAGCTGGGTACTATCAATGTTTTGTGAGAAACTTCTCACGATTTTCAATCCTGCTAAATAATCTAACAAGGAAAGGGGCAAATTTTGTCTGGATAGAAGACCGTGAGGGATGTTTCAAGGAGCTAAAGAGAATGCTGATCACTGCACCTATACTCACACTACCAAAAAGTGGAGAAAGTTTTATGATATACAGTGATTCTTCAAAAAAGTATTGGGTTGCATACTCATGCAAAATGATAATGTGATAGACTAAGCCTCATGATAGTTGAAGATCAATGAGTAGAACTACTCGATGTATGATCTAGAGCTAGTAGCTTTGATTTTTTCCTTGAAAATCTCACAGCACTACCTTTATGGTGAGAAGTGTGACATATACACCGACCACAAGAGCCTAAAGTATATATTCACACAAAATGAGCTCAACATGCATCAAAGGAGATGGTTAGATCTAATCAAGGATTGTGATTTCTCTATTCACTATCATCTTGGAAAGGCGAACGAGGTAGCTGGTGATCTAAGTAGAAAGGACCTGCTACTCTATCCATGCTGTGGATTGATAATGACCCTATATTCTTCGATATGCAAAGAATGGATTTGGAAATCATAAGGGCAGGGTATACGTCCTACCTTTCCCAAATGATTGTGAAACTATCCATCCAAGAGAAGATTAAGGAAGCACAAAGGGATGATGTGGAAATACAAAAGAGGGTGAATGCAGTAAAGGAATGGAAGCTGCAGAAGTTCCATATCAATGATGATGGTGTGATTCAGTTTGGAATGAAGCTTTGTGTGCCGTCATCAACCAGGATAAAGAAGGATCTATTGGAAAATACACATAGCTCAACATTCTCTATCTATCCTAGGAGTACCAAGATATACTGTGATCTCCGAGAACACTTCTTGTGGGATAACATGAAGAAGGATATTTTATAATATATATCAAGGTGCTTGGTATGTCAGTAAGTTAAAGTTGAGAAAAAAAAGTACAAATGTATGATACAGCCATTACCTATACCCATTTGGAAATGGGAAAATATTACTATGGACTTTGTCACTGGTATCCCGAAGACATCAAAGGGAAATAATGCGATATGGTTTGTGGTTGATAGACTCACTAAGACTGCCAATTTTATCGTTATTTGGGAAGATCTATCGCTTGAACAACTTGCAAATATATATGTGAAGGAAGTGGTGAGACTGCACGGTGTTCCACTCTCAATTGTCTCTGACCGTTATCCAAGGTTTACATCTAAATTCTGGAGGATCCTTCAACATGCTTTGAGTGCTGAATTAAATTTCAACATGGCCTATCACCCATAAACTGATGGTCAGTCTGAAAGGACTATTCAGAAACTTGAATATATGCTAAGAGTCTGCTCTCTAGAATTAAAAGGTGGATTTGATTAGCATCTCCCATTGGTTGAGTTCTCATACAACAATAGCTTCCACTCGAGTATTCAGATGGCTCCATATGAAGCTCTATATGGAAAGCGATATAGAACACCAACCTGTTGGGATGAAGTTGGAAAAAAGAAATCTACTTGGACCTGATCTTGTGAAAGAGATGACATAGAAGGTTCAAGTCATCCAGAAATAGATCAAAACTGATCAAAGTCGGCAAAAGAGCTATACTGACAACCATCGAAGGGACTTGGAGTTCGACGTTGGAGATAAAGTCTTCCTATGAATATCTCCATGGAAGAGAGTCATGCAATTGGGAAGAAAGGAAAGTTAAGCCCAAGGTACATTGGCCCCTTTGAGATCCTTGATCGTATTAGAGCCATGGCCTATCAACATTCACTTCCACCAAATATGGATCAAGTTCATCACTACTAGAATTCAAGGTATTTGTGATGGGCTATTTGCGATGGGATCCCATCACAAATAAGATTTAGTGTCGTGTCCCCGTTGGAAATAGCCCGTTATAGAAAACGATGTCGCAAATAAGTCACCAATTATATACTTATTTATATATAAGTTATTTTGTGATGGGCCCATCGCTAATAATCTTTTTTGACGGGCCCATAATCTCGTCGTAAATTCTTTTTGAAAATATTTATTCAGATTATTTACGAGGATCCCATCGCAAATAGTATTTGTGACGGGCCCCTAATCCTGTCGCAAATACCTTTTTTAAGAAAAAATTATTTAGACTATTTGTGACGAGATCCCGTCGTAACAGATCCCGTCACAAATAATAAATAAATTTTTTAAAAAATAAATTTAATAAAATTATGATCATTGGAATATTAATTTTAATATTATTAAAATAATAAAAAATATTAAAATTATCAATATTCACAAAAAAATAAAAAAATCATAAAATATTATTATGATTATTAAAAAAATTAATTTTAATATTATTAAAAATAATAAAAAAATAAAAAATATTTAAATTATTGATATTCACAAAAAAATATAAAAAAATCATAAAATATTATTATTGTTATTATTATTATTTTTATTATTATTATTATTATTAAAATAAACAAATATTAAAAAATATAATACTGAAAAAATATATTTAATAAAATTATGATTAATGAAACAATAATATTAATATTATTAAAATAATAAAAAAAATATAAAAAATATTAAAATTCACAATATTCACAAAAACAAATCATAAAATATTAAAAATTAAATTATGTAATAATTGCACCGATATAAAAGACAGAAACTGTAAATATTTTATATTACAACAAATTTAAATTCAAATCTTTTTGACATAAAAAAATCACTGGGGGTCGTCTTCTGGAGGAGGTGGAGGAGCTGAAGGAGCTGGTGGAGGAAACTCCATCCCTAAACTACAAGTCAGACATCGCATGTACTCCATCTACTCGTGATGATGTTGCTGCCATCGACGTATCTCCTCCTCCTCCTCCTCTTACTGATGCATCTCTTCTTTCTACTTCTACAAACTCTCTATAAGGTCATTCTGAGCTCAGAACTCCTTGTGATACTGTGAGCCAAAAGATGATGCCTCTCCATGAGCTCCTCTCGATCTGGACGCCGACATCACAACAGTACCATAATAAGTACCAGGAGTCACATGAGAGCTGATACCAACTACTCGGCCCTTCTCAAAGCCATACTGAGTCGCCTGCATCCTTGCCACCTCGTCGAAATGGTGGGCACTGGTTTGACCAGTCGTCTCTTCCTGACCCTCAGCCTGTTTCTGAGAAGTCGCAGCCTCATATGACTCCTTCAATTCCAATTTGAAATTAAAATTGCGAAAATATTATATGCAGTTAATTTTCAAATTGAAAAAAATAAGACTAACCAAAATCTGATGCTGACGATCACCTCTAATCTCTCTGGTGGCTGGATCACTGTACATCCTCCGATAAACATTGTACTCTATAATATCAAGATGCTCAGCCGCCTATATGAATATAAAATAAACTGTTTATATTTGAAGTTATATAAAATATTTTAAAAAAAATACTTACCAGATGCTCTCTATGCATACTGAATGTATGGATACCAGCTCGATGTGTCACCTCCTATCTCCCCCGATTCTGCCGACCCAATCAAGACCTCCTCTGAAATCTACCACCCAACCAGTGTGCACATAATCCATCCCAAACCGGAGATGAAATTTACTCTGGTCGGTGGGCTCTACATGACTCATCAAATACTATCGCTCCTACTTTCTTAATGGCCATCTTTCTCAAATTGTGCAAAAAATGACACAAACGCTCACGCATAGCCACCTCCCATGCTGCATGGATAGCATCATGCATGCTATCCTCAATGGGATACCATAAACCCTAAAAATAATTTATAATATCAAGTTATTAATAAAATAAAATTCAAAATAAATATTATTTATTTATGTTCCAACCAATGATTGTACATGTCGAGCTGCACATCAACAGGAATCTGTTCCCATGTGGTCCATGGCTAAGAAAAATAATTGCACAAGATAGTGCTCCCATGTCTAACAGCTACATGCACAAAACTGTGAAAAAAGAATAAATAATCAAACAATTTGTATATATGTAAATAAAATAATTAAATCTAACTAAAATATATAGCTTACCATACCTCTGTGTGCATGGATCGAAGCCAAGACGTGGATGTCACTCGGGGATAGGGTCAGGAATCATCACTCACACAAGATCATGCCCCCTCTGCGTACCTCCTGAACCACTAGTAGGTTGAGGGTCAGATAATCCCACATCCTCATCATCCAAAGGTAGCTCAGCCTCCTCTAACTCATGAAATAGATCAGAGTCCATCAAAAACACAAAATGATTTTTGTTAGCAGATAGTTGAAAATAACTAATATATATATATATATATTAGTTATGATCATAACCAGCATTTAATTATGCCAATGTTCACCTTCATCATAATCTTCATATCTGACGACGTCAATGTCTTCATATTCCTACCCAGCATCATCAATATCCATATAAGTTTCACTTTCATCATCCCTTATCATTTCAATTTCATTTGTAACATCATTAACATCTTCGTCACCATGGACCCTTAATTGTGGGGTGTCCTCATCGATATTCATGTTTCTTTTTGAAAAATATGGATTGTGAGTAGTCTCTTGAAAATTTTCAATTTCTTCCACTTCAACGGAACCACATTCAGTTTGAGTAAATTTATTTTCCCGAGATTTCATTTTTATTATGCTCCACCAATCACCCAGGTCTCTTGAAGTAGCATAGTACTTTGCATAATGAACTTGATGTGCCTGTTGAGCCAGTAAAAATGGTTCATTTACTGCAAGAATACTTTTATATTTAATATCGACGATTCCATGAGTCATATGAACATGAAAGACTCTCTCAGTATCCAACAACTGACATTTAAACATCGTTATATAATTTTTTTCCAAGATAACATAGCTCAATAATTTCATCCAGAATGTTGTAATGTCAACTTTCATTTCTCTATGATGCAATCCTCTCAAACAAACTCCATTGTTCATTGTTTTTTTTATTCCCCATATATGGTTGTATGAAATTGAAAACCATTCACCACCTATGCATTATAATATTTCACCATTTTGGATGGTGGGTTACTCAATATACATAGTCGCTTATCAATTTTATCCACATGTTGAGACACCTGAAAATTTGTAAAACAATTATCAATATAATAAATAGTAAACTGAATTGATATTAAACCATCAATAATTAATTTTACCAACTTTTGAAACCATTGATAAATTTTTTTTGTCTGCATTCTTCAAGAGCAGCTACTGTAATTTTTGGAACTTCTTTCTTAATATGATTATCATATAACATACAAATAAAATAAGTATAAATTTTGTAACAGAAATTATAGAATAAGTGATAGAAGCACTCACAGTACAAATGCTGTCATTTCTTCACAATTGAGCAGAACATATGTATGATCTCTGTGATGTTCATCGTATGAAATCCATCGTTCTTGAACTCCACCGAAGCCAAGATTTGGCTGATTAAAAACTGATAAATGATTTTCCATTTCATCATTAACATTTCCCTCATTCCATCCCATGTGGTTTTGTTTTGAGGGATATTCATATTCAAAATAGTGAGAGAAGAAAAAAGCAATTTCCTCTTGCAAATAAGCTTCAGCAATTGAGCCTTCAACTAATGCTTTGTTACGTACTTTTTTCTTCAATTGGTGTATGCATCTCTCAAATGGGTACATCCATCAAAATTGTACTGGACCTCAACATTTAGCTTTATATGGAAAATATAATATCAGATGTTCCATTGAGTCAAATAAAGAAGGTGGAAATAGTTTTTTCCAGTTTACATATAATTACAGCAACATCTTATTCCGGTTTTCTTAGCGCATCGTAGTCAGTTGTCACTGCACAAATGTCTCGAAAAAAATATGATATGTCTGTTATCGAATCCCAAATCATAGAATTCAACAAACCTCTGAATCAAATTGGTATAAGTATTTCCATTATAACATGAAAATCATGACTTTTTAATCCGATAATATGACCATTCTTAACACATCTTCCCAAATTGGAAGCATAGCCATCTAGAAGTTTCAAATCTGCAATCCACTGAAAAAATAATAAACAACACTCTTTGGATAGTGTATAAGATGATTTTGGCTTCATTAACCTCTGTGATCTGACATTTTCAAATAGTTCAAGTTCTGGTCACCTAAAAATTTGGGCAAGATCTAATCGTGCTTTTACAGTATCTTTGGTTTTACCTGGTGTATCCAAAACAATATGAAATAAATTATCAAAACAGTTCTTCTCAATATGCAAGACATCCAACATGTGGCGGACCAATAAATTAGACCAATATGGGAGATCCCAAAAAAATGTTTTGTTTTATCCAATTATGTTCTTTCCCAAAGCCATGAATTTTCTGTTGGTTTACTATTGGCCCAATTGTGATGGGAGGTAATGAAAATACAACTGATTTTAACTCTGTACTTGAGATCATTTTTGGATGATCATCTCTTTCAATTGTGCCTTTTCTGAAATGAGATTTTTTTCCTTCAAAAAGGATGATCAGTAGGAAGAAATCTACGATGACAGTCAAAATATAAAGGTTTTTTTTCCATTGATGAGCATAAAAGCTTTTTTGTCTTTCATATAGTAAGGACATGATTTCAGACCATGTGTACTCCAGCCAGATAACATGCCATATGCCGTAAAGTCACTAATCATCCACATCAATGCAACTTTTAATGTGAAAATTTGTTTTGCAGCAACATCATATGTACTAACACCATAAATCCACAATGCATTTAACTCATCAATCAATGGTTTCAAATAAACATCAATATTCTTTTTCAGATGTCATGGGATTAATAAGGTCAAAAAGATATAGGTCTCCTTCATCAACATCCTTGTAGGTAGATTGTACGGAGTTATAAAGATAGGCCAGCATGAATACTGACTACCATAAGAACCAAACGGACAGAAACCGTCAGTAGAAAGACCCAATCACACGTTTCTGGCTTCTAAAGAAAAAGACGGATGCAGACGATAAAAATGTTTCCATGAATCACCATCAGATGGATGATTCAAGATTTTACTGGTTAAAATATTGGTTTTTTACCATGACATCATTGACGCTGTGTTATGAGACATAAATAAATGTTACATCCTGGGTGTAAGGGGGAAATATCTTTACTTTTTTACAGGAATTGATCCAGACTTCCCTGGTTGAGCTTCTTTGTACCTCGATTGTCCACATGTTGGAAAACTATCCAATGAATCATTTTCACCAGAATATAATTTGAAATCATTAGCACATGCATGAATATTTAGATAACTAAGGCCTAGATTACGAACCAACCTCTTACTCTCATAGTAATTTGCAGGCAACACCTTTCCTTCAGGTAACAGTGTTTTAACTAAAGAAAATAACTTATCAAAACAGTTGTTTGACATTGTATTATCTGATTTAATAGCCATAAATTTTGCAACCACTTCTAATTTTCTTATCTTACAGCCATGATATAATGCATCCTCAGTATACCTCAAAAACTCATAAAATTCTGATGGTTCCAAATCAAGAGTTAAATCAATATCATCATGGGTTTTAGTTTGTTGAACAGATGGACCTGCAACATCATGTACTAAATTTTGGAACTATCATGGATCCGGAATCAAGTTATTAGTATCATCTCTGGAACTGTGTTCACCATGTTGATACCAAGAAACATAATCTGGTTGAAAACCAAACTGCAAGAGATGTCCCTCAACCTTGTCAAATGTGTCAAACGTTCTCAGATCACATTTTTTACAAGGACACTTAATTGTTCCTTCTGAAACATATTCTGGTTTTGATGATTCAAATCCTAAGAAATCTTTAACACCCTAAATATATAAAAGATTAAAACCAGAACCATTTGGATTTCTGCGCTGATTTATCCAAGCGCGATCATCTAATAATGACTGAGGTCGACTTCCTTGTTCCATATTTTTCTACAAAATATAAAATCATCACTATTTTTGAATAATTTCAAATTATAAAAATACTATCTGAAAAAAAAAAGATAAATAATTAGTACTAATTAATAATTATCATTAATTAAAGGTGACACAATTTCCAGTGGATTGACAGCTACTCTTTTGTCTGACGGCTCATTTACTTGCATCTTTCTCACACTGAAATCACAATGAAGAATCTAGTCGAGGTATGCATATTCATTATCGTGCATACGAGAATGAATATGAGTACCTCTGACCAGATTCTTTATTGTGATTTCAGTGTGATAAAGATGCAAGTAAATGAGATGTCGGACAAAAGAGCCCCCTTTTCATTGATGAATCATCTTCTTCCAACTGTCATCGCCTGAAAACATTATAAAAAATATGATCCCACAAATTCATATCCAATCTCTTGTATATGAGATTGAATATGCCTATGTAGCAGCATATTTTTCATATTTTTTTGAGTCGGTGAGAGTTGAAAGGAGAAAAGTCATTGAGAAAAATAAATGCCGTCAATCCACTGGAAATTATTCCAGGTTCCTGGAAATTATTAAATTTTTTTAAAATTTCTTTCTAATTGTTCCTAACTAATTATTACTATTTATTACTATTTATTTCTAATTATTACTAATTTAGCAATACTTAACAATACTTAGAAAAATGAAAACTTCTTGAATAATGAAAGTAAATTTGGTAATCATCATTGTGGAGATAATTACAAATTTTCCCTTCATTATCCAAGCAGTTTTTGTTTACTAATTATAATTATATCTAATTATAACTAATAAAAAAATTATATTATCAATATTTATGAAAAAACAATATTAATAATATTAAAATAATAAAAAAAATTATAAAATATTAAAATTATCAATATTTGCAATAGGCTTTGCTCTATTCTTAACATGTTTAAATCTCAAAGGGTCTCCAATTTTCAGGTCATGTGCAATAAAAAATTTGTGTCAGACATATCCAATGTAAACTCTATAATTGTCCTTTCATGGTTGATCACCTCGCAAGTAGTGTTGCAATAAGATGACCAAAGTAATGTCATTCTCGTCTATAAGAATCATCTCGCTCCATTTACATGGATCATTCTTCCTTAAATATTTGATGGGACATCAGTATCTTTCCCTTTAATTTTCAAGGAAGAATGGTCTATGTAAAGGGTCATGTGAGATAATTCTTATAGATGAGAAGGGCATGACTTGGGTTGTCCTATTGCAACGCTACTTGTAAGGTGATCAACCAAGCAAGAAAAATTATATAGTTTAAATTGGACATGACTGACACAAAATTTTTATTGCGCATGACCTGACAATTGGAGACCCTTTGAGATTTTAACATGTTAAGAATAGAGCAAAGCCTGTTGAAAATATTGACAATTTTAATATTTTATAAATTTTTTATTATTTTAATAATATTAATATTTTTTTCATAAATATTAATAATATAATTTTTTTATTTGTAATAATTAGATATAATTATAATTACTATTTATTACTATTTATTACTAATTATTACTAATTATTTCAATTTATTACTAATTATTACAATTTATTCCTATTTATTACTAATTATTCCTAATTATTGGTAATTATTCCAAATTATTTCTAATTATTCCTAATTATTGATATTTATTTATAATTATTTCTAATTAGTTTTAATTATTCATAATTATTCCTAATTATTAAAATTTCTTCCTATTTATTGCTAATTATTGCTAATTTTTTCTAATTATTGCTAATTTTTTCTAATTATTGCTAATTATTCCTAATTATTTCTAATTATTTCTAATTATTCCAAATTATTAGTATTTATTAGTAATTATTACTAATTATTAGTATTTACTAGTAATTATTACTAATTACAGCTAATTATTACTAATTATTGCTAATTATTCCTAATTACTGCTAATTATTCCTAATTATTTCTAATTATTCATAATTATGGCTAATTATTTCTAATTATTCCTAATTATTAGTATTTATAGTAATTATTACTAATTATTAGTATTTATTAGTAATTATTACTAATTATAGCTAATTATTACAAATTATAGCTAATTATTACTAATTGTTGCTAATTATTCATAATTATTGCTAATTATTCCTAATTGTTTCTAATTATTACTAATTATTGCTAAATATTACTAATTATTTCTAAATATTACTAATTGTTAGTATTTATTCCTAATTATTATAAATATTACTAATTATTAGTATTTATTTCTAATTATTAATATTTATTCCTAATTATTACTAATTATTCCTAATTCTTACTAATTATTCCTAATTATTACTAATTATTCTTAATTATTACTAATTATTTCTATTTATTAATATTTATTGCTATTTATTACTAATTATAGCTAGTTATTGTTAATTATTGCTAATTATTGCTAATTATTGCTAATTATTGCTAATTATTTCTAACTACTACTAATTATTTCTAAGTATTTCTAATTATTCCTAATTATTGCTATTTATTGCTAATTATCAGTATTTATTGCTAATTATTAGTATTTTTTGCTAATTCTTAGTATATATTAGTAGTTGTTGCTAATTATTAGTATTGATTACTAATTATTAGTTTTTATTACTAATTATTACAATTTGTTACTAATTATTAAAATTTATAACTGATTATTACAATTTATTACTAATTATTACAATTTATTACTAATTATTATTAATTATTGCTAATTATTGAAAATTGCTACCAATCATTTCTAATTATTACTAATTCTCACTAATTATTCCTAATTATTGCTAATTATTCCTAATTATTGCTAATTATTACTAATTATTAGTAAGTAATACTAATTATAAGTAATTATTCTAAATTATTACTAATTATTACAATTTATTGCTAATTATTACAATTTATTACTAACTATTACAAATTATTACAAATTATTATTAATTATTCCTAATTATTAGTCATTATTCAAATTATTAATAATTATTCCTATTTATTACTAATTATTCATATTTTTTACTATTTATTGCTATTTATTACTAATTATTGCTAATTATTGCTAATTATTCCTAATTATTGCTAATTATTCCTAATTATATCTAATTATTGCTAATTATTGCTAATTATTCCTAATTATTGCTAATTATTCATAATTATTGCTAATTATTCCTAATTATTTCCAATTATTGCTAATTATTGCTAATTATTACTAATTATTGCTAATTATTGCTAATTATTCCTAATTATTGTTAATTATTACTAATTATTAATATTTATTCTTAATTATTCTTAATTATTACTAATTATTCCTAATCATTACTAATTATTCCTATTTATTAATATTTATTGATATTTATTACCAATTATTATTAATTACTACAAATTAATTATATAAATTACTAATTATAGTTAATACTTAATAATTACTACTAATTATTAAAAATTAAAACTAAAAATTTCAATTTATTAATACAAATAAATACTAATGACAAACCAATTTAAATTTAATTTAATTACAATTAATCAACAATAAAAAAATTAACATAAAAAATGAAATAAATAATAAATTAAAAAAACATAAATACCTTTAAAACTGATTTTCTATTTATGCAGACGGCTTCACAACATCTTCGTGAATAAAAAAATAAACTTAAAAAAATTCTCTCTAAAATCCGAGTTTAGAGAGAAAAAGGATCTGAAATTTGAGAGGAATGAGAGGAAAACGGATGGGGGTATATATAAGTTAGATTAGTTGTGACGGGAGTATTTGCGACGGGATACCCGTCGCAAATAGTATCTTTTGCGACGGGACCCGTCGCAAATACCTACGCCCGCATTAATTACTGTCGGCGGTTAAAAAGTTATTTAGGATGGGACCCGTCACAAATAGTCCCTGCCAACACACCTTTTGTGACGGGACGACAACCCATCACAAAAGGCTATAAACTGTCGCCGGTTATTTGCGATGGGGCCCGTCGCAAATACTTAACTATTTACGACGGTGGGATCCCACCATCGCAAATAACCTTCGCGCGGTTTGGCGCGCTATCTGCGCCAAACTATTTGTGACGGGAGACGAAATCTCATCGCAAATAGTTGGTTATTTGCGACGGGCATAACGACCCGTCACAAATAACCTCTTAGACGGACCTTTTGCGATGGGATTTATCCCTGTCGCAAAAGACGCGTCGCAAAAAGACCTTTTTCCATAGTGCATGATGTGTTTCACATATCACTCCTGAGGAAGTACATACCGGACCCCTCACATGTACTAAACTCAGAGGTGGTACAGCTGGAAGATGATCTCTCTTATGAGGAGCATCCATTAGGGCTTCTGGATCGGAGAGATATGGTTCTATGCAATAAGACAACTCATCTTCTTAAAGTGTTGTGGAGGAACCATAATTTTGAGTAAGAAACTTGGGAACCGGAAGAGGTAATGAAAGAAAAGTACCCTCACCTGTTTGTGTAAAGTGAAATTTCGGGGGTGAAATTTCTTATGGGGGGAAGAATGTAATGACCCAAAGTTTTTCAATGAAAATTCCCTTCTTAAAATTATGTCATAAAATCACATGAAAGCACAACGTAATGAACTACTTAGTGCTAAGTGACCTTAAAACATAATTTTGTCACTTCTGTATTGGGAATTTTGAAAATCTGACATACACGGTTGTGTTCACGATGATTTTTGGAGTCTAAAGAAACAAAAATAATTTTCGGTGAATAGTAACGTACCCTTGTGAATAGTAACCTACCCTTATTAATAGTAATATGACCCTTATGAATAGTAAATCATCCAACATAAGAGTAACCTTACCCATTAATAATTAAATAAAATTTAGACATCTTAGAAAGTAACAATTTGACCTTAGAAAACGTTTTGGTATTTTGTAAGTCATAAATAATTAATTATAATTAGTTAATTAATTAAAAAGAAATTTTATTTTCTTAAAATTTGTTCATTAATTATCAAATCAATGTCTTATAGTTTTTAGACAATTTTATAAGACCCTACGTAATTTTTGAAAGCACTATAAAATCAGTTTTAATTTTTAAAAACTGTTTATTTAAGTAAATTATGATTTTAATTAAATATTAAATTAATCATATTTAGAAAATTTTTTTTGAAAAATGGACTTCATTTTTGGATTCTACACATCAAAAAATGGTTGGGGTAAATTTTTGGGATTTTTCTAAAATACTTGAATTTTTGGTGAATAGTAAAAAAACATTAATTTACCATATAAATACATTATAATTAAAACCCACTATTCCTGACATCACAAGTGATGTAAGCACGCAAATCCCAAACTCACATGCCTTATTTACTATTCTTGGTCTTGGATGACTCACTATTCCTTTTCTTAGGGGAAATTAATAAACTAATGAATTTTATATTAAGGAAACCCCTCTTCCCTCCACTCTAAAAACCACCCTTCACGCCCTCATTTCCTCACACATCTCAAGCTTCAAGCCTTATCTAAATTCTGCCCAAACATCCTCCCTATCCCCTCTCCCACTTTCAAGAGCTATTGGTCTCATCAAAAGACCAATCCTAGTTTCCTTAAGGAGGATCTCAAGAGGAAGATTTAAGAGGTAATTTCTCTCCCTCTTCTCCTTTAATTTCCATTCATTTTCAAGTTCATTTCTTGATCTCTCCCCACCCATATTTATCCAAATGGTATTTTAACTTCAGTATTTTACATTTAATGGAATTTTATGATGCTAATGAGATATTATATCATCCAACCCCCTTTCCCTCTTCCATTTATTTTATTAAAGGGAATGTTGTTCGTGAGGTGTTAATTTATCACCTTCAAAAACGACATGTTTTCTTCTTCCATTTCTATCTTAAGATCTGGTCATGAAACAACTTTTATGGTTTAAAAAGAATATTTTATAGGTATTATATCCAATTTAAAGTTCTGGAACTAACTTATGACCATATTTCCAGTGATAAAATAAAACAAGTTCATTATGATTGAAAAATCGCTAAAATTAACCCAAACAGTCATCATTTAATTCTTATCTAATGATTAATCCACATGGATATAATATAATTAATTATAATATCATTAAAACTACTGTAATATCATTAATAACATGTAATATCAGTTCTGTATGTTTACCCATTTTCTACCCGAACTTCAATTTAAGAATACAAGTGAACCATTCATGAAAACCATAAAAACAAACATTCCCGAACAATGTATTTTAAACTCTATAACTCATCCAAAGGCACATAAAATCAATTAATAAAATCATAATGAACCATATTAATTTACACAAGGTTCTGGATTTCTAATTAATGAATATAATGTCATTATACGGGACATTAAAGAGAAGGAGGCATTCGGATACAAGGTAAGGGGAAATTCTCGAACCCAGCTTTCTTTCTTCGGGTTCTCCCTATTTCACTCCATTTTTTTATATGGCCACTCCTTAGAAATCATTTTTTCATCATTTTATTTACGTTTCTGATATATAAATGTTCACCACTATTTTTTAGGTCAAACAAAATGTTTTCCAAAAGAACTCTTCTTCTAAGAACTCACCTTTTACTTCTCATTCAAGGTTGATGGTTCTTGTATCAAGTATGTTATTACCTCTTCTTTTTGGGAACCCAATATTTATGAATGTGTTCTTATGTTATGTAACCACTTACTTACATGGGTAAGTTATGTTCACTTTTGATATATGTTCCATCTAGAAATCATGATAATGATAATGTTATAATGTGACGGGTGCGCCCGAAATAATATAGCACAATATGAATGTTTGAATGTGATGGGTGTGCCTAGAATTATACAGCTCTCTAATGCATTGGGTAAAGTGATGAATCTCATGATTAAATGTGAAATGATTTGTGAAAAATATATCTTAGTTCACAAGTATGCATGGTAGTTAACCACTAATACATGATGTTTCATTTTTATGCACTGCCACATTTCAAGTCTTTTATTTATGCTCCTCTCATGTTCATGATCTTTTTCCCATGTTATGATTATGCTCACCCCATGTTATATTGTTCTTATCTATCCTCTTACTGGGATTCTAGATCACCCCTTTTTATGTATATCCTCAGGTGGCTACTTGTACTAAGGAGAGGACAAGTGCCAATAAGAAGCTAGAGAAGAAGAAATTAAATAAATGTTTATGCTTGATATTGTAATTGTTATGTATGGTCCTAGTTTCCCCAAGATACTAAACCTGGGGATCCTATATGTGTAATAATATTATGTTGATTATCTTTAAAATTATATAATAGTAAGGTAAGAAAAGGCAGGGTCACTATACAGATTACAGACAGCGCTGTCCAAGGCTGAGTGTACGAGGACTGGACGGCACTCAGAGGTGGACCTCATGACAAGTTGGTACCTGGAGGAGACTGACGGACGTGGAGTTATGAGGAGCCTATATGTACCTACCCTTCAGGTAGGATCTGTGGTGGATTATCTAGGAGATTCTTCTCACCTTTCAGCTATTTTTTTTCTTTTTAGTTGTACTTGTACTTTCAGTTGGGCTTGTATTTTCGGCCCCTTTACTTTTCAGCACACCTTTTGAATACGGTTTTACTTGGTGTTTTGCTTCCAGATTACACTCTATTGTGTGTGTTATATTTATAAAATCAATGCCTTACCAATTTTAGGTATTTATGCCTTTGGTGCTAGTCGCCAGCTCCTGACCTATGGAAGGCAGGCTTGGGGTAGTCACGGAACGGGCCCCGGGGGACGGGTCGTGACAGTAAGAGTTATGGAGGTTAAATAAGGGTTAACGTCAAATGATAAGGGTAGATATTTAGTCAAAACATATATAAATTTTATTTTATGAGGTTATTTATACCCATAATCATCTTATATTAAAAATATATAAGTTTAAATCTATTTTAAATTTAAAATTAATTTATATTAAATTAATATTTTAGGAAATTCATAAAAGTTCTCATCACCTCAATTAAAAAAGATCACTCCTTTCTTTACTTCTTACACCACTTTGAGTCATCTATCTGGACCATTTCATGACCATTGATTTTATAAAAATCATTATCCAAGTTATGTAGGTTCTTTATCCTCAAATTACCAACCCTAAAGAACTTAATAAGATATCTAAAGTAAGCCCACCGAAGAATAATTAATCATTTTTATCAACTCTTTAGAGGTTGTTTCTTCTTATACATTCTATTCATGTGTTTATTCCATTATAAAATAATAACTAAAGTATAATATATATACTTAGATTTCATTATTATTATGAAACAACTATATTCAACCTTTTATCCATCCTATGAAAAATGAAAACATCATACATGCATAAATACGACTTATCATCTCCTTGTAGTTATGTAATTCATTGTTCATCACCAATTTACAAGGATAGTTACAATGATACAAATAGTTGATACATATGGTACTCATGAAATGATATTTATTCTTTAAAATTAATATATCACCCACTTCCTTACTGTTTCACGCATTAGTGGTATGATATCGTCGCTCGTGCAAACATACGACCTACTGTCTCTATGAAACGATGTGATTCCTTTAAAATGTTAAAAATTCAATAATGATTCTAAAAATATATATAATTAATAAATAATGTATTTATGAAAATTATTTTTTAGATGATGTAACTATATATTATGAAGAGGAACTGGAACATACATGAAAAAAATGCATAGGAAAATGAAGCAGTTGAAGCCCAAAACAATGGTAATAAGATGATATAAAGGGATCATATATGATATCATAAATATAAATATAGTACTTTTATAAATTAATAAAATGATTTAAACCATTATACATGAGGTTAAAGCATTATCAATTAAAGTAATGTGCAAGGTAAGGTATTTTTTAACTCAATTTTTGGTCATTGGGTTAATATTCTAATTCGTTGATTATATCATTATATGATTATTTTTGTAATTAATTTTTATTACCTTATATTAAATTTCCACTTTATTTATTTTTATTTATAGTTGATACAAATAATCTATTCATTTTTTAATTCTAACTTCAATTTTATGGTCATTTTGAATGATTGT
Organism: Viscum album; assembly: GCA_963277665.1. Classification (NCBI taxonomy): domain Eukaryota; kingdom Viridiplantae; phylum Streptophyta; class Magnoliopsida; order Santalales; family Viscaceae; genus Viscum; species Viscum album. The sequence goes on from OY728152.1 coordinate 2,105,927,601, forward strand.
TTCACAATCTCATTCTAATCGAGTTTGTCTACCCTTGAATTTTTATTAAAGGTATTTATTTGATAATAATTTAATAAAACCTTTAATTTTATTATTCTATGGTTATTTATGATACTTTTCAATTAATAATAATATTTTTTTAATCATTGGTATGTAAAAATTTTTATAAAGTGTTTTGAAAAAAAACCCGACATTATTTCTCTCTTTAGCTGGAAATATGTTTTCATCCAAACCCATGTTTTCAAAAAATGTTTTCAAAATTTTTTTAACCTTTCCAAAATAATTTATCAAATGATATTTCTCCCATTTTACTCTTTAAAAAAATTCAAATTAATCTTATGTTGTTTTCAAAAAAACTTCCCATTTGGATTCTATCAAAAAAAATTAACGGAAATTTTATTTTTAATGTGTATGGAATGAACAGAATTTTCAGCCATCATGGCCACTCAAAGTTTTAAATCTTATTGGATAAGTTTCAAATATTATTTTAAATTTTTTTTCGAAATTTTAGTTTTAAAATTTTATTTTAAAAATGATTTTCAAAATGAAAATGATATTTTCCACAAGAATGTTTTTAATGTTATTTTATGGTAATTATATTCATCAATGAAAAATACCCTTTATTATTACTCTAATGGGTAGATATATATTCTATTGATACCATCCTTATTATTCCACTAGATGTTTTATAATCATTTTGACTAAGGAAAGTATTGACATCCACTTCCTTGATTTATTTTTTTAGTCGATACCTTTCCCTTGAAATGTTCACTTTCCTATGATCATTATACATCAAATTTCCCGTAAATATACCTAATATTTATCAAGGATGTTTTTATAGATTACATAGTATATTATTACTACATAGGGTATAATACATTGAAAGTAATTTTAAATCTTGATGATGCACATTATTTTTGTATTAAATAAATTATTTGATATATGAGGAATAATTTGGATAGGTATAACATGTGCTGGTGTTATTTATCAAAATACACTCAAAAAATCAGTAGTCTCATGAGTTGAAATGAATTGGAAAAACCCTATATGTTTTTAATAAGTATATTTTAAATTGTCTTGTGAAAATTCATGACAATAGTTTGCTAAACCGTCTTGTGAAAGGTATTTATGGTAATGGTTTCATGTGCCTATGAAATTTTAAATCTGATATTTATTCATTAATTTATTAATATTTATTATTATCCAAGATATTTTCACTATGGTATTATCTCTGGATTCATTTCATTTTCAGTTCATTGATAAAATGGCATGATTGCGTAGTTATTTACCTTGCCATGTGGGTGATGTTTATAAATTCATGATAACTTTAGTTGTACTTAAACCTTACTGATCATTTGATATCACCATTATTTTTTAACCTTTACCTTTGATTCCATGAAGTTTACTATGATTTATAGGTGGGGATACACTAACAGGAATAATGGGTTTCTCAAAGAAATACTTCGTGCATTTTATGTTTTAAAATGTAATGTGAATTTCAAGTATGTATCTCATTTACCAAGACTAATAAACTATTTGGTTCTTTGGGACGTTATTCCTTGTATCTTATTATAAGATAATAAATTAACCACCATCTCTCGACTACTGGGTTCAGGTTCCTTATAATTGGTATCAAAGCAAGTTTAGTAGAAACCTTATGAACTAGATTTAGGAAAACATAGATTTGGGAGAATTTATATTGAGGATAAGTATAAGTATAGGATAACATCCTATAAATTTGGTAATGACCATTTATAACCTAGGATAAACATAAGAAGTCATAGATTGGGAAGAATATGTAATGATTTAGACATACTTTGAATAATATTTCTTAGCTCACTCTGGTTATTATAGTTTTATTCTTACACTTTTATTTTTGGTTTTAGTCAATGGCTAGAACCATAAGGAAAGATATTAACATAAAACACAATGGAACTATCATGTATTGGGATTACAGAATTATATTATTGAAGTATTTTACAAATAGTATTTTGGTCATAAAACTCTTGAAATGTTTAAGGAATTTTATTGATATATTTATATTAACATAAGAGTTATAGAGACCACCATGGGTTAATGAGTTTAATTTTTATTATATGTTTAAATTAAAAAACCGCTTTTAGGTTTTATTTTATGGAATTTAATCAAGATACGGATATTTTGGAAGATATTTTTTGTAATACAAAACACCGGTTTAGTATGTGTGAAATTTATATTTAAAAAATAATGTATTTACATTATTTGAGATAATTTTAAAGATAAGGATAACCATTAGGTCTTATGTGATCTTTGATTTTATGTTCATTATGGGTTATTATATTTTTCGAATGAAAAATGAAATGTATGAGATAAAATTTTAAGTTAAAATATTTCATTAAAATTGAATATATTAAGGTTATTTTTGAATATTTTTATCAAAAGTTTTAGGAATTTTGTAAATATTATATTAATATATTTTTAGAAAAATGACAACCCATAGGTTAGGTGATGACACATCATGTCTAAAAATGTCATGGGGCATGAACCCACAACTAAAGGGTGAAAAGGTTGCAGTTCCTTCCACTAACCAATGTGAAGTCCTTGTAAGTATGAAATTTTCTTTTCAGTTAAAAGATTTGATGGATCAGGGATAAGTTAATTTTAGGAATCCAATATTATTATGGTAAATATAATGTTATGTAATTCTATTTGATTAAAAATGGTTGAATTTAGTTTTGGATGAATATTTGATTTTATTGTAGAATTATGGTGATTTAAGTTATTTGTGGAAATAGTCAGTATATCATGGAGATTATATGTTTAGGTCATGCACTTTTTTGGAGATAAATATTAAATTTTATCTTGGAACACTATGTGATCAAATACTTATGATTTTGAGGTTTCAATCTAATGTTGGAATATTTTTTACTAAATTTAAGGATACTTATTTATTGAATAATTTAAGTTGAATTTTGGGTATTTCTATTGAATTTTGGGAGATTAATATAGTTTTCCTCACAAGAAGGTTTACTCATTTTGGTAATTATCTATCCATATTGGTTTTTCTTAATCTATAAAGATAGGAGGAATGCATTTTTCTTCTTTTGTGGAATTTTTTATCTATAGAATTTGATTATAGTTCCTTAGGGATTAAAAATATTATACTCATTATTTGTAGAAAAAGATGAGTTTGGGGTGGAAATTGATTAAAGGATTAAACTATACATTTTAAGTAAGTATATTTATTTATTTTCTTACTCTAGGTACTAAAAAATCATCAAAATCTAGGAAAATGATTTTGGGGAAAAATGTTATCTCTTTAATTTTCTTACTATGAAATCAATGGTCTTTTAATAGATCCAAACTATATGGTTTCAAAATGGTTAACTTTCTCATGATCTCATTTTCTATCACACTACATCAGAACATGATAGTTATATTTCTCTTACATGCCAATATTTTAACTTCCCAATAATGTTCTCAAATTCAAAATCCTAATTTTGTGGAGACCTATTCATTTCCCTTCCCACTTATTAATAGGATTTTTTTTAACCCTATTTATGACGTGTGTTTCCCACAAAGTAATTTTCAAATATCAACCTTTGACTTTCAAAGTGTAACTTAAAATTGAAAATATTCAGTTTATTATATTAGGGAAGAATGTGGCACCCTAATATTTCATGGTATGTATCTTTTAAAATTTAACCTCTTTAATAGCTTATGTTGCATGCAACACCCAGTTTAAATGAACAAAGAAATATTATTATGCAATTGTTAGAACTTATCTATTATATTGATGAGAATATATATTGTTAAAAAAATATAAAATATATAATATTCTAAATAATTTTTAACGTATTAATTAATTATTTATGAATAAGTGCTTAATTTTTAATGAAATCATTTTATTCTTCAAAAGTACATTTTCTTCAAAAATAGTTTTATTGAATTTTAAGAGTGAATATTCTAATAAATTTATAGAAATTATAATAATTTTTTTTTATAAAACTAATATTATTCTTGAATCTATAATATTAAAATTAGCTTAGGATGATTTTTTGTGAATTTTTCCAAAAAGATTGATCTTCTAGTGAAGAGTGAAAAAACTATTTTTTGTAAAAATATTATTTTATATATATTAAAAATTATATTTTTTATTTTAATTTGATATAAAAGTATAATAATAATTATTCCGTTATATATAATCTAGTAAATTTTTCTAATCATCCTTATACCTTATTTTGGTATGAGTACTTTTTTGGGCTTAAAAATGCATTTTTCATGAAAATTATTTTCCATTGTGTTTCACAGGATTAATTTTAAATTAAACTATGAATATTATGTGTTTTTTAATTTTTAAAAATTAGATACACATTTGGATTCTTAATTTACAATTTTATAAAATAGTTACCTTTTATTTTTGTCAAATATGAATAGTAACATTGGTAATTTTTGTTACCACAGTAAAGGATAAATTGGGTAATTAGGATAAAAAATATGATAAGAAGAATAAAATGAACCTAAGACTTTCCAAAATTTAATTAAATGAATAATATTCCTCAATAATCATTCCAGGATTGGTTATATATCTATTTATTTCCATTTTAATGATATTATGACCATTATAATTTTTATTTAACGGAAAGTCACAAATGTCACATTCATGATTTTGATAATTATAACATTTTTAATATAGTTTTATCCAAAATATATATTAGACTATAAATATTAATTAGAAATATAAAATATTCATCTTATTCATGGTAATTTATTTTTATTTTTTATGGAATAAATAATTAACTTAAATTCTTTCAAAACACTGATGAAGTAATTATTGAATTGATTAAAAATTCAAATAAATGATATTAAAAATATTAAAATAAATAAAATTTAAGATAATTAATTTCATACACAAATTTTATGAATTTCCTTGACATATTTTGGATTTATTAAAAAAAAATTTTTTGAATTTACCTTTTTTTATATTGTTAAAATTCAAAGTAATGAATAGTATTAAAATTGACATTAATGATATTTTATGGTAAATAATATTTTATTAAATGATATAAAATTCCAAAAAATATTAATTTCATACAAAGGATTTTAATAAGGTATAAAATTTCAACAATGATCTATTTATTGGTCTTTTTCATTTTATAGTCACTATAATAACCCTCAAAGTTTCCAAATTCATGTTATCAGAGTATGAGTTAAAAAAGTTAAATAAGGGTCAAAACCAGTGGATATTGGTATACATTTAGTCAAAACTTATTTAATTTTATTTTATGAGGGTATTTTGACTCATAAGAATCTTATATTTAAAATTAATAAGCTTTAATCCATTTGGGATTGAAAATTAATTTATATTAAATTAATATTTAAATAAATTCATAAAGTTCATCTCGCCTCAATTATAAAACGACACTACGTCCTTCACTTATTACTCAATAATTAACCATATATCTAGAAACATTCTTAAAATTACTTTCATAAAATTCATTATACAAGTTCTGGAGGATCTATTGTTCTGAAAATACCAACCCTAAGTCCCTTAAGAATAGATCTAAAGGAAGTCCACTGAAGAAGCGGTAATAAAATGTATCAACTCTTTCAAGTTCATTTCTTCTTATACTTACTATTTATGTATTTTTATATCCTAAAATAATAAATATAGTATAATATATATACTTAGATTTTATTATTATTATTACAAAATTATATTATATCTTTTATCTATCGTATGAAAAACAAAACCATCGCACGTGCGTACGTACGACTTCCCATCTCTATGTAGTTGTGTAGTTTGTTTTTTATCACCACTTAGTAAGGATGGTTATAATGATTGAAATAGTGGACATATATGGTAATTATGAAAAGATAATTGTTATGTAAAATTAATATATCACTCACATACTTGTTTTTTCACCAATTAATGGAATGTTATCATCGATTTTGCGTACGTATGACCTACCATATCTATGAAGTGATGCGATTCATTTTCCTTGTTCAACATTATATAATTATTATAAGAATTTACATAATTAATAAAAATGATATATTCGAACTTAATATAATATTGTATACGATTTAACTATATTTTATACACAAGAACTAGGAATAACATGACAAAACATGCATAGGAAAATGAAGCTGTTAACACCCGAAATAGGGGTAATAACAAAATATTATTAAACAATGGGTGATAAGATGATATAATATGATCATATATTATGTCATAAATATGAATATAGTTTTATAATAAATTAATTACATTATTTAAACCATTATAAATGAGGATAAAGCAAATTTTACTAAATTAAAGTGCCATGTAAGATATTTTTTAACTCAATTTCTTTTCATTGGGTTTATATTCTAATTCATTGATTATGCCTTTATATGATTATTTTATAATGAATTTTTATTAATTTATGTTGTATTTACATTTTATTTATTTTTATTTATAGTTGATAAAAATAATATATTCATTGATTAATTCTCACTTCAATTTTATGGTCATTTTAAGATTTTATTTCACAATATCATTCAAATCGAGATTGTCTACCCTTGAATTTCCATTAAAGGAAATTATTAGATCATTTTTTAATAAAACCTTATTCTAATATAGTAATTAATGATCATTTCTGTTAATAGTTCCATTTTTATACTCTTTGGTACTTAAAATATTTTAGAAAATATTTTCAATAAAACTTTCCTTCATTTCTCTCTTCAGTCAGAAATATGTTTTCTTCCAAAACCATGTTTTAAAAAAATGACCTTATAAAAATGATTTATCAAAATAATTTTAAACCATTTTTAATCTTTATAAAATATGTTCAAAGGAATCATATTTGATTTTCAAAATAATGCCCATTTGGATTTTATCAAAAAAGTTAAAGGAAACTTTATTTTCAACCTATATGGCATAAATAGAATTAATATACATCATGACCACTTAGAGGTTTTAAATATTATTAGATTATTTTGAAAGTTTATTTTCAAATAAAATTATTTTCAAAATGTTTTCTAAATTTTTAGTTTTAAAAATTTATTTTTAAAATTATTTTTAAAATAAAAAAGATATTTTTGACAAGAATATTTTTCAAGATATTTTATGGTAATTATATTCATCAATGAAAAAACACTTTATTCTTACTCCAATTGGTATATAAATAATTATTTGATACCATCCTTAATATTACTCTGGATGGTTTATGAACATTTTGATTAAGGAAAGTATTGATATTCACTTTCTTAATTCATTTTTGTAGACAATAATTTTCCCCTGAAATGTTCAATTTATTAAGATCATTGTATATTAAACTTTCCCTAAATATACATATTATTTATAATGGATATTTTTATTTCTTGAACCATATATTATTTATACATATTTTTTAATACATTTAAATTTATTTTATATATGGGGAAATACTGATAAATTTGTATACTTTACTCAATACGAATACTTTATGATAATGCATGTTGTTTATGAATTAAACATATTATTACAAAATTTTAGGGAGGGGGATTAAAAATAAAAAATGAAAACTAAGATTCCTACAAGTACTTTGGGAAACTTAACACTAATATATCCCATGTGACCCATCAAAGTCATAACCACTAGGCTACTCCACTAAGGGATTAATTAAATAAATATATTATTTAATATATGAGGAATGCTTTAGATAGGTATAAAATGGGTTAGGGTTGTTTATATATATACCATTGATTCATTAGTGGTCTTATGAGATGAAATGAGTGGTAAAACAATATGATTTTGTATCTAGTATGTTTTAAACTATCTTATGAATGGTTTTGAAAGTAGTATGTTAAAATATATTGTGAAAGATCTTGAAGGTAAAGGTATCATGTGTCTGGGAAACATGACTTCTGATAATTAAGAATTTCCATCACTATGAGTTATTATTAAATAGTATATATTCCCTATGATATTACCTTTGTATGTATTTAATTTTTATTTCATTAATTAAATGGAATGTGTGCATAGTTATTTACCATTCTATGTTGATTATGCTTATAAATTCATGATAGCCTCTATTATACTTATCCTTACTGAGAATTCTATCTCACCATTATTTTGTTTTCTTTCACCATGATTCAATGAAGTTAATTATTCTTGATATACATAGATACACTAAGAGTAATAACTATATTCTATGATACATTTTTTATTTATTATATGTTTAAAAATGTAATTTTAATTTCAAGTATGTATATAGTTTACCAAGAATATTAAAATATTCAGTCCAATAGGGTGTGATTACTTGATTCTTGTGTCAATATAATAAATTAACCACCACCTCTAGGCTAATGGGGTTGGGGTTATTTTTGGTTTATCTAAAAATATTATATTATTTACCTTTAAATATAATTGAGTTATTTATCTAAAATATTCCTAATTAATTAGCATCAGCTAGATAAATTATAATAAATACTACTGTAATCCTTTTAATTATTTATAAACAAAATAATATACATAAATTAAGACACATTAAAATCTAATATTTTAAAAAAAAATAAGTATCAATTATTCTTTAATAACTAAAAAAACTCTCTACCACATTGGTTTTCCTCCCTTAAAACTATTTTCTAAAAAAATGAATTATATAATAAGATAGAAAAATCAATCTCTATATGATATTAAACCAAAAAAATCAATTGAAATAAAACTAAATCATGTAATATGTACCCATCTATATAATCTTAATTTAAATTCACCTAAGGTAATTTCTAACTCATTACTAATACTAAATCAATCACTAATAAACAATTCATCTCAAAGGATCTAGAAAACATTGAAGAAGAATAAGATTAGATCAAAGAAAGTAATCGAGAGAATTGATGGAATTTATGCCTCATAAAAATATATCCAATCCTTTCACAACTAAGTTCTACTAATAAAATCTCTCTATCTAAATATAAAAGTTTTAAAAGTATCTCTAAGAATAAAAAAATATTAATTTTTTAAACTATCTAATAAATCACGGAATAATACTATATATTGCATTATCGTGATTGTATTTACAAATATACTCTAATGTCTTCTCACCCTTCAATCACTTATCTCCAATTTTTTGGATTCTATGTCTTCAATGTTATATAATTATGAATTTCATTTCAATATAATCCATGTAAATCCCTATAAAACTAGGCATAATTCCCTTTCGTTTATTCAGTTTCCTTTCTTTTAAAAAATTAGGTATCTTCAACTAGTATACTACAATGAGTGTGAAATTTTGTTATGATTTATTTAGTTTCGTTTTTCCATTCTTCCATCAACATTATAATATGGTTTTCTCATTAACATTCTCAAGTTCAATGATATATGAATTTTTTCAGTGCAATATTGACTCTATCTCAATGTAATTCTCTCTTATTTAGTTACTTAAATCTTGGTACACTTGAGTATTGTAGTATAGTCTCTTTACCATTATATTATAATCAAATCATATTTATATATTATATTTAAATCATACATAATTATTATGGAATAATATTTATGATTTAAACTTGAATTTTATTATTGAATTTCTATATTTAAATCCATAAAATAATAATATTGTCATGGTTAATGTTGTGGTGTAATTTTTTGGTTCCATTATTCAAACATTTCCAAACTTTTCTAAATTCTTCATTAATATATTTTATATTATAAAAACTTATAATAATTCATAAATTATTATATTATTTTACCCACAATCCTAAAGCACCATAAGAGGTGGGGTGAATTGGGGTAATTAGTTATTATTTTCTTCCACAAGATCTTATTCTTTTGTTAGAAAGAACAACTCAAACCTATAAATATTCAAGCATATAAAAGATTTAAAAATATTGAAATTAAAAACATGTACACACAGATTTTATTTGGTTCAACATAAAGTTCCACGCCAAGGAACATACACTACTAATGTGTTGATGCACCAAGAATTAACACTGTGCAATTTATGTGTTATAATAGTTTAATAATTACATACTATTAGTCCTAGGTTCATTAACTCTTCTTATATATTTTAAAACTACATTAATATAATGAATATAATAAAATTTTACATAATTTTCACTTTTAATGATAATTTATAGGAAAAAAATACCAGTCATGTGAGTGTGTCATAATTTACCTTTTATTTATCCTTAGATCTCTCAATCTTTAATGGGATTTCTCCAATAACTCCCCTTATTAATTTTTATAAATTTATCAACATTATTCAGCGTCCTATATATATTTTTATTCAGATTAATGATCTTATTAATTGATGATACATCTCTTTAAAAAATGTGTCATATGAATTTTCAACTTGTAAACCACTTAATGAATTTTTAACCTCATATTAACCACCCATATTATTGACCAACACCTAAAAATTTTGAGAATAATTCAAACAACAAGAATGTTTTATATTTACTATATTCATGGTGTTACTTTCTTTGTTATGTATTGAACTATATTGAAAACTCTCTAATAACATCATGATTTGTTACACCAAAACATATTCTCAATCAATCATCCATATCAATATTTCTCATCAAAAAACTGATATTTAAAGAATAATAATTCCATGGTGTAATATTTATACATTTCTTAATCCAAAACCAATCATATTGTGACAATATGAGTCCATGCACAAACACATGATTCAATGTTAAATATCCTTGGGCTAATCATTCATAACTTATTCTTATTTTCCATAGACAAATGATATGTTGTGTGCCCTTTAATCATTGAAAAGCATATACATCATCGTGTGATCAAACAAAATATTTTATAAAACTATCTACCTATGGTGACATGACCCACCTCCATGATGTTCAAATCACCAAGAATACAAATCCATCAAACTTCACCAAGTCATCCTCACAGTGTGATTGATACATTACATCATAATTCAGAAATGATTCAAGTATAGAAAAGGAATAATCCCCATGATTTCATAGATGGCCTATATATATATTACTTTCAATAACTATACATATCATAGTTTTATTCAAAAGTTCACCATATTTCTGAATTTTATCTTCATGGTGAAGCCATAAATTCCATGATGTGATCGACTCCACTTGTAAAAATATAATGGATCAAACTTTGAAAACCTAAACAAAATCCTTAGACATACAAAATAAAAACCTTATGTATGAAGAGAGTTTTCATTTTGTGGTATTTAAATCCATTCATGGTATAACTCATATGATCATGTCATAAACTATTCTCAATACCTCTAAAATAATTAAATTCTAATTCTAGCAACCTCAACATTACTCTAAAAATATTCATTTACCACAAAAAAAATTAGATAACTTTTAACTAGAATAAAATCCATCCAATATAACCAATAGTTATAATAATATCCCCATTTTTATTTTTATTTCAATCATCCTCATTTTTTAATCCCCCCCTCCCCCCCCCTTTACTTTATAAACTATTCACTTCAACCATGATCCCTTATAGCTTGGAATTTTTTCTCCCTATATAGCCATGAAGTCCTTATCCCACTTTGATAATAAAATTAAATGGGTTATCCTATTACAATTCTAATCATATGAAATAATTATTGAAAATTCAAATGCACCAAAAAATTACCAAAAATATATTAAAAATTATCTCAAGATACATGAGTCAACACTCATTATAGGAAATAAGATATTGAATTCATCACTACAATGTTGTCCATAATTACTGATCAAACCTCTGTTTAAATTCCAATACCCCATGGATTGTATCTCCCATTATCTTCTTATACTCAAATAAGATAAATTAGTTTAAGAAAAAATAATTTCATAATAAAGAATAATACATAGGATATGTGAAATTAAAAACCTCCTTAATTCATGGGAGGTTTTTGAACACTGATGTTCAACCAACGCATCTCAAATGTTAGTGTGACCAACATTTTTTGTAAAGTTGTCTACTAATGGTTTTTGATGCTCCATGTTCCAATTTGATAATTAATTTTTCTAACTTATATTTAATAAAATGATATAGTATCATAATATTATTTATTCGTGAATTTTGTACCAAATATTTTATTAGTTCTATCACAATTTTGTTTTCATAATGAACTTCCATGGGCATCTTCACTTATTCACAAAGTTCATCCAGTAATTTTCTCATCTATTTTAGTTGTGTACAACATTTTTTTACCAAAATGTATTATATTTTATCATTACTATGGGAAATGATATCTTTATTCTTGTTGATCCATCTGATACACTTTCTTCAAATTAATAAGGCTCCTCCACACATGGATTTTATATCTATAATATAAATGACCCCATTCACATATAATTAAACCTACAATTCATTTTAATTCCCCTCATAATATACCAATCCAAAATAAAGTGTTCCTTATATACATATCATGATTCACTTCACAACAAAGAGATTCTCTTCATTGGGATGGATTTGAAAGTGGGAATCCATAAATATGGTAATGAAAATATCAAGTCTTTTTGTCATGAGATACAATAAGCTTTCATTAATTAATTGATATAGTTTTTAATCAATCAATATTCCTTTATTATATTTTTACAAGATTAGTTCTGATTATAATTAGTGTTGAAACTAGATTTAGATTATGAAACTCTAACTTGTTCAGTAACTTATTTACATATGTTTCCTAGGTAAAAAATGTGTATCCCACTTTTTTACTAACTTAGAGCTTGATAAAGAATGTAAGATATTTTTTTCGTTGAAATTTTACACTATAAACACATTAAATGTGAAAATTTATCTATTGATTTTTTCCCTATGAATATAATATCATCAAAAAATCCATGAAATTTTATTTCAAATTCATTTTCATATAATGTTTATAATTAGATCCACTTATTCCAAACTCTAGTTTCCTGAAGAATATGTCCAACTAAGTATATTCGGTTTGCACTGCCTAATTTAATCCATTTAATTCCTTATTCATCATTAAAACCTTTGGTTCATAATAACCTATCAAAAAACTTCTTGTTATTTGATGTAAACTTATTCATTTATAATTCCATTTAAAAATTATTTTCTGAAATCCATTTGGTGCATTCTAAATTTTTTATGAACTTTCACACCAAGAATGATTCTTATTCAATAAATTCTTGCATCTGGTGTGAAGGTTTATTTAATATCAATTCATTATAGTTGTCCATAACCCTTACTAATATTGGTTTGTTTCAGATCATTTTTTATATACTCAACATGTTTAATTTGTAACACTAAATTCATTCTAATAATTATGTGATTCATTGGACAATTCATGAGATTGAAAGTATAGTTTTAATATTTCTAATATGAATCCTCATTAATGTACAAGAACAATGACTCACAATTCACTACTTATTGAAATAAGGATGTTTACACTTGAGAAAATCAAGTAATTTTCTCTCTAGTTCTCATCCTCAAAGTTTTTTTAGTGTTATTTTATTACTAATTATTTTTGAATCATCGACCAAAAATCATCTTCTTCTTTATATATTCATTTTTTTACTCCCTAAAAAATCTTATTCTTCTACTAATTTATCCTCAAAATCTTCTTTGTATATAGGTTTATGTATCCCATTGTTATTTGTATCAGGTTCTTCTTTATCATTATAGTTCTCACTCAGATCAAGAATTTCATATTGATTTCTAAATCTTTCTTAAAAAGTTTTAACATTTCTTATCTCCAATATTTTTTTCATTCTCTTATTGAGACAAATATAGTCTTACTCTTTAATTAGTAACCTAATAATATCCCTCCATCCACTACATATCCCTATTTTCTTGACTTACTTTCTTTATTAGGATGTAACACTTACTCTTGAACACTATAAATTAACTTAATTTTGGATTTCTTCTATGAAAAATATAATATTGTGTTAATGAAGATCATATATTAAATAATTATATTTTGAAAAATAAATTTTTTAATCCCGTTGATTTTTTATTTTAAGGGTAAATATCAAATTTTTGGGTTTTTTAAATAATTTGATCTTAATTTTAAAAAAGAATTAATTTTAAATTTTGATATATTTTTATTCATTTTTAAAATTTTCCCAGAACATTTTCCACCCTAATCTAAACTAATAAATTCCTTTTTTAGGATTATATACTTAATGGGATACATTTCATCAAACTCAACCAAATTATGAATCAAACAATAATGATGCTCACAATTGGGGCCTCGAACATATGTACAATTTAAATGAATTTTAAAAATGAGACTATATCTCATAATGTACAAAATTAAATGAGATAAAATTTTGAATTATGGTAGATATGAGTCTGAGGGAAAAAATAATTAACTAAGGATACTATATATTTATCCTAGTTAAGGTTGATAACTATAATGGAACTCGAAGCAATAGGATTTGAACTGTCTAAAGTCTAGAAAAGTCATCTCTTGTAATTATATCATCTATTTTTCTAAAATTGTCCACTTAATATATAATTTTGAGGAACAATAAATAATAGATAAAGGATAAAAATAAATTAAAAATAAATTTTGATATGTGGCCACAAAATATTCCAAATAGGATATAACTTTCAGATAAAATTTTTTGGATAAAAAATTAATTCACCTCACATACTATAAATGTTTTCACCTATATCCTTCAAATGAGTTATAAATTTTAGAATCTAAATAGTGTTTTTCACTACTATAATGATATTATAAATTTATATATATTTTTTCTATTTATATTTATAACTTATATTTTCTTTTCTCTTTTTTCTTTCTTCTTCTAAGTGATTCTCATCTCCAGAAAAATGGAGAACTACCTCACTATTTTTCAAGTGTGGGAGTAATTTTTCAAGATTTATTTAAATTTTATGTCATTTATTTATTATATTATAATAATTTAAATTTTTTTAAAATTTATTATGGTGAGAGATCATTTGTTTCATCCACTATTGAGTTCTTCTTCCATGTTATGATTCATCCATCCCTTCACTTTTTGAGTCATGCATACGATGGAGTATGACTCGAATAGCGTTGGATGATGAAGAGGTATCCTAGATAAATTTAGGAAGGTTATAGAAACACATGTAGAGGTATTGTTCTGGGGTAATAACAATTCAAACAATGAGGTTATGGGGTAATGGGCCACATTGAATAGAGTATTTTGTTTATATTTTAATAATAATAGTATCATTTCTATAAAATCCCAATAGAAACAATCTTCTTTTATTAACTTCCTTGTATTCTGTCTCTTTATTTTTATTTTTATTTTCATTTTCTATATTAATATTATTATATTATATGAATTTAAAAAATACTAATATACTGGGATATTATTTAGAAGTATATTATTTTAAATAAAAATAGTGACAATATAAGAATAGTGTTGTGTAATTAGCCTCATTGATAGATCAACCCATGGTATTTCACTATGTTGTATATTTAAAAATAATAATATATTGAGCAGGGGTCAGAAAAAATCCCTACATATTAATTTTCTATAACTATTTGGGAGGATAATCACTTGAAAAAACATTTTACATAGAAAAATACTAAAAACTAAATAAATAGAACTTTATTGTTTACCATTCATTTATTGAGTCAAGATGGACTTTTATGGAGATATTTCATATTATTGTCCTTTTAATTTTTTGTATGTGTCCAATATATAATATTCATTATAGATTAAAATGTAAGTAAACTTTTGATTAATGAAATAAGTGATAAAAAATGAAGATACTTTTCGCTTCTCACAATGAGGTCGAATATTTATTTTTGGAACAACAAAACCAATCCAAAGAAGAAGTAAATCTTGTTCCAATTAATTTTATAGTTGAAGAACGTAATTAATACTTGAAGGAGCTAATTGGAGATCCATTCAACCTCTCTTGACCATTTCTTGAATATTTTTTTGAAGAATACATGCTAGATGATATACATGTGGGGTCTCAACAAGGCTTGGATAAATATTGGGTAGAATTTATAGAATTTGAAAAGGTAAGTGATCCTCTTATCATTGAAAAATAAAAATCAATACCACTATAACACTATCTTTCTATTGAATATGATGATGATCCCCCTACCAAGATTTATTTTTCAGTGTTCTTCTAAAGAGAACAACTTCAAAGCTAATTTACTCGAAGGAGAAGTTTTTTATATTGAATCATCATGATTTAATTTTATTTAAATTTATATTTTCACTGAATTTTAATTTTATGAAAATTTTAAAACATCACATATAGAGTAGGACCTATATTTTGAAGAGGAAAAGAGATTATGGTTTAAGTAAATTAGGAGTACCTATACATTTTCCTTTCCCAATATTGTATGATGTACTATATTTCTATAGAGGTAAACCTAAAGTACTCTATTCATAGGTTCCTCTAAAACCTATGTGAGTGGATGTGGATTGAAATAAAGAGTATGCGGTGGTTCAAATTATACAAGCCACATAAAATATAAAATTTTGGTTAAATACTAGAACTACCAACTAGAGGCAATCAAAACCAATACCCACATGGGGGATTAAAATAAGACTTATTTTACCTTTCAAATTTTTTTATTTATTTTGATATAAATAAATTTAATATGTTTTTTCTTTGCTTCAAGATATAAATAGGAAATTGATGAGAGATTAACTCAAAGATTTCACCATCTAATAAACTCATGTTTCGTATTTACTTTCATTTTCTATTGTGGACTTTATCTTTCTAATTTTTTTGAGATAAAATGAAATAATAGTTTGATCATAAGTATAGGTGGTATTAAATTAATACTTTTTATTTTTTAGAATTCATTTTTTTCTATAATTTTTTACTTCTTTCTTTCTATTTTAATTTTTTTAGTGTTTTCAGGATTCTTAATCTTAATCCAATACTTAGGGAAATTGATAAAAACATGGTATTTTTAGCACATTACTTGATTTGAATATTTTTGAATTTAAAAAACCTCTGAATGGATTTTTATTTTCTAATTTACAGAATTTTTATTTAAGGGTGTTTGATTGATTGTGAAACTCATGTTCACTAGTACAATCCATATTGAAAATATTACCAAAACCAAGAGGGTTCTAAAACTTTTTGACATATTGCTCAAATTTATATTTTCTTGAGTATCTGGATCCATGTTTTTAGATTTATAAATTTATTTTTTTTCTCTTTATTAAAGTTTTTAGAGTTTATTTAATGTTCCAAGTGTGATTGAAGTTTCATTATGAAAGATCCATTTTACATTAAGCTATTATTTTGGTGTACCTTTACATGTGACCTTTAATAGTCCCTTAGTATCCAAGAAATTCCTTGTTAGATATCCACCTAAAAATATATTTATATCTTCCCAACCTGCTCTAGAAATTAATTTCATGATTTTTTTTTGAAATCAAGTATGGGGGGGTTTGGTTGTGTCGTACATATTTGAGTAATCTGTTTGAGTTAAAATTAAAATTGATGCATATATTTTATATTATTTTGGGTGATAAAATTAATGATAGAAAGAAGGATGTTTGGAAATAAATATTGATCAAAATTGGGCTAGGATTTTTCCATAGTTTTAAGACTAAAAGAAACTATATTCCCTAAAAACTTAAAATTGAGCTAAAATTCCAATCTAAAATAAAGGGAAAACTATTGAAATGAGGGGAGATGGAAGAAATATTTTTCTGATAAAATAACGATGTGTGTAATTCCAAGGAAATCAATAGTTTTTTATGGGTGAATCCCTCATTATTGATAAGTTTATAACTTTGTGAAGTGGTGACACTAGGAAAATGGCCAGCCTATGGAGATAAATCATGCCTTGGGAGTCAATGAATCCCATATTTTCATAAATTTAATATTATATTATCAATTATTTAATTCTAATTTATTTATTTTAAGATTAGTTTTTATATTTTTAGGTTTTATGAATAATTTGAGCTTGATTGAGAAAATAACTTAATTTTAGGCTTTTAAGTGTTTTATTTATTTTCATATTTTACCAATAACATTTTCTAAACTAGTCTAAATTTAGAAATTCATTATTTTAGGATATCATACTAGATGGGATACATTTCATACAACTATAAAAAATGTTGAATCCAATAATATAAGGTCTATGTAAATATCAGAATTGGGGCCTCATAATATGTGTGTATTTTGGATGAATTTTACCCATATTTCACAAAGTACCAAACAAAATGAGATAAAATTTTGAAGGATGATATAAAATAGTCTTAGGAAAAAATAATTAACTGATAATAATCAATATTCATCGTATTTTGTGGTCATAAATTCATTGGAAAGAAATCATTAGAATTATAACAGTCTCTAGGATGGAAGAGTTTTCTTATGTAATTATATCATAAATTTTTATAAAAATATTTAATGAAGATAATATTTTTATAAATAATGTGAAATAGATAATGGAAAAACTATAATGAATGAATTTTTTTATATTTGGCTATTAAATAGTCCAAATAGGAACAAATTTTTATAATACATACTTTGGAGTCAAAATGAGTCACCCCTCATATTATAATTTTATACCTCCACATCCTTCAAAGGGGTTATCCATTTTAAAAGCTATGAAGTTGTATTTTTATGTTTAAATAATATTATAACTTTTATATTTATTTCTTTTATTTATTTTTATTTATTATATTTTATTATATTTGTGTATTCTTCATCTATTTGATTCTCATATCAATGTAATTGGAGAGCTGAACTCATTGTTATCCGAGATAGGGCGTATTTTTTCTTGAGTTATTGTTATTTTATGTTATTTATTTATTATATTCTAATAAAATAAATATTGTATAAGTTGATTATAATTATTGGATGCCTCATTTCCTATACTATTAAGTTCTTCTTCTAGGTTTTAAATCATCCTTCATTTCACTGTTTTAGTTATACATATAGTGGAGCGTGACTTAAATAGTGTTAGTCAGTGAAGAGGTCTCCTAGTTGGATTTAGGAAGAGTATTGGTCCACATGTAAAGGTATAAATGTGGGATAATAAAAATTAAAACAAGGAGGGTGTTGTAACAACTAGGTCCTAGTGAAAGCACATACACCTCGCCTTAACATGGTTGTCGGGTCCTAGACCACCAGGTACCACCATTTGCCCCGCAAACACGTGGTCCCCACCCTGGGGACCACCCACATTCCTAAACAGGTCATTTGACTAATGACTATTCCCAAAGGCCAACACATGTCCTTTCCAACATGCTTTGTCCACCAGGTATCACCAGTTTCCCTACAGACACGTGGTCCCCACCCTGGGACCCACCCATATTCCTGAAGAGGTCATTTGACAAATGACTATTCCCACAAGCCAACACATGTCCTTTCTAGTGTTCTTTTTCCTCTACTATTGAGTTCTTCTTCTAGGTTATAAATTATCCTTCTTTTCACTGTTTTAGTTATACATACTGTGGAGCGTGACTTAAATAGTTTTGGTCAGTGAATAGGTCTCCTAGTTGGATTTAGGAAGAGTATTGATCCACATGTAGAGGTATCAATGTGGGATAATGAAAAATTCAAACAAGGAGGGTGTTGTAACAAATGAGTCCTAGTGACAGCACATACACCTTCCCTTAACATGGTCGTTGGGTTCTTTCCCACCAGGTACCACCAGTTGCCCCGTAGATAAGTGGTCCCCACCTTGGGGCCCACCCACATGCCTGAACAGGTCATTTGACTAATGACTATTCCCACAAGCCAACACATGTCCTTTCCAGTGTGCTTTTTCCTCACTCACTCACACCCTTGGAAACATCCTATAAGTTCACCCATCCTGATCACAACTCCAGGACAATCATGCTTAACTGTGGAGTTTTAATCAAGTAGGCTCCCTAAAAGGAAGGTGCACCTTGTTTACATGAGTGATATTATTTAGTCATTTAACCCTTTATCATTTTGGGGTGTTACATTCACCCCCCCCCCCCCCTAGAGCACAACGTCCTCATTGTAGGCCATATATCTCATCCCAGGTAGTGCACCACACTTAAGGCTGGGTACCACCTCTGATACCAAATGTAGAAATCGGGTCCTAGTGACAACACATACACCCCACCTTAACATGACAGTTGGGTCCTGGCCCACCAGGTACCACCAGTTGACCCGTAAACACGTGGTACCCATCCTAGGGCCCAACCATGTGCCCGAACAAGTCATTTGAATAATGAATATCCCCACAGGACAACTCATGTCCTTTCCAGTGTGCTTTTTCCTCACTCACACACACCCTGGGAAACTTCCAAGAAGGTCATGCATCTTGATCACTACTCCAGACCAAACACACTTAAATATGGATTTCTAATTAGTTAGGCTCCCTAAAAGGAAGGTTCACCTTATTGACATGAGTCATATCATTTAGTCATTTATCCCTTTATAATTCTGGGGTGTTTCAGGTGTAGTGTGATAGGTTTCATTAAATAGAGTATTGAGACTTTATAACAATTATTGAATTTCTATGAACTTTTGAATAAATCAGTTTAATTCTAATAAATTCCTCATTTCTTATCACTTTCTTTATGATTTGTTTTGTATTTTTATATTTATATTATTATATTATATGAATTTCAACAACCCCCATTATATTATTATAATATTTATAAGTATATTTTTTAAAATATAAATAGTGACAATAGAAAATATAGTTGTGTGAGTGGACTCCTTGAGAGATCAACCCCAAGTCTTACACTATGCTACATGGTTAGAAAAATAATAATATACTCAATTATTATTAAATAAAAATACATGAAAATCAAGATTATTCTTCTCAAAAAGGCTCATAAAATCCATATTTTTGTGTATGCTTACACTTACAAATCTTCTATTAAATGTTTATGAGATATGACACTTTCAGTTAGTAGTGTTTTGGCCTTATTGATCACCATTCAATTTGACCTTTCCACCATACCATTTTTTTGGTGTTTTAATTGATGAGAATCCATAATTAATATCATGGTTATAAAAGTAATTTTCAATCTCATGATATGAATATTATGTTCCATTATCAAATCATAGATCCTTGATCATTATCTTAGATTCATTCTCAGCACTTCTCTGAAACCACTTAATACACCCAATTTCCTCTATCTTTGCCTAAGAATCAAGATACAACCAATTATACCGTAATAATTAATGAATATGATAAAAAAAGTCATAATATGTGGTGGAAACATTTATGGATCCATAAACATTAGTTTTAATTGGATATGGAAAATTTAGGACCATATTCTTCTTCAACTGATTAGAATTTCTTACCAATTTCCCCCTTACATAGGGATCACAGATCTTCTCCTGGACACGTATCAGATTTAGAATATCAATCACTACTTTAAAATTTGATTTTTTTTAATTATATATTTACTTATATGTCTTATCCTTTAATTCCCAAGGATATTTTATTCTTCCATCGAGAGGATACAAGTGTTTTATTTTGCATTCACTTAGTATAGAATTTTATTTTTTTCATCATCCCTTCATGAGTGAGTTTCCAATTTTTAATTTGATAATACATCTCTTCCAATTTAATGTGACCTAGGTTATAGAGATACATAGTTGAAAATTTTAGGTCGTGTCAAATATCATCTATAAAAATTATGTTTATATTCTTTAGCTCATCTCCAGCCATCCTTGTCTTTTCACTTCCGTTGATTTTTAAAGCACCATCATTATCGAATATACATTTTCCATAAACTTGGTACTTTGAATTTTTATATTTATTCATGTTATTGTTCATGTGGTATGAACAAACACTATGAAGAATCAACATGTTTTTGTTTTTTGTTTCTTTTAGAGAAATATACTCCAAGATATCCATCTCATTCTTCTTTTTTATTCCAATAAATTCCATGTTTTGTTGATACACAAGATGGTATCTCCTCATTTTCCTTAGCATAGATTATCAAATAATTATTATTTTTATCTAAAGGATGAAAACTATTTTTCAGTGGTAACTTATATGATTATTTAACTACTGTACTCCTTTGGATTCTATTGGAGTAAGTTTGACCTCTCCATTTCTTACACTTTATAGATTTGTGATTAATGTTGTAATAGTTATAATAATATCCATAAAAGATTTATTTTTATTATAGTGTATGTTCTCATTATTTGGTGTCGACTCTCATGGGATTTCTTACTAAAATAATTCTTTTCCTCTATGAATAAGGTTATTTCATGAACAATATAGTAAAAGAATTGTCATTCCATTATAGGAAATATTTTATCATTGCTTCCACTCCACACATTTTCATCTTTATAGTTTCTTATTTATTATTTCATAAACATTGGTGATTGAGATTTATCAGAAACTTTCCACTTTGATTTATCTAATATAGTAAATCCTCTTTTATTGGATGTTTCAGATTCATATCTGATCTCACCCATCCCATTGACTAAGGCCTATGCACATTTTTAATTTTCTCAATAGTAATTTTTCCTTTTCTTTCTCTTTTTATCAACTCTTTATTAAATAACTTCTTAAATTATATATTTTTATTATCAACCTTGAATTTCCCTTCATCCTTGAGCTTATTTCATAAAGAAACAACTTTATCTTCAAGGTATTAAAACCTTTTCATCATCCCCTATATTTGAGTACTAAGATATTCCATCATTTTCTGTCTCACTTTGATATTGAACTTTAAATCATCCACTTCTTCAGAAATATCTTGAGTAAACCTATGTTCTTCCATATTTTTTTAAACTAAGTAATTACAACTTCAATTTGAATTGTATATATGTGATTCCCATCAATTTTATATAAATTTTGTTTAAAATGTATTTGGATAGGGAATTTTATGCCTTTAAGTTACCATTAAGGAGTTTCATATTGGATTCAGTCATAAAAATGCCTAACATAACACTAAATTTTATTCTGTGAATTAAATCAGCAAAGGAAACCTATCCGAGAAATTGTAAGTGATATCTCAAGAAATTATTCCAAGTTTGGAAGTTATAACTGTTGAATAAGGGAACATATTTTTCATTAACCATAATATTCATAGCTCTAAATACTTAGTGATAGATACATCATGAAATAACCTTATGGTTGTGATACCACTTGTTGCACTCATAAGCCCAAAACACCTTATGAAGGGGGTGAATTAGGGTGATTAATTATTATTTTCTTCCACTAGATATTATTATTTAGTTAGAAATAACATATCAAAACTGTCAATATTTAATAACTCATATGATATTCATATGTATAAATTTAAAATATGTACATGAGAATTTTACTTGGTTCACTATAAAAGGATAGTCTAAGAATTATATGCTGATATTGTTTTGACATACCAAGGGTTAACACTACACGCTGTATATGTTACAATATTTTAAAAATGATTCCCTTTAGATCCTATGGTAAATCTCTCTTCTTATATCTTTTCACACTACATTTAGACCATTAATACAATATTATGTGATATTATGATCACTTACAATGATTATATATAAAAATAAAAATACATTCATGTAATAATGTATCCTATTAGCATCATTTTCTCCTATAATCTTATTATCTTCAATGGGATTTTCCCTATAGCCTTACCTTCTACTTTTTTTCAGATTTTTCATTATTCTTTAGCTTCCTCTATATCTCTTTTCCTTCAATAAATTATCTAATTTATTAAGGATATGTCTCTCCAAAAACATGTACCATGAATTTTCCACTTGTAACCCACTAAATTAATCTTTAAACTACCTATTAAGTCAACCAAATTCCGTAAATTTGAAGATTAATTTGAACTATTAGAATTTGCTGGATTTATTATCTTCATGACATGGATTCCTTTCTCTTAGGTTAATCCTTATTAAAAACTCTCTTATCATGATGTGATTTTTTACACCATTATTTTATTTCATTCATTGATCCAGATCTCCATTTCTTAGAAAAAAAATATATTTAAATCATGATAATTATGTGTCACGATCTCTATAACTTTCTCAATCTGAAAACTAGACAGGACATGAAACTATGCTTCTTGGTATGTATACATGGTTCAGTGATAAATAGAAATCGATTAAACATTCACAACACCATCTTTTTTATATAAACAAATAACATAACATGGAACCTTTAATCACAATGAATCCACTATATCACAGCATGATCGAATTCTAGATTTTTCTAAATTCTATACTTGTTGTAGCATAAATAAACTCTACAACTTATTCATATTCAATAATCCTCACAACATGACTGATATGTCATGGAATTATTAAGAAATTATTCAAGTTTAGAAAAGTTATAATCCTTAGGATCTCATAGATAATATTTACATATTATTTTTAATAACCTATCATATTATCTGGAAAAAAATACCTCATAATGACATTTTAATGTTTTTGGGTTATTGTGATTTTCGAAAATGAAGATTAGAAATGTTCTTGTTGTTTCTTAGAAAAATGGTTGAATAATTTTTTGAACTATTCTAATGTTTTCAAT
Source organism: Viscum album (assembly GCA_963277665.1). Classification (NCBI taxonomy): domain Eukaryota; kingdom Viridiplantae; phylum Streptophyta; class Magnoliopsida; order Santalales; family Viscaceae; genus Viscum; species Viscum album. The sequence goes on from OY728152.1 coordinate 2,105,951,954, forward strand.
ATTTTTTTATTTGAAAATCCATGGAAAAGAATATTTTTTTGAGTTCAGATATGTGGAAAATGAGGTAAAGTTCACAAAACCTAGAAGGAAATTTGTTGTTGGTGGACCATAAGGTTAAATATACAGACTGTGAATTGAGTTAGTGAAGTGTTTAAGGGAGTTTGTGATTATATAGAGGATATTTTTGTACAACCAAGAGATCAAGTACACGTTCATAAGGATGAAAATTATTGATTTCCATGAAGTTGGTCTTTGAACTATGTGGTCAAGTACCATATACATGGTATGGAAAAGCTAATATAGTATACAGTTGCATTTAAAATGATTGTATGAACATTAACTATAATTAGAAGATTTATTGGAGGTATTTTCCTATAAAAGAACTCTTAATAACTTCATTTAGGGTATAGATAAATCCATTAAGATGGAATAATGACTAGATAAATATAGATAAGTATATACTTTTATCTTCAAAGTATAAACCATGAGGTTGGAGTTCATGGAGGAGAGTTTATGAATGTTTTTTCATGAAGTGTGATCTAGTTGAAGGGGATTCGTAGAGGTTTTCTAAAAAAAGGCTACATTGTATTTGATCTTGTAGAAGTAATTTCATGGAGGTTGTCCAAAAAATAATACTACGTGGAATTGATTTCATGGGTTGGATAATGGAAGAGAATATTATGGATCTTATCTATCAGGATATATTTCATGGTGAATGCAGTTTTCATAGGGATGATCTTGGTGAATGTAGTTAACAAAGTCAATTATGTAGTGAATAGAGTATAGTGAAGCCAAGTATGTGGTGAAAATATACTTTGAAGTTAAGTATGTAGTGAATAATGTACGATGAATATAAGTATATGGTAAGGTGTATTTCATCTATTATGTGAAAAAGGATATTCATGCCACACATATATTAGTGTGTATCAAATCTAATCTAATAAAAAACTTCAGAATATTATTCTAAAGAAGCAATGTGTTCACATTAACAGAGAGATAAGTGATCATTCAAAGTGTGATTGGCTATAAAAGTGAGGGTGGTGAGTATTCCTAGAACCTTGTAACAATTATGCACTTAGTGAATTATAGTACACTGGTACATCATCTTTGTATGATTCTTTTATTGGCCTAGTTAGGGTGAATCAAGTTAAATTACTACTCCTTGTGAATACTTTCATTCCATCATATATACCTTTTTTAGAAAAAAAGAAGATATTTTTTAATGATTAAACAATGTCATGGGGTTAATCTTCCATACCCTAATTCACCCCCCCCCCCCCCATTTGAGTATTAGACCGAGTGAGACTAGTAATATGTTAAATTCAATGGTATATTCTCTAAATGAAAGGAATTGAATAAGTTAATATGAAATCTATTCAGATCATCGATGGTAAAAAAATCAACAATAGAATAACAAGATTCAATGTTACTACTCATATTATGGAAAGTAATTTTTCACAGATGTGATGTATGGTATTTTAGCTAATATATATAGTATAGGTTTATTATAAGATGGGAAAATAGAAATGAATGTTGATTTTTTATGAATCAATGCATTATCGAGGAGCCTTATCCAACAAAATCTATATAAATGTGACATCATGAAAATCCTAAAATTATATGTGGGAAAAATTAATCAATATCTATTAAATTGATTTAAAATTTTGAGAAGATAAAATTTTGGTTTTATGTAATAAGTACGATAAATTTTGGATACCCTATAATGAATATTTTATTGCATTCTTTGAATAAGTGAATTTTATTATGGAGTACATGCACCTTCTCCAAGAAACCCTCGATGATGTAAAGATAATAAAGAGCATATTAAGAATACTACCACTCTGATTAAATACAATATTCTTTATACTGGAGAGAAAATATCCAAATGAGGGGGAATTGGGTATTTTTCATTATTATATTATCATATATAAGAAAAAAATGATGATAATGAGGCTATAGAAAAATGGGAGTTTGAAGAGGTGACATTAAAGGGAATGAAGAAGATCGCCATTTAGGATATTGAGGAAGAAGAAAAGGTGGATGAAGTCATGTTATTCCTTTCCTCGGATCCATAAAGAGGGAAAGGAAAGTTTAAAATAAAACTTCCACTCTTGTGATTTTTATGTGTAAAGGATAGGAACCTTATACTAAGGTGTCCCAAATAAATTTCAAGATGATGATAAAGATGATGAAATTAAAATGAAGAAGTATTTGTTCAATGTGAATGATAGTGGAAACACAAAGTTTAACTTCTTTAAAAATAAAAAACTGTTTTCACAATAAGGTAAATGTTCATAATAAATTACGGAATAATAAATTAAAGAATACAAAAACCATAGAGAAATTTTTCTTTTAGATGTTATGGGGAATTCAAATATAATGGAAGAGAGATATAAATGAATGATAAGTGAAAGTAATACATAATATCAAAGATAAACTCGAGTCTTTTATCAAAGAGATAGATTTTTAGAGAGCCAAAATAAATAAATCCAATATTGTGGTCGATGATGACAAAAACTACATGAAAAATAAAGAAGAAAATTTTTTTGAGATAAAGGCATAAATTGAAAATCTCAAATGTGAAAAGATAGAAAATTTGTAGAAGGTTGTTGAGTATAGGAGAAAATTAAAACAAATCATGATAGGGTCAGTTATGGGTTAACTAATATAGTGAAATTTGAGGTTAAGAATATCAAAGAGCTCAAGTAACCGATTTTAGACTTGTAGTGAAAAGTAGATGATCAGGAGAGACTCTTAACTCCCGATATGACATTTCAAAAATATACCACATATGTGATAGAAAAATTGAAATTGGATCCCTGAGGTCTATAAAAATAGGTAAAGTATTTTTAGAAAAAAAAATCATATATGAATGATAAGGTTGGTATGGTGATTGATCATAAATATAAATTTGTGATGGACAGTGTTATACCACAAACACCCACTCCTAAATTGAAAGTTAATTCAAGTATAACTCATAATCATAATATTCAAAGAACCCAAGGGTCAAATGGACTTATAGAAATTACATGAAATAATAAACCTTATATCAGGTGTTATTGTTTTAGAAATATGGGTCACTCCAAAAATGTTTATTCCATATCTAAGAGGCCCCAACGGGAACATGAACAACAAAGGAAACCAACCATAGATCAATATTTTATGTTTAATTTTGATGATCATTGTTTTGGTATGGAGTATTTTGGATATATTTCCATCTATTAATCAACCACAATATAGATTAATGTAAAAATAAAGACCCCAAGTACTCATAAATAGTAGATCATGGAATTATCAATCAATCTAAAAATTAAAACTCAATTTTCAACTTTTCAAGATGAAGTCGGACCATTATAATCTAAAGAATATCAAGCATGTCAATCAAAACCATATTTGAATCCAAATACATGGATAAAAAATTAAATATCGAGGATGTATGTGGTTGTACATATTATCTTAATGTCATCAGATTGTGATGGTGCATGTTCCCTTGATAATGGATGTACTCCATATGATGTCAAATAAGGATCTTTTCACAACATTTATGAGAGATAAGGAAGTTGTTGTCAAATTTTAAAATAGTAAAGGTATAAATATTTTTTTCTTATTAAAAGAAATATTTTTGGAGATTATATGAGATGTGTATATGTCTAGGTTATTGAATGTCACAATAACAATTTTATTAATGTTATCCAATCATGTGACATAAGGAATGCAATAAAGTTCACCAATAGGACCTGTATTTTTAAAAGGAAAGAATGGTGTATTTTTTTTAATTCAAGGGAAGTGAATGAAGGTGAATCTATACATTTTTAATGGAGAATAAGATATTTTATTTCTATCCAAGAAAGAAGAAAACATATTGTGGAATATATGACTTATCCATTTGAACTGATAAACTTTATATGATCTGTTGAAAAATTATGGAGCTTGATTTCTTCCTATTCTATCATATGATTTTACACACACATTAAATTACTATAAAACAAGGAATATCACTCAAAATATGTACATGGAAAAATATTCTTAAGTTAACAGGACTTCCTGAATTCTTGAATCTTAATATGTATGGGACTATATCCCCATGATTTACTAATAAGAAGAGATAAAATATTATTTTAAATAATGATTATAAGAGGAATGAATATGATTCAATCATCACTCAAATGTTTTAGGTATTCAACTGCATAACATAGTATCAAAGGGAGACTTAAAATATTCTAATATAGAAAATTATGAAATTTCAAACTAATAAATACATCGAGTTTTTCAATACCAAGGGGGAGTATTACATTGATAAACATGGTTTAAGGAACCAGGTTTTATTATTGATAAACCCCAAGAAAATAGTGTGGTTTATCAAATAAACTATAACATAAACAAAATGGACAAAATGATTCTTATTGAAAAGGACCTACCAAATGAGTTTTGGAATAAAGAGGCTTTGGCATCGGCCTATATTTTTAATAGATCTTTGTTGTGTTTGAGGGAAGAAAATAATTTTTATGAGTTATGGTATAGAGAGAAACTTATTTTTTTAGTACATTTAGATATTCAAAGGTATACTTTTAATTCTCAATAATGAGAAACATTTAAAGTTTGAATCTCATGGAGATGAAGTGATATTATTTGGATATCTGTATAGAATAAAATTATATAAATGATTAAATAATAATATAGGGAACGTTTTTTAAAATAATGATGTCTCTATGGTAGTAAATGAGTAGAATTTGCAAAAAAATAATGAACAATTTTCATATAATAGTGATTGGGAGGTAAGTAGATCATGGAGAGTATAATAGGAAAATGTTTATTTAGAAGAATATATGAAGGATGAGTAAGATGAAGTTAGAATTGTATCTGTATTGAAGCTAAAGAGTAGAGCTGAAATTGATAGGTAAAATATCATTGGTGATTAGACAGTCCCATGAAAATTATGAGAGTTAATTCTCTATATAAAACACATTTACTATCATAGGTATTACCAAAATGTTTTAAATAAGTTTCTTGAGATGATAATTGGGTTTGGGTGATGAATGAAGATATTGAACAAATATAGATGAATCAGATATGATATATTGTTTTTAGGATGATAGATGAGAACATTATCGATACTAAATGGGTTTTCTACAACAAACTAAATGAAAATGAAATTATTATTTGAAATAAATCATGATTTATGTGGAAAGGGTACTCCTATATTGAGGTAATTGATTTTGATGAGTAATTTTTGCTAATGGAATAACTGGAGACAATTTGACTATTCTTTTCCATAACAGTGTAAAGAAAATTAAATGCTTTCCATATGGATATCATGTCAGAATCTGTAGATGGATTTCTAGAATAAGAGGTTTACATTGAACAGCAATATATTTTTATTATTCATGAAGATGAGGAAAAAATGTTTCGGTTGATTTAATGACCAAACCCACCAAGGCCCACTTGGATAATGGAAATATAAGGAATAAAAACCCCAATATCACCTCTAATAGGCTATGTGATCAAGAAAACTACCAATAATGAATAAATTAAATGGGAGGCCTTTCCTAATATACATGTATTCATTCACCCAACCACATCCATACAACAATATAGAGGATTACTAAAAATACTGTAACATCTAGAGTAAAACCATGCATGCAATAAACTCTTGGGAATACATCAGAGTATGAAAATGTAATCCAAAGTATAAAGGTGTAAAATAAACACCCATCCAGAATTGAATTCCCCACCTAAAAATGAAATAAAATAAAATTGAGGGAGCCTAGATCCTGATATCCAAGTCCGACCACCATATGTGGTAAATACACCCAGGTATCACTATGATCCACAGATGTCACCACTGAACTGTCTTCTTTATTCATATGATATGACACATGCGGGAAATTCCCATATAGGGGTGAGTATATACATACCCAATAAGACACCCTAAAACCCATAAAAGTAGAAATATACAAATAAAAAAAATCATCTCAACCAATAATAAGAGGGAATGAAAATGCATTATAAATATATATTCTCCAAAATAAACCTAGAAGAGAGATAAAGGGGATATTCATCTTAGAGCCCAACCTAGGATGATGAGATTGCCTGCATCGCTAAATTTCCATCATCGAAGCCAATCATCACGCATGTCTATCTAAAAAATCCATGTGGAAGACCCTCACCATGCCACTAATCTATAGTACAAGGGGGAAATATCTAATAGAGGACACATTACTTGGTATGATAAGGGGTTCCTCTTAATAGATAGAAGACACATTCCCTAGAGAGAAAGGGTAGTACCCCTCAGTAGATTGATAGAGGACCCACACACTTGTGTGTTAGGGGGTGACACTCTAAGCATAGAGGAACCATACCCTAGTACCATAGGGAGTTCCACTGATAGATTAGAGTAACTATGACTTAGTGATATAGAGGGGTACCAGATAACCAGTGTAAGGAGTATGGGGGACCCACACCCTAGTGTGACATGGGGGTTTCCAATCCTGACCTCTCTCTGATGATCCTACCTAATCATTGTTATTGGTCCAGTGTCACCTAAAGATGTGTCTCACTATCAAAACCTCATGTCGTATCTCAAAGGAAACTATTAAGACTACCATCACATTCCACATGTAAAACTTCTCTGGATAGGCTAATCATGGGCCAAAATTTGAGTCTATCTGAATGATATACACAAGGTTTAATTTCTTGAGAAAAGTACACAGTGTGTACCCTGGGTCACATGGAATGTGACCTCACCTAGACTAATGCCCATGTCCTATCTATCACATGTCATAGTTATCCATGTAGTGATGCATGATGTGTATGGGTACTAAAAATGTGTAAGACTACTACACGATGTGTCTCATCCATCCAAGGATTGACTATGTGCTCTTAGTCATGCTCGAGTAATTATGGCCATGGATGTGTAACTAACTATATACTTAGCAATTCTCATATACCTTTAGGATTTCCCGTATACTCTGGGAGTACACTGTGTGTCCTCCCACGTGTATTCATGGTAATGTTCAGCTAGCATGTAGCCTGGATTCCCAGGTAGGGTCACACGGTGTGTGGGCCCAACCACATGATGTGTGATCCTTAACTCAACTAAAAACCCTATCCATTGTGAGGACCCAAACTAAAAGGAATATTTTCCTCTGTGGAACATGGTTTGTATTCGAGAAATCTAGAGAAACCCACATTCCACCATGCATACTACTGATCTATCTTTGGTACAAATATTAGTGTTTGATCACCTGAAATTGATGGGGGTCATCTCTGAACATCGATATCTAGACTTTGATGGTCGGAGATCAGAAATATATTAGTCTCCTAATGATTCATCGTGCCTCTCATTAATGATCATCCAAACCCAAAATCTAATCCACATCACCATCACCCACATCCATGAACCCAACCCGATCCTCCCATAAATCATCATCCCTTACATCATTCACATAGCCTCCATGAATATAAGGGTTTGATTGTACTTTAACCTTTCTCAACAATATTGAACTGTGACCCCATTGGCTAACGGTGAATAATATGGGGAAAATGAGGAGAAATGCATAAAAACAATGTAAAACATTCATTAGGAAATTATTCTTGTCCAAATATCATATAAATGGAATGTCCAGGGTTGCTATCTAGGGAAAAAATATTTATCATGTTAAAATAACCAATAAATTTTGGAGCTCATGTGAGGAATAAATAAATCATAAATCAAGAATAACATATGAAAATCTAAGCTCAATATTTTAGTCAAAATGGTAGAAACAAAAAATGAAGATCCCTACCTTAATATAGGATTGATCGTTGATGAATAACACATTTTCCAATGATGAAGAAAGCTTATTGTGTTTTCTACCTCTTGATCCACCATCATCCTAACTATCATCATCCTCCATTATAATCCTCCAATGAAGAATGAAAAATCCTTATATAAAATCCTACTAGGGTTATGTGGCTAACCCTGGAATTTTTTTATAATTGTGAATCTATAGAGTATTAGATTTAGGTCATCTAATATAAAATAAAAAAGTATTTATTTATTTTTTATTAGACACACCCAAAAATGGATACTTTCCTCAGAATTACCAACATCAACCAACCTTAGGTCATTTCTAGGGTAAACCCCATGTTTTGGAATCAATTGTGGTCTTATATATTCCATATTAGGTCCCAAGAAATGGGGAAACCATTAAAAACTAAACGATGTTCATGTGTTCATTAAAATATATTAATATTTTTAATATATTAATTATGGGGTACCAAGACACCCAAACACTATACCGACTCCAAGGATAAATCTTGATATAAACATAGTAATATTCAAAGCACTCAATACAAAAAATAAGATTCATTACATTCTCCCCTCCTTTAAGTATTTTCTAACCTAAATACCATGATATAAACAAAAAGGTGGGGGTACTGAGTTCGTAATTAACTCTCTCACTCCTATAAGCTCTCTTGGATGCTCATATGCATCCAAAGAAACTGAACCAAAGGGATGGTCCATCTGTATAGGATCCTCTCTTTCTGATCCTCTATCACTAATGGGTACTCCATGAAGGTTACTCCATCATCGATGCCCAGATCTCCCTAGTAAATAATGTATGTTAGATCATGCACGTATCTCCTCTTCTTCAACATGTGGAAGACGTCATGTACTCGGTCCAACTATAAGGGAAAGTATATGAGGTAAGAAACCTTGAAAACACTCCATAAGATCTATAATTTTCCAATGAACCTTAGGTATAGCTTGCCTTGCCAAAAAAATCTATGAAATTTTTATTGTGGGGAGGCTCTCAAGAAAACATGGACTCCATTCTTGAACTACAAGGTCCTACTAAGTCCGTCTGTGTAATATTTCAATCTACTTTGGGTTGTCCTCATATGCTCACAGATCACCTTAACCTTTTATATTGTCACTTTCACCATCACAATCCCAAGTAGAGATATATTTCCATTCTCATTCTAGCATAAGGGTAACATGTAAGCTCTCTTTTAAAGGTCTTAAAAAGTTTTCATTCTTCGAGTAGAGTGATAGATGTTATTATAAGAAAACTATACTAATGGAAATTGATCATCCCACCTCTAGATAAATTCCAACACAAACTCTCTCAACATATCCTTCAACCGCTAGATAGACTACTCAGTATTTCCATCCATCTGGGGGTGAAACGTTGTACTCATCCCAAACTAGGTCCTAAAGGTCTCCTATAATCCACTCCAGAATTGTGATATAAACCATGCATCATGGTCATAGACAATCATAGAGGGTTTCACATAGACTTGGATGATCTCCCACACATACAACTACCCCACAATCCCTACCTAACTCTAGTCCCTAATGAAAATGAATTGTGCCGACAACGTAAGTTGGTCAACTATAACCTAGATGGAATCATGGCCTCTCACGGTATGTGGAATCCCTAACATAAATTTCTTGAATATTTCATCTTGTTTACACTATGGGATCTGAAGAGACTTTGTAAAAACTTCTGGAACCTGATTCTAAAGTATCACTTGCTAACATGTGTGACACCGAGAGACAAACTCAGTGGTGATACACCTCATTCCAGCCGAAAAAACTACCACTAAAGGTTCCTATAACTCATTTACACACTGGTATGTAAAACAAAGGGGGAAATGTAAAACTCCCTCATCACCTTCTTTCACAATGTGACTGGAATCACCATCCATACCTCGAAAAGGATGACATGATACCTACCTTCAAAAAATACATCTAGTGAATATCATGAGTATTTTTGGTCATGTAGAACCTTACAACCAATGTCTCCCAACTAGGCCTCTCTCATACACTAAAGTAGAATAGGAGTCACCACCATCAATTAATGAATAAGTAAATCCCTATCCACCACCAGGTTCGGGTGAAAAGGAGCCAAATTCTCATATGCCTCATCTACCAAGAAAGAATGTGACTTCCTACTAAGGGAATATTCCACCGTGTTTCCCTTTCTAGGAGTATAGACTATCTTAAAGTCATAGTACTGAAATAACTCTAACCAATTTCAATGTCTCGTGTTAATATCTCACTGGGTGAAGATATACCTAATAATATGACGTTTTAAGTATAAAAAAAAATCACTCCCTCAGAAGATAGTGCCTCCACATCTTTAGAGAGAAGACTACGATTTCCAACTATAGGTCATGATAAGTGTACTTCTGGTCATGGGGTCTCAACTTTTGTGACTCATATGTGATCACATCATTCCTCGACATTAACACACAGTTGATCCCACCCTTATAGGCATCTCAAAAACATTGCATACTCCAAGACCTCCTCTCAAAGTCTCAATACAGTAGCACTGTTCATCCATAGAGTCAACTCCTCAAAGGATCTCTAACACTACATGGTATTGGTAAACATATTCAATTTCCATGTTAGGGTGGTAAAAGGGGATTAAAACCGAGAAAATTCTACCCAAAAAACTACTTTATTACTCCATTAGGACAAGAAAACTCAACACCTATGGAACACTCCCGGGTGGCCCCTAAAAAATCACTCCATCAATCTTCACTGATTCCACAGCTAAACCATGATCGTAAATGAAACTCCCTAGAAATATAACCTCATGGATCAAGACTATCACTTTGAGAACATACCATAAAATCAGTGCTCCAAAAGTAAGTCTAGTACTATGATCAAGTGATCTTCATGCTACTCCTCTAAGGCGGAGTAAATAGGTATGTCATCAATGAAAATAACCAAAAATAGGACCATGTATGTTTGAAAGATCTTGTTCATTAGATCCATAAACACTATAGAGGAATTAATCTTATCTAATGGAATCACAAGGAACTCATAGTTTCTATAGAGACATAGTAATGTCATCTTTTTAATATCAACCTCACAAACCCTCAACTGGTGGTAGCCAAACCTGAGATCGATCTTTGAGAAACAACTCATGCCTCACAATTGGTTAAATGGATCATCAAAACTCATAAAGAAGTAATTATTATTTAATATAACTTAATTTAGGTGATGATAATCCACACAAAGTCTCAAGATCCAATCCACCTTTTTCATGAACTATACTGGAGCTGCCCAGGGGGGAACACCGGGTCTGATAAATCCATTCTCTTAAAGATCCTCCAACTACACCCTCATCTCCCAAATCTCGGAAGGATCCATATGATATGACGAAGAAGAGATCAATGTGGTATCAGTGTGAAATTAAATAAATTAGTTCATCTACCAGCACATAGGTTGTCCTGAAGTATCCTTGGGAATAGGTACATAAAGTACTCCACTAGTGAAGGAATACAGATTCCTGAAGATCCCACTACACTAAGGTATAATATCACAAACTGTTGGGTGATGTGTTACAGAATTCTATTTATAGGACCCACTCACTCATTTATGAGATCTATCTCACCCGAAAAGGATAATATTGTCCCATTAGTTCGAAGTAATCTAACTCTTTTGGAATGACAGTCAATATGGTACCAAACTATGGAGAACTAGTCTGTACCCAAGATAGTGTCATAGGGTTTCATCATGATCACCAAGAGGTCCCATAATGAACTCTCTCCACCGACTTCCAGCTCACACTATCAATAGATATGTGATATCAAATAAATTCTCCCTATAGTAGCCTCTAGCTATAGCTTCTAGGCTAAAGCATCAAATGGAAGCTACCGTTCTCACACCATGTATATGGAAATAAAGGAATGGCTCACACCTATGTCTATCAATATTGAAGAAAGAGTATAATAAAGACATATCGTACCTTAAATCATCACACATGAAGCCTTGTCATATCACTCCATGGCTAGAAACTTCTTGTGGCCTAAACCCCGGCTCCATAAGCCTAGAATGGGACACCTTGTGGAGGTGGTGGGAGTATCTCATAGCATTCCCCCCACCAACATCTCCTCCATCCGGAGATACACCTTCTCCTCTTCTAGAATCACCTCCTTGGGGGCCACTCTGACCATTCTTAGGAGATCCTTAACCACAATGTTGTGTCTTTAATGGTGGTTTATCTCCTATCTGGCTTCACTACTCATATATAAAGGTCAAGAAATCATGATCCACATGACCTCACCATCACATTCATAGCATCACCCCGCTCCAAGATTACTAGAAACTCTACCCAAACCCTATATTATATGTCTGGATGACTGAGTATGACCATGATGAGGTATCCTAAGTTGATACCCTACTGACCGGTGCATCCTAAATATTGTATAATAATCAACCCCATGGCACCCACTACAAGCTTCACTATCCTAGAAGACCTTTTATAGGAATATCTCCATCTCTAGGGCATACTTTGGTACTCCAGCATTGGAGAGAATGTAAAAGGGGACCACATTGTCATGGATTTCTCTATGAAACCCAACTCAATCTTCTTACCTTATAAGTAACCATCCCGAAACATGTCTAGGGAGTATCATGTAAGGTTATTTAACCTTGTTTCACACTCAAAAACCATTATAATACCCAAATGTATATGAATATGCTTCTAGATTCAAACTGAACTCAATCACAAGGGATAATACATCTCATGAAATAGTATTTGGAAGTCAGGCCATGAGATCATCATATCATCGTGAGCCTACATGACTAGACTCCACCAACACCCTACTACACCATGTAAAATACAGGCTACTAATGAAGCCATCTGATTAGTCAGGGTTCGCATAGTCATGAAGAGTCATATCACTAATTCATGCCAATCCTCCACTGTGTGGGGATATTTATCACCACAAAACCTCAATGACTTCTAGCACCTGAAATCACATAGTACAGTAATACTATGGGAATCATTAACTTGGATTGTTAGTATTATTTTTTTCACTTCAATTGAGGGTGATACTCCCTACCCACTTGGAGGAAACACCTCATTAGATGTACCCTAAACTGAGGCCTCATAACTTATTTAGTTATTATGGTGATCTTGAATCGGTAACCCGGATGGCTATCTTCACAGAGGTATCCTAAAAGTGACCATGAAATACAATGGTAAGATGATCTTATATATAGGAAGATGACTCAAGAAGGATGGTCAAAGAACTTAATCTTATGTGATGCATGTACCATTGTTCCCTACAACCAATTTCTATGATTTTTGAGTCAATAAGAAAGTTTTCAGAGATCTAGTGTATGGATACATCGTCCGCTACACCAACACAAGGTTCCCTATCCTAAAAACCTCACTAGAGACACTTATATATCATTTCACTAATTCCTAACCAATTTATCAGAAGGTTACAACTCCAAACATAGTCCCAAGTAATGAACTACTGTAAAACCATAATGTAATGACCCAACCCATTGAGGCCCACTTGGTTGTTGGAAAGACGAGCCTTAATAACCCCAAGCTTGCCTCCAATATTCTAGGGGCTAGTGGCATGTAGTAAGGATGTATAAATAAAATGGGAGGCCTTTTTTAACGTATATGTACACATGCACAAAACCATCCCCATACAATAGTGCAGAGGAATAATAAAAATGTTGTAACATATAAATTAAGACCATTAATGTAATAAACTCTTGGGAATAAATCAATATATGTTAAATTAAGCTAAAGAATAATGGGTAAAAATGCATGCCTAGGTAGAAATGAAGTCCCAATCTTAAAACAATAGGAATAGAAGAGAACAGAGAGACACAAGCTCTTGATCTCTATGTCTGACCATCATACATGGTTAATGAACCTATGTATCACTATGATCCAATGATTTTACCACTAAACATTCCATAATTTTCATAAGATAGGACACAGGTGGGAAAAACCCATGTAGGGGTGATTATATACATACCCCATATAATTCCACAAAAACTAAAAAAAGGAACAATAGAAAGACACAATAAATTTCATCTCAACCTATAATAAGAGGGAAAAGAAAGCCATTATAAATATATATGATCAAAAATAAACCTTTATAAAATATAAATGGGATATCTATCTCATAGACTATCCTAGGATAATGATTCTACATTCAACTCCAAAGGTCCATCACTGATTCCTAGTATCTCATGTGTCTGGTAGAGAAATCCATGTGGAGGACCCGCACCTTTCCATTTCTCCACAACCCAAGGGGAAAATATCCAATATAGGACTTGCACCTTAGTTTTATAATGGGGTTCCACCCAATAGATAGATAACGTATTCTCTAGTATGATAGGAGAGTACCGCTCAGTAGATAGATAGAGTAATCACACCCTAGAGCATCAGGGGGTGACACTCTAACCATAGAGGACCCTCACCCTGTACTATAGAGGTTCCAATTAAAGGTTAGAGGAATCACACCCTAACTCTATAGGGGGTAAAAAACAACCAATAAAATGATTATGGGGAACCCACACTCTTATAAAATAGGGGATTTTCGAACCTCAACCTCTCTTTAATGATCCTTCTTGATCACTGCTATTGGTCCAACACCTCCCAAAGAATCATCTCACTCTCAAAACCACATTTCATATCTTGAAATCCGCTATGAAGGCTACCATTATGTTCCATGTGGAAAACTTCTCTAGATTGGATACTCATAGGAAAAAAATTCTAGTACATAAAATGGAGATATGCCAGTTGGAATTCCCTAAGAAGAGTATATAATGTGTACTAGGGGTCACGTGGCATGTGACCTCACCTAGCCTCTTGTACATGTCCTCTCTAACAAACGTCCAAACTATCCATGCAGTACTACACAGCTTTTAATGGTACCACACGGTGTGTCTCATCTTCTTGGGGCCTACCCAAGTACTCTTAGTCATGCCTATAAACTTTGGGTTGTTCCCATGGACTTGGTCATGTACCTAGCCATACCTAGGTATTTGGTTTTTCCTATATACCTCTGGGAATTCCCTTGTACTCTGGGAGTAGGTGGTGTGTCTTCTCGAATGGGGTCCAAGGTGTGTGTATCCAGCACATAGCGTGGATTCTAAGGTAGGATCGCATGGAGTGTGGGCTTTTCCACACAATGCGTGATCCTCAACTCAAATTAAAACCCTAACCACTATGGGGACCCAAACTACATGGTGTGTGTTCTTTTGGGGAACACTGCATGTAGTCTTCAATTCTTCAGAATCTTGTGTTCCTCTACACGAACTCCCAATCCATCTCCTCCACTACAAATATTGGTGTTTGACCACTTGAAACTAGTTGGGGTCATCTCCGGTCATCGATCTCCAACCTCTGATGGTCAAAAATCAGAAATATGATGGTTCTTCAATGATTTTTCATTATCCCATGAATAACGAGCCAAAACCTATCCATAATACATATCTCCATCACCCACATCCATGAATCCAAACAAATCCACTAAAAACCATATCATACATCACTTACACAACCACCGCAAATATGGGGGTTTGATCATGCTCGAACCTTCTTGGGAAATGTCAAACTATGACCTAGAGGAAAATAGTGAATAATATAAAGAATAGTGGAGAGAAATGTGCATAAACAAGGTTAATACTTTTTATCCAAGAATTTTTGTCCAGTGATCATATAAAATGGATATCCATGGGTCTTGAATAGGGAAAACATATTTATCAGATTAAAAAAACAATAAATTATGGGGCTCATGAGAAGAACAAATAAATTACAGATCAAGAATAACATATGAAAATATATGCTCAATATTTTAATCAAAAGGGTGGAAACTAAAAAATTATGATCCCTAAATTGATTTAGGATTGATCATTGGTGAAGAAATTATCTTCCAATGATGAAGAAAACCTACTAAATTCACTACCTCTCAATCCACCATGATCCAAACACTCATTATCCTCTTATGTGATCTACCAATAAAGAAAACCAATTCCTCTTTTAAAATCCACCGAAGGTTATGCGACTAAAATTGGTGATTTTTAATAATTTTTTATTTATAAATGATTATATTTAGCTCACTAAATATTAAATAAATTATTTATTTATTTATTTTAATTAAATACACCAGTAAATGGTTAATTTCTTCAAAACGTCTGATGTTGACCAACCTTAGTTCATGCCTAGGGTAAACACTAAATTCTAGAATAAATGGTCATCTTATATTTTCAATCCAATGTTCTCATTAATGGAAACCACAATAAACATTGTAATTATGTGCATGCATGCATTAAAATAATTTAATATTTTTAATTTATTTATTTTGGGGTCCTGAGACACCCAAACATTATGCCTACTCTGAAAATAAATCTAGAAATAAACATAGTAATATTCAAAGGACTCAATATACATAATGAGAGTCATTATAGCTAAAGAAGTCTCTTTATGGGGTAAATAAGTCACTAAGGTCATGGTATTCAAGACTAAATCAATACATGAAGAAGCTTGGTTTCTAGTTTGATAGATTTTATTATAATACCAATATTAACAATGGGTGTGATCAAAGGATGATAGATTTGGTGTGTGTTAATGTCATAATATTTGGAGTAAAAAACAAAGTTTAATGAAAATAGTTTTCATAGTTCATGAAGTTTGAGTTTGAGATATTTATGATTATTTAATTAATATTTTTCCTTGTTCTATAGGTGATACAAGGAAATAATGGCTCATTTATTGCTCAATATAAATACCCTGAAGACGATATGTGACAACATGGAATGTAAGATTCTAAAAAGAATAAAATACTATTTATACCCAGATGAAATTATCAATAGATTAAAATGGAAAGGTGTTCAATGTCACATAATAAAGGAACATCATTGGAATCATGTTGTACTTAATAGAAACACAAACTGATATTGTTTTTAACACATTCCAGGTGGTATAGTTACAAATTAATTCTAAATAAATCCACATGATCACAATAAATATAATACTATAGTATAT
Organism: Viscum album; assembly: GCA_963277665.1. Lineage (NCBI taxonomy): Eukaryota > Viridiplantae > Streptophyta > Magnoliopsida > Santalales > Viscaceae > Viscum > Viscum album. Next base: position 2,105,968,753 of record OY728152.1, read on the forward strand.
CAAAGGAATGGTAGATTTAATATTTATTTACAATGAAACATTAGAACATGTTTTGTTGGGATATATAGAAATTGATTGGGCCAATTCAGAAGAATATTAAAAGTCAACATCAACTGGTGAATTCTATATTGTTCGATTGTGTATTTCTTGGATGATAAAGAAAAAATATTCTATTTCTATGAGAAATATATAATTTTAACATATCACAGCCACTTAAGATTTCATGAAATCACATTGGATGAATCAAAATCATGAAGAAATGGGAGATAAGTAAAGTCTCTAGTCAGAATTAATTGTGTTAATTCAAACTCTAGAAATATTAACAACAAATATATACGTCACTCAAGGGATAATTAAATTGAAATCAAATTTTACTTTATCGGGAAAAATTATAACATGGGTTAGTGAGATTGGAGTATATTCCAATCGAATTTCAAGTCATATAAATTTTCATGAAGGACTTTCCCAAGGAATATTTTGAAAATAATAAGTTAGATCTTAGTGTCCAGTCAACTCCCAAAACTTGAAATTTTTGTATGTTGTACCCCCACTTCCTACAGTATGTTGTAATTTTTCCAATTTTTTGATCTATTTTATTATCTATATTGAAAACCGAATATTATTTTCCATTGGTTTTATTGAAAAATAGGTATAAATTATGTTAATGAAGGAGGAACAGTTATTGATAAAGGCAGATTTTTTCTATAATGAATCAGGGGGAGAAGAGATGTAGGAGGTTATAATCAGGATGATGTGGAAGTTTTTCATTCATTGAAAACATATCACAAAATCATGATTTATGGGAACCCTATGTTAGTAGTTTACAATGTGTGATTGAAGAAGTGATATTCTACAAAGTTAGATTTTGTGAAACAATTGGTATTGATAAAAAAAATCTAATGGTGTCATCTTATAAGATCTATTTGTTTCAAGAATTATTCAATAATAAGTATCAATAATGGATTGATTCATTGATGAACATCACATGTTACACTTTTTTCTCAGACCGATATTGGATCGTGTAGGAACAGAGTACATTTTGAGTAAATCTTTGACCACTATCTAGAGTCTTAGAGTGTGAGTGGTGGATGAAGTAGAATATGCATGATTTCTTGTCAATCTAAGTTTCTAAGAGGTTTTAAAGTATTTTAAAAGATCCCAAAGGAGGATATTCTTGGGAAATAATCCCTCATGTGATGATATTTTAGTGTTTTTGGATCTTTTTTAATGAAAATGATGGTCGGAAATGCTCTTGTGGTTTCTCATAAGAAGTGTTGAAGAAGGTGGTTAATATTCCTAGTTTTTTTTATATTTTTTGATGTTAAAATATATGGGAAAGAAAATATATTTGAGGTCAAGTACATAGACCATGAAGAGAGTTCATGGAAAGGATAGGGAAGTTCACAAATAGTGGAATGATAAGTCATGTACAAAGATATAAAATTGATTCTATAAAGAACTTAATGGAGTTTTTAGTCATAATGTGTAAACTTATAGAAGTTTTTTAATTTGTTTCTTTCATCATAAGTTCAAGTACTCATTATGCGGTACTGTAAATTTGAAGCACTATATAGTTGATTTTAAAGTGAAGGGTTGAACAATAATTGTAATTAATTGATTTATTTGATGGTTTTTCTTATAAAATGAAAACTAATCACTTAATTTGGGGTAGATTAAAATAAATTAAGAGTGAATCATTTCAAGATAAATTTATCTATGTTTTAAATATTTTCAAAAATTATAAACTGTAAGGTTGGAGTTCAAAGAGTTTAAGGAAATTAGGAAAAGTGTTTCTAACTTGTAGAAATATGTTCAGAGATGTTGTTTTTGAGTAATTTAATATAGGATATACCACAGAGGAGGAGTTCATTAATATTTTCAATTATGTTGGAGTTTATAGTGAATGTATCCCATGAAGTCATGCATGTGATGAATAGTGTATCACAAAATCAAGTGTGCGATGAATAGTATATAGTGAAGTCAAGTACGTGGTAAGGTGGATTTCATCTCTCAAGTCAAAAAGGTGATTCATGTCACACCCGTATCAATGTGAACAAAATCTAAGATAATGTAAAACATTAAAATAATCTTCTATATGGGCATTTCAATCACTTAAAAAGTGAGATAAGTGATATTTCAAAGTGTGAGTTGTTATAAACTAGGGTGACAGTGAGTCTTATATGAACCTTATAACAATAGTGCACTTAGTACATTATGGTATATTGTAACATCATCTATGTATGATTTTAGGACTATCCTAGTTTGGGTGAACCAAGTAAAATTATTTTCTATTGTGCATACTCTTATTATGACATTTATACATTACTGCAAGAAGAAGAGATAAGATTATTTTGTTTAAAGGTGATACAAGATCAAAGGGGTGGTTGTTTTAATCTTTCAGACCATGATTCACCCCCTCTACCTCATTTTATTTAAACTTGTGATTCCTAATAGTATAATAGTGTAATTTAACACTTATCCATATTTCAGAATTTGATATTCCTGATGTGGCCATAAATACCATGGCATGACCAATTCCTCTTCTCAAAAAAATGGATTAAACCTTATAAACCAAAATTGAATCCTTTTTCATTCCAAATAAAATCCATATATATAAAGAGACTTTTCCCTTTTTATGGACTTTAATTTCTTTCATATCAGGGCCCATGTACTTGAATGATGACATGTTCATATTCAATTTATAATCCTCGGATTATAATTCCAAACACCTCAACTTAACTCTAAAACATCTTCAAATACCATAAATAACTTTATATAACTTATAATTAACAAAAAAAACCAATACAACCCTGGGTTGAAATATATATATTATTAGGTCCAATTATAACTATGTTTCAAGATTAAAATGTTTTTGAAAATTATGGTTATCAGATACATTGACCTTTTTATTATAATAGTATATGTGCCCATTTATATTGTAATCATTTTCTCAAAAATTGAGATGGGAGAGAAGAAGAGTAAGTGATCATTAGAATTGATAGTGGACCCATCCTAAACTTTTAATCACATAAAAATAGATTATTGATTTTAGGTGACTAGGAATATAATTATGTCTATGATCCATGGAAAATCCCATTAATTGAACCAAGTAAAATACTAATGACCATATAATTTACCATTTATTATGTGGTCAATATGATTCTTTGGTATTCTTGAAAAATTTATAGTTCCTCCTAAAACAAAAATAAAATAGAAATTATGAAATTCGGTGAAAAGAAGTTACACCCCGATTCAACACCAACCCCATTAGGGTGTTCGAGACCTTGTTCACAAAATAAAATCTCTTAAGATTATGAATTATTGAGATAAATAAAATATCATATGTGGATGATAAAAAATTTAGTGAAGTAATATATTTTCCATGAGGAAAATATTACTCAAGAAGATAATCATTATGATTCGTCAAAGAAAATATCTCATCGATAATATTGATGATGGTTTTTTATTTCCAGAGAATGAAGAATGGGGAATATTAACTCCATGAGAATAAAATAAATGTTTATGAATGATAATAGTGGATAAAAGTAGATAAGTTGACTTAATTATATGAATAATGATGATATTTCATATCCCATGAAATATCATGGTTCCAAGGAATGTAGATTATTCAAAAAAATCACCCCATGAGGTGATATGATTAAAAATGTATCTCTATGAGAATGGACCATGAAATATATCTAATGATAAATAATAAATGGAAAATGATATTTATTTTATGTGTGTTTTAAAGCATTTTCATTTATTTTTATTTACAATTTCTCATGAGAAACATCTATAATTCTGAGAATATGTTCTTCTAATGAATGAGGAGTTTTAAAAGGTTTATCACAAGATGAACCCACTAGAATATTGAACATTAGATGATGCCTTGCCAAGGAAGATGAAGTTTGTGAAAAGAACACAAGATGAAGTATCTATAAGAAATAATGAGTTCACTATGAAAAAAATAATAAGGATAATAATTTTATTATCATCCATTTATTATATGTATTGAAGATTTATAATGTGGTAAAGTGGTTTAGTTATTTTAAATTGTAAGGAAGAGGATTTTCTAGCTGATATATTTTAGTCTTGAAGATCATATTTTTGTGACAAATTATTATAGAATTAAGAAATCATTAAGAGTGGTTTGATTCAAATTTAATGGTTATACATATATGAGGTAAATAATTTTATGATTACTTTCTATAATAAAATAATATTTAAGGATAAATATTAAGAACGTTTGATAATGAAAGTTATACTTTAATAAGTGGTATCCTTATGTATAGATCTAGGGAGTATTTGAAGAACTATTTGGAGATAAAGAGATAAGTGGAAAGAATCTCATGACAATAATACATTCCTCATGATGAATGAGGAGAACAAAAGAAGTTATTTAGTGGTTGAAACAACATCCATTCCAAAATGGAATAATCTATTATTGAATTATGAATAATAGAAAATATGATAAGTGAGACACAACCTGTCTTTTTGAATTCATGATGGGTATCTAATACATTTTCATTCCATATGTGGAATATGATCTGAAGTTGAACAATATGACACATTAGATCTACACTATTATATCACAATTTATTGTCATGGTACAATGCTAATGTGGAATTTTCCTGTGTTGAATTTCTAGGATTGGTTTGGTTCTTATGGAAATAATTTCAAGATGATGGATCTCATTTAATATCAAATTATATTTATCTAATATAGTATAAATTAATTAAAATTAGAAAAGAATATAATTATAATGTGGGAGAATATTCCCACCTAACTAGATTTTAAATACTACACCCATTAAATTCCATTTTTTAGATCATATTTTAACTATTTAATGAGAATATTGTATATAGAATTGATTATTTTTTTCCCAGTATTATTCTTTCAAGATTTATAAGGAATATGAAATCATGGATTAATTAGGTTTATCTAATAAGAAACTATATTTTAGATCTAATGGATTTGGTTAATATATATTATTTTTTGAGTTGTATTTTTTATATTAATGGATACGTATCTTATTAATGTGTTGTGAGAGATAAATCCAATAATTTCATAATGAGAGAGTTCTCTTTAAGATATTTATATTTATAATAAATAATTCCATTAATTTTTTAATGACTTGTGAGAGTAAACATTGTCATGGGAGAGAAGATATATCCACGCATCATTACTAATAATAGATATATATTCAATAAAGTATCAATAAAAGGTGTGAAAGAAATAAATTTGGATTGACATTAACTCATAAGAAATTAATGGATAGAATATTTGAGAACATTATTATCCCATGATTATTGAGTAAGTTAATCTTCCTTTACAATAATAATTGATTTATACTTATCATTTTCTTTTTTTTTGTAAATCTATTTTACTTTTGTAACCTGTATAGGAGGAAATAATTAAGTGAATATAGGAATGTTGTAATCAATGCTGAATTCTATCCTCTTTTTCATATCATGGTTTAATTTGATGAAGATAGGACAATCATGTGTAGTGGGGTAACATCTACTACACACCATAGACTATCCACTCACATCAAGTGGTCAACCTTATAAAAAAATTTCTGAGCTCTTTATTGTCTTCATTACAATCATACAAGTGAGTGAAGGATGACAAAAATGAGATAGTGGATCACATACCTTAATGAATTATAAATCTTTTTGAAATAATAATCAAAAATATTTTAGAGGTTTTGAATCACTAATGTGACCTCCCCCCCCCCACATAGTGATCCCTGATCTTCGAGGTCAGACAAGGAGTTTTGAAAAATAGATAATATTCCATAAAAAACTAAAAAATACTCAATTAAATAAAAATATATATAACCATTAAAAAATTAATCAAAACTAAAATAAATTTTAACATTATAAAACACGGGTTATCAAAGTAAAAAATATTTCAATAAAAAAATCACTAAAAATATTTGATAAAATAATTAGCGGAAAATTTTAAAATATATATATAGTAAATATATAAAATATCCCAAGATATCTGAATTAACATGTTAGTTATTTTTCAAGAGATTTTGGAATAATAAAGACCCTAATTCCATCTGCTTGGATAAACTTACCAAGAAAATAACTAAATACAAATGATTATAAACTCACTATATCACATAGTGAGTCTACAACCCAGACCAAGTATAAGAGAAATTAAAATCTAAATATTCTTAGGTTCTCATATTCAAGAACCTCTCAAACAATTATAGTGGGATTATAATAAAAAAAAATTAATTGTTTTTATACCTTTAGTTTAAATTTAAATAAATATGAAATAAAGGTAAAACCACAACATGGTGGTATAATCCAAATTGTGGTTTGTGTTGGTTTATAACATGAAATAAAAAATATCACTACACCATGCACTACAAGAAAACTTCCGTTTAGCGGCAGTTTTTTCACGGCGGTTTTAAAAACCGCCGCTAAACGCGTTTCGGGCAGCTATTTCGCGGCGGTTTTTAAACCGCCGCGAAATGCCATAATTTTTTTTTATTTTTTTTATTTTTTTTATTTTCTTTTAATTTTTTCGAGTATTAGCGGCGGTTTTTTAAAAAACTGCCACGAAATAGCGGCTGTTTCAGTAAAACCGCAGCGAAATGAAATGAAAAAAATAAAAAAAAAACACTAGAAACCATGAAATCACTAAAACGACCATAACTTTTGATTCGGGCGACCATCAGAGCACCACGACCAGTCAAATCGAAGTGCATGAAGAGATCTAGAGGCACATATAATCAAAACCGTGAGACAGTCTAAGGTGCGGAAGATATTAGAGTTATAAAAAATATGAAAAAAGTTCTCCAACTTCAAACGGGCATAACTTTCGCTCCGGGTGTCCGTTTGGGATCTACCACATATCAAATCGAAGCCAGTGAAGAAAGATACACACCAGTTCAACACAAGAAATCTTTTTCATGTTTTTCGACCCCAAAAACCCCTCAAAAGGCCTCTAAAACACTGTTTCCGTCACCGGTGTCCCGTAGAACTTGTCTTCAAACAGACCTAACTTTTGATCCGTGTGTCAGTTCGGACTCCTCCACCTGCCAGATCATAGCTCGTTCCATGAGCTTCAATTTGACTGGTCGCGGCACCCACATGCACTCTTGGATCATATGTTATGGCCTTTTTAGTGGGTATCGGGTTTGTTATGTTTTTCGATGCCTCGTTTCTAGCACTCGTTCCCCGTCAGCTTTTTTTTAAATGGTCGTAACTTCTGATCCACCTATCCATTCGGACTTTTTCACCTTTCAGGTTGAAGATCATTTCAGGATCTTTGATTTGACAGGTCGCAGATCTAAAACGGACTCTCGGATCATAAGTTATCTCCGTTAATGTGTGTCCAATGTTTTTGTCTCTTTATGACCGTTTTGACGACTTTTAACGATCGCTTCATTTATTACTGTTTATTTGGGTTTCCATGACTTGTTATCTTTATAAATGGTTTTTTGTGGGTTATTATGATGATTATGTTGGATTATTAAGGGGTTTTCTAGAGTTTTCATGAGTTTTCATGCGTTCTCATTCTTTCTAATGCCTCATTCTTCATATGCTTCTCCATCTCTTTTAATGCGTTTTCATGATTTTTCATCCCTTATCACGTATTTTCATACTTTTTCATGTGTTTCCTTTATTATTTATTATTTATTATTTATTATTTGTAATATACTTTAATTTATTTATTATCTATTATTTGTAACTGGTTATTTATTATTTATTATTTATTATTTATATTTATTTATTATTTATTATTTATATTTATTTATATTTATATTTACTTATTATTTATTATTTATTATTACTAATAATAAAATATTATTATTATTATTATTATTAATATTTGATAATGGTTATTTATTATTTATTATTTATTATTTATTATTTATTATTTATTATTTATTATTTATTATTTAATGTTTATATTTATTATTTATATTTATTATTTATATTTATTATTTATTTATTATTTATTATTTATATTTATTATATATATTTATTATTTATTTATTATTTATTATTTATATTTATTATTTATATTTATTATTTATATTTATTATTTATTTATTATTTATTTATTATTTATTATTTATATTTATTTATTATTTATATTTATTTATGATTTATATTTATTTATTATTTATATTTACTTATTATTTATTATTTATTATTTATTATTTATTATTTATATTTTTTTATTATTTATATTTATTTATTATTTATTATTTATTATGTATTATTTATTTATTATTTATATTTACTTATTATTTATTATTACTAATAATAAAATATTATTATTAATAATAATATTTGTTACTGGTTATTTATTATTTATTATTTATTATTTATATTTATTTTTTATATTTATTTTTTATTTTTTATTTATATTTATTTATTATTTATATTTATTATTATTTATTATTTATATTTATTATTTATATTTATTATTTATATTTATTATTTATGTTTATTGTTTATATTTATTATTTATTATTTATTATTTATTATTTATTATTTATTATTTATTATTTATTATTTATTATTTATTATTTATTATTTATTATGTATTATTTATTATTTATTATTTATATTTACTTATTACTTATTATTTATATTTATTTATTATTTATTATTTATTATTTATTTCTTATTTCTTATTTCTTATTTCTTATTTATTATTTATTATTTATATTTATTTATTTATAATTTATTATTTCTTATTTATTATTTATTATTTATTATTTATTATTTATTATTTACTATTTATTATTTATATTTATTTATTTATTTATTTATTATTTATTATTTATTATTTATTATTTATATTTAATTATTATTTATTATTTATATTTATTTATTATTTATTATTTATATTTATTTATTATTTATTATTTATTTATTATTTATTATTTATTATTTATTATTTATTATTTATTATTTATTATTTATTATTTATTATTTATTATTTATATTTATTTATTATTTATATTTATTTATTATTTATTATTTATATTTATTTATTATTTATTATTTATTATTTATTATTTATTATTTATTATTTATTTATATTTATTAATTATTTATTATTTATTATTTATTATTTATTATTTATTATTTATATTTATTAATTATTTATATTTATTTATTATTTATTATTTATTATTTATATTTATTTATTATTTATTATTTATTATTTATATTTATTTATTATTTATATTTATATTTATTTATTATTTATTATTTATATTTATTTATTATTTATTATTTATATTTATTTATTACTTATATTTATTTATTATTTATTATTTATTATTTATTATTTATTATTCATTATTCATTATTTATTATTTATTATTTATTATTATTAAGTTTATATCTATTATTTATGTATTATTTGTTTTTTCAATTAATATATATAAGTATATTAAATTCTGTTTATTAACCACATGACGAGCTTGCTGGAGTGGTAAAGTCTTTGGAAAATATGCAAGAGGTTAGGGGTTCAAATCTCACCAAACGCAGTATTTCTTTATATTACATGTGTATGTGCATGGGCATGTGCATGGGCATGTGCGTGGGCATATGCATGAGATGTGCATGGATGGATAAATAAAGTAAATAAAATAAATACGAAATAAATAAAATAAATAAAATAAATACAAAATAAATAAAATAAATACGAAATAAATAAAATAAATAAAATTAATAAAATTAATAAAATAAATAAATAATAAAATAAATAAATAATAAAATAAATAAAATAAATAAATAATAAAATAAATAAATAATAAAATAAATAAATAATAAAATAATAAAATAAATAAATAATAAAATAATAAAATAAATAACTAAATTAAAAAAAATTAAAAAAATTAAAAAATCGCTGCTAAATCATTTAGAGGCGGTTTAAACCGCCGCTAAAAAACCGCCACGAAACGTTCTGCGACGGTCTTAAAAACCGCTGCTAAATCATTTAGAGGCGGTTTAAACCGCCGCAAAACATTCTGCGACGGTTTTAAAAACCGTCCCGAATAGTTTCCCGACGCACGATTTCACGGCGGTTTTTCAAAACCACCACCAATCTATTTAGCGACTGTTTAAACTGCCATGAAACGAAAAAAAAAACTGCCGCTAAATCATGATTTTTCTGGAGTGATGGTTTTGTGCTGAAAAATGTACTCATTATGAGATAATGCTCGAATTTCATATTTATCTCCCACCTAAGCTATCATATTTGTTAGAATATTCATGTGATGATGATTTTAGATGTTTTAATATCCATGTTGTTTGTTGAAAGATTAATCAATCACTATGACAAATAAAATGTGAGTTACAATGAGTTAAGGCTTTTCAAACATTTTATTAATATGAAAAATCTTTGATAAAAATTTATGATCCTTAGAGGAATAAATAGGTTTAATCCCTGTATTATATTTTTCATTTGAATACGTGATTCATTAGGTGAAAACTCCTCAAACTAAAGATCTATTAACAATCATTTTTATTTTCTCATATAATAAATATTTTATAAGACCATGGCTTGAAGAAATATTTCCCAAGTATTAAAAAATTTATATAACCCATGGATACCCTAGGATAAAGAATTTTGTTGACTGATTATCAGTGATCTATATCAAACTCATGTGGAAAAACATTGAAAAATTATTTCATCGAAGAAAAATGTTTGAGTTCATTATTTATTTTACCCTGTTAAAAATACGGATAGATATTATGCAATAATTTGTTTTAGTTGATTATTTTTACTACATTTTTATAATTGTTTCCCCCCAAAAAACAATTCAAAAATACATATAGTGAAAATAATAAAAATGATAAAATTAAAGTAATCTCTCACTCTAAAGGAAAATATAGACATACAAAGATTGTGAAAAGGAATTATCATTGAGTTTATCTTTTTTGTTCTTTGATATATTCTTCGGATTTGAAATGAAGTAAATCCTATACATGTCCCTCAATAATCAAATTTCACTCCTCTTGTGCATTCAACTTGAAAATTCCCTTCTTTATATCTATAATAGAAAACAAGGAGTATTGAATCTTTATATTTCAACCTCAATAAGCATTTTATCACACACTTTTACCTTTTCTCTCAATTAAATTGAAAATATATCAATATCCTTATTCAATAGATTTTATTAATATATTTATAGCTTTTATTTTGGGGAGTTTTATGTTAAAATTACTCACCATTTTTTCATTGGATATCTTTATATTTGGTAAGTCCTTTTCACCAAATTCATAATAACCTCCAATGTATAACATGATTTTTTAGTTTCAATGAAAAAAAAGGAAAAGGAATGGAAATGATCATAATAATTTATCTTGTACTGGAGGGTTGAGTATCTTTAATTGCACAGTCACTTCAACTGAACCTCATGGTTAATTATCCATTATTCCCCTATATAATTGAGAAAATTTATTAAAACAGAAAAAATGTTGAAATTCATTTAAAGATCTTTATATTTAATAATAATCTAAAATATTGATTATATTAAATAATAATGATGCTATTAATTTTTACTACAAAAAATATGTTTCATTATTTTCAGTAATAAAAAATTTATTTTGTTTTTATTGGTAAACAAATCCATTAATTTAAATATAATATAATAATTTATTTGGTGGTAAAATCATAAAAAACAAAAAAACACCATGTTAATTAAAACAAGCCACCCCCCCCCCCCCCCCACAATGGGTTGACCCACCCCTAGTTAGACCACACACTCCCCCAAACCGGGGTTGAAGGCCTTACATATAGGGACCATGGGCCTTAGAACTAAATCCCTCAAAAATAGGTCTCTCCCTTCATTTTATAGGATATTTATTTAAATATAATTATTTATTAACAATAATAATGAATATAATGATAATAATTACATTTAATAACTATCATTATTATTACAAAGAACTAAATTTAATACTAATTTAAATTACTAATTAAACTTAAGGAAAATGTAAAATATTTATTATGTTGTGAAACATATCAAATGTTGATTGAAACTATAAAGAATTTTGAATCTGAAAATGTATGATTTATCATAGGAGAAGTGAATTTTTTATGAAACATGGAGTCAAATCTTCATATCCACAATGAAAAATAAAAATATAGAAGAAATAAACAATAGACAAGAAGAAATTATTTAATCCAAAAGTTCAAATTTCCATTAACATAGTGACATATATATATAGGGTATATAAAGGTTTTAATCAATGGTAAAAATCAATCCTTGTCTTCTATTTCAAATCCTATGGTTGCAATACTAATTATTGGAATAAATGAAGGGTTTTCTATATAAAGTGATAGAGGTTGGATTGGGGAGTAATGGTGATTTAGTAATTATGACATCCAGATGATAAATACTTTGTAACACCACCCTTGGATTTCAAAATTTCAAGTAATCATATATAATATTCACTTAAAATAATTTGAGAGAAAAATAAGTGAATAAACATTAATTAGACTTCATGCCATGATTCATCATTAAAAACATTATCAAGGACACCTGGAATATCTGATAAAGGAAAACAATAATGAAGGATTCCTAACTCCCCATCATAAAATCACGATATACATTTTAAACTTTGCGTCCTAATTTTATAAATCAATTTTTTAAAAGTTATTGTTAGTAATGTATACATAAATAAATATTAAATGTTATCAAAAGAACTTATTATTCTGATATAAATATCATTATTATTTTGAAGTCCATAAGTGAAAAATAATTTTGGTGAGAAATATATTTTTTATAACCATTGATATACCTACCTTCTAATTTCACTATAAAAATGACATTATCTTCATATAATATATTGGGAATATCATTTTTTTAATCCAAAAACATTTATGATATAATGAATAACCAATCTTAACTAAACATATTCTCATCATGCTTTATGTGTCAAAATCAACTCATTATGATTGGATAATGTTGTGGAAATGGTTTATTTTGTTGAATGCCATGAAATGGAAGTTCAAGAATATGTGAATACATATCCAAGTTGAGAAATAGATTTATGAGAATTATAAAAATATCCATCATAGACATAAATAATCAATTTTGGTTCAAAATTTTAGAATAAGTAATAATTTATATACTTCAAATCATGAGGAGTATCGAAGAACATTACATTGAAACATAATAAAATATCGTGTTATTTGAAAGATACATATACACATATACAAGTATAAACTTTAAAGTAAAATAAAATTTATATTTATATTTATTTGGGGGTACAGTTCTCAGGTTCTAGTTTGGGCCTAGAAAAGGAATGGTATGAAATTCAATAATACCTTATAACCCAACACATTGTTGTTGATTGGGGTTTAGTAAAGTGGTATCACGTAGGAAGGCCACACCCTAGAAATAGAAGAGGTACAGGTTCGAGTTCCACCACCCTCAAATTTAGTTAGGGGCATATTGCATGCATATAATGGCTTGGAACTAAGAAATACATGGTGTGGCACCTGAAAATACATCATAACCCAATACTTTGTCTTAAATGAGAATTTACCTATATTAGTATAGACTTCTAATTTTCATCTATAAGTCATGGGATTCAACCCTCCAGAGATGTGGTTATTATAGTAGTGTACTATACTAGTATTATTACAACTGAATCACTATTCATTGGTGAGATTTTAGTCTAATTATTAGGCCATTGTGCCTCAATTACATTCATGCAAGGCCTCTAAGATATCAATGGAAGGTTAATCATGCATATATTAGGACCAAGATTCATCTCAACAAATTAGGTAGGCAGCACAAGCATGGAAACATGTAGGCACTACCAGGTGGGAAACCTCAAAAGAAGTATGGGTTTGATGAAACCTTTATACAATTAATCTACCATATGATGTTGGATGGATGAGTGTCTCACCATGTGCTCTAAAAACACTTAGACTAGCTTTATAGTGTGAATAAACAAGATGGTGGTGCAGCGGGATGTTGTATAAGTATCATTGGGTGGGTGGTTCCAAAGGGAGACATGTGTATTGTCATCTATCATATGGACTTGTACTTACACACAGTTAAGGAATGGAGGGGTTCATTTTCATGGTTCATTGAACCATCACGATTTAGTATCTTTTTACAAGGAACCCCAACACTTGTGATTGGTACCACAAGTGTAATTACTCTATAATAGGGGATGGTGTGGCTAATGAAATCTTCTTATGAAAGGTTAAATAATGTGTCTATTATTTGGATCATTGGTAATTAGGGATACCCAAATTTCTAAGTTCTTTGGTTCTATGGGCCTTTGAGCCATGAATTATAATAAAATAGTTCCAGTGGGTGTTTGTTATTCCTTTTGGGGAGGGATAAGGATTGGACCACTATGTTTAATGGGTTTTTTTGTGTGTTTTTGGTTTCTTGTAATCCCCTATACCCACAATAACAATATATAAAATTATAATAAAATTTTATATTTTGTATTTTATATGATTAATTCAAAATTCAAGGATATTACATATAATTTTATAATCAAACATTCCATTGATTTTGTAAACTCTTCAAGAGTATTCATGTTTTACAAAATATATGAATTAATAAAAAACATTGATTTATAAAAACCATGTGTTAATAAAATAAATTTTATACTCTTGCATATATAAATATATCAAAATATGTATACATGAATTATATCTTATTTAATTCACCCCATATAGTAATTTATCATATTTAGTGAAACTTTCAAATTTTTTAATATAATTCGGGAATTTTTAACCATTCAAGGATTTATAGATATTGTAATTAATGTTTCCATTAATATAAAAAATGAAAACTTCAATTATACATAATCCAAATATAAATATATAAATTTTTACGGAAGAACTTTTCTTAGAATATGAAAATATAATTTCAATAGTCTTTACGATTTGTATAACCAATCTATAACATAATATGTTGAACATATCACATATTACATTAATACATTTGTCCAATTATTTTGATGTCAACATCAATCAAAATTCATTTTGATCAATTAGGTTTTAAAGCATTAAAAAATTCAAATATACCATCAAAAACATATAACGAGAGCTCATAATTTATCTGGTACCAGTGTCACTTCAAGAAAAATATCTAAAAATGCATATAGTTTTCAATACATTTATTTTTCCTCATTAAGGGAAACATAATAATTTATTTCTACTAATGATGAACAATTATTTCATATAATCAGTTTAATCACACTTCTATTGTGTATAATTATATTATTCATGTTTGACACTTTACAACTGAATTATTAATTTAATTATTATAATCATATTATCAATAGTTCTATTGGACTGTTTTTTATATAGTATATGATTCAAAATATTTATTTTAATAAAAATTTATAGAATATGATTTATACTCACCAGTAAATAATATGATACATTACCTTTTAATAAATACATCATTCATAAAATATTTAAATGGTTTCACATGGTAGGTGGGTGCACACATATTTATCTTTTAAAATTGATACTTAATATAAATATTGTAATTTCACTTCAAATATTTCTGGTGATGATATAAATAATTTTGGTAACTAATGGTAAATCATCATACTATGGAAATTCATAATAATAAAATAAGAATTAATAATTCTCTTAAAAGTGATAATTTAGTTGATATGTATCCATTAAATAAATTCAACATTCTCCTACTGATGGATGTATACTATTTTATCAATAAATTGATGTTCATTTTTACTTGTATTAATGTTTTTCTTTATGATTGATCATTAATGAACAAAATGATCATTCCCTATATTTAATGTGTCTAGATCAATAAATTCTAGTTTAACATGATTTATATTATTATGCATGGTAAAAATAAAATCTTGATGAATTCCAAATAATCAATTTTTTTATATTTTGAATGCTTTTTATATATAAAGGTACTTGAATCCTCCTTTATCTAATGTCTTCATATGATATTCATTTTAATGTATATCATTAGTTTTATATATATCTCATTAAGACTTCATATGTAACAAATCATTATTTATTAAAAAAATTATTCAACCAGGTAGGAATATATTTGGTCTTCCAAAGTCTTTAATTACTTTTCACCGTCAACCAATTTACTTACATGATCATATACTAACACTGCAATAATTTCAATTAACAATAAACAGATTTTAAATTATTTGATTGAAATAATATTTAAAAAAACATTTGATTAAAGATATCCATACATAAGATCTCTAAGACCTTTCATTTTTTATTATTATGTTTATCATTATAATATGAATTTATGATGGCTGATGAATTCATAATATAATTATTATGAGAAAGTAACATTGATTAGAATATATTTTATACTTTTTAACTTTTGGGAAAAAATTCTAAAATATATCTACAAGGGAGAGGATCCCCCCACATATTTTAAAGCCAGTGAATATAGTAACAAGAAACAACATGGAAGAATCTTCTAAATTCAATAAAAACACCTCATCATAAATGTAACTATAATTTATAAAATAATTATATAATGACATTACTTTCAACAAGTAAAGGATAAATAATTTGATAAAAATTTATTAACATCCGAAATATTCATGATAAAAAATCAAGTATTAGTAACCCAAATCATACCAAGTTTTTATTGAATAATTTCAATCTCTTGGGAATGAAAAAAAAGAAACTAAAATTAAATTCTCATAGAGAAATGAATTTATTCATTGATTTTCATGATTCATAAATGATAATTAATTATTTATAATTAATTATAATGTTGTATAAAAATATTAATTTTATTTGTCATGATAATCACTGTTTAACCACTTCAGGTAGTAAATTACATCCATAAAATATTTTATATTATCATATATATATACTCTATAATCTCATTTATGAACTATAATAATAATAAAATACACTTTAAGGGGTAAAATTGAGTCATTTACATAAGATAATAATGATAATCCATAACCACGTGATAAATAATAATTTTCCCTTGATATTTTTTTATAGGAGAGATAATTGATAAAAAAAATTATTATTCAACATAATGTCAAAAGAAACTATTTTCATGTCACCATTTATGGATGAACTATTTAATATAGTTTGATTAAATTCATTATTCTCTTTAAATATATATTTTCATTAAACCACTTCTAGTAGTTATATTTTCATTATTTTTTAATTCTGATTATAAATAATACATAATAATTATTTAAAAAATTTAATATTCTCCCAAAAATTGATTTAAAATTAAATCATGTATATTTTTATTCACATAGAGGAATAAAGTAATTTCATTTTAATAAAAAAAATCATTCATTTTTAGGAACAAAATAAAATTATTTTTTTGGGTTTTATTTTTTCTTCAAGATGATTGTATGAATATTCAATTCAATGTTTTCATCCAATTTTGGGGATGAATTTAAATAAAATATATTTATGTTGTTCTTTATTAATAGTTAATTTATTTTATGTATTTTATAAAACTTAAAATTATTGATAAAATAAATAGAACAATATAATATTTAATTATATAAAAAATAAATATAACAATATAATATTTAATTATATATAAAATAAATATCATCATTTTCATGAGTATTTATACAATATAGTCAATATCAACACCTTCAAGGTGTATAAAGAAATAGGATATGCCAAATTTTATCAAGTCACCATCATGGTTAATAGAATTATTAGTGAAACTTTGATATATGATGGGTATATGATTTTCATCATTCAAACACTTATGATGATGTTATTTCATTTTTTCACTTAATGAGTGATGTTTGTCTTAACATCAACCATATAAATTATTAGAAAAATTTCAATAATAACTAATCACATTCACTTAATGGAATGGAGTGATATTTGAGAGTCATGAGTCTTTACTACACTTTGAAAATTCGTTATTTTTCTTATTGATATATCTTTCCAAATGAGTAGTACTAAGGCGCATGAAAAAAAGCATGTCAAAAAGATGATTTTTTAGAAAAAACATAATATATAACTTTTTCATGTGAGAATTATCTTATATAAATAAAATTGATGGTGGTAATTTCATCATGATGAAAAAATTAAAGAAGACGGTCATACTAAAAATATGTTGTGAAATAGGTTGAATGCTAATTGAAACCGAGAAGGATTTAGAAACCACAAATATATGATCATTCATAGGCAAAGAATATCATAGAATAAACATGGAATATAATGTTCATAAGGGTCAAGCTTTCGAGGGTTCGGCTCCCGACCGGTGACGGCAGTGGCCTCTGAGAAAGTTCCTCCCCCTTCGGGGGAGGGACCTCCGCCATCTTTCACACGAGCAAAACCCTCCTTTCTCTCATTCTCGAATCTGAACTTCCTTCCTCCATTCCCACCATGTTTTCTGATCCCTAAGGTGAAAGATCTCCACGATGGTCATCCCAATCTTCCGATTTCGGTCGCTGAGTTTAAAGAAGCTTCGAGCCTCCATAGTTTGTCATTAATTGCTCAATTCTTGAAGATAAGACCCTATGTCGATCTATTTGACAGATTTGTGTTCAGTTCATAGGATTTAAAAGAAAGGGAAACTGTAGGTTTTCTGGACAATTGGAACATCTTGATCCGTTTTTCTTCATAGGAAGATCTGATAAAGGCATGGTTGAGGGCTCCCCGTATTTGAAACGACTCACGATTCTTCCTTTCCTGATGGTCGTATGACTTTCACATGAAGCGCGACTCTCCATCCGTGGTGGTCTGGGTAATTTTTCCAAATCTTTCACTTCCATTTCAGAATCCATCGATTGTTAAAATGCTTGGGAACCTTCTGGGTAGATACTTGTGTTCGGATAGCTAGACCAATGTGGTCTCCCACCCGATTGACCCTCATGTGTGTGTGGAGGAGGATGCATCAAAGGTTCCATTAGACTTCATCTGGATTACTTTTGGGGAATAATTCTGGTGTACGAAGCATGTGGTATATGAGTCGTGGTTCCAGTTTTGCCAGGTTTTCAAATAGTTGGGTCATTCTATGGAGAGTTACAAGTGGGAAGCTAAGAATACTGAATCTCAGGAGGATGTGTGCAATGGTAATCATGGAATTCCTGAGAACTGCATGGTAGAGGGTGTACTAGATGGAGGAATATATAGGGTTAGATGCAGTGGGCTAGGTGAGGGAAGTGGTCCATCAAGTGCTGCTATGGTGGCCCAGATTGAAGTTATGGACAAAGGTGACATAGGGACTAGCACAAATGCAGTTGGCACGAGTCCTTTTTCTTTCGGTGCCGACCAAGCAAGTTAGGAGAAACTACCAATCTGTCCTACTAATCTAAAATTTCATGTTGTTTTTAGGAGATTGATAAGTGACCTCATTGGTGGGAGCAGACCTGTCATAGGGCGTAATGGCAATGCAGTGGACATGAATGATCAGTCTCAACTTGCAGGTGAATCCCAATCTGGTATCAACATGGAGTGTCATAGAATGTAGACTGCTTGTGCTACACAGAGTGTGGTTCTTGAGGACTTTGGATGAAAACTTAGTTCATGGGGTGTGGCTTCATACGGCCCAGCCAGGCCCAGAATCTTGGCATGATGTCGCTGGATGGGGAGGTTGATTTGAGTATGGAGAATACTCTGTTGGGCGATAATGGTGATAGAACTAGAAGGCTTTTTTAAATGGTAAAGGAGGGAGGGGGACTGACCCCGATCCAGACCTCGGTTTACTTGTGCAATAGGTTTGAAGGCCTCCTAGAGGCCGATGTGGATGCTGTTCTCATTTCCCCAGCTGAGGGAGATGGGGTCTGAGTGAAGGTTTCCAAAGGGATAGATCATGGACAAATTGCAGATGAGGAGTCACCTACAAATTATAATAAGGGTTTCGGAAAGAGGAAGGGGAAAAAGGACTACTCCTCGTTACCTACTCCTCTAGAGACCCGGTCTGCAAATATGATGAATGAAAAAAAGAAGGAAAATGGGCCTTTTTATTCTCAAAGTTCAGTGGAACAGGTTGACCAAGACATGGCTCTCATTTTAAGCTCTGAAGAAGAAGTTATGGAGCAGATCTTGATGCTCAATGCATCAAAGGAGGAGGCAACTAGGATGATGGGGAGGTCATTGGAGGTGTATCTTAATGAGGAACAATATATATGGATTTATAGACATGACTCCATTCTGGTTGGTGGTTTCAACAGAGGGATAATCAGCGTTGAAAAGTACATTCAGACATGGGATCAACTTGCTTCTACATTAGAGAAAAGAATTTTTGAGGTGGCTGATTTATATGTTCCATCCCTATCCTAGAAAATTTTCAGGGAGAGTGATTCAGGTAATATTAAGTTCCTCTTTAATGATCCTGGTTAAGGGTGGATTTGGCTAGGTATTTCAAGAGGATTGGTTGAGGTGCAGCCCTTGGGTGTTCTGGTTGTTTGTCTTTGTTTGGATCTTTGGTGTCTTTTCCAGCTTTCTACATGGACCTGCGTTGGAGGGGGACGAGAGCACGAAGTCTTCATCGAGTTAGGTCTTTTGGAGTGGGATGATGAGAGGGTATGGCTAGGCCATCAGTATCGTGCCCGTGCACTTCTGCACGGGACTGATTGCTGAAGGTCCATGCATTGGTGAAGGCTTGTTTGCAGGATCATTTGTGGGGGTGGGTTAGGTATGGTGGTTTTCCTTGGTTTTTCTTTTATTCTGTGTTGTTCTGAGTTTTGTTCAGACTGTTTCTGTGGTTTCTCACTTTCTTCCTCAAAAGTTATTTGATAATAGAAAAAATTAATTTTCAGTCAGAATGTTCATAAGGAATATGATAAATGAAAATATATAATTAATAAATAAGTTCCAAAATACATAGTCCAAAAGTTTTAATTTTCATTAACATGTGCACATATATATAGGATAGGTTGTAATAAATTGCAATGAACCAAAGATTCATAAATAAAATTCCATTTTTGAATAAATATATTCCTTAAAAGGTAAAGTAATTATGAAAAATACATGCACTAGTTGGGTTATTTTAGAAATTTATATCCTATAAAATTTAAAAGATCATTAAGCATAATAATTTTTTATAATATAGACATTCTAAAGTGACTATTAAGAGTAGTATATATTAAGGGTTATGATAAAGTCCAATTAACATATAAAAAAGAAGAAATGTCCATCACCAATAGGATTATACCCTATGAAGACCGTTTATCAAATCATCAAAGGGAGATAGAATCAATGGTATTTTCCATTGACCAACCCAAATATTAGATTCAAAAACTAAATCAAAATCAAAACCATTTAAGGTATAAGTTCAAACTCATTGAGAACACGGTCCAAACCAGGTTCACTGAACCACCCTATGAAAGTTTCACCATCACACACCTCACCCTTTGGGAATACGCTGGTTTAATAAGGGGTAACGTATCTAGTCCCTAAAATTTTCAATTTTATATTTTTAATATGAATAAAATAATTATTATATTAACCATTTTTATTATTAATTTATAAATGATTAAATAATGAGTTAAATAAAAATTATATTTTGATATGATGAAACACAAATTTTAATTTTTGGAAATATATTGTTTTAGTCAAGACATGTTTTTTAAAGAATTAAATAATTTCTAAAATAAGAAATATTTTTATAAAATATTATTATTAAAAAATATTTATTAAAATTTAAATGATAATTTAATCTTATGAATTCATATGTAATTTCTATATGGGTTAGAAAATTTGTATCAACATAAAAATAAGTATTTTTCAATAATTAGGGATTTTTATTTAAATGTGGAAATTTGTATATTTATAAAATTAATTTTATAAAATAAATATTATTATTGAAATCATCACATTAAAACTATACACTACAAAATTTTTCATAATTTTTTTAAACAGTCGAATTTTTAGGTAAAAATTAAATATGGTATAAATGTATGGTATGTATTATGACATCATGCTGGCTGAAAAGTGATATAATGAATGAAATAAAAGGAATACATGGACAAATATATATTTCCCTATTAAAATAATTTGTTTTTAAGTTCTTTTAATAATTTTATAAACCCATAATGAATTCCGCAAAACCTATATTTTATTTTAAGGTTTAAAAATTATTTCTTTTTGAACATGACTCACTTCCACATCACAAAGGGTATTATTTTAATGATTTTAGTTCTTGTACGTAAAAAATATTTAAACCACTCCTCTTTTAAAAAAACCATGGGCAAAAACCATGGTATGTTTTTTGGTTTTGGTTATTTTAATATATAGAGTCAAAAACCTAATTTTTGAATTTAATAAATAATTCCCCTCTCTTTGGTTATGAAAACTCACCCAAACTCCCATTCCTCTTAACTAAAAACCATTTTGAGAACAAATTTATTATAACCTTCCCTCTCTATATCCCTCTTAATGTTTCCCCAATCTCTTAAGGAACTCCTCCCAATCTTTTAGAAGAATCCTCTCAAAGTATGGGATATGTATCTCTTTATTCCATTCAAGAACATTATTTGTATTTAGCCTTTTGGATCTAAATTAATTATACTTTAATGTATTTATAAATATCCATTTTCTATCCAATTTATGTTCTATTAATGAGATATCATTTTCCCCTCTCTTTATAACCTTTACATAGTCCATTACTATGCCAAAGGGATCCTCTCCTTCTATTCGTTATTCAAGCACCTTATTTATATAATGCCCTTTAATGTATAGTTTTTCATTTTATGTTATATTTTTACACATACCTCTTACTATCCCTATGAATCCTAAGTTATGATATACCCATTTCACTCTCATTAAACACTTACATTAATCTTTAAGTACCCACATTATGATTCTGAAATTATCCATTCATTTTCCATACCAAATATGTTTGTAGTGAATACACATCCCCATTACCACTCAAGGTTATTCGCCTAGATTTACCTATCCTTCATTGATTATGGGATTAATTTTATGTATCCTTTACTCCTTAATTGTGGGATTAATATTGATGAAAGACATTATTATGTTGCATGATAAATATAGAACACTTATGTATGTACATGATATGGATGTGACGGGATGTCCCAAAATTATATAGCCCTCAAATGTATTGGGTAATGTTTTTAAACTCATGAGATAAAATGTATGGTTCATGAGAGGTTATACTAAGAACATTATGTTTTGGTGTATCAGAATTTATAATTGAATTATGTTTATCATATCATGTTTTATGTTGTTTCCACATTCCCATGATTCTTTATAATATCATATTATATAATGATTCAATGTTCAAGTTTATGATTATCACCTCTATTATAATACCTTGATATACTTATTGAATCACATGTATTTTTTTAACTTATGTTATGATTTGATTATTCCCTTATTTGGATTTATATCTCACCTCTTTCATATGTATGTACCCAAGTTATCCCATGCATTTTTAGAATTGAAAAGGTATTTTAAGGGAATATTGTGGAGTTTTTTAAATAATGTTGTTGTAGTCATGTTTCAAGTTATTATTTTACATACAAAATTTCCCAATGACAATAGGCCTCACCATATTATCAGATTGTACTATGGTTATCTTTATGTAATAAATCAGGAAATAAGGTGATTTAAAATATTGTTTTTCATAGTTGGTATCAGAGGATAGTATATTTATTTTTAGATATTAGGAATATGATACTTTAGTGAGAACCCTAGGGATAAGTCAATGAATAGGAAAATATCCTAGAACTATATTGAAGTATAGAGTGAGTAGTTTCTAATAAATTATATCCATGTCTAGATACTATAAGTGGATGTGACACTTGAATAGTTGTAACTAAAGGTAATAAACTGAAAAAGGTTACATTTCGAATTGACTCGGTCATCACCATGTGCATGAAAATGTGGCCTTACTACACACCTAGTTTGACACTCTCAAGGGATATTCATAGCGACCTCAACCCTAGCATCTCAGAGTTGGTTCCTAATACCATTACATTCGAATTACATACAAGGAATTGTTTCCCAAAGGATGGAATAGTTTATTAGTCATGGTAAACTAGATACATACATGAGTCTTATATTACAATTGAATTCATAAATTACAACATATTTTTCTCAAGAATAACCTTATTCCGTCTTACGTATCCCATCATATCAGTCTTAGAAAAGTTCATGGAATCTTGGGGAAAGGAATAAAATAAGGGTGAGATCAAATTCCTAGTAATGGTTAATTATAGTGCAAGAAACAATGAATCAATGAACATAATCAATATTTCAATGTAAATGACTAAACACACATGTCATGTAATCGATAAACTAATATGGAAAAGTGTAAAAAATATGGAATGGAAAATAACTAAAAACACATTCCAATTAATCAATAACATGACTATCAGAAACAGATAAGGAATAATCGATATGAAGAGGTAAATAACTAAAACACATTCTATTTAAATAACTATGAATGAAATGCATCCATAGATAATGAACTAGTGAAAATATAATAGATAGAAATAACTGAATATTTAATGAAGATAATTATTAATTATTGGAATCCATGCTTCCCAGGTACATGATACCTTTACCCTCAAGACCTTTCACAAGATGGTTTAAAACATACTGGGTAAAAATACATTTATCTGAGGCTATCTAGCTGATTCATCCCATGAGACCATCGATACATCAAGGGGATTACATTAAATAGTACCCAAATCATGTCATATTATTCCAAATCATTCCTTATATATTGAATAATAAATTTAATTCAAAAATAATGTTCCTCATAAAATTTCCATATTGAGTAAAGAATATATATATATATCAATATTTCCCTAGATAATAAAATAGCTTTCAAAGTGATTTCCATATGTAAAAATGGTATATAGTTTAGGCAATTATCATATCCATGATAAATAATATTGATATTTAGGGGAAATTTAATGTCTAATGATCATAGTAAAGTGAACATTTCAAAGGAAATTTAATAACCAAAAATGAATTAAGGAAGTGAATTTCAGTATTTTCATTAGTCAGAATGTTCATAAACCATCTAAAAGAATAATAAGGATGGTATTAATATAACATATATCCATTGGAGTAAAAATAAAGGGTTATTGTCATTAATGAATATAAATATCATAAAAAATATCTTTAAAAATGTTCTTGAGGAAAATTACATTTTCATTTTGATTTTTTTTTTAAAATACTATTCCTTTAAAATCACATTGAAAAACATTTTTAAAAAAAATTATTGTAAATGTATAACAGAATATTCAAAAAAATGATGGTCAGGTCAGCAGGTAATTCCTTACAGTCTGTAATGACATTCATTTTTCATGGTAAATAGGTTAAAAAAGTGAATTTCCTAAAAAGTGACAAGAATATTCCTTCGAAAACATTTTTTTAAAATACAAAATGCATAAAAATGTATTTTAATAAATAATTTTAAAAATAATAAAGAAAAAAATTTGAATACATTTTTATAAAACATGGTTTTGTGTGAAAATGGATTTTTTACCTAAGAGATAAATGAAGTAGAATTTTGTTAAAACATTTTATCAGTAATTTTAAGTACCAAAGAGTGGAAAATTGTAACTATCACTTGAAAAAATCCTGAATAACCATAATAAAATAAAATTAAAGGTTTTATTAAACAATGTTTATATAATTTCCTTTAATGTAAATTCAAGAATAAAAATCTCGGTTAGAATGAGATTATAAAATAAACCCTTAAAATGATCGTAACATTAAAGTGTGAATTAGTCAATGAATTGATTATGTGTATCAACATTATTCCCACATAAAACAATTGGAAATAAAAAATAGATAGTAAAAATTAATTATACACATAATTGTAGAATATCAATGATAATAAAAAGGTAATATAACCCAATAAAATGAAATTGAGTTATGAAATTTATTTTCTACGTAGTAAATTTAAGTTCAAATCCCCTTAGATTAAATTATAGCAACTTGGACCAGAATAGGCACCTGAACAGTGGTTTAGATCTGGGTACCACTGGACTTAGAAGCACCTCCCCAAATTCTAAAGGTTGATAACTAGTAGTGAAGGTGTAATGAGGGGAAAGTTGGGATGTTATACCCTCAAGGGATGATATAATAATTGTCTGAGTAGAAATATATAGCATGCAGTGGAATAAAATACTCAATAGACTTTAACCATACCCACCCATAGTTGAAGCAAAATAAATAAAAAGAAATAGTGGAAGCATAAGGAATAGCATTAGTAGAAATAAATAAATAGGGAAACAAACCACTTGAAGATACTGAAACAAAGCATACATACATATCAGTTTATATAATATAATATCTATAAGGGTCCCCCAAAGGCTGACCACAGTAGCTACATATATATAAACAAGAAGCATTCTGGTACAAAAGGAAACAAAACAAAAACTCTAGCTGACGTAGGAACCATAAGTTCCCCTACCATCCATCTATGAAAACTCAAACTAGGATACAACTCGAGAGCCTAATCTCTAACCTGAATGTAAAAGCAAAAATCTAGACACATCCCAAGGGGTCCATGTAGAGTGTGAGAATGATTCTTAGTAGGGTACCACCCATGTGTGCAAAAGAAACATATGTGTTTAAGAAGGTGTGTAATATAATAAGGATAGTAGATCATGCATTTTAAATAAAAAAACAAGCCTCCCTAGTTTTCAACAGCTACCAAAAATCAATCACCTACTTTGGATGATGTCGGAATCACTGAAGAGGAGAGGATCTTTAGCCCATGGACCAAGTTAAACCCGGATGTCAAATATTTATAGGTGAAACATAAGGTTTCATCTCCAATAAAGAAACCTGTAACCTCATGCCAACCAACACCTCATGTCCAAAATAAGGTCATTGACGTCCCAATGGCATGCCCAAGAAAATAGAACCCTAGTCCCTCAGACCCCTTCTCAAAAGAACCCGTAAGCTCAAAGCCCAACATTTGGAGTCACAAAAACACATGTCTTACAATAAAATAATCATCATATCATAGCATGAAATCCCAAGGAATGGTGATATCTATCCTCCCAAAATAGTCCAGGCTCAACGGCCTCAATATGGCATTCCTCAGTCCCCAACAGATAGCCTCAATGCTATAATCTGAATGCTCCTCAACTTCCTCATGGATTTCTAAGGAAAGAACCTCAAAACCAAATACCTAAGCTACACTAGTGGGGGTATCTACCCTCATGAGTGGTAAAAAACAATCATAAATGAGTCAACCTATGTTCACATGAATCCAATGGAACTTTGGCCAATCACAGGTCAGCGACAATTGCCAATTTAGTACTTAATCCACATAAAATCTGACAAATCACGCCCTTATGAAAATGAAACATAAATATGATTTCCATGTAACCCAATATCACAAACCAGGACCTCAACCTGACAGACTTTCAGCCTCAACCGATGACCAAGTCACCAAACCAGTGATCAGATCATCCAAGTAACCTGGACCAAGCTCATCCCGATGATCACATCACCTCAAACCCAATGGTCGTTCAAACTCAATTCCTTAGTCCAATCCCATCATTATCCCATGGATAAATATATTATATCACAAGAAAATTATATACATAATTAAATTCAATTTAAATAAAACAGCTCAATGAAATTGAATTGTATAACTCAAATTAAATAAATCAATTTAAACAGTTTGAGCAACAAACCTAGCCTAGCTACCCAAGTGGATGATGGCCTCTAACCCATCCTCACACATACAAATATTGTTAATTCATACCCAAAGGAATTCCAAAATGATCATTTTAACTATTTAATGGAAATGATATCATTTACGGGGTCTCACTCGGTCAATGCAATGGTGTGCTAAAACTTGTGCCCCTAAAAATCTATGAAAACATGAGTAAATATATGAACCAACTACCTTGGATTCATATTCATAAGAAAAACTGATATTATCCTATAAATCCAATCAGTTTTTAGAAAATCATAGTTTCCGACAAATTCCCCGAAAATAGGGTAAAACTAATCGAACGGATTTAGCATTCCATGATGCAAGATCAAAACAAAATATAATAATGGATGAGTAGAGACTTATAGATACAGTTCCAAAACATATGATGGATCGATGAATGGAGGTTGAATGAGGGAGATATATCACACCCTAAGAGGAGAGGAGAAGCATCCCATGGCCAGTGGGTAGAAAGACCACGCATTGGAGGAGAAAGAGGAGGAAATTATATTTATGGAGGGAGGGTTATTTTGGTAATTTCACCCCTTATAAGAGGATGAATGTTTAACTCACATAATTTTTCAAACTTTTCACCAACCTAGCAGGCTACAATGTTAAGGTACTTCCTAAATGGAACTACATGTGCGGCTTGGGCATGGTTTTCCCAGTGTGCAAGACATGTGAAATCCCTCTGCAAAACTATATAGGTTCATGCACAGTCATGCACCCCAACCTACACATTTTTCCAAAATTTATACTAGTACCAAATTGGGTATCACAATTTTCTAAGATAGCCTACACAGTTTACCTAACTTGTGTACCTTGACCTTCAACTTCCCAGAACATGATTTCAAGACTCCAACGCATGTGAATCCCATTCGAACACTTGAGGAATGTACTAAACCTAAAAAACCATCCAAAATCAAGGTATTGGATTAAGGAAACTCTCATAATTGAGTTCTATTGAATAAAAACTAAATTGGCATACCCACAAACTCCAAAAATTCAAAAAGGGAGATGATTTTGACCCAATCCATAAACCTAGGACCTTAAAATCTCTCCACCTTAACATAGCTTGTCCCTAAGATAAAAAAACAAAAATATGGTACCAACAGACCCATCCTATTAAAAATTAACCTTGACTACCCCAGTCTCAAGGGAACAGGTCAACTACCTCAAGGGGTTACCCAACTTAGGAGTGACCTACCCCATTTGTAACCCGAACCAAAACTCAAATCATTTATTCAGTCCATCAACCATTCTAAGACTCAAATTTCCACTCGTGATGCGTCATCACTTTTTCACCTCATTAGGTTCTCCCATTACATATTCGACACCCCTCAAGATCCCACATCACATCGATGGTTGTCTCATACCCATGGATTATATGGCACCCATGAGGCCATGTATCTCAATAGATGCTCAAATCAATCTTGGTGGCTTACACCACAATCAAATATCACATCTAAAAATTACAAGATTCCAAACCACCTCAATAATGTCCCAAATCACCATGATTCTCTTACTCCAAAGCACCTCACAAGTCACTCATCCAATAATGCTCATTTATAAAACATGGTTCCATGCACCTAATATATCAGTGTATGTATGTGTGTAACACATCTGAGATGATTCCAACCTACTAAACAGTATATGGTTATTCCATATATATAATCTTTGAACCTCACATACCAAAATAATACATGCCTCAACATTCCATTCCAAAGGAAAACCAAAACACGACTATTCCCACTGTGTACCTCTAACCGTCTTCAGCTCACCAACCTGCTCTAACCCTAGTAGAACCACAGTGTGCACCTAGCCTGAAGTTCGACTACCTGAAGCCTGACCTCCCCACAGTGCTACTCTATCCACCATCCACTGACCCCACTTCTAGGTCTCATTGTCTCTTCTATGACCTCTTTAGGTAGCTAAATCTTGGCTACCCTCTGTTATTACCGCTCCCAGTCTAATATTAAAACCCTAAGTCTACCTCATTCCTTCAATTTTAGTTGTTTGAGAAGGATTCCTATAGAAACCTCTTGAGATGATCGACCTGTCCCCATAACCGGAACTCCTATGGAGGCTTCTCACATTGATTCGGAACATGTATTATATATCTACACTAGAGTCACACCATTGAAGACCCACTCTGAGGTGGAATTCTCAATTCCTTGGCCTGAATGCCCTAATGAAACATATCCCTTCCTCGCTTCCTAATATCTAAATCATTACCACTAAAGTAACCTAAATCTGCTTCCTAGCTCGAGTACAACATCTTCTTCAAGTTTCCCTTGGTTATGAGTTCCTAGTTCACCACCTCTGAGAATGAGGCCAACCTAAATATGTTCACCTACACCTGAATAGAATTATGTAAACCATCCTTCAAATTTCTCACCCTCAAGGTTTCATCGCTCACCATATCGGTTACAAATAAATACAATTTGATGAATGTCATTGTATAGACCATGACAGAAATTTCACCCTTTTTGAGGCCCAAGAACTCTCATGCTCCCTCTACCCTTAGTGTGTCCAGAAAGAAGTTCTCGAATAATATATCCTCAAATTCATTCCAGGATAGTACCTCATGTCTACATGCCTGAACCTGCAAATCCCACCAGCACCTTGCTGGTCCTCTATGAATATAAGTTTTTAGCTTCACCATCCACCCTGGAGGCATCTCTAGATGCTCTAAAATCATCTGCATGGACTCCATATAATTATCATCCTTTTATGGTCCTCACTCACCCTGAAATAGTGGTGGGTGTTGTGACTGGAACTCTTGAGTAAGATATTCCATAGAAGGATCTTCATCCTGATATCCCCTATCGATCCCCCAGATCTCACTTACATGCCTAACTCTGAGCTACTCATCAAGTTATGTCCCAAAAGTGGTCAAGTCTATCGGCTGCCCCACCTACACTAGAACCTGAACCTGGGCCTGAGATTGTACATTCTATGTCTGACCCTCAGGGGTCTCAAACTACCCGTTCACCTATAGCACATTGTCCTCACCTGACTGGCCCTCCATCCGAGCTGTCTAGGTGGTAACCTGATGAATACCATTAACATGGTTATAAAAACCATATTAAATACATATATATAGAAGATTGGTAAATTGGTAACAGGAAGCTTCATCTCACTCCCCTTACACATCCCCATATCAACCATTACATATGGAATATTTGCCTCATGGCCTCCCTATCCACCAATACTAGAGCCAAGCAAGTATACCCAGGTCCATACCCGTCTTGACAAACCACATCACCTCAAACCGACGATCAGGTCACCCAATCTAGTAATCAACAACACCAGATACCATCATACCTGTCCACTATTATAAGAGCATGAACCACATATACATATAATTATCAGAAGAAATATCACATTTCAAAAGTAATTTCATATCATAGTAACATTCATATTTAATTTAAACATCCTATCATGTTCCTAATCAAAAGCATAAACACACATAACAAACATGCCTTACCTCACCGGGCCAAGGTTCCCAATCTCACTCCTTGACATACCAAGCCAAGGATCACAAGTCACATGCCATAAAATATAGTAAATCACATTAAAAAAATACCACTCAAGGTTTAAATCATATAAACTATAAATAGAGAAAAAAAGAATATAAATTACCACCCTTGGTAACTTGGTTCATACCCAATGCATGGGGCTGCAGGCACCTAAGCATGACTTATAAACCCAGTTTCGACAACATCAAAATTTTCAATCTACCATAAACCAAAATAGTAATACTAATAAATTGGTAAAATAAGCACCCTCTAATACCATTTTTATAATCCATGTCCTAATTAACCACACAAACAGTGATTTCGGGCTGGGTGCCACTAACCTTAGGCGCACCTCCCCAAATGAAAGATGTTTCTGACTAGGAAGCGAGGGCATAAGGAGGGAAAATTGGGGAGGATATACCCTTAAGGGATGATATAATAATGGTCTGAGTAGAAATATATAAAATACAATGAAAGAAAAGACTCAATATACTCGAACCAGACCCACCCATGATGGAAGTACAATCAATGACAAGAAATTGTGGAAGAATAAGGAACAGCCGCAATAGAAATAAATAAAATGAAAAACATGGCACTTTCAGCTACTAAAACAATGTATGAATACATATCAGATCATATAATACAATATCCGGAAGGGGCCGACAAAGGCTAAACACTACAGCTAAATACATATAATCAAGCATCATGCTAGTAAAAAAGGAAAAAAATAGAAACTCCAGCTAATGCAAGAACCTTAAGGTACCTTAACTTCCATCTATGCCAACTCAAACTTGAATCCGGATCTATAGCTCAAACCCTTACCTAAACATAAAATCATAAATTCTACACACATCCTGAGGGTCCCATGTAGGGTGTAAGAATGAGTCTTAGTAGGGTACCACCTACGTGTTCATAACCAACATATGTTTTTAAGTAGGTGTGTAATATAATAAGGACAATATGTCATGAATTTTAAATAAAACAAACAGTATTACCTAGTTCTCAATAGCTACTATGAATTTTTCACCTACTTCAGCCAACACTGGAATCACTGAAGATAATAGGATCCTTGGACCATGGCCCAAGGTATCCCCTGATGTCAAATAGTACGAGGTGAACCCTCAGGTTCCACCTCCAATTAAGTAGCCTAACACCTTGTGCCGCTGACACCTCATATTCCAAATCAATCCACTGATGTCCCAAAGGAATTCTCAGGAAAATAAAACCCCAATCACTTGGACCCCTTCTTGAAATAACCTATCATCTCAAAGCCCGACATCCAGATGCATAGTGATATTTTTCCTCAAATAAAATCACTATTGACTCATAGCATGAAGTCTCGAGGAATGGTTATCTTCATCCTCCAAAAATATTCTATTTCCAATGGCCTCAATATAGTGAACATCATCCCCAAATAGATAGCCTCAACTCTATCATCTGAAGGTTCTTCACCTTTCATGTGGATTTCTATCACAAGCACCCCCTTCCCACAAACCAAATACCTAAGATGCACCACCGAGGGTTTCTACCCCCAAGAGTGGTCAAAATAACCTCATCACTAATTAAACCTATGTGTAAATGACTCCCATGGTGCTTTGTCCAATCACAGGTGAGTGACAACCACCAATTTAGTACCTAATCCACATCAACTCTAGCACCTCATGCCCCGAAAACAATGTTTCTCAAATATTATGGTTATTCCATCCAATATCACAAGACATACCCTCAACCTGATAGCCTTTTCACCTCAAACGAAAACCATGTTTCCAAAATAATGATCACACCACCCAGGTAACCTAGTAGAAGCCCATCCGGAAAATCACAATGCCTCAAACCCGATAACCATTCCACCTCAATTCCTCAGGTCGAGCTTGTCAAAACCCCATGTAACAATATAGTATATCATAAGAAAATTATATATGTAATTCACTTCAATTTAAATAATAAAAATAAATGCAATTTAATTTTACAACTCAAATTAAATAAAACAATTAAATCAATTTCTAAAACACACCTAGACTAGATACCCAAGTGGTCAACAGCCTTTAACCCAGCCTTGAACATGCAAATATGGTTAATTAATTCCTAACAGAATCCTAAAATGTTCATTTTGACTATCTAAAGGAAATCATATCATTTATGGGGTCTTTATCGGTCAATAAAACGATGCGCTAAAATCCATGCCCACAAAATATCTTTGAAAACATAAAGAATGGTATGTACCACCAACATTGAATTTGTATATGTAGTCATTCCTGATATTATCTTCTAACTCCAACTTATTTGTAGGAAATCAAAGTTTTTTATTAATGCTCTGAAAATATGTGAAAATGAATTGAAAATATTTTCTTGTCAATGAAGTTTGAGAAAAGGAAAATAGAAGCAAGGATGAGGAGAGACTTACTTATATGGTTCTAATTCACTTGATAGATCGATGAAGGGAGGTCAGATGAGGGATATAGCTCAAACCCTAGGAGGAGAGGAGAACCCCATGGTTGGTTGGGAGGAAGACCACACATGGGATGATAAAGTAAAGAAAATTATATTTAAGGGGAGAGGGGTATTTTAGTAATTTCATCTCTTTTAGAGGCCCCATGGTTAGCTCATATAGTTTTCTAAACTATGTAGAAATCGTGTGGGCTACATAATTGTGGTACTACCTAAATGGTACTACCCATGTGTCTTGTGCAAGGTTTTCCCAAACCATACCCAAGATATCTGAAATCCCTCTGAAAAAATTGTAGAGGTTCATGCACATCCATGCACCCCAACCCACAAAACATTCCAAACCATGTAGCAGTTCAAAATTAGGCTTCACAGTATATTGGGAAAGGTCGTATAATTTATATAAACTATGTTCCTTGACCTAAAACTTCCCAGAAAAGGCCTTCGAGCCTCTGACATACCTGAAACCCATCCGAACACCTGAGGATTGTAATAAACCACAAAATCCATATAAAATCAAGGTATTGGATTGAGGAAACTCTCATAATTGATTTTCGATGAACGAAAAATAAATTGGCATACCCACTAATTCCAAAAATTAAAAAAGGTAGAGGATTCCAACCAGGACATTACAAAATAATTCAAACTAAAACTAAAATACTGTTATGAATGAATTATTCATGGTATTAAATTTCAAAGTGGAAGTACATACACTATATAAATTTAACTAAGTTCATATCTTTTCAATATCCCTCAGTGAAATGAAATGGAGATAAAATCCCTTACCTCGCACTTTTTTTGTCATATTTGCTTTAATCTCACGTATAGTAGATTTAAACATGTAATTAACTTATCATAGAACCATATTAATGTTTATTCTGTCATATATGATTTTTTATAACATCTTATCACTTGTTTGTTAATAATATTTTATTATTGTCATTGCTTCAGTCGTTAATTGCCTTGTTTTTCAAGCATGTTTTCACTTTTAATTTTTTTGTTCCTTTTAATTAGATCATAATTTAATCATATAAAGAATTTAATAAATGATTTAAATATCATATATATATATATTTATTTATTATATATTTATTTATATTAATAAATAAATAAAAATTATATGAAATTAAATATATTGTTCATGGAGACGGTAGGTCGTACATACGCATGTGTGTTGTTTCCATTTTCTTATCATATTGAAAGAAAAGTAAATGATATATATATATATATATATATATATTATCATTCCAATATAATTTTTATTTCATATGTATCACATATTTTTATTAAACCCATCCTTAATTCATTCCATTTAAATATTGAACGAATCACATCACTTCAAGAGGAGGTATTCTGACGTACACACGAGCAATATTATTGTATTCCCAAAAAATGAAAAGCATGAAGGTATGTGTGATATATTAATTCCATAAGAATAATAAAATCATAAATAATATATATATATATATATATATATCTCTTATATAAAACATAAATCCATCATTATTCTCAACCATGAAATGTGGTAATGGAAAAAAAACGAACAACATCGGTTCGTGAGGTGGTGTTTTGTCGTACACTTGAACAATGATTTTGTAACTCATTTCATGGAAGTGTCTTGTTTTTTAGTTTTTACCCTTAAAAAATATCAGTATATTTATGATAATTATTTTATTATATCATAATTTTATAATTTTAATTGAAGGAGGTGGAGAAGGATATAAAATAAAAACACTTTTAGAAGAATAATACCTCTTCTTAGGGTATCCTCCTTTAGATTTCACTAAAACCAAAAAAGGTTTACTTTATGACCAAAATAAGGCTTTTAGGATTAGTTTAGAAAATTCTTGGATTTATTTTGCCTGGTATTGCCCAAACCAAAGTGTTTTTAAGGTGTGAATATTGGAGGATAGGGGGTGGCCTTTTATAAGTGGGGTGAGTGGCACAATTGTA
Source organism: Viscum album (assembly GCA_963277665.1). Lineage (NCBI taxonomy): Eukaryota > Viridiplantae > Streptophyta > Magnoliopsida > Santalales > Viscaceae > Viscum > Viscum album. The sequence goes on from OY728152.1 coordinate 2,106,004,306, forward strand.
AATTTTTTGAAAGAGTGAATTGCATACACATTTTATTCATTTTAACAGGACTGAATAATGTTCAATTGTAGATAATATAAGTTATATGGTATCAATAGGGTCAAAAAATTAGTTTTGGACATGTTTTGGGTCATTTTTACACCCTATTTTCTAAGTTTAACTGCTAAGTAACCTCATTTTTTTCTTAATCATTGTAATTAATTTTAACTATTTTCACCAATAATTTTGGTCAAAAAATAAGTTAACAACATTAGACATTATAAATTATAATGATTAAAAATATAGAATACATTTTTCTAAATTCAATTTGTATAATATACAAGATTCAATTTAAAATTACTTTCAAAAATGGGATAAAAAAGTGGGTTTTTAAAGTGAAAATGTTCAAAGGCTTACAATGATTATATATAAAAAATAAATATTAAAATGATTAGAATGAACTAATTTGGATTAATATATTTATAATTGAACTATTTTTACATTAAATTGAATAAAAATATAATTTAATATTATAAATTATTTACATGAAAATGAAATTTTCAATTAAAGTCCAGCATTTTTACTATTAATGAAAAATGAATCTTCTTACAAAAATCCAAAAAATTAACCCTAATATAATTTGTATATTCTAATTTCAAAAACGAAGTTTATTTTTCATATATATATTCTAAATTTAGTAAAAATTAGTTTTAAATTATGTGTTTCAAGCACGACTATGCCATCTTTTAGGAAAAAATAATTTTTTCGAAAACATTTCTTTTTTATTTTAAATGGTTATTATTATTATTTATTATCAATAGGTAGCTAAAAACATGTTTAAAATATATATTTTCATAATTTATTCAATACTATTCATTCACATCATTCTAAAAGCTAGGTGATAACTATCATATTAAATAATAATATTAATAATATTTATTGTTTGGTTTAAACCGGTCTTGTGGGTAACACAAGCTACCTAAGGAACTCATTATTGTGTGTAATGAAAGACAAAATCAATGTTTCTTATAATGAATTATAAACTCATAATTATATGTAATTCAATCCACATAACAGATATAATTTATTTAAAATAGTAAATATATCATAAATTCATAGGATTTTATATTTCTTTCTATGATTGGTGTTGTGTGTTATATACGCTATCTAATATGATGTTCAAATTTTAAAGTTTCAGGGTGTTACATTCTCCCCACCTTAAATAATTTATTTCTTTATAATTTAAACATGATCTGGGTGGTGAAGTTTTTGGCATTTTTAAATATAATTTTTGAAAAACCCACATTATGAAAGAGTTAATAAAATAATTGCATAATAAGATAGAAAGGTAAGTACCAATTTAATATGGAATAAAACATATCTAGGTTTATAAGTTTAAGAAAATTAGTGGAAAGTGAAGAAATTGAAATGGTGGAAAATCATAAATATATATAGATATTTATTGAGGTCATTGATCACAATAAAGTGAATGATTAATGGAATGTTAAGGTCTTAAAAACCATGCATCTATGATGATTTAAAATTCCATCTAATTTAATGGATATTAAAGTAATAGGATAACATTTTTGTTTCAAGAACCTTTTCCTAAATTTGAATAATTATTTCACTGTCTAAGAATATAATAAAATATACTTACATGATGTGTTTATATTTTATTAGTGAAATTTTATCATTTGGTTTTACTTCGATCAATTTCCAATCAATCACATACTCCAATAATAATGGACATCCATAAATAAATTTTTTATTTCTAAAGCACTAAAATTTAATTTTAATGAATCCTAAGATCCATAAAATAATTCTTTCAGTTTTTCTCTAACTATTTTAAAAAACCAATATGGTTATAATAAGTTGTCCAATATAATAAATTAATATTTAAATTTCAATGGTTACATAATTCGTTCATCATTAATATTTATTTTTCAAATCATTTAACTAAAAATAAATGAAACATTAACTAGGACATCACGTGGTTTAGCAATAGATGTGAAACCCTTATCATCCTTCAGCCATGGATTCAAACCCCACTATCTTTTCGAATGTTATGGGTTTTCACCCTGCTTGCGGGTTGTCCTTTTTATAAAACCACATTAATATAATTCTTATAATGTTCCCAAAACAATATGATGGACATCCTTGAAATAAATTTAATCATTAAATAACTTTTTTCAAAATGGTTTTCACTAATAAAAAATTAAAATTCTAATAATTTTATTTGACTATTATTAAAATGTCATCAATGATCAAATTAACCATAAAGGTTATCAATGCCTTTAAAATTTTGTTTATAAAATTTAAATGCATTATTATTCAAATAAATTATCCACTAAAATATATACTTGCACTAAATTTCTCCCAAAATATCTTTTATCTTCTGATTTTTCTTACACATAATACATAAAATTAAGTGTTTAAGAATTTTAACTTATGATAAATATTAAACTCATTAACCCATAATGGTATTCATAACTCTTATGTTAATAAATGCACAATTTCTCCTAAAATTTAACAGAATACTTATATGTTTCATGATTATTATACCAAAATAGAATTGGAAAAAATACATTTACAATTTAATTATTATATCACAATACACAAATACTTCATCTATTTTATTTCATAATAGGTCTTTCCTTGGTCTAGGGTTTATCCTAGGTAATTTATTGTCATTATCTATTCAAATCCTTCATAATGTTTTATATTGAAAATGGGAATTATCATAAGCATATCCCATGAGAGTGTCAAACCATGTGCATAGTATGGCCCATTTTCATGTACCAGGTTATGCTCGAGTTAGGACTCATTTTCCCTTTTTATATTTATTACCCCTAGCTACATATTTTTCAAAACCAAAACCACTTGTAGTATCCAGATAGATTTATATTGTTAAGATTAACCAGATAAAATATATCTTACCAAAACTTTAGTATATTCTTATATAATTATCCTCAAAGTCTACCTTATATTTATGTTCCCTAATATATATTTTTCTAAATCTAATTTTCAAAGTTTATACTAAAAATTCTATGATACCAATTATAGTGACCCCAACCCCAGTAGCTTAGAGTCAGTTCCTACTACTATTGCATTGGAATAAGATACAAGTAATACCATCCCAAAGGGACAAATAGTTTTGTAGTCTAGGTAAACTAGATTCATACATGAGTATTGTATTAAAATTGAATACACAAATTATAACATTTTTTAAGAATAACTTTATTCCATCTAATATATCCATTAATATCGATAATAGTAAACTTCATAGAATACTGGGAAAAGGAAACAAAATATGGGTAAGCTCAAATGACCAGTAAGGGTTAAGTACAGTGGAAGAAAAAGAGAATCAATGATCATAATCAATATGGAAAGGTAAATGACTGAACACACATTCCATGTAATCAATAAACAGAGAAGGAAGTGTGTAAACCATATGGAAATAAAAATAACTAAAAATACATGCCACATAATCAATAACATGAATATCATAACTATATAAGGTATAATAGATATGGTAAGGTAAATAACTGAAATACATTCCATTAAAATAAATGAGAATAAAATTCATCCTAAGATAATGTTATAGTGAAATTATCCAAGATAAAAACAATTGAATTCTGAATGAAGTAAATGCTTAATTATTGGATTCCATGTTTCCCAAGTATGTAATACCATTACCGTCAATACCTTTTACAATATGGTTTAAAACACATGGTGAAAACCCATTTATCTAAGGATAAAGAGATAATTTATCCCATGAGACTACCAATGCATCAAGGGGATTACTTTAAATGGTCCTCAACCCATGTCATACATATCCAAATCATTCCTCATATATTGAATAATTGATTTAATTCATAATCAATGTGACATATAAAATTTTCGTATTGAGTAAAAAATATGGATTTATTAATATTTCCCTAGATAATCAAATAACTTTCAAATTGTACACCATATGTAAACATCGTATACAGTTTTCGAAATAATCATATCCATGATAAATAAATTTCATATTTAGGAAAAATTTAATGTCTACTAATAATAGGAAATTTAACACTTCAAAGGAAATTTATTGACTTAAAATGAATTAAGGACATGAATATAAATACTTTCCCTAGTCATAATGATCATAAACCATCCATAGGAACAATAAAGATGGAATAAATATAAAATATACCCATTGAAGTATGAATAAATATTTCTTTTAATTTATGAATAGAAATACCATTAAAATATCATTAAAAATGTTCTTCAGAAAAAATATCCTTTTCATTTTGAAAAAAAAAATTGAAAATAATTTTATTTGAAAATCACATTTAAATTTATTTTACTTAAAAACACCATCATAAACTTATAGAGGAAGCTTCAAATAAATGATGGTCATATTGGTAGGTAATTTTGTACATGTCAAAAAGGACATTCGTTTTGTATGGTAAAAATATCATAAAAGTTCCTTGTTCCGAAAGCGATAAGAATATTCATTTGAAAACATTTTGTAAAAATGAAAAATGTGTAAATGTTTTTTTAATAAATAATTTTTTAAAGTAAAAATAAAAAATTTTGAAAATATTTGTAGAAAACATGGTTTTATAATAAAACGAATTTCCGAATGATGAGTGAAATGAGTTTGTATTTTATTAAAACATTTTATCAATAATGTTAAGTACCAAAGAGTAGAAACATGTTACTATCACTTGAATAATATCATGAAGAACCATATGTGAATAAAATTAAAGGGTTTATTAAATAGGGATCATATAATTTTCTTTAATGTAAATTCAATATTAAACTAACTCAATTTGAATGAGATTGTTAAATAAACCCTTAAAATGATCATAAAATTGAAGTGAGAGTTAATAATTGAATCCATTATGTGTATCAATTGTAAATAAAAATTTAAAAAATGTAAATACAATAATAGATTGTCAAATTTCATTATACACATAATCATTTACACATAAGCAACGTTATCATTTTCCAAAAAAATGGAAATCATGAAGGTATGTGTGATATAATAATTAAATAATAGTAATAACATCATATATTTCATATATAAACTATAAATCCATCATTATTCCCAACCTTTAATTTTGGTAATAGAAAAATTAACAATAATGGTTTGTGAGGTGGTAGTCCATCGTGTGGTGATTTTTTTAACCCATTTTATGGAAGTGTGTAAGGTTCTATGTCATAAAATTAAAATAAAAAAAATCTAATTATATTGAAGATACTTTAGTTATTATATAAGTATGGAATAATATTAATTTTAAGGAGGTGGAGAAGAAAATAAAATAAAAACTCTTTTACCAGCACATTACCTCTTCTTCAGGTATCCTTATTAGGTTTGCACTAAAAACATCAAAGGTCTGTTTTCTTACCAAAGTAAGGATTATAGGATTATGGGAGGGAAGTTTTGGATTTATTTTGGTAGGTATTTTCCCAAAAACATTTGTTTTGAGGTGTGAAGATCGGATGAGAGGGGGTGACCTTTTATAAGTTGGGTGAGCGGCACACTTGTATTTTTTTTAAAGAGTGAATTCCACCCACATTTTTTCATGTCACCAGGATCCAATATTGGTAAATTGTCAATAATAGAAGGTATAATGTCTAAATATGGAAATAAAATCCATTTTTTCAATTTCAATTCCTAAAAGTGAAAAAATTAAATTTAAAATTAATATTGCAGATGGTATGAGAAAGCAGGTTTTTAATGTGAAAATGTTCAAATGTTTACAATGTTTTTATATCAAAATTAAATATTAAAATGATTCCAATAACCTAAATTGGATATATATATATATATATATATATAATTTAGCTATTTTTTCTTTAAAACTTGTTCAAAATATAATTTAACATTATAAATTACTTAGAAGAAAAGGAAATTTTCAATTAAAATCCAAAATTTTACATTATTCATGAAAAAATGAAACTTCTCAGAAAAATAAAAAAAATAAACCTATGATAATTTAATATTAAATTTTCAAAAATGAATTTTATTTTTAATATAAATTTTTAAAAAGTGGTAAAAAATAATTTTAAATTATGAGTGCCAAACACAACTAAGCCGTCTTTTAAGAAAATACAGTTTTTCCAAAAAAACTTTTTATTTTCTTTTAAATGATTGTTATTATTATTTATAATCAATAGGTAGATAATAAACTTGTGTAAACAATATATTTTTATAATTTATTTTAGGCTATTAATTCCTACCATTATAATGGCAAGGTAATAACTATCATACTAAATAATAATATTAATAACATATTGTTGTTCAGTAAAACCTTGTCATGCGGGTAACACAAGCTATCGAAGGAGTTTGCTGTTGTGTGTAATGCAAGATAAAATAAAGTTTTAATGTAAAGTAAGATAAAATAAATATTTCATGTAATGAAATCTATATAATAGATTGAATTTATTTAAAATATTAAACATATCATAAAGTTTAAATATGTTATATCTTTCTACACTTAGTGTTTTGTGTCATGCATGCTATCGAATATGATGTTCATATTTTAAAATTTCAAGGTGTTACAATATGCTTTTTAAAATTAAAAAACTATTTATAAACTATTATTAATGACATAAATGGATTTTTATGTCTGAAAGATTAATAGTGAAATCACCATAGATTAACTCGATTGAAACCTAGAGACTCAAAAGTTAAGATTTACATATCATTTATAAGTTATCCCTTATAAGTTCAAAGTTTCCCTTTTATATGTTTATTATTTAAAGTATTATGACCCCAAAGTTTATTTTGGATATCATAAATGAATTTAACCATAATCAAAAGGTGAATAGTGCTCTCATTATCAATTCATGAGTATCAAAGGCCCTATATGATTATAGTTTTACACATTATTTCATATCTTTGTAGTTTAGTAGAATTATTCAAACTCCACCACAAAACATGGGGGTTGATATATTTTTGAGAATATTATATAGATCAATTATTAAATCCCAAGTATATAACTCCTCCTCGATCAATGTTTGGGGACTAAACCACCAGGTAAATCTTGTCTTACTTCATTCAGTATAGTTTGATGCTATGTTGGGAATGGATTAGCTATCCTTATGTAAAGACAATATCAGCTCTCGAGATAGGTATATCACTCTTTACATCCTGAGTCATCTTATGATTTTGTATAACTATAAGGAGGAGGATAAATATAGTTTGGAATATTCATATCAAGTGTGGATATTATTGACTCATGAGAAACAATATGTAGATTAAATGATTGAAACAAATGAGATAATAATTCTTGAAGATATTGTAATTGTGAGGTATTATACTGATTTATTCCCTAAATAATTTTTTATTCTTCCTTCTAGCTGAGAGGTTGTGTTATCAATCGAACTTATACCCAGAAATTTTCCAATATTCAAAAACACATATAGAATTTCCATTGTTGAACAAGAAGAGTTGAAGAAGAAATTTTTGGAGAATATGGATAAAGGATTTATATAATTCACTATAGGGTGAAACAATGCTTTTAATTAACTATGAGTATTAGTAAATGAACCTATTCATTTATTATCATGATATCAAAAAGATCATAATAAATAAAAAGTATCCTCTTCCACATATTGATAACTTTTTCTATCAGCTATGTAGATCCCAATAATTCTCCAAGGTATATCTTCAGTCACAGTATTATCAAGTAAAGGTGAAGAAGGGGATATCCCCAATATTTATTTTGATAAACATTATGGGAATTATTAGTTCATATTGATTCCATTTGGACTCACTAATTCTCTAGGTATCTTTATGGACTTAATCAGTAGATTCTTTAGGAATTCCCTTGACAAATTTGTGAAAGTATTTATAGATGGTATTCTTATCTACTCTAAAAGCAAGTTGGAACATGAGGAGAATTTGAATTTTGTACTTAATAACTTGTGAAAGGAAATTTGATATATTAAGTATATTAAATAAACATTATGGATAGGGAAAGTGACATCCATGGGGAATGTTATCGCTCAAAAATGAATGTATGTAGATCCTTCAAAAATTAAGGCAATTGAGGGATATACCAAACCAATTTTTGTGAAGGAAATCCATAGTTTCCTTAGATTATATAGGTATTATCATCAATTTTTGATAAACTTATCATGATATTAAATCCTACTAAGCAAGATATCTCAAAATGGGGCCAAGTTTTTCTATAAATATGAATTAAAAGATAGTTTTAAAGTGCTAAAGAAGAGGCTAACAATTTCACCTATACTCATATTACCCACTAGTAGGGAAGGATTTTTGATCTACAGTGATACATCTAGGATTAGGTTGTGTACTCATGAAAGATGAAAAATTTATAGCCTATACCACTAGCCAATTAAATATTCATGAATAAAAATACACAACACATGATCTATAATTTTCCATGGTAATATTCACATTGAATATTTGGAAACATTATCTCTAAGGGGAATATTATGAAATATATATGGATCATAAAATCCTCAATAATATATTCACACAAAAAGAATTCAATATTCACCAATAGAGGTGGTTAAAGCTGATCAATGAATATGATTATTCAATCCATTACCATACAAGAAAGGTGAAAAAAGTGGAAGATTCTCTAAGTAGAAATGATACTACAACCTTATCCATGAGGAGGACTTCAAGGGATTCAATATTATTATACAATAAAAGGATTTTCATGATAATAATAAAATGATCTTTATCTTACCTTACAAAAATAATTTTTTAACCATCCACTCTTGAGAGGGACAAGGAGGCCCAAAAATATGATGTGGTCTTATAAAAAATTGTAGTGAATATTTGGGAGTTAATCTTTAGTAAATATGGATTTATAATGTTTGGATCTTGTTTATGTGTCCCATAAAAATAAAATTTGAAAATAGAACTTTTGGATGATGCACATAGATCATCTTTCTCTATTAATCCAAGAAGCATTAAGATGTATAGAAATCTGAAGCAAAACTTCTGGTCGGATAATATGAAGAGGGTGACTGTAAAATTTGTATCTCAATACTTGGTATTCTAATAGTTAAAGGATAAAAAATATAAGTCTTAGGGAATTATGAAACAATTTCCCATACCAGTATGGAAATAGGAAAAATAACCCTATATTTTATCAAAAAAACTCCCATATACATATAAAGGTAATAATTCCATCCAAGTGGTAGTAGATAACTTTACAAAGTTAGAACATTTCATTTCTATCAAGGGAGATTTATCTCTTGAACAACTTTCCAAGATATAAATAAGAGAAGTTTTAAGATTTGATGGATTTCTACTCTTCATTATATTTGATCGAGATCCAAGGTTTTCCTCAAGGTTCTGGAGAATCCTTCATCAAGCACTAGATATGAAGCTGAGTTTCAGTACTAATTATCACCCTAAGATATTTGGTCAATATGAGAGGACCATTTAAACTCTAGATGATATTATGATATCATGTTCAATTTATTAACAAGGATATTGGGATTAACACTTTCTCCTCGTGTAGTTCTAATATAACAATATTTTCAATTCTAGTGTCAAAATGGAACCTTATAATGATCTATATGGGAAGAAAACTTGGACTCTGACCTATTGGGATGATGTTGGATAGTGGAATCTTATGGGACCTGATCTTATCCAAAATATGATAGATAAGTTTCAAACCATTCAACATTATATGAAATCTATATTGATTTGACATAAAAGTAATGAGGATAATCATCGATAAGACCTAAAGTTTGAGGTCATAGATAAGGTGATCCTTCTTATATATCCTTGTAATAAATTCATGAGGTTTGGGATAAAGGTAAAACTTAGTCCTAAATATATCTGGTCCTTCGAGATCCTTGATCTCATCAGATCTATGACCTATCGACTAGCACTCCAACCTAACATTTCCCAAGTACAAGATGTGTTCTATTTATCTTTTTTCATGAAGTACATACCAAACCCATCATGCTTACTAAATATATATTTGGTACCCTTAGAGAGTGATAATTCATACAAGTGGAATCTAATAAAGATTTCAGATCTTAGAGACAAAGTTATATAGAACAAGACAACTCACCTAGTCAAAGATTTTGTGGTCGAACCACGTGTTTGAGAAAGAAACATTGTAACTAGAAGAGTAAATGAAACAAAAGTATGATAATCTATTTTATTGTATGAAATTAAAATTTGGATGAAAATTTATAAATGGGGGAATATTATAATGACCTGACGTTTTATAAATGAAATTCCCTTTTAAATTGAATAAATTACATATTATGTAATTTAGTTATAAAAAACACATGCCCAAATTTTGTTATTTTGGAAATTTATATCTATTAAGATTTAAAATATTGTTAAGCATCATAACCATTGATAACATATTCATTTTATAGTGACCTTCAAGATAAGTAAATATTAAGGGTTATGATAAAGTCCAATTGACATGAACAAAATAAGCAATGACCTCAACTAGTAGGATCATACCCTATAAAGCCCATTTATCAAAGATTGGGTGGGATATGAAATCATTGGTATTTTCCCTTGACCAATACCAAGTTAAGATTCAAAACCAAAAGCATGAAAAAAACTATTTATGGAAGAATTTCAAGCTTATCATGATCATGGACCAAACCATGTTCGTTGAACCATCCCAGGAAGGTGTCTCCATTACATACCTCACCCTTAGAGCATATACTGGTGTAATAAGGGTTGCATATATAGACACTAAAATTATGAATTTTTATATTTTTATTTTTAATAAAATAACGATTATATTTATACTTTTAATTATTACTTTATAAATGATTAAATAATGAGTTAAATAAAAACTTATATTTTGATAAAGTGAAACACGAATTATATGTTTGGGAAATATATTATTTAAATCAAGAAAAACTTATTGATGAATAATTTTCTTAAAATATATATTATTATTAAATAATATTAATTTAAATATAAATTATAATATAATTTTACAAAGTTAAATTTAACTTTTACAAGGGTCGAAAAACCATAATCATCTTAAAAATATGTATTTTTTAATAAATGGGTATTTTGATTTAAATGTGAGAATTATTATATTTGGAAAATTATTTTAATAAAATATATATTATTTTTGAAATTATAATGTTGAAATTATCCAACGATCAATTTTTCATAATTTTTTGATACAATCAAATTTTTGGGTAAAAATTAAATACAGTATAAATATATGGTATGTATATGACATCATAATTGCCCAAAATTGATGTAATAAATGCCATAAAAATAATAGAAACCATATATATATCTATATATATTCCATATAAAATAAATTTCTTTTAAAGTTATTTGATTTATTTTATAAACCCTTAATGAATCCTCCAAAACCTATATTTTATTTTAAGGTTTTAAAATTAATTCTTTATAAACATGACACACCCCCACATTGCCAAGGGTATTATTTTAATTATTTTAGCTATTATACTTATAAAATATTTAAAATAACTCCTATTTTTTATAAACCATGGGAAAAACATATAAATGTTTTTTTTATCATATTGAGTCCAAAAACTAAGTTTAAAAAATTAATAAATAATTCCCCTCATTTTTGCTATAAAAACCCACCAATCCTCCCATTAATCTATACTCAAACCCATTTGAGTATAACTTTACTCTACAATTACCACTCTAGATCCCTCATAAGGTGTTCCCAAGCTCTTTAGAAGATCCTCCCATGCTTTTAGAAGCACCCTTCCAAAGTAAGGGACCTATCTCTTCATTTCCATTCAAGAAAATTCATTATATTTAGCCTTATGAATCTCATTTTATTATGTTTTAATGTCTTTATAAATATTTATTTGTATCTATTTTATGTTCTATTAATGATATATCATTTATAGTATCTTTTTATAGTCTTTACTTAATTCGTTACAATGCAAAAGTAAGGGATCCTCACCTTCTCTTCTTTATTCAAGCACCTTATTTATATTATGCCTTTTGATTTCCAATGTTTCATGTTGGGATATGTTTTAACACATTAATATTACTATACTTATGGTTCCCAAGTTATTAAATACCCCTTTAACTCTCATTAAACCCTTCCATTAATCTTTATATAGATTGATTAGGTTCCTAAAATTATCCTACAATTTTTGATGCCAAAAATTTTGGTTGTGAAAACCTGTAGCACCCCTGGTTTCAAGTAATTGAAATTTTTTTATTTATTTTATGTATATAGAGTTAATTGGTTAATTTTAAAGAGGTTTAGATGATATTTGGTATGTTTTTTTTTATTTTCTAGTGGTTTACGGTTTGATCATAGTTAGTAAAAACTATGCAATGCCTTCAAGAAACCTTGAAATTGAAACAGTTGTCACTAGGTAGGCACACAATTAGGCACACTGTTTGGCCAAACCATATTTCCTCATAGTAGAAACCATTAAAATATATATAGTGGGTTTATAATAGTTATTACATGGTTTTTCTATACATATTATGTGTGTTTATAAGTAGTGGCTCATGCACGGTTGGCGTATGATTTCTCTAACTGTGTTCCCTAACTATACATCATGAAATATTAGAACCAAAAATTATGGATCTAACTCAATTTACATCCTTAATACCTCATTTTTCCTTTAAATAGTTCATAACTCTAATTAATAATCCTCCTAAGTATTTAGATACTATTTATTTCAATTTGGGAGTTATTCCTAGGAGAAACTAATTGCGTTGGTAGCATGTATTCATCGGTAAGTGCCCTTTCTTCATCATTTTCCTTAGATTTATTCTTATTCCCTCTCATGTAATAATATATATAAATATTTGGTGATAAATATATGATTTTAATTTTAATAATGATGATATATTATTGTTTTATTGAATGGAATTAGATCTAAGGATGTTTTAGGAGTTTTATGCTAGGTTTTGTATGTTATTGTGTCTTTCTTTATTTTCTCTTAATTTTGAGAGGTATTATTGACTCCTCTTGATTATAAATTTAAGTCTTGATTTAATAATGATTTTATTTATTAAAATTTATTTTTAAATTGATGTTTTATTCTTTATTGAAAACCACTTTAGTGATGGATTTGTAAAATTGTGGAAATTTGATGGTTTTGTGGAAAGTGCTTTTGGTTCATGATTTTAAAATGATTATTTCAAAATTATGAATTGGTTTTGATGCATGTAAAAATATTTGTATATATGTTTTCAAAAAAATAAATGTTTCATTGAAATTACTTGGAATGGATGGTTTGACATGTATTTTTTCATACACATTTGTTGTGAGTTCATTTGAATTAGATGTGGCCCTATGGAAGGGGAATGTTCCATTGGGGCACCTGGTAATGGTTATATTATGAAAAATTGGTAGATCAATGAGAGACCTCTCATGATTATGGAACTATCACATGGGAATGCATGTGTGGATTTATGGATGTGTGGAATGGATATGATAAAATTGGTTTTTGGGAAATATTTTTAAAGGTTTGTTTTTGTTTCTTTATATGGAAATGTTTTTTGTTTTGAAAACTATTTTATAATTTGATATAAACTAATATAAAAAAACTTAAATTATTTTTTATAATTTTTATAACAATATTTATCCTAATGGAATGAGTTGGGAAGTCATTGGGGCAATCCTACTGATTTTTATACTCACCCCCTGCTTGGTCACTTTGGTGTGTTTATAATTGTTATATATCAAGACACATATAATGGAAAGGTATCCGAATTCTTTAGTGATGCTTATTAATACCAAGGTTTTGGAACATGGTTTTGGAGTTTGGAGCAGATTTTGAGTTATTAGTCGATGTCTTCTATTCATTTGAGTTTTTTTATCTTGGTTTCATCTTTGTCCTCTGATATAGTTTGGTTTGGTTATACTTTAAATTCTGCTACCTTTTACTCATGAATCATATAGTTTTTAGTGTGAAATTTTTATCATTTGGTTTTTTTATCTTTAAATGTAAAACTATCCTCTGATTATTTAATAATCCCATTGAATTTATTTTTAACTTTTGGTGTCTTGGGGTTTTCACCTAAGGCTAGAAACTCCCACCACCTCTTCCAAATCCAATAGGTGAGGGGCGGGATATTACAATGCCCATCCTCATTTCTACTCAAGGGTCTTCACCTAAATCTAACTATCCTTAATTTATTGTGGAATTCAATTTATATAATACATTATCCTCAATCATGGTATTAAAATTCATAAAAGTCACCCTTATGTGGTATGATCTACGTGGAACACCTATGCATGTTTATGATACTAATGTGTTAAGTGTGTCTAGAATTATATATCCCTCCAATGCATTGGGTAATTTTCTTTTTATCATGAGATACCATATATGGTGCATGAGAGTTTGTCCTAATTACACTATGTTATGGTGTATTGATGGTTACACTTAACATATTTTTATGATGACATGTTTTATGTTGTTTCAACATTCCCATGTTTCCTTTATGATATCATGTTATATCATGATTTGATGTTGAAGTAAATGATTCTCACCCATAATATGTTACATTGATATTCCTATTAACTCAAATTTACTAATTTACCTTATTTTATGCTTTGATTATTCCCTTACTATGATTTATATCTCACTTCTTTCTTATTTACATCCTCAGGTTATCCCATGAAATTTGAGAAGTGTAATGGAATTTTTAAGATCATGTTATGGAGTTGTTGAAATAATTTTGTTGTGACCATGTTTCACATTATTATGATATATAATTAATTTATCAAAGAAATTATTCCTAAATATATTCAAGGATTTTATTATGGGTATATTCAAGTAATAAATTATCAAATTAGGTGCATTAAATTTTGGATTTTGTTGGGAAAAAATCCCTCAAGATATCATTGAAGAATTGTTGAGGTGATTGTGTTTTTTGAAAAAGTGGACATCGGTGTTGTGATTGTTGAAAAATCAAACCATGATGTACAAATTTGTTAAAATAGTGGATTTCATGGTGGCATGTCTAGTTCAAGGAATGTGGTTAATGATCCATGTTTGATTCAAGAACTTCGACAAAGGAATGGATGATCTGGAGGCGGTACAAAAGAGCAGATACAAGGTGGTGTCGTTTTCCAGTGATTGCCAAATTTTTTGGCCTGAAAATCGAAAAATGGAGAAAAGTTTTTTTGGAAAAGGGACTTGCGTGCCGGTGTCTTAGAGGCTTAGAAACTTGTGCACCATATGTTTTTCAAGATCATAACATCAGAATATGGAAAAAGAAGTAGGGGTGCCCAAGTTTTATGTTTGGTCGTGCAAGTGACCTGCGCGGTAGAGACTTGCACGCCGAAACTTGAGCACCAAGGGGAGACTTGCGCGCCATCATGTAGGGTGTCCAAATGCCTATAAATAGTGGTCAATCCCTCATCATTCAGTGAAGAGTTCAACACTTGAAAAATAAAATCTCCCATCGCGCAGGTGTGGTGGTCGTGCAAGTGGTGTGTAGTCTCACAAGTAGCAGTTGCGTACCAGGTGATAGTTGCGCACCTAAGGTGGTTTGGGAGAGAAAGGAAGTGAGTCTCACAAGTTTTGAGTTGAAGAAGAAGGTGTCGCCCAAGTGGTTTGGTGACACTTTCATGCTAGATTTTTAAGAAGCGTGATAGTTGGTGGTTGCGCGCCAATATTGGTTTGGGCATAAAAGGGGGTGAGTCGCGCAAGTTTGGAGTTGCAGAAGCTTTTATCGCTCAAGTGGTTGAGTTGGACTTACGCGCCAGTTTGGACTTGTGCGCTGAGACTTGTGCACCATCTTAGAGAAGGGCACCAGGTATAGTTGATTCACGGCAGTGATTCAGGGCTACGTGAAAGTTGTAAGATTGCCCGATACCTTCAGTGCAAAGTGATATTCAACTACAGGTGAAAGGTGGACTTCAACATAGCATCTATATACAATAGAGGATGTATTAATTAGTGATAATGAAGAGACCTACATGTATATAAACTGTGATTGGATCCTTTCCAGAGTAGTGAGAAAAGGAAGATGAATAAGGTGATCCTCTCCACCGGCAGTGAGCCAGAGAGAGAGAAACAGGGAGTGGCCCTTGGGAAAGCAGTGACCTGACCCTAAACATTATAAAGGCAGTGAGCCTAGGCATAGAAGTGATCTAGCCCGAACATTGTAAATTGGTAGTGAGATTTAGTGGATTTGGTACAATGACACATTGTCATTGTATGTTCCTTGGATATAGCCCAGTGAGGTTGAACCAAGTAAAAATCTATGTTTCTGCCTGCTTGTTTCTCTGCATTGCATTTAAAGGATTATAATCAGATAAAAAAGAAAAGAATAGATCATAATAAAGACACAAGTGAAAACAAAGTGACCCTTGTAATAAAGAGGTCAATATGTAATAATAATTTTTAAAAATAATATCCATACCCTGATTCACCCCCCCCCCCCTTCAGGGTGTATAGGCTCCTATTGGTCCTAACAATTTTCATAGTAATAAACTTTATTTATTTATTCATTTCATAAAGATACCCATAATAAAATCCTAGAAGATTATGAGGACTAGTTTCATTGGGAAATTAGGTGCATATAATAATAACTTGAAACATGGGTACAAGAAAATTATTTTAAAAACTCCACATCATGCCCTTAAAATTCTATTGCTCTCCAAAAACTACATGGGATACCATGGGGATTTGTATAATAAAGGAGTGAACTATAAAGCCCAGTAATGGGATAATAAAAGAATATCATAAGTTAAAGTAGACCATGTGATTCAATATGTATATAAAGGTATCATTAGAGGGGTGAGAATCATAAAATTGAACATTGAATCATCATATAAGATGATATCATAATGGCAACATGGGAATGTGGAAATAAGATAAAACATGGCATCATAAAAATAATTCAAGGATGGACACTAAGAGATTATATTATAGTGCGATTAGGATAATTTCTCATAAACCATACATAGTATCCCATGATATAAAATCATTACCCAATGAATTGTAGGGATATATAATTCTAGTCCCACCTGTCACATTCATATCATGTACATGTATAAGTGTGTCACATCGATCATACAACATAAGGATGTATTTCATCACTTTTAATCCCATTATTAAGTATTTTGGGTTATATACATGGAATTAAATAGTACATTAATTATAGGTATATCTAGTTTAAAACCCTTGAGTGGAAATGGGGATGATTTTTCACTACACAAATGTTTGTAATGAAAAATAAATGGATAATTTCGGCAGCATAATAGGGGTACATAAAGATTCATGGATGGGTTTAATGGGAGTGAAAAAGGTCTACCATCACTTAGGAATCATAAATAAATTAATAAATATCTCTGAAACTATATCCCAAAATGAAAAATTATAAATAAAAAAGGCATATTATAAATAAGGAGCTTGAATAAAGAAGAGACCAAAAGATCACTTACTTTGGTATAGTAATGGATTATGTAAAGGATATAACAATAGGATAAAATGATACATCATTTATAGAAACTAAATTGGATAATAAAAGTATATATATAAAAACATGAAAATATAATCAATTAAGATTCAAAAGGCTAAATAAAAATAATTTGCTTGAATGTAAAAGAAGAGAGATAGATACCCTACATTGAGAGGGTGCTTCTAAAATCATTGGAGGATATTATTAAAATCTTGGTAACACCTTTATAGGGATATGTAGAGGAAAGGGAAGATAAAATTCATGCTCAAAGGGTATTTAGTGAAGAGGAATGGGAGGTTGGGTTGGTTTATAGCAAAAGAAAGTGGAATTATTTCTTAATTTCTAAACTTGGGTTTTTGACTCTATAATAAAATAATAAAAACCCACAATGATTACAATGGTTTCAAAAAAATAGTATCTTTTTAAAATATTTTATAAGTATAAGAAATTAAATCACGAAAATAATACCTTTGGTTATGTGTAAGTGAGTCATTTTTATAAAGAATTAATTTTAAAATAATAAAATAAAATATAGGTTTTGGAGAATTCATTCTAGGTTTTTAAAATTAATCAAATAAATCCAAAAACACACTATTTTATATTGAAAATATTTTTTTTCATATATTAATTTTATGGAATTTATTACAACACATTTTGGACATTATGATGTCATAATATATACTGTATATTTATAACGTATTTAATTTTTAACCAAAAATTCAACTATCTTAATAAATTATGAAAAATTAACCATTGTATAATTTCAACATAATCATGTAAAAAATGGTATTTATTTTATCAAATTAATTATCTACATATATAAATTTTCACTTTTAAATAAAAATAATTATTTACTGAAAAATACTATTTATAGTATTTTAACCACTTTCTAAAACTTATATAAATTTCATTGGATTTCAAAAAAATATTTTATCATTTATATTTAAATAATTATTATCTAATAAGAATATTTTATTAAAATATAATTTATTTCAAAAATCCTTGAATTTTTCAAAAGAGTTACTTATTTGAAACTATATATTTCCCAAAAATACAATTTTGATTTCTTCTTGTAAAAATATAATTTTTATCAAACTTATTATATAACCATTGATAAAGTAATTATAAAAATAGATTAATATAATCATTATTTACTAAAAATGAAAATATAAAAATTCTTATTACTAGGGTTTAGATACAAAACTCCTTATTACACCAATGTATGCCCTAAGGGTAAGGTGTGAAATGTTAACACTTTCTTGGGATAGTTCGGAGAATAGGGTTCTGGTTCGTGATCTATATAAGATTAAAATTATATATTAAATGGTTTTAATCATATTTCAGTTGTTAGATCTCATCTTGGTCTTGGTAAAAGTAAAAGTCTTTTGATTCCATCAACCTTTGAAGCTATAATAGATGGGATTCATAGTGTATGATCCTACTGGTCAAGTTCGTCGCTTCTTTTATCTATGTTAATAAGATTTTATCATAACCCTTAATGTATACTAATCATAATAGTCACTATAAAATGGATATATTATCAATAGTTATGATACTTAATGATCTTTTAAATCAAATGAGATATAACTTATAATGGTCCAAAATAACTAAAGTGGTGAATGTGTTTTTTATAACTTCAATATTTAATAATGGATTTATTCATTTGACAATGGAATTTCAATTATAAAAATTTAGGTCGTGACATTATTCCACCATTCAAAAATTCCACCCTTGAAGTTTTATTTCATACACTAAAATAGATAAGGGTGATTTTATTTCATCACCTCTTCCAGTTCCTATATTTCTACCCTTAACTTTTGGTTTCACCGCATCACTTTGACCTGGTGAGTTATCATGTTTCGTAGTATTGTGTCTCTAAAATATAAGATCTTCACTAGATGTTCCTCATATGAAATATCATTGTCCAAGGGTACCACCTTTGGATTTAGTACATGTGAGGGTTCTCGTATGTACTTCTTAAATAGGGATACATGTAACACATCATGTACTTGAGATAGCTCAAGTGAGAGGGAAAGTTTGTAGGAAAAAACTCTTATGTGATCAAGGATCTCAAAGTGGGTGATGTATCTTGGACTACGCTTTCCATTATTCCTAAATTTCATGACATTTATCCCCAAATATATATAAAGTAACACTTTGTCTTTGAACTCAATCCTTAGGTCTCATTGATGATTTTTTGGCATAGCTTTTTTTCTTGTTGTTTTGAATTTCATATAAAATTGAATGGTTTGAACCTTCTCTATCATATAATGTATAACATCATATACCATTAGATTACACACTCTAAATTCATCCCATAATTATTTAGTTCAACACCTCTTCCTATAAAAAAGCCTCATAAGGTTCCATTTGAATTCTATAATTGAAACTCTTGTTATATTAGAACTCCACTAGGGGAAGGTGTTGATCCAAACAACCTTGAAAATCCATTGAACCTAATCTCAAAATATCCTATAGAATTTTAATGGTTTTATTAGATTGAAAATACTTATGAGGGTGATAAGTAGTATTGAAATTCAGATCTGCGTCTAGTGCTTACTGAAGGATTCTTTAGAACCTAGGGGTATGCCTTGGATCTCGTTTAGATATAAAGGAAACTTTTACTCCATAAAGTCTTAACACTTCCCTAATTTATATCATTCCAAGTTGTTCAATAGAGAAATATTAATTTATAGTAATGAAATGCACTAACTTTTTAAGGTGTTCAACTACTACCTAAATGGAATTATTACCTTTACATGTCCTAGGGAGTTCTATTGTGTAATTCATGGTAATTTTTTCCCATTTACATACTGGTATGGTAAATAGTTACATCACACCCTTAGACTTCTGACATTCAACCTTGAATTCATTTCATACTAGACATCGAGAAAAAAATTCTACAATCTCCCACTTCATGTTATCCTTCCAGTTCAGATATTTATACAACTTAGTGCTTCATTGATGAATAGAGAAGGATGAGTAATGCATGTCATCCAGAATTTCCATCTTCTATTATGGTTTTGATGGGACATATATCTGGGTTCCAAAACTTATTACTCTATCTTTATAAAAAATGAACTTCATAATAATCACAAATATTTTTATCTCCAAATAATCTTTTTTGGCCTCCTTAATCCTCTTATGAATATATGGATGATAAGTTATTTGATTAAGGTTGGATTAAGATCCTTTTATTATTCAAATTTCCATCCTTTTCATGTCCAGGAAGATTGAATCGACTTAATTTTAATCATGGATAGGGTAGAAGGATCCTTCCTACTCTAAGAATCAGCCACTTTTTTCACCTTCCTAGGATGGTAATGGATTGAAAAATCATAATCCTTGATCATCTCTAACCACCATTAATGTTGTATATATATCTCTTTCTTTTTGAATGTATACTTGATGCTTTTATGATCATTATATATGTAACACTTCTACATGTAGAGATAATCTTGTCAAATATTCAATGTAAAGATCATTGTATCCAATTATAGATCATTTGTTAGATAGTTATACTCATGAAATTTCAAATTCGTTGGGATTTGTGAAATAAATTTATCATTATGCATTAGTACATAGCCCAATCCCTTTTTTAAGCATCATTGTATACCATGAAAATTTCCTCATTTGTGGGTAGTGTAAGTATCATTGTAATGATAATCCTCTATTCCAACTTCTTGAATCTATCTCTATATTAATAATTACAAACATTATTGACCCCCTTCTAAGTTATCTTGGTTAGTGGGATTGAATGTCGTAATAATTTTCACACAAATCAACGATAGTATCTATCTAATCCAAGGAAACTATGGATTTCCATCACAGATGTTGGTCTGTTCCATCCTTCAATTGCCTCTATTTTTAAATGATTCATAGATATCCCTTTTTGGTGATAACATTCCCCATGTATGTTACTTGATCTATCCAAAACTCACATTTACAATACCTTAAATATAACTTTTCCTTTCCCACGGTCTTAAAAAAAAACATCCAAATGATACTCATATTCCTCCATGACTTTAGATTAGATAAAAATATAATCTTTAAAGACTACCAAATTTTTTTTTGAGGTAATCCCTAAATACTCTATTCATCATGTCCATGAAGATATCTATATCATTAGTTATACCTAATGGAATCAATATTAACTCTTAGTTCCCATAACTTGTACAAAAATAAGTCTTGGGGCTATCCTCCTTATTCATCTTTACTTGCTAATATCCAAACCAAAGATATGTCTTGTTGTAGTATTGATCTATGTGTATCTAATAAAAAAATTCACATATCTATATAAGATGATACATTTTCATTATCATGATCTTGTTGAACTTGTAATAATAAATTCTTAGGTGCATTGAACCACCCTTCTTCTTAATGAAAAGGATTGGTGCACCCCACGATGAAGTACTTGGGTGTATAAACCCTTTATCCTTATTATTCTATAGTTACTTATTAATCTATTAAATTTCAACTTTGTCCATTCTATATGGATTCATGGATATTGTAAAATATCTATGTATAATTTTTATTGAGATCACATCCTCTTGGCTAGGAAAAATAAAAAATAATTCTTTGGGAAATACATTAGTGATTTCCCTCTCAATAGAAATGTCATCAATGATGATCTTTTCCTTAGTCTCAATAATTTGATCTAGGTATTATTCCTCATAAGGAAATAATATCTATTCTTGATATGATAATAGAAAAGGATATCTATCCTCCTTGTTCCAATTGTATATAATCGGAGGGAAGTTTGTGATGTGGAGGTTGATTTACTTCTCTCGGTGATTTATGTTGGATCTATACAAGGAAACCCAATCAGTTCCCAGAATAGAATCTAGTTTTGATAAAGGTGGTATCACAAGGTTTTTTGGGAAACTCAACCCATATATTTGGATAGGGGATGAGTTATATTATTGGTATTCAACAATTGAACCATTTTTAATCCTCAATGATAACATGGATTTCATGTTTTGAGGTGGTGTTTGAATGGTTCTAAAAAAATATGTGTTATATGAAATAATGTGTAAAACCATAGTAAAATATGAAATTTGAAGCTCATTAATGTTTGATAATATTACCTTTCACTATTTGATTCTGGTTCTAATTATTTACTTTATAAAAAATAGACTTACAGATGATAATTTAAAACTTCTAAACACATAAAATGGAAACTATGAACATTTAAGTGATAACTCATAAATGGAATACCTTCATTAACCTATGAATTTCTAGGTTTCAATATAATTTGCCCCTAATTTATTTCCTAACATAAAATATTATGGTAATTTTTGATCCCTTAGTAATGGTTCATAAGTATATTTTGAATTTACCAAATCATATCCCTTGGGAGTGTCAAAATAGGTGTACAGTTAGGTCCCTTTCTTATGAACTTGGTGATAATAAATTCAAGGCCCACTTCACCCTTTTTAGAGTTATTACCCCTTAGTATAACTATTCCAAAAACCCATCCACTTATAATATCCTAATAGGGATTTATTTTCTCAAAAACTACTTACTCCATACTTTACCAAAATTTAGGGATGTTTTCATTTGTTTAGTATTATCCCTAAGGCCTTATCTAGGGTTTTATAATCCTAATCCCCAAAATTACTAGACTTTTCTATGATAAAAAATATGAAAACCCATATTTAATACACCTTATTTCATGATTTTTTACATAAAGATACCCATAATAAAATATCAAAAGATTGTACGGACTACTTTATTTGTGAATTCAGATACATATAAAAATAACTTGAAACATGCGTACAACATCATTATTTAAACAAATCTACAACATTCCCTTAAAATTATATTTCACTTAAAAAACTACATGGGATAACCTGTGAATATACATAAGAAAGTGGTGAGCTATAAATCCTAGTAAGAAAATAATAAAAGTGTACCATAAGGTAAAGAAGTACATGTGAGTAAATAGACATATCAAGGTAACATAAGAGAGGTGATAGTCATAAACTTGAAAATTAAATCAGTATATGATATGATATCATAAAATAAACATGGTAATGTGGAAATAACATAGAACATGACATCATAAACACAAGTCATGGCTAACCATTTTGACATCATAACATAATGTTCTTAGGATAACCTCTAATTCACCATACATAGTATCTCATGAGATAAAAATATTACCCAATGCATTGGAAGGCTATATAATTCTATTCCCACCATTCACAATCATATCATGTACATGCATAAGTGTTCCACATAGATCATACAACATAAGGATATATTTCATAATTTTTAATCACATAGTTAAGGAGTGTAGGTTACATACATGGAATTAACAAATCAATTAACGATAGGAACATCTTGTTGAATATCCTTTAGTGTAAACTGGTATGGGTATTTACTACATAAACATTTGGTACGAAAAATTGTGTGATAATTTTAGTAGCATGACAGGGGTATACAAAAATTCATGGATGGTTTTAATGAGAGTTAAAGGGGTATCTCATAACTTCTAAATAATAAGGACAATAATAGGGATGTGTAAAAACATATACCAACATGAAATTTTTTAAATAAAAAGTCATAATATAAATAAGGTGGATGAATAAAGAAGATAGGGGGAAGATCCATTACTTAAATATAGTAACGGGTTAGATAAATGTTATAATGAGAGGGGATAAATGATCACTCATTCGTATAAAATAAGTTCTATAGTAAAGGGATATTTATAAAGACTATTAAACATAATAAATTGAGATTCAAAATTCTAAATACAAAGAATGTGTTTCAATGTAAAAGAAAAGAGAGAGTTCCACTACATTGAGAGGTTGCTTCTAAAAGCTTTAGAGGGGCTTCTTAAGATATTTTTAACACCTTGTGAGGGATATAGAGAGGTAAGTGTGTTGGATAAAAAGAGTAACTAAGATGGTCACTAATATAAGAGAGGAGAATTGTAGTTTAAAATCATTAAACAAAACAAAACATATTACCTATTTAAGTAAAAAGATCAAACTCACAGATCATCTGATGGTAATAATGTTTAAATTGTAATCACAAAAGATCAAATTATATCAGAGTATGTTTTTATCATTATTAAAAATACACCGATGAAACAAATGAAAATAAATATTTTTAAAACAAACTTTCTATCATAATATGTATAGTGGAATAAAGACCTATAAAAACAAGTAATACAATAGCTAGTAAAAGTAAGAATGAATTACAAGCTATATTAAAATAATTCACTCTTTTAACCATAAAAGTATAGGTATTGACCAACCCAAAATAAAGGTATCCATAGTTTTATACTTATTGTAAAGTCTATATTTCCATACTAAAAAAATCCCCAAGTATGATGATCGGGACAATTTTGTCTTCCTACCCTCAGAATCACTTGATAAAATGATTGGGGGTTGTCTTCCTAGCCTCAAAATCCATCAATATGGTGGATCATATTAACTGTCTTCCTATCCTCAAATTCCCTTGATCATAATAATGATCAGATGTAGAATACAAAAGAAAATGTTCTAAATGAAACAACTCTCACAAGGATTCCTTAGAAGGACAACTTTATAAAGTATAACAAAAACTAGGAATGAGATGTAAATACAGAGAAAAAATTATAAGGCTTGACTTGAAAAAAAAAATGTATATGCTCCCAACTCTTCAAATGATCAGATATTTAGAGGAAAAGCTCCAATGTCCATATTTCTGCATTAGTTGTGATAGCCTACAATAGCTTTCACTTGATATCTCATCTTTAATTGAATGTCTGACTTCATTTTTTTAGCATCATTACAAGGAAAAAATTTATTCCTTATTATAGAAGTATAATATTTATTTTCCTATTATAAACTTAGGATAGTTCGATGGAATTATGTATCATTTTTTCTATATAATAACCCTTATAAATATCAGTCCAATGTATCAATACCAGTGTCTATCTAATGTCCATGACTTTTGGAAGTGAAATATACCAGATAAAATTATAACCACTATTTAAGATAAAGATTATTCTGATGAATCAGATGTATCCTTAATCCGATTGAATAACTATAAGTTTATATTCGTAATACATAATAATTATTTCTATATTAGGTAAAAAGTAATGTTTTCTACAAAAATATTCTAAAACAATTAAGATATAAAGATTTAGTAAACATATTTTCAAAAAAGTGTTTGTGATTTCCAAAAATAAATTAATAAAAAAGTAAGAAGTAAAACTTCTGACTCAATAATCTCCCCTTTTTGGAAAGCACAACACACAAAACTTAAATAGAAAATAATAACTTGAAAAACGTACAGCCCATTGTTCTTTTAAGAAATTTGAAGATATTTTTTATAACTCCCCCTGAGTTTATAAATACTTCATAATATGATGTAAAGTATTAAAAAATTACCCCTTTAAAATAATTCTCCCCATTACGAATATTTATCCCTCTAAGGATAATATATTCCCTTTTTGTTAAAATATTCTCCACTTTTATAAAACCATCTCCCCTTATGTGACTGTAAAATATGAAAGGAAATAATATAACTTGAAATGTTAGTAAAATATAACACAAAAAACAATTATTTATATGAAATAAATAA
Organism: Viscum album; assembly: GCA_963277665.1. NCBI lineage: Eukaryota > Viridiplantae > Streptophyta > Magnoliopsida > Santalales > Viscaceae > Viscum > Viscum album. The sequence goes on from OY728152.1 coordinate 2,106,030,260, forward strand.
TATTCCAAGAAAGATATACAAGAACATACATCCAATAGTGATTGGGAAATATTCAAAAAAAAGCATAGGATGAAAATTCATTAAAATATTTCAACCATTCAAATGTTTGAAATTATACATAGAGAGTTGAAAATGAAAAATTATTCCTTATTTTTTTCATCAAATTCATAATAATTGAATTCATATTCTTAAACTACTATTGGTCCTTCTCAAGATTTAGTCTTTTCTTCCATAACTGCTTACTTTTAGACTTCAGTATTTATACTTTGAACTTCTTCCTTCATAAGGATAAATTAGTCTTCCAAAGACCTCAATATACTATTTTACAACTCCAATTCCTGAACCTTTTATTCCAAAACATTCAAATCCTTAGTATGATCATTATTAGAATCTCTGAATTCTTCCAAGAACTTCACTCGATCAGAAACATAAGAAGATAACTTGTTGAATAATTATTCCATTTCAAAGAAAAAGTTTCTTTACTTAAACAAATTGATAATCATGTTCCTGATTATCATTATCCACTTGGTTGGAGCACTTCACCATCTGATTGTATGATATTTTTTGAGTACGATGATTTTATTGAATTTTTTTCAACTCTTCTTCAGTATGGATAAATGATTCTATTAAAACTTTTAGGGACTCTGATTTTTTATAGAGGCTATTCTGAATAAGTTGACATCTTTCCTCTAGCTTAGGAAAGTATAGAATGTTATCTTATAGAATTCTCAAATATTAAAAAATGAAATAAAATTATTTTCGAGCAATGGTTTCCTCTGATTCCGATTATAACACCCTAAAAATTTGTGAAATAAATTTTTTGAATTAATTTAATCCTTTTGATATTTTTTATTTCACAAAATACTGAATATAGATGTTGTTATAAGAAAAACACTATGTTTGGTTGGTTTTATATGAAATATCATGATAATATTTCACTACATGAAACACTATATTATCTTGCGATATACACAACACTATGATTATCTTGTGTTACACACAATGTTGAGTTCCTTCGATAGCTTGTGTTGCATGCAAAATCGGGTTTTACCGAACAATAGTATATTGTGAAAATATTATTATTTAATATATTAAGAAATAACCTAGACATTAAATTAGTCATTATAAATATGATTAAAAAACATAATAAAATTTAATGTTTTTAATACGAATTTATTCTTTACCAATTAATTCAAAATGAAAATATATACAAATTGATTATAAAGGAAATAGTTTTATTTTTATGCTCCCAAAATAATTTTGCCTTAATAAATTAAATTAATTACAATTAGTGAATGATATAAATGAAATATATGTGTTATATATTCAATAAGATATTTTTTATATTCATCCAATAGATTTTTTAGGCACAAGATAAGAAAAATCCCAATTTTATGCATAAAAACCGATGTTTTTCAAAAGGGTAATTCTACTGGATTTTAATGGATAACCCATTTTAAATCAAATTTTTGACACTTATATATATTATATTTGACAAAATAAACTTTTTCTTTGAAATAAGGATATCAAAATTTAATTTGATTTATTTTTTGGTATTTTTTTTGATAAATTTAATATTTTGATGAATAGTGAAAATACTAAATTTTAATTGAAAACAACTTTTTTCATCAAAATAATTTATAGTGCTGAATTATATTATTTAATGGTTTTAAAGTATAAATAGCTTATTTTTTATCATGAAATCCAATGTAGGTCATTTTCATCAATTTTACATTGAATTTATATATAAAAACATTTCAATCTTTTGCATGTTTTAAATTTTCATAACTCATTTTCTCACCCCGCCAATGGGATTCTTTTTAAAATAATTATTAAAACTACTTCGCTTTAAATTTTTAAAAATAGACTCCATATTTGGAATCAGTAGTTCCAATTTATGTAAATAGGTTTCTTTTATTTTTGGGCATATGAACAGTAAATTTAGTAATATTTTAATTACTATAGTTAAGTGTAAATTAGGTATTTATGGGTAAAAATAATATTATAAAGACTATAAAATTACCCTAACACTTGTCCTAATTTAATTGGCTGAGTGGTTTTCTACTGAAATCATACTTGTGCTAATATTATAACCCTTTTTAATCCACTTGTGTGAGATTATGACATTTATTATATTTTATATAAAGAATAGTTAAAGATGTCATACTCATATTTTAATAACTATAAAATTTTTAATATGGGGTAATATAGAAGATAAATTCAAATATAAATAGGCATTTCAAATATAAGTTTTTTTTATTTATCATGGTAATTTATTTTTAATTTTTAGGAAATAAATAAATACCGTAAAGGCTTATACAATGATGATGCAATAATTTTTTAACTAATGGAAATATCAAATAAATGATATTAAAAATATTAAAATAAATATAATTTGATATAATTAATTTCATCCATGAATTTTATGTATTATTTTGATATATTAGTGATAAGTTAAGTGAGTTGGTTTTAAGATATCATATTATTATGATATTTTAAAAAATTCAAGTAATAAATAATGTCAAAATTGACATTATTGATATTTTAAAATAAATAATATTTTATTAAATGACGTAAAATTTATAAAAATATAAAATTTGGCCAACTAATTTGGATAATTCCTTAAATGTCATAAATGATTCATTTATTGGTCATTTGGCATGTTATAAAAAATATATTAACCCTCAAATTGTAAATTACATAATATCATGGTAAGAGTTGAAAGGGTAAAATAAGTGTTAAATAAAAAAGATAAGGATTAAAAAATAATCAAAATTTGTAAAATTATAATTATTTTAGAGAATTTATACATATCCTCATCTTATCATTTAAATAAATAACTTTAGATCCTTTTTGAATTCAAAATTAATTTATATTAATTTAATATTTTAATATTTTCCTAATGTTACCCACACCTCAATTATAAAATGGTACATCCTCTCTCACTTCTTCACATCACTTTGATCCTTCAATATCAGTCATACCCTACCCATTTCCCTTATCAACTTCCCTAGAAACATTATAAAAGTTCTGGTATTCTTAAAGGACCAACTCTAGATTCCTTTAGAGCAGATATAGAGGAGTCATTCTGAAGCAGAGGAGGTTTTAAAATGTGTAAAGGAAATAAAGACTTATGGTAAGGGAATTTCATCTCACTTTTTTTCCATGATATACATTCCATATTCACCACTCACTTCTTTTTTGTGGTGTATATATTTACCTATGATATGATATATCATGAATTTAAATTATTTAATGATATTAAAATCTTTTATTGATTATATTATGTTATGGGGTTCATAGTTCTAAATTTACTCAAGTAGTTAGGGCTTTATGTCTCGCTTTTATTTCTTTGGGAAACATGCCTTATACACTAATTGGTTCTTCTAAGTGGTGTATATATGGTCCATGAATGTATTTTATAAGTCTTACCCAAAAGATTATACTATTTTTATATCCAAATAATTTTCTTTCTTTTATGGGTCATATGATTATACTGACTTTAAAGTGATGAGTATTTATTTTACAATCTCATCAATATTTTCGATTATTTCATTTTAAATCAATGATGTGGAGTATTTATATTCCACTTCCATGTTTTCTAAAAAAAATCAATTATTTTTTTAACATTATTCTATGAATATTTAAATTTATTTTTACCCATGTTTTTCTTTTTACTAAATGGTTTTAAAGGAATCTTTTTTTTTCATTTTCTGAATGAGGTACCTTTTTGATTTTCTACAAAAAGTAAGAGAATAATGTTTTTTAAAATTATTCAACATGAATGTATTTTTATGATTTTAGGATTCCTTAATTCCTTTAATCTTCCATTAAAATATAACAATTTTATTTTGAATGAAAATTATTTCTTGTAAAATTGTGTGGAATTTTAAGAAAAGAAAACATTTTCAAAGAAGGAATATCTTCCTCAAAAATTATTTAAAACTCATATCTCAAATGTTACTTATGTTTTAATGGGGATATTTTTCAAGGATAACATATATATTATTCCTATGGTTGTTTTATTTTTATGATGGAATGATATTTATGAAACTCATTTCTTTCCATGGGTTATGTTATGATTGAATGATGTCTATGAAACCCATTTATTTTCATGGGTTCAGATATGATGAATCATTTATGTTCTTGTGCCACACAAATGTATGATTTTCATTATATTATGGGTGGGACCTATATCTCACTCTAATGCATTGGGTAATGATAAATGTATTATGAGCTCAAAGGGTACATGGGAGGGATTACTAATCCCAAAATAATAGGGTACATTGGAGGACATCCCAAGCCCAAAAGAAGAGGGTACATGGGAGGACACCCCAAGACAAAAACAAGAAGTTATATGAAAGGGAATTAGAAGCTCGAAGTAAGTACATGGGTGTTTATCCCAAGCCTAACATGTTACAAAGGTCTTGGAAGGAAACCTTGACATATGGTTTTTATATTCTTATGTGTATGCCACAATTTCATGTCTTTTCCTTATGTTATTATTTCATGGCTTATGTTATTGATCTCCTTATGATTCATGTTTTATTAACTATAAATAATTATTCTATGATTCATTTTTATGATCTTTGATATGTAGGGTGTTATATTCTAGTGATCATGATCACGTTCTAAAACACATATGTTCATGATATGCTTACACATTTCCTTCATTTATCCTTACTAATAATTTGAGCTCACCCCTTTCTTATGTTTCCCTTCCCTAAGTTATGAATGAAGTTTTTTATGTAGAATTACTAAACAGAATGTATTTTTGGGAAACACTGAAAATATTTCACTAAGTTATAATATTTTTGTTCCAATTTTCTAAAGTAACTAAAGTAATATGGTCTTTAACCATTTGTTTCTGTAATGTTTTAATTATTACACAAAAATGATGTAATATCCATATATGAGATGCATGGGTAGTTTTAGTTGGTATCAGAAAAAGTTTTGGTCAACCTTTGGAAACTACAATGAGAAAACTTTAGTGATATCCCTAGTGATGTTTATAATAATATATCTAGGTATGTATCTAAGGATAAGTCTAAGTATGAGGAAAATTATAGAAAAATTTCTGGGATTTTTGGTAAAGGATAGAGCAAGTTGTTTCTAAGAATTACATCCCTGTCTGGAAACTACAAGTATATGTTGATCTGGAACAGATGTACCTAGGGATAATAAATCTGAAATGGTACCTCGGGCCTGACTCGAGTATAACCTGGTACATGAAAGACGAGTTATGCTATACACTTGGTTTGACACTCCCAGGGGATATTCTTTTGAAATTAATAAACTATTCATGAACTATCATGAAGTATTTAAATAGAAGTTAGATATGAATAACCTAGGTTAAACATAAGGTGTATTAGATTAAGTAAGGTTTCATAATGTAGACATATTATAAGAGGTTTTTATGATTATTTTGTTCCTCACTGTGATAATTGTTTCTTACTCAATGTTTTCTAATTTTATTCAATGGCTAAAACTCAAAGGAATCGTGTTAATAGTGATTTCAATGAACAATATACCGATTTTCATCCTAAGAAACAGAATTATATGGGAGATGGAATGAAAAATATCATTGCTATACTCACCCAAATTTCTCAATATATGAACCATACTAGACTCCCAAATGAGAAAAGAAGGTAAAAATTCTATTGAGTCTTTCATGATTCAATTTCCACCTTCTTTCAACAAGCCTTCTGATCTAATTGTTGTTGAACAATGGATTAGTACCATTGAAAGGATTTTTTTCCATTCTCTAATGTTCAGAACATGAGAAAGTCATTATGGGTGTTCATCTGTTAGAAGGTGAAGCTAAATGTGGTGGACTCTAATCAATAATATGAGTTAGTAAGATGAAATTGACTCAATGTATTGGGATTAGTTCAAGAACATATTTTTTAATAAGTAACTTCCTTGGAATCTTTTTATGAAGATGGAAAAGGAATTCCTAGAGATTAAAAATAAGGGTGATGAATATGTTCGTGCCTATAAAGAAAATTTTACAAGGATTGTAAGGTAATCTTTCAGGTATTAACATTTAACCTAAAAGAAAATTGATCAATTCTTTGGTATCCTAAAACCTAGTCTTAAAAGGCTTTGGATATAAGAGAGTTTAGCTTCTTTGAATAATGTGTTAGATGCTCTATAAAGGTGTAAATGGAGGTTTTATTTTTGTATCGATCTCATTATTTTTACAATAAATGGAATATTGAGTGAAAAGGAAAATCTAATAACAATAGAGAAAAGAAAATGAGCATTCCATTATGCATAAATTAAGGTATGAAACATAGAGGGAATTGTCTAAAGGGGACTACTAAATGTTTTAAGTGTGGAAGGTAAGGTAATAAAGTGTATGAATTTAGAATTGATGGGAGGAAGTTAGATAATGATGTGAATAATGAGAAATCCCCATATAATGCACCTCCCACACTTCAGTGTTTCAATTGCATGGAGTTTGGCCATTATACAAACAAGTTACATAATCCTAGGACTGATGTAAATGATTAGTCACAAAAACCTATAAAGAAAAAGGACAAAGGGAAATATTATGATATCATAATGGATTAATTGAACCAAGATAATTAATATATACTTATCCTCCCCTCCTTAGTTGTGAATTTTATGTTTTATTTTATATGAATAATCCCTATGAAAATATTATTTTTCATACTTTAATGAGATTTCATGGAGTGTGGAATAATAAAATAACATTTGATATTCTATCAATACAAGGATGGACCCAAGTTTCCAATGAAAATATTTGTGGTATAATATAAGATCTTATTTAACAAATAAAGGGTGAATTATATTTTGGAAGGGTTACAAGGTTATCCATTTGTGGAAATTTTAGATTAAACATCAGATGAAGTTTGTGGGATTAAAGTATTATATTTCTATATGTGGATTTATAAATATTTGATAACATTTGATAAGCTTTTTTTATGATAAAGACATATGTAATGGCCTATAATTATATTTATGAATCTCGTGATATTTTAATACTTCAGGAATTGATATTCACACTCATTTTTTGGAATAAGAGATGAAGTGGAAGTTGATCAAGACCCAAAAAAGAATGAGATTGTGATTAAATAAATAATAATATCTCCTTGTTAAAATTCTTAAATTTTAGTAAAGGATCTTGAAATAAAATTTTGTTATGTTACCATCATTTTTTATGATATCAATGACCTTTTTCAAGCCTCTTTGGGTTATGGATTTTATTTTTAACTTTCTCCTAAACATGTTCTCTATAACTCTCCATCAGAACGTGATGGTTATATTTATATTCCATATCCATGTTTTCACTTCCCACATATATTCTCCTATGTGGAAACCTAGTTATGAGTTACTTTGGGTAACTGTTATGTTTCTAACTTTTCATCTTAAAAGGGAGTTTTCGTATTCGTTTTTATAATGTGGGTTTCTATGAATGTAACTTTCAAGTATTATACCTTTGATAAACCATATGAATTTTGAGGTAGAAATTCATTTTAAGGGGGGTAGAATATGACACCCTGAGATTTTGTGAAATATGTTTTCCAAATTCATTTAATCTTTTCAATATTTTTCCCTTCACACAATACTGAATATAGATTTTTTTATATGAAAAACACTATGTTTCACTTGCATTATACACAACCCCAAGATAAAATTTCTCTACAAAAAAAGTTGTCTTAACTTGTGGTATACACAATAATATTCCTAGATTTTGTTACAAAAGATGTTAAGTTCCTTCTATAGCTTGCGTTGCATGCAAGACCGAGTTTTAGCAAAAAATATTATATTATTAAAATATTATTATCTAATATAGGAAGATAAAAACTAGCTATTAATTTAGTGGTTATGAATAGTATTAAATAACTTATAGAAATATGTTTTTTATAATATGAATTCATTGGTTACCAATTAATTATAAATGAAAATATTTACCAGCTGATTATAAAGGAAATAGTTTTATTTTTATTCTCCCAAAGTCATTTTTTCATAATAATTTAAATTAATTAAAATTATTGAATAATATTACTGAAATACATATGTTATATATATAATCAAATACATTTATATTTATACAATAGATTTTATAGGCACCAGATAAGAACAACCTCAATTTTATACATAAAAACTTATACTTTTCAAAAGGGTAATTTTACTACCTTTTAATTGAGAAGCCATTTTAAAACAAATTTTTGACACTTTTATATATTCCATTTTAAAAAATGAACTTATGATTTTAAAGTGGGATATAAAAATTTACTTTGGGTGGATTTTTTGTATTTTTCTGATAAATTTCATGTTTTGATGAATAGTAAAAATACTGAATTTTAATTGAAAACAAATTTGTTCATCAAAATAATTTATAATGTTGAAAAATATTATTAAATGGTTTTAAACTATAAATAGATTTTTTTTATGAAATCCATTATAGGTCAATATCATCAATTTTACATTGAATTTAGATATAAACACATTTCAATCTTTTGCATGTTTTAATCTTTAATAACTCATTTTCTCATCTCGTCAATGGGATTAATTTTAAATTAATTAATGCATATTCTATGTTTTAAATTTTCAAAAATGGATTAAATATATTTAATATATGGGTCCAAATTATTTAAATAGGTTTCTTTTATTTTTTTCATATGAATCGTAAAATTAGTAATATTTTAACTACCATAGTTAAGTGTAAATCATGTAATTATGGGTAAAAATAATTTTATAAAGACTATGAAATTTCAATAACACTTGTCCTAATTTAATTAGATGATTGTTTATTCACCAAAATCATCATTGGGTGGATATTATAACCCTTTTGAATCCAATTTTGTGAGAGTATGACATTTATTGTATTTTATTTAAAGAATATTTAAGGTGCCATACTCATATTTTAATAACTATACCATTTTTAATATAGGGTAATACAGAAGAAAAATTCGACTATAAATAGTGATTTGAAAGCTAATTTTTTTTCCTTTATCATGGTAATTTATTTTTAATTCTTAGGAAATAAAAAATACCTTAAATACTTATACAATGATGATGTAATAATTGTTTAGTTAATGGAAATATCAAATAAATGATATTAAAAATATTAAAATAAATATAATTTTATATAATTAATTCTATCCAAAAAAATTTGGATGACTTTGAAATGTTAGTGATAAGTTAAATGATTTTTTTTTTGAAGATATCATGTTTTTATGATATTTTTAAAAATTTAAGTAATCAATACTGTCAAAATTGACATTATTGATATTTTAAAATAAATAATATTTTATTAAAGGATATAAAATTTATAAAAAAATAATATTTGGCCAAATAATTGGTATAAGTACTAAAATGTCACAAATGGATCATTTATTGGTCGTTTTTCATGTTATAGAAATTATAGTAACCCTCAAAGGGTAAATTTCATAATTCCATGGTAAGAGTTGAAAGGGTAAAATAAGTGTTAAATAAAAAAGATAAGGATTAAAACATAATCATAACATATCTAAATTTTCATTGGTTTATAGGTTTTATACACATTCACATATTATATTTAAAATAACTAACTTTGGAGCCTTTTTTAAATGAAAATTAATTTATATTAATTTGATATTTTAAGAGTTTCTTAAAGTGTCACTCGCCTCAATTATAAAAGGGAACCTCCTCCCTCACTTCTTCACATAACATTGAGCCTTCAAGATCGGAAATCCCCTACCCATTTCCCTTATAAACTTCCCTAGACACATTATAGAGGTGATGGTATTACCAAATTACCAAATCTAGAGTTCTTTAGAGGATATCTAAAGGAGATGTTCCAAAGAATAGGAGGTTTTAACATGTGTGAATGAAATCATGACCTAAGGTAAGGGTATTTAATCTCACTTTTTTTATGTGAGATACATTCCATATTCACCACTAAATTATTTTGTGGGGTGTATATATAGATGTATGACATGTTATATCATTAATTTAATTTATTTAATTATATCAAAATCTTTAATTGATGTTATTATTTCATGGGGTTCATAATTATAAAGTTACTAAAGTAGTATAGTATTTATGTCTCAAATTTATTTATTCGGGACACATGAATTATACACTAATTACTTCTTCTACAAGGTTTATATACTTCCCATTAATGTATTTTATAATTCCTATTCATAATATTATGGTATCTTCATATCTATATAATTTTCTTTCTTTCATGGGGTATACAATTCTTCTGATTTTAAAGTGATGAGTATTTATTTCACAATATCATCAATATTTGGGATTGTTTACTTTTAAATCTCTACTAAGAAGTATTTATATTCCACTTACATGTTTTTTGAAAAAAAAATCAAGAAGTTTTTTCCCATTATTCTATGAATATTTAAAGTTATTTTTACCCATTTTTTACTTTTTAATAAATAGTTTGAAAGGAATATTTTTTTAATTTTATGGACGAGGTACTTTTTGACTTTTCTGGTAAAATTATGAGAATAATTTTTTAAAACTTATATGTTATGAATGTATTTTTATGATTTCATGATGCCTTAATGCCTTGAAGCTTCCATTATAAAATTATAATTCTATTTTTAAATAAAATATTTTCTCTTAAAATTTTATGGCATTTTATAAAAAAAACATTTTCAAAGAAAGGATATTTTCCACAAGAATTATTTACAAGTCATATATCAAATGTTATTTATTTTTTAATGTGTCTATTTTTTTAATTATGATATATATATTATTCCTATCATTATTTTATGTTTATGATGGAATGATATTTATGAAATTAATTTATTTCATTGGGTTATGTTATGAATGAATAATGTTTATGAAACCCATTTCCTTTCATGGGTTTTGATATGATAAATCATTTATGTTATTACTGTACAAAAATATTTATTTTTTATTATGTGACATTTGGGGACTATATCTCCCTTTAATTCATTAGGTGATGATAAATGTTTCATGGGCTCAAATGGTATACAGGAGGGAATCCCAAGCCTGAAACAAGAGGGTACATGGGAGGACATCCCATGACCTAAAAAAGAGGGTACACGGGAGGACATCCCAAGCCCGAAACAATAGGGTGCATGGGAGGAAAGACTATGCTTAAAGCAGGTACATGGGTGGTTAGCCCAAGCCTAACATTTTACAAATGTATTGAAGGTATCCTTAACATAGGGTTTTTATATGCTTATGTGTATGCAATAATTCCATTTCTTATTCCTTTGTTATACTTTCGTGGATTATGCTCTTGATTTCCTTATGATTCTTGTTTTATGAACCGAAAATAATTATTCCATGATTCATGTTTATGATCATTCATATAGAGGGTATGATCTTATAATGATCAAGATCATATTCTCATACCCAAATATTTGGGATATGCTTATGCATTTTCTTTATTTACCCTTACTATGTATTTAAGGTCACCCCTTTCTTATGTTTCCCTTCCCCAAGTTATGAAGGAACTTATTTAATTATAATTACTAAGGGGGAAGATCTTTTTGGGAAACATTGAAGATATTTTATAGAGTTAGAATATCTTTGTTCCAAGTTTCCAAATGTACTAAACTAATATGGTATTTGGGAATCTATTTTTGTAATGTTTTAAGTATTCCTCAAAAATGATGTAATATCCATGCTTGAAAAGAATGGGTTATTTTACTGATGAACCTAAATAAGGTTTGGGAGGTTTTGGTCTTGAGGATTCAACATCTGGTTTTTCTTTAACTTTATCTTTCCCTTTCTTGGAAATAATCTTATCATTTGAAACTTCAACAATATCCAAATTCTTATCTGATTCAACTTTTTTATTAACTTTTGAGTTTGATTTGTGATATTATTCTTCTTTATTTGAGGATGATTGGTTTTCTCCTCTGATTAATATTTTTCTTTCTCTAGGGATGAATATTTTTCTTTAGAAAATTTTAACCAATATCTTTAACAGAATAACATGGTAAAGAATATTAAGATGATCAGTTTGATGATTTATTTTCTTTTGTGTGTTCATTGGTCTTAGTTTCTTCATTATCATTTTCTTCTTATTCCTTCTCTTCTTCCTATACTTTTTCTTCTACTTCATCCTCTATTTATTCTTCCACTTATTCTTCTACTCATTCTTCTACTTATTCTTAGTTAAATTCCTTAAACTCCTTTTCTATTCATTGTGTGGTTCAAAGGACACCTTTTCCAACTATTTCGTAAATTGACTCTTTTTCTATTACTGATGCAGTTAATTCTTAAACTATTTCTTTTCATTTTCCATTACTAGAGGAAAAAGTAAAAAATTGATGGTATAACTGATGTTTTTTCAAAAATAAGTCCAAAAACAATAATAACTTGATCATTATGAGAACCTGTAAGAATTGGATTTTCGGAGGCTCTCTCTACACCATTCAAAAAACATTCAATATCTTTGTCTTCATCTACCTTATTCTTATATTTCTTTTTATTTTTTTATTATTTCAAATTATCTTTAGTATAAATTTTTAAAGATAATACTTCAGCCACATAAAGACTAAACTTAGGGTCTCCTGGTTTCTTTTGTGCCTTATATTCTATCAAATTATCTAAATGATCATCCTTAATATTCTTTTATTTCTTTTATTTCTTCATGGGTATAAATCTATCTTTATTTTTTCTTTTCATCCTTGACTTTATTTGAAGGTTGGTCTTCATACATAGCTCCTTGAACCTTATCTACAAACTTATTTGTCTTTTAATTGATGACTAGCTTCTTTCTTGAAATTTTATCCGCATCGATAAATAAAATTTTCTCTCTCATTGGGTATGTTTGGTTCTTAACATTGAAGATTTTCATAACATCCATAAGTAACATGTTGATGAAAGATTGAAACATAATAATATTTGACTTTATTGAAGAATTCTTAAGAGATTATACCATAATTAAAAAAAACTTTATAAGATTAAATTTTCTCATATTGACCAAATAATCTAAGAAAAAATATATGATACCTTAAGATTATCTTGATCACCCTTCCTTGGTATTAAATACCCCTACATCCAAAATTCTAAAACTATATTATATGGTGATAAATGAAATACTTTCCTTACTTTATTTTAACAGGGAAACAAATAATCTTCATCATTCTTTCTTTCAAAAGAACCAAGACTATCTAGTAATTTTTGAAAGGGTAAGAAGGATTCTCCTTTAATAGAAATTCCAACCAAATCTGATACTCTTTTAAAATAAATTTTTTATTTCTTCCCAAATAAAGATAAAGAAATGTGTTCCTTATCACCTTATTTAAAAAACTTAATAGAAGTATATAATTCTTTCATGATCTATGGATAATATATATTCAAATCATCATTTAGTTTTGGTACACATACTTCCTCTCATCCTTGAAAATTTATTATGTTTTTAGAGAGTAATAATACTTATCAAACCACTTTGATTCAATGATAAGTTCACCAAAAACATACTTTTTTCAAAATATTCCTTGGTTTCCATCATAATGTGAGTAGAGTTAGAGATAGTATGAACTCCAAAATAATCTGACTGACACATTTTATGAGTGAAGAGAGTCAGAAATTCAATATTTGGTATTAGATATGGGACAGGAGGTGTCCCACCCTTTTATAGGCTTAGAGAGGTGATGGATCATATTACCAAAAACTTTCAACGGACAGATTAACCCTTAACAGAACGTATAGTGGTGATTTAACTGAAAAAATAATTAAGTGTGAATTTTAACTTCAGAGGTTTTAGAAAACCTTTCATCAGATTATGAAATATTCCAATTTGAAAATTTTTTATGTTTTAAAAACATAACAAAGTAATTAATTTAAAATAATAATTAGTAAACAACAATTATAAAAAAATAAGGATAAGTGTAAAAACTTAAAAGAATAGAAGAGTTCCTTTTGGATTAGAATGTTTTCATTGGTCTAAAGTGACTGGTTCTTCTTATTTTTTAAATGAAGCTCATTACAATACTTTTATTGTGAAAATTAATTATTATAAAAGTTTTATGAAATATTATTACGTAATTGTTTTAAATAAAAACTAATTATGAAATTTTTAAAACTTAAATCTATTTTTTGGGAATGTTTTTAAACAACTTTTTGAGTCTATAAATTTTATAAAAATTTTTGAGTTTGGTAACCAATTTTAGAATACTAACTCTGAAAAAATTTATAAAACAAATTGATTTTGAAAAATTCATTATGATAAAAACTTTTTAGAAAATTAAAACTTTAGAAAACTAAAAGTTTTAAGAAAAATAAAAAAGCTATTTTTTGAAAAACATATGTACTCCTATAAAAATGGTTATATTAATGTAAGTATTCCGTTAAACAAGAAGTATATATGAATGATCACTTAACCTTGATCATTACTAACTTCTGTTTAATATATTCAAATCTATTATAATTAAGGGGTTTTGAAAAAATATCAATAATTTTTTATTGCATTCCAATGAATTGAAAAATTATATATCCTTTAAGTGTGTGATCCTGAAGAAAATGGTGTCTTATATCTATGTTTTTAGCACATGAGTTAGTTATAGATTTTTACTTAATGTAATAGAACTTTTGTTGACATAAATTATTTGAGTTTTAGTAAAACTCATGTCATACTCTGTGAGTGTGTGTTGCATCCACAACACTTGAGAACAACAACATCCAGCAACCACATTTCGTCTTCAAAATTGGAAAGTGATACTAAGTTTTGTTTCTTACATGACTAATAACCTAAAGAGTCACCTGCGAAATGACATGTTCTGGATGCATTTTTTCTATCCATTCTACAGCCACCAAAGTCAGCATCCAAAAAAAAAATTGTTCAAAAACATTTCCAAGAGAATATAATATGCTTGAATCTATAGTTCCATTAAGATAATGAAAGATTCATTTTACAAATTTAACATGGGATTATTTTGTCTTGTCTTGATATCTATCACATAATCATACTAAAAACATTAAATCTAGATGACTAGAAATTAATTAAAGTAAGCTTTCAATCATACCTATAAAAATTATTTGATCAACTGGTTTCCCAGCCTCATTAACATCTAAAGTATTGGAGGTACCAATGGGAGTAATAATACTTTTAGTGTTATAATACCAAAATTTATAAATTATATATTTTATATAATTATTTTGAAATACAAAATTACCTTCTGGTTTTTGTGAAATTTGAAAATCAAGAAAATATATTAACTCACCCATCATACTCAATTAAAACGAAGAATTCAAAAGATCTTAAAAGGAATCGGTAGAATATTTTTGAGATTAACTAAATATAACTTAATAAACATATATTTTTTCAATCATAATTTTTTTAATTACTTATTTTATGAAAATTTTTGGATCTGCATCTCCCTTAACAGAATTTGTTTTGTAACAATAATCCAGTTAACCTACCATTCCAAGATATAGGGGATTATTTAATTCTATAAAGTAATTTGGTTAGTTTAAAAGCATGTTTTAGATGTTTTTTATTTTCAAACCCATGTGGTTTTTCTATATAAACTTCCTCCTAAACATATCCATTAATTAAATTACACTTCACATCTATTTGAAAAAAAAATTGAAATTTAATAATTTTTTAAAGGTTATAAGTATATAAATGGCTTAAAATATTTCTATTGTATAAGAGATTTATTTATATTATAATCCATATTATTGGTTATATCCCTTAGAAACAAGTCTATATTTATTTATAACTATTATTACATTTTTATCACATTTATTCTGAAATACTCATTTTACTCTAATTATAGAAGTTTCTTTAGGTCGTTCAACTAATGTCCAGACTTGGATCCTTTAAAACTCATTAATTTAATATGTCATTGATTTTATCCAATCCTCATCACCTAAAGACTCATTATGATTTTTAGGTTAAAATTAAAATAAGAAAGATAGATTCTCAATTTCATTTCTCAAAGAACTTCTTTTCCTAACTGGTTGATCTACATCACAAATTAGACAATCACTAGGATGATTCCTAAGAAACAATTGAATTATTGGATTTTAAAAAGTATGTTATTCAATAATAGGATAAAAATGTTCATGAGGGATAAATTCATAAAAAAATTATTGATTTATTTCCCTATGAGAATAAATTTATAAAAAAGTTTGAAAATCAGTTTTAAAAATAACATCTAAGGATTTAGGTTAAGGTTGTTTGAAAACAAAGTGATCAGTTTCATCAAAATTTAACATGCATTGTTTCCTCAATAGTATAAGAATTTTTATTAAAAATTATATAAGTCTTAATATTTATGGAATATCCTAAAAATATTCTTTCATCGGATTTTGGTACAAATTTGTGTAAGTTATCTTTATTATTCATGATGAATAATTTTCATCCATAAAATTAAAGAAGTAAACTTTTAGTATTTTTCATGTATACAACTCATAATGAGTTTTAGTAAGACATTTTCTAATTAAAACTTGATTTATACGGTGTTAACTACTTCAGCCCAAAATTGTTTAGAAATTGTGAATTCACTCAGTATGGTTGTAACACCCCAAGATTTTATGAAAAATATTCTTTTTAATTTCATTAATGTCTTGTGTTGTACGCTACACCAAAAGAAGCTTGCACAACACACATCCTTCAATTGCCTTGCATTACACGCAATCACGACCTTCCTCCATAGCGTGTGTAGTACGCAATACCGAGTTTCACTAAACAACAATATGCTATTAAAATATTATTAGAACTAGCCGTTATGAATAGTAATAACCACCTTTTAAAATTTTAGAAATTTTATATCTCAAAATGGACTTCATTTTGGGATTCGGAGTATCGAATTTAGCCTAAGGTGAAATTTTGGTACTTTTCGGATAACTATCATATTCTGATGAATAGTGAAAATTACTAAATTTTAATTAAAAACAAATTTTTTAATCAAAATAATTAATAGTAATAAATTATTAATTTGAGTGGTTTTAAATTATATTTAGAATATATTTTTACAATTTAATACAATTTTGGTCATTGGATGTAATTCTACATTTAAACCAGACATAAACAAGTGTCAATCTTTTGATAGTTATTATCTCTTAAGAACACGCTATTTGTTTTGACGACGGGAATTAATTTTTAAATTAATTAATGAAACTGATATGTTTTGAATTTAGTAAAATAGACATCATTTTTGAGTTCATTATATCAAATATAGCTTAGGCCTAATTTTTGGTATTTTTCTGAAAACTTTCAATTTTTGATGAATAGTGAAACCACTAAGTGGTAGTTAAAAAAACTGAATTTTTCATAAAACTTAATATTACCGCTTCTGTGAGTGGAATTTCAAAAATCCGAGAGACACGGTTGATGACAGTAAGTAAAATTTGGTTCAATGAGATGAAAATAATTTTTTGTGAATAGTAACTTTTTACTTTTATTTACCACGGTTAAAAGTAAATAGGGTAATTAAGGGTAAAAATGATATTATTATTACCATAACACATATCCTAATTCTATTGGATAAGTGTAATTTGACCAAAAACAACCCTAGGAATAAAATATGACCATTTAGGACCACTTGGATTAGATTAGGACATTTATTATTAATTTATTTAAAGAAGGGTTAAAATAGTTAAAATCAAAGTTTAATAAGTAAATCATTTTTAATATAGGTTTATACATAAGATAAATTCGACTATAAATACTCATTAGATAGCTAAAAAAATTTCCTACATAATGGTATTTTATTTATAATTTTTAGACATTAAATAATTTAATTTATTTATGACACAAAGATGATGTAGTAATTATCTTATTAATGAAAAAGTGACATAATGGATGTTATAAATACCCAAATAAATGTAATTTGAGACTTTTTATAAATTCCACTAATTTTATAGGTTAATATTAAATGTTAGTATTGATTTAATTAACTTTTTTCTAACTAATAATTCTGTTATGATTTTCACAAAAATCAATTACTAAATAGTGTCAAAATTGACATAAAATAGTTTTTAAAACAAATATTATATTATTAATTGTAATTTTATTCCAAAAAATCTAAGGTTCGGCCAAATGACTTAGATAAGGTTATATATATTAATAATAAACAACTTGGGGTTCTTTTGTCTTCTTATAGTAAGTTTATTAACCATATAGTGTAAGAACACAAGAAGACACGGTAAAAGTAAAATTATTTAACTTAATGTTAAATCTAAATGATAAGGTTAAAATAGGAACCTAAACTTGTCTAAATTATATTGGATGAGATTATTTCGACCTATCCCCACCTTAGACTCTAAATAAATCAATTTGGATCTATTTAAAACCGAACTTGACTTTATAATAAAATAATATTTTTAGTTATTCCAAAGGTGCCCCTCTCCTCCCTTATAAAAGGGCACCTCCTCCTTCTCTTCCTCACACAACTTTGAGCCTTCAAGCTCGGACAAACCCTGCGAAATTCTCTCCTAAACTTACCTAGAAACATCCTATAGGTTCTGGTCTTCTTCAAAGACCAATTTTAGTTCCCTAATAAGAGGACTCAAAGAGCCGCTTCAAAGAAGAGGTAATGTCCATTACCGATTCTTTCAACTTTATTTCTTCTTCCACTTCTTCTTCTTAGGTTGTTTCATTATGAATTAATAACATCAGTATAACTCATATACTGATATGTTTTTATAAGTATGAATCAACCCTATTTCACCATCTATCCATCCTACGGAAAATGAAATCACCGTGCGTGCGTACGTACGGAATACCGTCTCCACGCCGTGGTGAAATCTATTTTCCACCACCACCTTACTTGGATGGGTATAATGGTGTAAATAATAACTATATATGATTATTTTAAAGTGATATTGATTCTGAAATAGTATACATACAATCCAATATAGTCCCACGATCATGAGAACGATATCATCGCTCGTGCGTACGTACGGACTACCGTCTCCACGACGAGATGAGATTCATTCTCCACTTTAACCATTCATGAATGATTATAAAGTACATATAATAAGTAATCATGAAATATATGACATAATAATGATACTGGATTTATGTGTATATATATTTATGTCATCTACTTAATTCCATTCAACTCAATAAGGAAATGAAAACAGCGTGCATGCGTACGTACGGTCTACCGTCTCCATGAACAGTGTATTTCTTTCCATTTACTGATTTATTATATATATGTATATTCTGAATATATATTATATATAAATCATTTTTTAAATTCTGTATTTAAGTAATCATGATCTAAGTAATCATATGAATAATTACAAGTTAAAACACGAACGACAAATGAGACGATTTTACCCAAAACACTACTTTAACATGAATTTACAAAAGAATGGGTAATATAAAGTCATAAGTGAACCATATATGATATAATAACAATGAATATGATTCTTTAATAAGTCAATGACATTATTTAAATCATTATACAGGAGGTTCGGATACTTACGAAGTGAATCGGACCTAAGGTAAGGGAAATATCACAATCTCATTTTTATCCGAGATTGTTTATACTTTAGTATTTACTGGGGTGTATTTTATCATCCACATCCATGTTTTCTCAATATTTAATATTATTTCCATCCACCTACAATTGTTTAAATCCAATTTTACCCTTAGATGAGTTTTTAGTAAAGGATATTAAAGGAATCTTTTGTCGTTTTTCGTACGATGTACTTTTTGACTTTTCTGACAAAAGTACGAAGAATGTTTTTTTTAACTTATACGGCATGAATGGATTTTTAAAACATTATTTCCAAGAAGCTTAATTTACAAGTTTTCAAGTTTATTTTTAATCAAATTCTTTTAGTTTATAACTGTACGACATGTTAAGAAAGGAAAAGTGTTTTTGATACAGAAAGGATATTTTCCTCAAGAATGGAGTTCAAGTGTTTTATCAAAATTATTTTCCATCTAAGATAATAAAGAGTTTTGTTTCTATCCCTATTATTACATTTATTTGATTATGTTGTGATGGAATTATATTTATGAATTCCTTTATCTTATATGAATTTTTTTATGATGTCACGATGTTTAAGATTCCCATTTTTATTACATGGGTTATGCTATGATGTATGGTTTATGATTTTGTGGCACACATAAGAATGGTATCATTATGAGATGGGTGGGACCTATATCTCCCTCCAATGCATTGGGTAAATATTTTATATCTCATGAGATAGACATGGATGGAACGGTAGGTTATACCGGTTCAGTGAAACAGGACTGAAACGAGGGTGACTCGGTTCAGAAATGGAATTTGTCCACTAAGATAGTCTTGGCAATGAGTCTTGACTAATAATAAATGATTCTCTATGATTATGTGTGTATGCCACAAAGTTTCATGTTTTAAGTTATGATTATTGGGATTACATTTCACTACTATAACTACCCCATTTTATGATATTATGATCTCTTTTGCAGGATTAAGATTTCCAAAATGTTATGTTCTTATGAATATGATGTGATTGATATTTATTTTGTTTACCCTTACTGAGAATTTGAGCTCACCCTTTTATGTTTTCTTTTCCCCAGGATATAAATAAAGGATTTAGGTAAAAAAAAAGGAGATCTTTATGGTAGATGTTGAAGATCTTTCACCACGATTAGAAGATTATATTCCGAGTTTCCAAAGACACTAAACTATTACGGTTCTTGTGTGTGTGTTTTTGTTATGTACTAAGTATTCTTCAAAAGTAATGTAATGTCCATGTACGTCAAGCTTCGGGTCTCTACAGTTGGTATCAGAGGAAAGGTTTAGTCAACCTTTGGAAACTAGGATGCGAAAACATTAGTGAGATCCCTAGAGATATTTCTAAGGTATGTCTAGGGATTCCCCTAAGGATAATTATACGTATTGGATATAGTCCTAGAACTATGGTAACAATATTAGATTAAACCAAAGATGTTAGATATTGAAGTTACTCCCCCTTTATTATGATTTTTTCCTCTCACACTATTCTTTTTGGGTTTTAGAAAATGGCTGGAAACAAGATGATTCACGATAATGGAGGATATGATGGACAATGGAATGATATTCTTCATGAGCAACCAAATGAAATGGGATTTGGAAGTCCAAACATCATTATTATACCGAATCAACAATCTCATAATATGATCAATAAAGTAAAATTTGTTAAGTTTCCTTACTCGGCTAATAAGAGAAAGATGGAGTTTCATGATGATCATAGAGGAAAGAAAGTTCAATTTCCCCTATGTAAATCATGTGGGAAGAGGCATAAATGAGAATGCTTCAAAGGAACTGGAAGATGCTTTGGGTGTGGAAAAGAAGGACACAAAGCCAGTAAGTGCAAAGGAAATGGTTCAGTTAACACCAAGGATGAGAATAATGGTATTGCTACGACATCAATAATGGTTAAATGTTTTAAATGTGGAATGTACGGGCATTATGCAAACCAATGCCATAAGGGAAAGTATCATGAAGAGAATCAATATGGTCGTATGGGTAGTATTTATGTTGATGATGATGAAGAGACTACAAATGATATGTGAGATGAAATAATTGTTGAAGCTCGTTCAATGGTTTAAGAATGAAGTGGAATGATTACATGTTTATCAAGTGTAATGTTGTATAAGTAATCTCATGGTACTATGGAATAAAGAGACATCTAAGGATTGTTACACTGTTGTCTTTCCTGGAGTTTTGAAAGTGTATATTTAATGTTACCAGTATCCATTAAAGGATATTCAGATATTTTTGGAATATAGAAGGGATAAGGAGAAAATTAAATGTTTGATAGTATTCATGAGCTCATGACTGATATAAGGAGAAGGTTATGTAATGGATTGAGTATATAGAATTTTTGGATTTTGGTATGTGGAAAGTGTTAACTTTTAACTTCATTCATGTTTTCACTTAGGTTCAATGGGTATTCAAGAGAATACATGATTAAGGCCTTTGAATTATTAGAATGTGACCAACAAGACATATCTTATGATATATGGGGATCAATGATGGTATTAAATCTCTGGTAATCATTTTCACTATATTATGAGAGTGGACTGCAGTATTATGGATAAGCCTAAAGATTGGAATGGATTATGTTGGACATAAATTAGTATTGTTTAAGGATAGAAGTTTTTTTGATATTATTGATGGGATGTTATAGTAATATAGTTTTAGAAAAAGGACAACCTGCAGGACGGGCGACAGCCCATCGCGTCGGACAAGGTCGTGGGAATCGAACCCACAACTGAAGTGTGACTGGCCTTTATCACCTACTACTAGCCTACATGAAGTCCCTGGTTAGTAGAAACTAGTTTTATTATATTAAGCAGTATGATATATGAAGTATAAGTCCATTTTAGGAACCATATATGATTAATCTCACTATAGATGGACTTATGTATTTTTTGATAACTTTTCTAACCTTTTGTTTGAGACAGATGGAATGACCCATCATTCTATCACATTATCTTCTAACACATCACGAATGACAAATTCAACTTCATTTCTTTAAGATATGAAGTGTAAATTGTCCAAAGAACGACCAACGGTGAGACTATACCAAAATCACAAAAGTATTTCTTCTAATTCCAATTTCATCAACTTTAGGGAAATGATCTTGAAAACCAAAAATGTTGTCATAGTGCTCCTATATCTGATGAATCAGATGGTACCTTAGATCATCACAAATAAATAGATTTGTGATTGTTGGCCTTTTCATAGCCATGTTCTCTACCACTCTCCATCAGAACATGATGGTTAGATTTCTCTTCCATATCCATATTTTCACCTATGTGGAAACCCAGTGATTAGTTTATTTGGGTAACCGTTACGTTTCATAATTTTGTTTTTAAAGATTGGTTTTGGTATTCCTATTTACGATGTGGGTTTCTATTAAAGAAACTTTCGAGTAGTAAACCATTTATAACCCCGACGAATTTCGAGGGCGAAATTCATTTTAAGGGGGGTAGAATGTAACACCCCGAGATTTTATGAAAAATATTCTTTTTAATTTCATTAATGTCTTGTGTTGTACGCTACACCAAAAGAAGCTTTCACAACACGCATCCTTGACTTTCCTTGCATTACACGCAATCACGACCTTCCTCGATAGCGTGTGTAGTACGCAATACCGAGTTTCACTAAACAACAATATGCTATTAAAATATTATTAAAACTAGCCGTTATGAATAGTAATAACCACCTTTTAAAATTTTAGAAATTTTATCTCTCAAAATGGACTTCATTTTGGGATTCGGAGTATCGAATTTAGCCTAAGGTGAAATTTTGGTACTTTTCGGATAACTTTCATATTCTGATGAATAGTGAAAATTACTAAATTTTAATTAAAAACAACTTTTTTAATCAAAATAATTAATAGTGATAAATTATTAATTTGAGTGGTTTTAAAGTATATTTAGAATATATTTTTACAATTTAATACAATGTTGGTCATTGGATGTAATTCTACATTTAAACCAGACATAAACAAGTGTCAATCTTTTCATAGTTATTATCTCTTAAGAACACGCTATTTGTTTTGACGACGGGAATTAATTTTTAAATTAATTAATGCAACTGATATGTTTTGAATTTGGTAAAATAGACATCATTTTTGAGTTCATAATATCAAATATAGCTTAGGCCTAATTTTTGGTATTTTTCTGAAAACTTTCAATTTTTGATGAATAGTGAAACCACTAAGTGGTAGTTAAAAAAACTGAATTTTTCATAAAACTTAATTTTACCACTTCTGTGAGTTGAATTTCAAAAATCCGAGAGACACGGTTGATGTCAGTAAGTAAAATGTGGTTCAATGAGATGAAAATAATTTTTGGTGAATAGTAACGTTTTACTTTTATTTACCACGGTTAAAAGTAAATAGGGTAATTAAGGGTAAAAATGATATTATTATTATCATAACACATGTCCTAATTCTATTGAACAAGTGTATTTCGACCAAAAACAACCCTAGGAATAAAATATGACCATTTAGGCCCACTTGGATAAGATTAGGACATTTATTATTAATTTATTTAAAGAAGGGTTAAAATAGTTAAAATCAAAGTTTAATAAGTAAATCATTTTTAATATAGGGTTATACATAAGATAAATTCGACTATAAATACTCATTAGAAAGATAAAAATATTTACTACATAATGGTATTTTATTTATAATTTTTAGACATTAAATAATTTAATTTATTTATGACACAAATATGATGCAGTAATTATCTTATTAATGAAAAATTGACATAATGGATGTTATAAATACCCAAATAAATGTAATTTGAGACTTTTTATGAATTACACTAATTTTATAGGTTAATATTAAATGTTATTATTGATTTAATTAACTTTTTTAGAACTAATAATTCTATTATGATTTTCACAAAAATCAATTACTAAATAGTTTCAAAATTGACATAAAATAGTTTTTAAAAAAAATATTATATTATTAATTCTTATTTTATTCATAAAAATCTAAGGTTCGTCCAAATGACTTAGATAAGGTTATATATATTAATAATAAACAACTTGGGGTTCGTTTGGCTTCTTATAGTAAGTTTATTAACCTTCTAGTGTAAGAACACAAGAAGACACGGTAAAAGTAAAATTATTTAACTTAATGTTAAATCTAAATGATAAGGTTAAAATAGGAACCTAAACTTGTCTAAATTCTATTGGATGAGAGTATTTCGACCCATCCCCACCTTAGCCTCCAAATAAATCAATTTGGAGCTATTTAAAACCGAACTTGACTTTATAATAAAATAATATTTTTAGTTATTCCAAAGGTGCCCCTCTCCTCCCTTATAAAAGGGCACCTCCTCCCTCTCTTCCTCACACAACATTGAGCCTTCAAGCTCAGAAAACCCCTGCGAAATTATCTCCTCCACTTCCCTAGAAACATCCTAGAGGTTCTGGTCTTCTTCAAAGACCAATTTTAGTGCCCTTAGAAGAGGACTTAAAGAGCCGCTTCAAAGAAGAGGTAATGTCCGTTACCGATTCTTTCAACTTTATTTATTCTTCCACTTCTTCTTCTTAGGTTGTTTCATTATGAAGTAATAAAATCAGTATCACTCATATACTTATATGTTATTATTAGTATTAAACAACCCTATTTCACCATCTATCCATCCTACGGAAAACGAAATCACCGCGCGTGCGTACGTACGGAATACCGTCTCCACGCCGTGGTGAAATCTATTTTCCACCACCACCTTACTTGGATGGGTATAATGGTGTAAATAATAACTATCTATGATTATTTTAAATTGATATTGATTCTGAAATAGTATACATACACTCCAATACAGTCCCACGATCATGAGAACGATATCATCGCTCGTGCGTACGTACGGACTACAGTCTCCACAACGCGATGAGATTCATTCTCCACTTTAACCATTCATGAATGATTATAAAGTACATATAATAAGTAATAATGAAATATATGACATAATAATGATACTGGATTTATGTGTATATATATTTATGTCATCTACTTAATTCCATTCAACTCAATAAGGAAACGAAAACAGCGTTCATGCGTACGTACGGCCTACCGTCTCCATGAACGGTGTATTTCTTTCCATTTACTGATTTATTATATATATGTATATTCTGAATATATATTATATATAAATCATGTTTTACATTCTGTATTTAAGTAATCATGATCTAAGTAATCATATGAATAATTACAAGTTAAAACACGAATGACAAATGAGACGATTTTACCCAAAACGCTACTTTAACATGAATTTACAAAAGAACGGGTAATATAAAGTCATAAGTGAAACATATATGATATAATAACAATGAATATGATTCTTTAATAAGTAAATGACATTATTTAAATCATTATACAGGAGGTTCGGATACTTACGAAGCAAATCAAAACTAAAGTAAGGGAAATATCACAATCTCATTTTTATCCGAGATTTTTTATACTTTAGTATTTACTGGGGTGTATTTTATCATCCACATCCATGTTTTCTCAATATGTAATATTATTTACATCCACCTACAATTGTTTAAATCCAATTTTACCCTTCGATGAGTTTTTAGTAAAGGATATGAAAGGAATCATTTTACGTTTTTCGTACGAGGTACTTTTTGACTTTTCCGTCAAAAGTACGAAGAATGTTTTTTTTAACTTATACGGCATGAATGGATTTTTAAAACATTATTTCCAAGAAGATTCCTTTACAAGTTTTCAAGTTTATTTTTAATCAACTTTTTTTAGTTTATAATTGTACGACATGTTAAGAAAGGAAAAGTGTTTTTGAAGCAGAAAGGATATTTTCCTCAAGAATGGAGTTCAAGTGTTTTATCAAAATTATTTTCCATATAAGATAATAAAGGGTTTTGTTTCTATCCTTATTATTACATTGATTTGATTATTTTGTGATGGAATTATATTTATGAATTCCTTTATCTTATATGAATTTTTTTATGATGTCACAATGTTTAAGATTCCCATTTTTATTACATGGGTTATGCTATGATGTATGGTTTATGATTTTGTGGCACACATAAGAATGGTATCATTATGAGATGGGTGGGACCTATATATCCCTCCAATGAATTGGGTAAAGATTTTATATCTCATGAGATAGACATGGATGGAACGGTAGGTTATACCGGTTCAGTGAAACAGGACTGAAACGAGGGTGACTCGGTTCAGAAATGGACTTTGTCCACTAAGATAGTCTTGGCAATGAGTCTTGACTAATAAGAAATGATTCTCTATGATTATGTGTGTATGCCATAAAGTTTCATGTTTTAAGTTATGATTATTGGGATTACATTTCACTACTATAACTACCACATGTTATGATATTATGATCTCTTTTGCAGGATTAAGATTTCCAAAATGTTATGTTCTTATGAATATGATGTGACTGATATTTATTTTGTTTACCATTACTGAGCATTTGAGCTCACCCTTTTATGTTTTCTTTTCCCCAAGATATAAAGAAAGGATTTAGGTAAAAAAGGGAGATCTTTATGGGAGATGTTGAAGATCTTTCACCACGATTAGAAGATTATATTCCAAGTTTCCAAAGACACTAAACTATTACGGTCCTTGTGTGTGTGTTTTTGTTATGTACTAAGTATTCCGCAAAATTAATGTAATGTCCATGTACGTCAAGCTTCGCGTCTCTACAATGGTTCTCGTAATCACCTAAAAATATATTTCTTATTTAAACTATTCCATTTTTATGTGGGGTTCTAGCTACTGAAATGTTATTTATGGTACCTTTCTTACTAAAAAAAGATTCAAAATCATAATTTTCAAATTCTCTACTATGAACACTAAGAATAGTTATCATGGAGAGTATTTTATCATTTTTAAATTTGGATAAAAATGTTTTTAATTAACTAAATGCTTTAGATTTGTTTTTAAGAAAATAGACCCATGTATATCTAGTGTAATCATCAACTAAGACATATACATAGTATTTCCAAAAATAATTTAGATTTATATAGGACCAAATAATTCCATGTGAATTAAATGTAAAGCATCAGAAGTTGAGAATTCACTAATTTATTTAAAAATTGACTTATGTTCCTTACCAAATTGACAAGGGTCACAGACTTTAGAAGTAACAAACATAAGTTTTGGTAGATCCTTAACAATTCCTTTCCTAGTCAACTTAGATAAGTTTCTATGGTTACAGTTTTCTAATATTTTATGTTATAACCAAGATAGATCTTCCATTTCAATAAGTCAAGGTACGTCTTGGCTCCTATGGTCTTAAAATTCTAGTGTGTAAACATTCTCATACCGAGTGGTACAAAGAGTAAATTCATCTTTTGAACTATGTACTGTACATTTATCATTTATAAAGTTCACAAGATATCCTTCATTATGTAATTGACTTAGGATTATAAGGTTTTTCTTAAGTCCTACAATAAATAAAACTTTTGAAATTAAGGATTTTTCAATAAGAATAATGTTACCTATTCTTGTGATTTCTCCTTGAGTATTATCTTTGAAAGTGACTTTTCCACATTTTATCTTGATAATCTTATTAAAGGAATATTTGTTTCCAATAAAGTTCTTGTACCATCAAATATACATGCACCAAATGGATTTTTTGGTACTTTCATTCTTTTCTTGAGAACAAATGAATTAGTTTTTCATAACCCAAACCTTCTTAGGTCTGGTATTATCAGAAAATAAAATTTTAGGAAGTCATATTCGACCAATATTATTTTGTTGAGTAAATTTTATTTCCTTATAAAAAGAAGATTTATGAAAACCAAGATACTAAAATCTATTTAAAGAACAATTTTTTTTCCAATGTCCACCACTTTGATATTTTGTTCAAAATGGTGCACTTTTTGGAAAAAAATAATTATTACTAAAAATAGGTTTATTATGAGTAAAACCCATTCCATAATTATTATCATGAGATTAAATTTTCTTTTAAAACTTATCAAAGTTTTCCTTACCATTATTAAACCTAGATAAGAGTTTATTGAAACTAGATATTTTATATTTTTGTTTGAAAACAAATTTTTTGTCCTCATTAAAAATATTACTAGAACTATGTTTCTAAAAATTATTTTTTAAATTATTTTTCTCAGAAATGGTTTTCTAAAGTTCTTTTGAAATAAAATATTTTTCAAAATTTATTTTATCAATATATTTAGAAAGATCTAATATTTCATTATTAAAAATTTTTATTCTTGAATATACCTTAGAAACTTTTTATTTTTCATTCTCATGTTTTTTACAAACTTTTCTATTTAAATTTTCCAAAAGTTTTAAAAATCTAGAAACTTATTCATAACTAGGTAGAGTATTATCCTCATTTTCTGAGTAATATTATTTATAAAAAAAGTATAAATTTTCTCATTATCACTTTAAAGTTAATTATAATTTAAAGAAAAAAAATTAAGGGATTTAGATATGTCTACCTTTTCCATAAGAAATTAATATACCATAGGTAATTTTGAAAATAGTTCAATGTTCCCTTTTCCATAACTTTCATTATTATAAGATTTTTTAGAATAATCTTCACTACTAGAACTTTGAGTGTCATAAAATTTTATAATTTTATTGAATTTTGACTTATAGTACTTATTTTTATTTCTATTATAATTCCTTTACTTCCTATATTTCCTTTTGATCTTAGGATAATTATGTTGGATGTGTCTTATTCTCTTAAATTCATAACAAGAAACCTTTTAATCCTTTGTTCCACTTTTATCCTTATGAATTTTTTGTATCCATACTAAAAATATTTCTTTCCCACAATCTTTTTCATCCTTATTAAAAGATTATCCAACTCATATTCATAATGTTCTAATGAAATAGAATTAGATACAACAATAACTTTCTGATTTTTTTAATACTTACATACTTTCTCTACTAACTGAACTTTAGTAGTAATATTTTATGTTATAGTAAAAGAAACTTAACTATTTTTTCTTTTTCAGTTATTTATAGTCACTGATTAATCTTCCTTAACATTTCATGAGGGTTCTGATAAGATCATCAAGGGTGTGTTTTTTAATATTCATTTTTTCATCCACATTAATTATTTTAGATTCCCACTTATTTTCCTTCATATCAATAATATTTTCAACCAAAATATCATTATCAAGACATTTTTCACTAAGAAAATAAAAACTATTGATACTTTACATAAAACTTTGGTGCATATTGGAAACTAATTCACTTGGTAGAAAATAAAATTATTGGTAATCAGCGGAAATCATAGATCTTATTTTTTCAATGACTTTGGATGTACTAAAATGTGTTACTTCCCACTTACTCCAAATACAATTTGTAGCTTCACAGGATGATATCTGATTGTATATATTCCTCATCATAGAACATAGTAAATTATTTCTAATTTTTTAGTTCAACTACTATTTTGACTTTTTAGCATTAGTAAAATTAGAAACACGCTTATCAGAAACCTTATAATTCCCAGTAAGCACTAAGAAGTTATCAACTCTAGTGTTGATCACAAAATTTTTTATTTTATCTCTCCAATACTCATAGTAATTCCTATCGAAAGTTGGTGGTAAAATAGGATTTATATTATCAAGTGATTCAATATTCAAACCTTCCATATTAAAAAAACAAAAACTCTTTTTCTACTAAAACTCATTAGTGTTAAAACAATTTATAAAAAATTAGTTTATTATAAACCTTGATAAACTTTCAATTGAAAGAGAAAGAAAAAACACAGTAAGCTATAGTAGTAGAACCTTATATAATACAAATTTTTGGATAGAAAGAGTAACTAAGATAGTTACTATTACAAGAGGTGGTAAATTTTAGTTTAAAAATTTTAAACAAAACAAAACACAATACCTCTTTGAGTAAAAATATTGGACTCATATATCATCTGGTGATCAGAATATTTTAATCATAATCACAAATAATCCAATTATATCATAGTATGATTTTATCATTATTAAAAATACACCAATAAAATAAATTATAAGAAATATTTTTAAAATAAAATTTATATTATAATATGAATATTGGAATAAAGACTTTTAAAAACAAACAATACAGTAGCTGTAAAAGTAATAATGACTTATAATCTATATTAAAAGAATTAAATATTTTAACCAAAATAGTAAAGGTAGTCGGTATCCCTAACTAAATTTATCCACAGTTTTATACTTACTATGAATTTTTTCCTTCCTTTCCAAGAAATCCCTTGATATGATGATCAGAACCAAATTGTCTTCCTATCCTCATAATCCATTGATATGATGATCGGATTCTATCTTATTGTCCCTGAAAGCCCTAGATATGATAGATTGGATTCACCATTTTACTATCCATGGAACCCCTCGATCATGATAATGATTAGATGTAGAATACAATGGAAGATATTCCAAATGGAATAACCCCAAAAAATATTTCTTATAATGAAAACTCTCTAAAGTATTACAAAGACTAGGAATGAAATGTTCACATAAAAAAAATTTAGAATACTCGATTTGTGAAAATATATCTAATCCCAACTCTTCAAATGAACAACTATTTATAGGCGATCCTCCAATGATAATATTTCTGAGTTAGTTGCAATATCCTTAGATATATTTCACTTAACATCTCATAAATGAATGTACGACGTTTTTTTGTTCAGCATCATTACAATGCCAAATTTTATTCCATACGATAGAAAAAATCATTATATTCTGATTATAAACATAGGATAGTCTGATGGAATTCCCTGTCATTTTTTCAATACTATAAACCTTATAAGGATCAGTATGATGTATGGGTACCAGTTTCTATCCAACGGACATGACTTTTAGTAGAACAATAGACAATAAAAATGTCTAACCACTGGTCATGATAAAGGTTAGTATGATGAATTAGACACATCCTTGGTCTAATGAATCTTATTGAAGAATAATAAGTTTTCAGTCGTAGTACATTATAATTACTTTTATGTAAGGAAAAAAGTAATGTTTTCTTAAAAGTATACTAAAATACATGAGACATAAAAAGTTATTAAACTTATTTTCAAGAAGGTATTTATGATTTATAAAACTAAAGGAATGGAAAAGTAATAAGTAGAACTTCTAACTCAACAAAGGGTAGAGTAACTTTGTGATCAATTGGTTTTGAGTGAAGATAGATGAAATTATGGGTGGGTTTTATATTAAAAGATAGGGGAATTCTTTATTAATTTCTAAACTTAGGTTTTGGACTCTATATAATAAAATAATCCAAAACAAAAAAAACATACCATGGAGTTTTCCCATGGTTTCTACAAAAGATGAGTGTTTTAAAATATTTTATAAGGCTAAGAACTGAAATAAATAAAATATAACCCTTAGTTTTGTGTAAGTGAATTATGTTCATAAATAATTAATTTAAAAACATTAAAATAAAATATAGATATTGGAGGGTTCATTAAGGGTTTATAAAATTAATCACATAACATAAAAATACATTATTTTAAAGGGGAAACAAATATTTTTTCATGGATTCCTTTTATACCATTTATTATATCACTTTTGGGTCATTATTATGTCACAATACATACTGTATATTTATACCATGTTTAATTTTTATCCAAAAAAACACAAATCTCAGAAAATTATGAAAAAATCATCCTTGTCTAATTTTGACATTTTGATTTCTATAATATTATTTATTTTTTAAAAATAATTTTCTATACATGAAAATTTTTACTTTTAAATAGATATCCTTATTTAACAAAAAATAATAGTTTTTATGATATTAACAACTTTATGACCTTTCTAAAAATTATATATGACTTTATTAAATTATTTTATCATTTATATTTAAATAATAATTATCCAATTTTAATATTTTATCAAAATAATATTTTTTTCAAAAATAATTGAATTTATCAAAAGATTTTATTATTTGAAACTATTTATTTCCCTATAATACAATTTTTATTTCTTCATATAAAAATATAATTATTAAAAAACTCATTATATAATCATTGATAAAGTAATTATAAAAAGAGATAAATATAATCATTATTTTATTAAAAATAAAATATAAAAATTCATATTACTAGGGTTTAGAAACATAACCCCTTATTACACTAGTGTACTCCCTATGGATATGGTGTTTGATGGTGACACTTTCCTAGTTTGGTTCAATGAAGATGGTTTGGGTCATGATCTCAATAAGTTTTAACTTATCCTATAAATAGTTTTGCTCATGTTTCAATAATTGGATCTCAACTTGGGATTGGTCAAGGGAAAAGGCTAGTGATGTTATTTCCCTTGGATACTCCAATAAATGGGTTGTATAGGTTATGATCTTACTGTTCTAGTCCATCACTTCTTTCATCTATGTCAATTGGATTTAATCATAACCCTTAATATATATTAATTGTAACATTCGATGTACAACAACTATATTATCAATGGTTATGATGTTTAACGATCTTTTAAATTTGATAGAATATAACTTATAACAATCCATGATAACCAAATTAGTACATGAGTTTTCCATAACTTCATTAACTAATAAGAAATTTATTCATTTGAAAAGAAATTTTAACTTAAAAACTTCTAATACTTACATTTTCCCCCTTCATGTTTTTTTCCCTTAAAATTTAATTTTATACACTAAAAAAGATGATGGTACTTCTGTTTCGGCACCTCTTCTAATTCCCATGTTAGTTCCTCAACCTTGCAGTTCATCTAGAGCACTTTGACCAAGTGAGTTGTCTTGTTTCATATAACTTTTTTCTCTATGATCTAAGATCATCACTCGCTATTCCTCATATTAAGGACCATTCTCTATATGATAGGTTTGGTATGTACTTCCTCAAGAGGGAAACATGAAACACATCATGTACTTTAGATAGTTCATGTAGGAGTTTAAATCAATATTCCACAGCTCTGATGTGATAAAGGATCTCAAAGGGGCCAATGTATATTGGAATATGCTTTCCCCTCTTCCTAAAACACATAAATTTAGTCCATGGTGATATATGAAGGAACACCTTGTCTCAGCCTTAAACATAAGGTCTAATAAGGATGATGAAAAATAAAAATATAGAATAAGTAAACAAGTGAAAAAATTTATAGGCCAAAAGTTTTAATTTCCATTAACATGGTGACATACATATAAGATAGGTTGTAATCAATGGTCCAGATCAATCTCTATCACCAATGTTAAACCAAATGGTTGAAATACCAATGGTTGGAGAATATGAAGGGTTGGTCATATGAATCATTATAGTTAAGAATGAGTAATGAGGATTTATGAATTATATTAAACCCACATAATAAATATTTTATAAAAAATTAAATTTTATAATTATTTCAAAAATAATTATTATTATTACTGCTATTATTATAAATAATATTATTATGTCTACTTATTATTGTTATAATCATTAATAAAAATTTATTATCATTATTATTATGAAAAATATATATAATTTTTTTAAATGATCATAATAAAACCAAAAAATAATAATTATATTTAATTATTATTATTAATATTAATAATAAGTATATTTAACAATAATAATTTACAATAATTTTCTAATAATAAATGTATAATTAAAAAAAATTACATTTAACAATAATGTAAAAATAATAATTACATGTATTACTCCAATCAGGGAAACATGGTGGTAATTCACACAACTAGTTACAAAGTGGTTAAGGGTTTGATTCTCATTAATGGTTCTAAAGGGTAGTAACTATACAATGCAAATAACTATTTTTCTGTAAACAAACATGTTTTACATAAATAAATTAAAAAAACCAGTTTTGGTGAATGATTTTAATGTAATTTATATATTATATATTCAATAAAATGTTTAGCAATCATATTATGTTTTTTTATATAAGAAATAAGAATTAATCCAATTTTATGCTTAAAAACATTTTTTTTCTAAAAAAACAATTTTATTGCATATTGCACACTTATTTTAATATTATTTTTTTGAAATTTCAAAAAATTAATTTGATAAAAAAACATCATTTTTTAAATCATTATATCAAAATTATCTTAGGTTTAGTTTTTTTAATTTTTAAATGAGATTAATTTTTTTATGAATAGTAGAAAATATTGAGTTTTAATTGAAAAATACCATTTTTTTAAATTATTTGTAATGTTCAATTATATTTTTAATTGGTTTAAAAGTATAATTATTAAAATTTTAAACAAATTAATAAAATTTATGACATTTTAATAATTTTCATATTGAATTTTGATATAAAAACTTTGTAAACATTTTAACATTTTCTCTTTAAAACCCCACTTTCACCTCAATTCTACGGGATAAATATTAAATTAAATTTTTCCACTTTTGTGAATGGAATTTGGAAAATTTTATTCCATGTTTTTAACAAAAATAATTTACATTATATAATAATTTCAACTTAATTTTTTACTAAAATTAATAGTAAAAATCGTAAAACTTATTTACCGTGGTTAAGGTAAAAATGGTTTTACTATGAGTTAAACTAAAAATATAAGGATTAAAAATAACCCAAAACTTGGCCAAAACCTATTTTATGTACCTATTTAGAACTTATACCTTCTAGGCTAGATAATGGTTCATTATTTGATCCTTTTTAAATGAAAAAAAAAATATTCTTGGAATTCTCTCTTTCAAAATATATTACAATTATGCCACTCACTCCACTTATAAAAGGCCACCCATTCTCCGCTCCACTTAACACCTTAAAACCCTTTTGTTTCATACAATAACTTGACACATCACTTATAAAAATCAACCCTATCATCTTATATGACTTATATTGGACAAAAATCAAACCAAGGAAGGATTTTAGTACAAACTTTAGGAGGATACCTGAAGAAGTGGTAACATTCATCAATGAGCATTTTTATTTTATTTCATCCTCGACCTCCTTAAATTAATATTATACCTTTATGATATAATAACCAAAAAATATTAAATATGGTAAGATTTTTTATGTTAAGTTCATTACCTACAACTATATCTGCCTCCATCAAATGGGTTACAAAATCATCGTTTGTGTATATGGAGGAATACCACCTCACAAACCGATGTCAATCATTTTTTTGTTACCACGTCTCACGGTTGGGTATGATAAGGGATATAAAGTATTTATATTATATTTATAACATTATTATACACTTTTATTCATTATATAATATATACCTTTCTTTACTTTCCATTTCATAAGGGATGCGATAAAGTCGGTCATGTGTACGGTGGGCTATCGCTTCATGAAGCGATATGATTCATTTTTCAGTAATGCTTTACATAAAAGATAATAAAGATAAATATATGTGATATAAATGAAATTATTATTATTATATTAATTATATATTTCTCATTCTAAAAGGTTAATATATCATTTTCTTTTTTACCTTTCCACTCACTGAATGATGATAACATCATTCGTGTACGTGTGGACTACCGCCTTCACGAAGTGATGTAACACTATCATTTCATCACCATGCCACATGGATGACATATATAAGTATATGATATGGTCGTTATGATATTATTATTATAATTTAATGATAATATATTACTTACTTCCATTCTATAAAAATCATTGAAAAATGGAAATGTTACTCATATGTACGTACGACCTACCCTCTCCAGGATCGTAATGTACTTTATTTATCAAAACCAAAATTCGTGATTGGTATTAAAATTATAGTGGCTGTATAAATATGATAATTATATCATTATTATTATTCATTATATTATGGAACCAGGATCAATTTAAGAGGACCAAAAATAAAAAATCAGTGCATATAAGAAAAACTAAGCGGTTATTACCCAAAATGTGACTTTAACATGGAATTGTTAATAAATGGGTAATAAAAGGAAAAAAGTAAATAATATATCATATGATATATATAATTATGGTTATTTAATAGATTTATAATAAACTTATATTTATTATTTAGAATATTTTAATGAGTTTTAAGGAAGTCAAGACTTACATTAAGGGATTTCTAGTCACTATTTTATTTCTGGAAGACATATAAAAATTCACCACTTGTTTATTTTATGGGGTCTATATAATAAACATTTTACTGGTAATATCATGAATACCATTATTTTAATTATATTTTTAGTTTCATTTGATGTTATGATTTATTGGGTATTATGATTCAAAATATTACTAAACTGGTAATGGATTTTCATCTCACTTTTTACTTTCGTGAGACAGATGCCATATTCACCACCTATTTAATTTATGTGGTGTGTATACTTAAAATGAATTTATTTTATGATTATTATACTGATAATTTTTTTATATTTACATATATATTTTAAGATCTCTCTTTCATGGGGTTTTTAGTTAAAACATTACCAAAGAAATAAGGTGTTTTTGTATTAATTTTCATTCTTTGAGACATATGTTATGTTATGAACCTAAATTATTTTACAAGGTGTATACAAAAAACCTTTGAAATTTAATATCATGAATTTATTTATACTCATGATATTTTAAGTTTCATACAATGTTATTATTTCATGGGGTTTTCGATTCAATGTTCCCAAAGTGGTAAAGAATTTACGTTACAATATCATAATTTATCAGGATTATTTATAATTATGTTTATAATGATAAAATATTATGATCCTTCCCTCAATAATTCTGGGAAAAAGTTATCTAGAGAAGGTTTTTTAGAAGTAAGATGAATTTTATAAGTGTGTTGTCTTTTGTTGTACAAGATATGTTAAAGAAAATATATCAATTCACTTTGTAAAAATTAGATAATCAGAATAACAATATTATTTATAAAATAGGACTCACAATGATTAAAAAGGTCCATTTAATTAAGGATAATATTTCTATAATAAAAGTATTATCAGACTCACCTTGAGTTCGAATTGAAATAATTGATCACAATAAGGATCAGAGTCTGAATGACTATAATAAAAATATTACAATGCTTTGTTATTTTGTATTTATCACAAATCATAAGTAAGTTTTAAAACTCATGATGTAATATTGATGAAAGAAAGGTTGAGAAAATATTATGCCAATTGTATTCAGGTGAATCAAATTCAGGAAAATCATATTTAGGTTGAGTAGGATGAAATATGTTGCTGGAATAATGGTAAGTTAAAATAATTTCCATTATAAGTAAGACAATTTTAAATATGATCTTCAAAATAATAAAATTCATAAAGAAATCCATGTTTACAATAAAAAAAATTAGAATAAGTAATATTCATGAATTAAAATCATTCTGGCCTCAGATCATCAAATTAAGATTTTTTTGAAGGTTGGAAAGATTTTTGAAAAATATGAGAAACCTAAGGTGATGGTTTTCAGTTAGAAAAAAATACAAAATATTTAAATATACGTAGAAATAATATGTTGAGTTTAATAATCATAAAATAGAAATAAGTTAATTGATCAAAGTTCATTGTTATAAAATTCAGAAAAGAAATAAGTTTCTGAATTCAAAGCTCCGGATACTAGTCTATCAGATTTAGTATTCCGTCATAATCATAAGTGGAAGAATTGTTTTCATTTGTAGTTGTTGGGACCAATGAAAAGAAAATAGATGTAAAGTAGTTGGGATCCAATAGAGAAAAAAAATCATAGATCAATCAACAAAATAGTCAACCATGTCCATCAATATGAATTATTTGTTGTGTTTCAAACAATTGGGTCAAGAGATAGAAGAACTATGATTTGATTTCAAGAATTTTATTTATATATGGGTTAAGATCCATCATGTTGAAGAATATGATGTATTTATCATAATGAATAAATTGGAATGTTCATATTGGTTTTCCAATTGATATAGATCAACATAATGTGATGTATTCAGTTCTTATTTGTTTGAAAGAGGGTCAAGAAAATCAGAGTGACCAAATGCCAAAATTGTAATGGAGAAATCACAATGGAAAATAATAATTCGAATTGAACTCAGAATAAAGTTTGATAAGAAGATTGAAGCTGTATATTTATTCATATATGAAAGTGGTATGGAGCATCATAATGAATAAATCTTATTAGGAAATCATAATGAAGAATCAAAATTGGACTGAAGTTTTTAAAAAAAATCAGAAGTGACCGAAAGTTGTTAAAAGATTCAAGAAAGTTCAAGAAGAGATGAGGAGCATTAAAAAAACATAAATATGACCAAAATTCAAGTAGAATTTATGTTTTATTAAAAAAAAATGAGCGGGAAACATTTTTAGAATCATAAACAAACCACTTTTGGGTAGACTATTAAAGGATAAAGTACATTGTACTTTTTGGAATAGATGTACTGTTGAGAAGAAGAGACATAATCTCTGAATTTCTAGGGAGAAGAAGTTTTTGGATTGAGTTTTGTTGAAGAAGTTTTACAGACATAATAATAATGAATAAGAGACAACATTGTATTTATATGGTCATAATATTGGGCTGGATCATCAGAATAGGATTTTTATAATCAAATTAAAAGTGGTTCAAAATGGTCTCAGGTGTATTCTGAAAAAGTTATATTTCTGTATTGAGCAATCAGACTTTGGAATTAGTCTGGGAAATCAGACTGAGTATCATTAAAATTTCCAGAAGATGTTTTTACCATCTCTTAGGTAATAAATTTAAGAATTGATTTAAATATCATATTTTTGAAATTTGATCAAGAAGCACAATAATACTTTTTTTACAAAAAATATCTTATATCATTTCATGCTACTTGAAGCACATGAATAGTTGTATTGGTCATAGTGTTACACGAGTGTAAAGGAATATATTACTCATTATATTCCACACAAAATGATTATTTTTTTAGTGGATTTTATGGTATTGGATTGTTTCCAAACCATACCAAGGATGTAGCTACTCTTGTTGAGTAAGAAACCTTGTAAATTATTATGTTACTATAGATGTGTGTTTTCTTTTTTCAGTAGGGAAATAAATATTTAATAAGAGGTGAATGTTGTTTCAAAAGAAAAAAAAATTAGAAGAAAAATATATCACTGATTCACCCCTCCCCCTCTTAGTGATACTCTATCTTGACTAGGAAATTATAAGTGGTATAAGAGGTGTAGGTTCCCTTCATTTATTCTTTGTTGAAGTTTTTAAGATAATTTGATAGAGAATCTAAATTGTTTCAATAGTAAAGGTATTCTAGTCCTTGATGGTAAGAACTATCATATATGGAAACATAGAATGTTTCCTTATCTTATGTCTATTAGGTATGATTTTCTTGAAGTTACAACATAGGGTTTTCATTATATTGATGAGAAATTTCCTCTTACATATGTTGATAAGAAGAATCTTGAGAATGATGGAAGGGAAAAGAATGATTTACTCTCATCACTTTCTGAAAGTGATTTTTTAACAGTAAAAGGTGTTTCCACTGCTAAAGGTATCTAGGATAAGATTAAAAACATTTATTTAGGCAATGCAAATGTAAATAAGGAAAATCTATAAATTTGGAGGTTGAAGTATGAAGATATCAAATGGGTGAGTATGAATATTTTAGGGAATTATTTACCAGGTTAAATTAAATTTTTAGTATTATCAGACCTCATGGTATCAATTTAGATAATTATAAAGTTGTTGAAAATATTTTTAGAATCCTTCCCGACAAGTTTGATGCTAAAGGTTCTTCATTGGAAGATAGAGATCCAGAAACATTATCTCTAGATGATTTTCATATCACTATAATTACAAATTAAATGAGAAGGGATAAAGTGATTTAGAGAAAAACAAAGCTGATAGAGAAATTTATTTCAAATCCACCAAGAGATAAAAGTTTAAGAAAGTTTTTGAGGAATATTATGTTGATGAATCTGACTCTAAAAATGAGGTATGTAAAATTTTTGATGATATTTTATTCTTGTTTTCTAAAAAATTGATAATAGGTACAGGTAAATATAAAGGTAAACTTCCCTTTGGATGCTTTGAATGTGGATCCATTGGGCACTTTGATGCTAATTTTCCTCTAAGAAGTAAATAATAGGATAGTGATGAGGAATAAAGAAGGAAAATAAGGTTGTCGAAAAAATAGGGTTATAAGGTTAAATAATTTTCCTGAGGGAAAGGTAAAAATTTCTCCAAATTCTTAAGGGGAAGTTTCTTATATTAAGATGAAGAATAAGAATACAATGAGGATGAATCTAAAAAATACATTGATAATGTTGGTGATAATATTTTTTTTCAATTTTCAATAATGAAGAGTTTAAAA
The DNA here is from genome assembly GCA_963277665.1 of Viscum album. Classification (NCBI taxonomy): domain Eukaryota; kingdom Viridiplantae; phylum Streptophyta; class Magnoliopsida; order Santalales; family Viscaceae; genus Viscum; species Viscum album. The sequence continues at coordinate 2,106,070,829 of OY728152.1, forward strand.
GCAGTAATTCTGAAGAAGAAGACACCCAATTAAAATTTTATCTTCAAAAATAATTGAAAGAATGTTTGAGGAAGATTGGGAGGATTGAAAAAAAATCAGGATGCTAAAAAATGAAAAAATATCATCAAACAATCAAGAAGTTTTTTCTAATGATAAATTCAATATGGTGGAAGATATTGACGATTTGAATAAATCTCTTGATAAATAAAAAATCGTAATGAAGATTCGTAAGTGAATCTAAGGGAAAAAGAATACGAGTTAGAACTTTTCTAAAAAAACTTTCTAAATATGGATAGAGTGATATAAGTTTCAAAAAAAACTATCTTAGAAGATGGATAAATTTATGGTATGGATGAACCTGAGAAAGATCAAAAAAATTACCTTTAAATGTTTATAAGAAATATGTAATTGTTTCTAAAAATAAGAAATGTGGGAAGGTTATGTATGTTTCCAAGAACAAAAAAGTAGATAGGTCAGATGTTACTAAAAAACTTGATTCCAAAAAATTATATAATAATTCTAGTTCAGATAAGAATGAAATGAAAAATTATTTGAAAAATAATATTTCTATTGAAAACATAATGTTTGGTGTTCAACAAAGTTTAGATAAGAAGGTTGTTGAGAAACTTGTTCACAACTCCAGTCAGTATGGATGTTTTAGAGGAAAATAGTATTTCTATAGATACTACTAGTATTGTGGTGGATTTGGGCACATAGAAAATATTTATTGTTTTAATCAACAACATTACAACTATTTAATAAATTTTAGAAGGAAATATTTTATGGGGATCCAGTCTCCTCAGAGGAAGAAGTCTGAGAAAAATGTTTGGAAGAAATTTGAGAAGGTTGGTGTTAAATTTTAAAATAGGTTTCAACCTCTAGAAACTATTTATGAATGGTGTTAACAACCTTTACATCTCATAAAAGGATGTCTTGTTCTATTACCATCACAACAAAGGTTTTTTAACAGTTCTTAGAATTCAGAGTTGAATAAATAAAAAGGGAAATAAAAAACTCTTGTTATTAAAACCACTTTGAAAACTACAAGAGGATATAGATCATGGATTCTATATATTTGTTGTTGTTATCATATAAATCAGGCTTAAAAATTTTTAAGAATTTTAAATACTTTAAATAAGGAATGGTGGAATTTGGAAATGTTAAAAATCTCAAAATTAAAGGTGTTGGATCAGTCATCATTGGAAAAAAAAGTTAAAGTCTAAGAAATATTTGAATTTTTATGGGATAAAACACAACATTATAAGTGTTTCACAATTATTTATGAAGGAAAAAAATTTATTTTCAAAAAAATGGGTTCTTTTAAAGAGTGATAAAGATTGAAATATATTTACAAGAGACCAACATAGAAAATAAAACTTATTTCAAGTTAGTTAAATACAAAACTCTTGTTACTTGGGGATAGTGGAAGAGAATCAGTTGTGGAATAAAAAATTGGGACACATATGTAAAATAAACATGAGAAATTTATCTAATCAAGAAATTTTCTAAGATATTCCATATATGTATAGAAAAATATATTGGTGTTGCACTATTTGTCACAAGGAAAAAAATTACAATCAAAATGCATAAGAACGTTGAGATTTTTTCAAAATAACCCTTAGAACTTATCTATTCTAATATATATTGGGAAATGAGAAAAAATCAACTAATGGAGGTAATTTCTTCATCAACTTTATTAATGACTTTACTTTTATTACTTGTTTTATATAAATAAAACAAAATTCATATGCTCTGAAAATGTTTAAAAGTTTCTTGAGGAAAGATGAGAAGAAATGTGAGTATTCCGTGAAAAATTTGAGAATTGATAATGGTTTTGTGTAAAGAAATTAAGAATTTTAAAGTTATCTTGAGAATTGTCGAATTTATTATGAGTTCGGTTCACCATAAACTCCTCAACAAAATGGGGTTTTTGAAAGGAAGAACATAATTTTGGTGGAAATGGGAAGAACTATGTCACTTGAACATGGTCTTTCTCATTAATTTTGGAGTAAATCCATGAGTACTATTATGTATATCCAAAACTAATGTTTATACCAGACAACTTCATATATGAATCCATATGAAATGTTTTATGGACAAAATCCAATATTGAAACACTTAAGAGTTTTTGAGATTCCATGCATCACAAACAATAAAGGTGGAAACCTTGTAAAGTTTGAGCGGTAGGGTGAAGATGGAATTTTTCTTAGTTATACTCAGGGAGGAAGAGGATAAATATTTTTTTAATGATGAAATAACAAGAACTATTTATTCTATATTTATGTTAAGGTAATTAAAAGGGCTAAGGAAGATAAAAAAAATTGATCTAATAAGGATTATGAGTAGGATAACAAAACTTTTATTAAAAATTTTTGATAAGGATACCAACAATAGTAATCTTACTCAAGAAGAAGAATCAATCATATATAATTATTTCAATTGAAGAGGAAGAAACTTAAAAATCTCATCATAGTATGAGGAATCAAGTGTAGGTTTAGAATATTATTGGTGATCAGCATTAGAAGGTTCAAAAAATAAAACCATCAAAATTTGTTACATTCACTTCTTTATATTCAAAAGTCAGGGAAAATAATGTGAATGAATCCTTTGAGAATATAAAATGGGTTTATAACATGAATTAATATCTATATGAGATAGAAAATAATGATATATGGGAACTCATACCTAATACATATAAAAAAATATTATTGGTACGAAGTGGGTTTTTTAAAATAAGTTGAGTGAAGAAGGTGAAGTGATAAGGTACAAGGATGGATTAGTGTAAAAAGGTTACTCAAAAATTGAAGGTTTTGATTTCAATGAAACCCTTTATCTAGTGGAAAGGTTATAAATAATGAAAATATTTCTTGATATTAATTCACAAAAAAGTTAAAAAAAATAAAATGTATGTGATGTATGTATTTATAAATGGTGATCTTGATGAGGAATCTTACATTGACCAACCATGTGTCTTTATTGTTGGGAAATATGAAAGTTATGTGTGTAAGTTGAAGAAATCCTTGTATGGGATAAAACAAAATCTGAGATAATGGTATTCCAATTTGAAAACTTTCTTGAGGAAGTTGAATTTTAAGAAATGAAGAGTTGATGACAATATTTATATTAAGGAAATTCAGGATTTTTCCCTCATCATAATTGTTTATGTTGATGATATTATCTTTATTGGGAATAATGAAATATCTTTTGAAAGATTTTCTGAAGATATGAAAAGGTTTTTTGAGATTTCCAAGTGGGGAGAAATGAAATAATTTCTTAGGTTACAAATCTTACAGAAGAAGAAACACATTTTTCTTTCCCGTGAAAAGTGTGATAAAGAACTTATTAAAAAATTTCATGGTAAAATAAAAACTAGTTTCCAAAAAAAATAAGTGGGGACCAAGTTGAGTAAAGATAGATAAGGCTAGGAATTAGATTAGAAAGATTTTCATAATTTTATTGGAAGTTTTTTATATTTGACTACCTCAATAACCGACATTTTTTATGATTCTGCCTTACCAGAAAGATTTTAAAGTGCACCTAAAGAATCACATTTACTTACTGGAAACATAATTATTAGATATATCAAAGGAACAAAAAAATTTATAATCATGTATGGTAGCTTATAAATTATTGACTTGTTTGGGTATTAATATGATAATTGGGAAAGAAATATTGATTATAGAATATCCACATATGGTGGAGTATTTTTTCTGTGAAAGAGTTGTGTTAGTTCGAATACAAAGAAAAAAAATTCAATAAATCTTATAATGGATGAATCTGAGTATGTTTCCACCACTCAAGACATACTCAACTTGTATGTATGAAGACTCAGTTATAAAATTACTTGTTGAAGTAAACTTACCCCTAATCTTAGTTTTTGATTAAAAAAAGTACAACAAACCTTACCAATGATCTGGTAAAACATTCAGATTCAAAACATATTAATATCAAATATAATTTTTTCAAAGATAATGTGGAGAAGAATGAATTTAAGCTTGAGTATATTACCACATCAGAACAAGATACTAACATTTTCACAAAACCTTTACTGAAGGAACCTTTTCAAAAATTGAGGTTGAACAAGGGCGTTCAATGTCTTTCTCATTAAGGTTGAGGTGTGAGTTTTTTCCTCTCTCATATATTTTATTTGGATAGTTTTTCCAAGGTGTATAATTATTTCATAAATCTATCCATTAAATATGTTCCAAACCTCTAAAGAAAGCATGTATAAAGGGGAAGTTGTGGGTAGGATATAATTTCAACATGTAAGTGTGAGAACTATTCTAACTATTTTTTGGAGTAGTTATAGGAAAAAAATTTATCAGAAAGTGGAAGAATAAAAACAACAGGTGAAGAAATATATGAAGAAAATATGAATAGGTTTTCATGATCACTTCTTTTAGACCAAAAGTCTTTCCTATCAATAATTTTTATTTCCTACAAAGAGTTAGCTCACATAAAATTACAATTATTTATAATTAATCCAAACATTGAGGTTATAAAGTAATGTGATTTATGAATCCTGTTTGAAAAAAATTCAAAGTGGGCGATTGTTGGGATCAAGTTAGATGGAGAAGGTTTTTGTAAGTAAGAAAACGTTTTTAAGTGTGTTGACTTTTGTTGTCTATGATTTTTCAAAGAAAATAAATCAATTCAATTTGTAAAAAATGGAAAATATGACTAACCATAATATTTAATAAAATTGGATTCACAATGCTTAAAAAGGTCCATCAGATTGAGAATAAGCTTTCTAGAAGAAAAATATTTTCAAACTCACCTTGAGTCTGGATTGAAAGTCTTGATCATAATGAGGAAGAATAAAATTTTGAATGACTATAATAAAAATATGAATATGCTTTTTTTTTGAATTTCTTACAAATTATAAGTAAGTTTTAAAACTTCTGATTCAATCTTGATGAAGGAAAGTGGGATAAAAGATGTTTACAATATTATTTAGGAAAATAATGTTCATGAAATTTGTATTCAAACAGAGTAATAAAGAAATATGTTGCTGGAAGAATGGGAATTTACAATACATTCCATTATAAGTTAGACAATTCAAAATATGGTCTTTAATATAATAAAAGTCATGAAGTAAGTTTTGTTTACAAGAAAAAGTTTGTGGAATAAGTAATATTGTTTAAGTAAAAGTTTCCTGATCTTAGATCATCAGATTAAGATCTGTTTGAAGGATGGAGAGTTTTGCAACAAATGTGAGAAACTGAAGGTTCTGGTTTTCAATCAGACCAAAATCCAAAATGTTTAAATCGTCATAGAAATAATTATATGAGTTTCATAATTAGAAAAGTGAAATAATTTAAGTGCTCAAAGTTTATTGGTATCGTATTCATAAATAAATATGTTGCTAAAGTTGAAGCTACTGATATCGGTCCATCAGATATAGTATTCCATTGTAATCATCAAAGGTAGAATTGTTTTTTTAGAGTTGTTGGGACAAATGAAAAGTAAAATGAAGTAAATTAGTTGGGTGAAATAAAAAAATAAATTCATAGATCAATTAATAATGTAGTCATCCATTTCCATCAAGATGAATTGTTGGTTGTCTTTCTTACAAGTGGGTCAAGAGAAATAATATATGTGATTTGATTCCAAGAATTTTATTTATATATGGTTAAAGATCCATTGTATTGAATAATATGTTTCCTTTATCATAATAAATAAATTGGAATGAAAAAATTGGTTTTTCAATTGATACAGAGAAATGTAATGGGATACCTTCAGTTCTCATTTGTTTGCAAGAGGGTCAAGAAAATTAGAGTGACCAAATTCCCTCATCATAATGGAGAAATTGTAATAGAAAATCTGAATCAAAATTGGACTAGAGTTTTCTAATAATATTGAATCTATATATTTCTTTATATATGAAATTGGTATGGAGAATTGTAATGAATAAATTGTATTGGTAAATCCAAACGGAGAATTAGAATTGGACTAAAGTTTGTTAAAGAAATCAGAAGTGATCTGAAGTTGTTAGAATATTCAAGAAGGTTTGATAAGAGTTGAGAAGCATTGATGAAGTCATAAATTAACCCAAAATTCAAGGAGAATTTATGTTTTGGGAAATTATATTTTAGAGGGAATCATTTTCTAAATCCCACCAAGACCTCTTTTGGGTCGACCACAAAAGGAGAAAGTAATTTGTACTTTCTGACACATATGAAATGTTGACAAGAAGAGATATAATCTCCAAATTTCTAAGGAGAATAATTCTATGAATTGATCATTGTTGAAGAAGTTTTTTGGTAAATAATTATAAAGGATAAGAGACAAGTTTTTATTTAGCTAGTCATTGAATTGGGATGAATATTTAGACTAGGATTTCTAAACTTAGATTAGAAGTGGTTCAGAATTTTACCAACTGTATTTTGATAAAGTTATATTTATTTATTGAGAAATCAGACTTGGGAATCAGATTTTGAAATCAGACTAAGTGTCATTTTGAAGTTTAGAAGAAGTTCTTACCAACTTCTCAGTAATAAAGTGAAGAATTGATTTTAAAGTTCATATTTTTCAAAGTTGATCTAGAATCTCAATAACATGTTTGTTACAAAAATTATATTATATCATTTTATACTACTTAATGCACATTCATTTTTGTATTGATCATATTTCTACATGATTTTAAGGGAATATCCTACTTGTTGTATTCCATACAAAAGGATTGTTTTCTAGTGGATTTTGATGTATTGGATTATTTCCAAACCATACCAAGGACGTAGCTACTCTTGTGAAGTAGTGAACTTTGTAAATTATTATGTTCTTGTGGATGTGTTTTTTCTTTTTTTAGTAGGGAAAGGAATCTTTAATAGGAGAAGAAGTTTTTTTCAAAATATGGGAAACTTAAAAGAAAAAAGATATCTTTGATTCTCCCCATCCTCATCTTAGTGATAAAACTATCTTGACAAGGAAATTAAAAAATCCTTAATTTTCTTCTACTCTTATTATTCAAGATATTTTCATGTAATAGTACCATTTTTCTAATTGAAAAAAATGTTTTTAATAAAATCTGACTTTATTTCTCTCTTCATTGAGAAATATATTTTCTATCAAAACCATGTTTTCAAAAAAAAAATTCAAAAGAATATTTTTTCTATATTATTATGATTTTTAAAAGAGATTTTTACCCATGTTTGAATTTATTTTAAAAAAAATTCAAAATTAATCTTTACGTAATTTTCAAAAATAATTTTTTTTCCTTTTATCAAAAATGTGAAAGGAATCTTTTTTTAACAAGTATAGCTTGAAAAAAGCATCTAATCAACATGACCATTATTTTTTAAATATTAATTTGTAATTTTTCAATTTTTATACAAATAAAAGGATTTTCAAAATGTATTATGTTTAAAAAAGTGTTTTTTAAATTGGAAAGGCTATTTTCTTCAAGAAATTTTTTATATGATCTTTCAAAGTTAGTTTCTATATAATTTTACATTCATTGATTTTACCTATGAATTACTAGAATATGATCCAAGGATACCATTATTATTCTTTATTTGAATGGTTTTTTATGACAATATGTTTATGAAACCCATTTATCTTCCACAGGTTATACCATGACAAACGATTATGAAACCTGTTTATTTTTCAATGGTTTATTCTTTGATGAGATTAAAAAATGATTATAAAACTTGTCTCTTTTCCATAGGTTATGATATGAAAAAATGTTAATTAAACACATTTCATTTCGTAGGTTATGTTTTGAAAAAGGACTCAGAAAGTGCATCTAAGAGACCCGAGATCAAATCCGGGTGGAGACGTTTTTTGGTACTATAGCAGCACTATAGAAGTTTTGTAGCAGGCACTGTTCGGTACTATAGAAGCCAAAACTATTCATCCATCTGGGCCTTCAGAATGCCGGTTTGGTCCTCGGGTCTTGTAAGGATTTCAGTCCACCCAAGGCCTTCAGGCCAGTTGTCTCTCAAGGCTTTTGAGCCACCTCAAGACCTACAGGCCACCCCAAGGCCTTCGGGCCACATGAAATATAAAAATGTACTAGGAAGATTACAAGAGACGATGCTATATATAAGGATTCAGATCAGGTGCATTCATAAGAGCAGAGCTAACTAGAATTGGAATAATGAGAGGTTATAGCATTGACATCAGTATTGGTCATGTGCAGCTCTGTACAGGACAGTTAACTGACCAGCTTTGCGAAGGTGAAGCATGGATTTCATGACATTTGTTGGGGATGAGCAGTTCTAAGTTGTCTTGTATGGGTGATTCCCTTAAGACCTATGGGGCATGTAATTGTCTCTTAAGCCTTCGAGACTTGTAAGGGTTCCACCTCACCCCTTGAAAGGTGAATTATCAAAATAATAAAAAATAAGGCCTTCGGTCCATTCAGGAAAAGATGGATAACTCATGAGTAAATATTTTATGTGTGAACCTGATTACATGTTTATAAAGTTATTCATGATCCATATTACATGTTCATAATATTGTGCATGAACCTAATTACATATTCACAATGTTATTCATGGACCTATTTTTTAGGTTCACAATGATATGCATGGACCTTTCTTTCATGTACATAATGTTATGTGTGGACCTGGTTGTATTTCCATAAGTTTATAAGAGGACTTGATTTCAAGTCCTTAACTTAATGAGTAAACCTATCTCTATTAATACATGTTTACAATTTTATAAGATTATGTTTATTTCACAAATATATTTCTTATTATAATTTTATTCTCTCATGGATCATGTTTTTTTATTTCCTTATAATTCATGTCTTATTAACTGGAAATCTTTATACCATGACTCAAGATTATGATCTTTGATATTCAGGGTATAGTTTTTAAATATTATTCTTAGGGAATCATCCCCCAATACTCATGTTATTCTTATGTATTTCCATTTTTTACCCTTACTAGGTATCCAATCTCACCTTTTATTATGTTTTATTTCCCCAGGTTATGAAGAAATGTTTTTTAAGTAGGGATAATAAAGGGGAAGATCCTTATGGGGAAAATTGAAAATATTTCATGTATTAAGAATATTATATTCCATGTTTACAAATGCACTAAACTATTATAGTCATCGGGCATGTTTTTGTGTAATGTATTGAAAATTCATTTAAAAAGATGTAATATCCATGTATGATAAGCCTTGGTTTCTATAGTTTGTATCATAAGAAAGGTTTAGTTAAACTTTGGAAACTAGGATGAGAAAACTTTATAATGATCCCAGGGATATTTCTAAGGATATTTATAGGGATGTCTCAAAGGATAAATATAGGTATGAACCTAAGTATAGGAACATTTCCTTGGATTTTAGTAAAGTATAGAGCAATTTGTTCCCATCCTTGAAGATCATGGGGAGAAAGAGGCTATGCAATCGGATTATGATGAACCTTTACATGATGACCTTGACAACTCCTATCAACTGGAAGAGGACTTATTAAATTCGAGAGTTAGAAAAGGAAAAAATCAATGATTGAACCTGATGGATTCATTACTCCGAGTTCCAGAAAAACTCAAAAACATAGTTACAATGCTAAATTTGAGAGGAAAATTATCACGTGCTCCTTAACTGCCAAGACGAATGAAAAAAATGATTTACCCCCACAGCCTATCCCCACTAAAAATTTCCCTGTGTCCTCAGATTAATCTGACTATTCTGACTCAGAAGATTCCTCAAGTGGCGATAATGAAAATGATCTAGATTATAGGGATTCTTATCAGATAAAGGATAAGTTAGAATTCCCAAAATATCTTGATTCTTGGGTAGAGGAGAATGAAAAAACTACATTTCGAAAATATAAAATTGGTGACATGATTGCTGATATTTATCTTGATATCATAAAAATGATTTTTATTAAAGTTGTTGAGGAATTCAAGAAGGACCCAAAACTTCAACTTCAAATATATTCCTTGGCAATGAGTTATGGATTCTGTTTTTATTGAACTCTATTGGGGCCTCTCTCCGTCAATTTGCAGAATGATTTTTCACCACCTTATTCGAAGCTAGAACTTCTTCTCAGTTGATTGGTGTTGTTGTTTTTTCGGTTGGTTCACATCACTTACTTGTTGGTACTATTTTTCAAGAAGCTATTGGATCATTTTTGTGTTATCCTAGAGATGCTACCCTCATGAAGAAGGAAGGCTTGAAGCAGTTTCTGGTTGATTTGATTTATTAATTCAACCTTGTTTAGGATTCTTGGTTGAAGGTTTTTCTCTCTGTATTGATCTCTATTGGATGTATTATGGGTGTTCAATTTTGAATTATGAAGGGCTTGGCTTGGCTACCTAGCCCCTGTTATAACTTCCTGGAATGCTTTCTCCCCTATCATACCCCCTTTTTTCTCACGGTTTTATGGTTTCACTGCATTATGGAAATGTTTGGACTCTCTCTGGAGATTTCAGTTCTGTGTTTATGAAGGTTTTGCTTGGTCGGATCCTGCTCTTCATTGATTGGATCTCATTGTCCCTCAAGTTTTCAGACCCACTGCTTCCTTCTTGCAATGAATGGATTATCGTTGTGGTTACTTCTTTCCAGACTGCTTCCTATGCTATTTTTTCCAACAATGATGAGTATGTTTGTTCATATGATATTCTCATTGGTTTTGTTTCTTTTGATTAGGTATTATGAGTTTCAACCCTTTATTCTTGGTCTGTTACTCTTAGATTAAGAATTTGTATCCCCTTTAAATCCTATGTTGGGGTAAATTCGTTACACCTCGTGCTTCTATTGTAACCTTTTTTATTTAATAAATTTCCCTGGGGCATGAGTTGGATGACTAGTTCAGGTCACCACTTTTTTCAAAAAAAAAGTGGATTTGGATCTAGAAAAGCAGTACCTAAGGGTAATAAATCTGAAAATAGTGCATTGATCTGGACTCAATCGTCACCTGGTGTACAAAAACAGCCTTTGATGCACACCTATTTTGACACTTTAGGAGGATATGCTTTGGAAATTCAAACTCTTTATGAACCATCATGAAGTATTTAAATACATTATGATTATGAATGACTGAGGATAAACCTAAGGTCTCATAGATTAAAAAGAAGGAGGCACGATTTAGACATCATATAAGTTATTTTCAAGATTATTTGGTTTCCAATTATGATTATTGTTGTTTACACTATGTTTTTTCATTTTAATAAATGGTAGGAACTAGAAGAAATTGGGTTAATATTGAATGTGGCATAAAATTTACTGATGAGAACCCAAATGGGATGATAACTAGAGTGCAGGATATTGTGATTATGCTTAATCAGTTATCACAGAACATGATTAACAATGTGAACCTTAACCAAATCTCAGAATCACTAAAGAATAGAATTATAGAGTTCACTAATAATTCAGGTAGTGGAGACCATGGAAGAAAGAATATTCAATTTCCTATATGTCGATAATGTGGGAAAAATCACTCCAAGGAATGTCTCAAAGGAATGAGAAGATGTTTTTTGTGTGTAGAATACGGGAATAGTGTAAGAAATTATTGTGGGAAAATGAAAAGTTCAGTTAATGCAGTGGATGGGAATATTTTTCTTCCAAAGGTATTATCAATGGATGAATGGTTTAAATGTATAAAGTATGGTAATTATTCAAATAAATTTCCAAGTGGGAAAGATCATGAAGAGAATTAGAAAAGTGGTGTGAATAATGGTAACACTACTGAAAATGAAGACAATATGAATGACTAATTAAAGGAAAGAGTTATTAGGGAATAAGATGAGGAAGGCTAGTTAATTACTTAAGGATGATGGGGAATAGTCTAAGTGTTCATATATTGGAATTTAAGAATTATGATATATGAATATATATAAGGATTATTTGTTTAAGTTTTTCATTAAGGATTTTCAAGAATATATTAAATGGTACTAATATATTAGAAGAGTGATTTAATTATAGGGTTATATTTTGATTATGGTAAGATAACCCTTAATATGTTTTGGATGTTGAGATAATGTTATTGGGATAAAGAGATATTGGATATAAATAATTAAATTGGAAAGTATTGATTACCATGGAATTGATTAATGATTTGTTGAAAATTTAGTTTATGCTATCATTAATAGAGTTTAAAACATTTTGGATTTAAGTAATATATCCAATAATCACTGTTTTATTTAAGGAATAAGGAATCATGCATGTTTTCAAAAAGTTTTTATGCTAATTCAGGTTATTACCATGTTTGAAGACAATACATGATGAAGGTATTCATTTTTTTGGTATGTGATAATCAAGATCCACTTTATGATATATGAGGATTAATTATAAGTTCATTTTTTTGAAATTTAGTGACCTTCTTTCTAAATTTTTGGTTTTCTATTTTTTTTAAGGTTCATAATGTTAACTATTTATGGAATGGTTTAAGTTGAACTTTGGGTAAGGTTGTAGATATTAATATATTAATTCCCTATATGAAGATTTATCCATATTGGATAACCTATTATAACCATTTTTTTCCTAATAACTAAATATAGACAAAATGAATTATCATTCTATTTATGGATCATATAACCCATTAGTGCTTCGAGGACAAAAAAATCACCTTCATTTCTTGGAGTAAGATATGAAGTGGAAATTGATCAAGGAACAACCAATGGATGAGATTGTTCTTATGAAATGGAATGAAATCAATTTAGTATATCTTCTCATGGAAATTATTCAACTTTAGTAAAAGGATCTTGAAATAAAATTTAGTCATGTTATCTTTATTTTTTATGATATCAATGACCTTTTTCATGCATCATTGGTTTATGGATTTGTGGTCATTAACCTTATATGGATCACCCACTTTCTTGTGATCAATATTTTGTATCACTCTCCATCAGTATTTGGGTGTTAGTTTTCTATTATCACTTCCCACCTATGTTATCCTATTTGGAAACCAAATATGTTTTGTTCTAGATAACATTTACAAATCCCTTCCTCTTTTTCAATAGGATGTTTTATTAACCCTTTTTACAATGTGGGTTTCTATAAAGAAATTTTCAAATGATAATCATTTTATGGATGATATGAATTTCGAGGTAAAAATTATTTTTAAGGGGGTATAATGTAACACTCTGAGATTTTATGAAATATTTTTTTCAAATTAATTTAATTATGTCGATATTTTGTATTACACACAACACTGAGTTTAGATTTCGTTATATGCAACACGGAGTTTGGATTGAATTAATTGAATCCCTGAGCTTATCTTGAATTTATATACAACACTGATTTTTCCTTACATTACAAAAAATACTGAGTTTAGTTTGAGTTACATGAAATTAATTAGAAATAAAAATAAGAATCTTTTGAAAATAAAGAAATTATTTTTCTGAAAAAACTATTTTTCTGTGCACAAAATCATTTTACCTCAATAAATTAAACAATTCGCTTTTGGTGAATAATTTAATTAAGTGTCTATATTATATATTCAATAAAAAATTTAACTTTTATCTTATGTGTTTTCTATAAAATAAATAATAATAAATCCAATTTTATTCTTAAAGATGTATTTTTATAAAAAGTAGTTTTGTTTCATTTTGTGCACTTATTTTAAAATTAATTTTCGACAATTTAAAAAAATTATTTTTATAAAATAAAAAACATTTTTTAAATATTAATATCAAAATTATTTTAGGGTGTTTTTTTGAGAATTTTCTAAAAAAGAATTTTTTTAGGAGTAGTGAAAAATATTGAATTTTAATTGGAAACTACATTTCCGTTTAAATTATTTTTGATGATAAATTTTATTTTTAATTGATTTTAAAGTAAAATCATTTCAATATTATCAATTAATCCAATTTAAGTCATTGGAATAATATTAATATTTAATTTTTACATAAAAACGTTTTAAACTTTTGAACATTTTCTCTTTCAAAAACTACATTCACGTAGAGTCTGCGAGATTAATTTTAAATTAAATTTTACCAATTTTGTAAATTTAATTTAGAAAGTTTGATTACATATATATAATAATCATAATTTATATTATCTAATAATACCAAGTGATTTTTTGACCAAAATTAATAATAAAAAGAGTAAAAAGTATTTGTCGTGGTTAAGGTAAAAATTGTTTTGTTGAGGGTTAAAATAAAAAGATAAGAGTTAAAAATAATCCAAAACTTGTCCAACACCCATTTTATGGCCATATTTTGACCTTAAAATTCTATTATATATAATTTTCCATTATTTAATCCTTGATACACGAAAAAAATCATTGGTGGAATTCTCTCTTTTAAAAAAAATTACAATTGTGCCACTCACCTTACTTATAAAAGGCCACCCCTTCTCATCTCTACTTCAAACCTTAAAATCCTTTTAGATCATCCAACACCTGAAAATATCACTTCCAAATATCCCTGACCTCATCCTAGAATAAGTTCATTTGACATAAATTTAACCAAGGAAGGATATTTGTTCAAACCTAAGGAGGATACCCAACAAAGAGGTAAAGTTCATCAATTAGCGTTTTTGTTTAATTTCTACCTCAAACTCCTTCAATTATTATTATAAAAAGATGATGTAATAATTTTATTATCTTAAATATATTTATATTTAATTATTTTAATTTCATTACATCCAACCATCTCCACTTTCATCAAATGGGTTGCAAAATCGTCATCTGTGTGTACGGAAGACTACCACCTCGCGAACCGATACCATTCATTTTTCCATTACCACATCTCATGGTTGGTTATGATGATATATATAAAGTATATATATGATATTTATAACATTATTATACCTATTTAGTAATTATATAATATATTCCTTTTTAATTTCCATAATATAGGGGATATGATGACGACGCTCGTGTGTACAGCAGACTACCGCCTCATGAAGCGTTGTGATTCATTTTTCACTAATTGTTAAATGGAAGATAATAAGGATAAATATATGTGATATAAATGATATAATTATGATATTAATGAAATATTTATATTTTAAAAAAAATTATATCATTTTATTTATTAAATTTTCACTCGCTGAAATATGATAACATCGTTCGTGTACGTGTGGACTACCGCCTTCACGAAGTGATGTTACTCTCTATTTTCATCACCAAACCACAAGGATGGTATATATAATTATATAATATTTAATTGATGATATTAATATAATTTTTGAAATATAATATATTACTTATCTCATTTTCCATAATGATCATTAAAAAATGGAAATGTTACTCATGCGGATGTATGGTTTACTGTCTCCATGATTGAAACAAACTTTGTTTCTCAAAATCAATGTTCATGATTGGTCTTAAAAGTATAATTGATTCATAATTATTATAATTATTTCATGATTATTATTATGTATATTATTTAATCATAATCAAATTAATGGGATTGAAAATAAAAAATCAATCCATGTAAGAAAAACAAGGCGGTCATTACCCGAAACATGACTTTAACATGGAATTGTCAATAAATGGGTAAAAAGGGACATAAGTAAATAATATATGGTATGATATATATATATGGTTCTTTAATATATTAATAATAAATTTATATTTATTATACATAGGTTTTGAATGAGTATGAAGTAAGTCAGGACTTATGGTAAGGGATTTCTAGTCTCCATTTTATTTATAGGATACTTATGAAAATTCACCACTCATTTCTTTTTTGTGGTGTATATACTTACAATTTGAAATTTTATAAAATTAATCCCATTATTTTAATGGTATTTATAGTTTCATTTTATGTTATTATTTATTAGGTATTATGATTCAAAATATTACTAAATTAGTAAGGTATTTCCATCTCACTTTTTACTTTCACGAGCCACATGCCATGTTTTACACCTATTTCATTTATGTGGTGTGTATAATTACCATGAATTTATTATATTATTATTATAATGAAAATTATTTGTATTTATATATCCATTTGATTATCTCTCCTTTATGGGGTTTACAGTTAAAATGTTACCAAAGCGGTAAGGGATTTTTTCCTCAATTTACCCTCTTTGAGACATATGTTATGTTATGAACCTATCTTCTTTTATGAGGTGTATATACATCTCATTTGACATTTATTATCAAGAATTTATTTATAATAATTATATAATAATTTTCATTTAATTCTATTATTTTATGGGTTATATGATTCAAAGTTACCAAAGTGGTAAATATTTTACGTTAAAATCATGTCGTTTATCGAGATTGTTTATGATTGTGTTTCTAATGATAAACTATTAAGATTAATTTCTCAATAAAATCATAAATTTTCTTCTTATATGGGTATTCATGATATTTTCAAGTAAAATTACAATTTTTCACTCCTTGGTACGTAAAATAATTGATAAAAAAAATTGATAAAATTCAACTTTATTTCTCTCTTCGGTCGGAAATTTTTTTTTCCAAAAACTTTATTTTTTAAAAAAAATCAAAACAATGTTTTACTATTTACTTAGTTATTTTTAAAATAAATTTTTACCCACATTTTAATTTATTGTAAAAAATGTTTTGAAAATAATCTTCACATCATTTTCAAAAACAATTCAAGTTTTTATTTTATCAAAAATGTGAAAGGAATCATTGTTTTAACATGTACAGAATAAATGAAACTTACCATTATCATGACCACTATTTTATTTTAGTCTTATTTATAGGTTTTAAATGTTTCTTTAAAATAAAATTATTTTCAAAAAAATTGTTTAAAAAAGTTTTTTTCAAGTGGAAAGGATATTTTCCTCAATAAATGTTTTAAATGATCTTTCAAAATTATTTTCCATCTAAGATGACATATGTTTATATTACCTATTCTTTACTTGGATATGATCAAAGGATACCATTATTATTATTTATTTGAATGGTTTATGATGAATAGATGTTTACAAAATCTATTTCTCTTCCATGGGTTTTACCATTCCAAAATGCTTATGAAACCCATTTATTTCTCCATGGGTTATGCTTTGATGACATGATGAAATTATTATGAAACTTTTTCCTTTTCCATAGGTTAATATATAATGAAATATATATGAAACACATCTAATTTCATTGGTTATGACATGATGAATGATTTTTGATCATGTGGAACACATAAATATAGTTTTTATTATGAGACTAGTGAGACCTATATCTTCCTCCAATGCATTAGGTAAATATTGATAACTCATTGTTAAATATGTTATGCATGAACCTGATTACATATTCAAAATGTTATTTGTTAACTTGATTACATGTTAACAATGTTATTTGTGATCCAGATTACTTGTTCCTAATGTTATGTGTGGACCTGCCTTTCATGTCCATGATGATATTCATAGACCTAACTTTCATGTCCATAATGTTATTTGTGGACCTGGTTACATGTATATAATTTTATACGATGGAATTGTTTCATATACATAACTTAATGAGTGAACCTATCACTATTTATGCATTTTTTAAATGTTATAAGTTATTTTGTATTCCAAAAATCTATGTCTTAAGACTATGTTATTCTCTCATGGCTTGTGTTCATTGATTTCCTTACGATTCATGTCTTATTAACTTCAAATATTTATGTCATAACACAAGGTTATGATCTTTGATGTATAAGGTGTGGTTTTCAGATGTTATGCTCATTTTCTCATACCCCAATTCTCATGTTATGCTTATGTATTTCCCTTTTTACCCTTGCTGAGCATCTGGGCTAATCGTTTCTTATGTTTTCTTTCCCCAAGTTATGAAGAAAGTTTTTTAAGTATGGTTAATAAAGAGTAAAATATTTATGGGATATATTGAAAATATTTCATGAATTAAGAAGATCTTGTTTCATGTTTCTAGAGTCACTAAACTATTATAGTGTTTAGGTGTGGTTTTTTATAATGTATTGAATATTAATCTAAAAATATATAATATTCATGTATGATAAGTCTAGGTCTCTATAACTAGCCTTCTTATATAAATCCAACTAAGAGAATTGAATCCATGATAAAGGAAAACAACAAGAAAGAAATTGTCCTAGAAATTAATGAAAGGAACTAGTTTTAAAAAGAACTTAAATGAGTGATCACTAAACATCTTTCATCATACCCACAATGCATATCAATGAGAAAATATAGTAGTAGTTCGGTTGAAATTGAAACATCAATAAGTTTTATTTATTAATATGCATTGATCCCTATAGATATTAACATTTTTAATTTATGAAATTAAAAAACTAGTTAGTTTCCTGATTAGGTCCCTACCTCCAGAGTTCTTCAGGTGTTCCAAAATTCTATTAGTATAATGTGATTTTAGACTAGATCCCCTCTCTATCATCTTCCCAGAAAGATTTTAAGATTCCAAAAAATGACCCCCTTCACAAATTTCAGATAATAAAACAGAATATATATCAGATCCCTAAAAATAAAATTTCCTCACCCTCTCAAATTCAAATCACGAATCAAACCCATATAACCCATACCCTTTCAAACAAAGAACCTTTAAAAAATATTACATAAAAATCTATCAGGCTTTATTGAACTAGCCAGAATTGTCTTGATGTGATTATTAGATTCCTCTAGTTTTTTATTCTTAGAAATTAATCAAGGAGGAAACTATAGCATTTATCAATTGAAAGATCACCTCCATCAATAATTATATTGATAAAAAATTTAGGCCTCCTCCTCACCCCTTTTAGGACACAAACAATTCAACAAAATTTTAGATGTTTCCCAATTCATATCACATATATGAGATTCCATGAGATCCATAATTCCCAATGTATCCACAAAATGTCTGTTATCATAAAAAAATGCGAGTAGCAGATGCATAAGAAATGGAATTAGGATTTATTAAACCACTCTTTTTCCATCATCCTTAAGAATTCATAACCCTTATCTGGACTCCCAAACCTTAAAAATACATCATGAATTATTGTTTATACCACCTAATTAGGTGAACAACCATGTTTATTAATAGTAGAAATCATCTTACAAGAATATTTTAATCCACTAATACTACAAAACCCATTAAAACAAAAAATACCATAGAGAAAATTATACGGTGGCCATTATGGGGAATTCCCAAAAAATGGAAGAGTTCAATGTAGATGATGGAGAAGATTAAGGAAGATTTAATTTCTAAGTTATAATTTAGGATTATATTTAAGAGATTGATGTTTAGATATCCAAAATCAATAAATCCAATAGATTGGTTCATGATGTAAAACTCTACATATAATATTAAGAAAAGGTTAAGTCTGAGATAAAGGTATAATTAAAAAACTCAAATATTTAAAGCTAAAAATATATAGAAGGTTATTGAGTACAAGCTCAAATAAAAATAACTAACCAGTGTCTTTGATGGGTGAATCAAAATAGTGAAAAATCATATAAAATGTATTAAATATCTCAAGGAGTAATTTTTCAAGATTTTTTGAAGATCATAAGATTATGACACACTCTTTAACTCCCAAAAAAACATTGTAAAAACATGCTAATAATGTGATAGGAAAAGTGAAATTGAAGCATGAAGGTAGAAAAAATAGGTAAAGGATTGTTATAAGAAGAAAATTTTATATCCTAATAATATAGTATGAGGATTTTCAGAAATAGAAAGCAGTGATGGATAATTATAGACCACAATCATCCACTCTTAAGTTGATAGTTAATTTTGGTACAACTATGAATCAAAAATATTCAGATAACCCAAGTGTCAAATGTTGTTGTAGCAATGAAACACAAGAATGAAACTCGTATTAGGTGTTATTATAATATAAATATATTACACTACCAAAATGTTTGTTCCATAAATAATAGGTATCAAAGATTAAAAGAGTAATAAAGGCACTCAAGCAGAGCTTAATCATCCAAGTATGCTTTTAATGATCAATGTTTTTGGTGTGGAGTATTTAGACCTATGGATCAGTATTAATAATAGAAAACATAGAAAATGTTACAATAAAAACCCAGAGTGATCATACGTATAATCTCAAGGAATCATCAAGCGATTGGAAAACCCAAAATAAATTTTCACCTTTACAAGATGAATTAGGACCATCATACTCTGAAAATGATTAATATTTTCCAAAAAACCATACTTGAGTCCAAATACGTGGATCAAAAAGAAAAGTTATGAGAAGGAAGTGGTTTCGGATATTTTCATAAAATCATTAGATCATGTAGGTGTATGGATCCTTAAGAGAATATGTACTTCCCACATAATGGGAAATAAGAATCTTGTTAGATGATTTAAGAAATATAAGGAATGTGTTGTAAAATTTAGAAGTGATTAAGGCCTAAATATCATTATCTCAAGAAAATAAAAGTTTGGGGGAAAAGATATAAGATAAGTAGATGTATTGGTTATTGAAGGTATTAGTAACAACTTTCTTAGTGTTAGTCAATCAAGTGACTCGGGTCATGAAATAATGTTCACCAAGAATAATTATATCAACAAGTCAAAGGATGGTAAATTAATTATGAAAGAGAATTGAATGAAGGAAAATAAAAACCTTTTCAGTGGAGAAAATGATATGTGATTTCAATATTTGAAATAAGAAAAAAGATTTTATCATTGAAAACTTGGCCATTTGACCAATAAAACTTATAAGATCTATTAGAAACTGATAGATCTTGAGATCTTCCTAAGTAATAACATTATTGTACACACACATTCTATTTCTACCAGAAAAGGAAGATCACTCAAAATATATAATAGGAAAAATATTATAAGTCAACAAGAGTTCTTGAATTGGTGTATATTGACTTGTGTGTACCTATATAATGGGAAGAGATATTGTTTCATTTTCAATGATTATTGTGGTAGGATTGAATAGTTTTTGTTCATCAATCCCAAGTCTAAGGTGTTCATTTACATAACACAATATCACAGGGATACTGAAAAGATGTTTGGATAGAAATTTATGAAATTATGAATTAATAAAGTCATAGAGTTCATCAATATTCAGGTGTAGTATTGTCTTTAGAAACACAATATAAGGAACCAAACTTAAATAGTGGGAACCACTTATAAAAATGGTGTGTTTTAGATGAGAAACTATATCATAAATATTATTGACATAATAATTTTTATTAAGAATAACTTACCAGATAAGTTTTGGAAGGAAGTAGTTTTTACATAAATCTATATTTCTAGTAGATCAATGTTGCGTATGAGAGAATAAAATACTTTGTATGAGTTTTGATATGGAAACAAATTACCATTTAAGTACTTTAGAATCTTTAGAAGTAATTGTTTTATTCTCAATAGAAATTTTGAATCTCAAGGTGATGAAGGGATATTCCTTGGATATTCAAAAAAACAAGAAAAGTATATAAATGCTTCAATAAGTAGATAGTAAATTATGTTTAAAGAAATGATATAAATATGGTAGAGAATGATCAAAACCTTCGAAAAAATAGTGATGAATTTTCATATGAGATTGATGAATTTGTAATCAGATCGGGGGAGTCATAATGGAAAATAGTGATTTAGAAGAAGATTCTGATGATGAGTATAATCAATTTAGACTTGTATCTATACAGAATCCAAAGGGTTAAGATTAAATTGAGAGGTAGAATAGAATTGGTGATTAGACAACAACCATTAAAATTAAGAGAATAAATTCTATGGAAAACATCTTTCCTATCATGGGTAGATCCAAAAAAAATTGAATAAACTATTGAAGATAATAATTGGGTTCAGTAAAAGAATGAATAGATTGACCAAATCAAGAATAATCATACATGGGAGATTTTTTCAAGGCTAATAAACTATAATGTTATCTGTAACAAATCATTTTTCTATAATAAGATAAATTAATATGGTGTGGTGATTTTAAAAAAGCACAATTAGTGTGCAAGAGGTACTCGTAGATCAAGGGAATCATTGTTGATGAGTAATTTACACCTATATAAAGGTGTGAAACAATTAAACTATTCTTATCCATAGTAGAGAAAAGAAAATTTGATGTTTTATAGATGGATATCAAGTCAAAATTTCTAAATGGATTTCTATAAGAAAATGTATACATAGAATATCTAGATGGTTTTAATATTCATGAAGATAAGGATAAAGTTATTTTTCGAAGGAAGGCTCCTTATGGGATAAAGAAAAAACTGAGATCATGATATTCAAGACTAGATCAAAACTTGAAGAATCTTGGTTTCCAGCGTGATTGAGTTCATTATAATTTCAATGTCAAAAATTAGAGTGATCAAATGATTATGGAGTAGGTATATGTTGATTAAATAGTCTTTGGAGGATTGAATAAAGTATAATGAAATTTTTTTTTCAATTTTCATGAAGTGAAAGTTCGATATGTCGATGATTAGTTTAATGGAATTTTTTCCTTGGACTATAGGTGATACAAGGAAGGAATGAAACATTTAATTCTAAATATAAATATTCGAAGGTGGTTCTAAGAAAATTTGGAATGGGGTATCATAAGGAGATGATAAATCATGTTTCTACCGAGAGAAAATTATCAAGGCATAACAAAGGAAAAGCGGTTGCACTTAACAGTGACATGAACTACTATAGTTTTTACAACATTATAGGTTTCATGGTATCAAATTATTCCCAAAGAAAGAAAAATCACTACAATAAATATAATAATATCATATATCAAATTCATAGTGAATTTCATCTTACCTTAAAATCAAATATTATAATGAGAGATTTTGGGATATACAGATGATGATTGGGTCAGTTCAATAGAATATAGAATTTCAAAATTAGGTGATGTATTCTAACTTATTGGATTGTTTGTTTTATATATGAACAAGAAAAAATATTGAATTTCTATGATAATCATAGAAGCTGAATATATTACAACCACTCAAACTTTCATGCAATTACTATGGAAAAAACAATAGCTTGAAGACATGGTATTTAAAGTGAAGTCATTAGATAAAATTAATTGTAATAATTCAAATTAATAAAATATTTGAAAAAATCATGTCTATCACTCAAGGGAGAAGTATATTGAAATAAAATATCACTTTATCAAGGAAAAATAAAAACATGGGTTAGTGAGATTGAATTATATTCTTACTTAATTTCAAGTTACAAAAAAATTTATGAAGGATTTACCCAAGGAAGATTTTGAAAGGTATCGGATCACACTTAGAGTCTATCCAACCCCCAAAACATAAAAAGATTGCATGTGGGACCCACACGCTATGAAATATGTTTTGATTTTTCATATGTGTTGGTCTATGTTCTTTTAACTATTATAGACTACAGAGTAGTGGCCTTTGGGTTTATTGAAAAATGGGGAGAAATCATTTTGATAACAGAGGAAATGTTGTTGACAGATGGGGGATTATTAAAATATGAATTAGGAAGATCAAATATATAGGGGGTTATAATAATAATAATGTAAAAGATGTTTGGAAATTGAAAACATATCACAAAAGGATGGATTATGGGTTCATGATGCTAACAGTTTACTATGTGTGATTGATGAAATAGTATTCTCATGAGTCATGTTTTTTGTAACAATTGGAATTGATATCCAACATCCATTGGTATTATATTATAACATAAATTGGTATCAATAATGATTCAATAATAAATATCAATAATTAAGTGATTCATTGATGAAATTTGCATGTTACTCTTTTTCTCATGTAGATCTTGGATCATGTGGGCTTAGAATATGTGTTGAGTAAATATTTGATCGCTATCTAGAGTTGTAGAGTGATAGTGGTGGTTGAAAAAGAAGATGAATTAGTTTTTTTCAACTAAAGTTTCTAAGAGGTTTTTAAGTATTGACATCAAACTCAAATGGGAAAATTATTGGGAAAAAATCCTTAAGTGATGAAATTTTAGTTTTTTTTTGGGGGGGGGGGTTATTGAAAATGATGGTTATAAATATTCATGTGGTTTCCTAAAATAATGGTTGAATAATTTGGAAAATCTTCCTAGTGTTTTCTATATTTTTGGATGTGAAAATACAAGGAAAATAAGATTTATACAACATCATATATGTGTACCATGAAGAAGTTCATGGAATGGAGAGGGAAGTCTATGGATAAACCAAGAGGTCAAGTATGCATACCTCTAACTAAGTTTATGAATCACTTAAGGGATTTCATAGTTTTAAAGAGGGAAATTTTGGATGTATGTGAAGTTTTTTCTTGCACTGCAAGGTTGAGTACACATTATGTGGTACCACAAAGTTTAAGTAGTATACAATTTATTAAATGGGTGAACAATAATTGTAATTATTAGATTTATTGGAGGAATATTCTTATAAAAGGGCCTCTAAGTTTTTCCAACTTCACTTATTATTCAGTGTTATTAATGTGGTGTTATGGTTTTGCTGATGATGGTGTTGACATCGAAGAGAAATAATGATGATGATGAACCTGGAGTCATGCAGCCTCGATTCGGATAAGGCCTAGGGATTGATGAGTGCTTCTAGAATTCGAATTTTAAAATTTGAATGTGTAATTCTGGCTTGTTTTGAATGTTGAATGTGGAATTTTGATATGTTTTGAATTTTGAATGTGAAATTTTGTAAGGTTCCCACTTGACCATAAAGTAGATATTTTGAAAATTAAAAAAAAATAGAGGAGGGTTGAGTGAGTAATTCTTTATGTTCAAATAAAAACAAAAACCATTTGAAAATAAAGAAATTCTTTTTCTAAAAACTTTTTTTTTGTTCACAAACACGTTTTACCATAATAAATTAAAAACCCACTTTTTCTGAATTATTTTAATGTAATGCATATATAATATATTCAATAAAATTTTTAAAATTCATCTTATTTGTTTTCTAGAAAATATATAATAATAAATCCAATTTTACACTTAAAATCTATATTTTTCTAAAAATAAATTTTGCTACATTTTTTACACTTACTTTAAAAATAATTGTTGAAAATTATAGAAAATTAATTGGATAATATAAAATAATTTTTTAAATCATCATATCAAAATTATATTAGGGTGAATTTTTGATAATTTTTGAAAAGATTAATTTTTTTATGAATAGTCAAAAATATTTAATTTTAATTAGAAACAAACTTTTTTTAATTATATATAATATTGAATAATATTTTTAATTTGCTTTAAAATAAAAAAAAATTAGATTTTACATCAATTAATCTAATTAATTTCATCATAATAATTTTTATATTGATTTTTGATATAAAACTTTTTAAACTTTTGAATATTTTCTCTTTAAAAACTCATTTTCACATCAAGTCTACGGGATTAATTTTAAATTATATTTTTCCACTTCTATGAATTGAATTTAAAAAAATGTATTCTGTATTTTTAATAAGAATAATTTATATTATCTAATAATTTAAACTTAATTCTTTACCAAAATGAGTAGTAAAAACTGTTAAAATTATTTACCGCAATTAAGGTAAAAATGGTTTTATTGAGGGTTAAACTAAAAAGATAAAGGTTAAATATCACCAAAAACATATCCAAAATCTATTTTATGGTTATATTTATAACTTTCACCTTATATTATCAATAATTACCCATTATTGGATCCTTTTATCATGAAAATTTGGGGGTGGAATTCTCTCTTTTAAAAAATTACAATTATACCACTCACCTCACCTATAAAAGGCCACCCCTTATCCTCTACACTTCACATATTAAAACCCTTTTTTTAGGTCAAGACATACCCAAATAGCTTTTAATATTCCATCCTCTCATATTATAATATATATATATATTAGACAAAAGTCCAACCAATGAAGGGTTTTGGTGCAAACCTAAGTAGGATACTTGAAGAGGAGGTAATGTTCATCAACGAGCATTTTTGTTTTATTTCCTCCTACACCTCATTAAATTATTATTATAACATTATGATATAATAAAATCATTATATTCAATATATTAATTTTTTTATGTTAATTTCATTTCCTACAATCATCTTCACTTCCATCCAATGGGTTATGAAGTCATCATTCATGTGTACGGCGGACTACTGCCTCGCAAATCAATGTAATTCTTTTTTCTATTACCGCCTATCATGATTGTGTATGATGATGTATATAAAGTATATATATGATATTTATAAAATTATTACACCTATGGATTCATTATATTATATATAACTATTTTTATTTCCATTCCATAGGGGATACGATAACATCACTCATGTGTATGGAGAACTACCGTCTTGCGAAGCGATGTGAATCGTTCTTCAATAACACTTTACATGGAAGATAATAAGGATAAATATATGTGATATAAATTAAATAATTATGATATTAATTGCGTATTTATCATTCTAAAAAGTTAATATATCATTTTTTAATTACCTTTTCGCTCACTTAATGATGATAACATTGTTCATGTACCTGTGGACTACCGCCTTCATGAATCGATGTGACTCTCTCATTTCATCACCACACCACATGGATGATATGTATAAGTAAATAATATGGTATTTATGATATCATGATACTTCTTTAAAGATAAAATATTACTTAATTTCTTTCCACAATGATCATCTAGAAATGGAAACGGTACTCATGCGTATGTACGGATTACGGTCTTCATGATCGTAACGTACTTCATTTATCCAAAACAACTTCTAAGATTAGTCTTTAAATTATAATTAATATATTAATATTATAATTATTCCTGATTTTTATTTTTGAGATAATGGAACGATGATCAAAGTAATATGATCAAAAAAAATAAATCATGACAAATAAGAAAAACTAAACGGTTATTACCCAAAATGTGACTTTAACATGGAATTGTAAATAAATGGGTAATAAAAGGGAATAAGTAAATAATATATGGTATGATATATATAATTATGGTTATTAAATATTTTTATAATAAACTTATATTTATTATATAGTATTTTTTAATTATTTCGAAGGAAGTTAAGACTTACAGTAAGGGATTTCTAGTCTCTCTTTTATTTCCAAGAGATATATGAAAGTTAACCACCCATTTATTTTTTTGTGGTGTATATACTACCCCTTTGACATGTTATATCATGAATCCAATTATTTTAATTATATTTTTTTTTTTATTTTACTCTTTATTGGGGATTATGATTCAAAATATTACTAAAGTAGTAATGGATTTTCATCTCACTTTTTTCTTTCATGAGACACATGCCATGTTCACTACCTATTTATTATAGGTGGTATGTATAATTACCACAAATTTATTTTATTATTCTTATAATTATAATTATTCATATTTAAATATCCATTTTAGGATCTATCATTCATGGGGTTTGCAGTAAAAACATTACCAAAGAGGTAAGGAATTTTTGTCTCAATTTTCCTTCTTTGAGACATTTTTTATGTTATGAACCTATATTATTTTAAGAGGTGTATATAAAAACCCTTTGAAATGTAATATCATGAATTTTTTTTACTCTTTATATTTTAAGTTTCATGTAATTTTATTTTTTCAGGGGGATTTTTATTAAATGTTACCAAATTGGTAAACATTTTACGTTACAATCACATTGTTTATCAAGATTATTTATGATTATGTTTTTGATGATAAAATATTATGACCCATATCTTAATAAAATAATTACTTTTATTATAATATTTTTATAGATTATATTTTAAAGTAAAATTAAAAAAATTCCAATCCTTGGTACATAAAATAATTGAGAAAATGTTTTTAATAAAATCTGACTTTATTTATATCTTCGGCCAGGAATTTTTTTTCTTTAAAAACCAAGTCTCATAGCATTTTTTTCAAAAAAAATATTTTTCTATTATCCTATGATTTATAAAATGCACTTTTACCCACGTTTTAATTTATTTTAAAAAAAATCAAAAGAAACATCATTTTCAAAAACAATTCCAATTTGGATTTTACGGAAAATGTGAAAGTAATATTTATTTTAAATTGTACGACATGAACGAAACGTCCCATCATCATGACTGTTATTTTATTTAAATCCTAATTTATTATTTTTCAATATTTTTTTCAAATAAAAGTATTTTTATAATGTTTTATGTTTAAAAAAGTGTATTTCAAAGTGTAAAGGGTATTTTCCTCAAGAAATGTTTTATACGATCTTTAAAAATTATTTTCCATCTAAGATGACATATATTGATGTTACCTATGCTTTACTAAGATATTATCCAACTATACCATTCATATTATTTATTTTAATGGTTTTTTATGAGTATATTTTTAGGAAACCCATTTTCATTCCATGGGTTATACCATGACAAAATTCTAATGAAACTTATTTCTTTTTCCATGAGTTATTCTTTTATGAGATGATGAAATGATTATGAAACCTATCTCTTTTCTATATGTTATGATATAATGAAATGTTTATGAATCCCATTTCACTTCATGGGTTATGATATGATGAAGGATTTATATCCCTACCCCCTCCCCATAAAGTGTACCCCTCCTAGGCCAGAAATGTGAGAAGGGAGATAGTGACACCTGAATCCCCCCTCTAGTAAGCCTCGGGTTGGCAACAAGCACTGAGGGTATAGTAAACACACAAATGGGAGGAATTACCCTCTAAGTGAACACATGTGAAAGAGAGAGATAAGATATACACCAACTAACTCCTACTCAGAAAACAATATAAAAGAAATCCCAAGTACACATATGTAATTTTATGTAAGAACTACTACAATTGGAAGGAAAAACTACAAGTACCAAAAGAATGTAAAATGGTAGTGACCATGAAGCTCGAACAGCTCCTGCAACCCCAAGCTAGTAGTAACCATCCTAATCTATAACCTGCTCCAAGTGACCTGAAAAATAGTTTATATAATTTAGGGTGAGTATAGAAGTATACTTTATAGGATCCTCCCCAAAGCCTCTCATGAGAAAGTAAATAAAACATATTAAATCACAGTGAACAACAAGTGAAACTAACCCATCACCTAAACAGGTATACTATGTTCTCATCCTCACCATGGATACTCTCACCAATTATTTCATACAATAATATATAATATAATAAAGAATATTGAGGGTACCCCTCTACCATTTCCCCACTTCTTTTCCACTTTTCCCCAACGTCGCACGTCTTGAGCATCTCTCTCTAAAGAATCTTGCATGTAGACACCTGGGCAAAGCACCACAACATGCACCTCATACAGCACAACAACTACATCCACATAACCAAAGAAACTAGGTAGTTTTCATGAGCCACTATATCTCTCATAACATGTATCGTATGTTCAGTATTATTCCTCAATCCATTACAGCCCATACTCTAAGTAAGGATTCTCAATCCACCATAGCCTATACACATTACACCTATAGTAGTCCATAGAAAACAATATTCAGAATATATGTGTGTGAATAACAAAAACCCATTACATCCCTCTATACATATATATGGGGAAAACTAACCATCATTCCTTCCAGCACAAGTAACTACCAAGATAAGAGAGTGGGGCCAAAGGGGGTAGTCATCCATCCATCCTCCCACCAGGATATTGGGGAAAACACCCCCCAGGGATCAGAATCATCGGGGTGTTATTTTCCCTAAATAACAGGGTGGAGTAACATATAGAAACACAAAATTACATAATATAGTATAGCTCACAACCACACTATGGACATAACCTAGTCTTATACTCAACTGCAGCTAACGTCTCTTGGACTCCTGGCTGTCATTTATAAGATTAGGTATCCTATAAGAACACAACCATTTAAAGAGATACATTAGATTACTTCATCCCTTTTCATCAGTTTAACTTTATGTTAATTAATTATTTAGCCATTAATTAACCATTATCATTCCACATTACATTTCATTAGCATCATACCAAAATTTCCATGCCCTCCAGGAAAAACCAAACCAAGTCCATAGTTCCTTTTAAATCATAACCTCACCATTGCATCCGAGTAATCTCCAACCCCATGAGTTAACATCATTTATTCAATCATTTATTAATAGAATTATCAATTTTCTATAATTATAGGTATTCTAGAAAAATCATTCTAAGTTTCCAAACATAATGGGATCAACACGGTGAGTATATGAACTACCTGTTGAGTCTTTTCCACCTATAGATGGATTGCAGGCCCATCCATCCTCGAGAAGATAAACATGGAAAGCATGTAGAATACTCCATGCATCTTTTCCTCTTTTGAAATTAGGCTAAGCAATACCATCAGCCTCAAGCAGTGGAAAAAGTAAAGAAGATAAACTAACAAAAAGATTCAAAAAATCATCCAAAATTCACATCTAACCTGTTTCATCATCTATAGTGTCCTCCCTGACACCCACATGCATAAACTGATGCATCTCAACACTCTAGTCATCAACTGCTACTACAACCACTGGGACTCCCTACCCCACATACCATAATATCCTTCCAGGATCACATCACATTACAAGAAGTAGGAAACAACAAGTAACTGGGCTCTTGGACCCAAACAAGTCATTCATCCTTCACTCATAATGAGCACTCATGGATCCAAAGAATAAGGCTCTTGTCCTTTACAATAAATAGGGTAACTCGGAACACTACTAGGAATTATCCTTTATCAACAACTAGTTCTTTAATCCATCTTGAATTAACTAATTAATTATTATTAGGTTCCAACTCTAGGAAACCTAAACAGAAAGAAACCATATCTATCAAAAATTAATTAAACATGCTTACTTCATCAGTTTGATTATAATTAGATTACAACAACAACTAGATTCATTTACATTCCTATTTATCTTTGGGAAATTAATTTACAATTAATCCCAACTTTGTGTTCTTTACCAATTTCCTACAATAATTACATGCTAAACAAGAAATTCATAGATATCACACTATCTAGAAAATAAAGAGGCAATAGCATACAATCAAAACCAATCTGATTCAAATATTTATTATTTCAATTCCATTGTGATCTAGCGGGATAAAATATGATAACTCTACTACTGGACATAAATAGAATAGAGAATCCATGAATCCACTACCTCAAAAAGTTTCTAACATTCTTTGCACAAGAACGTCAAACACAATGGATCACGATCACCTCTCCTGCAACAACTACATCCACCCAAGGACATCATGGAAAAACTGAATCTACCAACACCCAAGAAAGGTCCATTAGAAACATGGAGGTAACATACCCTAATAAGGAAAGGATAAAGGAATGAAACATATCGAAGAACCTAGAAGAACAGAGGTATAACATACCTTATATTGAAGATGAATCGATGTTTCCTGGTTTTACTAAGATAGGGGGTGCACATGTAGTAGGAAAAACTTCAAGGGGAATTGATCCAAGGATTTCAGTTTGATCGTTTGACTCCTCGGGAAAGAAACTTTTTGGGAACCTCATACTAAAAAGAAAACAATAAGGAAGAACAAGGTGGAATGTATCTCAGCCTTTTGAAAATATAAACAGAACAGAGGTTTAGATACAGTTTATATTTTCCATTAAAGGAGGATCTTGTCAGCACAACGTGGATTTACCGAGTAAAGGCATACTGACCCTTAGGAAAAATTAAGATAGGAGTTATGGGCTTTGAATCGGTCTTAATTCCCTTAAAACAAATCTTTGCATGTGTTTTGCGTAAAATGGGAGAAACTGCAAGAAGTTGCAAACAATGTTCACCAGTTGATCTGGAAACATTGTAGCACCTACCAATAGATGAAGATGACTCACCGACACCAATTAATGAAGATGACTAATCGACACTGACAGATGAAGACAACTCATCGACATATGAATATGACTCAACAACACCTATAGATAAAGATAACTCATTGATACTGACAGGTGAAGATGAATCATAGACAATGATAGATGAAGATGACTCACCGACATATGATTATGACTCACCAACACCAAAATATGAAGATGACTCATCGAAAGATGAAGATGACTTAATAAAAGATGAAGATGACTCACCGATAGTATTGTTCACATCTGTCTCAATAACAGCACTATACATATATGTCTCATTGACAGCACTATTCAAATCAATCTCACTGGAAGCACTATTCACATCTTTCTCACCGACATCATTATTCACAAAACTGGAAACATTGTTCACAGAACTAGAAATTTGGAAAAGTGTTGGGAATAAGTCACATTGACCTCCCAGAACACCTCAAACACCAAATTTCATTAAAATAATATACCATAATGGTTCGAGCTATTACATCAGATACCTCTTAAAACATTCTCATCCTCGAGAATCCAAAACCAACCTAGAGAGGAAACAGAAAAAGTGGTCTGAACAACCACCCTTAGAGATACCTCTTAAGGATATCACCACCAAAGGAGCTCAACTGCCACAAAAAGTAACACATGAAGGCACACAAAAACCAAACCCATCTCTTAAACACTCTCCCAAGGAAGATACCTCTTAAAAGAGAGAAATACGCAAAAATAAAAAAAATAAAGCCATCTCATAATAAGAAAAGTTCTAAAACCACAAAACGAACATCATTACAAGAAAAGAGATAAACATCAAACAGCTCAGGGTATTGAGTGTGTATCTATGACTCACATTCCTAGGTACTCTCTTATATGCCACTGTGCTGCCACAACACATGAACCAAGGGGATAGCACGCTCGTGTAACACCTTCTCCTTACAGTCTTGGATCTCTACAAGTTGCTCCTTGAAGGTCGCATCATCATCAACATTGATCTCATCCCAATTGATGATGTGATATTCATCCTGAAGATAACGACGGAGTTGTGACACGCGAAAAACATCATGTACCCGGATCGTCGGCAGAAGAATTGCTACCCAATGCACCACGGCTCCAACACGAGCTAATACCTCTAAAGTCCCAACAAACCAAGGAGAAATATTACTCCCACAACCAACACTTTTTTCCCATAATGGGGAGTCTCCTTTAGAAACATGTGATCCCAGACGTCAAACTCCAAAGGTCTCCTTCTATGATCAGCATAGGATTTCTGACGATCCTGCACTACCTTCATCCTCACACGAATCACCAGAACCATATCTATCATGTTCTATACTAGTTCCAGCCTAAGAATTGTTGACTCTCCAACCCCAATCCAACACAAAAGAGAATTAAAAGGTTAGACATACAAGGATGAAAATGGTGCCACATTGATGGTGTAGTGGAAACTATTTTTTTAGGAGAACTCTACCAAGGGTAAGTGCCTAATCCATGAGCCTCCAAAATCCAAGACACAAGAGAGAAACTTGTATTCAATATTCTAGATGGTACGCTCTGTCTGACCATTCATCTACAGATGAAAATAAGTGCTAAGGAATAGTTGAGAAACAAAATCATACTGAAGTCCTCTCCACACCCTGGAGGTAAAATGAGGATCTTGATCATAAATGATCATCCTCAACACTTCATGGAGTCTCACCACATCCTCTAGATAATTCCTAGAAAAAAACTCCATTGAGTTCGACTCCTTGATTGCTATGAAGTGGGATGATTGCATAAAATGATCCACAAATACCCATATAGAATCATATCCTCCCTGGTCTTGAGGTAAACTAGTGAAAAAGTCCATTGATATGTCCTCCCACTTCCATTTAGGAACATTGAACAGATGCAGAAACCCACCAGGAACACAGTGCTCATCCTACACCTTCTAGAAGACCAAACATCGAGACACAAGATCCACAACTGCATGCTTCAACCCAAGACACCAAAACTGACTCCTCAAAGAACGGTACATACTTGTTATGCTAGGATTTAATACTAAGGGAGAACTATGGAACTCTATGATAATTATCTCTCGCATCACTAAAGGAATGAAAATCCTTTCCTGAAACAACACCTAGTGTTGTTTATCCTTAGACAAGCCATCAGGGGCCTCGCCACAAACAACTCGGTCTCTATAGACCTCCACCTCAAGATCACCCAATTGGGAATATTCCACCTACTTCATCAAATATGATTGCACCATCATCTTAAAAAGACAAACTCTTCCCCCAAATTCTCCCATATCGAGGTATAATGATGAAAGTTCTTCTATTTCACTCTAGGAATCACCTAATTCACACACTGCATCACTGCGTGGCTTCCTTCTTAGTGCGTCATCTACTAAATTCCCCTTACTAGTTGTATACGGTATTTTGAATTCATAATCCTATAAAAAATTCATCCACCGACATTGTTTCAAGTTCAAGTCACACTGGGAGAAAACACACCACAAGATTTTATGATTGGTGAAGACCACAAAGCACTCTCCGATGAGGTAATGTCTCCACAACTTCAGGGAAAACACCACTACTGCCAACTCTAGATTTTGGGTGGAATAATTACACTCATGGGGACATAACTACCAAGAATCATATGAAATGAATGATCTCTACAACAGAAAACATCCTAACCCCAGACATGATGCATCACAGAAAATGTCAAAATGAACTCCTTCTGCTGGAAAACAATGAACAGGGGCACTAACGAACTTCTCCTTCAGATACTTGAAAGCTTAATGATACTGATCATTCCATATCAATACTTGATCCTTCTTTTTCAACACTATTAGAGGAGTTCTAAGCCAAGATAAATCGACTATGAACCTCCTGCAATAGCCTGAAAGACCAAGGAAACTTCACACCTCTTCCATTGTCTTGGGGGATTCCCAAGACAGAACTGCTTCTATCTTTGATGGAACCAAATATACTCCATGATGGGATACAAAATTCCCTAAGAAACAGACTTCTTAAGGCCAAAACTCACACTTTGAAAACTTACCAAACAGCTATTGTCGATGAAGAACTCCCAAAATGGCATGAAAATGATCTGAATTCTCCTCCTTGGACACAGAGTACACAAGGATGTCATCGATAAAAACCACCAAAAACTTATCCAAGAACTCATGAAAAACATCATTAATTAACCCCATGAACACAGCTATAGCATTTATTACACCGAACGTCATCACCAAGAACTCATAATTCCCATGACGACAAAGGAAAGCAGTCTTCGGAATATCCTCATCCTTAAAACGCATTTGATGATACTCAAACCACAAATCGATCTTTGAGAACCAACTTTCCACCTTTAGTTGATCAAAAAAGTAATCAATATGTAGAAGAGGATAAATATTCTTCACTATCACTTTGTTCAAGCGATGATAATCGATACACAGCTGCAAATTATCATCATCCTTTTCCACAAACAAAACTGGTGCACCCCATAGTGACACACTCAAATAAACAAAACCACACTATAAAATAATATTGAGCTATATATGCTACTCTAGAAAATCAGAAGGTTACATCCTATATAGAGAAATCGAGATAGGAGACCCTCCTAGCTGTAGCTCAATCCTGAACTCGATCTCTCATCAAGGAGGTAACGCTACAACCTCTTTTAAAAAGACATCAGGGCACTATTCAATGACCCTGGGAAATGCCGACTTCTAAACCTCTGATGAACTCAAAATCAACTCATCCATCAAGGATGACAAGAAAGGAACTCATCTTCAACCCATCTGAGGGTATCACTCACCAACAAACACTTCTGGATCTCGATCAGCATCGATGAATACCACCTACCTCTATAAGAAATCCACAATATCCTACACTGAATAAAACCAATACATGCTAAGTATAACACTGTATGGTTGTATTTGTAAACATATGAAATATCCCCAATAGCGGTGTTTCCCCAGCACTAGCTCTCAATATCTACATACTTCAAACAAGTCATCTCGACCTCCAACTAGCATAGTCAACACCCAGGGCACTATAAGTCTCTCTACCTCAAGTCCCAAATCATGGATAAGGGCAGGTGATATGAAGGAGTGAGTCACTTATGAATCAAGAAAGGAATAAACCCAAGTAGAAAACAAGAAAAGGGTACCTAAAACAACATCTGGCTCACCTGGCTATGGCAACGCTAAAGCATGAAGCTGAATATGAACTGATCCACGACCTCTTTGGCCCTGAGGATGACCACCACCATGGAAATGCTCTGCACTCTGAGGATGGGGAGCATCCCAGGGTTGTCCTCTTCCTGTCCCATATTCTCTCTACTGATCCAAAGATAGTGCAACATACTGCTACTGCCTCAGCTGAAACTACCTCAATGGAGGAACTTGAAGTGGAACATCTGGCACACACTAACTACTCAGAAAGGTTGGGCACTCTTGTAACCAATGACCTCAACCTCCACATTAAAAACAAGTGTCTGATCCCTTAGAATAGGTCTGAGATTTGATTATCCTAGATAAATGAGATACAAAGGGATGGGACTTACCCCCAGCCGAATGGAAACTCTTCTGCCCTAAAAACCGGGAACCCTATACCACATCTCTACTTCATGATGAATCCTAAATACTCACCTATAATGAAAATATGATTCTAACTAATGTCCTCTCAATGATATCTACCCTCTCTAGAAACTCGAGATATGTCATCAGTATAAATAGGGTGGCCTGGAGCTGGATCTCTAGACACAAAGCCTACTCAAAATGCCTCGCCCTAGCCTCCTCATCTGGTAATAGGTCTGAAGCATATTACAAAAGGATCTTGAAATGGATCCTAAAATCTCACACATTAGAGCTTCCCTACTGAAGGGTAAAAAACTCTGGGCGACTGGCCACCTTCACTATCGAATATATAAACTCATCTTTGAACTACTCTCGAAACTTATCCCACGAGACCGCTGACTCCTTATGATCCTTAAGAAACAAGAACCACCACTGCCTCATAGCCCAGCAAAGCATCATCACAACCAATGACACCCAGTGATCTTTCTAAGCACAGATTGAACTGAAGGCTATCTGAACCTCCTCCAACTAGTCTTTTGTGACTTCATCTGGAACAAATACATCATACTTCTATAGACTCTAATGATGACACTCTTGGAGTATCCTCCTCTAAGTGTCGTCATCGTCAACCTCTACTCTATAGCGATCTGTTGGAACAGCCTGCTAGGCATCTACTACACAAACCGGATGAGGACATCAACCTAGAGCCATACCTATAAAAGGAAGAATATTTAGAATTCCTAAAATTGGAATATGGAAGAGTTTTACATTAATTAATTGTTTTCTTTTATTCATTTTAGGCTAAAATATCCCAAGGTCTACCCATTCAAACATAGGTCCAAATAATAATGATTCATGATCCTTTCCTAGGTGTATACCTTGAAAAAAGTATCACCTTATTTAGTAGCCACTATAAACTTAAAGGTCTATGCATCAGATCACAGGGGGGGAAAATACCCATGTATTAGCCAGTCTCTCATGTTTACATTGCTTTCTAAACTTAACTGAAATTATTTCCCTACCAACCCATGAAATCTCACCTATTCCTAACTTCAAACTATACCATATCCCTCAACCAGACCGCTGATACCACTCTGTCATGAAACCCTCCCTAAAAAGTGTACCCCTCTTAGGCGGACAATGTGGGAAGGGGGATAGTGACACCCGAGACCTACCTCCAGTAGGCCCCAGGTTGGCGACTAGCACTGAGGGTATAGTAAACACACAAATGGGAGGCATTACCCTCTAAGAGAACACATGAAAAAGATAAAGATAATACAGACACTAACCAACTTCTGTTTAGACTACAATATAAAAGAAATAGCAAGTACACATATCTAATGTCATGCAAGAACTACTACAACTAAAAGGAAAATCTACAAGTACCAAAAAAAGTAAAATGGCAGTGACGACGAAGCTCGAACAACTCATGTAACCCCAAGCTAGTAGTAACCAGCCTAATCTCCAACCTGCTCTAAGTGACCTAAAAAATATTTTATATAATGTAGGGTGAGTATAATAGTATACTCAGTAGGATCCCCCCTAGAGCCTCTCATGAAAAATAAAATAAAGCATGCTAAAGCACA
This sequence comes from Viscum album, assembly GCA_963277665.1. Taxonomy (NCBI): domain Eukaryota; kingdom Viridiplantae; phylum Streptophyta; class Magnoliopsida; order Santalales; family Viscaceae; genus Viscum; species Viscum album. The sequence continues at coordinate 2,106,108,468 of OY728152.1, forward strand.
GTGAACAACAATTGAAACCAACTCATCACTTAAATAGGTATACTATGTTCACATCCACAACATGGATACTCTCACCAAGTATTACATAAAAGAGTATATAATATAATAAAGAATATTGAGGGTACCCTGCTACCACTTCCCTACTAGTTTTCTGTTTTTCCCCAATGTCGCACGTCATGAGCATTTCTCTCCAAAGAGGATTGCTCGAAGACACCTGGGAGAAGCACCACAACATACACCTCATACAAGACAACCACCATGTCTACATAACCAAAGTAAATAGTTAGTTTCTAGAAGCCACCACATCTCGCATAAATTGTATCATACGTAGGGTATTATACATCAATCCATTACAGCCCATACACCGAGTAAGGATCCTCAAGCCATCCCAGCCTATACACATTACACCAATAGTAGTCCATAGGAAACTATATCCAGAATATATGTGTATGAATAAACACAAGCCATTATAGCCCTCTGCACACATATATGGGGAAAACTAACTATTGTGTTGATCAGTACAAGTAACTACCAATAGAAGAGAGTGAGGACAAAGGGGTTAGTCATCCATCCTCCCACCAGGATTTTTGGGAAAACACCCACCCCCCTTCCCCCCACCCAAGGCTCAAAATACCCAGGGTGTCAGTTTCCATAATTGAAAGGGTGGAGTAGCATATAGAAACACAAAATTATAGAATATAATATAGCTCACAACCACACTATGGGAATAACCTAGTCTTAGACTCAACTGCAGTTAACTTCTCTCGAACTCCCGACTTCCACTGTTAAGACTATGTATCCTATAAGAACACAAACATTTAAAGAGATACATTAGATTACTTTACCCCCTTTTATCAATTGTTCTTTATGTTAATTAATTATTTAACCATTATCATTCCACATTACATTTCATTAGCACCACACCCAAAGTTCCATGCCCTCTAGGCACAACCAAACCAAGTCCACATTTCCTTTAAATTGTAACCTCGCCATTACATCCCAGCAACCCCCAACCCCATGGGTTAATATCATTTATTCAATAATTTATTAACAGCATTATCAATTTTCCATAATTCCAGGAATTCTGTAAAAATCATTCTAAGCTTCCAAACACAAGGTTCTCAACACGGTGAGTAGATGAACTACCCATCAAGTCTTTTCCGCCTATAGTTGGAGAACATTCCCATCCATCCTTGATAATCTAAACATAGAAATCATGTGACATACCCCGTGCATATTCACCTATTTTGGAAGGAGTTTAAGTAAGACCATCTACCTAAATCAATGGGTAAAGTAAAGATGATAAATAAACAACAAGATTCAAAAAGCATCCATCATTAAAATCTAACCCATTTCATCATCTCTGGTGTCCTCCCCAACACCCACATGCATAAACCAATGCATCTCACCACTCTATGAATAAACTACTGTTACAACCACTGGGCCTCCCTACCTCACATACCACAACATCCTTCCAGGCTCACATCACATCATAATCAGTAGGAAACAACAAGTTATTGGGCTCTTGGACCCAAATAAGGCATTAATCCTTCACTCATAATGAGCACTCACGGCTCCAAAGCGTAAGGCTCTTAGCCTTTACAAGAAATAGGGTAACTCATAATCCTACCAGGAATTATACTTTATCAAAAACCAATTATTTAATCCATATTGAATTAAACTATTCATTATTAGTAGGCTCCAACTATGGTCAACCTAACTAGGAAGCTACCATAGCTATGACAAATTCATTAAATATGCTTACTACATCAATTTGATTATAATTAAATTACAAAAACAATTATATTCATTTACATTCCTCTTTATCTTTGGCCAATTAATTTACAATTAACCCCATTTTTAAATTCTTTACCGATTTTCATAAATAACGACATGCTAAACTAGCGAAGCATAGATGTCACATTGTCTATCAATTCAAGTGGAAAAATCATACAATCAAAACCAATTCTTTAATCTGGTTCAAATATTTGTTATGTTAATTACATTATGATCTAGTGGAATAAAACATACTGACACTACTATTACAAAGAAATATAATAGAGAATCCAAAAATCCGCTATCTCAAAATTTTTCTAGAATTATTCTCATGAGAACGTCCAACAGAATAGATCACAATCACCTCTCCCGCAATGACCACATCCACCTGAGGATGTCGCGGCATAACCGTGTCAACCAGTACCCAAGAAAGGTCTATTAGAAACATGGAGGTCACATTCCATAACATGGAAAGGAGAACGAAAGGAAATATATCGAAGAACCTAGAAGAACAGAGGTATAACATAGTTTATATCAAAGACATATCGATGCTTCCTGATTGCACCAAGATATGGGGAACATGTGGAAGGAAAAACATCAAGGGGAATATATCTAAGGATTTGAATTCAATCGCACAACTCCTCGATAAAGATAGATTATGGGCACCTCATACGAATAGGAAAACAAGAAGGAAGAACAAGGCAGGATGTATCTCGGCCTTTTGAAAATCTAAACAAAGCAATGGTTTAGATATGGTTCAGATTTTCCATTAAAGGCGGATCTCATCAAGACTATGCAGTTTGAACGAGTAAAGTAATCCCATAACTTAGGAAAAATTAATATAGGATTTATGGGCTTTGAATCGGCCTTAATTTCTTTAAAATAAGGATTTGAATGTGTTTTACATCAAAGAAAATGTCAAAGAGGAGAAAATATAGGAAGGTGGAAACACTATTCACTGGTTGATCTAGAAATACTATAGAACCTACCAAGAGATGAAGATAACTCACTAACACTGATAGATAAAGATGACTCACTAATAGATGAAGATGTCTCACCGAAACTGACAGATGAAGATAACTCACCGATACTGATAAATGAAGATGACTCACTGACACCGATAGATGAAGATGACTCATCGACAGATGAAGATGACTCATCGACAAATGAAGATGACTCACCGACACTGACAGATAAAGATTACTCACAGACACTGATAGATAAAGATAACTCAACGACACTAAAAGATGAAGATAACTCACTGATAGAATTATTCACATCTATCTAACTGAAAGCATTGTTCATATCTGTCTCACCATCAGAACTATTCACATCTGTCTCACCGACATCACTTTTCACATCTATCTCATCGATAGAACTATTCACAAAACTGGAAACACTGTTCACAGAACTAAAAATTTGGAAAATTATTGGGAATAAGTCACCTTGACCTCCTAAAACACCTTAAACACCATATTTTAGGAAAGTAATAGACCAGAGAGGTTCGTCCTATTACAATTTTTGATCTTATAAAATACATAAATGTGGTTTCATTATGAGATGGGTGAGACCTATATCTTTCTCCAATGCATTAGGTAAATATGGATAACTCGTGAGTAAATATGCTATGTGTGAACATGATTACATGTTCACAATGTTATGTGTGAACTTGATTACATTGTTATAATATTATACGTGAACCTAATTACATGTTCACAATATTATGTGTGGATGTGTTTCTCATTTCCATAATGATATTCGTCGAACTATCTTTCATGTTCATAATGTAATGGATGGACCAGGTTACATATCCAAAAGTTTTTACGAGGACCTGATTTCATGTCCTTAACTTAATGAGTGAAATTGTCTTTATTTTTACATGTTTATAATTTTATAATCTAATATTTATGACAAAAATAAATTTCTTACTCCAATCTTATTCCCTCATGGCTCGTGTTATTTGATTTCTTTATGATTTGTGTCTTGTGAACTATCAATATTTATTCCATGACTCAAGATTATAATATTTTATATGCAGGTTATAGTTTTTGAATATTATTCTCATGCACTCATACCCCTATGCTCATATTATTCTTTAAATATTTCCCTTGTTCACCCCTACTGAGCATCTAATATCACCCTTTTTTATGTTTCCTTTCCCTAGGTTGGGAGAAAAGTTTTTCAAGAGGGGGTAATAAATAGAAAGATCTTTATTGGAGACACTAAATATCTTTCATGAATTAATAAGATTATGTTCCAATTTTCTAAAGGCACTAAACTATTATGGTCTTTAGGCATGTGTTTGTGTAATGTATTGAATATTAATCTAAAAAGATACAATATCTATATAGGATAATCCAGGGTCACTATAGTTGGTATTATAGGAAAATTTTAGCGAACCTTTGGAAACTAGGATTAAAAAATTTTAATATGATCCCTAAGGATATTTTTAAGGATATTTCTAGGGATGTCTCAAAGGATAAATATAAGGATGAGTCTAAGTATAGGAAAATGCATTGGAATTTTAGTAAAGGATAGAGCAAGTGGTTTACAAGTAATTACATCCCTATATGGATACTACAAGTGGATATGGATCTAGAACAGAGGCACCTGGGGGTAATAACTATAAGAATACTACATTGATCTAGACTCAATCATTACCTAGTGCATGAAAATGAGCCTTGCAGTACACTTGTTTTGACACTCCAGGGGGATATGCTTTGGAAATTCACAAACTCTTTATGAACCATTATGAAGGATTTAAATAGATGATGACTATGAATGGACTAGTATAAACCTAATTTCTCATAGATTAAAAATAAGGTGTCATGATTTTGACATCTTATAAGTTGTTTTCATGATTATTTGGTTTCTAATTATAATTAGTGTTTCTCACACTATGTTTTTTGGTTTTAGTCGATGGTAAGAACTGGAAGAAAATTGGTTAACATTGAATTTGATGGAAATTTTACTAATGAGAAGCTAAATGGGATAATGAATGGATTGAAGGATATTGTGATTATTCTTAATCAGTTATCATGAAACATGATTAAAAATGTGCACCTTAACTAAATTTTGGAATCACTAAAGAAGAGAAGGATAGATTTCACAGACAGTTCAGGTAGTAGAGACCATGGAGGAAATAATATTCAGTTTACTATATATTGATAATGTGGAAAGAATAACTCCAAGGAATGTCTCAAAGGAATGAGAAGATGTTTTATGTGTGGATAAGATGATAATAGTGTAAGAAATTACTGAGGGAAAATGAAAATCTCAGTTAATTAAATGGATGGGCATATTGGTATTCCTGAGGTATTATTAATTGATGAATGCTTTAAATTTGGAAAGTATGGGAATTCTACAAATAAATTTCCTAGGGGGAAATCTCATGAAGAGAATCGGAAAAGTGGTATGATTAATGGTTAGACTGTTGATGTTTAACAGACTATGAATGACATATGAAAGGAAAGAGGTATTAGAGAATAAGATGAAGAAGCCTAGTTAATGGATTAAATATGAGGTGGAATAATCTAAGTGTTTATGTATTGGAATTCAATAATTATGTTATATAAATATATATAAGGATTATTTTTCTAATTATTTCATTAAATATTTTCAATAATGTGTTAAATGGTGCTGATATACTAGAAAAGTGATTTAATGGCAAGGTTATATTTTTATTATAGTAAGATAACCCTTAATATGTACTAAATGTTGAGATAGTGTTGTTGGGATAAAGAGATGTTGGATATGAATTAGTAAATTGGATAGTACTAATTACATTAGAATTAATTAATGATTTGTGGAAAAAAATTATTCTATCATAGATGGAGTTTACAATATTTTTGGATTTAATAAATATATCCAATAATCTTTGTTTTATTTAAGTAATATGTAATCGTGTATCTTTTCAATAAATTTTTATGGTAATTCATGTTATTATCATCCATCCAATGGCCCGAAGGCCTTCATTGTTTATTGATTTTTGATAATATGCCTTTCCAGGGGTGAGGTGGAACCCTTAAAAGGCTCATAGGCATAAGTATTACATGGCCAGTAGGCCTTAGATGAATTCATTGCTCGTAGGCTTCAAACATAACATACAACCCAGACTAACTACTTGGAACTGCTCCTCCCCAGTATCTTCATCATGAAATCAGCTCTCCACCTTCACATGGTTGTTCGGCTAGGCTATCTCGTGCATGCATAGGCTTGTCCCGATGGAAGGTGTAATACCCTATCATTCTAGAAATCTGTGTAGCTTCTGCTGTGATGAGATTGTGCATGTGAACTAGAATGAAATAAAGTTAGTATATCTTCTTATGGAAATTATTCAACTTTTTGAAAAGGATCTTCAAATAAAATTTTGGTGTGTTATCATCATTCTTTTTAAATCAATGAACTTTTTCATTCCACTTTGGTTTATGGATTTAAGTTCGTTAACCTTATCTAGATCACACACTTTATTGTGATCAATGTTATCTATCACTTTCCATCAGTATTTGGGTGTTATTTGTTTATTCTATGTTCATGTTCTCACTTCCCACTAATTTTATTCTATTTGGAAACCTAATATGTGTTATTTCATATGACTTTTGAAAATACTTTCCTCTTTTTCAAGAGGATGTTTTATTAACCCTTTTTATAATGTGGGTTTCTATGAAAGAAATTTCAAATGTTAAACCTTTGATGACTGAGATTAATTTTGAGGTATAAATTCATTTTAAGGGGGGTGGAATGTAACACCTCAATATTTTATGAAAATTTTTTCTCAAATTAATTTAATCTTTTTGATATTTTGTGTTACACACAACACTGGGTTTAGCTTATGTTATACACAACATTGAGTTTAGATTTCATTAAATGAAACACTAATCTTATCTTACATTATATGAAATAATTAATTTTTCTTGTGTTACACACAACATTAAATTTATCTTGTGTTACACACAACATCTATTTTAGCTTGCGTTACACGCAATGTTGAGTTTAAACGAAATGTGATATATTATTAAAATGTTATTATTTAATATGATAGTTATTACCTAGCTGTTAGAATGTAGGGTATGAATGATATTAACTAAATTATGAAAATATTGTTTAAACATGTATTTAAGATGAATTATTTGGTGTCTAATTAATTAGAAATGAAAATAAGAACCATTTGAAAATAAACTCTTTTTCTGAAAAACTATTTTCTTGAGAAAAAACATGTTTTACATCAATAAATTAAAGAAATAAATTTTAGTGAATGATTTAAATGAAATTTATGTACTATATACTCATTATAATTTTTAACTTTCATATTATATGTTTTTTATACGAGAAATAAGAATAAATCTAATTTTATGCTTAAAACTGTATTTTTCTAAAAAGTGGTGTGTTGCATTTTGTGAACTTATTTTAAAATTAATTTTTGAAAATTTTAGAAAATAAATTTTATAAAAAAAACATCATTTTTTAAATAATCATATCAAAATTATCTTAGGGTGAATTTTGATAATTTTATAAAAAGATTTATTTTTTGTTGAACAGTGAGCAATACAAAGTTTTACTTGAAAACTGTCTTTTCATTTAAATTAATTATAATGTTAAATTGTATTTTTAATTATTTTTAAAGTGAAATTAATTAAATTTTTCATCAATTAATCCAATTTATATAATTTTAATAATTGTTTTATTTATTTTTGATATAAAAACATTACAAACTTTTGAATTTTTTCTTGTTAAAACCATACTTTTATGTCGAGTCTGTAGGACTAATTTTCAATTAAATTTTACTGCTTATGTGAATTTAATTTTTGAATATGGATTAAATATTTGGAATAATAATAATTTATATTTTCTAGTATGTTAAAATTAATTTTTTGACCAAAATTAATAGTAAAAATAGTAAAAATTATTTGTTGTGGTTAAGGTAAAAATGGTTTTACTGAGGGTTAAACTAAAAAGATAAGGGTTAAAATAACAAAAAACTTAACCAAACCCCATTTTATATCCATATTTCAACCTTATACCTTATATTATGTATAATGGTATAGTATTAGTTCCTTTTGACATGAACACAACGTGGGTGGAATTCTCTCTTTCAAAAAAATTACAATTGTGCCACTCACCTAACTTATAAAAGGACACTCCTTCTCCTCTTTAATTCACACCTTAAAAACTTTTTTTATAGGCCAGGAACTACCCAAATAACTTCAAAACATCCCCCCTTTCATTATATAAGACTTATATTGGACATAAATCCAACCAAGTAAGTATTTTTTCATAAACCTAATGACGATACCTGAAGAATAGGTAATGTTCATCAATGAGCGTTTTTGTTTTATTTATTCCTCCACCTCATTTAATTATTATTATAACATTATTATATAGTAAAATAAGTATCTTACATATACTGATATTTTTTTATTTCAATTTAATTACCTACAACCATCTCTACTTCCACCGAATGGGTTATGAAATCATCATTCGTGTGTACGGAGGACTACTGCCTCACGAACCGATGTCATTCATTTTTTCCATTACCGCATCTCAAGGTTGGTTATGATTATAGATATAAAATATACATATGATATTTATATAATTATTATACCTATTGAGAAATATCATATATACATTTTTAAATTTCTATTCCATATGGGATACGATAACGTCGTTCGTGTATACGGAGGACTACCACCACATGAAGCGATGTGATTTGTTTTTCACTAATTCCTTACATAGAAGATAATAAGGATAAATATATGTGATATAAATGATATAATTATGATATTAATTAAAGATTTATCATTTTTAAAATTTAATATATCATTTTCTTTATTAACTTTTCACTCACTGAAAGATGATAACATCGTTCGTGTATGTGTGGACTGCCGCCTTCACGAAGCAATGTGGCTCTATTTTAATCACCACACCACATGGATAATATGTATAAGTATATAATATTTTATTTATTATATTATTATCATTATGAAAATATAATATATTACTTACCTCCTTTCCATAATGATGGTAAAAAAATGGAAACCTTACTCATGCATAAATAAGGCATACTGTCTCCATGATCGTAACGTACTTCATTTCTCAAAACCAACTTTCATGATTGGTATTAAAAATATAATTTATTAATAAATATTATAATTATTTAATTATTATTATTCTATATATTATGGGACCATGATCAAATTATGATGACCTAAAATAAAAAATCAAGACATAAAAGAAAAACAAAGCAGTATTACCCAAAACATGACTTTAACATGGAATTGTTAATAAATGGGTAATTAAAGGATATAAGTAAATATTATATGATATGATATATATAATAATATTTGTTTAATATAGTTATAATAAAATTATGTTTATTATACAGGAGGTTGTAAAGAGCATGAAGGAAGTCAAGACTTATGGTAAGGGATTTCTAGTCTCTCTTTTATTTCTAGGAGACATATGAAAATTCACCACTCATTTTTTTATGTGGTGTATATAATACCCCTTTTAAATTTTATATCATGAATCCAATTATTTTAATTATATTGATATTTTCATTTTATGTTATTATTTATTATGTATTATGATTCAAAATATTACTAAAGCGGTAAGGGATTTCCGTATCACTTTTAACTTCTGTGATCCAAATGTCATGTTAATCACCTATTTTTTTTATGCGGTGTATATACTAACCATGAATGTATTTTATGATTATTATAATGAGAATTAGTTGTATTTATGTATCCATTTTAGGATCTCTATTTCATGGGATTTACAGTTAAAATGTTACCAAAGCAGTTGGGGATTTTTGTCTCAATTTTCCTTCTTTGAGACATATGTTATGTTATGCATATATCTTCTCTTGTGGAATGTATATACATAACAATCGACATTTAATATAATTAATTTTTTATCCTGGTGATATTTTAAGTTTCATTAAATGTTATTATTTCATGGGTCTTATAATTCAAAGTTTCCAAAGTGGTGAATATTTTACATTACAATCTCATCATCTATCAGGATTGTTTTTTATTATGTTTCCAATGATAAAATAATATAATCCATTTATAAAGAAACTCATGAATTTTATTCTAATATAGTTATTCATGATATTTCCAAGTAAAATTTCCATTTTCACTTCTTTTTACTTAAAATAATTGAGAATGGTTTTTAATAAAATCTGACTTTATTTCTCTCTTCCGTCGGAAATCCATTTTCTTTCAAAATCATGTTTTCTAAAAATGTTTTCAAAAAAATGTTTTATTAATCTCTTATGATTTCTAAAATAAATTTTTACCCATTTTTTATGTAAAATCCCAACCTTCCACAGTACGTTTTCCCTTTTAATAATGTAATAGCTTGCGTTGTACGCAACTTGGAGTTTTAACACACCATGACCAATCAAACTAGCTGTTATGAATAGTAATACCCACTTTTTGAAATTTTATAAATTTTATCTTTTAAAATGGACTTCATTTTTGGATTCTGAATATCGAATTTAGATTAGGGGGAATTTTTGGTATTTTTCTGAAAACTTTCAATTTTTGATTAATAGTGAAAAAACATTGCGTTATTGGTTAAAACCGACTTTTTATTTAAATAATTAGTTATTTTATTTGAATTTATTTTATGTAAAAATAGATACATAATACCTATATATATTCAATATAATTCATTAGAGTCATTTTATAATAAGTTTAGATATATAAAATTTTATCGAACTTTTTACCATCTCTTACCCACCTCCTAGAGGCATTTCATATTTGTATAAAACTTAATTTTACCGCTTATGTGAGTTGAATTTCAGAAATACAAGAGACACGGTTAATATCAGTAAGTAAAATGTGGTTCAATAAGATGAAAATAATTGTTTGGTGAATAGTAACTTTTGACTTTTATTTACCACGGTTAAAAGTAAATAGGGTAATAAAGGGTAAAAATGATATCATAATTACCCAAAAACATGTCCTAATTCTATTGGATAAGTATAATTCGACCAAAAACAAACTTAGGAATAAATTATGATCCCCTTTGGTCCACTTGAATTAGATTAGGACATTTATTACTATTTTATCTAAAGAAGAGTTAAAAAAGTTAAAACCAAAGTTTATTAACTAAACCATTTTTAATATAGGGTTATACATAAGATAAAATCGAATATAAATATTAATTAGAAATATAATAATATTTAATATATAATGGTATTTTATTTATAATTTTTAGACATTAAATAATTAAATTTATTTATGACACAATGATGATACAGTAATTACCTTATTAATGATTGATTAAAATAATTGAAATTATAAATATCCAAATAAATATGATTTGAAACTTTTAATGAATTCCACTAATTCTATAGGTTAATATGAAATTTTAGGGTTGATTGAATGAATTTTTTTCTAACTAATAATGTTGTTATGAATTTAACAAAAACAAAATACCAAATAGTGTCAAAATTGACATAAAAGAGTTTTTAAAACAAATATTATATTATTAATTGATATTATATTCCTAAAAATCTAAGGCACAAAAAAAGGGCTTAAATAATATTATATATGTCATTAATGAACCACTTGAGGTTCTCTTGTAAATTTATAGTAAGTTTATTAACCATATAATATAAAAATACAAAGAGACATGGTAAATATAAAACTATTTAACTAAGAGTTAAGTCTAAAAGATAAGGTTAATATAGTGACCCAAACATATCTGAAACCTATTGGTTGAGTGGTTTTCGACCCATCCCCACCTTATCCTCGAAATAAATAATTTTGGAGCCATTAGAAACCGAAAATGATTTTATTATAAAATAATATTTCAATCTTTTCCTAAGGTGCTCCTCACCCCTCTTATAAAAGGGCACTTCCCCTTCTCTCAAATTCACACCTTCAAAGGAATTTGGCTAGGCCAAACCCTGCCCAAATATCCTCTCAACTATCCTCCCTTCATACAAGAGTCATTACTTTAGTCATAAAACCAACCTAAGGAGCCCTTTTGATCAAATCAAAGGGAAGAACTCGAAGAAGAGGTAAATATTTCATCACCTCTTTCAAGTTCTTTTCTTCTTCCACTTCCTCTTTCTTTGTTGTTTACAATCTAAAATAAAAACTGCAGTATATTCTATATACTGTGATGTTATTATAAAAATGGTACAACCATATTCATTATTCTATCCATCCTATAAATGACAAATTCACCATACGTGCGTACGTATGGATTACCGTCTCCACGTCGTGGTGTAGTTTGTTATTCAAACACTTCATCATTTGGATGGGTATAATAATGAGTATAAATGATTTAAATAATAAATATAACATGATAATTATTCTTTATATATGATATACCATACAATTATATACGATGTTAATATCAAAAGAATGATATTGTCGCTTGTGTGCACGTACATATTACCGTCTCCACGAACACGATGAGATTCATTCCCCATCATATCCATTCAAGCCTAATTTTCATTTTATGATTAAAAATAATGTTTAAAGACTTAATATCATTCTTAATATGAATAAGATACATCCTATCCATAAAAACCAATACTTATGTAACAAATCATATAAAGGAAAACGAATCAGTTAAAACGTGAAACGATGATACTACTGAAATATCATTTACAAAGAAATATTAGAAGATCATATATGATATCATATTAATGTATATGGTACTTGTATAATTTAATAACAATGATTTCACCATTATACAAGATTTTAACCTACCCTCAACCAAGGAAATGTACAAGGTAAGAGTTAATTTCACAATCTCTTTATTATATGAGGTTGTTTTTACGTAAGTATCTACTGGGACCTCTTTATCATCCACATCCATGTTTTCTTAAAAATGTATTTATAAACATTTTTTTACTATTTACTAGATAATGGGTTAAATTCATTTATACCCTTATTTTACCTTATATGTTTTGAAAGGAATCTTTGCATCGTTTTCCAAACAAGGTATTTTATGACCTTTTCGACAAAATTAAGGTAAGAATGTTTTTTTAAAATTATACGGCGGGTGCGGCTATTTTCCACCGTTATAACATCATCGAAGCTTCCCTTACAAGATTATAATAATATTTTCAAAATAAATGTTTCATTTTATAATTATATGACTTTTAAACTATTTCAAAATAAAAAAGAGATATTTCTCTAAAAAAAGTTTTGATTTCATCTATGTCAACATCCTTTGATGGATTTTAAGCTTATTTGAAGTTGATTTATTATGATACAAAACTTCCATATTTTATTGAAGATTTTGTGATATGTTTGAATTTGGATGTGTTATTTTTACACCATTCATGGTTTATAGATAAAGTATTGACATTTCATATGCTAGTTTTAATACGAATGTTTATGTTATGTTTAAACCTTTTCATATAAGGAATGAATTGGACTTAGTAAGTGACGGGTGGAGCCTGTTATAGCTTCTCGATGCATCAGTAGGTCTCATGAGACAAACTAGTGTCTTGGAACAAGGCCTTGACAAAATCTTATTTGCAGTCTTGGCATAAGGCCTTGACTATGTGGTTATGAAGTCTGGCATTATTCATTCCATCATTATGAAAGTGGCCATTGATATTGCATGTGAATATTTGACTAGTAGAATATCCATGTGAATAAGTAAATGGAATTATTTGATTTTATCTATTCCATATTATGCTGAATTTAAAGTTTAAAAGGATTTTCTTTTAATCTTATACATTGCCTTAAATGTTTATGCTTATTTATGAAAGTTCCTGCTATATTGTTATCCTTACTGTGCATCTGAGATCACCTCTTTCAATGTTTTATTTTTCCTAGTAAACGAAGAAGTATATTATGACTGACCTACAGGGATATTATAAGGGATATGAGTGTGGCCTATGGAGACTATGTTGTTGTATTTTTTCATTTTATAATGTAATGTAAAACTTATGAATGTATCTAGTATTTCCAAGGCTACTAAACTAATCGGTATTTCGAGACTTGATTATTTGTGATCATGCCAATGTTATGTAATAATGCACCGACTCTGGGTAACTAGGGTCGGGGCGTTATAGTTTGTATTATAGGAATTTTAGTACAAACCTTAGAAGATAGATTTAGAAAAACTCTAATTAGAGAACATTACCCTAAGATTGACTTTGAGGATTGGTATAGAAGAAATTCCTAGAATTTTGGTACTGTAGAGATTTTGTGAGTTTTCCAAGAAATGCATCCATGTCTGGATATGAGCAGGTAGAGGCAGATCTAGCATAGATGTACCTAGGGTAAAACCTGAAAACACCGCTTTGAGCTAGACTCAAATGGGAACTAGTGCACAACAATGAGCCTTGCGGCACTCTTGGTTACAAAACTCCCGAGGGATATGCTTAGGATAATTCTCATTTTCTTTACAAACCATTATGAAGGGTTTATGTGTATATACTTCCTCAAAGAAAACATTTTTATGATTATGGATTATATCCATAAACTATTCAATTTATGTTAACTATTTTACAAGTTTGGAATTATGTATTGCGATTCATAAAAAAATCTAGTGTATGTCATTGTTTAGAAATAGCGCCTAGTGGAAGGAATGGAAACCATATCAATGAACATAATCCATTTAGGGATTTCCCTCCTACTCAAGATAATTATAGTGGAGCTAGTGAAGTAGATGGTGCTGATCAGCTTATCACCATACTGGGACAACTCACTCAGGTTATGAATAATAACCTTACCTGTATGGAGCACCCTGATCCACAACGTAGAGGATCAATGTTAAACTGCTTCATGAGGAAAAAACCACCAAAATTTAATGGGAGTACAAATCCATTAGTATCTAAGCAATGGATAAATTCCTTAGATAAAATATTTCATGCTTTAGGGAATAGCGAAAGAGAAAAAGTTGTCATGGCAGTTTATTGCCTCACTGGGGATGTTGATCAATGGTGTTCATTGATTAAAAACACAAAGGAAAATGATGAAGTATAAAATATGGAATGGAGGTAGTTTAAAGAGATTTTCTTAGAAAAATACCTTCCTTGTGACCATCAAGCGGATATGGAAAGACAATTTCTGAGTATGAGGAAAAAGGAGGATGAGAATGTTGCAAATTTTGAGGCTAACTTTACAAGGATATCAAGGAATGATCCATATTATATACATAACCCAAGAAGTAAGATTGATAATTTCCTTGATGGGTTAAAACCATTTCTCCATCAAGCATTAGTCTCATAATCCTTCTCGTCGTACGAAGATATTGTCTCATGTGCTATCAAAACATAAAAGGAATTATCTAAGTCTTATGACTTGAAAGAAAAGTAAGAGAAGAAGATATCTTTTGAACACTCTAGAAATTAAAATAAGGGGAAGAAGGTAAAAGTTAAATATCCATCCAGCAGTAACTGTGGGAAGAAACACCCCGGTACTTGCTTGAAGGTAATGGGAGCTTGTTACAAGTGTGGTGAAAAAGGCCACCAAGCTCATGATTGCAAGGGGAAGAAAGATGTTGTCATTGTTGAATGCTAAAATTGTAGAGAAATGAGACATTATAAAAATGAATGTTTTAATAACCAAGGAAACTTACCTTAGAAAAGGCCAAAGGATCAAGTCCAAGCTTATCCGATCACTACTGCTGAGTTTGAATCTCTGAAAGACGTGGTGGCAGGTAATTTAATGGTTTCATCAAGTTTAGACAATGCTTTATTTGACTCTGGATCATCACATTGTTTCATATATTCCCAGTTTTCTAAGAAAATTATATATTTTAAATTTGACTTAACAAGGGAGTTGTCAGTAAAAACACCTAAGGGAAGTATCATCGCAACAAAGTTTTGTGAATCAGTTCCCATTTAGGAATATAAACATTATTTATCTGTTGATCTCATCATCATACCCATGATTGAATTTGATATAATCCTCAGTATGCAATGGATTTCGATCCATGATATAAAAATTTATTGTAAGAAGAAGGAGGTTATGATTTTCGGTGATGATAAGGAGTACCTTATCTTTAGAGTAGAAATGTCACCATCTGATTCTTATCTAGATCCACCCCCAGTAGCTCAACTAAATTCAATTATTGGGGAGGAAGAGAATGAAATAACTGTGGGTGAGGAAAGGAATGTTCAAATAGAGGACGTACCTATTGTGCAAGAATATTTTTATGTTTTTCTAGAATATTTACCTGGACATCCTCCAGAATGAGAAATTGAGTTTTCCATTGATTTAATTCCTGGTTCAAGGCCCATATCTAAGACCCCTTATAGAATTTCCACTATAGAATTAGTGGAACTAAAGAAAAAACTAGAGGAATTGAGTAATAAGGGATTTATTTTCCCTAGTGTTTCTCTATGGGGAGACCCCATCCTTTCTGATAAAAAGAAAGATGGATCTACAAGGTTGTGCATTGACTAGAGGGATATCAATGTTATAATAATAAAGAACAAGTATCCCCTACCTCGCATTGATGATTTATTATAACAACTTCATGGAGATCAATATTTTTCAAAGATTGAACAAGGATATAGATATCATCGATTATGTGTGAATAAGGAAGACATTCCAAAAATAGCATTTCGAACCAGGTACAGGCATTACAAGTTTACAGTAATGCCTTTTCGGCTGACTAATGCACCCTCTATTTTCATGGATCAAATGAAAAAAGTTTTCAAGGAATATCTTGATGAATTTTTAGTGGTATTTATTGATGATATCCTAGTATACTCCAAAATATAAGAAGATCATAAAAATAACTTGTGCACCATTCTGAAAACCCTCAGAAGAAATGAATTATAAGGGAAGTTTAGCAAGTGTGAATTCTGGATTCAGAAGATTTATTTTCTTGGCCATATTGTCTCTAAGTATAGAATCTATGTTTATCCTTCTATGAAAAGGGAAATCCAAGAATGGCTAGCACCGACGAGTATAACTGAGGTACGTAGTTTTATTGGTTTAGTAGGTTATTATCGGCATTTCGTCCATAATTTTTCCCGATTGGCTAACCCATTAACCAATATCACATGTAAAGGGGTTAAATTTTTTTGGAAAAAAGAGTGTAAATAATGTTTTAAATAATTAAAGATAAGATTATTAAATTCTCCTATCTTGACTCTACCATCGGGGAATTATGGGTTTGTTATTTATAGTGATGCATCAAAGAAAGGACTTGGTTGTGTCTTTATGCAGAATGATAGGGTTATTGCTTATGCATCACGATAGCTAAAAATTCATGAGCAAAACTATACTACTCATGATATTGAGTTAGTAACTGTAATCTTTTCTTAGAAGATATGGAGACATTATCTCTATGGTGAAAAATGTGAGATATATACCGATCACAAGTGTTTGAAGTATATTTTCTCACATAAAGAACTAAACATGAGGCAAAGTAGATGCCTTGAAATACTCAAGGATTATGATTTCACAATACACTACCACCCGGGGAAGGCAACTAAGGTGGCAGATGCTTTGAGCAGAAAGGATAATGGAGTTTTGAACAAGATGAGAGTTGAAAGGGGTCCTATTTTCATGGATCTAATGGAAATGGATATGGGAATAATCATGGATGGTGAAACATTAATACTTTTTCAAATGGTTTCCAAACCATCTTTACTAAAAAGGATAAAAATTTATCAGAATGATGATGAGGAATTTCAAAAGAATATTAAATCTATGAACGATGGGAGATTGATCGACTTCGTATATGAAGATAGAATTTTAAAATTTGGGAAGAGAATTTGTGTTCCTAACATACCTGATATAAAAAAGGAATTGTTGGATGATGCTCATAGCTCCAATTTCTCTATACACCCTGAGAGCACCAAGATTTATAGAGATTTGAAGAAACATTTTTGGTGGGACAACATAAAGAGGGAGATTGCTGATTTTGTGTCAAGAAGTATGGTTTGTCAACAAGTAAAATCTAGAAGGCAACAGCCTGGAGGAGTCATGCAACCTCTTCCCATACCTTAGTGTAAATGGGATAATATTACTATGGACTTTGTCATGGGACTACCAAAGACTCCTAGAAGTAATGATGCAATATGGGTCATTTTTGACCGTCTTACCAAGTCAGCACATTTTCTTGTTATAAGAGAAGATTTTCCACCTGAAATTCTAGAAAGACTATATATTAATGAAGTTGTAAGTCTTCATTGAGTACCCTTATCGATTCTTTCTGACTGTGATCACCATTTTACATCAAGATTCTGGAAAAATCTTCAGAAATCCCTGGATACTGAACTTTTTTTAGCACTGCCTACCACCCTCAAACTGATGGACAATTAGAACAGACTATTCAAACCTTAGAAGACATGTTGAGATCTTTCCCACTTGACTTTCAAGGTATGTAGGATTAATATTTACCTCTGGTATAATTTTCCTATAACAATAGATTCCATTAAAGTATTCAGATGGCACCATATGAAGCGTTATATGGAAAGAGATGTCGCACACCAACCAGTTGGGATGATGTTAGTGAAAGAAAACTCGTAGGCCCAGAACTTGTTGAGGAAACGGTGGAAAAGTTGATGTTAATCCAACCCCACATCAAAGAATCTCAAAGTAGGCAGAAGATTTATATCAATAATAGAAGGAAGGATTTGGAATTTCAGGAAGGATATCATGTTTTCTTGAAGGTATCTTCATGGAAGGGAATTATAGGATTCGGTAAGAAGGGTAAACTGAGTGCCAGTTACATCGGACCTTTCGAAATTCTAGAATGAATTGGGGTTTTTGCTTACTGTTTGGAAATGCCTCCAAGTCTCTCCAAAGTTCATGATGTGTTCCACGTATCACTGTTGACAAAATACATGCCTAACTCAATGCATATACTCACCTATAAGGAATTAGAACTGGAACCTGATCTGTCTTATTGTGAAGAGCCTGTCAAGATTCTTGAAACCAGAGAACAAGTGCTAAGAAACCAAACGACTCATCTGGTAAAAGTTCTATGGAGAAACCATAAGATGGAAGAGGCAACGTGGGAACCCAAGGAAGTTAGGATGAAGAACAACCCGAATCTTTTTATGCAATAATATTCAAGAAATTTCGAGGACAAAATTATTTGAAGGAGGGGAGAATGTAACACCCCAAGCTTCCATGGTACGTTTCCCTTTTAATAATTCCATAGCTTGCATTTTACGCAACTTGGAGTTTTAACACACCACGACCAATCAAAATAACCATTATGAATAGTAATACCCACTTTTTAAAATTTTATAAATTTTATCTTTCAAAATGGACTTCATTTTTGGATTCAGAATATCGAATTTAGCTTAGGGTGAATTTTTGGTATTTTTCTAAAAACTTTCAATTTTTGATGAATAGTGAAAAAACACTGCGTTATTGGTTAAAAACGACTCTTTATTTAAATAATTAGTTATTTTATTTTAATTTTTTTAGGTAAAAATAGATACATAATACCTATATATGTTCAATTTAATTCATTGGAGTCATTTTATAATAAGTTTAGATATATAAAATTTTATCAAAAATTTTATCGTCTTTTACCCACCTCCTAGGAGCATTTGCAAATTTGTATAAAACTTAATTTTACCACTTCTGTGAGTTGAATTTTAAAAATCCGAGAAACACAGTTAATATCAGTAAGTAAAATTTGGTTCAATAAGATGAAAATAATTTTTCGGTGAATAGTAACTTTTGACTTTAATTTACCACGGTTAAAAGTAAATAGGGTAATTAAGGGTAAAAATGATATCATAATTACCCAAACACATGTCCTAATTCTATTGGATAAGTATAATTATAACAAAAACAACCTTAGGAATAAAATATTATCTCCTTTGGTCCACTTGGATTAGATTAGGACATTTATTACTATTTTATTCAAAGAAGAGTTAAAAGAGTTAAAATCAAAGTTTATTAACTAAACCATTTTTAATATAGGGTTATACATAAGATAAATTAGACTATAAATATTAATTAGAAAGATAAAAATATTTCCTACATAATGGTATTTTATTTATAATTTTTATACATTAAATAATTAAATTTATTTATGACACAATCACGATGCAGTAATTACCTTATTAATGATTGATTAAAATAATTGATATTATAAATAACCAAATAAATATAATTTGAGACTTTTAATGAATTCCACTAATTTTATAGGTTAATATGACATGTTAGGGTTAATTAAATGAATTTTTTCCAAAGTAATAATGTTGTTATGAATTCAACAAAAACAAAATACCAAATAGTGTCAAAATTGACATAAAAGAGTTTTTAAAACAAATATTATATTATTAATTGATATTCTATTCCTAAAAATTTAAGGTTCAGACAAAGAGTTTAAATAATATTATATCTATCATTAATGAACCACTTGAAGTTCTCTTATAAGTTTATATTAATTTTATAAACCATATAATATAAAAATACAAAGATACATGGTAAATGTCAAACTATTTAACTGAGAGTTAAATATAAAATATAAGGTTAATATAGTGACCCAAACCTATATAAAACCTATTGGTTGAGTGGTTTTTGACCCATACCCACCTTATAATC
Organism: Viscum album; assembly: GCA_963277665.1. Lineage (NCBI taxonomy): Eukaryota > Viridiplantae > Streptophyta > Magnoliopsida > Santalales > Viscaceae > Viscum > Viscum album. Next base: position 2,106,128,753 of record OY728152.1, read on the forward strand.
TAAATAAATCATTTTGGATCCATTATAAACTGAAAATTATTTTATTATAAAATAATATTTCAATCTTTTCCTAAGGTGCCCCTCACCCCTCTTATAAAAGAGAACTTCCCCTTCTCTCAAATTCACACCTTCAAAGCCATTTGGCTAAGACAAAACCTGCCCAAGTATCCTATCAAATTTACTCCATTCATCCTAGATTCCTTAATTTAGTCATAAATCTAACCTAAGAATCCCTTTTGATCAAATCAAAAGGAAGAACCTGGAGAAGAGGTAAATATATCATCACCTCTTTTAAGTTCTTTTCTTCTTCCACTTCCTATTTCTTTATTTTTTCCATTCTAAAATAATAAATACAGTATCTTATATATACTGTGATGTTATTATAAAAATGGTACAACCATATTCATTATTTTATCCATCCTATAAATGACAAAGTCACCATACATGCGTACGTACGGATTACCGTCTCCACGTCGTGGTGTAGTTTGTTATTCAAACACTTAATCATTTGGATGGGTATAATAATGAGTATAAATAATGTAAATAATAAATATAACATGATAATTATTCTTTATATATGATATATCATCCAATTATATATTATTTTAATATCAAAATAATGATATTGTCGCTCGTGCGTACGTACGGATTACCGTCTCCATGAACGCAATGAGATTAATTCCCCATCATATCCACTCAAGAATAATTTTCATTTTATGATTAAAAATAATGTTTAAAGGCTTAATATAATTCTGAATTTTAATAATATACATCCTATCCATAAAAAACATTACTTACATAACAAAACATATAAACGAAAACGAATCAGTTAACACCTGAAATGATGATACCACTAAAATAACTTTAACAAAGCAATATTATAAGATCATATATGATATCATATTAATGTATATAGTTCTTATATAATTTAATAATAGTTATTTCACCATTATACAGGAGTTTAACCTACCCTTGACCAAGGAAAATTAAAAGGTAAGGGTTAATTTCGCAATTTCATTACTATCCGGGGTTGTTTTTACATAAGTATCTATTGGGACCTCTTTATCATACACATCCGTGTTTTATTAAAAATGTATTTCAAAACATTTTTTTTACTATTTAATAGACAATGGGTTAAAGTCATTTACACCCTTATTTTACCTTATATGTTTTCAAATGAATCTTTCCGTCGTTTTCCAAACAAGGTACTTTATGACCTTTTCAACAATATTAAGGTAAGAATGTTTTTTTAACCTATACGGAGGGTGCAGCTATTTTCTGCCGTTATAACATCATTTAAGCTTCCCTTACAAGATTATAAGAATATTTTCAAAATAAATGTTTTCTTTTATAATTATATGACTTTTATATGATTTCAAAATAGAAAGATATATTTCTCTAAAAAAAGTTTTGATTTCATCTATGTCAACATCCTTTGATTGATTTTAAGCTTATTTGAAGTTGATTTATTATGATACAAAACTTTCATATTATATTGATGGTTTTTTGATTTGTTTGACTATGTATGTGTTATTTTTACACCATTCATGGTTTATGGATAAAGTATTGACATTTCGTATGCTAGTTTTAATACGAATGTTTATGTAATGTTTAAACCTTTTCATGTGAGGAATGCATTGGACTTAGTAAGTGACGGGTGGAGCCCGTTATAGCTTCTCGATGCATTGGTGTGTCTCATAAGACAAACTAGTATCTTGGAACAAGGCCTTGACAAAATCTTATTTGTAGTCTTGGCACAAGGCCTTGACTATGTGGTTATGAAGTCTGACATTATGCATTCCATCATTATGAAAGTGTCTATTGATATTGCATGTGATTATTAGACTAGTAGAATATCCATGTGAATAAGTAAATGGAATTATTTGATTTTATCTTTTCCATATTATGCTGAAGTTCCAGTTTAAAAGGCTTTTGTTTTAGTCTTATACATTGCCTTAAATGTTTATGCTTATTTATGAAAGTTTCTGCTATATCGTTATCCTTACTGAGCATATGAGCTCACCCCTTTCTATATTTTATTTTTCCAAGGATGCAAAGAAGTATATTATGACTGACCTGCAGGGATAGTCTAAGGGATATAAGTGTGTCCTATGAAGATTATTTCGTAGTAGTTTTTTATTTTATAATTTAATGTAAAACTTATGAATGTATCTAGTATTTCCAAGGATACTAAACTAATCGGTATTTCGAGAATTAATCTTTTTTTATCATGCCAATGTTATGTAACAATGCACCGACTCTAGGTAACTAGGGTTGGGGCATCACATTTTAATTTCTTTTACCAAATTTTTTGAAATAAATATTCAAGTCATTTCCAAAAACAACACCCATTTGGATTTTACTAAAATGTGAAGGGAACCCGTGTTTTAACATATATGGCATTAATGAAACATACCATCATCATGAGAATTATTTTCTTTTATAATTACTTTTCAATTTTTCAATGTAGTTTTCAAAGATAATAATTTTCAAAAAAAATATGTTTAAAAAGGTGTTTTTCAAAGTGGAAAGGATATTTTCCTCAAGAAAGGTTTTATAGGATCTTTCAAAATTATTTTCCATATAAGATGACATATATTGAATTTTCCTATTCTTTACTGGGATATAATCCAAGAATACCATTCTTATTGTTTATTTGAATGGTTTATGATGAAAACTTGTTTATAAAATCCATTTCTCTTCCATGGGTTATACCATTCCAAAATGATTATGAAACCCATTTAATTTTACAAAGGTTATACATTGATTAGATGAGGAAATGATTATGAAACCTGTATCTTTTCCATAGGTTATGATATGATGAAATTTTTATGAACCAAATTTATTTTCATGGGTTATTATATGATTAATTATTTATGATCTTGTGGCACACATAAATATGGTTTTCATTATGATATGGTTGGGACCTATATCTCCCTCTAATGCATTGGGTAAATATAGATAACTAAAGAGTAAATATATTATGTGTGAACCTGATAACATGTTAACAATGTTAAGCATGAACCTAATTACATGTTCACAATATTATATATGGACTTGATTACATGTTCACAATGTAATGCATGGACCTCTCTTATATTTCCATAATGATATGTGTGGACCTTCCTTTCATGTACATAATTTTATGTGTGGACCTATCTTGGATCAAGTTCTTTGACTTACTTATGATTCATATCTTTTGAACTTCCAATATTTATTCCGTGAACAAAGATTATGATATTTTATATGCATGGTATGGTTTTAAAATGTTATTATTGTGTTCTCATACACCTATGCCCATGTTATGATTGTGTATTTTCTTTCTTTACCCTTATTGAGAATATAATCTCCTAATTTATTATGTTTCCTTTCCCCATGTTATGAACAAAGGTTTTTAAGTAGGGGTGATAAAGGGGAAGATCTGTATGGTAGATATATAATATCTTTCATGAATTGATAAGATTTTGTTCCAAGTTTCCAAAGGTACTAAACTATTATGTTCCTCATATGTTTCCTTGTGTAATGTATTTAATACTCATCTAAAAATATATAATATCTATGTATGAAAATCCTGGGTGTCTTTAAGTAGACAGCTTTCAATAGTCCAACTGAGAGCATCGAAGCCACAGTAGAGATAGAAAACAAGATACAAATTGTCCTAGAAATTAATGCAAGGAACTAGTTTTAAAAATATATTAAATAAGTGAACATTTAACATATTCCATCATAACAACAATAACGTCCCAGATCTGGGTTCCACTCAACTGGTTATCTGTACCTGGTTGGACACATGGCCTCAAGCGCATTTCCCCAAATGCTAGAAGCTTCCGACTAGTAGTGAGGGACTAGGGTGTGATTATGGAGAAACTATTCCCTCATTGGTAGAGTGTAACATAGTTGAATAATAATATACAATAGCAGAAGCAGTAAACAGCATACATCTAAAATAAGCAGCGGAAGACTGATAAGATAAACAACCAAGATTAATTCCATGAAAAATATTATGCAACATGTCATATGTTCTAAGAAAGTATCCAAAACAAGTACACTACAAAAATACACAATATATGTTCCAAAATAAAAAGAAAAAGAAACTAAGAAGCATCGCAATCCTCAGCTCAGTCCCATGCTCTCTGGTTTCTAAACAGCATCGCAAGTACCTATAGAAGGGCGCTTGACCTTATCAACACCTACAACAATATAATTCGTTTGGGCCCAAAAGAATGACCCAAATAGGGTGTGAAGAATAAATACCAGTAGGAAACCACACAAGGTATGTGCCTATCTATCAGTGAGTATATGAAACATGTAGTGTACAAAAAGGAAAATCAGCAAACTAGGAAGTACTCAAAAGTAAAAAATCCTACAAGTCCTACTTTCCATTTCCATTCATAATGTTCAGTTCAACCATTCAATTACATTAAGTTACATAAGTCTCAAGATACAGCCTAAGCCCGTCAATCCCCTGCATAAAGGATTCTCAACAGATACCTCAGAAGTCTATCTAAACAAATAAAGTGAAGACCGAATCAAAGCATGTTCTTTGGCTTAGAAGACACGTCATAAGTTATTTCATTTCGACATTAAACTCAACATCTTGCCTATAGAAATAGAAAACCCCCGCCCGCAAGCATAACCAATCCTCTCCCACATGCATAACAAATCCTCACCCGCAGGCATAACAAATTCTCACCCACAAGAATAACAAATTCACGCCTACAGTTATAGCAGAAAATAGGGTCAAGCCCAGTATATCTGCATTTCATCATAAAAGAAAACACATGTAAATTACACTATCACATGGTTAACATAATAACTACTCATTTTGGAATCATACATATCAAGTAACAAGTGAGTTAAACTATCATAAGTCTTAGAAAACAACTGGAATCTCATAGGACAGAGGGAAAACCACTAATCCCAATCCCTAAATCAAATCAATCACAATTTATCACAATTAAAATTCCATAATAACTTTAATTTTTACTTAACAACCCAATAAGGGAGAGCAATGCATGCCTCGTAGGAAACCTTGTCCAAACATCCATAAATGGTCATTCGAGGGAAACTCACCCACGGGGTGGCCCTTAATCAAACCAACAAGCTCAAACATGCTTAAATTAATTTGATTCATGACCTAGTCATCATTGGGAAACAACAATGGTAAATTTCCATTCAAGGATACACCCTAAATAAGGGGAAATGGAACTACGACACATATAAACAACTCGACATTGAGTGAAAGGCACAAGAACACCTACCTTGTCATAGTACGACTTTCCTCGTCTAGTCTTAACCTCCAATTCAAGATAGAATGACATATATCTACAAAACAATGATAAATTCTCAACCTTAAATAACTTCATTGAGAGAAAAAATCATGAATAATGGATAATTGGGTTCAAATGCATCTGATGGCATTCGATTAGGAGTTTGGACGGACATTTGGGAGGGGAAATCTCGTTCGGTGCTTCTGTTTGCGTAATGGGGAGAGCATCCTATCCATATTATTAAAAATGATTCTACTTACCAATTTAATCAATAAAAATAAGTACACGGAATGTACTTGAGACTACACACCGTGTTCATACAGTTTCTGGCCAAACCATTACATGGTCGTGTACTGGGATTACATGGCATGTAGCCAAACATACACAGTGTGTACCTATAAGTACATGGCATGTAGTTCCTAGTCACGTTTTGTAATAGGCCTAAATCCATCTCTTGACCTCTTTTCCCCCATTTTCTTAAGTATAAACTAAAAATGAATGATCTATACCTCAAAGGAAGAATCGGGTTCTTACAAATTTCCCCCCTTAAAGAAATTCATCCCCGAATTTCCCTTCCAAGGGTGGTGAAAGGACATCAGAGAATAACTCCATCCATTGTGATCATAAGTCAACCTCCCTCTCCCAAGTCTCATCCTTCACTCGGTCGTCCTTCTATAGCACCCATACTAAAGGAACAGACCATCCACTGAGAACCTTCATGCTACGATCCACAATACAAATGGGATGCTCCTCAAATGATACATCTTCCTACAACTCCACTTCTTTAGGATGAAAGGTGTGAGACGGATCTAAAAAGTAACCTCTCAATTGATAAATTGTAAGAACCCGGTTCTTATTCTTGAGGTACGGGTTTCTTTTTTTCTCTTTTCCTTAAGTGTTTTTGAGAAAATAAATAAAATGGGGGAAAACCCTAAATTTTGGGACTACACACCGTGTACTATTCCACACACCGTGTACTTTGGCCATGTGGGATGAGTACACAGGGTGTGTAGCCATGTCGGCGGTGATGGGTGTAAAAAATGAATACACACTGTGTAGTTGGTATTTACACGCTGTGTAGTCAGTCGGTAGGTAAATAGTAAGGCGGTGGCCAGCTGAGCGACAGTACACACCATGTACTCAGGTGTCACACGTCGTGCACTCATGTTGACAGATGAACAGTGCCACGCTGGTGAGAAGCAGCCAAAGGAACAATTAAAAATGAAAACTACATGTCGTGTAGTCTGTTTTTTTTTCACTTAAAATGGGCAGTAGCCTCCCCTGTTCACAGGGAAGTCTTAGAACCAGAAGAGGAGTTGGGAGAGAGAGCCGAACCTTCAAGGAGCTCCAGATCACACGCCAGGAATCTGTTTCTACCTCTGTCGATCTCGTTAGAACCGTACAGTTGAGCCTATCCTTCTCCTTAAGAAGTTCTTACCAATTATTTCCCAAGGGGAAGTTATTTTCATTTGAACAGGATTTTCTTTTACCTCAGATCTTCGTTGTTCTTGGGTGTTTTTGGAAGCGCCTTTCACGTATACCGATCAGGGGCGATTAAGGTAGGTGGCTTGGTGTTTAAATTTCAACTATTGTGCGTTATGTGTACCGTTGTGCTATGAACCCATGTTGGGGTGTTGTGTGGCTAAGGCCTTAGCTATTTTTAATACCTATAATTTTATAGGTAATTAAATGTGATAATAAACTGTTGTTTGGGATCGCTGTTTGGATCCAGTACCACCCCGGGGGTGCGTTCCTCTATTTAGCCATTTGGTTAGGATACCCGAGGGTATTCCATTTTAATAATGTTTATTAAATTGCCTTTAGAGGAATTGTATGTGAATTGCTTATTTAAATGTTGGGCATGACCCGGTTACTTGCACCTGAGGGCAGTGTTCTTTTCAGCCTGAGGGCATTGTTTGTTTAGCCTGAGGGCAAGGTATTGTTTATCCTAAGGGAAGCATTCTATTCTGCTTGAGGGAATTGCTTCTTATGCCTTAGGGTAGTGACTTCTGTGCCTGAGGGAGAAACTTTTTATGCCTGATGGAAATATCTGTTATGCCTGAGGGCAATGCTTGAGGGCAAGATTCTGATTACCTGAGGGTAAGGGTTTGTGTGTCTGAGGACACTAACAGTTCACATAGAAAATTTACTATGGTGATTTCATTATAACTTAATGGTTAAATGAATATTAAAATGGAAATATAACTGGTAAAGTTAGTTAATTTTGAGTACTTCTTAGTTTATTTCATTTTACTATTGCACGCTATTGTTGCACATTTTCACATAGTTGGGAACAGGCCTTTGGTGGGTGCCTACTGGGATTTATTTCTCACATCCTGTTTGGGTCATGTCTCCATCCCAAACAGATTACATTTCGGTTGGTGTGGATAAGGGAAAGGGTCCCTATACAGGTACTTGACTGTTGCTGAGGAGTAGGGGAGCATGGGACCGAGATTAGGCCCGCGATGCTGTCGGCTATTTTGTTTTGTTTTACTATACCTGGTATTTGAGTTGTATTGTATTGTACTACTATGTAACATGTTCTGGATGTTTTCTTAGAACTTGAGACATGTTGCATCATTATCTATATGACTGTTGATTATCTTTTACTTCATTTGTGTATTTTTAACTATGTATGGTTTATTGTTTCCATTGTTGTATGATTGTATATTTTATTCCGATATGATACACTTTGAAAATGAGGGCATAGTTTCCCCACTATCAGACCTGGGATCTCGCTGCTAGTCGGCAGCCTCTAGCATTTGGGGAAATGCGCTTGAGGTCATGTGACCAAGCGGGTTCGGGGAACCCATTGAGTGGCACCCGGATCCGGGACGTTACAAAGTTATATCAAAGGATTTCTTTTCTTTGACTTACTATTTGGAGCCTTAGTCAGGGATAGGATGGAAATGGTAGTTGGTAATAAGTTGTGCCCGGGCGTAGCTAACCCATGTATAGGGAAAATCCAGTCTACCTCGTATTTTTTCAATTATTCTGATTTTGCAAATTTTACGGTTGATTTGATTTTCACCGTTGGGTGATTCACTTGTGATTGTGCCATTTATATTTTATCAATGGGTTCTATTTAGTTGAAACCTAATAAGATGAGGGTATGTCATCTCATGCATCATTTAGGTACATGCTAGGAATCACATGCCATGCATAGTTCCATGCCCTGTAGGCGCATTAGAAATTCCATGCTATGGTGGTAGTTGTTGTGCTAGAAAAGCATGTTGTTATGATAGCTGCTTTGATAAATACCTTCTATGTGATAAGGTATGTTTGTGTGGGGCCTTGATAGAATGGACGCCAAACTTTGGTTTTTGGGGAGTATGGGCCCTCATTGACCAGAATTTGGTGGATCATTGGATGTTTACCATATTTATAACTCAGATAAGATGCCAAACTTTGATTCGCGGGGAGTATGGGCCCTCACGGGTCAGAATTTGGAACTTAGGAGTTGTTTCAGTATTTTCTGGGTTCTGGAGTAGTATCTGAGCCTTACTGTCTGGAAAAACCATGATACACGTCGTATAGTTCCTCGTACACATGTCGTGTGTTCTTCTGTTTGGGAATAAAAGAAAACTTTTTCAGTGCACACCTTGTACCATCAGTACACGCCGTGTAGTCACTTCTTTTGTCATAGACTGTGTGGGTGGGGACATAGGGAAGGTAAATGCCTGGGAAAAACACACCGTGTACCAGATGTACACGCCGTGTAGTGTTGACCCAAAGTCTGCCTGTGTAACTAACAACACGGATGGAGGAGACCTTAGGACATACACACGGTGTCAACTGTGGTATATGTCGTGTAGTCTGACCTGGGATCTGGCCGTGTAACTAACAACACGATTCGGTGTAATCCTTTCGTGTACACGTTGTGTCCATCTGGAACACGCCGTGTATTGTGAGTCGTGTATCCGGCCATGTAACTAACAACATGGCTTGGCGAATCTCATCTATTACACGTCATGTGCTTGTTGGACACGCCGTGTAGTCCTTACCGGTGGCAGACTGTGTGGACTTATCCATGTGGCTGAGAGACGGAGTGGTGTACACTCCGTGTGCAGGTGTAACACGTCGTGTAGTTTTAGCCGAGTAGTCGTCCATGTCACAAACAACACGAGCAGTTGGAAAGTTAATCCATACACACCGTGTAGATGAAATACACGATGTGTAGTCTTGTTCAGTGGGAGCCGTTTGGATTATCCATATAGAAGGACCTGGGTAGGGGAAGAGAAGTTAGATACACACCGTGTAATTAGTATACACACCGTGTAGTCTTGTTTTTTAAATATTGAATGTCGTATTCCTCTTGTTTCCTTTTTGGTCTCTTTGTTTTCAATCTTTGATAATCTTGATATAAGGTGTGAATTTGACCTTGTAGAGTCATGTCGCTGAGACGACCGCGTGTTGTTCGCTAAGAGAGCGGCAATGATTATACTCCAGAGATGGTGGTCCATGGGCTACCAGTGGATCCTCCAACAGATCCAGATGCGGCGCCAGCCGTTATACCGAAAATAGGCACGGAGGCGCAGTTCCATGAAGGTTTTATGCGGTTTATGCAGACCTTTCAGGGAGCACTGTCGGCTGCTACATCTATGGCTGAGCTGACTCGTATATTCCAGCAGCATCATCCACCTACGTTTTTAGGATATGGAGGGCCACAGGCTACAAAGTCTTAGCTGGGGTCTATGCAGACTATTTTTGAGAATCTTGAGATGCCTCCATGGCTGAGGGTCAAGCTCGTGACTTATATGCTACATGATTCCTCCAAGAGGTGGTGGGATGTTACCACTCAGACCGAGCATCACAGAGACATGGCATGGGAATATTTTCAGACAGCTTTCTATGATTTCTTCTTCCCAGAGACGCTGAGGGCAGATAGAGCTCGAGAGTTCATGAACTTGCAGCAGGGTGCTATGTCGGTGATGGATTATTCTACTCGTTTCACCGAGATTCAGTGTTTTTCACCCGTTTTGATGGGTGATGAGACGTTGAGGGCTAGATTCTTTGAGGATGGTCTTCGGTATGACATTCGAGCACTGGTGAATATTTTCAGGTTTCCTACTATACATGCTATCATAAACCAGGCATTGATTACAGATAGGAACCTTTGGGAAGCTAGTGGTGTGGGTCAGGGTAGTTTGACACCAGTTTCTGGTACTATTTCTACAGAGAAGAGGAAGCGATAGATGAGTTTCTCTCATGGTGGAATTACTAGCCAGACAGTTACTTTAGGTGGCCTGGTCAGGTGCTACTAGTGTGGTAAAGAGGGGAACAAGAGACGACAGTGTCCATGTGACCCAGTGGAGTGTCGAGATTGTGGAAAGATGGGTCATCTGCAACGCTTTTATAGGGAGCTTGTACCAGTGGCTAGTGAGAGGGGTTCTGTGTAGACTCCGCATGCAGAAGCAGGACCAGTAGATTCTTACCATTCGGGAAAATGGGATACATCTATACATATAGGCAGAGGGGGTGGTCTTGGATGTGGTATCCAGACACCAGGATCTTAGAGGCAGCAAGGAGGGATAGCTCGGGGTAGCCAGGATGTGTCGCAGGGCCGCGGCACTGGGCAGGCATATGCAGTGCAACAAACCCACCAGGAGCAGGATCCTGGACCTTCCACTGTCAGAGATACTATTCTAGTAGCTTCTTTCTTATCTTCTGTACTTTTCGATACAGGGGATACACATAGTTTCATATATGTTCCTTTTGTGGAGAGCCTCGGGCTCTGTGTTTCTTCTTCTTCTGTTGTTATGACGCTAGACACTCCGTTGGGAACTAGAACGGCTGGTGTGTGTCAGTGCAGGGAGTGCGGCCTTGAGGTTTGTGGGTGTCACTTTCTATGGGAGCTATATGTATTAGAGATGACGACTTATGATTTCATTCTCTAGATGGATTGTTTGGTTCCCTTTTGAACCTTTGTGAACTGCTATCGTCACAGGGTGAGTTTCACGTCACCAGAGGGTGGAGAGTTTCTATACAGAGGTGAATGGGATGTTCAGGCGAGTCGATCTAGACCAGAGCATTGTGGGAGAGGTGGAGTCACATCCCAGATTGTGAGTTTATATCTGGATGATCAGGGAACTTGTCAGCAGGATTTCCCTCCAGTGGTTGATCGTTTCGGGGATGTCTTCCCGGATGACTTTTCAGGTCTACCTCCGGAGTGAGAGGTGGATTTCTCTATTGATATTATGCTAGGGGCATCACCGGTGTCCATTTCTCCTTATAGGATGGATACACCTGAGTTGTAGGAGCTGAATAGGTAGTTATAGGAGTTACAGGAAAAGGGTTTCATCCAACCAAGTACTTCTCCTTGGGGTTCGCCGGTCCTCTTTGCAAAGAAATCAGATGGTACCCTCAGACTCTGTGTGGATTATCGGAAGTTGAACCAGTTGACATTCAAGAAATGATATCCCTTACTAAGGATTGATGATCTTTTTGATCAACTTCTTCAAGCACGGGTGTTCTCAAAGATTGACTTGAGGTTAGGATATCATCAGCTTCACGTGAGACCATCAAACATACCACTTACAGCCTTCAGGAGTAGGTATGGTTTTTACGAGTACTTGGTGATGTCGTTTGGACTCACGAACGCACCAGCAGTTTTTATGGCTCTGATGAATCGTGTGTTCCATCCTTATCTGGATTCTTTCGTGATAGTATTCATGGACGATATCTTGTTGTACTCTCACACTCTACACGACCATGCCACCCATCTTGAGATCATATTGAGTATACTGAGAGAGCATCAGCTATATGCTAAGCTCTCAAAGTGCTACTTTTGGATGGACCAGATTCACTTCCGGGGTCATATCATCTCAGAGTCAAGAGTTGTCGTGGACCCAGAGAAGGTGAGGGAAGTAGTTTCCCGGGAGCATCCTACGAACATGTTTGAGATATGGAGTTTCTTGGGGCTGGATGGTTACTACAGGTGCTTTATACATGACTTCTCCCGCTTAGCAGCACCATCGACGGGTTTGACTAATAAGGGTTTGAAGTTCATTTGGTCAGAAGCTTGTGAGACATGCTTTCCGGACCTGAAAGGAAGGTTTACATCAGCACCAGTCCTGATACTTCCAAATCAAGGGAAGAGCTATACAGTTTACTGTGATGCATCAGGTATTGGGCTGGGAGCAGTGTTGATGCAGGGCGACTGAGTTGTTGCGTACGGGTCTAGGCAGTTGAGTCCACATGAGAGAAATTACCCGACGCATGATCTCGAGTTGGCTGCAGTTGTTCATGCATTGCGCTGTTGGAGGAATTATCTCTTGGGAGAGCATTTTGTGGTTTTTACTGACCACAAAAGTCTCAAGTACATCTTTACTCAGCGTGACTTGAACCTGAGATAGCGAAGGTGGGTTGAATACCTTCAGTCCTTCGATTTTGAGATTTCCTATACACCTGGTAAAGGTAATGCAGTAGCTAATGCACTGAGCAGTAGGACTCAGATATAGGCAATGTAGGAGGCCAATGGTGAGTGAAAACTCATGGCTTTGTTCTCTGAGATTCATTTTCAGGTGCACGACAGTCAGGGGTAGACCTATCTTTCTTCCTTAGCTGTGACTTCTACCCTCCTGGATAGAGTGAGGATGAGACAGATATCTGATTCATAAGGCCTAGTTCTACGGGAGGCGGTGGCAAGTGAGGACCCTCCTCCAGGTTGGACGATAGGCGATGATGAAATTTTGTGTTTCCATGGACGAGTGTGGGTTCCAGGGTATATACGTGAGGAGTTTATGTGGGAGTTTCATGCTTCAGCTTGGGAAGTTCATCCCAGGGTTACCAAGATGTACCGTGAATTGAGACGTCAGTACTGGTGGTCGGGTATGAAGAGAGAAGTAGCTGGTTTTGTTACGAGATGTTCCACCTGTCAGCAGGTGAAGGTGGAGCATCAGAGGCCAGCCAGACTGTTACAGCAGTTACCCATCCCGAAGTGGAAATGGGATGATGTCGCGATGGACTTCGTGACTGGGTTGCCGAGGTCACCTCAAGGCAATGATGCCGTGTGGGTTGTTGTGGACAGACTCACGAAGGTAGCTCACTTTTTTACGATCAAGGAGACCTTTGGTGTTGACGAGCTCGGGAAGCTGTATATCCGAGAGGTCGTACTTCTTCATGGGGTTCCTCGTTCTATCATTTCTGATAGGGACGCCCGTTTTATGTCTCGTTTTTGGCAGATTTTTCAGAGGGAACTGGGTACACAGGTGCTTCTGAACACATCTTTCCACCCTTAGACTGATGGTCAGTCAGAGCGTACAATACAGGTGCTTGAGGACATGTTGCGTGCATGCATCCTAGACTTTGGGGTCTCTTGGGAGAAGCACATACCCCTAGTCGAGTTTTCCTATAATAACAGTTTTCAGCAACTATTGAGATGGAACCTTATGAGGCTTTATATGGTAGGTCATTCTGATCACCTTTGTGCTAGATAGAGGCAGGTGAGGCAGCTTTACTGGGACCACGTCTCGTACATGAGACTTCTGAGAAGGTCCAGTTGATTTAGAAGAGAATGTCTACCGCACAGTCTCGTCAGAAATCTTATGCTAATCACCGCAGATGACCCTTGGAGTTCAGGGTCAGGGATCAGGTTTTCTTACATGTTTCACCGAGGTTGGGACACATACGGATCAGGAGATAGGGTAAACTTTCACTGAGGTATGTGGGTCCATTTGAGATTCTAGGGAGAGTCGGGCTGGTTGCCTATCGGTTTCAGTTACCACAGAGGTATCGGGCCATGCACGACGTCTTCCATGTATCTCAGTTGTGCCGCTATCATTCAGACTCGTCTCACGTCTTTCAGCCAGAGGAGGTTTAGCTGTAGATAGATGCAACCATTGAGGAGTATCCAATTCATATCGTTGATAGGAGCACGAAGGTTCTCCGATGCCAGTTAGTTTTTCTCGTACGGGTGCTATGGAAGCATGGTCGAGTGCGGGACAAAACCTGGGAGCGGGAGACCGACATATGTACTCAGTGTCCAGAGTTATTCTGAGCTTTATCTTCGCCACCCTTGGAAGGGCAATTCGGGGATGAATTGCTTTAAGGGGGGAAGTTTGTAAGAACCTGGTTCTTATTCTTGAGGTACGGGTTTTTTATTTTTCTCTTTTATTTAAGTGTTTTTCAGAAAATAAGGAAAATGGGGAAAACCCCTAAATTTTGGGACTATACGTTGTGTACTATTCCACACACCATGTACTTTGTCCATGTGGGATGAGTACACAGGGTGTGTAGCCATGACAGTGATGATGCATGTAAAAACCGACTACATGTCGTGTAGTTGGTATTTACACGTCATGTAATCAGTCAGCAGGAAAACAGTAAGGTGGTGGCCAACTGAGTGGTAGTACACATCTTGTACTCAGGTGTCACACGTCGTGCACTCATGTCGATAAATGAACATTGCCACGCTGGCGAGAAGTCGCCAAAGGAACAGTTAAAAAAATGAAAACTACATGCTGTGTACCCAATTTTACATGTTGTGTAGTCTGTTTTTTCGCTTAAAATGGGAAGTATCCTCCCATGTTCACAGGTAAGGCTTATAACCAGAAGAGGAGTCGGGAGAGAGAGTTGAACCTTTGAGGAGCTCCAGATCGCATGCCAGGAATCTGTTTCCACCTCTGTCGATCTCATTGGAACTGAACAGGTGACCCTCTCCTTCTTCTTAAGTCGTTATTACTAATTATTTCCCAAGGGGAAGTTATTTGTGTTTGAATGGGATTCTCTTTTACCTCAGATCTTCGTTGTTCTTGGGCGTTTTTGGAAGCGCCTTTCATGTATACCGATCAGGGGCGATTAAGGTAGGTGGCTTGGTGTTTAATTTCCAAATGTTGTGTGTTTTGTGTACCATTGTGATACAAAATCATGTTGGGGTGTTGTGTGGCTGAGGCCTTGGATGTTTTTAATACCTAGAATTGTATAGGTAATTAAATGTGATAATAAACTGTTGTTTGGGATCGCTGCTTGGATCCAGGACCACCCCGGGGGTACGTTCCTCTGTTTAGCCATTTGGTCAGGATACACGAGGGTATGCCATTGTAATAATGTTTATTAAATTTCCTTGAGAGGAATTGTATGTGAATTTCTTATTTACATGTTGGGCATGTCCCGGTTACTTTCGCCTGAGGGCAGTGTTCTTTTTAGCCTGAGGGTATTGTTTGTTTAGCCTGAGGGCAAGGTACTGTTTAGGCCGAGAGCAACGTTCTATTCCGCCTGAGGGAAATGCTTATTATCCCTGAGGGCAGTGAATTCTATGCCTAAGGGCGACACTTCATACGCCTAAGGGTGATATCTATTATGCCTGAGGGAAATGCCTGAGGGAAATGCATGAGGGTAAGATTCTGATTACCTGAGGGTAAGGGTTTGCATGTCTGAGGACACTGACTGTTTACATAGAAAATTCACTGTGGTGATTTCCTTATAACTGAATGGTTAAATGAATATTAAAATGGAAATATAACTGTAAAAGTTAGTTACTTTTGAGTACTTCTTAGTTTATTGCAGTTTACTACTGCACACTGTTGTTGCACATTTTCACATAGTTGGGCATGGGCCTTTGGTGGGTGCCTACTGGGATTTATTTCTCACACCCTGATTGGGTCATGTCTTCGGCCCAAATAGATTACATTTCTAGAGGTGTGGATAAGGTAAAGGGTCCCTGTATAGGTAATTGACTGTTGCTAAGGAGTAGGGGAGCATGGGACCGAGCTTAGGCTCGTGATGCTGCCGGATTTTTTGTTTTGTTTTACTGTACCTGGTATTTGAGTTGTATTGTATTGTACTGCCGTGTAACATGTTCTGGCTGTTTTCTTAGAACATGAGACATGTTTCATCATTATCTATATGAATTTTGGTTATCTTTTACTGTAGTTGTGTATTTTTAACTATTTATGGTTTATTTTTTCCACTGTTGTATGATTGTATATTTTATTCCGCTACACTACACTTTGACAAATGAGGGCATAGTTTCCCCACTATCAGACTTGGGCCCTCGCTGCTAGTCAGTAGCCTCTGGCGTTTGGGGAAATGCTCTTGTGGTCATGTGACCAACCGAGTTTGGGGAACCCATTGAGTGGCACCCAGATCCGGGACATTATAGAAATGTGTAAGATGTTGTGAATAGTTCTGTACCTTTGAGATAACTACAATCAATAGGCAACTGGACCAACCCTCTCTAGAATCTCAAATAGACCGACGTATCTTGACAAAATCTTACCCTCTCTCATGATTCTCTTATGTCCCAACCTCAGTGCAACATGCAAGAAAACTCAATCCCCAATCTCAAACTCCAGAGGTAATCTATAGCGATCGGCATAAGATTTATGACGACACTGCACAGTATCCATTCTCTTCTAAATCAACTAGACCTACTCAAAATTCTCCTACATGAGAAGTGGTCCCAGTAAAGATGCCTCACCCGCCTCCAGCCAACACAAGGGTGATCGACATGGCCTACTGTACAAAGTCTCATTATTTTTCATCTTTATAGTCACCTAGACACTATTATTGTAGGAAAATTCAACTAGGGGAATATACTTCTCCCAAGATCCCCCAAATTCTAGGAAGCATTCTCACAACATGTCCTCTAGCACTTGCATCATATGCTCTAATTGGACATCAGTCTGAGGGTGGTATGATGTGCTCAAAACCACTTGTGTACCCAGCGCCCGATGAAAAATATTCCAGAAATGAGACATAAAGTGGGTGTCTCTATCTGAGATGATAGAACGAGGGACCCCATGAATTTGTATCACCTCATGAATATGCAGCTTCCCAAGCTCATCAACACCGAATGTCTCCATGATGGGCAAGAAATGAGTGACCTTCATAAGTCTGTCAACCACCACCCACACTGCATCATTACCATGGGGCTACCTCGGTAAACCTGTCATGAAATCTATAGTAACATCATCCCATTTCCAGTCTAGAATAGGTAACTGTTGTAAAATCCTAGATGGCCGCTGATGTTCCACTTTCACCTGCTGATAGGTGGAACACCTTGTAACAAAACCAACCACCTCTCTCTTCGTACCAGACCACCAGTACTAATGGTGCAAGTCACGGTACATCTTGGTAACTTCGGGATGCACTGCCTAAGATAAATCATGAAACTCCCACATCAACTCCTCACATATGTCCACTGAAACCTAGACACATCCATGGATCCTCAAGATCTCATCATCACCTATCATCCAACTAGGAGGTGTATTCTCACCTGCTACAATCTCGAGTATGAATAGGCCCTCATAATCTGATAGTTTTCTCATTCTCACTCTGTCTAGAAGGGTAGAAGTCACAGAAAAATAAGAAAGGAAATTTTGTACTTGACTATCATGTACCTCCAAATTCCTCTTAGAGAACAACTTCATAAGCTTCCAATCTCTAATGGCCTCCTACAATGACTACATATGAGTCCTCCTGCTCAGTGCATCATCCACTACATGGACTTTTTCAGGCGTGTAGGAAATCTTGAAGTCGAAATACTGAAAGTATCCCAACCACCTTCACTGCCTCATATTTAGATCATGTTGAGTAAAGATGTACTTGAGACTTTTGTGATCCATGTACATCACAAAATGTTCCCCCAATAAGTAATGCCTCCAGAAGCATAAGTCATGAACAATTGCAGCTAACTCAATATTGTGTGTCGAATAGTTCCTCTCATGTGGCCTCAACTGCCGAAATCCGTACGCAATAACTTGATCCCCCTGCATAAGCACTACTCCCAGCCCAATACCTGATGCATAGCAGTACACAGTATAACTTCTACCCGGCTCTGGATAAATTAGTATCAGTGCTGATGTTAATCTCCCTTTCAGCTCCTAAAAGTCTGTCTCATAAGAATCTGACCATACGTACTTCACATCATTATTTTTCAAGCCCTTTATTGGTGATGCTAAGTGTGAGAAGTCCTGTATGAAATTCTTGTAGTAACCAACCATCCCTAGAAAACTAAACACCTAAAAGACATTCTTGAGATACTCCTAGGTAACTACTACTCTCACCTTCTCTGGGTCCACTAATACTTCTGTATCTGAGATGACCTGACATAGGAAGTGAATCTGATCCATCCAGAAGTGGCGCTTTGAGATCTTATCATTTAACTGATTATCTCTCAATGTACTCAAAACGATCTCAAGATGTGTGGAATGGTCATGTTGATTATGGGAATACACCAAGATATCATCCACAAAAACCACCACAAAAGAATCTAAGTAAGGATGGGCACTCGATTCATCAGTGCCATGAAAACTGAGGGCGTGTTCGTGAGACTGAACGGCATAACAAGATAATCATATAGACCATACCTTCTATTAAATTTGGTAAAAGTTATGTCTATAGTTAAAACACATACATGTTTATATCCTGACCTTAAGTCACTTTTCAAGAACAATCGGGATCCTCGAAGCTGATCAAATAGGTCATCTATCCATGGTAAGGGATATCAGTTTTTAACCGTCAGCTGGTTTAGTTTCTGATAGTCCATGCATATCCTAAGGGTACCATCCACCTTTTTCAAAAAAAAGGACAGACGAACCCTATGGATAATTACTGGTTCGGATAAACCCTTTTTCCTCTAAATCCTATAGCTACCTCTTGAGATCCTACATCTCTGTCGTATCCATCCTATAAGGAGGAATGGATATTGGTGTATCTCTTGGTACTAGCACGATCATGAAATCCACCTCTCCCACTAGAGGTAACCCTAAAAATTCATTTGGGAAAACATACCTGAAACGATCAACCACTAGAGAGAAATATATCTGATGTGTTCCCTATTCATCCATATATAAACTGGAAATCTATGTTGGCATCCCACTCAACCCCCATTGCTCGAGTCTATCTTGGATTTCCTAGATTCCCCACTCTCCCTTGTATAGAAATGATCCACCTTATGGTGACGTAAAACTCACCCTATAGTGATAGAAATTGACAAAGGATTTAAAGGAGACTAACTAGTCCATTTTGAGTATGACATCAAATCATGTCATCTCTAAGACATAGAGATCTCAAAAGAAGTGACACCCACCAACCTCAAGGGGGAACTCCTTACATTGATGCACACCTACCATCCTTGTCCCTAACAAAGTTTCTAGCATCATAACATCATCATAAGAGAAAACACAAAGCCCAAGGATCTCTACAACATGCACAGATATAAAACTATGTGAATCCCCTATATCAAAGAGTGTAGAAGATAAAATGGAGGTGAATGGAATAGTATCTATGATAGTAGAAGGTCTAGGATCTTACTTCTGTTGGGTCTATTGCACTGCATAAGTCTGACATGTACTGTGGCCATGTGACACTTCCTGGATACCCTGAGCTAACCCTCCCAGATGTCATTGAGATCCTGGAGTCTGGCTACCATGGCCATGACCACCACCTCATCCTAAAAAGCCTAGCATAATTCAATTCCCTGACTAGTGAGAATCTAATAACCCTACTCTTGAATGTGAAGTTGGTGTGGAATCTCTCTCACTAGATGTTGGTGGGAACTCCCTACAGAAGCGTTGTAGATGGCCCATCCTGCTGCAATCTCGGCAGTCGACTAAGTCCATTGGACATTGCGGTCTCATATGCCCAGATATTCCACACTGGTAGCACCTCGCCTAGCTATCGTAAGAAACATTCTGACTACTCATATTCCCATGAGAAAGTTCCATACGATGCTTCTTACTCCTGGTTGATATAGTACCAGATCTTGGTGCCGAATTTCCCTAGTTCTCACCTCCATATTCCTACATATTACGATCGGTAATCAGTTCCTGATTTATGATGGTATATATAGAAGGAAACCTGAAAAATTTCACCTATAATCAGATGTTTTACCTGAGACCATCCTCGAATCACCTAGCCCTAGATGTCTCGTCACCCATCAGAATAGGTTCAAATATCTGAAGTTCAGTGAAACGGGCAGAGTAGTCCATCACTGACATAGATCCCTGCTCTAGATGCATGAACTCTTAGGATCTATCAGCCCTCAGCATCTCAGGAAAATAGTATTCATAGAAGACCATCTAAAAATCTCCCCATGACATATCTCGATGATGCTCTGTCTGGGTGATAACATCCCACCACCTCTTGGCTGAATTACGCAACATATAAATCGTGAGCTTGACCCTCCTCTCAGGAGACAACTTCAGATGCTCAATGATTGTAAGAATGGAATCTAGCTAGGACTCTACATCCAGTGGTACACTATCACCTAAAAACATAGGCATATACTGCTACTTGAATACTCATTTCAGTTCTACCATAGACATGGAAGGATGAATTACTCCCTAGAAGTTCTGTATAAACCTCATGAAGCCTTAACAAAACTATGCATCAGCACCTACATCTAGTATAATAGATGGTTCTAAAATTGGAATGATTGAAGGATCCACTAGTAGTCCATGGCCTACCACCTCTAGGGTATTATCACCACCACCCTCCTAGCATACTACTAGAGGTTGTTGTGGTGGAATTACTCTGTAAAGTCCAGCATATACACCTAAGTATAAGATTATTCAAGAAGGTATGTAGTTCAATAGCATAATAACTAAATAAGAGGAGAAAATCCTCAAAATTTACCAAAAGATGAGTACATTGCATGTAGGGGTAGTACACGGTGTGTACACTTAAGCCCTTACATGTTCATGTACTCCTACCGGCCTGGGTGTGTAAACACCCTAGGTACATGGTGTATAGAGATTGTACATGGTGTGTATACTTAATCTCTTACATGGTCATGTAAATACACCTTCCTTTCTCATGTAAATGTCCTAGGTACATGGCGTGTCAAGATGACACATGGTGTGAACTCAAGTCTTACCTCCTGTCCATGTACTTTTACATGTCCAAAGCTATATAGGTCTGCCAATATAAAACTAAACAGGGTGTATATAAGGTACATGGAATGTTCTAATCAAAACTCAACAACACATGTTTCCTCTCACATGACCGGTGACATGGTCATCTACCACATGGCATATACTCTGATTACAAGTTGTGTACTTAAGAAAAGTTCTATATTCTCAAACAGAATAACACATTTCATGTTTTTAGAGGACCACACATCATGTTGTCTAGGTTTTTGGACAGTAAGCCTTAGAAACTTCCCCAGAACCCCTATTTTTGAAAAATAAAGCTACAGTGTTCCAAATTCCAATCTATGGGGGGCCATACTCCCCGCGAATCAAATATTGGTATCCACATATAGCACATAACAACACAATTTATATTCCATGGTCAAAACATGATCCACCAAATTCGGATCCAGGAGGGCCCATACTCCTCAGGGGTCAAAGTTTTGCATCCATCCAATTCAACCATAAAATGTACCAATACACCTATCACAATAGAAATAATATTTATCATGGTACCTATCAAAATAGCATTCATATCTAGCACAACATCTATCACAACAGCATCCAATCAGTAATGCTCCTAAATGGCATGGCAAGAATGCATGGCATGTGAATTATAAAAAGTGAATATATGATGAATGAGATGGAATACCCTCATCTCATCAGGTTGAAACAAAATATAACCACAATTATATCATTAATAACAGCACAAAACAAGTGTTTTACCCAACAGTGAAATTGAATCAACTGTAATAACTCAAAATCCAAAAACTACAATTTCACTCGAGGTAATTTAGATTTTCCCTATATATGGGGTTACTACTCCCCGACATAACTAATTACCAAATTCCATTTTCTTTATATCATCACTAAACAGTAAAGAAAACTAGGAAAGGAATGCTCTGATACAACTTTATAACATCTCAGATTCGGGTGCCACTCAACTGGTGCCCCATACCCAGTTGGCCACATGGCCTCAAGTGCATTTCCCCAAATGCTAGAGGCTGTTGACTAGCAGAGAGGGCCTAGGTTTTGATAGTGGGAAAACTATGCCCTCATTGGAAGAGTGTAACACATCGGAATACAATAGAGGAAGTAATAAACATCATAGAACTGAAATAAAACGTGGAATAATCATAAGATAAATAACCAAGCGTCATTCCATACAAAAGATGATGCAGCATGTCATAGGTTCTAAGAAAGAATCCAAAATAATTACACTGTAGAAATACACAATATATGTTCTAAAAGAAAAATAAAAAAAAGGAAACTAAGAAGCATGAAAGACTTGGCTCGGTCCCATGCTCTCGGACTCATAAACAGCATCTCAAGTACCTATACAAGGGATATTGACCTTATCAACGCCTAAAACAATATAATCTATTTTGGTACAAAATCATGAACCAAACAGGGTGTGAGAAATAAATACAAGTAGGAAACCACCCAAGGTCTGTGCCTATTTTTCAGTGATTATATGAAACATGTAGCGTATAAAAAGGAAAATTAGTAAACTAGAAAGTAATCAGAAGTAAACAATCATACAAGTACCATTGTCCATTTTCATTCATAATGTTCAGTTCATCCATTCAATTACATTGAGTTAAATAAGTCTTGAGATATAGACTAAGCCCATCAATCCCCTATAGAAAGTATTCTCAAAAGATACCTCATAATTCTATATAAACAAGTAAAGTGAAAACCGAATACAATCTTTTTCTTTATCTTGGCAGATTCGTCATAAGTTATTTCATTTCGACATTCAACTCAACAACTTTACCATAGGCATAGTAAGACCCTGCTAATAGAAATAACCAATCCTCACCAACAGGCATAACAAATCCTCACCCACAGGCATAACAAATTCTCACCCTTAGGTATAACAAATTATCGCTCATCGGCATAGTATTCAATAGGGTCAAGCCTGGTATATCAACATTTCAGTATAAAAGACAACACACGTAAATTACACTATTATATGGTTAACATAATAACAACTCATGTGGGCATCATACATATCAATCAACAAGTGAATTAAACTATCACAAGGCTTATACGATAATTGGAATCTCATAGGGCAAAGGGGAAACCACTAATACCAAAACCTTAATCAAATCAATCATAATTTATCACAATTAAAATTCCATAATAACTGTAATTCGTACTTAACAACCCAATAAGGGAAATAAAGGCATGCCTCATAGGCAACCTTGTCTAAACGGCCATAAATGGTCAATCAAGGGAAACACACCCATGGGGTGACCATTAATCAAACCAACAAACTCAAACATGCTTAAATTAATTTTATTCATGACCTAATCATCATTAGGAAACAAAAATGGTCAATTTACATTCAAGGATACACCCTAAACATGGTAAAATGGAACTATGACACATATAAACAACTAGACATTGAGTGAAAGGCACAAGACCACCTACCTCCTCATAGTACGACTCTCCTCATCCAGCCTTAACCTCCAATTAAATCTATAATGATGTAGATCTACAAAATGATAATAAATTATCAACCTTAAATAACTTAGTTGAGAGAAAAAAATCATGAATAATGGGTCAAAAGGAATTGAGGTCTTACTGATTAGGTTCAAATGCATCTGACGGCATTTGATTCGGAGTTCAAATGGAGATTCAGGAGGGAAAATCTCGTCTGATGCCACTGCTCGCGTCACGGGGCGAGCCTCCAGTCCATATTAATAAAAACAACACTACTGCCTAATTTAATAAATAAAAAAATTACATGGAGTGTACTTGAGACTACATGCTATGTCTATACAGTTTTTGGTCAGACCATTACATGGTCGTGTATCAGGATTACATGGTGTGTAGCTGAACATACACGATGTGTACCTATAAGAACATGGCATGTAGTTCCCATTCAATTCGTGTAATAGGCCTAAATATTTCCCTTGACCTCTTTTCCCCAATTTTCTTAAGTATAAACTGAAAAGGAAAGATCCATACCTCAAAGGAAGAATCAGGTTATTACACCAACTATCCATATCAATGAGAAAATATAGTAGTATTTTGGTTGAAAGTAAAACCTCGGTAAGTTTTCTTCATTAATATACATTGATCCCTATAAATATTAATAGTTTCAATTGTATGCAATTACAAAATTGTTCAATTTTCTAATTATGTCACTACCTCCAGAGTTTTTCAAGGGTTCTACAATTATATCAATATAATGTGATTTTAGACTAACTCCCATCTCTATCAGCATCCCAATAAGCTTTGTAGATTCAAAAAAATGACCCCCTTCATAAATCACAGATAAGAAAATAAAACACATATCAGATCCAAGATAATTAAAGTTAATCACCCAATAAAATTCAAATCATGAATTAAACCCATCTATAATCCTCCATTTCAAATAAATCCCCTTCAACAAAATATTACATGCAAATCCATTAGGCTTAATTGAACTAGCCAACATTGTCTTGAACAGATTCTTTGATTACAATAGATTTTTATTCTTAAAAATAAATAAATGAGAGAACTATTGTATTCATAATTTTAAAACCCACATCCAAAAACAAGCCTAAAAATCAACTTGTAGGCCTCCTCCTCACCCCCATTGGGACACAAACAGTTCAACAAAATTTTAGATGTTTCCTAATTCAGATCACATCTATGAGATTCCATGTGATCCATAATTCCCAATGCATACACCCGCTTCATGTTCTTGTAAAAACAATGAGTAAAATATGCATAAGAAATATCATTAGGGTTTCATGAACCAGTCTCTTTTTCCATCACCCTTAAGAATTCCCAACCCTTGTCTATACTTCCAAACCTTCAAAATACATCAAGAATTATTGTATATATGACCAAATTTGGTGAAATAACGTGGTAATTCATAATAGAAATCATATTACAAGAATATTATAATTCACCAATACTAAAAAACCCATTAAAATTGAAAATACCATAGAGAAAATTCTATGGTGGTAATTATGGGGAATTCGAAAATAATGAAAGAGAGTGATGATGATGATAGAGAAGTGGAAGGAAGAGTTAATCTCTAAGTTAAACTTGAGGATTCAATTAAATAGATAGAAGTTTAGAGATCCAAAATTAATAAATCCAACAAAGTAGTTCATGATTTCAAAATATATATACTACATTAATAATAGGATAAGTATGAGCTGAAGGTAGATTTAAAAATCCCAAATATGTAAAGCTAAAAAAATCAAAGAAGGTTGTTATGTACAATATTAAAACTGAATAACTAACTAGTTTTATCAATGGGATAAAAAAATAGTGAAACATCATGTCAAAATTGTTGAAGAGATTAAGGAATAAGTTTTAAATATGTGGTGAAAATCAAAATATCATGATTCACTCTTAACTTCTGAAAGGAAATTGGAAAAATAGACTACATAGGTGATAGGAAAATTGAAATTATAGAATGATGGTCCAACAAAATAGGTAAAGGAATATTAGAAAAAGAAAATATCATATCCTAATGATATGGTATGTGGATTGATCATAAATATAAAAGTAGTGATTTCTAATTATAGACCATAATCACCCACTCTGAATTTGACCGTTAATTTCGGTACAACTTAGAATTAAAATATTTAGATAACACAAGCATCAAATTTTGTTGTAGCAATGACATAGAAGAAGGAACCTCGTATAAGGTGTTATTATTTTAGAAAGATAGTACCTTCCCAAAATGTTTGTTCCATATATAATAGGTATCAAAGGGAAAAGGAGTAACAAAGGCACCCAAGTAGAGATTAATATTCCAAGTATGCTTTTGATGATCAATGTTTTTTCTGTGGAGAATTTGGATATATAGATCAGCATTAATCATATATAGTATAGAGTAATGTGCCCACAAAAACCCAGAGTGATCATATGAATAAGCACAAGGAATCATCGAGAAATATGAAAAAAAATTCATCCATAAAGGATGAATTTAGACCATGATACTCTGAAAATGATTAAGCATGTCAATCAAAACCAGATGTGAAACCAAATACCCAAATCAAAAATAAAAGTGATGAGCAAGAACTGGTTATAGATATTTTCATAAAAGCATTAGATCGTGCTAATGTATGGATCCTTGATAGCATATATACTTCCCACATTATGGGAAATAAGGATATTATCACATAAATTAAGAAATAAAAGGAATATTATATAAAATATTGAAATTATGAAGGCCTAAAGATTATTATCTTTGGAAAATTCAGGTATAGGGGAAAAGAAATAAGATGAATAGATGTGTTGGTTGTTGAAGGTCTCAATCACAAACTTCATAGTTTCATTCAATAATGTGGCTTGGGTAATGAAATAAATTTCACCAAGAATACCTCTATCAGTAAGTGAAATGATGGTACATTTATTATGAAAGGGAAGTGAAAGAAGGTAAATTTCAACCTTTTAGTGGGGAAGAAGATGCATGATTTCTAAATATTAAAGAAGAAAAAAGGTTGGGGTGAAAACGACTTGTCCATTTAAGCCAATAAACCTTATAAGTTCAGTTGAAAATTGATAAATCATGAGATATCCCTAATCTATCATATGATTGTATACGCATGTGACATTTCTATTAGAATGGTAAGATCACTCAAAATACATACTAGTAAAAATAGTATAAGTCAACTAGAGTGTTTGAATTTGTGTATATTGACTTGTGCATACCTATATCACTAATATTTATTAATGGGAAGAGATACTATTTTATTTTCATTAATGATTATGGTAGGATGGAATGGGTTGTGGTTATCAATCATAAGTCTGAGGTGTTTATTTACATAACACAATATCATAGTGTGGCTAAAAAGATACTTGGATAGAAAATTATGAAATTCTAAACTAATAAAGGTGAAAAGTTTACCAATATTTAAGGGTTGTATTTTCTTTATAAACATAATATAAGGAACCTAATTTTAGTATTTATAATCCCTCAGAAAAATTCCATGGTTGAGAGGAGAAACTATATCATAAACAATATGGAAACAACAATTATTATTGAAAAGAACCTACCGGATATGTTTTGGAAGGAAGTAGTATTTCCATAAATCTATATTTTTAGTAGATATTTGTTGTGTATGAGAGAATAAAATACTTTGTATGATCTGTGGTATGGAAAGAAACTAAAATTTAAGTACTTTTAAATCTTCAGAAGTAAGTTTTTCATTATCAGTGAGGAGAAACATAGGAAGTTTTAATCTCATGGTGGTGAAGGGATATTCCTTGGATATTCAAAAAAAATACAGAAAAGTATATAAATGATTCAATAAGTAGTTAGGAAAGAATATTGAAATCAATGATATCATTGTGGTAAATAATGACCAACATATTCAATAAAATAGTGAGAAATTTTCTAATGAGATTGAAGAGTTGGTAAGAAACCTAGGGCGAGTATAAGTGGAAAATGGTAATTTAGAATAAGAAATTGATGATGATTTGGATGAAGTTAGTCTTGTATCTACAAATAATCCAAATATTCGAGATGAAATTAAGAGGTATAATATTATTGGTGATTATAAAACACCCGTTCAAATGAAGATAATAAATTCTATGTAGCAAACATATTTCTTATCATAGGTAGAGCCAAAATGTTTCTAAGAAAATATTGGAGATAAGAATTGGGTTCACTCAATGAATAAAGAGATTGAACATATCAAGAAGAATTAGGCATGGGATATTTATTCAAGGATTATAGACAATAATGTTATCAATACCAAATGTCTTTTCCATGATAAGATAAAAAAATAAGGTGTGGTTATTTGAAACAAATCATGATTACTGTGAAAGGGGTACTCCTGTATCAAGGTAATTGATGTTAATGATGAACTTTCACCTATATAAAGGCTAAAAAATTTAACTATTCTTATCCATAGTAGTGAAAATACATTTCAATGTTTTATAAATGGATTTCAAGTCATAATTTATAAATGTATTTCTAGAAGAAAATGTATACATCGAATGTCTAGATGCTTTTCTTATTCATGAAGATAAGGATAAATTTATTTGTCTAAGTAAGTCTCTTTATGGGTTAAAGAAAAAATTGAGATCCTAGTATTCAAGACTAGATCAATACTTGAACAATCTTGGTTTCTAGCATGATTGAGTTTATTATAATATCAATGTCAAAAATTATAGTGATCAAATTATGATGTTGTAGGTGTATGTTGTTGAAATAATCTTTGGATAATAAAATAAAGTACAGTGAAAATAGTTTTCAAATTTCATGAAGTGCAAGTTTGAGATGTCAATTATTAGTGAAATTTAATTTTTTCCATGGACTATAGGTGATACAAGGAATAAAGGACACATTTAATTTTCAATATAAATATTCTAATGTGTTTATAATAAAATTTGGAATATGAGATTCTAAGTAGATGACCAAACCTATTTATACCCAGAGGAAATTATTAAGGGATGACAAATGAAAAGCAGTTTTACTAACAGTGACATGAACCGATATAGTTTTTACCACATTCTAGGTGTCATGGTATCAAATTAATCCCAAATAAAGGAAAATTATCATAATAAATATAATACTATAGTATATCAGAGGCATAATTGATGTCATCTTTCTTTAAAATCAAACACTAGAATATGAGATTTTTGGATATCTAGATGATGATTGGGTTGGTTCAACAAAAGATGGAATTTCAACATTAGGTGGTGTATTATATCTTATTGTATTGTATATTTCTTGTATTCACAATAAAATATATTGAATTTCTATGATCATCATAGAATCTAAATATTTTACAACCACTCAAAATGGCATGAAATTACTATGGATGAAACAACATCTTGAATACATATGAGTTAAAGTGAATTCACTAGTCAAAATTAATTGTAACAATTCAAATTCTAAAAATATTTGAAAAATTCATGTACATAGCTCAAGGGAGAAGTATATTGAAATAAAATATCACATTATCAAGGAGAAAGCGGAACATGGGTTGGTGATATTGGATTATATTCCAATATAATTTCATGTTATGGATATTTTTATGAGGGATTTACCCAAGTAAGATTCTGAAAGTCATCAACTCGCTCTTAGAGTCTAGTCGACCCCCACACTTGAACAGTGTGAATGTGGGATCCACACTCCCTATATTATGTTTTTATTTTTTCTATGTGTTGATCTATTTTCTTTTCCCTATTATGGACCAAAAAGAGTTTACATGTGGGTTTATTGAAAAATGGGGAGAAATAATTTTGATAATGGAGGAAAAGTTGTTGAAAAAGGGAGACTTATTCCAAGATTAATTAGGGGAGAAGAGATATAGAGGGGTTTTATAATCATAATGATGTTAAATATTTTTTTTTCATTGAAAACATATCTCATAAAATGATTTATGGGTTCATGATGCTAGTGATTTACCATGTGTGATTGACGAAGTGTTATTCTCATGATTCACATTTTTTTCATAATTGTAATAAATGGAAAACATCCATTGGTATTAGATTATAACTTCAATTGGTATCAATAATTATTCAATAATAAGTATCAATAATGAAGTTATTCATTGATAAAATTTTCATGTCACTCTTTTTTCTCATGTTGATCTTGGATGATGTGGTCTTAGAGTATGTGTTGAGTAAATATTTGATCATTATCTAGAGTTTTAGAGTGAGAGTGGTGGTTGAAAAATAAGATGAATTATTTTTTCTCAACTAAATTTTATAAGAGGTTTTAAAGTATTGAAAACAAACCAAAAGGGGAATATTATTTGGAAAAATCCTCATGTGGTGAAATTTTAGTGTTTTTGGTTGTTTTTTTGTTGAATATGATGGTTATAAATATTCATGTCATTTCCTAGAAAAAGGGTTGAAGGAGGTGTAAAATATTACCAGTTTTTTTTTATATTTTTTTTGTGAAAATCCAGGGAAAAGGATATTTATATGCGGTCAAGTACACATACTCTAAAGGAAGTTAATGGAATGGAGAGGGAAGTTTACATATATTAAAATGAGAGGTGAAGTATACAAACATCAAAATTAGTATTTGAAGCACCAAAGGGAGTTCACAATCATAAGGAGGAAAGTTTTTGAAGTATTTGAAGTTGTTTCATGCATCTCAAGGTCGAGTATGTGGTATGTGGTTCCATGATGTTGAAGTAGCATGAAATTGAGTTTAAAGTGAAGGGGTGAAAAATAATTGTGAATAAAAGATTTATTGGAGGAATTTTCCAATAAAATTATATCTAATCACATCATTAAAGGTAATTGATATCCATTGAGAGATTATATTTATGTAGAAATTAAATTAAGTCCAAAATTTATCCATATAGTACTAATTGTAAGGTTAGAGTTCACAGAGGAGAGTTCGTATAAGTTTTTCAGTGAGGTGAAAGATTACAAAAGGAGGTTTTTAGAGGTTTTACATGAGTTAGTTAACATAGTATAGACCATGGAGGAGGAGTTCACAGAGCTTGTCTATGAGTTTGGTGTTTATAGTGAATGTAGTTTTTGAAGTCAAGTATGTGATGAATGGTATATCATGAAATAAAGTATGTAATGAATAAATTACTGTGAAGTAAAGTATGTGGTAAGGTATATTTTCTCTCTTAGGAGAAAAAGGATATACATTTCACACCAATATCAATGTGAACCAAATATAATCTAATACAAAACATTATAATAATCTTATAGATAAATAGTGTGTTCACTTATGTAGAGAGAGCGGTGAGATTTAAAAGTTTGATTGGTTGTAAACCTAGGTGATAGTGAGTCTATTTTGAACCTTATAATAGTAGTGAACTTAGTGAATTCTTTTATATTGACCCAACACCTTTCTATATTCCTTATATTATTTCTCGTTGTTTGATGATGAAACATGATAAAGGGGTGGTTGTCTTAATCCTCCATACCCTGATTCACCCAAACTCAAGGTATTTAACCTAGATAGTACCAACTATATCATAGTGTAATTCAAAACTTATCTATATTTCATAATTTGATCTTTTCATCATGGCCATAAATCCCATGTCAAGACTGAATCCTCTTCTAATAAATGAAAAGGGATTAAAAATTGGGAACCCAAATAAGATCCTTATGCATCCCAAATAAAATCCTTATATATGAAGATACATTTTCATTTTTATATACTTCAACTTCATTCATCGCATGGATGATGTTCTCACATTATCATTGCCTATAGAGTCTTTAGATTATAATTCCAAACACATTAACTTAACTCCAAAACATCTTCACATACCACAAAAAACTTAAGATAAATTCCAGTTAACAAAAAATCCAACCAATACAACCTGTGGTTGTAACATATATAGTATTAATTACAATTATCAATGAATTTCAAGATAAAAATGTTTTTAAAAATTAGGGTTATCAGCTGCATTTATATTTTTATTATAATCATATATGTGCCAATTTATTTTGTAATCTTTTTATAAAAAAAAGAAAGTGGGGATAAAAGATGGGTTGGTCATTGTAATTGTTGATGCTCCTTTCGTCACAAAATCTAAAGATCGGAAAAGGGGAATATCTGAGCTCAAAGTGATTCAACCTTTGAAGAAAATATCAAAAATTGACAAAGGCATGAACAAGGGATCAAAAGCACCTATATCGTGAAAGTTCTATCACTGTCGCACAAGTCCACTTGCGTGATGCCTTATGGTCACGCAAGTGACTTGCGCGACCTAAGTGATAACCACCCGGTAACCACCCGGGGTCTTCTCCTGCCTATAAATAGACCCTGTGGGCCCCCCATTTCGGGAGGATTTTTTCGAGAAACTCATATTTGAGCTCCCAGCACCCTAGTCTCTTCTCAAAGCTTCTAAAACACTTCTAAGGTAATTTCTTACCTAGAACAGAAGATATAAAGAGGGGGAGGAAGGCCTAAGTGTTGAAACTCATCAACACTTGCGTGCCTGAGTGGCCAGCCCTTAAGGGAAAAGGGCCGCACTTGTGCGCCACCTTACTCCATCAATAGATCTTGCACACCCCTCTTCTGGAAGAACCTCAAGAGGATTCTAAAGGCTTTAATGAAGAGTCTCTCAAATATTACCCTGCTGATTAACCATCGCGCAAGTACATCATGTGTCGCGCAGGAGTATACCTGCGCGCCCACGCAGTACCTGCGCGCCTGCCAGGACTTGCATGCCCCTGCCTTTTTGGGTGCCTTTCTTTCCCATTTCTCCTCTCTTAAGCCATTACACCTTTCCTATTCAAGATTCAGTCTTCAAGACACTCTTCAAAGCCATTTTATGGCATGATTTCTTGATTTGACTTCCTTATCTGAAAGGAATTTTGTGGAATATCTCTCAAAACCTAGTGATTTACACATCTTTATGTCACTAAAGATTGATATTTCATTCATTCAACCTCATCCTTTAAGATGATAGAATCCTTGACCTAGGTCTCCTTTTCAGGAATAATCCCCAGTCATAAGTCCTCTAATATGGGCATCCTCTTTAGGAGTAAGCCCCAAGTCCCTTAATTTTTGGGCATCCTCTTAGGAGTAAGCCCCAGATCCCCTAACCTGGGATTCCTTTTCAGGAGTAATCTCAAGTCTCAAATATGGGCATCTTCCTTAGGAGTAAGCCCCAATTCTTAAAATTCCCAAATCTGGGCATCCTCTTTAGGAGTAAGCCTCAAGTCCCTCAATTTTTGGGCATCCTATTTAGGAATAAGCCCCAGATCCCTTAACCTGGGCCTCCTTTTCAGGAGTAATCCCTAGTCTCAAGTATGGGCATCCTCTTCAGGAGTAAGCCCCAGTCCCCTAATTTGGGCATCCTCCTCAGGAGTAAGCCCCAAACCTTAATTCCCTTAACCTGTGACTCCTTTTCAGGAATAATCCCCAGTCATAATCCTTTAGCCTGGGTCTCCTTTTCAGGAGTAATCCCTAGTCATAATTCTCTTAACTAGTCCTAATTTACCCTTGATCTGGGATTCCTTTTCAGGAGAAAAACCCAAGTTAGAGTATTCAAAATCTCTATGAAGCACATATACCATTATGGACCCTGTTCCTGGATTTCTTACCTAAAGTAAATCATAACCTTCATTTATCTGGGCAGTCATACATACATAAGCCCCACATTATTTCTTATGATTGCATATTTCATGGCACAATTGTCTAATTTTTACCAATACCTCTTGTTTCTCACACCGAGAATGACTCACGTGATCTTAGAGTGTAAAAGTAATTGTGACATCCTTCTTTGAGCCATCAATCATAAACATCATACTCCCTTACTCGAACTATGTGGGTTCTGATTCCTTTTCTAAACAAAGGATACGTAGGTAGCCCGTCTACGGGTTCGATCCCAACTCTAAAATAATCCATGTCCTTATGAATGACAATAAACTTCAAGTGCCCCACTGAGTGGCTTTAAAACCAGCATGGTCATCATAATGACCAAGAGACTTATGTATAAATGTGTCGAAGGGTACCATTGACCAAGAATCTCTAAAAAATATAGATGATTCTCTATCGATGAAGAACCTCGAATACATACAAAAGATTCTCTAAATTTCCTACATATTTAATCATTGATTGTTAGATCTGAAGGAAATCTTATTTTATACTTGGTAATGTAATAAGGATTCACAAACATAACTTAAATCTATAAAGAGAGTCTCGGAGTAGACAATAATTCCCCTCAAAAAGGTGTGATGAGTCCGACCTCCAATCCTCTCGACCAATGCAAATTCCTAAGCCTCATCGGTCCACAAACTAATGAGAACCTACCTTTGGAAAGTAGGTCCGAATGGATGTGGAATCATTGGATGTTTCTGGTTCTGCGAACAAACCCGTTAGAAACCGATCGGAACGTTTGAACCTCCCATCAAGGTGGTCATCCCCAGATTTCGAGGGAAACAGTAATGGTGAACCCGACATGAAACCTTAACCAAGTTAAAATGATGTTTTACCTATTTGTTAGGCCCCTATTTAAATTTCAATGAGAGGGCCAACAAAAACAATCATTGACATATGTGATCATCCAAAAGATGTAGTGGCTGAATTTATCTTGATTACGTCTGTTATATCAAATAGGCACTCTTTTTCTAAGATCTTCTGCATTTCTAGAATGGTTGTTATCAAGTTCACACCTGTGAATATTGCTACTGTAAATGCCATTGCTGCTACTCCTGTTGGATCGTTGTCCGCTCTTAGGAAGATATCACCTACTCAGCGTCTTCAACGCTGGGTATCAAACGCACTGGTTATGGAGTACCATCAACATGGTACCATCCCAACTCTGGAGGCTGCCCAAAAAGCCCTCCAAGTAAATAACTCACATCGGTCGTCCGGACAACGACGACCAGTGATCAAGAAGCAGGCGGTGCTGACTACCGTCTCCAACCATTTCGAGTCGTTATCCCTGGAACGCAATCACTATTTGCTCCCTTATTCTGGGGAGGTGAATGAGCAGGTCCCTCAGGACCTTAATTCAAACAGACAGAAGTCCTTCCTAAGGGCTCCCACCAACAATCGCTGCCAGACTCGTGCGGCAGTGCGCCCTCAACATGATGAGGGTACCGAATCCAGGCATTCGGCTCAGGTTCCTCGAACCTGAGCAAGCAAGAAGAACCACCAGAGGCGGAATCCGGTCAACAGTGAGCAGGTTCTCATCTCTGCCATCTCCGGAGAAGTCCACCAACCTAACTTTGTGGCAAGTAACGAGCATGCACATACACCTACCCATTTTAAACCCACTATCCAGCAGACTCGTCTGGCAGCATCACGCCAATCCCGCCAGGAAATTCCGGCAGAGTACTATAGGCAGGAACATACACCTGTTTATACATCATCAGCTAGTCAGCAGGCTCATCTGACTACATATGATGGATCTCGTCAACCACGTTTGGCGAAGTGCAATCATCAGGCACATACACCTGCTAGTATTAATCAATCTTACCAACAGTCTCGCTTGGTAGCATTCAGAGAAGTTAGTCAGAAAGCCCCGACAACAAATAGGAGGCAGACTCAACTCTCTGCCCCCACACTTGAGTACTGTCAGGATTCACTGATAGGAAAAGGAGGATAGGAGCAGGCACATACACCTGCTCCAAGCCCGGAATGGATGTATATTCCCGTTCTGGCAGCTGAAGTCACCAAGCATATTCTATCAATGGTGAAAGAGCAGAAGTAAATCCCTGCTCATATTCTGGATTCCTGCTAGGATATTATAACAAATTCATCGGCATCTCATGGAAAGACACATAAATCAATCCCTACCAGTGGAGTGATACATCAACAATTCACTCTAGAACAGACACACACATCCGTTCCAGCCCAAGAGGGTTATGGGGAATACTCCCCCATATCATACAGATAACCAAGTCAGGCACATACACCTGATTTGAGAGGAGATTGTCAGCCTAACCTGGCCATCTTTCCTGATCAGGCACATACACCTTCTCAGAGCATCCACTTTTGTCAACAAGTGGTTTCCAAGGTGAGTAAGAAGGCGTCTAAGAAAAAGACCCGCCCAACACAGTCATGAGATCAAGAGCCAATCTGTAACAAGGCCTTGATCGATGATGGATGTGATGCCCCAGGTTTTATGAACTAGTTCAAGTAAGCAATGTTATGACTTTAATGATGTCTCTTGTTTTATTTTTTTTGCTAATAAGGAATTAGAAATAAAATAAAACATGGAGAATAAGGTAAACTGATATATATTAAAATTTTACATTGCAACAAGACCCAACTAGTTGAAAACACCATGCACAAGACCTAACACAGCCACATCAAGACTACTAAGAACCACAACTCGAGTAATTGGATAGTCCTCATCTTCAGAGTCCATCAGCGTGAAAAATATAACAGCTAGGGCCACGGAACACATGCTCAACGCCAATGGTATGAGGAGAGCCATCCTTTCTGGTTCAAGCATTTAGTTCTTGTAAAGTACCCCTGCTTTTATAATAATCCTTTGAATATTGACCGTTGGAAAATATATCCATTAGGTTTTCAAAACAACATTTGGGTTTCTGTTGATAAAGTTTATCTTTATATTAAAACTTTCTTTAATGCTCTTATAATTTTATAATATTTCAACTATTATAATATGTTTTAAAAAAGAATTATAGTTTTAAAATAAAAAGAGTATTCTCGGAAATAAATCATCTTGTTTTCACAAAATTCCGATGGATACTTATATATTGAAAACTTAGTATTCTTTTTATAAAAGATATATTTAAAGGGTATCAATAATAATAACTTTTGAGCTCTAAAATTATGAATTTTTGAATTAACTAGTAATCTTTTAGAATTTATTTAAAGATCCGAATAATTATAATGGTTTTGTATGTAAAATAAGAAAGGTATATCTTTTAAAAGATTTATATATAAATTGGTAAAGGGATTTAAATTTTGAGTTAAAACTATTTTGTTGTTATAGTATGTTGACTCATTTTGTGAAAATATTTATATTTTGAACTAAGCATACTTAAAATTGTTATTTCGAAAGTCTAAATAAATTTTCTTTTTATAAATTATGTTGATAGGAACTATATTACATAAGCTAGTAAAAGGATTTAGATTTTAAATTAAAACTAATTTAATAAACCCTCTTTTGTATAAATATTTATACTACACTTTATTTTTACTTATACTGATTGTTTTATAAATTTAAAATAAGTTTTTAATAAAAAAATAGGTTGGGGCCCGGCCAAGCCGAGGGAATTCCTTAAGGGACAAGCCCTCTAGGCCGAGACCAAGCCCCAAGGGGGCCGAGGTGCCGACCTACGGGGTCCCCCAAGTGCTCAATGGGTGTCCAAACTGCGTCCCAAGCCGTGCATAGGTCTCTCAGGTCGCGCACAGGCCCGTGTGTAAGGCTGCGGCGCGCGCAGCGTGGGGTTGGGCCGAAGCCCGCATGGGGCCCGTGTATAAGTCCACAGTGTGTGTGTTCGTGTTATTGAACCGAAGCTAGCGCGCTTTGGTTTATAAGCCGCGCCTCAAACGTGTTCTATTTCGATGTGGGACGCGCTCCGCACGACCAGGACCGTCCGATCGACTCCCGTGTAGATCTTGACCATCCGTCCCTTTTTAGCCACGTGATTGCCCCACGTATCACTGCGGCCATCCAATCTCAACCGAGATCTAATCCCAGCCGTCCTTTCCTTTATAGCATCGACCCCCGTCGTCTTCTTCCTTTCATCCAGTAGGCCTGCAACCGAGGAGGCCTTAGCCTCCTTCCCCGCACTGCTCCTCTTGACCACCGAACACCCCCCTACTAGATCACTATTCCTTCGTCTTTCCCACGTCGATCTAACCTCTTGGGTCGAGTCACCGACGAGGCACCGAGGACTTTATAAACCCCCATGCTTCGTTGAAGTCCCAGGCAGCTTCTTCTCCTTCGGACCTCCTTCTGAATCCTCCAACAAGGAAAACGAACTCCCTGTTGATCCGAGCGTCCTCCCTAATCTATGTAAGGGTCCCTGCATGCTTGTCTTCCTTTAAAGAAACCTTCGATATATACACAGCTTATATTTATATATATATACTTGATATATATACCCCTCAGATGGTATCTCCTTCAAGGAATTGGCCTTCGTGTTTTCAGTAGGGTGCATGTGTAAGCACGGTTCCTTGTTTTGTTTTCCTTTGAAGAAACCCATATCTTATTACTCTCGGTATATATATATAGTTTTTATATATGCATACTTGAATATAAACCCCTCGGGTGGTGATGTTTTCAAAAAGGGTTTTCTTTTCTAAAGTTTAATACAATGGTTACAAAAGGAAAAGAGTTATCTTACTTTGTTTTAAACCAACCCTTAAGAATATGTTTTGTATGTATATATACGGGTTACTTTTTTATATATATATACATATATATACACATGGATGGTATTTTATTTCTTTTTTTTGGATTGACCTATGTTGGACAGGGAATTTGGATGTTAAGTTCTAATTGTTCTCTTTCGGTTCATAAAACCTATATAGATACAAATATACAATTTTCTATATATATATATATACAGATATTTATAACCAAAACTCTATCTATCTTTCGGATTTCAAAATGATCCAACATGTAATACTATGCATTATATATTAATGAGGGTTGTTTGAAACTGTTTTACCATGAAAACCCATCGTTTCAAACTTAGTATCTATATATATCTATGTACACATAAACATGTAGACTAATACAAATCAAATTTATGATTTCAAGGGGTGGGTACCAACCTTTAAGTAAATCCTTATTTTATGCGAACTATGTTTTATTAAAGAAGCATACTGGGCATCACTCGTGATGTGTTTTACCATAAAGGGTGTATTTTGGTTTGATTTAAGATTTATTAGAGGATTTAAGATTTAATGGGTCAAGATATCATGTTGTGTTCATGTATTATCTTAAGACATAATGAACCTACTTTGTTGAATGTATTAATTAATCAAGTTATGATTTAATTCATTTACAAGATCAAGGGCATGTTCTTCACCGTAACTGATTTCAAGTGTTTTCTTTAAGCATTCCTTTTTACATGGATTTCAAAATGACAAAGATTCATCATTTATTATATCATTATTTTATATGTTTTAGTGTAAAGGATGTTTTACTAAGCTATGTATGCCCTTGATTAGTTACTGACACATTTTTCAAGTTAACTATCATACCTTGTATTAGAAAAATTTGTGGTGATTCATTATTTATTGTTGTACATAATGCATTCTTATGACATATCATTAAATGAGCTAAGAAATTAGATTACCCAAAGTGGTATGGGACACCTTGGGTAAAATAAAGATGAATGAGATATTCAAGGTGGTATGGGACATCTTGAATATACAAATGGTTTAAGTAAAGCATGAATGATGTGGCTCATATGATAATAAAGACATGTCAAGGGTGCACCCAGATAGCGCTCCAATGCATTGGGTAAAGACTTAATCTCTAGAGATGACCTTTTAGACTGATACCTTGGTGAATAACCTTGGTAATTTTTAATGACACCTTGGGGATGGACCTTGGTGAAACGAAATGATTGTAAATATTTAATGTTGATGCCACATAATTCAAGTTCTTTCCAAGATAAATTTCTTTCACGAATGATGCCTTTAAAGTTTTCATAAAGTTCTTATTTCACTGGTATAAGCTTGAAGCATGATTGGTGATTATTACTTAATAGAATAGTAACCATCATGTGAAAATTTAGTTGTTTCCTTTATGCGCAATTCTGATTATGTATTACTTTTAACTGTTTAATTTATGCTTAAGTAAGACACATGTCGTACTTGCTTATGATAACCATTGTTATTCCTTCGAGAATTAACAACATTGTTCCATGTTCTTATTGAAAACCTGGATTGAGCATTTTTATGTCATATGTTATAATTTTCCTTTAATAAGTGTTCAATCTCTTTTAAAAGAATGTTTTCAAATGTTACAGTGTTTTAATTTCTTTTTAAAACCCCTTACTGAGTATTTTAATGCTCACCCTACGTTTTAATTTAAAATTTCCAGGTATCAGCTTTTGAAAGATGAATTGTTTCAGAAGTTGTCGGTTTCCCAGAACCCGAACCGCACATGATCCTCTTTATGGGACATGATGTGTTGTTAACAAAGTATATTTTATTTTAAGATAACACATCATGTTCAGAAGGCACTGAATCCTGGGTTTCCGGGGGCGGGGTCTCTACAGTTGGTATCAGAGGTTCGGTTTGGATAACTCTAGAAATCCAGAAACTGAAACAAAAATATATATATGTATATGTATTTCAATTTTATTAAAATATTGGGTGTTCTTAAATTTCAGATGGAAAACGAAGGCACAAATCTCTTATCTCTCCCCACAGAGGCCCTAGAGACCATTGTGTCTTTAGCTAGCCGTGAGGATTTTATAAACTATGCCCATATCTGCATGACATGAAAACACCTTTACGATGTATCCAATTCACCACGGGTGCTTCAGCTACACCAAGGGTTGGGAATAGATTACCTCCTTATGATGATAACTCAGTTTCCCTCCTATGTATGTCGAGGAAGGTACTATGAGGGAATTTTCCAGATTTTCACGGTGGGTGAGAGCTTTGGCACTATGATTGATAACCCTTTTCAAGAAGCTGTTGCTGACGGAGACCTCTGAGTGGGCTACCTTTGTCAGATTTTAAATTATGGCTTCTTGGGTCAGTTGTTGGACTTCGGAAGGTTAGAAGACGAGTCCACCCGACTGTCTTGCAGACGACAAGTGTATGAAGATGTCTCTCAACTTCATACCCCCCATGCTAGACTCATAAGACGTCATAGGTGCCCTCATGAGTTTTCCCCTGAATGCTCGGCCTGTGTTTGGTTCAAGGAATTAGGGAGTTTTTCTTCTCTGTGTGGAGTTCGTTTAGTCAATGGATAAGGGAAACTCAAGCACTAATAATAATAAACGTATGTTTATTGAAATTTTTTCTTTCCCCTCCCTTGTCCTTACTTTGTTTTTGTCCTTGAATTATTTTCAAGTGTTTGAATTTCCATCTTAAAACTTTCAGATGGAAGGACAAACCCACCTGTTATCTCTTCCCACTGAGATTTTGGAAATCATTGCAATCAAAACGTGTGGGGATGAGTATGACCCCTTCGCAAGTTTGCGGAGAACGTGAAAGCAGTGGTTTGAGGTAACAAATGGTTCGGAGATTCTCCGCACCTGCTAGGGGAATGCCTCCATCTATTACTGTATTGGCTCTGCACAGCTAGCCGGACGTGAACAACAAGGAATTTACCACGAAGGACTCTTTCTATGTTTCACCCTAGGCCGAAACTACACGGCTAGAGTGAAATTTCAGGATGCTGCGTTAGAGGGAAATCTTTATGCGGCTTATATGCTTCAACTTCTCAGCTTTATCCTGTTTGACCGTATCTATGGCTTCGATATCCTTGACCGAGACATAATTCGGCAAGTCCTTCATACTTTGGTCTGCAAAGACATTTCAGAACTTTGTACTGTTCGAGCTTCCCTCTGGAGGCCTGAAGGCCTGGAACATAAGTGCAACCCCTCCTGTCTTAGGTGTATGTGGATCAGGGAACTGGAAGAGGTGAGCTTCACTATGGGGATTCCTCTAAATGCACCTGTTGACCCTATACGTTGGTGGAGGTAGTGAGAACGTTGCAGAACCTTGTAGTGTTGTGAAATAAATTGCGAGGATGCAATTTTCAAAAGGGGGGAATAATGTGATGCCCCGGGTTTTATGAACTAGTTCAAGTAAGCAATGTTATGCCTTTAATGATGTCTCTTGTTTTATTTGTTTTGCTAATAAGGAATTAGAAATAAAATAAAACATGGAGAATAAGGTAAATTGATATATATTAAAATTTTACATTGCAACAAGACCCAACTAGTTGAAAATACCATGCACAAGACCTAACAAAGCCACAGCAAGACTACTAAGAACCACAACTCGAGTAATCGGATAGTCCTCGTCTTCAGAGTCCATCAGTGTGAAAAATATAACAGCCAGGGCCATGGCACACATGCTCAACGCCAATGGTATGAGGAGAGCCATCCTTTCTGGTTCAAGCGTTTCGTTCTTGTAAAGTAACCCTGCTTTTATAATGATCCTGTGAATATTGACCGTTGGAAAATATATCTGTTAGGTTTTCAAAACAACCTTTGGGTTTCTGTTGATAAAGTTTATCTTTATATTAAAACTTTCTTTAATGCTCTTATAATTTTATAATATTTCAACTATTATAATATGTTTTACAAAAGAATTATAGTTTTAAAATAAAAAGAGTATTCTCGGAAATAAATCCTCTTGTTTTCACAAAATTCTGATGGATACTTATATATTGAAAACTTAGTATTCTTTTTATAAAAAAGATATATTTAAAGGGTATCAATAATAATATCTTTTGAGCTCTAAAATTATGAATTTTTGAATTAACTAGTAGTCTTTTAGAATTTCTTTAAAGATCCAAATAATTATAATGGTTTTGTATGTAAAATAAGAAAGGTATATCTTTTAAAAGATTTATATATAAATTGGTAAAGGGATTTAAATTTTAAGTTAAAACTATTTTGTTGTTATAGTATGTTGACTCATTTTGTGCAAATATTTATATTTTGAACTAAGCATACTTAAACTTGTTATTTTGAAAGTCTAAATAAATTTTATTTTTATAAATTATGTTGATATGAACTATATTACATAAGCTAGTAAAAGGATTTATATTTTAAATTAAAAATAATTTAATAAACCCTCTTTTGTATAAATATTTATACTACACTTTATTTTTACTTATACTGATTGTCTTATAAATTTAAAATAAGTTTTTAATAAAAAAATTAGGTTAGGGCCCGGCCAAGCCGAGGGAATCCCTTAAGGGACAATCCCTATATGCCGAGACCAAGCCCCAAGGGGCCCGAGGTGCCGACCTTCGGGGTCCCCCAAGAGCTCAGTGGGTGTCCAAACCGCATCCCAAGCCGTGCATAGGTCTCTCAGGTCGCGCGCAGGCCCGTGTGTAAGGTCATGGCGCGCACTGCGTGGGGTTGGGCCGAAGCCTACATGGGGCCCGTGTATAAGGCCCCGGTGTGTGTGTTTGTGTTATTGAACCGAAGCCAGCGCACTTTGGTTTATAAGCTGCGCCTTAAACGCGTTCCGTTTCGATGTGGGACACGCTCCGCGCGACCGGGACAGTCTGATCGACTCCTGTGTAGATCTCAACCGTCCGTCCCTTTTTAGCCACGCGATCACCCCACGTATCACTACGACCGTCCGATCTCACCTGAGATCTAATCCCGGCTGTCCTTTCCTTTATAGCATCAACCCCCGCCGTCTTCTTCCTCGCATCAGCACCCGACCAGTAGGCCTGCAACCGAGGATGCCTCGGCCTCCTTCCCTGCACTGCTCCTCTTGACCACCAAACACCCCCCCCCCCTACTAGCTCACTATTCCTTTGTCTTTCCGACATCGATCTAACCTCTTGGGTCGAGTCACCAATGAGGCACCGAGGCCTTTATAAACCCCCTGCTTCGTTGAAGCCCCAGGCAGCTCCTTCTCCTTCGGACCTCCTTCTGAATCCTCCAACAAGGAAAACGAACTCCCTGTTGATCTGAGCATCCTCCCTAATCTATGAAAGGGTCCCTGCATGCTTGTCTTCCTTTAAAGAAACCTTCGGTATATGTTATATTTATATATATATACCCCTCGAATGGTATCTCCTTCAAGGAATCGGCCTTCGTGTTTTCAGTAGGGTGCATGTGTAAGCATGGTTCCTTGTTTTGTTTTCCTTTGAAGAAACCCATATCTTATTACTCTCGGTATATATATATAAGGCCCCAGCCTTAAACCTTACTTAATCTTGAGTTATTACAAGATTACACATTGAGGATCTTTTCAGGTTTAGAGTTTTAGAGAATTAGATCATAAAACTTTCATTACATTCCACATTTAAACAAAGTGGTTACATAAAAGATAGTATTCATTTTTCCCCTCAACGGAAACATATTTAAAATAAAACATGGATTCTTTCTTCACACTTCCTTGACACTATCATCATTTCATGTACCTTTACCTTGACCTGTGAAAAACATTTCAAAAAAACTTGGGATGAGCATAAAAAGCTCAGTAGGGGTTATAAAAAAAATATGGAACGGAAACATGAGTTCATATATACATAAGAATGAAATCATACTTTACCCATAAAACATAGGCACTTTAACATACCTCATCAAATCATGAATAAATCATAGAAATCATAAGACATAAAAGGTAACTTGAGGCATTCATAACATTCTTACGTAGGGAGTAACCCTCTTGGTTACATTTGGAATACCCACCACAGTATATTCCCTAAATCTCTTCGAAGAAACCTTAACATTTCACTCCTTCACGTTACCCAATGCATTGGAGAGCTATATCGGGCTCACCCGCCCATAGTTTATCATGGAACCACCCGTCTTCATAATAATTCCCAAGAACCTCAACATAATCGTATCACATAAAACATGCATAAAGGAAACATAACATTACCACCTTTCAATCACAAGATATCAATACAACACATTGATATAAAAACATTATGAAAACCATTTTCAATACCAAAATAAAATAAAAGTAAAACATGGTATTTATTTTTCTTTTAAAAATAAGGTATGGCTTGTAGAGGAAGCAGAAACTCAAATAATGGTCACGGCGGCGGAGAAGTCGTTGTCGCCGCATACGTACGACAAAACATTCCATTTTGTTGTTTAGTAAAATGCTTCGTATAAAAAAGATTTATTTTGGATAAACGTAAAATTCAAAGGGGTTTATACACCGTATAAAATAAGGTTGAGTATAAAACGAAATATGCCTCAATGAAAGGGGATTGAGACGAAGTCCCATACAAAGACGATATCCTTGGTTTAAGGATAAATCAATTACATAATTATGTGTGACAAACGAATACACA
Organism: Viscum album; assembly: GCA_963277665.1. Taxonomy (NCBI): domain Eukaryota; kingdom Viridiplantae; phylum Streptophyta; class Magnoliopsida; order Santalales; family Viscaceae; genus Viscum; species Viscum album. The sequence continues at coordinate 2,106,173,225 of OY728152.1, forward strand.
AAATGTAAGTGGATATTAAGTGTAGAACAATCAGAGTTTATTCACACATATTCATAGAACGACATATTCAAGGAGTACAAGTTTATCCCAAAGAATCAAATTTGGGTTAAGAAGTTCCCTTTCAAAAATTTGATAGCCTAACGGCGTCACTACAAAATTCATAAAATGAGTTGATGAGAGATAAAAAGGGTATCTCATCACATGGACATAAAATTTAAATCAATAAGCATATAGAAGAACATATCCCAACATAATAGTATGTTAATTAAAAGACATAACAAAATAAGTCTTTTAAAAAGAGGATGGTGAAAGGTTCCCTTACCGACATGGGTATCTTTCGAGACATGCACCCCGTGAAAGAAGGACAATACAACATTGATGTAAATACTCATAAATGAAAGTATATTACACAATGAGTAAAATAATGGGCAGTACATACACCACTCAAAGTAAATTGTGGCAAATGTAGCATAAATCTCATGGGAATAAAAGTGAGATGAAAAATCCCTTAAGAAAACTCAGCAGCCTAACGGCGCCACTTAAAACTTCCACAATGGATTGATGAGAGAGAATAGAGTCTCTCATCATATGAACATAAAAATTATAGTAAGAGTAATATAAAATAATATCCCAATAACAAGAAATATGAGCTTTAAAAGTAATGACATAAAAGAGTGTACTTTAAAAGAAAGAGAGGAGTCGGATCCCTTACCTCAAGTCCGACTTGTCTTGTTCCTTTCTTTATATTCCTGAATAATAAACTTTGGTCAATTTATAATTTCATAAGGACCTCCTTTAAATATTATTATTCAGTTCATATCACATATTATAATGTTATAATAATTTTTTAATAATGTTAGTTCATATCAGACGTTTTTGCCGATGTTTGGTACATGAGTCAAAAATGAACTTGTTTAAAAAATGATTGTCCATGTAGTTATAAGTAAATAATTTCCAGAATATTATTAATGATTAAAATATCATATATATCCCTTACATATTCATTTTATACTATTCCATATCATTTGGAGATAAAAAACGAAAAGCATCGTTCATGGAGACGGTAGGCCGTACGTACGCATGAACGCTACTTTCATTTTCTTTAATATTAATGGAATTAAAACAAAATGAGAGATATATATATATGTTATAATTCCAGAATGATATCAATAATTTAGATTTAATATATTACATATATATACATTATATATATGTACTTATAATAGTACATAACATTTTGAGATAAGAAATGAAATGTACCGTTCATGGAGACGGTAAGCCATACGTACGCATGAACGCTACTTCCATTTCTATTTCATATTTAATGGAATTAAAACATAATGATACATAATAGTATTTTAATTCCAGTATTTTATCATATATAATATCATTAAATGTATCCTTTATACATACCACATATGGTATTAACGAATCAAATCACTTTGAGGGGGCGGTAGTCCGCACTTCCTTAAATGAAGATATCGCGTTTACCCATAATGGAAACCATAAAGGTATTCCATAAATGAAAAATACAGAAGCTTAAGTAAAACATAAACATATTATATATCATATATAAATATAGTGTCAACTTAATGGCTACCTTTGAAGGTGTTATAATAATGTTGAACAATTATCGTTTCATGAGGCAGAAATTCTCCATCCACAGAAATAGTATGTTCTTTAACCATTAGACGAAGGTGTGTGTAAGTGTAGCTAAAATAATTCTTATAAAAACATCCTAGTATATATAAGATACTGTATTTTTTACAAAAGAAATGAATAAAAAGAGTTTAGGGGGTTGGAGAAGCAAAACAAAACAAAAGGACTCAAGTGAAGACATTACCTTAAAATCGGGTAACTCCCTTTGGTTTAAGCTCAAAGGCTTACTTGGGAAGGATTCTTCCCAAAGTGAGGCTTCAAGGAGTTAGAGAGGGATGTGGAAAGACAAAATGGGCAGGTTTTGGCCGATCCAAAGGCTTTGGAAGTGTGGGTAAGGATGTAGAGGTGGGGGCCTTTTATAAGAGGAGAGGAGGGGCACTCTTGGAAAGGTATAAAATGTAACTTTATTTTCAAATGATTTTCGGATTTTAATGGTCCCACATTGATTTTTTTTGAGGATAAGGTGATAAGGGTTCGAAATCCACCCATAAAATAGGTTTTGGACATGTTTAGGTCTTAGATTTTACATTATCTTTCCATTTTAATTAAATCTTTAAATAATGAGGTCATCGCTGCATCATCATGATGTCATAAATAACTTAATTTATTTAATGTCTAAAAATTATAAAAAAAATACTATGATGTAGGAAATCTTTTTATCTTTCTAATTAATATTTATAGTCCAAAATATCATTTATTTAGACAAAATTAAAAATATTTTACTTAGGTGATATATTCTTTGTTACATTTAACATTCTTTAAAAATAAAAAGATAAAAAGTCACTTTCTCACAAAAGTGATTCCATGGGCCCCCAAGTTTGGCACAAGGCATCCCATGGTCGGCCATGAGACAACCAGTAGCCTTAGGACACATTTTGTGGTCATTTTTTATTATTATGATATTATCTTATTTTCTTTAACTACCCAATTACTCATTAATCAAGATAATTAAAGATAATTACCGTCATTACTATTCATAATATCCAAAAACAAAAGAGTCTTAATTACATAATTTGGACCTTCTGATTCCAAATATGTAATTCATTTTACCAAATTCCAAACACATAAATTTCAATAATTAATTTTAAAAAAACTTCCCGTTGTCAAAACAAATAGTGGGTTTTTTTGAAACAATATTTATGAAAAGTTTTCTACTTGTTTATGCCTAATTACAAAGTGAAATTAATCCCAATGACCATAATTGAATTACATGGTAAAAATATATCCTAATTACACTTTAAAACAAATTAAAAAGATAATATAACCATATAATTAAATTATATGAAAAAGCAGTTTTGATGTAAAATGCAGTATTTTTCACTATTCATTGAAAAATGAGCATTGTCCGAAAAATACCAAAAATTAACCCAAGGTAAATTTCAATGTCCCAATCATAAATAATATGTTTATTTTGAAAAATAGAGCTTATAAAATTGTCAAAAAGTGGATTTAAAAGGGGTTCTCTATCAAAAGGCGGTTAATCGACCTTTTAAAGAATATTAGAATGTTTACGCTTAAAAACTAGATTCATTTGCATTTTTAATCCTCTAACATTTATTGTAAAGAGTAAAAATATTTGACAAACATATATAATCATTTTCTAGTTAGTTCTGTTCATTACCTCCATTACAACGGCTAGGCGTTAACTACCATTTAAAATAATATTATTTTATTATTAGAGTGCAACGTAAGATTCCCAAGAAACTCGTTGTTTCGTATTGGGTACGCCATCGAGCATAGCATTCCATTTAAAGTAATATTAATATTTTATTCACAAATATGGATAAATATAAAGATGTCATATTCTTTATTTACCTGGGTGTTACATCCTTCCCCCCTTTTGGGAATTGTGTCCTCGCAATTTTAAAATTGAGCTTGGAAACATCCTTGAAAGTCCCACATCGGAACAAGAGTCGGTAAAACAATCACTTTAAAATAAAGAAAGATAAGTACAAAGGTCACCCGAGTTATCCCATACTTGGATTCCAAGTATGAAAATATGGACATAGAGGGAAAAAAAGGGTCATGTTCTGATGGAGAGTGATAGAAAACATGTTTTGGAGAAACTTAACCACAAGAAAATCACAAACTTGTGATGGGTTAAACGGTATTCGATTCCCCAGTAGGAAAAGTTAATAGACAACATTTTTGTTTTAAGTTATTTTTTATTGAGGAATTTATTCATAAGGAAACATAATCACTTATCATGTTGACTTTCAAATTTTATTAGATTCCTTACACAAACTCATATTTTCTCCAAAAGACGAGTATTTAGGAAGACTTGTTCACATTAAGAGTACTATAATCAACTTCTAGAGAATCACCTAATCCACAAAAGAGAACTATATAATTCCCATGTCTTTATACTTTAACCAAAACCAAAACCAAAAAGGTTAGTACAAGATCAGATAATCCAGAAAAGGATAACCCTTTATAAAAAGAAAATCTATTCTTAATCTCCAAAATTTGTCAAAAAAAACAAAAGTTCAATGAGGACCATTATATAATCAATTTGTCCATAAAATTCTTAAAAGTAAACCAAACTAAGATTGAAACCCAAATATTTGAAGGATTTAGTCACATAGTATTCCAAGTTAAATCGTAACATTTATCTCCAAACAACATCAGTTTCTCTTAATGTCTCGTATTTAAAAGTAATTAACCTAATCACATATCCTCCATGATAGGTTAATAAATATCCATAGATAACTCAAAATAAACTTACTCTTAATTAATAAAATCATCTAACTGAAAATAATCAGTCAAACTAACCAGGGACTTCACGTAGTCCAGTGGTAGGCGATAAATACCAGTTGCACTTTGGTTGTGGGTTCGATTCCCGCAGCTTTGTCCGACGCGACGGGTTGTCACACAGTCTGTGTGTTGTCCTTTTTCTAAAACTATATAATTCTCAAATCATTCCCCAAAAAGAGATAAAATCATCAAAAATAACCATAACATAATTTAACCTCAATTTTATCTCAAGCCTTTCACTTCCATCATAACATATAGTAACCCATAATTACCTCAAAAGTAAGGATCATATAAACCCAAATGGTTCTTTATAACTATGTCCACAAAAGAAAAAATAACTATTCCTTGAATAAAATTTTCATATATTAAACATCAGGGTTACACATACTATAAAAAGTCTTCTAATGTAACCCCATCATCAAAAGAGACTTAATACTCTTAAGAATTTCACCATAAATCTTGAAGCCCTTATATGTTGACATCTTACTCATTAAACATTATTCATGACCCATTAACCATTCCTTTACAACTTATTCTGAAATACTTCTTTCCTACAAACAAAATCATGAATCATATCCTAAGATTCCAAAATAGGAAAACAATAGTTATGAAATAATCCATACCTTTGATTGGTCATTTTCAGTTTCTTCATCCTCAATCGGAATGGCATTAGGTATTGGTAAATGAACATTTGTACGATCTTGGTGATCCCATTCACGAAACTTCTTCATAGGACATGTGTTTTCATAATGACCATGCACACCACATTTAAAACATTCAATTGATCCCTCAGAAAGAACTTCTTTCCATTTCCTTGAGTCAACTGGATGATTCCTTTTTCCATGTAAGGTTCTTGCTTTATGACCTTCATTTCCACATCTATAGCATATTTTTGTCCCTTTGAAACATTTTCCTAGGTGTTTCTTTCCACATTTTTGACACATAGTTTTTTGAACACACTTACCTTTATGATTATTACCTGTAGTTCCGTAGGGATTTGTTTCTCGCATATATGATTCCTTAGAGAAATCACCAAGGTTTAAGTGGTCAATAATGACTCCAGATAGTTGGTTGAGGATAATCACAAGAGTTCTCATTGCAGCTTCCATATCATTCAGTTGCTTGCTCAAAAAATTGTCACAGTTTCCTTCACATCCACTGTTACTTTGGTGCCTTCTAGATCCAGCCATTTACTAAAACCAAAAAGGTCAGTGTGAGTATATCAACAAAACCATCATGTACTAATGAGGAAGATAAACACTAAGATATACTTACTCATTCAATTTATCTAAAACTAGGACTCTTTCTGAAATCCAAACCATTATGGTAATGTCACTTATGCTTAAAGAGTACACTAACCTCTAAAGTTATCTAAACCGACCTTTGATACCAACTATAAGGCCCCAGCCTTAAACCTTACTTAATCTTGAGTTATTACAAGATTACACATTGAGGATCTTTTCAGGTTTAGAGTTTTAGAGAATTATATCATAAAACTTGCATTACATTCCACATTTAAACAAAGTGGTTACATAAAAGATAGTATTCATTTTTCCCCTCAACGAAAACATATTTAAAATAAAACATGGATTCTTTCTTGACACTTCCTTGACACTATCATCATTTCATGTACCTTTCCCTTGACCTGTGAAAAACATTTCAAAAAAACTTGGGATGATCATAAAAAGCTCAGTAAGGGTTATAAAAAAAAATATGGAACGGAAACATGAGTTCATATATACATAAGAATGAAATCATACTTTACCCATAAAACATAGGTACTTTAACATACCTCATCAAATAATGAATAAATCATAGAAATCATAAGTCATAAAAGGTAGCTTGAGGCATTCATAACATTCTTACGTAGGGAGTAACCCTCTTGGTTACGTTTGGAATACCCACCACAGTATATTCCCTAAATCTCTTCGTAGAAACCTTAACGTTTCACTCCTTCGCATTACCCAATGCATTGGAGAGCTATATCGGGCTCACCCGCCCTTAGTTTATCACGGAACCACCTGTCTTCATAATAATTCCCAAGAACCTCAACATAATCGTATCACATAAAACATGCATAAAGGAAACATAACATTCTCACCTTTCAATCACAAGATATCAATACAACACATTGATATAAAAACATTATGAAAACCATTTTCAATACCAAAATAAAATAAAAGTAAAACATGGTATTTATTTTTCTTTTAAAAAGAAGGTATGTCTTTTAGAGGAAGCTGAAACTCAAATAATGGTCACGGCGGCGGAGAAGTCGTTGTCGCTGCATACGTACGACAAAACATTCCCTTTTGTCGTTTAGTAAAACGCTTCGTATAAAAAAGATTTCTTTTGGATAAACGTAAAAGTCAAAGGGTTTTATACACCATATAAAAGAAGGTTGAGTATAAAACAAAATATGCCTCAATGAAAGGATATTGAGACGAAGTCCCATATAAAGACGATATCCTTGGTTTAAGGATAAATCAATTACATAATTATGTGTGACAAATGAATACACCAAATGTAAGTGGATATTAAGTGTAGAAAAATCAGAGGTTATTCACACATATTCATAGAACGACATATTCAAGGAGTACAAGTTTATCCCAAAGAATCAAATTTGGGTTAAGAAGTTCCCTTGCAAAAATTTGACAGCCTAACGGCGTCACTACAAAATTCAGAAAATGAGTTGATGAGAGATAAAAAGGGTATCTCATCACATGGACATAAAATTTAAATCAATAAGGATATAGAAGAACATATCCCAACATAATAGTATGTGAATTAAAATACATAACAAAATAAGTCTTTTAAAAAGAGGAGGGTGAAAGGTTCCCTTACCGACATGGGTATCTTTCGAGACATGCACCCCATGAAAGAAGGACAATAAAACATTGATGTAAATACTCATAAATGAAATTATATTACACAATGAGTAAAATAATGGGCAGTACATACACCAATAAAAGGAAATTGTGGCAAATGTAGCATAAATCTCATGGGAATAAAAGTGAGATGAAAAATCCCTTATGAAAACTCGGCAGCCTAACGGCGCCACTTAAAACTTCCACAATGGATTGATGAGAGAGAATAGGGTCTCTCATCATATGAACATAAAAATTACAGTAATAGTTATATAAAATAATATCCCAATAACAAGAAAGATTATATTTAAAAGGAATGACATAAAAGAGTGTACTTTAAAAGAAAGAGAGGAGTCAGATCCCTTACCTCAAGTCCGACTTGTCTTGTTTGTTTCTTTATATTCCTGAATAATAAACTTTGGTCAATTTATAATTTCCTAAGTACCTCCTTTAAAGATTATTATTCAGTTCATATCACATATTATAATATTATAATAATTGTTTAATAATGTTAGTTCATATCAGACGTTTTTGCCGATGTTTGGTACATGAGTCAAAAATGAACTTGTTTAAAAAATGATTGTCCATGTAGTTATAAGTAAATAATTTCCAGAATAGTATTAATGATTAAAATATCATATATATTCAGAACATATTCATTTTATACTATTCCATATCATTTGGAGATAAAAAACTAAAAGCACCATTCATGGAGACGGTAGGTCGTACGTACGCATGAACGCTACTTTCATTTTTTGTCATATTAATGGAATTAAAACAAAATGATAGATATATATATGTTATAATTCCAGAATTATATCAATCATTTATATGTAATATATTACAGATATATCCATTATATATATGTACTTATAATAGTACATAACATTTTGAGATAAGAAATGAAATGTACCGTTCATGGAGATGGTAAGTCGTACGTACGCATGAACGCTACTTCCATTTCTATTTCATATTTAATGGAATTAAAACATAATGATACATAATAGTATTGTAATTCCAGTATGGTATCATATATAATATCATTAAATGTATCCTTTATAAATACCACATATGGTATTAACGAATCAAATCACTTTGAGGGGGCGGTAGTCCGCACTTCCTTAAATGAAGATATCGCGTTTACCCATAATGGAAACCATAAAGGTATTCCATAAATGAAAAATACAGAAGCTTAAGTAAAACATAAAAATATTATATATCATATATAAATATATTGTCATCTTAATGGCCACATTTTAAGGTGTTAGAATAATGTTGAACAATTATCGTTTTGTGAGGCAGAAATTCGCCATCCACAGAAACAGTATGTTCTTTAACCATTAGAGGAAGGTGTGTGTAAGTGTATCTCAAATAATTCTTATAACAACATCCTAGTATATATAATATACTGTATTTGTTACAAAATAAATGAATAAAAAGAGTTTAGGGGGTTGGAGAAGCAAAACAAAACAAAAGGACTCAAGTGAAGACATTACCTTAAAATCGGGTAACTCCCTTTGGTTTGAGCTCAAAGGCTTCCTTGGGAAATATTATGCCCAAATTGAGGCTTCAAGGAGTTATATATGGATTTTGAAAGACAAAATGGGCAGGGTTTGGCTGATACAAAGGCTTTGTAAGTGTGGGTAAGGATGTAGAGGTGGGGGCCTTTTATAAGAGGAGAGGAGGGGCACTCTTGGAAAGGTATAAAATGTAACTTTATTTTCAATTGAGTTTCAGATTTTAATGGTCCCACATTGATGTGTTTCGAGGATAAGGTGATAAGGGTTCGAAATCCACCCATCCAATAGGTTTTTAACATGTTTAGGTCTTAGATTTTACATTATATTTCCATTTTAATTAAATCGTTAAATAATGAGGTCATCGCTGCATCATCATGATGTCATAAATAACTTAATTTATTTAATGTCTAAAAATTATAAAAAAAATACTATGATGTAGGAAATATTTTTATCTTTATAATTAATATTTATAGTCCAAAATATCATTTATTTAGACAAAATTAAAAATATTTTACTTAGGTGATATATTCTTTGTTACATTTAACATTCTTTAAAAATAAAAAGATAAAAAGTCACTTTCTCACAAAAGTGATTCCATGGGCCCCCAAGTTTGGCACAAGGCATCCCATGGTCGGCCATGAGACAACCAGTAGCCTTAGGACACATTTTGTGGTCATTTTTTATTATTATGATATTATCTTATTTTCTTTAACTACCTGATTACTCATTAATCAAGATAATTAAAGATAATTATCGTCATTACTATTCATAATGTCCAAAACAAAAGAGTCTTAATTAAATAATTTGTACCTTCTGATTCCAAATATGTAATTAATTTTACCAAATTCCAATCACATAAATTGAAATAATTAATTTTTAAAAACTTCCCGTTGTCAAAACAAATAGCGGGTTTTTTTGAAACAATATTTATGAAAAGTTTGGTACTTGTTTATGCCTAATTCCAAAGTGAAATTAATCCCAATGACCATTATTGAATTAAATGGTAAAAATATATCCTAATTAAACTTTAAAACAAATTAAAAAGATAATATAACCATATAATTAAATTATATGAAAAAGCAGTTTTGATGTAAAATGCAGTATTTTTCACTATTCATTGAAAAATGAACATTGTCAGAAAAATACCAAAAATTAACCCAAGGTAAATTTCAATGTCCCAATCATAAATAATATGTTTATTTTGAAAAATATATCTTATAAAATTGTCAAAAAGTGGATTTAAAATGGGTTCTCCATCAAAAGGCGGTTAATCGACCTTTTAAAGAATATTAGAATGTTTAAGCTTAAAAACTGGATTCATTTGCATTTTTAATCCTCTAACATTTATTGTAAAGAGTAAAAATATTTGACAAACATATATAATCATTTTGTAGTTAGTTCTGTTCATTCCCTCCATTACAACAGCTAGGCGTTAACTACCATTTAAAATAATATTATTTTATTATTAGAGTGCAACGTAAGATTCCCAAGAAACTCGTTGTTGCGTATTGGGTACGCCATCGAGCATAGCATCCCCTTTAAAGTAATATTAATATTTTATTCACAAATATGGATAAATATAAAGATGTCATATTCTATATTTACCTGGGGTGTTACAATATATATAGTTTTTATATATTCATACTTGAATATAAACCCCTCGGGTGGTGATGTTTTCAAAAAGGGTTTTCTTTCCTAAAGTTTAATACAATGGTTACAAAGGGAAAAGAGTTATCTTACTTCGTTTTAAACCAACCCTTAAGAATATGTTTTGTATGTATATATATGGGTTACTTTTTTTATATATATACATATATATACACATGGATGGTATTTTCTTTCTTTTTTTTGGATTGACCTATGTTGGACAGGGCATTTGGATGTTAAGTTCTAATTGTTCTCTTCCGGTTCATAAAACCTATATAGATACAAATATACAATTTTCTATATATATATATATACAGATATTTATAACCAAAATTCTATCTATCTTTCGGATTTCAAAATGATCCAACATGTAATACTATGCATTATATATTAATGAGGGTTGTTTGAAACTGTTTTACCATGAAAACCCATCGTTGCAAACTTGGTATCTATATATATCTATGTACACATAAACATGTAGACTAATACAAATCAAATTTATGATTTCAAGGGGTGGGTACCAACCTTTAAGTAAATCCTTATTTTATGCGAACTATGTTTTATTAAAGAAGCATACTGGGCATCGCTCATGATGTGTTTTACCATAAAGGGTGTATTTTGGTTTGATTTAAGATGTATAAGAGGATTTAAGATTTAATGGGTCAAGATATCATGTTGTGTTCATGTATTATCTTAAGACATAATGAACCTACTTTGGTGAATGTATTAATTAATCAAGTTATGATTTAATTCATTTACAAGATCAAGGGCATGTTCTTCACCGTAACTGATTTCAAGTGTTTTCCTTAAGCATTCCTTTTTACATGGATTTCAAAATGACCAAGATTCATCATTTATTATATCATTATTTTATATGTTTTAGTGAAAAGGATGTTTTACTAAGCTATGTATGCCCCTGATTAGTTACTGACACATTTTTCAAGTTAACTATCATACCTTGTATTAGCAAAATTTGCAGTGATTCATTATTTATTGTTGTACATAATGCATGCTTATGACATATCATTAAATGAGCTAAGAAATTAGATTACCCAAAGTGGTATGGGACACCTTGGGTAAAATAAAGATGAATGAGATATTCAAGGTGGTATGGGACATCTTGAATATACAAATGGTTTAAGTAAATCATGAACGATGTGGCTCACATGATAATAAAGACATGTCAAGGGTGCGCCCAGATAGCGCTCCAATGCATTGGGTAAAGACTTAATCTCTAGAGATGACCTTTTAGACTGATACCTTGGTGAATAACCTTGGTAATTTTTAATGACACCTTGGGGATGGACCTTGGTGAAACGAAATGATTGTCAATATTTAATGTTGATGCCACATAATTCAAGTTCTTTCCAAGATAAATTTATTTCACGAATGATGCCTTTAAAGTTTTCATAAAGTTCTTATTTCACTGGTATAAGCTTGAAGCATGATTGGTGATTATTACTTAATAGAATACTAACCAGCATGTGAAAATTTAGTTGTTTCCTTTATGCTCAATTCTGATTATGTATTACTTTTAACTGTTTAATTTATGCTTAAGTAAGACACATGTAGTACTTGCTTATGATAACCATTGTTATTCCTTCGAGAATTAACAACATTGTTCCATGTTCTTATTGAAAACCTGGATTGAGCATTTTTATGTCATATGTTATAATTTTCCTTTAATAAGTGTTCAATCTCCTTTAAAAGAATTTTTTCAAATGTTACAGTGTTTTAATTTCTTTTTAAAACCCCTTACTGAGTATTTTAATGCTCACCCTACATTTTAATTTAAAATTTCCAGGTATCATCTTTTGAAAGATGAATTGTTTCAGAAGTTGTCGGTTTCCCAGAACCCGAACTGCACACGATCCTCTGTATGGGACATGATGTGTTGTTAACAAAGTATATTTTATTTTAAGATAACACATCATGTTCAGAAGGCACCGACTCCTGGGTTTCCGGGGTCGGGGTATCTACACTGGAGTTCTTGAAGCTCTCAGACAATTATCTATTGGAATTCAAGATTCTACTCCCTCAGTTCCCAATAATGGGAACATTAATTCCAAAGGTCTTCAACAGAAACTTCCTCATGAAGGATTGCATCATGACAATTCGGTCGATCTCGAAGTTTCATCTTCATATGAGAGCCACAGGAACCCTCTGTGTGGTCAGAAGACCAAGGATCAAGAGATCTCATCTTTTGTTGTAACCCATTATGGTGGTCCTCCCCATGATGTTGAATTTCACTGTGAAAGTACTCTCTGTAGTAGTGATGCACATTGCCCGGAAAATGCTCTAGTGGACAATGTAGTGCCGAGGAAGCCCTATTATCTTGAGGCACTTGCAAATGTGAAACCAGTCATGTATGAAGCTTCATCGCTAGCAGGTGAAATACTTTCTCAATCAGAAGATAGCCCAGGGTGTAGGTCATTCTCCGAACCACCCCTAAGTCATGCATCTTCTAGTTTGATGAATGATTTCTCTACCAATCCTGTTGAATCCAATGAAGAAACAAGGAAACACCAACTCTGGTAAAATCAGGTAGAATAATCTTCATCAAATGATAAAGAGGAAATGCTGAATATGAGAAAACAACTGGCGAAAGGTGAAGTGCCAGTCATGTTTTGGCCTCTGGCTGACTCTCAGTATAATATTCCAGAAATGTTGACGGAAGATGAAATTCATGATATTCGTCTCAACGTATGGAAAAATCTTTGTTAGTTGAAAAATAAAGTATTATCTTATGATGAATATGAAAATCATCTTAAGATAATAGAAGGGTTACAACATCAGATTTATTTGGCGTCTCTATCAGTCTCTCGATATCCGAAGGTTGAAAAGTAGTAGAGAGCCCTTCAACGTTCATACTTTGGCGCACTAAGAAGATTGTGTCAGTTAATTTCCAATGCCCCATCTGGTATTCATGTCAGAGGATGGGGTGTTCATGGAGAACTGCATTTCGCAGTTCTCTCAAGTCAGCAAAGCCCGCCGAAAATGGTCTCATGCAATGTTATTGCCCATGGCCGGCCACAGTCAATGGGCTTTGTTTTTAATCAAAAGTTTTCCCAAGAATAGGCTTCAACTAGTTCTTCTCAAAATCAAGAATACAGAGAACAAGTTGTTTAATTACTCTTGCATCAAGCAAACGAGAATATTGAACAGGCCTCTCGTTTGGAGCAAGAACGTCACCAAGTGACAGAAGTGTTGGAAATCATACAACGGTCTTTTTAACCGGGTGATAAAAGCGGATATATGTTAATGCATCCAGCTAATTTCCAGACTAAGGTTCGCAAGATCAAGAGTACTTTCAAGAAAGTCTCAGACATAGCATGTCAAGAACCACCCCAGCTCGCCAGACTGGGGACTCTTTTAAACCAACCCTCGAAATCAACAAAAAGGATTCAGGGAGTTAAGAGAGGACAGCAGGAACAACCCCAGTCCACTGGACTGGGGGCTTTTTCAAATCATCAATCCCCTCCTCAGAGAAAGTCGGTCTTTTCTCGATTGGGGAAGAAATCTCAAGAGGAACGAAGAGCCAAATTATCAGGATATTCCCTCCAAATTACGGTTCATCAAGAAGTTCCTGAGGGATTGAATCAACAAAAGGCAATGTCTCATCAAATACATGGAAGAATACAATATCACAGAAATGTTGATAGAAGGGATGCGATGAGTTATGCATCAATAAATGTCATCAATGTCGTTATTGCTGATCCACCAGATGAGGCTCACTCAGGGGACTTAGATGAAGAGGTTCCTGCTCAAGAAGATGTACGCACCGACACAAATGAATAAGGTGTGTGTACACGAAGTCAAAGGATTACTCAGAACCTAGGTAATCCTTCAAGTAACCCACTTCCCCCTCTCCGAAAAGGATCCAACAAAGGGAAGGGAAAGAACCAGGTTACATATCCTTCCTCTAGAGAAGGTAAATCACTCTCACTAGAGCAAAGGTTTTCACAACAGGAGGAAGAAATGAAGGAATTAAGGAGGTTGAATGCAGAACTACTTCAGGGTAGTCTTCTTATTAAGCATGTTGGAGTCAGTCAGCTAAAGCAATTTGTTGCAGCTACTGAGATGGATCAGGAATATCCTCCTCTATCAGTACACCCTCATAGGTCTAATCCTATGGGTCAAGTACAACAATAGTTGGCAGTGCTACCATCAGTTGCAGCACTAATCGCCACATCTGTCCAAGCTCCAGTCATTGTACCTACCCAAGTCCAAGTTCAACCGGATGTTTCTCAAAATTTAATAACTAATATTGATTCATTAACAGCTCGGTTAGAAACTATGGAAGGGAAGCGTGCGCAAGTTCAAATAGAAAAGAAAGTTTACCCTAAATGGGTAGATTCAATTTCTCCTCCATCAAGTTTTGGGAACCCTATATTCCCTATTTTCAATGGATCAGGTGATTTGGAACAACATTTGACACATTACGTGTCTTGTTGCGATCCTATGATGGGAAATCCGGAGCAGCAAGAAGCAGTGAAACTCAGATGCTTCGTGTGAACCTTGCAAGGACCAGCTTTTGTTTAGTATACAAGATTGCAATCCTGGTCAATTACCGGATGGGAGGATCTTCGTAAAAAATTCCTCCTTCAGTTTAGCTCAACTTTTCCAAAGACAACAGTTTTTGATCTTACAAACTGTAAGCAAAGGGAGAATGAAAGGGTCTCAGATTTCATTGCTCGATGGAAGGTATTAACATATTCCTTGAGTTTAGCACTCCCTCAAGAAGAATTGTTGCCAATATGTGTGGAAAATCTGCATGACGAATTACGCACGCCATTAATCCCTTTGAAATACACAGGAGGGTTTCGAGACCTTACTTCAATTGATCAGCAGATTGAATATTCCCTTATACAGGCTAAGGCTAAATCTCGTGTAATTCCATCAGCTCTAGGAAGGAGAATGGGTAAAGCAGAAACTGCTACAGTTATGCTTAAACAAGCACCTATACCTATTTCTACCTCAAAACATTCATCTTATCGAAGGGTTCCACCTTCTGAGCACCAACAACAAAGGCTTTTTCATCCAGATGATCAAAAAGATCAAAGACAAAAAAAATTGAGGATCTGAAGAGCAAAACATATTCTTTCTGAAATGAACAAGTTCCTGGTTATTTCATTTCGGCTCTGGAAAATAATTTGGTTCAATTTCCAATACCCGAGAGTCCAAACAAGAAAGGATATAAAGACCATCCTAATTATTGCCCTTTTCATCAAATATTGGGGCATCCCATCCAGGAGTGTTTTTTCTTCAAAGACCTCCTGCAAAAGATGGTTGACTCGGGACAGGTCACATTGAAAGGCTCCTCAGCCCAGGTAGCATGTGTCACTGCTACAGTTTCAGAGGAGGAAGATGAATGGTAGGAAGTCAAAAGAAAAAAAGCACAAAAGTATGATGATTGGATGGTCAGAAAGACAATCAATCGAACTCATGCTATTTTTCAAACACAATTAAGGAAACCAATTGTGTCTTATGCCATGAATGTTGCGGCAAAACCCTCTTTGTCAGAGGGAAAGTCCTCAAAGAAACGGCATGATTCAAAGAAAGAAAAAGAATCAAAAGAAGATGAGTATGTGTCAAAGCCTAAGTTGTCTCTGAATTTGGCGGACTTCATGCCATATACTTCATAACCACAGGCACCACCCCACCAAACGGCACAGCCTAAACAGGCTAATCAGACAGAGTCTTCATCAGACAAAAAGTTAATCTTCGGTTCTGTTAATATGATTCAATTAACAAATCCATATGCCAGTCGCAGTTTCAATTTTGATGAGCCTGAATTCCCTGTATCAAACAGAGGAATCAGAGGAAGTTCTAGGGGCTCAGGATACAGGGGAAGAGGTGGATCTTTCAGAAGCCACTATTCCAATTCTACCCCTGCTAGAACTGTGTACGCAGCAGAAACTCGTGGTAGAGCCCTTCAGTGAGCTCAGCAAGAACAAGCAAGTTCTTCTACCAATAGCAAATTTAGTACTGGCGCAGTTATTTTGGAAGACCGGTTGAAGGTTCCATCTTCTTCCTCTCAGCAAGTAAATGGATCTAATCGGTCTAATCTTCCAAAACCAGGAATATTGCCAACTCCTATCCCAATACAAGATGCATCAACTTCCAAAACATCTACTTCCAAGGTACCTGCTAAACCACATATTCCTATTGGGAAACACAGACCTCTGGATCAAAAGTATGATATATTGAAACACTTGGCCCAAGTACCAGCCAAGTTATCAATTCTGGATGCTCTGAATCTGTCAAAAGATCTTCGGGAAGCACTCATCGAGGCTTTGTCAAGTCCTCGGGAGTTTGAAACTGAAATTGCTGCAGCTGAAGTCTATCACATAGATAATAATCCTGCAGAATTCCATGTAATAATATCCTTTACTGATGAAGATGAAGATGATGTTGTGCATTGACATATTAGACCATTGTACTTGTCTGGAAAAGCCAATAGTGTGGATGTTCGAAGATTTTTCATTGACAATGGTTCAGGAGTCAACCTCATGCCCATTCGTACACTTCATCGATTGGGCCTCACGGAATTTGATTTATCTCCCTCCACCATGATGCTATAGGGATATGATAAAACTGAACAAGAACCACTAGGTGAAGTTACACTCAGAACTCAGTTTGGAGATCTTGTATCCAATTTAGATTTCATGGTTGTTGATCAAGACTCAGCTTTCAACATTTTGCTTGGAAGACCCTGGCTACATCAACATGCGGCTATCCCTTCTTCATACCATCAATGTCTCAAATATTGTTTCGATGGTAAATTTGGGATGTTGTATGGTGATAAGGCCCCGTTCAAGACATGTGAGTCTCAATACATTGAGGCGAAATTCTATCACATGAAGCAAAAGGAGAAATCCATAAAAAAGGAGATTACCAAAGTTAATGCTCCATATGGTTTGGAAAAAATTCTAGTAAATCCATTTACACATGTGAGTACATATTATTTGTTTCCTATCAGTCAAATTGACAAGATAGACCCAAATCAAAATGCTCTTATGGAAAGATCCATAATGTCAATTACGGCAATCGAGTCAGACAACATAGGAGAAATTGGTAATCTACCAAGCAATGATGAAAGCACAAATGGTGATGTCTTCATTTCATCTACTAAAATCCAACAAGTCTATACTTCACCAATTAGGCCAGAAGAAGTTATAGAAACATCGGAGGTGAACAATGATGTCGATTCTCAATCCATCATCTCCTCTTTATTACCCAAAGAAGACCCTTCATCATCAATCAGGTTGGAAATGGAAGCTTCTTCTTCAAAATATGCAAATTTTGACATCTCTTCAGATCATGAGAATTATACTTTATCATCTACTATGCAAGTAGAAACGGAAGAAATAACACATGATGAATAAGAAGAGGAAGATCTCAGAGATGCTCCTCCAGCATTTGAAGAGGGTATCTCTACCACTGTAGATGAACTCAGAGAAATAAATCTGGGTACAAAGAAAGATTCACTCCCCAATTTAATTAGTGTGTTCATGACCCTTGAAGAGAAAGAGATGTATATTTCTTTTCTAAAGCGAAATAGAGATATTTTTTCTTGGAACTATACAGAAATGCCCGGGCATGATCCTGATGTTTCTACTTATCATTTAGGTTTACCAAAAGAACATCGAGGATTTAAGAAATCCGCAAGAAGAACACACCCAACTTATGCTTCCAAAATTGAAGCTGAAGTGGATAAGATTATCAAAGCTAAATTTGTCAGAGAAGTTCAATATCCCAAATGGTTGGACAATATTTTCCCTATAAATAAAAAGAACGGACAAATTAGATTTTGCATCGATTTCAGAGATCTTAATCGGCATTGTCCTAAGGGTGATTTCCCAGTTCCGATTACAGAACTTATAATTAATGCAACAGCTGGCTATGAAGCACTTTCCTTCATGGATGGATATTCTGGATATAATCAGATCCGAATGGCCCCAGAAGACGAGGAATCTACAGCCTTCAGATCCCCTCAGGGTGTGTTTTTCTACCAGGTAATTCCCTTTGGCTTAAAGAATGCAGGTGAAACTTATCAGCGTGCCATGCATCATATCTTAAAACCCTTATTAGGGAAGTTTGTTGAATTCTATGTAGAAGATTTGGTAGTTAAATCCAAACAACGTTCTAATCACTTGGCTGATTTTGAATTCATATTCTGCAAGCTTCGACAACATAATTTGAAGATGAACCCCTTAAAATGTGCTTTTGGGGTAACCTCAGGAAAATTTCTCGGCTTTTTTGTACGCCATCGTGGTATTGAAGTCGATCCTGAGAAGACCAACTCAATACTTGGTGTGTCACCTCCTCAAAATTTGAAAGAATTAAGAGGACTTCAAGGAAAATTAGCCTATATTCGGCGTTTCATCGCCAATTTAGCAGGTAAAAGTTTACCCTTCACCAAATTGATGAAGAAGGGAGTCACTTACCAGTGGACTAAAGAATGTCAAGAAGCATTCGATATTCTCAAGAAATACCTCTTGAGTCCATCAGTACTCATGCCACCTGTTGAAGGAAGACCACTTATCCTCTACGTGACAGCTCTAGAGAGATCATTGGGTGCCTTTCTTGCTCAAAAGAACGATTCTGGGAATGAAAACAGCCTCTACTATCTCATTCAAACCATGCTTGAAGCAGAAACCCGGTATTCAAGTATTGAGAAGTGCTTCCTGGAATTAATCTTTGCAGTTCAGAAGTTGAGACATTACCTGCAACATCACGAGGTCCAATTGGTATCTCACAATAACCCGCTCAAATTCATCCTTAGTCGTCCAATGCTTACAGGACGTCTAGCAAGGTGGGAAGTTATTTTGCAGCAATTCGACATTTAGTATGTGTCTCAAAAGGCGATAAAGGGCCAAGCTCTGGCCGATTTCCTGGATGAACACCCTTCAGTGGAAGACACATCTTCAGATATTGAACTCCCTGATGAGGAAGTCTTCTCTATTTAAGAAAGTCCTCAAGCCTGGGAAATGTATTTTGATGGTGCTTCCAGAAGTCCAACAGGGAAGAAAATGGAAAATCCTAAATTCAACAAAGTTGGCTTAGGAATTGTGCTCATTTCTCCAGAAAAGGTAGTGTTACCTTATTCCTTCTTATTGTGGGAATGTGGTACCAATAATGAAGCAGAATACCAAGCTCTCATCGTAGGTTTGTAATTAGCACTTCAAGCACAAGTGAATCACTTAAAGGTGAAAGGTGATTCAGGCCTGGTAATAAAACAAGTTAATGGGGATTATTCCATCAGAAAAGAAGAATTAATCCCTTTGTATGATTACGTCAGAGATTTAATGGTGGAATTCCCTTTGGAACCGACATTTTCTTATGTCCCAAGATCACAAAATGCTCAAGCTGATGCATTGGCTAATATAGCCACAGCTCTGGAAGATCCAAATCGGGACGAGACAACCATCAGTATTGCTCACCGTCGTGCAATTTCACCTTATGTTCGAATCAGGATAGAGGAAATTAATGAAATTTGTCCCATTACTGAACCGTATGGTCATACTACAGGATGGATGTCACCTATCAGGGAATACCTTCAAAATGGAACACTTCCACCTAATAGAGTTGAGAAAGAACAAATCTGGCGACGTGTGGTCAATTTTACTCTTTATGATAGCCCAGCTCACCTATAGAAAATTCTCTACAAATGTGGTTTTTATGGAGTTCTCTTCAGATGAATTGATGGTGAAGATACAATGGCTTTCATAAAAGAATTGCATGCAGGAGTCTGTGGTGCCCACCAGTCTGGACATAGAATGTCTGATCAGGTTCGAAGTCTTGGATACTTTTGGCCTTCAATGATATGGGATTGTGTCGATTTCATAAAGAAGTGTCATTCATGCCAAGTACATGCCAACTTCATTCCTCAGCCTCCAGAGTTGATTCATACAGCTAAATACTCATGTCCATTTGCCACATGGGGAATGGATGTGGTGGGACCTTACCCTTCGTCTACGGCTAAGTAGTTTAAGTATATTCTTACTGCTACTGGCTTCTTTTCCAAATGGGCAGAGGAAATACCTCTCAAGGAAGCCAGTTCTAAATGCATTGTTAGCTTCATCAAGTCTAACATCATTACCAGATTTGGTGTCCCTCATACCATATTGACGGACAATGGAACCAATTTCTGTTCATCTGAGATGAAGAAGTTGTATCAAGAATACAACATCAAATCCAACCATTCATCTCGGTATCATGCATCGGCTAACGGCCAGATAGAAGCCTTTAACAAGACTCTTTTAAATATACTGCAAAAGATGGTGGTTAAAGATAGGAGGTCATGGCCTGATAAACTCTTTCATGCTTTATGGACTTATTGGACTACCACCCGCACTGTAACTCGGTCAACTCCATATTCATTGGTATATGGAACAGAAGCCATATTTCCCATTGAATTTCAACTACCCTCACTTAGAGTTTCCATTTTTGATCAATCATCTACAGATGAACAATCTCAAAAGCTATTGAATGAATTGGAACAGTTAGATGAGAAAAAATTGTGCACTTTGCACCACTTGGAAGTCTATCAGAATCAAATAGCACGAGCTTTTAACAAAAAAGTCCGTCTTCTTTCATTCACTCAGGGAGAATTGGTATTAGTTCTCAGAACTCCAATGATACCAGGAAAGAAACCTCCCAAGCTTGAGCCAAAATGGGAAGGACCTTATTCAATACATAGGGTCTACTCCAATGGAGCTTATTCATTAATCTCAATGGATGGGGAACTCATCACTACTCCAACCAATTCCAGATTTTTGAAGAAGTATTTTGTATAAACTGCAAAGTCCGTACTTTGTCCCCGCAACATGACACTAAACTGTGCGGCACCAGTTCATCCTTGCTATATGATGTTAAACTATACAGCAACGGTCCAAGCATATGACCCTAAACTATTTGCACATACGTCCAACATGACATTAAACTGTGTCACCTTTATCGTCCTAGCTACATGACGCTAAACTGTACAAAAGTCCTTACATTCGTCCTACATGACATTAAACTGAACTTTGTCCTCACAACATGACACTAAACTGTGCGGCACCAGTTCTTCCTTGCTATATGACGTTAAACTATACAGCAATGGTCTATACATATGACCTTAAACTATTTTTACTTTCATCCCACACGACGTTAAACTGTGAAAAAGTTCCCTAAATGGTCCAGTATGATATTAAACTGCAACTAGGTCATGTATGACCTTAAACTGCATCATCAACGGTCCATGCATATGACCCTAAACTATTTCCAAGTCCCTTACGTCCAGCAAGACATTAAACTGTGACGTCCTAACTACATGACGCTAAACTGTATAAAAGTCCCTTACGTCCAGCAAGACGTTAAACTGTGACGTCCTAACTACATGACGCTAAACTGTATAAAAGTCCCTTATGTCCGGAAAGACGTTAAACTACATAATCATCAAAGGTCCTGTATGACCTTAAACTACACCATCGTCCAGCATGACATTAAACTGCACCATCCACGGTCCATGCATATGACCTTAAACTATTCACACTTTCGTCCAACATGATGCTAAACTGTATCGTCCCTTTTTCATCCAACGTGACGTTAAACTATGGAAAAAATCCCCAATGTGTCCAACATGACGTTAAAATGGTGCACTTTTTTTCCTCACTACATGACATTAAACTGCACAGTCCCCCCCCCCTTCGTCCAACATGACGTTAAACTCTATTGTCCCCATCATCCTAACTACATGACGCTAAACTGTATAGAAAGTTCGTGATACGTCCTACATGACATTAAACTGTATTTTGTCCCTGCTACATGACACTAAACTGTGCAGCACCAATAGTCCTAACTGCAAGACTTTAAACTGCATAGTCCCTTTATATGTCCTACATGACATTAAACTATGCATCATTAAGGTTGTTGTTACCTCTTGTTTTTCACACCGAGTATGACTCACGTGAGCTTAGAGCAAACCTCAACCATAACACTCTCTCTGGGCCGCTAACCATGTGTAAGTCCTAACATCATTTTTTTAGGTCATTGTCCCCAAGAACAACTTGATCATTAATTCATTCTTTAATTGAACTACACGGACTTTGATCATTGCCTTCTAGGCTGGGTATGTAGGAAACCTCCCAAGGTTCAAGCCCAAAACCAATCTCTTCACGTCGGTTCATTTCTATCTCATACAATGTTAATTCTTGAAACCGCCCTTAGAATCAATATCTTTACATTGGTTCACTTTCATCCTTGTTATACGACGTTAAACTATACAACACTTTTGTCTAGTATGACAATAAACTAAAAATTTCTTTGATACCCTCACCTGAGAGGGAACCATTATTTTCATTGATTTTTCAATCATGTTTCATTTCAAAGACTATATGCATACATGGAAACTCTCAAACCTTTTATCTTGGGTTAAACCATCATTGCACTAAATTCCCCTTTCACCCTTCACATGTACGAACCAATTTTGTACAAAGGGTAGTTCTAGAACTATGTGGGCTTGATTCCCATCCTTATGGGATACGTAGGAACGTTCGAGTGTCCCTCAAATCCAGTCCCAAGTCTTTGGGCCTAACCCCAAATTCCACTTTCAGTCCTTTGGCTGAAAAGTCCCCATGAAAACACACACTGTGTATTTCTTAAAATAGTCCAAGCTCTATGACCCTAAACTAAGATCTCTAATCCTTTTGTCCCACACGACGTTAAACTGTAGTTTAAGAACTACGTATGGCTTGATTCTCATCCTTGTGGGATATGTAGTGAAGTCCAACATTTCAATTCAGGACCCAGCCACAACATGATTATGGTTAGCATTGATCTATGTATCTCTGTACACATTGAACAATACCCATCTTTATGTGTTATAATCCTAACCTTAAATATTTTCAGATCCTCATAACCCTTTTCATGACTTCTAGTCACAAAAATGTCAAACTTCTGAGAGTTCTTTTGTCTGACTATGCAGTACGTGCCCATAGGTGGCCTTGCATAAACAATCTACATAACAGACTTGTTAGCCAAAAGATACTATTATTTGACTATGCAGCCAATGCCCTTAGGTGGCCCTGCATAATTCAACCCCCTAACGGGTTTGTCGGATAGTGGTAACTTCATTCTTTGGAAGAATGCCTCTTTTGTCCTTATTTGTCTTAAATGACAGTATGTAGGGATCCACAAAAATAGCCATCCTTAACATATTTGTCCCATATCCTTTTTCATGATCTGAAAGTATTCAAGTCTATGGTTTATATTCTCCTTCCCTACATTTGGGTCAGACCTTCGTAGGAGTGATATTCATCCAGTTCTTCGATAATTTTGTTTGGAAATATTTTCTCCATATTCAAGCACCTCTTTCCATACAGCAAACTCTATACTTTGGAAGATTTGAATCTCCATAAACTTTCACTGGATTTTAGCACTAGGAAAGTAAATTTTTGAGAGTTCTTTTTCCTGACTATGCAGCACGTGCCCATAGGTGGCCTTGCATAAACAGTCTACATAACAGACTTGTTAGCCAAAAGATACTATTTTATTTAACTATGCAGCCAATGCCCTTAGGTGGCCCTGCATAATTCAACCCCCTAACGGGTTTGTTAAATAATGGTAACTTCATTCTTGGAAACTACTTCTTCTAATGCCTTTTAGCTCTTTTTCATATCATTCCTCATATTAAAATATTCTTAAATCATAGATTACATATTTTCCCTCATAATTGAGTATGGTACTATGTTTTCAGATGAGTTTTCAAGGAATTGAGTCAATTCTAATCCATTTTGGTCAAAGCTATTTCGACCTTAAACATTAGCCTTTTTATGTCTGACGTGCATGACTTTAAACTGCCCACAAAAGACAAGGGAACTCTGAATAAAAGTCAAGTTCCCAGATCACTAAACATACATTTTTGTATGATTTAGGTAATGTTGAGAAATTAAAAGGTTCGAAGTTTGAAGGTTTATTTACATTAATCCTAGTAATAATCAAACTATGCTTACTAGGACCATTGGCTTAGGTAAAATATAAAGCATATAGCAAAAGAGAATGCAGGTACAAATAAGTGAAGGTGAAAGTGTTTTTCATTGATGCACAAGAGTTAGAAGGACATCCACAGACTGGAGTATCTTCTCTTTTTCAAGAATTACAAGAGGCTTTCAAAATAACTCTTCATTTGATTTACGGCACCCCGAGCTTCATCAGCAATCACTTGGAATTCATTCATTAAACTGGATACAATAAGAGATGCAGTGATACCATCTCTTCTTGGAACAATTGTAAAAGGATGTTCTTGAGTGCGGTTTGAGAAAATTTTCTATTGATCAAACAGTGACTCTGTTTCTGTCCAAGAGACTTGGAAGATGGATACATGGATTTGAGAATAGACCATTGGAAGTAAAGAGCCATTTGGAGAGAGTACCCTTTTCAGATATTGCTCTAATACCATGTTTGTCTTCTCTCCACCAACCGGCAGTGGAAAACATTTCAGGCTATGGGTTTTCCATTTTCATATCTGCAAGGAAATGACATGGAGGAAGAATTTGAAAGTTCACACCATTGTTGTTGCTCTTAATGCACAGCATAACCGAAATGAAGGAGTAGCAGTGCAGCTGCATTTCAGGTGTATAGTTCTTTGCATCTAGAACATTGACTCCTTGAAGATGACCATGACCATATAGAGGCAGGTAGATGCTCTGTGGGAAATTAAGATGATATTTCTTCAAGTACTTAGACAAATATGGGAGATTACGGTCACAGATATCATAGTAATCATGGCCAATGATGTTCATCATGTCATCAATTCGCTTGCTAGCCAGTTCATCATACTTTTTAATTCCCTTAGGATCCATTTAATCTGCACAAAAGTTGAATAAATTAAACTCTTAAATGGGTTTATTTTTCATAAAATTTGTGAAAGAATTTGGAAAAATGGCTAAGGCATTAAGGCGCGCAAGTCTAAACATGACGCGCAAGTGTTCGTGTGTCGTGCTAGTTTTTGACGCGCAAGTATAAACTGCGCAAGTACAAATACTTATACAGTAGCGCGACATCAAGGAAAACACCGGAAAATAGAGCAACATGCGCGGCTAAGGTGACCTGCGCGGTGAGAGCTCGAAGGTATGAAGTCCAGAAATCCGGATTCTTGTACGGAAGTGAGGCCCTCTATTTATAGACGCGGTCAGGACCCTGCACACCGTACCCTGCGCGATCAAGGGCCATATCCGTGCGCGATGCGCACTTGCACGCCGCCCTCTACGCCATCAAGACTTGTGCGCCACCTTTCCTTTGGATGTCTTTGATTTCCTCAGAGTCAAATCCTCATTTCTTTCGGGTCCAACTCTGAGGGGGGACTTTTGTTGACGCTCCTTTCATCACAGAATCTAAAGATCGGAAAAGGGGAATCTTTGAGCTCAAAGTGATTCAAACTTTGAAGAAAATATAAAAAATAGACAAAGTCATGAACAAGGGATCAAAAGCACATGTGCCGCGCAAGTTCTATCACTGTCGCGCAAGTCTACTTGTGCGACACCTTAGGGTCGCGCAAGTGACTTGAGCAACCTAAGTGATAACCGCCCGGGGTCTTCTCCTACCTATAAATAGACCCTGTGGTCCCCCCATTTCAGGAGGATTTTTTTGAGAAACTCAGATTTGAGCTCCTGGAACCCTAGTCTCTTCTCAAAGCTTCTGAAGCACTTCTAAGGTAATTTCTTACCTAGAACGGAAGATCTAAAGAGGGGGAGGAAGGCCTAAGTGTTGAAACTCATCAACACTTGTGCACCTGAGTGGACAGCCCTTAAGGGAAAAGGGCCACACTTGCGCGCCGCCTTACTCCATCAATAGATCTTGCACGCCCCTCTTCTGGAAGAACCTCAAGAGGATTATAAAGGCTTTAATGAAGAGTCGCTCAAGTATTACCCTGCTGATTAACCGTCATGCAAGTACATCATGTGTCGCGTAGGCGTATACCTGCGCGACCAAAATTTGCGCGCCCACGCAGTACCTACGCGCCTGCCAGGACTTGTGTGCCCCTACCTTTTTGGATGCCTTTATTTCCCATTTCACCTCTCTTAAGCCATTACACCTTTCCTATTCAAGATTCAGTCTTCAAGACACTCTTCAAATCCATTTTATGGCATGATTTATTGATTTGAATTCCTTATCTGAAAGGAATTTTGTGGAATATCTCTCAAAACCTAGTGATTTACACATCTTTATGTCACTAAAGATTGAGATTTCATTCATTCAACCTCATCCTTTAAGATGAGAGAATCCTTAACCTGGGTCTCCTTTTCAGGAATAATCCCTAATTGTAAGTCCTCTAATATGGGCATCCTCTTTAGGAGTAATCCCCAAGTCCCTTAATTTTTGGGCATCCTCTTAGGAGTAAGCCCCAGATCCCCTAACCTGGGCTTCCTTTTCAGGAGTAAGCCCCAGTCTCAAATATGGGCATCTTCCTTAGGATTAAGCCCCAATTCTTAAAATTCCCAAATCTGTGCATCCTCTTTAGGAGTAAGCCCCAAGTCCCTCAATTTTTGGGCATCCTATTTAGGAATAAGCCCCATATCCCTTAACCTGGGCCTCCTTTTCAGGAGTAATCCCCAGTCTCAAATATGGGAATCCTCTTCAGGAGTAAGCCCCAGTCCCCTAATTTGGGAATCCTCCTCAGGAGTAATCCCCAAACCTTAATTCCCTTAACCTGGGCCTCCTTTTCAGGAATAATCCCCAGTCATAATACTTTATCCTGGGTCTCCTTTTCAGGAGTAAGCCCCAGTCATAATTCTCTTAACCAGTCCTAATTTACCCTTGATCTAGGATTCATTTTCAGGAGTAAAAACCAAGTTAGAGTATTCAAAATCTCCATGAAGCACATATACCTTTATGGACCCTGTTCCTAGATTTATTCCCTAAAGTAAATCCTAACCTTCATTTATCTGGGCAGTCATATAT
Source organism: Viscum album (assembly GCA_963277665.1). Taxonomy (NCBI): domain Eukaryota; kingdom Viridiplantae; phylum Streptophyta; class Magnoliopsida; order Santalales; family Viscaceae; genus Viscum; species Viscum album. The sequence goes on from OY728152.1 coordinate 2,106,200,616, forward strand.
ACATAATCCCCACATTATTTCTTACGATTGCATCTTTCATGGAACAATTGTCTAATTTTTACCAATACCTCTTGTTTCTCACACCGAGCATGACTCACGTGAGCTTAGAGTGTAAAAGTAATTGTGACATCCTTCTTTGATCCATCAATCATAAACATCATACTCCCTTACTCGAACTACATGGGTTCTGATTCCTTTTATAAATAAAGGATACGTAGGTAGCCTGTTTACGAGTTCGATCCCAACTCTAAAATAATCCATGTCCATCTTAATGACAATAAACTTCAAGTGCCCCACTGAGTGGCTTTAAAACCAGCATGGTCATCATAATGACCAAGAGACTTCTGTATAAATGTGTCTAAGGGTACCATTGACCAAGAATCTCTAACAAATACAGATGATTCTCTATCGATGAATAACCCTGAATACATACAAAAGATTCTCTAAATTTCCTACATATTTAATCATTGATTGTTAGATCTGAAGGAAAGATCATTTTATACTTGGTAATGTAATAAGGATTCACGAACATAACTTAAATCTATAAAGAGAGTCCCGGAGTAGAAAATAATTCCCCTCAAAAAGGTGTGATGAGTCTGACCTCCCATCCTCTCGACCAATGAAAATTCCTAAGCCTCATCAGTCCACAAAATAATGAGCACCTGCGTTTGGAAAGTAGGTCCGAATGGATGTGGAATCATTGGATGTTTCTGGTTCTGCGAACAAACCTGTTAGAAACCGATCGGAACGTTTGAACCCCCATCAAGGCGGTCATCCCCGGATTCCGAGGGAAACAGTAATTGATAGTACACCTTTAATCACATAAAAATAGAATAGTGATCCTAGGTAACCTATCATATAATCGTTTGTAGGATCCTTGGATATAGCCCATTAGGTGATCCAAGTAAAAAACATAATGTCCAGGTCATTTATATTTTATTATATGGTCAATATTATTCTTTAATGTTTGTACAAAATTGGTAATACCCCCTAGCATAGTAATAATATACAATTGAAGAAATTTAGTGAAAATAAGTTACACTCTGATTTAACCACCAACCCCTTAAGGGTGTTAGAGACCTTGAACCCAAAAAATTATCAGGAGATTATGAATTTTTGAGATAAATATAATATTATATGTGGATTATAAAAAAATAGTGAAGGAATCCATATTCCATGAGTAAAATATAACCCAAGAAGATGAGCATCATGAGTTTTTAAACAAAATATCTAATGGATAATATGGATGATGATTGTTTTTTTAATGAGAATGGGGAATGGGGAATATTAACTCCATGAGAAGTAAATAATGGTTTATGAATGATAATTGAGGAGTAAATTATATAAGTTAACTTAATTAGATGAATAATGATGATATTTCAAAAACAATGAAATATAATGTCACCAGGGAATATAGATTCTTCACAAAAAACATCCCATTTAGTGATATGGTGAAAAATGTCTCTTTGTGAGTATGGACCATGAAATATACCTAAATATAAAGATTATAAGGAGAATGATATTTTTTTTGTTTTCTATTTTGGTGTATGTTAAATTATTTTGATTTTTATTTTCTCATGAGAAACATCCATAATTATGAGAAGATTTTCATCTGATGAAGTAAGAGTTTGAAAAGGTTTATCGCATGGGGAATTCGCTTAAATATTTTACAAGATATGAAACCTTGTCAAGGAACATGATGTTTATGAAAAGAAAACAAGATGAAGTATATATAAGGAATAATTATTTAATTAGATGAACATGATATGCATAATAGTTTTATCATCATTAAGTTATGACATGTATTGAAGATTTAGAATGTGGTATATTGGTCTAGATATTATAAAAGTGTAAGTAAGAGGATTTTCTAGTTGATATTTTTAGTATTGAAGACCATATTTATGTAATGAATTATTATAGAATGAAGAAATCATCATGAAGAGTTTGATTAAAATTTATTGTTTATACATATATGAGGAAAATTATATTATGATTACATTCTATATTAAGGGAACATTTAAGGATAAATTTTGAGTAAATTTGATAAGGAAAAGTGTATCTTAAGAAGTATTATCCTTTTGAGTATCTCTAGAGAGTATTTAAAGAAGTATAGAGAGATTAATATATAAGGGTAAATACTCTCATCAAAATATGACATGCTTCATGATGAATGAAGAGAAGCAAAGGGGTCAACCAGTGGTTAACACAGCATCCATTCCAAAATGGCATGATCTAATGTTGAATTATGAATAAGAGAAAATGTGATAAATGATATCAAAGTGATTTTTGTAAATTGAGAATGGGTATCCAATACATATTTATGTCATATGTGTAATAAGATGTGAATTTGAACAATTTGATGCATGAGATCTATATATTTTTATCAAAATGTAGTGGCATGCTATCATGCCAACATGGAATTCCCATATGATAAATTTCGGGGAGTGGTTAGTTTTAAAGGAAATAATTCCAATAGGATGATTCTTGTTTCACATAAAATTATATTTATCAAATGTAGTATAAATTAATTAAAAATCCTAATAATATTATTATCACATGAGATAATATTCCCATATAATTATATTTTAGATTATATACCCATCCAAATATTTTTTATAGATCGCTTTTGAATTATTTAATGAGGTTATTTGATAGATAATTGAAAACAAAATTATCAAGGATAAGTCTTTCATGATTTAGAAGGAAGAGAAAACATATAATATTGAGGTTTCCATGATAAGATCCTTTTTTAAGGATCCTATTTATTTTTTTAACATATATTAGTTTTTGAAATATATTTTTTATTATAAGGGAGACAAACTACATTAAGGTGTTGTGAGAAATAAATCCAAGAATTTAATAATCATATATGGATCATTAAGATCTTGAGATTTCTGATAAATAATTCCTTATATTCTTTAAATACTTTTGAGTGTAAACCATGTCATGGGAGTGAATATATATTCATCCATCATTGTTGATAATAGAGAGATATTCAATGAAGTATAAGTAAAATAAGTGCACAAAATAAATTAACATCTCATTTAACTCATGAGAAAGTATCAAATAGAATATTGGATATCTTGATTCTCCCCTGATGATTGAGTGATTTCATATTCCTTTAAAATTATAACCAATTTATAATATTCATTTTATTCTATTTTTAAATAAATGTTACATCTTTAATCTGTGTGGAAGGCATTAATTAACTAACTAGATACATGTTGTAAACATAGTTGAAGTTTATACTTCTATTAATATCATATTTTAATTTGATAAAAAGAGAACAATCATGTGTAGTAGGATAAAATCTACTACACACCAAGGACTGGTCACTTTCATTAATTGGTGAACCTTATAAAAAACTTAATATACTCATTATTTTTTTCAATACAAGCATATAGGTGAGTGAGGGGTGAAACAATATGAGATAGTGGATCACTTACCTTAACTAATGAAAATAAAGTTCTTAAGAATTAAGTAAAATATTATAGAGGTTTCATATCACTAATTTGACCCCCCCCCCCCCCCCATCCCACACCCTACATACACACACACTCAGTGATCCCTGATCTATGAGGATAAAAAATAGTTTTTGAAAATATTTCTCAGAAACAATAATAATTACTCAATTATATCAAAATATATAAAAACTTGAAAATAAATTAAATCAAAAATTAAATTAATTTTAAAAAAATAAAACATAGGTCATCAAAGTGAAAAATCATTAAATAAAATAATATAAATCACAAAAATATTTAATAAAATTATTATATGGAATATTTAAACAAAATAGTTTTTGTAGAAAGTAAATACAAAAAACTAGAACAAGATAGATAAATTAACACAATAGATATTTAGTAATAGGTTTGAGTTTAGTAAATACACTAATTCCATCCACTTGATAAACTAAACAATAAATTCACTAAACAAAAAATATTATAAACTCACTAGGTCACCTAGTGAATCTACAACCCATACCAAGTATAGAATAACTTAAAATCCTAAGTAACCAAGGTTCTAGTATGAAATAACCACTTCCACAATTTTAATGGGATTATAAGGTAAAAATAACAAATAATAAATGATTTTGATACACTAATTTGAAATTGAAAGAAATATTTAATAAAGATAAAACCATGAAATGGTTGTATAAATCACATTTTAGTTTTTGTGGGTGTAAAACATGACATAATTAAGGTCACCAAACCATATTTTAGTTTTTGTTAATGTACATAATATGATATAATTATATAATTTTCTATTTATCTACAAGATATGCTACCATATTTGTTTTAATCATCATGTGATGATGATTTTAGGAGTTCAAATATCTATATTTCATATTCAAACATTAAAAAATCACTATGAAAATTAAATTGTGAGTTATAATGAGTTGAAAAATTTGAAAAAAAATTATCAATAGGATAAATATTTGAAAAATATTTAAGATATTAATTGGACTATATAAACATATTTTATCCTTCTGTAATATTTTTCATTCGAATACATGATTCAGGTTGTGAAAATTCCTCAAACCAAAGATTTTTTTTCTCTCAATTTTCTTCAAGAATTTAACTATAGTTTTTAGAAGACCAAGGATTGAATAAATCATTACCAAGAATTTTGAAATTAATATAACCCATAGATACCCTTTGAGGAAGTATTCTTTTGACTACTTAGTGATCCCTATCAATATCATGTGGAAAACAGGGAAAAATTTTCATTAAATAAAAAAGTATGCATTCATTTATTTTATTAAATTAAAACATATGGATAAATATTATGGAATAATTATTTTTAGATGGTTATTTTCAATAAATTTGGAAAAGTGTTTTCCCCTCCAAAAACCCTTCAAAAATATATAGAATGAAAATAATAAAAATGATAAAATTAAAATAATTTTCACTCTAAAGAAACATGTAGTGCTGTAGATATTGGAAAATGAATTATTATTGAGTATAGAATTTTTTTTTCTCTACTTTAATATTTATATTTGAAATGAATTTAATATAATAAAATTACTTCAGGTATCATATATCCCTCCTTTAGTGAATGAAACTTTAAACTTATCTTATTTATGCATATAATGACTGACTAAAAATTAATTTTTCATTGGATTTTCAAAATCTGCTATAAGGATGAGCAAGAACCAGAAACAAAAGTTTCCCCATTACACATTTCAAATTAAAAAACTTCCACAATACCTGATGAGATCATGATCTAAATCACCCACTTAATCATCATGAGTACCACTATTTCCATCGCCAGTCATCATCCTCATGATTACTGTTATTATCATCAACATCCATCTCTACATCGTTATCACCATCCAACCACCACAAAAGGAATTGGAGACCATCAAAGACCGTTGGTGCTGCTATAAACATCGCACCATGGAATCGTACCCCATCAATCCAGTATCAAACAAATCACTAAAACCAAAATCAATAAAGAATGCATCATCTAAAAGAAAGATCTATAGACATTCCACCATCGAGAACAAAAACAAAAACCAACTTCAAAAACATGAGGAAGAAAACAAAAAAACATAAACCAGTGTTGCAGACCTGTGTCTGGAATGATGGTGGCCACCTAACCACACCTCCCAAAACTATGTTGTAACCATCATTCCAGCTCTGACCAGGAGAGGAGAAGCATAACATCCGATTAGAGCAGTGGTTGAGTGGCTGAGAGATCCAAATGGCGACAATTAAAATCAAGAGAAAACTAGGAATAAAAAAACATGATAAAGTGACCCAGAAGCACCTTGAGATCCATCAATCACCAAACTACATAACCAAAAACTACCTAGAACCACTACTCCAAAACTGACTTAGAGAGGCGCAGGGAAACAGGAGGTAAAATCCACAGAAGGGGCATCTGAAGGCATCAACAGCTACAACCAGTATTGAAACCCTAGTACCTCCTTGCAGAAGAATCCAACGTCTTGAAGAAAGAAACCAAAGCACATCATAAGAGGAGAAACCCAAGATGATGGAAATGATAAAGTGTCGAAAGTAGGGGAAAGAGAGGGGGAACCATCTACTAAGGTGGATAAACCCTAGAAGAGGGAGAAGGAGATGCAAGAGTGATGAAAACAAGGGGTAAAAGAGGGGAAACCAACACCGAAGGAGAAGAAAAACTAGGAGAGGGTGAAGGAGACACGAGAGCACCGAATGAGGAGAAACCCAAGATGAGGTAGATTTGAAATCACCAAAAGTAAAGGAAAGATATGGGAACCATATTTGAAGGAGGATAGTCCCTAGAAGAGGGAGAAGGAGAATAAAGAGCACTGAAAACAAGGGAAAAAGAGGGAGAACCAACACCAAAGGGGGATAAACCCTAATAGAGGGTGAAGGAGACACGAGAGTGTCAAAGACCAGGGGAGAATGGATTCATTCCTTATATTTATGTGTATAATGGAAAACAAAGAGTAGTGAGTCTTATTTTTTCATGGTTAAATATCATTATGTCACTCACTTCTACTTTTTCAATCAAGTAACTTGATAATCAACCAATATACTTCTTTAACATATTTTATTATAATATTTTAGATTTTACTTTTGTGAATTATCTATTAAAGAGTAATCATTATTTCTTTTATCAGATCTCTTTAGGGTTAGTAAGTCCATTTCACCCATACCAACTTTAAATGTGATTTATGAATTTTCATTGATCATCAAGAAGTATTAAATATATATTATTTTAATATTATGTTTCACATATACTTTTTTACTTCATAATTGATTGGCCTACACATGTTTTACCACATGGTTGATTGTACCTTTGTCTTGATACTTCATGTTCTCTTAACTTTTTCATTATAATATTCACAATCACTTCCCATGTATTGCATGATTTATTAGTATCAATAAAAAAATGGAAAAGGCACGGTAACAATCATCATCATTTAACTTGTACTAGAGGGACAACTATCTTGAATTTCATAGTCACTTCAGCTAAACCACATTGTTAATTGTCTTATATTTCCCCATGTACTTAAGAAAATTTATTAAAATGAAGAAAATATGGAAATTCATCTAACAATAATTACATTTAATAATAATATAATATATTAATTATATTTAATAAAAATGATATTAATAATTATTATTAAAGCTAATATTTTTTATTATTAGAATTAATAAGAAATTGTTTTTATTATTATTATTAAACAAATATTTATTTATTTAAATATAATCTAAATATTTATTTACGGATAAAATCATGAAAAACAACACACATACCATACAAATTTAACTAGGCCACCCCAACCCAAAAAAGGGTTAACCCACCCCCATTTGGACTGCACATACACCCAAACCGAGCCTGAAGGCCTTGCATATAGGGCATATGGGTATTATAAATAAACCTCCTATAAATAGGGCCCTCCATTCATTTTCTAGGATCTTTATTTAAAAATAATTTTTTAATAACAATTCTTATAAATATGAAAATAATAGGTACATTTAAAAACTATTATTATTATTACTAATAACTATATTTAATAATAATATAAAATACTTGTTACAATTAAGGATAATCTAAAATATGAATTATTTTTTGAAATAGATTGAGTGATGATTAAAAACATGAAGAATTTTGAAACCAAAAATGTATGATTGATCATGGGAGAAGTTCATTCTTGATGAAACATGGAGTTGAATATTCATAATGATGATGAAAAATAAAAATATAGAAGAAATAAATAAGAGATAAAGATGAAGTATTTATGTCAAAAGTTCTATTTTCCATTAACATGTTGACATATATATATATAGTATATGAAGGTTTTAATCAATGGTCCAAATCAATCCCTATCTCCCATGTGAAATCCAATGGCTAAAATACTAATGGTTAGAGAAAATGTAGGGTTCAATATAGGAAATGTTAGAGTTGGGAATAGTGAGTAATAATGATTTAGGAATAATGACATCAATATAATAAATATTTCATAATACTACCCCTTGGATTTCATAATTTTATAGAATCATATATAATTTTAAATAGAAAAACCTGTAGGAAAAAATGAAGAAGAGGTAATTTTATTTCATTCCATGAAACCTCATTAAAAATCTTTCCAAGGATACCCAATTGTAAAATCCGATGAAGGAAAAAAAGTGAACCATTCCCAGCACTCCCACATTAAATCATGATATAAATTTTAGACTTCACATCCTAATTTTATGAATCAATTTTTAAAAAATTGCAGTTGATAATGCCTTTGTGAAAATAATTGATAGGTTATCAAAAGACCTTATTTTTTGGATATCAATCTCATATTTCTTTTGAATTTCATGAGGGAAAAAATGGTGAGATATATTTTTCTCTATAACCATTGATATACCTACCTTTCAATTTCACAATAAAAATGAAATTATATTCATATGATATAGTGAGAATATTATTTTCTAATCTATAATTATTTATGATATGATGAATAAATGGTCTTAACTAAACACATTCTCTACTTGCTTCAGGAATCACAGTCAACTCAGCATGATTGGAGAATATCACAAAAATAGTTTTTTTGTAGAATACTATGAAATGGAATTTCTACCATATATAAATAATTATCCAAGTTAAGAGATATATTTTGTGGATTATAAAAATACCCATCATTGATATAAATGATCAATTTTGGCTATAAATTTTACAATAAGTAATCATTATAACCTTTAAATATTTATGAGTAAGGAAGAACATTATATTGAAACATAATAAGATATCATTTTATTTTTAAATTATTTATGTACATATACATTCATATTATTCATAGATAAAAAAATTAAATTTTTATTTAGCTAGGGGTGGACGATGTATAGGTACTAGGTTGGAACTATGAAAGGCATGGTATGGTGCTTGACAATACCTCATAACCCAATAATTTATTTACTAGTTGGAGTTCAGTCAAGTGGTATTGTGTAAGGTGTCCACTCAATGACAATGAAACTAGCATAGGTTTGATTCCTTCCACACTCAAATTTTTTAATGGGTAGAAAACACGTAGGTCTGGGGTTGGGCCCAGTAAAGTCATGTTATGGAACCCATAAATACCTTTTAACCCAATACTATATTACCAATGATACTTTACCTAAGTTGGATAGGCTTATTCTTAGAATCCATAAGGTCAAGGGTTCAACCCCCAACGGATGTTTTTACTACGTATTATTGTAGTATCATAATATTGAAACTATTTCATTATTCATCAATGGAATTTCAGGCCATTTATTAGGACTTCGTGATTCTTAAGAATCTAGTAAATTCATTCAGCGCCTCTAGCCATCAATGGAAGGTTAAGAAGGCACATTCCAGGACCAGGATTCATCACTGTGCATTAGGCAGGTAGCACAAGCATAGTAACATGTTAGAATTATTGTGTATGTGACTTTGAAAGAGGGATGGTTGTGTTGACACCTATCAACCAGTCATCCGTCCTATGATGTGGGGTGAATGGGTTCCATGAAAGGTGACTCTCAGTATAGTGGGACTAGTCTAATGGTGTGAGAAATAGGTCAGCATTACAGTTGGATGCTATGAAAACATCATTAGGTGGGTGGCTTGAAATTGAGATAATTATACCAGAATGTATCATCTAGCCATCCTCCCACATACCATTATAGGATTTAGGGGTCCCATATCATGGTGTATCGATCCAGTATGATGTACTGACTTTAGATGGGGAGAAAAATATCACTCATGACTGGTAAAAAAGGTTTAATGACTCTAGTAGGGGGATAATATAGGATTCTCATGTAAGGTTAAACCATGAATTTGGCCTTCAGGCCATCAAAAGTTTTATGCCCTCTGGGCCTCTGGGCCTTCAGGCCATGTATTTTAATAAAAGATTTCTAGTGGGTTCTTATTATTCCTTGTGGGGAGGGATGAGTATTGACCCACTTGGGTGATTTTGTGTGTATGTGTGTGTGTTTAGTTGTTTTTAATCCCCTCTTCCTATAATAAGAATATATAAAATTATTCTAAAATTTAATATTTCATCATCTAAATAATTAATTCAAAATGAAATGATATTCCTTATAATTTTACCATCAAATACACAAATGATTTTGTAAACTCTTTATAAGTTTTGATGTTATCTTAAATATAAAGGTTAATACAAAAACATTGATTTATACAACCATGTGATGATAAAATAAATTTTATATCATTCCTTATATAAATTTATCTTAATATGAATATATGAAATGCATCTTATTTAGTTCACCTCATAAATTAATTTATCATATTTAGTGAAACTTTCATAATTTTGAATATTCTTCATGCATTTTAAACCCTTCATGGATTTATATATGTTGTAATAAATTTTTTCATATAGATAAAAAATGATAACATCAATTATAAATAATCCAAATATAAATATCCAAATTTATAAAGAATTTAATTTCTTATGATAAGCTCATATATATTCAATATTCTTAACATTTTGGATAACCAATCCAAGAATTTATATATTGAACATATCATATATTCTTTTAAACCTTTTGTCCAGTTATTTTGATGTCAATATTTATAAAAATACATTATCATAAATGAGTTTTTAAAGTATTCAAAAATTCAAATATATCATCAAAAACATTTAATGAGAGCTCATAATTTATCTTGTACCAGTGTCACTTGAACAAAAATATCTAAAAATACATATTGTTGTCATTACATTCATTTTCCTCTTCAAGTGAAATTATATTTATTTCTTTCAAATCATGATTAAAAGTGATTTTATATAATAATTTCAACCACAATTTTTGTGTGTATAATTAGACTATTAGTTTTCAAAACTTTACAACTGAATTATTCATTTAATTATTGTGAGCATTTTATCAATGGTTATGTTGAAGTATTGTAGAGTTAGGGGAATACAAGGAAAATATTATCCTCATATATGAGATGAAGCTTCAAATGGTGAAAACATAATTGGAACATATTGAAACCCTATACTACCATATCATCTTGGCCACAAATACATCTTTTATCTTGGTGTGTCATGTAATCAAAATTCAAGGTTTTTTCCACCTCTTGGAGAAAATGGGTTGAAGAAAAATCTTTTGGAGGTGGTCAAATATAGAACAAATATTTCCTTATCTGAATTTGATATCCCTTATCTAGTAAGATTCATCAATAAATGGAATATTTCACATTCCTTATCCAACCAAGATATTGTCAAGGAAATAATCAACTTGTGTAGGTACTCCATTATCATGAGGTTCATAACCCTAAAAGGGGAACAACTATGGAAATTCAATGATCACTTTATAAGAATCATGAAAATCATGAGGTTTGAGGAATTTAAGATGAAGGTCATGGGGAAAGATTTTTACCACATAGTATTCCCCTTTGATGAATGATAAAGGAGAGCATGGAGCTTCAGATCAATCTTTTTGAAGTTGGGTTTTCTTATAATACAAGAAAGAAATAGGAACTTTGACCCTTCTAATGTTAGAAACACCCTTACACAGGTCAAGATACGCATTTTTAAGTTCAAATAGTTATAGTGAAATCCATAAATCCTATGGTACATTGCCTCCTTGATTGGAAATATGATCATATTGGATTGAAAAACTGATAACCCAAGGTTTATACATTATTCCAGGGTTTTGTTTGAAGTTTAAATGTATAATACCTTGGTGAAGAAGTTATTATAATAATGAGGTTTGACATAATCAATCATGAAAATAGTATGAACAAAGACCCAGATTCTATTCAATTTGTAATCTATTTGGATATGTGTCTTTTGAATATAAGAGGGACAAAACCTATAAATTCTGTAAAGATAATGGGCATGAAGAAAATTCTTACGAAAAACTTAAAGGTAAAGAGAAGGTTATGGTACCTTGTACCCCATAGACTAAAACCTTTGATCCCTCCTCCTCAAGCATCTTTTGTAGGGACCCTTATTACTCACGGGTCCCTAGATATCAAAATATTGAATAATCTAGAGTTGTATGGATAAATGTGGATAATATCATTGAATATTTTATTGGAGTTGTTGAAATTTAAGAAGCTACCAAAGCTTTAAAAATTCAACTGGACACCCCACACCCTATAGATGGGTCACTTTTGAAGGTCACATTTCAATAGACACATGATCATGGACAAATCAATATGGATAATTCTCTTGCGACTAGTAATATCATTGAATCATATGTGGACAGGACATCTAGACATGTTAATCCCTTTAATCTAGAAGATATCCCTGTGAATACACATTAATAAAAACAAAATGCCCCCCCCCCATCTTAATAGGTTTAAATTAGTAAGGTCGTGACCAAAAAGGGTTCAGACTCTATGTCTCTTGAAGTATCCCATGTGTGTCACACGTAGGAATGCATATAGGTTAAGAAACCTCCACTTAAGCAGGCCTCCATCTCAAATGAAAGTCCTCCTAAAATAATGGTCCCCCATGATGAACCAAAAATCCCCTTCTTATAGGTTTACACTTCCAAGGATTCCAAGAGAATAGTAACTGAGGAAAAATTATCTAAACTAGTGCAATCCAGCAATAATTTCACCCCTCTAAATGGTCATTTATAGGCTAATGACATGGATAAATTTCAATATATTGAAATTAATCAGGATGAGACCAAAACACCTAAAGTATATGAAAAATGGTGGGGAATTAAACCCCATAGTAAAGGAGGAGAGGATAAAATGAAAAGGGATAAATCGCATGTAAAGATGAAATAGTAGGGAGGGAACTAAAAAGATACAAATGTCTTAAATAATGAAACTCCTCTACTGGAACTTTATAGGGCTTGGGAACTCACCCATAGTCACATCCCTTAGAAATTATCTTGTAACCAATAAGCCTATTTTAATTTGAATTTATGAACCCAAAATATTGATTTATAAATGGAAATCATTTAAATAGGACACTCTCATAAACAACTTTGTCACCCAGAATGTACACAAAAATGAGATGGACCATATATGGGTCCTTAATCATGATATCACTATTGTAATTTATTATAGAAAATGTAATCAACACATATCTATTTCCCTCTCCTCTCACTGCCACACCCTCCTTATCAAATTCATCTATGTCTCTAACGCTTATATCAAGAGAAGGGACCTATGGAGGGAGTTACAAATGACATATGATGAAATGATACATAAATGGATCATTGTGGGGGACTTCAATACTATCTTAAGACATTATGATAAAACTAGTACCAATTTCAATAATATTTCCACACATGAGTTTTCTTATTTCATTGACAATTGAAACTTGACTGAAGTCGTAATTTCTAGGTCTAAATTCACCTAGAGAAGATACACTATAAATGAAAGACAGTCTAGTTAGTTGGATAGATCATTTTCTCAAGTGGATGACAAAAATGCTTCTATTATGGTTTCTAGGTTTACCCTCCCCAAATATCATTCATGTCTCAACTCTATTATTATTTAGATCTCCACATTGTTTAATAGGACATCCCCTCTCCCATTAAAACTCAACAATTGATGGTTTGTTATAATTGGAAATTGGACTCCTTAGGAATCCATATTCAAATATTACTGGAAAACTGAAAAATATCAAAAGTACCTTAAAATAATGGAGTAAAAATATTTTTATAAGATTTAGGATGACATTAGGGATGCTGAAGAATATCTTTCTTACTACCAACATAAGAACCAGAACTAGGATACCCCATCTAGAGAGGACATCCAATCTCTCTCTGTTCTTGATGATCTTTTATCACTCAAATAGAGGATAGAACATAACTATATAAATGTTAAATGGTTGAAGGATGATGATATAAACTCCAAAATTTTACATCAACTATATAAAGAAAAAAGGGTAAGAAGAGGGGATAATGTTATTTTTATCAATGGTTGCATACTCACCTTAAATCACTTCTCCAATGTTGTGATTAATCACTTTTGATGTCTATACTCTGATTATGGAATTTAAAGCACCCACATTATGATTGAAAATATCTATAATTGAATTTAGGATCATCAAAATAGAATCCTTATCCTGGATCCCTCTGAAGAAGAAGTGAAAATAACACTCTTCTCTCTTAACATTGACAGTGCTCCTGATCCTGGTTGATTCACTAATAAATTATGTATATTCTATTGGGGAATCATACATAATGAGGTGACCAATGATATTAAGGATTTCTTTAATTATACCTCCATTCCCTATGGAATCAATTCCAGTTTCATTTCTCTTATACCTAAGAAATATAATTCCATCAACATTAAGGATTTATAGCCAATTTTAATTGGAAACACTATCCCCAAAATCATTAGAAAGGTTATTATGAACAAAATGGGGGATATCATTAGGGAAATAATTACCCCAAAAGTAGTTTGGGTTTTTCCATAATAGTAACTTTCAAAGTTTTCTATTTACCGCATCTAAAAAGTTTCAACTTAATGAAAATGAATATAAAGTATAGGAACTTTTCCCTCAAAATTAAAATCTTGAAAGAATTAGAAACAATTCAATAGAGTTTCATTGTTTTTTTCCTTGGGAATTATTTATTCTAAAATTATTTTATTGGAATAATTAGAAACAACCTTGGAACTATAAGGCTCTCTATTCTCATTAATGTATCCCCCATAATCTTTTTCCAATTATCTGGGGTGTTAAGAAAGGGGTCCCCCTCTCTGGTATTCTATTTTCAATTTTTGAAAAATAAATTATTATATTAATAAATGAGATTACTCAAATTAGACTATATAAATAGATCAAGGATGGTAGGGGATTTTTCACTCCCCCACACCTCCTCTAGGTGGATTACATTCTCCTTCTTGGATAGGCCTCCAAAAGAAATGTGTCTTCCATCAAAGCCAAATTTAGTCACTATGATTATGTGTTAGGCCAATCCATAATCTAGAGAAAGTAATTTATTGTATTTGGGGATGGAATCCCTACCACTAGGAAAAATAGGATTTCTAGAACTCTTAGAGTGAAAAATGGTACACTTAATTTCATCTATTTTGGGGTCACCTTTTTTAGGGAAATTTTAGAATCTATTATCTTAAGAGTATCTACTATAACATAGTCAATAAAATTTCTAATTGGAAGAAAAAATCTATGTCTCATTCTAGAATATTTTTTTTGTTAAACTTAGTGGACACCTTTGGATTTGTATATTCTTTTTTGATATATAAATAGCCAATAAATCTTATCAGTAATATATAAAAATAATAATTTCAAATTTCATTTGGAATATATTTTTCTGTGAAAGGAATCATAGAACTGTTGACTGGAAATAATTTACAAAGCCCATTGATATGGGTGGATTAGGAATCAAGGATCTCAAGTAATTTAATGATGTACTTATTAGTAAATTAACTTGGAATCTCATTATATTTGATGATATCTCAATTGATTTTTTGTCAAACGGGCTCGTTCTAAATCTATTGTATGGATATTCAAATTATATTGCTTTATCTATTTTTACTTACATTAGAAATTATTGAAAATATATTATGTGAAACTCCAAATGGATGTTTTTCAAGTAATCTAACTTGAAATATTGGAACACTCCCTATCTTGATACACATCTTATTAACATCATGGATGTCTTTTCAAGATTTTAGCAATGAACATTTGTGAATTCATCCATAAAAACAACAAAACGAGTGAATCAATCATCTCTAAAGCATATATCAGTTTAAAAGGTATTTATTTATGGAAGGAGACATACTCATATGGAAACTAAATTAAAATGGTGTCTTCAATACCAAACAAAAAAACAGGATGAATTGTGATGGCACCAAAAATACTCCATCATGGATACTGAAATTTGGAACTACATTCATTTGGATCTCAAGATAAATGATCCTATGGAAGATCTAGAAGTATCACCTACCCACACAGGATCAGTTTTAGGTCATAGGTATTTTTATTTCCTTGGCCTATTATTTGTTTCTAAGAGAAGATGAAAATGTGTAGCATATCTTCATTGGCAGGAAATTTACATCCAAATCATGGGACCACCTATAGGAAATCTTAGACATCAACATATACATTGATAATAAAATTGAATCCCTAATGGTTTCCATTACTAATTATAAAAAAAGTGAATAAATAAATAGAAAAATTCTAATATCCACACCCTCAATCATATACTACATTTGGAAGGCCTGAAATGCACTACTCTTTAAAGATTAGAACCCCAATATTCATTTGGGAATTATATCCATGCGTGAGGATTTTTTTTAGTTCCTCCAAAATAAAAATAAAAGTGCAATGGATAAAAACTTTTCTGATTTGAATATATTGTGGTTGTTAGGTGTAAATGGAAGGCATAAAAATCTTGTGGTCCTAAAATACATTTGATGGATTCCCCCTATTCCTTTGTGGATCAAGGTAAATTTGGATGGTGTAGCCTATAGCATTCCAAGATGATATGGATGTGAAAGTTTATTTCATACTCACCATGGATTTTCAAAGGATTTCACTACCACTACATTGGAATTGGAACTACATATGAGGCTAAATTATAGTCTATAACTCATGTGATCAATCATGTTGTATATCAAAGATGAAAAGATCTCTAGATTCAATCAGACTCATGGATTTCTATTGAATCCCTAAAATCCAGAACTAGGAGTTTCCCTTAGAAAGTTCTTCCCCACTAGATTAAATTCCTTAATGATTCCAGTTACCTCAACTTGGTTATATCACATGCATACAGGGAAGCTAATCAGGTTGTAGATTCCCTATCTAAGAGAGTGGTTATGGAGATGAGATTAATGTGGTCCTTTTGGATCATAAATTTTTGCACACCCCTGGTAGATGTAGATATGTGGGGTAATATTAATTCCAATATTTTTTAAACCCCTTGTAATGCCTAAACTATTTACTTTGATTTTAATAAATTATAGGATCGATCTCACCTATATCCTGAACATTCAAGAGTAATGTTTCTATTGGAATATTATATATATTGTATCTTATGGTTAATATTTATTTTAATAAACATGCATTTCATGTGATGTATACTCACAAAAAAAATATACATGAACATTTAATAAATACATATTTCAAAAAATATTTAAATGGTTTCGTTTAATAGTTGGGTGTATTAATATTTATATTTAATAATTTATACTTCATATAAATATTGGAAATTCAATTAAAATATAGCTGGTGATAATATAAATAATTTAGGTAACTCATGTTAAATCATTATATAAGGTGAATTCATAATTATACAATAAGAATAAAAAGCTATCTTATGAGTTATAATTTAGTAGACATGCATCCATTAAATAAATTCAACTTTCTCCCCTGGATGGATGTCTACCATTTTATCAATAAATTGATAATCATGTATATTGGTTTTAATATTTTCCATTAGAATTGATTCTGAATAACCTAAGTGATAACTTCTTGTATTTAATGTATCAAGATCATTAAAATTCTAGTTTACCATGATTCATTTGATTATACATAGTAAAAAATATATAATCTTTACAAATTCCATATAATCAATATTTTCTATTATGAATTATCATTATATAGAAAGGTATTTAACACCTCCATTTTTCAGTGTCTCTATATGATATTTTTTTAAAATATAACATTAATGTTACATATATTATGTGATGCCCCAACCCAGGTGGCACCAAACGGTGCCCCAAGCCAGTTGGTGAAAATCCCCAAAGCGCGCCTCCCCATATGTCAGAGGGTGCCGACTAGCAGCGAGGGTCTGGTAAGTCAGTCTTGGGGAGACTATATCCTCTTCTATCAGAATAACACACCAACAGAATCAAATAACAATAACCATGTGCAGTAGCATATAAACAACCATAACAAATCCATGTCATATGATAACCAAAACATGAAAATACAATACTCACTAAAAGGTAAAACATGCTATGACAATGAAAATGTCAAGTGTATACAATGAAACTGAAAGTAAATACACAACAATTCCCAAGCAGGACCCGAACCATGTCGGGTTCCCTCTCCCATGCTTCAATCCCAAACTGCAACCAATCCTAGGGCCTTGCCCTTATCCTATCCTGCAATAACAAAGTCTACTCTGTTTCTGATCAGGCGTCCCGAATAGGGTGTAAGTACAACTCAATAATCCACCACCAATGGTGTCTAAAATGATTCTAGTCAAAAGATAATGCATGTAGTTTTATGAAGCAATAAATACAATACATAATTTAAATAGTTATCACATTGTCATTTAATCTTTAATCATCACATTAGAAAAATTTCAATTCATGTTTCCCATTTGAATTATCATTCATTATCATTAATCATTTGGTGTAGGTCATCATGCCTAGCACCCCAAATATCAGTTGAATCATCATTCATTATTGTCATTAATTTGGTGTAAGTCATCATGCATTGCACCATAATCTCATTGAGTGTAGTTCATCATGCGTAGAACTCCTTTTTTCATTCGGTGTAGGTCATCATGCCTAGAACCCCATAATCTCAAGCTTGGATAACTATTGGGGACGAACACCGTGTCCAAGTCCCAACTTCTAATTGGTCTAGAACGCCATGTCTAGCACCATAAAAAATCTCAGACATTTAATCATTAATTAATTCACAAGAATTTTTCACATCATTTCATTACTAATCCAATGATTAGTTAAACATTTCAAAGTCCATTAGTTAAATCAACAATTAACTAAGCACATAACCCATTAATTAATTCATAAATTAATTAATTAATCAACACAAGTCTATTTCCATAATTAATTCTTCACAATTAATTATCCATACCAAATGTCAAATTTTCATAATTAATTATCACAATTAATTATCTTTGATCAGCATCATGTCTCATAATTAATTCTCACAATTAATTATCTTTGGTTAACATCATGGCACATAATTAATTCTCACGATTAATTATCTTACATAGCCAAACATCATTTCATAATTAATTCACCCTAATTAATTATCTTTAACACAACCAATTCAATATCTCAATTACAGTATATCAACACATAAAAAATATCTAAAATATCTTTTCGGGAAACCCCCTTCATTTGTTCCATGATTCCATTATCAATTAATCACCAAGGAAAACTCAATTCAATTCCACTTTCCTAATTACTCCAATTTAGGAAAACAATCATCAAGAGAATTTAGAAAATCCTAAAATCACATACACATATCAAAATCATGACTATGGGAGTTTTATTTAGACCACACCTACCTCGGTTTGTTGATGGAAGTTAGTCCAATGAAAATCCACAAAATCTGAGTGGCACAATGTTGTCGATCAAGTTTCGGATCTAAATCCATAAACCAAAATTAATATCAAAGGTATAAAGATCTTGAAAATCTAGATCTAGATACACAATATAAGATCTAGATCTCATCTCAAAGGTTTAGATCCAAGAAAATGGGGGAGATATTCCATGAAAAGATCTAGAAAAGATATATGAAATAATGGGAGAAGCCACTGGATGAAATCCGCATACTGGAACAAGGATAGATCTTCGAATTGGGATTTCGATCTCGATGAATGACATTCATATTGACTTGGAATCCCTATAGAAGGCTTTGAGATCACCCAAAAATTGTCAAGCCTGAGCCTAGGTCTAATTAGAGAGGTTTTGGGGGTTCAGGTGGTCCAGGTGGTTTTAAAACCAATTTTCAGATTAAACTACTCTGTGCGCATGATTTCACTTAGGAGGTCACACAGTTAGGAAAAACCATGCACCAACAATGTGGTCTTCCACTACTCACATGGCTCGATGGTGCATAGTTAGGCAAACCGTTCACCAACTGTGTCAACCTCCACTGTCCTCATAGTTAGCTTGTGCATGGTTTGTCCAAACTGTGCATAACCTATTGCCTTCCCAAGTTCCTTAAAAACTTCACCCAAACATACCCAGTTCATACCCCAACCCAAAGTTACTTAATAACAACAAAAAGTACCTGAAAAAATGCCTGAGATTACTCCATAAAAGGAAAGGATCTTATAATCTCCCCACATTATAACAGCTCATCCTCAAGCTGCACTCCCAAACTTCTCTAAGATTCCGAGCCAAAAATATTGGTCCATTAAACCCTCATGTCTACTTCCCATTCCCAAGTTTCCTCTTCAATTCTTCAATGTTTCCATAACGCATGAACAAACAGTATGGTCTTTCTCTATAACACTTTCTCACTACGACCCAACACACGTATTGGATGCTCCTCAAAGGACGCATCTATCTCGAGGTCAACCTCTTCCACATAAATCACATGAGAAGGTTTGGGGTGATACCTATATAGTTTTGACACATGGAAAACATCATGAATAGCGCTGAATTCCAATATAATTGCTAATTGGTATGCCACCGGCCCGATTCTCTTCAACACCTCAAACAGTCCTACAAACCTGGATGCCAACTTTCCCTGCCTCTGTATCCTGTGGTGACCCGATCTAGGAAACACCCGAACGAATGCATGATCACCCTCTGTAAACTCTAGGGGTTATCTCCATCTATCAGCATATGACTTCTGCCTACTCTAAGCTGTATCCATATGTTTCTAAATCAACTACACTTATTTTGATGTCTTCAGAATGAGACTCGGTCCTAACAACTCTGACTCATCCGTCTCTAACCAACAAAATTGTGATCTACAAGGTCTACCATAAAGTGACTCATATGGTTCCATATAAATAGTTTCCTGATAACTGTTTTTATAGGTGAACTCCACTAAATCCAATTGATTATCCCAAGAACCACCAAATTCAATCACACATGCTCGTAGCATGTCTTAAAACACATGTATGGTATGCTCCAACGGCCCATCTATCTGTGGGTGGAAGGTCATGCTTAAGAGAACCTGTGTACCCAGTGCCTTCTATAAGCCCTGCCAGAAGCGTGAAGTAAAGTGTGAATCATGATCTGAAACTATAGTCTGTGGAACCACATGAAAACAAACTATCTCTGTCACGTATAGTTCTCCCAACTATTCTACTGTAAAGGTATCCCCGATAGGAAAGAATTATGTTAACTTCATTAGTCTATACACAACATACCAAATATAATCATTCTTCCTAAGAGTATTTAGAATCTCTACCACGAAATCCATAGTCATGTCATCCCACTTCCATTTTGGAATAGGAAATGACTGTAATAGGCCTCCAGGTCATTGATGCTCTGAATTTACCTTCTAACAGGTGAAACATCTTGTTAAAAACCCTGTTATCTCCTTTTTCATGTCTGGCCACCAAAACTATCATTGTAGGTCATGGTACATTTTTGTCACCCCAGTATGTACCGCCCATTTTGAGGCATGAAATTCTCGCATGAGTTCCTCTTGTATACTCATAGGCACAACAACCTGATTTTTCATATAGATGATCTCATCCTCATCTATTATCCAGCCTGAAGGTGTCTCCCCAAAATCAAGGCTTTACCTTAAGGATAAACACTCTGGATCCTCATACTACTTATCCCTGATCCATCTCAAGAGTGTAGACTTCACTACTACAGAAGCCAGAGTCATCCTATCCTGACTCTTCTGAAGTACCACATGCATTTCCGCCATCAAAGTCATCATCTTCCACTGTGTACTTGACTCATGTACCAATTGAGTCTGGGTTTTCCTACTCAAGACATCATCCACACTATTCCCCTTCCTAGGTGTATATGCCAGTTCAAAATCAAAGGAATGCATATACTCTACCCATCTTTGCTATTGAAGATTCAAGTCGCACTGTGAAAAGATATACTTCAAGATTTTGGGATCCATAAAAACTGTAAACTTTTCACCCAAAATATAGTGTCGCCAACACTTGATAGCATAATCCACTACTTCCAACTCGAGGTCATGCGTATGGTAATTATGTTTATGCGGCCTCATCTACTGAGACCCATAAGAAATGAATCGATCCCCTTGCATCAACACAGCTCTGATTTTGATCCTAGAAGCGTCACAGTACACCGTGTACTCCTCACCTAACTCAGGTAAGATCAAAATTGGTGCTGATTTCAAGCGCTTATTCAACTCCTAGAAAGAATTCTCACATGCTTCTATCCAATCAAACTTTATCCCTTTATTTTTCAAATCTATAAGTGGAGATACCAATCAAGAAAATTCTCGGATGGACCTCCTATAATAACCAGTTAATCCCAAAAATATTCGGATATCAAAAACATTCTTGGGATACTCCCAAGAAACCACTGCCTACACTTTTTCTGGGTCCACTGCCACACCTTCTTTTGAGATTATATTCCCCAAAAAGTGTACCCTATCAATCGAAAACTGACATTTAGATATCTTAGTATATAGTTGATGCTCTCTCAGTGTACCCAGGACGATGTCAAGATGTTGGGCATGATCATCATGAGTATTATAGTACACCAAGATGTCATCCACAAATACCACCACAAACTGATCTAAGTACTGATTAAAGATCGTTTTTATCAAGGCCATAAACACAGTTGGATCATTTTTCAACCCAAACAGTATTACAACAACTCATAAAGGCCATACTTTCTTCTGAAAGTAGTTCTTGGTATATTAGAGGTCCGAACTCTCACATGATGATACTCTAATCTCATATCGATCTTTTAGAACACACACGCCCCCTTCAGCTATTCAAAAAGATCATTGATATGAAGAAGAGGATATCTGTTCTTCATTATCATTTTATTCAAATTTTGGTAATCGACACATAAGCATAAACTCTTGTCGGCCTTCTTTGAAAACAAAATAGGTGATCCCCAAGGCGACGTACTTGGACGGATAAACCCTTTATCCTCTAACTCCTCTAACTACATTTTAAGATCTTGAAGCTCATTCGGTTCTATTATATAAGGTGGAATAGATACCAACTCATCCCCCGACATGATCTTAATAGTGAATTCCACATATCGCTCAGGTGGAAACCCTAAAAAGTCTTAAGAAAGGACATTCTGAAATAGTTCTACTACTCCTAGAAGGACTTCTTTCCTACCACTCCCATTATCTAGAAAACTACTAGCAACTTGGGCTGTGATCTCTCCCAGTTGGTGAGTAATTAGCCTAGCTCTGCCTGCATGGATATCCCATTCTCCATGAAGAACATACTAGTCACCCTTAGGAGATAAAAAGGTCACTCTCTTGTGTTAACAATATATGTGGGATCAGTATGTGACTAGCCAGTTCATACCCATAATCAGGTCGAAGCCCATTATATCAAAGACATAGATATCCCAAAGAAAACAATACTCTCTGATATCTAGCAAACATCCCTTGCATAAATAGATATCTTTATACTGCTCTCCCAATAGTGCATCGATATTCATCACCCCGCTTATGGACTCCACCTCGAGGCTCAATACATTAATGAGATTTGCAGATATAAAGTAATGAGAGAATCCAGTATCAAATAAGGTAGTATCTAAAATAGAAGCAAATAGAATAGTAACTCTCACTGTTTATGGACATGCCTCACTATCCACAAATGTAGGATGCACTGCATGTAACTGTCTTTCCCTTTTTCCACGTGGTGTCGCCTGACTCCCCTGAGTAGCACTACTCTACTAATACAAGTGCTCATACCCTGAATCACCACATCCACTACCTCTATCTCATCTTCAAGTAGAACTCCAGCTTTCAGATTTATATAGTGTAGAATACCCCTTTCCCACACTCTGACTCTAATGATCTTCTCCCTCAGCACCAGCATGACGCTTATTCCTGAAGAACTTCTATAGGTGCCCCATCTTGCCACAAAACCAAAACTCCACTGGTGGTTGAGTACAATGTGTACGATAGTGTCTCTGCCTACCGCACTGGTGGAAAAGCACATGATTAAGATCTGGTACAGTTGTTCCCCCTAATTTTCCACCTTGCTTTCCACTATCCTAACTATGATTCTCGTGATAGTGCTTCCTACTCTCAGAAGGCACACTCCCTGATCATCCAGTGACAGCTACCTATCCAGTATTGGAAGCCTAGTTCAGGTTCCCATCAGAAATGAGATCATTATTAACCACTTCTGAGAATTTCTTCAACTTAGATATATTCACCTAGGACTTAATTTCACACTTAAGTCTGTCCTGAAATCATTTTTCTGAAGAATCCTCATCTGCTGCCAAGGCTGGAGAAAAATACTGTAAATCTACGAAACATTCAGCATACTCTATTATGGAGATGCTTCCTTGGGTCAGATGCATAAACTCTGAATCCTTATCTTTTCTCAGTGTGTCTATATAGAATTTTTCCAAGAACTTCTCCAGAAATTCATTCCATAACATCTCATCAGTCTGTCCATATCATACCTGAATGTCCCACCAGCACTTCGCTGAACCCTGTATCATATAAGTAGCCAACTTGACCCTCCTCTCATTTGGAGTCTCCAAATGGTCAATTATCATCTCTATGGATTCAATCTAGAATTCATCTACCTTAGTTACACCCTCTACGGTAAAAGTAAGAGGGTGTTGTAGCTGAAACTCCCTTGTCAACTCTGACATTCTTTTCTAAACCTACCCTAGGTATCTCTCCATGAATTTCATGAAACGAGAAAAATTCTCTCAGAATTGTTCCCCTTCCAACTCATCTTTCACCAATGGTGCTTCAAGCTCCCTATCTGGAAGTTTATTCTAGGCCATACCCCTCAGTATCTCCCTCAACAAGCGTCTTGGAGGAATAACTCTAAAAATCCAAACACATGTCTTAGGTCTCATAACGAAACCTTAAAACATTTATGTAAGAGGAGAAACTAACACAATAAGTTTCAACATGTCCTTTTCCCTTTTTCTCGCCACACGATCAACACCGAGGCCTTATCACTACCCTTAACCATCCTACTACTAGGTCTTGGTTAACAAGGGTATATTCATTCTCATTAATTAATTCAACCATTAATTAATCACATTATCTCCAATTAATTAATCCAATAATTAATTAATTAATCATAACATTTAATCAATCACGGTTCTCATTAGACACACATTAATTCTCATTTTTCATTATTATTTCAATCTCACAACAAGGAAAAACATTTCAAGTTCAATAAATTACCCATAACCTATTTTCCCGTGAGTTCCTAGAATGATGCATGTCACAATAACCCTGAGTGCCTAGAATGATGCATACATACTCAAGTATCGTGCCTCTTTAGGCCACAAATCAAAATTCAAAAAAAATCAAAACAAATATCACATCACACTACAAGTGCATCACCCAAGGTGAAATAATATTCAACTATAACAAAAAAATAGCAATCACAACAATTCCACCCTGAGTACTCAGATTTCCCCCCGTACATGGGTTTGTAACTCCCATGCATGAGCCCATTTCCAAGCCTTGGCTCTTCCTAGTCTCATGTCTACCGTTTCCAAAACAGTAAGAAGAAATAATAAGAATAAAAATAAAACTCCTTTGATACGAATTTGTGACGTCTCGACCTGGGTTTCACCAAACAGTGCCCCGAGCCGGTTGGCCACATGCCCTCAAGCGTGCCAACCTGTATGCTAGAGGTTGGCGACTAACAGAGAGGGTCTGGTAAGTCAGCCTTGCAGAGACTATACCCTATTTTATCAGAATAACACACCAATGGAAGAAAATAACAATAACCAAGTGTGGAAGCATATAAATAACTAGAACAAACCCATGTCATATGATAACCAAAACATGAAAATACAACACTCACTAAAAGGTAAAACATACTATGACAATAAAAATGTCAAGTGTCTATAATGCAACTAAAATTAAAGACATGGTGACTCCCAGGTGGGTCCCGAACCACGTTCGGTTCCCTCTCCCATGCTCCAATCCCAAACTGAAACCTATCCCAAGGCCTTTCCCTTATCATGTCCTACAATAACAAAGTCTATGTAACACCCGAATGTTTTTATGAAATATTTTCTTTAAATAAATTTTATTATTTTGTAGAATTCTTTGCACACAATTGTGAGTTTAAATGAACCACGAGATGCCATTAATATAAAATTACCATTATATCCTAGCTTTTAGGTTAGCGGGAATAATTATAACTAACTTATGAAAATTCATTATGAATTCATTAGTTATTAATTATTTATGAAAAAATAAATCGATTAGATATTTGTATTTTTTTTAGTAAATTACTTTTGGTAATTAAATTAATGATATATATATGTGTTATATACTTAATAAAATATTTTTTATATTCATCCAGTTTATATTTTAGTCATAGGATATGAATAAAACCCTATTTTATGTATAAGAACCTTTTTTAAGGTTAATTTTTACACCTTTGAATGGAGAACCCATTTTAAATTAAGATTTTGACACATTAATAATTTATATATGACAACATAAACATATTATTTTGAAGTGGTATATAAAAATTTACTTTGGATAAATTTTTGATATTTTTCTGATAACTTTCATGTTTTGATGAATAGTAAAAATATGCTAAATTTTAATTATAAACAGCTTTTTTCATCGAGATAATTTATATGGATAAATGATAATATTGAATGTTTGAAAGTATAAATATAATATATTTTTACCATTTAATATAATATATGTCATTATCATTAATTTTACATTGAATTCATAGGTAAAAACATTTCAATCTTTTGCAATGTTTTAACTTTTAAAACTTGTTTTCTCATTTCAACAATGGGAAAAATTTTAAATTAATTACTAAAACTTCTGTGTTTTGAATTTGGAAAAATTGATTCTATATTTGGAATCATAAGCTTAAAATTTGTTGAATAGGTACCTTTTATTTTTTGAAATTATGAATAGTAACTTTAGTAGTTATTTTATTTATCATGGTTAAAGGGTAAATCTGGTAAATAAGGGTAAAAAAACTAATAATTTAATAGTATAAAACTACCCTAAAATGTGTCCTAATACTATTAGATGATATATTTCCGACCGTGGGAATCCTTGGGTCGATTTTGGGACCCCATGTAATTACTTGGATGTGAAAATAACATTTTATAAGAATTAATTTAAAGTCAAGATAATTATAACATAAACATATATTTTTTACTAAATTGATTTTAGTATATGGTTATATAACTGATCTCTATATCTATAAATAGTCATTATAAATCTAAAAATATTTCCTAAATCACTGTATTTTATTTAAAATTTTTAGACATTAGATAAATATATTTATTTATGACACAATTATGATGTAGTGATTACCTCATTAATGAAAGATTCAAATAAATGAATTTATAAATATTAAAATAAATTTAATTTTAACATTTTGATGTCATACACAAATTTTTTGGATTACCTAAACACACATGGTATGAGTTAATGCTTTTAGTTTTAAGGAATCAGGTTGTTATGAATTTTTGAAAAAGTCAAGTGTGAATAGTGTCCAAAATTGACATAATTCATAACTTAAAACATAAAATAGTTTATTAAGTGATATTAAATTTATAAAAATCTAAGATTCATAAAAATGGTTAATATAAGTCCAAATATGTCATAAATAAAATTTTTTTGGCCGTTTGACATGATATGGTAATTACACTAACCCACAATGTGTAAATAACATGATATAACAATAAGATTAAAAAGGGGTAAAATAAGGGTTAAACCAAAAAGATAAGGATAAAAATATTAAAAACTTGTCTAAAAATTATTGGATGATATTTATTCAAACTAAAATTATATTATCTTCTAATTAAATAAGTTTTGGACTATTTTTAATCGAAATTTAATTTATAATAAATTAATATTTTGAGAGTTCTCTAAAGTGACCCTCACCTCTCTTATAAAAGGGCACCTCCTACCTCTCCTTTTCACTCCATTTTAAGCCTTAAAGATTGGACAAACCCTGACCATTTCTTTTCTCAACTTCCCTAGTTACATTCAAGAGGTTTTGGTCTT
Source organism: Viscum album (assembly GCA_963277665.1). Taxonomy (NCBI): domain Eukaryota; kingdom Viridiplantae; phylum Streptophyta; class Magnoliopsida; order Santalales; family Viscaceae; genus Viscum; species Viscum album. Next base: position 2,106,228,400 of record OY728152.1, read on the forward strand.
CTCAAAACACCAACTCTAGTGCCCTAAGAGTAAATTTAAAGGAGGCACGTCGAGGAAGAGGTAATCTCTTCTACCGATTCTTTAAAATTTATTTCTTCTAATACATTCTATTATTTAGTTGTTTAATTGTAAATTAATATAATCAGTATCACTCATATACTGAAATGTTATTATAAAAATTAAACAACTCTATTTCAACAAAAAATGAAATCATCGCATGTGCGTACGTATGGCTTACCGTCTCCACGCCATGGTGTAATCTGTTTTTCACTTCCACCTTACTTGGATGGGTATAATGGTAGAAATAATAACTATATATGATTATTTTAACTTGATTCTAATTCTGAGATAAAATACACCATCCACTTCAACACCATTCAACATTTATGGGAATGATATCGTCGCTCGTGTGTACGTACGTCTTACCGTCTCCACGGTGTGATGTGATTAGTTCTATATAATCTTTATTAAAACATGATTATATAAATTAATTAAATGAATAAATGTGATATATATTATACTAATACCATTATATAAATGAGGTAACCATAACCTAAACATAGTAATAAGAACTTATCTGACAAAACATACATAAGAACAAAAGGCAGTTAATACCTGAATAACGAGTAACAATGAAATGTTACTAACAAATGGATGAAAATACGATCATAAATATTATAATAAAAATGATTATTATTTTGGAATAAATAAGTAACATTATTTAAATCATTATACTGGAGGTTCAGATATATATGAAGAATATCAGACTTAAGTTAAGGGATAATATTGAAAATCTCGTTTTTATCTGAGATTGTTTATTCATAAGTATTCACTGGGGTATATTTATACTCCACATCCATATTTACTAAATATGTATTTCAAAACATTACTTATATCCTTATATAATTTTTTAAAGTCAATTTTACCCATTGGTGAATTTTTATTAAACGGTATGAATGGAATTTTTTATCGTTCTCAGTACGAGGTACTTTTTGACCTTTCCGGAAAAAGTACGAGAAGAATGTTTTTTTAATTATACGGAATGAATGGATTTTTATAGTTTCATGACATATTATTTCCATGAATAATCCTGTACATGATTTCAATATTATTTTCAACTAAATTATTTTCTTTTAAATTGCATGGAATTTTGAGAAAAGAAAACATTTTTGAAAAAAAAAGATATTTTCCTCAGGAATTAATTTCAAGTGTTTTAACAAAATTATTTTCCATCGAAGATTTCACTCTTTAAATAGGGTTATATTTATATCCCTATTATTATAATGATTTTATTTTTTTTATGATGAAATGTTATTTAGAAAATCCATTTGTTTTATATAAATTATGATGGAATGATGTTTAAAAAACCCATTTTATTGCATAGGTTATGCTATGGTAAATTTTTTTATGTTTTTGTGGAACACATAAGAATGGTTTAATTATGAGATGATTGGGACCTATATCTCTCTCTAATTAATTGGTTAAATATTTATATCTCATGAGATATACATGGCTAGAATGGCAAGTAAATCTGGTTCAGTGATACGGGGTTGTAACGAGGAGTGAACTCGGTTCAGTATTGCACTTTGTCCACTATGGTGGTCTTGGAAATGAGCCTTGACTAATATAAAATGATTTTATATGCTTATGTGTGTATTCCCCAAAGTTTCATGTCTTATGTTTTTACTATTGGGATTACATTTCACATTTATGATTTATCCCATGACTTGATATTGTGATCTTTTATATGCAGAATAATATTTTCAAATGTTATGTTCTTATGAATATGATATGATTCATATTTCCTTTGTTTAACCTTACTAAGCATTTGAGATCTCCCTTTTATATGTTTCTTTTCCCCAAGTCATGAATAAGGGTATTAAGTATTATATTCTAAAAAGGAGTCTAGTTAGGATGAAATAAACGGGAGACAATGTAGATGTTTTATGAACCATTTGTTTATGTTTCCTAGTTTCTAAAGACATTATACCTATATTGTCCTATCATGGATTTGTTATATGTTGTAATAAATATACTTCAATTATGAATTGATATAAATGTATGTAAATAATGGGTCTCTATAGTTGGCATCATAGGAAAGTTCTAGTTAGCCTTTGGAGACTAGGATGAGAAAGACTTAAGGATATGTCTAAGTATAGGATACAATCCTTGTGTTTTAGAAATGACCATGAATAACCTAGGATAAAACCTAAAGTGTCCTAAATTGAAATTTTATTCTTGATTATGTGGTTTTCTGGTTATGATTAGTTTTTCTCACACTATGCTTCTTGGTTTTAGTCAATGGATGGAACCTAAAGGAACAGTGTTAATGCTGAATGTGATGGGAAATGAAATGATTTACCCCTGAGCAGCCAAATGTTATGGGATCTGGAATGAAAAATCTTGTAGCCATGCTCACAAAACATTATCAAGCTATGAATCATGTTAGAATTCCAAATGAGAAAAGGATGGAGAAACATTCTATTGATTCCTTCATGAGGCAGCATCCACCTTCATTCAGTGGGTCTTCTAATCCATTAGTGGCTGAACAATGGATCAGTACCACTGAAAATATATTTTCAGTTCTATAATGTTTTGAACATGATAAAGTCATCTTAGCAGTATATCTTTTGGAAGGTGAAGTTGATAAATGCTGGAATATTATCAATAATATGAGTCAAATTGATTAAATTGAGTCCATAGAATTGGATGAGTTCAAGAACTTATTTTTCAATAAGTAATTTTCTCCTATTATTTGAACAAAGATGGAGAAGGAGATCCTTGAACTTAAGAAAAAGGATGATGAATCTATTGGTACCTACGAAGAAAATTTTACAAGACTTGAAAGGTACTCTTCTGTAATTATTATCCAACCTGAGAGTAAGATTGATCGATTCTTTAGTGGCTTAAAACCAAGTCTCTGAAGGGAATTATCCATAAGGGACTTCAATAAATATGAAGAAATTGTTCGATGTGCTCTTAAGGTTGAGATTGATATTGGAGTAACCCATCAGTCATATGGGTTTGATAAGAAGAGGAAAATGGAATTCAAGGGAAAATCTAAAGACCACACTGAAAAGAAGATGAGTTTTCTCTTATGCTCAAAGTGTGGAAAGAAACATGGAGGGAATTGTCTTAAAGGGACTAGTAAATTTTTTAAGTGTGTAAAAGAAGTTCATCGGGAAATTGAATATCGAAGTGATGGGAAAAATATGTCTAATGATGCAAACAAAGAAAAGGATACACAGAATGCACCTCCTACACTTCAATGTTACCAGTGAAAGGAAATGGGGAATTATGCTAATCAATTCCCTAATCCAAGGGTTATTGATGATGATCAACTTCAAAAAACTCTTAAGGTCAAAGAAAAAGGGCATTCACATTCAATTACTATCAGCGGCGTGGAGTACGATAATCACTACTGGAATTCTCGGTATTTGCAATGGCTTATTTGTGACGGGATCCCGTCGTAAATAAGCTTTAGTGATGGGGCCCCGTCGTAAATAGCTCATTGCAGAAAACGCTATCGCAAATACCATTATTTGCGACGGGAAACATCACTGTTGTAAACAAGTCTCCGATTATATGTATTATATATACATAAAATTTTTCGCAACGGGCCCGTCGCAAATAATTTTTGCGATGGGCCCATCATCCCGTCGTAAATATATATATATATATATATATATATATATATATATATATATATATATATAATGTTCTACGACGGGCCCGTCGCAACAAAGTATTTGCGACGGGTAAGTAGTCTCGTCGCAAATATGTTTTTTAAAAATATTTAGTTAGACTATTTGTGACGGGGTCCCGTCGCAAAAGGTCTCGTCGCAAAAAGTCCCGTCGCAAATAATAAATTAATTTTAAAAAAAATTAATAAAATTACGATTAATGAAAAAATAATATTACTATTATTAAAAAAATAAAAAATATTAAAATTCTCAATATTCACAAAAATAAAAATCATAAAATCATAAAATATTATTATTATTATTAGTAAATAAAAAAACATTAAAAAATATAATACTAAAAAATATATTTAGTAAAATAATATTAATATTATTAAAATAAAAAAAATAAAAAATATTAAAATTCTCATTATTCACAAAAAAATATAAAAAATAATAAAATATTAAAAATTAAATTATGTAATATTTTCACCGATATAAAATATAGAAAATGTACATAATTCATATTAAAATGTTAAATTCAAATATTTTTAACATAAAAAAATCACTGGGGGGTCGTCTTCTGGAGGAGGTAGAGGAGCTGAAGGAGCTGGTGGAGGAAACTCCATCCCTAAACTACGAGTCAGAAGGCGCATGTACTCCATCTTCTCGTGATGCTGTTGTTGCCATCGATGCATCTCCTCCTCATGTTGCTACTGCTGCCATCGACGCATCTGCTCCTCGTGATGCTGCTTCTGCTGCTGCTGTCACCGACACATCTCTTCTTGCTGCTTCTGCAAAGTCTCTATAAGCTCAGCCTGAGCTCGCAACTACTCCTGATACTGTGATCCAGAAGATGTTGCCTCTCCACGAGCTCCTCTCGAGCTGGATGCTGACATCACAACAGTACCATAATAAGTACCAGGAGTCAAATGAGAGTCGATACCAACTACTCTGCCCTTCTCAAAGCCATACTGAGTCACCTGCATCCATACCGCCTCATCGAAATGGTGCACACTGGTCTTCTTAGTCGTCTCGTACTGACCCTCAGCCTGTGTCTGAGAGGTCGCAACCTCATATGACTCCTTCAATTCCAATTTAAAATTAAAATTGTGAAAATATTATATGCAGTTAATTTTCAAACTAAAAAAATAATACTAACCACAATCTGACACTGGCGATCACCTCTAATATCTCCAGTGGTTGGATCACTGTACATACTCCGATAAATGCCGAACTCCGTAATATCGGGATGCTCAACTGCCTACATAAATATAAAATAAACTGTTTATATTTAAATTTATATAAAATATTTAAAAAATATACTTACTAGATGATCTCTATGCGAACTGAATGTACGGCTACCAGCTCAATGTGTCACCTCCTGTCTCCCCCGGTTTTTTCGTCCCACTGAATATCTCTTTTGAAATCCACCACCCAACCAGTGTAAACATAATCCATCCCAAATGTGATATGAAATGTACTCTAGTCGGTGGGCTCTACATGACTCATCAAATTCTGTCACTCCTACTTTCTTAATGGTTATCCTTCTCAAATTGTGCAAAAACTGATGGAAATGGTCACGCATAGAAACCTTCCATGCCGCATGGATAGCGTCGCGCATGCTATCATTGATAGGATACCATAAACCCTACAAATAATTTATAATATCAAGTTGTTAATAAAATAAATTTCAAAATAAATATTATTTATTTACGTACCATCCAATTATGGAACATGTCGTGTCGCAAATCAACGGGAATCTGTTCCCATATGATCCATGGATGAGAAAAATAATTGCGCAATATAGCGCTCCCATGTCCAATAGCTACATGCTCAAAACTGTGAAAAAGGAATAAATAATCAAACAATTAGTATATATATAAATAAATTAATGAAATCTAACTAAAATATATAGGTTACCATACCTTTGTGTGCGTGGATCGAAACCAAGGTGTGGACGTCGCTCGTGGATAGGGTCAGGAATCATCGGTCATGCAAGACCGTGGCCCCTCCACATACCTCTTGAACCACCAGTGGGATGAGGGTTAGATGATCCCACATTCCCATCATCCAAAGGTAGCTTAGCCTCCTCTAACTCACGCAATAGATCAGAGTCCATCTGAAACACAAAATGATTGTTATTAGAAGATAGTTGGAAATAACTATTATATATAGATATATATTAGTTATGATTATAACCAGCATTTAACTGTGTCAATGTTCATCTTCATCCTCTTCTCCATAGCTGTCAATGTCAATGTCTTCATCTTCCTCCTCAGCATCATCAATATCCATATGATTTTCATTTTCAGCATCTCTTGTCATTTCAAATTCATTTGTAACATCATTAACATCTTCATAACCATCGATCCTTAATTGTGGGGTGTCATCATCGATATTCACGTCTATTTGTGAATCAGATGGATTTTGAGCAGTCTCTTGAAAAATTTCAATTCCTTCCACTTCAGTGGAACCAAATTCAGTTTAAGTAAACTGATTTTCCTGAGATTTCATTTTTATTATGCTCTACCAATCACTCAAGTCTCTTGAAGTAGCACAGTACTTTGCATAATAAATTTGATTTTCCTATTGAGCCAGTAAAAATGATTCATTTGCTGCAAGAAGACTTTTATATTTAATATCAATGATTCCATGATTCAGATGAACATGCAAGCCTCTCTCAGTATCCAACCACCGACATTTAAACGTTGTTATGTAATTATGTACTAGATAATACAGCTCAATAATTTCATCTAAAATGCCATAAAAGTCAACTTCAGTTTATCTGTGATGTGATCCTCTCAAGAAAAATCCATTGTTCATTGTTTTTTTTTTATTCCTCATATGCATGTGTATTAAATCGAAAACCATTCACCACATATGAATTATAATATTTAACCATTTTGGATGGTGGGTTACTCAATATACACAGTCGCTTATCAATTTTATCAGCATATTGAGACACATAAAAAAAATTAAAACAATTATCAATATAATAAATAATAAACGGAATTGATATTAAACTATTAATAATTTATGTTACCAGTTTTTGAAACCATTGAGAGAAAAAAATTGTCTGCGTTCTTCAAGAGCAGCTGCTTTAATTTGTGGAAGTTGTCTCTTGATATGATTATCATATAACCTACAAATAAAATAAGTTTAAATACAGTAACATAAATTATAGAATAAGTGATAGAATCACTCACAGGACAAATGATGTCATTTCTTCACAGTTGAGCAGAACGTATGTATGAGCTTTGTGATGTTCATCATCTGAAAGCCATCATTCATGAACTCCACCAAAACCAAGATTTGGATGATTAAAAACTGTTAATTGATTGTCCATTTCGTCATTAAAATTCCCCTCATTTCGTCCCATGTGATTTTGTTTTGAGGGATATTGAGATTCAAAATAATGAGATCATAAAAAAGAAATTTCCTCTTGCAAATAAGCTTCAGCAATTGAGCCTTCAACTGATGCTTTTTTACGTAATTTTTTCTTCAATTTTTGCATGCATATCTTGAATGGGTACATCCATCGAAACTGTACTGGACCTCCACATTTAGCTTCATGTGGAAAATGTAATATCACATGTTCCATTGAGTCAAAGAAAGTTGGTGAAAATATTTTTTCCAGTTTACATATAATTACAGCAATATCTTCTTCTAGTCTTTTTAGCACATCGTAGTCTGTTGTCGCTGCATAAATTTCTTGAAAAAAATATTATATTTCTATTATCGAATCCCAAATCCTAGAATTCAACAAACCTCTGAATCCAATCGGCATAAGTCTTTCCATTATAACATGACAATCATGACTTTTTAATCTAGTAATATAACCATTCTTAACACATCTACCCAAATTGGAATCATAGCCATCTGGAAGTCTCAAATCTGAAATCCACTGACAAAATAATAAGTGACTCTCTTTGGACAGTGTATAAGATATTTTTGGCTTCATTAACCTCTGTGATCTGACATTTTAAAATAGTTCAAGTTCTAGTCGCCTGTAAATTTGGGCAAGATCTAATCATGCCTTTACAGTATCTTTGTTCTTACCTGGTGTATCCAAAACTGTATGAAATAAATTATCAAAAAAGTTCTTCTCAATATACATAACATCCAACATGTGGCGGGCCAACAAATCAGACCAATATAGAAGATCCCAAAAAATGCTCCGTTTTATCCAATTATGTTCTTTCCCAAAGCTATGAATTTTCTGTTGGTTTACTGTTGGTCCAATTATGATGGGGGTAATGAAAATACAACTGATTTTAACTCTGTTCCTGAGATCATCTTTGGAGGTTCATCCCTTTCAATTGTACCTTTTCTGAAATGAGATTTGTTCCTCCAAAAAGGATGATCGGTTGGAAGAAATCTACGGTGACAATCAAAATAGAAAGTTTTTTTTTCCATTGACGAGCATAAAGGCTTTGTTTTCTTTCATACAGTAAAGAAATGATTTCAGACCATGTGTACTCCAACCAGATAACATGTCATATTCCAGAAAGTCACTAATCATCCACATCAATGTAGCTTTTAATATGAAATTTTGTTTCGCATCAACATCATATGTATTAACACCATCACTCTACAATGAATTTAACTCATCAATCAATGGTTTCAAATAAACATCAATATTCTTTTTCGGATGTCCTGGGATTAATAGAGCCAAAAAGATATAGGGCTCCTTCATCAACATCCATGGAGGAAAATTATATGGAGTTATAAAGATAGGCCAACATGAATACTGACTACCATAAGAACCAAATGGACAGAAACCATCAGTAGAAATACTCAATCGCATGTTTCAGGATTCTATAGAAAAATACGGATGCAGACGGTCAAAATGTTTCCATGAATTACTATCAGATGGATGATTCAAGCTTTTATCAGTTGAAATATTGGTTTTATGCCATGACATCATTAAAGCTGTTTTCTGAGACATAAATAAACACTACAACCTGGGTGTAAGGGGGAAATATCTCAACTGTTTTACTGGAATCGATCTAGACTTCCCTTGTTGAGCTTCTTTATACCTCGATTTTCTACATGTGGGACAACTATCCAATGACTCATTTTTTCCAGAATATAAGATTAAATCATTTGGATATGCATGAATCTTCCGATAACTAAGGCCCAGATTACGAATCAGCCTCTTTCTCTCATAGTAATTTGCAGGAAACACATTTCCTTCAGGTAACAGTGTTTTAACCAAAGAAAATATCTGATCAAAACAATTTTTTGACATTGCATTATCTGATTTAATATAAATAAAATTTGCAACCACTTCTAATTTTCTTATCTTACAACCAGGATATAATACATCCTCATCAGACCTCAACAACTCATAAAATTTGGATGGTTCCAACTCAGTAGTTAAATCAATATCATCGTGAGTTTCAGTTTTTTGCACAGATAGACCTACAACATCATGTACTAAATTTTGAAACCATAATGGATCTAGAATCAAGTTATTAGGATCTTCTCTGGAACTGCGTTCACCGTGTTGATACCAAAAAACATAATCTGGTTGAAAACCAAACCACAAGAGATGTCCCCCAACCTTGTCAAATGTTTCAAACGTTCTCAGAGAACATTTTTTACAAGGACACTTAATTGTGCCTTCAAAAACATATTCTGGTTTTGATGATGCAAATACAAAGAAAGCTTCAACACCCTTAATATATACAAGATTTAAACCATAACCATTTGGATTTCTGCGCTGATTTATCCAAGAGCGGTCATCTAATAATGACTGATTTCGACTTCCTTGTTCCATATTTTTCTACATAAAATATAAAATCATCACTGTTTTTGAATAATTTGAAATTATAAAAACACTATCTGAAAAAAGAAGATAAATAATTACAACTACTTAATAATTACCATTAATTAAGGGCGACACAATTTCCAGTGGATTGACGGCTACTCTTTTGTCCAACAGTTCATTTAATTGCATCTTTCTCACACTAATTATTTCTAATTATTTATAATTATTCCTAATTATTACTAATTATTATTAATTATATCTAATTATTACTAATTATCCCTAATTATTCCTAATTATTCCTAATTATTGCTAATTATTCCTAATTATTCCTAATTATTAAAATTATTACTAATTATTACTAATTATTACAAATTATTACTAATTATTACTAATTATTACTAATTATTACAATTTATTACAATTTATTACTAATTTAGCAATACTTAGAAATACTTAGCCAAATGAAAACTGGTTGAATAATGAAAGGAAATTTGGTAATCATCATTGTGAAGATGATTACAAATTTTCCCTTCATTATCCAAGCAGTTTTCGTTTACTAATTATTAGTAATAAAAAAATATATTATCAATATTTATGAAAAAACAATATTAATATTATTAAAATAATAAAAAATTTATAAAATATTAAAATTATCAATATTAGCAACAGACTTTGCTCTATTCTTAACATGTTCAAATCTCAAAGGGTCGCCAATTGTTAGGTCATGCGCAATAAAAAGTTTGTTTCAGCCATGTCCAATGTAAACTCTATAATTGTACATGCATGGTTGATCACCTCACAAGTAGTGTTGTAATAGGACGACCAAAGTAATGTCGTTCTCGTCTCTAAGAATCATCTCACTCCCTTTACATAGATCATTCTTCCTTAAAAATTTGAGGGGATATCAGTATCTTTCCCTTAAATTTTCAAGGAAGAATGGTCTGTGTAAAGGGTCATGTGAGATAACTCTTATAAATGAGAAGGGTGTGACTTGGGTTGTCCTATTGCAACACTACTTGCGAGGTGATCAACCATGCAAGGACAATTATAGAGTTAACAATGGACATGCCTGACACAAACTTTTTATTGCGCATAACCTGAAAATTGGAGACCCTTTGAGATTTGAACATGTTAATAATAGAGAAAAGCCTGTTGCGAATATTGATAATTTTAATATTTTATAAATTTTTTATTATTTTAATAATATTAATATTGTTTTTTCATAAATATTGATAATATAATTTTTTTTATTAGTAATTATTACTAATTATATCTATTTATTACTAATTATATCTATTTATTACTAATTATATCTATTTATTACTAATTATATCTATTTATTACTAATTATATCTATTTATTACTAATTATATCTAATTATATCTAATTATATCTAATTATATCTAATTATATCTAATTATATCTAATTATAGATAATTATATCTAATTATAGATAATTATATCTAATTATATCTAATTATATCTAATTATATCTAATTATATCTAATTATATCTAATTATATCTAATTATATCTAATTATATCTAATTGTATCTAATTGTATCTAATTATATCTAATTATATCTAATTATATCTAATTATATCTATTTATATCTAATTATTACTAATTATATCTAATTATTACTAATTATTACTAATTATATCTAATTATAGATAATTATATCTAATTATATCTAATTATATCTAATTATATCTAATTATATCTAATTATATCTAATTATATCTAATTATATCTAATTATATCTAATTATATCTAATTATATCTAATTGTATCTAATTATATCTAATTATATCTAATTATATCTAATTATATCTATTTATATCTAATTATTACTAATTATACCTAATTGTTACTAATTATACCTAATTATAGCTAATTATAGCTAATTATACCTAATTATACCTGATTATAGCTAATTATACCTAATTATAGCTAATTATAGCTAATTATAGCTAATTATAGCTAATTATAGCTAATTATAGCTAATTATTCCTAATTATAGCTAATTACAGCTAATTATAGCTAATTATAGCTAATTATTCCTAATTATACCTAATTATAGCTAATTATTCCTAATTATTTCTAATTATTCCTAATTATCACTAATTATTCCTAATTATTACTAATTATTCCTAATTATTCCTAATTATTTCTAATTATTCCTAATTATTCTTAATTACTACTAATTATTCCTAATTATTACTAATTATTACTAATTATTACTAATTATTACTAATTATTACCAATTATTACTAATTATTACTAATTATTACTAATTATTACTAATTATTACTAATTATATCTAATTATTACTAATTATATCTAATTATTACTAATTATATCTAATTATTACTAATTATATCTAATTATTACTAATTATTGATAATATTACTGATTATATATAATTATTACTAATTAATACTAATTAATGATAATATAATTTTTTTATCAGTAATTATTACTAATTATATCTATTTATTACTAATTATATCTAATTATTACTAATTATATCTAATTATTACTAATTATATCTAATTATTACTAATTATATCTAATTATTACTAATTATATCTATTTATTACTAATTATATCTATTTATTACTAATCATATCTATTTATTACTAATTATATCTATTTATTACTAATTATATCTAATTATTACTAATTATATCTAATTATTACTAATTATTACTAATTATATCTAATTATTACTAATTATTACTAATTATTACTAATTATTACTAATTATATCTAATTATTGCAAACTAACACTAATTATTTATAATTATCACTAACAATATCAATTTCTTACTAAAAATAAATATAAATAAAAATCAATTGAAATCTAATTTAATTACAACTAACAAACAACAATTAAAATTAACATAAAAATTTAAAATAAATATAATATAAATATAATATAAATACCTTAAACTTTGATATTCTGAAGATATTGGCGCCTTCCAATTGCTCTTGTATAAAAAAATTTAACTAAAAGAAATTTTTTCCTTGAAACTGGAGAATGAAAAGAGAGAGAGGGGAAGATCTGAGTGATTTGGGAAAAAACGGATGAGGGTATATATAGGTTAGATTAGTTGCAACGGGGTTATTTGCGACGGGGCCCATCGCAAATACCCTCGCGCGCATTAATTATAGTCAGCGGTTAAAAGGGTATTTGCGGCGAGGTCCGTCGCAAATAGTTCCTGCCAACACTCTTTTTGCGACGGGAAGACATCCCGTTGCAAATAATTGGTTATTTGCGATGGGGAAATTTCCCTGTCGCAAATAACTTCCTGGACGGGTTATTTGCGACGGGATTTATTCCCGTCGCAAATAACCCGTTGCAAATATTGATTTTTCCCGTAGTGAATGAAGTGGTGAAAGGTACACTTACCATCTACTATAAAGTAGAAAATGTTTTATTTGATTCTGGATCCACCCACTCTTTTATTTCTGAAGAATTTTCTAAGTGTATCAACATATTACCTCAACAATTAGATTTTGAGTTAGATGTGATAACTCCTAATGGCACAACAGTCGCATCAGAAGTTTATAATTCTTCTCTAATTGAAGTTTGTGGGAAAGTGCTTCCTGCAAATCTTGTGATCCTTCCTACAGTGGAATTTTATGTGATTTTTGGAATGTAATGTCTTTCTCTATATGTATCTCATATCAATTTCCAAAGAAGAAAAGTCGCATTTCATATTCCATATCAATCTATGATCACCTATCGATGCAAGGATGAATATAACCTTCCAGTAGATATTTCTTTCATCTTATGGGTCTTGATTCCAATAAATAAAGGTTATTCATCTCAAATGGTTGGGGAGAAACTCATGATTAAGAATACGCCCATTGTATGAGATTTTGATGATGTCTTTCTGGAGGAATTTCCAGGTATTCCACCAAATTGTGAAGTTTAGTTTTCAATAGAACTCATACCAGGTGTTATGCCTATTTCAAATACACCTTATAGAATGGCCCCAATTGAGTTGTAGGAATTGAAGAAGCAACTCTAATAGAATCTTGATAAGTGATTCATATGCCCTAGTGTGTCACCTTGGGGAGAACCTGTTCTGTTTGTTAAGAAGAAAGATGGATCAATGAGACTCTGCATTGATTGTCGAGAACTTAACAAGATCACTATCAAGAAAAAATATCATCTCCCACACATTGATGAATTATTTGACCAACTACGCGGAGATCAATACTTTTCCAAGATTGGTCTTCATTCAGGATATCATCAATTAAGGGTCAAAAAGGAGGATATACCAAATACGGAATTTCGTACAAGGTGTGAACATTATGAATTTATAGTGATGCCTTTTGGTCTTACTAATTCCCCTTATATCTTCATGGATCTAATGAATAGAGTCTTTAGATACTAATTTGACCAGTTTTTGGTAGTCTTTATAGATTATATTCTTGTCTATTCAAATAGAAAGTAAGAACATGAATATCACTTGAGAATTGTACTAAATACCTAAATAAAGGAGAAGCTTTATGCCAAATTTACCAAGTGTGAATTTTGGCTTTAAAAAGTTCTATTTTTGGGTCACATAATCTCAAGAGAAGGGATATCTATGGATCCAGCAAAAACAGAGGTTATTAAAAGATGGTTGTGACCAACAACAATAACTAAGATCCAAATTTTTCTTGGTTTGGATGGATATTATCAAAGTTTTGTGAAATATTCTTCATGATTATCTAATCCAGTCACCAATTTGACTCAGAAATGAGTTAAGTTCATTTGGACAGAGGAATGTGAAGAGAATTTCAAAGAGCTAAAAAGAAGGTTAGCCAGTGCACCTATGCTCACACTGCCTTGTAGTAGAGAAATTTGTGTGATGTAAAGTTATTCATCCAAGAAGGGGTTGGGGTTTGTTCTCATGAAAAATGATATGGTGATAGCTTATGCCTCACAATAGTTGAAAATCCATGAGAAAAATTACCCAACTCATGATTTGGATTTAGCTTCAGTAATCTTTGCATTAAAAATATGGAGGAATTGTCTTTATGGTGAAAGGTGTGATATTTATACTGATCATAAAATTTTAAAGTATATTTTCACACAAAAGGAGCTGAATATGTGCCAAAGAATATGGTTAGAGTTTATTAAAGATTACGACTGCTCAATACATTACCACCCTGGGAAAGCGAATAAGGTGGAAGATGCTTTAAGTCAAAAACACCATGCTAGCTTATCCATGATGAGGATCACGAAAGATCCAATATTTATGGATTTTCAGAGGATGGATCTTGAGTTTTTAATGGAAGGGGAGAAATCTTATCTTTCTCAAATGAATGTTCAACCATCTATACAAGTAAAGATTAAAGAGGCACAAAAGGAAGACATAGAGTTACCAAAGAAGGTGAGAAATGTTCCTGAATTCAACCTTGATGGTGATGAAATAATAAGGTTTGGGAATAGGGTTTATATTCCTCCCCTACCAGAATTAAAGGATCTATTGGATGAGGATCATAGTTCTTCATTCTATATTCACCCTATAAGAACAAATATGTATAGGGACCTGAAAGAGTACTTCTAGTGGGATGGAATGAAAAGAGATGTCACCAAATATGTCTCTCGATGCTTGATCTATTGGCAAGTTAAGGCTGAGAGACAAAAGCATAAGGGGATGTTACAACCATTACCCATACCAGAATGGAAATGGGAAAACATCAATGTGGAATTTTTCATCATACTTCCCAAAACATCCAAAGGCAATAATGATATATGGGTTATAGTTGATCATCTTACGAATTCGGCACACTTCATTACTATTAGAGAGGATTTCCCTCTTGATCATTTTGTCAGGATATATGTAAAGGAAGTGATAAGATTACATGGAGTACCACTTTCCATTATATCTGATCAGGATCTGAGGTTTACCTAGAAGTTCTGGCGAAGCCTTCAACATGCTCTGGATACAGAGTTAAGTTTCAACACTGCTTATCATCCTCATATAGATGGTCAGTCTGAGAGGACAATTCAAACTCTGGAAGTCATGTTGAGAGATTTCTATATGGATTTCAAAGGTGGTTGGGATCAATACCTACCATTGGTGGAATTTTCTTACAATAATAGCTTTCACTCTAGTATTAAGATTGATCCTTATGAAACCCTCTATGGAAATAAGTATAGAACTCCAACTTTCTGGGATGAAGTTGGGGAAAGAAATCTATTAGGACCTGATCTTATTGATGGAATGGTAGAAAAGGTCAGATCTGTTCAACAACACATAAGAGCAGCTCAGAGTCGAAAAAAAAATTATGATGAAAACCAAATAAAAGACCTAAACTTTGAATTGGATGATAAGCTGTTCTTACAAATATCTCTCTAGAATAGAGTAATGATATTTGGAAAGAAGGGAATGTTGAGCCTTAGGTATATCGGTCCTTTTGAAATACTGGATCGTGTTGGGAAAGTAGCATACCGATTGGAGCTTCCACCAAATCTCTCTCAAGTTCATGATGTGTTCCATGTATCTCTCCTGAGAAAGTACATACCTGATCCTTCATATGTACTAAGCACAGAAGTCATATCGCTAGAGAAAGATCTTTCTTATAAATAACAACCGATATAGATTCTGGATCGTAACGAAAAAGTTCAACGAAACAAGACCACTCACTTGGTTAAAGTTTTATGGAGGAACCACAAATTTGAAGAAACTATATGGTAACTTGAGGATATTATGAGGGATAGGTATCCTCATCTGTTTGTTTCCAAGTGATGAATTTTGAGGGTGAAATTAAGTTTCAGGGGGTAGAATGTAACACCCAGATGTTTTTATGAAATATTTTCTATAAATAATTTTTATTCTTAAGTATCTTTCTTTACACACAATCATGAGTTTAAATTAACCACAAGATAACCTTAATATAAAATTACCTTTATATCCTAGATGTTAGCTTAGTGGGAATAATTATAATTAACTTATGAAAATGAATTATGAATTCATTGGCTATTAATTATTTATGAAAAATATAAATCGATTAGATATTTGTATTTTTTGAGTAAATTACTTCTAGTAATGAAATTAATGAGATATATATGTGTTATATATTTAATAAAATGTTTTTTATATTCATCCAATAGATATTTTAGTCATAGGGTATGAATAAAACCCTATTTTATGTATAAGAACCTTTTTTAAGGTTAATTTTTACACCTTTGAATGGAGAACCCATCTTAAATTAAGATTTTGACACATTAATAATTTCTATATGACAACATAAACATGTTATTTTGAAGCAGGATGTAAAAATTTAGTTTGGATAAATTTCTAATATTTTTCTGGTAACTTACATGTTTTGATTAATAGTAAAAATATGCTAAATTTTAATTAAAAACAAACTTTTTCATAGAGATAATTTATATGGTTAAATTATAATATTGAATGGTTTAAAAGTATAAATAGAATATATGTTTACCATTTAATATAATTTATGTAATTATCATTAATTTTACATTGAATTAATAGGTAAAAACATTTCAATCTTTTGCAATGTTTTATCTTTTAAAACCCGTTTTCATATTTCAATAACAGGAATAATTTTAAATTAATTACTGCAACTTCTATGTTTTTAATTTGGAAAAATGGATTTCATATTTGTAATCATATGGTCCAAATTTTTTGAATAGTTACCTTTTATTTTTGGACATTATGAATAGTAACTTCAATAATTATTTTATTTACCATGGTTAAAGGGTAAATCTGGTAAATAAGGGTAAAAAATAATAATTTAATAGTATAAAACTACCCTAAAACATGTCTTAATCCTATTTAATGAGATAATTCTGACCATAGGCGTCCTTGGGTCTATTTTGGGACCCCTTGGATTCACTTGGATGTGAAAATGACATTTTATAAGAATTAATTTAAAGTAAAGATAATTATAACATAAACATATATCTTTTACTAAATTGGTTTTAATATAGGGTTATATAACTGATATCTATGTATATAAATAATCATTATAAATCTAAAAATATTTCCTACATCATGGTATTTTATTTATAATTTTTAGACATTAGATAAATATATTTATTTATGACACGATTATGATGTGTTGATTACCTCATTAATGAAATATTCAAATAAATGAATTTATAAATATTAAAATAAATTTAATTTGAACATTTTTATGCCATCCGTGAATTATTTATATTACCTTAACATACTTGGGATGATTTAATGCCTTTGGTTTGAAGGAATCAGGTTGTTATAATTTTTTTAAAAAGTCAAGTATGAATAGTGTCCAAAATTAACATAATTCATAACTTAAAACATAAAATAGTTTATTAAATGATATTAAATTATTAAAAATAATATATTCGTCCAAATGGTTAATATAAGTCCAAATATGTCATAAATAACTTTTTTTTGGTCGTTTGACATGATATGGTAATTACACTAACCCACAATGTGTAAATAACATGATATCATGGTAAGATTAAAAAGGGGTAAATAAGGGTTAAACAAAAAAGATAAGGATAAAAAAAATATTCCAAACTTGTATAAGAATTATTTGATGATGGGTATTTTGAATTAAATAATTTTTGGACCATTTTTAATCAAAATTAAATTTATAATAAATTAATATTTTGAGAGTTTCCTAAATTGCCCCTCTCTTCTCTTATAAAAGGGCACCTCCTCCCTCTCCTCTTCACTCCATTTTTGAGCCTTCCAGCTCAGATAAACCCTATACATTTCTTTTCTAAACTTCCTTAGTTACATTCTATAGGTTCTGGTCTTCTCAAAAGGCCAACTCTAGTTCCCTAAGAGGAATATTAAAGGAGGCACGTCGAGGAAGAGGTAATCTCTTCTACCGATTCTTTCAAATTTCTTTCTTCTACTAATTCATCTTATTTAGTTATTTCATTATAAATTAATAACATCATTATCACTCATATACTGATATTTTATTATAAATATGAATCAACCCTATTTCACTGAAAAATGAAATCACCGCGTGTGCATATGTACGACTTACCATCTCCACGTCGTAGTGTAATCTATTTTTCACCACCACATTACTTGGATGGGTATAATTTTGGAAATAATAACTATATATGATTATTGTAACATGATACTAATTATGAGATATTATACACCATCCACTTCAATACCATTCAACAATTATGGGAATGATATTGTCGCTCTTCTGTACGTACGGCTTACCGTCTCCACAGTGCGATGTGATTCGTTCTACATAATCTTTATTAAATCATGATTATATAAATGAATTAAATGAATAAATATAATATATATTATAATAATTCCATAATCTAAATGATATAAATATAACCTAAAAATTTTAATAATAACTTATCTGATAAAACATACATAAGAATATAAAGCAGTTAATACCGGAATAACGAGTAACAATGAAATGTTACTAAAAAACAGATGAAAATATGATCATATATGTTATCATAAAAATGATTATGATTCTAGAATAAATCAGTAACATTATTTAAATCATTATACATGAGTTTCGGATACATACAAAGCATATCGGACATAAGGTAATGGATAACTTTTCAAATCTTGTTTTTATCCAAGATTGTTTATTCGTAAGTATTTACTGGGGTATATTTATCATCCACATCCATATTTACTAAATATGTATTTAAAAATAATCTTTATATACTTCTATAATTTTTTAAATTCAATTTTACCCATTAGATAATTTTTACTAAATAGAATGAATGGAATCTTTTTTCATTCTCAGTATGAGGTACTTTTTGACCTTTCTGGCAAAAGTACGAGAAAAATTTTTTTTTTAACTTATACGGCATGAATGGATTTTAACAGTTTCATGAAATATTATTTCCATAAATCTTTATGTACATGATTTTAATATTATTTTCAAATAAAATCTTTTCTTTTAAATTGTGTGGTATTTTGAGAAAATAAAACGTTTTTGAAAAAAAGAAAGGAATTTTCCTCAGGAATTAATTTCAAGTGTTTACTCAAAAATTATTTTCCATCTAAGATGACACTCTTTAAATAGTTTTATATTTCTATCCCTATTATTACCATGATTTTATTTTGTTTGTGATGGAATGTTATTTATAAAATCCATTTGTTTTATATAAATTATGATGGAATAATGTTTAAGAAACCTATTTTATTGCATGGGTTATGCTATGGTAAATGTTTTTATGTTTTTGTGGAACATGTAAGAATGGTTTCATTATGAAATGGGTGGGACCTATATATCCCTCTAATATATTGGGAAAAGATTTATATCTCATGAGATAGACATGGCTGGAACGCCAAGTAAATCTGTTTCAGTGATACATGGATGGAACGAAGAGTGAACTCAGTTCAATAATGGACTTTATCCGCTATGACGGTCTTGGAAATAAGCCTTAACTAATATTAGATAATTTTATATACTTGTTTGTGTATTCCATAAATTTTAATGTCTTATATTTTGACCATTAGGATTACATTGAACATTTATGATTTATCCCATGACATGATATTGTGATCTTTTATATACAAGATAAGATTTTAAAATGTTATGTTCTTATAAATGTGATATGATTGATATTTCATTTGTTTACCCTTACCTAGAATTTTAGATCACCCTTTTATATGTTTATTTTCCCCAGGTCATGAAGAATCATATTAAGTATAATATGCCAAAAAGGAATCTAGTTATGATGAAATAAATGAGAGACAATGTATATGTTTTATGAACCAGTTGTTTTTGTTTCCCGGTTTCTAAAGACAATATACCTATACAGTCCTATCATGGTTTTTTATATGTTGTAATAAATATACTTCAATTCTGAAGTAATATCAATGTATATAAATAATGGGTCTCTATACTCTACTCGGGTGCCGATCAGGTGACCCGAATAGGGTGTGAGTACAACTCAGTAGGCCACCACACACGGTGTCTAAAAAAAGTCCAGTCAAAATATAATGCATGCATTTTTGTGAATCAATAAATACAATGCACAATTTAAAAATTATCACATTTTCATTTAATCTTTAATAATCACATTAGGACAATTTCAATTCATGTTTCCCATTTGAATCATCATTCATTATCATTAATCATTTGGTGTAGGAAATCATACCTAGCACCACAAATCTTAGTTGAATCATTATTCATTATTATCATTCATTTTTGTGTAGGTTGTTATACCTAGCACCAAAATCTCTTTGAGTATAGTTCATCATGCCTAGCACTCCTTTTCTCATTTGGTGTAGGTCTTAATGCCTAGAACCCCATAATCTCAAGCTTGGATAACTATTGTGGAGGAATTCCATGTCCAAGTCCCAACTTCTAATTGGTCTAGAACACCATGTCTAGCACCACAAAAAATCTCAGCCATTTAATAATTCATTAATTCACAATAATTTTCCACATCATTACATTACTAATCTAGTGATTAGTTAAAAAATTCAAAGGCTATTAGTTAACTCAACAATTAACTAAGCACATAACCCATTAATTAATTCATCAATTAATTAATCAATCACCACAATTCTCTTTCCATAATTAATTCTTCACAATTAATTATCCATATAAAATTTAAAATTTTCATAATTAATTCTCACAATTAATTATCTTTGATCAATATCACGGAACATAATTAATTCTCAAAATTAATTATCTTTGGTCAATATCATGGCACATAATTAATTATCACGATTAATTATCTTACATTTCCAAACATCATTTC
Source organism: Viscum album (assembly GCA_963277665.1). NCBI lineage: Eukaryota > Viridiplantae > Streptophyta > Magnoliopsida > Santalales > Viscaceae > Viscum > Viscum album. The sequence continues at coordinate 2,106,249,587 of OY728152.1, forward strand.
ATAATCAATTCCCCCAAATTAATTATCTTTACACAACCAATTCAATATCTCAATTATAATATCTCAAACAATAACAAATCTCCAAAATATCTATTTAGGAAACCCCCCTTCATTTGTTCTGTGATTCTATTATCAATTAACTACCAAGGAAAACTCAATTCAATTCCACTTTCCTAATTAATCCAATTCTGAAAACAAATCATCAAGAAAATATAGAAAATCATAAACTCACATACACGTATCAAAATCATGACTATAGGAGTTCAATTTATACCACCTACCTCGGTTTATTGATGAAAGTTATCCCAACAAAAATCTCTAAAATCTGAGTGGCACAACATCATCGATCAAGTTTAGGATCTAAATTCATAAACCAAAATTAAGATCAAAGGCATAAAGATCTTTCAAATATAGATCGAGATATAAAATCCTAGATCTAGATCTCATATCAAAGGTTTTGATCCAAGAAAAATGGGGATATCTTCTATTAAAAGATCTAGAAAAGATATATGAAAGTACAGGAGAATCAATGGGATGAAATCTACATACCAAAACAAGGACGGATCTTCAATTTGGGATTTAGATCTTGATGAATAGTGTTTTTATTTCCTTTTAATCCCTCTATAAGTCTCTGATATCACTTAGAAATTGTTAATCCCAATCCTAGGATGAATTAGAGAGGTTTTTGGGGTTCGGGCGGTTTTAAAACCAATTTTCAGATTAAACTGCTCTGCGTGCACAGTTTCACCTGGGAGGTTGCACGGTTAGGCCAAACCATGTGCCAACCATGTGGTCTTCCATTTCCCGCATGTCTTGATGGAGCATAGTTTTTCAAACCATGTGCCAACTGTGCCAACCTCCACTATTCACATAGTTATCTTGCGCACGGTTTGGCCAAACCGTGCGCAAATCGGAAACAACCTATTATATTCCCAAGTTACTTAAAAACTTCACCCAAACACACCCCAGGTCATACCTCAACCCAAAGGTACTTAATAATAACAAACATTACCTGAAAACATGCCAAATATTTCTCCAAAAAAGTCCAGGATCCTACATATTCTTTCAAAACTTCAGATGTAACAAAGAATAATTTATTAAAAAAATTATACCACCTAGTAGGAATATATTCTCTCTTCTAGAGTCTTTGATTAATTTTAAAAACTAAATAATTTAATTAAATGAGATTATACTAACTCTTCAAGAGTTTTGATTAACAATAAATATATTTTTAAGGATTTAATTAAAATAATATTCAAAAAAATTGATTTAATATAGTCATACATAAGATATCAAGGGTCTTCCATTATGCATGCTCATATCTATCATTATAATATCTATTTATGATCATTGATGAATTCATAATATAATTATTTTGATCTAGCCACATAAAATAAAATATATTATATATTTTGTAACTTTTGGCCCAAATTTTTCTAAAATATATATACTAGGTAGAGGATCACCAACATATTTTTAGGACGGTGAATGTGGTAGAAGAAACAACATGGAATAATCTTATAGGTTCACAACACACACCTCGTCAATATCATAATTATAATTCATAGAATAATTTTTATAATAACATTCAATTTAGAAAGTAAAGTAGAAAACAATTGATCAAATTTTATTAACTTCCAAAATATTCATGATAAAAAATCATGTATGGGTAACCTAAATCATACGAAGTTTTTCATGAATAATTTCATTCTCTTGGGAATGAAATAAAGCAATTAAAATTACATTCACATTGGTGAATGAATTCATTCACTAAATTTCATGATTAATGGATGATAACTCATTATTTATCATTAATAATGATATTTTATAAAAATATTAATTTTATTTATCATGATAATCATTATTTAACCACATCAGGTAATAAAATAATTTCCATAAATATATTGGATTATCAAATCTATATAACTCTATCATATCATTTATGAACTATATGAATAATAACATCCACTTTTGGGGATAAAATCAAATTAATTACACAAGATGATATTGATATTCTATAAACACATGATAAATAATAATTTTTTTCCATGATATTGTTATTATAGGTTGAATAATTGATAAATGAAAATATTCTTCAACATAAGGTCAAAAACACTATTTTTATATCATCCTTAAATGATACACTATTTTATAAATATTAATTAAGTTTTTTGTTCTCTTTAAATATATATTTTCATTAAACCACTTCTGATGGTTATTTTTTCATTATTTCTTAATTTCCCTTCTAAATAAGGTATAATGATTATTTAAAAAATATCATATTCACCCCAAAATTTATTGAAAATAAAATCATGTATATTTTAATTCACTTCAAGGGATAAAATAATGTTGTTTTAATAAAAAGTATCATTAATTTTATGGAAAAAAATAAAATTATTTGATCAGGTTTCATGATGTGTTTAATATGATGGTATGAATAATAAATTCAGTGTTTTAATCCACTTTAGGGGATGAATATAAATAAAATATATTTAAGTTTTCCTTCATGAAAACATAATTTATTTTATTTTTTTAAATAAAATGAAAGAAAAAAAATAAAACAATATAATATTTAAAATATTTAAAATATACAAAATAAGAATCATCCTTATCATGAGTATTTATACAACATAATTAGGCTCAACACATTTAGGGTGTACAAAGAAATATTATATTTCATATTTTCTTATTTCACCATCATGTTTCATGACATGATTGAGTAAACTTTGATGTACAATAGTTATGTGATGTTCATCATTCGAACACTTCTTGAGACATCATTTCAAATTTTCATTTGATGAATGATGTTTGTCTTGATATCAACCACATCAATTATTAATACAATTTCAATAATAAAAAATCACATCCAATTTAGGGAATTCATTGGTATCTGATATTCATGATTATTTATTGCTCTTTGAGCACTCATTAATTTTCTTATTGATATAGATTTTCAAATGAGTTGAGCCAATGCGCATGCGAAGGAGCATGATAAAAAGAGAATGTTTGGAAAAACATAAGATATACCTTTTTCATGTAAGAACTATATTATATCAATGTAAGTGGTTTAGGTAACATCTTCATGATAAACAATGGGGAAAATATGGTTGTACTGTTAGCATATTGTGAAATGGATCAATGCTGATTGAAACCATGATGAATTTAAAAATCATAAAAATATGATCATTCATAGGAAAAGAAGTTAATAGATGAAACATGGAATAAAATTTTCAAAAGGATTATAAGAAATAATAAAATATAATAAATAAAATAGTGATAAATCATATAGGCTAAAAATTTAATTTCCATTAACATGGTGACATATATGTAACGCCTTGAGATTTTAAAAGAGAAACATCATATTTGATAATGAAGATGACATGAAACACTCAGATTAGAAGATAATTTAATACCTTAAGACATTATGATATATTTATTTTTAAATAAATTCAATACCTTTGATATCTTGTAATGCATGTAACACTGGGTTTGAATGAAACGCAATACTTTATTAAAATATTATTATTTAAAAATGATCATTATAACATAACAATTAAGTTAGCAAGTATGAATAGTACTGACTGAATTATAAAAATTATATGGTTTACACATGTATAAAATAAATTTATTAGTTTTTTATTAATTATAAATAAAATAAGAATCATTTAAAATAAAAATAAATTTTTTCAGAAAAAAACTGTATTTTTCTAAAACGCGGTCTAGTCGCGCTTTACGCACATAATTTAAAATTAATTTTTACAAATTTTAGAAAATTTATTTTAAAAAATAAAAAAAATAAATAAAAATATAAAAATTATATTATGGAGAATTTATGGGATTTTTATGAAAAGTATCATTTTTTGATGAATGGTAAAAAAATACAGATTTTTATTGAAAACAACATTTTCATTTAAATTATTTACAAAGATAAATTATATTTTAGTTTTTTTAGAAGTAAAATTATATCAATTGTATTAAAATTTAACTAATTTACTTTATTGGTATCAATTTTATGTTCGATTTCAATATAAAAACTTTTCATACTTATGAGAATTTTCTTTTTGGAAACCCACTTTTTCATTGTGTCTGCGGGTAAAATTTTAAGTTGGATTCTACCACTTATTTGAATTGAATTTAGAAAATTTGATTCCATATTTTTAATAATAATAATTTATATTATCTAATAATTTCAACCTAATTTTTGACCAAAATTAATGGTAAAAGCGGTAAAAATTAATTATAGTAGCTAAGGTAAAAACTAATTTACCATGGGTTAAACTAAAAAGATAAGGGTAAAAAATACCTAAAAACTTTTCAAAACCCCATTTTATTTCCATAATTATACCTTATAACCTATAATGTTAGATAATTACCAATTTTTGAGTCTTTTTTATGATAAAAATGTGGGTGTAATTGATTCTTTTCAAAAATTTCATGTGTGTCCTCTCCCCCGCTTATAAAAGTCCATCCCCTATCCTCACATATTCACACTTCCAAATACATTTTATTAAGAAAATACCTAACCAAATAATATTATGTTAATTTAATAACCTATATTCATATCCACTTAAATCAAATGGGAAACAAAATTGTCGATCGTGTGTACGGAAAACTACCGTCTTGTGAACTGATGTAACTAATTTTCCATCAAAACCTCTCACGGTTGGATATAATGATGGATTTAATATTTATATTTAATATTTATGAATTTATTATACTTATTTAATTATTATATAACATATACCTTCTTAATTACCATTTAATGGGGGATACGATAACGTCTCTTGTGTGTACAGTGGACTACTACCTCACGAAGCGATGTGATTCGTAAAATTTCATTCATACTGCACATGTTAATACAAATATCCCTTTCAGGTCCTTTTCAAAACAACACCTATTTGGATTTTATGATAATTTGAAAGGGATATTTGTATTAACATGTGCATCATGAACGAAATTTTCCACAATTAGGACTACTCAATGTCATAAAAATTATTTTACAAGTTTTCAAAGTTTATTTTCAAATAAAATTATTTTCAAATTTTTTCTGAACTTTTTATTTTAAAATTTTATTTTCAAAGTGTAAAGGATATGTTCCTCAAAAAAAATTAATGGCATTCCTATGGTATTTCTATTCATCAAATACATCAAACCTTTATTGAACTTATGATACAATGGGGATATGTTTTATTGATATCATCCTTAATTTTTATTTGGATGGTTTATGATAATTTTTACTGAGGATGTACAATTTTATTACCATTCACCATATTACTCTAGATGGTGTATGATTATGTTTATTTGATTGGGGTAAGTATTAATATTCAGTGTGTTTGTTTTTTAATTCAATTTTTTTTGTTGATTATGTTTTTCACCTTTAATGTGAGTAATGAATTATAATTAGTAAGTGATGGGTGTGGCCTAATTATAGATACCCCCTTGATGCATTAGTAATTCTCATGAGACAAACTAGATTGGTTTTTGGCTGAGGCTTTACCCATTTATTTAGATTTCTTGGCACAAGGCCTCAACGGTATGTTTCGGATGTCTGTAATTATGCATTCTATCATTATGAATTCGGTTATTGATATTCCATGTGATTATTCCATTAGTTATAATATACATGGTTAAGCTTCAAGATCATGTGATTATTTATATGGAATTATTTTATCATCTTTTATTCTTTCCATATTATGCTCAAGTTATTGATTAAATGGCATGTGTTTCCATTATTTATGTTTACATATTTATTATACCCTATTTATTCAAGATAGATTATGTTCTATTCTCATCCTTAGTAAGCATCTCATATCACCCCTTTATTATGTTTTATTTTCTCTAGTATACCAGGAAGTTTATTATGATTTATATGAAATGATATGCTAAAGGAAAGAGTGGTGTACTCAAAGAAAATACTATGTTGTATTTTATATTTTCAATTATGATGTGATATTCAAATATGTATCTAGTTTACCAAGACTACTAAACTATTTTGTCCATTAGGATGTGATACCTTGTGTCTAGTGAAAATCTAATAAAGTAACCACCAAATTTGGGCTAATGGGGTTGAGGTATTTACATATATATAGGATAAGTTTTAATCAATGGTCAAAATCAATATCTATATCCCATGTCAAATCTAGTGGTTGGAATACTAATTATTGGAGAAAATAAAGGGTTGGTCATATGAACAATTGGAGTTCGGAATGATTGGTAATAATGATTTATGAATTATATAGAATCCACATAATAAATATTTTATAAAAAATTACATTTAATAATTATTTCATAAATAATAATTAATATTATTATTATGTATAATTATTATTATTATTATTATCAATAATAAAAAATTTAATATTATCAATATTCTGAAGAAAAAAAATTACAATTATTTAACAATAATAATAATAAATGTAAATATAATAATTATATTTAATAATTATCGTTAATTTTGATAATAAGTACATTTAATAATAATGTTAAATATTAATTTATTTATTAAAATTTATTATTAATGATAATAATTATATTTAACAATAATTTGAAAAAAAAAATTAATTATCATTATGACTCAAATTGGGGAAACCTATTGGTAAGTCACTAAAATGGTTATGAAGTGGTTAAGGGTTTGATTCTCATTAGTTCCTAATGATATAAATTATACACTGTAAAGATTTAAAATTAATTTTTTTGAGATGATTTCATATAATGTGTTATCCAAGATAATGATTATTCTGAGGAATCACTTTTCATGAATAGTTGACACCAAAACATCTCACATGAACCATCAAAGCAGCATAAACATAGGGAAAAATTGAAGCAGTGGTGGCAAGCCAACCCAAGTAGCACCAACACCATGGAAACTCAAAGCAGTATCCATTAGGGTAGCAGCTAGAAAGGACACTATAAGGACACCTTTAAAGTAGAACAACGCTAACTAATAATAGAAAAACCACATCAAGGCACCCCAAATGATTATCATCCTCCACTATCCCATTTTTTTAGTCTATATAAGACCACCAAAGCCACAATTGATGAAAAACACAAGAAATAAATTTTTTCAGAAATCAATCAAAGGAACTGGTTTATAGAAATAACTTAAATGAGTGACCATTTAGCATCTACCACTATACCCACAGTTCATATCAATGAGAAAATATGGTAATAGTTCGGCTAAAAGTGCATCCTCGACAAGTTTTATTCATAAATTCCCGTTGGTCTATATAGCTAATCATGAGTGAAATTTTATACAATTCTACTCCAAGTCAATTGTATAATTAGGACATAATCTCCATAGTTCTTCAGGTGTTCCACAATTCTATCAACATATGGTGATTTTAGACTAGATCCCCTCTCTAGCATTATCCCTACAAGCATTTTAGCTTCAAAAAAAATTACCACCTTCACAAATACTAGATAATAAAATAGAACATGTATCATATCTGAGAAAATAAAATTTTCTCACTCTATCAAATTAAAATAATGCATTAAACTCATCAAGAAACTTCCCTTTTAAATAAATCACCTTAATAAAAAGATTATATGGAAATCCATCAGGCTTCATTTAATTTTATAGAATTTTCTTGATAAGATTCTCAACTTCCTCTAGTCTTTTGATCCTTAGTAGTGAGGAAATAAACAAACTATAAAATTTTTCATTCAAAACACCACCTATAGAAACATACATATCGATCAACTTGTAATCCTCCTCCTCACACCCTTAATCTCACAAATAATTCAATAAAAATTTATATGTTTCCCCATTCGGAGCACACCCATGATCTTCCATGTGATCCAAATTTCCCAATTCATCCACCAACTACTTATTCTAATAAAAACTACAAATAACATGTGTATAAGAAATAGCATTAGGGATACATGCACCACCCCCTTTTTCCATCACCCTTAAGAATTATAAACCCTTATATACACTCCCAAACCTTAAAAATCCATCAATAATTATTGTTTATATCACCCTATTAGGTGAAAAACCATGTTCATTCATATAAAAAACATCTTATAGGAATAATATAATCTAGCAATTTTTCAAAACCCTTTAATACTATAAAGACCATATATAAAATAATTTGGTGTCTATTATGGGTAATTCCCATACTAGGGAAGAGAGCGAAGCTGGATAAAGATAATTGGAAGGAAGAGTTAATATCTAAGTTAAACTTTAGGCCTCTATTAAATAAATATATGTTTGGAGAGAGAAAATGAAGAAATCTAATTGAGTGGTTTGTGGTGAAAAAATATATAAGCAGTAGTAATAAGAATAGAATTCTAATATATAGGTAGAAATTGAAAATATCTAATATTCAAAGACAAAAAAACATAGAGAAGTCTATTGAGTATACATTAAAGTTGAGTAACTAACAAGATTCTTCAAATGGTTAACTGAGATAGTGAAAGATATGGTAAAATGTATTAAAGAGATCAAGGAGGAAGTTTTTGTTTGATGGTTAAAACTAGATGATCGTGATAGACTCTTGACTCCAAATTAGAAATTGGAAAAGTAAACCAAAATGGTGATAGAAAAGGTGAAATTGGAGCATGGGGGTCTAGAAAAATAGGAAAATAATTGTTAGTAGAATAAAAGTTCAAATTTAAATAATATGGTTTGTATATGGATTGATTATAAATAGAAGTAAATTATGGATGATTCTAAACCACAATCACCCACCCCGAAGTTGAAAGTAAATTTGGGTATGACTCAAAATTGAAATATTCAAAGAACACAAGAGTCAAATAGTGTTATATAAATGACACACAAGAATGAATCTTGTATCTGGTGTTATTTTTTTAGAAATATGGTACATTCGCAAAATGTTTATTCCATATCTAAGATGTACTAAAGAGAATAAGGGAAATAAAGTCACCCAATCAAAGCTTAATATTCAATTTTTTATTTTTATGGTATCTATTTTTGTTGTGAAGGATTTGGATATATATATATATATATATATATGTATTACTCATTGAAAATATAGATGAATATTTCAACAATGACCTAGAGTGATCATACGTAGCACCTCAAGGAATCATCAAGAAACCTAAAACACAAAATCAATTTTCTGAATGGAAAGTTTAAGTCATACTATTATACTCTAAAAAATATTAAACATGTTAATCAATACTATATGTGAATATAAATACATTAATAAAAAAGAAAATATTTTATAAGACAATGGTTGCAGAGATTTTCGTAAAAGCATCAGGTCATGCTAGTGTATGGATCCTTGAAAGTGGATATAAATTCCACATTATGGGAAATATGGATGTTTTTATAGGCATTGTAAAAGACAATGAAGGTGTTGTAAAATTTAGAAATGATGAAGGCCTAAATATTATTGGCTTGGGAAAAGCCACATTTGGGGGAAAAGATATGATATGTATAGATGTTATGGTTTTTGAATGTATCAATCACAACTTTCTTAGTTTCAGTCAATCATTTGACTTAGGGCGTGTAATAAAGTTCACCAAAAAACCTATATTGTCAAGGGAAAGGATGGTGAATTTTTTATGAAATGGAAGTTCATGAAGGTGAATCTATACCTATTCAGTAGAGAAGAAGATATGTGATTTCTATCCAAGAAAGAATAATATGGGTTGTGATAGATATTTATTAACCATTTGAGCCAATAAATATTATAAGATCTATTGAAAAATGATTGATCTTGAGATATCACAAATCTATCCTATGATTTTACACACATGTGTGATGCCTGAAAAAAAAAAGGGAAGATCGCTTAAATGACATACAAGTAGAAAAAGTATAAGTCAACAAGATTTCTTTAATTGGTTCATATTAACTTGTGTGGGCCTATATCACCAAGATTTATTGATGGGAAGAGATAATGTGTTATTTTCATTAATTATTATAGCAGGATGATGTGGGTTGTTTTCATCACTCACAAGTCCAAGATGTTTATTTGCATAACATGGTATCAAAGGGAGGCTAAAAAGATGATTTGAAAAAAATCTGAATTTATGAACTAATTATGGAATAGAGTTTACTAATATCTATTTAGAGTGTCATCTCAAGAAACACAAGATAAGGTACCAAGTTTAAATTGTGAGAAACACTCAGAAAAAATGTGTGTTTTAGAGGACAAATTGGATTATAAAAAACATGGAAAAATGATTCTTATTGAAAAGTACCTACCATATGAGTTTCATAAGGATGTATTATTAACATCAATCTACATTTCTAGTAGAGATCTATTGTATTTTATAGAATATATGACTATATACGAGATGTGGTATTGAAAGAATTAGATATTTATATAATTTTGAATCTTCAAAAGTAAGTGTTATATTCTCAATAAGGAGAAACATATGAAGTTTTAATATCATAGAGATAAAGGGATAATCCTTGGCTATTAAAAAATAATAATAGCATATAAATACTTAAATAAGTATCTAGGAGTAGTTTTGAAATATATGATGGCATTGTGTTAGAGAATGAGTAGAATCTTCAACAAAATAGTGAGTAGTTTTCGTATGGGAGTAATGAGGTGGTAATAATCTTAGTGGGAGTAAAATTAGAAAATGGTGATTTATAAAACAATAATGATGATGAGAAGGATAAAGTTATACTTTTATTTGCATAGAATCTAAAGAGTCAAGCTAAAATTGACAGTAATAATATAATTGGTGATTATAAAATACATATACAAATGAAGATAATGGAGTTTCTATAGAAAAAATATTTCCTATCATAAGTAGATATAAATTTTTTTGAAGAATATGTTAGAGATGATAATTGGGTTCAGGCGATGAATAAAGATCATGACCAAATCAAGAAGAATTAAACATGGGAGATTTTTTTGAGGCTGATAGAAAAAATGTTATTAGTACCAAATGGGTTTTCTGTAACAAGCTAAATAAAAATGGTATGGTTATTTTAAATAAAGCATGATTGGTATGAAATGGGTACTCCTAAATTGATGGAATCAATGTTGATGAGTAAATTGTACCCATTGAAATGTTGGTGACAACTTGATTATTCCTATCCATAATAGTTCAAATACAATTCAGTGTTTTCTAGATATATTTCAAGTCATCATTTCTAAGTGTAATTCTAGAATAAGAGGTGTATATTGAACATCTATGTGGTTTTCTTATTCATGAATATGATGGGAAAAATGTCATAGAAAGTATCTTCATGGGATAAAGAAGGCAATAAGATCATGGTATTCAAGACTATATCAATACTTGAAGAAGTATGGTCTCTAGAATGATTGAGTTGATTATAATATCAATGTTAATAATGATAGTGGTCAAAGGATGGTGGTGTTAGTGTATGTTAATAACATAATCTTTGGAGGATAAAACAAAGTGCATTGAAAATAGTTTTTACAATTCATGATGTGTGAGTTTGATATGTCGATGATTAGTGAACTAGAATTTTTTCATTGGTATACAAGTGATGTAAGGAAGGGATGGAACATTTATTTATCAATATAAATATTCCAATTAGGTTCTTAGAAAATTTTTAATGGAGGCTTCTGAGGTGGAAGCAACTCTGGTTGCTTCCTAGATGAAATTTCTAACAAAAGTCAATGGAAAAAATTCCAATGTCACATAATACAGGCATATCATTGGAAGAATGGTGTACCTAATATATACATGAAGAAATATTTTTTCAACCACATTCTAGGAGTTATGGTATCAAATTAATTCCAAATAAGTCCACATTATCACAAGAAATATAATACTATATTATGATAAAGATATAATGGATTTCATATTATTATAAAATCAAACATAAAAACATGAGTTACTTGGATATATAGACCCTGATTGGGCCGGTTCAGTAGAATATGGAAATTCTACATTAGTTTTTGCATTATATATTGTTGGATTGTATATTTCTTGGATGATTAATAAACAAAATTTAACTCATATGAGCATTGTAGAAGCAGAATATATTTTGACCACTCAAGATTGTAGATAATTACTGTGGATGAAACAATAGTTTGAGTACATGGGAGTTAAAGTTAAGTATTTAGTCAAAATTAATTGGGATAATTCAAATTTTATAAATATTAACAAAAATCATGTCCATTACTCAAGGGAAAAGTAAATTGAAATCAAATATCACTTTATCAAGGAGAAAGTGGAACATGGGTTGGTGAGATTATAGTATATTTCAATGAATGTAAATTCGCAATCATTTTGATAAAGGAATTACCCAAGGAATCTTTTCAAATGCATTATTTGGCCCTTATATTCTATTCGACCCCCCATACTTGAATAGTTTGGATATGAGACCCCCACTTCCCACAGTATGTTGTGATTTTTCTTATGTGTTGTCCATTTTTCTTTTCCCTATTTTAGACTAAAAAGGACTAACCTTTTGATTCATTAAAAAAGGGGTAGAAATAATTTTCATAGAGAATGAAAAGTTTTTACAGGGGAAGGATTATTCCATGATTAATTAGGGGTAGAAAAGATGTAGGCATATTTATAATCATAACAATGTTGAAGTTGTTCATTCATTGAAAACATATCATAAAAGTGTGATTTATGGGTTCATAATGCTAGTAGTTTACAATTTTTTATTGAATAATTGTATTCACATGAGTCACATTTTATGAAAAAAAATTAATCAATAGCCAACATCCATTAGTATCATCTTATAAGATCAATTGGTATAAAAAATGATTCAATAGGAATTATCAATAATGAAGTGATTCATTGATGAACTTCACATGTTACTTTTGTTTCTCATTTCAGTCTAGGATCATGTGGGTTTAGAGTACATGTTGAGTACATATTTTATCTTTATCTAGAGTTTTGAGTATTATTGGTGGTTGAAATAGATGATGCATGATTTTTTCTCAACCAAAGTTTCTAAAAGGTTATGAAGTATTGTCAACAAACCCAAAGGGGGAGATTGCTGGGGGTAAATCCTTCATGTGATAAAATTTTAATTTTTTTTAGTTATTTTATTTATTGATAATGATAGTATAAATGTTCCTAAGGTTTCCCAAAAAAAATTTAGTAGAATGTTGAAAATATTAATAGTGTTTTTTATATTTATGGATGTGAAAATATAGGGAAAATAATAATTCCATTAGATCAAGTATGCAGGTTGTGATGGAAATTCATGTAATAGAGAGGGAAGTTTATGGATGGTGTACCGAGAGTTCAAGTATGCTGACCTCAAACTGAGTCTATGAAGCACCTGAGGGAGTTTGTAATCATAAGGTGGAAAATTTTGGATGTCTGTGAAGTTTGTTCTTGCAACATGATGTCAAGTACACGGTATGTGGTACCATGAATTTGAAGTGGTATGTGGTTGAGTTTAAAGTGATGGGTTGAAAAAATAACTATTATTAGTATATTTTTTAGAGATATTTACCTATAAAATGATCCCTAATATCTTTATTTAATGAAAATTTAAATCTATTAAGATATCATCATTGTAGGATAAATTCAGGTAAGTTTGAAATTTTTCCACAAAGTACAGACTGTGAGTTTGAAGTTCACAGAGGAGAGTTTGTGGAAGTTATTCAATGAGTTGAGAGATTATGGAAGGTGTCTCATAGAGGTTTTCCATGAGGTATTTTATGTAGGATATACCATATAGGTGGAGTTTGCAGAGATTTCCTATTAGGTTGGAGTTCATGGTGAATGTAGTCTGTGAATTCAAGTATGTAGTGAACAGTGTATCATGAAATCAAGTATACTATGAATAGTATACCACAACATCGAGTATGTTGTAAGTTGGGTTTCATATCTTACTTGAAAAATGAGATTCATGTCATACCCATCTCAATTTGAACAAAATCTAAGCTGATACAAATCATTAGAAGAATCTTGTTGAGGATTTGTGTGTTCACTTCAATAGAGAGGGAAATGAGCTTTCAAAGTGTGATTGGTTGTAAACTAGGGGTAGTGAGTCTCCTATAAACCTTATAATAGCAGTACACTTAGTGAATTTTGGTACATTTTTACTTCACCTTTTTATTCTCTTTTTACTATCCCAATTAGGTTTAACCAAGTAGAATTTTTGTGTCTCGTGCATATTTCCATTCTGACATATATACATTACTGCAAGAATAATAGAGAAGAGAGATTTATTTAGTGAAAAAACAAGATCAAAGGGGTGGTTTTTTTAATAAACCATACCCTAATAAACCCCCTCTCCCCTAAATGTATTTAACCTAGTGAGGCCCAAAAATATAATAGTGTTATTCAACACTAATCCATATTTCATAATTTTATCTTCATAGCATGGATATAAATCCCATGGTATGACTGAATCCTATTCTTAAAAATGAAAAAGGATTAAACCTTATAAACCCAAATAAAATCCTTATGCATCCCAAATAAAATCCATATATATTAATAGGCTTTTCCATCTTTATGGACTTCAAACCCATTCATGGAATGAACCATGTTCTTACATCATGACTTATTCTTATTGCATCTATAATATTCAGAGTATAAATCCAATTATCTCAACTTAACTCCAAAACATCTTCAAATACCACAAAAAACTTCAAATTAATTTCAATTAATAATAAATACATTCAATACATCATGTGGTTGCAACATATATGGTATTAAGTCAAATTAGCAATAAATTTAAAGATGAAAATGTTTATGAAAATTAGGGTTATTAGATATATTGATCTTCTTGTTATAATGGTATATTTTCCAATTTATCTTGAAATCCTTTTCTAAAAAAGAAATTGGGGAGATAATAAGAGTAAGTGGCCATTGGAATTGATATTGGACCCATCCAAAACTTGTAATCTCATAAAAATATATTATTGATTCTCGGTAACCAAGTATATAATCATGTGTATAATCCTTATATATAGACCATTATGTGAACTAAGTAAAAATACAAATGTCCATGTGATTTATATTTCATTACATAGTAAATATTCTTAGTTTTTATTATTTAAAAAGTAATAGTACCACTAAACATAGGAATAACATACAACTGAAGTAATTCAATGAAAATAAGTTACACTCTGATTCACCCACCAAACCCTTAAGGGTGTTTAAGACCTTGATTGAAAAAATTTATCATGAGATTTTGATTTATTGAGATAAATATAATATCATATGTGGATGGTAAAAAATATTAGGTAATGAGTCCATGTTCCAGGAGGAAAATATGACTCAATAATATGAGAACCATGAGCTGTTAATGAAAATATATCATGGATAATATTGATGGTGATTATTTCTTTCATGAGAATAGAGAATTCATAATATTAAATATATAAGAAGTAAATAAAAGAATATGAATGAAAATAGTGGATAAAAGTATATATTTTGACTTCATTGGATGAATAATTATGATATTTCATAACCTTTGAAATATAATTTCACCAAAGAATGTGGATTCCTCACAAAAATCACCATATTTGGTGATATATAGAAAAAAGTATCTCTATGAGTGTTGAAAATAAAATATATATAATTATGAATATTATAAAAAAATATATATTTATTTTATGTGTGGGTGGGAATTTATTCCATTATTTTAATTTATAGGTTCTCATGATAAATATCCATAATTTTGAGAATATTCTCATCTAATGAAGGATGAGTTTGAAAAGGTTTATCACATGAGGAATTAATAAGAATATTGAACATGAGATGAATCCTTGTAACATCTTGTTACCCACTTTCAGGTATTTCCATTCTCTTTATTAATTTTCCTATTTATTTGGGTATATCTTGGGACTTCTGAGGATGGAGAGAATTTTTTGGGTAAAATTACCTAAAGTTTAAGTATGTGTGTTTTTTTGAATTAATGGAGTCTATGTATAAAAATGTAATGGATTAACGGGGTTCTCTTTGAGTTTGGAGAATTCCCAAGGAAGTTTGGAATTTGTCTGTTAAAAGATAGAGTTTTCACTATCCATTATAAATTTATATTCCCTGTAATGGGAGTACATGATGTGTATTGGTCTCCAGGATCATATCTTGAGATGAATACATATCATGGACAGTTACACACCATGAAAAGGGATTACATGAATTTTAATGTTTAAAGATAGGTTTTTTGTAAAAGGTGGTGGGTTTTTCGATGTATATGGACCCTGTGGATTACATAATGTGTATAAGGGTTACAATCCATGTAATTATTGTAATAGTGGATTTTTAGGGTGTCGTACTAGTGATTCCTTATTCATTCAATGTGAAAAATCTTTGATCTCTACCCAGAACTCTTCCTTGGTGTTTTTGGAAACTTGCACTCCTTTTGGATCAATTAATTCATCATTTTATCATCAAGGTTGTGCATGGTGTCTCTCTGGGTAAGAGAATCCTTATGATTCTTCATTTCCATTGATCATGGTAGTGTTTTTGTGTTGCATTGTTATATTATTTATCTGTAATGGTATTTTTCTTATTTTCCTCTATATATATTGTGTTATCTTCCTCTGAGGTTCGTTTCTCCATGGGTTGTGATGTGGAGAATGTGTGTTCATCAAGGATTATCGTGATCACCATTTCCTCTATTTTTTTTAATCAATTCAAAGATATGTGAGGATTGATTCTAGGGCCTCTTTTTGTGTTCTTCATGTTGGTGGATCCTGTTTTGGGCATGTACGACTTGAGTTTGAGGTAGGTCGTTTCATCTCTAGCCTATATTGGATAAACTTCATTTCTCTGGTTTTGTTAAATTTTTTAATAAAATTAAATGGTATGACTGATTGGTGGATTTGTGTGTGTGGAAATGGATTTTTATAAAATATGGTTTTCCCCTTGTTTTGGTCAAAGAAATGAGTATTTTCAAATCATTATGAAATGGATTTATAAAATGGTTTTCAAAGAATTGATTTGATGAATTGGTTTGGAAAACATATCACTTGGGAATCGTTGGGTACTTAGGTGGAAGGTTTAGTAATATGCCTCATCCATTAATACTGACAGAAGTTCCACTCATGTGGTGTTCCTCTTATCCCCAAGCCTATTGTTATAGGGAATTTATGTACTTGTTAGGAGGTTCAATTTATTGGGTGTTCCTCTACTACCTAGAGTCGATGCATATATCTAGGGGATTGATGCATATGATTTTCGGGGGTACAAGTTTTCTAACTATCCTGACCTATATTGATCCTTGGCATTATGTTACCTTTTATTTTGTATTGAACTTCTTTAGCTTGTACTTCCATAGATTTGATGTGATATGTAATGGATGCTTTGGTTTGATTCGATGTATCTGTTTTGATACATGTATATGGGTTGATTTGAAACTATTACATGGATTTATTTTGAAATGTGTAAAAGGTGAAAATTAAATGTTTTCCCATGTTTTTTATATAAAAATTCAAATTATTTGTCATACCTTTTTTTCTTTAAAGTTGAGCATGTTTAGATTATTTTATAGAGATGGAACACTTGGGTGGGATCCTACTGATCATGTTAGATCACACTATGTTTACCCCTTAAGTGGTGTGTAGACCTTTGTATGTATTTTGATGTAGGGAAAGGCAAGGAACCATAGTGAGGTAGTGATTTATTCTGTCAGTTTTGTCTAGGTAGATGGTGGTGAGATGGTGAAACTTTTCTCATGTTATCACATGCAGTAGTCAGTTTTTTTTCTAGTTTTCCTTTGATGTTGGACCTGTACTTTGGGATTTTATAACTACTTTGAGTTGTATAATTTCTTCTGACTTATTTTGGTTATAGCCTATGTTTATCTCTTTTGTTTTTTCCCCTGTTATATATATGCCATGTTGTTACTTTAGGATGGGAAAAATCATTCCCTCTGGTTATTGTTTGATGCCCAAGTGCTAGTAACAAGACCATGGGGATCGGTAAATCTCTTCAAGTATGTGACAATTCGGGTCAGGTACCAGTTCGAGAGGGTATCTAGGTTGGGTTCATCATAGTTTGGTATTATAGTCAAGGTTTTTTCTCAAGATTCCTTGTCTTGGGATGTTCGATAGACTAGAGATAGGATTGTCGAGACTTGATAGGTAGGTTATATTGAGTGCCTAGATAGATATTTCCATAACGAGACACAATTTACCATGGGATGTTGGGATGTGTTCCTCCTATTTTTCTTTTTTTATCATAATATTAGTTTTTATTTATGTTTTTCTGGTTTGAACAGATATAATTCTATTGTTTGATTGTTTCTTATGTTTTGGTGTGCAGTTGTATGCCTATGAGATGTGTTTTTTGGGTTCCTCAGGACAGTGCAGTGGGTAAAACTCAATGGAATCCTCATATAGATCAAAATCTTTTTGAGGATATCATTCAGGTAGTTCGTTTTATTAACTAGAATGTGTCGTAAGTCCAAAACATAGTTTTTGAGGTACCACTAGGAGCTGGAGGAGATAAAGATCGATCATATGACTTATTGCATGAGAATATAGAATACTTTAAAGGTTCTAATAAACCTTAATAGGAAGAGGACTAGATAGAACTGGTCAAATAGGTATTCAAATTCATCGATACACTTGAGAGTATCAAGGTGAAGTGTGTAGCATTCAGACTTGAGGGTCTCGGTAAGCAATGGTGTGATTCCATGGTTTAGGATGATGGGTATGTGGGCTTAGATGAGAATGGTTTTAAGAATCACTTCTTCTAGTAGTTTTTTATAGAGTTTATAAAGATGTATAAGTATCTATAATTCCTCTCTTTATAGTATGTAGAGTGTTCAGTGTCTTTGTACACCAATCTGCTTACTAAGGTGGTTTTTTTCACTCCAAATATAGTAAAGAATGGACAAATGAATGCTTAGAAGTACCTACAAGTTTTTCAACTAGATATCAAATAAAAGGTATTTATGATGATGCTTTATTCATATGCATATATATTAGGCAAGGCTATGATGGACGAGATGAATATGGTAGGAAAGGTTAGGTATTCTGCCACTTCTCGTCCACCCAATGGCATCTTTAGTGGAACACAGGGAAAAATAGGTAGTGGTAGGATCATAGGATTTGTGGAAGTGGTTCTTAGCGAAAGGCCTCCTATAAAACATTAGTGATATCTATCAGTGTGCCTCTAAATTTTTATCAGTGTGGCAAGGTCAGACACACCCGGTGTTCTTGTATTATGCATGTGAAGATGTGAAAAATTTGTAGGAATTCTGGTCATCTGCAGTGTTTCTATCAGGATATTTCTACACCACATTATAGTCAAGGATCATTGACACTAAAGGATACTACAGCATAGTAATGTTCTCAAAGACTATAAGGCTCTAGTCACAGGCCTCAAGAGTGAATAACCTTCATGAAATAGATGAGTTTCCGATAGAGGTAGACACGATTACAATGATAGTGAGAGGTACCATATTTATTTCATCTTTTATAGCAATTGATTTATTTGATACTGGTTCTTCCCACTCATTTATATCTATCCATTTTTTGATATGCTCAAACTTCCAAAAAATCTCATTTCCTTTGTTATAGAGTTAGAAATACCTCTTAGGAAGTGGAAATAGCATGGATTTAGTGTCATTCTTGTTCGTTGTCTATATCTGATGTGGAGTTATTATGGGATTTTCTTATTCTTGATCTATATCTATTTGACTTCATCATTGGGATGTATTTTCTTGTTTCTAATCATGTTGATTTTTATTTTTATCATCATCATGCCTTTAATATTGTGGATGATGGGATATCATGGATGTTTTAAGAAGAGTTGGATCTGAGGTCTGGTCATACATGACCTTACCACCCATAGTTTATAAGTTTTTTTTCTATTGTAATAGTTGATACCAGTTATTATTCTTAAATTCTTGATCATCTCATTGTTTTTTAGTATTTCCCTAATGTTTTCCCAGACTATTTATCTAGTCTTCCTCTAGAGATGGATTTAGGGTTTATAATTTACCTGGTTCCAAGTACATAGTTGATTTCGATACATTCCTATCATATGGCACCAGTGGAGCTAAAAGAGATCAAGATTAATTTGGATGATTTTATGGAAATGGTTTTTGTTTTCCCCAGTGTTTCACCTTGGGCATCCCCTATGCTCTTTTCCAAGAAGGTGTATGGTTCACTTCAATTGTGTGTGGACTATTAGATGTTTAATCGAGTAACGGTTAAGAATAAGTATCATTTTCTTTGAGTTGATGGTATTTTTGATCAGTTAAAAGGGGAAAATTAGTTTTCAAATATTGATCTTTAGTCAAAATATCATTAGATTATATTTTAGGAGTCGTATGTACTAAATATGGATTTCATGAGTGGGTATGACCATTATGAATATCTTGTTATGTCCTTTAGTTTAACTAATGCTCCTGTATTTTTAATGGATTTGATGAATCAAATATTCCATGAGTATCTAGACACTTTTGTGGTAGTGTTTGTGGATGAAATATTGTTTTATTTGAGATCCAATCACAAGAATGTGCATCATTTGATTTTGGTTCTGTAAATCCTGAGGAGTCACCATTTTTATAGAAATCTTTCAAAATGTAATTTCTGGATTCAATAATTTAAGTTCTTGGTGCATGTGATTTTTGAACATGGATTATCAATTGATCCTAAGAAGGTGAAGGTTGTTTTATCTTTGGAGGAACCATGGAATGCCTTTTAGATTTTGAGATTCATTGATCTTGTTGGATACTATTGATTGTTTATCAAGTATTTCTCTATATTGGAAACATCTTTGATAGATATTACCAAGAAAGTAGTGAAATTCATATGGGATGAAAAGTGTTAGTCTTCTTTTGATGAGAAGAAAAGAATTATGATAATAGCTTCTATTCTGATCTTACCGGAGACTGGTAATGGGTATGTGGTTTTTTGTATTGTTTCTAGTGGTAGTTTGGGTTGTGTGATTATATAGGGTTATCATGTGGTGGTGTATGTCTATCATCAGCTTTTACTATATGATAAGATTTTCCCCACTCGTGATTTAGAGCTTATCGTGGTTATTCATGCACTTAATTTTTAGAGTCACTATATCTTTGGGGATAGGTTTGCAGTCTTTTCTGACCATAAGAGTCTGAGATATATATTTTCTTATAAATAATTGAATATTAGATAGAGGTGGTGTGTGGAATAGCTTTAGACATTTTACTTTGATATCATCTACACCTCAGGGAGAGGGAATGTCATTACAAACACTCTTAGTAGGAAAGTGTCATTATAGGCTTTTTTGATAATGAAGAAAGAGTAGTACCATATGGGGCTCTTCACTCAGTTACACCTAGATTCTTAAGAGAATGTTTTAGGTATGGTTCTAACCAATTTTTAGTTATCATCATCTCTCCTTAATTCTATTCTACAGATTCAGCAGCAGGATAAAAAGTTCATAGGAATTTGGGAAACCCTATATGGTGGGGATACCTTTTCTGGTTGGTTTATCTCTTAAAATGGTATATTCATTTTTTGGAATCATTTTTTCATCCCAACATCTATGAGAATCCCAGTTTTTTTATTTTCATAGTTATTCATGGTTAGTTCATCTGAGAACTATGAAGATGTATTATGAAATGAGATGATAATTCTGGTGGTTGGGTATGAAGTATGACATTGTTGATTATGTGTCCCACTATTACACCTTCCAAAAGATAAAGGTAGAGCATCTAAAATCTTATGGTTTTCTTCAGCCTCTTCTAGTTTTGGTTTGAAAATGAGATGATGTATCCATGGTTTTTTTATTGGATTATCATGGACTTCACTATGGATAAATTCTATCTGGGTGGTAATTGATTGGTTAACAAAGTCATCTCACTTCATTCTGATCAAGGACACTACAAAAGTTAATGATCTGAGTAAGTTGTATGCATAGGATATCATGAGGTTACATGAAGTTACTTCTGCCATTATTTCAGATATGGATCCTAGGTTTACTTCAAAGTTTGTAAAAGTTTCCAATAGGAAATGGGGACTCAGGTCGAGTTGAGTATAGCTTATAATCCATAGAAAGATAGTCAAACGAAGCATATTATTCAGATTCTAAAGGATATTCTTCATGAATATGTCTTGTATTTTTTCTAGATCTTGGGATATCCATATAGGACTGATTGAGTATGATTATAACAATAGTTATTAGTCATAAATTATAATGGATCATTTTGAGGCTTTGTATGGTTATCCATGCAGGTCACCTCTTTATTGGGAATAGGTGGGAGAAGGTTATTTGGTGGGATCAAGTTTAGTTAAGAGACATCAGTGAGGATTGAGGATATATTTTGGCATCTAGTTATAGCTCAGAGTCCTCAAAAATATTATGTGGATCATTGATGTTTTCCTTTAGAGTTTTCCATAGGTGGTCATGTTTTCTTGAATTTTTATCCTTGGTTGGGTCACTATCATCTTTGGAAGCATGTAAAGTTCACTCTGAGATATGTTGGACCGTTTGAGTTCACTGAGCATCTTGGGAAGATTTCCTTTTGGTTGGAATTTCTAGTTCATTTGATAGTCATCCATGATGTTTTTTACGTATCACAACTCAATAAATACCATCATTATCCCTCTCACATTCTGATATGGGAATTGGTTGAGTTAGATCTAGAAGTTTTTGTTGTAGAGTGTCCAGTAGAGATCATTGACTCTCAAGTGAAATTCTTACATGGGATGTCAATTTTATTGGTCAGAGTGTTATGGTGGAATAGGATATATTCTCATGATACTTGGGAGCATGAGTCATTGGTGAGGGATCAATGGCCTCACCTCTTTACTAGACATTATTCTTCCACATGACTTTATAGGGATGAAAAGTCTTATAGTGGGGAGTTTGTAACATCTTATTATCCAATTTTATTTATTTTCATAATCTTTATTCATTTTCCCCTTTATTTGGGTGCATATTTGGACTAATGAGGATATATATCATTTATTAGGGAAAATAACCTAAAGTTTAGGGATTTTTTTTTGAATTAATAGAGTTTGGGTATAAATGTTTAATGGATTAATAGGGTTATACCTAAGTTCAAATAATGCTCGAGGTAGTTTGGAGTTTTTCTAGTGAAAACTAGAGTTTTTGTTGCTTGCTATGAATTTACATGTCGTGCGATGTGAGTACATGATATGTATTGTTTTCCAGGATCATTTCATGATCTAAACACATAGAGTGAATGGTTACATACCGTGAAAATGGTTTATGTGATGTGTAATGTTTAAATATCAGTTTTTTTAAAGGCGATGGGTTTTTCGGCATATATGGACCATGTGGATTACACGATGCATAAAGGGATTACACACCATGTAATTCTCATGAGGGTGTATTTTTTAGGGTTCTATATGAGTGATTCCTTATTCATTAAAAATGTATCCTATTTTTTATCAACCAAGAACTATTACTGGAAATTTTGGGAACCTTCTCTCCTTTAAGATTGATTCATTCATATTTGATCATTAGGGTTGTGCATGGTGTCTTTCTGAGTAAGGGAATTCTTTTACTTCATCATTTCCTTTTATTAAAGTAGCACCATTGTGTTGTTTTATTGTATTTTTTGAATTATAATGGTTATTATCTTATTTTATTCTAGATCCATTGTGTGATCTTCCTCTAGGGGTCATTTCTCTATTGGTAACATTATGGTGAGTGTGTGTTCTTTGAGGTTTATCATGATCTAGCCTTTACACCTTCTATTTTATTGTTTAATCAATTCTAAGAGATGTGAGGATTGATTCTAGGGCCTACTTTTTCATTGTTGTGTTCTTCATGTTGGTGGGTCCCATTTCAGATGTTTGTGGCCTGATTTTGAGGTCGGTGGTTCTATATCTATCTTATATTGGATAAAATTCATTACTCTGGTCTTGTTAAATTGTTTAATAAAATTAAATGTCATGACTGATTGATGGGTTTTTTTATGGAAATGCGTTTTTATAAAATATTTTTTCCCTAATTTTGGTAAAAGAAATGGGTATTTTCAAAGAATTATGAAATGGATTTCTAAAATGGTTTTCAAAGTATGGTATTGATGAATCAGTTTAGAAAATATAGCACATGGGAATCCTTGGGTGCTTAGGTGGAAAGTGTGGTAATAGACCTTGTTCATTAATAATATTGGGGGTTCACTCATGGGGTGTTTCTCATCTCCCTAGGCTTGTTTTTTTGGGGACTTGATAGACTTATTGAAAGGTTCACTTTTTAGGGTGTTCCTCTGCTATGTAGACTCAATGTATGTATCTAAGGGCTCGATGTGTGTGATTTTCTATGTTAGGGGCATGAGTATCCTAGCTATCCTGATATGGAGTGATCCTTGGCATGATGTTACATGTGCTTTTGGATTGTATTTCTTTAGCTTGTACTACCTTGAATTTAATATAATATGTGATGCATGATTTTGTTTAATTTGATATTTATGTTTTTAAATATGTATATGAAATTATTTGAAACTATTTTACCTAGATTTATTTGGAAATATGGAAAATGGTAAAATTAAATGTTTTTCTATGATTTTGATATAAAACTATAAATTTTTTATCATTCCTTGTTTTCTTTAGGGTTTAGTATGTTCAGATTATTGTATAGATACTTATTATGGAACACCTGGGTGGGATTCTACTGATCTTGTTATCTCACACTCTACCCACCCCTTCGGTGATGAATATACATTTTTATGTATTTCAATGTAAGGAAAGTCAAGGCATCATAGTGAGGTGGTGATGTTTTCTATCAATTGTGTTTGGGTAGTTAGAGGTGAGATAGTGGGAGTTTTTCCATGATATCACATGGATTATTTAATTTTTGTTCCATTTTTTATTTGATGTTAGACCTATAATTTTGGATTTTATGACTTCTTTGGTTTGTATTGTTTCTTCTGTCATTTTTTGTTATGGAAAATTTTTATCTATTCTGTTGTTTGTATATGTTATATATATTCCATGTTGTTACTTTATTTTGGGTGAAATTGTTCCCTCTAGTTTTTTTTATGTCTTGGTGCTAGTCTCTAACCTGTGAGGATCGAGAATTCACTTTGGGTATGTAACAATTTGGGTTGGGTACCAGTTTAAGAGGGTATTTAGGCCAAGTTCATCAAAAACCATATCAGAGAAGATAAAGTTTATTCAAAGAAGATAAGATAAAGTCTCTATAGGGATGAATGGGTTCATTAGATGAAAAATATGTTAAAAATAATTGTATCAACATCAAGTTATGAAATTTATTGATAATTTAGAATGTGTTAAATCTGTGTAGATATTCTAAAAGTCTAAGGAGACAGATTTTCTAGTTGCTATTTTTTTTCATTGAAGACCATATTTATGTAGTGAATTATTAGATAATGAAGAAATCATCCTGAAGATTTTGATTAAAATTTATTGGTTATTCATATATGAGGTAACTTATGTTATGATTTCTTTCTATATTAAAATAATATTTCTGGATAAATTTTGAGTAAGTTCAATGAGGAAAAGTATATCCTAAGAAGTATTATCCTTGTGAGGAGATCTAGATAGTATTTAAAGAAGTATTCAGAGCTCAAGAGATAAGAGGAATGATTCTCATGACAATATGACATGCCTCATGATGAATAAATATAAGAAAAGTAGTCAATCAGTGGTTGGCATAGCATCTATTGCATAATTTCTTGATCTAATATTGAATTATAAATAATAGAAAATTTGATAAGTGAGACAAAATGGGTATTTATAAATTGATCATGGGTATCTAATACATATCTTGTCACGACCCCCTCCCCACAAGGTGTACCCCTCCTAGTACGAAAATGTGAGAATGGAGATAGTAACCCCCTCGAGTCCCACCTCCAGTAGGCCATGGGTTGGCGACTAGCAATGAGGGTATAGTAAACACACAAATGGGAGGCATTACCCTCTAAGAGAACACGTGCGAAAGAGAGAGATAAGACAGACACCAACCAAATCCAACTCAGACTGTAATATAAAAGAAAACCCAAGTACACATATGTAATGTCATGCAAGAACTACTATAACTGAAAGGGAAACCTGCAAGTAAAAAAAGAAAGTAAAAATAGTAGCGACCATGAAGCCCAAACAACTCTTGTAACCCCAATCTAGTAGTAACCATCCTAATCTCCAACTTGCTCCAAGTGGCCCAAAAAACATTTTATATATATGTAGGGTGAGTATAATAGTATACTCAGTAGGATCCTCCCTATATCCTCTCGTGAAAAGGTAAAGAAAGTATGCTAAAGCACAATGAACAACAAGTGAAACTAACTCTTCAGCTAAACATGTATACTATGTTCCTAGCCTCACCATGGCTACTCTCACCAAGTATCACATATAAGAGTATATAATATAATAAAGAATATCAAGTGTACCCCACTACCACTTCCCTACTGGTTTTTCAATTTTCCCCAACGTCACACATCCTAAGCATCTCTATCCAAAAAGGCTTGTCCACAGACACCTAGGAGAAGCACCACAACATTCACCTCATGCAACACAAATCTTACCCGCAAACACCTGGGTGAAGAACCACACTATCCACAGAACCAAAAGTAACCAGGTAGTTTCCAGGATCCACCACAACTCACATAACGTGTATTATATGTTGGTCATTATACCTCAATCCATTACAGCTCATGCACCGAGTAAGGATCCTCAATCCATCACAGCCTATACACGTTACACCAATAGTAGTCCATAGGAAACTATATCCAATATATATGTGTGTGAGTAACCACAATCCATTATATCCCTCTACACACATATATGGGTAAAAATAACTGTTGTGCATACCAGCACAAGTAACTTCCAAGAGAAGAGAATGGGGCCAAAGGGGCAGTTATCCATCCATCCATCCTCCCACCAAAATGTTAGGGAAAACACCCCCCCCCCCCCGAGGGCTCAGAATGCTCAGGGTGTCAGTTTCCCTAACTGATGGGGTGGAGTAGCATATAGAAACACAAAAGGTACATAATATACTATAGCCCACAACCACAATATGGGAATAACCTGTTCTTAGACTCAATTAAAGCTAATGTCTCTCGAACTCTCAGCTTCCAATGCTAAGACTAGGTATCATATAATCACACAACCGTTTAAAGAGATTTATCGCATTACTTCATTCCCTTTTTATCAGTTTCACTTTACATTAATTAATTCTTTAAACATTAATTAACCATTAACAATTCCAAATTATATTTCATTAGAATCACACCAAAGTTCCATTCCCTCTAGGCATAACCAAACCAAGTCCACAGATTCTTATAAATATTTGCTCAACATTGCATCTTATCAATCTCCAAAACCATGGGTTAACATCATTTATTCAATTATTTGTTAACATCATTATTACTTTCCCATATTCCCAGGTATTCTATAAAAACATTCTGAGCTACTAAACACAAGGGGGATCAACACGGTGAGTAGACGAACTGGCCATCAATTATTTTCCACCTATAGTAGGAGTGTAGACCCATCCTCCCTCGAGAAGCTAAACACGGAGAGCAAGTGACATGCCCCACGCTTCTTCACCCCTTTTGGAAGAAGGGTAATCAAGTCCAGCTGCCTTGAGTAGTGGGGAAAGTAAAGTAGATAAACAACCAACAAGATTTAGCAAGCATCCAATCATTCTTATCCAACTAGGTTTCATCATCTATGGTGTCCTCCTAGGCACCCACATGCATAAACTGATGCATCTTACCACTCTAGGTGTCAACTGCTACCACAACCAATGAGCCTCCCTACCCCCACATATCACAATATTCATTCAAGCCCACATCACAACACAAGCAGTAGGAAAACAAACATCATATCAACTGGGCTCTTAGCCCTTAAACAAGGAATTATGCCTTCACAATCATTGATCTCTCATAGATCCAAGCATAAGGATCTTGGCCTTTACAAGCAAGAGGGTAACTCAGAACCCTACCAGACATTATCTTTTATCAAAAAACTAGTTCTTTAATCCATCTTGAATTAATTGATTCCTTATTAGTAGGTTAAAACTATGGGAAACCTAAACTAAAAGCTATCATAGCTACCACAAATTAATTAAACAATTAAATTTACATTCCTTCAAACAATAATCACCAACATGCTTTAGGTTTAAAAACCAATTTAATTAAACATGCACATCGGCATCAATTTTATTAACATAAAATTACAACAACAACAATAACTGGATTCATTTACATGCCTCTTTATCTTTAGCCAATTAATTATCAATTAATTTTATATTTATGTTCTTTACCAATTTCATCAATAACAAAATGATAATAATAAAAGCATAGATATCACACTATCTATAAAATCAAGAGGTGAACTATTATCACAGTGCAAAGTAAAAACATGTGATCAAACCAATTATTTTAATCTGGTTCAAGTATTTAATTAGGTTAATTTCATTTCAATCAAAAGGGCTAAATCATGATAACTCTATAATTGCACATAAATAATTAGATAAGTAATGATTCCACTACCTCAAAAGGATTTCAACGTTCTTCTCTCAAGAACATATCAAAGTAGTGGATCGTGATCGCCTTCCCCGCAACAACTACATCCACCTGAGGATGTTTCGGCACAACCACATCAACAAAAACCAAAAATAAACTCCATTATAACCATGGAGATCAAACTCTATAGCATGGAAAAGATGAATATGAGAAAATGGATCGAAGAAAACCAAGTAACGGAGGTAGATCTTACCTCAAATTAAAAACAGATCAAAGAAGGAAGAGGGGAACCGATCCAGGATGAAGAAATCCCCAAATGTTGAAGAGGGATGCGTCCGGGTCATTTAGGGTTGAGAGGGGGTGCGCTCAAGCCATAGGGTTTGAAAAACCCGAGCGGCTGGGTGTCTTTAAAACACCCAGCAGTAGGGTAGTACACGACGTGTACCTCCTCGTCACATCATGTACCGCCTCAAGGCGACTTATGCTGAAAAAAGTGTCACCTTGGTGCTTTGTTTTATTTTTATGAAACCTGAATAGTACATATCGTGTCCCCCTTAGTCACGTCATGTACCCCCTATTTATATCTTCTTTCAACCGAACTCCTCCAGACTTCCTCTGAGCCCTCTCTGAGCACCTCAGTCTTCAAAAACACACCAAGGGTTGATCCTCGTGAATCCAGGCCCTTACATCAGATACCTCTCATCCTCAAGAATACAAAACCAACCTAGAGAGTAAACATAAAAGGGGTTCTCTAAACAAAAAATCATCTAGATACCTCTCAAAAGAGAGCAAGCCACAAAATCAAAAAAAATCCATCTTGTAAACACAAAAGGTCTACAACCACAAAGTGAATGTTGTTACATGAAAATAGTTAAACATAAAAAAATTCGAGGTACTGAGCATGTATCTGAGACTCATGTTCCCATGTAATCTCCTCCACTCCACCGTGTTTCCACAAGACACAAACCAAGGGAATAGCACACTCACGCAACACCTTCTCCTTGTGGTCCTAGATCTCTATAGGCCACTCCTTGAAGGTCGCATCATCATCAACATTAATCTCACCCAAATTGATGATGTGAGAGTCATCATGAATAAAACGACAGAGTTGTGAAACATGAAAAATATCATGTACTTTTCCCATCTACGGAGGAAGTGCTACCCAATACGCCATGGATCCAACACGAGCTAACACCTTGAAAGGCCCAACAAACTAGAGAGAAATATTACTCCCCTGAAAAAACCTTCGCTTCCCATGATGGGAAGTCACCTTCAGAAACATGTGATCCCAAACATAAAAATCTAAAGGTCTCCTCCTTTGATCGGCATATGATTTCTGATGATCCTGCGTTGCCTTCATCCTCTCACAAATCACCTAAACCATCTTTGTCGTATTATTCACTAGTTTTGGTCTGAGAATTGCTGACTCTACAACCCAGTCCAACACAATGGAGGACATAAAGGTTGGCCATAAAAGTATTCATATGGAATCATACCAATGGTGGAGTGAAAAATATTTTTTTAATTGAACTCTACCAAGGGTAAGTGCCTCATCCACGAACCTCAAAAAACTATGACACAAGATCGCAACATGTCTTCAAGAGTTTGGATGGTCTGCTATCTGAGCATCCGTTTGCAGATGAAAAGTAGTGCTAAGTCATAGCTAAGAACTGAAAGCTTGATGGAGACCTCTCCACACCCTAGAGGTAAAACGAGGATCTCAATTGGAAATGATCGTCCTCGGGACTCCATGGAGTCTCACCACCTCCTCCAAATACTACCTCGACAAAACCTCCATTGAGAACGACTCCTTGATCACTATGAAGTGGGATTATTTCATTAAATGATCCATTACCACCCAAATAGATTCATGGAATCACTGAGCTCAAGGTAAATCGGTAACAAAGTCCATAGAGATGTCCTCCCACTTTCATTGAGGAACATATAATGTCTAGAGAAAACCACTGAGAAAATAATGCTTAGCCTTCACCTTCTAGCAGACCAAACATCGAGATACAAACTTCACAACTTCATGTTTCAACCTACACCACCAAAATTGAATCCTCAAGGTTCAGTACACATTTGTCACGCTAGGATGCACCGCTAAAGGAGAACTATGGAACCCTCTAAGAACTATCTCAAGCATCGCCAAAGGAACTAAAATCTTTATTTGATACAACACATGGTTTTTTTGTCCTCCGACCAACCATCAGGGGCCTTGCCACAAACAACTCGGTCTCTCCAGACCTCCACCTCTAGATCCCCCAACTGAGACTCTTCCACCTACTACACTAGAGATGACTGCATCATAATTTGAAAAATAAAACCTATGCCCCTAACTTCTCCCATATTGAGGTGTAATACTGAAATTTCTTCCATCATTCTCCTTGAATCACCATATTCATGCACTGCATCACTACGTGACTTCCTACTTAGTGCATCAGCTACAACACTCCCCTTTCTAGGTGTATACGATATTTCAAAGTTTTATTCCTATCATAACTCCATCCATCGACGCTACTGCAAGTTCAAGTCATGCTAGGAGAAAACATACCTTAGGCTCTTATGATCGGTGAAAACTACAAATCATTCACCAATGAGGTAATGTCTCCACAACTTCAGAGCAAACACCATGTCTTCCAACTCAAGATCATGGGTGGAATAGTTACATTCATGGGGACGCAACTTTAGAGACCCATACGAAACAACTGATCTTTGCTGCATTAGAACATAGCCTAACCCCAAACGTGAAGCATCGTAGAAAACATCAACCTGAACTCCCTATGCTGGTAGACAAAGAACTAGAGCACTTACCAACTTCTCCTTCAGATACTCAGTCCAAATGAGCGCATGATCCTTCCTAGTCAATTTTTTCATAGGATTCGTAACCTAGGAGAAATCAACTACGAAACTCCTGTAGCATCCTATGAGACCAAGGAAACTTTGCACCTATATCACTATCTTGGGGGTTTCCCAAGACACAACCGCTTCTATATTCAATGGATCCGAAACTACTCCCTACTGGGACACCACATGCCCCAAGAAACGAACTTCTCGATCCCAAAACTCACACTTTGACAACTTCCCAAATAGATGATGTTGACAAAGAACTCCAAAAATAGCGTGCAGATGCTCTGCATGATCCTCCTCAGATGCGGAGTACACAAGGATGTCATCGATGAAAACCACCACAAACTTATTCAGGAACTCATGGAACACAACGCTCATCAATCTCATGAACATAGTGGGAGTATTCATCACACCGAACGACATTAAAACAAAATCATAATGTCTGTGATGACAATGGAAAGCATTCTTCTGGATATTCTCATCCTTTACATGCATCTGATGATATCCTGACCGAAAATCGATCTTTGAGAACCAACTTGAACTCTTCAGTTGATCGAATAAATCATCAATACATGGAAGATAATATAAATTCTTCATTTTCACTTTGTTTAAGAAACAATAATCAATACACAACTGAAAACTACCATCATCCTTCTATGTGAACAAAGTTGGTGTGCCCCACGATGACACAATCAGCCAAAAAAATTCATTGTAACAGACTATCGAGATGTATACACAGCTCCTGTAACTCAAAAGAGGCCATATTGTATGGATACATGGAGATAATAGGCACTCATAGCAATATCTTGATCCAAAAATCGATCTCTTGTCGAGGGGGTAATGCTAAAACCTCTTCTATAAATACATCAGGGTACTCTTCTACGACCCTAGAAAATGCCAACTAATGAACCTATAAAGAAATTATCATCAGCTCATCCATCAAGGATGAAAAGGAAGGAACACACCTCTAACCCATCTGAGGGTCCTGCTCACCAACAAACACTGCTGGCTCTCCATCATCATCGAAGAACACCACCTACCTCTAAAATTAATCTACGATAGCCTTCACCGAATACAACCAATCCATGATGAGGATGACATCATATGGTCATATCCTTAAACATAGGAAATCTCCCCAAGAGTGGTGCTTCCTAATCACTAGCTCACAGTCTCTACATACTTCAAACAAGTCAGCTCGACCTCCAACTGGCGTAGTCAAATCCAAGGGAACTGGAAGCCTCTCTACCTCAAGTCTCAAAGAATGGAAAAGGTAAGGTGATATGAAGGATTACGTCACTCCTAAATCAAATAAGGCATACACCTAAGTAGAAAACAAGAAAAGGGTACCTCTAATGATGTCTAGTTCGCCTGGCTCTAGCAATGCTAAAGCATGAAGCTGACCATGACCTCTCCACTGTCATGAACTAGGCCGGGTCGACATCCAAACTGGCATCTGACCCAATCCTCGGCATGACCCGAGGGGCGTTCCCGATCCCCATGGGCTATCATAGGTGCCCGGGTACCAAAACATTACATGGGAATGATTTACCCAAAATAAAAGATAGAAAAACAACTAACAAGATAAACAAAATGAAACTGGAAACAAACAACCAAACACGCCTTTAAACCATAAACCGGTTCAAAGTCTACAATTAAAATAAAAACCCAAAGTGCACAACAACAAAAACACACACACACCAAAACCCATTTCACACCATAATTATAATCACTTTCATGACTTGATAAATCCTTTAAAAAAATTAGAGAACATTTATAAATAGCACAACAAGGGTTCGCACATGAAAAATGCTCTATTAAACAATTTATGAAACATTTAAGATTAGAAAACAAAAGTTTACACAAGAAAGACGCACTTGATTTCATATAAGAATGTCACTTTAAAACCAATTTATATCATATACCTATAAAAACATGTTTTCCATTGTTCAAAAAAATTTCAATTTAATTTCAAAAGTACGCAACATGGAAAACACACCCAAAGTGACTCATTTTCCATTGAAAATCTCCATTTAATTACACACACACCTCAAAGACCCTAAAATGAATTTCGTAAAGACCAAACGACCCAAAAAAAAATTCCAAACATGTTTGGCATCCCAAATACCACTCAAATAAGCAATTGCTCAGTTTATAAAACATATCACATTTATACCATAAGACCTCACTTCAAAACATACAAATTTTTACATGCAAAGACCCTTTTAAAATAAAATTCACACTCAAATTTTCTAAAACCTCATTTTCACCATATAAATAATTGATTAAACACTTTTAGAGTTTACCACCATAAGGAAGAAATGAAAAAACATGACAATTTCTAAAGAAAGTGCACTTTTCATCACTCACACATGTCAAACAATTTTTAAAACTCGTTTCTCACAACCTATAAAGCACAACCAATCATTTATATGACAACACACATGTAGACGACAAGACTATACTATTTCGGAAATTCAATTTCATCGAACGAGCATGCCAAGCATTCTAAACACAGTTCACACTATGCAATTAAATTATAGAACATGCTAAATTAACTAAACAACCAAATTAAATTATCTAAAAGATTTCAAGGCATGGAACCACCTACCTTAGGTGAAGAAACCTCCGAAAGTTTGGTGCACAACTCCCATTTTCTCTCCAAACGCACCACAACAAAACAAAGCAGACCCTAAAACAAAACTCAAACCATAAACCTCCCATTAGAACCCCAAAAAAATGAATCTCAAACCTGTTGGACAACCAAAAATCACGGAAAATAAAGGAAACTCAACCTGAGGGGGGGTAGCGGTCGTTGGACTGGGGATTCGCCGGAAGGGAAAAAAACCACCAACCTTGGGGGGTTGTGGATGTGCGACGGCAAGCCGGAAGGCGCCCGGCCAAAGGGAGCAGTGCACTGGACCAGTGTGCGGCCAGTAAGAGAGGCGCGCAGGGTAGCTGCACCGGAACCGGGTCGTGCTAGCAGGGGGCTTCGTGACGGCTCGGTTCTCACTGTAAGGGGGGTCGACACTGGTGACCACTAGACAGCAGCACGTCGGGAGGAGGGATCTGGCCACGAGCAGTGTGCGCAGGTGAGGATGCTGGTTCTTCGGACGGAGGTGAGGGAGGCAGGTGAGCAGCTAGAGATGGGGTTGTGCAGCGTGAGGGGGACGGAGTGGAGTAGGGCGCAACTTGGAGGGCCGAGCAGGACTGGCACAGCGGGCATCTGGTGTAACGACCCGAAATTTTGAATAAATCTCGTTTCCTAATTTTGTGTGTTATTTTATTTTTCATACTCAACAAAACTGTTTCATTTGATAACATGAGTATAATTAAAATGAGACTGTTGGGTTTTGACTATTATATGACTGTTAGTCAGTATGATTGTTGAAAACTGAATGTTGCGACTTTTGTCTCTAAATACAAGTGATCTTGATTAATTAATATAGAAAGAAGATTTGATGGCCTCACCCAGTAGTCTTGGACCGATCGAAGCTCATCTAACAGAACTTGGGAAGGAGGTAGCACCACTGGGCTTTTCTCTGGACCAAACACAATCCGAACATCATCGTATGAAGCTAGAACGGAATCTCCTTCGCGAGAAGTTCAAACTGATAGAAATTACTACTCGTGCGATGTTGGCCGAGCCTCCCTCGGATTCTCTCACCTTAGCACACCTTACACTTAGGTCCTATGCTGGTGTGATAAGGGGCTATGTAAGGAGACCGTAACTGCCTTGTGTAATCCTTTTTTTTAAATAAAAATTTTGATTTCTTCTTATGATGAAGTTTATGAATTTTCAAATGTCTAGATAAATATAGTATGCATATTTTTGGTGAATTTTAGAGAAAGGATATTTTAAAAAATGTTTATGTAAACCTTAAATAATTAAAAATGTGTAATGATTTTCAAAAAATGGTCTTCTACAATTATGTTCAGTACGAAAATTAGAGTCTAATAAGATCAACTTAATCTTTGATGAATAGTAAATTATGAATAGTGATTTTATGCTTAGGATTAGTAATGTGACCAAATGGATTAGTAATCTCACTTAAATAAAGCATTAATATAATCTAGGCACCTTGATTAAGTAATGTGATTCAATAAAATGGTTAAATAACAGTTTCATAAATTATTAGTCAAGTATTAGTTTTTTCAGGTGAATAGTGTTTTTTTAATTAAAAATTTAATTAAAAATATTTAGAAAATTATTTTTATAAAATGGATTTCATTTTTGAACTCAGAACATTGATATTATGTTAAGGTAATTTTTGAGGATTTTTCTGAGAAAAATGAATTATCGATGAATAGTGTATTTATTTAAAAATTAAATTAAAAATATTAAGAAAATTATTTTTATAAAATAGAGTTCATTTTTGAAATCAGGGCATCGATATTTGGTTAAGGTAAAATTTTGGGATTTTTCTAAGAAAGTTGAATTTTCGATTAATAGTGAAAATATAGTTTTAGGGTTTCGGTATGTTTAATGACATCATAACTGTGTCATGATGATGTCATGAAATATTTTATGGATTGTTCAACAAAAGGTGATGAATTATTGTATGGGAGGACCCATGTGGACAATACCATGGGCAAATACCATGGGCAAGGCCATGGTTTTTCCAAAACCACCAATGAGGTGTCCCTTGGCCATTAATGCATTGTCCCCTCACTTTCCCTATAAATACCAAGTCATCCTCTCATCCATTCGACTCTCAACTCTTCCCCAACGAAGCTATGGTCTCATTACCTCCCAAGGAGTCCTCCCAAGGTTCCCCCAAGCCCTCAAGGTCCCAACCTTTGAGTTTTAAGAGTTATGTTTTAAGGTAAGGGATCCTACCTCCCTCTTTCTTTTCAAGTAATCTCTTTTATGTCATTTCTTTTATGCTCCATGCTCTTATGTTGGAGGATGTTCTTTTATATTCATCCTACTATCTTTTTCATGTTCATAATATGAGATAACCCCTATTTCTCTCATCATTTCATTTTAAGAATGTTAAAGTGGCGTCGTTAGGCTGCCGAATTTTTAAGGGATTCGTTCACCTTTCTCATTTTTCAAAGTTCTACTTTCATGTCAAGTATTTCAAGTTCCTTTTTATTTTGTTGGGGTATGATATCTATATCTATCATACTGAACTCTTATGTTCATATTATTATAGACCCTATTTTATCTCTTCAATTCAGTATTTTTAAGTTTTAAGTGGCGCCGTTAGGCTGCTGAATTTTTAAGGGATTCTTTCACCCTTCTCGTTTTCAAGATCTATTTTCATGTCAAGTCTTTCAAGTTCATTTTTATTATGTTGGGGTATGATCTCTATATCTATAATAATTAACTCTTATGTTAATATTATGAGAGACCCTATTTGATCTTGTCAATTCATTTTTGGTTGAAGTTTAAGTGACACCGTTAGGCTGCCGGATTTTCATAAGAGAAATCTAATTTTTGTCTTCCTTCCATGTTTTTCATTTCAAATGGTATGTCATTAAAATTTCATTACCATGTTCTTAAATACTTTATATTATGTTCTCCTACTGTTTTATGGATCATTTATGAGTGGGTGACCCATTACCCCTCTCTTTTCAATGTTTTCTAAAACCTCGTAACATAGTCGTTATGCAGCAGAATTTCCGTCTCAAAATGTATCTCTCTTTTTCTAAAGTTATTTTATTTTATTAAATGAATACTCAAATATCTATCTCTTCTATAGGGGTATTCACATATATACCAAGTTTTTGTATTTTAAATTATGGGATTTACATACATGAGACCCACCTTCCTTTTCTGTGGGTTTTAAAGTGACACAAAGATCATGTCTTTAAAGCAGTTTTTAAAACGTTATGATTATGAAATGAAACCCATTTATTTTATGCTATATGGGTTGTTTATGAAATTATTTATTATGATATATGTGTCTCACATGATGATAAATATAAATTTAAGGGTGCGCCTTGATAGCGCTCCAATTCATTGGGTAAAGACTTAATCTCTAGAGATAACCATTTAGACTGATACCTTGGTGAATAACCTTGGTAATTTTTATTGACACCTTGGGGATGGACCTTGGTGAAACGGAAATGATTGTCTTTGTTAAATGTTTTAGACACATCTTCAAGTTATGAAAAACGTTATTTTTATTATGATATTCCTCATGATTTCTTTCTCATTCCTTAAAGTTCTTTTTCATGACATTGTTGATGTATCTCAAGTTCACATGTTAAATGTTTCCCCTTGTTTCCCTTACTGGGCCTTCTGCTCACCCTTTCTTTTGATGTATGTCCCCAGGTTATGAGATGCAGTAATGAACCTAATATGAACATAAGGATAATCCTTTCAAGTGTTTAAGAAGAATTTTTTTTTGTTTCATGTATTAAGTTCCTGGTTTCCAAGACACTAAACCTTAAAGATCCTCAGTTTTGTATAATGTAATGAAAGTTTATGTGACAAAAAGGCGGGATGCTATAGTTGGTATCAAAGGATGGTTTAGTTATTTGTGGAAATTAGGATATGAAAACTTTAGGAAGAACCCTATAGAAAAGTTTAAATATAGAAAATCTTCCTGGTATTTTGGTGATTATTGAGTAAGGGGTTTCCAAACAAATACATCCTTGTCTGGATACGAGCAGGTAGAGGTGGATCTGGCACAAATGTACATAGGGGTAAAACCCGAAAACACCGCTTTGAGCTAGAATCCAACGGGAACTGGTATATGACAATGGTCCTTGCTGCACTCTTGGTTACGACACTCCTGGGGGATATGTTTTGGTAAATTCATAAGCTTAGTATGAACCATTATTAAAGGAACAAAGATAAAATAAAATAAAGATTCAC
The DNA here is from genome assembly GCA_963277665.1 of Viscum album. Lineage (NCBI taxonomy): Eukaryota > Viridiplantae > Streptophyta > Magnoliopsida > Santalales > Viscaceae > Viscum > Viscum album. The sequence goes on from OY728152.1 coordinate 2,106,287,542, forward strand.
ATAAGAATATATGATCATGGATAACCTAGATTGGAACCTAGGGGATCACAAGTTAGGGTATACTTTTCTTCTACAAGTTGTCCTTCTATGCTTTAAGTTCCTTTTCATGATTATTGGCTAAGTATTTAATCCCCTAATTGTACTTTTTTTTCTTTGTTAATGGTGGGAAATGGAAGAACATGTCCCAACAACCAATGTGATAGGAAATGTGATGATTGTTGTATTAATATGACAGAGATGATTAGGGTATTAAAATATGATTATTATTTTGGAAGACGTTCACTATTTTGGGAACCCTATTTGATCGAGGTAAATAGATTACTACGGTATTTTCTTTGAGGAGTAAATTTTGACTTTTATTTTGAAGAATCGATGAATTTAAGGCAGACTTATAGTAATTTAGGTTACTTATGGGAATGATTAACCTATCTTGGGGTAAATATGTTTAGGTTAGTTACTTTTTTTATAATATTTTAGGAGTGTTTGATGTTGTTTGGATATGAATGATAAAGTTTACCTTGGAAGACTATGTTATCAAATCCTTCTTATTTTTGAGTTTCAATCTTAGTTTGGTTTATTTTGAGGATTTTTAAGGACAGTTATTTACGGAATGTTCTATGATGAACTTTGGGTAATACCGTGGAACTTTGAAGATTTAAAAGTAGTTTCCCTTCTTATGGGATTATTTCTTTTTGGAAGAGTTGTTTTATCTTACCCTTTTTGTTTTTGGGATAATTTTTAAAGATAGAAGAAATAGATAGTTAATCTTTGGTGGATTATGTGATTCTCTAGAAGATGATTCTTGTGATTTGATGAGACCAAGTAGTTTTGAATGCTCATCGTTTGGAGAAAAGATTATTTTTGGTAGAAACTTATTAAAGGATGAAACTCTACTTGAAGGTAGGTATATTTCCTTATGTTTTTATTCTATGTAGTAAATGAATTCCTAAAAACTATGAAAAGGAATGTAAAACAAAAATGTTTTCTGTTAACTTTTCCTACTGGGTAATCAAAGACCGTTTATACACATCATAAGTTTGTGATTCTCTTATTGTTAACTTTCTCCTAATCATGTTTTCTATCACTCTCCCTCAGAACTTGACCCTTTGTTTTTTCTTCCATATCCATGTTTTCCTACATGGAATCCTAGTTTGGGTTAACTCGGGTGTCCATTGTACTTTCTTTTCTTCCTTTTAAAGTAATAGTGTTACTGACTCTTTTTCCGATGTGGGACTTTCAATGAAATTTCAAAACCCAATTTTAAAAATTGCAAAGACAAAATTTCTTAAGGGGGGAAGATTGTAATGACCCGAAATTTTGAATAAATCTTGTTTCCTAATTTTGTGTGTTATTTTATTTTTCATACTCAAAAAAATTGTTTCATTTGATAACATGAGTATAATTAAAATGAGACTGTTGGGTTTTGACTATTATATGACCGTTATTTAGTATAACCATTGAAAACTGAATGTTGTGACTTTTGTCTCTAAATACAAGTGATCTTGGTTAATTAATATAGAAAGAAGATTTGATGGCCTCACCCAATAGTCTTGGACCGATCGAAGCCCATCTAACAGAACTTGGGAAGGAGGTAGCACCACTGGGCTTTGCTCTGGACCAAACCCAAGCCGAACTTCATCGTATGAAGCTAGAACAGAATCGCCTTCGCGAGAAGTTCAAACTGATAGAAATTACTACTCGTGCGATGTTGGTCGAGCCTCCCTCGGATTCTCTCACCTTAGCACACCTTACACTTAGGTCCTATGCTGGTGTGATAAGGGGCTATGTAAGGAGATCGTAACTACCTTGTGTAATCCTTTGTTTTAAATAAAAATTTTGATTTCTTCTTATGATGAAGTTTATGAATTTTCAAATGTCCGGATAAATATAGTATGCATATTTTTGGTGAATTTTAGAGGAAGGATATTTTGAAAAATGTTTATGTAAACCTTAAATAATTAAAAATGTGTAATGATTTTAAAAAAATGGTCTTCTACAATTATGTTCAGTACGAAATTTAGAGTCTAATAAGATCAACTTAATTTTTGATGAATAGTAAATTATGAATCGTGATTTTATGCTTAGGATTAGTAATGTGACCAAATGTATTAGTAATCTCACTTAAATAAATCATTAATATAATCTAGGCACCTTGATTAAGTAATGTGATTCAATAAAATGGTTAAATAACGGTTTCATAAATTATTAGTCAAGTATTAGTTTTTTCGGGTGAATAGTGTTTTTTTAATTAAAAATTTAATTAAAAATATTTAGAAAATTATTTTTATAAAATGGATTTCATTTTTAAACTCAGAGCATTGATATTATGTTAAGGTAATTTTTGGGGATTTTTCTGAGAAAAATGAATTTTCGGTGAATACTGTATTTATTTAAAAATTAAATTAAAAATATTTAGAAATTTTTTTTTATAAAATGGAGTTCATTTTTGAAATCAGAGCATTGATATTTGGTTAAGGTGAAATTTTGGGATTTTTCTGAGAAAGTTGAATTTTCGATGAATAGTGAAAATACAGTTTTAGGGTTTCGGTATGTTTAATGACATAATAACTGTGTCATGATGATTTCATGAGATATTTTATGGGTTGGACGACCAAAGGTGATTAATTATTGTATGGTAGGACCCATGTGGCCAATACCATGGGCAAATACCATGGGCAAGCCCATGGTTTTGCCAAAACCACCAATGAGGTGTCCCTTGGCCATTAATGCCTTGTCCCCTCACTTTCCCTATAAATACCAAGTCATCCTCTCATCCATTCGACTCCCAACTCTTACCTAACGAATCTCTGGTCTCATTACCTCCCAAGGAGTCCTCTCAAGGTGCCCCCAAGCCCTCAAGGTCCCAACCTTTGAGTTTTAAGAGTTACATTTTAAGGTAAGGGATCCTACCTCCCTCTTTCTTTTCAAGTAATCTCTTTTATGTCATTTATTTTATGCTCCATGATCTTATGTTGGAGGATGTTCTTTAATATTCATCCTACTATCTTTTTCATGTTTATATTATGAGAGAACCCCTCTTGATCTCATCATTTCATTTTAAGAATGTTAAAGTGGCGCCGTTAGGTTGCCGAATTTTTAAGGGATTCGTTCACCTTTCTCATTTTTCAAAGTTCTACTTTCATGTCAAGTCTTTCAAGTTCCTTTTTATTTTTTTGGGGTATGATCTCTATATCTATAATAATGAACTCTTATTTTCATATTATGAGAGACCCTATTTTATCTCTTCAATTCATTATTTTGAATTTTTAAGTGGTGCCGTTAGGCTGCCGAATTTTTAAGGGATTCTTTCACCCTTCTCGTTTTCAAGATTTATTTTCATGTCAAGTCTTTAAAGTTACTTTTTATTATTTTGGGGTATGATCTCTATATCTATCATACTGAAATCTTATGTTCATATGATTAGATACCCTATTTGATCTTGTCAATTCATTTTTGTTTGAAGTTTAAGTGACGTCGTTAGGCTGCCGGATTTTCATAAGAGAAATCTAATTTTTGTCTTCCTTCCTTGTTTTTCATTTCAAATGGTATGTCATTAAAATTTCATTACCATGTTCTTAAATCCTTTATATTCTGTTACCCTACTGTTTTATGGATCATTTATGAGTGGGTGACCCATGTCCCCTCTCTTTTCAATGTTTTCTAAAACCTCGTAACATAGCCGTTATGCAGCAGAATTTCCGTCTCAAAATGTCTCTCTTTTTCTAAAGTTCTTTTATTTTATTAAGTGAATACTCAAAGCTCTCTCTCTTATATAGGGGTATTCACATATATACCAAGTTTTTCTATTTCAAATTCTAGGATTTACATACATGAGACCCACCTTCCTTTTCTGGGGGTTTTAAAGTGACACAAAGATCATGTCTTTAAAGTAGTTTTTAAAACGTTATGATTATGAAATGAAACCCATTTATTTTATGCTATATGGGTTGTTTATGAAATGATTTATGATGATATATGTGGCTCACATGATGATAAAGACAAATTTAAGGGTGCGCCCTGATAACGCTCCAATGCATTGGGTAAAGACTTAATCTCTAGAGATGACCATTTAGACTGATACCTTGGTGAATTACCTTGGTAATTTTTATTGACACCTTGGGGATGGACCTTGGTGAAACAGAAATGATTGTCTTTGTTAAATGTTGTAGCCACAAATTTAAGTTATGAAAAACTTTATTTTTATTATGATATGCCTCATGATTTCTTTCTCATGCCTTAAAGTTCTTTTTCATGACATTATTGATGTATCTCAAGTTCACATGTTAAATGTTTCCCCTTGTTTCCCTTACTGGGCCTTCTTCTAACCCTTTCTTTTGATGTATGTCCCCAGGTTATGAGATGCAGTAATGAACCTAGGATGAACATAATCAGAAGCCTTTCAAGTGTTTAAGAAGAATGTTTTTTTTTTGTTTCATGTATTAAGTTCCTGGTTTCCAAGACACTAAACCTTAAAGATCCTCAGTTTTGTATAATGTAATGAAAGTTTATGTGACAAAAAGGCGGGATGCTATATCCAAGAATGGTCGGGGGTGCAAGGGAGATGGGGGAAAGGGGGTGTCATACCTTAGGGTAAGGGGAAATCGGCACGACGGGAAGAGGGTCTAAGGGGGGTAGCGCAACCCTAGGAGAAAAGAGAGAAGAAGAAAAAACAAAGTAATAAAATAAATAAATTAACTATGTAAAATAATCTTAAATAAAATAAAATAAAAGTTAATAATATTTCATAATATTAACTATAAAAATTATTATCACAAAATTAATAAAAAAAAGTTAATAAATTTTATATCCTTGACACTGTTAATAACACTATTATTATTATTCTCAAACAACATTCTTATTATTATCATTAAAACAATTTCTTAAAGTTTATTAAACTTCTTATTTTCATTTTACTTATATTTAATTATTCATTATAATTTCATCATCATGTTATGTTTTAACTCGTTTTGAAAGTCGGGCAGACCGCACGGTCTCAGAACTGTACCCTGCCCGTGCGTCCGGTGACGCAAAACCCAAAACACTCATAATAATAATTATTATTATTATTATAAACTAAAATATGAATAATGATGAGAATAATAATAAATATGATAAAACTAAATTGATTGTACTAAAATAAAATAAAAACTTATATCTATTATGATAACAATAATAATAATAATATCCCTGAATAACATTGTTATTATTATTCTCTTAAAAAACTCTTATTTTATTTTATTTTTATTTCATCACACTTTTAATCATTATTTATTTATAATTAATCCATTTAATTTAATTAATTGAACCGGAAGAGGTCGAACAGTGACTAAGGCGATGTCGCGCGGCTTTAACCGCGGTGCACTAGATGCAGTCAAGGCTGAAACACACGTTTTTAAAATAGTACTCAAAATTATAAACCATCTCCGACCCAAACCCTGGCAAAAAAATTACAGTGCCGTAAAATAATAAAATAAAATAAATTTGGAAGAGTCGGAGTGTGACATCCACAGCCTCTCTGGCCCTAATGATGACCACCACCATGGACATTCTCTGCTCTCTGAGGATGGGGAGTGTCATGGGGTTGTCCTTTGCCTACCTCATCTTCTCTCTACTGATCCAAAGCTGGTGCAACCTTCTACTGCTACCTCGGCTGGAACTGCCTCAATGGAGGAACCTGGAGCAGAACACCTGGTGCACAGTGACTGATCTGAAAGTTTGGGAACTCTTACTACTGATGACCATGGCCTCCATAAGAAAAAAAATCACTTGATACCTTGGAATAGTCCTGAGATCCATCGCCCCTAGAGAAACGAGATGTTGAGGGATGAGACCTACCCCCATACAAACATAAATTCTTCTTCCCAGAAAACCAGGAACCTCGGACCACATCTCTTCTTCGTGAGGAATCATGAAGACTCCCCTCTCATGATGATCTAGTTATGACCAATGTCCTCTCGACTACCTATACCCCCCCCCCAACACCTCAAGATATGTCTTCAGCATAAACAGGGTGACCCGGTACTGGATCTCTGGATGTAAAGCCTCCTCAAAATGCCTCTCCCTAGCCTCCTCATCTGAAAATAGTTCTAAAGCATATCATAAAAGGTTCCTGAAACAAATTCCAAACTCTCACTCACCGGAGCTCCCTTGTTGAAGGGTAAGTAGCTTCTGGTGACTGGACACCTTCACGGTCGAAGAAAGAAACTCATATCTGAACTTGTCTTGGAACTCCTCCCACAAGATCGGCGACTCATCGTGATCTCTGAGGAACAAGAACCACCACTGCCTCGCTACCCCACACAGTATCGTCACAACCAAAGACACTCAATGCTCATTCCGAGCACGGATCGAACTGAATGATATCTCATCCTCCTCCAACCAGTATTTTTTGACCGCATCTGAAACGGATCCCTCGTACTTCTGAAGACTCTAGCACTGAAACTCTCAAAGTTTCCTCCTCCAAGTTTCATCGTCATCAACCTATACCCTACAGTGATCTGTTGGCGCATCCTGCTCGATATATTTTGTGCAAACCTAATTTGGACGTCAACCTAGAGCCATACCTGTAAAATAAAAAATAGTTAGAGCCCCTAACCCTAGAATATGGAAGACTCGACATTAATTAATTAATTTTTTTCTTTTATTCATTTTAGGTTAACCTATCCCAAGGTCTACCCATTCAAACACAGGTACAAAGAATAATGATGCATGATCCATTCCTAGGTCTCTATCCTACAACTAGTATCACCTTGTTTAGTAGTCATTGTAAACTTAAAATTTCATGCATTAGATCACAGAGGGCCCTAAACACCTATGTCTCAGCCATTCTATAGTGTTTGCATCACTTTCTAAACTCGATTGACACCATTTCCCTACCAACCCATGCAACCTCACCTATGCCTAACACCAAACTTCATCCTATCCGTCAACCTGACCTTTGATACCGCTTGGTCATGACCCCCTCCCCACAAGGTGTACCCCTTCTGGGCTAGAAATGTGAGAAGGTAGATAGTGACCCCCCCCCCCAAGTCCCACCTTCAGTAGGCCCCTGGGTTAGCGACTAGCACCTAGTGTATAGTAAACACACAAATGGGATGCATTACCCTCTAAGAGAACACGTGCAAAAGAGAGAGATAAGACATACACCAACCAACTCTAAATCAGACTGCAATATAAAAGAAACCCCAAGTACACATATGTAATTTCATATAAGAACTACTATAACTAAAAGGGAAAACTGTAAGTAGAAAAAGAAAGTAAAAAACAACAGTGACCACAAATCCCAAAAAACTCCAGTAACCCCAAGCTAGTAGTAATAATCCTGATCTCCAACCTACTCCAAGTGACCTGAAAATAGTTTATATATACGTAGGGTGAGTATAATAGTATACTTAGTAGGATCCTCCCCAGACCCTCTCATTAAAAGGTAATGAAAGCATGCTAAAGCACAGTGAACAACAAGTGAAAATAACTCGTCATCTAAATAGGTACACTATGTTGATAGCCTCACTATGGATACTCTCACCAAGTATCACATATAAGAGTATATAATATAATAAAGAATATCAAGAGTACCCTTCTACCACTTCCCCACTGTTTTCCACTTTTCCCCAATGTCGCACGTCCTAATAATCTCTCTCCAAAAAGGATTGTCTGCATACACCTGGGTGAAGCGCTACAACATGAACCTCATGCAACACAAAGATTACCCACAGACACCTGGTCGAATAACCACACCATCCATAGAACCAAAAGTAACCAGGTAGTTTCCAGGATCCACCACATCTCACATAACGAGTATCATACATCAGGCATTATACCTCAAACCATTATAGCCTATGAACCGAGTAAGGATCCTCAAGCCATCACAACCTATACACGTTACACCAATAGTAGTTCATAGGAAACTATATCCAGAATATATGTGTGTGAATAACCACCAGCCATTACATCCCTCTACACACATATATAGGGAAAAATAACTGTTGTGCATATCAGCACAAGTAAATACCAAGAGAAGAGAGCGGGGGCTGAAGGGGTAGTTATCCATCTATCCTCCCATCAGAATGCTGGTGAAAACATCCCCCCCCCAGGGCTCAGAATCCCTAGGGTGTCAGTTGACCTAACTAATGGGGTAGAGTAGCATATAGAAACACAAAACGTATAGAATATACTATATCTCACAACCACACTATGGTAATAACCTGTTCTTAGACTCAATTTCAGCTAACGTCTCTCGGACTCCCAGTTTCCACTACTAAGACTTAGTATCCTATAAGAACACAACCATTTAAAGAGTTTTATTACATTAATTCATTACCTTTTTATCAATTGCACTTTATGTTAATTAATTTTTTAAACATTAATTAACCATTAACAATTCCAAGTTATATTTCATTAGTATCACACCAAAGTTTCATGCCCTCTAGTCATAACCAAACCAAGTCCACATCTTCTCAGAAATATTACCTCAGCATTGCATCCCATAAGGATCCAACCCTATGGGTTAACATCATTTATTCAATAATTTATTAACAGCATTATTAATTTCCCATATTCTTATGAATTCTAGAAAAAACATTCTAAGCTACTAAACACAATGGGGCTCAACACGGTGAGTAGATGAACTACCTATCAAGTCTTTTCTACCTATAGAAGGAGTGTAGACCCATCCACCCTCGATAATCTAAACACAGAAATAACGTGGAATACCCTACGCGTCTTCTCCCCTTTTTGAAGGAGGGTAAGCAAGACCAGCTGCCTTGATCAGTGGGGAAAGTAAAGCAGATAAACAACCAACAAGATTCAGCAAGCATCCAATCATTCTTATCCAACCTGTTTCATCATCTCTGGTGTCCTCCTCAATACCCACATTCATAAACCAATCCATCTCTCTACTATAGGTGTCAACTACTACCACAACCAATGGGCCTCCCTACCCCAACATATCACAACGGCCATCCAGGATCACATCACAACACAAGCAGTAGAAAAAAAATATAATATCAACTGGGCTCTTGGCCCTTAAATAAAAATTTCTACCTTCACAAGTATTGAGATCTCATAGCTCCAAGAATAAGGCTCTTGGCATTTACAAGCAAGAGGGTAACTCATAACCCTACTAGAAATTATATTTTACCAAACAACCAGTTCTTTAATCTATCTTGAATTAAATGATCCCTTATTAGTAGGTTCCAACTGTGGGAAACCTAAAATGCAAGCTTTTATAGCTACCACAAATTAATTAAACAATTAAATTGATGTTCCTTCAAACAAAAAGCACCAACATGCATTGGGTTTAACAACCAACTGAATTAAACATGCACATCAGCATCAATTTTATTAACAAAAAATTACAACAACAAAAACAACCAGATTCATTTACATGTCTATTTATCTTTATCCAATTAATTATCAATTAATTACAGCATTAAATTATTTACCAATTTCATCAAGAACAACATTACAACAATAATATCATAGATATCACACTATCTATCAAATCAAGATGTGAACCGTTATCACAGTGCAAAGCAACAACATGCGATCAAACCAATTCTTTTAATCTGGTTCAAGTATTTAATTAGGTAAATTACATTGTGATCCAAATTTTTTAATCATGTTAACTCTACAATTTCACATAAATAATTATAGAAGCAATGAATCCCCTACCTTAAAAGGTTTCTAATGTTCTTCACTCGAGAACGGATCAAAGCAGCGGATCGCGATCGCCTTCCCCACAACAACTGCATCCACCCGAGGATGTCGCAGCACAACCGTATCAACAAAAACCAAAAATAAACTCCCTTAGAATGATAGATATCAAACTCCATAGCATGGAAAATAGAAACGGGAGAAAATGGATCGAAGAAAACCAAGTAACAGAGTTATATCTTACCTCATATTAAAGACAAATTGAAGAAAGAAGTAGGGAACCAATCCAAGACGAAGGAATCCACAAACATTGAAGAGGGAGGCATCTAGGTCATCTGGGGTCGAGATGGGGTGATCTCAAGTCGTAGGGTTTGAAAAAACCGAGCGAATGGGTGTCTTAAAACACCCAGTAGTAGGGAAGTACACGACGTGTACCTCCTCATCACATCGTGTACCGCCTCGAGGCGACTTACACTGAAAAATGCGTCGCCTCAGTGATTTGTTTTATTTTTATGAAACCCGAACAGTACACGTCGTGTCCCCCTTGGTGAGTTAGTGTACCCCCTATTTCCATCTTCTCGCAACCGAACTCCTCAAGACTTCCTCTAAGTCTTCTCTAAGCACCTCGGTCTTCGAAAACACGCAAAGGGTTGATCCACATGGATCCAGGCCCTTACATATCTATTCCGTATGTGGAATAAGATCTAATGTTGAAAAATAGTACACATGAGATCCACATAGTTTTATTACAATTCAGTGTCATGCTACCATGCCAAAGTGTAATGCCCCTATAGTGAATTTCTGAGTGCATTCTATATTTAATGGAAATAATTCCAAGAGAATGGATCTTATTTAAGATAAAATTATTTTCATCCAATGTAGTATAAATTAATTATAATACCTAAGAATATTATTATCCCATGAGAGGATCTTCCCACCTAATTATATTTTAAATACTACACCCATAAAAACCCTTTTTTTAATCACATATGAATTATTTAATGAGGCTATTATATATAGAATTGATTTTTTTTACCTAGGATAAGTATTTCATGAATTAGAAGGAAAGATGGATCATGGAATAATGATGTTTCCCCAATAAGAACCTATATTTTTTGGATTTAATCGATTTCTTCAATATATATTAGTTTTTGAGATGTTTTTTATTTTAAGGGATTCATATTTAATTAATGTGTGTTGATAGATAAATCCAAGAATTTCATAATGAGAGAGATAAATATAAGATCTTGATATTTCTGATTAATAATTCCTTACATTTGTTAAAGACTTGTGAGGGTAAACCTTATCATTGGAGTGAAGATATATTCATGATTCATTATTGATAAAAGAGAGATATTAGATGAATAATAAGTTAAAGGAGTGTTCAAAATCGATTAAGATCACTATTCACTCATGAGAAATTAATAGATAAAATATTGGAGATCTTGATTATCCCATAATGATTGAGTAATTTTTCATTCCTTTACAATGATAACCACTTTAAACTATTCTTTTTCTTGATTGTATAAATTTGTTTTACATTTGTAATTTGTGTGGGTTATTAATAAAGTGACTAGAGACATGTTTTAAAAAAATTGAAGTTTATCCCATTTTTTATATCATATTTTAATTTGATAAAAATAGAAAAATCATCTGTAGTGGGATAACATCCACTACACACCAAGGAAAAGTCACTCACATAAAGTGGGAAACCTTATAAAAAACATAGTGAGTCCTTTATTATATGTAGATCACCTACCTTAACTAATTCAAAATAATTTTTCAATAATCAAGGGAAATATATTATAGGTTTTGGGTTACTAACTTTACCCCCCCCCCCCACTCAGTGATCCCTCATCTCTAAGACTAATTTTTTTTTTGAAAAATTGAAAATATTTCTCAAAAACAATAATAAATACTCAATTATATAAAAATATATAGAATATTTAAAATTCATTTAATCAGAACTAAAATTAGTTTTAACATTATAAAACACAAATTATAAAAGTAAAAAAGGATTTAAATAAAATAAAATAAATCACTAAAAACATTTGATAAAATTTTTAGAATCAACTTTTAAAAAATATATTTTTTACAAAAAGTAAATACAAAAAACTAGCATATGATATATGAATTAACACAATAGAGATTTATCAAGAGGTTTGAGTGTAATAAAGACCCTAATTCCATCCACTTGGATAAACTAAGCAAAAAAATATTAAATTCAAATTATTTAAAACTCACAATATCACTTGGGGAATCTACATCCCAAACCAAGTATACAACAACTTAAAATCCTAAGTTGACTAGGTTGTAGTATGAAAGAACCACTTCCATGATTTTAGTTGTATTATAAGGTAAAAAGGATAAAAAAGAATGGTTTTCATACCCTTATTTTAAATTTAAAGAAATATAAAATAAGGGTAAAACCACGACATGGTGGTATTAAATACATTGTGGTTTTTTTGTTGTAAACCACAACATAGTGAAGGTAACTAAACCATGGTTTAGTGCTTGTAAATGCACGAATTATTTGATAATTCTATAATTTTCTATTTTTATCCCACCTAAGCTATCATATTTGGTTTAATTTTTCATGTGATTATGATTTGAGTAGTTTGAACATCCATATTGTTTATTTAAACATTAAATAATCACTATGAAAACTGAATTGTGAGTTACAATGAGTTAAAGAATTTGAAACATTATATTAATAGGTTAAATCTTTGATAAAAATTTAAGATTTTTCAAGGACTATATAAATAGGTTTAATCCTTGTGTAAGATTTTTCACTTGAGTATGTGATTGTTGTTGTGAAAACTCCACAAACAAAAGATATGTTATCTCTCAATTTTCTTTAAACATTTAACCAAAGGTTTTAGAAGATCAAGGCTTGGAGAAATATTTCCCAAGTATTAGAAAATTAAAATGACCCATGGATACCCTAGGGGAAAGTATTCTTTTTACTGCTACTCAATGATCCCTATCGAACTCATGTGGAAAAACATGGAAAATTGGATCATTAAAGAAAAAAGTATGCATTCATTATTTGTTTTATTCAGTTTAAACATATGGATGGATCTTATGCAATAATTGGATTTGGATGATTATTTTCACTACATTTGGACAAGTGTTTCCCCCTATAAAATACCTTTAAAAATACATTGAGTGAAAATAATACAAATTATAAAATTAAAGTAATCTTGTAATCTAAAGTAAAATGTAGAGATATAGAGTTTAAGAAATGGAATTATCATTGATTGTATCTTTGTTGTTCTCTGGTGTAGTCTTCATATTTGAATTGAAGTGAATCATATAAAATTCCTTAAAGAATCAAATATCCCTCCTTTGGTTCATATAACTTAGAACTTTTCTTATTTATGGAAAATAAAGAGTAGTGGATATTATTTTTTTGATCTCAAAGTGTATTAAGTTTCTCAATTTTACTTTTTCATTAAAGTAACTTGATAATCAACCAAAATCCTTCTTTAATATATTTTATTATCATATTTATAGATTTTAGTTTTTGGGGTTATCTGTTAAAGTGTAGTCATCATTTCTTTCATTGATTCCATTTAGATTTGGTAAGTACTTTTCACCAATACCAAATTTAAATGTGATTTAGAACTTGGAAATGGAAATTAATAAGTATTAAATATGTATTATTTTAATATTAAGCTTCCCATGCGCTTTTTTTACTTCATGATTGATTGGCCTACACATTTTTTACAGCATGTTCGATTGTCCCTTTGTCTTGATACTTCATAATTGCTTGAATTTTACATCAAGAGATTCAAAATCACTTCCCATGTATTTCATGACTGATTAGTCTTGATAAAAAATGTAAATGGAATGGTAATGATCATTGTCATTTGACTTATACCAGAGGGTCAATTGTTTTGAAATGCACAGTTACTCCAAATGAACCACATAGTTAATTGTTTTCTATTTCCTTATGTACTTAAGAAAATTTATTAAAACAAATAAAATGTTTAAATTCATCTAATAATAATTATATTTAATAATTATCTAAATTATTAATTATATTTAATATTAATGATATTTTTAATTATTACTACAGCTAATATTTTTCATCATTATCATTAATAAAAAATGATTTTATTATTATTATTACTAAAAAAATATATTTATTTAAATTTAATTTAAGTATTTATTTGGGGGAATAATCATACAAAACAACATACACACATTACCAATTAGACCCCCCTTTGACCCTAAAGGGTTGACCCATCCTTAGATGGACTATAAAAACACCCAAACTGGGCCTGAAGGCCTTACATACAGGGCCCATGGGCCTTAGAACCAAGCCCCCCATAAATAGGTTTCTCCCTTCATTTTATGGGATGTTTATTTAAATATAATTATTTAAAACAATGATTATAAATCTAAAAAAATAAGTACATTTAATAACTATAATTATTATTACTAATAACTATATTTAATAATAATATAAAATACTAATTACACTTATGGATAATCTAATATATTAATTATGTTGTCAAAAGGATCAAATGCCGATTGAAACCACAAAGAATTTTGAAACTGAAAATGTATGATTGATCATGGGTGAAGCGCATTATTGGTGAAACGTGGAGTCGAGTTCTTGTAAGTAAGATGAAAAATAAAAATATAGAATAAATAAAAAAGAGATAGGGATAAATTATATAGGCAAAAAGTTCTAATTTCCATTAACATGGTGACTTATATATAGGATATATAAAGGTTGTAATAAATGATCGAATCCAATACCTATATCCCATGTCAAATCCATCATTTGGAATACTAATGGTTAGAGAAAGTGAATGGTTGTCTATATTAATTATTAGAGTTGGGAATGGGGAGGAATAATGATTTAGAAATTATATCATCCATATAATAAATATTTCATAACACTTCCCCCTTGAATTTCATAATTTCATGGAATCTTATATAATATTAACTAAATAACCCTATGAGAAACCAAGTAAAGAAAAAATAATTGGATTCCATGCCATGATGCCTCATTAAAAACCTTATTAAAGACACCCAATGGGAAAATCAGATGAAGGGAAAAAGAGTGAATCATTCCCACCCACCCCCCTCATAAAATCACGGTAGAAATTTTATCCTTTAAATCCAATTTTTATAAATTAATTTTTCAAAAATTGGAGTTATTAATGCCTTTTGAAACAAATTTGAAAGATTATCATAATACATTATTTGTTGGATATAAATCTCATCATTGTTTTTAAGTTCATGAGTGAAAATAATTTTGGTGACTTATATTTTATTCTATAACCTTTGATATATATACCTTTCAATTGAATTATAAAAAAGACATTATCTTCATACAATAAAATGGGAATATAATTTTCTAATCCACAATTATTTATGATATGATGAATAAAAAATATCAACCAAACACATTATCAACTTTCTTTATGAATCACAATCAACTCATCATGATTGGAGAATGTCGCAGAAATGGTTTCTTTTATAGAACATCATGAAATGAAAGTTCCACCATATGTAATAAAATATCAATGTTGGTTACTAGATTTATGTGGATTAGAAAAACATCTGTTGTCGATATAAACATTCAATTTTGGTTCTAAATTTTTGAATAAGTAGTCATTTATACCCTTTAAATCTCAATGAGTAAGGAAGAATATGGCGACCCACCTTTTCAATACATGAATTTTAACATAATTCCTTAACAAAATATTACATTAATAACTTTAAAGGGTCTCTTGTGGTCTAATTTCTTGGAAACTAGGTACATAATACATTAATTACATATATAAAACATAAACATTAACAACATTTAATCCTTCTTAAATACTCCTTTTTTATTTCATCCTAGGTTACCTCACTGTATGTAATTTACTCGGGACATACATCAATAAAAAAGGGTGAGCATAAAGCCAAGCGGGGGGTGAAAAAAGGAAATGGAACATGAAAGATCATCATGGATGAAAAATGAGGCATAAAATGAGAGAATAATTATATGTACATGATACATTACATGGAAAAATTTTTATAACATAAAAATGATACATTAAAAATCATATCACCAATGTTTATCATAAAGGTGTTATAAAACATAATTGGCAAGGTTATTCACTAATGTATCGTAAAACATGACGACTATAGTGATTAATTCTTTACCAAATTCATTAGAGTGTGATCAAGGTGCACCCTTTATGTGTCTAAATTCATGTGTGCCACATCAATCATAATAAATCATTTCATCGGCAACTTGTGGAGAATAAATAATGGGTTTCATATCAAATCATTTTGTACATAAGGGCTTAAAGACTTGATCATTTCATCATTTTTAACCTATAAGAAGGGAATATGGGTTTTATACAATTAAATCCCAAATCAATAAATTTTGTTTTCATATAATTGAATACCTATGTAAAAGTATGAGGTTTGAGTATTCACAAAATAATATTTTTTCATATAAAAGAGATAAATTCAAGAAATGAATTTGGTTGTATGATGAGTATACAATGTGGATTAAGGAAAGGGCATAATGAGAGGGAATAAATGTCTCCCATTGATAAAACACTATTTTGGTAGTAATGGGATAATCAAATGTGTATGAAAAGAAAGTAATTCAATATTTAGAATACATACCACAAAAGAGGTACTTAAATGTAAAAGAAGAGGAGGAGAGTTCCCTTACCTTGGGAAGTATCTTCCTGTAACTATGAGGGGGATACCTTAGGACCATAGAGACACCTTGGAGGGGATTTAGAGAGGGTAAATGAGAATATTTTCATACTTGAGGGGTTTATAATGGAGAGTAATGGGAGGATGGGTGGGTATTCATAGTAAAAGAGTTGAAATTGTTTAATAATTTCTAAATATATACCTTGGAATTCTAGGTTGTGGAAAATGGAAAACCATTGGTTTAACCATGGTTTTGTATCATGGTATATGAGATTAATAAGGTTTTTTTACATTTCTAGGAACACATTTACTACTATTAGTGTAGGGGGATATGCAGAAATTGTTTACTCATTAAAGATCCAGTTTTTAGTAAGAGAAAGTATGCTCATTTCCCAGTTCATGGATTCTTTAAAGTGTTTCTTTGTTAAGTATTTTTAAAAACCAAACACAAAATTATTTCAACTCATTTGGAAAGGTGGAGTGATTGGGATTTCTTTGTTGAAAGTGTAGCCTAGTAGACCAGATGTCATAGATGGATCAAATACTGCAGCCATAGGGGACTATAGTTGTCTGAGACTCCCCTGAAGTCATTATAAAAGGTGGATGCATCACATGTGATGTGTATTGGACTACTGAAACACACAAAAAGGAACTTGAATCACATAGATAGGAGATTATTTCAGTCACATCCAAAAAAAATTGGAATCTCCCATGAGCATCTCACTGGAAAAAAAATATAGGTAGTTTTCTCTTCCTTCCATGTATCATTTTTCACCATGCTATAAAAACACAATTTTGAAATATAGCTAAACTAGTAAACTAGATTAGACTAATCGACATTTTTTATGCAATATTATTAATATCTTAGTGATTCATAACTAACCCTTTAGTAATTTTATAAAACCTATTTGAAATTTCTATATTAATTATTTGAAATGAACTCAAGTTTTACCATTAAATGATTTATACTCTTCTTTTTATTTCCAGTTTGATATAGGGGATGAACTGGTTCCATCCACAAGTGTATGAAAGGAAACTGTCTTACATGAGTGGTGAACCATGACAGTAATAATTGTTTCACGGGCATCTGCTTCTATCCACAAGTACATATGCAATAAAGGGGGCCTAAAGCAAACATAAAGAAAGGGTCCTGCTTGGTGAACCATGACAATGGAATCCATATCACAGACTTCTACTTCCACCCACAAGTACAAGTGCAAGAAAATGGACTTGTAAGAAAGGGGATTTTTTGGTATATGATAATTGCAACAGAACTATTTTATCTATCGCAATAACATTTAGTGATGGAGTTTTTACCAGCAATTTAGTGATGGGATAATTTTTGTTGGTAAAATGATTTACCAACCAAAAATGAACTTTTACCAATAGATCTTCCCCTGTTGGAAAAATATCATTATTTTTTAGTGGTTGTACTAAAATATCAAACATATTATAGTATAATTAGCAATCCCCCTTTTTATATTATCCCACCAATAATAATCTCATGGATCTCAATACATTTTTTTCTTTTGGGGTGTATAGATAATATAGAGCAGTGATCTTCATGTATCGTTTATTTCTTTAACTCTGTATCATATGGGATACATATCCATGTACCAAACATCAATACTCACACTTAACTCATAAGAATTCCCATTTTTTACATCTTTTATCTTCTTTTGTAACTTAGGATAATCTATTTGATATTTCTTGATCTTTTCTAGTAATGATGGTTGGGAAATCATTTGGAATAGGATCGATGATATCCCTTCCCTTATGAATTATATTTCCATCATTACCAACTTTTTAATCAATGGATATCCTTCAATCCTCATCATCGTAAGAACTTTGGGGTCTTTTCTACTCAATGCATCATCAACTTTGATTACATTTCTTGGTTGATAATAGATAGAATAATCATAGTCCTTAAGAAGCTCCAACCATCTATTTTTCTCATGTTTAGTTCCTTTTGTGTGAATATATACTTTAAAATTTGGTTGTCGGTGTATATATCACACTTCCCCTCATAAATATAGTGTCTCCATATCTTTAATGCTAAGATAAAAATAGCTAACTCTAGATCATGGGTTGGATAATTCTATTAATAAAGCTTTAACTATCATGATGCATAGGAAATCACTTTTTTTTTCATGATTACACGTCCAATTATCTTTATGGATGCATCACTATAAATAAAAAATCCCTCCCCATTAGAGGATAAAGTTAGCACAAGTTCACTAACCAACCTCTTATTTATTTCTTAGAAAATTTATTCATATTCCTTTTCTGATATAAACTTAAATCCCTTTCATGTTGACTTGGTTAGTGAGTTAAAAATCCATGATTTTTTTTTCAAAAACCTTCTATAATATCCTTCTATACCAATGAAACTACAAATATCATTTACAGTTTTAAGTCATGGACACTCCTCCATAACCTTTGTCTTTACCGAATCCACTGAGATTCCTTCACTAATAATTATGTATCCCAAGAATAAGACTTTTTGTAACCATAAATCACATTTTCTAAATTTAACAAAAATAATATCTTTCCTAAGATTTTGTAATATATCCCTTAGATTATCCTCATGATCTTCATGAATTTTGGAATATATCATAATATCATCAATAAAGACCATAAAATATTAACAAGGTAGTCCCTAAATACTCCATTCATCAAATCCATAAATACAGATAGATCATTAATCGATGCAAATGACATAAAAACAAACTTGTAATTACCATATCTTATTTGAAAGGACGAATTTGGGGTATCTTCTTTCTTTACCCTCATCTGATGATACCCTGATTAGCGGTCAATATTGGAAAATAATTGAGCCCCATGAAGCTGGTTGAAAAAATCATAAATCTGTGGAAGAGGGTATCTATTCTTCATTTTTTTCTCATTAAGTTATCTATAATCAATGCATTGTCTCATTGATCCATACTTCTTCTTTAAAAAGAGAATAGGTGCTCCCCCAAGAGACACACTTTGTCGAATAAAACCCTTATCCAAAATATTTTGAAGTTGCTACTTTAATTCCTCTAACTACACATATACCATTCTATATGGGGTTTTCAATATTTTCTTGGATCTAGGTATTAGTTCAATTGAGAACTCTTCCTCTCTTTCTAAGGGAGGTCTTGGTAACTATTCATGAAATACATCAATGTAATCCCAAACAATGGATATATCTCATTTATTTAGAATTTATCTTTCTTCTTCTTCTTCACCAATCATTTTCTTAAAGAAGGAAATAAAAGGTAGTTCTTGGAAAGACTCGAGATGGGAAATCTCTCCTTTGAAGATGATTAGAGGTTTTCACTTCAAAACTACTAAAATATATTTGATTACACAATTTTTTTTTTGAATTATACATTGAAAACCAATCCATCCCAAGTATTATGTAAAATTTCACCATTAGAATGACCACTAGGTTTGCAGAAAGGTTGTACTCACCAAATTTAATAGGGTAATCCCTATATATCTTTGATTCCTGAATAGTTCCTCTAGGAGTTTTAATAGAAAACTCGACCACTAGTGGTTCAAGATTTAACATGATGTTTATTGTAAACTTGAATGAAATAAAAGAATGTATAAAACCATAATCAAACAATGTACTTTCTAGGTTTGAGTGTATAAGGAGTGTAACTTCCACAACAACATTTAGAGCCTCGAATTCACCCATCATAATTGAAAAAGTAAGAACTTTCTCTATTTCCCTTTTTTGGTGTTGATGGAAGTTTTTATATGTTATATTCTGATTTGGACATTGATTAGTGAAATTCCAATTCTCCCCACACTTGAATCCTTACATAGTGTGTTTTTATTGCACCATCTTCTCTTCGTCATTAACATTCATATATTGAGGCTTTACATATCCATGAAATTTTTAATCTATATGGTCATCTCTTACAAACTTGTAGAACTTTCTACTTCCTTGTAAACAATTCCCCAAATGCATCTTCCCACATTTTTTCACATGGGATGTTGTACTTTCTTCCCATCCATATTCATTCAAAAAAAATGATATATACTTCTCTTCTTTTCATTTTTTCCATTATTCCACTGGGAGTCTCTGAAATCCATTTCAATTTTAGAGCACATCATGTTATCTCTTCATAACTCTCAAAGTTTTGGATTCTCAGTACATTCTGTATATGGGGTCTCAGTCCTCCAAATAATTGATATATCATCCTGTCAAAATTGATGACAAGTCATTAAGTGTATCGCACAGGCCTTGTAAAGTTCATCTCATAGTTCCCCGTCAATTTATTTTCTATTTACTTCAACACAAGGAATTCCCTATCTGTCTTGGTTCGGAGGGTGTGAGGAAAATACTTTCTGAAAAAGAGTTTTTTGAACTCTTATCATTCCATGGATTCCACCTTATCCCTTGAATTCGTTTTCTTGATTAGTATCCAGCATTGATCAGTTTATTCCTTGAAGTGATATACTGCTAATGTAACTTTCTATTTCTCAAAACAATTCATTATAGAAAATATTTTTTTATAAAGTATTAATATATTGTTCTAGGATCATTGGATAATAAATTACATTGAAAATAGGTGGTTATTGATGTATGAAGGATTTAACTACTAGTTGTTCCTTTCTTGGTGAAGTTGGACATTCTACATGGTTTAGGTTATTATTCATGACCTGAGTTCACTGATTCATCATCATCGTAAAGTTTTTAACTCCATCTACCCCCATATTGGTAAATATTTCATCACACTATCTATTGCACTCATTGTTTACACGATTCCTTCTATTTACTACCATTTATCTAGAAAAAGAAAACCTAAGTGAGAAATTTGTTACTATTGGAAATCTTATAATAACATTTCTAAAGGAAATCTTAATCCTATAATTTTTTAATATCGTGATTCTAGGATGATATTCTTCAATCTTAAAAAAAATATTTAAATTATCTATATATCCTTCATAATGGTTTGTAAAAAGAATGAGATTAACCAAAGAATATCCCCTGGAGTGTCAAATCATCATTATATCATCATATATTTATTCAAGGGAGAAGGTATGGGGAAAAAAGGGAAAAATGAAAACACAAATAGGGCCTATGGGAACTAAAGTAGTGAAGGATGAGGTCATCCCCTCGTATCAATTTCACCCCCTCGGGTTTGAAGAAAGTGATATTGGGAAGGCAGGTGACATTGGAGCCATGAACATCCAGATAAGCAAGATGGTTCGCAGGCTTGTTCCCCTCTCACCAAGTGTGGGTTACACATATATTATTGTTGAGGAGGGCTCTGCATTTCCTTATAATGTAGGATATCGATCAAGGAATATAAAATTTACCATGAAAGGAGTTATGGATGATCATGGAGTTCGTTTCCACATGAGATAAGTCGATCTTCCCCTAGTTTCAAAGGTTGAGCCCAGCGAGAACTTCCTTCACCTCCACCTGTAGTGAGTTTCCACTTTCATAATGAGACATGAAGGTGAGGACAACATTTCCCCATGAATCGCGAACTACCCCTCCCCCTCACATGTCACCCAAGATACATGAGCCATCTGTATTGAGTTTGAATCCATTGTTTGGGGGAAGCCAACGTACCCACTTTCCCTACCTGGAGTGTCAAATTAGATGTATAGAAAGGCATATTTATTGTGCACTAGTTGAAGATTGAGTTAATAAACAATGCACCCTTTTGGGGGTTATTACCCCTACGTACAACTGTGGTAGATCCACATCCACTTATAGTATTCGAACAGAGATTTCCTTACTTGGAAACCACTCTCGTTATAATTCACCAGAATTTAAGGATGTTTTTTTATATTTAGAATTATCAATAGGGTTTTTACTGATTTTTTCTAGTCCTAATTTACATAAATAACTCAACCTTGTTGTTGATACCACCTATGGAGACCCTCCTTTTTAATACATGACTTTTAACATAATTCCTTAACAAAATATTACATTAATAACTTCAAAGGGTCTTTTGAGGTCTATTGTCTTGGAAACTAGGTATATAATACATGAATTACTTAAATAAAACATAAAAATAAACATTATTTAATCCTTTTTTAAAGAATCCTTTGTTATTACATACAAGTTCACCTCACTGTAAGTAATTTCCTAGGAATATGCATCAATAAAAAAGGGTTACTATAAAACCTAATATGGGATAAACAAAAAAAATAGAACATGAACTATCATCATGGATAAAAAATGACGCATAAAATGAGAGAAGAATTTTAAGTACATGATACATAACATGGAAGTGTGGCTACAATATAAAAATGATACATTCATAAGAATATCACCAAGGTTTCATAAAACATAATTACCAAGGTTATTAACCAATGTATCATAAAACATGTCACTCTAGTGATCAATTATTTACCAAATGCATTGGAGTGTTAACCAAAGAGGTTTGGGTATTCACAAAATTTTCATGTAAAAGAGAGAAATTCAAGAAATAAATGTGGTAGCATGACAGGTATACAACATGGATTAAGAAAAGGGAATGATGAGAGGGAATAAAGGTCTCCAATTTATAAAAAACTATTTTGGTAGTGATGGGATAATAAAATATATATGAAAATAAAGTAATTTGATATTTAAAAAATATACCACAAAAGAGGCACTTGAATGGAAAAAAGAAGAGAAGAGTTCCCTTACCTTGGGAAGTAACTTTATAAAGATTGGAGAGGAAAGCATAGGACCTTGGAGGCACCTTGGAGGGGATTTAGAGAGGGTAAGTGAGTATAATTTCATGCTTAAGTGATTTGTAATGGAGAGGAATGGGAGGATGATTGGGTATTTATAGTAAAAGAGGAGGAATTGTTTAATAATTTTTAAATATAAGCCTTGTAATTATGGGTTGTTGAAAATGGAAAACCATTGTCCTATCCATGGTTTTGGATGATGGTGTATGACATTAAGAAGTTGGTTTTTGAAAATTTTTAATTTTAGTACCAAAATTCAATATTTTATATTACTTTTGATATGGGAAGATAATTTTTCCACAAATTAATGTTTCAAAATCTTAATTTCCACTTTAGAATTTGGAAAGTTGTTTATATGTTTGGAAAATAATTTTAATTAATTAAAATAAAATATATTAATAAAATAAAATGTTTTGGTCATTTATTCATTTTTATCATTATTAAATATTTACGAAGTCAGAAAACTATCGAAAACACAAACTGTATTTTTACTATTCATTAAAAAATAAATTATTTTAGAAACTTCTCAAAATTTCACCCTAACCTAATTTTAAAGTGTTGGTTTCAAATATAGTTTTTATTTTATAAAAATAATTTCCTAAATATGATAATTTGAAATTTTAAATGAAAAATATTTATTTATCGAAAAATAACAGTTTTTATGACATAGTCAACATTATGACACTTATAAAAGTTTCTTAATACATTATAACATTATATTATAATTTATATTTAAATAAATAGTGTTTAATAAGACTATTTCATGAAATTAATTTTTTTTAGAATACATGGATTTATTATAAAAGTGTATATTTTTTGAAAATATAATTTTGTTTTATTTGTATCCAAAAATATATTTATCAAATTTGTATTATATTCATATGCATTTTCATAAATAAAATAATAATAATAATGGAATTTGAAGAAATAACTATTTAAAATGTGAATTTATATTTAGTTGGGGGAGGTTGGCGTGTAGGTGCTAGGTTGGGGCCAAGAAAGTTGTGGTGTAGCGCTTGACAATACCTCGTAACCCAATACCCTTTTTGCTGATCAGGGTTTGGTTAAGTGATGTAAGTCGACCACTCCTTGATAATGGAACTAGCATAGGTTCGATTCCTGCCACACTCAAATTTAGTTGGGGATGGAGGGTGTACAAGTGTTGGGTTGGGCCTAGGAAAGGCATGGTGTGGCACCCAATAATACCTTATAACCTAATACTCTATTGCCAATGATCCTATACCTGATTTGGCACAGGATCCTTCTTGGAGTCCAAAAGGTCGAGAGTCCAACCCCCAATATATGTGTCCACTATAGCAATACTATAGTAGTACACTGCAGCAGTATTGTTACAATTGTGTCACTATTCATAAGTGGGATTTCAAGACATTTCTTGGGCCTTCAAGCTTCTTAGGACATTAGGCCATTCATTCGGGACCTCTGACCCATCAATGGAAGGTTAAGTAGGCTCATGTCGGAACCAAGATTCAGTTTGGCACATCAGGCAAGCTGCACAAGCATGGAGACACGTAGGTGTTACCGGTTGGGAGACCTCAAAAGAGGGATGGATGTACTAACACCTATGAACCATTCATTCATCCTTTTATGTGGGATAGGTGGGTGTCATGCTAGGTGACTCGCATTATTATGAGACTAGTCAATGGTACATAGCAACAGACTGGCGGTGCAGTAGGACGCTATGCATGCATCATTGAGTGGGGGCTTGAAAAAGAGATAGGTGTGTTGGAATCTATCATCTAACCTTCCTCTCACATTCCATTATGGGATGGAGGGGTGACCCGTCACAGTGCATCAAACCAACACGATGTAGCAGATTTGGCAGGGGTAACACAACACTCATGACTGGTACCACAGGTGTGATGATTCTGGTAGGGGTGATGTAGGCTTATCATGCAAGGTTAAACCATGTATTTAGCCTTTGGGTCATAGGGCCTTTAGTCCACTCAAAGTTCTAAGGCATCTGGGCCTTTAGGTCATGTATTGTAATAAATTGGTCTAGTGGGTTCTTGTTATTCCTTGTGGGGAGGGATGAGCCTTGACCCAGTGAGGTGCTTAGGAGTGTGTGTGTGTGTGTGTGTGTTTGGTTGCTTGTAATCCCCTCTACATATAATAAGAATATATAAAATTATTCCACATTTTAATATTTTATCTTTTGGATGATTAATTCAAAATACAAGGATATTCTTTATACTTTCACTACTACAAAAACGGGCAAGGGAAGCGTTGCTATTTTATCAGTGCTAAAAAAAGTGCTGATAAAAGGAGGGCCTTTTAATAGTGCTAAAAAACACTGTTAAAAGTGACCCTTTATCAGTGCTTTTTTTAGCGCTAATAAAGGCCTCCCTTTATTAGTACTTTTTTTAGCGCTGATAAAGGGAACCCCTTTATCAGCGCTTTTTTTAGTAGCACTGATAAAGGGGGGATTTATCAGCACTTTTTCCTACCGTTGATAAATTTTATGTTTCAAAAAAAATAATTTTTCATGAAAAATAATATATTGTTATATAAGTATATTTATATTTATATAAATATAATATATATTTTTTAAATATGTTTTAGATAAGTATAAATAGACTATTACATTTAATATATAAGAAATTTAGTGAAAATGGATTTAAAATATTTTAAAAAATATAATTAATTAATAATTTGCTAATTATCATCAATTAAAAATCATTTAATAACAATTTGAAGACACAAAAAATCAAAAAAATAATAAAAGATCTAAAATAAGTTGAAAATATAACTCAAACTTCAAACGGACATAACTTTTGATCCGGGTGTCCGTTTGAGCTCTACAGCATATCAAATCGAAGCATACGACGAGCTCTATGCACACGTGACCCAAGCGAAGCTTCTCTTATATTTTTCGAGGCCAAAAAAGGCCCAGGAAACCTCCAAGACTGAGTTTTTAGTCGGGATACCCTGATTTGTTAACATTCAAACACGTATAACTTCTAATTCGGATGTCCGTTAGGCCTATACCACATATCATATCGAATATTGTTTCATTTTATTCGAATTGACTGGTTGTGGAGTTGAAACAGGCTTCTGGATTATACGTTATGGTCGTTTAAACATTCTATGGCTATTCAAATACACACACACACACACACACACACATATATATATATATATATATTCGTAAATATATATGTGTCTGTGTCTGTGTGTGTGTGTGTGTTTGTGTGTGTTGTATATATGTATTTATTCATTCATTTATTTATTTATAAACACACATAAAAAACATATTTCATCAATGTATTTAAAACTAATCTTATAAGTATATATTAATATACAAATAAATATACAAATAAAAAATTATAACTAAAAATATATATAAATAAATATAAATATATATTAATATACGAATGAATATATATATACTAATATATGAATAGATATATTTATATTAATACGAATCTATATTAATATACGAATAAATATAACTATATATATATATAAATAAATAGATATATCATTAAATGGAGAAAAAAATAAAATGACTTAGTGGTAAAGGTGCACCAGCGAAAGGGGGGAAGTCACAGGTTCGAGTTCGGGTGAAAGCAAAGGGGTACGCGCGAGTGGGGATGTGCGGGAAGGGCAACGCGCGAGAGAGTGTAAGTGGGATCTGCCTAACGCTATTAAAGGGGAGGTCAAGTACTGTTAAAAGTCAAGCCCCCCCCCCCACATTATATAATTCATTTTTTTTTACTTTTATTAGCGCTTCTGATAAAAGGGACCCCTTTTATCCTCGCCTCGATTAACAGCATTTTTTTTAGCACTGTTAATCGACTTTTCTAGCGCTGATAAAGGCTATATTTGTGGTAGTGTTTTATCATCAAACACACCAATGATTTTATAAACTCTTTCGGATTTTTGATGTTATCCAAAATATATGGATTAATACAAAAACATTGATTTATACAAACCATGTGATGATAAATTCAATTTTATATTCTTTCTTATATAAATATATCTTAATATGGATACATGAAATGCATCATATTTAGTTAACCCCGTAGAATAATTTATCAGATTTAGTGAAACTTTCATAATTTTGAATATGCTTCATGCATTTTAAACCCTTCAAGGATTTATATATGTTGTAATCAATGTTTCCATATAGATAAACAATGACAACATCAATTAGACATATTGAAAATATAAATATCCAAATTTATTAGGAAGAGCATGTCTTATAATATGTTCATATATATTCAATAGTCCTGACAATTTGGATAACCAATCCATAACGTTATTTTTTTAACATATCACATATTCTTTTAATCCTTTTGGCCAGTTATTTTGATGTCAACATCTCTTAAAATCCATTGTAATCAACGAGTTTTGAAATCATTCAAAAATTCAAATATAGCATCAACAACATTGAATGATATCTCATAATTTATCAGGTACTAGTGTCACTTCAAGCACATTATCTAAAAATACATATTGTTGTCACTGCATTCATTTTCCTCTTCAAGGGGAAATATATTTATTTATTTTCATTCACGATGAACAATGATTTCATATAATCAGTTCAACCACACTTCTGGTGTGTATAATTAGACTATTGATTTTCAACACTTTACAACTAAATTATTCATTTAATTATTGTGAGCATCTTATCACTGGTTCTGTTGGACCATTTTATATATTTTCCATTATGCTAAATATTTATTTTAATCAACATGTGTAGCATGCGATGTATACTAACCACAAATAATAATACACATGACCATTTAATAAATAGTTCTCTCATAAAATATTTAAATGGTTTCACATGGTAGGTGGGTGCACTCATATTTATCGTTCATAATTTATATATATGTTTTTTGGGAGTACAATTACATTAAACACACACACACCACACACATAGGCTGGAAAGACGGGTCATAGCCCCCCCCCCCTCCAATGTATAGTCCACCCATCAAGCTTTATCTTTCATAATTTATACTTCATATAAATATTGGAAATTTGCTTCAAATATAGTTTGTGATGAGATAAATAGTTTAGGTAACTCAAGGTAAATCGTCATACAAGGGGAATTCATAATAATGC
Organism: Viscum album; assembly: GCA_963277665.1. NCBI lineage: Eukaryota > Viridiplantae > Streptophyta > Magnoliopsida > Santalales > Viscaceae > Viscum > Viscum album. The sequence continues at coordinate 2,106,315,652 of OY728152.1, forward strand.
AATAAGAATAAATAATTCTCTTATAAGTGATAATTTAGTAGACATACATCCATTAAAAAATTCATTATTCTCCTCCTGGTGGATGTCTACTATTTTATCAATAAATAGATGCTCGTGTATACTTGTATCTGCACATGAGCTTTAGCCCATTTGGTAAGGACTCCGTAAGTGCATCCGGGAGACCCAGGATCAAATCCAGGCAGAGACATTATTTCCGGGTTAGTATAGCAGCACTGTAGCGGGAACTGTGCAGTACTGTAGCAGGTACTGTTGCGGAACTGTAGCAGGTACTGTTTGGCATTGTAGAAGCCGGGAATATGCCCCCGTTTGGGCCTTCGGGCCACCGATTTGGTCCCCGAGTCCTTTAAGGCCTTCGGGCCACCCAGGCTTTCGGGTCAGTAAGGCCTTCGGGCCACCTCAAGACCTTCGGGCCACCTTAAGTGCAGATACAAACCAGACGACCTACGAGGAACAAGCTCTACAAGGAGGATGAGCAATGAGCTTTCACCACAGCAGAAGTTAAACGGATTGCAAGAATGAGAGGGTGTAACACCTGCCATCGGGACAAACCTGTGATGTTTGAAGCCTAGCCGAACAACCATGCGAAGGTGGAGAACTGATTTCACGATGAAGATGCTGGGGATGAGCAGTTCCAAATAGTGAGTTTGAGTTGCATGTGATGTTTGAAGCCTACGGGCAAATGAATTCCTCTAAGGTCTATTAGTCATGTAATACTTACGCCTACGAGCCTTGTAAGAGTTCCACCTCACCCCTTGAAAGGTGGATTATCAAAAAATCAATAAAAAAAATGAAGGCCTTCGGGCCATTGGATGGACGTATACTTGTATCAATATTTTTCATTATTATTGGTCCTGAATGACCTAAATGATCATGGTGTATATTTAATGTGTTAGGATCAATAAACTTCTAGTTTACCATGATTGATTTGATTATACATGGTAAAAAAGCAAATCTTAACGAATTTCATAGAATCAATTTTTTTCTATTATGAATGTTTGTTATATATAGAGGTATTTGACACATCCTTTATCCAATGTCTCTATATGATATCTGTTTTCAAGTATATCATTAATGCTAGATATATTTCATTGAAATTCCATATGCAACAAAGAAATATTTAATAAAAAATCGATACCACCACTCTTCTAGAGTTTTTGATTAATTTTCATCACCCACCAATGTACTTAAATGAGAACATATTAACTTTGCAAGAGTTTCGATTAAAAATAAACATATTTTGAAGGATTTAATTAAAATATTATTTAAAAAACTTTTGATTCAAGATAGTCACATATAAGCCGATAAGATGTCTCTGCATTCGCCGGGTGCGTCGGCTCCCTCTTCTAGGGTTTGTTGTTCTCCTTTGCAGTTTTGAGCTTCTCCCCTCGGTTTCGTCGATGGATCTGGAGGATGGCTTCCCTCTTCTTGCTCCTTAACGTCAGATTGGGTTCAGATGCGTTTTCTAAGCTTCTCGGAAGCCTTCTCCCGCATCTTTCTCTGCGCTGAATCGTTCAACGGAGCCTTCGTGATTCTGTTGTTGTTGAACGTCCCTCCTGGCTTCCCTTGTACCTGGATCTCGATCGGATCTAGGCTCCCCCGACGTCGATCAAAGTTTTTTTTGAAGATCCATGGGTCTTTCAAGTAGATTTGGTTCGTGTTTAGGTTTTGGATGCTTGTCGGTTGGTTTCTGATGTCTTCATGGGCGTCGGTTCACAGGCCAGGTGGTGCTTGGCTCTCGTCAAGTAGTGATGCTCGAGTTCAGGAGGTTCGGTTCGGCTTCCTGTCGTCGGCCGAAAGTTGTGTGAGGCATGATGCAGCAACCACGACGGACGACAGCGGGGTTTCATGTGGGGGGGTTGGATTGTGGGATCGGGACGCCCTGTTCAGCAATGGTTTCTGGATTTCTGAATGCTGTTGGATTTCTCGGACGGCTTGGTTGTTGATCGATGGCGTTGGCCGGGGGCTCGCCTGTTGGTTGTGTGTGGGACAGTGCACAGGTGGTCTTCTGTCGGTGGCTGGGTTGTGGCTTCTTCTTTGGTGGTCTTTCAAGAATAATTCACATGAATTTCATCCTGTTTTGCATTGGTATTTTTGGTTCTATTTGTTCTTGAGGTGCATACTTCTTTGTCGTTGGCATTTTCTCAGTCTGATTTTGTGTATCATTAGAATGACATTGTTGTGAGTCATTTCATGCTTTGTCGGGTGGGTGTGAAGGGTGTGATGACACCTTTCATCCGCCTCTCCACATTTTTGTGTTGGTTGGAGAGGTGCTCTGCCACATTGCGTTGTTACCACGGTGAAACTTCTTGGCAAAGGGGAGAGGTGCTCTGCCACATTGCGTTGTTACCACGGTGAAACTTCTTGGCAAAGGGGGCGTTGTTACCACGGTGAAACTTCTTGGCAAAGGGGGCTACCCATCATTTTGGACTTGCACTATTTGGTGAGGGGGGGCAATGAGACTTTTATGGTGCTTGCTTTGATATTTTTTTCCTTTGGAATTGTGATATCATTTTGACTTTTGTTTATTTTGTTTCTTTAAGTCACTTTCCTTTTGTTTATAATGGGTTCCCTCTTTCCTAGTTCTAAATGAGGTACTCTTTTTTATTTTTCAATAAAAGGGGCTTAACCCAAAAATAGTCATACATATGACCTTCAAGGTAGTCTATTGTGCATGCTCATATTTATCATTATAATATCTACTTATGAAGGTGGATGAATTCATAATATAACCATTACAAACTAGGCATATATCGCCTAGCAGATATTGTATACTTTGAAACTTTTGGTCTAAAAGTTTCTAAAATATATCTATTTGGGGAGAGGATCCCCCACATATTTTAAGGGTGATGAACATGATAGGGAGAAACGTGGAAGAATCTTTTGGATTCACAAAACACATCTCATCGTGACCGGAACTATAATTCATAGATTAATTTTTATAAAAACATTCACTATGACAAGTAAAGGAGTAATCATTTGATCAAATTTTATTAACTTCTCAACTATTCATGATAAAAAAAATTAAGTGAGTAACCCAAATCATACCCAGCTTTTCATGAATAATTTCATTATATTGGGAATGAAATAAAGTAATTAAAATTACATTCATATCACAAAATGAATTTATTAATTGAATTTCATGATTCGAGGATGATAATTAATTATTTATCATTAATGATAATCTTGTATAAAAATATTAATTTTATTTATCACGATAATCATTTTTAAACCACTTCTAGTAGTAAAATTATTACCATAAAATACATTGGATTATCAAAACTATATAACTCTCATATTGTTTATGGACTATAAGAATAGTAGCGCCTGAGTTACACAAGATGATATTGATCATCCATGAATACATGATAAATAATAATTTTTTCCTCGATATTGTCATTATAAAAGCAATAATTGATAAACAAAAATATTCTTCAATGTCAACAAACACTGTTTTCATATCATCCTTCAATAATGCACTATTTTATAAATATTAATTAAATTCATTCCGCTCTTTAAATTTATATTGTCATTAAACCATTTCTGGTAGTTATATTTTCATTGTTTGTTAAATTCCCTTATAAATAAAGCATAATAATTATTTGCAAAATATCATAGTTGTCCCGGGTTTAATTTAAAATAAAATCACATAAATTTGCATTCACTTTGGGGAACGAAATAATGTTGTTTTAATAAACATTATCATTCATTTGAGGGAACAAAATAAAATTATTTGATCAGGTTTCATTATGTCTTCAAGATGATAGTATGAATATCCAATTCAGTGTTTTCATCAACTTCGGGTGATGAATATAAATGAAGTAGATTTATGATGTTCATCATGAACACTTAATTTATTTCATTATTTTGTAAAAAATAAATGAAACAAGAAAGAAATAAAACAATATAATATTCAATAATATACAAAATAAATATCATCCTTATCATGAGTATTTATACAACATAATCAACCTCAACACCTTTAGGGTGTACAAAGAAATAGGAGATGTCAAATTTTATTATATCACCATCATGATTCATGGCATGATTAACAAAGTAATCTTTGATGTGTGATAGGTATGCGATATTCATCATTCAACCACTTCTGATGGCGTCATTTCATATTTTCATTTGATGAATGATGTTTGTCTCGACATCAACCACGTCAATTATTAACACAATTTCAATAATAACCAATCACATTCACTTCAGAGAATAGAGCGGTATTTGATGGTCATGAGTCTTTATTGCTCTTCAGACACTCATTTTTCTTATTGATATAACTTTTTGAATGAGTAGAGTTGATGTGCATGCGCACAAGCATGCCAAAAAGAGAATGTTTGAAAAGCGATAAGTTAAACCCTTTTCACGTAAGAATTATCTTACATAAATGAAATTTATAGAGTTAACATGGTGACATATATATAGGATAGGTTGTATTATTAGGTAAGTCAATCAACTGATTACGAAGCGGTTTAGGGTTTGATGTTTTTTAAGGATGATTTTAGAGAAGGTATTATCAAGACAATGACTATTTCGAGGAATCTCTATTCATGAACACTGGACACCAAAACAGACTCCATTCTCCGAAGTTAAGCGTGTAATTTTGGCTCGGCGGCCCAAAAGCCCAACCGGCCCGGCCCGAAAGCTCGAGCAACCCGGCCCAGCAAAGCCCGAGTCGGGCCAGGCATGGGCCGATGGTTTGTCGAGCTGAGTTCTGGGTCTAGCAAGCAAGCCCGTGGGTCGGGTCGGGTCGGCCCGTAAAAGCCCGCCCACTCTAAAAAAAATATTGAGAAACTGCTAGTAGAGAGACTCAAACCTACTACCACATGCTTCCAAGACTGTGCCTGGACCAACTAGTCCAAGTGGTGCGTCTGGTTTAAAATTACCAGACTATATATATATATTTATATATAATTATATATCAACGATTTAACATATATATATAATAACTCATTATATATTAACAAAAAAAAAAACGTCCACCCACTAATGCTCGCGCACGCCCCCTCTCGCCTTTTTTTTTATTATGTTGCAACTTGCATATATTATATATATTATATATACATATATAAATCTATTTAGAAAAAAAAAAAATAACTCAACCATTGCTGTGCACCCCTAAATAATTTTATTTTATAACTTGCACATATTCACATGTATAAATCTATCTAGAAAAAAAATGACACTCACTGTTGCGCATGCACCCCTCATTCATTTTTTTACTAACTTGCACATATTATATATATAAATCTTTTTTAAAAAAATTAAATCAATTAAAATAAACGATGTAACATAATATATATATAACAACTCATTATATATTAACAAAAAACACTCACCCACTGATGTTTGTGCACACTCTCTCCCCCCTCCCTCATTATTATTTTTTTATGTATGTTGCAACTTGCATATATTATATATACATATATAAATCAATTTAAAAAAAATAACCTACTCACTCCTACGCACCCCTCAATAATTTTTTTTAAAACTTGTATATTATATATATATATATATATACATATATTAACATATATAAATCTATTAGAAAAAAAAATGTTCACTCACCCACTGCTGTGCACTCCCAACCCCTTGTTAATTTTTTTTATAAGTTGCACATATTATATATATTAACATATATAAATCTATTTTAAAAAATTAAAACATTAAAAAAACGTTTTAAAAACGTTTAAAAAAAGTTAAAAAACATTTTAAAATAAACGTTTAATATAAATTTTTAAAAATTAATGTTTAGCAAAAAAACCATTTAAAAAAAACATTTACAAAAACATCAATCTATTTAGAAAAAAAATTAACACATCCACTCACTCCTATTTTAAAATTACCAGACTATATATATATATATATATATAATAACTCATTATATATTAACAAAAAAACATTCACCCACTAATGTTCGTGCATGTCCCCCTCCCACCTTATTTTTTAACTATGTTGCAACTTGCATATATATATATATATAAACATTCAACATGATATTATTATCTGATCTCTCTCGCTGTGAGAGTCCCCCTCCTAGGTTTTTCCTAGGGTTTGGCGGTTTTGCGGTGGCTCTAACCCGAGATCGGTGATCTTGGTTGTTCTCCCCCTGCAATCCTTTTGCGGCGTTCCCAATTCCTCAATCTCTGGGCTCCTGCACGATTTTCGACGACTTCGGTTTGAATGTGTCATGTGGCGTATAGTTTGTCTTCGACTTTTGGACTGTGAACGACATCCACTGGTTCGGTTTCTTCGGACCAACGAGATTGTGCAGTTGCTTTTCGCGAAGGACCTAGCTGATTTGTCTTCTACGACCAGCGAAGGTGTTGTTCGCGACAAATCTTCTGAGTGGTGGTTTCCGTCGTATTCTTCTACCACGGCTGGAGGAGATCCTGCTCGCCAAGGGTTTTCCTCGTTGGTTCTATGTTTATTTTTTTTGCTTGGTTATGCGGTACGTGGTGAACTGACCGCGTAGGATTCTCTCAAGCACGGTTCGCGGTGGGGCTGAGCTCAAAGGGCGTTTGTCCGCAAAGGGTGTCTACCTACGAAGGGTGTTTTCACGAGCATAGTACGCATTATCTGTATGTGGTGGGGCTGAACGCGAAGGGTGTTTGTCTCCCTAGCGATTCGTGAAGGCCTGCTTGCATAAGGGTGTGATTTGCATTGGCTTCGGTTCACAGTGGTTTCGACTCGTGAAGGACTCTGCTCACCGAGCACCAGACACTACTTTGTTCAGGGATTTCTGTGTTCACGTTTTGGCGTCTGATATTCTCTTGTCTTGATGGCGAACGATCTGGTTGATAGGTGGGAAAACTTCTCCCTCACAGACAAAGAGAAGGAAACAATTACCACCAACAACAACGATGACACCTTCCTTGTGATTCGTATGTCCCTGTTATTAGTCGGAAAATCCATATCTGAAAGACCCTTCAATCTGGGTGCGTTGAAGAACACTCTGCAATCAGTTTGGCGCCCGGATGACGGAGTGGCTATAAGGGAAGTAGGCTCTGGCCATCTAATCTTCAAATTCTTCAACATAAAGGATAAACAAAAAGTGCTACAAGGGCGATCATGGTCTTTTAACAACCACCTTTTGATGCTGGAAGAGCTGATGAGTGGAGAAGGCATCCTCAACGTTGATTTCTCCAAATCCCCTTTCTGGATACGACTAAATGGTATTCCCTTTTGTGGCCGATCAGATTGGGTGATGCAAGATATCGAAAATCATATCGACATGTTCATGGAATGGGATCGATCAGACCACATCCTTTGGGGGCCGTCAGTAAGGATTAAAGTGCGGATTGAGATTGCAAAACCTCTTATGAGGGGTATGTTCTTGACACTTGATAGATCGAAATCTTGGATATCCTTTGAATATGAAAAGCTTTCAATTTTATGCTTCTTCTACGGTTGACTCGGACATTCAGAAAAAAATTGTGCAAAAAAAGTGACAAACAAAGAAGGCAACCTAGTGATGCAGTACGACCCATGGTTACATGCAAAAGATATGAGAACATCTTTTATTCCTGAAGCAAAAAAACAAAGAGATAGAGAAAGACTCACCAAGGCTCGTTACGCTCAAAAGGCCACCAAGCATAGTAAGATCATTTGTGTTGAACCTCCTCTTCCCCAGACAACCTTGTGCAATCCAAAGTAATCATGTGGTACTGAGAAATTTCTGACTAATATCTCGTTGGTGGACACTGTAAACATTGACAAACCCCAGATAGCCACCTCATTGATAGCGGCCAAATTCACAGGCACCAGTTCCCCGCCTGCTAGGGATTCTCCTTATCCACCGACTAGCTCCAAACGCATCTGCTCGGACCCCCCAGACAACAACAGTAGTCCAGGGTTGCCCCACCTTGCAAATTGTACACCTAGGGGTGGCCCTTATCCCTACTGCGTCACCTGCGCCTAAAATGTCACGTATGTGGAAGAGGAAGGTAAGAGGTGATCGTGGTTGTGTTATGGGTTCAACTGAAACAAGTGGATCAAAAATAGTTCCAGAGGATCCATGGGAAAATGAAAGATACCCCAAAAGGTGGAAAATTGCTGAAGATAGAACTATGCTCGAACTCCAAGAGGCGGATGCTTGGATTAACCAGCCTCGCCTATCATAATGATTATCTTAAGCTGGAACTGTCCTGGGCTTGGAAACCCACGAACAGTTCGGATGCTCCAGTGTCATTGCGCTAAAAGTCGCTCTAATATGAGTTTTTTGTCCGAAACCATATTGGAAAACAAGGACAACACTGATATTGCGTTCAAATGCGGGTTTTATGGCTGTTTTCCGGTTCCCCGCCAAGGCCACTCAGGGGGGCTATGTCTTTTATGGAAGGACAACATTAACATCAGAAGCATATCTTACTCTTCAAATCATGTGGCTGCATCAATCCACGTTGACCTCTCTCTGCCATGGACTTTTTTGGGTTTTTATAGTTGGCCAAATCAAAACGAGAAACAGAAATCGTGGGATCTTCTTTGCTCGTTGTGACATACAAGGCCTGGCCTCATCCTGCTTGGTGGCGATTTCAACGAGATTTTGTTCCAAAATGAAAAAAGCAGGGGAGTTCCTCGCTCCTCTGCCGCAATGTCTGGTTTCCAGGATGCGATTTCCAGGGCAGAGCTGTCTGGCCTTGGATTTACATACAACCCCTTCACCTGGTTTCGAGGGAATTCGGAAAGCACGTGCATTGATGAGCGTTTGGATAGATTTTTGGGCTCAATGGAATGGACCAACATTTTCAGAATATTCCATATATCTCACCTGGTTTCGATTTCTTCGGACCACTGCCCTATCGTCATTTACTTCTCTCACAGAGTTCACGATCATAGACATGGGAAACCCTTCATATTCGAAAGCTTCTGGGCAAAGGATCGCGAATGCGAAAAGATTTTCCGCTCAAACTGGAAGGGTGATAATTCATACATTTGTTCTAAACTCCACCAGATGGCATCTAAGTTGAGTTCTTAGAGCAATACTAAATTTTGTTAACCCGATAAGCATTGTGACTCAATTGAGAGACAGCTTAATGCCCTTTTAGCTCGACCACCGACTGATGCTATTCTCTCCAAAATCAGCTCTCTCCAAGACGATTTGGATGTCGCCCTTCATATTAAAGAGAGCTTATGGGCTATGCACGCACGCGAAGCCCACATTAAAGAAGGGGACGCCAATGCCCGCTACTTCCACCAGAAGGCTTCCGCTAGGCGCCAGAAAAACACTATTTCTTGTCTCTCATCTCTTGATGGGAGAACTGTATCCAATGTTGAAGGAATCCATGATATTATCTCGTGTTATTTTCAACAGCTTTATACTGCAGAGGATTCCACCATATCGGCCGAGGTAGAACCATGTATCAAACCCATGATCACTAATGCTATGAATCAACAACTCACACAAGAGATTTCAGATGATGTGATCCTACAGGCTCTGAAGCATATCTATTCCACAAAAGTCTCGGGTCCCGATGGCTTCCATGCTCTCTTCTTCAAGAAATACTGGCACATTATTGGTCCTGACATTTCTGCTCTTATGAAAGACATCTGGGTAGGGAAAATCAATCTATTCTCTATCAACGAGACCATTATCACCCTTATTCCTAAGATTAAGAAACCCTTATTGGCATCAGACTTCAGACCAATTAGCTTATGCAATGTCTCATATAAATTTTTTTCAAAGATTTTAGTCAACCGGTTGCACATATGACTTCTGTCCATCATCTCTGAAAATCAAAGCGCCATTATTGCAAAACAGCTCATCACAGATAAGGCTATTATGGTTCATGAGGTGTTCTATTCAATGAAAACATGCTCAGCCGCAAAAAGAAGAACTATGACATGGAAATTGGATATGACTAAGGCGTATGATATAATGGAATGACATTTCCTCCAGTTTGTTATGACCAAAATGGGTTTTTGTTCAAAATAGATTGATATGATCATGCACTGTGTTTCTTCTGTTTCTTTCAGGGTCAATATCAATGGTAGACTTTCACAAGGCCATTCCCCCACCCGAGGCCTTCGCCAGGGTGACCCCCTCTCCCCCTTTCTCTTCATCTTGGTGGCTGATGTTTTCTCCAACCTCATTACTATGACACCTTCCTCTAACTCGATTCAAGGGGCTAAGGTGTGTCAGATTAGCTCGCCAATTTTTCATCTCTTTTTTGCGGATGATTGCATTCTCTTCTCAATAGCCACACATGATGAATGTCGTTCCATCTGCATTGTGATCTGCCTTTACAAGAGAGCTTCTGGACATGCAATTAATCAATCCAAATCAGAAATCTCCTTCAAGCTTGGGTGTTCCACCGAACAAGAGAGCGGGACTTTGTCTTGCTGCAGGAATTCAGATGATTGGCAAACATGCTAAATACCTTGGGCTCCCCATGATTGCAGGCCGGTCAAAAAAAAAAGAATTTTTTGCATCCACGGCGGACAGAATTGAGAAAAGAATTCAGGGTTGGCCTCCGAAGAGAATCTCTAAAGCCGGGAAGGAAACTCTCATCAAGGCAGCTCTTCAATCTATCCCAAGCTATATCATGTCATTATTCAAGCTTCCCGATGTGATTATTGACCAGATTCACTCTTGTATTGCCAATTTCTAGTGGGGACATGTTAATGGGAGGAACAAAATTCATTGGATTGTCTGGAAGTCACTTTGTACCCCTAAAGCGAGTGGCAGCACGAGCTTCTGGGACCTCAACCTGTTTAATGATACCATGTTGGCTAGCAGGGATGACTCTTTCTAACTCAATCATCTTCTCTTTGCGCGCGGATTTTCTGCGCAAAATATTTTCCTCACTCTGATTTCCGTAACTCCTCTCTTGGCCCCCGACCCAGTTTCCTATGAAGAAGTATTTGGGGATCATGAAAATTGCTTGATAAAGGAATTGGATGGCGAATTGGGGATGAAACGAAAGTTAACATTTGGAAGGATCCTTGGTTGATTGACAAAGATGGCATGTTGGCTACTACCACAGTCTTTCTCGGATCCGAGGATGCCACTATCCGCTGCCTTTTCGATGATACTGGCTCTGGTTGGTGCTTGGAAAAAATTAACTCTTGGTTTAATGGAAGGGATGAAATGATTATTCTTAGCATTCCTTGTGTGATGGATGCGGGGCAGAACTGTCTCTTTTGGAGCAATGATACCTCATGATCCTATTCAGTGAAATCTGGATATAGACTTGCCCTTGACGCTCATATTAAGGATAGAGAGGGGCTCTGGAAAATTCTTTGGCACTTGGACGTCCCCCCCAAAGATCCGCTACTTCTGGTGGTAGATATGTACGGGCATCCTTCCCACCTTGAATTTCCTCTCCTCCCGCCATGTTACGGACAACCAGATATGCCTCCTCTGCTCGGGTGAGATGGAATCCCCTTTGTTCATTGTTCAGGGGCTATGGAGGTTTGGATTGCCTAGTGATCTATTACAGAGCTTATGCTGGATGTGGCGTCGAATCTCTCATCACTGCTGATGATGTGGTCTTCCTCTTTCACTACTGATAAGGTTGCCTCACTGTGCGTAGTGGCTTGGATCCTATGAGTTAGACTGAATGATTTCATCTTTAATCACACCTCAAAATCTTGTGGGTTCTGGATTGAACGAGCATCTTCCTGAATTTGTGGGTGGAAGCAGGCCGCTGACCAGAATGGGCTTTCTGATTCTAGACCAGTCGAATCTCGATGGGTTCCCCCTCCAGTCGGGATCTTCAAGATCAATGTCGATGCTTCTTTACCCAAGAATGAAGATGTTGGTATTAGATTGATGGTTAGGGATCATGGCGAAAAGATCATCGTGGCCAGACATGATCCGATCCACGCTTTCTGGGATCTCACGATTGCTGAAGCTCATGTTGTCCTTGCTGGTCTGACCTTTGCCTCAACATCATCAACGCCATTAACACAAATGAATTTGGCTTCCAATCTTTTGGTTTCCTCATCAGATAAATTCACTATGTCGCAGCTTTGCAGTTTGCACCTTCTCATTCATCAAAAGGGATGGAAATGAAGCATCACATCATCTAACCTCTCATTGTGTGTTTGGAGAAAATTACATACGGCTTGATTGCTTCTCTTTGTGAATGCTAGCTCTTGTTATTCCTAATCTTCGTGATTAATATCACTCTCTACGTTTGTCAAAAAATATATATATATTTAGAAAAAAAAATTAACTCGACCATTGTTGCACAGCTTTCAATAATTTTATTTCACAACTTTCACATATTATATACATATATATTCATGTATAAACTCATTTAGAAAAAAATCAACACTCATTCACAGTTGCACAACCCTCATTCATTTTTTTTACAACTTGCACATATTATATATATCTATTTTTTAAAAATTAAAACATTTAAAAAAACGTTTTAAAATAAACGATAACATGATATACACATATATATATATATAATAACTCATTATATATTAACAAAAAAAACGCACTCACACACTAATATTTGCACACCCCTTCTACATTATTATTTTCTTATGTTGAAACTTATATTTATTATATATACTATATATACATATATAAATCAATTTTTTTAAAAAAATCAACTCACCGACTCCAGCACACCCCTCATTAATTTTTTTACAATTTGCACATATTATATATATATCCACATATAAAAATCTATTTAGAAAAAAAAATAACACCCACCCACCGCTGTGCACCCCCAACCCCTCATTATTTTTTTTTAAAACTTGCACATATTATATATATATTAACATATATAAATCTATTTAAAAAAAATAAAGCATTAAAAGAAAGTTTTGAAAAAATGTTTAAAAAAACTTAAAATAAATCATTTTAAAATAAATGTTTAATACAAACTTAAAAATTAATGTTTAGAAAAAAAATCGATTTAAAAAAACATTTACAAAAACATCAATCTATTTAGGAAAAAAAATTAACACACCCACTCACTGGTGCAAACCCCCAACCCCTCATTAATTTTTTTTTTTATAACTTACAAATATTATATATATATATTAACATATAAATCTATTTTAAAACATTAAAAAAATGTTTAAAAACATTTTAAAATAAACTTTTAAAAAAAATGTTTTGAAAAAAAAAAGTTAAAAAAACATTTACAAAAACATACATATATTTAAAAAAGAAAAAGTAACACTCACTCATTGTGACACACCCTCAACTCCTCTTTAAATCTATTTAAAAATGTTTTAGTTGTAAAATGTAAATGTTGATAAAAAATAAACTAAACATTTTTAAAAAAAATGTTAAACATTTAAAAAAACTAAAAAACATTTTAAAAATATTTTAGATGAAATGTTAAAAACATTTAAAAAATGATTAAAAAAAAGACGGTAAAAAATAGGTTTTAAAAAAATGTTAAAAACTTAAAAAAAAGTTTTAAAAAATCATTAAAAAACATTTAAAAATTAACGTTTACAAAAAAAAAAACGTTTAAAAACGTTAAACAAAACATAAAAATGTTTTTGATTTATTAAATATTTTATTTTAAAAATAATAAAAGCCTACAAAATCCGGCCCGCAAGGGCCAGCCCGTGGCCCGACCTGTGGCCCGGCCCGAAAAGCCCGGCCTTGCTCGATGGTTTGGGCCGGCCTGAGGCCGGGCTCAGGCTGCCTCATTGGGTTGTTCAGGCCGTTCCGGTCCGACCCGAATAGTGGTTCACGACCCGATTTTTTGGAGAGCAGGTTCGGCCCGACCCGACCCGGTCCGGACCAGACCGAAATTACACCCTTATTTGAAGTAAACGTGATTAAGTGGATGTGATTGGTTATTATTGAACACACGGCAAACCTAAAGTAGCAGCGGCAAGCCAACCCAAGCAGCACCAACGCCATGGCAACCCGAAGCATCGTCCATTGGAGTGGTAGCAAGGACACTGCAAGGCCACCTTCAAAGCAGAACAACGCCAACTAATAGCAGCAAAACAACAGAGGCACTCCAAATGATCAGCAAGGACACTGCAAAGCCACCTCCACTAGCCCGCTTGCAGCAGACCAGCTGAGAGCACCAAACCCAGAAATAAATCAAAGGAACTGATTTAAAGAAAGCACTTAAATGAGTGACCATTTAGCATCTGCCGCCATACCCGAACTGTGCATATCAAAGAGAAAATATAGTAGTAGTTCGGCTGAAAGTGCAGCATGGGCAAGTTTGCTTCATTAATGTCCATTGATCCCTATAGCTATTCACGGCTGCAATTGTATGCAATTCCAGCCCTGGTCAGTTGCCTAATTAGGTCACTGTCTCCAGAGTTCTTCAGGTGTTCCACAATTCTATCAGCATAAGGTGATTTTAGACTAGCTCCCCTCTCTAGCATTAGCCCTGCAAGCTTTGCAGCTTCAACAAAATGACCCCCTTCACAAAGCCCAGATAATAAAATAGAACATGTATCAGATCCGAGAAAGTAAAAGTTCCTCACCCTCTCAAATTCAAAGCATGCATTAAACCCATCTAGCACCCGCCCTTTCAAACAAAGCTCCTTCATCAAAAGATTACATGCAAAGCCATCAGGCTTCATTGAACTAGCGAGCATTGTCTTGAAGAGCTTCTCAGCTTCCTCTAGTCTTTTGATCCTTAGCAGTGAAGCAATGAGCAAACTGTAGCATTCATCATTCGAAACACCGCCTCCAGCAACAAGCCTATCGATCAACTTGTAAGCCTCCTCCACACACCCTTCGGCACACAAACAATTCAACAAAATTTTAGATGTTGCCCAATTTGGAGCGCACCCATGAGCTTCCATGTGATCCAAAACGCCCAATGCATCCGCCAACTGCCTGTTCTCACAAAAACTACGAATAACAGACGCATAAGAAATAGCATTAGGGCTGCATGCACCACCCTCTTTTTCCATCGCCCTTAAGAATTCCCAACCCTTCTCTGCACTCCCAAACCTTAAAAAGCCATCAAGAATTATTGTGTATACCACCACATTAGGTCCGCAACCATGGTCATTCATAGTAGAAAGCAGCTTACAGGCATCTTCTAATCTACCAATACTACAAAACCCTTTAATCATTGCAATAAATGTCATCATGTTGGGTTGAAGATCAAAGAGACTCATCTCTTTCATCAAACGCTCTGCCACGTCCATATCTCTATTTTCACAAAACAGCTGTATAGCAAGATTATATAACGTAGTGTTGGGACGACAATTGAATTCCTGCATTTTTTTCAACAATGACAGACCCTCTTTTGCAAGCTTGGCTTCCTTGCACAACTTCAGAACAACTTGAAATGTCTTAACACTAACTAAACAACTGTCCACAACGTAAGCTTCAAAAACCTCACTTAAGACTCCAGGGTTTTGAGTGATTTGAAATAATTTGCAGGCTTTGAGATACATGTAAGAACTATGTCTGTAGTTGGATTGAATACCAGCCCATATGAAAAACCTAAGACCCAGTTGAGAATGATTCACGGAACATCTATTCATGACCTCAATCACGCACGAGGAATCCAGTTTACCCTGAACAGTTGCCAGGGTCCTCTCTATGTTACCTTGACCTCTCAGCAGGTGATCCCAAAATTTATCTGCGCTTGAAGATGTGCTGTAGCTTATGGGTGTCAACCAAGCGCTTTTGGATTTACAGAAACTTGAGGAAAACCGGGAAATTGAAAAAAATGCCACAGATTTGTAGAGATTCATGCTAATTAGGGATTTTGACAAAACCTAACCCCAAAACTGGAATAAAAAGCAAGAAGATGACGAAGAAACAGACTGAAATAATAAAAACACGTAAATTTTTTCACATCTGTACCAAAATATAGGGGATCAGAGCTGAGGCGGCTGGGAGACGGACGGACCGGTTTGAGGGAGAAATTGGTTCCACAATTGAGAATTTGCGCTGCGTGCGCAGGTAAGCCGATATGAAACATGCCGTTCGAAGTATAGGTGTTAGTTTGGATTAATCATTAAAATTAATGTTATTTTATTTTTTATTTACTAAAATAAGAAGTGGTGGGCAAAAAAACCACTTAAATCAGGCCAAAGCAAACCAAAATAATGGTTTTTTTTTATTGCAGGTTGGTTTGTGATGCAGATTGAATTGACCTTTTCGGTTTGATGTTTAGTTCAAGTGTCAAACCAAACTGCATATGTTAAACAGAAATGCATCTATTTAAAAAAGCATTATTTTTTAATTTCCTATCGCCTCAGCCCATACATCAATTCCTTAATCCAAACCCTCTCTAATTTTATATTCGGTCACCATTAACAAATAAATGTTATATTTTGATAGAAAGTCAATTATAATATCACGTCACTGTGTCGATGATTATATGTAAATTTAGTTCAAATTATCACCTAATCATTATAAAATAGCATGAATCCATATTTATGACTTGTTCGAGTTGTGTTGGGTGTCATCGAACAAGGCATCAGACACAACTGATGTTCAATGATTTTGGTTTCCTCTGCCTGAAAGCACACATGGGTGATACTTGGTTTCTAGTTGATGCTTCACCGGTGGGTTTTCTGGCTTATAAGGCTCTGGAGGGTCGGTGCCATTTGTCAATGGAAAGATTGTTGGGTTCATGGTTCAACGAGCTTGGGAGTCATTCACCGCTAGTAGACAATGCTTGTTGAGGCAATGTTCCGCTAATGACTTGTCATCATGGCATTATTGTTTAGGGTTTCAACTGGATTGGTTTTGGCATGCTGGCGAGGGTCTGTGCCCTTGTTGATTTTAGTTTGCTCCAACCATTCCTTGGATCTCTGATGATCTTGCGTTGTGTGGGCTTGTGAGTTTATTGCACCGTGTGTTTGGTTAATCTCTTCTTGTTGTTTGTGCTCGATTGTGACCATTGGTTGGGCCAAACCTTGTATTTCTCTTGATTATTTTAGGGTTGGCTCCTAGGAATCAATATCATTTGTTGGGGTTGCTCGTGCTTGTACTTCATTGTTATTTTTTAATACATATTTACTATTACCGTTCAAAAAAAAACATATTGACATAAAAAAATAGGTTAATCTGTAATTTGAACCGAACCAAACCACAAATTAATAGTTCATATTTTTTTTAGTCCGAATCAAATTGAAAATTGTGGTTTGGTTTGATTTTTAGTTAAAATCAAACAAAACCAACCCACACCCACCCTTCGAAATAAGAATTTAGTAATGTTATTTACAGAAATAAGGGTATCAAACCAGATATTCCAATTTATTATATGTGGTCCTCATCACACCATCAACTGTACTTCATTGATAAAACACATAAAGTCTGAATGCATACCATTTGATAGAACATGAAGTCTGTTGCAAAGCATTTTGAGTTTAATTGTTCTTAAAACATTTGGGGCATGGGCTTGGTACAATGGCATAAATAGAACATGTTTCATAGAATATTTTCTTAAGTAATTTCACATAACATATATCCACAAAACACATAGCTTGACAGTAATAGTTGCTGGAAGACTTTTGGAGAGAGAAAATAATAATAATGGTCATCACATTCAATTCATTCAAAGAGGGCGACACCCTACCTTTATTCCCCCATTTAATTCGGTTAAAAGAAATTATTTGAGGAGAGACCAAAGGGGGGCGAGGGTAGGCTATAAAACGGATCTCCCCTAACAGTTTTCATCATCGGTTTCTCAAGAAACACATCATCATCTTTGAGTGTAATATTTTGTGAGGTGTTTCTCCATATATTCAAGAGAGAATATTTTGAGTGTTTTCTCCTTGTAATTAAGAGAGAGTTTGTACCCGCATTTTACCATAGTGAGATCCTTATATTTTCCCGTGGTTTTTTACCCCTTTCATTTGAGGGTTTTTCCACGTTACATTTGATGTTCATTTTATTTCTGCATTTTTGAACTTTATTTTTATCTCGTAATTATCATTGTACCGAAGGGACAATTATTTCTGATCCTAAAAAGTGGTATCAAAGGCGTGATTTTGGCCTGAGGAGATTTTGGATTGTCGGTGTGTCCAAATAGCGGTAAAATTCGAGATCGAAAAATTCAATAGAAATAATTTTTCATTATGGGAAATTAAGATGTAAGCAGTGATGGGGAAAGATAATTGCCTACAAGCGATTAACGAAAAACCGGTGGGTGTGATGAAGGAGAAATAGAATGACATGGATGAAAATTCTATTGCCAACATCCATTTGGCTTTGGCAGGTGGAGTCCTATCAAGCATTGCAGAGAAAAAGACGGTGAATTTTTTTTTGCAATACTCTGACAAAGTTGTACGTGGCAAAGTCACTCAACAAAAAAAAATTCTCAAGTGAAAATTATACACTCTTCAAATGGTGGATTCATCAATTAGTGATAGACAACCTCAACACCATCAATACCCTATTTTCTCAGCTTACAACTTTGGGCTACAAAATTGAGGATACTGAACGTTTGAAGATTCTGCTCCAGAGTTTTCCAGATTCATATGATCAACTTATCATCATCTCACCAATAATATCCAAATAGATACGTTTCTCTTCAATGATGTTGTGGTTGTGGTTCTTGAAGAAAAAATTCAACGGAAGAACAAGGAAGACATACAAACAACTTCGCACCAAGTGGAAGCTCTGTCAATAAAAAGAGGAAGAATAATAGAGCGTGGTTCCAATGGGAGCCAAAATCTTGGAAGGTCTAAATCAAGGATCAAGAAGAAAAATTTCAAATGTTACAATTGTGGTAGAAGGGGCATGTTAACAAAGACTATTGGAATAATAAGGGTGGTGAGAAGAACTCTCAAGGAAATGTGGCGGGTACATCTAGAAATGGAGACATACTAGTCAATGAAGTGGCGATGACTATTAAAGGTAGACAATATCTTGACGACACATGGATTATTGAATTAGGAGAAACATGACACATGACATATCAATGATAATGGTTTGATCAATATGAAACTATTATAGAAGGACTTGTGTAAATGGGGAACGATCATACCTTGAAGATCATTAGAGTCGACACCATCAAATTGAAGATGCAAGATAACATAGTTCAAACCATTCAAGGAGCACACCATGTGAAGGGACTCAAGAAGAACATTTTGTCCTTTGTACAATTTGGTAATATTGGATGAAAGACTCACACTGACAAAGGGATGATGAGGATTGTAAAGGGAGTTCTTGTCGTGATGAAGTCAAAGAATATCTCAAAGAACCTGTACATGCTTATGGGTGAAGCGTATAAGGAAGTGGAGATAGTTGTCTCATCAAATATGTTGACGGAAGTGTTGATGATGTTATGGCATCAGAAGCTTGGCCATATCTCCAAATGAGGCCTGAAGATTCTTTTTGACCATAAGTTGTTATCTGGGATTAAGAAGGTATCTATACCATTTTTTAAGCACTGTCTTTTGAATAAGCAACACATGTTGAAGTTCGGAACGTCAACAACGAGGAGCAAGGAGATCTTGGAATTGATCCATTCTGATGTTCGGCAAGCACCGGTTGTATCCCTGGGAGAAGCAAGGTACTTTGTATTTTTTATTGATGACTATTCTAGGAGATGTTGGGTGTTTACAATCAAGTGGAAAGTGGATGTATTTGAAGTCCTGAAAACATTCAAAGCACAAAAGGAGCTTGAATTTGAAAATAAGATCAAGTGTTTGAGGACTGACCATGGTGGAGAATATACAAGTAAGAAGTTTGATTCTTTTTGTAAACAAGAAGGCATCAAGAGAGAGTTCATGGTGACATAAAATCCTCAACAGAATAGAGTGGCAGAGTGGATGAATAGAACCCTGTTGGACATAAGAAGGGTGATGTTGAAGACTGCAGGAGTTACCAAGAAGTTTTGGGAAGAAGCAGTGAATACTTCATTCTATGTGATCAATCAATCCCCTTCAGTGGAAATTGAACTAAAGACACCAATGGAGATGTGGACTGGTAAACCCACTGACTATTCTCAATTACATACATTTAGAAGTCACGTATATACACTGTTTAATGACTGAGAAAGATAAAAGTTGGACTCAAGATCCAGGGAATGTATCTTATTGGGATATGCTGATGCTGTGAAGGGGTATCGTTTGTTGGATCCCACTTCCCACAAACTTATCATCATCAAAGATGTCATTTTTGCAGAAGACAAGGTTAAAATGATGATTAATAAAGACACAAATAAAGAGAGTACAAAAAATACAATAGTCGAGGTGGAGGATGAAACAAAGGAAGAACCAATTTTCTTTGATACATTACCAGAGCATCATGATCAAATACATGATGATATTGGACTCCAACAGTCAAATTAAGAGAAAAGAGCACCGATATGGCACTCAAATTATGTCAATGAGAGAAATGTTTTTTATTTATTATTGACAGAGGATGGTGAACCATCTTCTTTTATAGAGGTGACCCAAAGTCCAGTCATATCTTCATGAATGGTGGTGATTTAGGAGGAACTTGAAGTTATGCACAAGAACAAGACTTGGAATTTTGTTCCATTACCTCATGGAAGGAAGGCTATTGGGAACAAATGAGTCTACAAGACCAAGAGGGATGAAATAGACCGAGTAGAAAGATACCGAGTAAGATTAGTGGTCAAAGGATATGATTAAAAGAAAGGTATTGATTTTAATGAAATATTTTATCCTTTTTTTAGATTGATGACTCATAAGTGTATTTCATGCATATATTTTATGGTATTTTAATGTATTGTTTTTTGTATTTAAATGAATAATCTTGCCAATTTTGGAGCTAAATGACTTGTTTTATGTTTTATGGTAGTAAATGATTAATATTTGAAAAAGGAACAAAAATGAATGAAATTTGGAGCAAAAAGACACTTCGCACCGCGAGAAAAGCGAAGCGGCGCGACAACAGATTTTTGAAGATGAAACAGAGCTGGAAACTGAAGCAGAATGATCACACGATGTGTAATTAAATTACACATCATGAATTTTTCAAGAGGAATTTTCCACACATGACAAGTTGTGACTTCCATATACGCTATGAAATACTATTACACACCATGTAACTACATTACACGATGTGACATTTTTTGGGACAGGATTTCAGAGAAGATTTTTCTGAGATCCAAGACGAACATAAATTAAGAGATTACACATCATGTAACCAAGTTACACATCGTAACGATGACGATGCACTGAAAAACAAAGACATTGTGGAAGAGGATCTGACAGGATTTCCTATAAATAGATACCATCATATTCCCTTCCAAAGAACTCTGAGACTAGTAAGAGAAAGTGTGACACCAATAGAGTTCGTAGAACACAAAGTGACGATCTGGGGGTCCCACTTCACCACCATTCTTCGCCGTCTTTCTTATTCAGGTACCCATGATTCTATTTATCATCATTCCCAGCATGAACGAATAGTCTTATTAGTGTCGAGTGATGTGATTATAGGTGGATTCATTGCTAGGTATTTTCTTCATTTTATTATTCATGTTTTGGATTAATGCAACATTATTTATCAATTCCAAATCTATTTTTTTCGTATTGCATGACCACTGCTACATTCTTAAAGTTATATATTCATTTCATCAATTAATCATCTTAGTTTTTGTATGACCATTATGAAATATGGGTAGGTTATGTTTAAACAAGGTTTTGGGTCAACTAGTTTTGTGTTTTCACTAAGTAGATGGCCATTCTAAAGGTACAATCACGCGATTGGGGTAGGATACCCAGACCAAGGACCCCTGATGGCCTAATTCCAACACCAAAACTAGATAAATTCATTTTCAATTAAATCCCTAGCACAAGAACCTGAAATTCACTGATCCTGGCATGCCTCTATTTTGATATCAACCCCAATCCTTGCTGTATTATTTCACTTTCTCCAACCAACCAAACAATTGAAATTTCAGATTCTTTAATTAATTTAGAACATACACTCCATCCCTATGGGTTCGACACTCAGACTTGTTAGATACTACATTTTTAGTTAGTTTTATTGAGTTTTTATAAATTACTAAATTTGTTTAGCCTCATAGGAATTAATGACACCCCATGGGCTATCAATGACTATTTAGGTAGTTCTGGAGATGTGTGCTACAAACACTCTACATCTAGAATAACTAGATGTGAAAACAACTTTTCTCTATGGAAACATTGATGAATAAATCTATATGCTCCAACTATAAGGTTTTTTTGAAGAAGGTAAAGAGAACTTGGTTTGTAGGTTGAAAAAATATTTATACGGTCTCAAAAAAGCGTCGAGGTGTTGGTACAAGTGATTTGATTCCTATATCATGATCCTTGGATACAATAGACTTAATTCAGATCCTTGTGCATATTTCAAGGGTTTAGATGGTAATGATTTTATCATTATACTTTTTTATGTGGATGACATGTTGGTTATAGGCCCCAACAATGATCAAATCTTAGAGATGAATACACAACTTGCTAAGGAGTTTAATACGAAGGACTTGGGACTCGCAAACAAGATTCTTGAGATACAAATCCAACGAGATGGGAATAATGGGAACATTTGGATATCATAGAATAATTAGTTGAGAAAATTCTTCAAACTCTTAAACATGAAAGACTGTAAGAAAATCTCTACCTTTATTCCCATTAATTTCAAATTATCCTCCCTGATAAGTCATAGTAGTGAAGCAGATATGATGAAAATGCCTCGAGTGTTGTATGCATCAGTAGTGGGGATTCTAATGTTCTCTATGATTTTTATTAGACCTAAAATTTCACATGTAGTGGGAGCAATTTTCATGTGGGTTTTTACCCCTTTCATTTGGGGTTTTTTTGCACATTGCATTTAGTGTTCATTTTATTTTTTCATTTTTTCACTTTTATCTTTTAATTATCGTCGTATCGAAGCTCCAATTATTTATGATCCTAAAATTAGTTTCCAAAGGTAACTATGAAACATTTGGACCATAAAATATATAAACACATGACATATGTGTTGGGACTAATGAAACCCCCTGATTACTAGAAGTTATTCACCAGAATATACACAACAAAAACAAAGAATCGAAACAAACCCATGTACATGATGTACCAGAACATAAAAGATAAATTACACCTATTTCACCACACTGAAATTCACAATTCAAAATAAAATAGACAAAATATTCCAAAATAAAAACAAAAAAAGAAAATAAAGGCAAAGAAAACACGAGTTCTATGTGGTTCAGACTTGGTCCTACTCCACAAAGGGAACACTATAATACTTTTATTCAAGTAACAAATGATGATTACAATAAAAAAAACTTATCAAAGAAATACCTACACCATAACAATATACTAGATCCTAAATGGTGCAATAAATTTCACCATATTTTGATCTTCATGAAGTGTATGTTAACTTGGATCAGATCATCATGGGAATCCATTCACTCAGTAAAATAATTCCACCACCTTAAATTCTCATTCTGGTGAACAATACACACTTTTGAGAACTCTAAGAGTTAAATTTTACATATCCTTTTGAACACCCTTACATATCAACAGTGTGTGCTGAGCTGACTCTTATGTTACTTTAGAAATGACTGTTATGTATCCCAAAGTTGCATCTCATGAAAACCATTTGCATCAATGCACTTATCTTCAGACTTATCAAAGTAGCTTCTGATTTCATACCTTTTATTGACATCTTCTAGTATAATCGCTCCTAGAATTTCAGACTTTATCATTTCCACTCCACCATCTACATACATTTTTGAAAATTAGACATCCAAAATCTATCCTTTCATTAGTTTTAATGACTTTTCCAAAAAATGGTTTTCGCATGGCTGAACCTAAAAATATCCCACATAAGAATCATTTTTATAATTTATCACCAAGTACTTTTTTAGTATCGATAAACCTCTTCCACTCTCAATCCTCCTTTAAAGCAACATGGTTCCCACAATATTCTTTCGGTTATCCCAGCCTGACTGAGGTGAAACATCACCTCAAAAGATCCTAGACAACAACCTTAGTTAGCATATCTTTCAGATTCCAAACTCCATCCACATCCCATAGATCCAACACTTTTTCCTTCAATAACTTTCTAATGGAGTTATATTTCAACTTAATATGCTTTTTCTCAAAATGAAACATCAGATTGTTAGCCAAGTGGATCACACTATGAGAATCATAGAACAACGTTCTAACCTATTACCTTCTTTCTAGATCTTCAATCAAAACCTTCATCCAAATCAACTATAGTGACCCACTCCTTTTACACATATTATTACATGATCTTTAACATAAATATATAATAAATATAATAAAAGTATTGAGGGGCCTAGTGTGTTTATAAGACTAGGTACATAAAACATCAATATGAAACTAAAATAAACATATTTATTTTAATCTCCATAATGAGCCCCTAAACCCCTTTGAGATCTTAAAGATGCATATGATAAACTGGGGAATACATAGACAAAAGGGATGAGGTAAAAATCCCTTTTAGGGAGTAAACATGTAAATGAAGTATATCGTATGAGTTAGAAGGCATAACATGATATCATAAAAGACAAGGATCATGAATAATTATATGGAAGAATAACATAAAGAACATGATATCATAAGATCATGGAAATATAGGAATTTATAAACAACATAAAACATGACATAAGAATAAGTCAAATCTAACTTCTATGAAAACATCACATGATGGACAGAGTCCCATCATGGATTAGGTTTACTCCCTAATACCATACATTATGTCTCATGAGACAAAAAAATTACCCAATTCATTGGAGCACTATCTATGTACATACATCATAACATGTACATGATTATGTGTTCCAAAAATGGAAATCAATCATAAGACATAAACATACGAATTAACCATAGAAATAATTGAGTTGCATAATCTTGCCTCATATCATAATCAAAGGAAATTTCATAAAGTTTCCAAATAGAATAAGGAATTAAATACTATGGAAGTTCATATATGATTAAATAAATATAGTTCTCAAAGTATAGTTTTCATTTTGGAATAAATATTTTTAATGGAAACTATATAAAAGGATTAAGGGATAAAAAAGTTCCCCTTAACTGGGGTTGATTTTATAGAGGGAATTTGAGAAATGAACTTAAGGAAAGTATTAAACCATAAAAGGAAGGGAGAATAAGATAAGTAAATATGTAAGAAAAATATATATAGAATTTATAAGAATTAAATAACATCAAATAGAGAGATATATAGTGAGTTAGAGATAGAAAAGTCATAACCCAAAGAAAAAGGGTGGTTCGAATAGAGCCCTTAACTTATATTCTAGAATCATTATGCACTTACACTCAATGTATTGAATAATAAAATTCAATTAATTAATTAAAAATTAAGAACCTTTTATATATATATTTTATTTATTATAAATTTTTATGTTTATTTATAACCATTTAAATGATATATAGTGTTCAATTTTGTTGTTCTGAGAGCATTTGTTTTCTGGTTCCAAGGTTGGATCACTTGTGGATAATTATTGATGTTCTTGTAAAATGAGACTAAAAATCCAGAACTGAAATGAAATAGTATTCATTCCATTATATAAATTTAAATGGTCCCAATTTCCTTTTTTTCCAATGTAGGGATGATTTATTTTGTTTAAACATTAAAATTATACAGTTAGTTCATTAAGGTGGTTTTACCAACTATCAAAAACTAGTTTCATTTTATTTAATATTATATCTGTAAATTAATTATAGAACATGAAATAAGTTATAATATACTTATTATCATCTTATTTATCCATAATAATATTGTTATGACTATATTTTATAGCGGTGGGGAAAATGAAGTATGTTGTTCATAGAGGCGTTAAACCAACTGTACTGTAAACAACGTTTTAGTTTTAGGAACAAAATAAGTGAGAGTATAAGATAAAAATACCACCATAATAATAACATATAAATATATTTAAGATACTGATGCTATTGTGTTTAGGTGTATGGGGATCATACGAGGGTGGTATAAGAAGAATAACATTTAAAGAGATTAGTCAATAATCTCACATATTCCTTTGGTTGTCTCCTCTTAGGCTACCCCTTAAAGCTCCTTGAAATAGTCATTTGGTGAGACAAAAAACACTAGGATGTGGGGGAGAGTATTGGGTATAAATTTGGAAATATACAAGGCTTATAAGTTGCGAGTAGAAGGTTTGGTGATGAGTGATATTTATAAGGGGAGGAGAGAGATATTTTTTAATATTATAATCATTAGTTTATTATTTTGGATCAAGACTATTAATAGTATTGAATATTATGACCATATATTGTAAATGGTGCATGTGAGTTAGAACTAGTGGGAGATTACACCATCCATGACTAAAAAATGCATGTATTTAACTTATAATGTTAAATACCGCAATTTACCACATTTCATTATTCACTAGAAATTCAACTATTTTAAAAAAATACAAAAAATTCACCCTAAACATTATTTGAAATGTATATTTAAAAAATGAAATCAATTTTATGATTTTTTTCTAAATATTATAAATCTATTTTTTAATTAAAATCCTCATTTATTTGAAAAATACAAATTTTAATGTTAGGGTCAATTTTTCAACCCTTAAAAAATTACTTATGGTCTCATAAAACCATATGATCATTATAATACACCTTAATATTAATTTATAAATCAATTTTATGAAAATAAACTTTATTTTAAATCAATATATTTATTATAAAAGTGAAATTAAAACAATTATGTTTTACAAAAATAAAAACCCTTAATTTATCAGTTTTAAAGAATTTATTTATTTGTAACATATCATAAATATATGATATTTTCATTTTATATGATACCTAAATATTATTTTACACTTCTATAGGTGAGGATACTATTCTAACATTCTGGTTACTATTTCTAATAGTCATATAACTATTCCAACAGTCAGGTTACTATTCCAATGGTCAGATTACTATTATAACGGTTAGATTTATAATGATCATATATGTTTCCCACTTCCTATAAATAATCCATTTTTCATTCATTATTCATTCACTTATATTTTCTATCAAGGTTATATATTTTCATTTTCAAAATGTATATTGCATTACTAATATTCTGCTTTATTTTTACATTTTTTTGTGAGTTTGATTATTTTGGGGGATTGAGAAGATACAAATTTTCCTATTATTATTATCTTATTTTCTATTTTTTCCCCATTATAATACTTTAAATTCTTATGGGAATTTTTATTCACCAAATGTAACATTCAAATTAATATAATGAAGTGTTGTTTGTTTCATCATTTAGTGAATATTATTTATACCACATTACTAAATTTGACACAATTATAAGAAGTGAAATTACATTGATAAAATTTGGAGTCATTACATTCTCACCCCTTAAGAAATTTCACCATAGAAATTTCATTTTATATACTAAGTTGAAAACAAGTGAGGGTACTTTTTTTTCATGTATTCCTCTGGTTCCCATGTTTCCTACCCATACTTATAGTTTGACTATAGTACTTTGACTATGTGAGTTTTCTTATTGCATAGAATGTTATCTCTATAGTCCAAGATCTTCACCACCTAATCCTAATAAGAGAGATCATTTTCTAGCTACACCACCTCTAAATTCATTACATTTGAGGTATCTGATATGTACTCACTCAAGAGGGATATATGGAATACATCATGTACTTGAGAAAGGTTTGGTGGGAGTTCTAGTCAATGGGACACAAATCTAATGTGATTAATAATATCAAAGGGGATGATGTACCTGGGACATACCTTTCCCTTCTTCCCAATTATCATTACTCTCTTTAATGGAGATATGTATAGGAACACTTTATATATGACCTCAAACTTTAGGTCTCATTGACAATTTTCAAAATAGCTCTTCTGTCGAATTTGAGTTTTCCTGATGTGATGTTGAATGGTCTTAACCTTTTCTACAATCTCATAAAATATTTCAGGACCCAGTAGTCTGTGTTTTCCAAATTCATCTCAGAATGAAGGTGTTCTGTATTCATTCTCATAAAAGTATTCATATGTATCCATTTGAATTTTTGAGTGGAAACTATTATTGTACGAGAACTTGACCATAGTAAGATTCTGATCTCATCCTAATTTGAAGTCCATTTAACATGATCTTAACATGTCCTCAAGTGTATAGACAGTTTTCTTAGACTATACATCATTTTAGTGGTAATAAGTTATACTAAAGTTTAAATTAGTATTTAGAGCATGTTGGATACTTTTACATAACTTGAAGGTAAACCTCAGATCTCGATCATATACAATCGATAGTGGTGTTCCATGTAGGCTTACCACTTCTTTTATGTTTATCCTTATATGTTGATCAAGTGAGAAGTCCTATCAAATTGTAATGAAGTGACCGGTCTTTGTAAGATGTTCCAAGAAAACCCATATAACATTATTTCCTCTTGATATCTTTGGAATACCAATGAAAAAGTATATGGTGATGTTTTCTAATTTCCATATATATATGGGTAATGGTTGCATCATCCCCTTGGATTTTTTTTATTTTAGTTTCACTTTCTGACATACCAGACACTTTGATGTCTATATCAAAATCTCTTTCTTTATATTTTTATACCAATAGTGCTCTCAGAGATCTTAATAAATCTTTATGCTTACTAGGTAGCTGGAGAATCCCGATCTATGTGCACCATTCAAAAAGTCCTTATTTATCTTAGGATTTGATGGTACACATATCTGTGACCCAAATATTACAACTCTTTCTTTATCAATTTTGAAATCCAAGGATTTCCCTTTTCTTATAACTTCCACCTTCTTCTATATTTCCGCATTATCTCTTTGATCATCCTTTATATTCTCCATAAGGGATGGTTGAGCAACTGTTTATAAAATGAATGATGATGTTCCTTATTTTATGATCCTCATGTCCATCATTTACAAGTATAAAAAGATTGGATACTTTTAAATTCTCATCATTGATAAAGTTTCCAAATCCTTTTTTCTTAGAGTATCTACCAATTTATTTTCTTTCCTATTATGATAATGTATTGAATAGTTATAGTCCTTGATCAACTCTAACCATCTTTTCTAGCGCATATTAAGATCCTTTTGTGTGAATATATATTTGAGGCTCTTATGATCTGTATATATTTCACACTTCTACCCATAAAGATAATGCCACCAAATATTCAATGTGAAGATCACTACAACTAACTCTAAATCAGGAATTGGGTAGTTTTTCTTATGAACTTTCAGTTTCCTTGGGGTATATGCTATCACTTTATCATTCTGCATTAGTACACAACCTAAACCCTTATTTATAGCATCACTGTATACCATAAAATGTTCCCCACTTTTGGGTAGTGTAAGTACTAGTGTAGTGATAAACATCTTTTTAAATTCCTTGAAGATCTCTTAATACTCATTGGTCCAAAAAAAATTTACTTCCTTTTGAGCTGACTTAGTAAGCGGTTTTGAGAATCATGATAAGTTTCTCAAAAATAGTCATTAATACCTAGCTAGTCCAAAGAAACTATGGATATCCATTATAGATATTGGTTTGGGCCACTCTTCAATCTCCTTTATCTTATAAGGGTAAAAAAATATCCTTTTTTTGTGATAACATTCCCCAAGGATGATACTTCCTCTATCTATAACTTACAATTACTATACTTTTCATATAGATTCTCAATTTGAAAAGTCTTTATCACAATATTCAAATGCTCCTAATTATCCTCCTTAATCTTAGAGTATATTAGAATATCATCTATAAATACTACCTCAATTATTTCGAGGTAATCTCTAAAGACTCTATTCACTAAGTCCATAAATATTTCTGGAGAATTAGTGAGCCCAAATGGAATCACTATGAACCCATAATTTACATATCTCATTCAAAAGAAATTCTAAGGAATATATTCCTTCTTTACATTAAATTGGTGATATCCCAACTGAAGGTCCACCTTATAGAAATACTGGCCCCACATGGTTGATCAAATAATTCATATATCCAAGAGATGAGGTACTTCTCTTTTATCATGATTTTTTTGAGTTCATGATAATAAATGAAGAGGCATATTGATCCATTCATATTCTTTATGAAGAGGAATAACACACTCCATGGTGAAACACTTAGGTATATAAAACCCTTTTCTATATTATCTTGTAACTGATTCTTTAGTTCTTCCAACTCAATGGTAGCCATTATGTAGGGAGTCTTATAAATAGGTAGATATCCAAGTATAAGTTCGATTGAGAACCCAAACTATCAACTAAGAGAAAGACCAAATAACTCTTCATGGAATACATCAATATAATCCCTCATAATGAGAATGTATTTGAACATGATTTTCTCCTTTATTTCAATCATTTGAGCCATATATTGTTTCTTATAAGGCAATAACATCCAATCTTGATATGAAGATTCCAAAGTAGATTTATGATCTTCCTTACACTTTAATATAATCTGAGGATGACTCGGGATGTGAAGATTGATATCTCTCCTGAAATTTGACGTTGTCTTTAGATAAAGATTCCGATCATCTCTTTTTTGAAGGATAATGGGCTATGAATGTCTCGGATTGTTTTGGAGAGTTTACTGGGATTTTTTTCAGCAGACCTTCTGGGTGAAAATTTCCTAGAAATATGGTTCTCTGGTCTAAATGGTGAAATTC
Source organism: Viscum album (assembly GCA_963277665.1). Lineage (NCBI taxonomy): Eukaryota > Viridiplantae > Streptophyta > Magnoliopsida > Santalales > Viscaceae > Viscum > Viscum album. The sequence continues at coordinate 2,106,346,182 of OY728152.1, forward strand.
CAGAAAAAATGGCTAGGGCACTGATTTTGAATGCGGGTTGCTGGTGTATCTGGCAAGCCAAAAATAAAGCCAGATTTGAAGGCCTTGTTTCTACAGGAAGTTTTATTTTCACAAGAACCAATTACCTCCTGATTGATTTGGTTAGTGGTTACAATGACTAGATTCATTCCCCCTCTCTGAGAAACATACAGGTGAGTATGCCTTTAATACATTATCCCAGTTTTGCTTTAAGAGGAAACTGGGTTTGCTGGTCTCCTCCAAACGTGGGTTACAAACTCAATTTTGATGGTTCTTGTATTTTGGGGATTATGCGTTGTGGAGGGGTGGTCCAGGATTATAAAGGGAGTGTTCTTATTGATTTAACCACCTATTATAGAAAGGGGAACTCCATTTAGGCAAAGGAAAATGCAATGTTCACAGGTCTTAAATTGTGTGGCCAGAAAAGCTTTAATCTTGAGCAAGTTGAAACTGATTCCAGGATTATTCATGACTCTATGCATGGTATTATACCCACTCCTTGGTCGATTACCTATATAACAAGGAAATGTAAGGGCAGCATCAACAACAACACTCAGGTTGTTCATACATGGAGTGAGGGAAATAAAGTGGCAGATCATCTTGCTTCCATGGTGGTGGCAGACCAAGGGAGCAATGTTACCTGTTTTTACAGCATTATTCAACTAAAATTGGAGGGGATTGAACTAATTAAAGGATATCAACTCTATATTCATTATTTTTTGCCTCCTTAGGCTTGTATTTTTTTGGACTTTCCCATGGTCCTGTTTTGTTATGGTTTTTTTTTCAGATAATAAGAAAATGCAGCGTCTTTAGATAAAGACAAAAAATCCATTCCCAAAATAGCATCAAAATCCACTAAAGGAAGTTGTAAAAGATTTTATAGGAGGTTTAGTTAACAAACATTTATGAGGGAGGAGTTATATACTAGGGATACAATAATTACTCTATTTTCTATTTTATATTCTCACAGATAGCTCAACCCCCATGTTTTGAGGTGGTGTTTGAATATTCCCAATAAACTTGAAATATATGAAAGAATATGTATAATTAAAATAAAATAGTATGTTTGATATTATTGAATTAATATCTAACATACATGTCACCACATCATTTTCGGGATACACCCCAGTAGTAGTGGTAGCATATTCCCTTCCTTACTCTCTAGGCCTTACATGTTGTTATAATTTATTATCTCCAACAACCCTTGGCTTAGGGAATTGGAATGTATAATTTCCATGTTCCTTTTTATTGAAAAACTATACCAAAGTTTGAGTTTTTATCTAAACCTTTTTTACTCAGTCACATTAGTGAGATTATTCATACCCCTTCTACATTTATTAGCTTAGTTCCCCTCTTTTACACACTTGAAACATCTCTCAGTTCCCTTAAGATAGTTTCTAGGATACTTCTTCCCACATTTTAGACATATGGGTAGTTTATTTTTCTTTCCTCTAAGGAATTTATCCATTGAAACCCTGAAGAAAACTCTATTTTATTCTTTTTATCACCAATCCCAAGAGACCATCGAGAATATCTAATCACTATATTGACCTTGAGAGCAAAAAATATAATCTCTTCATAGTTTTTAAAGTCTCAAATACCTAAATATTTTTACAAACATGAATTGAATATACTAAATGAGTAGCCCAACTTACTTTTAGTGATGATGACAAAGCCATAGGTGTATCATGAAATATTTGTGAAGTTTTCCTAATATACCTTGATAGAACCATATTCCTTTTTATTTAATTCAAGGAACTCCCCCTCTATTTTAAGATGGAGAGTTAAAGGAAAATATTTATTGAAAAATATTTTTTGGAATCCTTCTAATTCTATGGAATCATTTTTTTCCTTGGACTTCATGTTCTTTATCAGTTTACACCATTGATTGGATTTCCCTTCAAGGTGATCGACAACCATCACGACTTTATCTTGTTCTAAAAATTGAAGGATATATAATATATTCTCAATGGAGTTAATCCATTATTCTATAATGAAGGGATTAGAATATCCACTAAAGGTGGGAGGCCTTTATCACATAAAGGAGTCAACTACAAATTAAAATTTATTAGGAGAAGGAGGTAATTCCACATGTTTTAAGTTATTATTCATAACATGAGTTAGCTGAGCTAGTAATTCCATGAAGTTATCATCTCCCACTCCTATAAGGTTTGTCACATCATTAGAGAAATCATCACATTTACTATCACATTGGTTGTTAGTATAGTTCCTCCAATTTCATTCCATCAATTGAAAAAAGGAATGAGAATACTTAACCTAACAATATATTCAAGTCCTTCATAATGGCTCATAAAGAGTTTGTGAATTTTCCAAAGCATATCCCTTGAGAGTGTCAAAACAGGTGTATAGTAAGGCCTCTTTTTCATACACCAAGTGATGATCGAGTTAATAACCAATGAAACCTTTTGGTGTTATTAACCAAAGGTACAACTGTGATAGAGCCACATCCACTTGTAGTATCTAGAAAAGGATATAATTTCTTGGAAACTACACACTTTATACTTCACTATGATTTCAGGGTATTATCATATACTTAGAATTACCCCTAGGGTTCTAACTAAATTAGTATAGTCATAATCTCCCAAAATAAGTAGACCTTACCTATGATAATAACTGTAGAGACCCAAGAATTTTAAACACACTATTACATGATTTTAACATAAATATCTAATAAATACAACCAATGTATTGAGAGGCCTAATGTATTTTAAAGACTATATACATAAGGCATTAAAATGAGACTAAAATAAAATGAATTTATTTTAATCTCCATAATGAGTTCATAAATCAACTTGATCACTTAAAACTATACAGAATAACCTAGGAAATACATAGAAAAAAGGGTGATCTAAAAAGCCCAATATGGGAGTAAACATGGAAATGAAGCATAACATATGAGGCAAAAAACATAACATGATATCATAAAAGGCAGGGGTCATGAATAATAAAATGGGTGAATAACATAAATAACATGGAATAATAAGATCATGGAAACATAGTAATGTGGTAACAATATAAAAAATGAAATAAGTATAAGTTAAGGATAAATACCAATACAATATCACATGGTGGACATCATCCCATCATGGATTAAGTTTACTACCTAACCCCAAACAGGACATCTCATGAGACAATAAAATTACCATATGAATTAGAGTGTATATGGGTGCACCCATCATAACATGTACATGATTATGTGAGATATAAATATAATTCAATCATAAGGAATAAACATAAGAATTACTAATGGAAAGAAATTGGTTGCATAATTTTACCTCATATCACAATCAAAGGAAATTTCATAAAGATTCTAAAGAGAAAAATGAATTAAATATTATGGATGTTCATATCCATGCAAATAAACATAGATATCAAAATATGGAGTTATTTTTGGAATAAAGACTTTAAATGAGTTTTACATAAAAGTATTATGGGATATAAAAGTTACCCTTAATCAGGTTTGATTTTAAAGAAGGCATTTGAGAAATGAACTAAAGGCATGTATTACCCCATTAAAAGAAGGGAGAATAAGCTAGGTACATATGTAAGAGAAAAATATAAAAAATTTAGAAGCATTATATAACATCGAATAGAGATATATAGATAGAGTGAGTTAAATAGAGAAAGGTTATAACCCAAAGAAAAAGGGTGGTTCAGAGAGACCCCTTACCTCATGTCGCAGAATTATTCTACAATTGCACTTAATGTCCTAAATAATCAAATAAAATAAATCAATTAATTAATTCAGAAAATTTTAATCTATCCTTTATTTATTATAATTTTAAAACTTTATTTTTTAACTTTGATATTTAAATATGTAGATTTCTATAATTATTACCATTTTTTGAATTTTTTTTATATTCATTAGATTTAGATATCCATTTTGGTTGAAAAATTATGCATTTATCATTTTGTTGTGACTATTTTATTTATATTATTTATTTTTAGGTATATTATTTTATTCAATAAAACATTTATAATTTTATTCCTATTTTGAAAAATTACATTTTTACTTGTAAAATATATTTATTTCTAAATAAATACAGGTACAAAAAATAAACATTTTTATATGATAATAATATTTGTTATTTTGTTGTTGTTAATTTTAATGTACACTAGTTTTAGTTACACATTTTTTTGGTTGAAAAATAAAACATTAAATGATTTGTTTTCTATTATGAATAATAAATTATTTATTTATTATAGTTATTTAATTTTAATCAAATACAACTACACATAATTTTGTTAAAGGTGCAGATACATTTCTAAATGATAGACACTGAGGTAGGGGAACCAGGGTTTGTATACTTTTTCATATAAATATATATCTATAACAATAAAATATTTAATGAAATTAAACATATATTTCTTAAAATTATGTATAGATTTAATTCTCCAAAGAGGATGATACCTAAATATAGTAGGCATGGGATTACATATTTACTAGAATTTTCACTTGCATGTGGAGAGTAGAGGGTGATAATTAACTTTGATGGGAACGAACACCCAACTGGACCACATGTATCACACTTTAGGACTTACCTAGCTATAAAAAGTCACTATAGGATAAGTATTTTATTCCCTAATTGGAGGAGAATCAACTAGATCAAAAAAATATATCTATTTTGAGAGTCTATAATGGTAAAATTTATAAACTTATTTATTTAGATTTCCAATTGACTAAATATTATATATTTCTTAATATATTATCTATTCAATTATCGATGAAATTTAACTTTGAAGAGACAACAGGAATTAAGAAAAAACGCCTACCCTTTACAACAACATGATAGAGAAAATTTAAAACAAATATGAGTTCATTTTTATTCTCAGGAGTAAACATAATCAAGATCCAAGCCTCAAGTATGAGTTTATAGATAGAAAGCATTTAGAGTATGTTTTTGTTGTTGGCTAAATCCGTTATATGTTTTTTATTTTTTTAATAAATATATTTATAATTATTTACTTATAAATATATTTATTATAATTATGTAAGGGTAAACATGGGCTTTTACAGGTTAAGGGTAAAAAAAGTTAAGCAAGTGTAAAATAAAGTTATATAAGGGTAAAAAGAGTTAAGTAAGGGTAAAATAAAGTTAAATTAGGGTAAAATAAAGCTATATAATGGTAAACTAATGTTACTTAAGGGTAAAATAAAGTTAATTAAGGGTAAAAAATGTAATTTAAGGGTAAAACAAAGTTATGTAAGGGTAAATAGAAACTTGTACAAATTAAGTAAGAGTAAAATAAAGTTAAGTAAGGGTAAAAAAAGTTAAATAAGGGTAAAATAAGTTATGTAAGGGTAAAATAAAGTTAAATAAGGGTAAAATAAAGTTATTTAAGGGTAAACTAAAGCTATGTAATGGTAAAAAAGTTATGTAAGGGTAAAACAAAGTTATGTAAGGGTAAACATAAACTTGTATAGGTTAAGTAAGGGTAAACTAAAGTTAGGTAAGGGTAAAATAAAGTTAAGAAAGGGTGAAAAAAGTTAATTATGAGTAAACTAAAGTTAATTAAGGCTAAACTAAAGTTAAGTAAGGGTAAAAAAACTTGTACAGGTTAAGTAAGGGTAAAATAAAGTTAAATAAGGGCAAAAAAAGTTATATAAGGATAAACTAAAGCAATGTAAGGGTAAAATAAAGTTAATTAAAGGTAAAAAAGTTATATAAGGGTGATATAAAGTTGCATAAGGGTAAACATAAGTTAATTAAGGGTAAAAAAATTTATGTAAGGGTAAAAAAAATCTATACAGGTTATGTAAGGGTAAACTAAAGTTAATTAATGGTAAAACAAAGTTAAGTAAGTGTAAAACAGTTAAGTAAGGGTAGAATAAAGTTAAGTAAAGGTAAAATAAAGTTAAGTAAGGGTAAAAAAAGTAATGTAAGGGTAAATAAAAACTTTTTTCAGTTAAATAAGGGTAAACTAAAGTTAAGTAAGGGTAAAAAATGTTAAGCGTAAACTAAAGTTATATAAGGGTAAAAATAATTTAATTAAGGGTAAAATAAAGTTATATAAGGGTAAAATAAAGTTAAGTAAAGATAAAAAAAGTTATTTCAGGGAAAATAAAGTTATGTATGGCTAAATAAAAGTTAATTAAGGGTAACAAAAATTATGTAAGGGTAAAAAAACTTGTATAAGTTAAATAAGGGTAAAATAAAGTTAAGGGTAAAAAAAATTTAAGTAAAGGTAAAAAAAGTTAAGTGTAAAATAATGTTAATTAAGGGTAAACTAAAGTTATGTAGGGGTAAAAAAAGTTATGTAAGGGTAAAATAAAGTTATGTAAGGGTAAATAAAAACTTATTTAGGTTAATTAAGGGAAAACTAAAGCTATATAAGGGTAAAATAATGTTATGTAAGGGTAAACTAAAGTCAAGTAAGGGTAAACTAAAGTTAGGTAAGGGTAATAAAATGCTATGAAAGGGTAAAAAAACTTGTATAGGTTAAAAATGGGTAAAATAAAGTAAATTAAGAGTAAAATAAAGTTTTATAAGGGTAATATAAAGTTATGCAAGGGTAAAAGGAAACTTGTAAAGGTTAATTAAGAGTTAACTAAAGTTAATTAAAGGTAAAAAAAGAAAATTAGGGGTAAACTAAATTTATATAAGGGTAAACTAAAGTTAATTAAGGGTAAACAATGTTATGTATGGGTAAACTAAAGTTAAGTAAGGGTAAACTAATTTTTTTTAATTAATTTTAATTACTTGATAAATTATTTATTTTTTCTTATGTAATAGACCTCTATGAAAAATCACCAAGTGATACAGTGTCATAATTTACACCCTCATACATTATTTCCTAAAGGGTATCCTTTATTAAAGCATCAAATAATTGCTAAAAAAATTAGTGAATTAAGAGTCCAGTCATGTAGAGGCTCTAAATATGTTCCACTTAACCCTTAATCTCTTCCCCCATGTCATGAAAAATGGAAAAGGTCAAGAATGAAAAAATGGGAATTATATTACTGATCCAATAAAGGAAGTAACTAATAGGATAATAAATAAATAATCGTTACATTTCATCAATATTAATATTTAGTAAATTTATCTCACTAATATTACATTTGAAAATATTACTTTAGGATTCCCTTTAGGATAAAATCACATAGGGGAAATTTATCCCTGAGGGTAGGATGGATATTATATCCAATTTTTTAAGAAATATGGAACATTTAGTCCTCATAATAGGGTATAAAGAGGGTATCAGTTTTAAAAAAGTTTTTTCCATGACCTTAGAGTGACATCGATGGGGAAATACATAAGGAAGAAATAGATTCTTTGAATTCTAGGATGTGGCCATTGGATAAGTTAATAAAGGATAGTTTTAAATCATCTATATCATCTATGCTTATAGAAGTGATGAGATAAATACAACCTACCTACTCAAATCCCATACCTTCTCTTTTTGACCTGACCATGTATTGTGAGTTTCATTCTAGTGATCCCCATGTACATATTGTATCATATAAAATTTTACATCATCTGGGGGATTATATACATAGGGGGAGGGGTCGGCGAACACCCATGGGCGTGGGGCTTGTCCTACATACCCAGAGCCGTCGAATGACATGTCCAGTGGGGGATTATGTACATCATCGACTTATATAGTTGGGTTAGGTAAGATTAGTGGTAAATGATATTGTTGATCCAACTGATCTCGTGTTGTTGCCTAATAAGGAGGTGTCTATAATCATACATAATATTGTTCATTTTTACTTTGTCCAACTAATATTTTCCATCAACTTACATATTAGGTATGTACTATTTTTCTTTTTTTATTAATAATTAAATTAATAATTATTTATAATATTATATTACACTTAACTGATGTAGGATTATCAAAAATCAAAGAAATCCCTACAATGGAATGGAAAATTTCAGGTTCTAGCACCTTTAGATACTCCTCAATAAACTGATTAGGCATCAAAGTTATTACAATTTTTTTCTATATTAGATAATTATTGTACTTTTTGGATAAATGATGATATGTGTGGAATATATTATATGTTAAATATTAAAAAAACATCATAGTTGTTCTAAAGGGTAATCAGATCAGTGTACCTAGGTTGTAGTTTTTTCCATGCAAGTAAAATCCAATTATTAATTTATTTTCATTAAGTAAACATAAGTTATATTGAATTAATAAATTAATTTTCTAATAAAGTACCTCCATGCTATTTTCATATAATATTATTTCACTTTTGTTTATGGTTTTATGGACCCATAATAAATTTCAAAAGAGGTTAAATACTTGAACTAATGATTTATAATTGAATATGCATCTAAAAGAATAAAAAAACATAGATTACATGTTTTTTTCCATTCATTAATTGGTATGAATAAATATATAATTATGAACCAATATTAATTATACTATTATCAATGATGATTTTTTTATATTTTAGTGGACATTAGATGTTATGTGTATTTTTCCCAAAAGAATGTAAAGAAAATTGGTTTTGCTCTTTATTAGGTGGTGTTCAAACATGATTTAGTAAGTTGTTAAAGAAGTCAGTTTTATTCTTTTCTTTTATTTTATAAATATTAATTTTATTCATTTTACATTAGTTTTGATAATTAATATTTGAAATTAAAACAGGTCCTGTATTGAGTTCAAAAGGTCTCACTATTGAATAGTGGAACCAGAAAAACTGAATATATGAAAGTTTAGGTAGATAACCTTTATATAACCGAATAATTGGTTTTTATTACATATCTAGTGTTTTTACTTTTAAAATATTGTTTCATAAACATTATTTAATCATCAAAAATGTAATGTTTCATGTTGATATTATGTTTTATGATTCATTATGGGATAATCATATCCATAACAAAAATAAAATTTTAGAATGTTAGTTTCATTGTCACACATATAATTTTGAAAAATATATTATTTTTTAAATTCATAACACTTTATTTTTTAGGTTTTTGATGATGTTTATTCATATAGATCAAATTAATTGAAACACCATCAAAATTTATTTGTATAATATTTTCTAGTTTTGATTAATTTGGAGTTTTAGTTTCATTTAGATTTATATTTATAAAAAAATGTTGTAAAATTTCTTATTGAGTTTTGCTACTCTTATTCTATTTCTGCTATTTTTTGATGCTTTTGATTCTACATTTTGAGTTTATAGGTGTGGAATTATGTAATTTTGTATTATTTTTCTATTTTTTTTTTCAACTTTCGACATCATTTTTTATAAAACTGATGTGGAAATCCCTCCCAACTAGCTTTCAATATTAGTTTTACTAAAAACTGATATTAGAGACACACCAAAAGGGAATTCCATGTCAGTTTTTGATATAAATTTTGTTTAAATAACTACATGATAGCTTTCAATATTGGATTTACTAAAAATCAATAATGAAATCATTTTATATTTTGAATTTTATAAGGGTTTTCAATGCCTATTTATAAAAATTGATGTGGAAAGTGACACTTTCAACATCTCTTATACTAACATCACTTTATAACTGATGTTTAAAGGTAAAAAAACCAATGTTAAAGGTGTTTTTTTCCAATAGTGATAGATTAATAAAGACTTATTCTTGATAAATATTATTGTAAGAAAACTCTTATAATGAAATGTGGTTCTCTTAGGAACCCCCAAAATCTAGAAAATGTTACTTTAGCATGGTATTTAAAATTTGGATAGTATGATTGAATTTCCCATCTATCTAAGGGTGGTAAACAGTTCTCAGATGGAACTATGTACCAAGAAACCTCTATAATACTTCCTATAATCACAAAGTAAGATGAAAATTCTAGCCTAAGATGATACTATGATGCACCCCATGCAACCACACTATCTCTTGATCACAAAGAGTTCCTAGCTTATAAACTAAAAAGGTCTCTTAGATCACTAAGAAATGATCCACCTTTATAAAGACCCAACCTTAAACATTACATATTATTGAGTTTTAGTCAATACTATACTTTCTTTAACTTTGAGGATCTTTTTTGTTTTAGAGTTTTCGAGAATTATGCCATAACTCATAAATAACAAAACCAAAAATTATAAAGTGGACACTTTTTATTCGTATCCATTTTTCCCATAATATAATTTTTTTAAAATAAAACATGATCTATTTTCATGTAAAATCTCTATGAATTTCAAATTGACTTCTTCATTTCCCCTACCCATCCTTAAATCCTGTAAAAAACATTCAAAAACATGGGATGAGCACAAAAAACTTAGTAAGGAATACACAAAGAAAAAAAACAATTAGTCTTGTGAAAACATGAAAACCCATTACAAATTTATCATAAAGTTATAATTTTCACTCATAAGAAGTAGTAAATACTTTCCTTTTGAAATAATATCATTGTTTACCCTTTTTATAATCAAAATATTACCATAAATCCCATAGAAAGCATAGATAAAACATAAATGTATCTTGGGAAATTATTATACTTTTCATTCTTATAAATGGAATAACCATGAATTTAACTTCCATACATGTAAATATTATAAATTGAATAACCATACTGTCAAATTATATAACCAATTAATTAGAGGTATATCATAGACCCACTCATTATTGGTTTATCACAGAACCACTTGTCATTGGTTAATCACAGATGTCACAAACTGGGCTAGGTCGTCATCTGATCCGGCACCCGACCCAGTCCGTGACATGGCCCAAAGGGAATTCCTGATCCCCAAGAGCTGGAAAAAGTGCCTGGGTATAAAAAAAATACATGGGAACAATTTACCCAAAATAGTAAACACAAACAACCAACAAGATAGATAAACTAAAATTGAAAACTGACAACCAAACAAACCCTTAACTTTGGACCAAACTTAAAGTTTACAATTCAACCCAAAACACTAAGAATGATGCAATGAAAATAAAACTAACACATCCATTCACACCTTCATACAATACGAGGATCCACCTCCTCAAACCACCATTGTCAGACCTGCACGGAAACACCATCGACAACCCGAACCGCCATCACTAAGCACGATGCCCCGACCAAGAATACACAAAGAACAAGGTCTACATACACCCAAAGGTGTATGTAGGGTGTGATCCAAGATCCCAGTAGGATGTCACCCAATAAAAAAGTTCCATGCCACAACATAAAAAAGATAATTTAACATGCTTATTTAAAACCATACTTTTAAAGTGCCTTTAAAGAAAACATTTAAAAGATGAAAGTAAAAAAGAAAAGAGCAATGGAATAAAAACCATTTCACAAATACTACTTTAAAATGGAAGAGAAAATTCATAAATAACATTCACATACTCAAGTGGTCTTATGTATACCGACAGAAGGCACCACATCATGAATAGTAGATCACTATGGGTAAAATACCCTAAGGAAGCTAGTATGCATGGTGTGCTAGAGACATCATACCTCAGTGTAAAAGTGGCATAAGAACCAAAATAATCAATGCACTCGTGCATGAGCCAAACACATCCATAACCTAGTGGTATCCAATCATAACAAAAGTTTAGTTAGTGTTGTAACGTCAATCCTTCCAGATGAAACCAGGATGAACCACTCATGTGTCATCTAGCGTATTAGTCCTAATCCACCCACCTAGGTACCCTAGGTTCCCTTTTTGTGCTCAAACAAATTTCACATTCAAAAATCACTAACACAACACATTTACACCCACAAGTCAAGCCAAAAAGGTACACATAGTGTGCCACCACTTGTACACCCAAACCCCACTCTAAAAAAACATACACATACCAAATCATTTGATAAACATGCCTCGCACTACTTATGAAATTTAATAGTTCATAAAAAAATTTTCCAAAACAATTTCTAAAGGCACCACAAAACTTTAAACCTAAATACATGTTCAAAATCCCCCTTTTTAGACCAAAAACACACCAAAACCGTTTCACGTCATAAATCACATCACATGCATGAATTCATAATTTTTGTAAACTAATAAAACATTCCTAATTGGCACATCAAGGGTTTCACATGAAAGACAAATAATTTTCACACAATAACGACACAAAAAATTCAACACATGTTTAACTATATCAAACAACACATCCACACATCACATTTAATTAAATAAATTCATGTAAATAGTTTATAAAACATTTAACATTACACACGAAAGTTTACACAAAAGACATACTTGATCTCATGCCAAAACACCACTTTAAAGCTGAATGTATATCACAACCATTCCAAAACATGTTTTTCAAAAATCCAACTAATTGAAATTTAAATAAAAAGGTGTGCAATAAGTTCAACATGCCAAAATAAATGATTTTTTCCTTTAATTTTTTATACACTCTCACCTTAAGTGATTTAGAAAATATTTCTCACTTTTAAGATAGGACCTGAAACCCTTTTCAAGAAACACTAAAATATGATATGCATGACACACAACCAATTATTTTCAAGTAAAATACATTTCTAACTCAGATACATATTAAACTATTACCAAATCATATTTTGCACACCTAAAATAATTAATTGCATGTTTCCAAGAACTCTCACAACAAGACTCATATAAAAGGTAGACCCAATATCACATGTTCATGTCAAAAATATTTCTGAGGACATTTCGTGCCACCCAAACAAATCCTAAAACCCATTTTTAAAAACATTGCATCAAAGCACACACCAAAGAATAGCCAATATCTATATTAGAAATCCGATTCAACATTTAAACACAAACCATTTCGAGAACACCAAACACATCACATAATAAAACCAAAGAATACATCAATAAATTTAAACAAACATATTAAATTAATCTAATGATGATAAGTCATGGAAACAACTACCTCAAGAGAAGAAATCCCCAAAACTTGTGTGAATATCCGATCACACCTAATGCGCACGACATGCGGACTAAATTGGATCCTAAAATAAGAATTCTAATAAAACTAAGAGTAAAAAATGACCCCTAAATGAACCCATACCCGCTGAACCACCAAGAACACCCAAGAAGAAGAAAAAAATAACAAAAAAGAGATTCAACTGGGGGTTGCATGCGTGGACGAAGGGAGAGGCACTGGTGGGGAAGCCAGAGACGGTGAGGCTTCTGGCCGAGAGCAGGGGTGCGACACAGGTTTCCGGGGAGTAGGGGTGCAATGACAGTGCTATCCAAGAGAGGGAGGAGGGCGTGACATGAGGTGGGTTTAGCGGAAGAGGTAGGGGCACGCCACAAGAAGGTCGACCGGGAGGGAGGTGGATAGTCTAGTGGTTGGTTGAACCAGGGGGTGCGACATGCTAGGGTTAGGGTGGTGTGACATGAGAGAGGGGGGAGGAAGAGGGAGGGAAGAAAAGAAATAAGAGAGAAAATGAAGAGATAAAAAAAGAAGAAAAGAAAAGAAAATAAAATAAAAAATAAAATAAAATAGAACCTAAAAAAATAGTTTAGGCCACTTAATATATATATATATATATATTATAAAAATAATGATAAGTTAATAATTTTATAATTATCCCATAATTTGATAATGTCAACCAAATTAAATTATTAACTGAAATAATAATAATAATAATAATAATAATAATACTAAATAATTGATAATAATAAAATAAAACAAAACATTGTGACAATTATAATAATAATAATGATGAGGATAATAATAATAACACCCTAAAATAATAATAATAATATTATCATTAAAACAAATCATTAAATTTTATCACTCTTCTTATTTTATTTTATTTTTATTTTATTATTCATTAAATTTTATTAATCTTCCTTGAACATCGGGCAGACCGTGCGATGAACCAGGCGAGACTGCATGATAACCCAGGTGAGGCTGCATGACTTTGATCGCGAGGTGCTGAACGCTGTTAAGGCCAAAATGTTCATTTTTTTAAATAAGAAACCAAAAATTTTAAGTCGGGCTTCGACCCGAACTACCCAATGCCCAGTGAAAATAATAAAATAAATAATTTAAAAATTAAGGGTGTGACAATTATCCCCACCATAAATATTTCCATCCCCAGAAATCCCTAACTAAGACTGAATCCCCAATTAGAAAACGACACCCCTTTAGGCTCAAATAGGATCCCCACAAACAACAAGCGAGAAGAGGAAAACACATCATGCTCAGAGAAGGCGACTTAAATGTCAACATCAAGAAACTCGTAGAAAGAATTTATGATATATGTCACCCACCCCAAAGAGCTAAAACACCTCTAGTTGATTAATCAAGGAAAGGAAATTTCACACCCACAGAAACCAACTTCACAAACCAAAACACCTCGATCACTAAAGAATGAAAACCAATCCATTTGACTGGAGTAAACACACAAGATCAAACCACATCCAAGAACACTCTTATCACTACCACCAAGCCATCTCTAGGAATAGAAATAAAAGCCAACATGAGGAGCCCCAAGGGGATCCCCACCATTATAAACCTACCAACACTCAAGATGAGACTGGAAAACCGAAACGGGGAGGCCCGAGCAGACTCCCCACCATTAGAACTGAAGGAAGATACATGAACTTAGAAAATTTCCCAACAATGACCAAGCACCCCACCACAAGGGGCGGGGAGAGTCGGGCCCAACTATTAGGGCTTCAAAACCACAACCCAAGACAAACCAGCATCCTCACATCCCTGGATGAGTACTATTTAAATTTGAGACCAATTTACCCAACAAACTCCCATACAGACCACCAAAAGCAATTGCATTTGGTGGGACACAACCCCCAAAAATTTAAGGTAACGAGATGACCACACCTCTTCATAGCCATGAGAAACCCCACACACCCAAATGGGTTGTTCAAAATGGAACCACAATAAAAAATTTAAACCAATTTCACCTTTAGTAACGACGACAGAAATAAGGTCGAGGTCCCATACACTCCCGGGGTACTTGACCATGCGCCAGCTTCACTCCGAGGCCTATGGTTGGAACCTTGATGTTTGAAGCATCTCCTACCTCACAGTTAGGTATTGAAGACTCTCGAATGAAGATTCTTCTTTTGGTGTCACATGAAACCACACTGCAACCGAGACAATGCCAGCAAACACAACACACCACAACATCCAAATGATCCCACAAAGAACATTTACCAAAACAAGAGCTAAAATGGTGCATGTGCATCACCCTTTCTCACACTGAATGAGAACACGACACCACAAATATTCACCGAACATGACCATTAATGTTGAGAGAAACATTATATGGAGAAGGAATTCAAACTAAATCTTAAACAACACGTGATTACTACAATCGATCGTAGCATCCCCATGTGACTGGGTCTGCCACACTAGTGGACTAACATAAACCCTTTATTAAACGGAACCAATGAAGGAACAAAGGTCATTTAGAATAGTATCCTGCACTGAAAACTCCAGTCTGCTTCCACCTTTCCCCACTGGAATCTCTTTCACCATTTCCAAAAAGGACTTCCAACTTAACGAGGTCAAACTTCACCCTTGACTATCAAATGACTAAAGGAAACCCAAGTTTCATTCCAACCCTATCACATCACCCTACCGATGTGGGAGGATCCGCTTGATTATAAATAGGGATGGGTTTAATCCTATAATTCAAGAAGAGTGTCCTTCGATCAACTAGAGGGACACCCCATGATGAATTTCCAGTGGCCACACTTCAACCGCATGTTAACACTTTATGGGGTGGGGGGGGGGGGGCGTGCACTAGTCAAGAAAATAATGGACCCAATCAAACTGGTCCAACGGCTAAGACATATCATAAGTGACCACTAAACATGTAGGGGGAACCACTGCAAGGGATTCCCGAAGCATTTTTCAAAAGAAACTACAAACCACACACTTTTACACCAACTTACAAATAAGAATTCAAACTCAGGACACAAATCATTCAAAAAGGATTCTCGGCTCAAAACGCCTCACATCCAAAATTTCCAAAATACAAGGACACACCACACAACCACTGATTATTAAAACACTAAATCATTTTTACTTAAAAACCAAATTTCCATGAATCCAAAATAAAGAGATGAGGAACGATGCAAGAGGAGACTAGTGTCAGCGAGTGACTGAGACATATGGTTGGTGGACATACAACAATCATGCCACCACCATAGAGAGTATTCTAGGACAGTGTCGCCAGATACACATGGATTGCTAGACCCTAGGAGCTCACTGGGACCACTGACCCTACTCCCTTTTCATTTACCCTAAACAAGATTAATCATGAGGACCAACGACTCAGACAAACCTAAACTTACTCTGGTAACTCGAGTCCTGCCATGTGGTGTGCTAGCCAAGAACCTTTCTCATAGCCAGAATGTCAAGTTTTGACACCCTCAACTTTGTTCTACCCAGAATATATCCCAAAATAACATGACCCAAGAGGAAAAAACTCCTTTGATACCATTTTTTCACAAACCAGGATGAGTCGTCATCCGACCCGGTTCGCGACATGGCCTGAAGGGCATTCCCGATCCCCACGAGCTGGCACAAGTGCTCAGGTATCAAAAAAATACATGGGAATGATTTCCCCAAAATAGTAAACACAAACAACCAACAATATAGATAAACTAAAATTGAAAACTGACAACCAAACAGACCCTTAACTTTTGACCAAACTTAAAGTTTAAAATTCAACCCAAAACTCCAAGAAGACTACAATGAAAATAAAACTAACACATCCATTCACACCTTCATGTAACACTAGGATCTACCTCCTCAAACTACCATTGTCAGACCTACACGGGAAAACCATCAACAACCCGAACCACCATCACTAAGCATGATGAACCAACCTGAAATACACAAAGAACAAGGTCTACATACACCCAAAGGTGTATGTAGGGTGTGATCCAAGATCCCAGTAGGAGGTCACCCAATAAAAATTTTCCATACCACAACATCAAAAAGATAATTTAACATGCTTATTTAAAACCATACTTTTAAAGTGCCTTTAAAGAAAACATTTAAAAGTTAAAAGTAAAAAGAAATGAGCAATGAAATAAAAACCATTTCACAAATAATACTTTAAAATGGAAGAGAAAATTCATAATGAACATGAACATACTAAAGTGGTCTTCTTTATGACTATAGAAGGCACCACATCATGAATAGTATAGAACTTTGGGTAAAATCCCCTAAGGCATCTAGTATTCATGGTGTGCTAGAGACATCATACCTCTGTGTAAATGTGGCATAGGAACAACAATAATAAACCCTATCATGCACAATCCACTAGTAGGGAAACACATACATAACCTAGTGGTCTCCAATCATCACAAAATTTTAGTTAGTGTTGTAACGTCAATCCTACCAGATGAAATCGGGACGAACCACTCACGTGTCATCTAGTGTAGTAGTCCTAATCTTCCCACTTAGGTACTCGGGGTTCCCTTTTTGTGCTCAAACAAATTTCACATTCACAAATCACTAACACAACACATTTACACCCACAAGTCAATCCAAAAAAGTTACACATAGTGTTCCACCACTTGCACACCCAAACCCCACTCTAAAAAAACATACACATACCAAATCATTTGATAAACATGCCTTGCACCACTTATGAAATTTAATAGTTCATAAAAAAAGTTTCCAAAACAATTTTCGAAGGCACTAAAAAACTTTACACCTGAATATATGTTCAAAATCCCCCTTTTTAGACCAAAAACACACCAAAAAAATTTCACATCATAAATCACATCACATGCATGACTTCATAAATTATTTAAACTAATAAAACATTCCTAATTGGCACGTCAAGGGTTGTAAATGAAAGACGCCTAGTTTTCACACAATAATGACAAAAAAAAATATTCAACACATGTTTAACCCTATCAAACACCACATCCGCACATCACATTTAATTAAATAAATTCAAGTAAAAGTTTATAAAACATTTAAGATTAACACATGACAATTTACACCAAAAATAAACTTTATCTCATGCCAAAACACCACTTTAAAACCGAATGTACAACACAACCGTTCAAAAACATGTTTTCCACTAATCAAACTATTTGAAATTTAAATAAAAAGGTGCACAATAAGTTCAACATGCCAAAATAAATAATTTTTTCCTTTAAACCATTTTTTATACACTCACACCTTAAGTGCTTTAGAAAATGTTTCAAACTTTTAAGATAGGACCCAAAACCCTTTTCAAGAAACACTAAAATATGATACACATGACACACAACCAATTATTTTCAAGTAAAATACATTTCTAACTCAGATACATATTAAACTATTACCAAATCATATTTTGCACACCTAGAATAATTAATTACATGTTTCCAAGAACTATCACAACAAAACTCATATAAAAGGTAGACCCAATATCACATGTGCATGTTAAAAATATTTTCGAGGACATTTCGTGCCACCCAAACAACTCCTAAAACCCATTTTTAAAAACATTGAATCAGAGCACATTCCAAAGCATAGCCAATCTCTATATTAGAAATCCGATTTAAAGATTTAAACACAAACCATTTCAAAAACACCAAACACATCACATAATAAAACAAAATAATACATTAATAAATTTATAAAAACATATTAAATTAATCTAATGATGCTAAGTTGCACATAAACACTTACCTTGAGAGAAGAAATACCCAAAACTTGTGTGAATATCCAATCGCACCTAATTCGCACCACATGCGGACTAAATTGGATCCTAAAATAAGAATTCAAATAAAACCAAGAGTCAAAAATGACCCCTAAATGAACCCATACCCGCTGAACCACCAAGAACACCCAAGAAGAAGGAAAAAAATGGAAAAGAGATTCAACCAGGGGTTGCATGAGCGGACGAAGGGCAAGGCACCGGTGGGGAAGCCAGAGTTAAAGAGGTTGCTGGTGGGGAGTAGGGGTGCGGCATGGGTTTCTGGGGAGCAGGGGTGTGATGATAGTGCTGGCCGAGAGAGGGAGGAGGGCACAACGCGAGGTGGATTTGGCGGAAGAGGTAGGGGCACGAAGCAAGAAGGCTGGTCGGGAGGGAGGTGGATGGTCCAGAAGCTGGTCAAACCAGGGGGTGTAGGGCGCTAGGGTTAGGGTGGTACGATGGGAGAGAGAGGGGGAGGAATATGGAGGGAAGGAAAAAAAATAAGAGAGAAAAAGAAGAGAGAAAAAAAAGAAGAAAAGAAAAGGAAAAAAATAGAACCTTAAAAAAATAGTTTAGGCCACTTAATATATATATATATATATATATTATAACAATAATTATAAGTTAATAATTTTATAATTATCACCATAATTTGATAATATCAACCAAATTAAATTATTAACTGAAATAATAATAATAATAATAATAATAATAATAAATAATTGATAATAATAAAATAAAATAAAAAGTTGTGACAATTATAATAATAATAATGACGATGATAATAATAATAACATCCTCAAATAATAATAATATTATTATCATTAAAACAACTCATTAAATCTTATCACTCTTATTATTTTATTTTATTTTTATTTTATTATTCATTACATTTTATTCATCTGCCTTGAACATCGGGCAAGCTGTGCGATGAACTGGGTGAGACTATGCGGTGACCCAGGTGAGGCCGCGCGGCTTCGACCATGGGGCACTGAATGTTTTCAAGGATAAAATGTTCATTTTTTTAAATAAGAACCCAAAAATTTTAAGTTAGGCTTCGACCTGAACTACCCGATGCCCAGTGAAAATAATAAAATAAATAATTTAAAAATAACTGGTGTGACAACAGAACTACCCACCAATGGTTTATCACATAACAACTCGTCAAATATCCAAGTACCATTACATAATCATAACACATAAAATATTTCAATTTTCAACATGTCACTCATAAAATTTAATTTTCACTCATAAGAAAACATTTCAAGTTGTTGAAACAATCAATACATTTTCAAAACCCATTTTCAATAACAAAATACCTGGAAAAGGAAAATAAGGTTTTCTTTTTTATTTTAAGAACATAAAGTCTTATAAAGGAAGCCAAATATAAAAATAGAAAAAAACATCTTTCATAATCCTTTTATATTCATATAAGTAAATATGTAAAATAATATCAATAATATTGACATAGAGGAATTTATTTTGAAATTAAATCTTTAAACATTTAAAAAGATAGTTTTAAATTAAAGTGTCTCATACCACTTTGAAATATTTGAATTATACACACCATGAAAAAATAAAATTTAAAAAAATATTAAATAACATTAGAATAATTAAATTCATGATATTATATGTCAAATGGGTTTTATATACACCTCATAAAAGAATGTGGGTGTATAACATCAAAATATTCCCCAATGAAAGGAGATTGAGATGAAGTCCCTTACCTTGATTCTGACTGGTCATATGTGTCTTTATATTCCTGAATAATAAACTTATTTAATTATTTATTTTTTTATAACCTTTTCAAGTTTATTATTACTTTTATTTTATTTATTACCAATTTTTATACAATTACATAATCTATTAAGTTTAAATCGGGTGTTTTGACCATATTCGGTTTATGTATCAAAACAACTTTGGTAGGTCAATTATAGTCAAAGAGGTCATTATTAAAACATATCCATAATTATAATCAGGAAATAATTACCATATTTATACATAAATAATAATTTTAAAACCAATCATGGAATATGGTTATGAAAAATGAACCAACGTTACAATCATGGTTACGGTAGGCCGTACGTACGCATGAGTAACGTTCCCATTTTTCAATGATCATTATAGTAAGAAGGTAAGAAAAATGTATCTTTAAATAATTACCATTATATCATAAATAACATATTATTTAGTTATATATACTTATATATATCATTCTTGTGATGTAAAAGGAGTCACATCACTTCGAGGAGGCGGTAATCCACATGTCCACGAAGGACGTTATCACTTTTTTAGTGTGTGAAATGGTAATAAAGAAAATTATATATTATATTTACAGAAAGGTAATTATATAATTAATATAATATAAATGTTATTTATAAAACATATTTTTATTAAACTTATCTATAATACATTCCATTTAAAGTGTAAACGTATCACATCGCTTGGAGGAGGCAGCAGTCCACACATCTACATAATCATGAAGGTATGTGTTATATAACAATTTAAAAAGTAATAATAAATACTAAATATCATATATATAATATAAAAAAGTATTTTAATCATTATTACCAATATTGAGAGGTGGTAATGGAAGGATTAATGACATCGGTTCGCAAAGCGGTGGTCTGTCGTACACACGAAGGATGATTGAGTATCCCACTTGATGGAAGTGTGTAAAGGTTTAGGTCATAAAATTAACATAAAAACATCTCAGTATATTAAAGATACTAATTTTATTATATAATCATGGAATAATAATAATTTAATGGATGGAAATGTAAATGAAATAGAAATTCATGTTGAAAAATGTTACATCTTCTTTGGTTAACACCTTTTGGTTTGCACCAAAAGATATACATTGGTTGGATTCATACCAAAAGTAAAGCTTATAAGATTATAGGAGGGATTTTGGGAGATTATTTTGGAAGGTTTTGGATGATAAAAAATTATTTATAGGTTTGAAGATATGGGGATAGGTGGTGGCCTTTTATAAGTGAGGGAGAGGACACGCTTGGAATTTTTGAAAACAAGTTAGGTGTACCCACGTTTTTACCTAAAAAAAGTATTAAAAACCTTAAAACTAAATAATAAAAGTTTTAAGGTATAAATATGGCCATAAATTGGTTTTTTAAAAGTTTTTAGGTCTTTCCCCCCTTAATATTAAATTTTAACCACTAAATAAACTCATTTTTACCTTAATTGCTGTAATTTTTTTAATTACTTCCACTAATATTTTTGGTAAAAAACTAAGTTGAACTTAATAGAAATTATAAATTATGATTATTAAAAATATTTAATTCATTTTTACAAATTCTAATCATAAAAGTGGCACAAATTAATTTAAAATTAATCTCACAGACTGGATGATAAAGCAAGGTTTTAAAGTGAATATATTCAAATATTTTCTAGGTTTTTATATCTAAATTTAGTATAAAAATGACCCCAATGACCTAAATTGGATTAATATATGTAAAATTTAACTAAATATACTTTAAAATCAATTAAAAACATAATTTAACTATATAAATAAATTAGATGAAAATGAAGTTTTTAATTAAAATTCAGCATTTTTCGATATTCATCAAAAAGTAAAATTTCTCAGAAAAATACCAAAGAATTCACCCTAGGTAAATTTTGAAATTAATATT
Organism: Viscum album; assembly: GCA_963277665.1. Classification (NCBI taxonomy): domain Eukaryota; kingdom Viridiplantae; phylum Streptophyta; class Magnoliopsida; order Santalales; family Viscaceae; genus Viscum; species Viscum album. Next base: position 2,106,368,396 of record OY728152.1, read on the forward strand.
TAAAAAATAATGTTTATTTTTTAAAATAAAATTTATAAAATCGTGAAAACTTAGTTTTAAAATAGGTTCACCATTAAAAGGCAGTAAAACTGCTTTTTAGAAATATATATTTTTTAAGCATAAAACTGGACTTATTCTTATCTTATGACTATAAAATATATTGGATGAATGTAATTTTTTTTATAAATGTGTTTAAACATAATGTATTTATTCCTATTCACACCCTCCAATATAATTTCTAGGTGATAAATTCCATTTAAAATAATAATTTTAACAGTATATTATTGTTCGGTATAACTTAGTCTTGCGCGCAACCTATGATTTCAAAGAAAATCATTGTTGTGTGTCATGTAAACTATTAGAAATAGAATCCATTTTAATTTAAAATTACTATCTAGTTCATAAATATTAATAAATATGAAAAATAATTATTTTATCATTATCTAGGATGTTACATCCTTCCCCCTTTTAGAAATTACATCCTCGTAATTTTATTCACTTATTAAACAAGTTGGGGTATATTTCCCTCATATAATTTTCATATTCCCATGTTTCTTATTAATCCATATGGTTTGTACATAAAACCTTAACCTGATGAATTAACTTGGTCCATAATACTTGATCTCTATGGTCAAGAATATGAACCAGTTATTCCTCATAAGAAAGGTTCTCTTCCAGATGAACTACTTCAGGGCTCAAAACATGAGATGAATACGATACATAATTACTTAACATTGAAACATGAAATACATTGTGTACCTAGGATAAAATTGGAGTTAAATACACCTGGTAGGGAACTAATCCAAATTTCTCAAAGATTTCATACAGTTTAATGAACCACGGACTCCACTTCCTCATCCTACCAAAATGCATCACCCTTTTCCATGGAGAAATTTTTAGAAAGACACGATCACTTACCTAAAAATAAATATATTTTCTATAATTATCTGTATAAATTTTATTCCTTCTTTGATCTATTCTCATGTGTCACTAAATCAACTTAACTTTCTCTACCATTTCCTTACCAACTGTAGTCCATTCAACTTCCTTTCTCACACATCATCCCAATAAACTGGTGTTCGACACATCTTTCCATATACTGCCTCAAAAGGTGACATTTTTATACTGGAATGAAAAATGTTATTATAAGAAAACTCAACTAAATAAAAATGATTATCCGAACTTCCTTGATAATACATTGAGAAAGAACGAAGCATATATTCCATAGTCTGAATCATCCACTCAGACTATCCATCAGATTGAGGATGAAAAGTTGTAATGAAATTTAATTTATTACCCCATGACCTCTAAAGTCCTTTCAAAAAATTAGATGTTCACCTGGGATCATGGTCTAATGAAATGGAGAGAGGCACTCTATGTAACCCAACAATATATTTTAGATGTATTTGATAAAGATGATATAAATACATTCTATCTCAAATGGGAAGGAAATGTGTTGATTTAGTGAATTGATAAAGAATAACCCAAATAAAATTATTACCTTGAGAAGTATTTGTAAATCCCACCATGAAATCCATTTATATGCTCTCCCATTTCCACTTTGTAATTGGAAAAGGTTGAATCATCCCCTTTGGTAACTATCTTTCTGCTTTAACCATATGAAAAGTGAAACATTTCATGGTAAATTATGAAATATATCTTTTCATTCCATCCCAATAGTAATACTCTGGAAGATCTTTGTACATATTAGTACTGCATGGATGAATAGAAAATAGGGAAATATGACCTTCAGTCAATAACTCTTTCCTCAACTGGGAATCACAAGGCACACACAATCTTTTCCAAAAACATAAAAAACCTTATTCATCAATATTAAAATCAGAAAACTTACCCATCTTAATAGATTCTACCATTTCCTTCAAATCACGATCCTCCTTCCGAGCTTTCTTAATTATTTCTAAAAAATTCAATTGCACTAAAACTTGAAACAAAATAGAGGATGTACCTAAATCCACAACTTCTAGTTCAAAATTTATCAAATAATTAACCAAAGGGTCACATTCCAAATGTAACATGGTTAAAGTTTCATTACTTTTTCAGCTCAAAGCATCATCCACCTAGTTTTCTTTTCCAGGATGATAATGAATCATGAAATAATAATCCTTTATCTGTTCTAGCCATCTTATTTTTCTCATGTTAAACTCTTTTTTAATGAATATATACTTAAAACTTTTTTGATTTATATATATTTCACATTGCATTCCATAAAAATGATGAATCCAAAATTATAATGCAAAAATAATAGAAACTAATTCCAAATCATATACAGGGTAATTTAACTCACGAGTTTTCAATTGATGTGAATCATAAGTAATTATATTTTCATTCTTCATCAATACATAGACAAGTAATTATAATAAAGAATCACTATAAATGAGAAATTCACTATTTCTGGAAGGTAGGTCCAAAACTGGGGCATTGACCAATCTTCTTTTCAATTTATAAAAAAACATCACATTCTCGCATATAGATAAACCTAAATCCCTTTCATGTTAACTTAGTTAGTGGGATAGATAATCGAGAAATTTTTTCATCAAACCTTCACTAATAACCCACTAATCAAAGAAAACTATGAATCTTTGTGACATTGTTAGCTCTTTCCCACTCTTAAACAACTTTAGTTTTAGAAGGGTTAACAGTTATGCTATCTTTAGAAATAATATATCCAAGTAATGAAATTTTATGCAACCAAAATCCACTCTTACTAAAATTTTTATATAGTTTCTTTTATTTTAAGGTTTTAAAAATAATACTTTAGTTCCTTTCATATTACTTCTAAATTTTAGAATATACAAAAATATCACCTATAAACACAACCAAAAAATGATCCAAAAACTGATGGAATACTCTATTAATAAGATTCATAAATATATCATGTGCATTATATAACCCAAAGGGCATAACTAAAAAATCATAATGCCCATATCTCATCCAAAACACTATCTTCAGAATGTCATCCTCTTTTAACTTCAGCTTATGGAACCCAAAACTCAAATCAATCTTTGAAAAATATTAAGCTCTCTAGATATGATAAAAGAAATCCTCTATGTGAGGAAAAAAAACTTATTCCTAATAGTGATGTTATTCAAGTCTCTATAATCAATGAAAAGTCTCATAGAACTGTATTTTTTTCTCAAATAAAATAGGAGCATCCCATAGTGAAGTTCTAGGTTGAATGAAACCTTTATCAAGAAATTCTTACTACTGGGATTTCAATTCCACAAGTTCTACTTGATACATTTGATAACGGGGTTTCGAAATAGGCTTAACATTAGGCACTAAATCAATAATAAATTAAAATTCTCGATCAGAAACAACACTAGGTAATTCATCAGGAATAACATCCATAAATTCATTCACTATTGGAATGTCACTAATCAGAACCATTTCTTTATTCTTAGAAACATGAGATGGATAACATTAAATTCCATCTTTAATCAATTTCTTAGCTTCTTGGTATATTATCAAAGGTATGAAATCATTTAATAAAATTTTCTTTTTCATTACAATCTATTTTATCATGATAAACTAAAATCCAATCCATACACAAAATGATATTAAAATCAACTATGGGAAGTTCAAAAATATTTTTAGGAAATATTTTCACACTAATGAAAATAGAAATATTCATATAAATCTTGATTTATATAATACTCCCACCCAGTTTTTTTACTAAAATTTCTATCTTACTTTTAGGAGGTGATATTTCTAATTTTATAGAAAATTTCTCAGAAATTAAAGAATGCGAAGATCCAAAGTCAAATTGAGTATTGGAATAATTCTAATAAACCCATAACATACCAGTCACCACTTCATTTGATGTCACAAAATAAACTAAAGTAGTATGAAAAGATTTTTCCACACAATTTTTCTTTCGATCTTGATGGTTTCCACCCTGGGTAATAAAGTTTGGACATACATTGGCATAATTCTCTAACTCATTGCAACTAAAATATCTTACTGATAGATTTTTATTTCTTGCTTGATCATCTTCTTTGTAGTTATGATCCATATGAAAAACATTAACACATCAGAAGTACTTCCCAAAATTTGAAATAAATTCTTCAGGATACTTTTTACCACACTTATCATAAGATGGGAATTTGGATTTCTTACCTCAAAACTTATTTGATGAATGTTTTCTCATTTCCTTCCATATGAACCTCTTATTTTTTTTATTTTCATGGGATAAATGATCATTTAAAGACTTCATTTATACCTTCTCATCACATCAAACAAGTTTCTTATAGATTTTAAACTCAAGTGAAGCCAATGACATTTGATATCTTTGCTTCAATCCAAAGTAAAACCGATTTATCTTAATATCAAGACCCCAGATAAAATTAGGGATGTACCTTTCTAAATGGGTTAAGTTTTCTTTATATTCAACCACTAAATCTTCCTCCTTTTGTCTCAATTATGACAATTTTTTTTCCATCCTAAGTCAAAAAGTCTTAGAAAAAATATTTCTAAAGGAAAATATTCTTAAATTCATCCCATTCCATGGAATAAATCTCTTTAATTTCTTTGATATTCTTAACCATTGACCACCAGTGGTCGGATTCATCTTCAAAATGATAAATTTAAAGAGTTTCCTTTTGGTAATCTGAACAACCCATGACATCAAATATCTTTTCTAGGGATTTAATCCATCCTTTAGATATAACAAGTTCAGATGATATTCTGAATGATGGGGGATGTTGTATCATAAAATTCTCCACTATCATCATGTTCTTATGTGGTAGATATGGTTTCTCTCTTGCATGGACACCACCACTGATGAGCATTGTCGCACACACTCTCAAAAATATTTATATATGATTTTACCAAGTGTAGGACAGTGGGTGACCTAGTTTGTTCTCTCAAGGAGGAAGTGAATTAAACAACTATTAATAGGATTTAAGTAAGTAATAAAATATTTCAAAAAAATGAAAAGAAATATGGGGGGGGGTTGTTTTGTGACTTTTCAAACAGTAAACTAAACAAGAAAATGAGAAGCAATAATCAAAGATACAATTTCTTTAAAAACACTTATATGAGAAGACATAGTTGATCTAATCTAACCCATTAACCATTAATTTATTAGTATCCCATAAAATTATAATTCATTCAATTATGATCCCCTAACCTTGTTAACCTTCTAACCCTATGGAAATTAATACAACCACAAATATTTGTGAAAATGAGCCCTAGGTTAACTTTGGGACCTCCAATCGTAGCACCCTGATTTGATTGAGATCCAAAATCCAAATTTTGGTCAGTAGTCAATTAGGGTAGAATATAATCCTTATAGTGTATAATTAATTGAGTTTGGATATGATATTTTAACACTACAATTCTATCTCAAGATGATTGGAGTTTGCGGTTAAAGTTTCACTCTCCCAATTTACAAAAGTTTGACCACACAGTCGAGTGAAAATCGATAAAGTTACTTATAAATTAAAACTCAATTAATTGATCACAATTTATGAATTATAGTATGTTTATGGATTCAAAATAAATAAATTAATGAAGTGGGGATTATATCAACTATGAAAGGAATCACTCTTACATGGGCGGAGTTGTCATTATGGAGTCGTTTTGCATTAGCAATGGATTGATTGGGTAACACCCAATATCAACTCCACTATTAATTTACAGCACCAATAAGAAGAATAAAAATACTAAAAGAGAAGAATATAGATGATTAATTAAAGAAAATTCAAGTTACAAACATGAAAACAAAGAAACACAAAGAGGAGGAGGGAGAGGAGAGCCTTCTTGGAAGAGATCTTTGCACAAGGCCTCAATTATTCCAAGAGGTGTGATATCTTCTCAAGATCCAACCATTTGGACCAAAATTCCCAAATCCTCAACCATACCTCCCAAATATTGAAAATATACTTTAAATAGAGTTTTGGGGGGATAGGGTTACAAAACTTTTTTAAATGTGAAAGGGAAATTCGGACAAATTGTTTAATCCCACTTTAACCTCATAGTTGACCTCCAAAACATGTGAATTTGATATAATTATAGAATAATGATTTGTGAGAAATCATGTCCCCAATCCTCCCTAAAAATTGGGGCTCAACCCATGCACATATGTAGAAGATATGGCCCAAACACTCTAGTGATGTCCAATATGGTGTGTCCAGCCCACCTTTGACTTAATGACCCATTTACTCTATCTAAATGCACTCTTTAGATCTAATGTCATAAATAAAATTTGTATCCCATTAAGTGAGGAACAATGTTAAAAACTTTTAAGTTCAAGTAATTCATATTAAAATATTTATTTTTGAAATACTACAGTGAATTTTAAAAGGGTAAAACTGGAATTTTCATCAAATTTGCAAATGAATGATCTAATCCCAAATATTCCATAAATGAACATATTTACCATAATGTGGGGAAATTATATCATTTATTATCAATAAAATATTCAATAAAATTGTGTTTTATCAACTACCCCACACTTACCCTTTTTCACTCCCAGGAAAAACCTCATATCATGTATTCCGAAAAATTGTGACAAGTAGACATCAATATCAAATCAAAACAAATTTTAAAACACACATCCTTGAGATCCAATAATTACACACCAAGAAACAAAAGATATCATGCGTAATAAAAAATCATTATTTCAAGTTCTCCATTTATATCATTCAATATATTTCTACTTCATTTATCCTCCCATGCACAAAACACTTACCTCACTTGAATTTTCTCTTATCACAAAAATGTCAATTTTTCAGTAATATATTTCTCATCCAAACTCATACAAGGGCCACCATAGGCTTAAAAAATTCCTAAATCACCACCCAATGTGGGTCAAAGACATATGTTTATCATGAGGACTTTTCAGGGTTGTTCTGTGGCTTTTGGTTGTTAGGATTTAGATGTGAAAAATTCTGAGGCTGAATGAGGAGGGCTTGAATCTTTTTGAATAAAAATTGCATTAATATAATTTTAACTTAAATGTGGTCTCCTCCTCAATCCCCTTAGAATCAATTCATGTTCATAATCATGAAAAATAAAGGAATGTGCACACCATTCAACATTTAGGCAGAAAAATTTTCAATCTTCTCAAACATGATTTTCTTGAAAGCTCCAGATAGGCACAACTTTATTACACTATTAGAAGCTCCAGAAAGGCACAACTTCACTTATCATGAAAGCACCAGAAAAGGCACAAATTTAAACATAATTATTTCTTCAGTAGCAAACACATCTCTTCATAATTTAATTTTCCACCCAAAGTATCACAAAATTTGGTATCACAATACAAGGCAGCTTCCTGCACACTTAAGTTCAACTAGATTATGCAATTTCACTTAAAGAGTTGGTTGGATAGGGAAAATTGGCTTGTAATGTGGAAAACCTAATAGAATGTTCATAGATTCTAAGGGATACATGGATTAAATGTTCAAGGTAGAACATTATAAAAAGGATTATTTGAAATAGGGGCTTTAATACCAAACAAATGCCTCAATCATTTAAAACATAAGTACCTCAAACCCTCAAGTTTTGACCAGAATAAATCAAATTCTAGTTAAATAAAGCATGGTTTAGTTATCTCAAGAAGTGAGGTGAATATAAATAATATGAAAATAATGGTTCATAATCCTCATAGGAAAGTGATTTCAAATATAAAGATAGTGAGATATGGCATGAGATTCAAAATTTAGAGTACTTTTCATGAAACTACTAAAGATTTTAACTTGAAAAAAATTCATTTTCAGTATTCATTTAAGATTAGTTTCATGGGATAAATTTTTTAACTTATTGATATGGATTTAATAATGGTTATGAGAATCATTTCAGCTCAAAAGTTTAAAAAACACACTAAAAATTGAAAAATAAATTCACAAAATTTGAAAAACATGCAATTTTTTTTGAAAATCATTGAAAAATAGGAAAATAATTGAAATTACTAAACTAAAAGGTTCCATCCCCCACACTTAAAATATTTCATTGTACTCAATGTGAACCCATGAGATGATATATGCACATGAAATGTATAATTTTAAATAGGACAAAGAATAAAAAAGTGAAAGGGTTAGGAACAATCTGATATGCTCAAGTGATGATGGGGTCATGCAGTGTAATGAAATCCACTACATCAATAGGAATTATCTCAATGTATTTCTTAAAATGTTACCCATTAACTATAAAGATCCTTCTTGTGTCCTCTTGTGTGATATCCACTGCACCATAAGGAAAAACATTAGTCACAACATAAGGACCTAACCACCTGGAATGAAACCTACCAGGCATCATCTTTAATCATGAACTATAGAGAAAGAATTTCTCTCCAACTTGAAATTCACTTTTTTAGATCATTTTTAATGAGATGATTTTGATCTTTCCTTGTAGATATTTGAGTTCTCATATAAAGACAATCAAATTTCCTGAATCTCTTGAATTTTCATCTTCCTTTGGATTCCATATTGGGCCAAATCCATGTTTAATTTATTTATAGCCCAATAAAACCGATGTTCGACTTCTATGAAGAGATGACAGGCTTTCCCAAAAACAATCTGGAATGGGGACATACCGATGGGTGTCTTTTATGCTATCCTATAATTCCATAACTCATAATCCAAGCACTTTCTCCAATCCTTACTATTCTACTGCATGGTTTTCTTCAAAATTTGTTTCAACTCACGATTTGAAACCTCAGCCTGGAAATTTGTTTGGGGGTGGTATGGTGTTGATGTTTTGTGTGTCACCCCATACTTCTGAAGGAGGGAAACCAAATTACAATTGTAGAAGTGTGTCCCTTGGTCACTGATGATGGACTTTGGTAATCCAAACATGAAAAAAATATGTGTCTTGAAAAATTCCACTACAACATGAGAATCATCAGTCCTGATGGCCTTAGCCTCCACCCATTTACTCACATAATCAACAGTAACCAAAATATAAAAAAACCAAATGAACTAGGAAAAGGGCCCACAAAATCGATGCCCCATACATAAAAAATCTCATAGAATAATATGAGTTGTTGGGGCATCTCGTGTCTCTTAGAAATTTTTCCTGTTTGTTGGAAATGCGAGCACAAATTACAATACACACGAGCATCATGGAATAAGCTAGGCCAATATAATCCAAAGTCTAAAACTTTCCTAGCTGTCTGTTAGGGTCCAAAGTTTCCTCCACATTAAAGTGTATGAAAAAAATGTAGAACAGACTCAAAATCATGATCAAGAACACACCTCATAATGAATTGATCACTAGACATGTTCCAAATGTAGGGATCAACCCACACATAATACCCAGACTCACTTTTTAATTTTTGGACTTGATGTTTCTTTAAATTTGTAGGGATTTCAGATGCAACAAGGTAATTCACTAAATCAGCATACCAAGGATGTGTACCTGAGATAGAATAAAGATGCTCATTGGGGAGAGTGTCCCGAAGTGGTACCTGATCCATGGTGTCAGCCTCTAATGTGTGAGTAATTCTACTCATGTGGTCCGCCAAAAAGTTTTCCGACCCCTTCTTGTCCTTTATATCAATATCAAATTCCTGAAGAAGGAGCATCCATCAGATGAGTCTTGGATTTGTATCTGGATTCTTCAAGAGGCACCTCAGAGTTGCATGGTCAGAGAAAACAACAAATTTAGAGCCCAATAAATATGAACAAGACTTATCTAAAGAAAATATGACAGTAAGAAACTTCTTTCCGTGGTTTTGTAGTTTGATTGAGATGAATCCAATGTCCTCGAAGCATAGACAATCACATGTGAATATCCCTCCACCCTCTGAGGTAAGACAACTCCAACTACGAAGTTGGATGCGTCACACATAATCTTGAATAGAATGTCCCATCATGGGGGCTGTATGATCAGTAGAGTGGTCAAGAACTTCTTCAGCTCATCAAATGCTACACTTCACGAATCATCAAACACAAAATCAGAATCCTTTTGAAGTAATCATGACAAAGGAAGATCAATATTACTAAAATCTTTGATGATGCGCCGATAAAACCCTTCATGCCCTAAGAAAGATATAACATCACACACGCACAAAGGATAGGGTAAGGATGAAATGATATATACTTTAGATCTATCGACCTCTATCCCATGTTTTGACACTACACACCCTAACAAAATGCCATGCTCTACCATGAAATGACACTTTTCAAAGTTCAAGACCAGATTCTTCCCAATACAACGATTCAAAACCTTTACCAAACTACTTAGACATTTATCAAATGAATATCCATATACTCTAAAGTCATCGATAAATACTGTAAAGACCTGGATTTTTCCATGTATTTTTTTTAATTATATGGAAATATTATGAGTCCGAAAAAATTGAAGGTACGTGATTCCGAGAACCGGTGTGCCTGGAATTAATTTCTGAACTTTTTTTAGGTACATTCAGTAAAAGCAAAAGTGTCGTTTTGTAACTATTGAATCGGTTATTATAAATGAAATATGAGGACACCGTTGAACTCATAACACTGATATTTGCTTAAGAATACCTTCACCTTGACCGTAGTAGGTTGAGAGTGAAATTTAGTTTTCGGACTTTTCATGGGTTGTTAAAAAAAATAAAAGAAAATAAAACTTCTTCATTTTATTTTTCTTTTTGAAACCTCCATTTGAGTTATGGATATGGGGACCACCTGACTCTTGAAACCCCCTCTTTAATGTGGGGAAATCCCTTTAATTTCCGCCATTCAATTGTGCCAACGTAACTCAATTTATTATGCCAACATAACCTTAATTATTTTGGTAAACCTACTTTAATATAGGTTGGAACCTCTTTTCCTGGGGGAAAGGGTTGGCAAAGGAGAGTTGGGAGAACCTTGGAGAACCTGGAAGAACTTTCTCCAACGAAGAACTCCATCAAAGGATCTCCAACGAGGAATGTCTTCAACGATGACGAACTGACATCCGTCCTTCCCTCTCCTCACCAACATCAACGAATCTTTGATGTAGGGATTGTTGTTTTGTATACCCCTTAACTGTTCTTATCGTTCTTCTTGATTCAAGAACAACTATGTCGCTTGCTACCATTCTAACATAGAGAGTGTGGGCCAAACGAACATGACCCGAACTCTCCGCAAACCTTGTGGATTTTGGTTTCCTTTGTGGCTTGTTTTCGGGTTGAGAAATTTCTAACCATGGTGGTCTTGAATCAATGGAGACATCCCGAGACAAGTAAAGGAGTCTATAGAATGAAGAACGGGCCATCGGGGCGTGCCCGGTGACCCGAGGAACGTCACCGACAACTGGTTCTAGAGAATGGCACTGGAAGGGCTCATGAGCAGTGGTCGGCACTCCAGCTATCCACGACAGTAGTGGCAGTGAGACCGCGCCGCCGAAGGAGGGCTGTGGCCCGTCGGCCTCGACGGAACAAGGGCGGCGGCTGACGCTCAGACGGCCACGTGAAGGGGGTGACGCCACACGTCCGCACTGCCGAGCATGTAGGGGACACGACATGAGGCCATGGAGGAAAAGGAGGGGAGGCTAGTTCGCTTCCAGCTGCCGATGGTGGCATGGTGTGCGACCGCGCCGCGTAGGTGGGCTGGTCGTCCGGCCAGCCAGGGAGCCGAGCGGGACCCCGAGTCCCGCGTGCGAGCTACCGGCGCCACATGGCGCTGGCCGGTGGGCCACCTAACCTGAATGGCCTAGCCATTAGGGGTACCCAGGGGGTGCCTCCCCCTTGGGTGTTGCTAGGGCAGACCCCACCATGGGGCCACCCAGCCGCAGGCCACAACGGGCCGCCCAGCGGTCCGGGTCACGCCAGCGGGCAGGGCTGGACCCAGCGGGCCGAGTTGGACCTAGGGCCGGACCTGGGTTGGGCCAGGATGACCCGAACTAGGTTGGGTTGGCCCAGGTCGGGTTAGGACGGGTTGGTCCAACTGGTTCGGATCGGACCCAAACCAGCTTCGACCCCTTTTTACTCTTTCAGCTATAACTTGACCTATGAGCGTCCGTTTGACAAACCATTTACGGTGCCCAAAACCTTGGATAAAGATGGTCCTTTTGATATACCCCAATCGAGTTTTGGATAAAGTTGGGGTATGGCCGGGTTGGATCGAACACGAATCCAACCGAGCCCTTGGGACTAAAAGGCCAATAACTTACAGACCGGGAGTTCGATTGACGCACCGTCTATTGCGTTGAGACCCCTATTATGTGGAGGTCCTTTGGAATACTTATTCATGGGACATAGTGGCAGTTGGAGTATTGACCTGTGTCTTGAGGATTGGACCCTCCCAAAATCAAGCGAGCTTAGTACGAGAACCCTGTGGCTAGATGTAACATGAGAAATGAATCCTCTGTGGGTCTGTGCTTTGGGATCCTACATGGGTATGTGTTCGAGGATCCCAGATGGATCCGCTATAGGAATCCACGTGGGAATACTCTAGGATCCTACGTGGATCTGGTGTACTAGGATTATTCGTGGGTCTAATGATTTAGGATCCTACGTGGGTCTACCTCTCAACAGAGTAAGATGATTCAGTAGTTACATCTAATCATCTTTACTACCATACCTAATTTATACCTGGTGTGAGCCGAGTCTTTATCTTTTTGGTACTTACCTTTGTGGTGATACCTTTGTGGAATTCTTCTATGTGGTGATACCTTTGTGGTACTTACCTTTAAGGTGATACCTTTGTGGTATTCTTATGTGTGGATTTACCTTTGTGGTGTTACCTTCTTGGTATTACTTCCTCCATGGAACAGATGAGCTTTTGGCTAGAAGAGTTGAGCCTCGTGTTTCCTCATAAATGAGATGGATATACTTGATAACTTAGGTATATGTATGGGCATATAGCTAAGTAGGGTTGACTGTTGTTACTATGATTTGTGCTTTATCCTTTTTAGATTTTGAGAGACCTTCAGGGGTCTTGGGGTCCCTACTGAGTATCGTTATACTCACCCCTACACAGGCTATGCCCGCACCTTGTTGTGTTTGGTGCAGACGATGGACTATGCTGACTGAGGATGAGAGTACCAAGACTGGAGGTAGCTTGAGGTGGACATTAGACGAGGCGTACCACAGAGAAGACTGTTCGAGAGATGTACCTACCCTTAAGGTAGGATCCTTGGTGGGTGTTCACTGGAGCTGTTTTCAGTTTTACTTATACTTTTTAGTTTACTTTTACTTTTTAGTTGAGCTTGTATTCTTGCCCCTTTTTCTTTCTGCACACACCCTGTTTACTATATAGTTTTACTTTGTGCTTGTATCCTACTTTGTGCTTAGTTGTGTGAGTTTACAGGTTATAAAGACAATTACTTCCCAGTTTTAGGGAATATGCCTTTCGGTGCTAGTCGCCAGCCCCTGGCCTATGGAAGGTGGGCTTGGGGTAGTCACGACATGGGCCTCGAGGGACGGGTCGTGACAAATTGGTATCAGAGGAGTCAGTTCTACAATAGAAAATTGGAGTCTGATCTTTTAATGGAAATAGTGTTAAGTGTTATGAGTGTGGTTATCAGTTTAGGGAATCCAATGTTGGTGTGGAGGCCGATGTATCCATACACCAGGACCCTGACTTCTGATGTCCGACTTAGCGCACGAAAACATTGGTTGCGTGTGTATTTTGAAAAGTTTTCTTTGTGATCTCTTTGAGTCAGCTCACCAAGTATAACTTATTAACCGTGGCCCACCTGATCCTTTTCAAGATGCCTCTACACAGCCAGCCATCCAGGGTTCTAAGAAGAGTATGTGATGATAGCCCACTATGCGACGAGGCTTCAATGTAGGGCCCTTTATCAGTAGAGGCACCGACCGAGGTACCAGCGGTACCTTTATCCATTTAGCCATCGATACCACCATCCCCAGTAGCAGAGGGTGCACGCCGCTTGAGCGCATTGCATGAGTTCCAGCACTAGAGGCCACTAAAAGTTCTGGGGCGAGACGGATCCACAGGAAGCTGAGAATTGGATGGAGTCCATGGTGAGAGTCTTATGATTGGTAGGGACACCAACTGATCTCATGGTGATCCTTACTGCCAGTATTCTATAGGAAACAACAGGTAGATGGTGGAGCTTGATGCTCCAGGTTCACGACGAGGTGACACTTCCATGGGCAGACTTTGAGAGCCTGTTTTGGACAAAGTTTTTCCCAGCAACCCTTCGCGCAATGTGAAATCAGAAGCTTCTTCATCTGCAGCAGGGTAGCATGACTGTGGCTTAGTACTCAGCAAGGTTCACCGACCTCTCGCGCTACTCCACTGATATGGTGCGAGACCCATTCTTCAGGGCTTGGACCTTCGAGAAGGTACTTAGGTTTTAGATCAGGGCTTTGATGATTTCTCTCAGCATCCCGACATAGGTGAGGGTGTTAGAGCAAGCCCTCTTAGTGGAGAGTTTTCTTACTGAGCAGTCACCAGTAGCGAGACCCACCACCGGGCGTCATGTAGCAGAGTATTTTGTAGCTGATAGCAGATAGATGTCATAGAGTTCCAAGAGGACTAGACCTACAGGTGGATGGCTGCAGGATTCAGGGTTGGTTGTGCAGGGAACCCAAGATAGAGCTAGTCATGCGAGGAGTAGACAGTGTTACACATGCGGCAGGAAGGGTCACATGGCTCGTGATTTCCTGACCCGCCATACGGATGATCAGTAGATGGTTGAAGGACCTCCCAAGTAGAGATATAGGTTCAACTAAGGAGGTCTATAGGGAGCAGGTGGACGTGGCAGAGGAGCTGGCTGTGCAGCTAGCAGTGGGAGATGATTCGAGGTGTTACCGCCACCACCACCAAGTGGTCCACCCCGACCATAGGGAGTAGGTGGACAGGGGAAAGATCAGCTCTAGGAAGCTGAGGCCTATGACGATGGTGCTCCAGAGATGACACAAGGTATGATCTGTGTCTATTCCATTTTATCTGCAGTACTTATAGACACAGGTGTGAGTCAGTATTTTATTGCCACTATCCTTGTTCAAAGCTCAGAGATTCTGGTAGAGCCGTTGGATCAATCTTTACGGCTAGAGACTCTTACAGGAGAGGATTCGACGATTACACACTGGTGCCGGTAGTGTGATCTTACTCTAGGAGGTGAGATCTTCAGCTGAGATCTCCTAGTAGTGACGTCGAGGATTTACGACGTCATCTTGGGTATGTACTGGTTATCTACAGTCCATGCTTAGATTGACTGTATTAGGCACAAAGTGCGGTGTGTCTACATGAATGGGACTAGGTTTACCTTCACCAGTGATAAGGTAGCCTTTGTAGAATAGGATGGACTTACCCAGAGGAGAGTGCAGCTGATCACTAATCAGTTGGCTAACCTTACCCTCAGAGCGGTTGATGTAGAGATTCCGAGCTATCCTGTAGTGGTGGACCAGTACGTGGATGTCTTTCCTGATGATATTTTGGGTCTACCTCCTCACAGATAGGTGGACTTTTACATTGACTTGTACCCTGGGATGACACCGATATCTACACCAGCGTATCAGATGGCTCCCACGGAGCTTCGTGAGCTACGGGTACAGTTGGAGGACTTAAAAGGGAAGGGGTTTATCCGGCCCAGTGTTTCTCCTTGGGCAGCCCCGATTTTGTTCTCCAATAAGGCAGATGGGAGCTTAAGACTTTGTGTTGACTATCGACACCTGAACCAGGTGACCATGAAGAACAATTACCCACTCCTGAGGATTCAAGACCTCTTTGATCAGCTGAAGGGAGCACGGTGGTTCTCGAAGATACACCTCAGACCAGGCTATCACCAGCTCAGAGTATGCGACAAGGATGTGAATAAGATGACTTTTAGATGTCGGTATGGCCACTAAAATTTCTTGGTTATTCCATTCGTCATGAACAAAACTCTAGCTATGTTCATGGGACTCATGAACATTATCTTTTAGCCATATCTTGGTTGCTTTGTGGTGGTCTTCATCGATGAAATTCTGATTTACTCGGCTACTGAGGAGGAGCATGCCTATCATTTGCAGATAGTTTTGGACACACTCCGAGAGAACCATATTTTTGGTAAGCTCTCGAAGTTCCAGTTCTAGATCCGAGAAGTTTACTTTCTTGGAAATGTCATCTCAGAGGCTGGAGTTGCGGTGGATCTAGTGAATATTGAGGCTGTACTTTCTTGGGAGCCACCCGGGAGTGTGACAGAGGTACGAAGTTTCCTGGGTTTGGTCAGATACTACCAAAGATTTGTACCGGATTTCTCCTGAGTTGCAACACCTTTATCAGCATTGAAGAAGAAGGGGTGACCCTTTGTGTGGTCAGAGAGATTCCCTCAGATTTTTCAGGAGCTGAGACAGAGGATGACTAGTGCCCCCATCTTAAGGCTTCCGGAGGAGGGCGTTGGGTACGTAGTATACTGCAACACATCAGGGACCAGTCTCGTATGTGTCCTGATGCAGGAGCGAGCAGTTATCGCATATGGTTCTTGATAGCTAAGACATCGTGAGTAGAACTATGCTACCCATGACCTTGAGTTAGCAGTAGTGGTCTTTACTTCGAAGATGTGGTGACACTATCTAATGGGCGAGCATTTTACAGTCTACTATGATCACCAGAGTCTCAAGTATATCTTCTCCCAGAAGGACTTGAACCAGAGACAATGATGTTGGCTTGAGTTCCTCTAGGACTATGACTTATAGATAGTATATACTTCTGGGAAGGGGGATGTTATAACAGATTCACTCAACAAGAGATCTGGTATATAGCTACTAGGTGAGGCGACAGAGCAGAAGGCCTCTTTGTATATATCCTTTGTGGATCGAGATGGAGTAGCTTTTCTTCAGTCTCTTATAGTCACTCTCCCAATCCTTCTGTGATTCAGTGAGGTTCAGTTTAGGGACACTGACTGCGAGGCTCGACGTGCTCAGGTATCCACAGGACAAGCACTTGGTGGATTTTCTGAAGGTGGGGAGCACATCATCCTTTTTAGAGGACGTACCATGGTACCAGTGTCACTTAGGGAGGAAGTGTTGTGGGAGTTCCACACATCCCCTCTATCGGTACATCCAGAAGTGGAGAAGATATACCAAGACCTCTGATGACAGCACTGGTGGATGGGAATGAAGAAAGCAGTAGCAGAGTTTGTCTCTCGATGCCTCACTTGTCAGTAAGTGAAGGCGGAGAATCAGGTACTAGTAGGCTTAGTTCAGCCTTTAGAGGCCCCAGAGTTGAAGTGGGATGAGATATCCATGGACTTCGTGATATGACTTCCATGTACATCCAGGGGTCATGATTCTATCTGGGAGATTGTCAACCAACTCACCAAGTCGGCCCACTTCTTACCGATCAAAGAGAAGGGTTTAGTAGATAGCTTGGGACGCCTCTATGTTCAAGAGATTGTGTGGATATGTGGAGTACCCTCGATGATTGTCTCCGATCGTGATGCATGTTTCACTTCCCGGATATGGAAGGGGTTGCAAGAGGCTTTCGGGATGTAGCTTCATTTGAGCACCACCTTCCATTCTCAGACGGATGGCCAGACTGATCAGACCATACAGACCCTCGAGGACATACTGTGTGCTTGCATCCTCAACTTCAGTCACAACTGGGAGGATCACTTCCCCTTGGTGGAGTTTGAATACAACAACAGCTACCACTCCACCATTGGGATGACACCTTTCGAGGCTCTGTACGTCCGACCTTGCAGATCGCCTTTGTGCTAGACTGACCCGGGGGATTCAACACTCATGGGACCAGAGATGGTACATGCTACCATAGAGAAGGTGTAGATTATCTAAGAGTGGATGAAGACTGTACAGAGTAGGAAAAAGTCTTATGCCGACAGGAGATGGAGACCTCTGGAGTTTGAGTATGGTGACCATGTCTTTCTATGGGTCTCACATCAACGAGGTTTGCGGAGATTTGTCCGGGGTAACAAGTTATATCCAAGGTTCATCGGACCCTTTCAGGTCCTCAGCAGAGTTGGTGAGGTGGCTTACCGCTTAGCTCTTCCACCTCAACTACACCGAGTGCACGACGTTTTCCACATATCCCAGCTGAGGAGATACGTGCATGACCCATCACACATCATTGACTGGGGTGAGATGGACATCAATGATGGGGTGATGTTTACGAAGGTTCCAGTAGAGATTGAGGATCGATAGGAGTGGGTCCTTCATGAGTGGTCGATACCTTTGGTGCACATTCGCTGGCAGCACAGGAACCTCCAGGAGAGCATATGAGAGTGGAAGGCTCAGATACATGCTCAGTACCACCACTTTTCCCCTAGGTTATATTATGGCTTTCGAGGACACAAAGCCCTAAGGTGGAGAGAATGTAAAGACTCATATTTTTCCATGTAATTTTTTTTTAATTATATGAAAATATTATGAGTCTGTGAAAATTAACGGTGCATGATTCCGAGGCCCGGTGTGCCGGGAATGAATTTATGAACTTTTTTTAGGTACGTTCCATAAACACACAAGTGGAATTTTGTAACTTTTGAACCGGTGCTTGGAAATGAAATCTGAGGACACCATTGAACTCGCAATGCTGATATTCGCTTAAGAAGACCTTCACCTCGAATGCAGTAGGTCGAGAGTGAAAGTTAGTTTTCAAACTTTTCGTGGGTTGTTAAAAAAAATAAAATAAAATAAAACTTCTTCATTTTATTTTTCTTGTTGAAACCTCCATTTGAGTTATGGAGGTGGGGACCACCCGACTCTTGAAACCCCATCTTTAATGTGGGGAAATCCCTTGAATTTCCGCCATTCAATTGTGCCAACAAAACTCAATTAAATATACCAACATAACCTTAATTATTTTGGTAAACCTACTTTAATATAGGTTGGCATATCTTTTCCTGGGGGAAAGGGTTGGAAAAGGAGAGTTGGGATAACCTTAGAGAACCGGGAAGAACTTTCTCCAACGAAGAACTCCGTCAAAGGATCTCTAACGAGGAACGTCTTCAACGACGACGAACCAAAGTCTGTACTTCCCTCTCCTCACCGATGTAAACAAATCTTTGAGGTAGGGATTGTTGCTTTTGTATAACTTTACCCGTTCTTATCGTTCTTCTCGATTCAAGAACAACTATTCCGCTTGCAACGTTCTAACGCAGAGAGTGCGGGCCAAATGAACATGGCCATACCTCTCTGCAACCCTTGTGGATTTTTTTGTCCTTCGCAGCTTGTTTTTGGGTTGAGAAATTTCCAACCGTGGTGGTCTTGAATTGATGACGATGTCCTGAGATGAGTGCGGGAGTCTACGGAATGAAGAACGGGCCACCGGGGCGCTCCTGGTGACTTGAGGAATGTCACTGAAAACTGGTGTCAGCGACCGACGCCGGAAGGGCTTGGGAGCGGCAGTCGACACTTTGGCCGGCCACAACGATGGAAGTGGCGCGACCACGCTGCCGAAGGAGGGCCGTGACCCATCGGCCATGGCGGAATAAGGGCGGCGGCTGGCGCTCCGCCGATCACGTGAAGGGGAGGGGAAAGGGGGGGGGGGGGGCAGCGCGCGTCTGTGCTGCTAGGTGTGCAGGGGCCGCAACACGAGGCCGTGACGGTGAAGGAGAGGTAGCTGGCTTGTTGCTGACCTCCGGTGGTGTCGTAGTGCGCGACCGCGCCGTGCAGGTGGGTAGGTCGTCCGTCCAGCCGGGGAACCGAGCGGGACACCGGATCCCGCGTGCCATCTGCTGGTGCCACGTGTCGCCAGCCGATCAACCACCCAACCCGTACAACCGATTCGTTCGGGGTGCCCAAGGGGTGCCTCCCCCTTGGGTGGCTGCTAGGGTGGACCCCACCGTGAGGCCACATAGCCACCGACCACAGCGGGCCGGACCCAGTGGGCCGGGTCGGACCAGACCCAGACCAGCTTCAACCCCTTTTTACTCTTTCAGCTATAACATGACCTACATGTGTCTGTTTGATAAACCATCTATGGTGCCAGAAACCTTGGATCGAGACGGTCCTTTTAAAATACCCCACTTGAGTTTTGGATAAAGTTGGGGTATAGCCGGGTTGGATCGAACACGAATACAACTGGGCTCTCAGGACTAAAAGGCCAATAACTTACAGACCGAGTGTCCGATTAACGCACTGTCTATTGCGTTGAGACCCCTATTACGTGGCGGTACTTTGAGATACTTCTTCATGGGACATCGTGGTAGTTGGCGTATCGACCTGTGGCTTGAGGAGCAGATCCTCCCTGAATCAAGAAAGGTTAGTGCGGGAACCCTGTGGATGGCTGTAACATGAGAAAGGGATCTTATGTGGGTCTGTGCTTTGGGATCCTATGTGGGTCTGTGTTCGAGGATCCCACATAGATCCACTCTAGGAATCCATGTGGGACTACTCTAGGATCCTACGTGGGTCTGGTGTACTAGGATCCTATGTGGGTCTAATTATTTAGGATCCTACGTGGGTCTACCTATCAATAGAGTAAGATAATTCAGTAGTTATATCTAATAATCTTTACTACAGTACCTAAGTTATACCTGGTGTGAGCCGAGTCTTTATATTTTTGGTACTTACCTTTGTGATGATACCTTTGTGGCATTATTCTATGTGGTGATACCTTTGTGGTACTTACCTTCAATGTGATACCTTTGTGGTATTCTTCTATGTGGATTTACCTTTGTGGTACATACCTTTATGGTGTTACCAGTGTGGTATTCCTTCCTCTATGGAATAGATGAGCTTTTGGCTAGAAGAGTTGAGCCTTGTGTTTCCTCATGAATGAGATGGGTATACTTGATAACTTAGGTATATGTATGGGCATATACCTAAGTAGGTTTGACTGTTGTTACTATGATTTCACTACTAGAAATTCGGGCTATAGCCATGGTTTAAAACTGTGGTTATAGGTCCTCAAACCGTGGCTAAGTTTGGTGTGGCTATAGGCCTAGACTTATATCCACGGTTCCAAACCATGGATATATATTTAGAGCCATGGTTCAAATTGTGGATATATGTATACAACCATGGTTCAAACCATGGTAATACCACTATATCCATGGTTTAGAACCATGGATATATTAGAGGTTGGACATAGTTTATTACCACGGTTAAAAACCGTGACTATAGGGTCTGAAAAACCTTAAAAAAATAGCCCCCACCCCTCTACACAGCCCCCCTGGACACTCCCCTATTTTTTGGACATCCTACATAAACCCCCTCCCCCCTGCAAAGCCTAACTACTGGAAACCCCCCCCTACAGTACCCCTTCACCCATGAAAAGCCCCCCCCACCAGACAGACCCTAGACACCCCCCAGACCTTGGACACCCCCCATACAGACCCTCCCAGGACATACCCCCCAAATTCGGGACACCCCCCTAGATAGACCCTGGACACCCCCCAGACAAACCCAGGACAGACCCCCCCAGACTCGGGACACCCCCCCAGACAGACCCAGGACAGACCCCCCAAGGACAAACCCAGACCTCCACTCCCCTGGACAACACCCCCCAGACCCTGGACAACCCAGACCTCTACTCCCCTGGATAGCCCCCCCCCAAGACAGACCCTGAACACCCCCTCACCCCTAGACCATGGAAAAACAGACCCCGGACAACCCCCCTAGACCCTGGACTTCCCCCAGACAGACCCCCCCCCCCAGGATAGACCCAGAACTCCACTCCCCTGGACAGCCCCCCTTATCTTGGACACCCCCAGACCCTGAAAACCCCCCATACAGACCCCCCAAACCCTGGACACCCCCCAGAAAGACCCCCCTAGGATAGACCCTGGACAGACCCCCCAAAGACAGACCCTGGATACCCCCTCACCCTACCCCTCCCCCTTCCATCCCCCCCTGCCAGTCCCCATTCCCCTCCCCCTACCAGTCCCCCTACCACCCCTGCCAGTCCCCCCCCCCAAGACAGACCCTGGACACCCCCTCACCCTGCCCCTCCCCCTTCTAGTCCCCCTGCCACCCCTGCCAGTCCCCCTGCCCCTCCCCCTGCCAGTCCCCTTGCCACCCACCCTTGCCATCCCCCTCCTCCTGGACACCCCCCCAGACCCTGGACAACCCCCCAGACAGACCCCCCAGACCCTGGACAGCCCCCCAGATAGACCCTATAGAACATGACCTGGATAGACCCCCCACAAGACAGACCCTGGACACCCCCTCACCCTACCCCTTCCCCTTCCAGTCCCCCTACCATCCCCCCACCTGCCATCCCCCCACCCCCTGCCAGCCCCCAATGGTTAAACCATAGATCTTGGTCCCTAATAACACTTTCAAAACCATGTAAAATAAACCCTACAACCACAGTTAATAACCATGTAAATTGATTCCTACCCAGCTATACTTAATCACCAAATGCTTCCATAATAGTTTCACCTTATAGCAGTACTCACATCCTCTAGCTACAAGCAAAAAAAACACCACCTTCCAAATAAAACTGAACTCAAGCATAATACAATATATATCATAATAATTCAAACTCTCTCTAATATAAACAATATAAAATTTCAATATCAATATCATTATAATAAAAAGAACTATTTGATAAAATTAAATGTATATACTGAGAATAAAATTTACATCTGAAATATACCTCAATATCAACATCACTAGAACCATTATGACCCTCATCATCTCCTATAGAAACACCAACATCATTATCACCTCCTTCAGACCACCACCACCACCACCACCACCATCATGATCATTGAAATATTCATTGGTTTATGAACCTAAATTAGTGGAAGGAGCGAAGAATCCTAATAACATAATGCATACAAATAAGAACACATTTAATTAATGAAAACATTCAATGTTTATATAGTGATTCATATAATATCATTATGTTACCAATAAAATAATCTGATATACATAATTTATACAAATGAGAAAACATATAGTTAATGAAAACATTTAAATATTCTTATGTATGATGATTCATGAACATAAAATTGAAGAGAAATAAGAAGGATGTTTAGAGTATAGAGCAATAGTAAGATTCTTATGGTCTAAATAGAACAAAATAAGAATAATAGAGTAATCAAGTTTGGAGAAGGTTAAAATATTAAATCATATTTATTTAATGATGCCGCACCCCCATTCCACCCCCGCCCACCTCCTTGCACCCCTACCCCACTCCCTTGAACCCTACCTACACCCTCCCCACTGCCCTGCATACCTCCCCTGCACCCCACATGCACCCTCCCCACTTCCCTACCGACCCCTACCCCTCCCACCCGCACCCTTCCATAACTTCCCCCATTGCACCCCACCTACACCCTCCCCCCTTCCCTGCAGACCCCCTACCCTATAGACCCCCTACCCTATAGACCCCCCTGCCCCTGCCCTGCAGACCCCCTCCCCCCTGCACCCTCCCCCCACTACCCCTTGCACCCCACCTGACCCTCCCCACTGCCCTGCATACCCCTCCCCCTGCACCCTCCCCCAACTAACCCCTTTACAACCCACCCACACCTTCCCCACTACCCTGTAGAGCCCCCCCTGCCACCCTCCCCCCCACATGCACCCCCACCCCCCCGCACCCCACCTGCACCCTCCCCACTGCCCTACAGACCCCCCTTGCCCCCCCACTGCCCCCACCCTGTACCCCGCCTGCACCCTCCCCACTACACTGTAGACCCCCACCCTTTCCCCCTCCCCACCTATTCTGACTGAAATCAGTGTCCCGACAAGCCGACACTATATTCAAATTCCTGTTGATATCAGTATCCCGACTACCAAACATGAGTATTTGTTGGTTTACTAAAGCAAGGGGAAGGGACATGGAACAAAAAAAGGTGAATAAAACTACTTTTTTTAACCATAATACTCAAACCAGAACATATTTTTAGATTATAAAGGTAATTAATGAGTAGCCCTCAACATAAAATTCGACACATACCACAACTAAAATGTAGAGTTCCCTAGTATTATATGAGAAGGCTGCACCTAGTACCACAAAATTATTCACCATCTCCAAAAATACAATATTAGGAGATAAGAAATATATATAAAAGTTTTATAGTATTGAAGAGTTATTAACCATCTCTAAAACTCTCTTACATTAGGGCTAACATGCTGGAAGAATAGCAATATATATCAGTATCCTCTAGAAGTGCATCCATCCCCACTAGATCAAGTGGTATGTTCACGAATACCTCTATAGATAAAAACAAACATGATTGAACTAACACCTCAGCCACCACTGCTTCTTTATGGGCCATTAATGATAGTGAAGGATTATTTAAATAAAATTAACACTCACCCACATCTTCATAAGTGGATACATACTCTTCTAAGTGAGCTTTGTAGGGACCTGCGCATTTTTGAAAAATTAAAATGTGTTTCCAGAATAATCCAATGAATGAAAGGAGTGAAGTTACACATATAATATAGGATTCTAGGGCAGAATAACTTGACAATATAGTTTTCATCCATTCCTATTCATTTCCAGGGAATGCTCACCAGAAGGCACTAAAGATGAAATGGTTCTTCCCAAAGTGGAATAGCCCCCCTCATCTAGGATAATAGACCTGGGAATTCATTATTATTAGTCTCCCAATTGCCACGAAACACTTCTCCCATAGTTGTATCATGGAGATAATATTTAGGGGATGGAAGTAGTGTCTGTTCATCAGTATTATCCTCCTATAAGAACAAAAACATAAAGGAAATAAATATAGTTTCAATGGAATCATGTCCCTTTAAACATAGTAGTGAGATCAGTCTTC
Organism: Viscum album; assembly: GCA_963277665.1. Classification (NCBI taxonomy): domain Eukaryota; kingdom Viridiplantae; phylum Streptophyta; class Magnoliopsida; order Santalales; family Viscaceae; genus Viscum; species Viscum album. The sequence goes on from OY728152.1 coordinate 2,106,392,978, forward strand.
CCACTACATGGGATAGCCAAAATCGATCATGAACATTTGAAGTGAGCTGAGAACCACCACTCAGTGAACCAAATATGAATATAGAAACTGAACATTAAATAAATATGATGAAGGTATACATATAATGTATCATTTGTTATAAATAAAATATAAAGGTACATGATTCAAAAGTGCATACCTGGGGATCAACTATCCAACCATGATACAGACCAATGTCCAGAAGATCGAATATTACACACTCAAGAGTAAACTCGAAATCATCAATTCTGCAAGCCTGGTTCATGCCAAGTAAATTTGATTAAAAACACAACAAATGTTTAATAATGTCTTGCAAAAATGGTATAAAATAATCATTACCTCATGAATTTTATATTCACGTCAATCCCGGTTGCAAGTCGTGGAAGAAAATCAATTGCATCATCTATGTTTTCTTGTTGGTTCTTTACATATCATGCATCAATATCCCATATACCAGTACAATTCATCAAACTCACAATATGATCAGTGAAACTAATTGAGTGTCCACCTCAAGAAAAAAATGGAAAATTGGACTACATACCATCAGAGGTGTGCCAGAGGAGATAGAGGGGCTGCCTCGGAGCATCATCATCGAGGAGGTACGATGGTCACGTTGGAGGAGGATAAAATTCAATATAATAATAATAAAACTTAACTACTACATAAACAAACATATCTCATAATAGCATAATTCAATATATGTAGAAACAATCAAAAACACCGCAATACAATTTAGTATTACAATAATCAAACCTCATTGCATAATAAAATTACACATAATAACAATCAAAAAATACAATTCACATCAATAGTGAGTCTCAATATCAGTATCATCAGATTCATGATAACCCTCATCCATGCCTCCTATAGAAACACCATCAACACCTCTCACACCACCGACATCATCATCAACATCAGCATCGGTACCAGCACCGACACTAGGACCAGCTCCGGCTACAGCTCCGGCTCCAGCTCCAGATCCGGATACAGCTCTGGCTCCAGCTCCAGCTTCGGCTCCGGCAGAAGAATCTACATTAACAGAACTCATCGACATCAAACATGTGTCAACCATTGTAGCTACTACCAGTGAAAGTGTATAAGAAATGGCAGACACAACTTTCTTCATATTTTCAAATATCACCTTTTCTAATTTTTGATTTGCTTCTTTGATTGCAGAATTCATCTGTTCCACTATGACCAAACTAGAACCAGTACTCAAAGAAACATTGTCAGTAGACCAGTATCGAGATGGTACAATATTCTTCCCAGGTCAACAACACACTCTGCCCAGATGCTCATCTCTTAATACCTGATGTAGATGATCGTTTAGGCCCAAATTGTTAGGTTCTTTTTCTGCCAATGTCTCCAAAGAATTCTGTTGATTGATATATAACATAAATTAAAATGATAAAATAATACAAGTAATTAAATTCAGTAAAAATAAAATAAATTGAAATATACTTACAATCACCTTCTCGGTGTTAGTATTTGGCACAATACTATCTTTCTTTTTTCTACTTATACAAAACAAAGTAGAGCAAGGAATGAGACCCTCGATATTAAATTATTTTTTCTAGAAAAAACAAATAAATAAATCAAAATTGGAAGTCAAAAAAATTACACTAAATGAAGCTAAATATTTTAAATATTAAATTACCTGTGTTTTCTCAAGATCTGGGAGTGAAGTGTGTCCATGAGTATAAACATGTTTCATTCCACTCTTATTTCTTTTATTTCTGTATGATTTCTCCTATAAAAAAATAAATATATAATTTCATTAACATAAATAAAACTCATTTTCAAATAAATAAATGAATATATATATAAATTTAACAAATACCTTAAACTCTTGACTCTTCCAATAGTTGATCATCTCTTTGTATTGTGATATTGGTCAATCATGAATCATCGGTACTTCTTCAATCTCTGTGACAAATCTCTTTTTCCAACCAAGATATAAGTCATACTTGTACGCTCTCCACATTTAACCTAAATCCATTAACCTTGTAGCCTTGGAATTTTGTCCATCAGGAAAATTATATTGGAGCTACAATGGACAAAATATTTGTTAAGAAAATATTATAAATTAATATATATAAAAGGTGACTAACATTACTTACCTAGATCTCTACCTAGGAATTGTCCTTTATTTGTTCTCCAACTTCCCTCCAACTTATTGGTTGAACCGAAATGATATTTATATGTCTATAAAGTGTTCCCATAAATCTTTTACATTCCGTACCATTTTTTTAATTATAGCTCTGTCTTCATTGTATTCAACCATGATTTGCGTGTGTTGATTCCAAACCTCTCACATTTTTGTGCGGCCTCATCGTCTGGTGGAGACTGGAGCTAATCATGAAAAAAAGTAAAAAAGGATAATAATATATATGAATTTATCATTAATCACTAACAGTAATATTTAAACACATACCAGTAGATGGTGGATCTGCTGACCCCTGAAGTGTAGCATCTAGAGGGGGAGTAGCCTCTGTGGTAGGTGGGATATCTACAGCAGGAGTACTCTATATAGTAGATGGATAACCCTGTACAAATGAGGGTGGATATGGATATGGATATGGCAGTGGGATATATGGGGGCGCAATGCCCTATACAGTGGATGGTGGGAATATAAAATAAGGAGGGATGAGAGTTTGAGAACTACCATCCGATGTGGGTGCAGGAAAAAAGAGATATAGAAAATGTGGGTATAGATAATATGAAGGTGGCATAATGGGAGGATGAGCTTCTGGTGACTCAAACAACATAGTAGCAGGCTGAACTGTAGAATCAATACCCCCCACCATACTATCATCCTCGGTAGTATAATCCAACCATATCCTTGATGAAGTAGCCTAAAATAACATAGATGATAAAATAAAATGAACGATAACAAGATAAATAATATGAAAGACTATAATATTCAAACATAAATTGTACTTATAGTGTTAGCCAGATGAGACATATATTGTTCATTTCTTCGTATTCTTCTATTTCTTCTAATATCATCATATTCAGACATTTTGACCTGGAAATTTAAAATAATATTCTCAAATAAATAGAAATAATGCAGAATGTTAAATAATACAATTGTATAATAAAACAATGAGATAAATTTTCAATGTGATATTTATATTGATAAAATATCAAGACTTTTCTATGTTTAAGAATGACTATAGATGTTCTTAAAAAAAAATTGGTCAGACTATAAATAGTTTTATATTCTACAATGGTATAAAATATACTAGTTAATTTGATATCATGTATGGAAGTTTAAAAAAACACATATAATAGTACGATAATGTCAGGTAAATACTTAAAAATTTGTCAACGTTCTGTGTGCTCTGTGACAATTTATGGTTCACAATCTATTCTAACAATTGATTCATCTGTGTCATCAAATGAAACATTCGAATAAATACCGACAGGTTCATCTACAACATCATTTCCATCCATGTATTCGTCAAAAATATGTCTAGGAATGACATCAAAAATAACACCAAATTGTTGTTGTAACGAGTTAGTTACATAAAAAACCTATCTATCCTATGACGCAAGAATATAAGGTTCATCAGTGTGAAGCTGGCGATTCATATCAATCACTCTAAATCCACAGTTATCAATATGAATTCCTTGTCGTGTCATTGAATCAAACCACTTACATTTCATCATTGCGACATGAACATGTGAATAGTAATCTAATAAAATGATTCTTTTAACAACACCATAATATGATATATTTTCTGACTGAGGTTGTCTATCTGATGCACTTGCATAACAATCTTTTGTGGTGCTTATCGTGACACCGTCATGTTGTGTTTCTATTTTTTTGCACAACTATTTATAAAAAATTTAAATCCATTGACAACCATTGATTTACAATCACGCACCACATCATTTGGACCAAAGGATAATGTTATTACTTCATCTGATACTTCATTAATTGGTAGAGTTAAAACCTAAAATATACCAACATTGAATATTAAACAGAGACATGTGATTATGTTATGAGAAGAAAAAAAATCTATTACCTTTGACTTTAACCAAGCAGCAAATTCTTTGCTGTGAAACAGTTCCTTCCTCTTAATAGATAGAGACCAATGTCTATTTTTTATAATTTCTAAATGTTCACTACAAATATTAAAGATTAAAAATGTCAAAAGATATAAAGAAATAACACAATGAAAAAATTCATATTTATTAGTTTACCTACTTGATATAATCATCAAGCACACAACCGTTGAATAATACTGTACGATGATCCATTTCCCACTCTTCCCTGCTTAAAGTACAAAATGAGTACAATCCAGATACCCCCCTATTTGGGGCAGTGAAGGAAATTCAGGATCAATGGGATCATATTGCTCATCTCCAGTTCTCATAAGTCGATTAGACCTTGTGGTGATGTTAGCCAAGTACAATGAACAGAAATCCATGCATTCTTGTGCTATATAACATTTCACAATAGAGAATTTGTGGTGATATTTATTTCTCACATAAGATTTCAATGTAAACATCATTAATTTTGTAGGATACATCCACTGACTTGAAATAGGACCACCAAAAAGAACTTCTATGGGAAGATGCACAGTCAGATATGTAACATACATGTGAAAAATGATGGTGGGAAAATTTTCTCCAAGTCGTAAAGAATAATCAGTGAATCTCTCTACAATTTTTGAACAACACTTCTGCTTAGTCTTTTGGCACAAAGGTCTCGATAAAAATGACATAACTTGATCACAACAACTCCAACATTATGTGAAAGTAAATGTCGAATGAAAATAGGAATAAATTCATGTAAAAAGACATGGTAATCATGGGTTTTAAGAGATTTTAGTTTCACATATTGTGTATTCACCCTTTTCGAAATATTACTTGAATAACCATATGTAACATTCAAACTTTCCAAGACTTGAAGAAATTTTTTCTTCTCCACATTTGTCATCGAATAACAGGCAATAGGGACTTTCCACTTATTTTGACCAATTAACTCAAGATGAAGTTTTTCTCTTATACCCCAATCCATAAAATCACGACGAGACTGAAAATCATATTTTGTTTTGCCTTTGACATTTAACATAGTAGAAAGTAAAATCTCACAAATGTTTTTCTCGATATGCATTACATCCAAACAATGACGCAATAAATTCGATGACCAATACAGCAACTCAAAGAATATCATTTTCTTTCTCCAATTTTTATTGGAATTCAAATTAACATGTTTTCGCTTTCTGATATTTGATTGACTTTTTCCAAGAACATAATTCAAATCATCAAGTTCTTTAACAATATCATTCCCTGACATTCATTGAGGTGTCTCATCTGTCTCAATGGCATTATCAATCTGTCTTTGATTTTTCCTATATGGATGATCCATCAGTAGAAATAGCTGATGCCCTATGAAGATGAAAGTTCATCAAAACTTTAATCTTCAGAAACATGTATTTTTCATAAAAATAGGATAGGATAATTTCCCTTTATTACTCCAAACAGACATCATTCCATAGGCAGGGAAATCATTTATCATCCATAATAAAGCTTCACGAAACATAAAGTACTCCTTCTTGAATGCATTGTACGCCTGTGCACCAACAATCCAAAGATCCTTTAATTCCTCTATTAATGGATGCAAGTATATATCAATATCATTTCTAGGATCACTGGGTCCAGATATCAATATACTCATGATAGTAAATGACTTATTCATACACATCCATGAAGGAAAGTTATAAATGTGAATGAAAACATGCCAAGTACTATGTGCAGTATGCATTTGGAGAAATGGGTTGAAACCATTACAAGATAATCCCAATCTAACATTTCATGGGTCAACTGAAAAATCAGGATTTAACCTATCAAATTTATTCCAAGCCAACCCGTCTGCAGGATGCACTATTTCATCATTATCTTTATTTCTTTCATCTTCATGCCATCTCATATTCTTTTCCATTTGTCCTGACATAAAAAGTTTTTGAAGCCTGGTAATTAAAGGGAAGTTCCACATCACTTTCTCTGGTATGCGAGATTGCATTCCGTCTTTATTAGTCTTCCACCTTAATGTGCCACACTGTTTGCACTAACTTAACTCTATATTTTCCTTCTAGAACATACAACAATCTTTGGGGAAAGAATGAATCTTAATAGATGAAAATCCAAATTTTCCAACCAACTTTGATGCCATGTAATCATTTTCTGGAATACATGCATCATCAGGTAGTAAATCCTTAATAAATTTAAGGAGATAGTCGACCGCAGTATTACTAAATCCATACATTGATTTTACATGATATAATCGCATTAAAAACTCAAGTTTGGTCATTTTTACACATGCCTGATATACTGGGGTATTTTCATCTTCCATCATCTTTCTAACACTCTCAAAGTCATCATCTTGATTAATAGATGAAAACTGTGTTCTAGTATTCATTTCCTCTTGCACTGGTCTACATGAGGAGATGGCTTCAGAAACAAAAGTAAACTGATCGGAAATCAGATTTTTCACACCAATCCTTTCTGCTGAATCGATGTCATTCACTATTTGTGATTTTTCTCCATTGTGATACCACACATGATAATTTTTTTGGAAACCTTGTTTAGTGATATGATAACTCACTTCCTCGCGAGTTAACCATGGTCTTCCAACACAATCAAAACACAGGCATCGAATCAATCCACCATCTGAATCATTAGTGAATGAAAAGTACAAAAAATATCATAACTCCTTCTGAAATTCATCAGTGATCCGATCAATGTTGTACATCTAGTATCTATCCATTCTAAGGCATATAAAAATTAACTAAATAAATAATTAAGAAAATGACTTAACATTATATGTATTGTTTCATAAGATAATACATAACCATCATTAACATGTCAATAAAAAAAATCATAACAAATATAAAGGTTAAGGGAATTCATAAATGTTTCAAATTATAAAAAATCATGAATAGTCACACCTTTATATGACCACATAAGATTATTTTGGTTTACCTCCAATAACCACATTAAAACCTAGATATTTAAAAAATGACCTATTATGTTTTTATAGAATTCTATAATGGGAACCCCCCCTCCTGGACACCCCTCCCCCCGCCCTCTTGGATGGCCCCTAAACACCCCCTCCTCATGGACAGCCCCCCAACCCCCCTGGACAACCCCCCCTGAAGAACCTATGTGGTGTTTTGTTTTGAAAATGTTTTGTATTTGTTGAAAACTAATATTTTTGTTAAAGAATGTTTTTGAGTTATAGAAAGTTGAAGTTGATGGTTGATGAAGTTTTTCTTAAAGAGGATGTTATTGAAGAATAAGAAGTCAGAAGTTAAGAAAGTACCTCAAACTTTCTAAAAAAATCAGACGATGCTTTACTGATCTTAAAGTTCTCATATATTATGTAAAGTTTCATGATAAAAGCTGTTGAAGAAATGGTGAAGAGGGTTGACGATTTTCACTAATAAAAATTCTGAGAAAATTCAGAACTTGTTTCCTGAACTAGAAATTCAGAACCTATTTCCTGAACCTGTTTCATGAACCAGAAATTCAGAACTTATTTCCTGAACTAGAAATCCAGAACCTGTTTCCTGAACCAGAAATCTAGAACCTATTTCCTAAATCAGAAATCCAGAACCTGTTTCCTGAACCTGAAATCTAGAACGTGTTTCCTAAACCAGAAAATCAAAACCTATTTCCTAAACTAGAAATCCAGAACCTATTTCCTGAACCAAAAATTCAGAATCTGTTTCTTGAACCTGAAATCCAGAACCTGTTTTCTGAACTAGAAATTTAGAACCTGTTTCCTGAACCAAAAATCCAGAACCTATTTCTTGAATCAAAAATCCAAAACCTGTTTCCTGAACCAGAAATCCAGAACCTATTTCCTAAAGCAGAAATTCCGAACCTGTTTCCTGAACCAGAAATCTAGAACCTGTTTCCTGAACTAGAAATCCATAACCTGTTTCCTAAACCTAATTTTAGAACCTAAATTTTGAGAAACCTTATGAGGAAACCTGGATCCTACTTCTGAACATGTTATCTAGATCCTACTTCTGAGCATGTTACTGGGAAACTTGGATCCTATAACCTAAATATGTTTTTGAACTCAAGGAAATTTTTCCTACAACAAACTTCCTTAGATAAGGAAAATTTCCTTAGAGAAAGAAAAGTTTCTCACAGTGAAGGTTTGTTAAGAAGATTGAAGAGTTGAAGAAGTCAAAGGAAGATAGAGAAAAGTTTGAAACCTGAATTCAGAACCTTATGACAATTCTAAGTAGCATTTTGATAAAACCAGAATGACAATTATGACCAACATGTTGAGAAAACTAAAACTTTATTTGTGCACAATTCAGAACCTAATTTCTAAGTAAGTTTCTGAGAAAATCAGAACCAAGATCAAACTTTATCATTCTGAGAAAGATATGAAGAGTTCAATAAAATATGAATTTCAACTTTTCATAAATCTCGGAGAAATTTAAGGAGATTTTAAGATGTCAAAGATTGAAGATTAAATGCGAGATATTTGCAGAGTTTTTGAAATTTGAGGAAGCAGGAAAGATTTTCAAGTTTCCAACCTTTGTTTTCTGAGTTGCCTATAAATATGTGCTCAGACCATTCGCTCATTTTCATCTTTCACACATGTGGAAAAGGTGGATCACTGTAGAATTCAAAGTGAAAAGTTTCTACCATCTTGAAAAAGTTTTATTGAGTGTTTTAGAAGAAGAGAATCAGAATCATCTTACCTTGCTAAGAAGATTAAAATTATCTTGAAGAAGTTTTTCTTGAGTTTTTTAGTAGAAGGAAATCAGAATCATCATTACCTTACTGAGAAGACTGGTTTCAGAAAATCAGATTCAAGAAAACCAGACTGAAGATTCAGAGTGAGAATTTGTGGAGTAGCTTTAAAAAAGTTCTTATTCTTGTGTTTGGATCATTTGTTCTTTAAGGAAACATTGTAAACTGATGGGAGTCAGTATAATATTTCCTATCGGGATATAGAAGGTGTCTAACGGGAGTTGGCACAAGTTGTATTCACTTCTTTATTATAGTGGATTTCCATAGACCCACAGGAGTGGATATGGCAAGGACATATGTTCTCTTATTGAGGCCGAACCTTGTATATCTTGTGTGCCTTTCTTGCTTTACCTTTTTTGCATGCTTGAGTTTATTAATAAAGGTTGATAAGGAAATAAATCTTAACAGGTTGTAAGGATTAAGTTTCTTAAAGTTTTGAAACTTATAAAAAGTTTAACAACTGATTCAACCCCCCCTTCTCAATTGTTATTCGATCCTTGGAACTTCAAGTGGTATCATAGCGAGGTTCCCTTGTATTATCCTTATCATGGATAATATAAATTCTTTCAACAGTAGAGTAATTCCTATATTCGATGGTAATAATTATTATGGATAGAAAAATAGTAGGATTCCTTATCTCCTATCTCTTGGCCTTAAAGTTGTTGATGCTGCTACTATTGGCTTTCCACCTATTGAAAAAAATGCTCCTATGATGTTTGCTGATAAGAGAAACATAGAAGTTGATAGAAAGGCTAGAAATTATATTATCATGTCCTTATCAGAAAATTTTTATCAAAAGGTGATGGGTCTCAAAATATCAAAAGGCATGTGGGAAAAGATGGAAAGTGTTTTCGAAGGAAGTACAAAAGTAAAGGAGGCAAAGCTACAAATATGGCATAGTAAGTTTGAAGAAATCAGGATAAGAGATGACGAAACAATTGATAAATACTTTACCAGAGTTAATGAAATTGTATGCAACATTAGGGGATTCAGATAAGACTTGGAAGATTCTACAATTGTGAAGAAAATTATGAGAAACTTTCCAGACAGGTTTGATTCTAAAATTTCAGCTTTAGAAGATAAGGATAATTTATCTCTTGATGAACTGCATAACTTTCTTGTTGCTTATGAAATGAGGAAAGCTCCAATATTTAAGAAGAAGATGAAATATGAAATGGCTTTTGAAGTTATGAGAAAGATGAAAATCCAAGATGATGATGAAGCTAATCATTGTGAGTCCATTGATAGGGAAGATGAAGATTTGAATGAAAAAAACATGTCTCTCATATCCAAGAACTATCGAAGAGGAAGAGGAAAGTATGGAGGGAAACCTCCTCTCAAATGTTTTGAGTGTGGTGGAATCAGACACTTTGCTATGAATTAACCTAAGAAGAAAGTTAGAGAATATCAAGATGTTTCTAATGAGAATCCTCAATGGAAGAAGTATAACAAGAATTAAAAAGAAGATAAGACTTCTAAATAATTCAAGAAAAAGTTTTCTAGAAAGAAAAGAAGTATGTTGAGCAAGAAGGTTGAATCAGAATCATCTGAAAATGATTCCTTAGAAGATGAAAGTAAATAAAGATTCAGAACCTTCATTGTAAAAGTTGATAAAACAATTTTTTCCTCAGAGAGTGAAGAAGGTGGTGAAGAATCTTACAAAGAATATCAGCTAAGATCCGAACTTCTTGCATGTCTTGAGAAAAACAAATATCTCAAGAAATAAATTCGTGTGATGAAGAAAAATCATGAAGAAGTTCATGATGGAAGTAAAGATTTTACCAAGAAGTAAGATGAATACATTCAATAAATTTTAAGTTACAAACTTAGAATTTTTGTACAAGGAAAGATGATTGAAGATCTTAGCAAGAAGCTAGAAACTAAAGAAGAAGAGGTCAAAAAGTTATAATAAAAAGTTATTGAATCCAAAAATACCCTAAGGAATATGAATGAAAAATTCCACAAATCCACTGAAGTAAAAGCTCAGACTTCCAAGATTGCTGAGAAGGCTTGCCATGAGAATCAGGTGAAATATTCTCCTATCAAAAATAATGTTTTATCTGATTCTTCTAACATTTTAGGTTATGAAAAAAGTATTACTAAAGCTTGGGGGGAGAAAGGATGTGATAAACCTATCAATCCTACAAAAGTAGAAAACTCACTCAAAAGATGAGATGGCCTACATCCTGAGTTTTCTAGAGCTGAAAGAAGTTATCAACCTCAACAAAGTTTTCATAGAGAAAGATCATTATTGAATAGAAAACCAAGATCTAAGGTATATTGCTGGTGCTACGGAATATATGGGAATAGAGCTTATAATTTTTGGCATAATTTATCTCTACCCGGAAGAAGGTTTGAGCAAAGTGGAAGAAATAGTGAAATGAGAATGAGTAACTTTCCGTACTCACAAAAAGTTGAAAAGGTGAATTATCAAGATGTCAGAAATATTCCAAAAAAGAATCAATTTGAATGTTTGAAAGAAGTTTGTGGAAGATGTGATCAGTATGGACATAATGTCGAATGATGTATGACTCTTCTTCCAGAACAAGTTTCTTATGATAAGAAAGAAAGAAAGCTGAAAATAAGAAGGTTGATGAGAGAGTTTTTATTGTTGAGACAGCTTTGAAAGAAAGTAAGAGGAAAAAACTATGGATTCTTGATAGTGGTTTTTATTTACACACGATAGGTGATATAAAAATCTTGTAACATGTTGAAAGTCATGATGGAGGAGAAGTTACTTTCGGTAATGAAAATTCCTTTAAAATTAAGGGAATCAGAACAATAGAGATTGAAGTAGAGAAATTGAAATCTAAGGAAGTCTTGCTTGTTGATGGGATAAAACATAACTTACTTAGTGTAAGTCTACTTTGAGATGATGGAAAAGAAGTTATCTTCAGAAAGTATTCTTGTATCATTAAAAGTGTGAAAAATGGAAAAGTGATTATAAAAGGAGAAAAAACCAGTGGGAATCTCTTTCAAATTGGAGAATCCAATAACTCTTGTTATTTAAGTGCTGAATATGAAAACAAGTTATGGCACCAAATACTTAGCCACCTTGGGAAGAAGAACATGAGTAAGCTTTCTAAAGTTGATGCTATTAAAAATTTTCCATAACTAAAAAGAAGAGATTAATATGTTTTTATTACTTTCCAGAAAGGAAATATTACTAACAAAAGTCATAAAATAGTTGAGTTTCAATCTAAAAAACCACTTGAGCTTATTTATTCCGATCTTTGTGGGCTGATGAGACAACAATCAACAAAAGGAGATTTATATTTTATCACTTTTGTTGATGATTTCAATAGGATTACAAACATCATGTTCATGAAGCATAAGTCAGAGGCTATTGAAATGTTTAAATTCTTTAGAAGAGATGTTGAGAAAGAATTGGGAGTTTCTATAAAGAAGCTGAGAACAGACAATGGTACCGAATTCGCAAGCAATGCTTTTGAAACGTATCTAAGGAAGCATGGTATCAAACATCAGTATAGTGCTCCCTATACTCCATAACAAAATGGAGTAGCAGAAAGGAAAAATAGAAGCTTAGTAGAAATGGGAAGAAGTATGTTATCAGAATACAAACTTTAAAAAATCTTTTGGAGAGAATCTGTTATCACTGTTGTGCATGTTCAAAATAGATACTTGTTGAGACTAGAAACCAACATGACTCCTTATGAGATGTGTTATAACAAAAAACCTTATTTTAAATACTTCAAAGTTTTTGGAAGACCATGCTTGCTCAAAATCAAAAATACAGACTTAGGAAAGTTTGATGAGAAAGATGAAGAAGGAATATTTATAGGTTATTCACTGAATGGAAGAAGTTACAAATGCTGAAACAAATGTTTACAGAAGTTGGTGGACTCATATGATGTAGAGGTAATTGAAAATCCATGTTCCTTTACAAAATATGTTAAGAATACTAAGGAAGATAAATCAGAGAATCCTCACCAGAGTGAAAGTGACTCAGATGAGTCACATGGGGAAGAAAGTGATGCTGGGAAAGGAAATGTGAGTTTTCCTACCTTACAAAAACATGTTGAATCTGAAAATATTATTGGGGATCAGAAGGCTCCAGTTCAGACAATAAGGAAGTTAAGATTAGAAAATCAGACTTCCCTTATCTCAAAAGTTGAACCAAAATCAGTTTCAAAAGCTATTCAACATAAATAATGGGTGGATGCTATGAATGAAGAACTAGATCAGATTGAAAAGAATGAAACATGAGAACTTATTATAAGGCCATCAAATAAGAATGTTATCAGAACCAAGTGGGTTTACAGAAATAAATTGAATGAGTATGGAGAAGTTACAAGAAACAAATCAAGGATTGTGTGTAAAGGATATGCACAAGTGGAAGGTGTATATTTTTATGAAACCTTTTCCCCTTTTATAAGGTTGGTAACTATTTGAATGTTTCTTGCAGTGGTTGCTCATCAGAATTACAAGGTTTATCAGATGGATGTAAAGTCAGCTTTCTTAAATGGTGAGATTGAGGAAGAAGTTTACATTGAACAAACTTGTGGGTTTTTTACTTTATGAGGATGAAAACAAAGTTTTCAAATTGAAGAAAGCCTTGTATGGGCTGAAACAAGCTCCACGATCATGGTATTCAAAGCTTGAAAATTCTCTAAGAAAGATGAACTTTTCTAAAGGAAAGGTTGATAGCAAATTGTATGTTAAATATGTTGACTCTGGAACTTTAATTGTAATAGTTTATGTGGATGATATAATTTTTTCTAAAGATGAAGAAAAGGTTTGTGAAGAGTTCACTGAAGAGATGAAGAAATTTTTTGAAATGTCAATGTTGGGAGAATTAACTTTCTTCCTTGGCATACAAGTTCAACAACAAGAAAAATACATTTTCTTATCCTAAGAAAATTATGCCAAGGAATTGTTAAAGAAGTTTGGGATGGAAGAATCAAAGGAAGTTTCAACTCCTATCTCAGTGGGCACAAAGTTGAGTAAAGATGAATAAGGGAACAACATGAATCATAAAGACTTTCGAAAGTTAATAGGAAGTATTTTTTATCTTACAACTTCAAGGCCTGATATTTCTTATGTTGTAACTCTCTGTTCCCGATATCAAAGTAATCCAAAAGAATCACACATGTTGGTAGTTAAAAGGATTCTGAGATATGTTAAATGAAAAACTTCACATGGGTTGTTATACAAGAGAAACAATGAGATAAAGTTTCATGGTTAAATTGATACTGATTGGGATGGTGATTGTAATGATAGAAAATCAACATCAGGAGGAACATTTTTCTTAGGGGAATGCCATGTGAGTTGGTATAGTAAGGAAAAAATTTCAGTAACTTTAAGAATAGATGAATATAAATATGTTGCAACTACTCAGGCTTGTACTCAAATGATGTGGATGATGGTTCAGCTAGAAGATTTGAAAGTAAATTTTTTTAAACCTTTTAAGATACTCTGCGATAATCAAAGTTCCATTGATCTTTATAAGAATCCTGTTCAACATTCAAGATCAAATCACATTGATATAAAGTATCACTTTTTGAAAGAGAGAGATGCTGTTGGATAAGTCTTGATGGAATATATTTCAACAAAGTATCAGATTGCTAATATTTTTACAAAAGCAATGTCAATGGAAAGGTTTGTTGAACTGAGGCTGCAACTCCATGTTCAGCCTCCTCCCATGACTTCCTAAAAACTTATAAGGAAGTATCCCCCACCGTCCTTTGGATTATGTTGAAAAAGGGGGAGAGTAAGTAACAATGTTTACTTGGATTTAATTTATGAATTTGAAGCTGTGGTTATCATATAATGGGAGAGAGAGAGAAAGAAAAATGAGAGAAGAAAAGAAAAGTGATAAAGAGAAAGATAAAAGTTGAGGGGGAGTTTGAGTAAGGTGAAGTTTATCCTTACATGGCCGCAAAATTTTGTTGTCACCGAGGGATGGAAATCCTTCAAAAACATTAATTTATCTAGTAGTTTGGTGTCAGGACACTCTCTTTATGGGAAAGGATATGTTTTGGTAAATTTCAAGAACCTGAGATGTGAATTTTTTTGAGGTGAAAATTTGTAAACAAGGATTGCCAAAAAATTCAAAGGGGGATATTGAAGAACCTATGTGGTGTTTTGTTTTGAGAACGTTTTGTATTTGTTGACAACTAATATTTTTTTTGAATAATGTTTTTGAGTTAAAGAAAGATAAAGTTGCTGGTTGTTGAAGTTTTTCTTAAAGAGGATGTTGTTGAAGAATAAGAAGTCAGAAGTTAAGAAAGTGCCTCAAACTTTATAAACACAATTAGATGATGCTTTGATGATATTAGAGTTCTCAAATATCATGAAAAGTTTCATGATAAAATCTGTTGAAGAAATGGTGAAGAGGGTTGACGATTTTCACTATGTAAAATTCTAAGAAAATTCACAACCTGTTTCCTGAACCAGAAATTCGGAATCTATTTCATAAACCTGAAATCCAGAACCTGTTTTCTGAACCAGAAATTCAGAACCTGTTTCCTGAACAAAAAATCCAAAACCTGTTTCCTGAACCAGAAATCTAGAACCTGTTTCCTGAACCAGAAATCCAGAACCTGTTTCTTGAACATGAAATCCAAAACCTATTTCCTAAACCAGAAATTCAGAACCTCTTTCCTGAACCAGAAATCCAGAACCTGTTTCCTGAACCACAAATTCAGAACCTGTTTCCTGAACCTGAAATCCAGAACCTGTTTCCTGAACCAGAAATTCAGAACTTGTTTCTTGAACCAGAAATCCAGAACCTATTTCCTGGACCATAAATCCAGAACCTATTTCCTGAATCAGAAATCCAAAACCTTTTTCCTGAACCAGAAATTCAGAACCTGTTTCCAGAATTAGAAGTCCAGAACCTGTTTCCTGAACCATAAATCCAGAACCTGTTTTCTGAACCTGATTTTGGAACCTGAATTTTGAGAAACCTTATAAGGAAACCTGGATCCTACTTCTGAACATGTTATCTGGATCCTACTTCTGAGCATGTTGCTGGGAAACTTGGATCCTGCAACCTGAAGATGTTGTTGAGCTCAAGGAAATGTTTCCTACAACAAACTTCCTTATATAAGGAAAAGTTACTTAGAGAATGAAAAGTTTCTCATAGAAAAGGTTTTTCAAGAAGATTGAAGAGTTGAAGAAGTCAAAGGAAGATCAAGAAAAGTTCAAAACCTGAATTTGGAATCTTATGAAAATTCTGAGTAGCATGTTGAGAAAACTAGAATGAAAATTCTGAGCAACATGTTGAGAAATCCGGAACCTGATTTGTGCACAATTCAGAACCTGATTTCTGAGCAAGTTTCTGAGAAAATCAGAACCAAGATCCAGCTTAATCATTCTGAGAAACATATAAATAGTTCAAGAAAACCTGAATTTCAACTTTGCGTAAATCTCAGAGAAATTTAAAGAGATTTTAAGAAATCAAATATTGAAGATTAAATGCGAGAGATTTGCGGAGTTTTTGAAATTTGAGGAAGTGGGAATGATTTTCAAGTTTCCCACCTTTGTTTTCTGATTTTCTTATAAATATGTGCTCAGACCATTCGCTCATTTGAAACTTTCACACATGCAAAAAAGGTGGAGAACTGGATAATTAGAAGTGAAAAGTTTCTACCATCTTGAAAAAGTTTTATTGAGTGTTTGAGAAAAAGATAATCAGAATCATCTTACCTTTATAAGATGATCAGAATTATCTTGAAGAATTTTTTCTTGAGTTTTTTAGCAGAAGGAAATCAGAATCATCATTACATTGCTGAGAAGACTGGTTTCAGAAAATCGGATTCAAGAAAACCAGACTAAATATTCAGAGTGATCATTTGTGTAGCAACTTCAAAAAAGTTCTTATTCTTGTGTTTGGATCATTTTTTCTTTAAAAAAACATTGTAAACTGATGGGATTCAGTATAATCTTTCCTATCAAGATATAGAAGGTGTCTAACGGGAGTTGGAATAAGTTTTATTCACTTATTTATTATAGTGGATTTCTGTAGACCCATGGGAGTGGCTATGGCAAGGACGTAGGTTCTCTTATTGAGGCCAAACCTGGTAAATCTTGTGTGCCTTTATTGCTTTACATTTCTTGCATGATTCAATTTCTTGCTAAAGGTTGATAAGGAAATAAATATTAACAGGCTACAAGGGTTAAGTTTCTTAAAGTTTTGAAACTTATAAAAAGTTTAACAACTGATTCAACCCCCCCTTCTCAGTTGTTATTCGATCCTTGAAACTTCACCCATCCCCTTGAACCCCCACACCCCTTTCCCCCATCCCTCCCCCCTACACACTGCTCCCCCAGACCTCTTCACTCCCTCCTGGATAACCCCCCTCCCTGCACACTACCCCCCCGGACCCCCCCGACCCCCCCTAGACAACCCCCTCACCCTGCACCCCCACACCCCTTTCCCCTCCCTGCCCCCTACTCCCCCAGACCCCTTAACCCCCTCCTGGATAGCCCCCCTCCCCTTGCACCCCCTGCCCCCCCGGACACCCCCTCCTGGACACCCCTCCCCCCTGGACCCACACACCCCCTACACCCCCTGCTCCCTACCCCCACCTCCCCCTCCTGGACAACCCCCTCCCCATACACCCCCTTCCCCCCTCCCTACACACTACCCCCTGGACACCCCCCTGCACCCCCACACCCCCTACCCCCTCCCCTTTCCCCCCACACCCCTGCACACTGCCTCCAACCCCCACCTCGGACACCCCCCTCCACCTGCACCCCCTGCCCCCCTCCCCCACACCCCTACACCCCCTAATCCCTACACACTTCCCCCACCTCCCACCCCCTACCGGACAACCCCCTCCCACTGCACCCCCTTCCCCCCTCCCTGCACACTGCCCCCCTCCCTGCACACTGCCCCCCTCCTGGACAACCCCCCTCTAATATATGCTCACATGTGTTTTTTTTTAAAATTGGGACAAACACAAAAACTACGATGAATAGTGTATCAAAACACCTGGACATCTTGGGAACATCATCTCGATCAGTGTGATATGTCATATTTCCAATATCACCCAGATCAATCTAACTCCGAGATGGTCAGTTATCAATGCATAGAAGATCAAGAATCAAACTACTATCACTAAACACATATGGTATGTTGTAACCTTTATCCAACAAGATGGGTGCCACTTGTATTGACAAACACTTTCCCAAGATTCCCTATAGAAAAAATTGGCATGTTTATCCTCCTTAATTCACTAGAAAAATGGAACTTAAAATTCTAGAGCTTTATTACCTCACAAAAATTATATAATATTAATACATTTTAAGTCATCCATTAGAAAATAATGGAAGTTAAAACGATATACCATGTTGATAATAATTCCCAAGGAATGTCTATCCCACTTAAATTGTGAATTACATGATGATCATGACTGTAATAAGAATCAAATAATTGCACAAACACCCATCTAACCAGGGTGTCATTTTAAAATCTAAGATTCATACATGGGATAAACTTCACCAAAATGGAACCACACATCTGAAATGGTTCAGATGAATTTTAAATTTTTTAATATTCTAAGGGAGCTAACTCCCTTAGGTTGGCCCCTTACAAAAGAAGAAAGCATCAAAAACAAAGCTAGGTTATGCTTAAGAGGTCACTAGGGTCAAAAAATTTTCATTTGTTTTCAATTGATAGATAAATAAGACCATGTGACACACTCATATACCCTCTCTAAGGAAACTATCAATTGAACATTAAAAATTCTAGTACATGAGGTTGAAAACTAAAAACACCATGTTTAGGTTTCTTTTAAGGCATTACATTTCTTCAATTTATTTCTTAAAAGATTCCAAGGCTTAGTTTTATTGAACATCCAATATCATTCATGGAAAATAAATAAATATTTTCCTTTATTTAGATAGTTCTCCAATGAAATAATGAAAAGCTATCTCAAAATTATTTTCAAGCATTAATTATTTATCTACTATAAAATAAAAATATTAGGAAATTTATCTTATAAATTTAATTCTCCATTTTACATATACATAAATATTTTCACATTTGGATTAGTTAAAAAGGATTTCAATTTCAGGTTCTAGAGGAAAGAACCCTATATGTTGCAATTGTCATTTCAAATAACATAATCCTAAAAATAATACATATCAAAATAGCTAAAAGGTATTCTATTAATTGTAAGAAACATGTTATGTAATATGCCACCATAAATCTATACATAACATCATATAAGAGGCTACAAAAACTTTAAAAACCATCACTCCATGGAATAATCATACCCCAATTGGGTTATGTAATATAGAATATCTAAATAAATGTGACCTAGGTGGGTCCCATCATATCCATCCTGGGTTCATATAAATGCCACCAAACAACAATTGATTTATTTATTAATGTTTCAAAGCACCATTAATGGGTTATCTCATTAGAATATTTCCCAAAATGATTTAATTGGGTATAGATGTGTATTTAGGAATTTATTAACATGGGTTGTCATGACGAAATTCTGTAGGTACTATAATTCATAATGGAAAACATTATTTATATGAATTACCTTTTATTATATACCATGGTTCAGTAAGATGAATTTCCATTGCTAAATAACAGTGATACTTGTATTTATATGTCATTATTGGAATTCATGTACCTACAACTTGGTCTTCATATTTGACTATAGAATATAGCAAGTCCATTTATAATGGTTTGATTACTGTTCCAAATTTATAAAGGCCTGACAACATCCTAAATTGTTTTTGAAACACATTTAACCATTACCATAAACTTTTTAGCATATGTAACATATGGTTCGTTATTGATACTTTTCAATATTGGTTAATTAAGGTAGCACTATCACATTATATAGGAAAAAACCATTTAGGTTGATGCTAACACATTAATAACCAATCGTATATCACAATTATCACAAGGAATGATATCACATGTTAGAAAATAATATTTATTTATAAATAAGAAACCAAAAAAATCAAGTTATATAGGAAGAAAATGATAAATAATCATGAATCAATTTATAAAATCACCTAAGGAAAATATCACATATAACATAAAATCATGGTATGAAACCCACATATCATGGCATATTCAAGGCATTTGAATCTCTATGTTCCTAGAATGATGAATGAAACAACATGTTCATTCCATGAAACTTGGGGATAAAATACCCTAATATCATAAATCTATATGTAGAATAATTTAAATCAATCACTCAAGGTGAAATCATAATCAATTTTAATAACTATCAATAAGACCACAGTCTCATCCCTGAACACTTAGTCTTTTCCCCTTGCATGGGTTGAACACTCCCAGACATGATTATTTACCTTGAACTGATACATTCCTAGAATAATATCTAATATAATTTTTTTTTTCACAATAATATAAAAATAAACCTCTTATACCACTTTGTAAATTCCCAACCTAAGATCCACTAAACAGATCCCCAAGATAGTTGGTTACATGGCTACAAGAGTGCCACCGCATATGTCAGAGGCAACCAACCAATAGTGAGGGTATAATTATGGTACAATAGAGAGTCTATAACCTTATAAAAATAGTATCATATCAATATACAATAACTACATTAAAAATAAGAAGAAGTATATATGAATTACATAAAATCAAATGATAACAATAACTGATAAAATAAATAATTCTAACTATACAATAATGTATTCATGTCCATATGAGGCTATAAAATCTAAATCAGTAAACATACTAAAGTGGTTACTATAAAATATAGTACATGTATATTAAAAGTTAAAAAATAAAAAAAATTATATCTTCATGACTATCCTAATATCCATCACATCGTTGTTCTCCTAACTCCCATATTCAAGAAGAATTTAATGAATGAAAAATAAAATAACCTAGTCCTGTAACCATGAAGTCTTTTCAGGTAAAATAATGGAAATCCATCCCAAATATGGTGTGGGATATAATTAGTAGGCCAACACTAATGGTTTCTAAATCTATTTTTTCAATGATTATAAAATATAAAAGTGAAGAAATATATCAATAATGTTATAAAAAATAAATAAATGTAATCAATTTAGTCTCATTTTCCTCTAAGACACATGATCAACCATATTTTCATAGGAATAAGATTATATATATATTCACACCTTCCATCATGTATATATATGAATTTCGGAGATAATATATTTCCTAGATATATATTAACTAGTGTTGGGTTTAGGTTTAGATCCAAGGAATCCACAAAGATGATCACATATCATACAGGGGTGCTATGTACAAGGTGCCAGACCCTTGTATCACAATATAAGGAACACAATGCCTAGGGTATCATAATTTTTAAGGGAATATACTACTGAGGGATTCCATACCTGAGTGTCACAATATATAATGGACCCCATTCCTAATAATCACAAAATATATTTGAAACCATTCCCATATGTCACAACATTTATGGGGCACCATGCATGAGGGATTCCATGTTTGAGTATCAAAATGCATGAGGGATTCTATGTCTGAGTATCAAAATGCATAAGGGATTCCATGCTTGAGTATCCAATATATAAAGGATATCATGCCTAATGGACACCATTACCATGTATCAAAATTTATATAAGGGAAATCATGCCTAAATGATTCTATAAAAATGCTTCAAAATATATATGGGACTTCATGCTTGAGTATCAAAAGGTAATAAAACAATGTCTAGGTGAACTATTTATAGGCAGTTTACACCATACATGCATAGGTATATCATAGTCCATGAAAGTATCCAGGTAGAAATGATTCTCCATGATCATTATTTTTAGTCAATTTAATGTACTAATAAAAAATAGTGTCATGTGGGAAAACATTCCCTACTACATTTCAATTAATTACACAAGAAATATCTATGCCTATAAGCTTTCTATAAATAAATTAAATAATTTAAATAGGTAAGTTTCTTTTATTATAAAAACAATATGCCCATGGGATGTTCCTTGAATCTCATCATTCAAATATTATTATTTAGATACAACTTTTTATTTAATAAGACAACCCACCTATATTGTGGTTAATTATAAAATAGTCTAGGTTGGTTATCATTATCATGTTTCTTAATTCAATTTACCCATCCCTTGCATGAGGGATTAATCATCACACCTCCAATTATAATCAAAATTATGAAAGGAATTATAATTATAATCAGTTAAAGTATCAACCAAAATGGTTTATTAATCTTTTAGATAAAGCATAGATCACAACCACAAAGTAAACACACCCATTTAGTGGTTTGGGTTTAGGATAGAAACCAATAGTTCTATTAAGAGTACAATTCTTATTTAATCTAATTCATTTTTATCTACATTATTAACTTCACATTTTAAGGGTGATATATAGAAATTATAGTTTGAAACACAAATATATTGTTCTAAAAAATACATACAGTAAGGTAAAATACATGGACCACCTACCTTATACTATGGACTCTTCAATTTTCCAAAATCAAGCTTCGATTCTATCCGGTTTGAAGGAAATCAATGAAAAAGAAAAATAACTAAAAATAGTATGAATTATCTCAGATGAAGATAGTGTAGGAGATATAATAATAATTGATGAAGGAAAGGAATAAGAATCACATGATAACCATGGTATATCCAATATAACCAATGACACTCAATTTGGAATTTTGATGAATAATATGTTTCTATGCCTAGAGGGGGGGATGGAACCTAGGGAAGGGTACCTACGTTTGGTTGTGAGGATAAAATGAGAGAAAATAATAAATATGTGGGATGGGAAAAACCAATTTATAAACCATTAATGATTTTCAGGATTTATATACATGGTATGGATAACTGAATGCTAAATGTGCATTGCTATTTCCAAAGTCAAACCAACTATGCAGGTAAAGAACACAGTCTTCTAAAATCTGCATAGACAATGGACGACCTATAGTATTTTATAATGATATCCCCACACAACCATTCACATCATTTAGAATGGTTACCCATATTTGAATTACCGCTAACACATGAAACCAAAAATCACATTACAACCTTAAAATCAAAACATTGATGAAATTAGATGTTATAAAATACCTAAATTGATTGGAAGCTTCTGGGAGGAGGGTGCCGCGGTGATAGGTCATTGGAGAGGAGGGCGCCATGATGGGAGAGGTCTCTAGGGAGGAGGGTGCCGCTGTGAGAGAGGTGGTCAGGGAGGAGGGTGCCGTAGTGAGAGAGTTCGTCGGAGAGGAGGGTGCCGTGGTGAGGATAAGTTAGGTAGGAGAGGTCAAGAAGGAGAAGTCATCAAGGAGGAGGGTGCCACAGTGAGGAGGGGTTAGGGAGGAGAAGCCGTCGGGGAGGAGAAGCTGTTGGGGAGGAGGGCGTCATGGTGAGAAGAAGTCGGGGAGGAGAATTCGTCGGGAGGAGAACAAGAGGTGAGTAGCGAATCAGGGACGATGATCACAATACCAAATAGAGAAAAATTTAATGAACAAATTTAATGGACATGTATAGAAACATTGGTTTAATTAAACCATGGAAATTAGGAAGCTATAGCCATAGACCAATAAAACCATGGCTATAGGTCCGTGGCTATAGCTTTAATTTCTAAAAGTGTTTCTGATTTATCCTTTGTGGATTTTGAGAGACCTTCGAGGGTCACGGGGTCCCTACTGAGTATCATTATACTCACCCCTACATGGGATATTCCCACACCTTGTTGTGTTTGGTGCAGACGTTGAACAATGCTGACTGAGGATGAGAGTACTATGACTGGAGGTAGCTCGAGGTGGACATTAGACGAGGTGTACTGAAGAGACGACCGTTCGAGAGCTATACCTACCCTTTAGGTAGGATCCTTGGTGGGTGTTCACTGGAGTTGTTTTCAGTTTTACTTGTACTTTTCATTTTACTTGTACTTTTCAGTTGGGCTTGTATTCTATCCCCTTTTTCTTTCTACACACACCCTGTTTACTATATAGTTTTACTTTGTTCTTGTATCCTAATTTGTGCTTAGTTGTGTGATTTTACAGGTTAAAAGGGAAATTCCTTCCCAGTTTTAGGGAATATTCCTTTCGGTGCTAGTCTCCATCCCCTAGCCTATGGAAGGCAGGCTTGGGGTAGTCACGACACGGGCCCCATGGGATGGGTTGTGACAAATACCTTCATGAAAGTCTTAAGAAAATCAGAAAAAATACTCACCATGCATCTTTGGAAGGTACATAGGGCATTCCAAAGTCCAAATGGCATCCTATGGTAGGAAAATGTTATGAAGGGACAGGTGAATGTAGTCTTCTCTTGATCCTTTGGAGCTATAAGAACCTGAAAATATTCAAAAAATCCATCCAAGAAATAATAATGTGTCTTCCCAGCTAGTCTCTCGAGAATTTGATCAATAAATGGGAGGGGGTGAATGGTCATTTTGAGTGGATTTATTTAGTTTCCTATAATCAATACACACACGCCAACTGTTTTACACCCTCATTGGAACTAGCTCATCCTTTTCATTTTTAACAACTGTAATACCACTTTTCTTAGGAAAAATCTGAATAGGACTTACCCACTGAGAATCTGAAATGAGAAAGATTATACCTACCTAGAGTAATTTCTAAACTTATTTTTTAACAACTTCCAGAGGGTTGGATTGATTCTCCTTTGGGGTTTTTGGAAACCTTGTTTGTAAGGCAGAGGCTACTGGAAATTTTGTTGAAAAGGGGGTCTGTGTTGTTTTCCAGAGCCATAACTCATGTCCTATTGATCCTTCCACCCTTGGTTTTATGTTGAATCAAAGGAATCAAGCTTCTTTTAGGGATATGATTATTTTTTCTGTTGATATGGTCCCCTAGAAAACACTACTGCACAATCCTCTGACTCTTGTAATTGGGGGAAATAATGAGTTGGGTGGTCTTTTTCAGTGCAAATGCTACAAGGCCTCATATGAGTGGGTTGGGATGTCTTTTGAGCCAAAGAAATCTACCTCACCATAGTAGTCAATTATTCCAACTTGGTATCAATTAAATGACTTTCAAGAGAAGAAAGACTTACCAGATGTACTCCCCTGATATGTGGTGTACATCGATCACTAAATTGTTGGGAGTTTTGGGCCATATTTTCAATCAATGCATGTGCAACTACTAGTGTCTTTTCCACCAATACTCCTCCTATCGCGACATCCACCATGATCCTCTCCATAGGTGTGATTACTTCATTGAAGTATTGTATGAGGAGTTGCTCACTGATTTGGTGATGTGGAAAGATTGCACACAACTTCTTGAATCTCTTATAGTACCCACACATTGACTCCCCTTGGGCTTGCTTGATACCTGATATCTCCTTACAAATGGAAGTGGTCCTTGATGCTGGAAAAAATCTTTGCAAGAAAATAAGTTTCAAATCCTTCCAACAATTTACATCTTCAGGTTGTAAATAATACATCTAATCATTGCAGCTCCATCAAGTGAGAATGAGAATGATCTTAGTTTGATTTGATATTCAGAAGTATTTCTTAGTTTTATGGTTGAGAAAACCACATTAAATTGTTTTAAATGTTTTTTTGGATCCTCCCCAGATAATTCGTGAAGTTTTGGAAGAAGGTGAATTAATCTAGATTTCAATTCAAAGTCTGATTCAAGATTTGGGTATTCAATAAAATTTGGTTGATAGTTAATATCAGGTGAAACCAATTCTTGAATGGTTCTATTAAGTTCATTTCCATTATTTTTATCCATTGGTTCTTGTTTTAGGTCTGATATAGAAGTGTTTTACAATTTTAGTGTTCTCGGAATGGAGGAATTCTCCAACTGGTTTAATGTTGAAACTTCCCATAGATTGAGAATGTCGGACTCAAGATCGAAGGCTACGTTCAATATCAGGGTCAAAATCTAAAAGATTATTGAGATTAGTTCATGTCATAAATCATATAAAAATAAAAATAAGTAAAGTTTACCATAATAAAAATGATAAGTTTGAGTTGATGGTCCAAAAAGAAGAAGAAGAAAATAAAAGAAGAAGAAAAAATTCAGATTGGGTAAAGAAGGAAGAAATAATAGAAGAAGAGAATAAAATTTAAAATAAAATAAATACCTCTAATTGGTTGAAATAATTACTTGCCTCCCCAGCAACAACTCCAATTTGATGAGTGTTGTCACACACGCTCTCAAAAATATTTATTTATGATTTTACTAAGTGCAGCACAGTGGCTAACCTAGGTCGTTCTCTCAAGGAGGAATTGAATTAAAAAACTATTAATAGGCTTGAAGTAAGTAAGAAAATAGTTAAAAATAAATGAGAAGAAATATGGGGGGTTTGTTTTGTGACTTTTTGAACAGTAAAATAAACAAGAAAGTGAGAAGCAACAATCAAAGAGACAATTTCTTTAAAAACACTTATATGAGAAAATGTAGTTGATATAATATAACCCCTTCACCATTCATTTATTATTATCCCATATAATTATAATTCATTAAATTATGATCCCCTAAACTTATTAACCTTTAAACCCTATGGAAATTAACACAACCACAAATATTTGTGAAAATGAGCCCTAGGTTAACTTCGGGACCTCCAATCGCAGCACCCTACTTTGATTGTGATAAAAAATCCAACTTATGGTAAGTGGTCAATTAGGTAATCATATAATAATTATATTTTATAATTAATTAAGTTTGATGATGATACTTTAACACTATAATTCTATCCCAAGATAATTGGAGTTTGCGGTTAAAGTTTCACTCTCACGATTTACACAAGTCTGACCACGCAATCGAGTGCAAATCGATCAAGTTACTTATAAATTAAAACTCAATTAATTTATCACAATTTATGAATTACAATATGTTTATGGATTCAAAATAAATAAAATAAGGGAGTGAGGATTAGATCAACTATAAAAGGAATCACTTTTACATGGGCAGAGTTGTCATTGTGGAGTTGTTTTTCATAAGCAATAGATTGATTGCGTAACACCCAATCTCAACTGCACTCTTAATTTCCAGCACCAATAAGAAGAATAAAAAGACTAAAAGAGAAGAATATATAGGATTAATTAAATAAAATTCAAGTTACAAACATGAAAACAAAGAAAAAAAAAGAGGAGGGAGAGGATAGCCTTCTTGGAAGAAATATTTGCACAAGGCCTCACTTCTTCCATGAGGTGTGAGATCTTCTAAAGATCCAAAATTTTGGACCAACCTTCCCAAATCCTCTACCAAACCTCCTAAATATTGAAAATACCCTTTAAATATATTTTTTGGGGCTAGGGTTATGAAACTTTTTTAAATGTGAAAGGAAAATTAGGCCAAATTGTTTAATCCCACTTGAACTATATAGTTGGCCTCCAAAATGCATGAATTTTGTCATGACCCATCCTCGGGGCCCATGCCATGACTACCCCAAGCCCGACTTCCATAGGCCAGGGGCTGGAGACTAGCACCAAAGGTGTATATCCTGATAAAAAGGTAAGGCATTGCCTTTATGAAATGTAAACACACACAACCAGAGTACAAGCGGAAGAAAACAATAAGTAAAGAAATATAAAAAGTGTGCTGAAAGTACAGAGGGGGCCGGAAATACAAGCCTAAAAGTAAAGTACAAGGAAAAGACAAAACAACAGGAAGGTGTCAAGATGCTCCTGGATCATCCTCCAGAGTTCCAACCTGAAGGGTAGGTATAGATGGCCACCTCAGCTCTCTACGTCCATTTGTCACCTCCGGGTACCGTCTCGTCGTGAAGTCCACCTCTGGGTACCATCTTGTCGTGAAGTACACCTCCGAGTACCGTCCAACTCTACAAGCCTCAACCACGATCAATGTTGTCCGTCGTCTGCATCCAACACAATGAGGTGCGGGCATAACCCGTGCAAGGGTGAGTATAACGATACTCAGTAAGGACCCTGAGACCCTCAAGGTCTCACTAAAACCAACAAGGATAAACCACAAAGAAATATCTCAACAAATAACCTTTACTTAGGTATATGTCCATACATATACCTAAGTTATCAAGTAACCCATCTCAATCACGAGGTAAACATAAAGGTC
This sequence comes from Viscum album, assembly GCA_963277665.1. Taxonomy (NCBI): domain Eukaryota; kingdom Viridiplantae; phylum Streptophyta; class Magnoliopsida; order Santalales; family Viscaceae; genus Viscum; species Viscum album. Next base: position 2,106,420,760 of record OY728152.1, read on the forward strand.
ATTGACTCATCTCAAACCAGGATTTTTATTCACGATGATGAAAAAATGGCTGCTGAAAAACTCCTCCTCTGTCAAGCGCAGTAGCCCTGCCACGACTCCAAGGTGCCACTCACTAATCTTAGACTACTAAGGTACTCCTCCTGTCGAGTACCACGAGTCTGCCACCTCACAAAGTAGTGATCCTCTGCCATGGGTCTGCCACCTCACAAAGTAGTGCTCCCCCTCATAGCCTACAGAGGTACTCCTCCTGTCGAGTACCGCGGGTCTGCCACCTCACAAAGCAGTGCTCCTCCGCTATGGGTCTGCCACCTCACAAAGTAGTGCTCCCCACTGGGCTATACAAGTTACTCCGAATTGAATCAGACAAGTAGTTATCAGGTCTCAGCCAGCTACAAGGTCACCGTACTCCGTATGCTTGTCTCCGAAAGGATCCGCTCCATGAGCCACTGGTCGACACTCCAAGTGTCACGAAGTACCATGAATAAGTATCACAAAGATCCGTCACGTCATAGGGATCTCAACGCAATAGACGACGCATCAATCAGACGCTCGGTCTATGAGTTATTATCCGCTTTGTTCCAGGGGACCGGTTGGTTTCGTGTATGAACCAACCTGAACATATTTCAATAGTACCCCAAACTCTCATGGGGTATACTCAAAGGAACCGTTTCTCAACGAGATTACCAACGCCGCTGACGGTTCTTCAAACGGGCGTCCATTCTGAGAGTTATTGGCTTTTCCGTTCTAGGGGCCCGGTTGGTTTATAAGCTAAACCAACCTGACTGTAATACATATGCATCCAAACCTCAAGTGGAGTATTCCAAAATAACCGTCTCATCAAGAGGAATCCAATGTAGTCAACGAAACGTCAATCAAACGTCCGGTCCTCAGGTTATAAGCGTTTTCACTCCGAGGGCCCGGTTGGTTTCGAGTTCGAACTAACCCAGTCATACCCAAACTTCTCTGAAACTTTGAGTGGGATATAAAAAAATGACCTTCTCGATCCAAGGAATCCTACGCAATTGACGGTGCATCGTTCGGAGGTCCGTAGCTCAATATATGGCCATTTATATGAAAACGATCTGAAAATAGGGGGTCTGGGCCCGGTCCTACCCGGCCTGACACCCCCTGGGTCGGCCCGAATCGGGTCGACCCGACTCGGGTCAGGGTCTGGCCCGGTTGGGCGCGGCCAGGCCCAGCCAGCACGGCCTAGCCCGACCGGTGCGGTGGGCCTCGTGGCTGGCCGACTAGGGGGCTGGCGGTGCCTAGTGGGGCCCGCCCTAGCCGCTGGTCTGGGGGGGGGGGGGGTTACACCCCCCGGTTTCTTAGAAATGGCTGGCCCTTGGGTAACTACTGGACCCCCTCGAGTCCCACCTCTTGGGGGCACCGACGACTGGCACAACCGGCCGCCCTTCCAGATCCACCACGGCCTTAGGCCGCAGCTTTGTTCAACCGGCACGGCGCGACGACGCCACGCCCCACCACCACGGCCTGCCCCGACCGCGGCCCCTGTAGCTCCGGTGAGGTGTTACGGTTCCACACCCCTCCGTCGCGGCCCGGCTAGGCCGTGGTTTGACTCTACTCCGCGTGGCACGATGGTGCCGCACCTTTGCAGCGACCCGACAATCATGCGCTGATGATCCGATCGTGGTTGGCCCTACGCTGGCCGGTTCTTCACAGTCCGCCTCCATCGTCCACAAACAACAAACGAGAGGGGAAGGGTCGGACCGTGTTCGTGCGGTCCGAGCCCTTCCTCGTCAAGATGGTATCATGCGGCCAAACTAAACTCAAGAATTGAAGAACGATGACGAATGATATTAAAGCTTGAACATAACAACCCCTACCTCAAGGTTCGCCGTTCATTGATGATATCGTGAAAGGGTGGACGTCGGATCAGTGATGTCGTCGCAAGGGAAGAGATGAAGGTGATGAAGATCGTTAGCATTCGTCGCTTCTGCAAAGGCCTTCGATCCCGGCTCAAGCATCGTTCGTTGGAGATCCTTCGGAAGGAGAACCATTCTTCATGGAGGGTGGGAGCTCTTCTATTTCCCCAGGGATTCTCCACACAATATTTTCCCAGCTAAATATGAAAATGGGATTTTCCTTCATCTTAACAAACTTTCCATCTCAATTCAATTTAATTCAAACTCCTTAATTAATTGAATTGTTGGCAAAAATTAAATTATGAGAGAGAGTTGGAAAGTGGAGAGGCTCCACTCCATTAAATGAATGGATTTGTCATGTATTAAACAAGGGGTGAGTTATAGGGAGTTTAGGGAGTTGAGGGTAGGTGAGGAGTTAGGGTCTTTTGTGGTCCCCACCACACTAAACTCTCCCATTGTAGGATAAAAGCACCATAGATATAAAATAAAATTGTACACACAAATTTTATTTATTTTAAGCTGGTTCCCCAAATATTAACTTTCAACCCACATAAAAAGAAACTACGATGAAGGTCCCCTTAAGCGAATAACAGAACTGTGAGTTTATCGGTGCCCTCAGATTTCAATTTCAAGCACCGGTTCAAAAGATATAAAAACCCTCTCGTTCGTTCACTGAACATACCCGTGCTAAACTTTGGAAATTGATTCCGGGAACACCGGGCCTCAGAATCGAGTGCCGTCAGAAGCTACAGACTTGTAAAATTATAAAGAAATTAAGAAAAAAATTTACTTGAAATTTCTGGGTCTTTAAATTATTCCCACCTCAGGGATTTACGTCCCCGTAAAGCTACAACATAAGCTAGGGAAACAAAAGAGGGTACTGAGCACGCATCTGAGCCTCCCGCTCCCATGTGCTCTCCAGGAGGTTCCCTGTGCTGCCAGCGAAAGTGAACAAGAGGAATTGACTGTCCCTGTAGGACCCGATCTTGTCGATCCTCAAACTCTAATAGAACCCCATGAAAGTCTCCCCATCATCGATGTACAGCTCTCTGTGGTAGATAATGACGGATAGGTCTTGCACACATCTCCTCAGCTTAGATACGTGGATGACGTCGTGCACCCGGTGCATCTGAAGTGGAAAGGCTAGATGAAATGCAAAGATAACTTGCCGGCCCGGCCAAAACTCTGTAGACCCCGTCGAGGTGAGACCCATAAGAAGACGTGGTCATCACCCTTGAACTCTAGTGGTCTCGTATTCTATCAACATAGGACTTCTGTCTGCTCTTTGCAGTCTTCATCCGCTCCTGGATAATCTGCACCTTCTCCATCGTAGCCTGAACCGTCTCTAGTTTTACATGTGCTGACTCCATCACTATCCACAAAGGATATCTGAAATTCATCCAGCTGCTGTCTCGCCACTTCTTATAGCTGAATGCCCGATCTCCTACTAAGAGCATCTGCTACAACGTTCCTCTCCCCAGGAGTATAAACTATCTCGAAGTCATAGTCCTGGAAGAATTCAATCCATCACTACTGTCTTAGGTTCAGGTATTTCTGAGAGAAGATACACCTGAGACTATTGAGTTGCAGAGAACCGTAAACCGTTATTTTAACGAACAATGGGTGAGACTATCCAAAAGTAAGAACTCATATCCACCCTTCTTTGTCTACGTTCTACCAAAGAGCTGCTGAGATTTCTCCTCTGCCGAAAAGAGAAATCTGGTCTCATCCCCTGGATGAACTATGTTTTTTTCCTAATACAGTCAATCCTGACATGAATAGTAAAAGTCATGTCTTGAATGATGTCGTAAGGCCTCGACGCTACTACTAAGAGATCCAACCATTACTCTATCCCCCAAGGGTTGAGTCACACTGTTGGTATCAGTGCGTGGTTACTGGGTCTCCTCCAGTAAGAATCTCGCAAGTGAGGGTCAAGTAAACAGTTTAAACTGGAACCTCTTAGTACACACAAAAAGGAAGGAAAGCAAATTTCACAAAGATAAGTGTCTTTTTTTACTATAGCTCAAGTACAAAGATACAAAACAACCACAAACAACAACAACACGGAAACTAGAAGCACCAAGAACAAAGGCCTCCATGCCTGAAACTAGTCTCGCTCCTGTCCACCTGCTTCTGGAGCTCCACTGTCTTGTCCACCACTTGGGTGTTGCTCAATATCCCACCACTGCTTCTGTCTCAGTGGCTCCTTCAATTCCTGCGGATCAACTGTGCGGGGTGTCAGACAATCATGTGCCATGTGACCAAGCCCGCCACAGGAGAAGCACTGTGCATTCCTGGTATGCCTGGATCTGACTCCAACCCGGGTGCCCCGCACTACCGAACCTATAACTTGAGTTCACCCACCTATTGGCCTAGTCCTCTTGGACCTCTACATCATCCGTCTACTGCCTACAGATGACCCGATTACTGACGGAAAATGCTGCAGCAAAGGCAGCAGCTCCTGAGCATGCTCTGAGTGTAGAGTCACTGGTATAAACTCCACCCTGAAGAAGGTCTCAAAGTCTTCCCTAGTGAAGGTCATTTCATCACAATACTGAAGCATATGGATCCACAACCTCTCAGCTGCTCCCTGAAAGAGACTAACATCTAGGTACACCATTAGGTCAACGGGTGTCCCAGCTGTGTGGAAATCTCATGCTACAAACTCCAGCTAGTGCCCAGCCGTTTGAAAATCAGACTCGCCTCGAAACGTTGGAGGCCTCTTTCCCTGGAACTCATGCAACAAGCTCAAGTGGCGTGCAATCTCTGCTGGTGTCTCAACTAGAAGAGGGCCCTGTACTAAGGCCTTGCTACTCGGTGGGCTATTATCGCACTCTCCACTCGGTACCCACGCTGACTGACTGGGTGAAGACATCCTGAAAGAAATAGATGTGACACAGTCAAAAGACTATACCTAGTGAGCTGACCTGGTTTGAAATGATTTAAAAAGAAACTTTTGAAAACACACATGCAATAAATGTTTTCATGAACTGAGTCAGAAATTAGAAGTCAGGGTCCTGGTGTATGGATACGTCGTCCGCCCACACCAACACTGGACTCCCTGAACTGAAAACCACACTCAGTACCCTTAACACTATTGCTTCACTAAAAGAAAAATATCAGAGTCCTAAGTTCTGCTGTAGAACCGACTCCTCTGATACCAATTTGTCACAACCCGTCCTCGGGGCCCGTGCCATGAATACCCTAAGCCTGCCTTCCATAGGCTAGGGGCTAGCAACTAGCACCAAAGGCGTATATACCGATAAAAAGGGAAGGCATTGCCTTTATAAAATGTAAACACACAAAACCAGAGTACAAGAGGAAGCAAACACTAAGTAAAGAAATATGACAAGTGTGATGAAAGTACAAAGGGGGCCGAAAATACAAGCCCAATAGTAAATTACAAGGAAAAAACAAAACCGCAGGAAGGTGTCAAGATTCTCTTAGATCATCTTACGGAGTTCCTACCTGAAGGGTAGGTACAGATGGCCGCCTCAGCTCTCCATGTCCGTCTGTCACCTCCAGGTACTATCTAGCTCTAAAATCCTCAACCACGATCAGTGTTGTCCATCGTCTGCATCCAACACAACGAGGTGCGGGCAGATCCCGTGCAAGGGTGAGTATAACGATACTCAGTAAGGACCCCGAGACCCTTAAGGTCTCACTAAAACCAACAAGGATAAACCACAAAGAAATATCTCAATAGATAACCTTTACTTAGGTATATGCCCATACATATACCTAAGTTATCAAGTAACCCATCTCAATCACGAGGTAAACACAAAGGTCATTGAATCAGCTCAAACCAGGATTTTTATTCATGATGATGAAAACACGGCTGCTGGAGAACTCCTCCTCTGTCGAGTACAGTAGTCCTGCCAGGACTCCGAGGTTCCACTCACTAACCTTAGACTACTGAGGTACTCCTCCTGTTGAGTACCACGGGTCTGCTACCTCACAAAGTAGTGCTCCTCCTCCATGGGTCTTCCACCTCATAAAGTAGTGCTCCTCCGCTATGGGTCTGCCACCTCACAAAGTATTGCTCCCCACTGGGCTATACAAGTCACTCCGAATCGAATCGGACAAGCAGTCATCAGGTCTCAGCCAGCTACAAGGTCACCGTACTCCGTATTCTTGTCTCCGAGAGGATCCACTCCATGAGCCACTGTTCGACACTCCAAGTGTCACTAAGTCCCATGAATAAGTATCACAAAGATCCTTCACGTCATAGGGATCTCAACGCAACAGACGACGCATCAATCAAACGCTCGGTCTATGAGTTATTAGCCGCTTTGTTCCGGGGGCCCGGTTGGTTTTGTGTATGAACCAACCTGACCGTATTTAAATAGTACCCCAAAATCTCATGGGGTATACTCAAAGGAACCATTTATCAATGATATTACCAACGCCGCTGACGGTTTGTCAAACGGGCGTCCAGTCTGAGAGTTATTGGCTTTTCCGTTCCAGGAGCCCAGTTGGTTTATAAGCTAAACCAACCTGACCATACTACATATGCATCCAAACCTCAAGTGGATTATTCCAAAATAACCGTCTCATCAAGAGTAATCCAACGTAGTCGATGACACGTCAATCGGACGTCCGGTCCTCAGGTTATAAGCGTTTCCGCTCCGAGGGCCCAGTTGGTTTCAAGTTCGAACCAACCTGGTCATACCCAAAATTCTCTGAAACTTTGAGTGTGATATAAAAAAACGACCTTCTTGATCCAAAGAATCCTACGCAATTGACGGTGCATCGTTCGGAGGTCCTTAGCTCAAGATATGGCTGTTTAACTGAAAATGGTCTGAAAATAGGGGGTCTGGGCCCGGTCCTTCCCGGCCTGACACCCCCTCGGTCGGCCCGGTTGGGCGCAGCCCGGCCCAACTAGCGCGGCCTGGATGGCGCGACCGACCACAGGGCTGGCCGACCAGGGGGCTGGCGGTGCCCAGTGGGGCCCGCCCTAGCTGCTGGTCTGGGGGGGGGTGTTACACCCCCCGGTTTCTTCAAAACGGCCGGCCATGATGGCTGACCCTTGGGTAACCGCAGGACCCCCTCGGGTCCCATCTCTTGGTGGCACCGGGGGCCGGCATAGCCGGCCGCCCTTCCAGATCCACCGCGGCCTTAGGCCGGAACTTTGTTTAATTGGCGCGGCGCAATGACGCCGCTTCCCTCCGCCGCGGCCCGGCTAGGCCGCGGTCCGACTCTACTCCGTTTGGCACGACGGTGCCATGCCTTTGCGGTGACCCAGAAATCATGAACTGACGATCCACTCGTGGTCGGCCCGACGCCGGCCGGTTCTTCGCAGTCCGCCTCCATCGTCCACAAACAACAAACGAGAGGGGAAGGGTCGGACCGTGTTCATGCGGTTCGAGCCCTTCCTCGTCAAGATGGTATCATGTGGCCAAACGAAACTCAAGAATTGAAGAACGATGACGAACGATATTAAAGCTTGAACATAACAACCCCTACCTCAAGGTTCTCCGTTCATTGAAGATATCACGAAAGGGTGGACGTCGGCTCGTTGACGTCGTGGCAAGGGGGGAGATGAAGGTGACGATGATCGTTAGTGTTCGTTGCTTCCGCAAAGGCCTTCGATCCTGGCTCGAGCGTCGTTCGTTGGAGATCCGTTGGAAGGAGAACCATTCTTTATGGAGGGTGGGAGATCTTCTATTTCCCCAAGGATTCTCCACACAATATTTTCCTAGACAATTATTAAAATGGGATTTTCCCCCATATTAACAAACTTTCCATCTCAATTCAATTTAATTCAAACTCGTTAATTAATTGAATTGTTGGCAAAAATTAAATGATGATAGAGAGTTGGAAAGTGGAGAGGCTCCTCTCCATTAAATGAATGGATTTGTCATGTATTAAATAAGGGGTGAGTTATGGGGAGTTTAGGGAGTTGAGGGGAGGTGAGGAGTTAGGGTCTCGTGTGGGCCCCACCACACTAAACTCTCCCATTGTAGGATAAAAACCCCACATATATAAAATAAAATTGTACACACCAATTTTATTTATTTTAAGCTGGTTCCCCAAATATTAACTTTTGACCCGCATAAAACGCAACTGCGGTGAAGGTCCCCTTAAGCGAATAAAGACGCTGTGAGTTCATCAGTGCCCTCAGATTTCAATTTTGAGCACCAGTTCAAAAGATATAAAAACCTGCTCGTTCGTTCACTGAATGTGCCCGAGCTAAACTTCAGAAATTGATTCCGATCACACCAGGCCTTGGAATCGAGTGCCGTCAGAAGCTACAGACTCGTAAAATTCCAAAGTAATTAAGAAAAAATTTTCCTTGAAATTTCCAGGTATTTACAAATTTTCTAGAATTATAGATGAATTATTTGTGAGGAATCATGTCCCAGATCCTTCCTCAAAATTTGGGCTCAATCCATGCACGTATGTAGTAGATATGGCCCAAGCACTACAGTGATGTCCAATCTAGTGTGTCCATCCCACCTTTGACTTAATGACCCATTTAATCCATACAAATGCCCACTTTAGCTCCAATGTCCTAAATAAAAGTTGTATCTCATTAAATGAGGAACAATTTTAAAAAATTTAAGTTAAATAATTCATTTTAAAATATTTATTTTTGAAATACTATAGTGAAAATTTAAAGGGTAAAACTGGAATTTTCATCAAATTTGCAAATGAATGATCTAATCTCAAATATTCCATAAATGAACATATTTACCACAATGTGAGGAAATTATATCATTTATTATCAATAAAATATTTACTAATTTTTTTTTATCAAAAAACATTTATAACCTATGTCAACTAATCCATCACTTGAACAAACTGACTAGTTCCATTTCAAAACATCTCAGGATGTTGATTTGGAAGGATATTTTCCTCTCGATTCCTTCCAAATACAACTTCCTTGTTTCCTATATGGAAAACCATTTTTAAGAAACATACTTTAGATGAATCAACATGGTAATCTTCAAATTTTATATCATTTTAAATTAACCATAAAGTAAAATCTTATAAGGGAATGACACTAACACTATATGAACCTCTAAATGTATCCAAACCTTTCCTCAGATACCATCTATAAGGACCCAACATTAAACATTACATAATATTGAGTTTTAATCAAGAATTTAATTTCTTTCACTTTGAGTATCTTTTATGGTTTATAGTTTTAGTGAATTAGGCCATAACTCTTACATAACAAAACTATAAAGTAAAAAGTGAACACTTCTGATTAATATCCATTTATACCATAATATAATTTTTTTAAAATAAAACATGATCTATTTTCATGGAAAATATATGTAAATTTAAACTTTACTTATTCCTTTACTTGAAACATCCTTAAATCATATGAAAAACATTTAAAAACATGGAATGATCACAAAAATATCAGTAAGGGATTCACAAAGAAGGAAAATTGTTAGTATTGTGAAGATAAGAAAAACCATGAAAAATTCATCATAAAGTTATAATTTTTACCCGGAATAATTATTAAATACTTTACTTTGAAAATAATCTCATTTATTACCCTTTTAATAATCACAATATTACTATAAATCCTATAGAAAGCATAGATAAAACATAAAGGTGTCTTGGGACATTATTATACTTTTCATTCTTATAAGTGGAATAACCATGTGGTCAAATTCTATACATGTCACTCTTATAAATAAAATAACCATATAATCTAATTCCATTTTCAATTCATTATAGGTTTACCATGGACCCACCCATCATTGGTTTATCATGGAACCACTCAGTATTGGTTTATCATGGAACCACCCATCATTGGTTTATAATATAACCACCCATCAAATGCCAAAGTACCATTATATAATCATAACACATTAAAGATTTAAATTTTCAATATTTCACTCATAAAATTTCATTTTCAGACATAAGAAAACATTTCAAGTTATTTAAATAATCAATCAATTTTCAAAACCCATTTTTAATAAAAAATACCTAGAAAAGAAAAAGATGGGTTTCTTTTTATTTTAAAAACATGAAGGCTTGTAGAGATATCCAAATATCATAATAGGCATAAAATGTCTGTTATAATCCTTTTATATCCATATAAGTAAATATGTAAAATAATATCAAGAATATTTACATAGAGGAAAAGATTTTGAAAATAAACCTTTAAACATTTAAAAAGAGATTTTTAATTCAAAGTGTCCCATACCACTTTGAAATATTTGAATCATAGGCCCCATGAAGGAATAATTTAAAAAAAATTTAATTAACATGAGAATAATTAAATTCATGATATTATATGTAAAAGGGGATATATATACATCTTATAAAATAAGGTGGGTGTATAACATCAAAATATGCCTCAATCAAAGGAGATTGAGACGAAGTCAATTACCTTGAGTCCGATTGGTCATGTGTGTATTTATATTCCTGAATAATAAACTTATGTTAATTATTCACTTTATTTATAAAATTTTTCAAGTTTATTATTACATTTATTTCACTTATTACCATGTTATATATAATTACTTAATCAATTAAGTTTAAGTCAAGTGTTTTGATCATATTCAGTTTATGTGTCAAAATGAATTTGGTAGGTTGACTATGGTAAAAGTGGTAATTATTTAAAAATATATATAATAATAATAATGAAAAAATTATTATATTTATATATCAATTATAATATTAAAACCAATCATGGAAGATAGTAATAAAAAATGAACTAACTTTACAATCATGGAGATTGTAGGCTGTACGTATGCATAAGTAAATTTCACAATTTTCAATGATCATTATGGATAAAGGGAAAGTAAAATTTATCATTATATAATTACCATTATATAATAAATACCATATTATTTAATTATATATACTTATATATATCATTCTTGTGATTTAAAAGTATTCACATCACTTTGAGGAGGCGGTAGTCCACACATCCACGAATGACATTATCACTTTTTCAATGTGTGAAAAGGTAATTAAGAAAATGATATATTATATTTAAATAATGTTAATTATGTCATTAATATAATATTGATGTTATTAATATCACATATTTTTATGAAAATAATCATTAATATATTCCATTTAAAGTGTGAACGTTTCACATCACTTTGAGGAGGCGGTAGTCCATACTTCCATAAATGATATTACCATATTCCCACAAAATGAAAATCATGAAGTTATGTGTTATATAAAAATTATTGAAGTATAAATAAATAATAAATATAATATATATCATATAAAAATATTATTCACATCATTATTCCCAACCTTGATAGGTGGTAATGGAAGAATTAATGACATCAGTTCTTGAGGTGGTAGTCTGCCGTACACATGAATGATGATTGCGTATCACATTTTATGGAAGTGTATGAAAATATAGGTCATAAACTTAACATAACAACATATAAGTATATTCAGGATACTAATTTAATATATAATCATTTAATAATAACAATTTAATATGTGGAGAAAGAAATAAAATAGAAATTCACGTTGAAGAATGTTACCACTTTTTTCAAGAAACTCTTTTTGTTTTTCACCAAATGGAATCCTTGGTTAAATTTATGAAAAAAGTGATGATTATATAATTGGAGGAGGGATTTTGGGAGATTATTTGACCATGTTTTTTATGATACAAAAGGCTTGATATATTTTAATAAATGTGGAGAGGTGGTGGCCTTTATAAGTGAGGGAGAGGACATACTTGGAATTTTTTAAAACAAGTTGGGTGTACCCACGTTTTTACCAAAAAAAGTCTTAAAAAACCCATAAAACTCAATAATATAAAGTTTAAGGTCAAAATATGGCCATAAAATGGGTGTTTTACTAGTTTATAGTTAATTTTTTCCCTTATTATTAAAGTTTAACCACTAAGTAAACTTGTTTTTACCTTCATCACTATAATTAATTTTAATTATTTTCACTAATATTTTTGATAAAAAACTAATTTTACCTTAATATAAATTATAAATTATGATGATTCCAAATATTTAATCCATTTTTCCAAATCACAATAACAAAATTAGCAGAAATTAATTTAAAATTAATCCCGCAGACATGATGAGAAAACAGGTTTTTGAAGTGAATATGTTCAAAAGTTTGCTAAGTTTTTATATCTAAATTATATATAAAAATTATCCCAATTACATGAATTATATTAATAAATGTACAATTTAACTAATTATACTTTAAAACCAAATAAAAACACAATTAATCTATTTAAATAAATTATATTAAAATGTAGTTTTCAAATAAAATTCAGTATTTTTCACTATTCATTAGAAAATGAAACTTCTTAGAAAAATAAAAAAATTAAACCACGGTGAATTTTTATATTATGATTTAAAAAAAGAATTTTATTTTTTCAAATAAAATTTATAAAAGTGGAAAAATTTATTTTTAAAATATATGCGCCATTAAAAGGCTGTAAAACTGGTTTTTAGAAATATACTATTTTAAGCATAAAACTGGATTTATTCTTATATTATGCATATCAAATATATTGGATGAATGTCAGATATTTTTATATTTTTTTAAATATAGTATATTTAGTCCTATTTACACCTTCAAATATGACGTTTATGTGATTACTCCCATTTAAAATAATAATATTATCAATATATTATTGTTTGGTATAATCCAGTCTTGTGTGAAACACAAGATTTCAAAGAAATTCATTGTTTCATTCCATGTATGCTGTTGGGCATAGTTTAATTTTTAATTTAAAATTACAATATAATTCATAAATGTTAATTAATATGAAAAATACTTATTCTATCATTACTTGGGCTGATACATCCTTAGTCTGGTGATACAAAATCTCCCACACTACATCACTACCTTGGGGAATCCTTGAAAACCTTACCATGAAATACGTGGTTAGATTATCCCATATTCACTATAGAATGCGAAGTGGCTATAGAAGGCGAGTGGGCCACTGGTTCTTGACCTTCACCTACTGATATCTGGAGCATCGTGTGATAATGACTGTGATGTCTCCCTTCATCCTAGGCCACCAATACTTAATGTAAATGTCTTGATACTTATTGATAAAATCTGAATGTACTCTCCACCTCAAGGAATGTGAGTCCCTCTTGAACTTCTCATGAATTATTATAGGGACCATGACACAACCTCAGATGTGAAGAATCTCAGATGCATCAAGGGACCAGTTTGGGGGAATCTCCCAATTATATATGTTTTCCATCATGAAAAAACAATAAAAATATGATATACAATCTCTCTTCACCCTACCGAGGAGTGAATAAGTGATGAATAAATATTTATGGGTCACTTAGGCTAGATACACTTTAATTTCCAAATGTATCTTAGAAAATTGGGCTATCACTTACCACATATAGCTGGACTCTTTCACCACCCACATATGAGTCTTTCCACTTAGAAAATCTGTGAAAATGTTACCTTTCACAAGGGTTTTTGCTAGATTTAAATCAAAATAATGTAAATAATTTACCCATGTTCACCGCCAAAGGCTCATGTCCTGTAGTGATAAAATATACCTCAACCTCTTGAGGTTGGTATACACTACAAACCTTTCACTCAAAAGGTAATACCACAAATATCTCAAGGGAAAAACCAATGTTTTTAGCTCCAACTAATTTATTGAGTAGCTCCACTCATGAGGCATTAATATCCTATACCCATAGACAACAACATGAATATCCTATATCAAAAATGCCCCCAGTACGACTCTTGATGCATCATAATACAAAGTATACTTCTTACATGACTCTGGTAAATTTAGGATCAACACTGTAATAATTCTCTCATTCAACCATTTAAAGACACTCTCATATCCATTTTACTAGAAAAAATTCACTCCTTTCTTAGTCACATTGGTCATTAGTGCTACCAAATGGGAGAATTCATAAATAAATTTCCATTAATAACTAGAAAACCTAAAAGCTATGGATCTCAAAAAAGTTTTTGTTAAATCCAAATAAATAATGTCTCTAACTTTCTTGGGGTCTATAGATACCCTAGCCTTAGAAATAATGTTCCCTAATAAGTGTACCTTGTTGTTCCAAAAGTGGAACTTTGAGAGCTTGGTATATAGCCGATGCTCCCAAAGTGTACCCAAAATGATATCCAGATGTCACATGTGCTCGTCACTTGAATTGGAGTACATGAGAATATTATTAACAAAAACTAATGAAAATGTTTCCAAATATGGATGAAAGACCCAATTCATCAAGTCTATAAATTTTTCTGGTACATTAATAAAACCTAATTGAATTACCAAGTACTCATATATAATATATATTCTACTGAATTCCATATGAGGTATGTCTAAAGGCCTCACCCATAGTTGGTGATAATTGATCTCAAGTCAATATTAGTGAATACTTGAAATACTTATTCTAATCAAATAAATCACTGAATTGGGGAATCCAATATTTGTTCTTGATTGTTACATGGTTTAGCTTTTGATATTCCACACATATCCTCAAAGATCCATCCTCTTTTATTAGTGAATATGACTTAAGCACCCTAAGGGGATGCACTCATCCATATGAATACCTTAGCCTCTAAGTCCTCAAACTGATCTTTTAGCTCATGTAACTCCATAAGATCCATTCAATAATGTGTAATGGAAATGTTCTCTACACCTAGAATGAGTTTGATAATGAACTCAACCTCTCAATTGGGTAGAAACCCAGAGAAATAATTAGGAAAGACATCCTAAAACTGGTTAACTATATAAAGAAAAATTTCCTTCTATATTCTACCATAATTTAACATTAGACTAGTAACCAAATCTTTAATTCTATTGAACTTCTAATGGTCAAGTTCTGTATTAACCACCTACAAAACCCATTGTACAGTATAAACATAACTACCATCATTAAGAGATATATAAAACTATTCAAAAATAAAAACCATATGGAATTGATATTGTACTAACCAATCTATATTTAGAATCAATTAAAATATTTCCATCTCTTGCATGAAGAGATCTCGGAGGAATTTATATCCACCAAACATAAGGCTTCATTCCCCACACCAATAAATTACCTCAGATACCACCCCTAAAGGAATTCTAATCATTATCACTCCATATAAATAATATATGGATAATATAAAAACATCCATGAACTATCTAGAAATTAATGAATGTGATGATATTATATTAAATAAAACAACTTATAAAGTAGATTATACTAAAATCATACCTCAGAGAGTAGAGGGTTAAACATGTTACCTAGAAGGGGTAGGATGAATGGAATATAACTGGTCTATGGATCAGGGTTGATCTTCTATTTATGTACCTTATGAAGAACCACTATATTAGTACTACTTACCTACCTTTGGTAAAAATTCTCTCCACCCTAACTTGAATGGATACTAGAGATCCAACTAACAACCTGTAGTGTTATCCTTGATCCAACCATAAAAACCTATCTTGATACTTTTCCACAAGACCACTACTAACTATTCCTATAAAACCACCACATGTGTCCAATCCTCCCACATAGACTACACTCAAAATTTGGAAGGATACTCAGGGTATGAACATGAACAGGCCTACCACACTGATAGTACTTCACTATACTGCCACCCCATGGTGGAAGATATAATCTTTTAGTATGAATACCCTACCTACTTATACTCTGGTGTAAACTGTCAAAAGGATTATTCTTGATACCTAAATACCCACAACAATTCCTCCTAGTAGAATTCAAATTCCATAAGTCTAGACCTTTTTTCAAGTTTCTCAAGGTAATAATAACATGGTTCACAACCTTGAAAAATGTTGGAAGGTGAAAAAAATTTACTCGCACCCAAACCTCACATCTCATCCCTTCATTAAAACACCTCTCCCTGAATATCTAATTTACTATGAACCTCGATGTAAAAATATTTTGGTTGGTGAGGCGATCAAGATAATCCATAATGACCATACCACCCCACATAAAGTGTATAAACTCCTTATCATTTTCTTCCCTTAAGGTATCTAGGAAGAAATGGCTGAGGTATTTAGTATAAAATTCCTATGAAAAACCCATATGCTGGTCTTTATAGACTAAAAAGTCCCACCAACACTTCAATAGACCTTTTAGAATATGCACTACAAGATTCAACCTATTATCTAGGTGTGTCTCAAGGTAGTAAAATATATTCAGAATAGAATCCATCCAAAACTCAGCTGCCTGGGGACCACCCTCCCTTATGAACAATAGAGGATACTAATTATAAAAATAATGGGTCAGATTAGAGATCATATTTATAGATCGAGGATTCTCTCTCTCCATCGATGGTAAAAATCATAGAAACCACCCATGGAGATAAACATCCACTACCTGTCTCACAACTACAAGAGACTATAACCCAACCACTAATGGGGTGTTCTCACCCCACCCTTCTAGCACTACAATGTAACATCCTGAATAGTAATACACTAAGAGTTTCCCCAAGATGGTTGTCCACAAGTCCTAAAGCATACCTCCTCATATGCCATAGGCTGTTAACTAGTAGTGAAGGCCTAGAGTGTGTCCATGAAGAGACTATTCCCTCTTGATCAGAGTGTTTTATAATGGTAAATAGTAATAATAATAACTAGATATAGTAATAAATAATAAAAAACAAAATGATAAAAAATCACCCAACAAAACCAATAAGTGGAAGCTAAATCAATATCAAAAGAAAAAATGATAATCATGCAATGATGTTATACAAAAAGGTAAGTACACAAAATAAAGGGGTATATGCATATACAATAAGGTATAAAAAAATAAAAATAAAGACTAAAAGATACACCGCTAGCATCATGAGCACATGCTCGATCCTCTGCCCCGTACTCCATCCATGCATAAGAAATCAATCATTAGAAGCTGGGCACTTCCCTTTGTCTATAACTATAACCACGAGGTCTGTCTGGGTACCACAGGTGGCCCAAATAAGGTGCGAGATATAATCAATAGGCAACCACCAATGGAGTTTAGAACTATCCAGTTCATGCATATAAAATAAATAGTGTGTAGGTACATAATAACTGTAAGGCAATAAATAAATAAAACACATTAGTCTCAGTACCTCAGGAGATACCCAACCGACACTTCCTACTTCTCCCTAAGCAGGATATCTCTAAACCAAGGTCAAATTGTACATATTTAGTATATGTGAAAATTTATATAAATACATTGTAGTTTTCCTGGGATATATGTATGGAAAATATAAATATGCTGTCTGAAAGGTAAGAGTAACCATGGGCCGAACCCAAGCATGTTCTTTAGATTGGTAGTCAGATCCTAGGATTTATAACTAGAATTCAAGATTTTATTACATGAAATTGTTAGGATTTAATATATAATGAATCCTAATCCCACATTAGATGATTTTTAAAGAGGAACCCAAGTATTTCTCAAGGATAATTATAAATACTCATCACCATAAGAGTCTGTCTGAGGAGATCCATAAGTGGAATCCCAAGTATCACTCTTAGAATGGTGTAAAGAATGAACCTTTGAGACCATCCCATGTATACCACATATGAGACCAAGTATCACTTGTGACATAGTATAACTATATTTCCCCTTGATCCAGTTCAAGGTAATTCCCCTAGGGAACCAATACCACTCATTGGTAAGTAAAACATCCACATAGTGATCCTATCTAAGGTATTATACTAATGGAACTAAGTATTTCTCCTGACGTGTTTAGATTTATTAAAATTTATAATTATAAAGCATGGTTAACCATCCCAAGGATTCATTAAATTGGGACCATTATATCATCCTCGACTTGACATGAAGTTATGGTTTAGCTAGTAAGAAATCATACCATTTAACAATGAATTGTATTCATTACACATTAATCAAGTTGTTCAATCCATTCAATTCAAGTAAAGTAAGCTATGAAATAAAGAAAAAGGGCCCAACACATGGACTAACATCTATTTTAGTGAAATTAAAATTCCAATACATTTATTACAATGTGATTCACATAACCAAATTACCAGCAATTAAAATTAATTCCAAGGAATAAGGATCTTAAGCCTTTAAGGAAGGAACACCCATAGGGGTGGATAATATCAAGGTAAAATTCCCATAAAATTGATTCATGAGTATCTAGGGTTCCGCTACACATGATAATAACCTTTGATTTAATCAATTAACTTTTATAGAGGTCACACTGGAGGAGTATGACACACAACATAACAATGCATGATAAAATTCAATGATACCTTTAGAGAACAGAACTAGGCCACTTACCTTATGCCTACAGTACTCTCCTCAACAGTATCAACCTATGAATCAAACTAGAATAGAATAAATTGGAAGAATAGATGAAAGCCCTAGAAATAGGGCATTTGAGCTTTCACCAAAATATTGTAGAATATGGTGAGATAAAATACATAAGGAAGAAAGAGGAGTGGAGATATTACCACTACAGATCCAATGTGACCAACATCAAAGAAAATTGAGATCAGATGAAGAATATTATTCAAAGACTAGGTTAGGTGTGGGAGAGAGTCTTAGGTCAGTTGTACTCCTGTGTAGGAGAAGAAAATGATCCCCTATAAAAAATAGGTTCTTACTCCTTTAAAACTGGACCCAACATTTACATGGAGTGTATCATATATGCACGTCGTGTATTGTTTGGGGTTTTCCCCTCCTGGGAAAAACTAGTTCATGATGTGTGAGGGGTATGGCCTAACCAATACACATCATGTATTCTAAATAAACTCCATGTATTTAAATACATGTAGTGTATATATCCTACAAATAAGATATATCTCTCCTACAACTTTCCTCCTAAGAAGAAAAATGACCAGCCTAAGGGCATGGTTTTCGGGGTCTAAACAAATACATAAAACTTAATGAGGCGTTTTTTTGAATTTAAAATAATTATTACCCCTATGAAATTCTAGTATATAAAAACATCCACTCCTTAAATAATCCTATCTTCAATTTTCACTTTCTAGGGTGGTAAAATTTTATCTGAGAAATTTTTTGGCTACTGGGCATGTATATCGACCTCTCTTTCCTAGGTATCATCCTATACACAGCCTTCCTGAAATATCACCTGAATTTGAGGAACTAAACTCCCTCAGATATCCTTCGTCCTCCAATCCATGATACATATATAATGATCCTAAAAGGATATATCTAAACCAAGCTCAATATCTTCACGATCAAATGAATAAGATGGGTCAGAATGATAATGGTGAAGCTGTGATACATGGAAGACATCATGCATGGCCCAAAACCTCTATGGTAAAGCCAAATGATAGCCTATTTTCTTGAATCTTTCCACAATATCAAAAGTCCCAACATAATTAGTTTATAAATATCCCTATCTCTAAACCCATCTATGACCCAATTTATGTGAAACTTGCAAAAACACCTGATATCCCACATCGAACTCTAGTGTTCTGTAGTGATGACCGGTATAAGAATTTTTCCTTAACTGAGCTATATCCATATACTTATGAATTAGCTGTACCTACTTTAATGTCTCTTGAATGATATGAGGGCCCAGTAGTGCTACCTAACCTACCTCTAACCATCATAGAGGTGAATGGAACAACCCACCATAAAGGGATTCATATGGATCCATCTAAATTGTTACCTATAATATTTTATTATAGGAAAACTCAAAAATAGGTCAGTGTTTCTCCCAATATTCTCCAAAATAGAGGATAAATTCTTAGATCATGTCCCCTATCACATAGATCGTATTATTGGACTAACCATTGGTCTGAGGGTGATATGTTTACTTAGAACCACTTATGAATATATTGGTTTTTTAAATCCTAACTAAAACTAAAATGTAAACTAGGTGTCTCTATCTGATATGATAGAATGGGAAACAACATGAAAGTGTACAATATTCAGAATATAATGCCTCTCAAAATCTTAAATTGAGAAGGTCTCTCAAATAGGTAGGAAGTGTGTGACTTTAGTAAACCTATTGAAAATAATACATACTATATCACTTCCTCAAAGGGATCTCGATAAACCTGTTATGAAATCCATAGTGACATCATCCCATTTCCACTCAAAAATAGACAGAGGCTATTAAAGTATAGTAGATAACTAGTGCTCATCCTTCACCTAGTAATAGGTGGATCATTTAGTGATAAAACCTACAATCCGCCTCTTCATACCTGGTCACCAATACTAATGATGTATGTATCAGTAAATCTTGGTAATCCCAAGGTGTATTTACTAAATAGAAGCATGATATTCCCACATAAATTCTTTTCATATGTTTGAATGGACCCATATACATCCATGAATGTGAAGAATATCATCCTTGTTGATAACATAACCAAGCGATGGGTCCTCTCTTGAAACACTTTCCTTAGGACTAAGCCTTCATGATCTAAAAGATTCATCATACATACCTATTCTATAAGGTAATATGTCACTACCAAATATATCAAAACAAGCTACTTACAATATTCTTGAATCTCTAGGTGCATCTCAAAAAATAGGTCCATCAACTAACACTCGCTACTAGCCTCTTGGATGGATTTTGTCTGAGTATTTTGGCTTAGGGAATTATCTACTACATTTCCCTTTCTGAGTGTATAAGTGAGATAAAATTCAAATGAATGTATGTACTCTACCCACATGCAATACTTGAGATTCAAGTCACATTGTGTGGAAATGAATTTGATACTTTTATAGTTTAGGTAAACGATGAACCATTCCCCCAATAGTTAGTGCCTCCAATAGAAAAAATAATGAACCACAGTTTTCATCTCAAGGTCATGCATAGGTTAATTACACTCATGATGTCTTATCTAGCAGTACCCATATGCACGAATCAATCTATTTTCATCATAATTTATCTTAGCCTGATTCCTGAAGCATTACAATGAACTATATAGATTATGACCGACTTTATAAGAATCAGGATTAGTGATAAAGTAAGTCTCCCTTTCAATTCCTAAAAAGCATCTTTATAGGATTTATACTATGAGAACTTCACAAAATTATTAATCAAGATTGTAAGATGTGTTTCTAGGCATGAAAAGTCCTGAATAAAATTTCTTTAATAGCCTTACATTTCCATGAAAATGTTCATATAAAATACATTCTTGGGCTGTGCCCAAGAAACCACAATGCTCACATTCTTTGGGTTAATAAAAACATTGAACTCTAAGATGATATGGACTAGGAAGTGAACCTTATTGATCCAAAAAATGAATTTTTTGATCTTAGAGTATTGATGGTTCTCTCTTATTATATTTATCATGGTCACATGATGTTTGGAATGGTCATGTTGGGTATGAGAATACCCCAAGATTTCTTCCACAAGGACCACCAAAAATGAATCTTGACACAGGTGGAAAACCCGATTCATTAGAGCCATGAAAACTACTGGTGCATTCATTAGGCTGAACACTATAACCATAAACTAGTACAATACATATATACTCCACAACAATGTATGTGGTATGTATAATGGTATCACATGCACCTGATGGTATCCCTATATAAAATCTATCTTATAGAAAACTATTGATCCTTGAAGAGATCAGAGAGGTCATCTATACGTGTCAGTGGATATCAATTATTTACCATAATCTAGTTTAACCAGTGATAATCCACACAAAACCTGAGGATACCATCCTCCTTATTGGTGAAAAGTATAGGTGAACCCCATAGAGAAGTATTGGGTCATATAAAACCCTTATCTTCCAAATCCTATAACTGTTTTTTAAGTTTTTATAGCTCAGTAGGTTCCATACTATAAGAAGGAATGGACACTAGCACTAATACTAGAACTAGTTTAACGGTGAACTCCAACCCTCTCATAGGAGATAAAATAGAGAAGTCATTAGGGAAGACATACCTAAAATGATCCACCATAGGAGGGAATTCTATACGTCACATTCATTGATCACTCATAAAGAGACTAGAAATCTTTGTTGCCATTCCACCCATCCCATGATTCCTGGGTCCAGATCAACATGTTTGGACATTACATTCACCCTTATGAACATAAGTTCTACCCTAAGGTGATGAAAAACCCCCCTTTAATGATAGAAATCAATTTTGTCATGGTATGAGACCAACCATTCCATCCAAATAATGAAATTGAAGCCTATCATCTTAAAGAAAAAAAGATTAAAGAGGAAGATATATCCTTCCACCTCAATAGGGAAATCTTTACACTAGCATATACTCTCTGATTGTTCCCCTAACAGTGTGTTGATAGTCACTATTCCATAGAAGCATTCAATATCTAAGCCTATAATTTCCATAATTTCCATAATTTCCATAGATATAAGAGAATGTGAGGTGCTTATATCAAATAAGGTAGATAATAAAGAAGAGTATAATAAAATATTACCTCATAATATAAAAGGAACTTGACTCTACTCCTGGGAATTAGGTTTCACTATAGATATATGGCTATATCCATGACCCTAAGATGAAACCTAACTAACCTAAGTAGGTTCACTCTGCTAGCACTAAAACTTTGAAGTCTGACTACCTTAGCCGTGACCATCTCCTCAGCTGTATTGGCTGGTGTTAGACCATCTCCCTACTTTTCATGGAGCTACATATCCTACACCCAAGTGATATTTTGGTATATATCCCTTCTCACTAGGAACTAGAGGGAAAATTTGGTAGAAATACATAAGGTGACCCATCCCGCATCAAGATTAGCACTCTATTGAGTTCTTTATACACTGGGGATTCTTTGTCCTACCATACTGGTGGAACACCACATAAATTTTGGTGGGCATATTTTGACTGGTGCTTCCCTCTCAACCAAGCTCAAAATGATGTTTCCTGCTATTAAATGAACTATATCCTTGTATTTATACTGAGCTTCCCCAGATCACATTGCCATATTGCCTTACGTTTTTCTCTATGATGAGGGACTAGTTTACTATCTCTAAAATGGTATTCAAATGGAAGACATTCACCTATGATCAGATGGGATATGCAAGCCCATCCTCAAAACGTATCATAATTGTAAACTAATCACAAGTTAGTGTTAGTGAAAAACTCTAAATATCATTGAAGAGAGATGAATACTCCATAAAGAACATAGCACCCCACTGCCGGTGCATAAACTCTCTAGCATGGTTTTCTCTCAACATCTATGAAAATAATCAATCATAAAATAATTTCTAGAATTCTTCCCATATAATACCCAAATGCTGGTATGCCTATGAGATAATAACTCACCAATGATTGGAATAATCATAGAGTATATATATGGAAATATTGACCCTCCACTATGGAGTAATCTCTATATGCTTGAAGATCAATAACACAGCCTCCATCCATGACCTAATAGCCTAAGAACCTATATCCCATAAAAATGTGGGATGCTGATGCTACTGGAATTCTTGCTTTAATTATACCATAGAATAGGCAGACCATGGAGCTTCTTATAGAGACTCCATGAAATGAAAGAATCTATCTCAAAACTGAGCATCAAAAACCAGTGGGGGATCAATAGGAGGTGCCTCTAGTGGCACTATAGGAGGTAATATTGATGTTTCAAGGACCAACACCTCTAGATCATGGACATCACCATTCTCTTGGAATACGAATTGAGGTTTTTGTAGTGTTATAACTCTATAATTTTCAAACCCACACCTCAAATAGAATTTAACAACATATAAGATCAATTAGAAAAGAAAAGGATAGATACAAATCATTCCTATAAATGAGTCACACCTCTCTACCTACTCTTAAATCTAGGTCTAGGTGATAAGAAATATCGTAGAATTATTAAGAGACACTACCTACTGGATTACTAATAAGGTTGGGTCAGGGTCAAGGACTCATAGAACACAACAAAGGTTTTGGTATATGGAATTTCAATTGCAAGGTATAGAGGAAAACACCATTTACTTTGCAATTGGAATCCCCATTTACCAGTAACTATTTAATTAAAAATTTAAACTTATTTAAGTTTATACTTATTTATATGTATATATAAATCATAGTCTAGTTATATGAATCACCATTACTGATTTATAAAGGCCCATAACCTTTATAAATTGTAATTGGTTCATCAAGTAACTCCGACATGACCTTTATGTCTCATATTAGGATGTAACAGGTCATGTAAAGTGATTTTATTAAATGAATTACCATTCCCAATTTATATAATTACTTGATTAAAAAATTACAACTGACATTTAATAAGTCAAATCAATTAATATTTTAGTCCATAGAACTAGTGGTTCATAGCTCAAACATGGTACAATTAGTTAATTAAGGTGTCAGCATAAATCTATATTGGAAAAAACTATTTATATTGATTTAGACACTTTAATTAATATAATTATTATATCCTTACAAGAAACATCATCACATTTACATATATAATAATCAAGGCACTCACAATAATCATAGATAATACAGGAAATACAAGCAACAAGATACACCTATATGACATGGAATAATGTATGACATGTGAATCCTCAAGTGCCTATAATGATGCATGAGATGATAACTCCTTACCATAATAGGCCAAGGAAAAATAAGACCATAATAATAATAATATCAACAATTATAATTTCACTAGACATGTGCATCTACCAATAGTGAAATCAGTACAAATATAATAGGAAAAAACCAAAAATAGTAATATCCCATCCTAGGTAATTTGGGTTTCCCTTTAAGTGGGATAGAAACTCCTAGGCACAATCTCATTTCAAAATTCCAACACAATACTAGTCTCTTATATAATACCCAAATATTAAGATAAAAGGAAAAAAGAATCTTTGATACCACTTTGTAGAATCCTGACCCGGAACCCACTAATAAGTTTCCCGAGACAGTTGGCCACATGACCTCCAAAACACATCTCTGTAGTTAGAAGATGCTGACTAGCAGTGAGGGGATATGGTGTATCCATGAGGAGATTATGACCTCTTGATTAGAGTATAGCACAATAATATATAATAATGATAAGAAGTGAAACCTAAATAAATAATAAAAAAATAAATAATAACAAATCATCTAATATAACCAACAGGTGGAAACTAAATCAATAAAAAAAAATCATGCCACGATGCAATACAAAAATGGAAGTACACATAATATATGGGTATATTCATATAAAACATTCTATACAAAAATAAAAATAAACACCAAAATCTACCACCAATATCATCATGATTATAGGATCAATCCTTTACTCCCGTACTCTATCCAAACATAAGAAATCAAACATTGGAAGCTGGATGCTTCCCTTTGTTTACAACTACAACCATGAATTCTATTCAGGTACTAGAGGTGGCCTGAATAGGGTGTTAGATATACTTAGTAGGACACCAGAAATGATGTTTAGAACTATCCAATCTATTCATATAAAATGATTGGTGTGCAGGTAAATAATAAATGTATGTCAATAAATAAATAATACACATTGGACCAGGTTCCTCATGGGATACCCAATCGATACTATCTGCTTCGGCCTAATCTGTATATATCTAAACCAAGGTCAACCTGTATAGATATAATATATGTTAAAATTTATATAGATACATTGTATTTCTTCAATGATACAATTATGGAAAACATTACTAGGCCATATTAAAGGTAAGAGTAACCATAGGCTTAACACAAACATGTTCTTTGGATTGGTGGTTGGAACTTGGGATTTATAACTAGCATTAAAGATTTTACTACAAGGTATCCTTGAGATTTAATATATATGTAATCCCAATCCTATCAAAGGTGATCCATAAAGAGAAACCCAAGTATCTCTCTAGGATCACTATACATACCCATCACTTTAGGAGTCTTTCCAAGGTGATCATTAAAATGAATCTTAAGTATCACTCTCAGCATGTTGTAAAGCATGACCCTATAAGCCCATCCCAAGTATACCACATAGAGGACCAAGTATCATTCATGGAATGGTATAACCATATTTCCCCTTGAGTCTGTTCAAGGAAATTCCCCGAGGGAACTGGTATCACTCATGAGTAAGTAAAACATCCACCCAGTGAGCCCATACAAGGTATTACACTAAGGGAATCAAGTATCTCTACCAATGTGTTTAGATTTATTGAAATTTATAATTATAAATCACAGTGAGACCATCCAAGGTATCATTAAGTCAAGAACCTTTTATCACCCTTATATTGACATGAATGTATGGTTTAGATATCAAGAACTCATACAATTTGACAAGGAATTATATTAATTAAACTTTAATCAGTTTGGAAAACCCATTTAGTTAAAGTAAATAAATCTATAGAATAAAGAACAAGGGACTAAAACATGGCTTAACATCTCTTTTAGTAAAATTATCATTTCAATACATTTATTACAAGTCTATTCACACACCCCAATTACTAGAAATTAAAATTAATTACAAGGCATAAGGATATTAATTCTTTAAGGAAGGAACACACATAGGGGTGGCTCATGTCAAGGTAAAACACCCCATGACATTTATTCATGGGTAGCTAGGTTTTTAATATACATGATAATAAACTTTGATTTAATTAATTAACTTTTATGGAGGCAATACTGGAGGATTTCAATATGCATCACAAAATGACACAAGATAAAATGAAATGAGAACTTAAAAAAAAAGGACTAGACCACATACCTTATTCCTGTATTACTCTCCTCATATAGTATTAACCTTTGAAATGAACTAAATCAGAATAAATTATAGGAATAAAAAAAAGCCCTGAAAATGAGTTATATGATTTCGCACCAAAATAGCATAGATTATAGTGATATAAATTATGTAAGTAAGGAAGAGTAGTATAGAGTTTACCACTATGTATCCAATGTGACCAACAATGATGAAAAGAGAGCTTGGATGAAGGATATCCTTCAAATCCTAGGTTATGTGTGGGAGAGAGTCTTCGGTCATATGAACTCCTCTGTGAGAGAAGAAAATGAGACCCTATCAAAAAGGGGGGTTTTCTCCTTAAAAAACTAGCCATGAAATTTACATTGAAATTATTACATATACATGTTGTGTATTTCTCAGATTTTTCCCCTCCCAGGAAAAACCAGTTCATGACTTGTAAGTGGTCTGGAAAAAACAATACACATACTATATTCTAAATACAAATCATTTTTTTCTAAATAAACTTTATGTGTTTAAATGGACATCATGTATTTGGCCTATATCTAGGAACCATCCCACCTGCTACTTTCTATAATGTCTCGGACCCAGATGCCACTCAACAGTGCCCCGATCCCGGTTGGACACAATGACTCAAGCGTATCTCCCCAAATACCAGAAGCTGCCGACTAGCAGTGAGGGCCTAGGTGAATCAGTGGGGAGACTATGCCCTCATTACCAGAGTATATCATTGTAGAATTCAAATACATACAATAGAGGAAGAAAATAAATAATCTAGAATACAATGATGATGTTGATGATATATAAAAATGAAAAGTAATACAAGACAATAATACATATATAATCTAGAAACCTCACATATAGAATGATGATGATGATACATATATCTATAAAGTATCCAGAATAGTGCATGGAAATACAATACAATACAAGTATCAAAAGAACAAAAAGACCAAAAATTTCTAGTAGCATCACAATCCTCATCTTGGTCCTATGCTCTCCTACTACAAAGAAACTATCAACAACCAGTATCAGGGTGTTTTCTCCTACCATCACCTATAACCATATAATCTATTTGGGTCCCCAAGGAGGCCCAAACAGGGTGTAAGATAAACATCCCAGTAGGTAACCACCCAGAGGTTTATACAGTTCTAACAATAATATGAAAAGTGCTATAAAGTTTAAGTAAAAAAATAATGTAAAATTGAATGCCAATGGAATAAGTCTAATTCAGCAATCAATACCAAAAATCCCCTCAAGGATCCCTATAATAAGAGTCATCTCTTAACAAGGCATCTATAAGAAAAGTAAACAAGTCACACGACCATGCCATAATCCCATCCATATAAAGTAACCCACGAACATGCCGTATAAAGAAGTAAAGTATCCCACGACTATGCCATACATCCAACCATATCAAGTAACTCATGGAAACACCATATAAAGAAGTCATGTATCCCATGACCATGCTATATAGAAAAGTGTAGACCACAAGGGACAAATCCAAGGTGTCATGTATTAGGACATCCAAGTAAGAAGTGTAAACCATGAAGGGCTAGATCCAAGGTGCAGCAGACCAAGGCATCCACATAGAGTCCCATGGGCGTCCTAGTGAAACTTGGTCTAGGAACTGGTTGGAGTCCTAGGAGCATGTGTACCAACATGTTCTATGCGAGTCCAAGAAAGCTAGATCCACGGGGTAGCAAGTCCCAAGGCATCCCATGGAATCAAGTCCGAAGGGGCAGAGTCAACCCAAGGCATCCACTACCACATTCTAGATCCATGGAGAGCAGTCCATTGAATCTATTAAACCATTAAATCAATTCATTCAATTTAAAAAATTAAACCCATGTGAGTATACCCAGTCATATAAACAAGCACAATACATGAGTATACCCATTCATGTATTCCATTTATCATTCTAAAATCATATAGGCCTACCCTCCCATATTACCCCTTTAACATACCATTAGTCAATTCATATAGGTATACCCACCCATAACATCACATTTGAAATTTAAGCCATTAAATCAAAATAAGAATGGAATCACATGATATCACTAAGAAAGGAGGTAGTACATCTCCAAGGAAAGTTATTCAAAACTATCAAGGTATTAACGAGATAAATCTAACTAGAAAAGCACAAGAAAACACTCCTTGGGTGGTTTAAATGGGAATAAAACATGTTATTTCCTTAAGGCACACCCCATGGGTGACCTTGAATCAAGAAATGGGTGAAAACCCACCTAAAAAGAACCTACGACTATCCTCACTAGGACCGCCTATATCAAATACAACCAAATTTCTAAAAAAAAAGGCCACACCAGAAATTCTGGCGAGCGGCATATCAGCTGAATGCCTAAAAAGCACCAAAAAAGTAGAAGAAAATCATAGAAAACCTACCTTTTCTCTATAGTAGAGTGATCATTTAATATCAAGTTCTAATTCGTTTCAGTTTAGGAGAAATCAATGCAGTTCCAACATGACTGACAGTGGAATAAATGGAGTTTGTATGACATCTATATCTGAAAAACCATGTTAGATGGTTTTAGGTTCTAAAAACAGAGAGAATCAGCTGAGTGTGGAAAATTAGAGGCTACTGCCTCTATTTTTTAAAAACCTCAGCGGGCCATTACACGATGTATAACCCCATTACACAACATGTAATTCCTTGTTTCCCTTTTTTGAAGAAAATTCCATACACATCGTGAATGGTTTTGGAAAGACCATTACACATTGTGACATGGGATTGCACAACTTATATCCCCCAGTCACAGTGTGTAATTGGCCTGCAGTTAGCCTTCATCCCCCTTTTCCTCTTCTTTCCCAAGTATAACCCATCCGGACCATGACTCTGTTTTGGGTATAATCCAACCAAGAAAGTAAATAACATTTAAAACCTAAAATAAAAGATTCGTACCTCAAGAAAAACCTGGGATCTTACAATCTTTCCACCTTATAGCAATTGGTCTCTGAATTTCTCTCTAAAGCGTGGTCAAGATTTGTCTGAGGAAAACTATGGCCACTGAGAATGTATTTCAGCTTCCCTCTCCCAAGTATCATCTTATAAATGACTGTACTGCCATAGAACACATACTATAGGAACTAATTATCCTCAGAGAACCTTCATGATCCTGTCAACTATACGAATCAGATGCTCCTCAAAGTATGCATCAAAATGAATCTCAACCTCCTCGGGTTGAAAATCATGAGATAGGTCCGAATGATAGTGGCATAGCTGAGAACCTGTAAGATATCATGCATGGATTGATACCTTCTAGGTAAATGCAATAGATAGGATACCGAACTAAATTACTCCATAATCTCGAACAGCCCGACATATCATTGTGAAGGCTTACCCTATCTTCTAATCCGCATGTGTCCCAACCTTGGTGAAACACACAAAAAGACCCGATCCCCAAACTTAAACCCTAGAGGTCATTTGCAGTAATCAGCGTAAGATTTCTAATGAGACTATTCTGTATCTATACACTTCTGAATCAATTGGACCTGCTTAAAATTCTCCTGCATGAGATGTGGTCTCAGCAAAGTTTCCTCTCCTACCTCAAACCAGTATAAGAGAGAATGAAATGGCCTAGAATATAAAGCTGCATAAGGTTCTATCTCTATGGTTGTCGGATAACTACTATTGTAGTAAAATTCAACTAGGGGAATGTGCCTCTCCTAATATCCCCCAAAATCTCAGACGCATTCTCACAACATTTCCTCTAGAACCTATATCATACACTCTGACTGACCATTGTCTGAGGGTGGTATGATGTGCTCAGAAGCACCTGTGTAACCATCACCCTCTGAAAAATCTGACAAAAATGATATATAAAGTGGGAATCCCTATCCGAAATGATAGTGCATGAGACCCCATGAGGATATACCACCTCTTGGATATAAAAATTACCAAGATCATAAAAAATGAAGGTCTCCTTGATTGAAAAGAATTGTGTGACCTTCATAAGCCTGTCAACAACAACCCACACAAAATCATTACCTTGAGATGAACTCGGTAAAACAATCATGAAGTCCATCACAACATCATTCCATTTTCACTCTGATATAAATAACTTCTATAAAAGCCCATATGGTCATTGATGTTCTGGCTTCAACTACTGATAGGTGGAATACCTCGTAACCAAACCATCTACCACTCTTTTTATATCTAGTCACCAATACTGACGACGTAAGTCACGATACATCTTGGTGACACTGGGATGCACTGCACAAGATGAAGCATGAAACTCCCACATCAACTCCTCATGGATTTCCAATGGAACCCAAACACATTTTTGGATACACAAGATCTCATCCTCTTCTACCATCCAACCAGTAGGAGGGTCCTCACCTTCCATACTCTCCCGTAGAACTAGGACCTTTGAATCCAATAGCTTACTCATCCTAACTCTATCTAGAAGGGTAGATGTAACAACTAAGGATGATAGATAAGTCTATCCCTATATATTGTGAACCTCCAGATGCATCTCATAGAAAAACACCATAAGTTTCCACTCGCTACTGGCTTGCCGCACTGCCTGTATCTGAGTCCTCCTTCTCAGTGCATCAGACACTTCATTTCCTTTGCCAGGCGTATAGGCAAGCTCAAAGTCAAAGTACTATAGGTACTATAACCACCTTTACTACCTTAGATTCAAATTACACTACATAAATATATATCTAAGGATTTTGTGGTCATGTACACCAAAAAATTCTCTCATAGTAAGTAATGTATCCAAAAGCATAAAGAATGAACAATGACAGCTAACTTCAGATTGTGTGTCGGGTAATTCCTCTCGTGAGGCCTCAGCTACCGAGACCCATATGTCATGACTTGATCCCCCTACATTAGTACTTCCCCCAGAATAATTTCTAAAGAATTATTTTAAACTATGTAACTCTTTCCCTACTCCGACAGTATCAGGACTTGTGCTGATGTAAACCTCCATTTCATCTCCTAAAAGGATACATTGCAAGAATCTGACCATACAAACCTCACATACTTCTTAGTCAAGCCTGTAAATGGTGCTGCTAAGTGTGAAAATTCATGTATAAAAAGTATGTAGTATCCTGCTAGCCCCAAGAAACTCCACATGTAAAAAACCTTCTTGGGCTGTTCCCAGGAAACTACTGCTCTCACAATCTCTGGGTCCACTGACACTCCCATCTCTAAGATGATGTGACCCAAGAAGTGAATCTGATCCATCCAAAAGTGGTACTTTGTGAGCTTAGAATATAACTGATACTCTCTCAATGTATTCAAAATTATATCAATATGGTTGGCATGGTCATGTCGATTGTGATAATACACCAAGATATCATCCATGAAAACCACCACAAAAGAATCCAAGTAAGGATGGAACACCTGATTCATCAAAGACATGAAAACCACTGGCATGTTCATGCAACATAACCAGATACTCATATAACCCATACCTTCATCGAAAGGCCGTATGAGGTATGTATGTAGGTGAAACATACACTTGGTGATATCCTAACCACAAGTTGATCTTTGAGAACACTCAATCTACTCAAAGATGATAAAAAAGGTTATCTATCTAGGGAAAGGGATATCAGTTCTTAACCATCAGCTAGTTTAGTTTCTAATAATCCACACATAGAATAAGGTTATTTTTTATATTTTTTACAAAAAAGGACTGGTGAACCCTATGAAGAAGTATTGGGTCAGATAAACCCCTTCATCTCTAAATTCTATAGCTGCCTCTTGAGCTCCTATAGCTCCGTTGTAGCCATCCTGTAAAAAGGAATGGATACTGGTGAAACTCTTGGCACTAGATCTATAGAGAACTACACCTCTCTCTCAAGAGGTAAACTAGAAAATTCATTAGGAAACATTTCCCTAAAGCACTCAACCACTGGAGAAAATTACACCTAACTCACTCCCTGATCATCCAAAAACAAAATAGCGACCTGGGCTGTCATTCCACCCAGCCCATAATACTCAGGTCCAACTCAACTTTCCTAGACATCCCATTCACCCCTATGAATAAGCCCTACACTCTCTAGTGATGTGAAAGTCACCCTTAAGTGATAGCAGTCAACATTCTCTCGATAATCTACTGGCCAGTACATCCTGAGAATGAATTCAAACACTTTCATCTCGAGGAAATAAAGATCCCAAATGAAGTGACACCCACCAACCTCAAAAGGGAACTCCCTACACTAGTGAACATCACCCGTTATGATTCCAAATGGTGTGTCTAGCATCAAAACATCCTCAGAAAGAAAAACCACAAGCCCAAGAATTTTAACCACCTGTGTAGATATAAAACTATGATATGCACCTGTATCAAAAAGAGTGGATCAATAGTAGAGGCTACTAAGATTGTACCTCTCACCATAGATAGTATGATATCCTTATCCTATTGGGTATGTTTTACAACATAAGTCTATCATGTACCGTGGCCCTATGACACTACCTGGCTACCTCAAGATGATCCACCCTACTGTCTCTGAGAAACTAGTGTTTAGCTACCTTGGCCACAACCACCACTTCCATGGCCTGATCGACCTGCACTGCTCTAGTTCCCACCCTGATGGAAACTGAAGAACCTGCTTCTGAACTTGATGTCAGAGCTGACCCCCTACCACTCGAAACTTGAGGGAAGGTCCTATAAAACCACTGTATGTTCCCCATCCTTCCTCAAGCTTATTACTTGATTGGGTAACAGTCACATTGATTCTTCATGTGACCTCACTTACCACACTGATAGGAATACACTAAGATACTTGCACCCATAGAATTACTAGCACTCATATCATGGGAAGCCACAAAACAAAGATTTCTTCCTGAATATGTAGATACAATGGGGTGAGAAACAATACTACCATGTCATGTACCCCCATATTCCCTCAGGTTCTGCTTTGTGATAGCACCCGATTCACAATCTCAGTGATAGAAGTCCACATGAACACGTTGAATTGAGACTTGATAGCATGTATGAGACCTTACTCGAAGCACCTTGCTCTCGATAGCTCCTTAGTAAGATACAACGGTGCAAAATGATATAACTATTTAAGGTGTGTTGAGTATTCTATAACCGTCATCGTTCCCTTCTCCAGACACATGAACTCACTAGTCCACTTTGCTCTCAGATTCGCAAGGTAAAACTAGTTGAAGAAGCGGGATTGGAATTCATCCCAACCCATCTCTCACAGACCATCAGCCTGGTTCAGAACATCCCACCAATTCTTTTCTGATCCACATAGAATATAAGTAGATATATTTACCCTCCTCTCAGGAGGTGTCTCTAGATGCTCAAAAATCACTAATGTGGTCTCAAGCCACAGCTCTACAACCTATATACTGCCATACCTTGAAAACGTGGGAGGATAATATTACGGGAACACCCATGTCAGCTCATCCATAGTCAAGGTAGGCTAAAATTATCCCTATAAAGCTTTCATATAGTGAAATAAGCCCTCATGGAACTATGCCTCAGCACCTATGTATAGAATAGCCTCTGGTGCCATAGTTGGTACTAAAGGAGGATCAACTGGTAACTCGTGGCCCACCGTCTCCAAAGTATGGTCATCACCACCCTCCTAGCACACCAATTGAGGTCATGGTGAGGTCATGTCTCTACAATTACAAGCATACTCTTCAGAAATAATGACATCAAAGAATACATATTAAAAGTGTAGGACATGTCAAAACCCTCTTAGGAACCAAGTCCACCCACAACCTACTCCTAAATCTAGTATTGTATAAGGAACATCCACCAAAACCACTAGAAACTATCTCTCTTACCCACTCAAAAGTCGTGTCTAGGTAAAGTATCTATCAATTATTTCATGTTTCCATTTCATTTTCAAATTTCAATTATTCAAAAAATTCCACTAAGGGTATTCCAATTCCGAATCCATGAGGGGACATAACACCTCAAGAACCCAAAACTTGGTTCCCATTCCAATTCACACATATAACAATTTCATTTTATCATTTAAATTTCATTGGTGCATCATTTACCAATTCATAAGGGCCCTTAATCCTTATAAATTAAAAGAAGATGTCACTCATATATTAATTGCACCAAAACTATCACAATAGCAGGCACATCTATCACAATATCTATCACAATAACATGAAATAAGTAATGCATCCTAAATGGAATGGCATAATGCATGGCATGTGATTTCTAACAAGTTCCTATATGATGCATGATATGAAATACCCTCATCTCATCACATTTCAATGGAAATATAACCCAATCATATCAATAGTAACAACATAAATCATGTGCGACACCCAATGGTGAAATGAAATCAACTGTAATAGTCAAAATCCAAAAGATAACAATTTCATTCGAGGTAGTTTGGATTTTCCCTGTATGTTGGGTAGCTACTCCCAGGAATAGTTTATTACCAAACTCAATTTCATTACTATCCATATACAATGTCACCAAACAGTAAGTCAAACCAGAAAATAACTTCCTCTGATACCACTTTGTAACATCCCAGACCCAGTTGCCACTCAACAGTGACCCAATCCCAGTTGGCCACAAGGCCTCAAACGCATCTCCCTAAATTCCATAGGCTACTGACTAGTAGCGAAGGCCTAGGTGAGTTAGTACAGAGACTATTCCCTCATTACTAGAGTATATCATAGCTGGATTCAAATACATACAATAGCGGAAGCAAATAAATAAGCAGTCAACTGAATAGTAAGACAAGACAAGAATAAATATATAATCCAGAAACATCACATATACAATGATGCAGATGATACATTTATCTATAAATTAGCTAGAACATTACATAGCAATACAATATAATACAAGTCTCAAAAGAACAAAAAGACCAAAAATTCCTAGAAGCATTGCAAGCCTCAGCTTGGTTCCATACTCTCCTGATCCAAAGAAACTATCAACAACCTATACTGGGGCACTTTCCCCTACCATCACCTGTAATCATATAATATGTTTGGGTCCCCAAGGAGGTCCAAATAGGGTTTTATATAAACATCCTAGTAGGTAACCACCCAGAGGTCTATACAATTCTAATAACAATATACAAAGTGCTAGAAAGTGTAAGTAAAGAAGTAACATAAAAGTGAATGCCCATGACATAAGTCTACTGCAAAAAGTAATACCAATCAACCCCTCAAGTCTCCCTGCAACAAGATTAATCTCCTAATAAGGCATCTATAAGAAAAGTAAAAAGTCACTTGGCCATGCCGTACTCCCATCCATATCAAGTAACCCATGACCACACCGTATAAAGAAGTCAAGTATCGCATGACCACGCTATACATACAACCATATTAAGTAACCCACAACTATTATATATAAATAATTCAGGTATCCCATGACCATGCCATATAGAGAAGTGTAGACCACAAGGGCTAGATCCAAGGTATCATGTACTAGGGCATCCAAGTAAGAAGTGTAGATCATGAAGGGCTGGATCCAAGGTGCAGAAGACCAAGGAATATACATTGAGTCCCATGGGAGTCCCAGTGGAAAATTAGTTTAGGAACTAGTTGGAGTCCTAGGAGCATGTGTACTGAAATGTCCTATGCGAGTACAAGCAATCCAGATCCACGAGGTAGCAAGGCCCAATGCATCCCACGAAATCAATACCCAAGGGGTAGAGTCAATCTAAGGCATCCACTACCGCATTCCAGATCCATGGAGATCAGTCCATGGAATCTATCAAACCATTCATTTAATTCATTCAATTTAAACAATTAAACCCATGTGAGTATACCCACTCATATAAACAAGCACAATAAATGAGTATACCCACTCATGCATTCCATTTATCATTCAAAAATCATATGGGCCTACCCTCCCATATCACCCTTTTAACATGCCATTAGTCAATTCATGTAGGTATACCCAACCATAATATCACATTTGAAATTTAAGTCATTGAATTAAAATAAGAATGGCATCACATGATATCACTAAGCAAGGAGGCGGTGCATCTCCTAGGAAAGTTATTTAAAGATATCAAGGAATTAGCAGGCTTCCTCTAAATAGGAAAGCACAAGCACACACACCTTGGGTGGTTTAAACAGGCATAAAATAGGTTATTTCCTTAAGTTGCACCCCATGGGTGACCTTGAATCAAGAAACGGGTTCCAACACACCTAAAAAAAACCTTCATGCATCCTCACTAGGTCTTCTAATATCGACTACAAGAAAATCTCTCAAAAACACGGCCGCGCCGGAAAGTCCAGTGAGCGTCATATTAGCTGAATGCTCAAAAAGCACTATAAAAGCTGAAGAAAATCATAGAATACCTACCTTAGCACTGTAGTAGAGTGCTCATATAGTATCAAGTCCTGATTCATCCTGGTTTAGGAGAAATCTACATGGTTCCAATGTGACCAATGGTAGAAGAAATGAAGTTTGGATGGCTTCTAGATCTAAAAAACCATTTTAGATGGTTTTAGGTTATAAAAAACAGAGGAAATAAGTAGTACATGAAAAATTAGAGGATACCACCTCTATTTTTAAAAAACCTTGGTGGGCCATTACACGATGTGTAAAACCATTACACGAAATTTAATTCAATGTTTTAATTTTTTGAAGAAAATTAAATACATGCCATGAATGGTCCTAGTTAGATCATTACACATCATGACTTGAGATTACATGACATTTATCTCCCATTCACAATGTGTAATTGTCCTGCAGTCAGCCTTCAACCCCTTTTTTCTTCTTCTTTCCCAAGTACAACCCATCCATCCCATGACCCAACTTAGGGTCTAAGACAACTGAGAAATTAAAGAACATTTAAACTTGAAAAGAAAAGATTCACACCTCAAGGAAAACTAGGGATCTTACACTTTCCTACCAAGAAAAAAAATGATAGAACTAAGGGAACAATTTTTGATATCTAATCCAAGAAATAAAACTCAACAAGGGTTTTTGAAAATTTAAAAGAAGTCATACCTCTATAAAAATCCAAGACATTAAATCCATTAGTGATCTCTACAGTGGAATATCTCTACAAATCCTAACACACACATCAAAACACATATCTACAATAGTTCATAATATCTTATTTTTGGAAAATAAATAATAGGAATAGAATTTTACTATTATTAATACCTCATATAATAAATTTTCATAACTTGATCACTCTATCTAGCCCTATCTACCCATACTCAAGGAAGCCATCATATAACATAGGATCCACATTATTATATTTTCACCTTTTCTATTTCTTTCCCATAATGGTGTTACTAGACCACATACATGACTCCTTATATACTAGAGGCTGCTGAATAATAATGAGGGTCTATAATAATATCGTGGAGAGACTATACCCTCATATTAGAGTACAATAACAGAGAAAATAATAATAATATCACATATCATCTAAACAATAAAAGTAAACATCATGAAAAGTTCCAATAAACAATAAATAACCCATCCTATATCAAAATAAGGCTATAAAAATGTGATAAAATTCATACACATAAAGTGGACCCCCTTGGATTGATCAGATACATCAAGGTACCAAAATAATCAAAAATATAAAAAACTTAGAAAACTAAAAATATGGTTTTAAACCCTACCTTGGGTCCGTCTCCCATGATATACACCATCTGATAAAATAAAAATCAATCATAAGAAACTTTACCATGTATTTTCCTACAACTATAAAGTCTATTCAATTACCAATGATGGACAAATAAGGGTGTGAGTACAAAATAGTAGGCCATCAACAACAACATCTATAAATATATCTAGTCCATGAAAGGATGAATGTTGTTGTGCATAATAAATTAAATAAAATTTAATAAATAAACCATCACCAATCCTAATATTTTGGGGTGACACCCATGATTGACCATACCTATTTCAACCAATGCCAAATGTCTCTAAATATGGTATCATCCTCTGGAACTTGGGACATACACATTTTACACTAGGAAAACAAGAACCACTCAATTCGAACTTAGGGGCAGACACTTCCCTCCAAGAAATAAGAACCAGTCATCTAGAATTTGGGGGAATACAACCCCACTAGGAAATGTGAAAGAATCATTTGAAACTCAGGGGAAAACACTATATTTATAGAAATAATAATAAGTCTCCTAGAACTCAAGGGAAAACACTCCCTGGAAAAAAGAACCAATGTCTTTAATTATTTATAACCCATGTTACCAATCATTTACCACACCCTTAAAATTTTATATTTATTCGCAGTGACCAAATTATTTATCAACACTTCACCATTAATAATTATACCAATCATTTTTGGGCCATCACATCCCAAATTATAATTCTTTACTCAGAAAGGTGTAATTTTAAAGGACCTTTATGTTTTGTTCAAGAACACAATAGGTTTAGACAACCACACACCACACACATTAATAAATAAGAAAGACTTTAAGGGATAGTTCAAGGACCACCTACCTTATTCTCATATAGATATACACATCTATTATGGGCCTATGATTCATGTAAAAATGGCAGGAATTAAATAGCCATATGAAAACTTTGAAATAATAAATAAATGATAATAAATAATGAAAGACTATGAAATAATGAGAGAAATAGAATAATGATGAAATATAAGTGTTATACTCACCTCTATCCCACCCTCATAATAAATGAAACTTGAATTAACAAAGAAATGATGAAGATTTACTCAAGAATTTAAGAGGAGGAGGATGTTGGGAGGGGGTGAATCTTGATTTGGGGAAGAAAATTAGGGGGGGGGGGTTGGGGTTTAAAATAAAGGGGAAAGTTTAGTAAATTATTATTTTT
Source organism: Viscum album (assembly GCA_963277665.1). Classification (NCBI taxonomy): domain Eukaryota; kingdom Viridiplantae; phylum Streptophyta; class Magnoliopsida; order Santalales; family Viscaceae; genus Viscum; species Viscum album. Next base: position 2,106,459,926 of record OY728152.1, read on the forward strand.
TAAATAACATGTAAGACCACATGGTTTGGATGCATGGTTTTATAAACCATGCACTAATTGTGTGGATCCCACTTATAATGGAACCCACACTTTTCACGATTAGAAACAAGATTAATAAAACCATGTTCTAACCATGATGTTGTTCATATAATTTATTATAGGGTTTTCACTATACATTGGGAACCCTACATGATTCTAAGGACCATTCACTAACTGTGAAAATGGTACTATGAGGCCCCTCACCCACTACACGGTTAACATATTCCAAGCATGATGTCACTACTTTCATAATTTCAGACCTCCAACCCTTGGGAACACCTATGGAATGAATCTATCCCCCCTAAAAACATTTCAAAGAATTCATAACTAGAATAAAATACCAGGATTGGAAAAAATTAAAAGTATCCATACCCCAATAAGGGTTGAGGTTTTACATCTATCCTTGAATGAAATACCATATTCACAAAAAGATGTATTACAATATATTTGTTGAAAAATAATATTTTTATTCACTATTTATTTTCAATTTCTTCCAAAAAACATTTAACCATATCATATCATTTTCATCCATCATTTCATCGACATACCCGAATTCTGTGGTTAAAAGTTCCACTAAAAATCACAGTGGATACATCCAGTTGAATTCCATTCCTCCATAAGTGAACACATACCCTATGATACTCCATTGGTTGTTTATATATCCACCAATGTGTGTATCAATATATCCATACAATGATTGATATATTTTTATACAAAAATACTATTTTATACTCCCTTTAAGATATTATAGTATCTCATTCATAACTCCTGAGTGAATTTCCCTTGGGTTCAATTGACAACTCTGAAGATCCTAATGGATTGTGATGATTTTATTTATTTATAATAACTAAGTAGGATTTCAATATATGTTGGGTGATGGAAGAAGATACCACTAAATGAATGTGAAATTGATTTATATTTCTTGGGGTTTTGGGAAGTATCCTTAACATCTGATGATTAAATATCTTTACTTATATGAGTATCAATGACAAGTGATATTGGAAGAAAGAATTTTCTACTACATGATACATACTGATTTTGAAGAGATAGCTATTTAATAGCTTGAGGAGATGTGATTAAATAATAAAAAATGTTGTCTAGAAGAGTGAGAATCCATACTTTGATTATCAAGTATATTGAATGCTATATTAAATATAGAATATAACTTAGACGATGATTGAGAAGGCTTATCTTGAAGCTGGAACTAATAAAGAAGTGAAGATCCATTAAAATACTCAAATGGAGTACACATATGTTTCAAGATGATTTGGGAAAGGCATTGAAGATGTTTGAGAAGTTTTGACAAATTCCTGAAGTTATTTAAGCTGTTTTGATTTGAATTGGAGTGATTGAAGAATCCCATATATGAATTAATGAATTTTTGAGCTTATATGAAGAGTTTTATAATTCTAAATTGAAGATGGGAAATTGAGAAAGGTACATATATATAAAGGTAACTCTGAAACATCTAAGAATACATAAGGGTTTCCTATATAGTGCATACATAAAATTATAAAAGGAATTACATATATAAAGGTATCTCTGAGACTCTAAAAAATACATAAGGTTTTCCCAGAATATGCTGGCTGGAAATTTGAAAAAATATAGAACCGCACTGTGATATGTAAGAGTCACCTCAAGAGTCAACTTTATATATAAAGGTGACTCTAACATCACTCTACATACATAAAGTCTATCCATAACATGTGGTTTTAGATTTGAAAACGTATATAAGATTCACTGTAATACATAGGAGTTAGATTCTAAATAAGTAAAGTCCCTCTGTGAGAAGAACAATAGAACTTATCAAATCCCTAATACACACCGTGATATATAAATATACATTAATTGATATATAAATTCACTCATATAAGAATATATAATGATACTTAGATGGCATTAAATCTAGAAAAGTACTGAACTACTAATAATCCTTGATTTTATTGAATATTTTTTTTATAATAAATGATTTAATTATCCCAAATTTATATTTAAGTAAATATTTAATAGAAATTTATAATTAGATCATGAATTTGAAAATTTCATGGAAAATCCTATTTTTCCATTTCAACTACACTCCTGTATTTATATCATAAAATTTAATATGTATCAAATTTTAATTTTAACATTTTGAAAAAAATTTATAAATATGATGGGATATATATTTTCTTTCCTTGACTTAAATGTCATGTTTTAATTGAGAACATGAACCCTAAAGTCAATGATGTCCTAGAATCATCAATTTTCACACCACATCAAAGTTCATCCAATAATTTTTCCATCCATACTCAAATGAGGCTGAAAATTTTACATGAGTTATAGGACTCAAAACTAAAGTTTTAATTCAAATGAAGAAACATTTAGTTTGGTCATTTTGATTGTAAAAACCACTACACCAAAATTTGGATTCATTTTAACTTGATTTGTTACTTTCAATTTTTATAATGTTTGTATCCCTATCCTCTCCTCCCCTATACAAATATGTATTATTCACTTTTAGAGGGTATGGATCATGGATTAGAGGATTGGGGGTAAGAATAATTGGATATTTTTCATTTCTACACACCATTTAAAGAAGAAATATCTCAAGATAGGATCTCCTCTATAATTTTCTCCACCTCCTATACTATGATGAAATGAGTTTGTTCCTAAAATAAAATTCTATCTTCTCTTTATTTTATTTTTTTATTATAATTTATTTATCTTTAATTAGCTTCTTTTGGGTTGGAAGTTAAGATTAGAAATGGAATTGGGTTATCCATTTTATTTATCTATAATTTGTGGATGTAGGGACATCCTTTATTTTGTTTAGGTTTCAGTGCAATCGACTTTGTCAGAAATAATTAAGCAAGCTCAAAAGGAGGATCAATCTTTATTAGAAAAGGTAGAATCAATTAATAAGGGTAAGTTTCAAGATTTTAATATTGATAAAGAAGAAGTTTTATGATTTGAGAAAAGATTATGTGTGCCTTTTGATTCCCAGTTGAAGAAATAATAGTTGAGTGAAGCTCATAGTTATATATTTTCTGTTCATCCAGGAAGAATTAATATGTATAGAGATCTTATAGAGTAATACTAGTGGGATGGAATAAAAATAGATATTTCTAACTTTATCATGAAGTGTTTGACTTTTCAGCAGGTTAAAACAGAATGAAAAGTAGTGAAGGGAACTCTTCAAACATTTCCATGCTAGAGTGGAAATGGGAAAATATATCCATGGATTTGGTGGTGGGATTACCAAAGACACCATGAGGTAACAATGTGATTTGGGTTATTATTGATTGATTAACTAAACTTTCAAATTTAATTATAATTAAAGATACAATGTCTTTAGATCAACTTTATTAACTGTATCTAAATGAGATTGTTAGGGTACATGGAGTTCCTCTCTCCATTTTATTAAACCGTGATCCCAAGTTCACATATAATTTTTGGAAAGTACTTTAAAAGTCATTAAGTATTAAATTAAATTTTAGAAAAAAATTACATACTCAAATATATGGCCATTCTGAGTGGATGATTCATACCATGGAAGATATGATTCATTCTTATTCAATGGATTACAATGGATTTTGGGATCAACATATTTATTTGATTGAGTTTTCTTATAAAAATAGTTTTCATTCTAGTATACAGATGGAACCATTTGAGGAATTATATGGAAAGAAGTGTCAGACACCAACTTTTTGGGTTGAATTTGGAGAGAAGAAGTTGAAGAGACAAAATATGGTAGAGGAAATGGATGAGAAGGTACAATAGTTTTAGCAACATATGAGAATGGATTAGAGTAGGTAGAAAAGTTATAAAAATAATAGGAGAAAATATATTTCTTTCATGGTAGGTGATCATGTATTTATCAAATTTTATATATGGAATAGTTTTATGAGTTTTAGAAATAAGGGCAATCTAATTCCATAGTTCTTTGGACCATATGAAATCTGATAAAAAGTTTGATTGGTTGACTATCGATTAGCTCTTCCTCTAAGTTTATCTTATGTACAGAACGTATTTCATGTTTCAATGTTAAGGAAATACATGCCAGATTAATCTCATGTTATGAGCCATGAATTATTTTATTTATAATAGAATCATTATGATGAGGAACAACCATTTAAAATTATTTACTGTAGAGTGAAATTGTTTTTGAATAAGGTGATTCAACAAGTTAAGGTTTTATGAAAAAACCATATGGTTGAAGAGGCAATAAGGAATCTAAGAATGCTATGAGGGAAAGATATCACCACTTGTTCAATAAGCGAATAAAAATACAAGGATCTAATTTAAAAAAGGGATGAATAATTTAACAACCCATGTAATTATATAATAAACTACTTTCATGATTTTATTCATCATAAAAATAATAAGTAATTTTTAAATAAAAAAGAAACAATTTTAACTAAACTCTTTTCTTATAAGGTTTTATTTTAAAGTTTAATTTATAAATTTCAGAAATTTAAATTAGAACAAATTAATTGATTTTTTTTTAAAATTATAATATCAAAATTTACATAGGGTGAAATTTTTGGATTTTTAGGAAAAATATTTATTTTTCACTGAATAGTGAAAATTATTATTTTTTGTAAGAATATATTTTCTTTTCAATAAATTAAGCAATTTAAAAGTCCCAATATGTTTTGAATATGATTTAAAGAAATATAATTATTATTTATTTATATTTAATCCACTTAATTAAATTTTAATCAAGTTTTTATTGGATTTTAGTTTAAGTTTTTTTGTTTATTTAAAACTGGATTTTTCTAAAAACTATTTTGAAATTCATAATGTTTCTCCATTTTAATAAATTTAAAAAATCCCTAATAAGTAATATTTTAAATTAAATTTATATATTATATATAAAAACATTAATTTATATTCATTTAATTATTATTATTAATCATAGAGTTAATATAAAATCATATTTTTCTTGAAAAATACACTTATTGAAAACTTTATTTTTCATCACATCTGTGGGTTTTGTTTTAAATTTAATTTTGACACTTATATTAATTCAATTTGGTAAAATGAATTAATTATTTAGAATCATCATAATTTATATTATCTAATGAGTATAAATTAATTTTTGACCACAATGAATAGTGAAAATAGTAAAAATTAATTACCACGATTATTGTAAAAATTGGTTTACGGTGTTTAAACTAAAAATATAGGGGTTAAAATGACTAAAATATTTGTCTAAAATTTATTTTATGGTAATATTTAGACCTTATAATGTATAATTATTACTAATACTACATTTTCAACCTTTTTGGCTTATAAAAAACATGGTCACACCTTTTTATTTTCAAAAATTACAAGATTGCCACTCACCTCACTTATAAAAGGCCACCCCTATCCTCTATTATTAACACATTAAAAACATTTTGGTTTATACAATAACTAACTAAATAAATTACTTAATTCCATACCCTCTTCCTATAATCCTTTTTTTGGTCAGAAATCCTTTCTAGGAATACTTTAGGTATAATCCTTATGAGGTGGTTTGAGAAGAGGTAAAATTCATAACCATGTGTTTTTGTTTCATTTCTTCCTCAACCTCCTTCAAATATTATTAATTTATGATTATATAGTAAAAATTTATCTCCCATATACTAATATTTTATTATGTTTATGTAATGACCTATATCAATCCCCTCTTCCCAGATAGCATCGCTCATGTGTACAACCAACTACCACCTTGTGAACAGATGTGACACGTTTTCCATCAACCCCTCCCACAACTAGGTATAAATATGGATATAAAGTATATATATGATTTTAATAACATAATTATAACTATATATTAATTATATCATATATAATTTTTTTATTTTCTATTCCATAGGGGATATGATAATGTTGCTCGTGTGTATGAAAAACTACCGCCTCATGAAGCGATGTGATTTTTTTTTCACCAAATCTTTAAATGGAATGTAATAATGATAAATTTAACAAATATATATGATATAAATGATATAATTATTATATTATTGACATATTTATCATTATTAATGAATAATATATTATTTTATTTCTTACCTTTTCACTCACTGAAAAATGATAACATCATTTGTATATGTGTGGAATACTGCCTTAATGAAGAGATGTGACTCTATTTTCATCACCACAATACATGGATGATATATATAAGCATTATTAAATATATAATATTTCAGTTATGATACAATTAAAATTATTTAAATATAAAATATTACTTACCTATTTTTTATAATGATCATTGAAAAATGGAAACGTTACTCATGCATACGTACAACCTACTATCTATATGACCATAACATACTTAATTTATTAAAATTATATTTCATGATTGGAATTAAAAGTATAATTTATATATAAAAATGATAAATATTTATTTATTATTATTCTATATACATTTAAATAATGATCTCTTTGACTATATTCAACCTACCAAAGTCATTTTTGAAAAATAAGCCGAATATGGTCAAAACATATGACGTAAACCTAATTGATTAATAAATCATGTAAAACATGGTAATAAGGGAAATAAAAGGAATAATAAAATTGAAAAATGATATTAAGAAATTAATTAATTTCCATAAATTTATTATTTATGAATATAAATAAAATACATGAGGAGTCAGAGTCAAGGTAAGGGACTTTGCCTCAATTTTGTTTCATTGAGTCATATTTTTATGTTATGCACCTATATTATTTTACGAGGTGTATATAAAGCACCTTTTTCATGTTATATAATAAATTTATCTATTCTCATGCTATTTTAAGTTTTTTTAATGTTATTAATTCATGGGGATTATGATTTAAATATTTCCAAAGTGATAAGGGACTCTTCTTTAAAAAATATTATCTTTAAATTATTTCCTTATAAATCTATTTTTATTTCATTTACAAGTTTTGAAAATTAATTTATTATGGAAATGATAGTTTTATAAATTAAAATATTTTCATTCTCTAAATTTATTTTAAAAAAGGGAATCTTTGTATGAAATGTGTGAATTTCTTTACAAATGAAAAAGTAAATTTCTATTTCAACACATATGGTGATAAAGAATTTTTTGCCACCATAACCATTATTTTATGTTTAGATTATTATAAAATATTTAATGTCTTATTCAAATAAAAAACCCTCATTCCATTTTTTTTGGGTATTTTGGAATTAAAAAATGGGGTTTTTAAAAGGGATGGATATTTTAATATCTGAAAATGTTTTTGTATGGTTGAATAGAATATTTTATGTGGGTGATGTTAAAATTTAAAAGATTTTATGTGTTATAATTATGTTATGGTTCTTGGATATTATTTATGTTGATGGGTGATTACATTAAAAATCAAGGATGGGTAGTTATGTAATAAACCAATGACAGGTGGTTTCATTTTAAACCATAGGCTAGTGGTTGAATTATAAACCAAGGATGAGTGGTTATGTTATAATCCAAGGATGAGTTGGTCCATGATATCCCTTAAATGAATTGGGTATAGATATTGACCATATAGTTATTTCATTTGCAAGAGTGATATGGATAATGATGTCCCAAGGTATATATATGGTTTATCTATGCTTGATATGTGATTTAATTATTTTATTTAAGAAAAAAAGTGTGTGTTTTTCATTTGAAAATGATTTATTTATTTTACTCAAAGAACATTAATATAAAGGTAAACATTTCTTGGTTTTCATGTTTTCACATGAATATAAGTTTTATTTCTTTTTATATCCCTTAATTATTTTTTTTATACCCATACCACATTTATAAAAAAAATTTCATAGGGTTTAAGGATGGGTAAGGGAAAATATTAAGTAAAGTTTAAAGCCATGAAGATTTTCCATGAAAATAAATCATGTTTTATATTAAAAGTTTCATATTATAAAAAAATGGATAATGATCAGAAGTGTCCACATTGTATTATATGGCTATTCTATGCATGATTTATTGCCCAATTCTCTAAAACTCTAAACATGAAAAGATGTTAGGTGTAAGAGAATTAATTCTTGACTAAATCTCAATATTATGTAATGTTTAAGGCCGAGTACTTATACCATATTTGACCATAGAATACTAGTTTTATTTAGAATTATAATAAAATTAGGGTTCCATGATTTCTCTTCCTAGGGTTATATAATGATTTAAATGTTTTATTCTATTTTTTAGGTTTAATACCATAGGTTTCAAAAGACAACCAATTTGGGTATCATAATTTCATGAATCATAATTTAAATTATAATGATGTAACATTAATTGAAGAGGTGGGTTATATTAGTTACACTTTGTTAATTCAATTTTCCCAACAAAAAAAATAAATAAACCCTCTCTTTCTCATATTTTTTTTAATTATCACTAACTATTCATTTCATTTCACTTATTTTATTATTTCAAAAACATTAAATAATCCAAAAAGTGTTTGTTATTATTTAATTATTTTTTCATTTTATTTTCTTTAATCCTTAATGTTTTTTTAATTCAATTTATCTTCAATGTAATGACCTAGGTCATCAACTATGTCATACTTCATAAATTGTTTTTTGAGAGTTTCCATGATAGTGTTCATAAAACCTATATTATTTTTAGGGAGGTAAGTATTTTATTAAACATTTTTATAGGATGTATTTTTCTAATAATACCTGTGGAAACAATATTCAATTGGATAAAATTCAACAAATAGTTATCCATATTTCACTATAATACTTAGAAACAAAATGAAAACAAGTATATAATAAAGGATAATGGGATTAATTGGATGATTCCTATAATTCAACTAACCATAAGACTCATGCCAAAAAACCAAGAAGATAACCTTTACCATCCATTCCAACATGTATGATAAAAATTTGAACTATCTATTGATGATCAATTATGGGAGATTTGGAAAGATCACAAAGTGGAATTTTATAACTTGAAAAGTGATGAAAAAAATTGAAAATCCAAATTTCTATGATGACCACATCCCTCTAAGAGTATGAGAGAAAATGGAGAATCAAACACAATAAATACTAGATAATAATAAAGAAAAATTTATTTTTCCAAATTGTGGTGAAGAAATACTCTATATTGAGGAAAATTTTAAAACACCTAAATCATTGTCTACTATTTACAATTATTTTTCTAGAATCCTTGAATGAAGAAAAAGAGATAATTGCTAAAGAATTTGAGGCATATTTTACTCATTATTACTATAACATCTTGAGATTTTATGATATATTAATTTAAAATTATTTTAAAATTTTATATAGCTTTCATTATACACAACACCAAGTTTATCTTTCATTACATGCATCAACAAGTTTCTTAGATAGCGTGAAATACAAATGTCATCGAGCTTTAGTGATCCATGAAATAATATTATCTTAAATATGACTATTATAACCTAGATGTTAAATAGGTGAGTATTATTAGTATTAAATAATTTATGAAATATAAATATAAGTTTCCTACTCAATATAAATTTATTTATAATCACTTAGAAAATAACTAATCAATTTTTGGTAATGTAATTATAATCTTAAAAATATGTTTTCTTCAAAAACTATTTTTATTGATTTTTATGGGAAAATATTATAGATATTTTTGAAAATTTACTTGAAAAAATGAATTTTATTTTTGTAAACATCATATCTAAATTTACTTATGGTGAAATTTTGGTATTTTTTCGAAAACATTCATTTTTCAGTGAATAGTAAAAAAATATAGATTTTTGTAAAACTATCATTTTGTTTCAATAAATAATTTAATTTAAATTCAAAATTATGTTTTAAATTATAATTATAATAATTTATTAAAATTTAATATACTTAATTACTTTTTGATTCAAATTTATATTGGATATTAGTATATGGTTATTTTTGGGTTTAAAAAGGGTTTTTTTCTTCTGAAAACTATTTTAAAGTTTATAATGTTTCTCCATTTTAATTAATTAAAATATTCCCTAAATAGTAATTTATTAAATAAAATTTATAGATTATATATAAAAAATTTATAATTGAGATTCATAAATTGATTATTATTAGACATAGAGTTAATATAAAATCATCATGTGCTTGAAAAATAATCTTCTTGAAAACCTACTTTTTCATCACGTTTGTGGCTTTTTTTTAATTTTAATTTTTAAATTTTTGTAAGATTTATTTTAAAATATTGCCATAAATTTTTAGATAAGTATTTAAAAATTATATTAGGGTCAATTTTTTATAATTTCTTGAAAATATTAATTTTTTGATGAATAGTGAAAAATACTAAATTTTAATTGAAAACTGTCTTTTCGTTTAAATTATTTATAAAGTTAAATTATATTATAAATCTATTTATATTAAAAAAATTTAAATTATAAATCTATTAATCCAATTTATTTCATTGTAATCATTTTAATTTTTAATTTTTATATAAAAGCTTTGTAAACATTTAGACATTTTATCTTTGAATACCCGCTTTCTCGTCACGTCTGCAGGATTAATTTTAAATTATTTTTTTACACTTATTTGAATGGAATTTTTAAAAATGTATTAAATATATATAATCATAATAGTTTATATTATCTAATAATTTCAGCTTAATTCTTGAACATAATGAATAGTAAAAGCAGTAATTTTTTTTACCGTAGTGAAGCTAAAAATGGGTTTACCGGGGGGTTAAACTAAAAATATAAGGGTTAAAATGACCTAAACAATCTTTTAAAATATATTGGATTGGAATATTTTGACCCTATAACGTACAATTATCTATAATACTCCATTTTTTATCCTTTATACATGAGAAAAATGTGAGCATGCCTTTTCTTTTCAAAAAATTACAAGTGTGTCACCCACCTCACTTATTAAAGGCCACCCCATTTCCCTATTATTACACATTGAAACCATTTTTTAAACCAATAAATTCCTAAATAACTCCCAAAAGTCCATTATATCATCTTGAAATCCATATTTTTTTTGTATAAATCCAATGTAGGAAGGATTGTTTTGCAAACCCATAGAGTTTACCCAAAGAAGAGGTAACATTATTCAATGAGTGTTTTTTTATTTCTTCCTCCACCTCCTTAAATTATTATTAAAACATTATGTTATAAAAACCTAAGTATATTAAATATAAAGATATGTTTTTATGTTAATTTAAAGACCCAAAAATTTCAAGGAAATTTTTTTCTTAAATAATTTGGAATTTTACGAGTCCGTGGCTTCTGAAGGCGCCTGATTCCGAGGCCCAGTGTGCCTGGAATCAATTTCCAAAGTTTATCTCGGGTACATTCAGTGAAAAAATGAGCGGGTTTTTATATCTTTTGAACCGGTGCTTGGAATTGAAATCCAAGGGCACCGATGAACTCACAGCACCAGTAATTTCTTAAGGGGACCTTTACCACAGTTGCGTTTTAAGCGGGTTGAGGATTAATAATTGGGGAATTCGTTTAAAATAAATAAAATTGTTAGAACAATTTTAATTTTTTATCTTTGGAATTTAATCCCTCCCATGGGAAGTTGATGGTGGGGCCTACAACCATCCAACTTCCCATGTGTGGATATTTGAAAGGTGGGTCCCACACGAGCCCCAACCTTTCACCTTCCCCTAAACTCCTTAAACCCCCCTTCTTTAAGTTTGTTAACACCCCCTCCATAAATGATACCTCTCACCTCCCTCTCTCCCTAATCAATTATGCCAACACATTTGATTCAATTAATTTGAAGAGTTTGAATTAATTTTATTTTCACATCACATCTTAAAAATGGGAGAGCCCTTTTTTTTATTATTTTGGGGTTGGAAATATTGGTGGGAGAGCTCTTGAGAGAATTTATAAGGAAGTGTTCTTCTCCGAAGAAGAACACCATCCTTCCACGAAGAACGATGCCTCTTCGACGAAGAACACCTTTGACGAAGAATGCCTCCGACGAAAAACGCAAAGTCACCGACGACGTGCCTTCTTTTCTTCTTCCTCCGCGTCAAGGGAGGAGACACCACCATGGGGAACATTGCCATTGACAATGGATCTTCCTCCAAAGTCAATGGAATCGACACTGTTCTTCCGCGACGTCCGACCACCGTGACGTTCGTCTCCCGCAGATTCACGACGTGCGACATCATTGCGAATTAGGGTTTTTTTATTTGTATAATTTTATTTATTTGAATTATAACCTCAAAGTTGGGTGATTAATTGTTGTGTGATTATTTGAACCACTAATGCGGTGGGTAAAGACTAATGAACAAGTCCGGACCCATCGCCATATCGTTCTTGATGCGCGGAATGTTTGGAGATGACGAAATGGGACCACAAAGGTGATTTGAAGCCGTCGCAGGGAAGAGCGGGTCCTGGGAGAGCCGCCAGCGCAGATGGTGGGCAAAACGGACCACCGGAGCGCGTTCGGTGGTCCGCGGAAGGCGGCGGCGGCGAGCCGCCGAAGCGGACCGCCCCCGATGAGTCGTGATAACGGTGGAACCGGAATGGATTTTCCGTTCTAGTTAAGGAGGGGCGCGGCTTAATGTCGCACCTGGGGGAGGTCGCGCCCTCCCCGCTCGGTTAGCTGGCCGAGCCAGCGCCCCCCGACCGGGCCAGGGTGGGCCACGTAGGCCAGGCCGCACCAGCCAGGCCAGTCCGTGCCCAACCGGGCTAGACCCGGACCCGATACGTGTCGACCCAGTTCGGGCTGACCCAGGGCGGGTTGGGCCGGGTCGGACTGGGCCCAGACACCTATTTTCGGAACTTCTTCGGTTAAATGCCCATAACTTGAGCTAAAGACCTCCGATCGATGCACTGTAAGTTGAGTAGGATTCCTTGGATCGAGGCGGTCATTTCATTATATTACATTTAAGGTTTTGGAAAATTTTGGGTACAACCGGGTTGGTTTGAACTCGAAACCAACCGGGCCCTCAGAGAGGAAACACTTATAACTTGAGGACCGGACGTCCGATTGACATGATATCAACATTGTTAGATTCATATTGATGAGACGTTTTTTTTGGAATACTCCACTTGAGGTTTGGACATAGTTGGAGTACGATCGGGTTGGTTTTAGATTAAAAACCAACCGGGCCCCTTGAACGGAAAATCCAATAACTCTCAGACCGGAAGTCTGTTTGACGAACCATCAGTGACATTGGTAATCTTGTTGAGAAATAGTTCCTTTGAGTATACCCCATGAGAGTTCAGGGTATAGTTGAGACACGGTCGGGTTGGTTTGTACACGAAACCAATCGGGCCCCTGGAACAATAAGGCTAATAACTCACAGACTGAGCGTCCGATTGAAGCACTATCTGTTGCGTTGAGACCCCTATGATGAGGTGGTCCTTTGAGATAATTTTTCATGGAACTTCATGACACTTGGAGTGTCGACCAGTAGCTCATGGAGCGGATCCTCCCGGAGATGAGCATACGGAGTACGGTGACCTTGTAGCTGGATGAGACCAGATGACTGCTTGTCCGATTCATATCGGAGTGACTTGACTAGCCCAGTGGAGAGCACTACTATGTTGTGGTGGCAGAACCATAGCAGAGGAGCGCTACTGTGTTGGGGTGGCAGACCCGTGGTACTCGACAGGAGGAGTACCTCTATAGGCTAGTAGGGGGAGCACTACTATGTTGAGGCAGCAGACCCATAGCGGGGAGCACTACTGTGTTGGGGTGGCAGACCCGCGGTACTCGACAGTGGAGGAGTACCTCAGCAGTCTAAGGTTAGTGAGTAGCACCTCAGACTCGTGACAGGATTACTGCGCTCGACAGAGGAGGAGTTCTCCAGCATCTGTGTTTTCATCATCGTGAATAAAAAAATCCTGGTTTGAGCTGAGTCAATGACCTTTGTGTTTTTCCTCATGATTGAGATGAGTTACTTGATAACTTAGGTGTATGTATGGGAACATACCTAAGTAAGGGTTATCTATTGAGATCCTACGTTGTGGTTATCCCTGTTGGATTTAGTGAGACCTTGAGGGTCTCGGGGTCCCTAATGAGTATCTTTATACTCACCCCTGCACAGGCTATGCTCGTACCTCATTTTGTTGGATGCAGACGGCGGACAGCGCTGACAGAGGTCGAGTGTATAAGGACTGGACGGTACCCGGAGGTGGACACTCGGCGTGACGACACACGGAGTGGACCGATAGATGTGGTGTGATGTGGAGGACATATGTACCTACCCTTCAAGTAGGAACCCAGAGGACGATCCAGGAGTTGCTTCACCATTCGGCTGTTTGTCTTTTTCAGTTGTAATTTCTTCCAGTTATAGTTGTACCTTTCTGTTGGGATTGTATTCCATCCCCTTTGTACTTTCAGCACACTTGTTATACTACTTTACTTAGTGTTTGATTCCATTTGTACTCTGGTTGTGTGATTTTACGTTTCATAAAGGCAATGCCTTCCCTTTTTATCGATATTTACACCTTTTCTGCTAGTCACCAGCCCCTGGAATATGGAAGGCGGGCTTGGGGTAGTCACGGAACGGGCCCCGTGGTTGGGTCATGAAAAATTGGTATCAAAGGAGTCGGTTCTACCGCAGAACTTAGGAGTCTGATCTCTATTTTTTGTGAAGCAATAGTGTTAAGGGTACTGAGTGTGGTTCTCAGTTCAGGGAGTCCAGTGTTGGTGTGGCGGCCGACGTATCCATACACTAGGACCCTGATTACTGATTTCCGACTCAGTGCACAAAAATGCTTATTTCATGTGTGTTTCCAAAAGTTTTCTTTAAGTTAGCTCAACCAGGTCAGCTCACTAGGTTTAGATCGTTTGACCGTGTCGCATCTGTTCAGGATGTCTCTACGCAGACAGTTAGTTGGAGTTACGAGAGAGTACCCGATGATGGCCCATTGAGCGATGAGGCTCCGGTGCAGGGCCCTCTTAATATGATGGCACATTCGGGTGGTGTACCAGTAGCACCACCACTCGTTGGGAAGCAGATGCCACCAGCCGTACTAGCGGACGGTGCACGCTAACAGAGCATATTGTACAAGTTCTAGTAGTAGAGGCCTTCGAGGTTACGAGGCGAGATAGATTCTCAGGCAGCAGTGGACTAGCTGGAGGCAATTTCTAGAGTTCTACACCTAGTTCAAACACTAGTAGAGAATATGGTGATCTTAGCTACTAGTGTTTCCCAGTGAGTGACCATGAGGTTAGTCCACATAGTGATGAGGCTTCGGTACGTGGACTGATGCTGGGGTTAGTACCTTCGGGTAGTGTGCTGGCTATATCACAACTTGTTGGTCAGCAGTTTCAACCGATATTATTGGTAGATTACATATGTAGGATTAGCGCCTTACACGCGTTTCAGCATCAGATACCCCTCAGGTTCCAAGGTGATCCCAACTCACAGGTGGTTGAGGACTGTCTTGAGGAGGTGGTTGTGAGTTTTCTAGAGCTTATACAGCTTCAGCAGGACGACATGTCGGTAGCTGAGCATTCATCAAGGCATAACGATCATTCCGGGTACTCGATGAATACGATTCGATCATTTCTTTATAGCTCAGAGCTCAGAGCAAGGTGTGTTTTAAGGACATATGAGCCAACACTTTTCCTCTATGCATTCCTACTTATGTTAGGGTGCTAGAGAGAACCTTTGTGGTTGAATGTTCTATGGACGAGTGGATATAGCTAGAGAATGTTAGTAGTGGGAATGCAGGAAACTGACACTAGTCTCAAAGACTTGGGCATGTAAAATTTTTCAAGAAAAGGAAGGGTTAAGGAAAAATGAATATGCAGAACAGCAGATGTGGAAGCATAGCAAGGAGTGCAGCAAGAGGTGGAGTATATTTCAACATGCTACAACCACCCACATTTGTAGTTCCCGCCAGGCTCTGGGAGCAGGAGGGCAGGGTAAGAGAGTAGCTATACGCGGTTAAAAAGTGTGACCCAAGGGCTCTAATAATGATTCAAGGTACGGTCAGTGTCTACTATTAGCTTCCATAACAACAAACATTGATATAAATCATTCCTTCCTCCCACGAATCTTGTCCTAGACCTAGAGTTTCCTATTAAGCCATTGACTTGACCCTCACGTCTGGAGATACCTTTGGGAGGAGACTCGATAATCACGCTTATACCGATGGTGTGATCTAACCATTGAGGTGAGAGTTTCGGTTGGAACCTCTTGGTGACAGCGTCGAGGCCTTACGATGTTAGTTTGGGTATGGACTGGGCAACAACATTTCATACATAGATTGACTATATTAGGAAAAAAGGTTGTGGTTTACCTATAATGTTGGGATGTGTTTTCCTTGGTCGACAAAAAGGAAACCCCAGGAAGCATATGATGAAATCATGCATAAGTGGGTGCAGTCGATCTCTCATGAGTCGGCCATACTTAGATTTGATCCAAACTTCTCCAGAGTTGCTGCACCGCTTTTAGCATTGACCAAAAAGGGGAAAACCCTTCATGTGGTCAGAGAGATGCCAGTAGAGCTTTTTAGGAGCTGAGGCAGAGGTTGACCAGTGCGCCCATTTTGAGGCTACCAGAGAAGGTGCAGGTCATCCAGGAGCAGATGAAGACTGCACAGAGCAGACCTAAGTCCTAAGCTGATAGGAGACGGAGATCACTGGAGTTCGAGGGTGACGACCACGTTTTCTTAAGGGTCTCACCTTGACGAGGTCTACGAATATTTGTCCGGGGCGGCAGGTTATCTCCACGATTCATAGGACCTTTCTAGGTCCTCAGTAGAGTAGGCGAGGTGGCTTACCGCCTGGTCCTTCCACCTCAATTGCATCGGGTGCATGACGTCATCCACATATCTCAGTGAGGAGATGCGTGCATGACCTATCCGTCATCATCGACCAAGGGAAGACATTCACAGAGGTTCCAGTAGAAAATGAGGATCAACAGGAATGGGTCCTATGTGGACGTTCAATTCCTCTAGTGCACGTTCATTGGCAGCACGAGAACCTCCAGTAGAGCACATAGGAGAGGGAGGCTCAGATACGTGCTCAGTATCCTCTTTTGTTTCCCTAGTGTGTGCTGTAGCTTTACGGGGATGTAAATCCCTGAGGTGGGATTAATGTAAAGCCATAGAAATTTCAAGGAATCTTTTTTCTTAAATACTTTGGAATTTTGTGAGTCTGTGGCTTCTGAAGGTGCCTGATTCCGAGGCCCGGTGTGCCCGGAATCAATTTCCTAAGTTTAGCTCGGGTATGTTCAGTGAAAGAAAGAGCAGGTTTTTCTATCTTTTGAACCGGTGCTCGGAATTGAAATCTGAGGGCACCGATGAACTCGCAGCACCGGTAATTGCTTAAGGTGACCTTTACCGTAGTTGCGTTTTAAGCGGGTTGAGGATTAATAATTGGGGAATTAGTTTAAAATAAAGAAAATTGTTAGAACAATTTTATTTTTTTTATCTTTGGAAGTTAATCCCTCCCATGGGAAGTTGATGGTGGGGACCACAACCATACAACTTCCCATGTGTGGATATTTTAAAGGTGGGGCCCACAATATCCCCAACCTTTCACCTTCCCCTGAACTCCTTAAACCCCCCTTATTTAAGTTTGTTAACTCCCCCTCCATAAATGAGACCTCTCACCTCCCTCTCTCCCTAATCAATTATGCCAACACATTTCATTCAATTAATTTGAAGAGTTTGAATTAATTTGATTTTTACATCACATCTCAAAAATGGGAGAGCCTTTTTTTTATTTTGGGGTTGGAAATATTGGTGGGAGAGCTCTTGAGAGAATTTAGAAGGAAGTGTTCTTCCCAGACGAAGAACACCATCCTTCCACGGAGAACGACACCTCTTCGATGAAGAACGCCTTCGACGAAGAACGCCTCTGATGAAGAACGCGAAGTCACCGACGACATGCCTTCTTTTCTTCTTACTCCACATCAAGGGAGGAGACACCACCATGGGGAACATTGCCATTGCCAATGAATCTTCCTTCGACATCAACAGAATCGACACCGTTCTTCCACGACGTCGGACCACCACAACGTTCGTCTCCCGTGGATTGACGACGTGCGACATCATTGTGAAGTAGGGGGTTATTTTCTTTGTATAATTTTATTTATGTGAATTATAACCTCAAAGTTGGGCGATTAATTGTTGCGTGATTATTTGAACCACTAATGTGGTGGGTACGGACTAACGAACAAGTCGGGACCCATCGCCGTATCATTCTTGATGTGCGGAATGTTTGGCGATGATGATATGGGAACAAAGCGGTGATTTGAAGCCATCATAGTGAAGAGTGGGTCTCAGGAGAGCTGTAGGCACAGACGGTGGGCAAAACAGACCACCGGAGCGCGTCCGGTGGTCCGTGGAAGGCGGCGGTGGCGCGCCGCCGGAGCAGACCGCCGCGGTTTTGCCGCGACGACGGTGGAACCGGAACGGCTTTGCCGCTTTGGATAAGGTGGGGAGTGGCTTAATGCCACGCTTGGGGGAGGCTGCTCCCTCCCCGCTCGGCCAACTGGCTGAGCTAGCGCTGCCCCGACCGGGCCGGGGCGGGCCATTCAGGCCGGGCCGCGCCGGCGGGGCCGGGCCACTCCGGTGGGGCCGAGCTACACCAGCCGAGCCGGGCCGCGTGCAACCGAGCCGGACCCAGATCCGAGACGGGTCGACTGGGTTTGGGCTGACCCAGGGCAGGTTGGGCCGGGTCGGATCGGGCCCATACCCCTATTTTCGGACCTTCTTCGGTTAAACGCCCATAACTTGAGCTATGAACCTCATATAGACACACTGTCAGTTGCGTAGAATTCCTTGGATTGAGATGGTCGTTTTGGTATATTACACTCAAGGTTTTGGAAAAGTTTGGGTATGGACGGGTTGGTTCGAACTGAAAACCAATCGGGCCCTCAGAGCGGAAACACTTATAACTTGAGGACCGGACGTCCGATTAACGTTTCTTCAAATACGATGAATTACTCTTGATGAGACGGTTCTTTTGATATACTACACTTAAGGTTTGGACATAGTTTAAGTACACTCAGGTTGGTTTTAGCTTAAAAACCAACCGGGCCCCTGGAACAGAAAAACCAATAACTCTTAGACCAGACGTCTGTTTGATGAACCGTCAATGGAGTTGATAATATCGTTGAAAAACGGTTCCTTTGAGTATAACCCATGGGAGTTAGGGGTACATTTGAGATATGTTCGGGTTGGTTTGTACACAAAACCAACTGGGCCCCTGGAACAATAAGGCTAATAACTCACAGACCGAGCGTCCGCTTGACGCACTGTCTGTTGCGTTGAGACCCCTATGACGAGGCGGTCCTTTGAGATAATTCTTCGTGGAACTTCGTTACACTTTGAGTTTCGACCAGTATCCCGTGGAGTGGATCCTCCCAGAGTCGAGCATACGGAGTACGGTGACCTTATAGCTGGCTGAGACCTGATGACTGTTTGTCCGATTCGTATCAGAGTGACTTGACTAGCCCAGTGGGGAGCACTACTATGTTGGGGTGGCAGACCCATGGCAGTGGAGCGCTACTATGTTGGGGCGGCAGAATCGTGGTACTCGACAGGAGGAGTACCTCTATAGGCTAGTAGGGGGAGCGCTACTGTGTTGGGGCGGCATACCCATGGCGGGGAGCACTACTGTGTTGGGGTGTCAGACCTGCAGTACTCGACAGTGGAGGAGTACCTCAACAGTCTAAGGTTAGTGAGTAGCACCTTGGATTCATGACAGGACTACTACGCTCGACAGAGCAGGAGTTCTCCAACAGCCGTGTTTTCATCATCGTGGATAAAAAAATTCTGGTTTGAGTTGAGTCATTGACCTTTGTGTTTTTCCTCATGATTGAGATGGGTTACTTGATAACTTAGGTATATGTATGGTCATATACCTAAGTAAGGGTTATCTGTTGAGATCCTACTTTGTGGTCATACTTGTTGGATTTAGTGAGAACTTGAGGGTCTCGGGGTCCCTACTGAGTATCGTTTTACTCACCCCTACACGGGATATGCCCGCACCTCGTTGTGTTGGATGCAGACGACGAACAGCGCTGACGGATGCCGAGTGTACGAGGACTGGACGGTACCTGGAGGTGGAAACTCAGTGTGATGGCACACGGAGCGGACCGATAGAAGTGGAGTGCTGAGGAGGACATCTGTACCTACCCTTCAGTTAGGAACCCGGAGGACGATCTAGGAGTTGCTTCACCATTCGGCTATTTGTCTTTTCAGTTGTACTTTCTTCCAGTTGTAGTTGTACCTTTCTGTTGGGCTTGTATTCCTGACCCTTTGTACTTTCAGCACACTTGTTATACTGCTTTACTTAGTTTTTGATTCCACTTGTACTCTGGTTGTGTGAGTTTACATTTCATAAAGGCAATGCCTTCCTTTTTTTTCGGGATTTACGCCTTTGGTACTAGTCGCCATCCCCTGGACTATGGAAGGCGGGCTTGGGGTAGTCATGGCACAGGCCCTGAGGTCGGGTCGTGACAATTAATTTAATGACCTAAAAACATCTAAATTTCAACCAAATGAGTTACAAAATCATAGTTTTTGTGTATGGCGAACTACCACCTTGTGAACTGATGTCATTCGTTTTTCCATTATCACCTCTCGCGATTGGGTATGATGATGTATTAAAAGTATATATATGATATTTATAGAATAATTATACATATGGAGAAATTATATAATATATTCCTTTTTTATTTTCCATTCTACATGGGATATAATAACATCGCTTATGTGTATGGATGACTATTTCCTTGCGAAGCGATATGATTAGTTTTCACTAACACTTTATATGAAAGATAATAGGGACAATGTTAATAAATATATATGATATAAATGAAATAATTATGATATTAATTACATATTTATCATTTTTAAATTTTAATATATTAATTTATTTCTTACATTTTCACTCACTAAAAGATGATAACATCGTTAATGTATGTGTGGACTACTACCTTCACAAAGCGATGCGACTCTCTTTTCATCACCAAACAAAATGGACTATATGTGTAAGTATATTTATAGTAATAATATTTTATTTATTATATTATTATAATTCTATAAATATGATATATTACTTATTTACATTCCATAATTATCGGTGAAAAATGGAAATGTTAGTCATGCACACATATGGTCTACCGTCTCCATGATTATAACACACTTTATTTATCAAAAAAAATATTTTCATGATTAGTAATAAGATTATAATAGATGTTTAAATATGATAATTATTTCATAATTATTATTTTGGAGATAAGAGAATCATGATCAAAGTAAGAGGATAAAAAAATATCAAATCAAAACATACATGAAAATCAAAGCTGTTATTACCCGAGACATGATTTTAAGAAGAAATTTTTAATAAATGGGAAATAAAATGACTGAAGTAAATAATTTATGGTTTGATATATATAAATATAATTCTATAATATATTTATAATAAAATTATATTTATTATATAGGAGGTTCACTGTGTATGAAGGAAGTTGATACTTAAGGTAAGAGATTTTTGTCTCACTTTTACTTTCTATGAGACAAATGCCATATTCACCACATGTTTCTTTTATGTGGTGTATATAATTACCATGAATATATTTTATTATGATTATAATTAAAATTATTGGTATTTACATAACCATTTCATGATATCTCTTTTATGGGGTTTACGGTTCAAAAGTTACCAATGCCGTTAGGGATTTTTGTCTCAATTTTCCTTCTTTGATACTTATGGTTATGTTATGCAACTATATTCTTTTATGTGGTGTATATAAATATCATTTTACATAAAATATCATGAATTTATTTACACTCAAGATATTTTAAGTTTATTTTAATGATATTCATTCATGGGTTATATGTTTCAAAGTTACCAAAGTGGTAAATATTTTATGCTACAATCTCCTTGTTTATCCAGAATATTTAGGGCTATGTTTCGAGTGATAGAATATTATTATCCATATATATATAGCCTGAAAATACATAAAATAGTTATTCCATAATTCTAATACAAGGTTATTTTTATCCCACACCTCTACTACATGATCCAAAATTATAATACAAGGTTAATACTAAATATTTGTATTGCTGCATGATTATGCATTATCAATACTAGATTAAAAATTCATTATAAAAATAAACTTATAACACCCAGATACATATTAATCTACCCAAAAATCATCTAAAAAATTTATAAACTGAAGGATGAATGAAACTCCGAACAATGGGGATTATATTAAATTAGACAAGATGTTCTTCTTGAGAGTGAACTCATCTACTTTAGCCGAGACAATTGAATTACCAAGCATGTGTTAAATCCTTTTAATTTTATTCTTCATGTATTATACACCTTTATCTAAGCTATTATTTTTTAGAATTTAGATATATCTTTCCATATCTAATAACAGATCCCTCCAGCTTAACTACTTCCTCTTCTATCCGACCGAACACGACCCTCTTCTCACCATCACTAGAACTTGAAAACTCCTTAGACAACTTCTTTGATCAACACTAATCACTACCAATAAAAAAGTAGGTTAAATAAGTATTAATGATATTCTCTATAATATCAATTATAGAATGAAAAAATTTTCAAAAAAATAATAATAACATTCTATAAAGATAAAAATATGGCATAAAATGAAGTAATGAGAAATGTGTATGGAATATAATATGTTTCAATAAAGTAGAAAAATAATATAAACATACTGATGAATGGGGTTGTAAAAACCATATAGGTGGTTACCATAATTAATTACATCACCCCTAATAAGGTATATATGAAAAAATCCAATACATTATTAGTTTCTTATAATTAATTAATGTTTCAACTAAATTCAATTATATATCATAATTATGAATTTTATTAAAGGATCCTTGATAAAAATGCATAAATTGAAAAAATAAATGACTACCATTCAATACCCATTTTATTTACATGTTCATACTTTTATAAGGTTGAGGTATTAAAATTAATACCCCTTCTATAGTAGTCGTGCCTTCATAGTAACCCAAACAACCTTGGTAACATGAGATTCCATCATAAATGGGATTACATTCCTTTTAATGGGTTACATATGAATTATTAAATATCCTATATATTGTATAAAATTAATCTCAACTATCCAAATAGATCTAAGTAATCATAGAAATTAATTAAAATAAAAAGGAGCACAAAGAATGCATGAGGTGCAATGATCTTGCCCCATCATATAAAAACTGAAAATGACAAAAAAAGATACAATATACAAAACATTATCACACTAAAGCTGTCCATTTTGATGTAACTCATGTAGAATTATGCACTAGAAATATGAAGCATCCCAGATCCCATTTCTGACAATCCAGTAACTCTATTACACTATCATATAGAAACACCACAAAGAAAATTGTACATAATTTTTGAAATAGTGCATACATTGATCTCCATACCATAATTACATTTAAGAACCTCTGGATCCATATAATAAGTACTTCCCAAAAACTCAATAAACTATTATCTAGGATTAAAATACTGACCATCCAAAATCAATGGCCTTTAGAGGGGGCATTTTTGTCTTGTTATCAAACACAAAACTCTCATGCATGAGGTCATGATGAATCAATCAATGCTTTGATTTACCAGATAAAACTAAAAACCAAATAGGTTTAAAAAACTCAGAAAAACCACAAGATCATCACAAAATCATGTGTAAACATATTTTAGCATGATATACTACACTAAAATATCACCTAATATCTTAACAACTTCTCGGAAACATGAAACAATAATCATAAAATCTACTCATCCCAGCAAAAAAAGCAGGGGAAAACAAAAAATAAAATTAAATACCATAGAAATAGGCACAAAGAAAAATTAAAGGCAAGACATGATGCACAAGGCAACCATATTTTGAATAGTCAAATTTGAGGGCATAACAAAGAATTACCATAAAAAAATCTAATCCATCTATAATAATTGATAGAACAATGAAGCTAGTTTCTAGAATCTCCCAATACCAACAAATTTCAATTGATCACTCAGGAAAATCAAATGAAGATAAATTAAGTATCCAAACAAATAAAATACAAGAATCTTATGATCAATAAAAACCATAAAAATTAGTCCAAACCTACCTCAAATCAACCATAAACTCTGCATTCAACCATAAAAAGAAATGAGAGCAGGATCATTACCATAAGATTTATTTATACTTAATGTTAGGATTATCCCAGTATCTCTAAGAGAGAAATGGTATCATTATCCTAACTAGATACCATTTTTAAATGACCATGATCTGAATCACATAAATGATAACCAGATTAGTCCACTACATAACCCAATGATCACTTATTGATCCCCAGGGTCTTGTGCAAGGGCTATAGGTCCAGGGGTATGGTTGGGGAGTGATTTACACACAAGGATTAATTGAATAAATTAAACAAAACCAACACTACATTAATGAAATACATGTCATACATTAGAAAATATTGTCTGAGGTAAAATTCTGTTGTCTAAATTAGGTTTATAATATAAATGGATAAGTTCCAAACACAATATTTATTATCCAATTATAAAAAAAGGAGGCACTTGAATCATACAAACAATGAAAATGTAGAACAAGAATAGATTATCCAAATATCTATTAGTACCTATAAGCACCTACAAGACAAACCATAGAACTACATATCCATCAGAGTATACCTATAAATCTTGATCATATAATACTCATCAGGAAACCACCATGTTTTTAAAAAAATATGGAATACATATAGATGTATTATTTTGATCAATTTTCTCATTTGCATTAATATAGATGAAAAAAATTTATATCTAGTTATCAATAAAATCATATTAGAAGTATATAATGAAGTACCATAAAGATCAATATCAACTATAAATGAAAAATTATTATATTAGAATAATCCATACTTGACATACCATCTTTGATCCTAACACTTTTAATATAATATGAATAGTATAAGGCAATGAGGATTCCATCCCCAATAAGATACCCTCATCATACTACAGTTAGTGGTTGAGTTATGGGTAAAACCTGATCTCATAGAAATTGGAAGGTGTATACCAGAGTCAGGTATATAACTAGTTAATGAGTATAATATTCCTTCAAAAATTATATAAGAGAACCTGGAATACTAATTAAATTTAAAAACATAAAAATAGGAAATATAATTGTAATGATTACCTTGATTAATAAATATACAATTGATATTTCTTATCTACACCATGTTGAACTTAAATACCTACCAATAATATAATGTATAAACCAACATATTGCACTTAAATTCCCACCCTATGGAAAGCCCTCAAACCTTACTTCTTACAACAGAATAAAAATAAAACGTACAAAAATAACTATGTGAACATAAGTAACTATCATAAAACCACTATATAAAAAGAGATATACTGTTTATTTAATTTCAAATAATAGATTCATGTTATATGTATACAGGGGTG
Organism: Viscum album; assembly: GCA_963277665.1. NCBI lineage: Eukaryota > Viridiplantae > Streptophyta > Magnoliopsida > Santalales > Viscaceae > Viscum > Viscum album. The sequence continues at coordinate 2,106,485,271 of OY728152.1, forward strand.
CGCAAATAAATATTTTTTTAGGTAAGCATTAGTTTAAGCATTAACATAAGCATTGTAAACCTAGAAAATATGTTTGTATCATAGTATTAGTATAATTATAAGTATGATCATATGTATTTTTTAGGAATTATATTTTATAGTCTTTTTATATTTTAGTATTTGTCAATTTGTATATATTATCATCTTTTTATATTACGATGATCAACATATTTTTTATACTTTATATATAACCTAATGTATTATCTTTGATTATCATTTTTATGTTAGTGAAAAAATATTAATAAAGGTTGAATCATTTTAAATTCATGTATTAGAATGTAGAAAACTTACATAGAAAGGATTAAAAATATATGAGTAAGTATAGAGTTTCCACAGATAAGGCTATACAAAATAGGAAATGGTATTGAAAAATACAATGCATATAATATTGTATAATGTATCAAAGTAAAACTGTTACTCATATTTTGGATGTTAATGTATGAACTATAATGTTTAGGTTTGTAATGTAGATGTGTGAATGAAATATGTCTACAATTATGGTGTTCCATGGAAATATTGAAACTAATGTAAATAAATATATATATTAACTGAACCAATATTGGAATTGGAATATGAAAACATTAAACTAGGTAAAAAGTAAATATTAAAAATTAAAAACACTTGAATATATCAAATGATACTTACTCGTTCTTTTCAAGTTTTTTTTCTTTATGAATATTTTTGGAGTAAACTATTCTTTAATCTCTTTTAATATCAAAAACCATACATTGAAAAGGAATGGTTTAGAATTTTTTAATTGGAAAAATATAAATTACAAAAATATAAAAAAATAATAAGAAAAGGAATAAAATCAGTAGTGACCATTACAGATAATTATTTTTAAGCTAAGATCATTTTTCACATCTAAAAAAAATCTCAATGATTAAAAATTTTAAGATGAAATTATTTTTCTACAAGATAAGACTTCAAAAATATATTGAACAAATCTTAATGATTAATCGAGTTTAATAACTTTAGTGGAAAAAATTCAAGAAAACAACTCAATTTTTAAGGATTCTATTCAGGGATGGTGTAAAATGATGGATCATTCCAATTTGATACATGTTGGAAGGAAATAAATATCCATTAATAAAATGAACACATTATTCCACTATTAATCCATTACCCAATATCAAGATTAAAGTAAATTAACATGTATCACACAACCCCATAAATTATATAAAATATTGGAAGGAAAAGAGGGAGAGTTAATATTTGTGTAATATAAAAATAAATTGAATTGAAAAAATCTGTAAAAAATAACATAAAAAATGAATAAACTATGCAAGGTTAGAATTGAAAATTAAAAGAAATATGAATTTTATAACCTCATAAATTCAACAATGTTCATTGCTTTATTATTTTCATGTGAAGAAAAGGAGGCATTTCATTTACTTGAAATATGATAATAGAAGTTAAGTAATCTATAGTTCACATTTAAAAGTAAAATGAAAAGTAATGTCGAAAATATAATTCAAAAAATATTTACAAATCTACATATCTAGAATATTTTCATTGCAATATTGATAATATCCATTGTAATATAACTTATTATTTTTATTCCTTATAATTATCAAAATGTAAAAACTATATAGTTAAAGATTTATATCCAATAATGTTATCAACATTAGTGATTATGAGGGGAAAACTAATAAATGAAATAGTTTTGAAAACTAAGAAACTATATATACATTAATTCATATTTATGTATTAATGTAAATAAAGGTTTTAAAATTAGGACACTACTAACCCAAATAAATGATGTTATAACTATTTTAGTTTCAATTTATTATCATTTAAGTGCATTAATGTAGATGAATTAAAAAAAATAATAGATTGGAATGAACCATATAGTTTTTCCATAAAATTCATAACTGTATAAAAATGTTTAAACATTTGGAAAGAAAACTATCTCATTAAATAATGTAAGAAATAATGGTAGAATAAATGGATAAAATCAGAAGTTACATGGGAATTAAAATTCATGTGTGAAATCTTTGGAATAATTTAATAAGGAGTGTAGTGAAATTATGATAATAAAAAATGTGAACATATACTATTTTATGAAATATGAAAACTATAATAATTGTAATATTAATAAATAATGATGTTAAATTTTCATATATGTATGATGGTTTCAAAAAATAGCCCACGGTGCAAGACCATAATGATTATATTGGTAAATAAATTATGAAACATATAGTTAATAAGAAATAGAAATATTCATTATATATGTAAAAAAATAGTATACTTATTTATGTAAATGGGATATTTAATCACTTTAGTCATGGATAAAGGAATGTAAGTCTCACCAAATGATGAACAAACTTCAAAATTTGGGAGGACAGTATGATAAAAACCTACTGTCTAATTTTTTTTCATAAAAAAAGTACTTGAAAGGGTATGAAATGAACTGGAAAGTGCATAGTAAATTAGTTTTAAGGATATGAAAGTGATAATTGAGTCAAAAGGAAAATTTTATATATATGAAAACTATTATAAGAATAATGGGGAAAAACAATACACTGTTTTGTATAAAGACCTGTAATATTAGAAATTTGAAAATTAGAAAAATCTATTTTTTTTAAAAAAACTTGTATTTATGTATATCTGTTATCTAAATCCCATCAGAAAATTTCATTGAAGAGAGAAAAAACTATATTCTGTCTAAAATTTATCTCTATCCTTTATTAGTTTGGAGTAACCTGACCATTAACATTCTCAATTAGTTATCAAGAAAAAATCATTAGAACAATATTGCTCAAAACTATTTCATGAATTAAAGGATGTTAAATTACCAATGGATTAATGATTACCTACTTAAAAATCAGGAAACAATATCAATTCATCACTGACGTATAATAAATTTTTTATTGAATGAATTTAGTCATGGTACTCTACATCAATAACATGCACTACTATGAAATATCTAACATTTGGATTGTACCTATAAATAGCTACGGCAAGGTAGAAAAATGTTTTTTAATTATTTTAAATATAAAAGTACATGTAAATTATAGAATTAAATAAAAATTGATTAAATAATAGAAGCTACCTGGATCATAGTGATATGTTGTCAACCAGTCTGATCAAACTTTCATATGCATTATATGTTGTTTCCACAAAATAATCTTTAAGCATTAAATTTTCATGACCCCTTTTTTTAGGGAATTTTTTTAATGCACCTATACAATTATAATATATTGTTTAAAAAACCTTTTTTCTCAAAATGATATAAAAAACATGATGGTGAGAACAAATATACAATATTCTTGAATATAATTTTTTAACATGTAACCAACTAGACATTTGGTTCTGTTGAACTTTAATAAATAAAATCATAGGATATTGCATAAAATGTCTCAAAGGAAACTAAGAAAAATATATATAGGAATAAATTCATTCAATATGTCATACATGATTATATCACACTTGACAAACGAATTTAAAAAAGGAACTAGTATATAATAGATATAATTAGAGAAAAATTTGTGATGATACATAATGTAACCCTCAAAATTCTTGGAAACATTCATAATAATAGGGAATAAAACATATAAAAAATTAGATAATAGTGAAAAACTGTTTGATCATTGTTAAGTGACAAATAAAAGAAGATTTTTTTTTAAAAAAAATCGGGTTATGAATTCCCATTGTTGTTATGTGATGTTAAATAGGAGAGAACCCTGACCCCTTATGATTATAGTAGTGTGTGTGTCGCCAGTCATGAATGGACCTAGACATTCATGAAATGGTTAAAATGATAGTGGGTTGATAAGAAGCATAAATAGACTCTCTGATGAAAATCAACCATTTAAAACTTGCAATTGGTAACCTCTATAATAATTAGGGTTAAAGATTCAAATTAATTTCATGTGATGTGAAATATAAGAGAACCACAATACCTATATATTACCGTAATGAGAAGACCGACATTCATGAATGGCCACAGTGAGGGTGAAATCGGGAGTGAATCGATGCAGGAACTACACAGTAGAAGTCAGGATCACGAGTAGAGGTAGATGTAGGAATGGAATGGAGAGTAGTGATGTGACCAGGGTAGATCAATGTTGATGGAACCGTAGGGTATAAGGTCAAGATCAAGAGAATAGGTAGGCATGATCTGGATGATGGGTATGAAGGAGTCGGAGGTAGAGCAGCTGGAGGCGAAGCATCTAGAGGTGGAACAGTTAGAGGCAGAGGAGGAGAGGGGAGAAGAGGAGAGAGAGAGACAATCGACCATGAGATAAAGTTTCAAGAGAATGTATCCTAGGTAGGAGAGTAAATCCCTGAGGAGTGTAAAGAATTGAGGACCTATTTCCACATACAGTTTTATCTCGTGGATTTATTCAATTTAAAGCCATAGTTTTAAAATAACTATGACTATATCTCAACCCATATCCACAACCTAATTAAACCATGTATATATGTCATTTTTCTAGTAGTGAAGAAAATTTTTTCATTAATATTGTGGATTTTTTATATATTTTAAATGAATGTTTTCAAAGTGAAAATTATTTTTAATATGATTTGTGTTTTAAAAATAATTTTTAAATAGGAAATGATATTTTACTCAAGAAATGATTTAAATAATTTTTTAAAGATTTATTTATAATATTTAAGATTTATTTTCAAATAAAATTATTTACCAATATTTTATAAATTTTTAGTTTTAAAAATTGATTTTCAAATTAAGGTTATATTCCTCAGGAAATGGTTCATAAAATGTTTCAAAATCATTCTCTATCTAAGATGACATCCTTTGATGTTACTTATGATTTACTGGGGATATTATCCAAGGGTAAGAATCCTATTATCTCTCTTAATTGTTTATATTTATGATGAAAAGAAGTTTATGAAACCAGTTTATCTTCCATCAGATATTCCATGATAAAATTCTTATCAAAACTGTTTCATTTTTCCATGGGTTATGCTATGATGAAATGATGAAATGATTACGAAACATTTCTATTTTCCAAAGGTTATGATATGTTGAAATGCTTATGAAACCCATTTCATTTCATGTATTATGATATGATGGATTTTTTATGAACTTGTGGCACACATATGTATGATTTCTATTATGTGATGGGTGAGACCTATATAACACTACAATGCATTGGGTGGTGATTTATATCTTATGAGATAGACAAGACTGGAATATGAGTAAACCTAGTTCTATAAGGGAATATTTCCACTAAGATGGTCTTGGGAGTGGATATTGACTACTATGATTATTTGGGGAGTGAACCCATTCCACTATGATAGCCTTAGAAATGAGCCTTGACTATAATTGAAATGATTTTCTATACTTATGTGTATCCCACAATACTATGTATTATGCCAATGTTATACTCTTATGAACCATGTTATTTTATTTCCTTATGATTCATGTCTTAATAATTTCCAATATTTATACCATGATTCTAGATTATGATCCTTGATATACAGGGTATAATTTTCAAATATTGGGATCATATTCACATATTATTATGTTCATATTATTCTTATGTATCTACCTTTTTTTACCTTTACTAAGTATCTGATATCACCTTTTCTTATGTTTCATTTCCCCAGGTTATGAATAAAGGTTTTAAGTAGGGTATATTTTTGAATATTACTAAAGTAGAAGATATTTTTAGGAGATTCTAAAGATATTTTATGAATTAAGAAGATTGTGTTTCAAGTTTCCAAAGGCACTAAACTATCATGGTACTCAGGTTTATATTAATGTAATGTAATGAAGATTCATCTAAAAAGATGCAATATCCATGTATAAGAATCCTGGGTTTCTATTGTTGGTATCAAAGGATAGTTTTAGTTAACCATTAGAAACCAGGATGAGAAAAATTTAGTGATATCCCTAGGGATATTTCTAAGGATATATCTAGGGGTGTCTCTAATGATAAGTCTAAGAATGAGTCAAATTATAGGAAAATTTCATGTAATTTTGGTCATGGATAGAGAGAGTGATTTCCAAGAAATTATATCCCTATTTGGATACTACAAGTGGATGTGTCTTTGTTATAGAGGTACCTAGGGATAATATATCTAAAAATGGAATATTGAGATAGACTCGATCTTCACCTGGTGCAGGATAGTGGGCTGTGCTGTACACCTAGTTTGACACTCCTGGGGGTTATTATTTGGAAATTCACAAACTCTTTATGAATCATCATGAATTATTTAAATAGATAATGGATATGAATGACCTAAAATAAACCTAAGGTATTATAGATTAAAAATAACATAACAATATTTAGACACCCTATAATTGATTTATCATGATTATGTGGTTTGACACTATTATTATTGTTGATTACACTATGTTTTTTGGTTTTAGTCAATGGAAGAAACCAAAAGTAACTAGTTTAACAATGAATGTGATGGAAAATTTACTAATGAGTATCTAAATGTGATGATGGTTAGAGTAAAGGATTTTTCGATTATTCATAATCAGGTATCACGGAACAAGATTAACAATGTGTATCTTAAATAACTCTCTATCTTACCAAATAAGACAATGATAGAGCTCACTGAGAGTTTTTGTAGTGGAGACCATGTAGGAAAGAAGATTTAGTTTCCTATATATTGAGAATGATGGAAGAATCATTCAAGGTAATTTCTCAGTGGTACAAGAAGATGTTTTGTGTGTGGAAATGAAGGACAAAATGAAAGTAACTACAAAGGAAAATGAAAAGTTTAGTTAACATAATGGATAAAAATAATGGTCTACCTAAGGTATCAATGAATGTTGGATTTTTTATGTAAAGACCCGTAAATTTCAAGGAATTTTTTTTATTAAATTCTTTGGTATTTTACGAGTACACAGTTTCTGACGATACCTGATTCCGAGGCCCGGTGTGCCCGGGATCAATTTTCGAAGTTTAGCTCGGGTATATTCAGTGAACGAAGGAGAAGGTTTTTCTATCTTTTGAACTGATGCTCGGATTTGAAATCTGAGGGCACCGATGGAACCGCAGTGCCGGTAATTTCTTAAGAGGAGTTTTACTGTAGATGCATTTTCATGGGAGGAGGAGTTTAATTTTGTGGTTTAAATAATAATTGAATATAAATTGTAGAACAATTTTTATTCTATATTCTAAGTGGTTATATCCTAGGTGTGGGAGTTGGGGTGGGACCCACTATTTACTAACTACCCTTGAGAGGATAAAGGTGAGGTGGGGCCCACACGAGCCCCAACTCTTCACATTACCTAACTCCCTAACTTCCAACCCTTTATTTGAGTAACTCCCCTCTCTCCCTCTTTAAAGCTTTCCAACTTAACACATAATTAATTAAATAAATCATGTTTAATTAATTAAGTTTTTTGGAATTTGAATTTTTAATATTTGAATGCATGGCTTGAATTAATAAAATAAGATGAGACTTATTTTATTTTGGGGAGAGAGATCTAGTTCCTCCTGTGAAGAATGACACCCTTCAATGAAGAACGCCATCACCACAAGGAGAGACGATGTGCCTTCCCATCTTCTCTTCACAACTAGTGTGAGACGTCGTCCCCTCCTTGGACGCACGCCAATGCCGTCTTCAAAACCTCACCCGCGACGCCATCTTTCGCATCACCGGCAAACGACATCGTTTATAGAATTAGGGGTTATCTTCATTCAAGTTTAATTTAACATTATTTGTTGAATTAATTTGGTTTCTTGTTATCGTCATAAAGGGAGGAGATTGGATCACACAAACATGACCGATCCTCCTCCCCTTTTCTTGTTGATCCTCGTTGATATTTGCGGCAAAGGCGGCGCGGTGCCGTTGCACCGCGCAGGAACGAAGAGGACCACGGTCGGAGCGGGACGCGACGGTGGTGCACGGCGCCGTCGCGCGGTGCCGGTGAGGTGGAAGGAGGCCGTGGCCAGGAGCGGGCCGCAACGGAGGGGCACGGCGCCGTCGCGCTGCGGTGGAACTTCAAGGGGGCTACGGCTGGGGCGGGCCGCGACGGAGGGGCGCGACACCGTCGCACCATGCCGGTTGGACAGGAGATGCGGCCTAAGGCCACGACAGTCTTCTGAAGGGGAGGCCGGGCTCGGCCGGCCACCGACATTCCAGGAGGCGGGACCCCTGCGGGTCCTGCGACGGCTCAACCGGCCGACCATTATGGCCAGCCGTTTTCTGAAGAAACCTGGGGTGGGGGGCATAACCCCCCAGACCTACCTAGTGTGGACCCCACCAGGGGGAAGCCGTTTCTGAAACAAAGGGGGCCGCCCCCCCTTCGCGCCCCGCTCGACCGTGAGCCGAGCCGCGACCGGCATCCGAGCCGGGCCGGGCCGCGCCCAGTAGGCCCGGGCCGCACCATCCGTGGGTCGGGCCGCGCCAGCTGGGCCGGGCTGTGCCAGCGGGGTTAGGCCGCACCCAATCCGGCCAGACCCGGACCCGAGTCAGGTCGACCCGGTTCGGGCCGACCCAGGGGGTATCGGGCCGGGTCGGACCGGGCCCAAACCCCCTAATTTCGGACAGGTTCATTCAAACGCCCATATCTTGGGCTACAGACCTCCGATTGACGCACTGTCAGTTGTGTTGGGATCCTTGGATCTAGTCGGTCGTTTTGGTATATTACACTCAAGGTTTAGTCAAAGTTTGGGTACGTCCGGGTTGGTTCGAACCTGAAACCAACCGGGCCCTTGGAGCGGAAATGCTTATAACTTAACGACTGGACGTCCGAATGACGTTCCGTCAGTTGCGTTGAATTCCTATTAGTGAGACGGTTCTTTTGGATTACTCCACTTGAGGTTTGGACGCATATAGAGTACGGTCGGGTTGGTTTTAGCTTAGAAACCAACTGGGCCCCTGGGACGAAAAAGCCAATATCTCTCAGACCGGGCGTCCGATTGACGGGCCGTCTATCGCGTTGAGTTCCTTTTGTCATGAAGGAACTTCAGGATAATTTAACTCAGGAATTAGTGATAGTTGAAGTATCGACCCCCTTTACTCGAGGATCGGACCCTCCCGGAATCGAGTACGTTGTGTGCGGGAACCTTAGAGCTGGCTGCGACTACGACGTCTTCCGTACTAGGATCCTCCATGGGTTCGACGATGATGACTACCATACCAGGATCCTATGTGGGTTCGATGATGACGACTATCGTACTAGGATCCTCCGTGGGTTCGATGATAAAGACTACCATACTAGGATCCTCCGTGGGTTCGACGGCGATGTCTACTTTACTGGGATCCTCCATGGGTTCGATTGTGATGACTTCTGTACTGGGATCCTCTGTGGGTTCGACAACGATAACTTCTGTACTTGTATCCTGAGTGGGTACAACAGAGTATCTGGTCTTGTATCCTAAGGGGGTTCGACAGCTTGGCTGGTCTAGTATCCTATGTGGGTCCGAAAAATTAGATGAATCAGTGACTACATCTGATCATCTCTATTGCTATACTAAATATGTATACCTGTGTGAGCTGAGTCTTGACTTTCAATCATTATCATCGAAGTGATTGACTTGATTTCCTGTGTGGTCTGTGTTGTGTTTTCTTGTGTATATTGGGATGTGCTTTTCTGTGTGGACTGGGTTGTGTTTTCCTGTGTGGACTGGGATGTGCATTCCTGTGTGGACTGGGTTGTGTTTTCCTGTGTGGACTGGGATGTGCTTTCCTGTGTGGATTGGGTTGTACTTGGGCTCGTAAGTTAGATCCGAACTAGAATTAATGACTTAAGTATATGTATGGGCATATACCTAAGTAGAGTTGGATGATACTTCGTGTTTGTATCTTTTATTTGTGGTTTATCCTTTGTGGATTCTGGGAGACCTTTGGTGGTCTCAGGGTCCCTACTGAGTATCGTAATACTCACCCCTGCACGGGCTATGCCCGCACTACGTTGTGTTGGATGTAGACGACAGACAACGCTGATCGAGGTGGAGACTTGTAGAGCTGGACGGTACCCGGAGGTGGACCACCTGGTGTGATGTACTCGGAGAAGACGGACAGACCCGAGGTGCTGAGGAGACTATCTGTACCCACCCTTCAGGTGGGATTTCCAGAGGACGACTTGGTGGTTGCTGCTTTACTTTTCAGCTGTTGTACTTTCTTTTATCAGTTGTACTGTACTTTCAGTTGGGTTTGTATACTAGCCCATTTACTTTCTAGCACTTACTTTTGTACTCAGTTTATTTAGTGTTTACTCAGCTTGCGTACTCTGTGGTGTTTGTTTTCTTATATAAAGGCAATGCCTTCCCTTTTTTCGGGATTTACGCCTTTGGTGCTAGTCTCCAGCCCCTGGCCTATGGAAGGCGAGCTTGGGGTAGTCACGGAACGAGCCCCAAGGATGGGTCGTGAAAAATTGGTATCATAGGGGTCAGTTCTACTGTAGAACTCAGGACTCTGATAATTTCTTATGTGTGAAGCAATAGTGTTTAGGGTATTGAGTGTGGTTATCAGTCCAGGGATTCCAGTGTTGGTGGCTCGGCCGACGTATCCATACACTAGGACCCTAACTTCTGATTTCCGACTCAATGAACGAAAATATTGATTGCATGTGTGTTTCAAAAGCATTCTTTGTGATTACTTTGTGTCAGCTAACCAGGTATACTGTATTAACCGTGGCACACCTGTTTCTTTTCAGGATGTCCCCACGATAGCAGCCAGCTAGGGTTCCCACTTACGTGCGAAATGGAAGCCCACTGAGCGACGAGGCCTCGGTACAGGGCCCCGTTATAGCAGAGGCACCGACCGTACCTCTACCCGTTGGGCCATCGATACCGCCTGCCCCAGTAGTGGAGAGTGCACGACGCCTGAGTGCGCTGCACGAGTTTCAGGGATAGAGGCCGCCCAAGTTGCATAGAGAGATGGACCCTCAGGCAGCCAATGATTAGATGGAGGTTATCGTCCGAGTCTTCAGTTTAGTAGGGACACCAGCTGACCTCATGGTGATCCTTGCAGAGAGTCTCATGCACGCAGAAGTAGGTAGATGGTGGATCCTAGTGCTCCAGGTGCACGACGAGGCATCTCTGCTTTGGATGTACTTCGAGTGCCTCTTCCACTTGGAGTTTTTTCCGGACACCCTCTGTGTGGTGCGCATCTAGGAGTTACTACAGCTACGGTAGTGCATCATGACAGTAGTCCAGTACTCGGCGAGGTTTACCGACCTCTCGCGCTACTCCACGGACATGGTACGAGACCGATTCTTCCGGGCCTGGACCTTTGAGCAGGGAATGAGACATGAGATCATGGGTTCGATGATCTCCCTCAACATCCTGATGCAGGTGGGGGTGCTGGAGAGATCCTTTCTAATGGATAGTTTTCTCGCTGAGCAGCCATCAGCAGCGAGACCCACCGCAGGATGGCACAGAGCGGAGTCTTCTGCAACCGACAGTAGACAGTTGACACAGAGGTCCAAGCGGACCAGGCCATCAGATGAGCATTCTCAGGATGCAGGTTCGGTTGTGCGGGGCACACGAAACAGAGCCATCTATATGAGAAGCAGGCAGTGCTATGCATACGGCGGGTAGGGCACATGGCTCGAGACTGCCCGACCCGCCCTACAGATGAGCAGCAGGTGGTAGAAGGACCTCCCAGATAGAGGTTCGACCGTGGTGGTCCACCGGGAGTAGGCGGATGTGGAAGAGGAGCTGGCCAAGCATTAAGTGGTGGACGAAGTTTCGAGGACCTACCACCACCACCACCAGGAGGACCACCTCGACCGCAGGGAATGGGTGGATAGGGGAGAGCTCAGCTTTAGGCAGCTGAGACCCACATCCATAGAGCTCTGGGAGCAAATGGACAGAAGCGGGACTAGATCCAGGCATGTAGACTTTTGTTCATGATGCTTCTAGCTTGTTGATGTTGTTGTTTGTGGATGCTTTGTGTTTTTGTACTTTGTACTGTAGTAATAAAAGACACTTGTTCTTGTGACATTTGCTTCCCTATCCTTTTTATGGGGTTGATACTAAGAGGTTCTGGTTAAAACCATTGACTTGACCCTCACTTTCAATATTCCTACTGGAGGAGACTTAGTGACCACACACTGCTTCCGACAGTGTGACTCGACCCTTGGAGGTGAGAGTAACGGTTGGATCTCTTGGTAGTAGCGTCGAGGCCTTACGACATCGTCCATGGCATGAAATAATACCATTCATGTAAGGATTGATTGTATTAGGTGAATAACGTGTTTCATCTAGTGGATGAGGTCATATTTCTCCTTTCGACAAAGGAGAAATCTTTGCAGCTCTTGAAGGACGTAAGTGAAGAAGGATGTAGCAAAGTTCATTTCTCGATGCCTCACTTGTCAGCAGGTGAAGGCGGAGCACCAGGTACTAGCAGGTTTGGTACAACTCTTAGAGGTCCCGGAGTGGAAGTGGGATGAGATATCTATGGATTTTCGTGATGGGGCTCCCTCGTGCTTCCAAAGGACACAACTCCATCTGGGTGATTGTTGAACGACTCACCAAGTTGGCCCACTTCCTACCCATTAGAGAGCAGGGCTTAGTAGAGAGCTTGGGATGCCTCTATATTCAGAAGATCGTATGGCTTCATGGTATGCCATCATCTATCGTCTCCGATCGAGATGCTATCTTTACTTCCCGGATTTGGAATGGGTTGTAGGAGGCATTTGGGACGCAGCTACACCTGAGAACCGCCTTTCATCCTCAGACGGATGCCCAGACGGAGAGGACCATTCAGACACTCGAGGAAATGCTCCGTGCATGTTTCCTTAACTTTGGTCGCAGTTGGGAGGATTATCTACCCTTGGTGGAGTTTGTGTACAACAACAGCTACCACTCCACCATCAGGATGGCACCATACGAGGCATTGTACGGCCGACCATGCAGATCACCTTTGTGCTGGACTGAACCTGGGGAGTCAACACTCGTAGAACCAGAGATGGTTCAGGCTACAACAAAGAAGGTGGAGATCATCCAGGAGTGGATGAGGGCTGCACAGAGCAGACAGAAGTCCTATGCTGATAGGAGGCGAAGACCACTGGAGTTCGAGGATGGTGACCACGAATTCTTACGAGTCTCACCTCGACGTGGACTACGGAGATTTGGTCGGGGCGGAAAGTTATCTCCGTTCTTCATCGGACCATTCTAGGTTCTTAGCAGAATAGGCTAGGTGGATTATTGCCTGGAACTACCACCTCAGTTGCACCGAGTGCACGACGTCTTCCACATATCTCAGCTGATGAGATACGTGCACGACCCGACCCCTATCATTGATCACGGGGAGCTGGACATCGATGATGGGGCGACATTTGCGGAGCATCCGGTGGAGATAGAGGATCGATAGGAGTGGGTCCTACGTGGATGGTTGATTCCTCTAGTGTGTGTCAGGTGGCAGCAGGGGAACCTCTAGGAGAGCACATGGAAGAAGGAGGCTCAGATGCATGCGCAATATCCTCATTTGTTTCCCTAGTTTATGATGTATCTTTACAGGGACGTAAATCCCTGAGGTGAGAGTAATTTAAAGACCCGTAAATTTCAAGGATTTTTTTTTTCTTAAATTCTTTGGGATTTTACGAGTATACAGTTTCTGACGGAACCTGATTCCGAGGCCCGGTGTGCCCGAAATCAATTTCCGAAGTTTAGCTCGGGTACGTTTAGTGAACGAACGAGCGGGTTTTTCTATCTTTTGAACCGGTGCCCGGATTTGAAATCTGAGGGCACCGATGGAACTGCAGCGCTGGTAATTGCTTAAGAGGACTTTTACCGTAGATGCGTTTTCACGAGAGGAGGAGTTTAATTTTGTGGTTTAAATAAGAATTGAATAAAAATTGTAGAATAATTTTTATTCTATATTCTAAGTGGTTATATCCTAGGTGTGGGAGTTGGGGTGGGACCCACTAGTTACTAACTACCCTTGAGAGGATAAAGGTGATGTGGGGCCCACACAAGCCCCAACTCTTCACATTCCCTAACTCCTTAACTTCCCCCCTTTATTTGATTAACTCCCCTCTCTCCCTCTTTAAAGCTTGACAACTTAATAAACAATTAATTAGACAACTCATGTTTAATTAATTAAGTGTTTTGGAATTTGAATTTGTAATATTTGAATGCATGGATTGAATTAATAAAATAATATGAGACTTATTTTATTTTTGGTAGATAGCTCTAGTTCCTCCCGTAAAGAAAGACACCCTTTGACGAAGAACGCCGTCACCACAAGGAGAGACGACGAGCCTTCCCATCTTCTCTTCGCAACTAGTGTGAGACACCGTCCCCTCCTTGGACGCACGCCAACACCATCTTGAAAACCTCACCCGGTGATGCCATATTCCGCGTCGCCGAAAAATGACATCGTTTATCAAGGTAGGGGTTATCTTCGTTCAATTTTAATTTAACATTCTTTGTTGAATTAATTTGACTACTTGTAATCGTCATAATGAGAGGAGATCGGACCACACAAACATGGAAAATCCTCCTCCCCTTTTCTTGTTGATCCTCGTTGATCTTTGCGGTGAAGGCGGCGCGGTGCCGTTGCATCACGCGGGAACAAAGAGGACCACGACAGGAGTGGGCCACAGTGGTGGTGCACGGCACCGTCGCGCCGCGCCGGTGAGGCTAAAGGAGGCCACGACCAAGAGCGGGCCGTGGAGGAGGGGCGCGACGCCGTCACGCCGCATCGGAACTTCAAGGGGGCCGCGACCGGGGCGGGCCGCGGTGGAGGGGTACGGCGCCGTCGCACCGTGCCGGTCGGATAGGAGCCGTGGCCTAAGGCCGCGTCGGTCTTTAGAAGGGGCGGTCAGGCTCGGCCGGCTGCCAGCGTTCCAGGAGGCGGGACCCCCGTGGGTCCTGCAGTGGCTCAACCGGCCGGCCATTATGGCCGGCTATTTTCTGAAGAAACCGGGGGGGGGGGGTGTAACCCCCCGGACCTTCCTAGGGAGGACCCCACTAGGGGGGCCGTTGTTTCCGAAACAAAGGGCGCCGCGCCCCCTTCGCACCCCGCTCGGCCGCGATCCGAGCCGTGGTCGGCTTCCGAGTAGGGCCTCAAGCCGCGCCCAGCCGCGGGCCGGGCCCTGCCCAGTCGGGCCGGGCCGCACCTAGCCGGGCCGGGCCGCACCAGCCGGGCCGGGCCGCGCCCAATCGGGCCGGAACCAGACCCGGGTCGGGTCGACCCGGTTCGGGCCGACCCAGGGGGTATCGGGCCGGGTCGGTCTGGGCCCAAGCCCCCTAATTTCGGACAGGTTCGTTCAAACGCCCATATCTTGGGATACGAACCTCCGATCGACGCACCGTCAGTTAAGTTGGGATACTTGGATCGATACGGTCATTTTGTTATATTAAAATCGTGGTTTTGACAAAGTTTGGGTACAACCGGGTTCGTTCGAACCCGAAACCAATCAGGCCCTTGGAGCGGAAACGCTTATAACTTAACGACCGGATGTCCGAATGACATTCTGTCAGTTACATTGAATTCCTATTAGTGAGACAGTTGTTTTGGATTACTCCACTTGAGGTTTGGACGCACCTAAAGTATGGTCGGGCTGGTTTTAGCTTAGAAACCAACCGGGCCCCTAGGACGGAAAAGCCAATATCTCTCAGACCGAGCGTCCGATTGACGCACCGTCTGTTGCGTTGAGTTCATTTTTTCATGACGGAACTTCGGGATACTTTAACTCAGGACTTCATGACAGTTGAAGTATCAACCCCCTTTACTCGAGGAGTGGACCCTCCCAGAATCGAGTACGTTGTGTGCGGGAACCCTAGAGCTGGCTGCGACTACGACGCCTTCCGTACTAGGATCCTCCGTGGGTTCGACGATGACGACTACAGTACCAAGATCCTCCATGGGTTCAATGATGACGACTACCGTACTAGGATCCTCTGTGGGTTCGATGATGAAGACTACCGTACTAGAATCCTCTGTGGGTTCGACGACAATGTCTACTGTACTGGGATGCTCTGTGGGTTCGACAACGATGACTTCTATACTGGGATCCTCTGTGGGTTCGACAACGATGACTTCTGTACTTGTATCCTGAGTGGGTCTGACAGAGTAGCTGGTCTTGTATCCTGAGTGAGTCTGACTGATTGGTTGGTCTAGTATCCTATGTGGGTTTGATAGCTTAGATGAATTAGTGACTACATCTGATCATCTCTATCGCTATACGAAAGATGTATACCTGTGTGAGATGAGTCTTGACTTTCAATCATTATCATCGAAGTGATTGACTTGCTTTCCTGTGTGGACTGAGTTGTGTTTTTCTGTGTGGACTGGGATGTGCTTTCCTATGTGGACTGGGTTGTGTTTTCCTGTATGGACTGGGATGTGCTTTCCTGTGTGGATTAGGTTGTACTTGGGCTCGTAAGTTGGAGCCGAACTGGAATTAATGACTTAAGTATATGTATGGGCATATAACTAAGTAGAGTTGGATGATACTTCGTGTTTGTATCTTTCCTTTGTGGTTTATCCTTTGTGGATTATGGGAGACCTTCGGGGGTCTTGGGGTCCCTATTGAGTATCATAATACTCACCCCTGCACGGGCTATGCCCGCACTACGTTGTGTTGGATGCAGTCGAAAGATAGTGCTGATCGAGGTGGAGACTTGTAGAGCTGGACGGTACCCGGAGGTGGACCACCTGGTGTGACATACTCGGAGCAGAAGAACGGACCTGAGGTGCTGAGGAGACTATCTGTACCCACCCTTCAGGTGGGATTTCCAGAGGACGACTCGGTGGTTGCTACTTTACTTTTCAGTTGTTGTACTTTCTTTTCTCAGTTGTACTGTACTTTCAGTTGGGTTTGTATACTGGCCCATTTACTTTCCAACACTTACTTTTGTACTCAGTTTACTTAGTGTTTACTTAGCTTGCGTACTCTGTGGTGTTTGTTTTCTTATATAAAGGAAATTCCTTCCCTTTTATCGGGATTTACGCCTTTGGTGCTAGTTTCCAGCCCCTGGCCTATGGAAGGTGGGCTTGGGGTAGTCACGGCATGGGCCCCAAGGACAGGTGGTGACATTTTAAATGTGGAAAGTATGGGAATTATGAAAATTTATGTCCTAAGGGGTAAAAGAGTAAAGATAAATAACAAGGTTATACAATTAATGGTTTTTCTATTGATGATAAAGAGACTAAAAATGATATATGAAAGGAAATAAGTATTAAGGAATAAGATGATGAAAACTAGTTAATAGTTTTAGAATGGAGTAGGATGATTGAAGTATTAATGTATTATAATTCAAGGATTATGTTATATGAATCATAAAATATATAAGGATTGTAGTATATAAGTTTTTTTGGTAAGAATTTTCAAAAATATTTCAAATGGAATCGATGGACTAGAAAAGTGATTTAATGGAAAGGCGATATTTTAAATAAGGGAAGTTAACCCTTAATATGTTATTTATGTTGAGAAAAATGTATTTATTTTGGATAAATAGATGATTGATTTGAATAATTTAAATTGGATAATATTGATGACCTTGGAACTGATTAGTGATTTGTGGAGAAAGTGGTTTATGTTATCATTGATAGAGTTTATATAATTATTGGATATATGTAATATATTCAATAATATATAGTTTTATCCAAGGAATAATGGAGTAAGTATGTTTTTAATAAGGTTTTATGGAAATTCAGGTTATTACTATGTTTCAAGAGAATATACGATGAATTTATTCATACATTTGGCATGTGACAATTGAGAGCTACTTCATGTTGTTTGGGGGATTAATGATAGGTTCATTTTTGGAAATTAAGTGACCTTATTTCAAAATAGTTGGATTTTATTCTTTTTTAAGGGTCGTAAGGATAACCATTTATGTAATGGTTTAAGTTGATCTTTCGATGAGGCTTTAGATATTAATATATAACTTCACTATATGAAGATTTATGCATATCAGATAACCTATGATAACCATCTTTTTGTGATGATAAATAAATATATATATAATGAATTATCATTATATTTATGGATATTATGATCTGTTAGTGATTTAGGCACAAAAAAATCACCTTTATTTCTTGTAGAAAGAGATGAAGTGTAAATTGATCAAGGAATAACCAATGGATGAGATTGTGCTTATGAAATGGAATGAAATCAAGTAAGTATATGTTATCATGAAAATTATTCAACTTTAGAAAAAGGATCTTGAAATAAAATTGTCCCGTTATCATAATTTTTCATGATATCCATGATCTTTTTTAGGCCTCTTTGGTTTATGGTTTTTTGGTCATTAACCTTCTCTGAATCACCCACTTTCTGGTGATAAATTATCTATATCAGTTTCTATAGTTATTTATAATTTTATTCCATGTTAAAATACTAAATTTACACATATGTTATCCTATGTGGAAACATAGTTATGATTTAATTTAGGAAACCTTTATGTTTCAAACTTTCACTTTTAATGGAATATTTATTATTCACCTATATGATGTGGGTTCCTGTGAAATAATTTTCAATTGTTAAACTGTTAATGACCGAGATAAACTTTGAGGGTTAAATTCATTTTAAGGGGGGTATAATGTAATATCCTGAGACTTCATGATTTTTTTCTTTCAAATTAATTTAAATTTTTAGATAGCTTTTATTATACAAAGCATTGAGTTTTTCTTGCGTTACATGCATCAGCGAGTTTCTTCGATAGTGTCAAAGACACACGACACTGAGGTTTAGAGAACCATTAAATAATATTATTTTAAATATGACCATTATAAACTAGCCATTAAATAAAAGAGTATGAATATTATGAAATTATTTATGAAATATAAATATAAATGTCCCACCCAATATAAATTTATTTATAAATTCTTAACAAATAATCAATCAATTTTTGGTAAAGTGATTATATTAATAAAAAATATGTTTTCTTCAAAAAATGATTTTTTATGAGAAAATATTATAGATATTTTAGAAAAATTATTTTATTAAAGGAAATTAATTTTTGGAATGATCATATCTAAATTCACTTGTGGTGAAATTTCATGATTTTTTTTGAAAAACATTGATTTTTCAGTAAATAGTAAAAAATACCGATTTTTGTAAATCTATCATTTTGTTTAAATAAATTAAGTAATTTTAATGCCCAATTATGTTTCAAAGTAACATAATTAATCTTTAGTAATATTTAATCAAATTAATTAATTTTTAATCAACTTAATATTGTATTTTAGTATATTTTTATTTTTGAGTTTTAAAATGAGTTTTGTCCGAAAACTATTTTAAAGTGCATAATGTTTCTCAATTTTAATTAATAAAAATAATCCATAATGAGTAAATTTTAAATAAAATTTATTGATTATATAAAAATAAATTTTAATTTAGATTAATACAATGATTATTATTAGGAATAGATATAATATAAAATCATCTTGTGCTTGAAAAAAATACACTTCTCGAAAACCTGCTTTTTCTTTGCGTCTGTGAGTTTTGTTTTAAATTTATTTTTTTTCCAATTATATAAACTTTATTTTAAAGAAAAAATTAATTTTTTAAATAATAAATTTAAAATTATATTATGGTTAATTTTTGAGAATTTTTTGAAAAGATTAAATTTTTGATGAATAGTGAAAAATACTGAATTTTCATTGAAACTGCATTTTCATTTAAATTATATATAATGTTATATAGTATTTTAAAATGGTTTTAAATTAAAAATATTTAAATTATATATATATTAATCCTATTTAGTTCATTTTAATCATTTTAATATTGAATTTTGATATAAAAAATTTGTAAACTTTTGAACATTTTCTCTTTGGAAACCCGATTTCTCATCATGTCTTTGAGATTAATTTTAAATTAAATTTTGACTCTTATGTGAATAGAATTTTGAAAAATTGATTCCATATTTTTAATAATAATAATTTATATTATTTAATACGTTCAACTTAATTTTTTACCATAATGAATAGTAAAAACAGTAAAAATTATTTACCGTGGTTAAGGTAAAAATTGGTTTATTAGAGGTTAAAATAAAAAGATAAGGGTTAAAATGACATAAAAAATTGTATAAAATATATTGGATGAAAATATTTATACTCCATAATGTCTAGGTATTTATAATAACCCATCTTTTATCCTTGTATCATGAGAAAAACGTAGGCACACCTTTTAGTTTCAAAACATTACAAGTGTGCCACCCCCCTCACTTATAAAAGGCCACCCCCTTTCCTCTCTTATTCACATCATCATACCATTTTTTTCATACAATACCTGATAAAATCACTTAAAAAATTCCATAATATCATCTTAAATGATTTATATTGGTAATAAATCCAATCTAAGAATGATTTTTTTACAAAACTATGGAGTTTACCTGAAGAAGAGGTAACCTTCTTCAATGAGCGTTTTTATTTTATTTCTTCCTCCACCTCCTTAAATTTTTATTAATACATGATGATATAATAACCTAATTATATTAAATATTATGAGATTTTTTAATGTTAATTTAATTACTTACAAGCATACCCACTTTCATCAAACAGGTTACAAAATTATCATTAATGTGTATAACGGACTACCACCTCACGAATCGATGTCATTCGTTTTTCCATTACCACCTCTCATAGTTGGTTCTGATGATAGATATAAGGTGTAAATATATATATAATATATTTATTAAATAAATATTCCCCTTTATTAATTATATCATGTATAAATTTTTTACTTTCCATTCCATAGGGGATACGATAACATCGCTCGTGTGTATGGCAGACTACTGCCTCATGAAGTGATATAGTTCGTTTTCCCTAAGGATTTAAATGGAAGATAATAAGGATAAATTTAATAAATATATATGATATAAATTAAATAATTATGATATTAATTTCACATTTATCATTCCAAAAACATAATATATCTTTTTATTTCTTACCTTTTCACTCATCGAAAAATGATAATGTCGTTCGTTTACGCTGGACTACCACATTCACAAAGGGATGTGAATCTATTTTAATCACCACACCACATGGATGATATGTATAAGTATATTTAATGTAATAATATAGTATTTATAATATTATTGTCATTCTAGAAACATAATACCATACTTACCTTCTTTCCATAATGATCGGTGAAAATAGAAACGTTACTTATACATATGTATAACCCACCATCTCCATGATCGTAACACACTTCATTTTACAAAACCATATTTAATGATTGAAATTAATACTATAATTTATGTATAAATATTATAATTATTTAATTATTATTATTCTATATATGATTCAACCATGATCAAAGTAGGAGGAACAAAAAACAAAAAACAAAAATATACATAAAAAACTAACCATTTATTATTAGAAACATTAATTTAACAAGGATTTTTTAATAAATGGGTAATAAAAATACATATGTATATAATATATGGTATTATATATATAATTATTTTATTTAATATATTTTTAATAAACTTATATTTATTAAATAGGAGGTTTGAATGTGTACGAAGGAGGTCGAGACTTAAGGTAAGAGAAATCTATCTCACTTTTACATTCTATGAGAAAAATTTCATATTCACAAAGTGTTTATTTTATTTGGTGTATATAATAACCATAATTTATTTTATGATTCTTATAATTTAAATTATTTTTATTTACATACCCACTTTAGGATATCTTTTTCATGGGATTTACGGATCAAAAGTTACCAAAGAAGTAAGGGATTTCTGTCTTAATTTTCCATCTTTGAGATATATGGTTATATTATGCACCTATTTTATTTTAAGAGGTGTATATAAATCCCCTTTGGAATTTAATATTATGAATTTAATATCAAAATTATATTTTAAGTTTATTTTAATGATATTTTTTCACTGGTCTTATGTTTCAAAGTTACTAGAGTGGTAAAGATTTTATGTTACAAAATCATCGTTTATCCGGATTATTTTTGATTATGTTTCTGATGATCAAATATTATGATGCTTCTCTTAAAAAAATCATTAATTTTATTCTTTTATTGTTATTTCATGTGAATAAAGTTTTTCTATTCATGTAATCAAAAGTTCAAAAATAATGTTTCGAAGAAAAATTGTCTTTTTGGTTGAAAACCTTTTTTCTTTCAAAACCATGTTTTCAAAAAAAGTTTTCAAAAATTAAATTTTTTAAAATGATTTATTAAAGAAAATTTTCCAAATTTTTAATTATTAAAAAATTATTTAAAATTAATATTCATTTTGTTTTTCAAAAAATTCCAGTTTGGAATTTACCATAAATGTGAACGAAATCTTTGTTTTTACATGCACTATATAAACATTATTTCATACTATCATGACCAATAAATGATTTAAATATTACCTTAAAAGTTTTCAAATATATTTTCAAATAAAATGTGTTACTTAATATTTTGAATTATTTTTATACTTTACATTAATTATTTCATTGTGAAATATTTTTAAATATGTTTTTTTGTTTTAAAAATTATTTTTAAAGAAGAAAGGATATTTTCCCCAAGAAATGTTTTTAAGGATTTTTTAAATCTTCTTTTATAATTGTTCAAAGTTATTTACAAATAAAATTATTTCCAAAATATCTATTCATTAAAAAAAATATATTTTTAAAGTAAACTTATCTTCCTCAAGAAATGTTCCATTTAATATTTCAAAATCATTATCCATCTAAGATGACTTCCTTTGATGTTATTTATGATTTTATAAGGATGTGATATTAGGGTACCATTCTTATTATATATATGAATGGTTTATATTTATTATTAAAATATGTTTATGAAACTTTTTCTCTTCCATGAGTTATACCACGATAAAATTCTTATGAAAATCACTTATTTTTCCATGGGTTATGCTATGATGAAATAATGAAATGATTATGAAACCTATCTCTTTTCCGTAGATTATAATATGATGAAATTTTTATGATTACCATATCATTTTAATGGGCTATGATATGATGAATGTTTTATGATATTTTTACACTCATATATATTTCCATTATGTGATGGGTTAGACTTATATATCTATCTAATGAATTGGGTAAAGATTTATATCTCATAAGATAGACAAGTCTGTAGTAGGAAGTGAAGCCAGTCCACTAAAAGAATCTTTCCATTATGATGGTATTGGGAGTGAACCTTGACTATGATTATGGTTTGGGGAGTGAACCCATTCCACCATGATATCCATAGAAATGTGACTTTACTAAAATGGAAATGATTTTCTATTATTATGCATATGAAAAAATACCATGTCTTATACCAATGTTATGATCCCATGGATCATGTACTTTGATTTCATTATGATTTATGTTTTATGAAATATTAATATTTATACCATGAATAAATATTATGATCTTTTATATACATGGTATGGTTTTCAAATGTTATCATCATGTTCTCATACCCTTGTGTTCATGTTATTCTTACATATATCCCTTTTTTACCCTTACTAAGCATATAATCTCACCCTTTATTATGTTTCCTTTTACCAGGTTATGAATAATGTTTTCAATTAGGGTATGTTTGTGAAGATAAGTGAAGGAGAATATATTTATGGGATATGTTGAAGATCATTCATGAATTAAAAATATTTTGTTCCAATTTTCCAAAGACACTAAACTATTATGTTCCTCTGGTGTGTGTTCTTGTAATGTAATGAATATTCATCTAAAAAGATGTAATATCCATGTATGAGAAGTCACAACCTTATTTAGATTATAAATGAATTTCATAAACAGTATATCCATGATTGTATGAATTTAGTACCTATGGGGAGGTGAACCCGTTTTATACATATTTTTTCATTTTCATTTCAATAGGTTTATATTTTATTTTTTAAAATATTTTTTAATCTCTCTATTTTTCCTTGTTGGCATGTAATAATATTTATCTATAGTTACTGTATTCCTAAATCTATCCACCTGAATAAACACATCTGTCTATTCATTTTATTCTCACTTTTATTAATTTTTACCTAATTTAAATTATTTATTTCATGTTCATAAATTATTTCATAGGGTCACATTAAGGACAATTCATTATTTTAAGTGTGGTGGTGGGGGATATCATTGGATATAAATTTTAAGAATTTTTTTTTCTTTTATCATTGTTTTTTTTATTTTTTTAGGAACATTGAGATTATTTGAATATTCATTATCATTTTTCACTCTTGAATTGATTTTGATAAATTTTAATTAATTTTTTTTAAAAAGGTTTTTAAAATATTGTTGATATGGATTTTTTTCCTCTATTTTTATTTTGAAAATAGGTTTATGAGTTTGATAAGATTTTAAAATACATGTTTAAGAAACATTGAACCAAAATATTTTACCCATACTATGTGGTTTTTTAAACCATTTTTACATATACTTCTTAATACCACAAATTTATTTGGAGAAACGTAAAACATGTATAAAAAATAGAATTTGTCATTATTTATCTCTTAAGTATTAGATAATATGTTTTTAACATGATTTATGAATTTCTCTGGAAAGACACAATTTAAACCTGAGACCTAACCTTCACATCAATATTTTCTATCCATTATAATCCATGAATTTACTTATATATTTATGCCACATCAAAATCTAATTTATCCTTAACTACCATCACTCTTTATATTTTTTACATTATTATTTCATGTTTTAGGGTGGGTAAAAGGCCTTCAATATGTGTTTTGTGGGGAATTATCTTGTTGATAGAAGTTTAGGGTGTGTTTCAACATTATGGGAAGTTGATATAGGAATTAGAATGTGTCAATTTTATCCATTTTACTTCATTTATTCTATTATTATTTTCCCAAAATATAGAAAAATTAAAAAAAGAAAAAGAAAAAATGGAAATGATATTGAATTATTCTTTGAGATTACTTTTATGGATCATGAACCTCTCAAAAAAAAAATTCATTAACTTCAATTCATTCTCTACATTACTTTTTAAACTTATCTTCCTTGGAAGAAGTGGAAAAAATAAAGGGAGAATAAGAATGAATGAATCAATTTCATTTATTATTTGTTCATGTTTTATACCATGAAAATAGAGTGTAGTGTAATTTTTTAAATGGTAGAGTGAGGTATATTTCCCATGTTTTTACATGAGTATTCATGAAATTGTATCTAAGGGTAAAAATTACTCTTTTATTCCTTAATTTTTTTAAATGATTTTACCCACCAATCCTTATCCAGAAAAATCATCTTGAAAAATTCCTCCCAATTGATTTTTTTTATGTCTCATTATGTGGATAAATTTGAATTTTTATATTCCTATAGTGATGTTTTGATTTTTATGTATAAGAATAACTCTAGATTAAATTACTCTTGTGTGAAAAATGATTTTAATTTCTAAGTGTGGTAAGTTTTAATGGGGTCATTGATGTATTTTTTTGGTTTAAAAAATTTAAATGTTAGAGAATAAAATTAAATGAAATTTTTATTTTTCATGAATGAGACATGATAATTTCAATTTTGGAAAGGATCATGAAAATTATCACATTTTTTATTTTTTTGTGAATTTTGATGTGGATATACTATGATTGACTAGGAGTAAAATATTTAAGTGTGGGGGAGTTAATAAACCATTATTTTGTTTAATATTTTGTTTATAATAAATAACTTAATTTTACAACCTTGATATTTAATTAATGATTTAATAGGACTTCGTAATTAGTTCATGAATTTGAAAATTACATATAAAATCCTATTTTTCCCTTTCTAATACACTATATAATATTTATCAAAAAAATTATATGTGTAATATATTAATTTTAATATCTTTAGAGAAATTATAAACATGTTGGAATATATATTTTATTTTAAGTCCTTGAGTTTCATCTCAAGTTTTAACATGTAGCAAAGTCATTGAAGTCAATTCAATATCGAATACATCAATATGTAAATAAATTTAATATTTAGCACATATATTTTTCATCCATGCTTCGATGGGGATAAATTTTTTACATGATTTATATAACTTAAACAGAATATTTTAGATAAATATTTAGTATATTAGTTTTCATTATCAATAAATTGACATAAAAATAAGGAATCATTTTGACTTGATTTTTTTTACTTCCCATTTTTATAAATTTTTAAACTCTAGACTCCCCTCCACTCTATAAATATTTATTATTAACCTTTTTGGGTATATTTTGTCAATTAGAGGATTGGGAGTATTGGAGAAATAGTTCCTTTCTATTACATCACACCATTGAAGGAAGGGATCTCTCAATCTAGAATATCCTTCATTATACTATCCTACCCCTCTTCCAAATTTTAATTATTTCATTCTTGAAATAAAATTATCTCACATATTTCCTTTACTTTGTTTTATTAAAATTTAGTCATATTTAATTCAATTATTATGAGCTGTAAGCTAAGAGTTAAAATAAAATTGGGTAATCCCTTTTCAAAACTTTGATTTTGAAAAATGTTTCTACAATAACCCATAAACCCTTGAAAGTGTAGTAATTTTGTAATATATCTGACTACCAACATATTTAATTGACTAGTTTGATTCTAGGGATCATAAGTATATATTTTTCATTAAATTTGGATAAATTATTTCAGTCTTTTAATGATCATTAATTCAAATAATAATCACATTGAATTTGATGTCAGGAAAAGTTTGAATTATGAGAAATAAATTTTAATTAGAAATAAAATTAAATTTGGGTCATTTCATAGAGTTTGAATAAAATCCAAAAAAAAAAACAAATAATTCACATTTATAGAGTGGGGATGTGTCCTAATTGACCATTCTTTGGAATTATAATCAAAGTATGGTTCCATGATAGCTAATCTAAGGCTTATCCTAGGATTTAAAGGTTTCATCTTATTTTGGTCAATTTTACTTTTATAGAGCTCAAAATATAACCAATTAGGGTATCATAACTGCATGAATCATAATTTCAATACTATTTATGAATAATTAATCAAATAAGCGGGTTAGATCGATTTCACTTTAGCAAATAATTTTTTTAATAAAAAATAAAGAACTCTCCTCTTTCTTATAATTTTTTTTCATCATCACAAACTTTTTTACTTTTTTAATTTTTTTTCTTATTTCAAAAACATTAATTAATACCCATAAATTTTCTTTATTCTTGAATTCATTTTTTCCTTTTTTTTTTCAAACCTAAAATCATTGTTTAATTTAGTTTCTCCTCAAGATGAAAACCTAGGTCAATCACTATGCATCACTTAGTAAAAAACTATTTTGAGAGATCCCAAAGTAGTATTCATCAAAATTGAACCATTTATAGGGAGATGTGTGTTTTATTCAACATTTTCATAGGTTGTATTATTTTGATCATACCTAAAAGACTTAACTTAATTGAAGATCTTAAATAAATAGTTGGATAGATTTTACTACAATACTAAAAAATACCAAAAAAGATAATATATAATGAAGGAAAAAAAGATTACCCAAGTTATTTCTATGAATTAAACCTACCCCAAGACTCAAGATATATATATGAAAAGGACAACCTAAACACTATATTCCATCATGTATTAAAAGATTAAGGATCCACTGATGATCAATTATGGGAGTTTTGGAAAGAAGAACAAGTGGAATTTCATAAACAAAAAGTGATATGGAGTAATTGAAAATCAAAATTTCTTATATTTCTACATAATTATAAGTGTAAAATTTAAAAATATAGAATAAAACCTAAGAACTATTATATAGGAATAGAGAAAAACTTATCCATCCTAATTTTTGTGAAGAGAAACTAAACATGGAAGAAATTTTTGAAATACCAAACCCATTGTCTAGTTTTTACAATTTTTTTTATAAAGTTTAAATAGATAAAAGAAGACTATTATTACACACTCACTCTTTTGAAGTGCCACTACTAGAATTACCATTCAATACTCACTGGATAATAAAATTTATTAGGATAAAATTAAGAAATATGATCCTTACATTCTACTTCCACCCCCTCTAAACAATAGTACATAAATAAGGTGGTGGAAATATATATTTTTTGATTGAATGAACTCTATAAAAATAATTAATTATGGAGGAGCATTGTATTTCCCAAGACATGGTGTTTCAAAATTGAGAAGCCACCCCTCCCTTTGAATTTCAAATGAATTTAAACAATTATCTAGCTAGAGAGAGTAAAAATTCATAAATTAGGGGGAGGAAACAACAATTTAAATTTTATAATTTTCTTTTGACTATGGTTATCATTTATTTTTTTTAAAAAAATTCTTAATCTCTCTTTTTTTCATTGTAGTTATGTAGTAATATTAATGGATAGTAACCGTAATCCTAAATTTATCCACTAGAATAAATACATTAGTATATTCCTTTAACTCTCACTTTTATGACATTTTTACTTATTTAAATTATATATTTAATGTCCATACATCATTTCATAGGGTCATATTAAGGACAATGAAACATTTTTAGTGTGGGGGAGTGGATAACATTTTGGATATATATTTATAGGATTTCCATGTGATTTTATTTTTGTTTTGAATTATTTTTCTTATATTTTTTTAGGAATATTATGCATATATTAATATCCATTATCATTTTTCAATTTTGAATTGATTTTGATAAATTTGAATTTATTTTTTAAAATTAATTTTTAAATAATTATTGATTTTGAAATTGTTTTTATAATGTGATTTACAATTTTTTTTTATGAGTTTGACTAATTTTAAAAACCATTCCCAATAAACAATGACCCAAATATTTTCACCACACTATGAGTTATTCTATTTTTTTGAAATATTCTTCCTAATACCCTCACTTTATTGAGATAAACTTGTAAAATTTATGTAAACTAGAACTTATGATTATTTTTCTTTCATTGATTTGAGGTTCATAAAATGTTTTTTACATGATTGAGACATTTATTTGGAAAGACACAATTTTAAATGGATACTTACCCTTAATATAAATCCTTGTTAGTATTTATATTCCATTAATTTCCTTATAGGTTTATGCCACATTACAAGTCAATTTATCCTTACCTCCATCAATCTTTATATTTTTTCATGATTTTTTTTAATTTAGAGTGTGAGGAAAGGGCCTTTTGTGTGTGTTATATGTCTAATAAGATCATTATTAGGTGTGTAGGGTATGTGAAAACATTATGGGTGGTTTTTAAAAGGAATAGTATTCAATTAATTTTATCCATTATACTTCATTTATTCTCATCATATTATCCAGAAGAATAAAAAAAGAAAAAAAATATAAATGGGATTAAATTATTCTTTAAGATTACTTTTATGAATCATTAACATATCTAAAATAGAACCTCATGAACTATCATTCATCCAATACACGCATTTGTCATATTATCTTCCTTGAAAAAAATATAAAAAAAATAAAAAAAATAAAAGGGAGAATAAGGATGAAATAATTCGTCGCATTTATTGGTTGACTCATGGTATATATCACGAAAAGAGAGTGTGGTGTAAATTTTTTAATGGTAAAGGGAGTGAGGTATATTTTTTATGCTTTCACTTGAGTATTTATAAAATTTTAAATAATACTAAAACCTCATATTTTCCACCTTAAATTTTTAAATGGTTTTACCCACTAACCCTTAACCACCAAAATCACCTTGAAAAATTCCTCATGATTGAAAATAATTTTATGTATCATAGTGTGGATAAATTATAAAATTTCAAGACTATGATGATTCATTAATTTTTATTCATGAGAATAACTCTAGATTAAATTCCTCTTGAGTGAAGAGTGACTTTAATTTCTTAGTGTTGAAATCTGTGATAGGTTTGTGGATAGATTTTTAGGGTTTGAAAAAATTGGAATGTGATATAATAAAATGAAATTATTTTTTTCTTGAATTATAGATGATAAATTATATTTTTTAAATTATCTTTACAATTATCTTATTTTTTATTTTCATTTGGACTTTGTTATAGATTTATTATGATTTCCCATGAGTGTAATATTTAAGAGTGGGGTGTTTATAAAACTTGATTTTATTGAATATATTTTTATACTAAATAATTTAATTCTCACACATTCACATTAAATTAATAATTTAATGCGAATTTCTAATTAGTGCATTAATTTGAAGATTGCATGTAAATTCCAATTTTTCCATTTAAACCACACTCTAGTATTTTTATCATAAAATTTTATATACATCAAATTTTAATATGAATTTTTTTGGTATAATTTTAAACATGTTGGGATAAATATTTTTATTGAATTATTAGGGTAGGATCTCAATTTTTAATAGAAATAATAGGACCTTTAGTCAATTCTAGACCGAATTTGTCAATTTGGACAATACTTAAATGTTTGCAGCATAACATTTTTATATGTGTTTAGATGGGCATGAATTTTTTTACATGAGTTATAGGAATAAAAACTAAATATTTAATTAAAATTTATTAATATTTATTTTGGTAAATTTTATTGTCAAAGGAATAAAAAAACTTGGGATTCATTTTGATTTTATTTTTATATTCCATTTTTAGAAATTTTATAACCCTATCCTCTCCTCTAATATCACTATCTATATATATATATATGGATTATTCACCTTTGGAGTGGTTTCTTTTGTATTAGAGGATTTGAAAAATTATTTAATCAGTTCTTTTCCATATCTACACACTACTGAAGGAAGGGGTCTATCAATATAGGAACTCCTCTATACTTATCCCCTTATCCTCTTGCATATTGTAATGATTTTTTTATTCTAATGAAATTATATATTCACTTTCATTTATTTTGTTTTATTCAAGTTTATTCACATTAACTTAAATTATTTTAGTCTATAAGCTCTCAATAGAAACATAATTGGGTTATCCCTTTTCAAAACTTTACATTTTAAAACATTTCTATAATGACCCATCCACCATTAGAAGTATAGTTATTTTTTAATTGATCTAAATATCAGCATATTAAATTGAATTTTAATCTAGGGATCATAAAAATATATTATTAATTAATTTTTGATAAATTATTTGAGTCTTTATATACTATTAATTCAAATAATTAGCATATAGTTTACAAGTTCTAGTAAAGGGTAAATTTTGAGAGCACAATTTTAATTGGTAAAATAAAATAAAATTAGGATCAATTCATAGAGTTTGAATATAGCACCAAAACTCTAATAACATAAATGTGGACAGGTGACCTAATTTAATATTTAATAAAAGTTTTCTTTGGAATGATAATCAAAGAAGGGTTCCATAATTTTTTTTCTAGGGTTAGACTAAGATTTAAATGTATCAATTCATTTTGGTCAGGTTTACTTTCATAGGGTTTGGAAGATAACCAATTAGAGTATCACATTTTCATAAATCAAAATATAAATAATAATGATGAAAAATTAATTGAAGAGGTGGGTTATATTGGTCACAATTTAGAAAATTAATTTTCTTAAAAAAAATATAAGTAACTCTCTTATTTCTTACATTTTATTTTTAATTATCCCCAAATTTTCATTTTTTTCACTTATTTTATTATTACAAAATCATTCAATAGTTTTTAAAAATTTTATTTATACTTTAATTTTTTTTCTTTTTTTTTCTTCAATACCAAAGTTTTTTAATTCACATACTCCTCAAGATAATTATATAGGTTATCCATTTTTATGATGTTATTAAAAAAACAAAAAAATATTTTAAGAGAACCCGTGATAACATTCATAAATTGTACTATGATGCATAAGAGTAAATCTAAACTTTTAGTGCATACATAAAAGTTAATAGTAAGGAAAATACAAATAATAGAATATGATATCTCTATATCATGAAAAATGATATTTCCCTATAAAAGAGTCCTTAGGATGATACGTAATGGCTATCTATTAATAAGATGATAGATTTATGGTGTCATGCATTCAGATTATTTTGTACTGGACTTAAAGATAAAGTACCATTATGGTTTTAATAGTCATTACTCAAGACAATATTAAATAGAGGATTAGTGAATAAGAAAGCATAAATGTGATAAGGATTTACTTGTAGTTAATGAGTTTCATTACATAAAAATGTCACTATATTTTATCATTTAGGCTTGAAGATTTAATTCTATGAACATTTTATAAATTTTTTGAATAAGGATAAACACAATACTTTAGTATGATTAAGTGAATATATATTTCATTAGGATTGAATGATATTAAAGAGTTGTAAGATTTATCCAGAATATTATTAAATATCTTAAATGAAAATATCATGTTGTTTCAATTCAGGGGATTTTTATTATTTAAATATGGAAAAAATATTCACCTAAATCAAAAAAGATAAAAAATAGGAAAAAGAGAATGAAAATAGAGAAGAGAGAGAATAACCTAATACAACATTCTGTTATAAAATATCTTAAGTATCTAAGAAAGGGAAATAAAGTAGATAATTGATACTATTTTCCTTGAGACATATCTGTGTATCAAAGGGAAAGAATATGAGGATATTATCAAATAAATATCATGTGAATTGAAGAAGAAGGAAATAAGAAGAAGAAGGAGAAGCAAGACTGTTGACCTATCCAATGGTATTAAAAAATCATATAATATGATTAAAAATTAAAAAATAAAAAGTTAAGAAAGACCAAATCTACTATTAATATTCTTTACTTTGGTATTGAGGCTCTTAGAGAATAAGAAGGTTGATAGGGAAAAAGGTTTTGCGTGGGAGTATGCTCTCATGCCTATGTTGACCATTCTAAAAGCTTAAGAATAATCCTGATGTGTGTATAGTCCTGTTGATTATATTTTCATACTCAAAGAAATTCTAGTAAGGAGGAAGATCTTATATTATGATAATAAAATATCTAGGATCATATTAAATATCTCTATCACATATAATACCAGAATGATAATCATGAAAGATAGGAGGGATATAGTATAATCAAATCAAAGACCTTATTATTGGGAGTATTTTATTTTCTTAATTATGTTGTTAACAAACCCATCTTAAGGTTTCCTCTAAAGTAAAATCAAACTATGTAAGTGTTAAGTCACGGTTAATATCTAGTTACTCATTTTTAATTATTTTTCTACACTAGTAATAAATATTCATATTATACTTGAACCTAATGAATCAAAGAGTAGATTCCTATATTGTAGTTGAACCATATAAAAATACCATGTGATTCTCTCTTTCTTTATTTAGTACATTGAATGCAATGCATTTTGGGAGTGTATAAACTGATCCATACATCCTAATTAAAAAAATAGTTTGATTATCAAGAGGGGATAACCTTAAATAGAATAAAATTTTGTAAAAAGGGTCATGCTGAATCACCCACCCTGCTTAAATTGACTACATGATCTATTAGGTACTTCAAGTGGTATCAAATGTAATTCAGGTTTCCTCTGATTAGGTCTATTTTATTTCCTAGTTCATTTTATCACATAAATTTATATATGAATTGTATATTTGAGTAATTTTTAGAGTTTCCTTAGATGGAAATTATAGTTTCCGTCCTTATTAATATAAACATAGAGGTTTTATCTAAATACAAGAAGAATATAAGGTAATTAGAGGCTAGGATATTGAGAAATATTTCATAGGAGAAATAGGGGAAACTACTAATTAAATGTAATAAAAGTGGTAGTTTATCTATTAAGTCTATTTATAATGATATTGTAGAAGAATCAAGTTTAATATATGGGGAGTATTATGAGAATGAGTCTTTTAAATTAATTTAAGATCTCTACTTTGAATTTAAGGTTTATTTGACTAAAATCCATATTGAAATTTTCACTTATATATTAGGATTTATCAAGGGACTATATGATGAAAATTCAAAGGTAATGGTAGAAGCTAATTATACATAGAAAGTACTAGATAAGAAGTTTCAAAAGTAAAAAAATCTCACCCAATTTATTGAATACAAATAAAAAACTATATTTATTTTTAAATAATGGTATTCCCTAGCCAAAGAATCATTTTAGAAAGAAATTGGGGAGACATTTAAAATTAATAATATCTTGGATAATAATATCCATGCATTGGAGGCCGTTATTTGCGTCAAGGATGTACAAGTAGAGGTTAAAACTAAAGGGTAAAGGTGCTTTATAATTCCTTACAAAAATAATTAAAATTCACCAATATAAAATTGTGATGATAATGAGAGAATGGGAATAAAAAGTAAGAGAATCTAAGGATAATAAAAATTTCCTCAACATGAACTGTCTTAAACTAAGATTAAAAATTAGAAATCTATATGATACACATATTGATACTTCCCAACAGGATGAGAAAAATAAATTCTAAATGAAATTTTGTAATAATTGTCTTATCTATGAAACAAATAACTTTAGTATAAATAAGATCTTTATACCATCTAATTATATATACATTACAAGATTATGGAAGAAGGAAACTCTTGTCCCATACATTTTTTTATGTACTAGTGTCTTTCCATCTGATAGTAATCGATGAAAATCAAAATATGTAATTATATAGGTAAAAAATATACTAATACATTCAAAACACCATCAATGATGGATTATTTCATGTTCAATAATCACGGATCTCTAAGAATATCCCAAAATGATGGTGTATGTACCAAAAAACAATAAGCAACAAAATCTAGACAGATTTCAACCAGAGGAAATATTATAAGATTTATCAGACTTTGGTGGGGATTCTAGAGGATTGGGAATAAGACCATTGAATATTGGCATACCATTTCAATTACTTGTATTGTATTAATGGGGAGCTGATTTAAGATTATGAAAAAACCCGTTGAACATTAGAAAAATTCCTTAGAAGAATATGGGAGTGAATCTGTCCATCAGTAATGGATTCAGATACTTGGAGAATTTATATGGAAATTGAAATATGAGTGTTCATATTTATTATAATTATTGGTTAATTCCTACCCATAATGTACCAAAATCTTGAAATAAGAAGTATACATAAGTTGAAAAAAGTATAAATAAAATAAGTTGAGTCAACCTTGGGTTATAAAGAAATGTATACAAAGAAAAATTAAAGTACACCCAAGAAGAAATTTGAGAAGGATGATACATTAAAGAGGATATGATTCTACCATAGAATAAAGGCACACATCATGGACCACTACAAAAAATTCATGAATATCAATGTTGAAGGAAAAACTATTAAATAACGAAGATAATAAATCTAAGAGATAAATAAAAGGATTGGTTTGGTGGAATACATCGTATAAGAATAATTAAAATCTCATGAAAAGTTTATTAAATTTAGTAACATAAAGATTCATGAAAAACTATGTGGAAAACCCAAGAAATATTAGAATGTTCCCAAAGAATGTATGATCATTCGACCAACTAAATTAAATATTATAAGAAAGATTTAAAAAACACAAGATAATGAATGTGATAAAGATAAACAAGTAATTCCACATGAAGAAGTTAGATTCCTTAAGATGTTGACTAAAAATGATAACCTAAGAGTCCTTGATGAACTATGGGGAAGGATAAATAAATTTGTTACAATCCTATAAAATGCATTAAATTTATTCCAAAATAGGATTATAGGTTGATAAATAATGATAAAGAACCAATAAAGTCACGTGTGAAGATTGAAAATCCCAAAAATGATGCATGTTATTTACTAGACACAATAAAAATGAAATATCCACACAAGGTTAAGGATGAAGGAAATAGAAAGTCTATGATTTCTAAGAAGGTTTAACTTTGGAAGATCAAATTAATAGTAAGCATGATGAGTTATCACTAATCTAGAACATAATAGAAAATGGTTTCTAGGTTGATAAGTAAGTATCATCCCTACTTCTGTATTTAAGAAGAAAATGAAACCCACCTTACTCCTATATCTATAAATTTTTTCCTTTATTATTTATTTTTATGTAACTGAAGGTGATATACTAAGGGAAAAAATGAACAATAGATATGATTACTATATACAAATAAGAGTTTTCCATCATAGAATTATTTAACCAGTGTCATGTTTCCTCTTTGCAACAATTCAAGTGGTATCAAAAAGGATACTGTTGAAGTATATTCTAAATAAGATCTACCTTGATGAATAAGGATGGAACTTATCCCTTGAGGGGGATTTGTGATGAGATATATACTATAAAATTATTCTTTTATGTGAATCTAAAATTTATAAAATGTTATGGAATTTTTCATTAATAAGGCATGTTGATTATATTATTCTATCTTTTTATAAAAATATTTAATTCTTTTATTGATTGGGAGATATTTATTTCTAAATAATAAGAGAAAGGTAAATTAAAGAGGAATGAATCCATTTACACAAGAATTTTTTCATGTGTTAGTTGATATGAGCATTGGTTATAACTTCCTTGAAAATATACTTTAACAACCCCTAATAAGATATATTAAAGTTTATATCACATGATTAATAGTTTATAGAATTATTTTAGGTCTTAGATAATCACTATTCTTTTCCACACAATGATTGATCAAATAGAGTTAAATTTTATTTATTTATGGATCATTGATTATAGAAATGTGATGCCACTCTCCTCTCAAAAGGATCAAGTTTTACTAAATGTGAGAATATGAGATTTCATAAAAGTATGTGATGAAGAAGATAACTTTGCCTTTGTATTGAACGTTTGTATTTATTATCAATAAGGTGGAGATAAATAGAACTTCTAAAGACATTTGGAAATGAATTTATGAGTGGAAGTTAAAGTCATCGAAGGAAAATCAAAAGGGGGATATTAAAGATCCTAATAGACTATGATACTTGTATTTGGTTTCAATAAGTAAGAAGATAATAAATATTTATTTGGTGATTGAGAAAGATACCAATAAATGAAGTAGTAAATGATTGATGCTACTTGGTATTTTTGGAGACAACCTTAACATATGATGATTTTATAGATGTAATTATATGGGAATAAATGACAAGTTTTATTAGAAGAAATAATTGTCTAATATATGATACTTGATGAGTTTGAATATTTGGATATTAAATAACTTAAAGGAGTTGTGATTAAAGAAGTATAAAGTTTAGATAGAAGAGTGAAAATCTATTATTTTATTATCAAGTATATTGAATGTTATTTTATATAGAGAATGTCACTTGGATGATTATTAAGAATGTGAATCTTAAAGATATAACTAATGAAGTAGTGGAGATCAATTAAAATAATGAAATAGAGTACACATATACTATAATATGATTTATTAATTGTGTTGAAGAGGTCTAATAAATTCCTAATTTCATTTAAGTTGTGTTGTTTTGAATTTCTATAATTGTAGAAATTATTAGATGATTTGAAGAAGTTTTAAGATTACTTGAAGAGTTTTGGAATTATGAGTAGAAGGAGGAAAATTAGAAAAGGAATTGATATATAAGGGTAACACTAAAACTTTGAATAACTCATAAGGGTTTCCCAGACAATATATTTAGAAAATTTGTAAAGTAATGTCATATATAAAGGTAACTCTAAAACTCTAAAGAATAGATAAGGGCTACCTAGACTGTTACCATTGAAAATTTATCAATGTCTAGAACCTCATTATGATTTGTAAGACTCACCCCAAGAGTTTTCTTCATATATAATGGTGAATTTTAAATAACTCTAGATAGATAAGGGTTATCTAGAATATATGGGCTAAGATTTGACAAAGTACATATTCCTCATTATAATATATAATAGTTATATGATCAATACGTAAAGGTACTCAGTGAGCATAAGAAAAGAATTTGGAAAATCACCAAGACACACCATGATATATAAATGTATATTACTTAATACAGAGAGGAACACACATGAGAATATGTAAAGGTACTTATAGGGCATAAAATCTGGAAAATTATTACACTAAAATTTGATATGTAAGAGTAAATCCAAACTTCCAGTTCACACATAAAGGTTTCTTGTTAATAAAATGAAAAATCATAGGATATTATATATCCATGTCATACTAAGTTTTATTCCCATATATAATAATCATTAGGATTCTATATAAGTGTTACTAGTTAGAAAAACAAGATATTTCTAGTGATAAAAATTCAAACGATGAAATTGAATTTAGGATAGAATATTTTGATGCTTTGAATATCCATGATTCAATCCAAGATTAAAGAGAGGATTAGTGTAGAAGAAGGATGATCTATGATGGAGATTTCCATGTAGTGAATGAGTATCATGTCATGATAAATCCACTTCATGTCGTTATATAGATGAAGATATTAAATGCTATACAAATTTTATAGAAGTTTTGAAGAAGTAAAATCCTAAGCCTTTTGGATGATTAAATGAAGATATATTTGATGGGGATTAAATGAGATTAAATATCTAGAGGATTTCTCAAGAATTTTATTGATTAACTCAAACTAGAATATCATGTTGTCGTAATTTAAGTGTATTTTCAATACTGAATCATTAAAAAAATATTTACATGATTTAGTAAAGATAAAAATTAGAATAAGAAGAAAATTAAAATAGACAAGAGAGAGAAGAACCTGGAATAATATTCCTCTATTTAATATATTGAGTGTTAAATAAAGAAAAATGAAGAAGATAATCAATACTACATTCCTTAATAGAACTCTATTTTTTGAAGAGAGATAATCCAATGATATTATCAGCTATAGATCTTGTGTGTCAAAGAATAAAGAAATAAGAAGAATAGGGTGGAGAATATTTGGATACTTTTCTTATGATATAACTATATTATAGAAGAATATTTTGAAGAAATAATATTTTTTTTGAGAATGGATGAAACTACTACTTTTGTTCATTATTTGGGTGTTGAGGATATTTAAGAAGAAAACGTTTTAGGTGGTAAAAGATAATGTGTGCATGAATTATATCATAAAAAAATTCATCTTTTTGAAATATTGAGAATATGGATAATATTCATATAGTGTTTTTGATTATATTCTAGTTTCTAAAGACCTATTTTTGAGGAGGAAGATCTTATATTGTGGTGAGAAGGCATCTAGGATCATACTGAAGATATTTATCACATATAAGAGTTGAAAAGTGATCATGAAATACCGAAGGTATCTAGTATAATGTAATCTAATCCCCTATTATTATGATATTGTGGTTTTATTGGGGATGTGGATATCAACTCTGTCCTGTGGTTTCCTCTTGAGTAAAGTTAAATAGTGTTGGTGTTGAGTCAAGGATGATACCTTATCACCCATTTTTAATGACTTTTATACACTAGTGATAAATGCATATATCAAACTCAACCCTAATGAAACAAGAAGTATATTTCTATATAGGGGTAAAATTTTTAAAAAATACCACATGTATCTCTCTTGATTTATTTATTTCTTTTCATGTGGTGTGTGTTGGGATTGCATAAACATATCTATACATATTAACTTAGATATGAACCAAGATATTAAGAGGGGATAATCTTAATGAGAATATAATTTGGTAAAAATGGTCACACCGATTCACTCCCCTTATCATAGTGACTGAATGATATACTTGGCACTTCAAAATCCCATTGCATGAGAAATTTCAAGCCTAGTACAAACCATGGAATACATTAAGATTATGACTAAAAATTCATATAGAACCCTTTACATGTACTTGGTCTCATTATCTATTTTGTTTTTTATCTATTTGTGAAACATGAAGTGACTGACCAATGATATTGAAATAGGATTTGATCTTGATATTTTAAAACTTTCAAAATAATTTTGGTTGTAATAAAATTAAAGAAACAACAAAGCATCCATTTTCCACTAACAACTTATCCTAATTTCCAAAAAACATATTTAACACTCCAAGATCTTCAATATTTAACATTCTAAAGAGATCTTACTTCATCTATAGTATTCAATGTACCTTCCAAGTGAATATCATTCACACATAAGATAATTACGATAAAAAACTATAAAAAACACCCTAAAATAA
The DNA here is from genome assembly GCA_963277665.1 of Viscum album. NCBI lineage: Eukaryota > Viridiplantae > Streptophyta > Magnoliopsida > Santalales > Viscaceae > Viscum > Viscum album. The sequence continues at coordinate 2,106,524,986 of OY728152.1, forward strand.
AAAAAATTATTAACATTTCACCATATTAAATCTTTTTTATTTAATGAAAGCATAAAATATTTTATTCTATAATTTGGGAACCTATTGAAGATTATAAAAAAAATTATCTTTCACATGATATTTATGTTTTTGATTTTATATATACATTATAAATAAGTGATGTTACTTTCCTATTTCCAAATATTCATGAAGTAATATGAATAAGAATTATCTTTTTTATTTTGAAAAAACTTTTAAAGAGAATTAAGAACACATGAATGTAGAAAATAAAAATCATCAAATACCATACAATATGGTCGAACCATTAAAATCTAATTTAATCCCATTATACACATTCTCCCTAAATAATTTCCAATGTATACTATTTAGCTATATATCCAGATCATCATTGATAAATTCTTCAAACCAATAAGCCATATTGTTCCACATTTTGATGTACCACTCCATTTTTATCTTTCCTACATTGAAACCACATACTAGAATATAATATTTTGTTTTGATACACTCTTTATGATCCTTATTAGTTTCCAAAAGTAATGATATCTCAACCATATTATCAACATCCTCTTTCAAGGCATTAATTGGGAGTGATTCCTTCGAAATTTCTTACTCACAGTGGATGATAAGCTCCCAAGTTTTGACATTATTTGTAACCTTCTCATCTGTATCCTACTGTTGGTTAGTAGACATGACATTAGTGAGATCAACCTGATTAGTGTTGTTCTCACTATAGCAGTGATCCACCACCATCAAGGCTTCCTATAACTTATTTTATTCTACTATAACACCACCTTACTTACCATGTTCTTTGGATATAGTGATCTTGTTCATTCGGGTTCCAAACTGAATATTCACACTAAACTTATGGTCCTACTAATTATCATTAGGTTCTAAGTAGGTATCCTTGGTCCTCGTTTTCTTGGAAGAACTTATATCCATTGGTTTAGGTAGGTTGGAATAATCCTTACAACCTTTGGATTTATGTTTTTAAGTCAAATAAAACTGCTTGAATCCTTGTTTCCATTCCACCCCTTCTTCCTCCTCAGATTGTGAAGCCCACTACCGTGACTTCTCTCCATAATTTTATAAGAAAATCTAGATATATAGTAGCTTTACTTTGTCCTGGAGATACCTTTCCCCTAATAATAACCCTCATCCTAGATTGGTTCTCATTGATCCTTCACCTAACATTCAATATAAAAGCCTTCAAAATGATTTCCCAACTTAATATTTGGCCTGACATTCCTAGAACCCAAACAATTGGTTGCAATCTCTATACCCCCTATGACGTGCATTCCCTGAATAATGTACTCAATTGAAACTTTTTCAATTGGTAGCTAGATTGCCTTATCATGTAATGGGTTAAATGTATGACACATTATTCCTGTCCCCTGTAACCCTCCCTATGCTTATCACTATTGCATGTTCTCAAAAACTTCACATAGGATGCTGCCTTGGATGAAAAAATGGATTTAAGCCACACATACAATAAAAACCCCTGACCCATACATTACTTAAAAATTAAAAACAACCAAATAAAGATTCAACTTATGATAAAAATATATAATTTTTGGATCAATATCTATTAGATGAACCTATTTCTAAGTGGGAACATCTATTTCTACTTCACCTGATCCCAGCTAATCGGATTCCTCCCTAAAGGAAGAAGACTATGGATCCGAGTAGTCATCAATATGAAACTCGATTTGAACTTCATCATAAATGAAATCCCAAACACTTACACTAGGACCTGAACCATCCTCATTTAGCTTTTATGATCGGTTAAAGATCTCACACCTACAAACTTCTTTTAGATGACCAAGATGCTTGCATAAAGATAAATAATCATCCCACTTCTCAAAACAGACTAGTTTCTTGTATTATAATTCTTCTCCAACTAAGATACAAAAATACTCTACTTGAATTTTTAATGCCCCAAAACTAGTTTCTTATATTTGGTGCGTTATTTATTACATTATAATGATCACAATAAAATAAAATCCATAAGAACCGATCAGTTTCATAGCATTGAAAAAAAAACTAGATACAAACATAAGTTTTACATTGCATCTTAAAATGAAAAACAACATATTATCTCATTTGAGAAACACTCATATCCATTATATTATCCCTGTAGGTCAATCATAATATACTTCTTTGCATCCTGGGTAAAATGAAACATAATAGAGGGGTGAGATTAGATGCTTATTAAGGATAAACAATATAATGAATTCTACCATAAATAAGCATAAACTTTTATGGAAAAGTATAAAACTGAAACACAAGAATTTTAAACATAATATTCAGCATAATAAGGAAATAATAAATCAAATAATTACATTTAAAAATTCACATAGATATTTTACTAGTTAAATAATCACATGAAACATCAATAACTAAACTCACAATGAGGGAATGCATAATACTGAACATCATAACTATACTGTCAATGCCTCATGCCAAGACCATAAATAACCATACCATTAAGGCATTATGCCAAGACACTAGTTTGTATCATGAGAACTACTGATACATTGAGGGAATATAAAAATCAACGCCTATGACTTACTAAGTCCAATGCATTCCTCATATGAAAAGGGTGAACATAACATAAAAATTCAAATAAAAACTAGCATACAAAATGTTAATACTTTAACCATAAACCATAAATGGTATAAAAATATAACATCCACAACCAAACATATCATAAAACCTTCAATACAATATAGAAGATTGTATCGTAATAATTAAACCTCAATTAAGCATAAAATCCAACAAAGGATGTTGATATAGATGAAAATAATATAATAAAATCACTAAAACTCTTTGAGAGAGATATCTATTTTTTTACTTTGAAATAATTTAAATTTTGAGAATTTATAAAAGAAAAAATTTCTTTTAAAAAAATAACTATCACGACCCCCTCCCACCAAATATGCCCCTCCTGAGATGGAAATGGTGAAAGGGAGATAATGACCCCCGAGTCCCACCTCCAGTAGGACCCGGAGTGGCGACTAGCACCAAGGGTATGAGTTTTCACAAATATGGGAGGCATTACCCTTTTTATTATTCAAGATCGGGAAATAGGATGAGTCAAACACCAAAATAAAAAGGAACAATTAAATGAAAATAAACCCAAAACAAAACCTATATGCATGTTTTATAAAATATTGAAACAAAAGTACAAGTACAAGAGAAGATCCAAAGTACGATACCAAAAAAAAGCAAAACCTACAACCAGAAAAACTCCAAAGCTCAATTAGCAAGGTCTCACATGGTCCCTGAAGTCCTCCTGAAAACTTGAAAGTAAACATAGGGTGAGCATACAAGTATACTTAGTAGGAAAACCTAAAGATCTTATGCACAGGTGGGGAGACATCCTAATTCCCCGTGAGAAAATAGAAGAAACCAAAGCCTAGAAAGGAATCTATCCACCCAAACTTACAATCCACACTCACCAAATATCGCAAGTCAATAGAGTAGTATAGTAATATTATCAAAGTATGGGTACCTCGCACCACATTCCCACTGCATACTACTCAATACCTCACTTCTAACGCTCTGATTCTTCCCCCTATTCCAGAGCTAGTGCCACAACCTGGCCATACGAAGCTCGAGATAGTGCCGCAACCTGGCCATATGAAGCTCATAGTATCCCGCCGACACTCAATCCTTGGCCATCATAATATCCCACTGGAACTCAATCCTCAGCCATAACCATATCTCATCCCGAAGACACCTAGGAACCACATCACATCTCATCCCAAAGACACCTGGGAACATATCACATCCTCATCCTGAAGACTCTTGGGAAACATCTGTCGTAACCTGCCTGAAGGATCTTGGGCTATTGAACCTTGAAGAGGGAGCATAGGTAAGAACAATAACTAGAAATCCTTTAGATGTTTGAGAATCTCACCCCCCATACCATGGGTGTTTGGAACGTAGTGCTCAACATGGGTGGGGTGCATAAAGAAACATAAAACGTACAAATTTATATAATTATATCAACCACTCAGTCCATCCTAAGGCTTCTACACAAAATATCTGAGCACATGCCTTGACACTACTACCTTGAAAGTATGCACACAATAAACAGCCCTAAACCCCATTAAGCTTTTCATGTTTCAACAGTTTAAGTTTATCAGTTCCTTAAATACCAAGCAACTAACAACAACCAAACCAAATCAATCGTTCGTAAAACATATCCCTACCAACCACAAATAAAGTTAGGGAAAATACAAGCAATACAATAACATTTTCTTTTATCAGCCAACCAATTCCATTGATTTTCTGTATTTAATCAACTACCATGCCCCACAATTCATTAGTTAATTATTCTACTTTTATTCATATGCACAACCCATCCCTGAAGCTCTGCTTCCAACCACCATAACCACAAACACATCAGAAAAAATACCCGTACCACATCATAATTCCTTTGATACCATTTACTGTAGCTCTGCTACCCATCACAACCATATCATACACGCCAACCCACAACCAAGACAACCACAACCCAAATACTCAACTCTTCCACAACAACCCACGAAACACCCCTTCACATAATTAAACCCCAACCAGCACCCAAAAATTCATTCTTTCATTTAGTTTAACTGGGGTGATCATACAAGGGTTACAGGTATTCATTTAATCATCCAACTTTACATGATTAACCAATTTCCACATTCTATGAAATTCCATCAACCAGACAATCCAAAAAAATAGGGAAACGATTAATTGTGCAAGAAAAGGCCCCCAAAGGCCGTGATTTTCAGTAGGAATAAGCTTATTAAATTCATAACATAATCAAAGGATAAGAATTAATGGAAAATAAAACAACAATATCAAAAAAAATTCTCCAAACCCGTTCTTTAACCAGTTATTATCTTTATTTACTAGTTCAACCATATCTCACGAAAACAAGAGGATACCTACCCCGCATGATGCACAAAAGAGAGAGAGATGAAGGTAATATCCCTACCTGAATAGGTTTTGATGTCCTTCTACGAGAACAACCACCACGATGATTTCGATCACTCCTCCCGACGACTACATCCTCCCGTGGACGCTGCGGCATAACTGCACTAACAACCAAGAGAGACTCTATTAAGGTTTAAGGTGTCATTTTTCATAGCATGGCAAGGAGGAACAAAAATAGGAGATCAAGGAAGGAATAAGAATGAGGTAGAACATACCATTAGGATGATGTTCGTCAAAGAGAGTCCTTCCCGTCAAATATCAGCAATCTATTCGGTTGGAAATTACAAAAAGGAAGTCGAAGAAGAGGGAAAGGAACGAGGAGCATGATGTTCGCCTCGTTGACACGATCCTGTAGCCACCGACAGATCGACGATCGGAGTCCGGATGAAGAAGATAGGAGGAAGGATTTTGGGTCATCCGGGAGCGTCGCCGTGCGGAGAAGAAGAGGGATCCATAAATAACACGTGACCCTATCTTATATAGGCAATGAAAAGGTAAAATAGTACACAACATGTATTAATGAATACAATATGTGACCGTACAACTGTTGTGTTGTTTGAATAGTCAACACAGGACACGTTGTAACACCCCAAGCTTCCACGGTACACTTCTCTTTGAATAATACAATAGCGTGTGTTGTATGCAACTTCGAGTTCTAACACACACCACAACCAATCAAAGTAGCCGTTATGAATAGTAATACCTAATTTTGAAAATTTTATCTTGCCAAATGGACTTCGTTTTTAGATTCGGAATATCGAAATTATCCTATGTTGAATTTTTGGTATTTTTCTAAGAACTTCCAATTTTTTATGAATAATGAAAAATACTTAAATACAACTTTTTTAATCAAAATAATTTATAGTGATAAGTTATACTATTGAGTGGTTTTAAAGTGTAATTAGAATATATTTTTACCATTTTATCCAATGGTGGTCATTAGAATTAATTTCACATTGAAATTGGATATAAACAATTGTCAATCTTTTGATATATATTGTTTCTTAAAAACACGCTATTTGTTGTGACAGAGGGAATTAATTATAAAATTAATTAATGAAACTTATATGTTTGGAATTTTCTAAAATAGAAATCATTTTTGAATTCAGAATATCAATTATAGCTTAGGGTGAAATTTTGGCATTCTTCTGAAAAACATCAAATTTTGATGAATAGTGAAACCACTAAGTGGTAGTTAAAAAAACTGATTTTTCGTTAAAATGAAACATTACCACTTCTGTGTTTTGATTTTCAAAAATCCGACATACATGGTTGTCATTAAAAAGTAAAATGTGGTTCAATGGGATAAAAATAATTTTTTTGGTGAATAGTAACTTTTAAGTTTAATTAATCGCGATTAAAGGTAATTAGTGAAATTTAAGGTAAAAATGATATTATAAAAATATGAAAATACCTTTACACTTGTCCTACCCCTATTGGATGAGTCATTTCCGACCAATAAAATCCATGGGTCAACTTGGGGACCCCATGGAGCCACTTTGGTAGGAAAATGACATTAAAAACATTTTATTTAATGTTAAAATAAAAATGTCACAAACATGAGTTGTTTTACTAAATCAATTTTTAAATGGGGTTATACAAGTCATATTTTTTACTATAAATATTAATTAGAAAGATAAAAATATTTTCTACATCATGATATTTTTTTTTATAATTTTTAGACATTAAATAAATTAAATTATTTATGACACCATGATGATGCAACGATTACCTCATTAATTAATGATTTAAATTAAATAAAAAGATAATGTAAAATCTAATACTTACACTTGTCAAAAGCCTATTGGATGAGTAGATTTCGAACCCTTATCACCTTATACTAGAAATATATAAGTGTGGGACCTTTAAAATCCGAAACTCATTATATAATAAAGTAACATTTCATTAATTTCCAAGAGTGCCCCTCCTCTCCTCTTATAAAAGGCCCCACCACTACCACCTTATTCACACATTCAAAGCCTTTTGGATCGGCCAACCTCTGCCCAAATACTATATAAAATTCCCTCTCTTACTCCTATAAGCCTCACTTTGGGCAGAATTCTTCCCAAGGAAGCCTTTGGCTCAAATCAAAAAGAGTTACCCGATTTTAAGGTAATGTCTTCTCTTATGGAATTTTGTTTTATTTTGCTTCTCCAACCCCCTAAAATATTTTTATCCATTTATTTTGTAACAAAAACAGTATCATCAATATACTAGTATGTTTTTATAAGAAGTATTAGAGCTACACTTACACACACCTACATCTAATGGTTAAATAACATACTGTTTCTGTGGATGGCGAATTTCTGCCTCACGAAATGATGATTATTCAACACTCATATAACACCTTCAAAGGTGGACATTAAGATATCACTATATTTATATATGATATATAATATGTTTATGTTTTACTTAAGCTTTTGTATTTTTCATTTATTCCATACCTTTATGGTTTCCATTATGGGTAAACACGATATTTTCATTTTAGGAAGTGCTGACTACCACCCCCTCAAAGTGATTTGAATCGTTAATGCCATATGTGGGATGTATAAAGGATGGAGTAAATGGTATTATACATTATATTATACTGGAATTATATTATACCTTTATATAATTATAACTTCATCCCATTAAATACGAAATAGAAATGAAAGTAGCGTTCATGCGTATGTACGGCTTACCGTCTCCATGAACGGTGCATTTCATTTCTTACCTCTAAATGTTATGTAATATTATAAATGAATGTATATACTGGATATATATTATGTATATGATATCTACATCATGAATATAATTATGGATATAATGGATATTTTACCACATGGACAACTTGTAATTTTAAGAAGTTTATTTTTGACTCAAGTACCAAAGATCGACAAAACGACCGTTATTAACATAAATAATTACATAATGTTCATAACATGGTAATAAGTGATATAAAAAGAATAATAAACTTGAAAAGGGTTTTTAGGAAACTATAAATTAACCCTAGTTTATTATTCAGGATCTTAAAGAACGGTCGAGTCAAGTCGAACACGAGGTAAGGGAATTTCTTAACCCAATTTCCATTCTTTGGGTTAATCTCATACATTCAAATTATGTCATGATATTATTATGTACTATCTTGTATTTATAATTTATTTATGTGTAAATATAGTGAATACACATAATAAATCTATTTTATTTTAAAAAAAATGATCTTTGTAAGGACTTCGTCTCAATCTCCTTTCATTGAGACATATTTGGTTTTATACACAACTTTCATTTATACGGTGTATAAACCCCTTTGACTTTTACTTTTATTAAAAAGGAATCTTTTTATATGAAGCGTTTTTACTAAATGACAAAAGGAATGTTTTTTTCTTACGTATGCGGCGACACCGATTTCTCCGCCGCCGTGACTATTATTTGAGTTTCGGCTTCCTCTATAAGCCATAACTTTTTTTTAAAAAGAAAAATAAATACCATGTTTTACTTTTCTTTTATTTTGGTATTGAAAATGGTTTTGATAAAGTTTTTATTATATCAGTGTGTTGTATTGATATCTTGTGATTGAAGTTTGGAAATCTTATATTTCCTTTATGCATGTTTTATGTGATACAATTATTTTATGGTTTATGATATGTTTAAACCTGTTCATATGAGGAATGCATTGGACTTAATAAGTGACGGGTGGAGCCCGCTATAGCTCCTCGATGCATCGGTAGGTCTCATGAGACAAACTAGTGTCTTGGCACGAGGCCTTGACAAAATCTTATTTGTAGTCTTGGCACGAGGCCTTGGCTACGTGATTATGATAGTCTGGCATTATGCATTCCATCATTATGAAAGTGGTTATTGATATTGCATGTGATTATTCAACTAGTAGAATATCCATCTGAGTAAGTAAATGGAATTATTTAATTTTATTTTTTCCATATTATGCTGAAGTTCAAGTTTAAAAAGGCTTTTGTTTTAGTTATATATTGCCTTAAATGATTATGTTTATTGATGAAAGCTTCTGCAATATTGTTATCCTTACTGAGCATCTGAGCTCACCCCTTTCAATGTTTTAATATTTTCCAGGATGTGAAGAAGTATTTTATAAATGACCTGCAGGGATAGTCAGAAGAGGATATGAGTGTGGACTATGGAGACTTTGTTATTGTAGATTTTCACTTTATGATGTAATGTAACATTTATGAATGTATCTAGTGTTTCCAAGGCTACTAAACTAATCAGTCTTTCGAGACTTGATCTTTTGTGATCTTACCAATGTTACGCAATAATGCACTGAATCCGGGTAACTGGGGTTGGGGCGTTACAGTTGGTATCAGAGGCAGTTTAGTAATAACCTTGGAAGCTAGATTTAGATAAACTCTGATTAGAGCACATAGCCCGAAGATATACTTTGAGGATTAGTATAGAATAACTTCCTAGAATTTTGGTATTATAGAGATTTTGTGAGTTTTACGAGCAATACATCCCTGTCTAGATATGAGAAGGTAGAGGCAGCTCTGGCACAAATGTAATTAGGGGTAAAACCTGAAAACACCTCTTTGAGCTAGACTCAAACGGGAACTGATGCACGACAACGGGCCTTGCTTCACTCTTGGTTACGACAATCCCGGGGGATATGCTTAGGATAATTCTCGTTTTCTTTGCAAACCACTATGAAGGGTTATGATTATATAATTCCTCAAAGAAAACATTTTTATGATTATGGATTATATCCATAAATAGTTCAATTTATGTTAAGTATTTTACAAGTATAGAATTATGTATTTTGATTCATAAAATAATCTAGTTTATGACATTGTTTAGAAATGGTGCCTAATGGAAGGAATGGAAACCGTATCAATGCACGCACTCCGTGTAGGGATTTCCCTCCTTCTCAAGATAATTTTTGGGGATTTGTAGATACAACTGGTGCTGATCAACTTATTACCATACTGGGACATCTCACTCAGGTTATGAATAATAACCTTACTCGTATGGAGCACCCTGATCCGCAACGTGGAGGATCAATGTTAGACCTCTTCATGAGGCAACAACCACCAACATTTAATGGGGGTACAAATCCATTAGTATCTGAGCAATGGATAAACTACTTAGAGAAAATATTCCATGCCTTGGGGAGTAGCGAAAGGGAGAAGGTTGTCATGACAGTCTACCGCCTCACTGGAGATGCCGATCAATGGTGGTCGCTGATTCAAAACACAAAGGAAGATGAAGAAGTATCAAATATGGAATGGAGGGAGTTTAAGGAAATTTTCTTAGAAAAATACTTTCCACATGACCATCGAGCAGATATAGAAAGGTAATTTCTGAGTCTGTGGTAGAAGGAGGATGAGAATGTCGCAAAGTATGAGGCTAACTTTACAAGGTTAGCGAGGCATGCTGCAGATTATATATGTAACCCAAGAAGTAAGATTGATCGTTTCTTTGATGGGTTAAAACCATTTCTCTGTTGAGCATTAGTCTCACAAACCTTCTCGTCATACGAAGATATTGTCTCGTGTGATATCAAGACGGAAAAGGAATTCTCTAAGTCTCATGACTTTAAAGCAAAGCAAGAAAAGAAGATATCTTCTGATCAATCTGGAAATGTAAATAAGGGGAAGAAGGGAAGAGTTGAATATCAGTCCTACAGTAAATGTGGAAAGAAACACCCCGATACTTGCCTGAAGGGAATGAGAGTCTGTTACAAGTTTGGTGAAAAAGGCCACCAAGATCATGATTGCAAGGGAAAGAAAGTTGCTGTGAATGTGGAATGCTATAATTGTAGAGAGATGGGGCATTATGAAAATGAATGTCCTAAGCGTCAGGGGAACTTACCTCAGAAGAGGCCAAGGGATCAAGGCCAAGATTATGCTATCACTACTGCTGAGGTTGAAGCTCCGAAAGACATGGTGGCAGGTAATTTAATGGTTTCCTCAAGTTTAGAAAATGCATTATTTGATTCTGGATCATCGTATTGTTTCATATCTTCCCAGTTTGCTAAGAAAATTAGATATTTCCAATTTTATTTAACAAGAGAATTGTCAGTCAAAACTCCTAAGGGAAGTATTATTGCAGAAAAGTTTTGTGAATCAGTCCCCATTAGAGCACATAACTGTTCTTTATCCGCTAATCTCATTGTCATACCTATGATTGAGTTTCATATAATCCTCGGTATGGATTGGCTTTCAGACTATGATGCAAAGATTTATTGTAAGAAGAAGGAGGTTACGATTTTTGATGATGATGATAAGGAACACCTTATTTTTAGAGCAGAATCGTCACCACCTAATTCTTATTTAGATCTACCCCTAGTAACTCAACTAAATTCAATTATTGGGGAGGAAGAGAATGAAATGACTAATGGTGAGGAAAGGAATGTTCAAATAGAGGATGCACCTATTGTGAAAAAATATGTAGATGTGTTTCCAGAAGATTTACCTGGACATCTTCCAGGAACAGAAGTTGAGTTTTCCATTGATTTAATTCCTGGATCAAGGCCCATATGGAAGACCCCTTATAGAATTGCCACTGTGGAATTACTTAAACTAAAGAAACAACCAGAGGAATTGAGTAATAAGGGATTTATTCTCCCTAGTGTTTCTCCATGGGGATCCCCTGTCCTTTTTGTTAAGAAGAAAGATGGATCTATGAGGTTGTGCGTTGACTACTGGGAGATCAATGCTATAACAATAAAGAAAAAGTATCCCCTACCTCACATTGATGATTTATTTGACCAATTACATGGAGATCAATACTTTTAAAAGATTTACCTTCGATCTGGATACCATCAGTTGTGTGTGAAGAAGGATGACATTCTGAAGACAACATTTCGAACAAGATACGGGCATTATGAGTTTACAGTAACGCCTTTCGGATTGACTAATGCACCCTCTGTATTCATGGATATAATGAATAGAGTTTTCAAGGAATATCTTGATGATTTTGTGGTGGTATTTATTGATGATATCTTGGTATAATACAAAATCTACGAAGATCATGAAAATCACTTGCGCATTATCTTGGAGACTCTTAGAAGGCATGAATTATATGGAAAGTTTATCAAGTGTGAATTCTGGCTTCAGAAGATTTCTTTTCTTGGCCATATTGTCTCTAAGGATGGAATTTACATTGATCCTTCTAAGACCAAGGCAATCCAAGAATGGCCAGCACCGACAAGTATAACTGAGGTACGCAACTTTATTGGTTTGACAGGTTATTATTGACGTTTTGTCCAGAATTTTGCCCGATTGGCTAACCCATTAACGAAGCTCACACGTAAAGGGGTTAAATTTGTCTGGACAAAAGAGTGTGAAGAATGTTTTGAAGAAATGAAGAGAATATTAGTAAATGCTCCTATATTGACTCTACCATCAGGGAATGATGGGTTCATTATTTATAGTGATGCATCAATGAAAGGACTTGGTTGTGTCCTTATGCAGAATGATAGAGTTATTACCTATGCATCACGACAGCTAAAAATTTATGAGCAGAACTATTCTACTCATGATCTCGAGTTAGATTCTGTAATCTTTGCCTTGAAGATATGGAGACATTATCTCTATGGTGAAAAATGTGAGATATATACCGATCACAAGAGTTTGAAATATATTTTCTCACAAAAAGAACTCAACATGAGGCAAAGGCGATGGCTTGAACTACTCAAGGATTATGATTGTACGATACAATACCACCCAGGGAAGGCAAATAAGGTTGCAGATGCTTTGATTAGAAAAGATCATGGAGTTTTGAACATGATGAGAGTGGAAAGGGATCCTATTTTCATGGATCTAGTAAAGATAGATATGGGAATCACCATGGAGGGTGAAACATAAAAAATTATTCAAATGGTTACCAAAACATATTTACTAGAAAGGATAAAGTGTTCTCAGGCCAATGATGAAGAGTTGAAAAAGAATATTAAATCTGTGAATGATGGGAGATTGAGTGACTTTTTGTATGAAGATGGAATTTTGAAATTTGGGAGGAGACTTTGTGTTCCTAATATACCTGATTTAAAGAGGGAATTGTTGGATGATTATCATAGTTCCAATTTCTCTATACACCCTGGGAGCACCAAAATGTATAGAGATTTAAAGGGACATTTTTGGTGGGACAACATAAAGAGGGAGATTGCTGATTTTGTGTCAAGATGTATGGTTTTTCAACAAGTGAAAGCTAGAAGGAAACTGCATGGTGGAGTATTGCAACCTCTTCCCATACCCGAGTGGAAATGAGATAATATTACGATGGATTTTGTCATGGGACTACCAAAGACTCCTAGAAGAAATGACGCAATATGGGTCATTGTTGATCGCCTCACGAAGTCAGCACATTTTCTTTCTATAAGGGAAGATCTACCACTTGAACGTCTAGAAAGACTGTATATTAATGAAGTTGTGAGACTTCATGGAGTACCCCTATCGATTGTCTCAGATCGTGATCCTCATTTTACATCAAGATTCTGGAAAAGTCTTCAGAAGGCCTTGGATACTGAACTTCGTTTGAGCATTGCTTACCACCCTCAAACAGATGGACAATCAGAAAGAACTATTCAAACCTTAGAAGACATGTTGAGATCATGCTCACTTGACTTTCAAGGAATGTGGGATCAATATTTACCTATGGTAGAATTTTCCTATAACAATAGCTTCCATTAAAGTATTCATATGGCACCATATGAAGTGTTATACGGAAATAGATGTTTCACACCAACCTGTTGGGATGACGTTGGTGAAAGAAAACTTGTAGGGCCAGAACTGGTGGAGGAAATGATGGAAAAGGTGAAAGTAATCCAAAACCACATCAAAGCAGCTCAAAGTAGGCAGAAGAGCTATGCTGAAAACCGGAGGAAGGATTTGGAATTTCAGGTAGGAGATCATGTTTTATTGAAGGTATCTCCATGGAAGGGGGTTATACGTTTCGGTAAGAAGGGTAAATTGAGTCCCAGGTACATCGGACCCTTCAAAATTCTAGAACGAATTGGGGCTGTAACTTACCGTTTGGCAATGCCGCCAAGTCTCTCCAAAGTTCATGATGTATTCCATGTATCACTGTTGAGAAAATACATGCCTGACCCAACGCATGTACTCACCTATAAGGAATTAGAACTGGAATCCGATCTGTCTTATTGCTAAGAGCCCGTTAGGATTCTTGATACAAGAGAACAAGTGCTGAGAAACTGGACGAATCGTCTGGTAAAAGTTCTATGGAGAAACCATAAGATGGAGGAGGCAATGTGGGAACCCGAGGAACATATGATGAAGAATCACCCGAGTCTTTTTATACAGTGATATTATATGAAATTTCGAGGATTAAATTATTTGAAGGAGGGGAGAATGTAACACCCCAAGCTTCCACGGTACACTTCTCTTTGAATAATACTGTAGCGTGTGTTGTATGCAACTTCGAGTTCTAACACACACCACAACCAATCAAAGTAGCCGTTATGAATAGTAATACCTAATTTTTAAAATTTTATCTTTCCAAATGGACTTCTTTTTTAGATTCGGAATATTGAAATTATCCTATGTTGAATTTTTGGTATTTTTCTGAGAACTTCCAATTTTTTATGAATAGTGAAAAATTCTTAAAAACAACTTTTTTAATCAAAATAATTTATAGTGATAAGTTATAATATTGAGTGGTTTTAAAGTGTAATTAGAATATATTTTTACCATTTTATCCAATGGTGGTCATTAGAATTAATTTCACATTGAAATTGGATATAAACAATTGTCAATCTTTTGATATATATTGTTTCTTAAAAACACGCTATTTGTTGTGACAATGGGAATTAATTATAAAATTAATTAATGAAACTTATATGTTTGGAATTTTGTAAAATAGACATCATTTATGAATTCAGAATATCAATTATAGCTTAGGGTGAAATTTTGGCATTCTTCTGAAAAACATCAATTTTTGATGAATAGTGAAACCACAAAGTGGTAGTTAAAAAAACTAATTTTTCGTTAAAATGAAACATTACCACTTCTGTGTTTTGATTTTCAAAAATAGGACATACATGGTTGTCATTAGGAAGTAAAATGTGGTTCAATGGGATAAAAATAATTTTTTGGTGAATAATAACTTTTAAGTTTAATTAATCGCGATTAAAGGTAATTGGTGAAATTTAAGGTAAAAATGATATTATAAAAATATGAAATTAGCTTTACACTTTTCCTACCCCTATTGTATGAGTCATTTCAGACCACGACAATCCATGGGTAAACTTGGGGACCCCATGGAGCCAGTTGTTAGGAAAATGACATTAAAAACATTTTATTTAATGTTAAAATAAAAATGTCACAAACATGAGTTGTTTTAATAAAACAATTTTTAAATGGGGTTATACAAGTCATATTTTTTACTATAAATATTCATTATAAATCTAAAAATATTTCCTACATCATTATATTTTTTTTATAATTTTTAGACATTAAATAAATTAAATTATTTATGACACCATGATGATGCAGCGATTACCTCATTAATTAACGATTTAAATTAAATAAAAAGATAATGTAAAATATAATACTTACACTTGTAAAAAGCCTATTGTATGAGTATATTTCGAACCCTTATCCCATTATCCTAGAAATATATAAGCGTGAGACCTTTAAAATCCGAAACTCATTATATAATAAAGTAACATTTCATTACTTTCCAAGAGTGCCCCTCCTCACCTCTTATAAAAGGCCCCCACCACTACCACCTTATTCACACCTTCAAAGCCTTTTGGCTCGGCCAAAATCTGCCCAAATACTCTCTCAACTTCCCTCTCTTACTCCTAGAAGCCTCACTTTGGGCATAATTCTTCCCAAGGAAGCCTTTGTCTCAAATCAAAAAGAGTTACCCGATTTTAAGGTAATGTCCTCTCTTATGTTATTTTGTTTTATTTTGCTTCTCCAACCCCCTAAACTCTTTTTATCCATTTATTTTGTAACAACACCAGTATCCTCAATATACTAGGATGTTGTTATAAGAATTATTCGAGCTACACTTACACACACCTACATCTAATGGTTAATGAATATACTGTTTCTGTGGATGATAAATTTCTGCCTCATGAGACGATGATTGTTCAACACTCATATAACACCTTAAAAGGTGGCCATTAAGATGTAAATATATTTATATATGATATATAATATGTTTATGTTTTACTTAAGCTTATTTATTTTTCATTTATGGAAAACCTTTATGGTTTCCATTATGGGTAAACACGATATTTTCATTTTAGGAAGTGCGGACTACCGCCCCCTCAAAGTGATTTGAATCGTTAATGCCATATGTGGGATGTATAAAGGATGGATTAAATGGTATTATACATTATATTATACTGGAATTATATTATACCTTTATATAATTATAACTTCATCCCATTAAATACGAAATAGAAATGAAAGTAGCGTTCATGCGTACGTACGGCTTACCATCTCCATGAACGGTGCATTTCATTTCTTACCTCTAAATGTTATGTAATATTATAAATGAATGTATATAATGGATATATATTATGTATATTATATCTACATCATGAATATAATTATGTATATAATGGATATTTTACCACATGAACAACTTTTAATTTTAAGAAGTTTATTTTTGACTCAAGTACCAAAGATCGACAAAACGACCGTTATTAACATAAATAATTACATAATGTTCATAACATGGTAATAAGTGATATAAAAAGAATAATAAACTTGAAAAGGGTTTTTAAGAAACTATAAATTAACTCTAGTTTATTATTCAAGAGCTTAAAGAACGGTCGAGTCAAGTCGAACACGAGGTAAGGGAATTTCTTAACCCAATTTCCATTCTTTGGGTTAATATCCTACTTTCAAATTATGTCATGATATTATTATGTCCTATCTTGTATTTATACTTTATTTATGTGTAAATATAGTGAATACACATAATAGATCTGTTTTATTTTAAAAAAATGATATTTGTAAGAACTTCCTCTCAATCTCCTTTCATTGAGGCATATTTGGTTTTATACAAAACTTTCATTTATACGGTGTATAAACCCATTTGACTTTTAATTTTATTCAAAAGGAATCTTTTTATATGAAGCGTTTTTACTAAACGACAAAAGGAATGTTTTTTTCTTACGTATGCGGTGACAACGACTTCTCCGTCGCCATGACTATTATTTGAGTTTCGGCTTCCTCTATAAGCCATAACTTTGTTTTTAAAAAAAGAAAAATAAATACTATGTTATAATTTTCTTTTCTTTTGGTATTGAAAATGGTTTTGATAAAGTTTTTATTATATCAATGTGTTGTATTGATATCTTGTGATTGAAGTGTGGAAATATTATGTTTCCTTTATGCATGTTTTATGTGATACAATTATGTTATGGTTTATGATATGTTTAAACCTGTTCATATGAGGAATGCATTGGATTTAATAAGTGACGGGTGGAGCCCACTATAGCTCCTCGATGCATCGATAGGTCTCATGAGACAAACTAGTGTCTTGGCACGAGGCCTTGACAAAATCCTATTTGTAGTCTTGGCACGAGGCCTTGGCTACGTGGTTATGATAGTCTGGCATTATGCATTCCATCATTATGAAAGTGGTTATTGATATTGCATGTGATTATTCGACTAGTAGAATATCCATGTGAGTAAGTAAATGACATTATTTAATTTTATTTTTGCCATATTATGCTGAAGTTCAAGTTTAAAAAGGCTTTTGTTTTAGTTATACATTGCCTTAAATGATTATGTTTATTAATGAAAGCTTCCGCAATATTGTTATCCTTACTAAGCATCTGATCTCACCCCTTTTAATGTTTTAATATTTTCCAGGATGTGAGGAAGTATTTTATGAATGACCTGCAGGGATAGTTAGAAGAGGATATGAGTGTGGACTATGGAGACTTTGTTATTTTAGATTTTCACTTTATGATGTAATGTAACATTTATGAATGTATCTAGTGTTTCTAAGGCTACTAAACTAATCGGTCTTTCGAGACATGATCTTTTGTGATCATGCCAATGTTACGCAATAATGCACCGACTCCGGGTAACTGGGGTCGGGGCGTTACACACGTCACGCAGTTTCAATGCGTTTAATGATAATAATACCTTCAATTAATACTATGTGTTTTATTGACCCGAGACATGAGTCATAAAAAGGTATTCAACATTGGTATTAAAATGATCGTCCAAAATTCAGGGTTGCAACGTCACAGACGGTTCGCCATTCCAACACCGTATGAAGGAGATATGTTAGATACAAGATCCCGTAATAATAACAATATTATTATTATTGGGTGTTTCATGGACCCGAGCCACGAAGCATAATTTAGTATTCAACATTAGACTTGAATCGACTGTATTAATGACAGGATACTATCACCACTGACGGCAAGTCAATCGGACATTGCACGCATGAGTTATGGAAGGTCGAAGATTTAATAATAATATTAAATCTATTATTTTCCGAGCGCTTCGAGTACCCGATCTGAAAACCCAAAAAAAACATCCAATATTGGACTCATAATTTCCATCTTGTAGTCAGGGTCGCACTGCTACTGATAGTTCATGAAACCGAGGTCGCACGAAGAAGTTATAGTGAAAACAATGTTTTATCATTAAAATTAATAATAACAATATTTTATTATTATTATTAATTACTTATTTATTTATTTTTCTAACTCCAAATCAATCACGATTTGGTCTCTTTCACTCTAGAAATTCATCACTAATTCCCTCCTTTATCATTTATTTAACATTTAATTCTATCCCCACTAATATCTTATAACTCCTCCCTCTCTCCAATCTCATTAATCCTTCCACGATTTTCACTCACTCCCCAAAAGTGGAACCTCCCCTTCCTTTACTCCATGTGGAACGCCCTAACCTCCATTTTAAACCTTTATCATTATTTTTTAACATAATTATCATAAATAATAACATCTCTCATCTATCCTCATATCTCAAATCTCATTGCATTGAATTCAAAATTTAAATCTCATTAAATCTTTATTAACGAATCTTTCAAAATTTAAGCCAACATTTTTATTATAATTATTTAGTATAATAATAATAACAACGAAACTACAATTAAAATTTATTAACTCATCACCAATTATTAATAATAATAATAATTATTATTGATGTTCGCCACGTTGACCATGTCCGACTACCATTATGTGAACGTTGAGCAGCCTCCCATTACATGCCCATTACACACATAATTTATTGTTTATTAAAATAAAAAAAGAAACCATGAACCTCCCCTCATTGAATTAAATACATTCAATTTTATTTCTTTTATTTCACAATTATTAAATTAAAACCATTTAATTTAATTAACACCTAATATTTTCATGCCACCATTATCAATTATTATTATCAAAAAATTATTATTATAACACGCATCGTGTTTGAACACATCAAATTTTTACAAATTAATGGACCGAAGATGTCTGGGCCATTACATCAGATAACTCTTAAAACATTATTATCCTCGATAATTAAAAACCAACCCATAAAAAGGGGAAAGGTCCGAACAACCACCCCGCAAGATACCTCTCAGGGCTCTCATCATAATAGGAATCCAACCACTACCCTAATTATATGAGTCAGGGAATTCCTTCCCCCATGTCGAGATATTATCCTCTTTAGGTGGCACCGACTCACCTGCATGGGTTTAATCGCATCCACATTAATGCATCTCGATTAGGGATTAGGTCCTCCTCTCCCCACATTTTAGGACTCTTCACACACATTTAAAGGAAAGAGGGAAACAACTTAGCATTATAGAATCATGAAAAACAAGGTCCATACCCAAAGAATGGGTGAGAATGAGTTTCAAGAAAGGAGTGTGATGCTCCTGAATTTAAAAAAAACATATACGAGAGTATTTAAGTAAAACCAAAAACATCTCTGTCGATCTTTGGCCTTGCTAGGGTTACCACTTCTATTGCGTGCAACTGTCCGCGTCCCACACCTCTGCCTTTCTGTTGATGTCCACCTCCTCGACCACGTCCCGATTGGGGTCCTTTAGGAACTCCCTGTGGTTGGCCACCACCTGCTCTAGCTCCCCTTGGAGGGACTGGAGCCTGTTGCTGCTGGAAGGATCGGGCTGGGAACTACTGCTGGGGCTGGGGATGAACCTGGACAGTCCCTCCATACTAAGTCTGAAAAGGGAAATGTCTGCGAAGATGCCCACGATTCCCACATGTAAAGCACCTCGGTCCCTATCCCATAGAAAACGGGTGGAAATCATGAGATTGGTATGGGACGTACTGAAGTATTCTCCATAGTGTGGCTGTGAGTTATAATATATCCTGTACTTTTTGTGTTTCTATACGCTACTCCACCCTATTAGTAAGGGAAAATGACACCCCGGGGATTTTGATCCCTGGGGGGGGGGGTGGTGTTTTCCCCAAAATTCTGATGGGAGGGTGAATGGCTGACTACCCCCTTTGACCCTTCTCTCTTCTCTTGGTAGATATTAGTGCCATTAGGCACAACAATTATTTTTCTCCATATATGTGTGTAGAGGGCTGTAATGGCTTGTGGTTATTCACACAAATATATTTTGGATATATAGTATCCTATGGACTACTATTGGTGTAATGTGTATAGGCTCTGATGGATCCCCCTCCCACCAAAGTAAAGCATCCACCACTAACGCACCGCTCCTCGCAGCTGACTTACTACTAGAGGAACCCAGTACTCTGATGGAGCCCTGATTAGCCCAAAGGTGATCTTGAGTTCCTCCAACCAACTCTATGATTCTGTATCCGAAGTGCTGACTTCATACTTATTTAAGCTATGTCACTGGAAAGCATGAAACGTGCGCTGCCACAAGTCATCTTCCACCTCTCGGTCAATCCCCAACTGATCGACCGTCTGAATCTGCTGGGCCTCAACTGCCCGAGTCACCCGGGAATGATGTCTAGATGCCATAGCTGTATGGTAAATAAAGAACCCCTAAGACCAAGTAGAAGGGAAATTTTCTCAAGGTTTAATTTTATCATTTTATTTTGATTTCTTTCCCAGAACACCCAAATCAAGTAAAACACAAATCATGATGATGCATGTACCTTTCCTAGGGTCTCTACCCTGCAATCAATGTAGTCTTACTTGGTTTTTCAGTAAGATCAGAGTCCTTGCATCGGATCATGGGGGGACCTAAAATCCCATGTCCTAGCTAGTCTTCCCTGGCCTATGTCACACACCAAGATCAGCCAACACTGTTGCCCTACCATCCAATGCAATACTCACTGTACCTAACTCCAGACTCCATCCTATCTCTCAACCATCAGCCTCTGATACCATTCTATTATGACCCCTCCCACCAAATATTCCCCTCCTGAGTTGGAAATGGTGAAAGGGAGATAATGAACCCCGAGTCCCACCTCTAGTAGGCCCTAGAGTGGAGACTAGCACCAAGGGTATGCGTTTTCACAAATATGGGAGGCATTACCCTTTTTATTATTCAAGATCGAGAAATAGGATGAGTCAAACACCAAAAGAAAAAGGAACAAGTAAATGAAAATAAACCCAAAACCAAACCCATATGCATGTTTTATACAATACTGAAATAAAATTACAAGTACAAGAGAAGATCCAAAGTATGATACCAAAAAAAAGAAAAAACTACAACCAGAAAAACTACAATGCCCAACTAGCAAGGTCCCGCACGGTCCCTGAAGTCCTCCTGAAAACCTAAAAGTAAACGTAGGGTGAGCATACAAGTATAAACAGTAGGAAAACCTAAAGCTCTCATGCACAGGTGGGGAGACATCCTAATGCCCCGTGAGAAAATAGAAGGAACCAAAGCCTAGCAAAGAATCTATCCACCCAACCTTACAAGCCACACTCACCAAATATCGCAAGTCAATGGAGTAGTATAGTAATATTATCAATGTATGGGTGCCCCGCACCACATTACCACTGAATACTTCTCAAGACATCACACCTAATGCTCTGATGCTTCCCCCTCATCCTGAGTTAGTGCCGCAACCTGGCCATACGAAGCTTGAGCTAGTGCCGAAACCTGGCCATACGAAGCTCATAGTATCCCACCGGAACTCAATCCTCGACTATAACCACATCTCATCCCAAAGACACCTGGGAACCACATCACATCCCATCCCGAAGAAACCTGGGAACATATCACATCCTCATCCCAAAGACTCTTGGGAAACATCTGTTGTAACCTACCCAAAGGATCTTGGGCTATAGAACCTAGAAGAGGGAGCACATGGAAGAACAGTAACCAGTCATCCTTTAGATGTTTGATAATATCACCCCCTGTCCCATGGGTGTTCGGCACTTAGTGCTCAACATGTGTGGGGTGCATAAAGAAACATAAAACATAAAGATTTATATAATTATATCAACCACTCAACCCATCCTAAGGCTTCTACACAAAAGATCTGAGCACATTCCTCATCACTGCTACCTCGAAAGTATGCACACAATAAACAGCCCCAAACCCCATTAAGATTTTCATGTTTCAACAGTTTTAGTTTATCTATTCCTTAACTACTGAGCAACTAACAACAACCAAACCAGATCAATCATTCGTAAAACATATCCCTGCCAACCACAAATAAAGTTAGGGAAAACACAAGCAACATAATACCATTTTCTTTTATCAGCCAATAAATTCCATTGATTTTCCGTATCTAATCAACTACCATTCCCCACAATTCATTAGTTAATTCTTCCACTTTTATTCATATGCACAACTCATCCTTGCAGCTTTGCTACCAACCACCATAACCAAAAACACATTAGAAACAATACCCGTACTACATCATCATTCCTTTGATACCATTTACTGTAGCTCCGCTACCCATCACAACCATATCATACACGCCAACTCATAACCAAGCTAACCACAGCCCCGCTACTCACCCATTCCACAACAACCCACGAAACACCCCTTCCCATAATTAAACCCCAACCAGCACTCAAAAATTCATTCTTTCATTTAGTTTAACCGGAGTGATCATACAAGGATTCCATGTATTCATTTAATCAGCCAACTTTACATGATTAACAAATTTCCACATTCTATGAAATTCCATCCACAAGACAATCCAGAAAAACCGGGCAACAATTAATTGTGCAAGCAAAGGCCCCTAATGACCGTGATTTTTAGTAGGCATAAGCTTATTCAATTCCTAACATAATCAAAGGATAATAATTGACGGAAGATAAAACAACAATATCAAAAAAAATTCCCCAAACCCGTTCTTTAACCAGTTATTATATTTATTTACTGGTTCAACCGTATCTCATGAAAACAAGAGGATACCTACCCCACATGATGCACAAAAGAGAGAGAGATGAAGGTAATATTCCTACCTGAATAGGTTTTGATGTCCTTCTGCGAGAACAACCACCATGAGGATTTCGATCACTCCTCCCGACGAGTATGTCCTCCCGTGGACACTGCATCACAACCGCACTAACAAACAAGAGAGACTCCATTAAGGTTTAATTTTTCAATTGTTATAGCATGACAAGGAGGAACAAAAGGAGGATATTGAGGAAGGAATAAGAACAGGGTAGAACGTACCATTAAGATGATGTTCGTCGAAGAGCATCATTCCGGTCAAATATTTGCAATACATTAGGAAGGAAACTGCAAAGAGAAAGTTGAAGAAGAGGGAATGGAACAAGGTGCACGATGTTCGCCTTGTCGACACGATCCCACAGCCACCGACAGATCGACGATCTGAGTCCGGATGAAGAAGATAAGAGGAAGGATTCTGGGTTATCTAGGAGCGTTGCCGTGTAGAGATGAAGAGGGGTCCGTAAATAATACATGACCCTCTCTTATATTGGCAACTAAAAGGTAAAATGGTACTCATCGTGTATTAATGAATACACGACATGACCATACAACTGTTGCACTGTTTGACTGGTCAACACATGACACGTCACGTGGTTTCAATGCGTTTAATGATAATAATACCTTCAATTAATAATAGGTGTTTTATTGACCCGAGACATGAGTCATAAAAAGGTATTCATTATTGTTCTTAAAATGACCGTCATAAATTCAGGGTTGCAATGTCACAGACGGTTCTCCATTCCAACACCGTATGAAGGAGATATGTTAGATACAAGACCCCGTAATAATAACAATATTATTATTATTGGGTGTTTCGTGGACCTGAGCCATGAACCATAATTTAGTATCCAACATTAGACTTGAATCGACCGTATTAATGATAGAATCCTGTCACCACTGACAACAAGTCAATCGGACCTCACACGCATGAGTTATGGAAGGTCGAAGATTTAATAATAATATTAAATCTATTATTTTCTGAGCGCTTCAAGTACCCGATACAAAAACCAAAAAAAACATCCTATATTGGACTCATAATTTCCGCCTCGTAGTTAGGGTCACACTGCCGCTGACGGTTCATGAAACCGAGGTCGCATGAAGAAGTTATAGTGAAAATAGTGTTTTATCATCAAAATTAATAATAACAATATTTTATTATTATTATTATTAATTACTTATTTATTTATTTTTCTAACTCCAAATCAATCACGATTTGGTCTCTTTCATGCTGGAAATTCATCACCAATTCCCTCCTTTATCATTTATTTAAAATTTAATTTTATCCCCACCAATATCTTATAACTCCTCCCTCTCTCCAATCTCATTAATCCTTCCACGATTTTCACTCACTCCCCCAAAGTGGTGCCTCCCCTTTCTTTACTCTATGTGGCACGCCCCAACCTCCATTTTAAACCTTTATCATTATTTTTTAGCAAAATTATCATAAATAATAACATCTCTCATTTGTCCTAATATCTCAAATCTCATTGCATTGAATTCAAAATTTAAATCTCATTAAATCTTTATTAATGGATCTTTCAAAATTTAAGCCAACTTTATTATTATAATTATTTAGTATAATAATAATAAAAAATCTCCAATTAAAATTTATTAACTCGTCACCAATTATTAATAATAATAATTATTATTATTGACGTTCGCCACGTTGACCATGTCCGACCACCATTACGTCAATGCCAAGTAGCCTCCCATTACATGCCCATTACACACATAATTTATTGTTTATTAAAATAAAAAAAGAAACCATGAACCTCCCCTAATTGAATTAAATACATTAATTTTTTTTCTTTTATTTCACAATGATTAAATTAAAACCATTTAATCTAATTAACACCAAATATTTTCACGCCACCATTATCAATTATTATTATCAAAAAATTATTATTATAACATGCGTTGTGTTTGACCACATCAAATTTTTACAAAGTAATGGACCAGAGATGTCCGGGCCATTACAATAACCTTTTAATCTTGTAAGGGAAGCTTAAAAAAGTTAAGGAATCATGATGGTGGAAATATCCTCTCAGACCGTATAAGTTAAAAAAATCATTCTTTCCTTAATTTTTTGAAAAGTTCATAAAGTACCTCGTTTGGAAAATGATGAAATGATTATTTTCAAAACATTTTATAAAAAGTAAAACATGGGTAAAAATGACTTTAAGAAATTTTATATGATATATTGAAATATATTTTAAGAAACATATACATGGATGATAAAGATTTTCTTGTAGATACTTACGTATAAACAAGCTCGGATAATAATGAGATTGCAAAATTAACCCTTACCTTATACTTTACTTTAGTCGATAGTGTGTTAAAATCATTTATAATGGTTAAATCATGTTATTAAATTATACAAGGACCATATCTATATTTAAAATATCATATATGATCCTCTTATATCATTTTATTAATAATATTTTAGTTTTACCATTATTTTAGGTGTTAACTAAATCGTTTTCCTATGCATGTTTTATTGTATAAGTCATGTTTGTTATGAATATGATATATTTTATTCATATAAAGAATGATATAAGTTTCTTAATTATTATTTTTACTCATCATATAAATTTATAATCACTCTTTAATGTTTAACATGGAGAATAAATCTCACCGTGCCGTGGAGATGGTAGGTCTTACATACACACAAGTGACAATATCATTCGCTTGATGGTTAAATGATATGAAATTGGATGGTATATTAATTATAAATAATCATTATAATGTTCTATTAGTTATTTATATCCACTATAATCATCATTATACCCATCCAAATAAGGTAGTTTTGCATAACAAATTACACCATGGTGTGGACACGGTAAACCGTACGCACACACGCATGGTGATATTATTATTAATATGATGGATAAAATAAAGAATATGGTTTTACCATGATTATTATAACATCTAAGTATATGTATTATACTATATTCATTACTTTTTTTATGGAAAAAATATATAAAGAGTAAGTATAATAAGAAAAGATCTTTGAAAGAGGTGATAAAACAATCACATCTTTTTCGGGTATCACCTTTTGATTTCACAAAATCAATCCTTAGGATGGCTTTATTTAAAAATTATGACCTATAGGATGTATTTAGGAAATTTGGGAGAGTAAATTGGCAGGTTTTGGATGAGAGAAATGGCTTTATAGGTGTAAATTAAGAAGAAGGAGAAGTTCCCTTTTACAAGAGAGGAAATGGGAATTTATGAAAATCTTAAAATCTTAAATTAATATAAATTAATATTCTATTAAAAATGGATCCAAAGTGAGTTTATTCAAGGATAAGATGAGGATGGGTCTAATTATTATCAACCAATGGATTTTAGAGATGTTTAGGTGATAAAAGTAACCTTATCTTTTGGCTTTAACCCTTAGTTAAATAATTTAACCTTTACCGTGACAACTTGTCTTTTTTACACTATAGGGTTAATATAGTTACAATAAAATGAAAAATGGACCCAAATTGGATAATTTATGACATATTTAACCCTATAAATGTTATTTGTCTTAGCCTTATATTTTTATGAATTTTATAACATTTAATAAAATATTATTTATTTTAAAGTATTATTTATGACAATTTTGATACTATTCAATATTTGTATCTTTAAAAAATAAAACCAACATGATAACTTCAAAAAAATACTTAAAATATGTTAATAAAATATTTATGTTATCTAAAAAATTTGTGGATGTCATTAATTAAGTTAAATTATATTTATTTTAATATTTTTAATATCATTTATTAGATATTTTTATTAATAAAATAATTTCTACCTCACTATTGTTTCATCATTAATGATAATTATTTAATCTATAAAAATTATAAATAAATTTCTATGAGGTATTTAATTATTTTAAATTTCCAAAGACTATTTATAATTTATTTTATCTCCTAGATATATCTATATTAAAATTATTATACTTATAAGAAATTTGAGCGTGATATTTTGTCACATTCATTAATTTTAATAATATTCATGAACAAAGGGTCCATTAAATGATTCCATTTAGAAACATAGGTGATAAGGGTCTAATTTAGTCATCCAATAATATTTTTATAGTTTTTAGGTCAATTTTATAAGATTATTTTTGCCTTTTATTACTCGATTTACCCTTAACCACGATAATAAAAAAATTACCCAAGTTACTATTCATAATATCCAAAAAATAAAAGTAACCTATTTACATA
Source organism: Viscum album (assembly GCA_963277665.1). NCBI lineage: Eukaryota > Viridiplantae > Streptophyta > Magnoliopsida > Santalales > Viscaceae > Viscum > Viscum album. The sequence continues at coordinate 2,106,552,507 of OY728152.1, forward strand.
ATTTGGACCCACTGATTACAAATATGGAATCAATTTTTAAAAATTTAAAAATATAAGTTAGATTAATTAATTAAAAATTAATCCCTATTAACAAAATGAGAAAACATGTTTTTCAAAAGTAAAAACCATCAAAAGATTGGCATGTGTTTATATCTAATTTTAATGTGAAAATAATTTCAATGACTTGTATTATATTAAATGATAAAAAATTAATCTAAATACAATTTAAAACCAATTAAAAGGATAATCTCACAACATAAATAAATTTGATGAAAAAGCAGTTTTGAATTAAAATGTAGTATTTTCACTATTCATTAAAATATGAAAGTTATCAGAAAAACACCAAAATTTTTTCCAGACTAAATTTTTATGTCCATATTATAAATAAGAAGCTTATTTTTTCAAATTGAATATATAAAATTGTAAAATATTGGATTTAAAAAGGGTTCTCCATTAAAAAGTAGTAAAACTACATATTTTGAAAAATACTTCTTTTATTCAAAAAATTGAATTTGTTCTTATATCATGTCTAAGAAAAACATGAGATGAATATTAAAATTATATTAAATTAAAAATGTGGTTAATAATATTGATAACTACATTTTTATAAACAACTAGTCATGCTGTGCTCAAATTCGGTGTTACGTGCAGCGCAAGCTATTAAATTATTTAGAAAGAAGCGTTCCATGGAAGCTTGGGGTGTTACATTCTTCCCTTATTCATAAATTTAGTCCTAAAAATTTCTATAATATCAATTCATAAAAATATTTGGGTGGTTATTCATCATAATTTCTTCAGGTTCCTACGTCGCATCTTCAATTTTATTCTTTTTCCAAAGAACCTTTACCAGATGAGTTATCTGATTTTTCAACACTTGTTCTCTGGTTTCCAGAATCTTGTTAGTAACTTCACAATAAGAAAAAATGGGTTCAAGTTATATTCCTTCATAGGTGATTGTATGCGTTGGGTCTAGCATGTATTTAATTAACATTGATACATGGAACACATCATGAACTTTTAAGGGACTTGGCGGCATTGCCAAACGGTAAGCTATAACTCCAATACATTCTAGAATCTCAAAAGGTCTGATGTACTTGGGACTTAATTTACCCTTCTTACCGAATCGTATAACACCCTTCCATGGAGATACCTTCAAGAAAACATGATGTCCCTATTAAAATTCCAAATCCTTCCTTAGTTTATCAACATATCTCTTTTTCCTACTTTGAGCTATATTTATATGGGTATGAATAGTCTTTACCTTTTCCATTTTTTCCTCAAATATTTATGGGCCTATGAGTTTTCTTCCACCAACATCATCCCAAAAAGTTGGTGTACGACGTCTCTTTCCATATAACACTTCATATGGTTCCATCTGAATACTTTAATGGAATATATTATTATAGGAAAATTTTGCTAGAGGTAAATACTGATCCCACATACCTAGAAAGTCAAGTGAGTAAGATCCCAACATATATTCTAAAGTTTGAATAGTCTGCTTCGATTGGCCATCAGTTTGAGGGTGGTAGGCAGTGATCAAACAAAGCTCAGTATCTAGGGTCTTCTAAAGACTTTTCCATAATTGTGATGTAAAATGGGGATCACGACCAGAAAAAATTGATAGGGGTAAACCATGAAGTCTTACAACTTCATTAATATATAGTATTACTAAACTTTCAAGTGGAAAATATTCTCTTAGAGCAAGAAAATATGCTAATTTGGTAAGATGATCAACAATAACCCATATCACATCATTGATTATTGGAGTCTTTGGTAGAATCATGAAAAATCCCATCACAATATCATCCAATTTCCACATAGGTATAATAAGAGGATGCATGACTCCTCTACGATGTTATCTTCTAGCCTTCACTTGTTGACAAACCAAACATCATGACACATAATCAGCAATCTCTCTCTCCATGTTGTCCCATAAAAAATGTTCTTTTAAATATATATACATCATAGTTCTACCAGGGTGTATAGAGAAATTAGAGCTATTAACATCATCGAATATTTCCCTTTTTAGCTCAGGTAAAGCAGGAACATAAAGCCTCTTCCAAATTTCAAATTACCACCTTCAAATTTGAAATCAATCAGTCTCCCATAATTCACAGCTTTAATTTTCTTTTGAAACTCCTAATCATTATACTGAGAAATTTTTATCCTTTACAGTAAAGATGGTTTGGAAACCATTTGAAAAAGTATTGATGTTTCACGTTCCATGATAATTCCCATATCCATCTTTACTAGATCCATGAACATATGATCCCTTTCAACTCTCATTTTGTTTAGAACTCCATGGTTCTTTCTACTCAAAGCATCCGCCACATTATTTACCTTCCCTAGGTGGAATTTTATTGTGTAATCATAATCCTTGAGTAGTTAAAGTTATCTCCTTTTCCTCATGTTGAGTTATTTCTGTGAGAAAATATATTTCAAACTCTTATGATCATTATATATCTCACATATTTCACTGTAGAGATAGTGTCTCTATATCTTCAAAGAAAATATTATCACTGCTAACTCAAGATCATGAGTTGGATAGTTTTTTCTCATTAATTTTTAATTGCCTAATTGCATAAGCAATAACCCTGTCATTATGTATAAGGACACAACCAAGACCTTTCCTTGATGCATCATTATAAATAAAAAATCCATCATTCCCAAATGGTTAATCCAGGATAGGACCATTGATTAATCTTCTCTTTAATTATTCAAAACATTCTTCACACACTTTTATCAAAAATAATTTAACCCCTTTACGTGTGAGCTTGGTTAATGGGTTTTCTAATTGGGAAAAATTCTGAATGAAACACCAATAGTAACCTTCTAAACCAATAAAAGTGTGTACCTAAATTATACTCATCGATGCTAGCCATTCTTCAATTGCCTTTGTATCTTTAAAATTAACATAGTTTCCATCCTTGGAGTATATATAGCCAATAAAAGAAATTTTCTAAATCCAGAATTCACACTTTCTAAACTTCCCATATAGTTCATTTCTTCTAAAAGTCTTCAGAACAATTTGCTGGTTGTTCTCATGGTCTTTATATATTTTGGAGTATACCAAGATATCATCAATAAATACTATAAAAAATCATCAAGATATTCCTTGAACACTCTATTCATTAGATCCATTAAAACAATGGGTTAATTAGTCAATAAAAATGGAATTAATGTAAATTTTTAATGACTATACCTCATTCAGAATGTTGTCTTTGGAATATATTCATTTTTTACACACAATTTATGATATCTAGAATGAAGGTCAATCTTCAAAAAATATTGAGCTCCAAGAAGTTGATCAAATAAATCATCAATGCAAGGTAGAGGATACTTGTTCTTTATTATAATATCATTTATTTCTCTATAATCAATGCACATCCTCATTGATCCATATTTATTCATAACCAAAAGAACTAGGGGTCCCCATAGAGAAACACTTGAGAGAATACATCCCTTATTACTCAACTCCTCTAGTTGTTTATATAGATCTATATAGGGAGTTTATGATATTGACCTTGCATTAGAGATTAAATCAATAGTAAATTAAACTTACCTCTCTAGAGGATGTATGGGTAAATATTATATAAATATGTAAATATATTCTCATACAATAGGTACATCCTCAATTTGAATATTTATTTCTTCATCCCTAGATGTTATTTCCTCTTCCTCTACAAGAATCTCATTCAGTAAAGCTAATGGGGGTGGATTTTGCTAAGAATAAGGAGATGAATTTTCTACTCTAAAGATAATATATTCTACATATTCCTCACAAATCAAAACTTATTTCTTCATTCAATAAATTTTTGCATTATATTTTGATAGCCAGTCCATTCTAAGGATTATATAAAATTCAACCATAGGTGTGATGATAAAGTTAGAAGATAAAGTATGTTTATATTCCATAATGGGAACTGCCTGACATATTTTTTTTCAATGATACTTACCTTAGGGGTTTGACTGAAAACTCCCTTGTTAATGTGAATTGAAAATATCTAATTTATAAAGAAAACTTGGAAGATATAAAGGAATGTAATGATACAGAATCAAATAAATCTTTGGCTAAATTTGAGTAAATGATTAAATTACTTGCCACCACATGATTAGGAACTTCAAACTTAGCAATTGTGATAAAAAATCTTGGCCTTTATCCCTTGTAATTTTCTAAGGAATGTTTCCTTGATGCTTAGGATAATCATTTCCATAATGTCCCATCTCTTTACAATTGTATCATCGAACATTGGTAACTTATTTCTTCTCCTTGTGATCGCGAGTTTGGTGGAATTTTTCTCCACACTTGTAACAAACTCCCATGCCATTTAGGAAAGTACTAGGGTATTTCTTCATATAATTATTGCAAGGCAGAACATTAAATTTTCCCTTATTCCCCTTATTTACTTTTCTCAAGTGTTCTATGACCCTCCTTTTCTATTTCTTTACTTTAAAGTCATAAGACTTAGATAATTTCTTTTCTATCTTGATAGTAGATGATACTATATTTTCATACAATGAGAAAGATTATGAGACCTATTCTCATCAGAGGAATGGTTTTAACCCATCAAATAATTTATCAATATTACTTCTTCGATTACGTATGTAGTCTGTAGCATGCCTTTCTAACCTTGTGAAGTTAGCTTCATACTTTTCAATATTCTCATACTCCTTTTACCTCAGACTTAAAAATTTCTTCTCTATATCCTCTCATATTTCAGGAGGAAATTATTTTTCTAGGAAGAGTTCTTTAAATTTCATTCATTACATATTTGTGACCAATTTATCCATCTTTATATTTTGAATTAATGACCACCATTGATCTGAATCTCCTGATAGATGATAGACTGGAATAAAAACGTTTTCCCTTTTTTTACTCCCCAATGTAAGAAATATTTTCTCTAAGGAAGTTTTTCACTGATCAGTTACAAAAATAATTGTAGTCCCATTGAATATTGGGGGTTGTTTACTCATAAAGAGGTATGACATTGATTCTCTACGTTTTGGATCAGGATGCTCCATATGGGAAAGGTTTTTATTCATAACCTGAGTCAGCTGTCTCAGTATAGTTATAAGTTGTTCAGAACTAGTTGTATCACCAACACCACTATAATTATCTTGCATATAAAGGAAATACATACATGGATTATGTGCATTGATACAATTTCCATTCCTTCCACTAGGCACCATTTCTAAACAATGGCATACACTAGATTAGGTTATGAATCATAATGCATAATTTCGAACTAGTAAAATAAATTGAAAAATTTATGAATATCTAATCCATAGTCATAAAAATGGTTTCTTTAGGGACATATTTACTTTAAATATTTCATAGTGTCTTGTAAAGAAAATGTGAATTATCCTAATCATATCCCCTGAGAGTGTCAAACCAGGTGCGTAGTAAGGCCCATTGTCATGTACCAGATTACCCCAAGTCAAGCCCGGAACACCTTATCAGAGTTATTACTCCTAGGTACTTCTATGCTAGAACCACGTCCACTTATAGTATCCAGACATGGATTTATTTATAGGAATACCAATATAATCTCTAAATTACCAAAATTTTAGGATGTTCTTGTATATTTATCCTCAAATTCTATCTTAGGGGTAATGTTCCCTAATCAAGGTTTTTATAAATCTAGTTTCCAAGGTCTGTAGTAAACTTCCTCTGATAACAACTATAATTCCCCAACCCTAGTTGCCCAGAGTTGGTGCATTATTTTATTACATTGTCAAGATCATAAAAAAATAAAATCTTGAAGGACCGATCAGTTGAGTATCCTTGAAAAAAATATATACAAACATAAGTTTTATATTTCATATTGAAATAAGAAATAACATATTTTATCCTTTTGAAAACACTCATATCCCTGAGATTATCAATCCAAGATAGTCATAATATACTTATTCACATCCTGGGGAAAAATGAAACATAATAAAGGGGTAGCTAAGATTCTCAGTAATGATAAAAAATATAGTGAAAGCTATCATAAATAAGAATAAACATTTAAGGAAAAGTATAAAACTGAAACACAAGACTTTTAAACATAGTATTTAGCATAATATGGAAAGAATAAATCAAATAATTCCATTTAAAAATTAAAATGGATATTCTACTAGTCGAATAATCACATGAAATATCAATAACTAAACTCATAATGAGGGAATGTATAATGATGGACATCATAACCATACCATCAAGGCATCATGCCAAGACCATAAATAACCATACCATTAAGTCCTTGTGCCTAGAAACTAGTTTTTATCATGAGACCTACTAATGCACTGAGGGGATATAGAGAGCCCTGCCCATTACTCACTAATTCCAATGCATTCCTTATATGAAAAGGGTGAAACATAATATAAACATTCATATTAAAACTAGAATATGAAATGTTAATACTTTAACTATAAACCATGAATAGTATAAAAATAGAACATCAATAGTCAAACATATCATACAATTTTCAATACAATATGGAATATTTTACCATAATAAATCAACCTCAATTAGGCATAAAATCCAACAAAGGATGTTTACATAGATGAAAATAATATAATAAAATCAGTAAAACTCTTTGAGATAGATATACCTTTTTTACTTTTAAATAATTTAAATGTAACACATTTATAAAAGAAAACATTTCTTTTAAAAAAATAACATTTTAATATTGTATGTTAAGAATCAAAATGTTAAGGCGTTATAACGGAATAAATATCCGTTCATGTCCTATAAGTTAAAAAAATATTATTTCCTTAATTTTTCAAAAAGTTCATACAATAACTCGTTTGGAAAATGATGAAAAGATTCCTTTCAAAATATTTTATAAAAAGTCAAACATGGGTAAAAATGGATTTAAAAAATTGTATATGACACATTGAAATAAATTTTAAGAAACATGGATATGGATGATAAAGATTTCCCAGTATATACTTATGTATAAACAACCTCAGATAATAATGAGATTGATAAATTTACCCTTACCTTGTAATTTCCTTTATTCAAGGGTGCGTTAAACTCCTATATAATGGTTAAATAATGTTATTAAATTATACTAGGACCATATCAATATTTATTATATCATATATGATCCTATTATATCGTTTTGTTAATAATATTTCAATATTACAATTGTTTCGGGTGTTAACTGGAGAGTTTTCCTATGCATGTTTTGTTGTAAAAGACATGTTTGTTATGCATTGGATATATTTTATTCATATTAATAATGATATAAGATTCATACTTATTATTTTTAATCATCATATAAATTTTATAATCATTCATAAATGTTTAACGAGGTGAATGAATCTCACTGCATCGTGGAGACGGTAGACCATACGTACGCACGAGCGATGATATCATTACCTTAATGGTTAAATAGTATGAAATTAGATGGAATATTAATTATAAAGAATAATTATAATGTTATATTAATTATTTATATCCATTATAATTATCATTATACCCATCCAAATAAAGTATTGTTGAATAACAAATTACACCATGACGTGGAGACGACACACCGTACATATACACGCATGGTGATATTATTATTCGTATGATGGATAAAATGTGGAATATGGTTGTACCATGATTATAATAAAATATAAGTATATATATGATACTATAGTTATTAATTTTTTATGGAAACAACATATAAATAGGAAGTAGAAGAAGAAAAAAACTTTGAAAGAGGTGATAAAATAATTACATCTTTATCAGGAATCTCCTTCTGATTTTCACAAAAGGACTCCATAGGATGAATTTATACCAAAAGTATGACCTCTATGATGTTTTTAGGGAATTTGGGAGAGGAAAAATTCAGGTTTTTTATAATAAAAAAGGTATTTATATGTGTGAATTAAAGATAAGGATATATGACCTTTTATAAGAGCGGGGGGGGGGGGGGGACTTTAGGAAACTCTTAAAATATTAAATTAATATAAATTAAATTTCAATTAAAAATGAATAAAAAGTGAGTTTATTATAGGATAAGATGATTATGGGTATAAATATCACCATCCAATAAATTTTATACATGTTTTGGTCATAAAATTAACCTTATCTTTTGGCTTTAATCCTTAGTTAAATAATTTAACCTTTACCGTGACAACTTATCTTTTTACACTATAGAGTTAATATAGTTACTATAAAATGAAAAAGGAAAAAAATGGATCATTTATGAAATAGTTAATTCTATCCAAGTTAGTTTTATGAAGTTGATATTTTTATGAATTTTGATAATATTTAATAAAATATTACTTATTTTAAAGTATCATTTATGACAATTTTGATAGTATTCAATATTTGCATCTTTTAAAAAAATAAAAACAAAATGATAAATTAAAACCAATAATTAAAATATTTTAATGAAATTTCTATGTTATTTAATTTTTTTATGTCATTAATTAATTTAAATTATATTTATTTTAATATTTTTAATATCTTTTATTTGATATTTCTATTAACAGAATAATTTTTACTTCACTATTGTGCCGTCACTAATGGTAATTATTTAATATCTAAAAATTATAAATAAACTTCTATGAAGTAGGTAATTATTTTATATTTCTAGATACTATTTATAATCAATATTATCACCTGAATATCTCTATATTAAAATTATTATAATTATAAGAAATGAGAGTGTGACATTTTTTCACATTCATTAATTTTAATAATATTCACGTAATATTCATGGAAAGGGGTACATTAAATGATTAAATTTTAAAAAATAGGTGATAAGGGTATAATTTAGTCATCCAATAGGATTTTGATAGGTTTTAGGGTAATTTTATAATATTATTTTTACCATTAATTACCCAATTTACCCTTAACCATGGTAATAAAAAAATTAACAAAGTTACTATTTATAATATCCAAAAAATAAAAGTAACATATTAACATAATTTAGACCCACTGATTCCAAATATGGAATCCATTTTTCAAAATTTAAAACACATAAGTTGTATTAATTAATTTAAAATTAATTCTTGTTGAAAAAATTTGATAAAACAGGTTTTTCAAAAGTAAAAACCATCAAAAGATTGATATATGTTTATATCTAATTTTAATTTGTAAAAAATTAAAATGACCTAAATTATTTTAAATGATAAAAACTTAATAAAATTATAATTTAAAAACAATTAAAAAAATAATCTAACAATATAAATAGATTATAAGAAAAACACTTTTGAATTGAAATACAATATTTTTACTATTAATTAAAGTATGAAAGTTATCATAAAAACATCAAAAATTTGTGAAAACTAAATTTTTATGTTCCAATTATAAATAAGAAGTTTGTTCTTTCAAATTAAATATATAAAAGTGTCAAATATTGGATTTAAAAAGGGTTCTCCATTAAAAGGTGGTCAAACTGTATTTTTTTAAAAAAATACTTCTTTTATTCAAAAAATTGAATTCGTTCTTATATCATGTATAATAAACAAATGAGATGAATATTAAAATTATATAAAATTCAAAATGTGGTTATTACAATTCATAATTGATTTTTTAAATAGCTAGCCATGGTTCCCGCGAACTCGATGTTGCATAGAGCGCAATCTATTGAATTATTTAAAAACAAGTGTACCATGGAAGCTTAGGGTGTTACAAAATTTGTGAAATGTCAACTTCAATGAATATTAATAGAGAAATTGGGTGATTAAAAACATAAGTTTTACTATTGGAACATAAATACTGATCCACTAAATTTCCAAGCATTCGAATGATTGAGGGATTCTAAAACGAAAGGAGATGTTTAGGAAAACTTACCCAAATAACCATTATAGGTGAGTCATGATTCATATGGAAATCATAGGAGAGTATGAATAGGATTAAGAAAAATCCATTGCAGAATCAGGGAGCATTGGACCAAGCCAATATTAGATACTCTTCTGAAGTAAATTGAATCATTGTATTCCTATTACCCAGAAAAAGAATTGTAGATTGTTCTTGTAAACCCAAAGCTTCAAATACAAATATATAATATAAGTATACCAATGGACGATGTTGTTTAAATCAATCAACCAATGTCAAAATTAGAAGAGGCGAAGCATTAATAAACACCGATACTGAGAGTAAAAGATATGGAATTCCATCGAAAAAATTAGGAAATTAAGGAAAATAGACATTTTAGGGAAGGAAGGAATAAAATATAGGTTTGAAAAGGTAGAGAAGGAATGGGGTCAAACCCCTATGAAGAATGGCGGAGGTCCCTTCCCCTCCCTTGGGGGAGGGACTGGTGTAATAGTTATTGTATCCTAGGGCATTATGGGGAAGAAGTGTCCCAAAGTGAGATCCCTTCTAGATCATCATGAATAAAGGTTATCTTCACATCTAACTATTCAAGATATAGACCTTCTGATGAAATTTTTTTGAGTAATTTCTAGATATTTATATTCATTACAATTAGATATAATATTTCAATGAAATAAATCCCTTCTATTTTTTGAAATCCATTTACAACCAACCTTATCTTTTTCCTTTTTCTATCATATAATTATTCCATCAATCTATAAACCTATTTTTTCTTGAGTGTTCACTTCCCTAGTGGTAGATATATTATATCCCATATTCCATTAACATGTAAGTAATTAAACTCTTCCTTTATTTACAACTCTTATTATTTTTATTCACTCATAATTTCGAACTATTTTTTGATTTTGGGTTCTCTATAATATTTTTGATGAATATAGTTATAGTTTGATTCAAATATCTATATTAATATCTTAAACTCGGTATACCTCCTTAACTAAACCTGAGGACTAAATGATCATTTTGGGAAACTCATACGTGATTCAGTATTTTTTGAACATTTTGGTATATCTAGTCTTATTTAAATTTTTTAAATATCACTACTTAATATTTCTTTTAGAATTTTTTGATACCTTCAAACAATCCTCACTCCTTGAATATACAAATATATCAAAATTTTTGTTTAGTTTCTCATAGTTACACTATATTGACACTCTATTCTCAATAATGGATTCCACTAAGTGTGAATGATTATATTAGATCCATTTATTTAAGATCACAATTAATAACCTTCCATTATTCATTATCCCAAAGTCAAAATCAAAAGTTTCCATTTCCATATCTCTTAAAGAAATATATCCTAGACGTAACTTCTATATTTTACCATTCACTCACATCAACATGGATATGAGTGACATTTCTAAAGAAAATTAGGTATTAGACATCTACCATATTATTGGTCCATAATTCCTCTATAAAGATCTTCCCCATTGGTATGAATATACTCATGTAGATAAGAAAAGATTAACCATTCACAACTTTAACAAAAAATCATTTGGAACACTAGAATGCAACAATATACTCTGGAATCTCTCATGAAGTTTCCTATTGATCATTTTCCACACCATTCTACTTTGTTGTTTTGGTTACTATTTTATCAAATTTTTTTTACTTCTTCGAATATAATTTATTAAATTAATCATTGTTATACTCAATACCATTTTTAAGACCTTAAACATCTCAACTAAAAACCACCCTCATTTTCTACATTGAACATCCATATGATAAATGTTTAAATGAATTTTGAATTATGATTCAAAAGGTACACCTATAATTTTCATGTAACATAATCAATAAAGGAAACATAGTAGAGTGAACGAACATGAGAACATTCTATAACTGGTCCCCATGCATTAGTATATACAACCTAAAACTTTTGATACGTGGGTATTCATCCTTTTTAATCAAAATACACTCTTTTATTCTTTCTAGTAATACAATATTCACATAATTTTTACTCTATGTGTTCTATTTTTAGTATACCACCAGCATAGAAGAGTCACATTCCCTTCTCACCCATGTTAATAAGATGGTAATTCCACAACAAGGAATCTATAATAGATGAACTGACAACAATTGCCCTATGTGATATTCCCTCTAGATATAATGTTCCATATTTCAAAAATTCATTCACCATCATGAAATCTGTGTGATTTCCATAAGATATATAGAAATTTCGTATAAAACCATGCATTATCCAACTGGCCTACCAAAATTATATTCATCATCAATTTTAGTATGTTCTTGACCCCTTTCAATTTCAATAATCTTCTATTTTTATTTTGAATAACTATATCACCTTTACTTATATTATCAATAGATTTATTAATGATTAGATGTATTTCACAAAAAGTTTCAAACAAATATTTTTCTATAAAACCTATCTATGATGTAAATTGAAATGATACTCCAGAGTCAATGATCCATGACTCTAAAGAACTATGGACACTCAAACGCAAGTAGTAGTCCCCCTTTTGAACCATGATGTTTGAAAATGATCTTATAAAATTTTCCTTTTATTTTTTAGAACATGTCATTATTTTTTATTGGTAATGACCCATGATTTTAGTAAATATTTTTTCCATAAATAAATATCATGCTGATTAGCTTGTTTTACATGCAACACCAAACTAAAACTTAAATCTAGATATTTTAATAGAATAAAATTATTAATTATTAAATATATAATATAATCATTAAATTTTTAGGTATCAATAAAAGTAACCATATTACAAAAACTATGTAACAAGGTATACTAAAATAAAGGTCATTTTATTTTTGAAAATATAATTTTTCTTAAAATGATTTGTATGCATTAAGTGTGCTAATATGAAAATTAATTTTTCTCACCCTTAGAAATTTTATTTAGTAAAATGTTTTTTATATTTGTAATAATTAGTGGTAAATTATATAAAAATCACCATTTAATGTTTATAAATTAAAATAATATTACCAGGATTAAATTTAATTACCACTATAATGGTAAAATTGTTACTTTTAAAGAATTTATTTATTAACACTATGTATTTTTTTCCAATAAAATAAATTAATCTACTAAAAAAAATGCATCTAATATTATTTTTTAAACCTAAAAATAAATATATTAACACTAATTGAATTGGTAATCAATACTAAATAAGGTTAAGAACACTTAATGGAAAAAATCACATTTTTTTCTATGTTTTAATTTTTCTATATATTAAATGTTTTAATTTAAAAAATAATTTTATATTATTTAAAAACCAAATTTAGTTATATTATTCTTAAATTTAGTTTTATAACTTAAAAATTTGGTAAAAAGTGTTACCTTATATTTTTTTATTAAATATAAATTACTTGGGTAAAAAATAGTTACCAAGGTAAAACCCAAGATGCTAAAATATAAAAATTTAGTGGTAAAATATTGAATCATGTTTAAAACATGCACACATATGAATGGTGTATGATTTATCAAAATTATGGCACCTAGAAATTTATTATTTCACACTTTAGGTCCCATGAATCTTGAATAGTGTCACTCCATCATTGAAAACATAATGAGTATTTTCAAAAATTCAACTTTCTTCACTTATAAAAGGGTTCCCTTCCACCACTTTTATCCACCCTTTTCAATTCATTAACATAACAACCCCAAATCCAATAACCCAAATCCAGTGTATAATTTTATACATTAGTATAAGATAAAAGGGATCACATCACCAAGGGGTGATAAGTTTATTAGTCTTGAAGAACTATATACATACATGATTCCCATTTTACAATTTAAATAAAACAAAAAAATATTAAAAGTAAATATTCTGCATTTATGAAACTCATTAAATGATTCCTTCTTCATATTTTGGGGAATGAAAAAATAAGGGTAAGATTAAATTCTCAGTAAGGATTGTGTACAATGAAATCTATTATGAGTAAATAAGGCATAATAAATATGGCAAGGTAAATAACTGAAAATACATACCATTAGATCATTTACTGGAGAAATAAATTCATCCATGGATAATATAAATTTAATAATCTCATGGATAATAATAAATAAATTATCAATGATGAAAATTGGCGATGACGAATTTCATGATCAAGTCCATCTGCCAAGATATTTTTAAATATGGTTTGGTATACCTGAAAAACCCATTTAATAAGTCTAGCCAATTGGTTTGTCTAATGAGACATGTCAATGAATCAAGGTGATATCTATAACCAGGCCCCGCCCATAACTTCATATCCAATTAATTTATATTATATTTAATGATTAATTTAATTCATAAACAACATGCCTTGTAAAAAAATATTCATATTGGGTAAAGAATATTAAATATCAATATTACCCTTACCAATAAATTAACTTTTATAGTAAAATACCATATGTATAAATAGTAAATGGATTAAGAAACAAGAATATCCATGATACAAAGAATATGGATATAGAAGAGAAATGTTTTATCCAATGAAATATGATAACAACAATGTTAATATTTCATAATAAATTCATTGAACATAAAATAAATCAAGATATGAGAGATGAACATCAATGCATTAAAAATATATATTTTATTGTAAAATGAAGTCATTTGGAGAATATAAGAAAAATGGAAGAATTTTTTTAAATAAATATTAATTAAATATTTTTTAAACCATTAAAAATTATAAGAAAAACTAAATTTTTTAGAATGGTTATAGTGGTTGTAAAATCCACTAACGACGTATAAATTAAAAAGAAACATTCCTTTTGAGTTTTTATAAAAAACTCAAAAATGATTATTTTGGAATAAAATTAGATTGTTTCCTTTAAAAGCTTGTAAAAATTAAAGGATAAAATACTTTTTTAATAGAAAATTTTAGTAAATAAAAAGGACTATTGTAAAATAATTTTGAAAAATATGGACATGGAAGAAAAATATGCCTGATAAAAAAGAGATACAAGATTAGATTTTATTTTAAACATTTATTTGATTCATTCAATTTACAAAGTGAATAAAATTTTTAATAATATATTTAAAATTATTAAATATCTATATTATAAGAAAATATATAGAGTTTATTAAGTATATAGTATAATATTACTTCTATAAAAATATAATCAATCCTAAAAAATAAGATTGTAAAATGAATTCTTATCTCTTTGGTAACATTTAAATTGTTACCCATTGAAGGAGTAAACTTGAATTTAATATTTAATTACCATTAATGAATGGGTATTCATGTTATATACATTAAATTATTTTATATACACAAAATAAAATAAAATAGGTGCATAATACAAATTTTTCTTAAGAGTGGAAATTGAGATGAAATCCCTTACCCATGCTTACACTTAGTTAAACATTATTTAACCTACTATATATTAAATTTATATTTTTTATAATTACATAAAAAAACCACATAAATATATATAATATCATATATTATCCACTTATAACATTTTATTAGTCTTCCATT
The DNA here is from genome assembly GCA_963277665.1 of Viscum album. NCBI lineage: Eukaryota > Viridiplantae > Streptophyta > Magnoliopsida > Santalales > Viscaceae > Viscum > Viscum album. The sequence goes on from OY728152.1 coordinate 2,106,567,766, forward strand.
AATAATATTTCATTATTATCACCATTTTAGATGTTAACTATTTAGTATTCTCATTCTTGTTTCATTATAGAAGTTATGGTTATTTTACATAGGTTATAGTTTAATCATATTCAGAATGATATTCATGCTATAAATAATATATATATATATATGTACATATTCATTATATACACATTGAGAATCATCTATGAAAATAACACATGAAAAATGAATCACATTGCTTCACAGATATGGTAGTCCACACATACGTACAAGCGATGTTATCATTTTTTAATGGGTGGAAGGGTAATGAATTAGATGATATATTAAATTTAAATAATCATATTTATTTTATATTTATAATATATATCCATCAATTCCATTATTTTTACTATCCATGTGAGGTGATTATGGAAAACAAATTACATCGCTTTGCGATGCGGTAATCTACTATACACACAAGCAATAGATTAAGTTCCCATTTGATGGAGAAGAAGATAGATAAATATTATTACATAAAAATAATTACACCTAAATATATAGGATATTTTTTTATTAAATTATAATGGTTATTTCGTAATTTAATTTGGTAAAAGAAGAAGAAAAATGAAAGTGTTCATTTAAGATGATTGACTCTTCTTTAAAAGAGATACTTTAGAAATCCTCTTAAGAACCATATGGTTGGTATTTTGGGAGAAAAAAACCTATTTAAAATGAATAAATATGTTTTTGAGATATATTTTTTGGATTATGTGGAGATTATTTTCTCAATAGGTGTGAAGAAGTGAGGGGAGGATACGCCCTTTTATAAGTGAGGTGGGTGGTACACTTATAATTTTTCAAAGTTTTAAAATATTATTAAGTCACTTTATTGTAAAATTGGATCTAAATTGAGTCTATTTAAAATTTAAGATAACATATTATCTAAATAAATTCATCCAAAAGTATTTTAGAAACTTTTAAGTCTATTTTATAACTTATCACTTTAGTTTAACCCCTATTAAACCTGTTTTTAACCTTAATCATGATACCCAATTTTTACTATTTTTATTACTCAAAATGACCCAAAATAAAAGTGACCTTATTAATTTTTTAAAATTATTATTTTAAACATATAAAAAATGGTGAAATTCCATTGTTATAAGTGGAATAAGTTTACTTAAAAAATAAACCTATAAATGTGATGGAAAACGGTTTTTCATGAAAATGCATTTTTCAAGCATAATATGATCTTACATTAATTATATGAATAGTAATCATCATTAAATGAATTTAAATTCATATATTTAGATATATATTATATATATATCATTTAAATAATTAATTATTATATATTATTTTAATTAATTAATATGGAAAAATATTATTCACTAAAAAAGAAATTTTCTGAAAAATATCCATTTTCCTTCAAATGACCTCGTCTTTATTTATGTCAAATTGATAAAAGATAAATGGTTAATTATAAATATTAAAAAACAATATTACAAATTAAAATAATATTTTTAGATACTATATTTTCAATTATTCATAAAATATTATTTTTATGGAAACATTCAAAAATTCATCCATGGATAATTTTGAAATAGAAAGTTCAAAATAGATATTCATCCTATAAAATTAGATTTATTATTCCATGAAATATTAAAAATTTATTTGTATTATATTTTCATTAAATTTAAATATTCACTTAGTATAATTTAATCTTGGGTGTTACCTTATTCCCTCCTTTAAAAATATATTCATTGAAATTTTCATAGATATTTATTTCTAAATAAATGAGGGTGGTTATTATTTTTAGCATCCTCGGGTTCCCATATTTCTTCCAATATTTTATGATTTCTAAAAATTACCTTTACTTTTCAATTAATATAATTTAGAAAAACTTTTTCTATATTTTTAATAATATAGATAGTCCCTTAATATTAAGATAGATTAGGTTTCAATTCTATAACTTTATAGGTGATAACATGCGTTGTTTATGGAATATACTTAATTAATAATGAGATATGGAACACATGATGTACTTTAGAGAGGATCAGTGGAATTAAAAAATAATAAGACATATTTCAAATTATTTCCATAATTTCAAAGGTCTAATGTACTTAGGGCTCTGTTTCCCTTTCTTATCGATCCATATAACACCCTTTAAAGAACATACTTTCAAGGAATAATGATCAACCACTTGGAATTCCAAATCATTCATTTGGTTATTAGAATAGATTTTTTAATATATTTGAGCTGATTTAATATGAGTATGAATGGTATTTTCCTTTTTCTTTGTCCCCTAAAAAGTTTTTAGTCCTATAAGATTCATTTAATAAACATCATTATATTAAGTTGGAGAACAACATCTATTTCCATATAATGCTTTATACGGTGCCATATGAATACTTTAATGTAATTTATTGTTATAGTAAAGCTACACCAAAGGTAAATAATGATCCCATATACCTTTAAAGTCACGTGATAATGAACTAAACATGTCTTGTAATGTATGAATAGTACTTCTAGGCTCTATTTGTTTGACTATGATAGGTGGTTCTCAAATGAAGCTTTCTAAAAAGAGACATCTGAAGAATTTTCTAAAATTTCAATGTAAATAATGGATCAAAATATGAAACAATTGAAAAAAGTTAACCATAAATTATTGAAACTTTATTAATATAGATTCGTGTGAGTTTATCAATAGGTAATTCTTCTCTTATAGTGAGAAAATATGTGGATTTGGTAAGGTGATCAACATTAACCCATATAGAAACATTATTTTTAGGGGTATTTGAAAATATAGTGAAAAAGAATATAGTTATATCATCCCATTTCCACATAAGAATATTTATAGGTTTTATGAATCCCTCTAGATGTTGTCTATCGACCTTTAACTATTCAAAAACCAAGAATCTTGATACATAATTAGAAATTTCCCACTACATATTATCGAACCAAAAATGTTCATTTAGATCCCTATACACCTCTGTTCTCTTAGGTTTTATAGATAAATTTCAGCTATGATAATCCTCTAATAATCCCCATTTTAGATCAGGTATATACAAAACACATATAATCTTTCCAAATTTTAGAACACCGTCTTTATAAATGAAGTTTTCAAATATCCCATCCTTTATGAGTTTAATTTTCATTTGAATATTATCGTCACTAGGATAAGAAATTTTAACATTTTACAATAAATATGGTTTGAAAATCATTGGAAAAAGGAGTGACACTTCCCCTTACTTAATAAATTCAATATCCATATTTACCAAATCCATGAATATAGGATACTTGTTGTGACGTCCCGGTTTCGGAAGCCACCCAGAGGCGCCCCATACCTAGTTGGTCACATGGCCTCAAGCGCATTTCCCCGAATGCTAGAGGCTACCAACTAGCAGTGAGGGCCTTAGGTGTGATAGTGGGGAAACTATTCCCTCATTGGTAGAGTAACACAGTGGAATTAAACAAATGGTAATAACAGATGTAGTAAACAAGCAATAAGTATACAAAGGAAGTAATAAATAACTGTAGCACATATATAAAATGATGCAAGATACATATGTATAAGAAAACATCCAAACAAGTCATAAAGCTGAATACAGTACTAATCCAAAGTACAAAAGAAAAACAAGTAAATAACTCCTCCACATCACAAGCCATAGCTTTGTACCTTGCTCTCCAGCTCTACAACAATCAAGTACCTGAAGTAAAAGGGCGCTTTCCCTTATCTATAACTATAGTAATATAATCTGTTTGGGCCAAAAAGCATGACCCAAACAGGGTGTGAGACTAATCCTAGTAGGCAACCACCAAAAGATCTGTGCCTAACAGTCAAACAATAAGAAAAAGAGAACTCACTGATGTGATTCCAATGCTACCAACGTGTTCGATTCTGAGGACAGACACTCTATCGGGGGCTCGATGAAGATCTGTGACCGTATGGTGCTCTCGGACGAACTAGGTCGAGAAGGAGGCATTCTTCCAATTAGACGCGACCCCCGCCCGTTTAATGAAAAAAAGAAATTACACAGTGTGTAATTTATAAGTACATGGCGTGTACTTGCCCTTATTGAGCCTTGATTTAGGTGGCCTTCAGGTCACTACACCTAGCCATGTGCATGGCCATTACATGGCCAGCACCCAACCACCAACGGTAACCGAGTACACGGTGTCACTACTAGAAAACGGGCCTATACCCACAGTTTTGCAAAAAACCATCGGTATAGGGATAAAATGTGGACCTATACCCACTGTTTTCCCAGAACGGTGGGTATAACTTATTTTTAAAGACCTATACCCACAGTTTTGGCCAAACCGTGGGTATAGAGTTTTTTCAGAATATCTATACCGACGGTTTTGAAAAACCGTGGGTATTGGGGTATTTTTTTTGAAGACCTATACCCATGGTTTTAAAAAACCGTGGGTATAGCTGGTGCAGGAAAACAAATTACGCGGGACACCGAAAAAAAATTGGCGGGAACACAATTTGGATTAATATAATTAAAAATATAAGTACACAGATATATGAAATCGTAAATAATATTTTCCCAGCTCAGTTGGTCAGTTCAAAAATTAAATTCACAGTGGTCGCGGGTTCGAATCCCGCGTTTTACAATTTTTCGATTACCGGTTATATTAATATATTTTTACAAATATATAGATATATATCAAATTACTGGATATCTTGGTTGGTAAGGGGTGTAGTTCGGCTGGTATTGGGTCCTTGGTTCGAATCCCGCCTGCGTCGATTACTTTGGCGCGTTTTATTTTACAAAAAACTGATAATATTAATATATTTATATAAATATATACTTATATACCAGATAATCTGGTAGATCGGTTGGTTAGAGGCCTTGTGCCGCTGTGCAGCGACCCGGGTTCGATTCCCGCGTGCCGTTTTTTTAGATATAAATTCCCACGGTTTTCAAACTGTGGGGGCAGTCCTACGCCACCTGTGCAGCGGTGTGTATACACGGTGACCCGTATATATACCCACGGTTCATCCAAACCGTGGGGATAGCCTAAGACCCCTATTGCGACGCCACTCAGCCCCACGGTTCCCAAAACCGTTGGTATAGGCTATACCCACGGTTTTGGGGGCTATACCCACGGTTTTGAACCATGGGTGTAGATAGTTCTTCCAGTAGTGTGTGTAGTCATAAAGTACACGGCGTGTACCTAAAAAATTTCTAGAAAGTCCTATTTTTCTCAAAAACACTATAAAAGGAAAGAAATACCTGAAAAGAAGGTCCGGGTTCTTATAAACTTCCCCCTTATAGAAATTAATCCCTGAATTTCCCTATTAAGGTGGTGTAAAAGAAGAAACCCCGAACAGCTCTGACCACTGTGATCATACATCGGCCTCCCTCTCCCAAGTCTCGTCCTGTAATCACCCATGTTGCCATAGCACTCGTTCTAGAGGAATAGAATGGCCATGGAGAACCTTTGTACTTCAATAAACAACTCGAATAGGATGCTTCTCGAACGATGCATCCACCTACAACTTGACTTCCTCGGGTTTGAAAGCATGAGACGGGTCTGAAAAGTAATGTCGAAGATGAGAAACATGGAAAATGTCATGCATAGCCCAGTACATCTAAGGTAACTGAAACCAATAGGCAACCAGCCCAACTCTCTCAAACACCTCAAACAGCCCGACGTACCTTGGAAAAATATTACCCTGTCTCTTAATCCTCCTGTGTCCCAACCTCGGTGCGACACGTAGGAAACCTAATATCCGATCTCAAACTCCAGAGGTCATCTCCGTCGATCAACATAAGACTTCTGTCGAGACTGTTCAGTATCCATCTTCTTCCGAATCAACTATATCTACTCTGTGGTCTCCTGGACAAGATGAGGTCCCAACATAGCTGCCTCTCCTGCCTCCAGCCAACATAAGGGTGATCAGCATGGCCTACCATACAAAGCCTCATATGGTGCCATCTGAATAGTTTCTTGAAAACTATTATTGTAGGAAAAATCCACAAGAGGTAAATGTTTCTCCTAAGAACCTCCAAAATTAAGAATGCATGCTTGCAACATGTCTTCAAGCACCTGAATTGTACGCTCGGACTGGCCATCTGTCTGAGGGTGGTAAGCTGTACTCAAAAGTACTTGTGTACCGAAAGCCTTATAAAGCCCCTACCAGACCCGAGAAGTAAAACATGCATCCCTATCTGAAACAATGGAGTACATAACTCCATGTAAACGTAAAATCTCTCGGATGTAAAAATGTCCCAACTCATCAACACTGGAGGTCTCCTTGATCGGAAAAAAGTGATCAACCTTTGTGAGTCTATCAATGACAACCCACACTACATCATTCCCTCGAGGCGACCTCAGAAAACCGGTCACAAAATCCATCGCGACATCATTCTACTTCCACCTGGGAATGGTTAACTGCTGTATAAGTCCTGCTGGTCACTGATGCTCCACCTTCACCTGCTGACAGGTGGAACACCTCATGAAAAAACCAACAACATCTCTCTTTATACCAGGCCACCAATACTGATGGTGTAGATCATGATACATCTTGGTGACACCAGGATTAACTACCCAAACTGAGGAATGAAAGTCCCATATCAGCTCCTCACATATGTCTACTGGCACCCACACATGCCCCAGGAAACACAAGACCTCATCCTCACCTATGTTCAACCCAAAAATAGAGTCATCTCTTAACACGCTTTCCCGTAAGACTAGGCCTTCGGAATCTGATAACTGCCTCATTCTCACTTGATCAAGAAGAGTAGAGGTAACAACTATAGAAGAAAGAAAAGTCTAACCCTGTCTATTTTGCACCTCAAAATTCATATTAGTGAATAGAGCCATAAGATTCCACTCACTGTTGGCCTCATGAACTTCCTATATCTGAGTCCTCCCGCTCAACGCATCATCCACTGTGTTGCCTTTCCGTAGCGTGTAGACAAGCTCAAGGTCAAAGGACTGAAGGTACTCAACCCATCTTCGGTGTCTGAAATGCTCTCCTAGAAGATAATATCTCCAATAATGTAAATCATGAACAACAACTGCCAACTCGAGATCATGCATCATGCAGTTCCTCTCATGTGGCTTCAACTGCCAAGACCCGTATGCAACGAATCCTTCACCTTGCATAAGCATTGATCCCAAACTGATACCTAAAGCATCACAATAAATAGTATAGTTCTTTCATGGCTCTGGAAACACTAGTATCGTTGATAAAGTCAACCTTCCTTTCATCTCCTGAAAGGATGACTCACAAGAATCTGACTATAAGAACTTGGCACCCTTCTTAGTCAGACCCGTCAGTAGTGCTGCTAAGCGTGAAAAGTTCTATATGAAACATCTATAGTATCCATCTAGAACTAGAAAACTCCGTACCTCAAATATTTTCTTCAGCTGCCCCCAGGAAACTACTACCCTCACTTTCTCTGGATCTACTAATACTCCTGTCTCTGAGATAACATGACCTAAGAAGTGTATCTGGTCCATCCAAAAGTGGAATTTTGAGAGTTTAGGATATAAGTGATGCTCTCTCAGTGTACTGAAAACTATCTCAAGATGTGAGGCATGGTCGTGTCAAGTGTGAGAGTACACCAAGATATCGTCCAGGAAGAAAACCATGAAAGAATCCAAGTATGGATGGAACACTCAGTTCATCAGTGCCGTGAAAACTACAGCCATGTTCGTGAGACTAAACGACATAACCAAATACTCGTATAGACCATAACTTATACAAAAGATGTAAGAGGTATATCTAATGGCCTAACATGCAACTGATGATAACTGGACCTCAATTCCTTGAAGCTGATCAAAGAGATCATCAATCCTTGGTAAGGGATATAGGTTCTTGACCGTCAACTGGTTCAACTTCCAATAATACACACAAAGTCTGAGGGTACCGTCTGCCTTCTTCGCAAAAAGGACAGGCGAACCCCAAGGAGAAGTAATGGGTCGGATAAAACCCTTTTCTTGCAACTCCTCCAACATCTTCTTGATCTCCGGTAACTCTGGTGCATCCATCCTATAAAGAGGAATGAACATCGGTGCCACTCCTGGGACAGGCTCAATAGAAAATTCCACCTCACGCTCTAGAGGCAAACCTAAAAAGACCTCTGGAAAGACATCCCTGAAATGATCCACCACTAGAGGAAAGTCCATCTGTGAAGTCCCCTAGTCATACAGATATAGAATAAAATCTGGGCTATAAATCCTTCTAACCCATGATGCTCGAGTCCCACTCTTCTCGGTTGGACATCCCGTTCGACCTTATGAAGAAATGATCCACCCTATGGTGATATGAAACTCACCCTATGATGATAAAAATTGAAAACAACCTAGTAGGGAACCAACCAGTCCATTCTGAGAATGACATCATATCCTATCATCTCTAGGACATAGAGGTACCATAAGAAGTGACACCCACCAAAATCTAAAGGGCACTCCTCGCATTGACGTACACTAGCCATTATAATACCCAATGGAGTGTCTAGCGTCAAGATATTGACAGAAGAAAAAATTTAGAGCCCAAGGATCTCCTCAATAGAAACAGAGATAAAACTATGGGAAGACTCTATATTGAAAAGAGAAAAAGATAAAATTGAGGCAATTAGGATCATACCTCAAACATTACGGGGTCCAGGAATCTACTCCTACTGGGTCTACTCCACTGCAAAGGTCTATCCTAAACCGTGGCCCTGTGACCCTGCATGACCACTCGGAGCTGATCCAACCTACTGTCCCTGCAATCCTAGTGACTAAATACCACGACGGCGATCTCCACCTCGGCCTGAACAGCCAAAATAACTCTAGTTCCTAAACTGATGAGAAACTGGTGGCACTGTTCCTGAACGAGGAGTCATAGAAGAACCCCTGTCACCAACTGTTGGTGATAAGATCTGACAGAAGCGCTGAATATGACCCATTTTTCCATAAGATTGGCACTCCACTGGGTATCTCAGGCAATGTAGCCATGTATTCCTGGTCTTCCTGCACTATTATCACACCACCTAGATACCATAAGATGCATCTAGACTACTTTGATCTCCTCGTGCAGTCTCCCTGCGACGTTTCCTACTATCAGCTGGAGAAGTACTAATCTTGGATGCTGAACCACCTTGGCTCCCAGCTCTAGAATCCCTCTGATTACGCTCTGTAATCAATTCCTGTTTGACTATAGAGGATATCAAAGTCAACATGAAGATGTTCACCTGAGCCCGAATGTCTTTCCTGAGACCATCCTCAAACTTCTGTGCAAGGAATAACTCATCTCCCCCTAAAAGGGTGTAAAACGCTGTAGCTTAGTGAAGAAAGAGGAATACTCCATAACAGAAAGAGTACCCTATTCCAGACTCAAGAAATCTCATGCTTGATCGGCCCTCAAGGTCTCCGGATAGAAGTAATCATAGAAGGTGCACTGAAACTCATCCCAAGCCATATTCTAATGGCGTCCCGCCTATGGGATCACATCACACCAACTCTTGGAGGAGTCTCAAAGAATGTAGGTAGCGAGCTTAACCCTCATCTCTAGAGGCATCTCTAGATGCTTGAAGATCATCAATATGGATTTTAGCCATGACTCTGTAGCCTGGGGTCCTCCATCCCCTAAAATAGTGGGAGGATGATGCTGCTGAAAAACCCACGTGAATTCTAACATCGATGGGGCAGGAGGTGGCTCTCCCTAAAAGGTCTTCATCCTCCTCATAAATCTCTCTCTGAACTATGCATCAGCACCTGTGGTAGGTATAATGGTTGGTGCCAAGACTGGAACAACTAGAGGATCTGCTGAAAGTCCCTGATTAGCCATATCTGGCACCTGATCCCTGCCTTGTAACTGGCGGACAACCGTAGGACGTCTAGGTGTCATAAATCTGCAAGGTCAAACACATACCTAAGATCAAGATTATCAAGGACTAGAAACCAAACGTATAAGAAGGAAACCGGAGAAAGAAAACATTCAAGTTTTTTCAAAACATGACTACACAATGTGTATTTCCCCTACATGGCGTGTTTCCTTAAGCCATTCACATGGGCATGTACTCCTACCACAACTTGTCGTGTAACACCCCAAACACACGGTGTGTTGTCCCAACACATGGCGTGTACTTGACTCCTTTCCCCCTACCCGAGTCCCCTTACACGGCTAACCCACATGGTTCTCCTAAAATAGGACTACACAGAGTGTTCGTACTAGACATAGCGTGTACTAGACGAGCTTCTCCGACCCGTGTTGTTAGTGACATGGATGAATACACAGGTTAGACTACACAACATGTTCCATCCAGAAACGACATGTACTAGGAAGATTTTTCCGACCCGTGTTGTTCGTTACACGGCCGGGTACATGGTCTACACTACACAACGTGTTCCATGTGAACACAGAGTGTATTATAAGAGAGTCAAACGTCCCGTGTTGTTAGTGACATGGCCAGTTACGCGGTCCTACAACACGGAGTGTACATCCGGTACATGACGTGTCTTACCCAAGGTTTCAAACCTCGTATTTCTGCCCAGATAGTCTGAGACACAGTTAGCTACTACACAACGTGTACATATAGTACACGGTGTGAACTTATGAAAAATAGTTTCTTCCAGAACAGAAGAACACATGGTGTGTATTTAACATTACACACCTTGTATTTTGGGTTTTTCCAGACAGTAAGCCTCAGAAACTACTCTGAAACCTAGAAAACACTGAAACGAACATTTAAAGTGCCAAATTTTGATCCGTGAGGGCCCATACTCCCCGTGAATAAAAACATGGCATCTTAAAAATGTTATAATCAAACATAACAGGAAATGATCCACAAAATTCCGGTCCTTTAGGGCCCATAACACCTCAAGAAACAAAGTTTTTCATTCATTCAAATAAATCCTTACACAAAGAAATACCCTATCAGAAGTAGGTATTCTATCAAGGCATCTATCATAACAACATGCATATCTTGCACAACATCTATCACAACAACATGAAATTTCTAATGCACCATATATGGCATGGAAAGAATGCATGACATGTGATTTATAGAAAGTTCCTATATGATGCATGAGATGGAATACCCTCATCCGATCGGGTTGAAATAGAAATAGAACCTAAATAACATCAACAATAATATCATAAAGAAAGTTAATCACCCAACGGTGAAATCAAATCAACTATAAAATTGCAAAATTAGAAAATTTCAATAATCGAGGTAAATTATCTTTTCCCTGTACACGGGTTAGCTACTCCTAGGAACAACTTATTACTATTTACCTATTCAATCCTGTCCCTAGATATAGGCTCCAAACAGTAAGTCAAGAAGAAAAGTAATTCATCTGATAGCACTTTGTAACATCCCGGTTCCGGAAGCCACCCAGAGGCGCCCCGTACCTGGTTGGTCACATGGCCTCAAGCGCATTTCCCCGGACGCCAGAGGATGCCGACTAGCAGTGAGGGCCTTGGGTGTGATAGTGGGAAAACTATTCCCTCATTGGTAGAGTAACACATCAGAAGTAAATAGATGGTAATAGTGTAATAAGTAAAAAAAGCAATAAATAAGAAGCAGAAGTAATAAATAACTAGAGCACATATATAAAAGATGCATGATACATATGTCTAGGAAAACATCCAAACAAGTCACAATACTGAATACAGTACTAATCCAAAGTAAAAAAGAAAAACAAGTAAATAACTCCTCCGCATCGCAAGCCATAGATTGGTCCCTTTCTCTCCATCTCTACAGTAATCAAGTACCTAAAGTAAAAGGGAACTTTCCCTTATCTATACCTGCAACAATATAAACTGTTTGGGCCCAAAAGCATGACCCAAACAGGGTGTGAGACTAATCCCAGTAGGAAACCACAAAAAGATCTGTGCCTAACAGTCAGTGAATATATATGGTAGGCAATAAGAAAAAGAGCAGTAAATAGGGAAGTACTCAGCAGTAACAATTCCATTGTTTCAAAGCATTCAATTCCACATACCAAGTAAGCAACTAATCAAGAAGGTAACCCTCTGGGAAGTACACACAACCTATCCCCTCTGGCTCAGTTATCAAGATATAACAATGAATCTCTAAGGAATCACTCATAGTCAATTACCCTTATAGTCAAAAGTGATTAAAGACACTCTGAGGAAGCTCACATGGTAAATTACCCGTATAGTAAAAAGTGGTTAAAGAATCTCTCAGGAAGCTCACATGGTCAATTCCCCCTTATAGTCTACTACACCAGGTTCTCACGACCCTGTGTAAGTCAAACAAGCATAGTAATTCAATACAACCAAAGTAAACCTCAGAACTACTTGGCTAACAATCTACAATATATCAAACATGTAATATAAAACAATCACACTCCATCCTACAATACTAGGCATGGAAACAGTCAAAGAAACCTAACAAGCTAAGCAGGACCAAGCATTCATAAACAACCATGCATGGGAAAACACTTACAAAGCATATCAATTAACCCTATTCACATTCCAATATCTTATACTCAAGCATACAATCATAGCAGACAATTAACAGGATAAAAACGGTAAATAAGAAATACCCAATTCAAGGGTATTAGACAAAACTGAACATATAATTCAAAGAATTTCAACGGAAAGGCACAAACCACCTACCTCGGTGTTGTACGATTGATATACTCTGGCTTCGGCCCTTGGATTAACCTAGAATGAGGTATATCTACAAAAATGTCTAAAACTTTCAACCAATAATATGTCACAAGAGAGGAGGAATCAAGGAATGGTGTTCCAGGATAATAGAGAACTCACTGATGCGATTCCAACGCAACCAATGATGTTCGATTCGTAGGATAGTTGCTCTGTCGGGGCTCGACAAAGATCCGTGTCCATACGATGTTCTCGGACGAACCAGGTCGAGGAGGGAGTTATTCCAATTAGAAGCGACCCCGGTCCATTTAATGAAAAAAAAATAAAGTACATGGTGTGTAATTTATAAGTACGCAGTGTGTACTTTCCCTTATCGAGCCCCGCTTTAGGAGGCCTCTAGGTCACTGCACACAGCCATGTGTATGTCCATTACACGACCAGCACCCGACTACTTGTGGTAACTGAGTACATGACATGTACTCATAAAGTACACAGCGTGTACCTCAAAAATTTCCAGAAATTCCTCTTTTTCTCAAAAACACCAGAAAAGGAAAGATGTACCTGAAAAGAAAATCCGAGTTCATACACTTGTCAATCCTCATTTTGGTCAGGATTCCCTGATCTTTCCTAATCAATGCATTTTATACCTTATTATACTTCCCATAAGGGAAGTGTATTGAGAAATCATAATCCTTAAGTGTATTATGCCATCAACTTTGAGAAAAAACACTTATAGTATAAAATCTTCCATTTTATTACATCCCAAGAACAAAATATCTTTTTAAAAGATTTAACACATTTCTCAACTACTATTGTATTAGTAGTTACACTAAAATATAGAGGTTTGTGTTGCATAAAATGATCTAATATAGGTGTATGATGGCATGGAACATCATGTTTCTCTATATACGAAAGTTTATTAGTCATAAACAAGGCCAATTTTTCTAATATGTCGATTATATACTTAGATAAAACACTGGTTGTATTGGCTTGCTCAGTAAGGAAATATCTACATTGGCTATGAGTATTGAATTAATTATTTCTGCTAGGATCTATTTCTAACCAATGTAATATACTTAATTAGGTTATAAAATTTTTATTTTTAAATCATAGTATATAATTGGTATAATGATTAACATAAATTTAAAATTTATGTATAATTAATCTTATAATCATAAACTTGTTTATTTGGGAATATCCTCAAATCATAAAAATATTTTCAAATCATTCATAATGGGTCATAAAGGTTGTGTGAATTAACTACATCATATTCCTAGGGATTGTCAATCTTGGTGTGTCTTAAGAGACCATTAATCATACATCAGAATGATGATCAAGATATTCTAAAAAACTCTTTTTAGAGTTTTTACTCCTAGATGCATTTGTTTCAAAAACAAATCCACTTGATAGTATCCATAGAGGAGTATATTTTCTATTAAAACCACCCAATATATACTTCACAAAAACATTATGATATTATACTAATAATATCCTATACTTAACCTTTTCCTTAGAGTTATTCATAGGGTTATGTTATCTAATATATGAATTATTAAATATAGTTCTCAAGGTTTAATCTAAAAGTTTTATGATACTATTTATAAAAACCCCAAATACAATAACCTAGAGCTGGTACCTCTATTATTACATTAGTATAAGATATAATGGATGACATCACCAAGTACTGATTAGTTTAGTATTCTTGAAGAACTAGATACATTCATTATTCACATTTTACATTGATAATAAAACATAAAACATAATAAAATTAAGTGTTTTGTATCGTTGAAAATCATTCAATGATTCCTTCTACATATCCTGGGGAAAATAAAACAAATGAAGGATAAACTAAAATACATAGTAATGATTATTTAAAATGGAATTTATCATTAGTAAATAATGTATAATAAACATGTTAATGTAAATAACTAAAAACACATGTCATTAGGTTAATAACATGATCATAAAATGCTTCCATGAAAAATATTGATGTAATAATGTCATGGGTAATAATAACTGAAATCTCAATGAAAGAAATGCATAACAATGAATATCTTGATCAAGTCCTTGTGCTAAGTTATTTTCAAATATGGGTAGATATACACTAAAAAACCCATTTAATAAGGTTATTTAACTAGTTTGTCTCATGATACCAATCGATAAATCAATATTATATCTATAACTGGGATCCACCCATAACTACATAACTAATAAATTACTCATATATTTAATAATAAATTTAATTCATAAATAATATCTATTATAAAAAAAATACTTACATTGAGTAAGTAATACAAAATATCTATATTTCCTGAGTCAATCAATTAACTTTAATAGTAGAACATCATATGTAGAAATGGAAAAAAATTTAGTAATTAAGAATATCCATGGTAAAAAGGATATGGATATATAAGATAAATATATTATCTAATTAAATATGGTCACAAGAAAGTGAATGTTTCATGATAAATCCAATGACTAAAAAATCAACAAGGAGATGAGATATTCCCACAAATTTATCAAAAAAGTAGATTTTGTAGTAAAATCAAGTCTTTTAGAGAATAGAAGCAAAATAGAAGTGAAACATATAAAATAAATTTTTATTAAAATTTACTCATTTTAAAACCATATAATTTTTTGAAGAATATAAATAGTATAAAATAATTACAGTGGTGTTAAAATCCATTAACACCATATATGTTAAAATGAATTATTTATTTTTAATTTTTATAAATAAAGTAGAAGATAAAACTTTTGGGAGAAATTTTAAATATTCCTTTAAAACCTTGTAAAAATTTAAGGATAACATAAATTTTCCTTAATAAATCATTTGAGTGAATAAAAATAACTTTTGTAAAACAATTTTGAAAAATATGGACATGGAAGAAAATATACCTGATGAAAAAGAGAAATAAGATCAAATTTTCTTTTAAGAATTTATTTGTTGGATTAAAGTTATAAAGAAAGGAAAAGTTGGAAGAAAAAAAATTAAAATCATTATATATATATATATTATAATAAAATATATTTATTTTATGAAGGATATAATATAATATTCCTTCAATGAAAATATAATGAATAAAAAAAGAGATTTTAAAATATATTCTTACCTGTTTGGTAACATTTAAATTGTAACCCATTAAAGGAGTAAAATTGAATTGAAAATTTAATTTCCATTAAGAAATATATATTCATTTTTTATATATAAAATAGGTAGTATGTACACCACATAAAATAAAATAGGTGCAAAATACCAAATATGTCTTAATGGAGTGGAAATTGAGATGAAATACATCACCTCAGACTTCCACTTAGTTGAACGTGCTTTAACATCCCGTATAATAAATTAATATTTATTATAATTAATTAAAAACAACCATATAAATAAATATAATATCTTATATTATCCATTTATAACATCACATCACTTATTCGTTAATAATTTCTATTATTATTATAATTTCAGGTGTTAGCTGTTTAGTTATCTCATGCATGTTTCATCATGTAAGTTCTAGTTCTTTCACATAGGTTATAGTTTCATAATAACTAGAGTAATATTTATGTTATGATATATGTATATATATATATTTAGAATCATCCATAAAAAGTGGACATGAAAAATGAATCACATCACTTCGTAGAGATAGTCGTCCACACGTATGGATGAGTGAGATTATCATTTTTAATGGGTTTAAGGGTAAGAAGGTAGATTATATATAAAATTTAAAGAACAATTATTATTTCATAAGTATAATATATATTAATTATTTACATTATTTTAATAACCCATGTGAAGCGGTGATGGAAAAAAATTATATCAGTTCGTGAGGCGATAGTCCGCTGTACACATGTGCGATGATTTTGTTTTCAATTTGATAGGGAATGATATAGATAAATATTATGAAATTAAAATAATAGACTATTAGTAAATTTAATTTAATAGTGTTATTATATTTCAATGTTTAGGACATAATTTAAGGTGGTAAAAGAAGAATAAAATTGAAAGTGTTCAGTTAATATGATTACCTCTTATTTGAAAGAGCTTCTCTATATATCCTCGTAAGGACACTAGGGCTGGTCTTTTGAGAGTAAAATAACCTATAAAACATGTATAATGTAATTTTGGTAATATTTTAGGGGTTTAGTTGACCAAAATGTCTCAATAAATATGAATAAGATATGAGAGGAGGTGTATATTTATAAGTGAGGTTGGTGAAACACTTGTAATTTTTCAAAGTTCTAAAATATTATTAAGTAAATTTGTTGGAAACATGGAACCAAATTGAGTCTATTAAATATTTTAGATAATATACGGTATAAAAAACTTTATCCAATAGGTTTTTTTATAATTTTTAATTTCATTTCAACCCTCATTACTTTAGTTTAACCCCTAGTAAACTCGTTTTAACCTTAACTGTTGTAACCAATCATTACCATTTTTAATATTCATAATGAAAGAAATGAAAGTGAATTCATTAAAAAATATATAAATTATGATTCAAAATATGTATTTTTTTATCAAATTACATTACTACATGTGGAAGAAATTAATTTATAAAATAAACCCGTGAAATGTGATGAAAAATAGTTTTTCATGAAAATGTATTTTTCAAGAATAAGATGATATTATATTAACTTTTTGACAATAAATAATCATTATATGAAATTATATTCATATATTTAAGTATATATTCTATAAATTTTATTTTAATCATTCATTCTTAGAGATTATTTTAATTAATTAAAATGTAAAAACATTATGACCTTAAAAATGGTTTTTTGAAAAATATCAATTTTTACCATTAAATGATATTTTATTTATTTATATCAAATTAATAATAAATAAGTGGTTAATTATATATATTATGACAAATTATTAGAAATAAAAGGAGTATTAATTATATACCACATTTTCAATTATTCATAAAATATTATTTCTAAGGAAAATTTCAAAAATTCATTCTATGCTTATTCTCGAATAGAAATTTCAAAATCTATATTCATATTATAGATTTAGAATTTTTGAGCCATGAAATGTTAAAATGTTCATTATACCATAGTTTAAAAAAAATAAAATTTGCAATTACTATAATTGAAGCTCTTGTTTTATAATTAGATCTACCAAAAATCTACCCCAATCTCTCCTAAACTCCCTCCCCATATCCTAGAATCCTATATCTTACTAAAAGACAAAGCTAAGGACCCTTAAGGTGTTACCCAAGGGAAAAAATACAAATGGATAGTTAATGTTATAAAAAAGTATATTATTTAATTTCTTCTTCTACCAACTCAAATGTACTATATCCATGAAATTATGATAGCATAAATATTACTAATATTCTAAAATGTTATTATAATATTGTAATATTAATTTTTTACTATCCTCCAAACCATTTAAAAAATGAAAGTATCCCTTTTATTACATGTAAAATACTACCTCCATAAGATATGTGTTCCATTTTTTATAACTACCTTACATTTTTTGTTTAGTTGATAAATTTAACACATAAATATAATACTAAATATTAGTAAGATACTTAAAATATAAATCAATTTCTATCACCTTTTGTTCCATATAAAGGAAGACGTCACCTGTGAGTACGTGTGGACCACCACCACCATGAAAGTGACATATTTGATTTTCTACATAGCCTTTTTTTTCTTTATAAAAGATACTAAAATACAATTCACCACCTTAATAAAAAATAAATCAATATCACAATGCTTCTTTAATAATGAAATTATACAGAAATAATCACTTTCTTAACCATAGTCACCCATTGATTATACTATGCTCTTGTTTGAGTTGATTTAACCACTTACATGAAAAATGATATAAATTTATATCATGGATAAATAAGGAAACCCAATTACTGGTGATATTGTGTAATAATAAGTAAATAGTGATTTGTATTTGGTTCTATAATGATAATGATAATATCTAACCTATAATTAAGATACCACCCCCTCATTCATTAAAATTACTGAAATAAGATATTCACCGACCTTTTGGTCATGAATCATAACTAAAATACTTATGAAATGAAATTATAAATTTTAAAATCATTATAAAACATATACGATATTACCTTTAATTATATTATAATGATGAAATTTGAATATATAAAAAAGAATCAACACTTATTACAAAGATAATACAAAACAAACCATCAAAGCTAATAACCTCTGAGGATGAAAATATAGTATAACTAACCAATATTCTTGTAATAAATGGTTATAAATGAGGTTTATAAAAGGTTATATAAATGAATAAAGTTTTTAAATTAGTGATTAATATTTTTATTTTTTTTATATTGGATGATATATCATATTCAAAAAAACAATAATAAAAGAAAGGAATTTTCTTGACTCAAATATTTTTCTTGGGTCATAATTATTCTTATTTAACTATAATAATTAAATATTGACATATTATAACCTATGGAGAGGTTATTTTTTATTCCCACGTTTTATTATAGGTAATTCATGTTTAAAATCAAAGTTTTTTCCTTGATAAACTCCAAAAATTTCAATTTCATTAATAATTATTTCCATGCTTTTTATAGTTTGTTTTATTCTATATAAATGATTTTAATTTATTCCAATGTTAAAACTTATTATTTTTAAAGATAAATATGTTTTTTATATTATGATATCAATATTACTCTTAAAATATTTTTAAGTGGAACTTTTATTATAATTTTTAATAATGTGGGTTTTAAGAAAGGTATTTTTAAAATACTAAGAAAGCATTTATTTTCAAAACTTTTTTTCACTCCATATTTATTTAATAAGATTAATTTTTATTATGTTTAAATTTGAGTAATATATTTTGAATGTATTATATTATGAAGTATTCATTTCAAATTCTTAATGAAAAAAATTATTGAAATGATACTCGTGACTATGACTTTTACGTCAATGATTTCAAAATGTTTTTTGTTTTCAAGAAATCTATTTTCAAGATTTTTTTTTCATTTTCCAATAGAGTATTGTTTCATTTTTCACCCTCTATTTTTTTCTTATAAAGATATCAATTTTGGGTGAGAAAGTTTTTTGTGTTAATCAATTCAATTCCTGATGTTATTTTATATCATTTGGAAATGTTATGATTACCATTTTCTTTTCATGGGTTTTTTATACTATGAGAAGTGAATGATTTTCATTTTAAAGTTTCATGAAATCCATTTAATTTAAATAGGTTATTTATGATTTTATAAGTTAATTATTTTCATGTGAAATATATAAGTATGGATGAATTATGGGTGTAGTTCAATATCTCACTTAAACACATTGGTTAAAAGTTTATATCTCATGAGACATGTATACATGAGAACACTTTAGTTGCTCACAAGAATGGGTAAAAGTGTGTGACTAATAAAGGTTATGTTTCCCTATACCCATGGTTGTTCCATAATTCTATATCATGCCTTGTTTCTATAGTATGCTTAATTTTTATGATATATATTCCTATATTATTCCACATGACCATGTTATGTTTGTTATTAAGACCCATGATTATTGGCTTCAATCTGGACTTCCTTGTTACTCATACTTTATGTTTTTCAATTTTTTATGCCAATAATATTTTATGATATATGATTTTTAGGCTATATTTGTTATATATATATATATTAGGTTTTTAGGTATAAAATTACATTAAACACACACGTACCACACACACATGCCAGAAAGGCAGGCCATATCCCCAAAGGGATAGTCCACCCACCAAGCCTTATTTATTCAGTACATGACTCAAAGGCCCAGTGGGCATGAATCCCATTAAAAATCCGAAAGGCCCACTAACTAGCTCGAAGGACCAATGTAGCATCATGCCACTATCATATTTCCTCAATCATGTCTGCGTCATGACCTGCCTATGTCATGCTTCATGCATGCATCACCACATACCTATGGAAATTCATTCCCACTCAGATTTTAACCTGAGTTTGATGTAGGATAATGGGGGGCCTTTAACACTTGGGGAAACACCCAAATTCTAGGTATATTTATTTTATGTATCATCATGTATTCTAATTATGTTTACATACCATTTGTTCACATATTATTCTCACTTATGTTATTCGATTATTATCTCCCATATTTACCCTTATTGATCATTTGAGCTCACCCATTTCTTATATTTTAACCATTCATTAGGTTATGAAGATGCATATTTCATGTGATATATTTTGAATGATGTTTAGAGTCATATAATTATAGATAAATATTCACAAGTATTTCAAAATAAAAAATTTCATATACCCAAGTAAAACATCCAATTACTTAGATTTGAATCAAAAGATAGACTCAAACCGATTTCTCACAATATAAATGATTCCCAAAGAAGAGTTTTGTATATTTATATATCTAATATACCAATAAACTAATCCTTAGACTCTCATGATAGTTTTAATATTTTTATGATAAACGGATTAGTGATGTAAAATGGTAAATTAAGTTTGTATTTTTGGATTGAGTCACATTGATTGGTACTAGGGAAGGTTTTATTTATTTTTGTGGGTAATTTTAGCTATTTTGGGTAATAGTATGAGAGAAAATTAGTAAAATATTCATGGATATGTATATGGGACAATTTTAAGTATAGGATTGTATAATAAAATTTTGGTGAAATAAATATTCAATTGTTTTAATAAAAATTAAATACCTTTTTGGGTATTGGAAATTGTATATAGATATGGAACAAACAAACCTAGGGGTAATAACCCTGAAAATGGATGGTTTATTATCAACTTGATCTTCACTCGGTGTACAATGAGTGGTCCTAAGACTACACACCTCACTAGACACTCCCATGGGATATGATTTGGTTAATTTAAATTTTCTTTATGAACCATTATGAGGGATTTTAATATGTTTAGTTAGGATAACCTAATAGAAAAATTAATATGGAGAACCTATATTTAATAATAGAGATTCATAAGTTAGGGTATGCATATCATTTATTAATTATTTATTCTAAACTCATTGTTTCCCTAAGTATATTTATTAACTTAAGTATTCTCATTCATAAAGTTTCTTTTATTTAATATCATGGATAGAGTAAATATAAAACATGTTAAAAATGTATGTAAAGGAAAATATAGTGATTTTACTAATGAACTAGAAAATGGGATATATATCGGTGCTGGAAAGCTATGGAGATACTCACCCAACTTTCACAAGCTATAAATAATAATACGAACCACATTGATCTCATGAACACATTGAGGAATGATCAGCTTGTTATCAATTATTTCATACGACAACATCCAACATCATTTAGTGGATATTATAATTTAATTTTGGTGATAAATTGATCTATTAAAAGAAAATATATTTTCCATTAACTAGTAATTAGAGGACGAGAAGGTCATTTTGGCTATATATCATTTGAAAGGAGAGGCTGACCAATGGTGGAATCTCATTAAGAATACAATAGGAAAGAAGGAAAAATACTCTATGGAATAAGAGAATTTTAAGAGAGTATTATTAATTAAGCACATTCCTTGAAATCTATACACGAAAATGGATTGAAAATTTATAGAGTTTAAACAAAAGGAGAAGGAACCCATTCTAAAATATAGATAAAATGCCACAGGAATCATGAGGAATGCCTCTATTTATATCTCTAACTCTGTAAGAAATATCAACCATTTATTCAGTAGATTAAAACCAAGTATTCAAAGGGAATTATCCATAAGAGACTTTGTAATATATGAATATATTGTTTGATATATGCTAAATGTGTAGATGGAAACTGGGGACTATGATTATTCTAGGGATAAGAAAATAAAAGTGTAGTATCATGGAAGATCTGATGATAAACTGTATTATAGAAAGAAATAAAAACTACCTACATGTTAAAAATGTGGATAAATCACATGGGTAATTATATAAAGGGATATAGGATGTGTTTTAAGTGTGTTAAACCTAGAAACCAAGATCAAAACTATCAAATTAATATAATAAGTATGAATAGAACCATAGAGGAGAAGAAGGACTGAACTAATAAACCAAATATACTTAAATTCTTCAAATTTTATGATTTTTTGAATTATGAAAATTAATTCTCTAAACACAGAGCTATTGCAAAGGATAGACTCTAGAATCCTCTTAAAACAAGGGAGAAAGAAAAAGAATATACCATCATTTTCATAGAGGTAGATCATGAAAATGAATCAGTGAAAGGTACACTCATTATCCTCTCCAGAACTAAATATTACTTATTTTATCATTGTTGTTAAAATTCTTTCATATCACACCAGTTTTCTATGAAGGTTGATTTACCACCCCAACCATTGGATATTGAAATATCTAAAAACCCATGGGTCACGCTAATTTCATCTAATATATTTAATCTTATCCACTCAAGATTCATGTTAAGATATTTTATACCAATATAGTTGTTCTACCCATGGTTTAATTTGATGTAATACTAGGTTTGAATGATATTACTTACATAGAGCACATATCAATTGTCAGAATAATAAGATTTCATTTCATACCTAAAATCATCTCGTAATAAAATATCTATGATAGGGTGATCATAAGCTACCTTCAAAATTAAATTCTATTATATGGGTCCTGATACTAAGAAAAGAGGTATTTATATATCAAATGATTAAGGGAGAAGTCAACATCGATGAAAAGGATGTTTTTTTGAATATATTGATATATTTTTAGATGAACTATCTAGTCTTTCCCTTGTGTATGATCTTGAGTTTTCAATCAAACTGTTACCTGGATAGATTAATATCTCAAAAATTTTATTTATAATAGCCCATAGTGAGTTGGATGAATGAAATACTTAGATATAAGAGAATCTAGACAAGGGTTTTATATGCCCTAGTGCTTCACCATGGGGTGAAATATTCCTCTATATTAAAATTAATTATGGATAAACACGTATTTTCATTGATTATCATGATTATAATAACATCATGATCAAGAACTAGTATACACTAACCTGTATGAATGATCTATTTAATAAAATCTGAGGATATCAATAATTCTTAAAGATTTTCCTTCAATATATATACCATCAGTTAAGGGTAAAAAGAGTGGATATTTCAAATAAATCTTTCTGTATGAGGTATAAAAACTATGAATTTATAGTGATTTCATTTAGAATTATGAATTCTACCATAATATTCATGGTTGTAATTAATAGAGTCTTTATGGAATACCTTGATCAATTTGTGGTTTTATTTATAGATTATATTATTTTATAATCAAAGATAAAGGAAGAGCCTAAAGTGTATTTGTGGATTGTGTTGAATACTTTAAGGAAGGATAAGCCGTATTCCAATTTTACAATGTGTGAATTGAGGTTGAAAAAGTATCATTTTTGGGTCATGTAATCACAAGTGAGTTCATATCTTTAGATTATTCAAAGATGTAGGTTATTAAATAATATCCTTTACCATAGTAATTTATATCCATAGTATTCTTAGGTTAGCTAGATATTATAGGTGCTTTGTGAGAAATTTTCCTTGGATGTCAAATAAACTAACAAAGTTAATATGAAAGGGAGTAAAGTTCCCTCAGATATAGTAATGTGAAAAAAGTTTCAAGTAATTTAAGAAGAGGTTGGTCACTACACATATACTTACAATACCAAGAATTAGCGAAGGGTTTTTTAATATATAATGATTATTTTTAAATGGATTTTTATGTTTACTCATGTATAATGATATAGTAATTTCTTATGCCTTAGAAAAATTAAAGACTCATGAGTAAAACTACCCAACACATAATTTGGAGCTTGAAAAAAGGATATTTTTATTAATGATTTGGTGAAATTATCTATATGGGTAAAAGTTTGATATATATACTAATCATAGAAGCTTGAAATATATATTAACATATAAGGAGGTGATTTTGTGCTAAAGGAGATGGTTGGAATCGATAAAATATTATGATTTCTCAATAAATTACTACCTGGGAAGGAAAATAATGTGGATGATTTTATAAATAGAAAAGATCATGTTATCCTATCCATGATGAGGATTGAAAAATACCAAATACTCATGGATTTTAGAAAAATTAATCTTGAATTCATAAGGGAAGGGGATAAATATAATCCTTCATAAATTATTACTCAACCATCCATTAATGTGAAGATAAAATATGTAAGAATAATGATGTGGAACTATATAAAGTGGTAGTGAGTATTCTAGAGTTCAAATGAGATAATGTGGGAGTTATATACGTGTCCCATAAAAACCAAAACTGAAGAGGAAACCTTTTGATGATGCTTATAGAACATCCTTCTTTATTAATCTAGGAAGCATGGATATATATATCAATCTAATGTAAAAATTTTGGTAGGATAATATGAATAGAGATATTGGAGAGTATAGATATTGATGCTTGGTATGCTAGTAAGTTAT
The DNA here is from genome assembly GCA_963277665.1 of Viscum album. Taxonomy (NCBI): domain Eukaryota; kingdom Viridiplantae; phylum Streptophyta; class Magnoliopsida; order Santalales; family Viscaceae; genus Viscum; species Viscum album. The sequence continues at coordinate 2,106,592,705 of OY728152.1, forward strand.
GTATAAATGATATAATTCCAAGATTACATCACAAATATTACCCATACTAGTATGGAAATGGGAAAACATTACCATGTATTTTTTCATAGGACTTACCAAGATAACAAAAGGCCATAATTCCATTTGGGTTATATTTAATCACCTTACTAAGTGAGTTAATTTTATTAAAATAAAAGAATATTTATCTCTTAACCAATTTTCCAAGATATACATAATATTAGTTGTATAGATGCATGGATATCTATTTACCATTATATCTGATTGAGATATAAGGTTTACCTCAAGGTTCCAGATAATCCTTTAACAAGCATTAGAGATAAAGTTGAGTATCAACACTGCTTATCATCCTTAGATAGATGTTCCGTCTGAGAGGACTATTGAAACTCTTGATCATATATTAAGATCTTGTTTAATGGAATTCCAAGTATATTGGGATCAACACCTCCCACTAGTAGAGTTATCATATAAAAAAATTTCCATTCTATCATTCAGATGACATATGAGACTCTTTATAGGGAGATATATAAGACTACAACAAGCTAGGATAAAGTTGTATAGAAAAAGATAATAGGTCATGACCCTATCCATGAGATTATAGAGTAGGTTTAAACCATTTATCCATATATGAAGGAAGAAAAAAGTTGGCAGAAGAGTTATCCAAACAATCATCAATAATATCTAGATTTTTGAAGTTGGTGATAATATAATCATCCAAATATATCCATGGAAGTGAGTTATATAATTTAGGAATAAGGAAAAGTTGAGACCTAGATACATCAATCCCTCATAGATCCTTGATCATGTAAAGGTGGTAACCTATCACTTATCATTCCCTCCATACCTCTAATAAGTACATAAAATGTTTCATGTATCACTTTGGAGGAAGTTCATACTAAAAAATTCACATGTATTGAACTAATAATTCATAAAATTGGAACATGATCCATCATATTTGGTAAAAATATTGGAGATCATAGATCAAAGTGATAATGTATTATGGAACAAGACCACTCATCTGGTCAAAGTTCTATATAGGAATCATAAGTTCAAAGATGTTATGTGAAAACATGAGGATGTAATGATGTAATAGTACACTCAATTGTTCTCTTAATAATAATAATTTGTTCAGTATAATTTTTTATGGGGGGTAGTATGTAATGACCCATGATTTTAGAAAATACTTTTTTCCTTAAATAAATATAATGATGAATAACTTGGATTACACACAAAACCAAAATAAAATAAAAATTGAGATACTTTAATAAAATAAAATTATTAAATATGATTGATATATTATAGCTATTAAATTAGAGGGAACTAATAGAAGAAACTAACTTAAAAAAACTATATAAAATTGTATAATAAAATAATGTTCATTTTAATATTTCAAATACACTTTTCTAAAAATGTATTTTACGCATTAAGTGCACTAATATGAAAATTAATTTTTCTCACCCATATAAATTTTATTTTGGTGAAATGAATTTTATATTTTGAATCCATAAGTCTAAATTATATATAATTTCCCATTTACTTTTTAGGCATAAAAATATGATTACTAGTATTACAGTTAATTACTGTTATGATTGTAAAAATATTTTTTTCAAATAATTGTTTTATTAAAATTATTTAATTTTTTATCTAATAAAATAAATTAATATACTATAAAAATGACTGTAATATAAGTTTTAAACCTATAAATAAATATATTAATTCTCATTCAGTTGGTGATGAATACTAAATAGGATTAAGAACACTTAAAGGTAAAAAAATATTTTTTTTCTAGAAAATAGTATTTCTATATATTAAAAGTTTTAATTTAAAAGTGAATTTATATTATTTATAAATGGAATTATATTATATTGATATTAAATTTAGGATCATAATATCACATTTCGGTAATATGGGTTGCTATATATATTTTTAATAAAATATAAATTTCTTGGGGAAAAACTAGTTACCTAGGTAAAAACCAAGATGTTAAAATGTAAAAATATAGTGGTAAAAGATTTAGAACATATTTAAAAGATGTTTTCATGTGAATTTTAGAGTATTTATTAACATTATCTCATAAAAAATTTATTATTTACATTTTTGGATCCACTGATTCTTCAATAGTGCCATGCCAACATTGAAAAAGTGTTAGGTATTTACAAAAAATCTATTTTCATCACTTATAAAAGGGGATCAATTCCACTACATTTATCTACACTTTATAAAGAATTATCTAAAAAAACTTTTACCTAGTATCTCTCAAACTACCTAACCATGTCTTAGAACTCTTTTTCTTTCCAAAATAGCAATCTAAAGAGCCTTAAGGTGTTACCCAAGGGAATACATCCAAAGGGAGGAGTAATGTTCTCTACTAAGACAGATTATTTATTTTCTTCTTATACTGAATAAAACCAAATATATACATGAAATTATTATATAATAAGTATTAATAATATCCTGAAATTTTATTTTACTAATTTAATATCCATTTTCTATCCTCCTTCTATGCATTCAAAAAACACAAATGTCCCTTATATTGCGTGTGGACTACTTCCTCTATAAGTGATATGATCCATTTTTCAAAAAATAATTACAAGGATAGTTAAAAGGGTAATTTTAATGAATAAATATGATACTTAGAAAATTTATTAATATTCATAAATTATGAATCAATTCCTACCTGCTTTACATTCAATGTAAATGAATGCATCACCCGTGCATGTTCCCAGACTACTACCTCCACAAAAGTGATGTATTTTATATTTCATATTGTATTTTATTATTTTTAAAACACTATTAAAATATTATTAAACGACTTAATAACATATAAATAATATTATTATGATTTTTTATTAATTATTTTTTTTTCAAAAGAATCAATTTCTTAAAAATACTCACCCATTGATTATAACATGTTCTTTTTTGAGTCGGTTTAACCATCTACATTAACAATGCTATAAATATCTATAATGTATAAAAAAGAAAAACTAATTAATGGTTATATTTTAAAATAATAAGTAAAAAATTATTTTTTTCGTTCTATAATGGTAATTGTAATAACAAACCTTTAATTAAGACATTGTTCCCTTGTTCCATAAAATTATCGAAATAATCTTCTCATCGAACTCATCATCATGAATCGTAACTAAAATACTTATAAAATGAAATTATAAATTTATAAATAATTATAAAACATATATTAAAATACCTATAATGATATCATAATGATAAAATCTCAATCTAAAAATAATAATCGACACCAACGTTATAAATCTAGTATAAAACAAACTGTCGAAACTAATGACACATGAGGATGAAAATAAGGTATAAATAACTAGTATTCTATAATAAATAATTATAAAATATGTATATAAAAGTTTATAGATATGAATAAGGTTCTTAAATATATGATTCAGACATTAACTCTTTTTATATAGGAATATAGTGTGTATTTGACAACGCAGGAATAAAGGTAAGGCGTGTTCTTGAATCAAATATTTTCATTGGGTCATCATCATTCGTCTTTGACTATGATTTTCAATATTTATATGTTATAACCTATGATGATTCTTTTTTTTATTCAAAAATTTTATATTTGGGAATTAATGTGTTACATCAAATTATTTCCCTTCATGAATCCCAAAAATTGTAATGTCATTAAGAATAATTTCTATCATTTTAAAAGTTATTTTTATTCCATATCCATGTTTTTTTATTTATAAAAATGTTATTATTAATTATTTGGAAATATAAATATGTTTTTTATAGATACCTTCATATTCCCTTTAATCACTTTTCAATATCAACATTTGTTATCTTTTTCAATGATGTTGGTTTTAAGAATGGTATTTTAAAAATATTAATATATCATTTATTTTAAGACTATTTTATATTATCTTATACTCTATATTTATTGAATAAGTTTCATTTTTATTATCCCTAAATTATTGGGATATATTTTTAATGTATTATTTTATGAATTTATATTTTCACCTTTTTAAAAAATGAATTATTAAAAAGATACTCAAGAAAATGACTTTTATGTTAATGATTACAAAATGTTTTTTAAGAAATATCTTTTTCTAATTTGGTTTTCATTTCCCAATGGAGTTATATTCCACGTTTCACCATATATATTTCTCTTATAAAGAAATAAAATTTGGGTGAACAAGTTTTTGGTGTTAATTGATTTAATTCATGATATTATTTTACACTATTTTTAATGAAACCCATTTTATTTCCATGGGTTCTTTATGGTATGAAAAGTGAGTTATCTTCATTTAAAAGTTTTATAAAATCCATTTTATTTATATGGGAACTTTATGATGTGGTAGATGAATTATTTTTAATTATCACATTTAATTATGTATGAATGAATGATGGGGTCCTATATCACCCTCCAATGAATTGGTTGAAAGTTTATATCTTATGATACATATATAAACAGAAATAATTTATTTTCTCGAAGGTGTGGGTGTAAGTGTGTGACTCATGATGGTGATGTTTCCCTATACCTATAGTTTTTGTAAAATTATCTATCATGACTTATTTCTATGAATTTTGATTTTTTTGGGTTTTATGAAGTTTATTAAATTTAATTTGATGGATTTTTCCAGATGGAAATGTTTAGATGCAGAACATCAGCTAGACAAGACAAATATTTCATACTCTAATGTTTCAAAGATTTTGGGTAGAATTTTTATCACCAGTTAGAACTTACAATGGACATAGTAGAGAAGACATAGACATTTCCTTAGATTAAGGAATAATGTGGTGAGGTTTTAGTGATCGGATGAATATCATCAGACAGAGCTCTCATTATTAATGTTAAAGAGTTACCCTTATGATGGTATGGGGAACTCTCTAGCACCATTAAAAAAATATCTAACTACCCTTACTTGGGTGTAGGGAACTAATTGGTGCAATTATGTAGTGCTGGTATAAAATTATTAAGGTATGGATTGATGAATGGATATTAACGGTAGTAATAAAAGATAAAACATGGTATTGGTGATTTCTAAAATCAATGGGAGGTTGACCATGAAATTTGGAGGTTAGTGTAAATTCATTGATCAGATAAAGACCACTATTAATAGGTATGGTTTACTAGATCTAAAATCAAAAAAAGGTTTGTTAATTGTATGAAAAATTTGTGTTTTTTGAATTAATTGTCTAAGACCCAATAGATAAGAGGAAGTGAGTGAGAAGTTTGTACTCATTTGTATACCCATTAATTAAAAATCTTTACAGTGTTCCCCCATGCATGTGCTCATTTTTACAAACCATGTTAAATATTTTTTGTCTATTCTTTTATTTTCTGTTTTGTGTGAATTCAAATAAAATAGTTCTATGTAGTGATTTGGGTGGATTAAATATTCCTTGTTCCAATGCACATTACTTAAGAGGTGATAGTTATCGAAAAATATCTCTATCCGAGATCATTATGAAGCTTTTCCTTGAGTAGGTTGAAGTGTTTGAATGAACATCACCATCTAGTAAGAATTTTTTCACTAGGTCTATCTATTTGATATAATATATAGATTTCATGTTTTCTTATTATGGGATCTCTTAATAGAAAGTTCTATTAGAGGGTTTAATTTGGTTAATCTTCACTCATAGAATTCAGGTGTTTTCTCCTCTTGTATTTCAAGTTATTTGATTTTAGTTAGTTTAATTTTATCAATTAAATGACTTTATAGGAAGGAAAAATTTATATTGATAAGTTCAATGTAATTGAATTTTTCTTTTATAGAATGTATGTGGATGATCTTTTGATACAAAAATATCTAGATGCTCATTTTTCTGGTAAGTTTCCTGAAACAATGGACAAATGGAAATGGGGGTAGTTAGATAGGAAGGCTTTGAAATTAATAGAGGTATCTCTAAATTGAAATTTTTCATTCAACATTTGAGAGAATAAAACTACTATAGAGGTTATTAAATCATTGGATGAATTAAATGAGAATCCAATAGCTCTTAACAAAGTTTTCATGATGTGAAGACCGTTCAACTTTGGGTTGTTAGATGGAAGTCTTACTACAGATCATGTGAATAACTTCATCTTGATTTGAGGGAAGATTGAATTTGTTAAGGTGATATTTAGATATGATGTTTGGGATTTTATTATTCTTTACTCAATTTTGGAGTGTTGGGATTCCATGGTGAAATTGGTTCTTAACTCCAGTGGGAAGTAAGATACTATGTTTGATGATATTCAAAACTTGATATTGAATGAGGATTTATTATAGAAGGGAGTTTAGTATCTATTCCGAATTTCTCTCAATACAACTAGATAGGGATGGTCAGTTTATAACATTGATCTTCAAAAGAATAAATATTTATAGGATATGTCCTAGAGAATAAGTCTATGTAAATTGACTAGTTTAGGCTATATATGTTATCTTTATGGGAAAAGTGGAGAATATAAATACTACTTGTATGAATCAGTCCAAAGTTTCCACTTATATATAGAAAAACTTAGTCAATACAATGGATTTAGGGTCCAAATTACTACTAAAAATAATAATTCTATATGGTTCATGGGTAATTGAATTGGGGGAAAATTTTCAATAAATCGATGAATGAGGATGCATGGTTGAATATGTTCTAGGATGCATGGTAAGAGTACATCTAGTGGATGATGAAGCTCTAGATATACTTGGGAGTGGTGATGTAAAAATTTGAACAAAAAGTGAAAGTGACTTGAATATTGGAGATGTTAGACTTATTCTAGGTCCCTAGAAGATCCTCATATTCGTGGGGTAGCTTGATGATGCATGTTTCAAGAACAATTTCTAGAATAGAGTTTGGAAGACTGATAAAGGTTTCATGGTGGTTGATCATCAAGTAAATAATGGTACCTTATACAATACTAGATGCAGTGATGAATTTTTAACAATAATTAAAACTTCATTGGATGGTCCATAAAAGTGGTACTACAGGTTTTTTCACCTTAGTGAGAAGAATCTAAATGTTTTGTAAATAAAAGGAATACTCAAAACTCGATCACTTGGACCTTGGAATATTTCACATCATTATGTTATAGATAAGGAGTTTTCTTCAACTTGGATGGAAGAAAACCTTGTAATAAAATGTAAGAATTTTTTTATTATGATGTTTGGGAAATATACCCTATTTTCTTGTATGAAGTAACACTGTACTTTGTGACCTTCGTTGATGATGCTGCTATCAATGTTTGGGTCTATTTTTTTGGAGAATAAGCCTGATATGTTTTAGGAGTTTATTTAATAGAATAGTTTAGATAAAAAAAGGCATGAAAGAAATTTGAAATTTCTATATATAGACAATAACGGGGAATATACTAGAGATAAAATTTTTAAATTATCTAAGAATAAGGGAAATAAGCATGAGAAGAATATTCTAGGGACTCTATAAGAAAATAGAAGAACTAAGAGAACTAGTCATACTCTAAAAAATAAATCATAGAGGATGATGTTTCCCTTGTGAATGCTTAAGGGAATTTAGGAAAAAGCCTTGAATAAAATAACTTACTTGGGGACCTTAAGTCTAACTTCAGTTGTGGGAGAGGAAATCCCTAAGGAATTTTGGTATGGTAAGAGGCCAGAGATCAACTTTATCAAGATCTTCAGAAGTGTGTCTTATGTTCACATATATGCTAAATATAGACATAAGTTAGATGTGAAATATAATGAGTGTTTTATTATCAAATATGGTTATGGAAACTTTGGTTATCACCAATGAGATGATAAAAAGAAACAATTCATTAAGATCCAAGATGTTTTTTTCAATGAAGAACTTATGTGGAAAGATATGAACCTGGATGAGAAGGAAGTTGAGAATAGATCATCTATGGAAGTTCAAGGTGATCTAGAATAAGTTACCAGAAAAAATTTTATTCCGAGATATTGAAGGGAAATATTAGAGGTTATCACTTCAATAGTAAGGGTACCTGATAGAGGTAGATTAGATATACTATTGATATATGGTGAAAGTTTTGATATAAAAATACGAAACATTGAATGATTAGATAGATATTTATCTAAAAAAATAATACCAGATAGAGAGGTTTGTATGGACTAACCTAAGGTTGTGTTGAGGATATCCACTCATATTAGGATACCTACTCATAGATTTGGGGATGATATTTATTTGTTACTTATAATGGATGTCTGGTAACCATATTGTCGATAGGAAGCATCTACTCTTAGAGACTAAAAATATTTGGGGTTATCCATGGAAGATGAAATGAGTTCATTAAATCTCAACAACACTTGGAAGTTGGATGATCCACTAGAAAGAAATAGGGATTCGAAAAATAAATGAGTGTTTTGTTTAAAAGCGGAAGTTGATAAAAGTAAGTGATATAAATAAAGTTTGGTGGTGAAAGGTTTTTGGTGAGAGGAAGGTATTAATATTTTTTAAATTTTCTCACCATTGGGGAAGTACACAAGTATTCAGATAGTACTTAGAATTGTTTCATATGATGATCTACACTTAGAGTAGATGTTTGTAATGAAAAATTTTACTCATGGTGACATAGAGGATGAAATTTATAAGGTTCATCCCAAGGTTCATGAAGTTCATTGGAGGAGGCTTTGGTTTGTATAATTAAATATTATCTTTACGGATTAAGAAAATCTCTAAGATAGTGCAATAGAAAATTCATCACTTTCATGTTTGAATAAATTTTTAGTCAATGTGATTCCAATCAATGTTGTTCTATGTGGATGATAGGTTGACTGATGCTCTGGAGTTCCAATGGATTGAGGAAATTAAGTGGAAGCTATCATGAATGTTAGAAATGGAGAATCTTGGGAAAGATAAGAATATATTAGGGATGAGAATCATGAGGGATAGTAAATACATGTTGTTGGTTTTATACTATAAGGAATATATTAGGAAATTCATTAAAAGGTATAGAATGAATATTTTTATACAATTATCAAACCCCCTATTTAAACACTTAAAACGTACTAAAACTCAAGAATCATCAACGAATAGAGATTTTCAGGACATTATGAAGGTTCCTTATGATTTTTCTATAAGAATGTTTTTGTATACAATGGTCTTTAATCAAAAAATATTTATTTTACAGTGGAAATTATTAGAAATTTCGTATAAAATCTAGGAAGGAAACATTAGGAAGCTATGAAATAGATAATATGATACATGAAAGGTCCAAATGATGTAGCTTTATGATTCAATGATGATGATCAAATGAAAGGTTTTGTAGATGAAGATTTTTCTGGATACATGGTTTGGTGGAAAATACTACAAGTTTTGTATTTACTTTTGTTGGAACAATAATAAGTTGGATGTCTCAATTGAAACCTGTGATCACTATATCTAACAAATAAGCAGAGTATATTTCTACTACCTAAGCAAGGAGAGATATGATATGGTTGATACACTTACTCAAGTAGCTCAAAAATGGATTGAATAAAAGATTTTTATCCTCTGATTTTTAGAGTTCCATTCATCTTTCTCACAACCCAGTGTTTAATCCAAGAATTAAACACATTGAAATGAAATATCACTTCATACGAAGTGTACATGTGGATAAAGTGTATGATCTACTGAAGGGTTTTGAGAGAAAAATCCTATGTATATTTTTAAAAAGGTGATAGTACAAGAAAGGTTAAGGTAACATTATGTCTTAGTAGGACTCGACTGGTTATAAAGAGTGGAGAACACAATATTCAATAGAAAAAGGAATATTTAAGGTGAATAAAAGAATAAGAAGGCTAAAATTCTAAATAAATTTCAAAGTGGGAGATTGGTGGGTTTGTGGAAGTTTCTTCAATTTTATTAGATGGATTTTTTCGGATGGACATGATCAGTTGAAGATCATTGGATAGATTATATGGATATTTCATACTGTGATGTTTCATAGCATTTGAGAAGAAGGTTTTTCACCGGAAAAAACTTCCAATGAACAAAGTAGGCTAGACACATAGATTTCATCATACTGAGGAATTCAGTGCTGAGGTTTTGATGATGTGATGAAGATCATTAGATGGAGACTTTATAGTTTATATCTTGAGGTTACTCTTAAATGGGTATAAATAACTATTTGGTACACTTACAAAACTTTCTAAACACCCTTACACAGGTGTAGGGAACTCACTAGTACCCCTAAATAGTGGAATGGATACCCAAACATTGGTATAGGTTAATAATAGGTTGATGATGGTAGTAATAAAATATAAAACATAGTATCAAAAGATACTCAATGTAATAGATGTTTGACTATGAAAGTTAGAGGTTGGTGCAAATTTACTGACCAAACAAATTCCATTATAAAGGGGATTGGTGTCCAGCTTCGAATTAAAAAAATTAATAACTATATGAATATTTTTCGCTTTGCTGTTTTGTGTGAAGTGGAATCAAAGAGTTATGTGTGGTGATTAGGTTGGCATAACTCTTCCTAGTTATGGTTCACATTACTCAAGAGGTGAATATTATTAGAAAATATCTCTATCCAATATCATTATGAAGCTTTTAAATATGAAAGATGAATTATTCAAACAAACATCTTCATAGAGTAAGAATTTACTCACTAGTTCTATCCATTTGATCTAACATAAAATGTTCATATTTTCTTATGAGGGTTTATCCTCCCAAAAAAAAGTTACATGATATATTTTACAATGTTATTCTACATTCCTATAATATTTTTTTTCTTAATATCCTTGATTATGGTTTATATTTTTAATCACTTGTTATTAATGCTTCATGTTATGTCAATGTTCTATCCATGAATCTTTCATGATGTATATTTTTCTCGATATGTTTATATTATGAATTATCATGTAGTCTTAGTATGTTCTCACACCCCTTTTCCCATATTATTCTTACTTATGTTCTCTAATTTTTATTTCCCACTTTTACCATTTCTAAACATTTAAACTCAACCCCTTATTATCTTTTTATCATTCCTTATTTTATGATGAAGAGTATTTCATGTGAAATGTTTATAAGGAATTTTAGAGTTGTATGATTGTAGATAAATTTTCACGATAATTATAAAATAATCTTTTTATGTAGATAATCTTCCAAGACACGAAATGTTTTATTATCAAGATTGTATGACTATTTGTAAGATAAAATGATTATTAATGTAAAATGGTAAATTAATTGTTTATTTTTGTCTCAGGTTAGAACACCCCAAGCCCGCTATCCTGAACTCATTGCTGGAAAAAAATTCTATGTAATTTTTTTAAAAAGAAACCTAACAATGACACAACACTTTACACAAATGAGGACCTTTTACTGGTCTAGGTTCTAGAGTATTAGACAAAACCTTACATTTATTAGAGCTGAATAAAAATAAAACGATTTCCTTCTACACTTCTGCGTGTGCTGCACCAAAAGCATCGAAGTCTGATTTATAACTTCTATGATTCTTATAAAAAACACTAAAAAACAAAGGGGTGAACATTTGATTTCCTGGTAAGGAGTTTTTTTTTGAAACCTTTGATTAATCTCATTAAAAATATCCCTTTGAAAATTCATTCGAAAAATTTAATTAGAAATAAATTGGTAAAAATACATTTATGAAATACTATTATGCTTTGAAAAATAATTATACTTAGAAAATGATTTTAAACTAATCCAGTGATTCAGTTGAAAATAATAAGCAAGCTCTTAAAAACAAAACAACTAAGGCCATTAAAAACATTGAAGACTATCTTGGGTCTACCCATTTGAGGGATGGATTCACTATCAAATTCCCTATCATATTTATGAAGTTTGAGTACCGATTTTTATATAACATTTTTGTCTTAGATTACCTTATATATATATATAATATTCACTTATGTTTTAGTTTTGAAAATATATTTATAATCATGCTTGGAAGAAATAAATACTAGTATTTACTAAAAATTACATATTCAAATTTGTATGATCAAATATCATGATACATGACTTTGTATAATCACATGGAAGTTTAATCAAGATCCACACACTTGAAATTTCAAAGGCATATTTGTTAAATTTCTTTTATGCGTGAGAAAAAAAAGACATGAAGGTATAAACTAATAACAATAGCGAACATATAATTGTGTATTCTTAAAATTAATAATTAGAAATAGTTAATTATGTGTCATGAAAAAAAATCATCAAAGTATCATTTCTTTATAAAATACAATCATCATTTCATGGATATATATTTATATGCAGTTAAGTTTTAAGGAACATGACTTTAAGTACATATATATATATATTAATGTATAAATGTCATGATAACAAAATCATTAATGTATGGCCATGACCTTGATTTTTATATGACATGTATATGACATGATAAAATCATGATATTCTAAACTTCTATTATAATTTATTTAAAATAGTTATTAACATAAAAATTATACAAATAAATAAATATGTGTCTCATAGAATAAATTCATGTTCAAATAAAGCTTCGATAAATAAAAACAACCCTTAGCAAGACTAATGTGAAATTAAATTAAAATATAACTTTGATACACATATAGATATATCCATATCATGTAATTAAAATGATTCTAAAAATAATAATTTTTGTAAAAAAACTATATAATAAAAACCTTTTCAGAATTAATTTTCCCTTGCATCAAATTTGTCTTTCATATAGATAAATAAATAATCTCAAAAATTTAGAATTCAGAAACATGGAATAGAATTATATTCATATGTAAAATCGTAAAATTAAAATCATAATTTTTAAATAAACTAACTATCTCTTAATAATAATTTTGAAATAGATAAATTCGAAAAATCAAATAAAATTACCCCTTACAAAAATAAAATTAAAAAATTTCCATTAAGAATAAATAAACATCATACCAAACTTACATCAAAATAATTATAATATAAATTACCTTATTACAATTTATCAAAGTTTTGAAAAACAAGTTGATTTTTTTGGAAGAAACCCCTAAGTAAACTTGGAAGAAACAAATAATTTGAAAAAAATAAAAAAACCATTACAAATTTTTTCGCCCGTTCTTCTTAATATATTCTTTAGACTCTCATCAACGTCCTCTATTATTTGGTACTCAGGACTCGGTATGTAAAACAAAGGGAAGAACGGTTTATATAGCATGTTTATAGAATTATAAATTGATATAAAATGTATTAAATATATTTATTATTCACTGCTTATATCCACTGGACATCTAGAGAGATTATATATATATATATATTATATGGAAACATACAACACCAAATTAAATGAGAGTTTTTTTGATCTGCATGACATAAGGACAGAAACACCTATATTCAGAAGAATCTAAAAATTGAATATGTGGTTGAAGTTTCTTGATTCTCTAATATGCACAAATTATACTATACTTGAATTGAATTTTTTTTCAAAGAGATTAAAAATGATAGTTTATTAAAATTTTTATCCATCCAATTCCATGAACCAAAAAAATCTTCCACAAACATTTAAAAAATTGATATATACTCTAAACATATCATGAAACATCAGAAAACAACCCATACTGGTCCGTAGATGTCAATTTATAGATGAATTTGAATAAAAAAACCAGAAAAAAAGGACGAGGATAGGAAGACAATTAAGAAATCATAAACTTAAATACCATATTTTAAGAAGATTTGGAAACCTAAAAAGTATACACTACAGGTTTTATGATATGATTCAGATAAAAAAATGAGAAAAACCTTCCTCAACAAAGATTCAAATCCTAATCGAGAAATAGATATGTTCTTCCTTAAATCCAAGTTCGGACCTTCACCTTCAGCCTCATCACCTCTTGCTCAATCTTTGACTGAAATACATACAACCGAGGTCACTCTTCTCAGTTTGCGACTCAAACTCAAAGCTCTTGACGTCAGCCTACGAAGAACTCTCAGACCTTGGCAAGACTCGCACTCAGCTTCATCTCTGAGCCTCCGATCATCCCTCCAATAAGAGCTCTCCATCGACCACTACTCTATCAACAAAGACCTCTAAAACCCTTGGACGAAGCATGAATCGACCTCGCCTTCACCTCTCGCAATACCTTTCATCCTCACGAACCTGTAAAAAGAAATCAATTTTCATTTAAATTTAATTTTTTTATTTTATTTCACTATTTTTCTTAAAATTGTTTTCTTATCAATTATCTTATTTCAGTATATATATATGTGAAGAAATTAATATATATATATATATATATATATTTAAAACTAATCCTTTATTATTATCATATAAGAATTCATTATTATTAATCCCTTTTAACTTATCTTATATATTTATATATATTTATAAACAGATCAATATATAGTAGGTTTGTTTGAACAATATTCTTTATTTTTAATTATAAATTTTATTCATTATAAAACAAATTTATAAATACATACCATAATTATATTTCATTACTTTTTATATATCTGTTTTATTTAAAAACACAATCTTTTTACAAAACTGTATATGTTAAATTTTGTTTTAAAAAATAAATTTTTTATTCAATAATTCTTTAGATTTAAGTTAAAAATAAGTTATCATATAATTAATTGTTATTTTAATTCTACGAGGGTGTTACATTCTCCCCCCCTTAAATGAATTGCGTCCTCAAAATTCTTTCTTCAGACATACAAAAATTTATGAATTTCCATCTTCCTTATTAAGAAACTCTAGGACCACTAACTATTAACTTTAATGCTTAGAGGATGACATCTAATATCCAAATTTGTCTAGACCATTCCTCTAATAGCAATTATAACACCCTAAGCTCACTGTTCCAGACTTGGTGCTAGAAAAAAAATTACTGTGTAATTTTTTTTAAAAGAAACTTAACAATGAAACAACACTTTACAAAAATGAGGACCTTTTACCAGTCTAGGTGATGAAGGATTAGATAGAACCTTACATTTACCAGATTAAAAAAAATGATTTCCTAATACACTTTCATGCACACTACCCCAAAAGCGTCAAAGTCTGATTTAGAACTTCTATGATTCCTATGAAAAACATTTAAAAACAAAGGGGTGAGCATTCGATTTCCCAGTAAGGAGTTTTTTTTGAAACCTTTGATAAATCTCATTAAAAATATCCCTTTGAAAATTAATTCGAAAAATATAATTAGAAATACATTTTAAAACAGCCTTTATGAAATACTATTGTGATTTGAAAAATAATTATACTTTGAAAACGATTTTAAACTAATCTAGTGATTCAGTTGAAAATATTAAGCAAGCTCTTAAAAACAAAACAACCCAGGCCACTTGAAACACTGAAGGCTATATTGGGCCTACCCACTTGAGGGATGGATTCACTATCCAATTACCTATCATATTTACGAAGTTCGAGTACCAGTTTTTATAAAACATTTTTATCTTAACATGCCTTATATATATATATATATATAATTTTCACTGGTGTTTTAGTTTTAAAAATATATTTATAATCATGCATGGAAAAAATAAATAATAATATTTACTAAAAATTACATATTCAACTTTGTATGATCAAATCTCATGGTACATGACTTTGCATAATCACATGGAAGTTTAATCAAAATCCACGCACTTGAATTTTCAAAGGCATATTTGTTAAATTTATTTTATGCATGAGAAGAAAAAGACATGAAGGTTTAAACTAATAACAATAGACAACATATAATTCTGTATTCTTAAAATTAATCATTAGAAATAGATAATTATGTGTCGCACACAAAAATCATCAAAGTAACACTTCTTTATAAAATACAATCATCCTTTCATGGATGTATATTTATATGCACTTATGTTTTAAGGAACGTGACTTTAAGTACATATATATATATATATATATATTAATGTATAAATTTCATGATAAAAAAATCATTGATGTATGGCCATAACCTTGATTTTTATATGACATGTATATGACATGATAAAATTATGATATTCTTAACTTCTATTATAATTCATTTAAAATAGTTATTAACATAAAAATTATACAAATAAATAAATATGTGTCTCATAGAATACATTCATGTTCAAATAAAGCTTCAACAAATAGAAAGAACCCTTAGCAAGTCTAACGTGAAATCAAATTAAAATATAAATTTGATACATATATAGATATTTCCATCTCATATCATTAAAATGATTCTAAAAATAATAATTTTTGTAAAAAAACTAAATAATTAAAACGTTTTCAGAATTAATTTTCCCTTGCATCAAATTTTTCTTGCATATAGATAAATAACTAATATCACTAATTTATAATTCAGAAACATAGAATAGAAATATATTCATTAGGTAAAACCATAAAATTAATATCATAATTTTTAAATAAACTAGCTATCTCGTACTAATAAATTTGAAAAATCAAATAAAAATACCCCTTACAAAAACACAATAAAAAAATTTCCATTAAGAATAAACAAACATCATACCAAACTTACATCGAAATAATTATAGTATGAATTAACTTAATACAATTTATCAAAGTTTTGAAAAACATGTTGATTTTTTTGGAAGAAACCCCTAAGTAAACTTGGAAGAAACAAATAATTTGAAAAAAATAAAACACCCATTACAAAATTTTTAGCCCGTTCTTCTTAGTATATTATTTAGAATCTCATCAACGTCCTTTATTCTTTGGTACTCAGGACTCGGTATGTAAACCAAAGGGAACAACGGTTTATATAGCATGTTTATAGAATTATAAATTGATATAAAATGTATTAAATATATTTATCATCCTCTGCTTATATCCACTGGACATCTAGAGAGATTATATATATATATATATTATATGGAAACATACAACACCAAATTAAATGGGAGTTGTTTCGATCTACATGACATAAGGACAAAAACACCTATAATTAGAAGAATCTAAAATCTGAATATGTGGTTGAAGTTTCTTGATTTTCTAATACACACAAATTATATTATACTTTTATTGCAACAATTTTCAAAGAGATTAAAAATGACAGTCTATTAAATTTTATATCCATCCGATTCCATAAACTAGATAAAATGTGCAAAAAATGTTGACCAAATTTATATCTTTTCTAAACATATCACACAACATCAGAAAACAACCCATACTGGCCCGTAGATATCATTTTACAGATGAAATCGAATAAAAAATCCAGGAAAACAACAAAAGGATGAGGATAGGAAGAAAATTAAGAAATCAGAAACTTAAATACCAAAATTTCAGAATATTCAGACACCTATACAATATACACTACAGTTTTGCAGATAGGATTTAGATAACAAAAATGAGATAAACCTTCATCAATAAAGATTGAAAACCTAACCGTGAAATAGATCTCTTCTTCCTTCAATCAGAGTTTGGACCTTCACCTTCAGCTTCGTGATGAATTGCTCGTTCTTTGACTGAATGCCTTACAAACAAGATCAATCTTCTCGATTTGTGACTCATGATCGAAGCTATCGACGTCGGCCTATAGAGAACTTTCAGACCTCAGCAAGACTCACACTCAGCTTCATTTCTGAGCCTCAGATCCTCCCTCTAATCCGAGTTCACAGTCGACCACTACTTCATCATCGAAGAGCTCTGAAACCCTTGGAAAAAGCATGACTCAGCCTCACCTTCACCTCTCGTGATACCTTTCATCCTCACAAACCCGAAAACAAAAATTAGTTTTCATTTTAATTTAATTTTTTTATTTGATTTCACTATTTTTTCAAATTGTTTTGTTATCAATTATCTTATTTTGGTGTATATATATAAAGAGATTAATATATATATATATATATAAATATATATATATTTAAAACTAATACTTTATTATTATTATATAAAAATTCATTATTATGAATCCATTTTAACTTATCTTATATATTTATATTTATAAATAGACCAATATATAATAAGTTTCTTTAAACAATAGTCTTTCTTTTTAATTATAAATTTTATTGATTATAAAAAAATTTATAAATATATACCATAATTATATTTCATTACTTATTATATATATATTTTATTTAAAATCATAATATTTGTATAAAACTGTATATGTTATATTTTGTTTTAAAATATAAAACTTTTTTTTATTCAATAATTCTTTAGATTGAATTTAAAAACAAGTTATTGAATAATTAATTATTATTTAAATTCTATCAGGGCATTACACAAGTCACCTCATCCTTTCTACCAACACCTATAGTATGAAGGAACTATACCTACCAATTTTACTCATCTACTTTCCATTAATCCACTCGTAACATTTTCACTCCCCAATTGAGTTAGTCACCCTTTACCCTTTTTACTGTATATTATCCCACTAGACTTATGTAATTCCTTCCACTAGATATCTTTATTAAATACTAGATAACACATGTCATCAAACACTATTCCATCCTTATTGAAATAGGTTCTCTTAGTGGTAACTGTTAAATACCATGAATTTAATGATGATGATAATAAAATCAATCTTAAACTATAGTCCTAAAATTTACAATCATAAACCCCAACTGTTTTTTGATCACTTTGAATTTGCTCACATGGATAGCCAACAACGTTTCTTTAGTCAAATTTTGACTAAAGATTATATAAAATAACCACCCTATTCATTATGGTAGGATTCATATGCATGTTTTTGAGTGTATAAATCAATTTAGTAGTGGAAATTATCTCATAGATATTGAAATAAACATTCCTTTCTAACATCATCTAAAAAACTCCAACCACCTTCTGGTCAAGATTCTTTTATTCAATTTTCTTCAACAAATATATATTGTCACTAAATAATAGTATATCTACATCTATATTACATAATTAATCCTTTACTTTTATCTTTCATAAAAAAACGTATCTCATCAAACCTATAAATCCTTACACTGCCTTCTTCCAATTCCATAATCACTAAAAAAAATTTAGACCTAACTTTAAAAACAAATATAAAAAATCATACTAGAAATATAAACTATTTTATGATTAGTAATAAGCTATGATACCACTTCATGAATTTATGTCCAAAAAATCCGACACCACTTATTGTTCCCATAACACATATCAATCCTTTAGACATAAATACAAAATAAATATTAGACATATAAAGGCACTTGATAATTGAGTATCTGATTGATAAGAAAATTCCATGATTTATATAGACCTGACAAGAATCAAAAGAATTAATAGATGCATGATAGAATAATAAAAAGATAGAAACATACAAAACCCTAGACCATAATAAATTTATTTTGGTTTTTGATACACCCTAAATCCATAGAGAAATACTATAAGCTACTAAGGAGAGAGTAGATGAAATATTTTAAGTTACAAGTGTTACCATTAATCGCTACTCAAATAACTGATTAAAATTTGAGAATCCCATGTAGGGATTTACTATTTATAGGAAAACCTCCTAATCTTTGTCTAATAACCAATCTATATATGGATAAAGTATTCCCAAGATATTCCTTCACTATTGGTCATTACCACCCCAATTTGAACCAAATTACTTATCGATACCATGGAAACTAGAACCCAACCACCCAACTGAATCTAACCATTGATTGAATCTTCTTCCAATTTAAAACAATTATCCATAAGTTACCTACTAATTATAAATATTAACCATATGTGACTGGTTCACCGCCACCCCAATAGATCACACTAATACAATATATAAACAATGTAATCATGATGAGAAACGTGCTTCACGTCTCAAAACAGTGGTATGTACCATGTAAAAAAATGACATGAATTTTAAATTGAAAATAACTTAACAAAAATCAATTTATATTTATATAGAAATAATTTTTTTTAGTAAATGTATATGTTGTGATTTTCAAATTAGTATGAAAATTCAGGTTTTTTGAACTAAAAAAAAAAAAAATATATGTTTTGATATTATTATCTATGAAATAATAATGTTATGTACTAAAAAAAATCCTATAGTCTTATATTCCTCTAAAAATAACTTTAAAAATATTATTTTACAATTCAAAATCTTGATACTCTTTGAAATTCTCATATGTTTTATGAAAAATATCATTTGATTTGTGTGAAATATACATGACATGTTATATATTATAATGATTTTTTTGAGGGATATTAATTATTTATTAATATAATAATATGTTCAAAGAATACAAATAAATAAATAAATAAATCCACAAGTTATTGAAAGGGCCACTCACTTATAGAAGTGATATTTTAAATGGGTTTTAAACTATACTTTCAAAGTATATTAATTAATGAAATAAAAAATATAATAATAGTAAATATTTTTTAAATTTTTATATATGTATGGATATGTGTGTGTGTCTATATATAAAAAATGATAAAAATAAAATTGTGGCAAAAAATATTATTTAAAGGTTTTATTTTAAATAGTGAGTTATTTTAAAATAGTTATAAAGACAATGATTTTTTGGATAACACATTATTTTCAATTAATTTAAAAGTAAGAATCATTTAAAATAATTTCTTATTTATAAAAGGGTTTCAAAGAATATATTATCCAAGATAGATTCATCATTCATGAACTATTTTAGGTTTTAGTTTCACATCTATATTATTTCTAGAAATAATTTATTTTAGTCAAATAGTTTTTTTGGGAGGGATTATGATAATAATAATAATAATAATAATAAAATATAAATATATCAAATTATTCCTTCAGTTTCATTTTTTTTATAAATGGTAAGTATAATAAAAAAATATAATAAAAAAATATAATTTTTTTTTCATATGACCAATGATTCTTGACAATAATTACATATATGTTATTCATTGTTTTTGTGAGAACATGTATTTAGAGTATACATTAGGAATTATATATCATATGGAAGATCATTATTGTTCTTTGAATTGGAAAGAATCTAAAATTTTATTGAATTATTTGAGTGGTAAAGTGTATAAGGAAGGGGCATAAAATTTTACGGATAAGCTTGTTACTATAGGGGTTCTTGAAATAATTAATTTTATAGTTTGATTATTTATTATATTTCAAGGATCAAAATAATTGAGAAATATGAGAATCTATTGAAGATAATATCAGTTTGTTCAATAAACTATCATGGCTTTGCATGTGATCTTTTGATGAATGATATTTATTTTAAAGATTCCAAAGTATTTCCTGAGAGTGAAGATAATCTAAAACCACCTTTTACTAATATAATTATAGAGAAACAAAATAATTATATACATAATGGCCTAATTAGGAAACTGACGATGGATGGAATTATATACAATTATAATTAGGAATAAACAACGCGATTAAAGTATAATAATGAAACAAACTTGTTGAGTCTATTCTTTTAGGGGCCTTTTTGGGCCACTCATTAAAAGGAAACCTCAAAATAATTAATTTTTATTAATCACAACACATTTTAAAATTCTAAAAATAATTTTATATCAAATTGTTTAGAAATTTTTAAATATTTTAAAATCAGTACTCCTATCGAAATATATGGATTAAACTATTGAAAAACATATTGGATTACATACATACTAGAGTATACATTAATATTGCATAATTTTAGAATATATTAGAAAAAATGATGTTAACTATAGATATTATGAAATGAATGAGTTATGGATAGAGTAAATTAAAATTATATATAATGGTTATGAAGAGTTTAAAGGATTATCTACCAAATACTTCTTCTGTGCCAAAATTTATACCAAAGTCATTAAAATCACAACAAATAATTAGAAAATGAAAATAGGAGGAAATTTTATTGAGTTATGATGGTATTAAAGGATAATATAAGATCTAAACTTTATAAAAATATTGACATGAAAAGACTCAATGGTCATATCTTGACTCTTCTAATAGATATGAAAGATCAACTTCTCAAACTGCTATTGAATGAATTATTATACTAAATCTCTTTAACTATAATATTTTAAAGATCATGTTTTTTATTTTATTTTTCATTGTACTTTATCTTTAATTTTTTTGTCTACCATTTTTATTTTAACACTTTTAAACAATAGAAAACACTTTTTTATTGTAATATACTCTCACAAATTTTAATCTTTTAGTTAGAAAGATTATTTCTATAAGAACTTTTTTATATTGATGTAATTTCCTGAACTTATTACTGGATAGTTTGGATCTAGAAAGAATAATTTTTTACTAATTTTGGCTAAATTCATAAAAATACCATGATAATAATAGATTTTAGTATCAAGTTAATTGATATAAATAGAGAAATAGGGATTTCTTATCCTAAAGTACTTTAATTTTATTTCTTTCATATTTAATTTTTTGATTTACTTTAAAAGATTTTCATTATTACTATATTTACATTTTATATATATTTGTTTAAAATATTCTACTTAAATTATATTTTATATACCATTTTTTATAGTATTCAATAATTTTATAATCTTTTTGCAACACTATAAAGATTTGAACCAATTTTTTTTTCATTTTATTTAAAAAAATAATTTTGATTCTAATGGTTTTTACTTAAAAGTTTTAAATATTAAATTTTCCTTCATCCTAATGCATCTCTATTTGGGATAAATTTTGTATTTATAGAAAGTAACTATGTTTTCATAACACTAATTTATTTTGGATGTAATGTTATATGGTATCTCATATTTTGATTGGTATGAAAGGAAATAAAAACAGAAAATATGCTTCATTATTTAACAAAAGACACTAAAAATACTAGAAGTATAGAATGGGTTCATTCATAATTAATACCATAATGGATCACTATATTATATGAAATACCCCACCCCTCTGAAGGTATGAGAGTTTTTAATTATTTTTGAACCTTGATCAAAACACCTATTTGTGTGTGTTTTAGGTGTATGAGGGGTATTAGGAGTGAATTAAGGGTTTATGACATAGAGATGGGGTTTCATAATGATACCAAAACACTACCGACTAGCTATTATAGGGCCATATACTTTTTTGTGGACAAGGTAGTAGCCTTTTATGGGAACTGATCTCATCAACTATCTGGTAGAGGCTAGTGATTATACTGTGGCCTTCTGTGCAATTTTTAATTAGGGTAGCACTATAATTTCACAATGGTCCATAACTATTTTCCCCAATCTTAATTTCCCCTCCCATTATTCAATTATCCCTCTCCTATGCCCTCCTATCCTCTTAAATTAAATGGTATATCAACTTTATTCCTTATTTGTTTTTTCCACTGTTGGGTGTGATCAAGAGATTAAGTTTAGTCTAAGAGTCCTTTTATTTCCCTTTTTCAATTATTTTACCTACCAGTGATCCCTATCTCTTTTGTTATAATATTCCCTATTTCCCATGAATTTTTCTAATTTCTCAATTTCTCCCATTTTAGGTGGAACTAGAAGTCGATATTGGGTTGGTAGACCCTTCTAAGCATGAGGTAGGTGGTCCCTAAATATAACCCATAGTATCAAAATATTTTATTCAAGTGATGCATTGTGTGGTCATATAAACTTTTTTGAGTATCAACCTGACTATTAATTAATATTTTTACTTTTTGTTGTCCTAATTTGGCATCCCTTTTGATATGGATTAAACCTTGGAAGGACGTGATTCCTAGTAGGATACCTTAGTAATGGAATTGAACTTGAAATTGGCCAACCAAATGGTGGATCTTGTTTTTCTAAATGTAAATGGAAAATGTAAAATGGGGGTTCCCAAGAATATGAACTATTTTTAATTTGTCCTCTTTCAAATAAAGGTAATTTTATAACATTTTCAGTGAGAAATGTAGAAACATGGGACACATTGTCTTGAAATTTTTAATTTGAAAAAATATGTTTAATCATTTAAAAAGGGTAATCTTGTTTTAAATAAAATATTATAAAATGAAAAATCATAATAATTTATGATTATGAAGTGAAATTTCAAATATTTAAATAGTTTCTTATGAAATGAAATGGAATAATGATTTTCTATTGGTTAAATACCATGGTGATTTAATTTTATTATTTTTGAATTCAAAGGTGAATTTGGAAAATAAATTTATTTATGTGAGTTGGTAAAATTATCTTGGCCATTCATGAAATGGGAAGTGGATGTGTAAGTTACTTGGGTAATGTGAATTAACACCCTATGTTTTAAAAAGACCAATAGTAATTGTGGTTGGAATTACTATTTTTTTTAAATTTATTAGTGTTTAAAATTTTAAATCATGTTTTTAAATTAGTAATGGATATCAAGATGTGATATGATGATTATGGATTATGATGTACTTGGTAAATTTTAAAGGGTGAATATTTTATTTGATTTGAATTGATAAATTATAAAATTAATTGATAATTCATAATATATAATGAAAATTATAAGTAACCGTCTCGATACTTGATGAATTTTGAATGCAAAGATGAGAAATTAGATTCTATATAATATATGATACTTGGTAATTTATATATTAGAACCCATATTTCATATAGTACATGATACTTGGGAATATCAGGATGAGTGTATAGATTCCATGTAATACTTGATGTTTGGGAATTTTGGGATGAGTGATGGGATTCTATGGGAATTCCAAGATGAGTTCTTTGATTATTTTAAATAACTATATGTGGGTAAATCCATGATAATCCCCCAAATTCCATGGGAATTATAGGATGAGTGCACCGATCTATATGAAACTTCATGATATTGGGGAATGATAGAATGAGAAATTGGATCCTATGCAGTTACTATGGTTGTAATGATCATTATAGTGTGCTCAGAGACACCCCATCATTGGTCAAAGAAGTTATGAATGACTCCTGGTGTCACCATGGATCCCAATTATAAATAATTTTTTATTTATTTTTTTCAATTTAATTTTTTAATTGGGGAACTTCTTCATGCACATAATTACCAGACTAGTTATTTTAGAGATACCCTTGGTAGTTTCCTTCTGAGTTATACTCACACGCTACTTGGGCCTCTATGGATCTTGGATACCCGAGCATAAACTGTTATTGACCATAGGTTGAAATTAAAGGAAATACCTAATATTGATGAATGTTGGATTGTATGTCTAGAATGGTTTTTGATGATGAACACAGATAGGATTCACGACTAGTTTGGGATAATCTTTTAGTTCATTTTTATTTTTTTCCTTTATTTTTCATTATATATGATCCTCCCACTAGGGATCCATTTTGAAATGATTGTAATACTCTATTTTTATGGTAGTTCGATGATTAATTTATATCTTGGAACTTTCCCAATCTTATTAATGATGTTTATTTGGAATGTTTTTTATGTTTTATATTATTTATGATACTATTTTTTTTCTTTGGATAGAGGGTATAGTCTCTCCATATCATCCAATTTGACCATTTCCCCTAATTAATGTCCTCTGGTATATGAGGTTGCATTTTAGAGGTCACTTTGGGCACCAATCTAGTTATTATTTAGAGTAAACTAACCCAGGATAATAAAAATTGGTTTCAAATCAATGTATTTTATTTTGTATTAATATTTTTACATGGATTCACCCTACATGCAGTTGGGGTGGTAGGGAGGGATGGGTTTTGGGTGGTCTATCATGGGGTCGAGTCCCCAGGCCGTTTCTATTTGGGTTTTCTTATAGCATGCGTGATCCGTCATTTGACTATTATAACCAATGTTTTAATATCTAGATATGGATGGAATAAGGGAGTGACTTGTCATTAATTGGTAATGGGATAATTCCAAAGAGTTATCAACCAATATATTATGTAAATCCAATTTTCTATGGTTGGGTCTTGTTGTTCTTGGAATTTATTGTTACAGTTTTACTTTTGATTTACATTTTGAGTGAGAAAATTGATTTATGATGTTATTAGTTTAAATAATTTTCACTCTTGGACTAGTATTGTAAGAGGGTGTATGTGTTCAGGTATAATTTATGGAATTTTGGAATTTACATGACATTCATCATGCTAAGAAAATGGGATTTACCTATCATATGTATACTACCTATGATTTATATATTCCAGTAATATATATCCACTTATGGATTGAAATAATTGAGAGGGTTTGGTTATTGAAAGTATCAAAAATAACTTCTATGGTGTTTTCTAATATAATACAATGGTGTAATCCTACTTTTCCAACCCCTGGAAAAATACTTAATGTATATAAAAATATAATTGAATTCTTAAATGATGATATTGGTTAAATAGAGTGATGGTAATAAACCTATAAGGTGTTTTACCCTATAACTTATGAATGAAATTCTATTTAACTAAGACTTAGATAATTTTACATCTTGGTGACTCATGAGAAGTTTTGAAATGTAAATCTTATGAAATAATGAAGTATTAATTTTGAATTCTTTGAGCTTTTATGGTTTAAATGTGCGAACCTTATAATATTTTAAAGTCTAATATGCGTGTCTTATAAATTAATGGCACTTGAAACCATGAATAATGGAGATAATTAAAATTTAAACCTGAAAAATTTATAAAATTTAACTATTATTTATTCTTGGAATGATTGTATATGTGAATTGACCCAGTTTATGGGTAGTTGGGGAAGTTGTGAGTACCTAAGTTACACAACCCCTATGACATGAGATGCAATGAATAACAGGGATTATACCTATGATCCCTTAATTAAAATATGGGTTTGAAAGTTTTAAAAGTGTTAAGATAGACACTATGAGGGTGTTTTGGAACTTATATATATCATGCTGACCCTGATAAGGGTAGATACAGATATAAAGAGATTGAGATTATAAAAACCTCTATAATGGGAAGTGTAATAAATAATAGAGTGTTATGTCTCTTATAGAATTTAATTGATATATGTCATCAAGATCCATGCAGTATGACTATTACCAGTTCCCTTTTAGGAAAATGATATGGTAGTTTATACCATTGTATGTATACTTAATAACCCTAGAGTTGTGTGTTAGATATTCTAGATTCCACAAGACCTTGAAAGGAGAACAAGAATGTTACCCATGAGTTGTGACATGCATAAGGTGAGATGTGTGTGCTTTGAGGGAGATTATAGTGACCCTTAGATGTTACTCAATATTGTCAGATCAGTTCAATGTGACCTTCAAGGGTTATCCATAGTTCTAGTTCCTGGTATTTGGGACATTTTCTAAGGGAATGATCATTCATATGTCTAACCCTGTTAGATTTGTATTCAATTTTGAAATGTATTGGAAGTTTAAGTAATCACTTTAGGTTCTTGGAATTAATTTTGGGATGATGAGTGGTCATATGCTTTTCCTTGAAAATTTAAAGGTTTCATGAAATTATTTTTTTATATAAGAGAAGACCTAGGATGCCTCTGTCTAGTTAAAGTGACTTTCTAAGAGCATGCCATGTTTCATGGTTAGGTGTGTGAGCCTAGGGTCAATGATGCTGAACCCAAAGGATGATGAGTCATATTTTTTGAATTGGTTTTATTGGATCTTGTGACCCCTAGGCTTCAATAATATTGAGTGGTGGGGGGGGGGGCTCATTATTTTATAATAAAACTAAGTTAGTATGACTAGAGCCTATTGGAGTTGGATATGTGAAATGGGAAATATACGATTATAATTAGAATAATTTGGGTCTAATAGATGTTTGAGAAATGCAGTATTAGTAAATTCCATGATGATATTTGGTTCATGAATTATTTTTAGAGATTTGTGGTACCATGATAGGTTCGATTTGGTGAGTCCCTCTTAGAGAGAGGGGGCCTGGAAAAGTAGTGGAATTCTTGTAGATAGGGTGACTGAGGTTCTTGAGGGTTTTTTGAAAATACCATTAGTCAATGGAAGATATTAATAGGTGAAAAAGGTCTGGTGACATGGTTGAACCATATTTCCCTTGATATGAGAATCCGTGTTTGGACTGATTTGCATAGATATGAAGGTGTAAAACATGTGTTTTGATGAACGAACCTATTCAAGTTTCACTCATTTAGTGGTTTTATTGAAGTTCATGGTGGGAATTACATCTTTTACCATGTGGGGGATGTGAACCTTGTTATGAATAAAAAATATTTACTATGACAATTAATACATCCATATGAGCTTGGAACACCCTATTTTCAATGTTTCTATTAGTGAGAGAATGTGATAAGGATAGACACATATGACCATTAAGTTCGGTGATGTATGGTATATGAGATGTGTAGAATGGGTTTTTAGTTCAGTGGAAGGATGATGAGGACAATCCTATAGTAGGGAGTGAATTTTAGGTCATGATATTATGAACATCATGTATAATGGCTATGAATATAATAATATTAGTCATTTGTGATGATTTTATTTGGATTCTGGTGAGTGGGTGGATATATTTTTTAGCATTTTCCTTAGGGAATACCATAGGTAATTATTTGATATGATATTGGATGGGTTCAAATGATAGAATTGGAATAGAAATGCTTTTGGGGATCCAAGAATGTATTGGATCATTAGAATTTCAATGATTTCATTGGACATGATGGATATTTTGATCAGTGAGAGTTTTTTGGATTTGGAAATCAAATTGCGTATCGAGTATGAACTTCAGTGTGGGTGGTCGGGTTATAAAAAGTTTTCCTTCGGGATTTTAGGTCGCATGAACTTGTGTTTTAATGGAACATTGGTGGCATAAGATGGGGGTTTTGAGATAGGTTGGTTGGAGGAGGTATGACATACTTTCTTGTGTATATTTTAATAAAGTGAATTTAAAACTGCATTAGGTATAAGGTTTTTGAAATAGAGAATGCTGTTCTGGATTGAACAGTGATTTTTGGGAGAATGTTAGTGATTTTAGGCCCTATGAATTGATGATGTTAGTGTATTAACCATTTTACTCATGTTTGGTTTGTATTTTATAATTGATGGATATGGGTGATAATTAAGTAATGAGATCATTTATAACTATCGGGAAGTTTTTGTGTGATTTTAGAGTCAGCATGACTTTGATATTTGGGAGTGGCATGATGATGGGAGTTTTAAGGCACGAACTTGTGTGAAAAGTAGTCATAAGGATGATAATTCATTTTAACATATAATTTTCAGTGAGAAATAGCTAGTTCATACCAGTAGAATTGACCTATGAGGTGAGAGGTTGACAATTTGACAATTCAAGGATACCACTAGGAGTGGAACTTCATGATTGTAATAACCCAAAAACAAGCACCACAGAGCTTGTGGTTATTTTATTTTATCAGTATATAGATCCAAATATAAAGGATATAATAGTTTACTAGACTTAGGAAATTGGATACATAATTGAGTTTCACCTTACATTGAAAATAAGAATACATATTAGAAAAAATGAAAAAATTATTATTCTCCTTTTGACAATTTTATCATCCACAGTACTCCTTTTGGTTACCCAAGGAAATGGGAAAAAATATAAAGTATGATCTCAGACACTCAATAAAGAGTTTTTATAAAAAATAATAAATTAGAAATAAAACAAAATGGAATGATAAAATAAAATGATTTATTCCATATCCAATGAAATTTAGAGCATAAATAAATCCATGACCAATATAACAATGAATAGATATGAGGATATTAATAACCGATCATATAGCGATGATAGGTATGAATAAATTAATGAGTTATTCCATAGAAAATTAAACCGAGAGAATAGAAAAATATATTATAAACTTAACAATGAGAAAATTCTAAGATAAAAATAACTCAACACGGAGTGATATGAATAAAAAATGTTGGGCATCTTAAATATAATGTTAAGGCCTTATGCCAAGATATCATACATAAAGGGTAAGGATGCTCCCATTACCCTATCTTAGTTCCATCATGGCCTTGTGCCAAGACATCTTATATAAAGGGTAAGGATGTTCCCATTACCCAATCATAGTTATCTCATGAGATATACTGGTGCACTAAGGGGATATATAATTTTTTGGTCCCACCTATCATATAAAAGTCAAATGTAATCCATTTAAACTAAATAATTTCATGGAATAATGATAAATGAACGAACAACCAAAATACTTATTATAATTTGATTAATGAATAATATCAAAAAATATTTTCCCATATAAAAGAAAAATTAAATGGTCTGAAATTATTTTACCTAATCAAGAATAAATAATGATATCTAAGTGAAATACCTTAAGGAATGACAAGGTATTTCAAAATTGTGAAAATAAACACCCTTAACAAGTGAAGGATATGAGATTGTAATAATTGGGTGTTCACAATGACTAAGGTTACAAGGTGTCTAGATATATAGATACATTTATTTAAAATGGTAGGAAACAAATTCAATGATAGATAAATCCTTTATAATGGTTTTGTAAATATCATATAAATTATCCAAATAATATACCCCATGAATGTCAAACCATGTGTGCCACAATACCCATTGTCGTGCACCAGGTGATGATTGATTCAAATCCCAATATTCCATTTTTAGTGTTAATAACCATAGGTAAAAATTTTCTAGAACTAAATCCACCTATACTATCCTGATAGACATTTAATTTCTTTGAAGACCAAACACATTTAACTTTACCAAAAACTTAGGATGGTTTTATAACTATGTGATAGTCTGAGTATTACGATGAATTAAAAAAGGATATAATGAGAGGTAATAAATAAAATCCAAATTAAAACATTTCAAATTGAGTATAATACCATGAAATAATAATCATGTAATTATATTAAAATGAAATTTAAAAATACCATATAACATAGGTAATGAACTTGTAATGGAAAGATGAGGATTCACGACCCTTACTTTGACATAATAACAACTTTGGAAAAGGATATAATGAGGGAGAATAAATATACTATTATTTAAAACATGAAAAATTGAATATAATACCATGGAATAACAATCATGGAAGTATATGAAAAATGAATTTATAAAACCATATAACTAAATTAATGAGATTGAAAATGGAAAGACAAAGATTTAAGAAACCCTTACGTTAGGGGGATGATTTTTAAAGATATAAATGGACTCCTTAGATACTTGATAAAACCTTATGGGTACTATTAATTGAGATATTGAGGGATAAATCATGATCAAATTCCTTGGTGTTGAATGTTATGAGGGAATTGGGGTATTTATACTTGAGGAGGAGTGATTTTAAGGGATTAAATATTGGTTATTTTATTATATAAGCTGACCAATTGTGGGTACAATGAATTATAAACAATATTTTAACTATTAATGAGTGATAGAGGGTTATTGTATATTAAAATCCTTCTAAAACCAAAACTTACCTTCTAACCAACCAATTTTATATACACAAACCAAAAATAAGTTTTATCTCAAAGAATCCATTTATTGGTTCCAAAATTTAGATTATAAATTTATAAATTAAAATTATTTTTTAAATATTATTTTTATGTCTATTATATGAAATTTATATTAAATATTTTTTTATAAATTAATGAATCATGTTCACATAATAATGATGTCATAAATTCACAGTGCTCATTCTAATTTTCAGTTTGTAATAAAAAATTCAATTTATCAATAAATTCCCAAAAATTAAACCAAGACTAATTTTGATGTGCTGAGTCAAAAAATGATGTTTATTTTTATCAAAATACTTCTCTAAATGTGATAATTTTAATATTTAAATAAAAATCCTTATTTATTTAAAATTAACAATTTTTATGTTATAAATAACTTTTTGACCATTATAAATATTACTTAGGACTTCGCTAATTTATTTTATCTTATAAAAGTGTTTATAAGAAAATTTAAATTAATATAACATTTATTTAATACATATAAATTTATCTTAAAACACACTTTTCAAGGGAAATAAATATTTTCATAGTTAAAAAAAAATATAACCATAATTTTATCCCAACAGTCACTCAATTGAATATATATGATCAATAATAAAAATGAACAACTATATTATTGACTAATGTTCATAATTTCCATCAGTAGTGTTGTCTAATGATCAAAATTTTTTATGGACATATTTCCCTATAAATAATCCATAATACTCACTTCATAGCTTAGTACTTCATTTACAAAGGTTCTTATAAATACTTCGATAATGTTAATTTTTTTCCTAACACTTATCTTCCTTTTTATAGTATTTATGTCATGGGAAATATTCTTGGTGGAATTAAAACCTATATATTTCCTTTTAGTGAATGTATTATTCTTCAATTTGTATATCCATTTTTTATTCTAGTTTTATTAGTCCATATTTATGCATGATGTGTAATGTTCTTATGAAATATAATATTCATTCTTTGTAACACTGGGCAATTTATCATATATTATTGGAACATTAGTAAATAATGAAATAAAGTGTTTTTTTCTTCTATTGACTGTATTATATTAATAATTACACAAGTATATATATATATATATATATATAATAGATAAATTTATGGGTCATTATATTGTTGGTTTCAGACGAGTAACTCAGTGTCTCGGTGTACGAGCTAATGAAGGTTTATGCAGAGACGGTTTAGGTTTCCATAGTAGCACAACCACAACAAAAAAAGACAAGTTTTTGGTTTAGAAATTAGGGATAAATGATTCTTGAGTCTCTAACTCTCGGAAAAGACATTATATAGTGGGATGGTTTTAATACCCATCCCCTTTGAAGGTATGAGGGTGTTTAAATTTTTGTTGATCCTAGATCAAAACATTTATTTTAGTGTGTTTCAGGCATAAGAGGGATATCAAGACTGAAATGGGGGTTCAAGACATGGAGTTGGGGATAAAAAATGATGTTGCATCACCACTGGATAGATTGTATAAGTCCATTAACTAACTATTGGGCAAGGTAGTAGCTCTGTATGGGTATTAGGCTCACCATCTATCTTGTGGAGGCCAATGGCTAACCGATGGCCTCTTGTGTAGTTTTTAATTAGAGGAATCAATGTAATTTAACCTGAGGCCACCCCTATTTTTTCCTTCTTAGGATTTTGGCCCCAATTCAGTCAGTAACACCTCTCCCTCATCCTCTTATCCTCCTTTAAATTCCATTTTAGATCTCCATTACTCCTTATCCATTTCATCAATTGTTAGGTGTGATCAAGAGTTTAAAGAGAGTACCAAATTCCATTTTCCTTTTTTTATTTTAGTGTTTAGTAATCCACCTCTTTTTTTTTCAATATACACTATTTCTAGATAGTTTTTTTCTTCGATTTATCGATTTATTCCATTTTATGTGGAATCAAATTCTGATATTGGGTGAGTAAAACCTTCAAAGAATGAGGTTAGTGGTCTCTAAATTTAACCGATAATATCACCATATTTTAATCAAGTGATTCATTTTGCGGTCATACCATCTTTATCAGGAATCAAACATTTTAGAATTAATGGTTTTAGTTGTCATTGCCATAAATTAAAAATCCTTTGACATGTCCTAATCCTTGGAAGGAGGTGATACCCAATGATATTCCTTGGTAATGGAATTGAACTTAGAATTGGAAGACCAAATGGTCATATAAATGTAAATTTAACATGTTAAATGGGTGATCCCAAGAAGATTCCATATTTTTAATCTGATCCCTTTTAGGCTAATTGAATGTTATAAAATTTTAAGTGAGAAATATAGGAACACAAGACACATTGATCTAAAATTTTTAATTCGTAAAATTATGTTTAATCCTTTAAAAAGGAGAATAATGTTTTAAATTAATGATTATGAAACTAAATTTCATATTCATTGATGATATTGAAGTGAAACTTCAAAGAATTACATAGATTCTTATAAAATAAATTTGAATTATGATTTGATATTGGTTACATGAAGTGATTATTTAATTTGATTATTTTTGAATTGGAATCTAAATTTGGTAAATCACATAATTTATGTGAATTTGGCACACCACATAATTTTTTTAAATGGTAATGTATATTAATATATGATACAATGATTATGGATTATGGTGTCCTCTATAAATTTGAAATGGTGAATATTAATGTGTGATTTAAATTGATGCCTTGTAAAATGAATTGATAATTCATATTATATAATGAAAATGGGATGTACTATCTTGATACTTGATAAATTAGGAAGTTTAGTATGAGCACTCAAATTCAATAAGATATATGATAAACATGAATGTAATAATGATATCACAGATTATATATGATACATGATACTTGGGAATTAATGTATGAGAAAATAGATTTCATATGATATTTAATGTTTGGGGATGTTGAGATTAGTGCTCTAATTCCATGGGACTACTAGGATGAGTGCTTGGATTTCGTGTGACACATGATGATGGGGAATGTCGGGATGAGAACTTGTATTTCATGGGAATTATGGGATAAAAGTATATATTGTGTATGATACTTCATGATATTGGGTAATTATAGGATGGAATTTAGGATTATTTTTTGTTACAATGGTTGGAAAGGTCACCAAGACATGCTTAGAGAGACCCTAACACCGGCTGGAGTAGGTATGACCGACCTCGAGTGTCACTGTAGTGCCCATGAATTGGTGATTTTTATTCACTTTATTTAATTTCTATAATTTAATTTCATTTTCATGACCTGGCCCACCGGGTTCCACCTGGCTTAATATAAGAAGATTGTGACTTCCCCAAGACTACCTTAAATAGGCCAGGGGATGGAGACTAGCACCGAGTAGACAAATAACACATATGAGAGGAATTAACCTAAAGTACCTATACACATGAACACATCCAAAAGACCATACAATGATGAGAAATTGAAAAAAAAAATGATACTATAAATGCACGCACACTATCTATCCCACATTAGAGTACAACATAAGTACTGGAAAGAAATAAAAGGGCCTAAATAAAAACCCACACAAAATTACTAATAAAGCCCGAAATTCTCATGAGGGGACTTCTGTCAAATGAAACACTGATATACACCATGGTTTTTCTAGCCCCTCTATGTTCTACATACTCCAAGTCCTCCAAAGACTCTACAAAAAGTCTATCATCTGAATAAGACACGACATGTGTGGGTAGAGACCATGTAGGGATGAGTATAAAAATACCCAGTAGGACACCCCAAAGTCACAAAACATAAAGCATCAAGGGTAGTTATATCATTAATAAATTGGTATCTCAATCAAGATACAAGACATAAAGATAAACAAGGATAGCCCAGATATAATCATGATATAAAATAAGTATCATGTTAGGGTCACAACTAAAAATACAACCTAGGATTATATTAGATTCTTAAAGTGAATGCTCGTATAGGAGAACACACTCCACGAGACATGCTTGCACTGGTGAAACTCTACTAAGAGGTCATTATTATTGATCCAAACTTGTAATTAATCACTAGAAACATCGAGGACTCATCTGAGAAATACACTCGATTAGATTAAAACTCATCATAAATAATAGATATAGATACATAGATTGGGTGTCACAACAAGGACTCACTGGGGTATGCCTGAACATATTGTATTTATCATTTTAGATAGGGGATCTCCACCCATGTAGTGTTTTTCATGAATATTTTGAAAACCCTACTTTGGAAACACAATGGTAATGAGGATCACTCTGAGCCTCTTGGTGGGATATCAACTCTAATCCACTGAGGGGTCTGAAGTCTAATTACATAGACCAAATTCCATGCTAAACCATTAAGGGGAAATATAGAGACTAAAATCACTCTATAAAAATGGAACTCACCCACACTAGTTTGAGAGAAGGATCACACCAAACAGTTAGTCAAAAGGGGAACATGCCAAACTAAAGCTAACTAAGACTGAAGAGATAAAGGGACTCACACTATCCTTAAAGAGGTACACAACCTATATTTGGGGTACATGGTGTGTCTTCCCAACATTTAGTATTCCCATGTATTGCTATCACACAAGGTATGTAAAACTAAAAGTAAATGACATGTCCTCTCAGGGTACACGGTGTGTAGAGGTCAGCTGACACCCTACTCGTACTACCCACTCCTACCCATATACTTCATGTTTTTCTTGGGTACATTTGAACGTATCTAAGTACATGGCTCTACCTGTATACTCTAGCTATGTTTGAGTACATAGAATATTCTATGTACTTGACCCATGCCCATATATCCTCCATGATACACAACATACCACTTTCTAGAGGTCACATTGTGTATGATAGGAACCATAGAGAATGTGATCTTTAACATTTTATGTAAACCATAGTGCCACATCTAGGGGTCCCACACAGAGTGCAATTTTGGATTACACACAGTGTAAAATAATATTTGAATAACCCTATGGTTATTCCTTAATATTTATTCATTCCACCATTACCTATGAATCCACCGTTAATATTGCCCTGAGATTTTAGATCTCATTCAGCCGAGCATTACTATCATTTGTCATCAGATTTTGGCCTTCAATGCAATCCGAAATTGACCATCATCACATCACACCATCATCACATATCAAAATATAAAATTTTTCTTCAATATGAACAAATTCAACTCCATCATCATCCATCATACTTGCACCTCGATCATGAACCACACCTATAGTATCAATATGTTGCACTAGAAAACAGTTTCACAATGATTAAATACCAAGTATTCATAAAACCATGGGAAAAAGAAATTACGCATGATTAAATTGTGAAGAAATAAGGGAGAAATAAAAGAAACTAAAGGGAGGAACAACCCTTGTAAATGATCGAGTTGGAATCAATATATTTACATTAAAATGATGAATGAATTAATCAACAACAATTAAATCTACCACAAAATAAATCAAACATTGATGTTCAAGTAAATTATTGTTTGTGTAATTGATATGTATTCAATATGGGATAAATAAAGGGTATGAATCCAGATAAATAAAATGTTCTAACTTGAGTTTGGATCAATCACTGATGAAGAACTAATTAGTGTTGTCATCATTGGAAAGATCCACAAACTCCACTGTCATTGATGATCTTTATGGTACTCTGATCATTGATCCATGATCCATCCATCCACCAACTCTAGTCAATTCTATTATATAAATTCCTAGGGTTATGTATCCAACCCTAGGGATTTTATATAATAGGACTTAAATAGAGGGAGATAATTATGGAAAATTAAATTAATTAAATTAATTAATTAATTGAAAATTCCTCCCATGACCACTTTTTGACCAAACTTCTGGCACTTGCAAAGATTACGCCATTTATAGGGTAAAAACCATTCTACAAACTCAATAGAGTTATCATATTTTTGATCCAGGAATTCTTTTGGGATTTATTCCATTATTTTATAAAAAAACACATGCTTGTGATATTAGTATATTTAATATTTTTAAAATTTACATTTTAGGCTCATCGGGCCTCGAAATCTCATTCCATCTCAACACCTGGCTCAAAAAATATAACTAGATATATTTCAAATCTTTACATGGAAAAAACCAAGCCATTAAATTCTACCTAACTTAAGGATTTTTTCCCAAAAATTAAAAAAAACTCATAAGGGAGGATAACATGCTCTCAACTAGGTTTCCCACTTCCATGATCTCTCTTAAGGGTTCCCATGTTATCAATAAATACACACCTAAGAAAAACAATTACTCATTATGGGTATTATTTTATTGGTACACAAACACAACTAGGCTCCTCAAACTCCCCAAAAAGGTAACTCCACCCTCGATGTCTAGATTATCTTGGTCGACGTCATGCAATGAGTTGTGCACATGTCTCTTCGAATAAGATACATGGAAAAAAAATCACACAATGTAAGTATGGTCATGGGGTTTAGAGATACAACACTTAACTAACCCAAATGAAGTAACTGGAAAAGGGCCTATGAACTCTGAAGATGGATTTACATCCTGGAAAAATCTATGAAATACTTGATGAGAGGAGATCCCTTAGAACACATAATCATTTTATAAAACAGAAAGGTCGTTGTTATCATTCAATAAAGAACTCATGAAATTATGGTGTAGTCCTCATCTTCTCCTGGATGAACTATACTCCATAAAAACCATCAATAACACCAACTCTATGCCCACGAGCACTATCAAATAACGAATTTGACCAAAAATATATATATTTTAATCCAATTTATGTCATTTTAATCATTTACATACTGAAATTTGATATAAAAACCTTTTAAACTTTTGAACATTTTCTCTTTGGAAACCCACTTTCTCATTGCATCTGAATGACAAATTTTAAATTAGAATTTTACACTTATGTCTGTTTTATTTAGATATATGTATTCCATATTTGGAATCAAAATAATTTATATTATGTAATAATTTCAATTTTTTTACCATATTGAATAGTAAAAACAATAAAAAATAATTACCACAGTTAAGGTAAAAATGGGTTTATGGGGGGAAGGGTAACTAAAATGACAATAATTAAAATGAACAAAAACTTAAAAGTACCAATTTAATAGCCGTATTTAGAGCCTATAATTTATAATTCTATATAATACCCCATTTTGACCCTTTTTTATGTGAAAAATGTTGGTACAACTTTTTCTTTTCAAAAATTACAAGTGTGCCACTCACCTCACTGATAAAAGGCCACCCCAATCCTATCCTCTTAACACATAAAAAACTTTTTTAGGAAAATACCTACCAAAATTAATTTAAAAATTAAGACCTATCATATTATAATACTTATTTCAAGCATAAATAAAACCTAGGATGGATTTTGGTGCTTACATAAGGGGGATACCCGAAGAAGAGGTAATATTCTTGAATGAAATTTTTTATTTTATTTCTTCCCATAACTACTTAGATTATTATTATACCACGATGATATAATAAAATCATTATATTATGTACAATTAGATTTTTTATGTTACATTAATTACTTAAAACCATCTCCAATTCCATCAAATGGGTTAAAAAATCATCATTTGTGTGTACGGTGGACAACCACCTCACGAAATTGTGTCATTCATTTTTCCATTACCACCTCACACGGTTGGGTATTATGATGG
This sequence comes from Viscum album, assembly GCA_963277665.1. NCBI lineage: Eukaryota > Viridiplantae > Streptophyta > Magnoliopsida > Santalales > Viscaceae > Viscum > Viscum album. The sequence continues at coordinate 2,106,631,379 of OY728152.1, forward strand.
ATACAAAGTATATATATGTTATTTATAACATAGTTATACCTTTTTAGTCATGATATCATATATAATGTTTTTTTACTTTTCATTCTGTATGGGATACAATAACATTGCTCGTGTGTACGACCGACTACTGTATCTGGAAGTGATGTGATTTGTTTTTCACTAACTCTTTACATTGAAGATAATAAGGATATATTTAATTAATATATGTTATATACATGAAATAATTATTATATTAATGAAGTATTTATCATTATAAAAATATAATATATCATTTTCTATCATACCTTTTCACTCACTGAAAGATGATAACATCGTCCGGGTACATAATGTGACTCTATAATTTCATCACCACACTATATAGATGAAATGTATAAGTATATTTAAAGAAATAATATAATATTTATTATATTATGATAATTATTTAAATGTAAAATATTACTTACCCCTATCCATAATGATCATTTAAAAATGGAAACGTTACTCGTGGGTACGTACGACCTACCACGTACATGAATGTAGAGTACTTCATTTCCCAAAAATCATATTTTCTATTTGGTATTAAAAATTATAATTAATTTATAAATATTATAATTATTTAATAATAATAATTATTCTATAGGTTATGGAACAATTATCAATGTAATATGACTGAAAACAAAAAATCAAAAATACAAAAAACAAAGCTGTTATTAACCAAAACGTGATTTTAAAAATGAATTGTTAATAAAAAGTAATAAATGGTCATAAGTCAATCATACATGATATTATATATATAAATATGGTTCTATAATATATTTATAATGAAATTATATTTATTATATAGGATTTTTGAACGTGTTTGAAGGAAGTCGAGACTTAAGGTATGAGATTTTCGTCTCACTTTTTACTTCTGTGAGACATGTGCCATATCCATCACTTATTTATTTTATGTGGTGAATATTATTGGGACCACTTTGTGTATGAAGATTGTATTTTTTTTCAACAGTTGTCAATGCTGGTCAAAATAAAGAAGGAGATAAAGAAGGACTCCAAAGTTAATGGAGATCGGCTAAAGTGAGGATGCCTGGAGAATTATTATGAAATCATATAATTGGATGTCATTCTTGGGAAATTCTCTATGAAGTTAAATAATAAGATTGTTGAACTGATCCTAAGTTCAAAGGACTTGTGTCAAAGGTGACACATTGTTTACAACAATGAAGAATGAAAAAGTATCATCCATCTGAGGATGATTGAAGAAGAATGATGGCTGAAGAAGAAGAGAGAATGTGGAAGGGCTTGGAATTCTGAGATAACCTTTCATTTCACAATGTATCAAAACCAGAAGATGATTTGATGATATGTATTTCAAAAATATCATAAGTTAGGAGAGCTTGTGATGAAAGACTTATGAAAGAAAGGGGGAGAAACGATGCTGCCAGTCATATTCTGTTTTGATTGGAAGGAAGGATGCTAGTAGAGGACAGGGAAAGTTATAGTACTTTCCATGGAAAAAATGATGATGATAAAGGAGTTTGATCAAGGACTATATATCATGATAGTTATGGTTCATGATGAAAGTAGTTGTTTTTTGAATAAGATAGATGCCAGTGAAGCTGCATTGGTGTTCCTGCTGAAGCAAATTTTAAGGGGGCGCCATTTCCCAGTGTTTGACAATTTTTTGGGGCTAAAAATCAGGAGATGGAGAAATGTACTTCTGGAAAAGGATGTTGTGCGTGAGTTTGAGGATGGCATAGAATTTTGTGAGAAAGTCATGATTCAAGGTCAGAACATCAAAATTTGGAAAAAGCATGCAGTGTGTGAAAAATTAGGCAGAGTGCACAAAAAAATAAAGGTTGGGTGAAATAGTAGCGGGATGCACAAAATATCAGTGGGGTGCATGAAAAATAAAGGTTGCGCAAAATATTAGTAGGATGCATGAAAAATAAAGCAGTACATGAAATATTGGATTGGTACACAAAATATAGAAATGAAGTTTTTCACGCAAGAGGTGTTTCGAGATCAGAAGGTCGAAAAATGTCAAAGGCATGAGGTGCATGAAAAATTGGAGCATTGCACAAAATATGATGTTGCGCGAAAACATTTTTAGGTGCATGAAGAGGGTTTTACGCATGGATTAGTGCTTTACGCATAGGGTCAAAAATGACTATAAAAATGAGGTGAACCCCTCTCATTTGTTAAGGCTCGACACTTAGATAAATCCAAAGCTTTGACAGCCAGAAAAAATTTAAGTATAGAGTGGTTCGTGAAAAGAAGAAGTGTTGCGTGAAAAAGAAAGTGTTGTGCGAAAAAGGAAGTGTTGCGTGAAAAATGGAAGTTCTATGTGAAACAAAGAGTTACGTGAAAAGTTTTTTTGCGCCAAAAGGTGTTTTTACGTGTAAGGTTTTAATTTTACATGCAAGAATCCTAGAAGGGTGTGTGAAAAATTTGGGGGTCCCGCAAGCCTTCGATTGGTGCATATCACTCTTGAAGCAGCTTTGTGAAGAATAAAGAAATGTGAACCATTTTTCTTCACAAAGAGAAGTTGAACCGCACTCACACGGCTGGTTTTCATCACCCTCATTGTGCTTGCGAAGTAAAGAACAATTGGATGTGCAACTAAACTCACATCCGCACAAAGGAAGAAGGTAGTATACTGACACTCTCGCGTGTTGGTATTGAGAATTGAGAAAGAGATTAAGACACTGCAGTAACATTCCACATTATACTGTGTCAAAGAAAAAGAAGAGAAGAAGAATAATAACAGAGTATTCCAAATTGAATACTGATAATTATTTAGGTCAGTTAATTCATATGATGCTACGTGAGATGATCCTTAGTGTTTAAATAATCACATTGGTTTATGTGATTCTAGCCAAGAAGAGAGAAGAAGTTTTAGTGCAGTTGGTTTTTGCAATAAGAAGAAGAAAGAATAAGTCTAGTGAAGTTGGTGATGCACTAGAAAATAATAGAAGGAAAGAAGGAATAATTTCTTTCCTACTTATTTGTAAGTAACCAAGTGAAGAGCACTAGAGAAGACCAAGAGCCGAACCTACCTTTTGAATAAGGAAGAATACTATCTTCATAGGCATTATGAAGAACCATATAGAGGCTGCAAGTTGGACTAGGCCATCACCAGTCCAGGGAAGAGGACTGTTTCCCACCCCCTCTAAAGTGTAGGGAGTCACACTGGCTAGAGGATTTTTTTCTTAGCTACTACATTGTAACAACATACTACATTACAGTGGAGAATCCATGCAATGGTCATCCCCATGCATGGAAAGGACATAACTACTATTATTGAGTGGTGAACCTTGTAAAAATATTGTGTGCATATTTTTACTGCTTTCTATTATTTCATGCGACAGGGAAAAGAGAATTAGAGAATCAAGATCCTAACAGGTCAAGAGGTACAAGGATAAAAGTTAGAATTGGTTTAAAAAGTCCTCAATACTGATTTACGCCCTCTCAGCATTAGGTATATTCAAAACTGGTCCTCTTAAATATATTACTCATGAACATATTTTATGAATATTATACTTAAAATTGTTTTGATTTATATATCTATTTTATAATATCTCTTTCACAGTTTTTACTGTTCAAAAATTACCAAAGCTGTAAGGGATTTTTGACGAAATTTTCCTTCTTTGGGACATATGTTATGTTATGCACCTATCTAATTTTATGATCTGTATATATAGTCTTTTTTTTATAGGTAATATGATAAATTTATTTATTCTCATGATATTCCATGTTTCATTTCATGTTACTCTTTCACGGGTAGTATAAATCAAAGTTACCAAAGTGGTAAGGGTTTTATGTTATAATCTCATCATTTATCGGGATTTTTATGATTAAGCTTCAAATGATGAAATTATATGATATATATATTAGTAAAATAATGAATTTATTCTACTATGGTTATTAATTATATTTTCAATTAATATTATGATTTTTCAATCTTTTTTACCTAAAATAATTGACAAATTGTTTAAAAAAAGGACTTTATCTCTCTCTTCGGTCGAAAATCATGTTTCTTACAAAATCAAGGTTTCTAAGAATGGTTTAATTTTTTTTTAAAATTATTAAACTGATTTATTAAATAAATATTTAACCATATTTTAATTTTATTTCAAATTATTTTTAAAGTAATCTTCATTTCAATTTCCAAACAATGCCCATTTGGATTTTACCAAAAATGTGAAAGCAATATTTATTTTAACGTGTATGAAAAGAATAAAATTTTCTAACATCATGAAAAAATAATGTTTTAAATATTTATTTATAATATTAAAACTTTATTTTCTAGGAAAATTATTTCTAAAATGGTTTATGAATTTTATGTTTTAAAAAGTTATTTTTTAAGGAAAAGAAATTTTTCTCAAGAAATGTTTCAAATGTTTTTTAAAGAATCCTTTATAATATTTCAAGATTATTTTCAAAGAAAATGATTTGCATTATATTTTATGAATTTTATGTCCTAAAAAGTGATTTTAAAGAAAATTTATTTTTCCTCAAGAATTTATTTAAATGAATTTCAAAGATTAATTTATAATTATTCAAGGCTATTTTCAAAGAAAATAATTTCAAAAATATTTTATGAATTTATAGTTTAAAGAGTGATTTCCAAAGAAAACTTATTTTCCTCAAGAAATGTTCCAAGTGATTTATCTTTCAAAATCATTATCCATATAATATGCCATACTTCGATATAATCTGTGCTTTATTAGGGATATAAACCGATGATACTATTCATATTCTAACTCTTAATGATTTTTGAGGATAAGATGTTTATGAAACCCATTTGTATTCCATGGGTTATACAATGATAAAATGTTTATGAACCCCAATTATTTTCATGGTTTATGATATGATGAAATAATTAAATTATTATGAGGCTTTTCTATCTTCCATAGGTAATGATATGGTGAAATGTTTACGAAATACATTTCAATTCATGGGTTCTGATATGGTGAATGTTTAATGATATTGTAGAATACATATGTTTGATTTTCATTATGTGATGTTTGGAACCTATATCTCCCTCCAATGAAATTGGTTAATATTTATATCACATGAGATAGATTTTACTATAATGGGGAGTGAACTCGGTTCAGTAAGGGAATTTTTCCTTTATGATGGTCTTGGGAGTAAACATTGACTATTATGATGGTTTGGGGAGTGAACTCATTCCACTATGATATCCTTAACAATGAGTCATGACTATTATGGGAATGATTTTCTATGCCTATGTGTATACCAAAAATATATTTCTTATGCCAATGTTATTCTCTTATAGCTCATGTTCATTTATTTCATTATGATTCATGTCATATGAACTACCAATATTTATACAATGACTCAATATTATGATCTTTGATATACAGGGTATGATTTCCAAATGTTATTATCATGTTCTCATAAACTTATTTTCATGTTATGCTTATATATCTACCTTGTTTACCCTTACTAAGCTTATGAGCTCACCCTTTCTTATGTTTCCTTTCCTCAGGTTATGAAGAAAGGTTTCACGTAGGGTATTTTTGGGAAGAGTACTAAATAAGAATATATTTATGGGATATATTGAAGATATTTCACCAAATTACGAGGTTGTGTACCTAGTTTGCAAACACACTAATCTATTATGGTCCTTAGGCATGTCTTTGTGTAATTTATTGAATATTCATCTAAACTGATGTAATATCTATGTATAAAAATCATGGGTCATTATAGTTAGCATCATAGGAAAGGTTTAGTTATCCTTTAGAAACAAGGATGATAAAACTTTAGTGATATCCCAGGGGATAAATCTATGGATATATCTAAGAATGTAATTATGTATAATTCTATGTATGGGTCAATGTATTAGAAAATTTTCTTGAATTTTGTTAAAGGATAGTGCAAGTGGTTTTCAAGAAATTACATCCCTGAATAGATACCACAAGTGGATGTGGATCTGTCACATATGTACCTAGGAGTAGTAACCCTAAAGGGCACATTGAGCTTGACTCAATCTTCACCTGATGCGTGAAAACTGTCCTTGCTTCATAGATGGTTTAAAACTCCCATTTGATATTCTTTTTAAATTTACAAACTCTTTGAGAACCATCTTGAAGTATTTAAATAGATTAAGACTATGAATGTCCTAGGATAAACCCAAGGTTTCATAGATTAATTTTTTTTCATTATTTAGACATACTATAGGTGATTTTTTTCATGATTATCTAGTTTTCCACTATGATTATTGTTTCTCACACTATTATTTTTGGTTTTAGTCAATAGAGGGAACCAGGAGGAACTATTTTAACATTGAATGTGATAAAAAATTTAGTGATGAGAATCCAAATGTGATGATGATTAGAGTGAATAATATTGTGATTATTACTAATATGTTATTATGGAACATGATTAAAAATGTTCAACTTAACCAAATATTGGAATCACCAAAGTAGAGAAGGATAGAGTTTATTGAGAGTTCAGGTAGTGGAGACCATGAAGGAAAGATGATTTAGTTTCATATATGTCAATAATGTGGGAAGAATCACTCAAGGGAATGTATCAATGGGTGTAGAAGATGTTTTTGTGTGGAAAATAAGGAAACAAAGTAAGTAACTAAAAAGTAAAAATAAAAAGTTCAGTTATTGAAATGGATGAGAATAATGGTCTCCCTAAGGTATCATTGATTGTTTAATGTTTTAAATACGGAAAGTATGGTTATTATGAAAACCAATTCCCTAAGGTGAAATATCATGAATAAAATCATCAAGGTTATATGAGTAATGGTTATATTTTTGTTAATGAAGAGACTAAAAATGAAATATCAAAGGAAATAAGTGTTAATGAATAATATGGCGATTCTTAGTTAATGGTTTGAGAGCTAAGTGGGATAATTGAAGTATTAATTTATTGGAATTCAAGTATTATGTAATACTAATCATTAAATATATAGGGATTGTTTAGTATAATTATTTTTGTTAATGATTTTAAAAAATGTGTTAAATGTTACTGATGGAATAGAAAAGTGATTTAATGGAAAGGTGGTATTTTTATTAAGTGAAGATAACCATTAATATGTTTTGGAAGTTAAGATAATGATGTTGGGATAACGAGATGCTGGATACAAATAAGTAAATTGGATAGTATTTATGTCCTTGGAACTGATTAATGAGTTGTTAAAAAAGGGTTTTATTCTATCCTTGATAAAGTTTACACCATTTTAGGATTTAAGGAACATATCCAATAATCTATGTTTTCTATAAGAAATGTGTAATCATATATGTTTTAATTAAGTTTTTATGGTAATTTAGTTTATTACCATGTTTCAAGAGAATACATGATAAATGTATTCACATGTTTGGTATGTGATAATCAAGATCCACTTTATGATATATGGGGGAATTATGTTAGGACTATTTTTTGAAATTTGGAAACACTCTATAAATTTTTAGTTTTATAAGGGTTTTAGGGTTAACCATTTATGTAATGATTTAATTTAAACTTTGAATGATGTTTTAGATATTAATGTATTACTTAACCATATAAATATTTATCAAAATTGGATAACTAGTTATAACCTTATTTTTAAACTATATACAGAATTAATGAATTATTATTCTATTTTGGATCCTATTAAGTGCTTTATACATGAAAAATTTATCTCTTAGAGTATGATATGAAGTGGAAATTGATCAAGTAATGACTAAAGGATGAAATTGTGCCTATAAAATAAAAAGATATCAATTAAGTAAAATTTAATATGTTATTAGTGTATATGGAAAATTAATTTCCAAAAATTAGGAAAAGAATATTGAAATACATTTTTTCCTCTTATCACCATTTTTGATGATATACACAAATATTATCATGCCTCTTTGTTTTATGACTTTGTGGCCGTCAACTTTCCCCTGACCAGGTTCTCTATCACTCTCCATCGGTATTTGGGTGTTTTCTTCTCTTCTATATCCATGTTATCACTTACCAAATATGTCCTCCTATTTATAAATCTAGTATTTATCATTATATATGACTTTATCACACCCCTTTCTATTTTTCAATAGGATGCCTCATTAACCCTTTTTCTGATGTGGGTTTCTATGAAGAAATTTTCAAATGTTAAAGTTTTGATGACCGAGATGAATTTATAGGGAGAAATTAATTTTAAGGGTGGTATAATGATACACACTAAAATTTTAAAACATATTTATTTTTCAAATGAATTTAATCTTTTCAATATTTTTCATTATACATAGAACAAAGTTTAGCTTTCATTACACGAAACACTATGTTTTAATGAATCGTGAATTACTATTAAGAAATTATTATTTAATATGATATATATCACCTAAAAATTGGAATTTAGAGTATGAATAGGATTAAATAAACTAGGATAATATATTTTTCAAACATGTATATAAAATTAATTATTTGGTGAACATTTAATTGAAAATGAAAATAAAATAAAACATTTTCTGAAAAACTATTTTTATGTTAAGAATTTTTTTATACCTAAATAAGATAAAAAAACTTTTGATGAATTATTTTCATGAAATTTATATAGTATATATTTAATTAAATATTTAACATTCATATTATGTATTTTCTAGACAAGAGATAATAATAAATCCAATTTTACTCTTAAAAAATGTATTTTTCTAAAAAGAAGTTTTGTCGCCTTTTGTGCACTCATTTTTAAGAATAACTTTTGAAAGTTTAGAAAATTTATTCGAAAAAATAAATTAATTTTTTTTAATAAGAATATAAAAATTAGGTTAGGATGAATTTTTGGTAATTTTCTGAAAATATTATTTTTTTGATGAATCGTGAAAATACTAAATTTTAGTTGAAAACTACCTTTTTGTTTAAATTATTTATAAATTTAAAATATAGTTTAAATTGTGTTTAAATTAAAATTAGTTAAATTATATATATATATATATTAGTCTAATTTAGGTCATTGGAATTATTTTATATTGAATTTTGATATAAAAACCTTGTAAACTTTTGAACATTTTCTCTTTGAAAACTCGCTTTCTCATCACATTTGTGAGACTAATTTTAAATTAAAATTTTAAAATTATATGAATGGAATTTGGGAAAATGGATTAATTATTTGGAATCATAATAATTTATATTATATAATAAAATAAACTTAAATTATTACCATAATGAATAGTAAAAAAAGTAAAAATTATTTAACACAATTAAGGTAAAAATTGGTTTACCGGGGGATTAAACTCAAAAGGTATGGGTTAAAAATGACACAAAACATGTAAAAAACTCATTTTAGGGACATATTTATACCCTATAATCTCTATTTCTTGGGAATAATCCATTATGGAGCCTTGAGGTATGTGAAAAATGTGGGTACACCTTTTTATTTTAAAAATTCACAAGTGTGCCACTCACCTCACTTATAAAAGGCAACCCCTCTCCTGTCATTTTCACAACTTGAAACCATTTTGTTTAAATAAATACCTAAAAAAACTACTTAAAAAATTCTTTAATCTCATCCTATAAGACTTACTTTTTGAATAAATTCAAATTAGTAAGGATTTTGGATAAAAAGTAAGGTGCATACCCGAAGAACCACATATTTAAATTATTATTAAATAATGATGATATAATAAAATCATTATATTACATATAATTATATGTCTTTATGGTAAGTTAATGACCTAAAACCATCTCCAATTCCACCAAATGGGTTACGAAGTCATCGTTTGTGTGTTTGGAGGACTACAGCCTAACGAACTGATGTTATTCATTTTTCCATTAACACAACTAGAGGATGGAAATAATTATAGATTTATTATATATATATATATATATTATTTATGATATTACTATGACTTTTGAATTATTATATTACTCACTAAAATATGATAATATCATTCATGTACATGTGAACTACCGCCAACATGAAGCGGCGAGACTCTCCCTTTTCATCACCACATCACATGGATGATATATATATGATTATTTAAATAAATAACAATGTATTTATGATAATATGATAATTATGAAAATATAAAATACTACTTACCTCCTTTCCATAATGATCGTTTAAAAATGGAAATTTTACTCAGGTGTACGTACGACTTACTGCTTCCATGATCGAAACATACTTCATTTCTCAAAACCATGTTTCATGATTGGTATTAAAATTATATATTACGTATAAATATGATAAATATTTTGTTATTATTATTATATAGATTATTTATCCATGATCAATGTAAGATGAATGAAAATAAAAAATAAAAAACATATACAAAATGCAAAGCGGTAATCACCCGAAACGTGATTTTAACAAGGAATTGTTAATAAATATATAATAAATGGTGATAAGTAAATCATACATGATATGATATATATATGGTTATATAATATATTCATAATAAACTTTAATTTTTTATAAATTATAAATGAACATGTATGAAGGAAGTCAATACTTAAGGTATGGGATTTTTTCCTTAATTTTTACTTTTGTGAGAGACACACCACATTAACCAATTATTTCATTTATATAGTGTATATAATATCTATGAATGTATTTTTTGATGATTATATATAAAATTATATGTATTTAACTATCCATTTTAGTATCTCTCTTTCACGGTGTCTACATGTCAAAAGTTACAAAAGTGGTATGATATTTTTATCTCAATTTTCCCTCTTTGAGACATATGTTATATTATGCACCTATATTCTATAATTAAGTGTATATACATACCCATTGATAGGTAATATCATGAATTTATTTATTATAATTATTTTATAAGTTTCATTTAACATTACTATTTCATGGGGCTATGCTTTAAAGTTACCAAAGTGGAATGAGTTTTATGTTACAATCTCATTATTTATCGAGATTGCTCATGATTATGCTTACAATGATGAAATAATATTATCTATATCTCAAGAAACTCATGAATTTTATTCTAATATGGTTATTTATGATATTTTAAATTAATATTACCATTTCCCACTCTTTGGTACTTAAAATAATTAATAATTGTTTTAATAAAAAACAGTTTTATTTCTCTTTTCAGTCAAAAACTCTTTTTCTTCCAAAAACATGTATTATAAAAATGTTTTAATTTTTTTTAACATTATCAAAATGATATATTAAGGAAATTTTTACCAATGATTTAATTTTTTAACAAAATTTATTAAATTGTATCTTCATGTTGTATTTTGAATAACTTCCCTTTGGATTTTACCAAAAATGTGGAAGGAATATTTGTTTTAACTTGTATATAATGAATGAAATTTTCTAATTTCATTACTAAAAAATATTTTAAATATTGATCTATAAGTTTTAAATTTAAATTTTAAAGAAAAGTATTTCCAAAATCTTATATGAATTTTATGTTTTAAAAAATTATTTTCAAAAAACTTTATTTTCCTCAAGAACTGTTTTTAATTATTTTTAAAGATTGAATTATAAGTTTTCAAGGTTATTTTAAATGAGAACTATTTCCAAAATATTTTCTAAATTTTATGTTTTTAAAAGTTATTTTCAAATAAAATTTATTTTCCTTAATAATGGTTTTAAATTATTTTCAAAGATTACTTTATAAATTTTCAAGGTTATTTTCAAAGAAAAGTTATATTAATCAAGAAATGTTACAAGTGATTTATCTTAAAAAAGATAATTATCTCTCGAATAAGAAATCCTTTGATATAATCTATGGTTTAATAGGTATATGAACCAAAGATTCATTTCTTATTCTTAATATGAATGGTTTATTATGAAAATATTTTTATGAAACACATTTTTATCCTATGTGTTATACCATCATAAAATGTTTATAAAAAACACTCATTTTCATAGGTTATGATATGATGAAATTTTGAAATGATTGTGAAACCTACCATTTTTTGATAGGTAAGGATATGATGAAATTTTTACAAACCCCATTTCATTTCATTTGTTAAGATATGATGAATGTTTTATGATCTTATATCACACAAATTTATGATTTTAATTATACGATGGGTGGGAACTATGTCTCCCTCAATTGCATGGGTAAAATATTTGCATCTCATGATATATTCTTGACTATAATGGGGAGTGAACCTAGTTTAGTAAGGTACTTTGTCCACTATCATAGTCTTGGGAGTGAAACTTTACTTCTGTAATGGTTTGGGGAGTTAACCCATTCTACTATGATAGAATTAGTAGTGAACCTTGAATACTATGGAAACTATTTTCTATGATTATGTGTATTCCACAAATCTATGTCTTATTCCAATTTTATGCTCTTATGGATCATATTATTTTATTTCCATATGATTTGTGTCATATGAACTACTAATCCTCATTCCAAAACTCAATATTATGATCTTTCATATACATGGTATGATTTTGAAATGTTATGTTAATTTTCCCATTCCTTTAAGTTCATGTTATGCTTAAGTATCTTTATTTTATAACCTTACTAAGCATATGAGCTCACCCTTATGTTTTCTTTCCCCAGTTTATGAATAAAGGTTTCAAGTAGAGTATGTTTGTGAAGAGTTATAAAAGGTAAGATATTTATGGAATATGTTGAAGGCCTTTCACCAAATTATGAAATTGTGTACATAGTATCCAAACACACTGAACTATTAGGGTCCTTAGAAACATGTTTCTTTAATGTACTGAATGTTCATCTAAAAATATATAATATCTATGTATGAAAATCCTAGGTCATTATGTGATTCATGTACTAATATTTTTCCTACAACTAACATATATATGTACCGAGTCAATAAGAAGGTTATCGGAGTCTTGGTGAATGGATATGTTGGCCGCCACACCAAAACCAGACCCCCTATCCTAAAACCCAAACTTAAAAAACTATAAAAATTTTCAATAAATCCCAAATAATACCTCACTACTATAAAAAAAATCTAAACTCATGCCTTAGGATGAAATCCTATAATACAAATTTTCCATGACCTGGCCCACAAGGGCCTGCCTGGCTAGTGATATGCTGAGTGTGACTACCCTAAGCTTCTCTCTAATAGGCCAAAGTCTAGTAACCAGTGCTATGTAGGAATACTACACATATGGGAGGAATTATCCTAAAGTACCTGCACACACACACACACAACCAACCCCATATAATGATGAGAAAGTAAAAAATAGATAATACAATAAATGTATGAAAAAACTCTATCCCACATCAAAGTATGACTTAAGTAATGAAAATTAATAAAAGGGGCTAAATGAAAACCCACCCAAAACTAGTAATAAATTTTTACCTACTCAGGAGAGGATTTCTATCAAATGCAACACTAGTGTACACCTCATTCTATCTATCCCATCTATGCTCTACCTACCCTCAGTCCTCCATGTAATTGAAAAAATGTCTTTCATCTACATAAGACATGATATGTGTGTGTAGATTCCATGCAGGGGGGATTATAACAATAACTAATAGGAAACCCCAAAATAACCAAACATATATCATAAACTGTAGTCATATCATAAAATACACTGGTATGAAAATCAAGATATGAGACATAATGATAAACAATGATAACCAAGATATACTCATAATAGACTCTAAGTCTCAGGTTAGGGTCACAACCACAAAGCTAGTATATGATTCTAATAGAGTATTTAAGGGAACTCTTGTTTGGTATAACTAACTCCATGATCCATGCTACTACTAATGACACTCTACTAAGAGGTAATACTCATCAGGCCCCACCTAGAAGTAATAATTGGAAACTGAGAGGTCTCATTTGAGAAACACACTCAATTGGACTACAACTCATTTGAAAGAATAGATATCGACACTTAGATAGGGTATCACACCCAAGGATCACTAAGATATGTATGAGCCTTATATATTTATTATTTTGGATAGGGGATCGCCTCATGTTTAGTGTTGGTTATGAAAATTTAGATAACAATACCTAGGAAACATAAAGGGAATAAAGGTTTCTCTGGGATCTTGGAGGGATAGCTGGTCTAATCCACCAAGGGGTCTAATGTATGGTACCCTATACCAAATGCAATGCTAAAACATCATGGGGGAATACTAAGACTAAATTAAATCCAAAAAAAGGAACTCACCCACACTAGTATAAAAGATGGAACAAACATAACTATTATTCAAAAGGGGAATGAACCCCACTAAAGATCATCTAGAAAGAAGAGAGAATGAGACTCAACATATCTTAGAATAAGTATTTGTCTTGAATTGGGAATATGATTCATATCTTTACAACCTCTATTCTTCACATATCTCACTATATCACATGATATGTAAACCTCGAATTACATGTTGTGTCCTCTTAGGGTACACAACATGTAGAGGTCATTTGACACCTTTACCGTGCCAACAACTCATGCCCATATACTTTAGGTCATACCCGTGTACACCTGGCCATGTATGAGTATATAAATCAGCCCATGTACTATGGATGTGTCATAATACATGTGTTAACATGTGTACATGACCCGTGACTATGTATTGTTCAAGATACATAGAATTCCTCCCACCAGAGGTCACATGATATGTGGTAGCTGTAACATCCCGAACCGAACCACCATGTATGAGCCTGATGCTATGTGACCTCATGTGGTTCTCCACATAAGCAAGAGGATTCAAACTTGTAGGGAGGGTCTAAATATGATAGATAGGATACTATACCCTTTGTACCATGTCATCGAGTAGGACAATAGTGAACTATAACAAAACAATGAATAAATAAACAATGTAAAATGAGAAAACTGAATAATGACATACATATAAAAATATCTCAAAACATGGTAAGCCTGTTTAGAGTGTAAGAAGTAGTTAAATATAAGAAACATAAATAAATAAACATCTTTGCGGTACCCTGATGTTTGTCCTAGTCTTCTCCAGTTCCATACCGCTTAACTATTCACCATTGTGCATTTTCCCTTCATTGAATCTTTGGTTGTGGAATCTATAAGCTCATTGAAATACTTGAGTAGGGTGTGAGTAAAAGAATCAGTAGGACACCACAAATTTATCTTTACCATAAGTTCACTATCACACCCCAAACCTCTTTAAATCATTTTATTATTATTATTATTATTATTATTATTATTAATATTATTATTATTATTATTATTTCTTGGCTCTGGTTAGCCTCGTCAAGGTGCGGGTTGGGTGATGGTCTCAATATTTTTACATTTAATAATTTTGGTGGATTTAGGACTATGTGTGGGAATCACACAGTTGGCAGTAGCCGCACGGTCGGCCTAGGTTCCCATTATGTATTCTAATGTTCAAAATAAATAAATTTTTATGAAAATAAAACAAATTTAATGCTTAAAGTATAATAGTAATAATAGTAATAATATTATTGAGGTAGATGATGGAATTATTATTATTATTAAAAAGGTTATTAATGTTTTTTTTAAATTTTTATTAATATTATTATTTTTTAATCGTTACAACTATTATTATTTAAGATAATGAAATTATTATTATTATTATAGTTTTTATTATTATTAAAATTATTTTTTTATAAACAAAAAAAATAAGAGAAACCCTGGGGGGATCACCCCCCTCTCTTTCTACCACGATGCAACACACCCCTCACTGGGTTCTCTCCTCTGCCCGGACAAACCCACCCCAACACCCCCGACTGTCTTCCCTCATGCGGTCAACCCCAACCTCCCCAACCCCGACACGCTACCCTCCCTTCTCCCTTTCTCCCCCATGACGCCTCCTCCTCACCCCCTCTTACGTTACACCCATCTCCCGCATCACCCCTACCCACACCGTCCCTCTTCCCCAGCCAACCGGTAGTGGAATAAACCCACTTGCACATTCCACACTCTGGCTAACCAACCCCCTACGTGCTCTGCGCTCTGGCCAGCTGACCCCCTACTCTAAAGGACCTACCCCCTAATGTTCTTATTCAGGATCCAAGTATCACTGAGAGGGGGAGGGGTGAATCAGTGATATCCTTTTCTTTTTATGTTTCCTTCGTTAAAAAAAACCTTCACCTCCTCTTAAGGAGTTTCTTCCCTACTGAACACACACAACCATAGGAACACACGATTTACAAGGTTAACTATGCAACAAGAGTAGCTACGTCCTTGGTATGGTACGAAAATATTACATTACACACAATGCACTAGAAAATAATCCTTTGATGTGGAATACAATGAGTAGGATATAACCTTACACTCGTGTAGCACTTGGAAAACAATCCGCAAGTGTGTGTGCACCCTCTTAGAACAAATAGGAAATTATAGTATTTTAGTGCTTCTTTACAATTGAACAGTTGTATTCTCTGAAGTAGAAATATTCACTTTCCTACCCAGAAGTTGGTAAGAACTCCCATACGCACAACTGAATGTGTGCGAAGACACCAAATTTTTCACGCAACCTTTAGGGTTTCTTGCACGCAATTAAAATGGCTTGCGCATAAAAATTCCCTTTTGGCGTGAAAAACATTTTTCACGCAACTTATTTTTTCCGCACAACTTTCCACTTTTTGCGCAGCTTCCCACATTTTCACACACCAGATCTCGGGATTTATTCTAAGTGTCGAGCATTGAAAAATGATAGGGGTTCACCTTGTATTTATAGTCCTTTTTAACTCCACGCAAAAAACACTAATCTACGTGTAAACCCCCCCTTCATTCGCGTAAAAACTCTTTTGCGCGATATCATATTTCGCACAATGCTCTAATTTTTCGTGCACCTCACGCCTTTGCCATTTTTCATGATTCTGATCTCGAAACACCTCTTTCATGAAAAAATTTATTTTTCTATTTCGCGCACCAATCCAATATTTCGCGCACCGCTTTATTTTTCACACAGCTTGCTGATATTTCACGCATCCTGCAAATATTTCATGCAACCTTTTTATTTTTTGCGCACCCTGCTGAAATTTCACGCATCCCAAAAATATTTCGTGCAACCTTTATTTTTTCATGCACCACACAAATATTTCACGCACCACTTTCCTTTTTTGCGCACCTCCCTTTTCCAAAAACACATATCTTCATTTTCCAATTTTCAGGCCCAAAAATTTGGCAAACACTGGAAAACGACGCCACCTTGAATTGTTCTTTTGTGCTGCCTCCAGATTGTCCGTTATTTTGTCATTGTTATCTTCACTGTGTCCCATAACCATTCTTTAGCTTTCATCACGAACTCCACTATCATGATAGATATCCTTTGATAGACCATATTTAGCATCGTCAGTACTACAATGGTACGTACTGAAACTTCCCTATCTTCTAGCAGTATCACTCCTTCAAATCAAAATGGTATATGACTGGCATCATCATTTCTCCCCCTTTCCATCATAAGGCTTGCATCAAAAGTTATTCTAACTTATGATATTTTTGAAATACATATCAGCAAAGCATCATCTGGTTTGAATTTATTTACAAAGTGAATTTATTTGTCTTCTTTGACAACAAAAGACTACACTCTGCAAAGCTAACTCTTCAAACTTCCTTCTCCATCCAACTTGGTACCAACAATCTCCCACTTTGGATTTTGTTGTCAACCAAGATTCATAAATCACTGAACTTTTTAACCTTATGTAATGTATTACTTATCTACAATTCTAAGACTACGTGAGCTAACTCATTATAGGAAACAATAATTTTTGACAGCTAAAACCATGCTGTCCAAAAGTAGTGACTATGAAATCTCATGATCATATCTCCTAATCCTTCTTTATAACATATTTAAAGCTTCTACGTCAGCATCATTCACTTCCTCAACTTTCCTGGAATACAAAAACATTTTTTCCTACAACTACTCCAATAAATAGTTAGAATAGTTCACACACATACATGCTGGATTCACAGCTTACCCACAACTCCTCCTTTATGCATGCTTCCATAAGGATAGATTTATGAATCAATTCTCTCCCTTGAAAACACTATCCAAAGGTAGGATGAGAGAGGGGACAGAAACACGTACCTTAACCTTGATGATAAGGAGGTTGGACACCCATGTTCAACTTCAATTTTGCAAATGGTTCCTTCGGTAACAGTTTTGTGAATATATCAGCAAATTTTTCAGATGTAGGAATGTACTCCAGCCTCAATTCATTATTATACACCTACTCTTTGACGAAGTGGTACTTAATATCAATGTGTTTTGAATGAGAATGTTTTACTAGATTTCTTGTAAGATTGATTTCACTTTGATTATCACAACCCAATAGCAATGGTAGTTTTACTTCAACAAGTAGATCTTCCATCTGAGTCTTCATCCACCTTAGTTGAGTTGTATCTTGAGTAGCAGCAACATACTCAGCATTAGCTGTGCTAAGAGTTACTGCTTATTATTTCTTGGTATGCCAACTAACACAAATTTTCCCCATAAAGAAAACTCCACCAGATGAGGATCTTAGATCATCAACATTTCCTGCCCAATCAGCATCAGAATACCCGAATAGTTCAATATTTCCTGAGCCATAATACCTGATTCCAAATTTTTTTTGCCTTTGATATATCTGAGAATTCATTTTCCAGCAATCAGATGTGATTCTTTAGAAGCACTCTGAAATCTTTCACATAAAGTGACAACATAGACGATGTCGGGTCTTGAGGTAGTCAAATACAACAGACATCCAATCAGCTTTTGAAACTCTTTCAGATCAACTTCCTTGCCTTATCCATATTTATAAAACTTAGTTCCCACTAAAATTAGTGTGGAAATTGGTTTTGAATTTTCCATGCCAAACTTCTTCAGAAGTTCCTTAGTATACTTTTCTTGGGACAGAAAAACATGATTCTTCTTCTGTGAAATTTGTAGCCCAAGAAAGTATTTCATTTCACCCAACATGAACATCTCAAATAACTTATTCATCTCCTCAGAAAATCTTTCACATGATCTTTCATCATTCCCAGAAAAGATAATGTTATCAGCATAAACAATAATGATCAATGAAAACTCTTAACACTCTTTTATGTAAATATTTCTATCAACTCTGCCTTTCTTAAAATTCATCTTCTTCAAGAGTGTATCTAATTTAGAATACCATGCCCTCAGATCCTGTTTTATCCCATACAAAGCCTTCTTCAACCTGCACACATAACTTTCATCCTTTCCAATAAAAAATCCACAAGTTTGATCAATGAAAACTTCTTCGTCAAGGTCACCATTCAAGAATTCATATTTTACATTCATTTTAAAGATTTTGTATCCTCATTGTGCAGTAATAGTAAGAACGATTTTGATTATTTATAATCTTTCCATTGGGGCAACTGTTTCATCAAAATCAATGCCTTAAATTTGTGAATACCCTTTAAAAACCAATCTTTCTTTGTTTCTTATTACTTTTCCTTCTTTATTCAGCTTGTTCTGAAAAATCCAATTTGTACCAAAAATGTTCTTATTGTCCGTCTTGGGTACAAGTTCCCAAGTATAATTCTTCTCAATCTGATCAAGCTCTTAATTTATAGCATGAACCCATTATGGATGCTCAAATGATTTATTTACATCATTTGGTTCAACTTTCGAATAAAGAGAAGTATGTGATATAACACTCGTTGTTCTTCTTGTTTGAACCCTATGATGTTTATATCTAATAATGTTATGAGCCTGAACTTGTTTCCTCAGCCTAGGATGAGTTTCTTGAACTTCATCCTTATCACTCGAGATTTATAAGTCAGATTCCTCTTTTTGAGTATGATTAACACAGTCTGAAGCATTATCAGAATTTTTAAGAAAATCTTCTCTATCCTACTCAACTTCCACATCAACATATGACTGGTTTTCTTTCTCAACATTTTCAATAACTTTTACATCTGAAGAATCAATAATTCTTCATTTTTCTTTGTTGAGGAATCTATATCCTATTCCTTCTCAAGTATAGCCAAGAAAAATTCCATCATCTCCTCTTTGATTAAACTTTCCAAGGTTTCCACCTTTCTTCTTTATAATGCATGGACTCCCAAAAACTCTCAAGTGTTTTAGACTTGAAGTTTTTCCATAGAACATTTCATAGGGAGTCATATATGAGTTTGGCCTATAAAAACATCGGTTCTGAATATACACAACAGTTCTCATGCCCTGCCTCCAATAATAATGGGAAATATTGTGTTCAAGTAACATAGTTCTCCCCATTTTCACCAGACTTCAATTTTTTCTTTCTGCTACCCCGTTTTTTTGAGGTGTGATGGTGAATTGAACTCATTCCGAATTCCATGTTTCTCAAGGTAACTTTTAAAATCATCATTCTTATACTCTCTAACATTATCAGTTCTCAACTTATTCACTGAATACTCACATTCGTTTTCTCCTTTACTCCTGAAACTCTTAAACATTCTCAGAGCATCTGACTTATGTATCATGTACATACCACAAGTAATACGAGTAAAGTCATCAATGAAAGTAATGAATTACTTATCTCTATTTGTATATGGATTGATAATTGGTCCACAAATGTCAGAGTGTATGAGTTCTAAGGGTTGTTTTGTACTAATTTCAACTCTCTTATGCATAGAGTTTGTAATCTTCCCTTTTTCACAGATAGTGCAGCACCAATCTCTTCTTCTTGATAAATATGGAATATCTCAGACACTATCTCGTGTTGCTAACTTGCACTTATTTCTCTGACACATATGTCCAATCCTTTTATGCCATAGCTGATTTTCATCCAACATGCCCATATAACAGGAATTTTGTACCTCACCAACTTGGAACAAGTTCCCTTTTGTATGTTGGCCTCTTGTAACTACCTTTCCATCATTTTCACTTTTCAAAACGAACCCATCTTTTCTAAAGATAACTTTGTTTCCATCATCACAGAGTTGTGAAACACTCAGAATATTATGTTTCAACCCATCAATATATAATGTTTTCAAATATTTTATTTTTTCTTTCCCGATGATGGATGATCCAACAACTTTGATCCCCAGATATTCATCATTTCCAAATGTAACTATTTCATCTTTGAAGTCTTTCACATTCTTCAGCAACTTTAAGCCTCCTGTCATTTGAGAAGAACACCCACTATTAAGAATCCATGGACTTTATCATTTGGTATATTTCAAGGTGGTTTCAACAACAAGAGATTTCTATTCTTTCTTTTCATTCTTCACCTACAACTTCCAAGATTTATTAAGAACCTTTTGTTATTCTGGAAACAAAACAAGACATCCCTTATCAAGATGTCCAGGATATTCACATATTTCACATATAGTTTCTAATGGCTGGAACCTATTTTCAATTTTCACAATAGACTTCTCAGAATTCTTCATAACTTTCTTCTCATACTTCTCATTTTGAGAGGACTGACTCCCCCTAAAATCTTTTCTTCCATAACTTGTGGAATAGTAGTAATGTTGTTGATTGAACCAACACATGTTTGCAGTATTCCTAAATCCACCACAATACCATTAGTAACCATAGAACAAATATTTACCTTTGAAACTTCTATAATGACCGGAGTTGTGAACATGATTCTCAAAAACCTTCTTAATAGAACTCTGCTGACCATAAACCTTCCTATTTTCAATCGTAAATTTCTTCTTCAGCTCATATTTTTGTTCAGTCTTATCGGTACCACAAGTATTAGAAATCATCATAGACTCAATATTTTTATGTACTTATAATTTTTCAACATTGAGGACTTTGGCTACATATATACCCTTTCCAACTTTATTCTTATTAGAACCAGATCTATCTTTCCTCTAAAACTTTAAAAGTAAATTTTTTGATCCTTCTTTGGTTAATTTTTACTAGAACATTCACCAAATTCCGAGATAGATTATTTGAAACTAATATTTATTTCTTTAGCTTTATAAAGTTTCTGTTGGAAAAGTTCCAACTCTTATTATTTTTCCTTCAGCTTTACTTCAAGATGATCATTAAGATTCTTTACATTCTGAATTGAATTCTTCAGATCATCAATATCCTTTTCCATCTTTATTTTCTCATCAAGAAAACATTCTTGATTGTTTAATGTGGAATTTTCATTTATCAAATTATTTTTTTCCTTCTCAAGCCTTCTAATCTTCCTCAAACATTCTTTCAACTCTTCTTTCAGATGATATTAAAGTTGAGTTTCTTATTCTTCAGAACTACTGCTCTCGTACTCTTCATTATTCACTACAACAATAAAGATATTCTCTCTAGTTCTTCCAGCAAATATTTTCTCAGATTCAGCTTCTCTATCTTCTTCATCTTCATCTTTAGAAAAAAAGATTCTTCTATTTGATTTGAATGACTCTTTATCCTTCCCCTTTGAAAAATACTTATCTCTTTCTGATTGTTTCTTCCACGAACTTCTTATCCTTCTATCATCATCATCACTATATTCTTCTTTATTCTTTTGAGGATAGTTAGCCGCAAAGTGACCAACAGATCCACACTCAAAAAATTTCAAGGGAAGTTTACCCTTGTATTTTCCTGTACCTCTTTTCAAATTCTTAGAAAACAAGGATAAAATTTCATCAAATTTTTTACATAATGCATCTTCAGAATTGAATTCACTTGCATCATCTTCAATAAGAGTCTTCTTTGACTTCTCACTCTTTGCATCCTTGAATAAAATTTCTCTATCAGCTTTTGTTTTTATCTTCATAGACTTCTCTCTTCTCATTTTATAAGTAATGAGAGTCCTATGAAAACCATCTATAGTTAATGTTTCAGGGTCTCTATCTTCTAATGAAGACACTTTAACATCAAAATTTTCAGGTAGAATTCTCAATATATTTTCAACAATGGTGGAATTCTCCAACATTTCACCAAGACATTTAATTGTCCTAACAATATCATTTATTCTGGTAAAGAAGTCCCCAACATATTCAGATTCTCCTATTTTCAAGTCTTCATACTTCAGCCTCCATATTTTTAGTTTAGCCTTCTTCACATTTGTATTTACTTCATAGATGTTCTTCAGTATGTCCCAGATTCCTTTGGCTATAGAAAAACCTTTCACTCTTAAAAATTCACTCTCAGAAAGATATGAGAGTAATGGATTTTTAGCTCTTCCATCATTATCATGATTCATTTTATCGACAAGAGTAAGAGGAACCTTGACATCAATAGAAAGAAATCCATCTTTTGTAGTTTCAATAACTTCATATCCAAGGGACATTAGATAAGGCATCATTATGTCCTTCTAGATATGATAATTCTTCCCATCAAATATCGTAATCCCCTTAATGTTCATGCAATTCAAATTCTCCATCAAAACCTCTCTCCAAAACTTTAGCAAAGAAAAAATGAAGGGAAACTACCTCTGATACCAATTGAAGTTCCCAGTCATGATCCAATATCACTAAGAGGAGGAGGGGGTGAATCGGTATCTTTTTCTTTTTATGTTTCCTTCTTTTTAAAAACAACATTCACCTCCAATTAAAGAGTTTCTTCACTGCTAAACACACCCAACAATAGGAACACAAGATTTACAAGGTTCACTACTCAACAAGAGTAGCTATGTCCTTGGTATGGTACAGAAATAATTCATTACCACACAATCCTCTAGAAAACAATCCTTTGATGTGGAATACAACGAGTAAGATATACCCTTACACTTGTGTAGCACTTGGAAAACAATCCGCAAGTGTGTGTGCACCCTCTTAGAACAAATAGAGAATTATAGTATTTCAGTGCTTCTTTACAATTGAATAGTTGTATTCTCTGAAGTACAAATCTTCACTTTCCTACCCAGAAGCTGGTAAGAACTCCCATACGCACAACTGAATGTGTGTGAAGACCCCAAATTTTTCACACAGCCTTTAGGGTTTCTTGCACGCAATTCAAATGGATTGCGCATAAAAATTACCTTTTAGTGCTAATTTTTTTCCACGCAACTTCTTTTTTCTGCACAACTTTCCACTTTTTGCGCAGCTTCCCATTTTTTCACACACCCATCTTCTTTTTGCGCAAACCTCTTTCTTTTTGGACAACTCACTTAGCTTAAAATTTTACACGCACCAGAGCTCAAGATTTATTCTAAGTGTCGAGAATTGACAAATGATAGGGGTTCACCTAGTATTTATAGGCCTTTTTAACTCCATGTGAAAAACACTAATATGCGCGTAAAACCCCCCCTTCGTGCGCGTAAAAACTCTTTTACGTGACATCATATTTCAAGCAATGCTCCAATTTTTTGTGCACCTCATGCCTTTTCCATTTTTTGTGCTTCTGATATCAAAAAACCTCTTGTGTGAAAAAATTCATTTCTCTATTTCGCACACCAAACCAATATTTTGCACACAAATTTATTTTTCACGCAGCCTGCTGATATTTTTCACATCCAACAAATATTTCGCACAACCTTTTTATTTTTCACGCACCTCACAGATATTTCGCGCATCCCAAAAATATTTTACACAACCTTTATTTTTTCGTGCACTACAAAAATATTTCATGCACCACTTTTCTTTTTTGTGCCCCTCCCTTTTCCAAAAACACATCTCTTCATTTTCTGATTTTAAGGCCCAAAAATTTGGCAATCACTAGAAAATGGCGCCACCTTGAACTGTTCTTTTGTGCCACATCCAGATTGTCTGATCCTTTTTCATTTCTCTCTTCACTATGTCCCATAACTATTCTTCATATTTCATCATGAACTCCACTATCATGATATAAATCCTTTGATAAACCAAATTTAGCATCTTCAGTACTATAATGGGATGTACTGAAACTTCCCTATCTTCCAATAGTATCATTCCTTCCAATAAAAACTGTATATGACTGGCATCATCATTTCTCCCTTTCCTTCATAAGGCTTGCATCAAAAGTTCTCCTAACTTATGATATTTGTGAAATACATATCAGAAAAGAATCTTCTAGTTTTAAGTACTTTACAAAGTGAATTGATTTATCTTCTTTGACAACAAAAAACAACACTCTACAAAAGCTAACTCTTCAAACATCCTTCTCCATCCAACTTGGTCCCAACACCCTCCTTTCTAATGTGCCTCCAGTGAATCCTCATTATCCGACAACCCTGCCCCTGGTAAATTCTCACTTAGTTATGTGGTTTTCATTTTAATTTGTAAAAACCATAATTTTACGGTTCTTGTGCATTTTTTGTCAGTTTTGGGGTTTGTGAAGGGACCATAATGCTCGGTTCATCCTTCCACTGAAGCAGCGTCACTGTCACAAAAATTTGAGGTAGGTGGATCCAAAATTTCCTTTCTAGAATGATATTTTGACACTCGTGAGTTTTCAATTAATTTCTATATGCTATTCGAACCTATGATATATCTTTAGTTTGATGTGAATAGTAGTTTCGTGTTGGTTAAATTTATTAAAAATAAATTTCTATTATGATTTTTGTGAATTTCTTAGGTTTGAGGTACCTAGGATTCCTATTTAAAATATCCTCGCTTCTTTTAATTCGAAAGGGGACTTTTATGAAAAGTTTTTCTCTTTGTGATGTTGTGATGGTATTTGTAGGTAGGAGAATTCGGTTTGGATAATGTTATAGATTGTGTGTGTGTTAAAATGCTTGGAAAGGGGGTTTTATGGTCTCATTGGGGTTGTTTCATAATTTCCAAATGTTGTGGATGGTTGGGTTTGGTTTCTAAATCAAGCGATGAATTTGTGGAAATGGTTTTCAAATTTTCTCTTTTGTGTTTGGTGTACCATTGGATGTTTTCACATCAATGGGTGCACTAGATACACACATGGATTTTCTTTCAAATGAATATGGCACTAGAAAAATGGTTTTCTCTTTAAACCTTGATGGCTTAAATGGTTTTTGGTTTCAAATAAAGTTGGTTCCCCTTGTGCGATTTCTAAGGAAGGCTTTAAATGTGTTCTTTAAAGCATAGAAATTTTCCTTTGAATTTTTTTTTGACATGGGTTTGAAATTGATAACGGCTTTTTTGGTAGTTGCGAAGTGTTTTGGTGTGTGTTTTGGAACTTAAGGGGCCGTTTGACTTTGTAAATATGAAATGGTTTTTGTGTGATATTTTGGTAACGTTTATAGTTACGTCTAGTTAAAGGACAATTTGGAACTTTTAGGTTTAGTGTAATGTTTGTGTTGATTCTTTGAAAGGATGGTATTTTGATTACCGTGTTCCTATTTAAAAATGTTAATATTATGTAAAAAGTATCAAATAGTTTTAATGATTGAATGGAGTGATGACCCGATTGAAACCTTTGATGATATGATATATGTATGTGTGTATATATATATATATTGGGGCACCTCTATAGGGGGATATACCTTTATGGGTTATCGTATAGAGTGTCCGTGTCTAGGGTAGGCAAGTGTGGTGATGGCATGGTAAGGTGAGTCACGTGTGTGTGAGCCTCCTACTTATACAACATTAGTATTACTACTATGGGTTCCTAGGTGTCTTTTAGATGATCGAGTGATGGTTGCTGATCAACCCTGATTAGATGGGTTGGTACCCTCTAGAGTTGTAGACAGGCCAGGTGGGATGTGCTACTGGATTGGCTTGTCTAGGGCGGCCAATGGTTATTGACTTAAGGGATTCACCATACGCCGGTAGGTGGTTCTGAACTGAGTACATCCAGGGGTTGTCTAGGTATGTTTAGGATTACCTATGGTTATTATTTTTGGTTGATGGTTTATATTTACCTATGCTTCATTCTCTGTTTACCTTGTTAGTTTATTTCTAGCTTGTACTATTTACCTGTTTTATTTTAGCACAACCCTTGTTTTACCTACTTGGTTCTGTTTATAAAATGGAAAACTATTTTGGAAATTTCATGTGGTGTGTGTTGGATTTCAAAGTGGGGACAATGATATTATTTTATTAAAAATGTGAGAATCCTATTTTTTTAATTGTATTTCAAAATTGTTACTTTGGACTGTTTTGGGAAAGGAACTTTTTGGATTTAGTGGTTTACTTTAGGTATTCCTACTGAGAATTTCAGTAATCATTCCAATCTTATCTTTTTAGATATAGGTTTAGTTTCTTGGTCTAGGTTTCTGTTTTGTCTGCCTGTGGTTGAGGCAGGTTGTTAGTGGTTTGAGGTGACCAAGAGGTCACATGGAGGTATGTGCAGTTTTTTTTCTTTTCGCTACTATTTCTTATTTTTATTGTCAGTATTTATTTATTTAGTTATCTTTTGTTCATGGAAAAAATTGTTCCCAACTATGAAAGTTTAATGCCCATCACTGGTTTCCATCCTGGGGGGATCAAGAACACCCCTCGTGACATGTCGTGGACCGGCTCAGGTGACCGGTTCAGGGTCAACCTGGGATTGGCTCATGAAAAATGGTATCAAAGGAGGCCCTTATTATTTGGGGTGTCTGGTAGATATAGATTAGGACTATCGGGACTCGTGAGGTAGATATAGTAAGGGAATCATGTACCCTCACTCGTTCTGAACCTCAAGTTTCTAGGGGTAATTTTGGAATTGAGTCCCTATCTTGTTCTGGTTTGTTTTAGATTGAGGGATAAAAATGAAGGTGATCCGGTGTCATGGTGTTATTTCTCATGGAGTAGTGACCTCTAAGTTCCCAGTTCAAGTTCCTCTTAGTGTTATTTCCTACCTGGGGCATGACTCACTACCACGTCACAAAGTTGTTAATAGACACTAGTCCCTCTCTTCGGAAGTTTGGTGTAGTGGTGTTTTATCATGGCTCTAGTTGGTGTAACTGTGTTTTTTGAAAATGAAAATGATTATGGAAATGATGATTATTTATTTTAAATGGTTTTGGAATTGATAAAATTGGTTTTAAATTAAATTTTTTTGGTTTGAAAATTTGGCAATTATTTGAAATGGGTGATGAAATGGAATGGATGGACACATATGTGATAGTTCATGGGATTCCATGGGTGTTTATTTGAAATTAAAGGCTTCACCTTATTTTCTAAAGGTGGTTTTTGAAAGGGATGTTTTTGGATGTGTTTATATATTTTTTGGTTTTTGAGCTGGTTGTTTTTGGATAAAGGCACTTCCATTGATGTTGCTTCGGCTTGATATTGGTTTTGGATTTGTGTTATATATGTTTTTTAGAAAATGACACCCAGAAAGGTATGCAAGGTTTATGATAATTCAAGCCTAGTTTTTGGTCCTTATTAGACGTTTCATATCATTCAGGGTGATTGGGGTCCATTAGAGGCAGCAGAGTGGCTTGAAGTGGTCGAGCACATCTTCAGGGTATTGGGAACTCTAGAAGTTGTCAGAGTGTGTTCCATTTTGGGTCATTTCGAAGGTCCATCTTTGGACGGATGGGATTTATTCACCCCACCATCAATGAAATTTTGGATGACGTGGTATTTCTTTAAATCTGTATTCGTCCGATGTTTCATACCTGAAGAGGTGAAGATAAAGAAAAGGGAAGATCTTGTGCGTATTCAACAAGGCCAATACATGGTGAAATCATATGTTGACCATTTCAAGGAACATGTGTCCTTTATTTGGAGGTAGAATCACAAGATTTGATAATGGATTATCTCATAATCAAGGGTCTTCATATAGAGATCAAGGAGTGGGTCCTCCCTTCTAAAGACCATCATTTCGAGAAGCTGGTGGATGAGATGTTCCTAGCTGATTTGGTCTTTGGAACATAGATGGTTGGCAGTCCATCATATACAGTTGCTCATGAAGGTTTTCCATCTAGAGAGTAGGGTGTTTTAGAGGGAACCGTTTCTAAAGAGTCTTCTATAGTGGTTTTGGCTTCCAGTTTTTTAGACCATTTAATGGCGTTCCTTCAGTATAGATGTTTAGGGAATACAAATCTGTCATTTCATACCCCTATGATGACGTTCCATTGTTGAGGGTGTCTAGGTCATCTTGAGAAGTTTTTCTGGAAGTGTTTCTTGAAGAAGACATTGTGATTAGAGGATTCCAATGCCTGATTATGAGGTAGGAGATGCTTCAGCCTTTAGAGCCCCAACCACATGTTTTTGGGGGAAGTTCGTGCCCAGTTAGGAGTTTCTGGGGGTGTGAAGCCTCAGTTTGGTTTTTGTGTTCTATGTTGGGATTGGAACATTAAAAAACCTTTTGTTTTTGTTTCTCTACCATTGAAGTTTTACTGTTATTGTAAGTTCATTGTTTGAATGGGGTAATGTGATGAAATTGTTCTATTATAAACCAATAGTTCCATTTTTTCTGATTATGGTTTTCTAAATCATGCATTTTTTTTCTTTTTCTTAAAGTGTGTTTCTCCCTTGTATGGTTTGATATCAGTTTAGATGTGTTCAATTGGATATGTAAGTTCCTATAGAAGAATAAATTTTTTTAGTTATTCTTGGTTTCACTACTTAGGTTAAGTTCTTATCAGATGTTTTTCTCTAGTGTTATGGGTTTTTGGTCTGGTTTGAGAGTTCCAAGTTTTAGCAGAGGTGTTATTTCCCTCAGGCTATAGAAGTTATTTGGGATCGGTTAGGAGCTCCTGCGTCACCCCACCTTCCCGAGGTGGTATGTTTGAGTGTTAAATTTCTGTACTAGTTGAGTTATTATGGTGGAGAGAACCCTATCATGTTCTCCTATTCTCTTGTGATGTGGTTTCTTTTTGCTTCAATCGGGCATGGATTCAAGTTCTGTATATCGTTTGGTTGAGTGAATTTCTGGGAGAATAAAATGTTTTTGGTGGGGAGAATTGTCACACCCTGGCCCTCTTTAAAATATTTTATTTTACTATAATTATTTTTTTTCATGGCTTCGGTTCACCTCATAAAGCTGCAATGTAACACCTTGAGATTTTTTGAGAATTATTTCTTTTAATTTATTTGATGTATTTTTTTGTACACTACACCAAGATTATCTTGCTCTATACACAAAATCACATTAGCTTGTAGTATAAGCAACATAATTCTTGGCTTGGGTTACATGCAAGAGCGACCTTCCTCAATAGATTGCGTTGTACGCAATACCGAGTTTCACTAAACAATGATATGTTATTAAAATATTATATAAACTACCTGTTATGAATAGTAATACCCACTTTTTGAAATTTTATAAATTCTATCTTTCAAAATTCACTTCTTTTTTGGATTTGGATTATCGAAATTAGCCTAGGGTGAATTTTTGGTATTTTTCTGAAAACTTTCAATTTTTGATGAATTGTGAAAACACTGAGTTGTTGGTTAAAACCAACTTTTTTATTTAAATAATAATTTATTTTATTTAAACTTATTTTAGGTCAAAATAGTTACATAATACCTATTTAAGTTCAATTTAATTCATTGGAGTCATTTTATAATAATTTTAGCTATATAAAAATTTTATTGAACTTTTTACCATTTTTTACCCACCTCATAGGAGCATTTTCAAATTTTCATAAAAATTAATTTTACCCCTTCTGTGAGTTAAATTTCAAAAATCCGAGATACACGGTTGATATCAGTAAGTAAAATGTGGTTTAATAAGATGAAAATATTTTTTTGGTGAATAGTAACTTTTAACTTTTATTTAACACGATTAAAAGTAAATAGGGTAATTAAGGGTAAAAATGATATTATTATTACCCTAACACATGTCCTAATTCTATTTTTTAAGTGTAATTCGACCAAAAGAAACCTTAGGAATAAAAAATTACCCATCAGGTCAACTTGAATTAGATTAGGACATTTATTATTATTTTATTTAAAGAAGAGTCACTACTACAAATGAAAGCTATAGCCACGGACCTATAGCCACTTTTTATTGGCCCGTGGATATATCTTCCTAATTGCCATGGTTTAGTTTAATAACCGTGGCTATAAAACATGTTTTCCAATTTGATATCGGGGTCCCCAATTTTTACTCTCGCGCTCCTCCCGACTTCTATCCCCTCATGATCAAGATCGAGCCCTCCACCCTCTCTGGTTACCTTCTCCTCCTCCCTCTGAATTTCCAGTTCCCGTCACCTCCTCCCCGCCGAATCTCTAGTTTCTGTCTTGCATGACCATCTCTCCCATATCCTCTCTATCCATGCACGCCATCGTCCCTCTCCCGAGTCCTCTTCTTCCCGTTATTTCACAAGATTTATTCCGGTTTCATGGTCGGCATCTCGAGGTAAGCTATCCTCTTCCATTCTTCTTCCTCTTTTGGCCGATTTCTCTTCTCCTCGTCACCCTATTTCATTCAGCCAAACCCTATTTCACTGGTTAACCAGATTATTTTGAATTTTTTCTTTGTTAGGGCGAACAATGAGTCTCTCGGGTCGGCTTAGGCCATGTTTCATCATTTTCCACTGAATTCGAAGCAAATCAGACTATTTTGGATCTCCCACCACTGTTTTGATGTTGGTTTTCATCTGCCTGTTTGTTTTATCCCAATTTTAATTAGGGTTTTTGTTATTTCTGGGTTCCTAGAACTTTTTTAGTGTGCACTGGTCTTCCTTGAGATATGTTTTGATTTTATTGATTATAAATGTGTGTATAAATTCAGATCATTCAGAATTATTTTACAAATAACTTCTACATGATTAGATTGTGAATAAATTAATCCTACAACACCAAGAACATGATAGTCAAACATATAGATTGAATGATATCGATGAGTGTTGTTTTCTTGGCTTTAATGTTTGATTCATTTCTAGATACATAGATTTATTTTTTCATTATGATGAGAACTAACAATATTAGTTTTGAAGAAAAATTCCACTATCACTCTTCAAGTATTTTCCTGCACATAGTGGAGGATGTTGGAAAAGCTAGGTTTTGGTGTGGAAGATCTAGGAGACTAGTAGTGAAATCAAATTTATCTGATTAAATGATCTACTAGTGTTGATGTGTCACTCCCTCCTCAAATGCATGAACATTGTTGAACATACATTGTGTATCATAGTTATCCCTAGTGAAAACATTGATATACTCATCTTCTTGTTTGGAAAATGTGAGATGAAATATTGAATGATGATCAAATTTATAGATTATGTTTGGTATTTTCCTTCCCGATAATGATAAAAAAGAAAAAAAGACCTAATAAGTACTCTATGATATTAGAAACTCTCTTAGATTCTAGGATCCAGTCTCAGTTTGAATATCCTTCCTCTCAGGGTTTAGGTTATGTCCCTCAGAAACATGTAGGTTATATTTATAGGAAGAATCAAGCCTAAAAAATATTCAAGTTCATTTTGAAGGTTTTTTTTTCATTTCCCTATTTTAATATGAATTGGCATTTTTTGGATTCACCATTTAATGTGATGTTTTGACTTTTTTCCTCCTTTAATTTTAGTGAGATCTAACTCCCTTATAGGTAGCTATTTTCCAAGACTTCTAAACTAATCGGTCTTTCGGGACTTGATTCCTTGTAATCATGCTAATGTTATGTAATAATGCACTGACTCTGGATAACTGGGGTCAGGGCGTTACATGTTTATTAATGAACCTAAAACTTATAAGAAATCCCTTACGTCCAAAGAATCTACTAAGTGGTTAGGTTCATGAAAGAAGACATGAATTCACTCCTTAATAATAACACTTTTTTTTGTTTACAAACCTAATAACCATAAGATTATAGTATCTAAGTGGATATATAAGAAGAAGGAAAACAATGTTGGAGAAACTAAAATAAAATTTAAGTCCTGAATGGTTATAAAATGATTTCTTCAATATGAAGGTATTGATTAAAGTGAGATATTCTTCCCAGTTGTAAAACATTCATCTATAAGGATTCTTCTTTCTTTTTCTACCAAGTTTGATTTTCATGTTGAACAATTAGATGTAAAATCTATTTTTTTAATGGTACCCTTTATGAAATAATTTATATGAATCATTTTAAAGGATTTTCAAATCTATTTAAACCTAATCAAGTTTTCTTTCTTAATAAGTCATTATATGGGCTTAAAAAGTCTTCTAGGCAATGTTATAAAACGTTTGATTTTTTTTATAATTGAAAATCATTTTTCCATAAGTAAGTTTGATGCATGTGTATACTATAAAACAATTAACCATGAATCTTTCTATCTATTATTATATATTGATGAAATTATTTTAATCTGTAAAAATTTGAATACTATAAATTTAGTAAATAACTAATTGAAATATGTCTTTGAAATGAAATACTTAGGAAATGATAACATGATCTTGGGTATGAACATAATTGGAGATAGGAAGGCTCGAACCTTTCACTTATATCAATTTTATATTGTTAAGAAGGTATTAAAAAGGTATCTATTTGAGCACATTAAACCAATTAATATTACTTTAGGAAAAAAATTTAAATTATTTTTGGAACAATATCCTAAAAATTATGATGGGGTTTCCTTCATGAATAATATTCCATATGATAATGTGGTAGGAAGTATTATGTATGATATGGTCTATTATAGACTTGATATAGCATTTGTTGTTTGTAATTTTAGTGAGTTTGTGGAGGAACCTAGTAATCCTCATTATCATGATTTGAAGAGGATCCTTAGGTATGTATCCATGTCTAATTTTTTTTTCATTCTATATAGATTAAATAGCAGTTTTAGTTATGAAATTGTTGGTTTTGTTCACTCTGATTATGATAAAGATATTGAAACTCGAAAATTACTCACTAGCTTTGTGTTTCTTGCATATAGAGGGCCAATTTTCTGAAAATAAATCATGAAATAGTGGTTTCTCTCTCCACTACCTAGGAAAAGTATATATCCTTGAAACAATCCATCAAGGAGGCTATATGTTTGAAAGGTTTGATTTATGAGTTGTCTTTATCTGCTGATAGTATAGAAGTCCACTATGATAGCCAATCAACATTACATCTATCTAAGAAATATGTATTCCATGGTATATCAAAGCACATTGACATTAGAATTGATTTTCTAGGGATGTTATATAATTATGGATAGTGAGTGTCACTAAGATACCCATGGGGGACAATCCAACAGATAGTTTGACTAACACTACTAGAAAAATGATCTACAACAACAGACCTATATCCACAGTTTAATTGGTCCGTGACTATAGATTAAAATATAACCACAGTTATTTGAAAACCATAGCATTAGAATAGTTCAACCTACGACTAAACTGAGTCTGTGGCAATAGTTATTCAATTAGTCTAACTCTATCGCGTCTCATCTCCCACCCACATCTCTCCAGCGTTGGGAATCATCTCCCACCCGTATCTCTCCCTCATCGGGACTCATCTACCACCCGTGAAACCCTTCTCCCTTGTTGGAAACTGGTGAATTATCCCTCAGCCTATCCTCACTGTATTCTCCTCTTAGTTCACCCCTCCCTCGAGCGATCCCTCCCATCCCCTTCTTTGCACATTCGTCTCCTCCTACACCTCCTTCGTCGCGCGTTCCTACTCCAATCAGTGAATCAGCTGAACTGAGACCTTCCATGAGTGGGATCCGCGCGAGCCAACACCTGCACTTTCTGCGAAGATTGCTGCGGTTACTCCTTCATGAAAGCTACTCAGGTGAAAGGTAAATCATTCCATGAACCCCTTGTTCATGCCATGAATGGATCCAAATTTTCTTTTTTACATGGGGGTAGTCCCATTTATTTGAAATCAGGGTGATTTGGGTTTAAAGGGTTTTGGATATTAGGAGAAGGCCGGTTCTTGATGGTTCTACCTCACTGTCCCTCCTTTAATCCACCTTGAGAGGGGATCAATTTCTGGAATTATTTGACGATGATTTTGAGTGAGTTATTCCATCCATTTTCTTTTTTTTGGTTTCCATCCATATTATATAATTTTAGAATATTTATATGGGGTTTATTGGAAATTTCCACCAAAGGATAGTGGAAATTTTCCCACATGATGGGGATTTTTCCTGGTGTAGATAGATGATGTCTTGAAATAAAGTCTGTATGTTATTTCATGCTGTGTCATCAAAGGTACGTCACCTAATGATTTTATTAATGGTTTTCAGCTAAATTTATTGAAATCACCTATTAAATAGATACCATTTTTTTGAATTTTCCCATGACAGTATCAGGTGTATTCCATGGAACCTCCATGTGTGTTTTTTCATGGTTTCGATGCATTGAGGAAGCCTAGTGATTGATTAATCATTTATATCTTTTTGTTTTAAATTATGAAATTAATTATAATTAATATAATTAATTTCATTGGATAATATAATTAATTATAAAATGTTATAATTGATTATTTATAATTTCGGGGCCAGGTTAGGAGCCTCAGTTGATGATAGATCTTATACAAGCTTAGAAGGTGTTCATGATTCTTTAAAGGAAATAACTTCAATTAAGTTCAGTGGTTTCTTGGGCATAACCCTTTGGTTTATACATGATTTATGTGAAATGTGATGTGTGCAGTTTCACCACCTCAAGAGATTAACCTTTATAAATTAATTAATTAGTTTAATTATAATGGAATTCATTTGAATTAAATGTGGAAAGTGCCAAGGTCCATGATGGACCATTGTGAACTGACTATATATCTCGACTTTAGATGTCTCAGAGTATAAGTATAATTTTATTCCTTGAGAAACATGAACCCATATAGGGTGTATATAAAATAAAGTGAATTATATAAGCGCAGTGGACCTTAGTCTAGGTTCCTTGGTGACCTTCAAGTGGAGGGATGTGATGAGATATAGTTATTAAACCTAGTAGGCCATGAAATATCCTTAATATGCCTTAGAAACTTCATGCTAGTAGAGATGAGTACGGGAAGGTGTTCCTCCCCTAATGAGGTTTAGATACCTCGGTGGTTATAATTTAGCTAAATTGATGATAGGTTTGGTGAGCGGACCGACATAGTGTGACTTAGAAAGTGATATAGGAAGGTTTCCATCTCTTTAGATCTTTGCAAGTGAGGATTTTATTATGAGTATAGTGAGGTCGTGAGATGTTTATGACTATTTTGAGGGATGTTATTCCCAGTGGTGGGTGTTGACATGATAGATGTGAATTTGATAAAGGAATACACATAGGGTTTTCGTGCTATAATGTAACCTAGGGAACCCATGAGGGCGCCTTAGTGATTTTGAACCTTGTGAGGGTGCATGCAATAAGGATTATAGATGATTGTAAGTGTTAACTTTGAACCCAAATCAATTGTGTGTGAGCCATATATGGCATTAGCGATGATGTTATGGCATTAGAGATGATGATAGGTCATGTGCTTGATAGGGAAACCCTTGTTTTTTGAGATGAGTTTGAGAAGATTGAAAACTTGTATATAATGTGTTATATGAGATATTATGGGAGGGACACACTACCCTCAAGGCTTTAAGTGTAATACCCAAGAGTTTACCTAGGATTCACCTGTATGGTCAAAATAGGATGCTTGGGATGTGATCCTAGGCTCTGGATGTTGATCCTGAGACAATATGAATGCGTTGGAAAATACCCTTATATTCAATATTTTGGTTTATATTGAATTCCAAGGATATTGGGATTCCATATTTGGTTCAATATGATTACCTAGGGTCATCCCCCAAGGAATCAATTCTATTGATGATACTACTGGATTTCTTATGCCTATCCCCCTAGGAATCTGTTATATACTTGATACTATAAGTTTTCATAGAACACACTCCTTGGAATTAGGAATGGGCTTGATACAATTAGATTTACTAGAATTACATCCATGAAATCAATGCTTTCACCATATAATACATTTCTATTGGGCTTCGTACTAGTGAGAATGGTCATGTGATATGCTAAAAAAAACCCTGACACTAACCAAAGTAGGTATAACCAATAATGAGTGTCACGTTATAGCCCATGATCAATGATGGGTATTTATTTATGCTTCCGCAGTTTATTTATTTATTCAACTGAGCATATAATCTTCCCATACACTATATTTGCTAGTTAGGCATAGTAACCCATTGGTGTTTCTCTACTTCCTTGAACTCAAACACTTCTTGGGTGGCCATGATGCTTGGGAACCTGAGAATAATTCACTAATCGTAGGTTCGGGTTGGGAAGAAGCCTATAGTTTCAATATTGATTGAGATATCTTGGATGATATTGAAAATTGGGATGAGGTGAGGATTGAGGATGATAGTATAACCTTAGTTTAGGATCAGTTCCCTAGTAGGATGGTGATTTTCATGTAATACCCGATATGCGTATATTTGAGAAATATAGAGTGGGTGTTAGCACATTAGTTGTATTAAGATATTTCAAACGAGAAAAAATAGATGTTTCCCTATGAGCTTTGACCTATGTGAGATGTGTTTATTGAGATAGGTGGGAGCTCCTAATTCCCTTGAGATATGACTCAAGATATTGGTTATTTGGGTACTATGTTTGAGATGAGATATGGTATATGATAGTAATCTAATAGAGGTGTTAGCCTAGGATTGTTTGTTCCTTCAAAGAGAAAATCATGGGTAGATGATTTAAATTAGGATATTGGTGCATTATAGGAACTATCGAGTATGTGGTATAGGCATGGGGGTTCTTTAGGCTTCTATGATGAAAATCACTTTAGGCATTTCAGTATTGAGGTTTGGATTTTAAAGGGAAGGATTGGTAGGATACTTGGCCTGACGGTTTTTGGGTATGAATCCCAATGACGTAGATGATTATGATCCTAAATGGTCTGATCTTGGATTGATGGAGTACAAGTATACACTTAGGGTTCTAGAAGATGCTATTTGATGGGTGGTTGTGTGATTAGACTTGGAACGGTTGAGATGTTATGCTTATTGGGGAGGAAGCACTAATATGAGTTTGTGATGAAATTATTTTGACTGAACTCTTATGTTTGTCTACTTTTAAGACTAGACCTATTTAGATCATGTTTCTTCCTTCGATAATGTTGTAGGCTTCATGGATTCTCCTCTGGTCCCCCCTCTCTTGGGGTGGGGGGGGAGGATTCATCCTGACTACTCCGAATTCATAGTTCTGACCATTATCCCCCTTCATCAACCCTAGCCTTTTGCCCAGCTTCCCAAAATTGAAATTAGCCCTAAAATTCTGTCATGAGATGATGAAATTATTAAGACTATAGTTTCCCCCTAGAATTTTTAAATGCTTCTTTTCTATTGAATCTCACATTAGTGGCTCACTTCAGCAAGAGTCTCCCCTCTAGGGAAACCTTTGATAGGTTTATTTTTGATTCATGTGGTTTTCTTGAATGGGTGATTATAGGGATTATGGATCTGTGGAAATTTTTTATTCATTTTTCAACTGAAGATGCACTTATCTCTGCCTGATTGAATTCTCCACATTCTTTCACTAGCTTAAACTTCTCTATTTTCTATTTGTTTTACAAGTTCCACCTAAAATAGGATCTTCCCTCCATGGTGATTTGGATTTCTATCCCTATCCTACATCCCCCATTTCAGAATTTGGTGTTCTTAAATTGTTTGGTAATATGTTGGCCACATGTTATGTACTAATAATCACACCATAACTTTCTTACACCTTGTTTATCCTAAAATATGTGTTGATCTCGATGTGTCAAAGGTACCAATGGATTTTATCTGCATTGATATTGAAGGGGAGATTTATTGGAAGTAGCTGGTCTTCTATGAATCTTGGGATGACTTCTGTTCATCATGTAGACACATGAGTCATGATCTATCCAACTGCAATCATGGGGAGAAAGTTTAACATCATGTAGGCCTCTCAATAGGTAACTCATAAATCAAAGGCAGCATAATAAATGATTCTCACTGGAAGGGGGTGAGGTCCCTGCAACTAGAACTAAGGGTCACATATATCTTTGTTATTTTGAGGAAAGACTTGGAAAGATCCAAGTGGGATATGCAAGTCATGGGGAGGCAGATCCAAGATCTTCCACTGCTATATTCACCTATTCTAAATCCGCGACATCTATAAATGGGTGCAAAGGGAAGTAGTTTGATGATGGTGTTGTTCTGATCACTACTTTCGGAATTTTGAATTACTGTAGTCTGATTCCATTAGATTCAGTTTATATTTCAACATTCTAGGTTGGTGTTTCTAGTATTATTATAGCTTTTTTTTTGGAACAAATGTCTCAGAACTGAATCCTTAGACATTTTATGGTCCAGATACCAGTGATTCTGAAATGTAGTTGTCTTCTAAGATGTGATCCACCTAACTCAATCCATATTCACAACCATTTCAAATATTTGAATGAAAATGTCAAGGGTGATAACAATCCTTAATGGTGGAAGATAGTCATTCCGAGGTGAAAAATGAAGTAGGTTGGTTCAAATATTTAAGCAGAACCAGATCAGAGTGATAAATAAGTAGATTCTGAATTTTTTTAGACTATGATAAGGATCATCATGCGATAGTTCCATTTGGGTTTGGATTAAGGAATTGGAAGAAATACATCGGTGAGTCATGTAATTATCTAGTCAGTAAAGGGAAAAGAATAATGCATTGTAAGTATTATTCAAATTTATCAATTCCCTTGGGCTATTAGATCTTCTCGAAAAACAAAGCAATCTATGGAAGAGTTAAGGCCATTTATGTTGGCACCGAAAGTGATTGCAGATCTAAAGATTAAATGGAATTAGGATCAAGAACAATATTATTATGATGATGTTGAGGAAGATCAATATGATAGAAAAAAAATCAATATTAGATACAGGAATCTGAGACAGTTGATGGTGTTTTGAAGGATAAAAGAATGGGAAAAAATGTGATGGAATGTGTGTCCAGGCTAGGATGTCCTTGGTTATCTTTTTATGGTTATAGTCATAGTAATTAGAAACCATTCCCTCCTCTTTTTGGCTCAATAGAATGCAGTATTGTGGCACAAATTTTTCAAAAGCTGTGCATGAAGTTGGGGGGGGGGTTCTTAAATAGAAGTTTCCTTGTTTGATTGAATTATTATATTAGGAATATTTGTTTCAAGAATGATTAATCATTTAGTTTTTTGGTATGTTATCTATATTAATAGTTGTAGAATATGATGACTGAGCTGTTGGTTTATTGGTTGGATATGGTTCTATCCTGATTAGTGGCTTCATGTTTTTGGAAATGTAAATGCTAGGTGGTAGAGTTTTGTTTTTTTTTTCTTGTTTTTTTTGTGTCTAGTAAATATCAAGGGGCCTGAACACATGTCTAGTAGGGGCGGTCTGCAGTGGGGGGCCTGGACACATGTCCAGGGGGGTGCATGGTGGGGGGGGGGGGGGGGTATGTCCAGTAGGGGTGGCCTGCAGTGGGGGCCTGGACACATGTCCAGGGGGTGGAGGGTGGGGGGGTGTCCAGTAGGGGCGGTCTACAGTGGGGGGGGGGTTGTCCAGGGTGGGAGGGGGGGGGGGGTCTGTCTTGAAGGAGTGGGGGGGGGGGTCTGTCCAGGGTGGAAGGGGGGATGAAGGGGGATAAAGATTCAGAAATTTCGGTAATAAGGCCGGTAAATGGTATTTCACCAAGGAATCCTCTTATTTCTAAAATGCAGAGGAAAATATTGATGATTCTGGGAATGAACCATTAAAATAGTAGTTACATCCCCACGACACAAGCTACCAAGATATCTTCCTAGTTTCTCATCCCCATAGATTTCATATATACCCTATTTTAGAGGCAGTGGGAAACATGGAGGAATAATCTGCCTATTAATGGGATCTGAAGTTTCCTTCAAGAGAAAGAAATCATTCTGAATGGGTATTGAGAAATTTCGATGCCTTAGAGCATTTCTTACATGAATCATCCTGATATTGTGTAAGCTTACATGATGGAATTGAAAACACCTACATTTATAGTTTTAAATATATGAACTCCCTCACATGGACAAGCTCCATCACCACTCTTCTTCCACCACATATCAATGTCAACATGTCTAACTCAAAATCACTTTAGGGGTGTCCATTAATCTCCCCATATTTTCAACAAATAATCTTGGAAAAGTCCACACATTTTGTTAAAAAATACAACACAACCCAAGGGGTGTCAAACTGCATCACTATCCCCTCATATCTTTCATGTTTCCCATCGATAGTGTCACAACCTACTCCTTTATGGAATACTCAACAAATATAGAATAATATCACTCCAACGCTTCTGTTGTGTATGTATTGAATGAAATTGGATTTCATTTGAACAAAAATCCTTTATTAACGATCATGTTATTCAGTATTGGGATTTACATATCAATCTGAATATTCTTTGTTCATTTTTTATTATAGAGTTTTGTATCATTTATCATGTATAGTTGACACATTGATCACATATATATAAGAAGTTGTTATATCTCACTCGTTTTCTTATTATTTACTTACAGGTGTTTACTTATGATGAGGTTGATTCTACCCACCACCATAGAAGACAGTGAGTTCAACATCGGATTCTGGTAAGGATTCTTCCATTTTTATTCTTTGGATCAATTTTAATTAGGTTTTTTGTGATTTTTGGGTTCCCTATCTTTTTTCAGTGCGTTTTGGATCTTGTTGAAGACTGTGAAGCACCACATGACTGGGATATCCTCTCAAACTGTGGGCATAAGGCCTTCTAAAAGTTCATCACAAGGCCTGGCTCTTTGGTTCAGTTTGGGCTAGGTTAAGTTTGCTAAGTTATTTTTTATTGGGTTCATTTTTTTTTGGTTTATGTCAATTTTAATAGGTTCATTTTGTTCGATTTGGGGCTATTCGGATCAATTAAATTAATTTTAGATCCAATTAGGTATGTTTCATTAGTTTAATTTTTTGCATGCTCAATTATGCTTTATTGAAGTCAGTTTTTATTGGTTTGAGTCAGTTTGGTTGCATTATTTTCAGTTTGGTTCTGTTTTATCTTTTTCAAAACCATTTGGTTTTGTTCCACTTTACTCAAATTGGCTTGATAATGTTTGATTTAGTTCTAGTCATATAAGTATGTTTTTGATTAGTGTAGTTAATTTCACTGGAATTTTTTGTATAATACCATATATTAGCATGTTTTTGGTTTTTGTAATTCAATTGCCCCGCCTCCTCCCAATCCCTTCACTCCTGGTCGGAATATGCTACCCCGCGGATGTCGCTGGACCGGGCCAACATGTCGCGGTCATGCCTCGGTCACACCGCGGTCACGCCGCGATCACGCTGCAGTAATGCAGTGATTTGGGTCTACTCCAGCCACATCCAGCCCACACCACCCCCCTTCCACCTTCATTTCATCCCACTGCCACCAACATTCTAGCCCGCAACAGCCGCCCCTACGACCTTTGAATCAGCCGAAACCATCCCCCCATCACCTGCAACCAACCCCCTTCCACCAGCATTTCAAACTCCTCCCACTCCCTTCGCTCCTAGATGGAAGATGCTGCCCCGCGGATGTCGCTGGACTTGGACAACACATCGCAGTCACGCCGCGGTCATACCGCGGTCACGCCACGGTCACGCCGTGGTAATGCGGTGATTTGGCCCTACTCCAGCCACATCCATCCCACACTAGCCCCCTTCCACCTTCATTTGTATTCTCCTTGGACAAATCTTCCATTATGCTATTTCTTGCCTCTATTTTCACATACAAGCACGGCTTGTTGGCATGAATCTAAGTTTTTCTCCTTCTTCCATTATAGAAGAACTGATCCTTTTATATTTATCACTTGGATTATAATTCTTAGGTTTATTACCCAAGGATGTATGATCTTCCTTCTTTAAAAATTTCTTGGGAATAGTGTTTACAACTTCATTTTTTTAAAATTTTCCAAATGAAGTTTTCTTCCATTTTTCATCATCAGTGGTCTTCATTATCCATTTGTTTTTAACACATTCTTAGATGAGCACGCTCCATTATAGTGACAACCCTCAATTAAAATACAATAGAGATCTTAAATCAAGAAGTCACTCAAGTTGAATCATTACATGTTTTTAGGAAAATAAGAGTAGCTACCACAAAAACAAATTATGATAAAATTTCTAACAAAAAGGCTCATAATTGTGTCAAAATAACTTTAATTGATCCACTAATTTTTTCACTGTAAGCTCATGGAGGAATGTGACAGACTATCCTAATAAATCCATTGTTACTCATGCATATTTATCTATTACCCATGGTTTAAAGCAAAATTCTGTACAAATATGGGTGTGATTAAATAATGAGAATCCATCCATATCATCCAATTTGGCTATGAGCATGAATAAAATACTTGGATCTGTAAAAAAATTCAAGATCATATTTATCTATTGCTCGAGTATTTTAAAAACTTGTTTTCATCCGTTGTTACTCATGAATATTTATCTATTGCTCGAGTATTTTAAAAACTTGTTTTCATTATTATATAATGAGAATCCATCCATATCATCCATTATTACTCATGCATATTTATCTATTTCTCGAGTATTTTTAAAACTTGTTTTCATTATTATATAATGTGTATATGATATTCAAATTGGTTGTGGCTCTTTATAATGACTTTTTCACCTGTTTTAAATGATTTCCCTAAGCCTTAAATGTGGACTAGTAGAAAGTTTCAGCCAACTCAATAGTAGAAAATGAAATTTATTTCACTTTAGAGATGATAGTGTCCTCATTTTGAGAAAACATCAACCGAGAATTCTCATAAAAATCTAAAACCTAAAGAAAATATTTATTTTCATTTCATCAAACACAAACAACCAGCTTTGAAAACTTGATACTTTCTTCAGTCTCATCATTGTGAAACAGTTGACCCAGAAAAAGACAGAATTTAACCTATTAAAATAAATCCACCTAGGCATGATTCACGGTGTGACCAGGGGTTTCACACCATGAATCCCTACCCCTGGGAATTTCATGGCTTGAACTGAGGTTCACAACCAGAAATGTTCTAGATAGGGGGTTCACCCCTCAACTAAACATAATGGTGCTCCTAACCATATGAATTTTCAACTGATAATGATCTTACAATGTTCTATCAACCTGGTAATGGGATTTTGAAAAATGATCTCAATACGGTTTTCAGCTCACTGCATCCAACCCCACGAAAAACACCAGTTCGTTCTCCTCTAGATGAATTTTCCTGAATTTTTTTTGTTTCACCTGCTTGTGTGCTATCACATCTCTCAATAAATATTAGATGATTCCCTAAAGTCATATTAAACCCAAGATCCATCGATGTATTGAACAGAATCTTGAATTATATCATCCAATATATGTATCATCTACTCTTAGTGGCTGCCTATATATTGATGGTACGTTGTGCTCGATATTAGATGATTCCATAAGGTCATATTAAACCCTTTCCAAAAATCCTGGCATAATATGCACATCTCTCTCTGATATAATTCTTAAGGGAACTCAATGATAGTATGAGTCTTCACAGATATAAAACATTCCTATATTTTCTACTAGGTCCATGGCCACCAAAACAGACACCCGAATTCATCACCCATATTTGTCTCTCTAGGATTCAGAAACCACAGAGGTATGATAGTCTCTCATAAACTATTCACCAAATGATTCAAGGACTATAACTCTTATAAAATTGTAACACATCATCATCAAACAGTGAACACTCAAGTGTCAGTTTACCACTTTCTAGTTTTTCCTGCATCACATTAAACACAGGGTTAAATTCTATACTAACCTTCCTCCAGCCTATATGAGATGATATGCTAACTAATGGGGAAAAATCAATTGATTCCTGGTCATTAGAATCATCCATCCTCCAATTAGCGTACATGATCATAACGTGTTATTTCTCTTCAAAAGGATTTTAACTAGGTTCCAAGGGGGGAGTGGGCAAGGGGTAGGGGGTGTGCTGAGTTCTTTTGCAAGGGGCAGGGGTAGGGTGCAAGGGGGGTTTGCTGGGGGGGTGTGCAGTGGGCTGGGGGGTGCAGTGGGTATGTGCAGGGTGGGACAGGAGGGAAGTGCAGTGGGCTGGGGGGGGGGGAGTGTAGTGGGATGGGGGGGAGTGCAGTGGGCTGGGGGGGAGGG
Source organism: Viscum album (assembly GCA_963277665.1). Taxonomy (NCBI): domain Eukaryota; kingdom Viridiplantae; phylum Streptophyta; class Magnoliopsida; order Santalales; family Viscaceae; genus Viscum; species Viscum album. The sequence goes on from OY728152.1 coordinate 2,106,675,933, forward strand.
GAAGTGCAGGGGGGAAGGGGGGTGTGCAGGGCTGGGGGGGGGGGAGGGAAGTGCAGTGGGTAGGGGGTGTGTGCAGGGGGGATATGGTGAGGGGGAAGGGGTGGTTTGCTGGGGGCAGGGGGGTAGGGGTGGTTTGCTAGGGGTAGGGGGGTGTGCAATGGGCTGGGGGGGAGTGCAGTGGGTAGGGGGGAAGTGCAGGGGGCAGGGGGTGTGCTGGGGGCAGGGTATGTGTGCAGGGGGGTACAGTGGGCTGGGAGGGAGGTGCAGTGGGCAGGGGGTGTGTGCAGGGGATAGGGGGAGGGGCAGGGGTGGTTTACTGGGGGCAGGGGGCAGAGGTGTGTGTTGAGGGCTGGGGGGGGAAGTTCAGTGGGTAGGGGGGAGTGCAAGGGGCAGTGCTTGGGAAAGGGGCAGGGGGGCATGCATGGGGCATGGGGTGTGCTGGGGAAGGGGGCAGGGAGGGGGACTATTTTTTATGGAATGGGGGGACATATAGCCACGGTTTTAAACCATGTCTATAGGGATATAACAAAGGTTTAAAGCCATGGAAAAAGGCCTATAGCCACAGTTTTAAACTGTGGCTATATATATTTCCTGGCTTAGTATTCTACCACAGTTTGAAAGCCGTGGCTATAGGGTGTTGCCACGGTTCAAAACGTGGCTATAGGGTGTTGCCATGGTTCAAACCGTGGATATAGGGTTTTACCTATAGCCACACCAATACCATCCATGGTTTATGAAACCATGTCTAGAACCTATAACCATAGTTTTTGGGCCTATAGCCACGGTTCCAAACTGTGGCTATAACGTTATTTTGTAGTAGTGAGTTAAAATAGTTAAAATCAAAGTTTAATAACTAAAATATTTTTAATATAGGGTTATACATAAGAAAAATTTGACTATAAATATTAATTAGAAATCTAAAAATATTTCCTACATAATGGTATTTTATTTGTATTTTTTATACATTAAATACTTTAATTTATTTATGACACAATGATGATGCAGTAATTACCTTATTAATGAAATATTAAAATAATTGATATTATAAATACCCAAATAAATTTAATTGGAGAGTTTTTATGAATTAGACTAATTTTATAGGTACATATAACATATTAGGGTTGGTTAGATGAATTTTTTTTGAAGTAATACTGCTGTTATGAATTTTGAAAAAACAAAATACCAAATAGTGTCAAAATTGGCATAAAAGAGTTTCTAAAAAACATATTATATTATTAGTTGATATAATGGTCCTAAAAATCTAAGGTTATTCTAAAAGACTTATATAATAATATACATGACATTAATGAACCAATTGGGGTTTTATTGGTAGTTCATAGTAATTTTATTGACTATATATTGTAAGAATACAAGAAGACACAGTAAAAGTTAAATTATTTAACTTAGAGTTAAATCTAAATGATAAGGTCAAAATGGTAACCTAAAGTTTTCTAAAAACTATTTGTTGAGAGTATTTCGACCTATCCCTACCCTATCCTCTAAATAAGTCACTTTGGAGCCATTATAAACCGAATATGAATTTATTATAAAATAATATTTTAAGTTTTTCCTAAGGTGCCCCTCACCGCTCTTATAAAAGGGCACCTACTCCCTCTCCTCTTCACACAAATTTGAGCCTTCAAGCTCAGACAACCCCTGCCCAATTTCACTTATCCACTTCCATATAAACCTACTAGTGGTCCTGGTCTTCTTCAAAGACCAACATTAGTGCCCTAAGAGGAGGTTAAGAGGAGGCACTTTGAAGAAGAGGCAATCTCTTCTACCGATTCTTTCAAGTTTCTTTATTCTTCTAATTCCTATTCTTTAGTTGTTTCATTATAAAGTAATGAAATAAGTATAAATACTATACTTATATGTTATTATAAATATAAAAAAACCCCATTTCTACTTATTTCCATCCTATAGAAAAAGAAATCACCGCGCGTGCGTACGTATGGAATACCGTCTCCACGCCATTGTGTAATCTGTTTTTCCACCACCACCTTACTTGGATGGGTATAATGGTGTAAAGAATAAATATATATGGTTATTATAACATCATAATTATTCTGAGATATTATATAATCCACTCCAATTCCATTCAATAATTATGGGAACGATATCATCGCTCGTGCGTACGTACGGATTACCGTCTCCATGACGCGATGAGATTCATTCTCCATATTAACCATTAAAGAATGATTATAAAGTATATATAATAAATAATAATGATATATATGAAATAATAATTCTACTGGATTTATATATATATATATATATATGTCATCTACTTACTTCCATTCAAGTCAATAAGGAAAGGAAAACAACATTCATGCGTATGTACGGCCTACCGTCTCCATGAACGGTGTGTTTCATTTCATTTATCTATCAATTATATATATATATATATATATATATACTGAATATATATGATATATAAATAATGTTTTAAATTCTTTAAGTAAGTAAATCATGATATAAGTAATAATAATATCAAGAACAAGAAGTCCAAACACGTACAATAAATGAAACGATTTTACCCAAAACGATGCTTTAACATGGAATTGACAAAAGAACGGGTAATATAAAGTCATAAGTGAATCATATATGATATCATAAATATTATGATGGTTTTGTTACAAGTTAATAATATGTTTAAACCCACTATACAGAGGTTTCAGACACTTACAAAAGAAATTGGACCTAAGGTATGGGATAATTTTTCAATCTCATTTTTATCCGAGATTGCATATACGTAAGTATTTACTAGGGTTATATTTTTAATCCATGTCCATAAAAATATTTTTCATAAAGTGTTTACTATTATTCCATGTATTTTTAAAGTAATTTTTACTCCTCTTTGACTTTTACATTGTGTTATGGAAGGAATATTTCTTTTGTTTACCATACGAGTAACTTTTGGACTTTTCTGGCAAAAGTATGAGGAGAATATTTTTTTAACTTATACAGCATGACCAGATTTTTATAGTTTCATAACGCGTAATTTTCATGAAGCTTCCTATACAAGATTTCATGATTATTTTCAACAAAATCCATTTATTTTAAAATTTCATGGATTTTTGTGAAAATAAAATGATTTTGAAGAAGAAATGATATTTTCCTTAAGAATTTATTTCAAGTGTTTTGTCAAAACTATTTTCCTTATAAGATGACATTATTTAGTATGATTATGTTTTAAGTATAATTTTTCTATTATTTACATGGTTTTATTCTTCTTATGATGAAATTATATACATTTGTTTTATATGGATTATGTTATGATGGGATGATGTTTATGAAACCCATTTTATTCTTTAGGTTATGATGAATGATTTATGTTTATTTTGTGGCACAAGTAAGAATGATTTCATTATGATATGGGTGATACCTATATATCCCTCCAATTAATTGGGTAAAGATTTATATCTCATGAGATAAACATGGCTAGAATCACAAGTAAAATCCGGTTCAGTAATACCGGGATGAAACGACAAGTAAACCCGGTTCAGTAATGGACTTTTTCCACTATGATGGTCTTGGCAGTAATGCATTAGCTACTATGGAAATCATAACATGTGATTAATGGTTTCCATAATTACATGTTTTATTCCCATGCGATTTTATCATGTTTAATGTTCCTTTATTATCTATGCCTTATACACTGCCAAGATTTATGTCATTACCCATGATTTTGATGTTTTATGTTCATGTTATTACATTCAAATGTTTAGGGATTGTTTTATATTCTCCATGTTTACCGTTACTGAGCATTTGAGATCACCCTTTTTATGTTTTATTTTCCCCAGGATATAAAGAAAGGTTTTAGGTAAGAAAACCAAAGGGGACAATCTTTATGGGAGATGTCGAATATCTTTCACCATGATTAGAAGACTATGTTCCGAGTTTCCAAAGACACTAAACTAATACAGTCTTTGGGAATCTGTTTTTGTCATGTATTAAGTATTCCAAAAAAGTAATGTAATGTATATGTACGTCAAGATTTGGGTCTCTAAATTTGGCATCAGAGCGATGGTTTAGTTAACCTTTGGAAACTAGGATGTGAAAACTTTAGTTAAATCCCTAGAGATTTTTCTAAGGTATGTCTAGGGATGTCTCTAAGGTTAAGTATACGTATAGGTTATACTCCTAGAATTATGGTAACAGTATTATAATTAAACCTAAGATGTTATATATTGAAGGTACTCCCCCTTTATTATGTTGTTTTCCTAGCATGATTTTTACCTCTCACACTATTCTTCTTGGGTTTTATAAAATGGCTAAAAACAGGAAGATTCATGATAATGGAGGATATGATGGACAATGGAATGATATTCTTCATGAGCAACCAGATGAAACAAGATTTGGAAGTCCATACATCGTTATTATACCTAATCATCAATCTCATAATATGATCAATAATCTCAACTTTGGTAAGTTTCCCGACACAGTTAATAATAAAAATATGGAGTTTTATGATGATTATTGAGGAAAGAAAGTTCAATTTCTCTCATGTAAATCTTGTGGGAAGAGGCATCAGGGAGGATGTTTCAAAGGAACTGGAAGATGCTTTGGGTGTGGAAAAGAAGGACACAAAGCCATTAATTGCAAAGAAAAAGGTTTAGTTAACACCATGGACAAGGATAATGGTATTTCTAAGACGTCAAAAATGGTTAAATGTTTTAAATGTGGAATGTACGGGCATTATTAAAACCAATTCCCTAATTGAAAGTATCATGAAGAGAATCATAATGGTCGTATGGGTAGTATTTATATTGGTGATGATGAAGAGACTACAAATGATATGTGAGATGAAAGAATTGTTGAAGCTCGGTCAATGGTTTAAGAAGGTAGTGGAATGATTTATGTTTAACAAGAGTTATGTTGTATAGGTAATGGTACTATGGAATAAAGACACATATAAGGATTGTTACACTATTGTTTTTCCTAAAGTATTTGAAAGTATATTATGAATGGTACCAGTAACCATGAAAGGTTATTCAGATATTTTTGGAAAGCAGATGATATGCGCATAATAAAGGGATAAAGAGAAAATGAAATGTTTGATATTATTCATGAGATCATGACTGATAGAAGGACAAAGTGATATCATGGTTTGAGTATATAGAAATTTTGGGATTTTGGTATGTGGAAAGAGTTAACTTTTGACAACATTCTTGTTTTCAATGAGGTTCTATGGTAATTAATGTTTCAAAAGAATACATGATTAAGGTATTCACATGTTTGGAATGTGACCAACAAGATATATCTTATGATATATGGGATATAAATGATGGTATTAACATGCTTGGTAGATGACCTTTCTAGTAATCATTTTCTTTATACTATGAGCTTAGACCGAAGTATTTTGGATAAGCCTAAAGATTGGAATGAATTAAGTTAGAAATAAGATAGTGTTGTTTAAGGATAGAACATTTTTTCAATATTATTACAGGAATGTTATAATAATGTAGTTTTAGAAAAAGAGACAACCTGTAGGACAGGCGACAACCTGTCGCGTCAGATAGGGTCATGGGAATCAAACACACAACCGAAGTGCCACAAGCCTTTATCGCCTACCTCTGGACTACAGGAAGTCTCTGGTTAGTAGAAACTAGTTTTATTTTATTAATAGGTATGATAGATGAATTATAAGTCAATTTTTGGAATCATATACGATTAACCTCACCATAGATGGACTTATGTATATTTGATAACTTTTTCTCACCTTTTGTCTGAGACAGATGGAATGGCCCATAATTCTGTCACATGATCTGCAAACCCTTCAAGAATGAAAAATTCATCTTCATTTATTTAAGATATGAAGTGGAAATTGTTCATGGAATGACCAATGGTGAGATTGTACCAAAATCAAGTAAGTATTTCTTCTAATTCAAAATTTTCAACTTTAGGGAAATGATATTTAAAACCAAAAAAGTTGTCCTAGTACCCTCATATCTGATGAATCAGATGGTAGCATAGATCATAAAAAATTTATGGCTTTATGATTGTTGGATTTTTCATATCCATGTTCTCTACCACTCTCTATCAGAACTTGATGGTTAGATTTCTCTTCCATATCCACATTTTCACCTATATTCTCCTACGTGGAAACCTAGTGATGAGTTACTTTGGGTATCTTTTATGCTTCTAATGTTCCTTTTTAAAATGATGTTTTAGTATTATTTTTTTACGATGTGGGTTTCTATGAAAGAAAATGTCAAGTAGAAAACCATTTATAACCTCGACGAATTTCGAGGGTGAAATTCATTTTAAGGGGGGTAGAATGTAACACCCCGAGATTTTATGAGAATTATTATTTTTAATTTATTTGATGTCTTTTGTTGTACGCTACACCAAGATTATCTTGTGTTATACACAACACTGTATTAGCTTGTAGTATATGAAACACTATTCTTGGATTGCGTTACACGCAAGAGCGACCTTCCTCGATAGCTTGCGTCGTACGCAATCCCGAGTTTCACTAAACGATGATATGTTATTAAAATGTTATATAAACTATCAGTTATGAATAGTAATACCCACTTTTTGAAATTTTATAAATTTTATCTTTCAAAATGGACTTCATTTATGGATTCATAATATCGAAATTATCCTAGGGTGAATTTTTGGTATTTTTCTGAAAACTTTCAATTTTTTATGAATAGTAAAAACACTGAGTTATTGGTTAAAACCGACTTTTTATTTAAATAATCATTTATTTTATTTAAATTTATTTTAGGTCAAAGTATATAAATAATATCTATGTAATTTCAATTCAATTCATTGGAGTCATTTTATAATAATTTTAGATATATAAAAATTTCATTGAACTTTTTACCGTCTTTTACCCACCTCCTAGGAGCATTTGCAAATTTGCACAAAACTTAATTTTACCACTTCTGTGAGTTGAATTTTAAAAAAATGAGAGACACAATTGATATCAGTAAGTAAAATGTGGTTCAATGAGATGAAAATAATTTTTTTTATGAACAGTAACTTTTAACTTTTATTTACCACGGTTAAAAGTAAATAGGGTAATTAAGGGAAAAATGATAATATTATTACCCTAAAACATGTCATAATTCTATTGGATAAGTGTAATTATACCAAAAATAACCTTAGGAATAAAATATTACCCTTTAGGTCCACTTGAATTAGATTAGGACATTTATTATTATTTTATTTAAAGAAGAGTTAAAATAGTTAAAATCAATGTTTAATAACTAAAACATTTTTAATATAGGGTTATACATAAGTTAAATTCGACAATAAATATTAATTATAAAGATAAAAAGATTTCCTACATAATGATATTTTATTTATATTTTATAGACATCAAATAATTTAATTTATTTTTGACACAATGATGATGCTGTAATTACCTTATTAATGAAATATTAACATAATTGATATTATAAGTACAAAAATAAATATAATTTGAGACTTTTTGTGAATTAAACTAATTTTATAGGTTAATATAATATATTAGGGTTGGTTAGATGAATTTTTTTGAAGTAATAATGCTGTTATGAATTTATAAAAAACAAAATACCAAATAGTGTCAAAATTGACATAAAAGGGATTTTAAAACAAATATTATATTATTAATTGATATAATGGTCATAAAAATCTAAGGTTAATGAAAAATACTTATATAATAATATATAGGAAATTAATGAACCAATTGGGGTTCAAGTGGTAGTTTAGAGTAAGTTTAATAACTATATAGTGTAAGAATACAAGAAGACACAGTAAAAGTTAAATTATTTAACTTAGCGTTAAATCTAAATGACAAGTTTAAAATGGTAACATAAACTTGTATAAAACCTATTTGTTGAGAGGATTTTGACCCATCCCCACCCCAACCTCAAAATAAGTCACTTTGGAGCAATTATAAACCGAATATTAATTTATTATAAAATAATATTTTAAGTTTTTCCTAAGGTGCCTCTCACCCCTCTTATAAAAGGGCACCTCCTCCATCTCCTCTTCACACAAATTTGAGCTTTCAGCTCGGCCAAACCCTTCCCATTTCATTTATCCACTTCCATAGAAACCTACTAAAGGTCCTTTAGTTCTTTAAAGACCAAATTTAGTGCCCTAATAGGAGGTTAAGAGGAGGCGCGTTGAAGAAGAGGTAATCTCTTCTACCGATTCTTTCAAGTTTCTTTATTCTTCTACTTCCTCTTATTTAGTTGTTTCATTATAAAGTAATTAAATCAGTATAAATAATATAATTATATTTTATTATAAATATGAAACAACCCCATTTAACATTCTATCCATCCTACGGAAAACAAAATCACCGCGTGTGCATACGTACAGAATACCGTCTCCATGCCGTGGTGTAATCTGTTTTTCCACCACCACCTTACTTGGATGAGTATAATGGTGTAAATAATAACTATAAATGGTTATTATAACATCATAATGATTCTCATATATTATATCATCCACTCTAATTCCATTAAATAATTATGGGAATGATATCATCGCTCGTGTGTATGTACAGATTACCGTCCCCACGACGCGATGCGATTAATTCTTCATATTAACCATTTAAGAATGATTATAAAGTATATATAATAAATTATAATGATATATATGACATAATAATTCTTCTGGATTTATATATATATATATATATGTCATCTACTTACTTCCATTCAAGTCAATAAGGAAAGGAAAACAGTGTTCATGCGTACGTACGACCTACCGTCTCCATGAACGGTGTGTTTCATTTAATTTATCTATCTATTATATATATATATACTGAATATATATGATACATAAATCATGTTTTAAATTCTTGAAGTAATTAAATCATGATATAATTAATAATAATATCAAGAACAACAAGTCCAAACACGTACGATAAATGAAATGATTTTATCCAAAACACTGCTTTAACGTGGAATTGACAAAAGAACGGGTAATATAAAGTCATAAGTGAATAATATATGCTATAATAAATATTATTATGGTTCTTTTACAAGTTAATAATATGTTTAAACCCACTATATAGGAGTTTTGGAAACGTACGGAAGAAATTGGACCTAAGGTAAGGGATAATTTTTCAATCTCATTTTTATCCGAGATTGCTTATACGTAAGTATTTACTGGGGTTGTATTTTTCAACCATGTGCATAAATTTTTTTTCATAAAGTTTTTAATATTATTCTATGTATGTTTAAAGTCATGTTTACCCCTATTTGACTTTTACATTATGTTATGGAAGGAAACTTTCATTTGTTTACCATACAAGGAACTTTTTGACTTTTCCAGAAAAAGTAAGAGGAGAATATTTTTTTTAACTTATACAGCATGAACAGATTTTTACGGTTTCATAACACCTAATTTTCATGAATATTCCTATACAATATTTCATCATTATTTTCAACAAAACCCTTTTATTTTAAAATTTCATGGCATTTTGTGAAATGAAAATGATTTTGAAGAAGAAAGGATATTTTCCTCTAGAATTCAATTCAAGTGCTTTATCAAAACTTTTTTCCATCTAAGATGAAATTATTTAGTATGATTATGTTTCAAGTATAATGTATCTATTATTTACATGGTTTTATTCTTCTTATGATTAAATGATATCCATTTTTTTAAATGGATTATGTTATGATGGGATGATGTTTAAGAAACCCATTTTATTCTTTGGGTTATGATGAATGATTTATGTTTATTTTGTGGCACACGTAAGAATGATTTCATTATGAGATGGGTGGGACCTATACCTCCCTCCAATTCACTGGGTAATGATTTATATCTCATGATATAAACATGGCTGGAACAAGCTGTAAAATCCGGTTCAGTAATACAGGGCTGGAACGTTAAGTAAACCCGGTTCAGTAATGAACTTTGTCCACTATGATGGTCTTGGAAGCAATGTCTTGGATACTATGGAAATCATAATATGTGCTTAATGGTTTCCATAATTACATGTTTTATTCCCATGCTGTTTTATCATGGTTAATGTTCCTTTATGATACATTCCTTATACACTGCCAATATTTATGTCATTACTCATGATTTTGATGTTTTATGTTCATGTTCTTACGTTCAAATGTTTAGGGATTGTTTTATGTTCTCCATGTTTACCATTATTGAGCATTTGAGCTCACCCTTTTTATGTTTTCTTTTTCCCAGGATATATAGAAAGGTTTTAGGTAAGAAAACCAAAGGGGAAGATCTTTTGGGGAGATATTGAAGATCCTTCCCATGATATTGTCTAATGTTCAAAATAAATAAATTTTTATGAAAATAAAAAAAAATTAATGTTTGAAGTATAATAGTAATAATGTTATTGTGGTAGACGATGATATTATTATTATTAAAAATGTTATTAATGTTTTTATTTTTCTAAAATGTTATTAAAATTATTATTTTTAAATCGTTACTACTATTATTATTTAAAATAAGGAAATTATTATTTTAATAATAATAATAATAATTATTATCATTTTTATTATTATTACTATTATTATTATATTTATAAAAAAATAAGAGAAACCCTAGTGGGAATCACCCCTATCCTTCTCCCATGTCACAATGCACACGTCCCTGGGTGATCTCCTCTACGCAGCCAACCCCACCCCAACACCCCCCTGATCTCTTCCCTCACGCAGTCGACCCTAGCCTCCACTTCCCTAGTATGCTACCCTCCCTTCTCCCTTTCTCACCCATGATGCCACCTCATTACCCCCTCTAACAGTGCACCTGGCTCCCGCAATTCCCCTCCCCTCACCAGCCCTCTTCCCTGTCCAACCAGCAGTGGCATGGACCCCCTTGCTCTTTCCACACTCTACGCTCCGGCCAGCCGACCCCCTAATCCGGCGGCCCTACCCCCCTTTCTGGTGCGCCTGCAGCAAATCCTTCTTGTCTGAAAACCCTTCCCCCAGTAATATCTCCCATAGTTTTGGGGGTTTTACTTTCAATTTGGAAAAACCCTAATCATAGGGTTTTGTGTGTGTTTTTTCTCTATCTTGGGGTGTGTGAAGGGACCAAAGTACTCCATTCTTCATTCCGCTAAAGCGGCATCTCTTTCGCACAATTTTGAGGTAGGTGAATTCAACTTTTCTTTTCTAGAATGATCTTTTGACACTTGTGAGTTTTCAATTAATTTTCATATCATATTCACACCTCTGATATGTCTATAGTTTGATGCGAATGGGTGTTTTGTGTTGGATAAATTTATTTAAAATAGATTTCTATTATGATTTGTGTGAATTTCCTAGGTTTGAGGTACCTAGGATGCCTATTTAAAATATATTTCTCCCTTATGTTAAAAATGGGACTTTTATGAAATTTTTTTATCTTTGTGATGTTGTGATTGTATTTGTTAGTAGGTGAATTTGGTTTGGATAATGTTATAGCTTGTGTGTGTGTTAAAATTATTGGAAAGGGGGTTTTATGGTCTCATTAGGGTTGTTTCATATTTTCCAAATGTTGTGGATGGTGGGTTTGGTTTCTAAATCAAGCGATGAATTTATGGAAATGGTTTTCAAATGTTCTATTGGGTGTTTGGTGTACCATTGGATGTTGTAACATTCATGGGTGCACTAGATGCACACATGGATGTTCTTTCTAATGAATATGAAACTTGAAAATTGGTTTTCACTTTAAACCTCTATGGATTAATGTTGTTGGTTTTAAAATAAAGTAGGTACCCCAAGTTCAATTTCTAAGTAATGTATTTTTTTTAAAGCATGTCTGTTTTGCATTGAAATGTGTTTTGGCGTGGGTTTGAAAATGATAAAGGCTCGTTTGGTAGTTGTGAAGTGATTTGGTGTTCATTTTGGAACTTAAGGTCCCATTTGGATTTGTAAATATGAAATGGTGTTTGTGTGATGTTTTGGTAATGTTTATAGTTACATCGAGGTAAAGGACAATTTGGAACTTTCAGATTTAGTGTAATATTTTTGTTGATTCTTTGAAAGGATGGTGTTTTGATTACTGTGTGCCCATTTAAGAACTTTAATATTTTGTGAAAAGTATCAAATGTTTTTAATGATTGTATGGAGTGATGGCCTGGTTGGCACCTTTGTTGATTTGATATATGTATGTATGTATATATATTTTTGGGGAACCTCTATAGAGGGATATCCCTTTATGGGTTATCGTATAGAGTGTCTATGTCTGGGGTAGGAAAGTGTGGTGATGGCATGGTAAGGTGAGCCACGCATGCTACGACCTACTACTTACACAACATTACTATTACTACCATGAATTCTTAGGAATCTTTTAAATGATCGAGTGATGGTTGTTTCTCAACCTTCATGAGGTGTGTTGGTACACCCTAGAGTTGTAGACAGGCCATGTGGGAGGTGCTACTGGATTGGCTAGTCTAGGGCGACCAGTGATTGTTAACATAGGGGCTTCACCATACGCCGACAGGTGGTTCCAAACCAAGTATATCTAGGGGTTGTTTAGGGATGTTTAGGATCACCCATGGTTATTATATTTGGTTGTTTGTTTATATTTACCTGTGCCTAATTATATGTTTACCTTGTTAGTTTATTTCCATCTTGAACTATTTACCCGTTTTATTTTAGCACAACCCAGGTTTTAGCTACGTGGTTCTGTTTATAAAATGGAAAACTGTTTTGGAAATTTTAGTGGCGTGTGTTGGGTTTCAAAGTGGGGACAATGATATTGTTTTATTAAAAAGGTAAAAATCCTATTTTTGTAACTTTATTTCAAACTTGTGTCTTTAGACTGTTTTCAGAAAGGAACATTTTGGATTCAGTGGATTACTTTTGGAATTCCTACTGAGCATTTTGGTGCTCATGCCTATCCTATATTTTCAGATGCAGGTTCAGTTTCTTGGTTCAGGTTCCTGTTTCCTCTACCCATGGTTGAGGTAGGTTATTAGTGGTTAGAGGATTCCAAGAGGTCACATGGAGGTATGTGCAGTTTTTTTTATTTGAGATGCTATTTTTTATTTTTGTTGCTAGTCTTTATTTACTTGGTTATCTTTTTTTCATGAGCCAAATCATTCCCAATGCTTAAATTTTGATGGCCAGCACTAGTTTCTATCCTAGGTGGATCAGGAATTCCCCTCAGAATATATTGCGGACTGGCTTGGGTGACCGATTTAAGGTTGACCTGGGATTAGTTTGTAACATGAACAATATATATAACAGTATATATCATGAAATAAGTAAATTCTTAGTAAACATACATGTTCCGAGTCGTCATGCACTGAACAATATTACATGAACCCCAACCCCATATTACTCATCTCATTGTTGGTAAGAATGTTAAGAATACACATGCCTCCATCATATCTCGCCCACACTTTTAGTGGTTGTTATAGAAATTCCGTATGCTCCATCATGTCTATATTCAGTCCTCTTATCCTTTTAATCACCCATGACCCAACTCCGTAGGAATCCATAACCAATATCTTCAATCAATACACAATGATTTCCCCTCTATATGGGTAGCCACATCCACCTTTGAGGACATTGGACTACATCAGGATGGGTAACCAGCCACTGTACTGTGTAACTACCACCCTCAAGGATCTACCTGTGCATCTCCGTATCTAACAACTAGCCACTATTCTTTCCACTCTATAGGGGTATCCACTCCCACCTTCAAGGATGTTAGGACCATGATAGATTGGGTAATTCTATACACCCAACCTCAAGGATCCACCTGAGTATCTCTGTACCTGCTATCTATTCACTATGCTTCTCCCTCTACAGGGGTAGCCACATCCACCTTTAAGAAAGTTAGTACTATTTTAGGTTGGGTAACCTCAAACACCCAACTTCAAGGATCCACCTGAGTATTTTGGTACCTGTAACACAATTCTACAGGCTATGTAACACACAAAAAATGTGGCATACTAAATAATGATAAGACACTCCAAGATTAATGTCAGGATAATCACACAAGAACAAGTATGCCCACAGCTACTCACACACCCACATGTGTCTCAAAACAAGCATGAGTTTGTCTAGCATAACATCACATCATGAAAACATCATTGATATGCAAGGCTCATAAAGGTTAGAAGCCTCCTACCATAATTTTGTAAGTGTCAACAGAAAAGATCATCGAAGGTGTTGTCACCCAAACCACGTTATCACACCAACAAGAAATACGATCAAATTCCATAGATTCCTAAAACCAAAACCATTTATTTTATTTAAAAAAGAAATAAAATATCATATTAGATGATAAGTTATCCCTCTTTGATAATTTTCAAATTATCAATTCAAAAAATTACATGCGGTAATATTTTATCACTCCTGAATAATTTTCATATTATCGATTTCAAAATAATACAAAAGATAATATTTTCTCCCTCTTAGATTATTTTAATTATATTTTTAAAACAATGCATGTGTTTTCAATTATTATCAATAATTTTTTGTGATAATATTTAAATTATCATTTTATAATTATAATAATTAGAATTTGACAATACAACTAATTATACTATGATAATTTCAGTAATCTTTGTCATGTGATAATTAAATTAAAATTACCCTTTAAAAATTTGTTTAATATTATCTTCAATAATCTAACACAATTATTATTCGATAATTTTTTTAAATATCGGTCAATAATTTTAATAACCCATCATTTGATAAATTTTATTTAAAATTATAACTTAATAATTGAGTGAAATTATCATTGATAATATGATAAAATTATATATTTATAAAAAAAATTATTATAATTTTTTACGATTATCCTTTCTTTAAACAAAATTATCATTTGATAATTTTATAGATTATATCTCCACAATAAAATTTCCATTGGGATTATCATTTGATAATTTTTTATAATTATCCTAGGAAGTTATACGTGATTATCCATTGATAATTTTTGTAAACATCCTTTGATAATTTATTTTTTAAAAATATCTTTTGATAATCGAATTAAAATTATTATTTTATAGTCATTATAAATAAATAACTTCAAATTTTGTTTTATTTTATTTTATTATTGTTTTTTATATTCAAGAATCATGTAAGAAAGTAATAGTTGAGAAAAAAATAAATAAAAATAAACACTTATTCTCATAGCGCCCTACCCAAAAGAGCCCTGCCACCACTTTCAGTTTGATAAATGGAACCTAGAGATAGGAATTATGGCTTCACCAACATGTAGATGTTGGTTTGTCAGAAAATTTAGTGGGATTCAAAGGAAGAAACACAACTGAATATTTAAAGAATCAAATGACGCATGTTCATAATGTGTAAGAATTAAATAGTTTATTTCAACTACTAATCAACTTAAGAATCAATGAGAAGTCATTGATTTTCACTTATTAGGGCGTTACTAATTTTTAAAGTCAAAACAGTGATAAGTAGAAGGTTTGAAAACCTTAGGAATCTTTAATGGTGGTCCTGCATGTATGAGGACGTAATAAGAAGACCCAAAATTGATTTTATTTAATTAATAAATTTTATTAATTATTAAATTAATTAATTAATCAATATAAATATATAAAATAATAGAAAATTCCCCATGCGCATAAATGTTATTCCTCTAATAGGATAAACCACATGTTTTGGTCCTAACAGTGGTCTCAGATTTCTCATATGATACACCATTTAAGAGATATTAATTATTTATTATTTAAAAAATAGAAAAAATAATTAAAATATCAAAATGGTTTTTTCACATGAAACATTTCTAAAAACCCAATATACATAAAATTTATACCTCTACTAGGGTAAAACCCGTGTTCCAGACCTAACAGTGGTCTCATATTTCACATACAACACACCATTTGGGAGATATTAAATTATTTGAAAAAATAATATAATAAAAAATATTAAATAATTTATTATTACAAGTGATATGTCCAAACATCTGATGCATACAAATGATATACCTCACATAAATTAAAAAGCACTTCCTAGAACTAACAGTGGTCTCTGTTTTCTCATAAGATGCACCATTTTGAAGTTATTAAATTATTTTGAACAAATCACATATGCATAATATAATATATTTATTTTTTTATTCTATCTATGCCAAGGTTTTATGGGATTCTGAATCTCTCACTAACTAAGTTTTAGACTCCTAAAATATTCGATTGAGTATTCCAACATGTTAACAGATATTTTACTCTTACACAAAGGCTTTAACAATTTTATTATGTTATTTTCATTAATAGAAATATTTTCCAAATAATTCACTTATAATTTATCTAAAAGAAGGTTTTTAATATCTTTCTAAAATTTAGGACATCACAGTAAAAACCACATGACATGTGATCCTTAATTTTTTAAAGAAACCCTAGAATCATAGCTAGGAATCCCACATCACATGCAATTAAGGATTACATACCGTGTAATGTGGGGTTTTCAGAACACCATGGTTCTTCCTACATATCCACCTGCTTCACCATCACCTCTATATCCATTGTTGATCTCTCTTGGAGATCATAGGTCTTATCTAGAAGATCATTGGCATCAACATTTGTCAGATTCTAACTTTTTATACACTAAAAAATCCACCATTATCACCTCACACCATCATTACAAGTCAAAATAGGAATAACGATAATTGTAGGTCTAATCCAATCCACCTACAACATCCTCTATCATCATAAAAACTTGATTTAATACTCAATTGATTACCACACCTATGATATCAATCCATTGCACTAAAAGATGGTTTCCCAACGATTAGATAATCAGTATTCATCAATTCGTGGGCCAATGGAATTTCCTATGATGAATGTGTGAAGAAACATGGGATAGATACAAGAAAAATAATAGAGTAATAAACCTAGAACATGTTTGTGCTATCCTCAATCCATTTCTATTAGAAAGATTAATGAATTAATTAAAAAAAATTAAATCAAGAAAAAAAGAAATCAATTGTCGATGCACAAATCAAGTCTTGTTTTTGAAAGAGATACTAATTTGAAATAGAATAAATAAACATGATGAATCTATATAAATGAAATGTATTACCTATATTTTGGATTAATCACGGATGAATTAAGAATTAGCATCGTCTTCATTGGTTAGAAACATGAACTCCATCATCATTGGAAATCCTGTTGTACTCTGATCAATAATACATGATCCCACTATCCATCAATGTTATGCCACACTATCCTATCAATCCATATGGTTATGTATAAAACCCTAGGGATTCACCATAACATGGATTAAATATAGGGAATCAGGTCTGGTAAATTAAATTAATGAATTTAATTAATTAATTTTCAATTCCACCCATGATAATTTTTTAACCAAACATCTGGCGCCGAAAAAGGTTATGTTGCTCCTAGGATAAAACCCACCATGTAAACTCAAAATAAGTCTTAGATTTTTAATCCAATACTCATTTTGATAGTTATTCCACTACTTTAGGAAAATAACATGCATGTGATATTAATATATTTAATATATTTCAAATATCTATTCCAAGATCACCTATCCTCAAAATCTCATGTCATATCAATTCTGGGATCCAAAATTATTACAATACATATCTCAATGATTTATATGGAAAAAATAATGGAATTACATACATAATTGTGGAAATTATTCATGAACTTAATTATCAGACTGATTATTTTAGAGATGCCATTAGTGGTGGCTTTCTGAGTTGTAATCACACCTTCTCAGGCCTCCTTGGATCTTAGTCACCCAAGAAAACACTATTGTTTTTTATAGGTATAAGTTTAGGGGAAGTCTAGATATTGATGACAATTGTCTTAGAATGATAGTGTTCATATGGATGATAGAACCAGGCAGTACTCAAGACCTATATGAGTTGATTTTTAGTTGATTTTTATTTTTTTCATTTGGTTTTCCTTTTATATGATCCACCCACAGGGGATCCATTCTAAAATGTGTCTAATACTTCATTTTTTATGTAATTTTAATTATTCTTAAACATATTATCACTTTCCCTGTCTTATCTGTGATTCCTATTTGGTATGGATTATATGTTTTCTACTACTTTATCTTCTATTGCTACTTTGACTAAAGGGTATAGTCTCTCCACAATATCCTCATTGAACCAATTCTCTAGTCCATGACCTTTGGAATATACAGATTCATTCTTGAGGTCATGTAGCATACCATTTTAGTTACGATTTATAGTGATCTAAGTCGAGACATTACATTATACTTCAAAAACAATAAAAAATTATAGACAAATTGATTTAGTCTTTTAAAAAAGATTATAAAACAGAGTTTATGTTAAATAAAAATGTTCAGAACACTCTATTGTGTGACATATATGTAAATATTTATATTTATATATCTTCTTATAAGATATACAATTGTATTTGGAAAAATAATAAAACTAAACATTTTAACACTGTAAAAGGGTTGGAGAACAAGATCCCAATACTTCATGAAATATATCAAACTCTAGTTTTTTTAGTAAAAATTTTCATAAAAAAGTATTAAATATTCATTATTATTGTTAACAATTTTCAAATTTTATGTGAAAATGATTTTATATAAAAATAAATGTTTGTGAAAATCATTAATGTGAATCATAGATTACAGGATTCAAAGAGAATGAAACTTTAAGATACCAAGAATATATTGAATATAAATACTGATGAATTTTCCAAAACAACTGAGGTAGTAAATACATAAATTAATATGATATGGTAAGAAGTAGAATCAAAAGAATAAATTAGAAAAATTTAAATTTAAAAAAATAAATTTTTTACAAATTAATGAGATTTTAAACTAAGTGATGATGAGTTCAATCAATTGGAAATAATTTTTTAGAGGAGATAACCATGAAGAAATCTTAAAGAAATGAGAAACTGGTATGAGAGACTCATCAATAAAGAATATAAAATGGATTCTAACAAAATTAGTTTCTATGACTAAAATAATATTGGAAATATGAAATTGGATTTTACCTGGATTAAGATAAAGGTGATATAACATGGAAAATATAACAAATGTGAAGTGATAAAGTGGCCAAGTATAGAGACACCTTGAGTGATAGTTAAGACTCATATTATAATACTGTATTAGAAATTGATTATAGTAAAAATATATTTCGATTATTTATAACTAATTCTTAATAAAATAAAGCATGTTTTATAGAAATGGATAGTGAATCCATAAAAAATAATTTTTTAAATTATTTAGTTCTAGATGATTAATCTATGGATCCACTATCTTTGGATGAATTAAATGACTATTTTGACCATTTATAGGATTCCTATAAGTATCTGAGAAGAGGTATTGATAGGTTAATGATGGTATTTATACAAAAAATTAAAAAATTTCTTTAATTTATGCTTACTTAATAGTTATAACTACCATTAATTCACATTATAATAATCACACATATGTGATTCAGCAAAATATTGGAAATATAAATTTATAAAATATTATTTTAATGTTTATAAAAAGTAAAAAAAAAACTTTTATAATATTATTTTGATCCAAAGACCATGTAATTCCCAATAAAAACCCATATATTCTTCATCTAATATATATAAATTATATATGAATTATATTTTAATAAAAATTTTGAAGGATAAACCATTAATAATATATTTTTATACATACTAACTAACTGATAGGCATTGATATGCTAAATTAATTCTTGAGAATCTATAATATTTTAGTACAAAAATAAATTACAGTTACAAGGAATTAATTTATCTATAGTATCATAGGGTTATATATTTATTGGAATTTAATGTTTTACTTGCTAATATTTCTAGATATAAGGAATTTTGGGTACCAAAAACATTAATAACATGATTTTTAAGTTGAAATTACAAGTACGGATGGAAAGAGTGCATGGTATATATATAGAGATTGATCTAGACATATGTTAGTAGAAAATTAAAATGTTTGTAACTTGAAGAATGTAGAAGGTGGAAATGTAATTTTTAGAGAAATTATGCAATGTTAGAAAGTGGGAAGAACTAATGTCCATATCTATGGTAAGAATTTAATTTCTAATACTCTTTATTTTTTGATGAAATAAAATATTACTAGTATAATATAATTATGTGATAGAGGATACTCTTTGAACTTCAGTAATAATAATTTTATTATAACTAATTCATATAGATATTCAATATTATTTGGAAACTATCACGAAATTTCTATACCATATATTTAATTAAATTGACCCACCTAGATAATTCCATTCCTTAATAAGATAAAATATAACTACTTGTTTTGAAATATAATGTTAGGATACTACAACCTATAAACCTTGATTAATCTCCCTAGAAAGGATCTTGTAAGGGAAAAAATCATATTTAAAGATCAATTTATGAAAATTATATGAATCCATCCTATATGGAAATTAACATAAGGTTATCTTTAAATTGGTAAATCATGTCTCTATATTTAGAACTATGTAGTTAGTAAAAATGGATATTTTTAGACATAATCAAATTTCATGAATCAAAATCAAATACTATGTTTATACAACTTTTGATAACTATACTTACACTTAGGTTTTATTTCTTTCTAAAAATTGGAAGTTCTTTTGTTTTTAAAATATTTTTCATTTATATTTAAAAATAAAAAAAAATCGTGATAATCGCTATACAAAGTTATCATGAAGGAAAATATGAAAATATTAAATTTGAAATTTGTTTATAGTAATAAAGGTATTAAACATATCCTTTTTTAACTAAAAACTCCATAAATAAATAGGCTAGTTGAATGGAGTAATAAATAACTTAAAGAGATAGTTTGAATTATTTTTTGAGAATACAAAGTTAAGAAACATTTTTAAGAATCATATATGAATAATTTATGTTATATTATAAACCAGACATTACTCAATAAAGTTTCAAAGAAAATTATTCACAAAAAATTGACCATAAGGAAGAAAAAAGTTGGTTACTTTATGTTTTTCAAATATACGGTATGGTTTTTTAATACCGAATAAAATATAGAAAACTTTGATCCAAAATCTAATGAAGAAATACTTCCTCATTACTCCACCTCTAATAATATTTACTAATTATTCAACAAAAGGTTACATACTTTGGAAGAAATGGTACATGTGATTCTTGATGAAACAATTTTTTTTTAAAAAATTTATTATAATATTTCAAATTATTATGAAGATCAAGGTTTAATTTTATAAAAATCCCTATAATTTAAAAATACCTATGATTTTACCTCGAATATTGGAAATCAAGGAACTAGATGGTGAGTTTCTAGAATAATAATAATAATCTATTTTACCTAGAGGTCAAATATTTCCAAATTATTATCCTATTAATAATGATATTAGGGATATTGATTGAATGTAAGAACCTAATTTTTAAATCATGTATAGATCCTTTTAAATTTTGTCTAATTCTCTTTTATGGACCTAATATGGAAGCCTAATTATTTCACGAAGGTCTTAGGGTTGTTCGTGGCTTGTTTGGAACTCGGAACCTTATTTTTGGTAGAAATTGGCCAGTTTCATGGTTATAATATACCATATGGGGTAGGCCATATGGTTAGTTCTAACTATACAAGGTTGTATAATGGGAGGGAGTAGGGTGCACGATTTTCCCTAACTGTGCGTCAGGGGCCGCACGACCGTTTGAAAACTACAAACAAAATTGAAAATGTGTTTCACACATTTGGTGCACAGTTTCACTAGTTGTGCAGCCTAGAATTGAGAAATTAACCTCCCTATATTATAACAAGCATGGCTGGCACATGGTTTGGGAAACCATGTGCCAAATTGTGTGATTCCCATTTTTGGGTGATTTTACAAAAAACGACCTTAAATGAATATTTTAAATCAAACCATTCCTCTAATTTGATTGTATATCCAATATAACCTTTTATTTTACCTATTTTGTATCCTAAATCCATTTAATCTAAGAATTAATCCTAAGCTCTAATCTGTTGTATGATTTGATCAATTTTTATCAAGTTGGACGTGTATAGTTAATATCTCGATTCCTTTTTATTTTTTCATTATTCTTTCTATCAATGATGCTATTTAGATGTAGGATCATATACCCCATTTCCAAGGTATTGATATGTTTTTCATATGTCTTCCAATCAAGGAAAAACTAGAGGCTGATACTAGATGAGGAGAGTCATATGAGTATGGGGTAGGTTTTCTATAACTCATATATGAAGTTTCTTCATTTTATGAATTGTTGATTGTGGATACCGGTTTCATCAGGTGTGACCTATTTAATTTACATTCCTTGGTTATAGTCATTATACCCAATTCTATGTCCTATGTTAAATATGTTATCCATCATTGGTGGTTATGTCGACAACGTCGACCAATACATAGAGGGAATTTTCAATAGTTTGGATTTTAGTAGTTTGAATTGTTATTCTGAGAAACCATTATAGTGTTCCCAGGATTCACCCTTCTAATGGTAATCCTTCTTTATTTAAATGACCATTGACTTGATAGATGTATTGAACGATATTTTTTATCACTTTACATGCCTAAGGTAGGTGATTCAACTTAATTAATTATTGTTTAAATGGTTTAATTGGAAATTATACTATGTATATGACCTCACCTAATTGATGTATTCCAATGGTTTGTTTACACATCCTTAACACCCCTTACCATGTCTAATGAAAGGTATAAGAGTGAAACTTATAAAATTTTTTATGACTCATATGAATTAAATAATGGTTTTATGTTCCTTTGTCCTGTCATAATAATGAAAGGAAAGTGACATTCCCGCACATGTCATTTAATTCGCATAGTTTGTGGTCAGATTAGATTTGACTATTTCCAAAACTTGAATTGCTTTTGAGATGTATTATAGAAATAGTTTTAGGTTGATCCCATGGGGAATTTGGGTTGGTGATGGAAACCTTTGGCTTGAGACTCTTTGGGGTAGGAGTCCTCACGGGTTTGGTTTAGTTTGGGAAAAATATTGATAAAGACTTAAGTCTTGGAATCAGAGATAGTGACAGGATTATGGACAATTTTGGGTTTTCTTGTAAAATATAATCTCTATCCTAAATTGGTATGATCTTAAGATCTAGTTTGTGAAGCAAGTAAAGGTCTCTAGTTGACTATGGTAAAACCAACTAGTTCTACCAAGGAGAAATATATTCCTTGGTATGGGAATAACCACAACCTAAGAGCATTAATCTTGGATTATAAGGTAAAAAGTGTCATAGGATATTGGTCCTAACCCATTTTACACCAAGAAGGATAGGTTCCTTCATTAAAATATCTTTTGGTCAGGTATGTTTGAATGAATTTGATAAAAAATTGTTATTTATCTTTATTACTAATACTTAAGGTTACCAAGTTGAGAATTAAATATTTATTAAATTCATATACCCCTACTCCCAACCCTTACCCTAGGTGGTTTATCCACTCATGCTGAAATCTATTATAGATAGACATGTGAATATGGTTTTAGAGTAATCAATTGGGTCGACTGCAATCTGATTGTATCCTAAATATCCGTCCAAAAAATAATAAAATTCATTTCCTACTAGTCTATCCATAATTCGATCCATGAAAGGAAATGGGAAATGATCCTTCTTGGTTTTTGTGCTTACATTTTTGTAATTAATGCAAACTCCCCATCTAGTGATGGTGTATGTTGAGATTAATTCATTTTCATCAGTTTTTTCCACTATAATCCCATCATTATTAGGAACGACTTATAGTGGACTCACCCACTCACTATCATAGATTGAAAAGATTATTCCATAATCTAGAAGATTTATCACTTATTTTTTAACAACCTCTTTCATTGGTAGTGTGAGTCACCCTCTGAGGTTCAAATTTCTTCTTTGCACCTTCCTCAAGAATAATTTTATCGGTGTATAAAGTAGGACATATTCCTTTGATTTCATCCACTCCCAATAAATTCACTACTTGTGTATTTTCAATACATCAACCAATTTTTATTCCTATAACTAAGATATTTTAGAGTTTATGATTAATGGTATAGGTTGAAGCTTCTATGTATGAATACTTAAGAGTACTATTTAGAGGATTTGATTCCAGTGTTGGTGGTTGAATGATTAAGGGTATAAAAGGTGGGAAAGTATTCCCTTTGAGATTTTTATTGAAGCTAAATTCCTTATAATCATACTCTTATTATGCATCTAGTAGTGTCTCCTCACTGTCTTTATATTTGGACATCTATTCATTTCTCTATTGGGAAAGAGATACGACGTTACAGTTAAATGAATAATCTGATTGTTTAGCATCTTTAATGTGGTTGAAGACTACTTGTTCTTCTTCGAATAGAAATATTAAACACCCTCTATTTACATCTATCAAATCCTTTCCTATGGATAGGAATGATATTTAAAGAATAATGTGGATGCCACCTTCTTCTTCCATGTCTAAAACCAGGAAGTCTGTTGGAAAGATAAACTTCTTGAATTTGACTAATATATCCTTGAGAATTACTCAAGGTTATTTTACTAATTTTTATGTATTTTTTAGTGATACTCGAGTTGATCTAAGTTCTTAAAGGCCCAAATTTTGAAATAAACTCATAGACATGAGGCTAATACTTGCTATGATATCGCACATAGCTCTTCCAAATTTACACTCTCTAATAGAACATGGAACTGTAAAATGTTAGGGGTCTCTCAGTTTAGGTGGAATTTTCTACTGAAAAACAGTAGGGAATTCTTAATTCAGTGAGATGACACCTAGATCATATATTTTTAATTTATTATAAATAATATCTTTTATGAATTTGGCATAAACTATAATTTGATCAATAGCCTCTAAAAATGGTATGTTCGTATTCAATTGCTTGAACATATACAAAAACTTCATGTATTATGTTCCTTTCTTCCTTAAATTTCTATTTATGGAAAATGAATAAGTGACTTGTCTGGTGGTGGGAAAACATATACTGGATCTTTTGGTTTCTTAGGTGCTTGGGTGTTTGTGGCTAGTGATACCTCCTGGGGTTTTACTTGATCATTCCCATCAACTTATTCTTCTTCTACTGGTGAATGTTTCTTAGGTTTATTAGCATTTATTTTAACTCTACCACATGGTTTCTGAAAATCCAAATTTTTTATTCTTATCAGCACTAAAACCATAGCTTCCTCCCTTGGGTATGTCTCTGTATTACCAGGAAGAGTACGTGGTAATCTGTCTGATAGAGTCCTTGAGACGTGACCCATTTGAATTTCGAGACTGAAAAAGGAAGATTATTGGTTCTGTATCTTTATCTCTTGTGTGGTCATTATCTGGTCTACTTTTTTAACAGAAGTATCTAGGAGGTTCTCTATGTTACTATAGAGAGGAGCAGTTTTCTGCTGGGGTCTTGGTTGAGCTGGTTGAAACTGCTATTGTACACTCTAAGAGAAAAGTTGTTTTTGTGCTTGTTGTTATAGTTTGGGCACATGGTTCATGGGTGGGTATTTTAGTGGTCCTTGAGTATGAAGTGGTGATATACCACTTCTCTATTGATAATATCCCTAGTTGTTTTGAGGTTTCTACTGAGCCGACCACTACTGATAGTATTGCTACTGCTGCTAGAATAGTGGATTTTGTTGATAGTATTTGATGTAATTAAAATCTTGAGTTTGTTGTTCTTCAACTCCTTCTTTGCAGTCTTGGTATATGTGTGGGCCACTACACATTTCGTGTGACTACATATCCATTACAGGAGCTGGAGGGGGTTGTGTAGCAGGCAACTGGAATGATTCTAACATCTTAGTCAAGGCTTCAACTTGGGCTTCTAGGTGGGTATTCTATTAGACTTGGTGGATACTATACCATGGTGGTACATGATCACTCTTCCACAGGCTGTAATTGGGAGATTATTCATCCTAAATACCTCTTTCAAATTCATGTGTCTTAAACATATGCCCTCCATCAGCGACAACATTTACAACTATGCATGTGACTGGTTGGATGGTTGGGTATAATGTTTGGAGATAGATCCACTTTTCAAGTCCATGGTGCTATAACTTTCTCATAAATTTTTTGAATCTTACCCAAGCTTCCTAGGTGGACTATCCATCAATACGAGTGAAGTTTTATACATCATTCTGGAGCATCCATGTCTAGATTGGTGGGATTTATTTATCTAAAAACCTATTTTCTAGATCTTCCCAAGTCTTTATTTACTCAGGAGATTGACACTTGAGCCAATCCTTGCCTCGATCTCACAGAGAGATGGGAAATATGTGAATTCTAATTTCATAATAAGATACTACCTCGTTTCGAAATGTATCACACACTTCCAAGAAGTTTAAAATGTGTTCATGGGGATCTTCACTTGGAGTCCCACTAAACTGGCCCATGTTCTAGATCATATGAAGGAGTACATGTTTTATTTCAAACGTGTGAGCCTGAATAGGAGGACACACAATTCTTGGTGTATAACTATGGATTTATGGAAATACATAATCCGTGATGGTTCACTGTTGTTTCACCAGATTCTCTCCAGGAACTAATGGTAGCATGTTTGGTGTGTTAGGTAGGTTTAGACATGAAGGACTGATGTGATCTTCCATGTTTAACTGTCTATGTACATAGAGATATTGTTTGATTTTGGGATCAAATTTACGTTTTGTGTGTGTGTCAAGGCTCTTTGAACGAGTCGAAGGGACATGATTCATGCATTATTACACAATAAGTAAGGACACAATATCATATAAAAGAATAGAATAAAGTAAGGAAAAGAGAAATGGGGAAAGGGAGAGGAAATCCTAGTTTCTTTGGATATAGGTTACCAATCAAGGCATAAAAAATAGCTCCCCAGTAAAGACACCAAAACTTGACGCACCCGCACGCATATTTTAATTCATGTGGGATGTGTTAAAATTAGATTTGATTGTTTTTGAAACTTCACTTGCTACTGACACATAATATAGTGATATTCTGGGGTCAATACCTTGGGGAATTCAGGATGGCAATGGAAACATTTGACTTGTAACACTTTGGGATCATATTCCTCATGAGTTTGGTTTAGTTTGGGAAAACTATTTCTAAAGACTTAAGGTTTAGAATCAGAGATAGAGAAGGGATCGAGGTCATTTTTGGGGTTTTTAGTAAAAAATAATCTCTCTCCTAACTTGCTATGGTCTTAAGATATAGGTTGCAAACCAAGTGGAGGTTACTAGTTTACTATGGTCAAATATACTAGTTCTTCTGAGGATATAACTATTCCATGGTCTGGAAATAACCACAACCCAAGCGTATTAATCTTGGATTCTAAGGAATAAAGTGTCATAGTTTATTGGTCCCAGTCTATTCAACTCAAACCATGAAAGGATCCATAATTGAAATATCCCATGGCTTGGGATGATGAAATAAATTGGATAGAAAATTGTGATTTATACTGATTATTAATACTTAAGGCTACCAAGTTTAGAATTAAAGATTTATTAAATTAAAATACCCCTAATCTTGACCCTTTCCCTTGATGGTTTATCCACTCATGCTAAAATTTATTACATATAGAATATGAGTTGAAACCATGCTTAAAATTCTATGAAATATTGTGATTGAACAATTTTCAAAGATACAATGATTCAAATTAATCATTCAATTAAGTATAAGATATTCAAATCTTTAATCAAACACAAAATCAATAAACTACTTACTTGAAATAAAAATGAGAATTAGCACAAGAAAAGTTCATTGATGATTGGTGTTTGTAAAAATTAATGCGTGAAAAGGAATGAGGAACACATCGAAAACAATCCACGATGATTATATTAATGTAAAACAATGAAAGATACTTGAAAAAATTCATGTTTATGGAGAGGGAGTAGAAGGGAATGAGCGAATAACAATAGAAAGAATTTTTTTTCCACTCCCAAGATATGAAATCCAATTCCCCACTACTATATATGTAGAAAGAATATTACATGACATGTAATATCAATTCACATCATGTAAATATGATCCACGGTTTTCTCCATGGATTTTGAATCTACGTGTATCTTGCACGCATCTCACCCAAGATTTGGATGTTTGATTCCTTTCATGACATGTAACAGGATATCAAATTGTGAATATTCCTTAGACTAGAGGGAAATATGTTTTGAATGATTCACATTGTGGACTGGTGATTGATGTTGTGTAAGGATGGTTCATGTTATATAATGAAGATTCACGTTGTGTAATGATCTTTACAACCTGAAATTCGTCATAGCTTTCTTAACGGATTGATACATGTGGTGAAATGCTACTACACATTATGTAATGCAGTTTCACAATGTGTAATAGCCAAATTTTCTCATCTTCTGAAATTTTCCCTTTTAAAACATGAAATAAGAATTCTTATAATAAAAAAAACATACCAAGAAAATTATCAAGTAAATCATTGAAAATCATTAATGAAATGAAATAAAAAAGTATATATGATGTATTCTTATCAGGAAGGCTTGTAAAAAATGAAATTATTAAATTATTATTACATCAATTAATTAATTAAATGGTTTCATGCCTAGTTAACCATATCACACTAATGAAAGAAAATGCTTTGGACCAAAGGATTTATCAAGAGGCATGAGTATTAAGGTTCCTCATTGTATATCAACCTTAACATTATTATAGGAGTGGTTATACTTGAGTTATCTTTTAGATTCCTATAGTAATTCCTTGGGAACATGTGGACACCATTCCAATTTAGAGATGAAAGTGGCTAAGGGTGAGACTGACCTTGGAACCCGATATTTTTTTTATCATTGGATGATGGGTATGACATCGTAGGAAACCTCCATTACTATTTCATGATTTTCATGGATACACCCCTTTGATCTAGCATGGATTATATAGGCATGAGGTTCTTCAGTTACGTCCTTTGACAAAGAAATTTCTTATCCAATTTTACCTTGGATTTATTTCTTGGACTCAGTTAGAATTACACTATTGTTGAATGTCTTGGAAAATACTCATTGGATTACACTCTTACCCCTTAGACAGGTTGTTGTTACTATTGAGTTGGTGACCCTTGAGGTCAGGGTTTCCTCTGTTATTATCTTGTAATATCTTTATTATATATATCATTACGAATTCCTTGTTATGATAGGGATCCTTCAAAAACATTATCGTGTCAGGATGTCAGTGCTAGTTTTACCTCACATGATTTAATTTTAAATTAGAACTTAATTAATTAATGAACTTGTTACATGTTCAGGAACCATCAAAGGGCTAAAGAAGGTACTTGGGTATTTATGTTACTATACTACTTTACTTTTACATATGCCTGCTTGAAAATTATTTCAGTTTATATTAAACATATTGGATGTTATAGACACTATTGGTGATGGCCTATTGAGATTTATCTCACAACTATCTAAGTGGATTTGGTACATGGAAAGACTACATGTATGAAGATGTTATCAAAGTGAAGCATATCACTTAAAAAACTTGATTACTCGATTTTGTATAATGGAGCTGGTGGTAGATGACCAAGCAGGGGATTGAGATTCAAAGGATAGATTTTGGATTCCTTTTTGGTATTTTTTATAGCATGTATTGTCTTATGATTTTTAACCATGTTTTCCAGCTTATTAGATATATGAAATATCATTATCATATTTTGTATAAGATTACCAATTTTTCAGTTATTTACTACTTTAGTCTAATTCTACCGTGATTTATCTTATATTGCTTTTGATATTTACCTATCATTATATTTATCTGTTGTGTAGAACAATAGAAAATTAAGGTACATTCTACCCATAGACACACCATAGGACCTCACTAATAGTTGGAATCCTCTGAATTTTGGGGAGATGTTCTTGAGACCATTTCGCCAACATGGTTCGTGGGACATGTTAAGTTGCATATGGGCCAGGTATGTCACAAGGTGGTATCATAGGTTTCTTTTATTGCTTTAATATTTTTATAAATTATAATGGAGATTATAAACACTTAGAACTTGGTTATAATCCATGATTAGGAGTAATAAACCCATGTTTGGGGTAAATTACATGTTTCCTAAATTATAATTGTTGATATGTTTTTTCCTATTACTGTTGATATCATTTCACCATTAGGTGACACACATGCTATATTTTGGTTATTATTATTATTCTAGTTTAGATTTAATTTCATCCTTAGAACGATGATATTAGGTCTTGGAGAATTGTTATATACAACATCACATTAACATATAATTCACATTCCATGCATATTTCCATGCCATATATGTGCATTTCACTACTTTCATTGCTTGTTTTTATTATGATTGTTGAGGGAGACTTGTTTATTTATGTTCTTATAATTATCATTGGCTATGACTGAGTGATTTCTAGTTCCAATTCATGAGGTTTTACGGGCCCTCATGGGTTGGAATGAGTAATTTACTGACTTGAGCCTTGGGATTAAAATTTAATGGGTGTTGATTTTAGTGATAACGAGTATGTGACCTGATTCAATGGGAATGAAAATCCAATTTAATCAGATTATGATTAATGTTATAAGAAAATTCAAAATATAAAACTGAAACATGACTTATAAGGAGAAAGGGTTTTCAGTAAATGATATAGACAGGTATATTCGACCCTTCATCTACTGGAACCCTGATAATTTAAAATTGAGAAATTACCAATATTAAGCCTTATAAGAAGGTCGTTGGGGTAGTATACCATGTGTAGTAATCCTTTATTACATTAGACTTATATTATTTCTATATTTTTACTTCTAATATTGTTCTGATGCGTGTTCTTAGAATTTTTTAACCAATTACTCCACAAAATCCTTGTGTCATGTGCCAGGAGGGTGGTGACAACCATGCTCTAGATGTAGTGTCCCCTAATCTTCAAGTCTTACAACCAGGAGTTCCACTAGAGGCACCACCTTTTTTACCTGAATTGCACAATGATTCTTATCTTTGTTAGAGTTTCCTAAGTTTTATGCATTCCATGAATGGTGCCCCATATCCTACACCTACGATGGGTGATCTAACATGTGATTTCCAAAAATAACATCCTCCCCCCATCACGGGGGATGGCGGTCCAGAGGCTGTTGAGTCTTGGATGGATGACACCCTATTTATCTTTGAGAATCTAGAGATGTCTCCAAAGAATATGGTCAATATTTCTACATACATGCTATGGGAGTCAGCCAAGCACTGGTGGGTTGTGATTACTCAAGCTGGTCTCCATCAGGTCATGTTATGGGATGACTTCCAAACTCTCTTCTATGATTAATTCTTTCCTCAAACACTAAGGGTTGACAAATCCTGAGAGTTCTTATCTCTTGAGTAGGATTATATGTTAGTCATGATGTATTCAGCGTGTTTCACTGAGTTATGGTGCTTTTCACAACTTCTAGCTAGTGATGAGCTTTCACATGCTAGATTATTCGATGATAAACTTCAATATTCCATCCGTACTTAGGTAAATGTATTTTTCCTACCTAAATTCTCTGAAATAGTCAATCAGACTCTTGTCACTGAGTAAAAACTGAGGGACAGTGATAGTATTTGAAATAGAGGACCATTTCCATTGTAGGAAGGTAGTTCTTCTGATAACAAGAAACGATCCCTTGAGGTTTCTCATCCGGGAAGTGGTATCCAGAGTACCCATGCTGGTATATCAATAGTGTTCCACCATTGTGGAATGATAGGGGCACCTGAAGCCCCAATGTGATAGAGCCCCTCTGGAGTACCGTTCTTGTGGTAGTATGTAGAACCTTTAGAGATTCTATCAAAAATTTCTATCATCTTCAAGTGGAAGAGGTTTTTCACTAGCTCAACCATCAAGGGAATGTTATTAAACCATGTCAGGTGGGGAGTTGGAGTATCACCAAAAGGAATGGCCAAAGAGGATGTCATGGGCACAATAGTTAGACCTCAAATCACTAGAAGTGCTAGAATAACAGTTTTGATCATGGTAGTACAGCTATTGCACAAGGTCTTGGATCAGGTCAGGTTCATGCATTATAGCTCATACTTAAGGATTAGGCTACAATACTATCTATAGTACTATATACTATTCTAGTAGCATCCACTATAGTATCCAATTTATTTAATATAGTTTGTTCACACTCCTTCAACTCCTTATCTATAGTGGAAAGTATTAGGATAGAAATACAAGACTACTATGGTGTAATGAACCTGGATACACTGTTGGGTGTATAGTCATAGGGAATACACCAATTTAGAGATTTCCACATGAGGTTGAAAATTACACTTTCTTGTGGGACCTATTTGTCCCAAGATGACAAGATTCGATGTCATTTTAAAGATGGATTGGTTGGTTTCGTATCACACCTTTAT
The DNA here is from genome assembly GCA_963277665.1 of Viscum album. NCBI lineage: Eukaryota > Viridiplantae > Streptophyta > Magnoliopsida > Santalales > Viscaceae > Viscum > Viscum album. Next base: position 2,106,708,097 of record OY728152.1, read on the forward strand.
AGACTGTGATCACTACAGGGTGTTTTTTACATCACCAGAGGGCATCAGTTACCTACACAAGGGTTAGTGGGATGTATTGTCTAGTAGAGATAGTCCAGAGCATCATTGGATAGGTGGAGTGACCACATAGATTTCTAATATCTTCATGGAGGATCAGGGTTTAATTCAGGTTGAATTCTCTCTAGTAGTAGATCAATTCAGGGATATCTTTCCCAAAGAAATTTCTAGATTATCTCATGAGACAGAGGTAGAGTTTATGATAATGATTGTTCTAGGTTCATCTCTTGTGTCCATTCCACTATAAAGGATGGTAGCTACTGAGTTCTAAGAGCCCAAGTGATAATTTGAGGATTTAGAGGCCAAAGGTTTTCTATGGATAATCACATCCTATTGGGGTTCACCTATGTTTTTTTGTGAAACGTTGGATGGGTCCCTTCATCTATGTGTGAATTAAAGATGGTTGAACCAACTTATGGTTAATAACTGGTATCCACATCCTTGAATAGATGATCTCGTTGACCAGCTCTAAGGAGCTAGTGTTTTTTCTAAGATCGACCTAAGATCAGGCTATCATCAGGTGCAAGTGAGGCTGTCATACACACCTCATTCAGCATTATGTAAAAGGTATGGTCTATATTATTACCTTGTTAAGTCATTCGGTCTCAAAAAATTCTTACCATTTTCATGGATTTGATAAATAGGATGTTCCATCCCTATATGAATTCTTTTATATTAGTATTTATGGATGAAATCTTGGTGTATTCTTGAACTCATAGATACCATGATAATAACCTTGATATCATTTTGAGTACAGTAATAGAGCATCATATTTATGAAAAGTTTTCTATGTTCCACTTTTGGATCGACAAAGTTCACTTATTGGGCCATATTATCTCAGAATTAGAAATTTTTGTTGACCCAGAGAAGGTGGGTGCTGTGGCTTTCAGGGAGCAGACCAAGAACATGTATGATATACAAAGTTTTTTTGGGGATGTAGGTATATTACTGGCATTTTATACATGACTTATCACACCTTGATTAACAAATTAATGATTTTACAAATAAGGGTGTTAAGTTCCTATGGTCAGAAGTGTGTGATAAACCCTTTCAAGGGATGAAAGGGAGGCTTGTCACGACACTTATTTTTATTCTTAGAGAGCCTGAAAGAGGATATATAGTGTTATTTAATGCATATCTTATTGTTCTAAGGGAAGTATTAATACAAGAGGATAAAGTCATTGTTTATGGATACTGAGAGTTGAGGCATCATGAGAGGAATTAACCGAATCACAACCTTAAGCTGCAAATAGTTTTCCATGCCTTACATTGTTGTAGACACTATTTGACGGGTGACTACTTTTTGGTGTATATGTACCCCAAGAACCTCAAATATATCTTTACCCAGCATGAATTGTTTCTAAAAAAAATATGGGTTTAATTTCTCCATTTATTTAATTTTTATCTTTCCTATACACCTAAGAAAGGAAATGTGGTAGCAGCTACAAAGAGTTAGAAAACTTAGTCACATGCTGTATAGGAATCCAATGATGAATGGAAATTAATGGCCCTCTTCTATGAGTTGCATCTAGAGTTTCATAATAGTCACGAGTATTACTATATCTCAACCTTGAAAATCACCTCTTCCCTCCTTGAGAAAGTGAAGATTAGTCAATTCTAAAATCCTAAAGGCTTGGTTCTCCATGAGAGTATTTCAGGAGATGACCCTCCTCTAGATTGGTCTATAGATAGAGACAATATATTATGTATTCATGGAAATGTATTGGTTCCTATATATATAATAGATTAAAAATTGCAAGAGTCCCATGCTTCTCAGTGGTTAGGTCATCCATGAATCTCCAAGATGTATTGGGATATGCGATGCTAGTATTGGTGCCCTGATATGAATTTATAAATAGCAAACATTATCGCTAGGTGTTCCACTTGTCAGTAGGTAAAGGTGGATCACCAGACACCTTTTGGTTTTTTATAGCTACTTCAAGTCTTGAAATGGAAATGGGAAGGTGTTGACATGGACTTTGTCATTAGTTTACTGAAGTCTCCTAGAGGTAGCGATGTTGTATGGGTTTTAATTAATAGACTGACAAAAGTAGCCCACTTCCTACCTATCCAGGATACTTTCTTAGTTGATGATCTAGAAAGATTATATTTCCATGAGATCAAACAACTACATGGGGTCCCTCATATTATAGATTCATATTGGGATGCTCATTTTATGTTACAGTTCTGGCAAGGGTTTTAGAAGGCTATGGGCACATAGGTACTGTTTAGCACAACATTTCACCCTCATACCAATTAACAATCACAACAGATGATATAGCTTCTATAGGACATGATCTAAGCATGCATCCATTATTTTGGTGGTTATTGGGAGAATAATATCCATCTTATTGTGTTCACTTATAATAATATCTCTTAGGAGACAATTTAGATGGATCATTTTGATGCATTTTACGATAGGCTATGTTGTTCACCATTGTGATGGCTAGAGGTAGGAGAGGAAACCCCACTAGGTCTTTATCCCATGTAGGATGCTTAGAGTTGGTTCAGATGATCCAGATGCATATTTCTACTTCTCAGTATTGATATAAATCATATGTCGATCACTATTAATGACATTTTGAGTTTGAGTTTAGCGATCATGTTTTCTTATGGGTATCGCCCATGCTAGGGAATATATGGATATAGAGGAAAGGGAAGCTATCACCATGATTTTTCAGGTCATTTGAGATTATAGAGAGATTTAGTACAATATCCTATTGGTTTATACTGCCTCTGAGGTACTATTCCAGGCATGATGTGTTCCACATTTCACAGTTTCACTGATATCATTCCGAACCGTCTCATACATTTGATCCAGATGAATTCAAGTTAGATGTCAATGCTTCATTTGAGGTGTATCCTATACATATTATTGACCGGAGCAAAAAGGCTCGTTGAGGCCAGTATATCCCTTTAGTATGGGTTCTATGGAAATATGACTGTGTATAAGATGAGACTTGGGAGCGGGAGGCCGACGTACATGCCTAGTGGCCTGAGTTTTTCTCAGATAGTGTTTCACCTCCATTAGAAGGAGAACTCAAGCACAAGTTCCTTTAAGGGGGGAAGACTGTAAGAACTAAGATTTTGACTCAGGTATGTATCCTTTTAAATTTGGTCTAATTATATTTTTTGAACCTAATATGGATGACTAATGAGTTTACGAAGGTATTGGGGGTGTCTAGGGCTTGTTTGGAGCCTTAAACCTAGTTTTGGGAGAAATTGGTCTGTCACACAATTAAAAGAAACCATATAAGGCAGAAAACATGGTTATTTCAAACTATAAAAAGATAGAAAGTGGGATGGATTTGGTCACACGTTTTCCCTAACTATTCTCTAGGGTCCGCACGACCATGTGAAAACTACAAATGAAATTTGTGAGGTGTTTCACACTATTGTCACATGGTTTCCCTGACTATTTGGCTTAACTATGAGAAGTTACACTCCCAATAGATGAATGTGCATGGTTGGTGCATGATTAGGCCTACAATGTGGCCAAACCATGTGATACCCTTTTTTGGGTGATTTTTTGAAAATTCCCTTAAATGAATGTTTTAAATCAAACCCTTCCTCATGTTTGTTTCTACAGTTGAAAAATGGTCTTCTTCTCCCTCTTTTGAATACTAAAAGATATCTAAGCTAGGGATTGATCCCAAGCTCTGATATAATGTCTGATTTGATCTTCATCTGTCATATTGGATGTGTATAAGTATGATCTTGATTACATTTTAATCATTCTTCATTGTTTTTTCTATCGGTGATGCTATTTAGATACAAACTCATATGCCCCATTTCTAGGGAATTGATGTGCTTTTAAGATCTCTTCAAATCCAGGCCAAACTATGGGATGATACTAGATTAGGGAAGCTATATGAGTAAAAGGTTTTTGGTCTATAAATAATATCTTATGTTTCGTCATTTTATAAATTGTCATACATCTTCACTAATTTCATCAGGCATGACATTTTTAATTTACATGACTTTTTTATAGACCTTAGAATCATGTTTTAAGAGCCAAGTTAAATTTTTTATCTATATTTGGTGGTTAAATCCATAATTTCAACCACCCAATGTAGGGTGTCTTCAGTAATTGGGCTTTTATTTGTTTAACCTCTCAGTCTGAGCTAATGTTTGGTTGTTCCAAGTCTTGATCCTAATAATGGTAATATAACCTTATTTAAATGACCATTTAATTGATATATGACATGTATGATGTTTTATTATCACTTGAACCACCTTAGGTAAGTGCTTTAAATTAATTAATGGTCCTTTAAATGGTTTGGTTGGAAAGTATACTATGTATATGACTTGGCCTAATTGATGTAATCCAATGGTTCAGTAGCACATCTATATCACCCCTTTCTATGTCAAATGGAAGGTAGCAGAGTGAACCTTATGAAAATGGTTATGAATCATATGAATTTAATAATGGTTTCATGTTCCTTTTACTTGTCACACTAATGAAAGGAAATACTTAAACAAAATGAACTTATTAAATGATTATGACAAAAAATAATTAATTTCATGGTTTCATGGCCAATTATCCATGGCACACTAATCAAAGGAAATGGTTTAGAAAAAAACATTTATCAAGAGGAATGAGTATTACATGACCTATTTAATTAAATGAATCAATTTTAAGGTGCCTCATTTTATATAGACTTTGAAATTATTATATGAGTGGTTAGAATTGATTTAGCTTTTGGATTCATGAGGGAATGCCTTGATCACTCATGGATTCCATTATGATTGATAGATTCTAGTTTCCAAGGGTGAGACCCACCTTGGAACCCGATCTTTTTCTATTAGTGGACTTTCCCAGAGACGAGCAAGCCTAGTGCGGAAAACCAGTAGTTGGATGTGATGAGAAGAGAGCTCTTAGCAATCCTGTGTGGGTCAGATCCGAGCGATTCTGTGCGGGTCAGCTCCTAGCGATCCTGTGTGGGTCAGCTCCAAACAATCCTATGTGGGTTAGCTCCTAGAGATCCCGTGTGGGTCAGCTCCTAGAGAGCCTGTGCGGGTCATCTCCAGCAATCCTGTGTGGGTCAACTCCTAGTGATCCTGTGTGGGTCAGCTCCAGCGATCCTGTGTGGGTCAGCTCATAGTGATCCTGTGTGGGTCAGCTCCAGCGATCCTATGTGGGTTAGCTCCTAGCATCCTGTGTGGGTCAGCTCCAGCGATCCTGTGGGGGTCACCTCCTAGCGATCCTGTGTGGGTCAGCTTCTAGCAATCCTGTGTGGGTCATCTCCTAGAGATTCTGTATAGGTTAGCAACAAAGCCTCTTAACATAGTAAAATGATTCAGTAGTTATAACTAATCATCTCTACTACCTTACCTAAGTTGTATACATGGTGTGAGTTGAGTTAGTACCTTGGTGTTTCCTCATGATTGAGATGGATTACTTGATAACTTAGGTATATGTATGGGTATATACCTAAGTAGGGTTATCTGTTGATTTCATACTTTGTGGTTTATCCTTGGTGAATTTTGTGAGACCTTGAGGGTCTCGGGGTCCCTACTAAGTATCGTTATACTCACCCCTGCATGGGATATGCCCGCACCATGTTGTGTTGGTTGCAGACGACGGACAACGCTGATCGAGGCTGAGAGTACCAAGACTGGACGATACTCAGAGGTGAACCATACGAAGTGTCGGTACGCAGAAGATACAGATTGATGCGGAGTGCCGAGGAGGTGATCTGTACCTACCCTTCAGGTAGGAACCTAGGGGACGACCCAGTAGCTACCTATATTTTTCGTTCAGTTGTATTGTATTTCAGTTTTACTTGTACTACTACTGTTGGGCTTGTATTCTGGCCCCTTTTTTACGTTCAACACTCTTTTTTCTATACAGTTGACTTGCATTCATATCTTTCTATGTGTTTGGTTGCATGTGTTTACAGGTTATAAAGGCAATGCCTTCCCAATTTTGGGGAATACGCCTTTGGTGCTAGTTGCCAGCCCCTAGACTATGGAAGGCGGGTTTGGTGTAGTCAGGGCACCGGTCCCAGGGAATAGGTCATGATAGTAACCATGTTAATATATTTAGGGAAAAATCATATGATCAAATTTGACAAGTCAATGTCCACTTAACTATCCAAGAGTCATATATAATATGATTGAAATGATGGTTAAAATAAATAACAATGTAATGAGTGAAAAAATAAATATAAAACCATAATATTTTAGTGTATTAATACTATGTATAATATATTATGATACATGAAACACCAAGCTTAAATGAACTATGATATAAAATAAATATATTATTATTTTAAATTGGATGATATAACTTAGCTGCTAGAATGATGGGTATGAATAAGAGTAACCAAATTATAACTCTGATATAGGATTTATTTTCATAATTAAAATGTAATTATTAGTTCCTTTGAAATAATTACTCAATTTTTAATGATAATAATGAAATCATATAAGATAAAGTACAATTAAATTTTAAAAGTTTCATTTTTCAAAAAAAAAAATTCTCTATATATTTTTTATGTTCATTGAACATATAAAATTTTAAATTTTATAAATTGAATTTGGTAAAAAGGATTTTTTTTAATAATATAAAAATTAGGTTTGGATAATTTTTTTCGATTTTTCAAAAATAGTTAATTTTTGGGTGAATAATGAAAGGTAGATATTTTACATATACTATCACTTTTATGAGATTATCAGGATATAATAATGATTTGAAAGTATATTAATAAATCTTCTATATTAAAAATATATATATATTGAGTAATATAACTCATTTAAAAATCTAATTTTTAACATATAAATCAATGGTTGAAATTTTGGAAATTTAAGTAATGTTTTTATTCATATAAATACAATTTTAGGTTCATCTATTATAATCAAGTATTAACAAGGTGAATTTTGGATATGGGTTAATTTTAAAGTCAAATAATTATCCTTTTATTTACTATAATACCATTTAATTCCATTGGAATCAATATTACACTTTATTTTGGTGTAAAATTATTTTTATGCTTTAAAAAGTTTTTTTTTCTAAAAATGGTTTTCCTTGAGTTTTAGAAACTTGAATTAATAATTAATTTTGAAAACTTATATAAATTGAATATTATAAAATGGATTCCATATTTTCAATAAAAGTTTCTAATTTTTGATAATTTAAATTTAATTTTTGATCATAATTAATAATAACAATGGTGAAAATTTATCTGCACTGTTAAGGGTAAAATGGACTAAAAGGGTTAAAATAAAGGAATAAGGCTTTAAGATAGCACAAAACACATTATCAAATCTATTTTTTTGGTTTTAATTATACCTTATCCTTATTATACTAAAATATATGGAAAATTGTAACCAATTAACTGGAGTAAGAGATATATTATATAATAAAGTTTCATGTATCTATAAGTTTTCCACCTTCCTCACTTATAAATAGGAATACTCCTCTCCTCACTTATTCACTAAACTTGTGCACTATATATCTAAAAAATACATACCAAAACACCTTAATAACTTCATTCCCCATTCCCTATAGGTCTTGGTTTCACTAAAAACACTATAATAAGGTTTAAGGTGTAATCCAAAAGAGGTTCTCTAAAGAAGAGGTAAAACCCTTAACCGATCTCTTTCATGTTTATTTTTTATTATACCTCCTTTAATCCCATAATAACAATTAGTATATAATAGTATAACTATTTAAACATAAATAAATGTTATTATTTTTATTTTATAACTTCTTTTCATCTCATTTTTCCATCCAATGAAAAATTAATGCATTGATCATGCATATGTTCAGACTACCATCTACATGAAGAGATGTGTATCATATTTTTCACAAAATCACATGGATGGTTATAAATATATATTTAATGGATATATATAATTATTATTATTAAAATATGAAATATTATCTAAATTATTTCCCTCCCATCCATTAGAAATTGATAATGACACTCATTCGTATATGAAGACTACCACCTCCATGAATCGATGTGATTCATTTTTCATTTCCATATTACATTATGAATAATAAAGATATATTTAATGGATGTATATGATATTTATGATAGAAATATTTTTCTATAAATATTAATCATTATGTACTTTATTTAATTTCTATTTATTAGGAAAATGAAAACACTATAATGTGTGCGTGCAGACTGCTACATCAATGAACAACATATTTAATTTTTCTATTACTCCCATATAGACGAATATAAAATTGTATAAAATGGAAAAAAATTATAATCATGACTTTTTTTTTAAATTATGGATATGATAGAACCATTTTATAATAACTGTAAACATGATAAATATACTGAATTAAATTTGGATAAATTAACCAAATAATCTTAAGTGGTTGACATAAGCAAGAACTATAAAATGAATTGACATCAAATGAATATAAAATTACCTTAACAATGAAATATATATAAAAATAGTTCTTAATAAATTATTTAATAAATTTAAATTTATTATTCAATAGGATATAACATGTCTGGGAAAAAATGAATCTAAAGTAAGGGTTTTTTGTCTTAATTCTACTCTATTAAGACATATTTTATATTATGTAGCTAATTTATTTTATATGGTGTATATAAAAACCATTTGGAATATTGTATCATGAATTAATATTTATACATGGTATTTAAATTATAAATTTATTAAAGTCATTCGTGTTTTTTTTACAATATTACCCTTATTCATATTGTTGATGTTTAAATTTATATTAGAAGAATTATTTAATATTTATATTATTAAACCACATACATTTTATTATACTCTAATTATTTTTTTATTTCCATGTTTTTCTTATAACTTTTCCTCTCTTTGTTACTGAAAGAATGAAAGATTTTTTTTAAACAAAATCAACCTTATTTCTCTTTTTTATTGGGAATATTTATATTCCATATCAATATTCTTAAAATTGTTTTATAAGCATTTTTATATAATTTTAAAATATTGCTAAAGTTATTTTTTATAATACTAATGAATTTACTTATAATCATTTAAAATGAGTCATTGTAAAGTTTTATAAACAAGTCATTTTTGGCTTTTTCCAAAATTTTAAAAGGAATATTATTTTTAACATATCTGGTCTGCAGACATTCCCCACATCCATGAACATTATTAAATATTAGTATTACTCTAAAATGTTTCTATATTTCTTAAATAAAATAATTTTATGTTATCATGTGAACATTTTGATTTTATATTTAAATAAAAAAGAACTATTTTTAAAAGGTTGATATGAAGTTCATAAATGATTTATAACTTCATTTTTACTACAATGTTCGAAAACATTTAAGTAATGTTATTTTTAATGATTTGATTATATTTTCCTATATAATTTTGAAAAAATAACTTTATTTTAAACTATAATTTCTATTAAATTTAGGATCTTATATCACCCTTTACTGATTTATATATTATACTTTATTTTGAGATCATTCATTTTTTTGTGATCATGTTATCTATCACTCTCCATTATTTATTGGATATTATTTTTCTACTACATTCCCATATTTTAAGTATTATAGATATATTCTATATCATTTCTACCAATTCAATATTTTCTTAACTATATACTATTTTTATATACATTGTTAGTTGATCTAATATTATTATGAAAGTTATTTAATTTACTATGAAACTATTAATTTTCTATATTCTTGATTTAATAAAGATATTTATTGATTAATAATGCATATTTATTATGTATTATATTATTGTTTTAATATATTATGAATGAATTCGACAAATGTAAGTTATGGGTGGGACTTGGTTATAAATATCTCCTTGATGCACCAATAGGTGTCATGATATAAATAATAATGGATATTTATCAGTGTATTATAGCTCATATAATTAAAATATGTTATCCTTAGGACTTTATGGTATGTAATATGTATTCAAATAATTACTTGATAATAAGGTTCATGATTTTTTGGATGGATGCCTTGATGTTAAGATCATGAAGTATGAAATTATCTACTTCCTTAATTAAGTTTTTTGTTATTAACATCCTTCTAATTACTATGTTGATAATGGGCATGGTTTTATTTTGAGAACAAGTTATTAATTAAAAGGAATATATTTTTATTATTCATACTTCCATATTGATTATGCCTTATTTATTGATGATAACTTCCACTTTATGCTACCCTTACTGAGTATCTAAGCTCAACCATTATTTTTCTTTCCTTTATCATGATTATGAAGAAGGTATGATTGATTGATTTTCTAGGTTATAAGAAATTTTTTCATGCTATATTTATAATTTATAATTTAATATGGATTTGATGTATGTTTTTAGTTTTTTAAGTCTTCTAAATGGACTGATCATAAGTGATGTGATCCCCTATTTCTTATACCAATGTAATAAAGTAAATACAAATCTAGGTAACTGGATTTAGTGTTGCTATAGTTTGTATTAGATCCAGGTTTAGTTAGAACCCTGGGAATATGTTTTTAGAAGAACATATATAGTATGAGTATTATGAAACTCTATTATAATATTTGATATATTTTACCTTCATAGAGTTTTTTATTCCATAAATCGTTATTCATGATTATTATGAGATGAGTATTCATGTTCCATTATTTAGCGACGAATCCTAGTATAAGGAAGTGAAATAATATCAAAACCTATGGTAAATGTAGATATTTTCCACCAGATAAAGTCAATTTGGATATTTTTGTAGCTAAATATATTACAATTATATTAGGAAAGTTTTATCAGGTTGTAACCAAAAACCATGCCCGTATAGAGAAACTTTTTTCTTCTCAACATAGTCTAATTATGTTGGACTACTTTATGTGGTAAAATACCTTATACTTTAATGGAAATTAAAATCCATTGGTAGTTGTGAAATAGGTCAAGTCCCATGAAAAGATATTTCTAAAATTGGTAATTAATGAAAAGGAAAAGTTTTTTTGTATATTATTTAAAAGGTGGTGTAGATCAATGTCAGTCATTGATTAAGAATATTAAGAAGGGGGATGAGATAGAAAGTATGGAATGATGAAATTTTAGGGTGATATTTTTTGAGAAATATTTTCCTTGATAACAATGAGATAATATGAAAATATAAATTTTAATTTAAATTAGAAGAATTAGGAAATTGTTTCTAAGTATGAGGCCAACTTTAACTGATTAAGAAGGCATTCTTTGAATTACATAAATAATTCAAAAAATAAGATTTACCACTTATTTAATGGTCCTAAGATGAGACTTTTAAGGGAAATAATATCAAATTAATTTTTCATTATATTAAAATATTGTATCATGTTACATTAATATATAAATAAGATTATCTAGGTCTTATATTTTTAAAGGAAATTAAGGGAAGAAAAGTATAACTAGTCACCATTAAAAAGGAAATGTTACTAAGAATAATAGGGGAAGAGTATAACATCAAATTGGTTAAGATATTGGAAATAAATATCCTAGTTAAATTTTAAAGGGAATGGGAGTTCAGAGATAAAAGAAACATGTCTCATGAAAGTAATGACAAGAAATAGTCCAATGATATTTATTACTTCAAATAAAAGAAGATGGGGGACTATTCAAATAAATGTACCTAGCATCAAGGATTACTTTAATAATTTCACAGTGTTATTTATTGATGTTATATTAGTGTACTATAAAATATATAAAGAGAATACAAATCACTTGCAAATAATTAATGGGACTCTTAGAAAAAATAATTTATTTGAGGAATTTAGTATGCGTGAATCTTATATTTAGTATATTTATTTTCTTAGAAATATTTTCTTCAAGTATGAAATATTTTTATATATTTCATATTATAATAAAGAGACATTATTTTTTAAAAGGTTTAAAAGAATAATGGAAATGATCTATAACTTCATTTTTACAAAAGAGTTACAAAAGACTTGAAGAATGTTATTTTTAAAATTTTCCCCTATTTTATTCTCTAACTCTCAAAATAAATTCCATTATTTAAAATTTTCATTTCTGTTGAATTGATTGTCTTCTATATTCATTTACTATTTTATAGATTATACCTTATTTTTAGACTATTCACTTTCTTACAACCATGTTCTCTATCAATCTACATTATTCATTGGACATTATTTTCCACCTTTTGGTCCATTTTTTTAGTATCATGGATATATTTAGTTTAACTACCTGAAGTTTTATAAATGAAACTCCATTTTTGAATGTGTAAATTCATCATCTAGTAATGTAGTTATAGAAAAAACAAGCACTTACATTGGTAATTTCAGATTGCTATAATTTATATACTATCAAAATTAAAATACCATTAATAATTATAAATAATAGTAATACCAATTATATATAGTGATCATAGGATTCATATATACTAGGGGTTATAATAAATACAATTAACATAGAAAAAGGAAGTGATAACCTCAACTAGAAGGATCATAAACTATAAAGCCCATATTTTAGAGCTTCCATGGGAGATAACAACATTGAAATTTTATCTTGACCGAGAACAATTTGGGATTTAAAAAATAATGTAGGAGTGAAACTATTTATTAGATAAGTTCAAACTCATCAAGGTCATGACCCAAACTATGTTCTCTGAACCACCCCATAGAAATATCACTATAGAACACCTTACCCTTACGAAACTCATTACTGTAATAAAGGGATATTTATCTATAATCTAATGATATGAATTTTTATATTCTATTTTTAATAAATCATCAATATATTTCTTTTTTATTATATTAATTCTTTAATTATTAAATAAAAATATTGATAAAAATTAGATTTTGAAGTGATGAAACACAAACTATATTTTCTAGAAATATATAGTTTCAATCAAGATACTCTTTTTCATGAATTAAATTATTTTTGAAATAAATTATATTTTAATAAAATATTATTATTAAATAATATTTATTAAATATTAATGATAATAAAATTTTATGAAATCAAATATAATTTTTGTAAGGGTTAGAAAAATTGTTATTGTATAAAAAATACATTTTTCAATAAGGGGATATTTTGATTTAAAAATGTAAAATATCATATTTATATAATTATTTTGATAAAATAAATATTATTTTTTAAATAATAATTTCAAAATTATCCAATTTTTATTTTTCCTAATTTTTCTAGACTCTCTAATTTTTGGGTAAAAATTAAATATGATATAAATATACGATATGTATTATGACATCATAATGACCCGAAAGTGATGTAATATATGCCATAAATGGTATACATGACCAAATATATATATTTAATATTTAAAATAAAGTTTTTTTAATTTATTTGGTAAATTTTATAAATCCTTAATGATTCTTTCAAAATCTATATTAAATTTTGAGGTTTTAAAATCAATTCATTATAAACTTGACTCACTTCCACATCACCAAGGGTATTATTTTAATGTGTTAGGTTCTTAGAGTTATAAAATAATGAAATATACTCATATTTGGAGAAAATATAACACCCTTATATTTTATGGAATATAATTTTCATATAAATTTAATTTATTCGATACCTTATTCTACATGCAACACCAAATTTTAACGAACCGAAATATACTATTAATATTATTATTTAAAATATTATAGCTATTAAACTTGATGGTATGAATAGAACTAACAAAAATTTTAAAAATATATATGATTTTTATATAAATACATTAGATTGATAAATAAGTATATAATTTTTGGTAAGTCTTTATATGCTTTGAAAACACATTTTTCTCAAAAAAAACAACTTTATAAATTTTTGTACAAAAATAATAAATTTTTTTTTTCTAATTTTGTAAAATTTATTTTCATAAACTAACATCATTTTCAGAATAAAAAATTCAATGTTAGCTTTGGGTGAATTTTTGGGATTTGTTTTGAAAATATTAATTTTTTAATGAATCGTAAAAAGGTTGTTTTTTTAATAAAAAATTGACTTTTCATTTAAAGTATTTACAAGTTCCATTTTAATTTAATGTAGTTTTAAGAGTAAAATTACTAAAATTATATAAAAGTTAATATAATTTAGTTAATTGGAATAAATTTCATATTAAATTTTGATATTAAAACTTTATATACTTATGAAAACCTTTTCTTTGGAAAGATACTTTTTCACGGTATCTGCGGGTTTAATTTTAAATCAAATTATGCCATATTTTTGAATTGAATTTGGAAAAATAGATTCCATATTTGGAATCAGAATAATTAATATTATATAATATGGTAAACATAATTATTTTTCATAATGAATAGTAAAACCTAGTAAAAATTAATTGTCATGGTTAAGGTTAAAAAAAGATTATGAGAGGGTTACACTAAAAAGAAAAGGATTAAAATGACCTAAAAACATAACCAAATACTATTTAATGGTAATATTTTGAAATTATAAAATCTAATGTTCTATAATTATCCATTGGTTTCCTTGAATAATGTTTAATATATGGGTATACCATTTTCATTTTAAAAATTCCAAGTATGCCATCTTCCCAACTTATAATAGGGAACCCCCTCTCCTCTTTTCTTTAGACTCCTAATGCCTTTTGGTTCATAAAATTCCTAAAAAAATACCTATTTTCTTCAATCTCCACAACATAGAGGCCTTATTTTTGTTATGAAACCCTCTTACAAATGATTTTAGTGCTAACTAAGTATGTTGTCTGAAGAAGAGATACCATTATTACCCGAGCATTTTGTTTTATTTCCTCTTCAACATCCTTAAAATATTATTCAAATATGATGATATATTAACATAATTATATCCCATATAATTAGATTTTTCTTTTTAATGGAATAACCCACATCCTTCTCCTCTTCCATCAAATGGGAAACAAATCTGTCAATCGTGTGCACGATAGACTACCACCTTGCTAATCGATGTAATTTGTTTTCTATAACGCATATCATAGATGAATATAATAATTAATTTAACAAATTAAAAATATATTTATTAAATAACTATAATTATACTTATATAATTATAATATCACATATAACTTCTCACCTTCTAATCAATTGGAAAATGATAACATCGCTCGTGTGTATATATGGACAGCTGCCTCTAGGAAGCGATGTGACATGTTTTTCATTTTATTTCAAAATATATTGTAATGGGGGTATATTTAATGAATATATATATATATATATAATATTAGATATAAAAATTATTCTATAATTTATAATTAATATTTACATTTCTTTTATTTCAGCTGTTAAGAAAATGGAAACAACTTTCATGCGTACGCAAGACCTACCGTCTCCATGAATGATGTAAATCATTTTATATATCTAAATTTAATTGATTAATCTAAATAAAAATATAATTAATATATATTATATTTATATCAATTTTAACATTCTAGATATTATGGAACCTTGATCAAAGTAGAAGGACCAAAACATTCGTGAAAAACGAAGTAGTTATTACCCGAAATTTTATTTTAACAAGGAATTATTAATAAAAAGGTAATAAAATGTCATAAGTAAATAATATATGGTATTATATATATGTTTATGGTTCTTTAATAGATGTGTAAAAAACCTATATTTATTATTAATGATTTTATAATGTGTACAAAGAATGTTGAGACTTGAGGTAATTGATTTTTATCTCACTTTTATTTCTATGGGACACATGCCATATTCACCACTCATTTCTTCTATGTTGTGTATATACTAACCATAAATATATATTATAATTATTATTATATTATTATGAGATATAAATTTTCATCTATGTTTTTTTTTATTTCATGGAGAGTGTGATTCAAAAGATACCAAAGTGGAAAAGGTCTCATGTTACAATCACATTGTTTATTGGGATTATTTATGATTAAGTTTCCAACGAAGGAATATTATAATATATATCTGAAGAAACTTATGAATTTTATTTTAATATGGTTATTTTATTAAAATAATTGTTTCATTTTCATTTTAATCTCTTTATATACTCAATAGTTCAAAATAATTTTTAAGTAAAACTGATAATATTTTTCTCTTCAACCGAAGATCATTTTTCCTCGATGTCAATGTTTTCTAAAAATATTATAAATAATGATTTTAAAATTATCCAATGATTGTATAAATACATTTTTAACCATGTTTTTATTTTAAAAAATGGTTTAAAATTAATATTCATTCCATTTATAAACAATCCCCATTTGTATTTTTAATGAAAATGTGAAAAAATATTTATTTTAACATGTACGACATGTATAGTATTTTCCACCATCATGAAAGCTAATTAATTTAATGATTATACTAAAATTATCCAAGGTTATTTAAAAAATAGTTTCATTAATATTTGAGAGATTTTTGGATTATAAATAAGTGTTTGGAAAGTAAGAAGTTTATTTTCCATATGAAATTCTATAAGTTATTTTATTTTAAAATCATTTTTCATTTAAGATGAAATCCTTTAATTTTACTTAAGATTTTATATGGATTTAATCTAATGATACCATAATTATCCTTTCTATAGATGGTTAATTATTATGATGAAATTATTCTTAGGTAACCCAATTATTTTCTATGGGTTATGTTTATAAAAATCATTTGATTTCCATAGATTATGAAATGATGATATCATGAAATGATTATGAAAACCAAAAATTTTACACATGATATGGTATGATTAAATTTTTATGAATCCAATTTATTTTTTATGAGTTATAATATGGTGAATTTTTATGATGTTATGAAAAAAAATTGTATGATTTTCATTATGTTATGGGTGAGACCCATATCTCCCTCCAATGCATTGGGTAAAGATTGATGTCTCTTGTGATAAACATGACTATAATGGGGAGTGAACCCAATTTGTTAAGAGAATATACCAACTATGATATTATTGGGAGTAAAACTTGACTACTATTATGGTTTAGGGAGTGAACCCAATCAATTATGGTAGCCTTGTCAATAATCCTTTCCTACTAAGGAGATGATATTATATGTTTATGTGTATTGCAGAAATCTCTATGTTATGTCAATATTATATTATCATGTATTATGTTCTTTGATTCCTTTATGATTCATGTATTATGAACTACCAATATTTATTTCTTGACTAATGTTTAGGATCTATGATATGTAGGGTATGGTTGTCAAATTTTATCCTCATGTTATTATAACCCTATACTCATGTTATATTGATATCTCCCTCATTTACCCTTAATGAGAATCCGAGATCACCCTTTATTATATTTACTTTACCCAATTTGTGATTAAATTGATTATTTATGATTTTTATAATAAGGGAGATAATTATGAGGAACTTAGTGGGAGATGATATAGTTCATTTATAAACTAGTTTTTATATATCCAATTTTCTGAAGGTACTATACTTATACAATTATGAAATGAATTATTATATTATGTAATGAATATTAATCTAATAAGATGTAATATATATGTATGAAAAGTGAATTTTACTATAGTTGGTATTAGATCAAGGTTTAGTTAACCTTTGGAAAAAATGATGAGACGTCTTCAGTAAGAACCATAAGGATAAATCTAAGTATTGGAAAATATCTGGGATTTTGGTGGAGTATAGAAAGAGTGGATTCTATGAAATTACACCCCTAAATCTATAATACATGTGGATGTGCCTCAAGAATAGTTTTTCCTTTGAGTAATAATTCCAAAAAGGAAGAATTGGTATTTGAATTGATCATCACATAGTGAACGACAATGATCCTTGATGCACACCTAGTTTAACACTCACATGGGATATGTTTTGGAAATTAAAAAAATCTTTATAAACCATCATGAAGGATTTTAATAGATGATTACCATGAATAAACTCGGATAAACTTAAGGTTTCACAGATTAAAATTATAGAGTTATGATTTAAACATCATATAAATGATTTTTCATGATCAATCACTCTTATTAACGACGCATGAAGGGTTTGTTAACCATTTTGGTTTCAGTAAGGGATTGAAGATAGAACAATGAAGTTAGGGTGGTGAATGGTATGCTAAAATATTTATGTCACTTATTTGAGATTAGTTATATAAATTTTCTTATATCATGAAAAGTATTTAGGAATGTTAATTCCTATCACAAATTATTAGATATTGAATTAACATTGGAAATCCATAATGGTATGATGACCAAATATCAAGTCTATGATTCTTCTCGGGATAAATTTTGTGGGAATTTACTTCCTATAAACCTCATTATTATCCATTTGGTTGAATTTTATGTTATCTTAGGTAGGGATTAAAATTATATATAAAAATACCACATCAATTTTATAGGATAGAAAGTAACCTTTAATATTGGAAACTGACATATAATCGTATATTAGGGTGAATATAGATATGAAAATCGCATAGAGATCACATCCATTGCATGGGTCTTGATTCCCATTAAAAAATAGCGTTGATCACATATGGCTGGGAAAAAACTCAACATTGATAATATTCCAATTATTTGAGAGTTTTTAAAGTATTTATGGAAGATTTACATAGTTTTACACTAAATTGAGAAGTTAATTTCTCAATAGAACTCATGGGGTGCACTGGTTCTTTCTATTTAAAAGAAATGTGGATTGATGTGGCTCTAAATTGATTATCAAGAATTAAACAAGATTTAAATAAAAAAATACGTATCCTCTAATTCATATTTATGAATTCTTTTGTAACACCCCAAGCTTCCACAATACGTTTCCCTTTGAATAATGTAATAGCTTGCATTGTACGCAACTTCGAGATTCTAGCACACATCGAACAATCAAACTAGCCGTTATGAATAATAATACAAATGTTTTGAGATTTTATAAATTTTATCTTTCAAAATGGACTTCATTTTTGGATTCATAATATCTAAATTATCTTAGGGTGAATTTTTTGTATTTTTCTGAAAACTTTCAATTTCCGATGAATAGTGAAAAACACTGAGTTATAGTTTAAAACCGAATATTTATTTAAATATTTATTTATTTTAGGTAAAAATAGATACATAATACCTATATAATTTCAATTTAATTCATTAGTGTCAGTTTATAATAATTTTAGATATATAAAAATTTTATTGAACTTTTAATCGTCTTTTACACACCTCCTAGGAGCATTTGAAAATTTGAATAAAACTTAATTTTACCTCTTCTGTGAATTTAATTTAAAAAAATGTGAGAGACACGGTTGATATCAGTAAGTAAAATGTGGTTCAATAAGATGAAAATAATTTTTGGTGAATTGTAACTTTTACTTTTATTTACCACGGTTAAAAGTAAATAGGGTAATTAAGGGTAAAAATGATATTATTATTACCCTAACGCATGTCCTAATTCTATTAGATAAGTATAATTCGACCAAAAACAACCTTAGTAATAAAATATGAACCTATTTGGTACACTTGGATTAGATTATGACATTTATTATTATTTAATTTAAAGAAGAGTTAAAAGAGTTAAAATCTAAGTTTAATAACTAAAACATTTTTAATATAGGGTTACACATATGATAAATTCACCTATAAATAGTCATTATAAATATAAAAATATTTCCTATATAATGGTATTTTATTTTTATTTTGTAGACATTAAATAATTTAATTTACTTATGACACAATGATGATGCAATAATTACCCAATTAATGAAAAATTAAAATTCTTGATATTAAAAATATCCAAATAAGTGTAATTTGAGACTTTTTATGAAAATAAACTAATTTTATAGGTTAATATGACATGTTAGGGATGGTTAGATGAATTGTTTTCAAATTAATAATGCTGTTATGAATTTAGAAAAAACAAAATACCAAATAGTGTCAAAATTGACAAAAAAGAGTTTTTAAAAACATATTATATTATTAATTTATATTCTATTCCTAAAAATATAAGGTTCACCCAAAAGACTTATATAATGATATTAGTATCATTAATGAACCACTTGGGGTTATATAGGAAGTTTATAGTAAATTTATTAACCATATAATATAAAAATACAAAGAGACATGGTAAATGTCAAACTAGTTAACAAAGAGTAAAATCTAAAAGATAAGGTTAATATAGTAAAACAACCCTGTCTAAAACCTATCGTTTGAGTGATTTTCGACCCATCATGACCTTATACTTTAAATAATACATTTTTGAGCCATTAGAAACCGAAATTGATTTTATTATAAAATAATATTTCTAGCTTTTCATAAGGTGCCCCTCACCCCTCTTATAAAAGGGCACTCCCCTTCCCTCAAATTCTCACCTTCAAAGCCTTTTTCCTCAGCCAAACTCTTCCCAAATACCCTCTCAAATATCCTCCATTAATCATAGAGGCCTTCCTTTAGTCAAAAATCTAACCTTAGGACCCCTTTTGATCAAATCAAAAGGAAGAACCTAAAGAAAAGGTAAATATTTATCACCTCCTTCAAGTTCTTTTCTTCTTCCACTTCCTCTTTCTTTGTTGTTTCCATTATAAAATAATAACTCCAGTATATTATATATTATGTGATTTTATTATAAATATGGTACAACCATATTCATTATTATATCCATCATTTGAATGACATGTCACCATACATGCGTACGTACAACTTACCGTCTCCACGTCGTGGTGTAATTGTTATTCAACACATTATTGTTTTGATGGGTATAATAATGAAGTTTAATTGATGTAAATAATAAATATAACATAATAATAATTCTTTATATATGATATAACATCCAATTATATATTATTTTAATATCAAAATAATGATATTGTCGCTCGTGCGTACGTACGGATTACCGTCTCGATGAATGCGATGAGATTCATTACCCATCATATCCATTCAAGAATAATTTTCATTTGGTGATTAAAAATAATGTTTAAATACTTGATATAATTCAGGATATTTGTAATATACATCCAATCCATAAAAAATATGGCTCACATAACAAAGAATATAAAGGAAAACAAATCTGTTAACACCCGAAACGACGATAATACTAAGATATTATTAACAAAGAAATGTTAAAAGATCATATATGATATCATATTAATGTATATGATTATTTTATAATTTAATAACAATTATTTAACCATTATACATGAATTTAACCTACCCTCGACCAATGAAAATTACAAGGTAAGGGGTTTCTTATCTCACTTTTAGTTCTGTGTGATTTCCATTGTTTACCACTTATTTATTAGATGTGGGGTATAATGTACATACATTTGATATATATTATCATTTTTATCTTTATATTCATGGTAGTTTTTGATTAATTTGGTGGTTATTAACTTTTTTTCATATGACTTGATTGATTACAACGAAATAAGAGTTTTTCATCTCACTTTTTATTCCTGTGAGATTCATGCTATATTGGCCACTATTTCATTTTTTGTGCCATATGTATTGTCCATGATTGTATTCTTGGTGTAATATAATTTAATTTATGGGTATTTAAATCTTCATTGTATGATCCTTCTTTCATGGGTTGTATGTTTCATAAGTTTCCAAATCGGTAAGAGAATTTCAAATTTCAATTTCCACTCAGTGGGCTTTACACATACTTCATTGATTATTTTACTCCAAGATTATGTATGGAATCACTATTTATTATTTATGTATTAATTCACACTCCCCTTTGTGTTTATATACATTTGATACACATAATCACTCCATTGATAATTTCTCAAGTCATTGATATAAACTTGATCTTAACTCAATTTCTATCCATTGAGTTAAACATCCAAATCTTTGATGTTGTTTTTACAAGAATATGTGTGAATGTCCTCTAATTGATTTACACTAAATATCCAATAATATTGAGTGTATTTATAATTTCCACACATAATTATGTCATTGATTTATCCTTTACCTAGGGATGCTGTCTTTATAAGGGATTTCATCTTAATTTACATTCCTTTGAGACATCTTTTTTGTTATGCACTAATTCACTTTTATATGGTGTATATACTGTCCTTTGACATAGTATATCATGAAATCATTTATTTTCAATATATTATAAAGTTTTTATTACCTAAATTATTTTTATTCAAGTGTCTCTCATTTGGTTAGGAACTCTAACTAAAATATCTTTTTAAATGTTTTAAAAATTTATTCTTCTAAATCTTTCTCATTAATGTCCATGCTTTAAAAATGTTTTTAAGGATTTATTTATATAGAGAATAATGATTTAAAATTAAAATCCATTTTAAATGTTTCAAAGTGGTATGGGACACTTTGATTGAAAAATCTATTTTTAAATGGCTTCTTGAAAAATAGTTTGACTTTTAAGTGATTTCAAGAAAAAAGGGGGATATTTATCTCAAATAGTTTTGATGATTATTCTCATGTATATCAATATCCTTCATTATTCTCGATTGAGGTTAATCTGTTACAATAAAATCTTCCATATTGTATTTAATGAGTTATGTTTGACTATAGATGTGCTATTTTTATACCATTCATGGTTTGTGGATAAAGTATTGAAATTTCGTATGCTAGTTTTAATACAAATGTTTAGGTTATGTTTCAAACTTTTCATATGAGGAATGCATTGGACTTATTAAGTGATGTGTGGTGCCCGTTATAGCTCCTCGATGCATTGGTAGGTCTCATGAGACAAACTAGTGTCTTGGCACAAGGCCTTGACAAAATCTTATTTGTAGTCTTGGCACAAATACTTGACTATTTGGTTATGAATGTCAGGAATTATGCATTCCATCATTACAAATTTGGATATTGATATTGCATGTGATTATTAGACTAGTAGAATATCCATGTGAGTAAGTAAATGGCATTATTTTGATTTTATCTTTTCCATATTATGCTGAAGTTCAAGTTTAAAAGGATTTTTTTAGTCTTATACATTGCCTTAAATGTTTATGCTTATTTATGAAAGTTTCCGCTATATTGTTATCCTTATTGAGAATCTGAGCTCACCCCTTTCTATGTTTTATTTTTCCTAGGATGCGAAAAAGTATATTAAGAATAACCTGCAGGGATAGTCTATGGGATCCCAGTGTTGTCTATGGAAACAATGTTGTTGCAGTTTTCCATTTTATGATGTAATGTAAACCTTATGAATTTATCTAGTACTTAAAAGGATACTAAACTAATCAACCTTTCAAGACTTGATCTTTTGTGATCGTGTCAATTATATTTATTAATGCACCGAATCTGGGTAACTGGGGTCAGGGCGTTACAGTTGGTATCAGAGGAATTTTAATACAAACCTAGGAAACTAGATATAGATAAACTCTAATTAGAGCACATTTCCCTAAGATAGACTTTGAGTATTAGAATAGAATAACTTCCTAAAATTTTGGTATTGTAGATATTTTGTGAGTTTTCTAAGAAATACATCCATGTCTGGATACGAGTAGGTAGAGGTGGCTCTGGAACAGATGTACCTAGTGGTAAAACCCGAAAACACCACTTTTATATAGACTCGAACAAGAACTGGTGCACGAAAATATGCCTTACTTCACTCTTGGTTACGACACTCCCGGGGGATTTGCTTAGGATTATTTACATTTTCTTTACAAACTGATTTGAAGGATTTTAATATAATATGAGAATAAATGACCTTGGTTAATCCTAAGGTGTTTCAAATTAAAAATATGGTGTTAGGATATTATCTAAATTATTTTATGACTACTGTTACTCACACAATGCTTTCTAGTTTTAGTCAATGGATGGATTCCAAGGAAGTCATAATAACTTTGAGCATGATGTAAAAGGTGGGAACAGTGGTGGAAATGAGAAACAAAATGGAATGTTGATAGGCATAAAATATTTCGTGTTCATGCCAAATCAGTTTTATAAAAATATGACCAACAATATATATATTAACCAACTCTCGGACTCAACAAAGAAGAGAAAGGTGATGAATGATAAGAGCTCCAGCAGTGGAGACCACAGAGAGAAGAATCATCAATTTCTATCATGTAGGAAATGTGGAAGGAGACACCCAGGAAAGTGTCGCAATGGAACAAAGACATGCTTTACATGTGGGAAAGAAGGACCTAAATTAAAGAATTGCCGAGGAAAAATGAAGAGTACTATGGAAGAAAATAAAAATGGTCCCAAGAATCCATTTGTAGTCATTTGTCATAAATGTAGGGGACCTGGCTATTACCGGAGTGAATGCCCTATTCTATAGGATATTTTCTTGGTCAAAGAAGAATCTATATGAAAATAAATGGTTGGAGAAATGTTTAAAAGTTTTAGTGCTCCTTGTTGACGGGATTACATTGGAATAATTTTCTCTTGTATTTGTAACCCAACAGTTTGTCACATGAAAATGATATATGAGGAAGAATTATCTTTTCTCTTGTAGATGTAGTTAAAAATAACCATTTGGTTTTATATGATCGTTGGGTTTGAGGTAATTATAAGTTATTATATTTTGGGATGAAAATGCAAGGTATGAGATAAAATTTGTGGTTAAATTTTGTTATGGTTATTTTGAGGAATTTATCTCATTTTGTTAATGTTATAAAATATAGTTTTTGAAAAAGGAGAACACACAGACCGGGTGACAACCCATCGCGTCGGACAAAGCTATGGGAATCAAACCCACAACTAGAGTGCAATTGGGATTTATCGCCTACCACTGGACTACGTGAAGTCCCTGGTTAGTGTAACTAATTATTTTTAGTTAATTAATTTTATTGATCAATAATAAGTTAATTTGGGATCTTATGTCTTATCAAATGAATACACTTAGTATAGGAAAATGATTTGATGATTAAGTGATAAATGTTTTTTTGGAAGACATTCGCTCTGTTGGGAACACTATATGCCGAAGGAAAATAGAATAATATGGGATTTAATTTGTGGAGTAACGGTGGGTTTTTATCTATGTTTTTATTGTGGATTTATAGTGATTTGGGTTATTTATGGAAATGATTAACCTATAATAGAGAATATGTTATTAGGTTAATTACTTTTAAGTATGTGACTTTAAGAGTAGTCGATGTCATTTGGAGATACAATTTAACGTGGTAGACTACATAACCAAATTCTTCTATGTTTTAGGTTTCAATATTAGTTTGGATTATATTGAAGTATTTTAAGGACAATTTTTTATTGAATGGTATTTATTAAACTTTGGGGTATTTTTGGTTTAATTATAGAAATTAAGATTAGTGTTTATTTATCTAAAGAAATATCCTTTTGGAGGATCATATGATATTGTACTAATCATTTTGGTTTTGATTAATCTATAAAGACAAGGTAAATATATAGTTTATCCTTTTTGGATCATGTGATTCTCTAGAAGTTGATTCTAGCTCTTTCGGTTTGACCAAGTCATCTTGAATACTCATCGTTAGAAAAAAAGAGAGTTAGTAGTAGAAATTTCTTAAAGAATGAAACTCTACTTAAAAATTAAGTACATATCTTTATGTTCTTGGTCAGTCTCATAAATAAATTCCTCATCTTTATTAAATGTAACTTAAAAAAAATGTTGTCCGTTTACTTTTCCTACTAGGAAACTAATGGCCGTTTTTCCCACCACAAGTTTGTGGTTTTCTTGTTGTTAACTTTATATTGATCATGTTTTCTATCCCTCTACATAAGAACATGAAACTTAGTTTATCCTCTATATCCATGTTTTCCTATATGGAATCCTAGTAAGGGTTATCTCGGGTGACCTTTGTACTTCTCTTTCTTTCTTTCAAAGTGGTAGTTTTATTGACTCTTTTTCCGATGTGGGACTTTAAATTATGTTCCCAAGACCAATTTTAAAAATTGTGAGGACACAATTTCCAAAAGGGGGAATGAATGTAACACCCCAAGCTTCCATGATACCTTTCACTTTGAATAATGTAATAGCTTACATTGTATGCAACTTTGAGATTATAACGCACCGCGACAAATCAAACTGGCCGTTATGAATAGTAATACACACTTTTTGAAATTTTATAAATTTTATCTTTAAAAATGGACTTCATTTTTGGATTCATAATATCAAAATTATCTTAGGGTGAATTTTTGTTATTTTTCTGAAAACTTACAATTTTTTATGAATAGTGAAAAACACTAAGTTATAGTTTAAAACCAAAATTTTATTTAAAAAATTATTTATTTTATTTAAATTTATTTTAGGTCAATATATATATATAATACTTATATAAGTTCAATGTAATCCATTTGAGTTAGTTTAGAATAATTTTAGATATATAAAAATTTAATTGAACTTTTAACCGTCTTTTACCCACCTCTTAGGAGCATTTGCAAATTTGAATAAAACTTAATTTTACAACTTCTGTGAATTGAATTTCAAAAATCCGATAGACATAGTTGATATTAGTAAGTAAAATGTGGTTCAATAAGATGAACATAATTTTTGGTGAATAGTAACTTTTTTACTTTTATTACCATGGTTAAAAGTAAATTGGGTAATTAAGGGTAAAAATGATATTATTATTACCCTAAAACACGTCCTAATTCTATTGGATAAGTATAATTCCACCAAAAACAACCTTAGGAATAAAATATGAACCTTTTTGGTCCACTTTGATAATATTAGGACATTTATTATTATTTAATTCAAAGAAGAGTTAAAAGAGTTAAAATCTAAGTTTAATAACTAAAACATTTTTAATATAGGGTTAAACATAAGATAAATTAGACTATAACAATTCATTAGAAAGATAAAAAGATTTCCTACATAATGGTATTTTATTTTTATTTTTTAGACATTAAATAATTTAATTTATTTATGACACAATGATGATGCAATAATTAACTAATTAATGAAATATTAAAATAATTGATATTATAAATATCGAAATAAATGTAATTTGAGACTTTTTATGAATTCAACTAATTTTCTAGATTAATATGACATGTTAGGGTCGGTTAGAGGAATTGTTTTTGAAGTAATAATGGTGTTATGAATTTATAAAAAACAAAATACCAAATAGTGTCAAAATTGACATAAAAGAGTTTCTAAAATAAATATTATATTATTAATTGATATTCTATTCATAAAAATCTAAGGTTCTTCCAAAAGACTTATATAATGATATTTGTATCATTAATTAACCACTTGGATTTCTCTTGGAAGTTTATAGTAAGTTTATTAACCATATAATACAAAAATACAAAGAGACATGGTAAATGTCAAACTATTTAACTAAGAGTTAAATCTAAAATATAAGGTTAATATAATAACCAAAACCTATCTAAAACCTATTGGTTGAGTGGTTTTATACCCATACCCACCTTATCCTTTAAATAATCTATTTTTCATCCATTAGAAACCGAAATTGATTTTATTATAACATAATATTTCTAGCTTTTCATAAGGTGCCCCTCACCCCTCTTATAGTAGGGAACTCCCCCTTCCCTCAAATTCACATCTTCAAATCCTTTTGGCTCGACAAAACTCTTCCCAAATACCCTCTAAACTGTACTACCTTCATCCTGGAGGCCTTCCTTTAGTACGAAAGCCAACCTAAGGATCCCTTTTGATCAAATCAAAAGGAAGAACCCGAAGAAGAGGTAAATATTTCATCACCTCTTTCAAGTTCCTTTCTTCTTCCACTTCCTCTTTCTTTGTTGTTTCCATTCTAAAATAATAAATCCAGTATCTTATATATAATGTGATGTTATTATAAATATGGTACAACCATATTCATTATTATATCCATCCTTTTAATGACATGTCACCATACGTGCGTACGTAAGGCTTACCGTCTCCACGTCGTGGTGTAATTGTTATTCAATATAATATTATTTGGATGGGTATAATAATGATGTTTAATTGATATAAATAATAATTATAACATGATAATTATTCTTTATTTATGATATACCATCCAATTATATATTATTTTAATACCAAAAGAATGATATTTTCGCTCGTGCGTACGTACGGATTACCGTCTTCACGAACACGATGAGATTCATTCCCCATCGTATCCATTCAAGACTAATTATCATTTGATGATTAAAAATAATGTTTAAAGACTTGATATAATTCTGGATATAAATAATATATATCCCATCCATTACAAATATTACTCACATAACAAAGAATATAAAGGAAACCGAACCCGTTAACACCCGAAAGGATGATAATACTAAAATACTATTAACAAAGCAATGTTAAAAGATCATATATGATATCATATTAATTTATATTATTATTTTATAATTTAATAACAATTATTTTACCATTATATAGGAGTTTAAACAACCCTTTACCAAATAAAAGTACAAGGTAAGGGGTTTCTTATCTCACTTTTAATTTTGTGAGATTTCTATTGTTCGCCACTTATTTATTGGATGTGGTGTATTGTGTACTACCATTTGATATATATTATCATTATAATATTTATATTCATGGTATTGTTTGATTAATTTTGTGGTTATTAAATTTGGTCATACTACTTGATTGATTACAACAAAGAAAGGGTTTTTCATCTCACTTTTTATTCCCGTGATATTCATGCTATATTGGCCACTATTTCCTTTTTTGTGGCGTATGTATTGTCCATGATCATATTCCTAGTGTAATATCCTTTAATTTATGGATATTTTTATCATCATTGTGTGATCCTTATTTCATGGGTTTTATGTTTCATAAGTTACCAAATCGGTAAAGGAATTTCAAATTTCAATTTCCACTCAGTGGGCTTTACACATACTTCATTGATTATTTTACTCCAAGATTATGCGTGGAATAACTATTTATTATTTATATAGTAATTTCCACTCCACATTGTGTGGATATACGTTTGATAAACATAATCAATCCATTGATAATTTCTCAAGTAATTGATATAAACTTGATCTTAAATCAATTTCCATCCATTGAGTTAAACATCCATGTCATTGGTGTTGTTTTTACAAGAATATGGGTGAATGTCCTATGATTTATTTACACTAAATATCCAATAATATTGAGTGTATTTAAAAATTTGACACATAATTATTTCATTGATTTATCCTTTACCTAAGGATACTGTCTTTTTAAGGGATTTTATCTCAATTTACATTCCTTTGAGACTTCTTTGTTGTTATGCACCAATTCACTTATATATGGTGTATATACTATCCTTTGACATAGTATATCATGAAATACTTTATTATCAAGATATTATAAAGTTTTTATTACCTCAATTATTTGTATTCAATCATCTCTCATTTTGTTATGAACTCTTACTAAAATATTATTTTAAATGTTTTAATAATTTATTCTTCTAAATCTTTCTCATTAATGTCCATGTTTTAAAAAATGGTTTTAAGGATTTATTTATATGAACATTAATGTTTTAAAATAAAAATTCCTTTTAAAATTTTCAATGTGGTATGGGAAACATTGATTCAAAAATCTATTTTTAGATGGATTCTTGAAAAATAGTGTGACTTTTAAGTGATTTCAAGAAAAAGGGGTATATTTCTCTCAAATAGTTTTATTGATTATTTTCATCTATGTCAATATCCTTAATTATTCTTGATTGAGGTTAATCTATTACAATAAAATCTTCCATGTTGTATTGAATGAGTTAAGTTTGACTGTGGATGTGCTATTTTTATACCATTCATGGTTTGTAGATAAAGTATTGACATTTCATATGCTAGTTTTAATACAAATGTTTATGTTATGTTTCAAACTTTTCATATGAGGAAATAATTGGACTTAGTAAGTGACGGGTGGAGCCTGCTATAGCTCCTCGATGCATCGGTTGGTCTCATGAGATAAACTAGTGTCTTGGAATAAGGCCTTGACAAAATCTTATTTGTAGTCTTGGAACAAGGCCTTGACTATGTGGTTATGAATGCCTGGCATTATGCATTACATCATTATGAAAGTGGATATTGATATTTCATGTGATTATTCTACTAGTAGAATATCCATGTGAGTAAGTAAATGACATTATTTTTATTTTATCATTTCCATATTATGCTGAAGTTCACATTTAAAAGGATTTTGTTTTAGTCTTATACATTGCCTTAAATGTTTATGCTTATTTATGGAAGTTTCCGCTATATTGTTATCCTTATTGAGAATTTGAGCTCACCCCTTTATATGTTTTTTTCCCAGGATGCGAAGAATTATATTATGACTGACCTACATGGATTGTCTATGGGATCTCAGTGTTTTCTATGGAAATAATTTTGTTGTAGTTTTCCATTTTATGATGTAATTTAACCTTATGAATGTATCTTGTAATTCCAAGGCTACAAAAATAATCGATCTTTCAAGACTTGATCTTTTGTGATCATGCTAATGATACATAATAATGCACCGACTCAGGGTAACTGGGGTCATGGCGTTACATCTTTGATCAAATACATGAAGCTAAATACTTTTACAAGATTTAAATTCATTTTGGATTTCATCAATTGAGGGTTAAAGAGGAGGATATACCAAAGATGATATTCCATATGTGGTATGGACACTATAAATATATAGTGATTCCATGTGGTTATAGTAACCCCCCCTCTATATCCATGGATTTAATGAATATAGTATTTATATTTTATCTTGTTCGGTTTGTTATAATCCTCATATATGATATTATTATATATTAAAAGAGAAAGTAAGGGCATGAGGTCCACGTGATAATTATGATAAATACCCTAAGGATGGAGAAATTGTGTGAAAATTTTACGAAGTATGAATTTTTACTATAAAATGTTTCATTTTTATGTCAGATAATATCTAGAGTGGGTATGTTTATGGATCCATCAACGACATAGGCTATTGAACATTGAACCAGACCATCCACTATGATTGAGATCTGAATTTTTCTTAGTTTGGGTGGATATTATTGATGGGTTTTAGAGAATTTATGATGAATATATAATCCAATAACCAATTCAACTCGGAAGGGATACAAGTTCCTCAGGACTGTTGAATGTTAGAAAAATTTTAAGGAACTAAAGATAAGGTTATTCAACACTCCAATGATTATATTACCCTATAGTAGAGAAGGATATGTAATTTATTACAATGAATCTAAGAAGATATTGGGATGATTTCTCATGAATAATGTCATGGTTATAGATCACACCTTATGAAAATTGAAGGTTCATGAGAAAAATTACCCAACTCATGATTTGGAGTAAGCTAAGGTAATTTTTGAATTAAATATTTGAAGGTGTTATCTTCATACAGAAAGGTGGGACATATACATTGATAATATGATATTAAATTATATATTCACATAGAAAGATTTTAACACATTATAGAGAAGATGGTTAGATATGATTAAAGATTATGACTACTCAGTACATAACCACCCCAGGAAAGAAAAAACAAGGCTAATGCCCTAAGTCGCAATGATCATGCTGGATTATCTATGATGATGATCACAAAAGATCTAATATTTTTTTATTTTCAAAGTATAGATCTAGAAATTGTGAAGGAAGGGTCGAATATTATATTTCTCAAATAATTTTTCAACCATTTATTGAAGTGAAGATTAAAGTGGTCAAAAAGGAAGATGTAGAGATCTAGAGGAAGGTGAGAAATGTTATTGAGTTAAACCATTATTGTGATGGAATGATAAGGTTCTGAAACTATGTATATTTATCATCTATTATAAAATTTTAAGTATTTGTTAAATTAATCACATAGTTATTTATTATCTATTAATTTTATAAGTTAAAATTTGTTTAAATATTTGAAAGAGTATTTCAGGTGGGATGACATGAAGTGAGATATTTCAGATTATGTATCCAATACATGGTATTTCAGAAAGTTAAGGCTGAGGGAAAAAATTATAAGGGTTTGTTAAAAACATTACCCATACCAGAATGGAAATGGGGAAAATCACTATGGATTTTGTAATTAGACTCCCCAAAACATCTAAAGGGCATAAAGTTATATCAGTTGTATTAGATCTCCTTATGTATTAATAAAACTTTATCATAATAAAATATGATTTCTATTTTGATCATATTTACATAATATACATTAAATAAGTGGTAAGGATTCATGGAGTACCACATTATATTGTATTTGATTGGGATCTGGGGTTTACTTTGATGTTTTGGATAAGTATTCAACATTACTTGGATAAAAAGCTAAGTTTGTGCACTGTATATCATCCTTAGATAGATCGTTTTTCTAAGAGAACCATTAAAAACCAAGATATATGTTGATATCTCATTCTCTATATTTCAATGGTTTTTGGGATAAATACTTTCCTCTAGTTGATTTTTCTTAAAACAATAACTTTTACTCAAGCATTCAGATGAATCCTTATAAATCCCCTATAGAAATAAGTGTATAACTCCAACATGGTGGGATAGAGATGGAGAAATAAATATATTGGGACCTAAGATAGATGAATAAATGGAAAATATTTTTAGATCTATTCAACAACACATAAGATAAGTACAAAGTTGATATAAACATTATGATGATAATCATTCATGAGATTTTGAGTTTGAAGTTGGTTAAAATTTGTTTTTTGAATTTATACATTGAATAAGGTGATGATATTTGAAAATAAAGGAAAGTTGAGCCGTAGTTATACTATTATCTTTGATATTATTGATTGAGTAGTGGTAGTTTCTTATCACTTAGCACTTCCACTGACCCTATCTCATGTTCATGACATGTTCTATGTATCTATCCTAAGGAAGTACATACCCAGTCCTTCACATGTATTTAACTTAGTGTTCATACCTATAGATCATGATCTTTCCTATGAAGAAAAACCTATGGAGATTCTGGATCATAGAGAGAAAGTGTTATGAAACAAGACCACTCACCTGGTCAATGTTTTGTAGAGAAACCACTAACTTGTGGATGCAACATTGGAACCTGAGGATATTATGAGGCAAAAGTATCATTAGTTTTTTATATCAGAGTGATATAATATTGATGTATAAATTAATTTTAATGGGTTATAATGTAACAAAAAGATATTTTATGAATTATTTTTTTCAAATAAATTTAATTTCTTTGTAACCTTGTGTAACATTAAATATTGAGTTGTACCAAACTATGATATTGTATTAGTATTATTATTTAAAAAAGGGAATTATAACATAGAAATTAAACTATAATGTACCAATATTAATATTTTATTGGAACAAATATATAAAGGTTTTATATAAATAAAATATTTCGATAAATAATTGATTAATTTTTGGAAGTCTTTATATGATTTGAAAATACATTTATCTCAAAAAATGATTTTTATTACTTTTTTGTGAAC
Organism: Viscum album; assembly: GCA_963277665.1. NCBI lineage: Eukaryota > Viridiplantae > Streptophyta > Magnoliopsida > Santalales > Viscaceae > Viscum > Viscum album. Next base: position 2,106,741,231 of record OY728152.1, read on the forward strand.
AAATAATAAAATTAATGTTTTACATTTTTGAGAAGATTAACATTAAAAAATTAAATTTATTTTTTTAATCAACATTTCAGAAAAAATTTAGGTTAATGTTTTTATATTTTTCTGAAAACTTTAGTTTTTTAATGAATACTGAATAATGTTATTTTTTTATTAAAAACTGCCTTTTCATATATATAATTGACAAGTAAAATTATATTTTAACAAGGGTATAAAAGTAAAATTATCTCAATTATGTCAAAATTAATCCAATTTATACCACTGGAATAAATTTCATATTTAATTTTGGTACTAAAACTTACTATACCTACAAAAACCTTTTCTTTTGTAAACTGTTTTTTCTTCATGTCCATAGGTTTAATCTTAAATTAAATTATGCCACTTCTATGAATTAAATTTGGAAAAATAGATATAATATCATTAATATGAATAATTAAAATTATATAATAAGTTCAACTTAATTATTTTTCATAATGAATATGCAAAGACATAAAAAATTATTTTTTACGTTTAAGGTTAAATGAGTTTATGAGAGGTTTAACTAAAACAATAAGTATTAAAATAACCTGAAAACTTGTCAAAATGCAATTTTATAGTAATATTTTAACCTTATAACATCTATGTTATGATAATGATATATTTTGGATCCTTGTGAGATGTTTAAAACGTGGTTATACATTTTTATTTTCAAATATTCCAAGTGTGTTCTCTGCCCCACTTAAAAAATGTAAATCCCTACACTCTCCCCTTCACAATACTATTTTTTTAGAAATACCTATCCAAATACCGTAATTAATTCCATAAAAATATCTAAGAGGACTTATATTTATTATTAAACCATCCTAATAAGGATTTTAGTTCCAACCTTAGGAGGTTGTTTAAAGAAGAGGTATCATTTTTAACTGAGCATTTTAATTTTATTTATTATTCCCCATACTTCAAATATTATTAAAATATGATGATATAATAACATAATTATATAACATATAATTATATTTTATTATTTTAATTTCTAAACCTACATAAATTTACCCTTTAATCAAATTATAAATGAAATCGTCGATTGTGTGTATGGCATATTACCGCCTCACGAATTGATGTAAATCATTTTACATTATTGTTTCTCACAGATGTATATAATGATGTATTTTAAATATTTACATGATATTTATGAAATAATTATACTTATTTAATTATAATATCACATATATGTTCTTACACCCCAACTTATTTGAAAATGATAACATCACTCGTACGTATATGTGGACTACTGCCTCCATGAAGTGATGTGACATGTTATTCATTTTATTTTGGAATTTATGGTAATGAGGGTATATTAAATTAACATATATTATATATATAAAATAAAAAATATTCTATAAAGGTGACTGAATACTCACCTTTTTTTCAGCCTTTGAGAAAATTGATACAACATTGATGCATATGTACATCCTACCATCTCCATGAATGATGTAATTCATTTTCTATACCCAAATTTAATGGATTACTATAAATAAATATATGATGAATATATATGATATTTATATAATTATTAACATTGTATATGTGATTCAACAATTATCTAATTAAAAGGATCGGAAATGAAAAACCAAAACACACATGAAATGAGAAGCTATTATTACCTGAAATGTGATTTTAACAAGGAATTATTAATAAATAGGAAATAAAAAGTCATAAGTAAAATATATATGATATGATATATATGATTATTTTTATAATATATGTATAATAAACATATATTTATTATACATGATTTTATAACATGTAAGAATAAATTCGATAGTTTAGGTGAGGGATTTTCATCTCACTTTTAATTTTACGGGACACATGCCATATTCACAACTCGTTTATTTTATGATGTGTATATAATACCCATGAATTTATTATATGATTATTATCATGATTATTTTTTGTTAAGTTTATGATGATTAAATCTTATAATCTATCTCTTAAGAAACTCATGAATTTACATATCCTCTAGTTATGTCATGAAAATATATGTGTTCCTTTCATTTTCCTCTCTCCACGTACTCTAGGGTTTAAAAATTATTTTAAAGGAAAATAGACTTTATTTATCTCTTCAGTTGAAAATAATTTTTATTCAATGTGCATATTTTCAAAAAATGTTTTTACAAATTTTTTAAATTATCTAATAATTTTATAAGGACATTTTTACTGATGTTTTGAATGGTTAGAAAATTGTTCATTAAGAATCTTCTTGTCATTTTATCGATAAGGATCTTTTGAATTTTTATTGAAAATGTGAATGAAATATTTCTTTTAAAGGGTACAACATGTATGGTATTCTCCATAGTCATTAATTTTCAATAATTCAAAGCTTACTTTAAAAGTTTCTAAGGTTAGTTTCAATGAAAATTGTTTCATTGATATTTGGGATATTTTTATATTTTAAATAAGTGATTTTAAAGTGAAAAGTTTATTTTCCTCAATAAAATTCCCTATTGATTTTATTTTGAAGTCATTTCCCTTAAAATATTAATTTCTTTGATGTTACTCAAGATTTTATAAGGATGTAATCCAATGATACCATCCTTATCCTTTCTATATATGGTTAATTATTTTGATGAAAAGATATTTATAGAACCCATTTCTTTTCGATGGGTTATTTTTATGAAACCCATTTCTTTCCCATGGGTTGTGATATGATAAAATAAATAATTCTTTATGAAACACATTTATTTTCAATAGATTATTTTATGATAAAATTTATAATAAACCCATTTAATTTTTATTGGTTATGCTATAATAAATGTTTTATGATATTTTGGCCCACATTTTATGATTTTTATTATGTGATGGGTGAAACTTATATCTCCCACTAATGCATTAGATAAAGACTGACATCTCAAGAGATAAATAGGATTAAAATGGGGAGTGACCCAAGTTCATTAATGGAATCTTCCCAATAATATATTATTTAGAGTTAAACTTGAGTATTGTGATGGTTTTGGTAGTGAACCGAATCTACTATGATAGCCTTGTTAATGAGCCTTGACTACTAGGAAATTGTATTATATTATTATGTGTTTTATAAAAATATATATATTATTCAAATTTTATATTTAATGGATCATATTCTTTGATTCCTTTATAATTCATGCCTTATGAACTTTTAAGATTTAGTCTTGAATCAATTATATTATCTATGATATTCAGGGTATGGTTTTAAAATATTATTATCATGTCCTCATACCCTTATGCTTATGTTATATAGATATATCCCTTATTTACCATTACTATGATTCTGATATCACCTTTTATAACATTTAATTTCCCTATGTTATGAAGAAAGGTACTATATATGATATTTTTAAGAAGGGGAGTAGTTTTTAAGAACTTAGTAGAAGATGATTTAATGTAACACCTAGATGTTTTTATGAATAATTTTCTATAAATAATTTTAATTATTCAATAGCTTGCATTGCACACAATCATGAGTTTAAATGAACTATGAGAAAACCATATTATAAAATTACCATTTTATCCTAGACATTATGTTAATAGGAATAAATATAACTAACTTATGAAAATTTATAGTGGAGTCATTCGCTGCCAATTATTTATGAAAAAGTATAATTAAATTATATATATATATATATATATATATTTTGTGTTAATAAATTGATTGAATTACTATTATTTAATTAAATCAGTAAATTATATATGTTATATACTTAATAAAATATTTTTTATATTAATCCAATAGATATTTTTGTCATAGTTTATGAATACTCCCTATTCAATGTATTAAAACCTATATTTTTGAAAAGGGTAATTTTCCATCCTTTAATGGTTAACCCCTTTTACATTAATATTTTGACACATTAATAATTTTTATATGAAAAAAATAATATTTGGAAGTGGGATATAAAATTTTAATTTAGTTAAAAATTTCAATATTTTTTGATAACTTTTAAATTTTTATGAATAGTAAAAATACACTAAATTTTATTTGAAAACAAAATTTTTCATTGAAATAATTTATATAATCAAATTATAATATAGAATGGTTTTAATGTATAAATATAATATATTTTTATCATACAAAATAATTTCAGTGATTATAATTAATTTTAAATTGAATTCACATGTAAAAACATTTCAATATTTTGCAATGTTTTAACTTTTAAAACTCATTTTCTTTTTCTAATAGTGAGATTAATTTTAATTTAATTACTAAAACATATGTGTTTTTAATTTTATAAAATATATTCCATATTTTTAATTATTAGGTCCAAATTATGTAAATAGTTTTGTTTTATTTTTGGGAAATATGAATAGTAAATTTTGTAATTTTTATTAATACGGTAAAAAGATAAAACAGGTAATTAAGGCTTAGAATACTATAATAAAATTACCATAACACATGTATTAAAATAATTGGATGATGTTTTTCAACATAAACCATTCTTGGGTCTAAATGGTGTCCATTAGATGCCACTTTGATGGGATTATGACATTTATTTTATTTTATTTAAAGAAACATTAAATATGTATCACTCAAATTTTAATAAAAAAATAATTTTTTATATAAGGTTATATAAAATATAAATTAAATTATATATACTCATTTTAAAGTTAAATTTTTTTATTTACCTTATTAATTTATTTTTAAATTTTAGGAAATAAATAATTTCCTTCAATACTTATACTTTCATGATATAAAAATTAATTAAATGACGAGAAATAAATAAATTCTTTTTATTAAAATAATAATAATTTTAAAAAGACCCAAAAACTTGAAAAAACATTATTGATCAAGTATATCTCGAGCATAAAAATCTAGGGGTCGAGTCAGTGACCATTTGGAGACTTATAGAATATATTTTGGCACTTATATTATTTTATTTAAAGTGATGTTAAAGTTTTCACATTCATGTTTTCAAAAATATAATATTTTTAATGTTGGATTTTACAAAAGATAAATTCTACTAAAATTATTATTATAAAATATAGTATATTTATAATCATGATAGTATTTTTTTTTAATTTTTACTATTGAAATTATTATACTAAATAATTACACAAAATTGAAGTACTAATTATTTTATTAATAGAAATATCAAATAAATGTTACTAAAATTTTAAAATAAATATAATTTGGGTTAATTAATATTTAAAATAAATTTTATATATTATTTTTACCTCTTTTTAATATAATAAAATAATTTGTTTGAAGTTAACTTGTTATCTTAATTTTTTTTAAAAATCAATGAATTAAATAGTGTCAAAATTGACTCTATCGATTGTTTATCAAAATAATGTTTTTTAAAATTATTTAAAAATAATAAACCATTTAAAAAAATATATAATAATTATTATATGGTCTAAAATGTCTTAATTTACATATTTATGGTCTAATTGACATCAAATAAGTAAATATTGCACCATTTTAATATTGAAATATTTTCTTTATCTTAATTAAAATTAAATAGAATAACTAAGTTTTAATTAAAATGATATTGTTTAAATTAAAATAGAAATTGTCAAAAAATTATTGGTTGATGATATTACAACCCTAAATTGTATCATATTATAAATTGGGACATTTTTTAGGTTTTTTGTTGGGTTTAATTTTATTATAAGTTATTATTTAAGGGGTTCCCAAAAGTTCCCCTCCCCTAAATTATAAAAGGGGACCTCACCCCTCACCTCTTCTCCTAGATTTGAGCCTTAAAGATCATAATTACCCTAAAATTTTTCCTTATAAACTTCTCTAGTTACATTCTAGAGGTTTTTTTATTCTTCAAAGACCAAAACTAGTGCTCTAAGGGGAAATTTAGAGGAAGCACATAAAAGAAGAGTAATCTCTTATACTGATTCTTTCAAACTTATTTCTTATTATACATTTTCTTCATAAGTTTTTTTAATTATAAAGTAATAAATACATTATCACTTTTATTCTTTGATGTTATTATAATTATAAAACAACCATATTTCACCTTCTATCTATCATATGAAAAATGAAATCACCATGAGTGCGTATGCATGACTTACTGTCTCAACACTATGGTGTAATATGTTTTTCACCACCACCTTACTTAGATGGGTATAATAATGGAAATAATAAATATATTTGATTATTATAACATGATATATATTTTGAAATATTATACACCATCAATGTCAATACCATTAAAAAATTATGGGAATGATACAGTCGCTCGTGCGTACGTATGACCTACCATCTCAATGATGTGATATGATTCATTCTACGTTATCTTTATAAAATCATGATTATATAAATGTTTATAATAAATAAATATTATATATATTATTTTAATATCATTTTTGAATGATATATATATGACCCATAAAGGATAAAAAAACTTATTCGACAAAACATGCATAAGAAAATGAAGCAGTTAATACCTAAATAACAAGTAATAATGAAATGTTTTTAACAAATGGATGATAATATGATCTTATATGACATCAAAAAATGACTATTATTCTGGAATAAGTAAATTAAAGATTATATAAATAATTATTCAGGAGACTCTGATACATACGAATCATATCAGACCTAAGGTAAGGGATAATTTTTCAATCTCATTATTATTCAAGATTGTTTATTCGTAAGTATTTAATGGAGTATATTTATCATCCATATACAAGTTCCCAAAATATGTAATACTATTTATATTCTTCTATAATTTTTTAAATTCAATTTTACCCATTGGTGAATTTTTAATAAATGGTACGAAAGGAATCTTTTGTTGTTATTTGATATGAGGTACTTTTAGACTTTTTGAGCAAAAGTATGAGGAGAATGTTTTTTAACTTATACAACATGAACATATTTTTACATATTGATAACTTCTTATTTAAATGAATTTTATTCTATATTATTTCATGTTTATTTGAAAATAAATTATTTTCTTTTCAAATTGCTCGACATTTTTGAAAAAAAAAAATTTTAAAGAAGAAAGGATATTTTCCTCAAGAATTAATATTTAGTGTTTTATCAAAATTATTTTCCATATAAGATGATATTATTTAATAGGGTTATGTTTCTATCCCTATTATTACTATGGTTTGATTGTTTTATTATGGAATGATATTTATGAAATCTATTTGTTTTATATGAATTATGATGGAATGATGTTTAAGAAACCCATTTTATTTCTTAGGTTATGTTATGATGGGTGATTTATGTTTTGGTGGAACATATATGAATGATTTCATTATGAGATAGGTGGGACATATATCTACCTCCAATGAATTGGGTAAATATTTATATCTCATGATAAAGATATGACTAGAATGGGAAATGATCTCAGTTCAGTAATATAGGGCTAGAACGAGGAGTGAACTCAGTTCAATAATGGACTTTGTTTGTTATAAAGATATTGAAAATGAACCTAGACTAATATGAATTGATTTTCAATGATTATGTGTATGCGAAAAAACTTCATGTCTTATGTTATAACTTTTGGGATTATGTTCATTGATTTTTTATGAACAATCATGATTTATCCCATGGCATGATATCTCGATCTTTCATATACGGGATAAGATTTTCAAATGTTAAGTTCTTTTATCTTATTATTATGATATGATTGATATCTCATTTTTTACCCTTACTTAGTAACAAATCTCACCCTTTCATATGTTTCTTTTCCCCGGGTCATGAAGAAGGGTATTAAGTAAGATATGTCAAAAAGGGGTCTAGTTATGATGAAATAAGTGGGAGTAAATGAATATGTGTTATCAACAAATTGTTTATATTTCCCAATTTCTAAAGACACTATACCTATACAGTCCCGCCATAGCTTTGTTATAATTTTTAATTAATATTATTCAACTTTTATGTAATATAAATGTATGTAAAGTATGAGGTGTGATAGTTTTTATCAGAGGAAAGGTATAGTTAACAATTAGAAACTATGATGAGAAAACCTTAGGAAGAACCCTAAGGATATGTTTAAGTATAGGTTAAAATCCAAGTGTTTTATAAGTGATCATGAATTAGCTAGGATAAAACTTAAAGTGTCTAAAATTGAACTTTTATTCATGATTATGTAGTTTTCACATTATGATTTTGGTTTTTCACACTATGATTCTTAGTTTTAGTCAATGGATGGAACCCGAAGGAACTATGTTAATGCTAAATGTGACAAGAAATGCAATGATTTTCCTATAGAGCAGCCAAATGTTATGGGATATGGAATAAAAAATCTTATAGTTATGCTCACAAAACTTTCTCAAGCTATGGATCATTTTGGACTTCCAAAAAAGAAAAGGAGTTAACAACATTCTGTTGAGTCCTTCATGAGGCAGTGACCACTTTTTTCAGAGGGTCTTATGATCCATTAGTGGATAAACAATGGATTAGTAATAGTGAAAAGATATTTTCAGTTCTCTAATGTTCAAAACATGATAAAGTCATCATAGTAATCTATCATTTGGAAGGTGAATCGGATCTATGGTGGAACCATATCAAGAATACGAGTCAAATAAATGAAATTGAATCCATGAAATAGGATGAGTTCAAGAACATATTTTTCGATAAGTACTTTCCTTGTATTCTTTGAGAAAATATGGATAAGGAGTTCATTGAACTTAAGAAAAAGGATGATGAATCTGTTTGTACCTATGAATAAAATTTTACAATACTTACAGGGTAATCTTATGTAATTATTATCCAACCTGAGAGTAAAATTGATCAATTATTTAGTGTCTTAAAACTAAGTGTCCGAAGGGCATTATCCATAAGGTAATTCAATAGATATGAATAAATCGTTCTATGTGATCTCATAGTTTAGATGGAGATTACAGTAACCCATTAGTCCTATGGGTTTGATAAGAAGAGAAAAATGGAATTAAATGAAAAACATAAAGACAACACTGAAAAGAATATGAGTTTTCTCTTATGCTAAATAAGTGGAAAGAAACATAGAGGGAATTGTCTTAAATGGACTAGTAAATGTTTTAAATTTTGAAAAAAAGGTCATCAGGCAGTTTAATTTCGATGTGATGTGAAAAAGTGTCTAATGATGTAAATAAATAAATGAATACACAAAATTCACTGCCTACCCTTCAATGTTACAAGTGTAAGGAAATGGGCCATTATTCCAATAAATTCCACAATCCAAGGGTAAGTGATGATGATCGACGTCAGAAAACTCTTAAGGCCAAAGAAAAAGGCAAGTCACATGCGGTCACTATCAGTGATGTGGAATATGATAATGAAGTTGTGAAAGGTACACTTATCATTTAATATAAAGTAGAAAATGTTTTATTTGATTCTGGATCAACCCACTCTTTTATTTATAATGAATTTTTTAAGGGTATCACCATATTACCTCAACAATTAGATTTTGAGTTAGCTATGACAACTCTTAATGGAACAATGGTCACATCAAAAGTTTATAATTCTTTTTTGATTGAATTTTGTGGGAAAGAGATTCCTGAAAATCTTGTGATCCTTTATATAATGTAATTTTGTGTGATTCTTGGAATGTATTTTCTTTCTCTACAAGGATATGATATCAATTTCCTAGTAAGGGAAGTCACATTCCATATTATGGATCAATCTACAATCATCTATCGATGCAAGCATGAATATAACCTTCCAGTAGAAATTTATTCCATCTTATGGGTCTTGGTTCCTATAAATGGCGGTTATTTATCTCAAATAGTTGGGCATAAAATCATGATTAATAATACACCCATGGGAGTTTAATAATGTCTTTCTAGAAGAATTTATAGGTCTTCAACCAAATCGTGAGGTTGGGTTTTCAATATAAGTCATACCAGTTGGTATGTTTATTTCAAAGGCACCTTATAGAATAGACCCAATTGAGTTGTAGGAAATCAAGAAAAAACTCCAAGAGAATCTTGATAAGGGATTTACACGCCCTAGTGCATCACCTTGGGGAGAAAATGTTCTATTTTTTTGGAAGAAATAATGATCAATGAGACTCTACATTGATTATCAAGAACTTAACAACGTCACTATCAAGAACAAATATCCTCTTCCATGCATTAATGACTTATTTGACCAACTGCACGGAGATCAATACTTATCCAAGATTCATATTTGTTCAGAATATCATAAATTAAGGGTAGTGAAGGAGTATATACCAAATATGACATTCCATACAAGGTTTGGAGACTATGAATTTATAGGGATGCATTTTGGTCTTACTAAGTCCCCTACTATCTTCATGGATCTAATTAATAGAGTCTTTAGAGAATATCATCAGTTTGTGGTAGTCTTTATAGCCAATATTATTTCCTATTAAAAGATAAAGTAAGAACATGAAGATCACTTGAGAATAATACTAAATACCCTAATAAAGGATAAGGTTTATGAACAATTAACCAAGTGTAAATTTTGGCTTTATAAAGTTTCATTTTTGGGTCACATAATCTAAAAAGAGGGCATATCTGTGGATTCAGCAAAAAAAGTTATTGAATGTTGGTCAAGACCAAAAAAGGTAAGTGAGATCTACAGTTTTATTGGTTTTGTTGGATATTATCAACGTTTTCTGAATGATTTTTCAAGATTATATAATCCAATTAGAAAGATTATTCAGAAAGGTGTTAAGTTTGTGTGGAAGAAGGAATTTGACGAGAATTTCAAAGAGCTTAGAAGAAGGTTATCCAATCTACTTATTCTCACACTGCCTTTTAGTGGAGAAAGGATTGTGATATATTGTGATTCATCCAAAAAGGGGATGGGTTGTATCCTCATAAAAAATGATATGATGATAGCTTATGCCTCACAAGAATTGAAAATCCAAGATAAAAATTACCCAAATCATGATTTGGAGTTAGATGCGATAATATTTTCATTGAAGATAAGGAGGCATTATCATTATGGTGAATGGTGTGATATTTATACAAATAAAAAAAGTTTAAAGTATATTTTCACAAAAAAATATGAGGAATATGCATTAAAGAAGGTGGTTGGAGTTGATTAAATATTACTACTGATCAGTACATTACCACCCCACTAAAGTTAACAAGGTGGCAGATTCTTTGAGTCGAAGGACCATACTATCCTATCCATGTTAAGGATCAAAAAAGTTACAATATTTATATATTTTAAAAGTATGGATTTGAAATTTTAATGTAAGGGGTGAAATATTATCTTTCTTAAAAGAATGTTCAACCATCTATACAGGTGACGATTAAGGAGGCGCAGAAGGAAGATGTACTATTCCAAAAGAAGGTGATAAATGTTCCTGAATTCAACCTTGATTGAGATGGAGTAATATAGTTTATGAATCAATTTTTTATTCCTCCCATTCCATAATTAAATAAGGATCTATTGGATGAGGCTAATAGTTATTCATTCTCTATTCACCCTAGAAGCTCAAATATGTATAGTGACCTAAAAGAGTACATCTGGTGGGATGGAATAAAAAGAGATGTTGTCGAATATATCTACCGATGGTTGTTTGGTCAACAAGTTAAGGCTGAGTGAAAAAAGTATAAGGGGTTGTTACAGACACTACCATACTAGAATGGGAATGAGAAAACATAACTATCAACTTTATCATCAGACTTCCCAAAACATCTAAAGGACATAATGCTATATGGGTTGTAGTTGATCACCTAAAAAATTTGGCACACTTCATTTCTATTAGAGATAATTTCTCCCTTGATCATCTCGCTAGGATATATGTAAAGGAAGTGGTAAGATTTCATATAGTACCACTTTCCATTATATCAGATTAGGATCTGAGGTTTATCTCGATGTTCCGGAAAAGTCTTCAGTAGAATCTGGATATAGAGTTGAGTTTTAATACTTTTTATCACCCATAAATAGAAGTTCTATCTAAGAGAAAAATTCAAACTCTAGAAGACATGTCTATAGCTTTCTCTATAAATTTCAGAGGTGGTTGGGATAAATAGCTACCTTTGGTGGAATTTTATTAGAACAATAGATTTAATTCTAGTATTCAGATGGATCTTTATGAATCCCTCTATGGAAATAAGTGTAGAAATCTATCTTACTAGGACAAAGTTGGTGAAATAAAGCTATTAGGACCTGATCTTGTTGATTAAATAGAAAAAAGGTCAGATCTATTAAACAATACATAAAAGAAGCTCAGAGTCGATAAAAACGTTGTGCCGACAATTGAAGAAAATTCCTAGATTTTGAAGTGGGTGACAAGGTGTTTCTATGAATATCTCCCTAGAAGAGAGAAATGAGATTTGGAAATAAGGGAATGCTAAGTCCTAGGTATATCATTTCTTTTAAAATTATGGATTGTGTTGGGAAGGTAGCTTCCCAATTTGTGCTTCCACCGAATCTCTCTTAAGTTCATGATGTGTTTCATGAATCTCTCCTAATAAAGTACATACCTAATCCTTCACATATACTAAACTCAATAGTCATACTACTGGAGCAAGATCTATCTTATGAAGAACAAACTATAGAGATTCTAGATTGTAGCAAAAAAGTTTGGTGAAACAAGGCCACTCGATTGGTCTATGTTTTTTGAAGGAAAAACCAATTGGAGGATGCTATGTGGGAACTTGATGATATGTTTAGGGAGATATATCCTCATTTTTTTGTATCCAGGTGATAAATTTAGTTTAAGGTGGGTAGAATGTAACACATGGATGTTTTTATGAAATATTTTATCTAAATAATTTTAAATCTATAATAGATTGCCTTTCATGCAATCCCGAGTTTAAAAGAACCACATGATGAAATTTGTTTAAAATTTCCATTTCAACCTAGTCATTAGGTTAGAGGGAATAAATATAACTTACTTATGAAAATGAATGATGGAGTCATTCACTACCAATTATTTATGAAAAATACAGATCAATTATATATTTGTATTTTTGTATTAATAAATTGACTAAATTACTATTAGTAAATGAAATTAATGAAATATAAATTTTATATACTTAATAAAATATTTTTTATATTCATCAAATAGATATTTTTTTCATAGGGTATGAATAACACCTATTTGATAGATAAAACCTTATATTTCTCAAAAGAGTAATTTTCTACCTTTTAATGGAGAACCACTCTTAAATTAATATTTTGACACATTAATAATTTTTATATGACAACATAAACATGTTAATTGGAATAGGGATATAAAAATTTACTTCAGATGAAATTTTAATATTTTTTTGATAACTTTTAAATTTTGATGAATAATAAAAAGACACTAAATTTTAATTGAAAGCAAATGTTTTCATAGAAATAATTTATATGGTCATATTCTAATATTTAGTGGTTTTAATGTATAAATATAATATATTTTTATCATTAAATATATTTTATGTTATTATCATTAATTTAACATTGAATTCAGATGTAAAAACATTTCAAACTTTTGAAAATTTTTAACTATTAAAATCATTCTCTATTTCTGAAAATGGGATTAACTTTAGATTAATTAATTAAAATTATATGTTTTTTATTTTTAAAAATTTATTCCATATTTTAAATCATTATTCCCAAATTATTTAAATAGCTTTGTTTTATTTTTTGGCATTATGAATAGTAACTTCAATAATTTTTATTAAAATGGTAAAAGGGTAAAATGAGTAATTAAGGGTAAGAATACTATTAAAAAATTATCCTAACACTTGTATTAATATAATTTTATGGGTGTGTTTTAATATAAATCATCCTTAGGTCAAAATGGTGTACTTTGGAAGCCATTTGGATGAGATTAAGACATTTAATTTATTTTTTTAAAGAAAAGTTAAATATGTATCACTAAAATTTTAATAACAAAATCATTTTATATAAAGTTATACAGAAGATAAATTAAATTATAAATACTCAATTTAAATATAATTTTTTTATTTATCATGGTAATTTATTTTAAATTTTTTGGATATAAATAATTGCCTTAAATATTTATACTTTGATGATGTAGGAATCAATTAAATGTCGAGAGATCAATAAAACAATTTTTATTAAAATATTAATAACCATAAAAATACTAAAACACTTTGAATTTTTTTTTTGAGTATATATCAACCATAACCATCCAAGGGTTGAGTTAGTAACCATTTGGAGCCTTATATAAGAGATTGTGACACTTATATTATTTTATTTAAAGTGATGTCAAAGTTGTCACATTCATGTTTTCAAAATTATAACATTATTAATATAGGATTTTATAGAAGATAAATTCAACTAAAAGTATTGTTATGAAATCTAGTAGATTTATCTTCATCATAGTATTTTATTTTTAATCTTTATTTGATAAATAAGTATACTAAACAATTACACCAAATTGATGTAGTAATTATTTTATTAATGGAGATATCAAATAAATATTATTAAAATATTAAAATAAATATAATTTTCGTTAATTAATATTTCCAATTAAGTTTTTATATTACTCTAACCTATTATTAATATAATAAAATATTTTTTTCTAAGTTAACTTGTTATCTTAATATTTTTAAAAATTAATTAATTGAATAGTTTCAAAATTGGCACTATCGATTGTTTAACAAAAAATGTTTTATTAAATTATTTAAAAATAAGAACATATTTTTTTAAAAAATATAATACTTATTATATGGTCCAAAATATTTCAAATTACTTATTTATGATCTAATTTACATAAAATAAATAAATATTGAACACTTTTAATATTGAAAAATGTTTTATGTTTATTAAAATTAAATAGAATAACAAATTGTTAATTAAAATGATAATGTTTAAATTGATATAAAACTTGTAAAAAATTTATTGGTTGATAATATTACAACCATATCTCATATAATCTTCGAAATTGGGACATTTTGGAGGATTTGGGGTAGGTTTTGTTTTTATTATAAATTATTATTTATGGAGTTCCCAAAAGTGCCCCTCACCTCAATTATAAAAGGGAACCTCCTAAATCACTTACTAACTTAACTTTGAGCCTTAAAGATCTTCCATAACCTGCAATTTTACCTTATCAACATTTCTAGATACATTCTATTAGTTCTGGTATTCTTACAAGACCAACTCTAGTGCTCTAAGGGGAGTTTTAGAGGAAGCACATCGAAGAAGAGGTAATCTCCTCTACCGATTCTTTCAAACTTCTCTATTATTCTATTTTATATTCATCATTTATTTAATTATAAAGTAAAAAATCTATCATCAATATACTATGATGTTATTATAATTATAAAATAATAATATTCCCCCTTCTATCCATCCTATGAAAAATGAAATCACCACGCGTGCGCACGTACAACTTACTGTCTCCACACCATGGTGTAATCTATTTTTCACCACCACCTTACTTCAATGGGTATAATGATGTAAAAATTAACTTTATATTATTATTTATTCTTAAATATTACACACCATCCACTTCAATACCATTCAATAATTATGGGAATGATATCGCCACTCATGCGTACGTACGACATACACTCTCCACGATGCGATGCGATTCATTCTACATTATATTCATTAAATAATGATTATATACATGTATATATTGAATACATATGATATATATTGTGTTAATTTCATTTTTAATAATATAAATATGACCTATAAAGGATAAATGGAACTTATTCGACAAAACATGTATATGCAAATAAAGTAGTTAATACCCTAATAACAAGTAATAATTATTTGTTATTAAACAATGGATGATAATATGATCATATATGATATCATAAAATTTAATATGATTCTTTAATAATTTACTGACATTATCTAAATCATTATTCAAGGGGTTCATATACATACGAAGGATATCAGACCTAAGGTAAGGGATAACTATGCAATCTCATTATTATCCGGGATTGTTTATTCCTAAGTATTTATTGGGGTATAATTATCATCCACATATATTTTACATAAATATTTAATACTATTTATATTCATTTAAAATATTTTTAATTTAATTTTACCCATTGGTTAATTTTTACTAAATGGCATGAAAATAATCTTTTTTCGTTATTCGATACGAGGTACTTTTGGACATTTCCAGCAAAAGTATGAGGATAATGTTTTTTAACTTATACAACATGAAAAAAAATTACATCTTCAAAATTCTTTATTTACATGAATATTCCTATAAACAATTTCATTTTTATTTTCAAATAAATTACTTTCTTTTAAAATTGTGCAAAATTTTGAGAAAAGAAAACATTTTTTAAGAAAAAAGGATATTTTCCTCAGAATTAATATCAAGTGTTTTATCAAAATTATTTTCCATCTAAGATGACATTATTTGATAAGGCTATGTTTCTATAATTATTATTACTATGATTTTATTGTGTTTATAATGTAATGATATTTATTAAATCCGTTTGTTTTATATGGATTATGATGGAATGATGTTTAGGAAACCCATTTTATTCCTTGGGTTATGTTATGATAGAAGATTTATGTTTTTGTAGAACATGTAAGAATGATTTCATTATGAGATGGATGACACCTATATCTCTCTCTAATTTATTGGGTAATGATTTATATCTCATTATATAGACATGGATAGAATGGGAAATGATCTTGGTCCAGTAATACAAGGCTTGAATAAGGAGTGAACTCAGTTTAGAAATGGACTTTTTTCTCTATGATGATCTTGGAAATAAGCATTGAATAATATGAAATGATTTTATATATTTATTTTTATACTATAAAACTTCATGTCTTATGTTATGACTTTTTGGATTATGTTCATTGATTTTTTATGAACTTTCATGATTTTTCCTATGGTATGATATCATGATTGTCCATATACAAGATAAGATTTTAAAATATTATATTATTATGTCCTATGATTATGATATGATTTATATCTCTATTATTTACCCTTACTGAGAATATGATCTCACCATTTTATATGTTTATTTTCCGTCAGTCATGAAGAAGGGAATTAAGAAAAATATGTCAGAAAGGGGTCTAGTTCTGACGAAATAAGTGGGGGGAAATAAAGATTTATTATGAACCAATTGTTTATTTTTACTAGTTTCTAAAGACTCTATACCTATACAATCCAATTGTGACTTTTTATTTTATTTTTGAATGAATATTTTTCAACTTTTAAGTAATATCAATTTATGTAAATTATGGGGCATTATATTTAGTTTACTTATGAAATAATTTGTTATGTATCCATGTTTCTAAAAGAACCAAACCTATATAATTCTGTCATGGATTGGTATGTTATTTGTAATGTCCTTGAAATTATTTTTAATTTTCCATTAAATTATATGGAATTATTTTGAGACCAGATTCTTTGAAGGCACCTGATTCCGAGGCTGAGTGAGTCTGTAATAGAATTTTGAACTTTTTTTAAGTTCATTTAAGTAAACGTATGAGTGGATTTTTCTAAATTTTAAACCGGTGATCAAATAAAAAATACGAGGGCACCATTGAAATTAGAATGATGGGATCCACATATAATGGACCTAACTTCGACTGGGAAGTGTCGACCGAAAAATTTAATTTTTGGACTTTTCGAAAAAAAAAATAAAACCACTTAAAAATTTATTTTATTTTTACGAAACTGTTGGGTGGTGGCATAGTGGCGTTGTGGTACAACGAAAAACCGATGACTAGTCACAATAAATGAATCTCATTAATGGATTGTTGATTGTATTGTAATATTTATGTTGTTTATTAAATGAAATAGTGTAATGATGTGATGACACGACATAATAGAAATGTTGCGACATGATTTCTTTTAATTGCTTAACATGTTGGAGAAATTCGAATCAAAGGGTAGAAATTTTTTGGTGAACCTACGATGGGAATTATCTCCAACTATGAATGAAGAAGATAGACAAATCAGCACAAACAACAGAGATCCTCGAATAACAGGACTGGAGAGAATCAAACACCAATAGAACTTGAATCCCGATGGATGGATAACTTCAATGTCGACCTCCTACGAGGTAGGGATTTGTTTTGTTTTAATTTCCCCCGTTCTTTCTTCTAACAATGAACATGGATCAAACCACAAATAGGTTGATCCACAGATCACTTGTTCTTGTGGGAGGGTACTTTTCTTGGGGTCTTGCGCTGGGATTATATTATTAATTTTGATTTAACTTCAAACCTTTATCCCATGTTTGTAAACATATAACGTGAAAGGAATGGGATGAAACGAACAAGGAACGAGCCCCTATGACTTGGGTGATTTTGTGTGTTCTTTGTGGATTCATCTTCGAAATGATAGAAAGGAAGATTCAAGGCTATTGTTGGGAAGAAGAAATCCCCAAGAGGCCGTAAGCGCAAGAAGCGTGAATAAAAGACCACCAGAGTGGACCTGATGGTCTGTGGAAGCATCTGCTGATGCGCCGATGGCGACAGCGGCCCGTGGTAGTACTGGCCTACGAAGGCGGGTGCGGGCGGGTGGCAGCCCGCTATGATAGCGCGTCAGAAGAAGCGTCGCAACCAGCTCAGGCTGAGGAAGTGCGAAAGGAATCGCCGACCTCCGTGCTGGCAGCTGGCGGTGGGAGCACGTGGCCACCCAGCCACAATGGAGGCACTACGGTCGCGACACTACGCCACGTCACACACGGAAAAGGTCATGGTCAATCGACCATAGTGAAGGAGGTGTCCCATAGACAACCTATGGGGTAGGGGAGGCAGACATGACTTCTAGACATGTCCCGACCAAGTAAGAGCTAGCATGCCCTTGGTGGGCCAGGTTGGGTATGGGGCACCCCAGCCAGCCAGACTGGATCTAGAACCAACCAACCCCTTTTCAGAAAAAATCCAATATCCTTTAAACTGGGCGTTTGATTGACTAATTTTTTGTGGTGTTGGAACCCTCACAATGTGGATGACCTTTTGTAATACTCTAAGGAGGCTTTAATGGAAATTGAAATATGAATAATGGCTTGAGGAGCGGTTCTCCGAGGATCAAGTGCACTAAGTGTGGAGATCTGACAACTGAATGAGACGTGAAGATAGCTGAAAAGAGACCCTGTGTGGATCAGCTATGATGGCCCAATGGGAAGTGGCTCTATGAGAATTGGTAGGCCCACAATATGGAGTAGTTTTGTGTGACCCAGTAGACCCAAGGTACTTGACCCAAGGAGTACCTCAGTATGGTGGCCAATGTGGGGAGCATCTCTATGTGACCTGACATGACCACGGTGGGGAGTGTCTCTTTGTGACCCATCATACCCATAATACTTATTAGGGATGAGTACCACATCAGTTGAAGGATAAGGGGAAGCGGCTCCGTGTGAAATGAAAGACCCACAATGGGGAGTGGATCTATGTGACCTGTCATACCCATTATACTAAATGGGGAGGAGTATGCTAGTAGCCCAGGGAGTACAATGATATGATTGATTGTCTTAATTTCCTTACTTTAGATTATACCTGGTGTGAGCTGTCTTACTTCATGATCTTTTTTCGTGATCTTGCTTCGTGATTTGTTTGTGGATTTCTTTTTGATCTTTCCTTATTGGTTTTGGGTCCCTACTAAGTATTTTTTTACTCACCCCTACACGAGATTCTCCCATATATGCTGTGTCTAGTACAGATGACAGATGAATTGGCGAAGGACTTGGTGGCCTAGGACAATGTGGTGCATTGTGAGATCAAGTAGGCAGGATTTGCTTATATAGCTTCTGGTAGCTACTCTATAATTACCAATAATGTGGGATTTTCAGTGGACAGCTTTCCATCGATCTTTTACTTTCTTTTTTTGCAGTTGTATTTTTTTGGGTTTTATTCTGGCCTATTTACTTTGATTTGTACCTTTATACTCAGTGGTTGTTTAGTATCATGCATATTCTTTTTTTAGTTTCCTTGGGATGTGGTTGTATGTGTGTGTGTATAGGTACTCAGGAAAATGCCTCCCACTTGCAGGTTGATACCTTCGACACTAGTCACCAACCCCTAGCTTTTGGCAGGCGGGCTTGGGAGAGTCACAACACGAGCCCCAGGGGATGGGTCTTGAAAAAGTGGTATCAGAGGTGGTTGGTTCTACCTCAAAGACCAATATTTTCTTGTTTAGTGTTTTGGAAATAGTGTTAAATGTTTTGAGTTTGACTTTCAGATTAGGGGAGTCCAATGTTGGTTCGGAGGCCCACATATCCATACACCAGGGCATTGAATTCTTCTTTTCAGCTCTATACATAAAACACTAGTTGAATGCATCATATAAGAATTTTGTGTTTCCTCATGTTCTTCTTTATTTAGAGTCATCTCATTAGTTATAATATATTTACTGTGGTACATCTTGATCATTATCAGGATTCCTCCATCTAGAAAACAAGCTAGGATTCCAATACGTGGTCATGAGGATAGCCCGCCTAGCGATGAGGCGTCGGTTCAGGGAACAGTGCTAGAGATGGACCTGCTGGGTGGTGCACCAGTGTTACCACCACCTGTTGATTAGAAGTTACTACCAGCCTTACCGATATAGGATGCACACTTTCTCAGTGCCTTGCATGAGTTCTAGAGACAGATACCTCCTAGGTTCAGGGAAGAGAAATATCCTCGGGTCGCTAAAAACTGGTTGAAGTCAGTGACATGGGTCTTCCGCTTAGTGAATATGCCACTCGACTAGATGGCTATCTTAGCCGCGATCCTTCTTCAGGGATTGTTAGGAAGATGGCGGAGTTTGAAGATTTAGACTCATGATGAGGAGGCCCTCTCTTGGGATGACTTTGAGCGAATTTTCTGGGAGGAGTTATTCCCCAAAACCTTGCGCTCATTGGGAATACAAGAGCTACTGCACCTATAGCAAGAAAGCATGCCAGGGAATGAGTACTATGTGAGGTTCATAGAACTCTCTTGCTACTCTAAAAATATGGTGTGGGACCCTTTCTTCAGGTCTAGTACCTTTGAGAAAGGAGTTAGATGGGAGATCAGGGCATCAATGATTTCCTTCAGTATCCCCACTCAGGATGGAGTGCTATAGAGAGCCCTTCTTGTGGAGAGCTTCCTGGAAGAGCAGGCACCGATAGCTGGAGCAACTTTTAGACACTAGGAAACAAAGTGTATTATGGTGAGTATTAGGAAGCAGACGCGGGGACCCATGAAAGTCAGATATTTCAAGGGACAACCCTTGTACATAGGGCCAATAATGAGAGTATTCCAAAGCAGAGAGAGTCAAAAGGGATCCATTATGTGCTTCACATGTAGTGGACATGGACACATGGCTCGTGACTTCCTGAACCGCCACAGAGGCAATTAAGATATGGTCAAGGGACCATTGAGGCTGAGGAAGAGGTTATGGAGAGGAGGTCCACAGGGCTGTGGATGTGGTAGGGGAGTATCCCGAGCAGTAGGCGGTGGGTGACAGTTTGAGGTACTACCGACACCACCCTTAGGTGGTCCACCCCGACCTCAGGGAGTAGGTGGACAAGGGCGAGTGAAACTTAAGGCCATAGAGGCCTATGACCACATTGTTCCATAGATTATTAGGGATACAATCTTTGTCTTCTCCACCTTAGCTGTAGTTCTTATAGACATAGGTTCCAGTCACTCTTTCCTTTCCACGAACCTCGTTCGAGGCTTGGAAATTCTGGTGGATCCATTGGCTTGATCCTTACAATTAGAAAATCTTATGGGAGGGGATTTGACGATTACACACCGGTTCCTATAGTGTGAGCATACTCTAGAAGGTGAGAGATTCAGCTAAGATCTCCTAGTAGTGGCATTGAGGCCTTAAGACGTCATCTTGGGTATGGACTAGTTATCTACAGTCCATCCTCATATAGACTGTATTAGGCACAAAATGAGGTGTTTTTGTGAGGATGAGACTAGGTTTTTCTTCACCAACGATAAGGGAACTTTTTCAGCACAAGATAGAATTTCTTGGAGGAGGGTGCAGCTGATCACTCACCAATGTCTAACCTCATCCTCGGTGTAGTGGACGAGAGGAGTCCAAGCTTTCTTGTAGTGGTGGAAGAGTATGTGGATGTATTTTTGAGGATGTTCCAGGACTACCTCCTCACAAGGAGGAAGACTTTGGCATCGAACTATACCCTAGGATGACACTGATATCCACACCGACATAACGAAAGGATCCCTATGGAGCTTCATTAGTTGTGGGTACAACTAGAGGACTTGCAGGATAAGGGCTTCATGAGGCCTAGTGTTTCACTATGGTCTTCCCCAGTGTTGTTTTCCAAGAAGGAAGATGAGAGATTGAGACTATGCGTGGAATTCTGGTGCATGAATCAGGTGACCATGAAGAACAAGTATCCACTGTTGAGTAATGATGAACTCTTCAATCAGCTAAAGAGAGTGAGGTGGTTCTCGATGATAGACCTCAAGTCAGACTATTAGAAAATTTGGGTACAGGATGAGGAAGTACCAAAGACAACCTTTAGATTTCAGTATGGACACTTTTAGTTTTTGGTGATGCCTTTTGGCATGACCAATTACCCATCAGTGTTTATGGGATTCAAGAATAGGATCTTCTAGCATTACCATGACCAGTTCATCATAGTCTTCATTGATGACGTCTTGGTGTACTCAGCATCAGAGGAGGATCATGGTACACACTTGAGCATAGTCCAAGATACACTCTGAGAATGCCAACTTTATGGTAAGCTTTCAAAGTTCAATTTCTGGATTTGGGAGGTCCACTTTCTAGGACACGTCATCTCAGAGGCTGGAGTTGTAGTGGATCTATCAAAGATAGAGGTAGTGCTTGCTTGGGAGCCACCCAAGAGAGGGAATGAGGTGCATAGTTTCTTGGGGTTGGATGGATACTACTTGAGGTTCGTACCTGGATTTTCCAGAGTAGAAGCACCTTTATCATTCTTGACACAGAAGGAAATCCCTTCATGTGGAAATAGAAGTGCTAAATGAGTTTCTAGAAGCTAAGGCGGAGGCTGAAAAGTTCCCCTATCTTGATACTACCAGAGGTGGGTGTTGGGTATGTAGTTTTTTGTGATTCATCATGGAAAAAAATTGGTGGTTTCCTAATGAAGGAGAAACTAGTGATCACCTAGTATTATGACAGTTGAGGAAACATAAACATAACTACACAACCCATGACATGGAGTAAGAAATAATGGTCTTTTCTTTGAATATGTGGCAGTACTACATGATGGGTGAATGATTTACCATCTACTCCAACCACAAGAGTCTTAGGTATATCTTCTCCTAGAAGGATTTGAATTTGAGATAGCGACGATGGATCGAGTTTGTCTAGGATTATGACTTTGAGATAGTCTATACTCCATAGAAGGAGAATGTGGTAGCAGACATGCTTAGTAGGAGGTCTGGTTTACAGTAGCTGAGTGAGGTGATAGAGCAGTTAGCCGCGATGAAAATATCCTTCATGGATGATTATGGAGTAGATTTCCTTCAGTCGATGACTATCATTATTCCACTCTTACAAAGAGTTAGGGAGGAACAATGTGTGTATGTGGACCGTGAGGCCTGCCGTGATCAGTTATCCTCAGGATAGGAACCTGATGAATTTTTGATAGGTGGAGAGCACATAATCCTTTTCAAAGGAGCATAGTAGTACCAGTGGAGTTGTGAGAGAAAATTTTTAGGGAGTTCAATACCTCCACCTTGGTGGTGCATCCTGAAGTGGTGAAGATGTACTGGGATCTCCGACATCAATACTGGTGGCCAAGGATGAAGAAAGAAGTGACCGAGTACATTTCACGATGCCTCACTTATCAGCAAGTGAAGGCTGGGCATTAGGTTCCAGTAGGCTTGTCCCAACCACTTGAGGCAGTAGCGTGAAAGTGGGATGGTATTTTGATAGAATTTGTGATGGGGTTACCATGCATGTACAGGGGCCACGATTCTAACTGTGTGACTTTTGACCGACTCACCAAGTTGGATCACTTACTACCCATATGGGATTAGGTATCGGTAGAGGGATTGGGATGCCTCTATGTCCAAGAGATAGTGCAGTCCCACATAACACCCTTATATTCCAATTACATTAGAATACTCATATCAACCACGAAAAATAATAAATTACAAAATTTCTAAACACTTTATCCATTACTATAACTATATAGAACTCAACAAAAAATCAATAGTAGATGAAAATATCTATCCAAAACCTTTAAGAGATATATTCAAGTCTATAACCTATGTAACTTCAATGAATGTAATTTTAAGACTATAACATCCCTTTAAAAGGTTCCAAAAGATCCTTATAAATTCATTTCATAATTTAACTTAATTTGTTTTGTAATTAAATATCAAGAATCGTGTTTAAAACCCAAATATTTCAACCATAATTATATCTAAACACACTCACACACATATCTATATACACACCTCTTTGAAAAAATTCACATATTCCCATGTAAATTTATATATATATATATATATTTGTTTACCTGTATATATGTTGATAACACAAACATAGAATGATATTTTTTAAACACACACAAATTTTATAATCATTTTTAAAATATGAGATAAATCCACTTTTAAAGGGGAAAAATATTTTAAAATAATATAATTATTAATGAAAATCCTTTTGGGAATTTAAAAAACAAGTGATGTGAAAGGTTATTTCCAGATAATTTTAAAATTGCACATTTTATAAGAAAAATCAAACTACACTTAATAGAAACCAACTAAAACAAGGATTCCCTTTTAAATAAATATATAAATATATATAATAAATTTCATGGGAATATAAAACATGTATGTAACTAATAAGGACTAAATTTTATAAAATCTAATGTCAAAAACAATGGGAACCTACCTAGAACTCACTACTTTTAATAACAATGATGATATTCCACCTAATTAAGGCCAAGAATCCCTAGAGGATAAAAGGAACCCAAAAAATCTCAAAATACCCAATTAAAATCTATGTATAATATAATAAATAGAGAAAAACTACTTAAAATTAAAAGAAACATGTAGTCTCCAATAGTCATTGGTAGAATCAGCCTCAATAGAGGCCCATGAATCATAAGAACCATGTATCGGCAAAAGAAACAACCAAAATTGGGTTAGATCTCAGATAGGGTGAATACAATATGAGGGTAGAATAAGGAGAAAACATTAATAATAGATGAATATAAGAGAAGTTAAGTCATACCTTGAACATTTTAATTTGAATCTCGGGGAAACCACATTAAATAATTGATAGGGGTGGAGGAGGTAGGCACAAACAATATTTCCCTAGGTTAGTGAATGATATAAAAGTGATAAGGGAGGGAAAATCATGACATAGCTAGAAATTAGGAGGGAAAATGATAAAAATTCTTTTTTTAAGGAATCTTTCACTGCACATAGTTTGGAAAAATTATTAGCCAAATCATACAACAACCATGAACCCCGTATTAGAGGGAATGGAACACCCCACAATGGATGAGCACATATTTCAAAAAATTATGCACCAACCATGTTATTTGTCACTTCTAATTTACAAATGCACTTACATAGTCTGCACACTGTTTCTTCTAAATGTGCATGAACCTTGTGCCTGTGTGAAAATTATTAAAATTTAAAATTTAATTCCAATCTATCCCATAAATCATGGTTGAGATAAAAAGATTAAATAAATTTATAAAAGGGGATAAATTAGGTATAATATGAGATAAACCTACACACCATAACTCTTGTTACCCATAAAAAGCCTTATCTATCTTAATTATTCAATTAAAATAACAACATTGAATCTACTCAATCAAAACTCAATTCTCTAAAAACCAAGGAACACCACAACCACTATCAAGACAAAACACATGAAGATGAAAAAAATGAATGAAGAATTTATCCCAATCAAAAAAATTTCTCCCAAGTAACCTCTAAACAAATAATCCCAAAATTCCCCAAGAAAAACTCGAAAATATATTTGCCACATATTTTCATATAAAAATATTACATCTATTTAGATGCATATTCAATACATAAAAACATGATCCATACCAGAAACGTAAAGGCTTAAATTCTTTGGAGACTTGATATAAAATTTTATTATTTATGATATATCTTAAACATATTCTATAAAGACATTCCCTCATATTACTATTAATAGGAATACCATACTAAAAGAATTCTTTATAACATAGGGAAGGTAAACATAAGAAAAGGGAGAGCTCAGATGGCCCGTAAGGGTAAACATGGGAGATATCAATAGATGATCATATAAATCATAAAATAAGAATATGGGTATAAGATCATGACCATAAATTATAAATTTCATACTCAATTTGGAAAACATTAAAAACATGATTTATCGAATAAAACATTAACATTTCAAAATTCATGGTTCATAATAATGAGAAATCTTCATAACTAAATCATTAACCATAAGTTCATATCATAAATATGTGTGTGACACCTTAAGAAGTATAGAAACCATTTCACATATCAATGTTAATAACCCAGACCATCAAATAAAACATAAAAACTGTTTCCCATAGTGGATCAAGCATATGAACTTGTTTTCATAATGGATCAAGCACTTCAAATTGTTTCCCATAACTAACCAAGCATATCTACTTGTTTCCCATAACTATCTCATGAGATATAATACTTACGCAAATTCATTGGAGGAAGATATAGGTCCCACCCACAACATAATGAAAACTATACATATTTTTTTCAAAGGATCATAACAAATTAATCATATCAAAACCCATGAAGAGAAATAGGTTTCACAAACATTTCATCATAGCATTACCCAGGGAAACAGGTTTTATAAACATTTTCCAACATAATCATAATCCATGTAGAGAAAGAATAAGGATGATTGACTTGGATAATAATCCCTATAAAACATATTTATAATCAATATTTTTATGATGATAAATATATATACCATTGAATGATTATTAAATCCTTATTGAAGAAAATATCTTTTCAAATCTAAAAATTACATTTCAAAATCTAAAAACATTACACATAAAAAATAAACCATTTTATTTGAAAATTAATTTGAAAAATTATTAAGGAATGTTAAAATAAATATGGTTTCATGATGGTATGAAAATATTTCCATGCTGTATAAGTTAAACAAGTAATCATTTCACAAATTCAGAATGTACCTCAATCCGAAAACGATAAAAACGTTCCTTTTAAAATATTTTGTAAAAAGTAAAAAATGGATAAAATAAATTTAACCAATAATTGGAGAATAATAAAAATTTTCTTGAAAACATTTTCTCTAAAATATGTACATTTAATACAAATATAAAATAATTCTTCCAATAGAGACTTAAATGCAAACAATCTTGAATATTAATGATATTGTGAATTAAAACCCTTACCTTTAGTTAGTCTTTCTTTAAAAGAAATTTGAACTCCGGTATAATAAATTTAAATTTATTATAATTATATAACAGGGTCGTGTTCATACTTATAAAATTATATATTATCCATTTATAACATTTTTATTTCCAATTTTACCAATAATTCCATACTAAAATTATTTTTTCTTGGTGTTAACAATTTTTTTATTTGAGTATTTCGGTTCAACAGTTTTGGTCCTTGCACATTTATCATGGTTCCAAAACCTCAAGAATATTAATCTTGTATAAATAATATATATATATATATGTCAATTATAAACACATTTATATTAATTCATATAATTTAGTGATAGAAAAATGAATTACACTGTTCATGGAAATCGTAGACTGTATGTACACATGAACACTATTTCCAATTATCAAATGATGGAATGAAATGAAGGTAAATATTCATTTACCATTAAAGAATCATTATTATTCTATATATATCATATATATTCATTAAATTAATCCTAATTAACATAAAAGTAGAATATAAATGAAAAATGAATCAAATCGCTTCGTGGGGGTGGTAGTCTACACGTACACACAAACATCATTATCATTTAACAAAAGATTGGATGGTAAGAATGTGTACATAATATTATCATGAATAAAGTATAATTATTCCATATGTTTCATATATAAACATTAAACCCATAATAATACCCATCCATAAAATATGTCAATGAAAAATAAATTGTATCGCAACATGGAGTCTGTAAGCCATATGTACACATGAGCGATACTTTCACTTTTGGTTTGATGGAAAAGATGGTGTATAATGGTGTTTTAATAATGAAAATAACATTTAATATTATTATATATACTGAATATATTATTTTATTATCCATAAAAAATATTTATATTATGTAAATAAGAGTATAAAAAATGTGATAGGTTATAGAGATTACCTATTCTTGGAAAGAACTCCTTTAGATCTCCTCTTACGGAACCTATAGTTTAAATTTTGTGAAGAAAGAACCTATATAATTTTTCTAGGGATGTTTTATAGATATTTTTTCAGAGTTTTTCATGCTATAAGGATCAAATTTTTTTGAATAAGAGAAAATAGAGGTTCCCATTTATAAGAGAATCAAGGGGGGCTCTTAGAATTTCATAAAAGATT
This sequence comes from Viscum album, assembly GCA_963277665.1. NCBI lineage: Eukaryota > Viridiplantae > Streptophyta > Magnoliopsida > Santalales > Viscaceae > Viscum > Viscum album. The sequence goes on from OY728152.1 coordinate 2,106,769,564, forward strand.
AAAATATAATTAATTAAATATCAAGGAAAAATATTCCAAACATATTATTGATGGAAAAGGGCTGAAATTTTATATCATATATTACCCCATTTTTTCTCTTTTAATATTTCTATGATTTTTATGTGATTTAATAACATAAGAATTCTCTTAATATATAATTATTTTCAATTTAAACAATATTCACATAATTTGACTTAAAATAAAAAAATAGTATAAATATAATATTATAAAACAACAATAATATGTTATATTAACCTATAAAATTCATGTAACACATTAAATCAATCTAATTATATTTATTTTAATATTTTTAAAACCATTTATTTTGTTTTTTATTAATTGAAGTAATAATGAATCGATGTTGCATAATAAATAGAGGTTATTATAAAATTAATGAAAATTAGAAATAAATTTATATCATAAGAATTAATTTATTAATATCATAATAGACACCTATATTCATTCATAACTTATTTTTGTCCGTATGTGGACACAAAAGAGAAATAAAAAACAAATAGAGAGACATTTTCTAACTTTATTTATTTTAAATATTTTAAATCATTTTTAGGGAAAAGTGTCCATTAAACTAATAAAATTAGAACCTAAGGTGATAAGTGTAAAATTAATTTCATTAAATAATAATTAAGATGAAAAATTATGGACGTATCACTTATTTTTAATCTAGATAAAATCTATTTACATTGAATTGAGGTGATAAATTTTACCACGACTACTATTTATATAGGCCAAATATAAAAGGGGATTATTTACCAAATTTTACCCATTATATTATAAATATTTAATTAATTTTACCTAATTTAATACCTATAAATTGAAGAAATTAATCTTAATATAAGTATGAGAGATGCAATAAAAACCGTTTTTAGAAAAAAATGCATTTAATCATAAAACTTGATTTATTCTTATTTAATGCTTAGAAAAATATTCATTAATTTTTCTAAAAAAATTGACAAATTAAATAATATATATTTTATTAAAATATTTCAAAAATAGAGATTAAATTAATTCATTTATATAAAAACATTATGAGCATAAAATCAATTTTCCAGAAAAATAATCACTTTTATTTTAAAATATTTTTTGTTTTTAATTCTCATCATTTGATAAATAATGAATTCATTTTATATATTTTTAGACCATATATTTTTCATAATTTATTTATTATTATACTTATCTTTGAATCCAACATCTCAGTGATAATTTATTAATAATGTTATGTGGTTCGTCTAAACTCACCGTTATGTGTAACACAATCTATCAAAGAACTCAAATTATTTAAAGAGAAATATTTCATAAAAATATTAAGGTTTTACACTATACCCCCATAAAATTAATTTTCACCTCTAAATTTATCACTCTGATGCAAACTAATGAGTATAATATTACCTCATTACATCCTTAGGTTCCCGCATAGCTTTAAAACATTGGTGGTTTTTCTATAAATCTTTGACAAGATCATTCATCTTGTAAAATACCGCCCCTTCTAATTGGATTGAAAAGAGTGGTGAGATGTTACTTGGACTTAAGTGACATCTCTAAGATGATAAAGGCTAGAAATAAATTCCAAAGGGCTTCGATATATGTGGGGGAAATTTTCCATATATGACCAAAACAACTAACCAGGAAATCCATAACCAGAAAACCACTATATGATGCATGATAACAATTAAAGAATAATAAAAATTTCATTCATCAAAATCATACAAAAATGAAGTACCATAATGGAAGAAAAATATATCAAAGTAAACAACGAAAGTCTATGAAACCGATAAGACTCCAGACAACTATAAATCCACAACTCCATGAACTCGATTCACCAACTCCACTAGACAGCACGTGTATCATGAGGTAGTGATAAAGATGTGTGATAATTAACATTTTCCCATTTCCTAATTGATGAAATCTGAATAACCCCCAAAGTGAAAAAGCAAGGGTGAGTATCGAAACTCAATAGGTTTTTTCCCAATGACTTCCCGACTCATTCCACAAGGATAGAAAAGTTTTCAACATTAATATAAAACACTTTATATTAAAAAATTTCTAAAATAGTAATATTTAAATATAAATAATTTCCATATCAACTATTTTTCAATGAAAATAAAATTTTCAAAGAAAGTAACCAAATAATACTTTAAAACCCATTTCAAAAGTTCCATTTGGAATAACCATTCCATTCCACATATCCACACCACCGACCATGCATGATTCGTTATGATAGTACCATAATCATGAGAGGTTTATTGTTGATCTACCAAGTTGTCATGAGGTAATTATATACAATGTTGAATTACACCTTTAGCACTGAGCACAACATTATATTTCAACCCAAACTCATAAATAAAAATATGAACACACACACCAATTATACCCAAAGACCATGATAATACCAACATGTCAAACATTTAAATTCCAACACCATTTCAATAAAAAAACGTTTTATTGAATACCTTTTATCATAAATCGATCCAAGCTATAAGTTTAAAATTATTTATTAGAACAGTTTCCGTAGAAATTCCACAATTTCACACAAAATCCCAAACCATAACTAAATATGGTTTTAAACATGATTTTCACACTAATTTCACATTAAATTTATAGAAATTAAATAAATTGGAAACTAATAAAATCAGTTCTAGAAAGAGGAGTTGAGAGTGAAGCCACCTTCCTCCAGAGTTCTGGTGAAAATGATAAACGACACAAAAAATGATACATAAACAGGTTTAATATAGATGAACCTACCTTATATATCCTACCCCATAAAAAAATACAAATATAAAAATATTTTTAATCTAAAACCATAGATCTACCCACATCAGGTGTAGATCAAATATACCAAGAGATTTGGTGAAGTAGATCTAAGAAAAAAATCAAGAACGATCATGAACGATCACATAACATGAGGAATCAGCATATAATCACCGAGGGAAGACTTAATATCACCTTCCAATGGATAAAAGAATCTTCCTTGACCTTTAAGTCAGAGAAATTATGAGTTCGGGATATTTTGGAGTAAAAACAAAGCAATAAAACACAAGGACGACCTAGATCCACCAGTTTAGGATATAATTTTTAACCGCACATAGTTTAGTCACACGGTTAAGTAAACCATAAGATAAATGTGCACTAGCAACTTCCTCAACTGTTGAACCGTGAACAATTGGCTCATATAGTTTGCAAGCCTTATGCCAACCATGCCAAATATCTATGTCCAACATAGCATAGTTTCTCATAGGCATCTGCACAGTTTACACAAACTGTACACAGCCTGTGTGCCTTCCCTTTAGCCCATGTTATATAGTTCATGGTTTGCTGTAGGTGTTTCATGGTTTTACCAAACATTACACCTATAGGAAAGACCCAAAACACTACAGAAATTCTTCAAACTCTCCCAAAATTAACCCAAAAACTTTATATAATTAAAATACATAAAATAATGGTTAATTACCTCAAACTGGAGGTGATAAATCCTCCCCTCCATTGGTATTTCCATCCCTAGAAAGTAGAAAACAACCATTTCCCTAAAAGAGTTCTTATTATTTCTCCTTCATTTCCTTTTCATGTTCCCAAGTCTGTTCCGGGATCTGACCATGTTTCCACAAAACCCACACTAGATAGATGCTCATTCCACACAAGAAATTCTATTTCCTATCCAAAATCTACACTGGGATATGTACCAATGAAGCATACAGTTATAGGTCAACGTGATCTAATCTCATCACATGGTCTGGGTCAGACTGATACTTTTTTCAACTAAGATATGTGAAACAAATTTTGAACCACATTGAACTGTGGTGGTAATGCCAAATGATATGCCGCCTCACCAACCCATTCTAGTATTTCAAAAGGGTGTATATATCATGGATATAACTTGACATGATTCCCAAAACGATGATGTTCATGTCATTTAGAGATCCTTAAGAACACATGATCAATAACCATGAATGAAAACATCTATTGATGATGATCAACATAATATTTCTGATGAATCTGATCTATCTCCACCTGTTTCTTGATAAACTGAATATTTTATATTGTTTATTTGAAAAGGCATGACCCAACTAGTGAATTATCACATTTTTTCACCCAAAAAAGTGTATAATGACAAGGAATCCCATATAATGCTTAAAATGGAGCCATATTCATTGAGAATTGATAGTGGTTGTTATATGATAACTCCATTAACAACACAAAATCTTCCCATGAGCCACCAAAATTCATTACAGAAGACCTGAACAAGTCTTCCAACGTTTTTATCATCCTTTCATATTACCCATCCATCTAAAGATGATATTCCATACTCATGGTTAGCTGAGTCCCAAGAGCTTTCTATAATAATTTTTATAAATGAGATGTGAACCTTAGATATATATTTGTTACGATAAAAAATAGTATTCTATATCTCTTTACCATCTCTTGGATATAGATTTTGGATATATCATCAACCATATTAGTTTCACAAATAGGTATTAAATGGTCTGAATTCAAAAGACATTCCACTATCACCCAAATAGAATCATGTTTTCAAAAAATTATTGTGATACCTATAATAAAATCCATAGCTATCTGCTTCCATTTCCACACTAGAATAGGTAAAGAATGCAATATACCTATTGGTTACTGATGTTATTCCTTAACATTTGGACAAGTTAAACAACTTGAAACAAACTCATCCACCTTCCATTTCATGACGACCCACTAAAACTGCACTTTTAATGCCTTATATATCTTCGGTATACCCAGATGAACAACCCATCTCGAATGGTGTTAATCATGAAGAAGTTATTCCTAACAAGCCATAGTTACAACCATTCAATTTCGAAAACACAACACTAAACTATCATCCAGTCTCCACCCCTCAATCGCCTCACCACCATTGAGTTTTGAACTCATTACAACACATTTTACATTGGATGTATGTTCCTCCTCTACCATCTTTACCAAATCAGGAACAAGAGAAATTGGAAAGAAAACTTCAACATCACATTGGTTTTCATATTCCACATACATGTCATATAGGACTGACATCAACAACCACTCATCTAAATATTTGTTTTTTGAACTAAGAATATGAGTTTCTGCTTAATGCATCTACCACTGAATTTCCTTTTCCCAGTGTATACATCAAATCAAAGTTGATAATGTCACGACCCGCCCTCGGGGTCCGTGCCATGACTACCCCAAGCCCGCCTTCCATAGGCCAGGGGCTGGCGACTAGCACCAAGGCGTAAATCCCGGTAAAAAGGGAAGGCATTGCCTTTGTAAAGTAAACAAACACCACAGAGTAAGCAAGCGGAAAGTAAATACTAAGCAAAAGCAGAGTACAACTGAAAGTGCGGAAAAGTAAATGGGCCAGTATACAAACCCAAACTGAATGTAAAGTACAACTCGAAAGGGAAAACTGCAACTGAAAAGTAAAAGCCGCTACACCGAGCTGTCCACTGGAAATCCCACCTGAAGGGTGGGTACAAATAGCTCCACTGCTACATGGGTCCCACCGTCCGCTCCAAGCACGTCCCGCCCAGTGGTCCACCTCCAGGTACCGTCCTGCTCTACAAGCCTCAGCTAAGATCAATGCTGTCCGTCGTCTGCAACCAACACAACGTAGTGCGGGAAAAGCCCGTGCAGGGGTGAGTATAAGCTACTCAGTAGGGACCCCGAGACCCCTGAAGGTCTCTCAAATCCACAAAGGATAAACCACGAAGAAAGGTACAATCACGAAGTAACAACCGACACTGCTTAGGTATATGCCCATACATATACCTAAGTCATCAATTTCAAATACGCTCCAACCTCCGAGCCCAAGTACAACTCAGTCCACACAGGAAAGTAAACGTATTCCACACAGGAAAGAAAAACGTAATCCAAACAGGATTGCACAACACAATCCACACATGAAAGCAATAGGTTTCAGCTCACACAGGTATACATCTTCGAAAGACGATAAAGATGATCTCTGATCCATCTAAGTCGTCGGACCCACGAAGGATCGATAGGTAACTAACCCCCGCAAAAGACCCACATAGGATCGGGCCCACGTAGGACCTGTAGGCGCTGGTTCACACAGGACCGCTGAGCGCAAAGACCCACACAGGATCGGACCCACACAGGATCTGTAGCACTGATCCACGTAGGATCGCTGAGTGATGAAGTCGTCGTCGTCGAATCCACACAGGATCTCTGTACTGTCCTCGTCGCAGTCACAGTAGCAGTAGTAGCAGTAGTAGTCACAGTAACAATCGCAGCCAACACTAGGGTTCCCGCACACAGTAAGCTCGTTCGGAGGGTCCGCTCCACGAGCCGAGAGGCTGATACATCAACTTTCACAAAGTCCAGAGTTGATGTATCCAAAAGTTCCGTATCGTCAACAGGAACTCAACGCAACAGACGGCGCGTCGATCGGACGCCCGGTCTGAGAGTTATTGGCATTTTCGTCCCCGGGGCCCGGTTGGTTTTTAAGGCAAAACCAACCCGACCGTACTCCACCTGCGTCCAAACCTCGGGAGGGGTATGCCAAAAGATCCGTTTCACTAAGAGGAACACACCCAAGCTGACGGCACGTCAATCAGACATCCGTAGCTCAAGATATAAGCGTTTCCGCTCCGAAGGCCCGGTTGGTTTCGTGAACGAACCAACCCGGCCGAACTCAAAGTATTCCGAAACCTTGAGTGCGATATACCGAAACGACCGTCTCGATCCAAGGATCGCGTTGCCGCAGACGGTTCGTCAATCGGAGGTCTGTGGCTCATGTTATGGCCAAAAGACCGAAACTGATTCGAAACGGGGGGGTCCGGGTCCGGGCCGACCCGGCTCGACCCCCCCTGGGTCGACCCGACCCGGGTCCGACCCGGACCGGCCGGCCGGCGGTGCGGCGGCGCGGCGGCCTGGCGGCGCGGCGGCGCGGCAACCTGGCGGTGCGGCGGCCTGGCGCCGCACGGAGGCAGCGCGCGGAGGGGGGGGGGGGGGGGGGGGCAAAGCCCCCCGCTTCTTGGAGTGGCGGCGCGGCATATGTGCCGCGCCCTTTTGGAAAACGGCCCCCCTCGTGGGGGCCTGCTTGATTAAACCGGGGGGCCGCCTGCCCCCCCAAAGGAAACCGCCCCCCCTCTTAAATGAGGGGGGTTTTAGAGCTGGCTAGGGGAATTTATTTCCCCTCGGCCTTTGACCTTCCGGCCGGCCAACTGCCGGCCGGTTTTCTCCAATGGGACCGGAAAATCCGGTCCCCTTTTCGGCTTCCAACGCCGGCGGCCCGGCCGCCGATCTTCTCGTCCCGCCGCGGCCCGGAACCGGCCGCGGTGTTCGTCGTCCGGCGCGGTGCGACGGCACCGCGCCCCTCCGCCGCGCCTTTGATTTCCTTCAACGCGGCGCGACGGCGTCGCGTTCTTGATGATTCTTCCATGGCGCGGCGCGACGGCGTCGCGTAATAAGATTCGGGCGAATATCCGTGTGGTGCGACGGCACCACGCCACCTTGATTCATCCGCAATATAAAACATCAAGAACGAAGGAGGGGGTTCGGCCGTGTTCATGCGGTCCGACCCCCTCACGTTAAAGAATAACACTTATTTAAAATCCTTACGTTAGTCATGCAAGAACCACGAACAAGGATAAATAAATAAACAAATAACAACAACCCCTACCTTGGGTATAAGTTCGAAGATTTGTCAACGTCCCGCGGAAGACAACGTCGCGGAGGTCGGGCGTCGCGGTAGTCGTTCGTCAAATCCGTTGACGAAGAGATACACCCGAAGAGATACGTCGTTGGTGAATCTTCGTATGCCGACGAAGAAAGTCCGAGGAGGAAGCGGCGTTCCTTTTCGTTGACACAGAAGACGAAGAAGGGAGGAGCGGCGTTCTCCGTCGGAGCTTGAGCGTTCTTTGTTAAAGCTTGAGCGTTCTTCGTCAAAGCTTGAGCGTTCTTCGTCAACGTTTGAAGAAGGAAGAAAAGCTCCCAAACCTCTCAAGATGATTAAACAAAACTAACCAAATAAAATAAGGTCCCTCCTTATTTTCTTTACCAAGCCAAGGAATTCAAAACTTCAAATTCAAAAACATAACACTTAATTAATTATACATGTCATGTGTAATTAATTAGGTGTTAAGTTAACAAGCTTTTAAGAGGGAGAGAGGGGAGTTAGGGAATTTGAAAAGGTGGGGCTCGGGTGGGCCCCTCCCCACCTTAATCCTCTCTTAGGTGGTTACCACCCAACTTCCGACAAAAGGTTTTAACCACTTAAAAGATATAAAATAAATATTGTTTCACAAATTTATTTTACTCTTCATTTCATCCAGAAAAAGCAAAATTAAACAACTCCTCTTAGGCAAACGAAACTCCGACAAAGGCATTCCTAAGCAATTACCGGCGTTGCGGTTCCATCGGTGCCCTCAGAATTCGATTCCGAGCACCGGTTCAAAAGTTAGAAATTCCCGCTTGTTCGTTTACTGAACGTACCCGAGCTAAACTTCGGAAATTGATTCTGGGCACTCCGGGCCTCGGAATCAGGTTCCGTAAGAAACCGCTCTCTTGTAAAATTCCAAAGAAAATTAAGAAAAAATTTCCCTTGAATTTTACGGGTCTTTACATTACTCCCACCTCAGGGCTTTACGTCCCCGTAAAGATACATCAAAAACTAGGGAAACAAATAAGGGTACTGAGCATGCATCTGAGCCTCCCGCTCCCATGTGCTCTCCTGGAGATTCTCGTGCTGCCATCTGATGCGCACAAGAGGAATCGATTGCCCACGCAGGACCCGCTCCTGTCGATCCTCTATCTCCACCAGGAGCTCCGTAAAAGTCGCCCCATCGTCAACGTCAAGCTCCCCATGGTCAATGATGTGCGTCGGGTCGTGCACGTATCTCCTCAGCTGAGACACGTGGAAGACGTCGTGCACCCGGTGCAACTGAGGTGGTAGAGCCAGGCGATAAGCCACCTCACCAATCCTGCTGAGGACCTGGAAGGGTCCGATGAAGCGCGGAGATAACTTGCCGCCTCTGCCAAATCTCCGAATACCACGTCGAGGTGAGACCTACAAGAAGATGTGGTCGCCATCCTCGAACTCTAGTGGCCTCCGCCTCCTGTCAGCGTATGACTTCTGCCGGCTCTGTGCTGTCCTCATCCGCTCCTGGATGACCTGGACCTTCTCTGTCGTGGCCTGGACCATCTCTGGTCCCACCAGTGCTGACTCTCCAGGGTCTGTCCAGCACAAAGGTGATCTACAAGGTCGTCCGTACAACGCCTCGTACGGTGCCATCCCGATGGTGGAGTGGTAGCTGTTGTTGTATGCAAACTCCACCAAGGGTAGGTGGTCCTCCCAGCTACGACCAAAGTCGAGGAAACATGCGCGGAGCATGTCCTCGAGAGTCAGAATGGTCCTCTCCGTCTGACCATCCGTCTGAGGGTGAAAGGTTGTTCTCAGACGTAGCTGCGTTCCGAACGCCTCCTGTAACCCCTTCCAAAGCTGGGAAGTAAAGCGAGCATCTCGATCGGAGACGATAGATGATGGCACACCGTGGAGCCACACAATCTCCTGAACGTAGAGACGTCCCAAGCTCTCCACTGAGCCCTGCTCTCTGATGGGTAAGAAGTGTGCCGACTTGGTGAGTCGGTCAACAATCACCCAGATGGAGTCGTGACCTCTGGAAGTACGTGGTAGTCCAGTCAGGAAGTCCATAGATATTCCGTCCCACTTCAACTCCGGAACCTCCAAGGGCTGTGCCAAGCCTGCTGGTACCTGATGCTCTGCCTTCACCTGCTGGCAGGTGAGGCATCGAGAAACGAACTCTGCTACTGCCTTCTTTATTCCCGGCTACCAGTGCTTTCATCTGAGGTCCTGGTACATCTTTGCCATTCCAGGATGTACCGCCAAAGGAGAAGTGTGAAACTCTCTCAGAACTTCCTCTCGCAAAGCGACTGGTACCATGGTACGTCCTCTGAAAAGGATGTCGTGCTCTGCTCCAAGGGAGAAACCATCAGGTGCCTGTCCCGAGGATATCTGTGCACGCCGTGTCTCACAGTCAGCATCCTCACGCTGTGCCTCTCTGACATGTTGTAGTAGAGGAGGGGTGACTGTGAGAGACTGAAGGAAGGATGCTCCATCTCTATCCACGAAGGATATATGCAAAGAGACTAGCTGCAAAAATTTCTCCTTTGCCGAAAAGTGAAATCCGGTCTCATCCCCTGGATGAACCACGTTCCTTGCCTAAAACAGTCAATCCCATCATGATTAGTTAATTAATGGCATGGATGATGTCGTAAGGCCTCGACGCTGCTTTCAAGAGATCCAACCGTTACTCTCGCCTCCAAGGGTTGAGTCACACTTTCGGCATCAGTGTGTCGTCACTGGGTTTCCTCCAGTACGAATCTCGCAAGTGAGGGTCAAGTCAATAGTTTTTAACCGGCACCTCTTAGTAAAAACAAACAAAAGACAAGAAAACAAAAGTCACCAAGGCAAGTGTCTTTTATTACTTCAACTTAAAGAACAAGGTCACAAAGCAACACAAACTACGAAGCTAGAGGCATTATGGGCAAAGGCCTCTATGCCTGGAGCTAGTCCCGCACTAGTCCACCCGCTTCCGGAGCTCCATGATCGTAAGCTTCAACTGCCTGAAGCTGTGCTCTCCCCTGAGTTCAGGGTGGACCTCCTGGTGGTGGTGGTGGTAGAGCCTCGAAGCGTCGCCCACCACCTGCTGCTCGGCCAGCTCCTCTACCTCGTCCTCCTGCTCCCTGCGGACTTCCACGGTCGAACCTCTGCCTCTTCCTAGGTGGTTCTTCAACCGTCTGCTGCTCCTCTGCATGGCGGGTCGGGCAGTCACGAGCCATGTGGCCTTGCCCGCCGCATGCATAGCACTGTCTTCCACTCGAAAGACTGGCTCCGCGCTGTGTGCCCCGCACTGCTGAGCCAGTGTCCTGAGGTCGTCTGCCCGAGGGTCTAGTCTGTCTGGACCCCTGAGTCATCCGTCGATTGCCTGCTGCAGATGACTCTGCCACGTGCCGCCCTGCGGTGGGTCTCGGTGCTGGTGTAGACTCAGCAAGGAAGCTCTCGATCAGAAGGGCCCGCTCCAATACTCCTGTCTGAGTCGGTATGCTGAGGGAGATCAGCGATGCCCTGATCTTGTGTGTCAAACCCTGCTCGAAGGTCCGAGCCCGGAAGAATGGGTCCCGTACCATGTCGGTCGAGTAGCGCGAGAGATCAATAAATCTCGCCGAGTACTGAGCGACCGTCATGCTGCCCTGCCGCAGCTGAAGAAGCTCCTGGATACGCACCGCACGAAGGGTGGCTGGGACGAACTCCGAGTGAAAAAGGCTCTCAAAGTCCGTCCAAAGTAAAGATGCCTCATCATGCACTTGGAGCATCAAGCTCCACCATCGTCCTACTGCTGCGTGTAGTAGGCTCGCAGCGAGGATCACCATGAGGTCTGTTGGTGTCCTCACTAGCCTAAACACACGTACCACTACCTCCAGCCAGTACTCGGCTGCCTGGGGATCCGTCTCCCCACGAAATCTGGGTGGTCGCTGGCGCTGAAACTCATGCAGTGCGCTGAGGCGACGTGCATCGTCAGCGGCTGGGGCTGGAAGTATCGGTGGCTCGACGGGTAGAGCTACCGTCGGTGCCACTGCTGACAAAGGGCCCTACACCGAGGCCTCGTCGCTCGGTGGGCTGTCGTCACGCTCGACTCTCGGAACCCTAGCTGGCTGCCGTCGTGGGGCCATCCTGAAATGGAAACAGGTGCGCCACTGTCAGAACAGTATACCTGGTGAGATGATATAAGTAATCACAAAGAAAACTTTGAAACACACACGCAATCAATGTTTTCGTGCATTAAGTCGGAAATCAGAAGTCAGGGTCCTGGTGTACGGATACGTCGGCCGCCGCACCAACACTGGACTCCCTGGACTGATAACCACACTCAATACGCTATACATTATTGCTTCACATAGAAATGATCAGAGTTCGCGGTAGAACCGAACTCTCCTCTGATAGCAATTTTTCACGACCCGCCCTCGGGGTCCATGCCGTGACTACCCCAAACCCGCCTTCCATAGGCCAGGGGCTGGTGACTAGCACCAAGGCGTAAATCCCGGTAAAAAGGGAAGGCATTGCCTTTGTAAAGTAAACAAACACCACAGAGTAAGTAAGCAGAAAGTAAATACTAAGAAAAAGCAGAGTACAACTGAAAGTGCGGAAAAGTAAATGGTCCAGTATACAAACCCAAACTGAAAGTAAAGTACAACTCGAAAGGGAAAACAGCAACTGAAAAGTAAAAGCCGCTACACCGAGCTGTCCACTGGAAATCCCACCTGAAGGGTGGGGTACAGATAGCTCCACTACTCCACGGGTCCCGCCGTCCGCTCCGAGCACGTCCCGCCCAGTGGTCCACCTCCAGGTACCGTCCTGATCTACGAGCCTCAGCTAAGATCAACGCTGTCCGTCGTCTGCAACCAACACAACGTAGTGCGGGCAAAGCCCGTGCAGGGGTGAGTATAAGCTACTCAGTAGGGACCCCGAGACCCCTGAAGGTCTCTCAAATCCACAAAGGATAAACCATGAAGAAAGGTACAATCACGAAGTAACAACTGACAATGCTTAGGTATATGCCCATACATATACCTAAGTCATCAACTTCAAATACGCTCCAACCTCCGAGCCCAAGTACAACTCAGTCCACACAAGAAAGTAAACGTATTCCACACAGGAAAGCAAAACGTAATCCACACAGGATTGCACAACACAATCCACACAGGAAAGCAATAGGTTTCAGCTCACACAGGTATACATCTTTGAAAGACGAAAAAGATGATCTCTGATCCATCTAAGTCGTCGGACCCACGAAGGATCGATAGGTAACTAACCCCCGCAAAAGACCCACACAGGATCGGGCCCACGTAGGACCTGTAGGCGCTGGTTCACACAGGACCGCTGAGCGCAAAGACCCACACAGGATCGGACCCACACAGGATCTGTAGCACTGATCCACGTAGGATTGCTGAGTGCTGAAGTCGTCGTCATCGAATCCACACAGGATCTCTGTACTGTCGTCGTCGCAGTCACAGTAGCAGTAGTAGCAGTAGTAGTCACAGTAACAGTCGCAGCCAGCACTAGGGTTCCCGCACACAGCAAGCTAGTTCGGAGGGTCCGCTCCACGAGCAGAGAGGCTGATACATCAACTGTCACAAAGTCCAGAGTTGATGTATCCAAAAGTTCCGTATCGTCAACAGGAACTCAACGCAACAGACAGCGCGTCGATCGGACGCCCGGTCTCAGAGTTATTGGCATTTTCGTCCCCGGGGCCCGGTTGGTTTTTAAGGCAAAACCAACCCGACCGTACTCCACCTGCGTCCAAACCTCGGGCGGAGTATGCCAAAAGATCCGTTTCACTAAGAGGAACACACCCAAGCTGACGGCACGTCAATCAGACGTCCGTAGCTCAAGATATAAGCGTTTCCGCTCGGAAGGCCCGGTTGGTTTCGTGAACGAACCAACCCGGCCGAACTCAAAGTATTCCGAAACCTTGAGTAAGATATACCAAAACGACCGACTCGATCCAAGGATCGCGTTGCCACAGACGGTTCGTCAATCAGAGGTCTGTGGCTCAAGTTATGGCCAAAAGACCGAAACTGATTCGAAACGGGGGGGTCCGGGTCTGGGCCCACCCGAACCGGGCCGACCCGACCCGGACCGGCCGGCCGGCGGCGCGACGGCCTGGCGGCGCGGCGGCGCGGCGACCTGGCGCCGCACGGAGGCAGCGCGCTGGGGGGGGGGGGCAAAGCCCCCCGCTTCTTGGAGTGGCGGTGCGGCATATGTGTCGCGCCCTTTTGGAAAACGGCCCCCCTCGTGGGGGCCTGCTTGATTAAACCGGGGGGCCGCCTGCCCCCCCAAAGGAAACCGCCCCCCCTCTTAAATGAGGGGGGTTTTAGAGCTGGCCGGGGGAATTTATTTCCCCCGGCCTTTGACCTTCCGGCCGGCCAACTGCCGGCCGGTTTTCTCCAACGGGACCGAAAAATCCGGTCCCCTTTTCGGCTTCCGACGCCGGCGGCCCGGCCTCCGGTCTTCTCGTCCCGCAGCGGCCTGGAACCGGCTGCGGTGTTCGTTGTCCGGCGCGGTGCGACGACACCGCGCCCCTCCGCCGCGCCTTTGATTTCCATCAACGCGGCGCTACAGCGTCGCGTTCTTGATGATTCTTCCATGGCGCGGCGCGACAGCGTCACGTAATAAGATTCAGGCGAATATCCGCGCGGTGCGACAGCACCACGCCACCTTGATTCATCCGCAATATAAAACATCAAGAACGAAGGAGGGGGTTCGGCCGTGTTCATGCGGTCCGGCCCCCTCACGTTAAACAATAACACTTATTTAAAATCCTTACATTAGTCATGCAAGAACCACGAACAAGGATAAATAAATAAACAAATAACAACAACCCCTACCTTGGGTATAAGTTCGAAGATTTGTCAACGTCCCGCGGAAGACAACGTCACGGAGGTCGGACGTCGCGGTAGTCGTTCGTCAAATCCGTTGACGAAGAGATACGCCCGAAGAGATACGTCGTTGGCGAATCTTCTTATGCCGACGAAGAAAATCCGAGGAGGAAGCGGCGTTCCTTTTCGTTGACGCGGAAGACGAAGAAGAGAGTAGCGGCGTTCTCCGTCGGAGCTTGAGCGTTCTTCGTCAAAGCTTGAGCGTTCTTCGTCAAAGCTTGAGCGTTCTTCGTCAACGTTTGAAGAAGGAAGAAAAGCTCTCAAACCTCTCAAGATGATTAAACAAAACTAACCAAATAAAATAAGGTCCCTCCTTATTTTATTTACCAAGCCAAGGAATTCAAAACTTCAAATTCAAAAACATAACACTTAATTAATTATACATGTCATGTGTAATTAATTAGGTGTTAAGTTAACAAGCTTTTAAGAGGGAGAGAGGGGAGTTAGGGAATTTGAAAAGGTGGGGCTCGGGTGGGCCCCTCCTCACCTTAATCCTCTCTTAGGTGGTTACCACCCAACTTCCAACAAAAGGTTTTAACCACTTAAAAGATATAAAATAAATATTGTTTCACAAATTTATTTTACTCTTCATTTCATCCAGAAAAATCAAAATTAAACAACTCCTCTTAGGCAAACGCAACTCCGACAAAGGCGTTCCTAAGCAATTACCGGCGTTGCGGTTCCATCGGTGCCCTCAGAATTCGATTCCGAGCACCGGTTCAAAAGTTAGAAATTCCCGCTCGTTCGTTTACTGAATGTACCCGAGCTAAACTTCGGAAATTGATTCCGGGCACTCCGGGCCTCGGAATCAGGTGCCGTCAGAAACCGCGCTCTTGTAAAATTCCAAAGAAAATTAAGAAAAAATTTCCCTTGAATTTTACGGGTCTTTACAGATAATTTGGAGATACTCCATCCATATTATTTTCTTCATATTTAAATATCAATATGAGAAAATATATTTCAAGATCTTATGATCCATGAATAAATTAAATTTATAACCAAATAGATAATGATGCCACGTCTTTAAAGTATGGATGATTGTAGATAACTCCAAATCATGTGTTAGGTAGTTCTTTTCATGAACCCACAACTGACTTGATCCATAAGCAACAACACTGTCCCCTTTCATGAGAACACACCCCAACCAAGATTCCGAAGCATCACAATGGACCATGTAACCTTTTACTACTTCTAGAAAAAGCATGAATGGTATAGATGTAAGGCCAAGATTTAGCTCTTGAAAATTCTTCTGAATTTATTCACTTTATTGGAATGTGACATTATTCTTTTTCAAAGCTATCATAGGTGAATCTAGTCATGAAGAGTCATGAAAAAATTATCGGTAATAACAATCTAGACTAAGAAAACTTCATATCTCAAAGATATTCTTCAGCAGTTTCCAATATATAACAGCTTCAATCTTCTATGGATTTACTAAAACTCTTCATTTATAAATTACATAGACAATAAATCATACCTCTTATATCCAAAAATCATAGTTTGATAATTTTGTATACAAATGATGGTCTCTCAAGATTCCCAACACTATCTCCATGTTTTTCTCATGCTCAACCCTTGTACTTAAATAATCCAATATGTCATACACAAACACCAAAACAAAATAATATATATATATCACTGAAATATTTGATTCATGAATACCATAAATACAACGGGTGAATTCATATGACTAAAATTAATTTCCATATATTCATAATGGCCATATTTTCTTCTGAAAGTTGTCTTTAGAATGCCCTCCTTCCAAACCTGCAATTGGTGATATCTTGACTACAAAATAGTTTTACAGAACCACTATGATCCCCTCGATTGATCGACCATGTCATCAATGCATGTAATTGGATACCTATTCATTATTGTAACTTTGTTAGGCTTACAATAATTCACAAATAAGATTAGGGTTCTACCTACTTTATTCATGAAAATGACCGGTGATTCCCATAGAGACATGATTGGATGAATGAAACCCTTTCTTTACAGCTCTTCCAACTACACTTTCAACTCCCTTAATTGTTTTGGTTTCATTCAATAAGACATAATTAAAATAGTATAGGTCTATAGGTGGAGATCTGTCGTAAAATACACTTTTTTTACTAGTTGTTACCCAGGGAAATTTTGTTGGACATAAATCCCTCAAGGTAACATTGCAACATTTTTGGGTTGGTTGTGTTTATTGAAAAAGTTGGTTTCCATGGTGAATTTTCATGTTATAGAGAAGTTTTTGACAATCCATATTGACAAAGAACCATGACAATGGAATGGATGAACTGAAGGTGGTACAAAAGAACATATACAAGGTGGCACCATTTTCAAGTGTTTACCAAATTTTTGGGGTCCAAAATTTGGGATTTCTTGAGCATTATTAAAAGTGGATTTCCTTGAGGATCTCATAAAAACATGAAAAAGGAATGAGTTTCACGAATATAGGCTTCATGAAGTGGATTTTTCAGAGACTAGAATAATGTTTACAGTGAGCTCTGCGATTACGATGAGCCTCGTAAACAATAGAGGTGAAGAGAATTGTGGAGAAGATTTGAAGCAGTGGTGCAAAGGAATTGATAGAATGCTCCACGATTATGAAAAGCTCTATGATCTGAAAATTTCCTTGGCGCTTCACAATATAGAGAGAATTTCAGTGGAAATTTCAGAGAATTGTGATTTGAGTTGACGTGGAGATGACTTTGCATGGAAGGTTATATGGTCGGTGGAATCACCTATAAATAGACCTCGACCCACTCAAGAGAAGAATATAAATAAAATGAGAAAATTTTAGCTCTCGAATCGAAAAGGAGGTTCTTGGAGGTAGTGTGCTTCGCGAAAGGTAGGAGCTTAATAGTGGCTAGCCTAGCTCCGTGAAAGAGGCATGTTCTGTGTTGGATGAGTGAGCCTCGTGAAGGAAGTAGCTTTGTGAAAAACATGAGATCTATGATGGCCTATGCTCTGTGAAGGATTGAGATCTGCGAATCGGTGTTCTCTGTGAAGTAGTAAGCTCTGCCAAGGTGTGTTCTTTGTGAAGAAGTAAGTACTTCGCAAAGCCTTATTTGATCTCTGAAAAATTGGGAGCATTGAGAAGTAGGGTTCTTTGAGAAGTTATTTCCAAAGTTCATTGCCCAGTGATTAGTGGAAAAGGGGTATTCATTAGTGGATGAAATTTGGATTTCAACAGAGCATCTAAAAATAGTTAAGGATGCACTCATTATAGGTAATAAAAGGACCTTCAAGTCTTTAAACAATGATTGGATCTTCTGAAGTATCAGGGAGCTCTCTTCAATTGGTAGAGCAGTGAGTTCTCAAATTGTGATGGGTTGTAAACCAGGTGGGATAGTGATTCCTCTTAAAACTTATAAACAACAATGTGATTTTAGTGGATTTAGTACATCAGCATATTTATAGTGTATGTTCCTTGGACGTAGCCCAGTGAGGGTGAACTAAGTAAAATTGCTGTGTTTTGTGCATGATTTAATATTTATTCATACTATATAATGGGAAGGAGAGAGAAGCACATTTTGTATAACAACGAAATAAGATCAAAGGGGTAGTTTTTTTAATCTTTCATACCCTGATTCACCCCCCTCTCAAGGTATCTATCCTAGTGGACCTTACAATGTTTTAGGAAACACATCAGAAAAATGGTCAACCACTACTGGAAAACTAGTATTCTTGATCTCTTCCATAAATTCCAAAGTCAACACTGCCAATTGGTATGATATCGTTCCAAATTCTGGTGCCAAAAATCCCATTGCACATTCCTTCACACTCATTTATCCTTTAAAGAAATACTCACCAGAATCATCATTCTTGAAACTAACCATTCTTTTATAACAATAAATGTGAGCCTTGAATTTTTTCAACCCATCCATACCCAATATTACATCATATACATCAATCTTCATCACTGAGAAGTCCAATTTCAGTTCATCTCTATCAATAATTATAAAACATGTTCAACATAGAGAGGCTCTACATTCTCTTTGACCAAGAGGAGTATGAATTTTTATCATAGAAGGCATCATCTTAATTTTTAAACTCAGTAACTCAACAACATGAGAATAAAAAATGGAATTTTATATGTTAGTATCAAACAACACTTTCATAAAGGTAGAATTCAAAAGAATCGTACCTCTCACCATAGATGGACCATCCTAATTATCTATAATCACCTACTCAGCACCATATAATTTCTTCATCACTGCACTTTTCTCTTTGTTTCCTGGTATAGATTTACCTTGACGATGAGTTATATAATTCCAAGAATCACCATCGATAGCTCTATTCCATTGATGATTTTGGTTATCCTTCCCTCGCCCCATCGAAGCATATGATGCCTGCGATACATGAGAAGTGTTTCAAGTAGATGAACTCAGAGAACTATGACAATAACACTGATGATGTACCATATTATTGAAATTTTGGCATTCTATTGGTGGTTCTTTACATTACTACTTCACGTGGACAAAAGAACCACATTGGAAACATACATATTTTTCCATGGGTCATGGAGGAAGACTCAACAATCCTACTATCTGATTCTGATTCCTACTCTCACTTTATAAGTAGGTGTCCCTCTTCTGCTTTCTCCCAACATTAGAGTTCCCATCGGTTCTTGTGGGTATCAACATACTTCCTCCTCCCATATCTCATAATATGTTCCATTCATCCATTGTCTCTCAATTTAATATCTCTATATAATTCATAATAGAGAGAACAATTGTACTGGGTAAAATATCCTCTCTTAGCACCATTTAAAAAATCCACACCTTTATGGAATCACTATCATAAACCTCATGAGAAAAGTGTAACACCCCAAGCTTCCATGGTACGTTTCCCTTTGAATAATGTAATAGCTTGCATTGTACGCAACTTCTAGATTCTAACACACCGCGACCAATCAAACTAGCCGTTATGAATAGAAATACACACTTTTTGAAATTTTATAAATTTTATCTTTCAAAATGGACTTCATTTATGTATTCATAATATTGAAATTATATATGGGTGAATTTTTTATATTTTCCGGAAAACATTCAATTTTTGATGAATAGTGGAAAACACTGAGTTATAGTTTAAAACCGAATTTTTATTTAAATAATTATTTATTTTATTTAAATTTATTTTAGGTCAAAATAGATACATAATACCTATATAAGTTCAATGTAATTCATTGGAGTTAGTTTATAATAATTTTTGATATATAATAATTTTATTGAACTTTTAACCGTCTTTTACCCACCTCCTAGGAGCATTTGCAAATTTGAATAAAACATAATTTTTCTGCTTTTGTGAATTGAATTTCAAAAATCTAATAGACACGGTTGATATCATTAAGTAAAATGTGGTTCAATAAGATGAAAATAATTTTTGGTGAATCGTAACTTTTTTACTTTTATTTACCACCGTTAAAAGTAAATTGGGTAATTAATGGTAAAAATGATATTATTATTACCCTAAATAATTTCCTAATTCTGTTGGATAATTATAATTCGACCAAAAACAAACTTAGGAATAAAATATAAACCTCTTTGGTCCACATGGAATAGATTTGGACATTTATTGTTATTTAATTCAAAGAAGAGTTAAAAGAGTTAAAATCTAAGTTGAGCAACTAAATTTTTTTTAATATAGGGTTAAACATAAGATAAATTCGACTATAAATATTCATTAGAAATATAGAAATATTTAAAATATAATGGTATTTTATTTATATTTTTTAGTCATTAAATAAATTAATTTATTTATGACACAATGATGATGCAGTAATTACCGAATTAATGAAATATTAAAATAACTGATATTATAAATATCCAAATAAATTTAATTTGAGACTTTTTATTAATTAAACAAATTTTATAGGTTAATATGACATGTTAGGGTTGGTTATATGAATTTTTTTCAAAGTAATAATGCTATTATAAATTTAGAAAAAAACAAATACCAAATAGTGTCAAAATTGTCATAAAAGAGTTTTCAAAATAAATATTATATTATTAATTGATATTATATTCCTAAAAATATAAGGTTTAGTCGAAAGAAATATATAATGATAGGTGTATCATTAATGAACCACTTGGGGTTCTCTTGGAAGTTTATAGTAAGTTTATTAACCATATAATAAAAAAATACAAAGAGCCATGGTAAATGTCAAACTATTTAACTAAGAGTTAAATCTAAAAGATAAGGTTAATATAGTAGCCCAAACCTATCTAAAACCTATTGGTTGAGTGTTTTTCGACCCATCCCCACCTTAGAAATTAAATAATCTAATTTTGAGCCATTAGAAAGCGAAATTTATTTTATTATAAAATAATATTTCTAGCTTTTCCTAAGGTGCCCCTCACCCCTCTTATAAAAGGGCACTCCCCCTTCTCTCAAATTCACACCTTCAAATTCTCTTGTCTTGGACAAAAACTGCCCAAATACCCTATCAACTATCGTCCCTTCATTCTAGAGGCCTTTCTTTAGTCATAAATCCAATTGATTGTTCCCTTTTGATCAAATCAAAAGGAAGAACCCTAAGAAGAGGTAAATATTTCATCACCTCTTTCAAGTTCCTTTCTTCTTCCACATCCTCTTTCTTTGTTATTTACATTCTAAAATAATAACTCCAATATCTTCTATATAATATGATTTTATTATTAATATGGTAAATCCATATTCATTATTATATCTATCCTTTGAATGACATGTCACCATACGTGCGTATGTACGACTTACCGTCTCCACGTCGTGGTGTAATTATTATTCAATACATAATAATTTTTATGGGTATAATAATTTTGTTTAATTTATGTAAATAATAAATAAAAAATGATAATGATTCTGTATATATGATATTCCATCCAATTATATATTATTTTAATATCAAAATAATGATATTTTCGCTCGTGTGTACGTACGGATTACCGTCTCTATGAACGCGATGAGATTCATTCCCCATTGTATCCATTCAAGACTAATTTTTGTTTGATGATTAAAAATAATGTATAAAGACTTGATATAATTATGTATATGAACAAGATACATCCCATACATAACACATATGACTCACTTAACAATGAATATAAAGGAAAACGAATTAGTTAACACCCGAAATGACGATAATACTAAGATATTATTAACAAAGCAATGTTAAAAGAATATATATGATATCATATTAATGTATAATATTCTTGTATAATTTAATAACAATTATTTCACAGTTATACAGTAGGTTAATCCACCCTTGACCAAGGAAAAGTACAAGGTAAGGGGTTTCTTATCTCACTTTTAATTCTGTGAGATTTCCATTGTTTTCCACTTATTTATTGGATGTGCTATATTGTGTACTGAAATTTGATATATATTATCATTATTATCTTTATATTCATGGTATTTTTTGATTAATTTGGTGGATATTAACTTTTGGTCATATGACTAGATTGATTACAAAGAACTAAGGGTTTTTCATCTCACTTTTTATTCCCGTGAGAGTCATGCTATACTGGCCACTTTTTCCTTTTTTGTGGCATATGTATTTTCCATGATTTTATTCTTAGTGAAATATAATTTAATTTATGGGTATTTACATCTTCATTGTATGATCCTTCTTTCATGGGTTGTATGTTTCATAAGTTATCAAATCGGTAAGGGAATTTAAAATTTCAATTTCCACTCAGTGGGATTTACGCATACTTCATTGATTATTTTACTCCAAGATTATGTGTGGAATCGCTATTTATTATTTATGCAGTAATTTATACTCCCATTTTTTTGGATATAAATTTGATACACATCATCAATCCATTGATTATTTCTCAATTCATTGATATAAACATAATCTTAACTCAATTTCCATCCATTGAGTTAAACATCCAAGTCATTGGTGTTGTTTTTACCAGAATATGTGTGAATGTCCTCCGATTGATTTAAAATGAATATCAAATCATATTGAGTGTATTTATAATTTTCACACATAATTTTGTCATTGATTTATCCTTTACTTAAGGATTCTATCTTTATAAGGGATTTCATCTCAATTTACATTCCTTTGAGACTTCTTTGTTGTTATGCACCAATTCACTTTTATATGGTGTATATACTATCCTTTGACATAGTATATCATGAAATAATTTATCCTCAAGATATTATAAAGTTTTTATTACCTCAATTATTTTTATTCAACCAGCTCTCATTTGGTTAGGAACTCTAACTAAAATATCATTTTAAATTTTTTTAAAATTTATTCTTCGAAATCTTTCTCATTAATGTCACTGTTTTAAAAATGGTTTTAAGGATTTATTTATATGGACATTAATTTTTTAAAATTAATGTTACTTTTAAATGTTTCAAAGTGGTAATGGGCACTTTGATTCAAAAATCTATTTTTAAATGGCTTCTTGAAAAATTGTGTGACTTTTAAGTGATTTCAAGAAAAAGGGGGATATTTCTCTCAAATAGTTTTGATGATTATTTTCATCTATTTCAATATCCTTTATTATTCTCAATTGAGGTTAATATATTACAATTAAATCTCTTTTATTGTATTGAATGTGTTATGTTTGACTATGGATGTGCTATTTTTATACCATTAATGGTTTGTCGATAACGTATTGACATTTCGTAAGCTAGTATTAACTCGAATGTTTATGTTATGTTTCAAAATTTTCATATGAGGAATGCATTGGACTTAGTAAGTGATGGGTGGAGCCCGTTATATCTCCTCGATGCATCGGTATGTCTCATGAGACAGACTAGTGTCTTGACATAAGGCCTTGACAAAATATTATTTGTAGTCTTGGCACAAGGCCCTGACTATGTGGTTATGAATGTCTGGAATTACGCATTCCATCATTATAAAAGGGTCTATTGATATTGCATGTGATTATTCGACTAGTAGAATATCCATGTGAGTAAGTAAATGGAATTATTTTGATTTTATCATTTTCATATTATGCTGAAGTTCATGTTTAAAAGGCTTTTGTTTTAGTCTTATACATTGCCTTAAATGTTTATGCTAATTTATGAAAGTTTCCACTATATTGTTATCCTTACTGAGCATCTGAGATCCCCCTTTTTATGTTTTATTTTTCCCAAGATGTGAAGAATTATATTATGACTGACCTGCAAGTATAGTCTACGGGATCTCAATGTTGTCTATGGAAACAATATTGTTGTAGTTTTCCATTTTATGATGTAATGTAAACCTTATGAATGTATCTAGTACTTCCAAGGATACTAAAGTAATCGATATTTCAAGACTTGATCTTTTGTGGTCATGCCAATGATATGTAATAATGCAATGACTTTGGGTAACTGGGGTCGGGGAATTACAGTTGGTATTAGATGAAGTTTAGTACAAGCCTTGGAAAATAGATTTAGATAAACTCTGATTAGAGCACATATCCCTAAGATAGGCTTTGAGGATTATTATAGAAGAACTTCCTAAAGTTTTGGTATTGTAGAGATTTTGTGAGTTTTCAAGAAATACATCTCTATCTGGATATGAGTAGGTAGAGGTTGCTCTGGCACATATGTAGCTAGGGTTAAAACCTGAAAACACTGCTTTGAGCTAGACTTGAACGAGAACTAGTGCACGACAACGAGCCTTGCTTCAATCTCAGTTACGACACTCCCGGGGGATATGATTAAGATTATTTACATTTTCTTTAATACTGATTTGAAGGATTTTAATATAAGATGAGAATAAATGACCTTGGTTAATCCTAAGGTGTTTCAAATTTAAAATATGGTGTCATGATATTCTCTAAATGATTTTATGACTACTGTTTCTCACACAATGTTTTTTGGTTTTAGTCAAGGCCTGGATTCCAAGGAAGTCATAGTAACTTTGAGAATGATGTAAAAGGTGGGAACGGTGGTGGAAATGGTCAAAAAAATGAAATTTTGATAGGTGTAAAAGATATAATGTTCATACCAAATCAATTTTCCAAAAATATGATCAACAACATATATATTATCCAACTCCCAGACTCAACAAAGAAGAGAAATGTGATGAATGATAAGAGCTCCAGCAGTGGAGACCATGGAGAAAAGAATCCTCAATTTACATTATGAAGGAAATGTGGAAGGAGACACCCAGGAAAGTGTCTCAGTGGAACAAATAAATGCTTTACGTGTGGGAAAGAAGGACATAAAGTAAAGAATTGATGAGAAAAAATGAAGCGTACTATGGATGAAAATAAAAATGTCTGAAGAATTAATTTACAGTAATTTGTCGTAAATGTAGGGGACCTGACCATTACCTGAGTGAATTCTCTATTCTATAGGATATTTTCTTGGTTAAAGAAGAAGCTATGTGTAAATTAATGGTTGGAGAAACGTTTAAAAGTATTATTTCTCCTTATTAATGGGATTACATTGGAATAATATTCTCTTGTATTTGTAACCCAATAGTTTTTCATGTGAAAATAATATTTGGGGAAGAATTATCATTTATCTTGTGGATATAGTTAAAAATAACCATTTGGTTTTATATGATCATTAGGTTTGAGGCAATTACAAGTTATTATATTTTGGGATGAAAATGAAAGGTATGAGATAACATTTGTTGTTAAATTATGTTATGGTTATTTTGAGGAATTTATCTCATTTTGGTAATGTTATAAAATATAGTTTTTGAAAAAGGACGACATGTAGACCATTTGATAACCCGTCCTGTTGGACAAAGCTATGGGAATCGAACCCACTACTAGAGTGAGATTGGGATTTATCGCCTACCACTGGACTACGTGAAGTCCCTGGTTAGTGTGATTAATTAGTTTTAGTTAAAAAATTTTATTGATCAATAATAAGTTTATTTGGGATCTTATGTCTTATCAAATGAATACCCTTAGTATAGGAAAATTATTTGGTGATTAAGTGATAAATGTTATTTTGGAAGATGTTCACTCTGTTGGGAACACTATATGCCCAAGGAAAATAGAATACTATGTGAATTAATTTGAGGAATAATGGTGGATTTTTATCCATGTTTTTATTATGGATTTATAGTGATTTGGGTTGTTTATAGAAATGATTAACCTATAATAGAGAATATGTGATTGGGTTAATTACTTTTAAGTATGTGACTTTAAGAGTAGTCGATGTCATTTGGAGATACAATTTAAATGGAAGACTATATAACCAAATTATTCTAAGTTTTGGGTTTCAATATTAGTTTGGATTATATTGAAGGATTTTAAGGACAATTGTTTATTTAATGGTATTTATTTATCTTTGAGGTATTGTTGGTTTAATTTTAGAAATTAAGATTAGTTTTTATTTCTCTAAAGGAATAACCTTTTGGGGGATTATCTGATCTTGTACTAACTATTTTGGTTTTCATTAATCTCTAAAGGCAAAGTAAATATATATTTTATCCTTTTTGGATCATGTGATTCTCTAGAAGTTGATTCTAGCTCTTCCGGTGTGACCAAGTCTTCTTGAATACTCATAATTTGAAAATAAATGAGTCAGTAATATAAATTTATTAAAGAATAAAACTATACATAAAAAGTAAGTAAATCTCCTTATGTTCTTGGTCAATCTCATAAATAAATTCCTCATCTTTATGAAACGTAACTTAAAAAAAACATTGTCTATTTAATTTTCCGACTGGGAAACTAATGACCGTTTGTCCCATCACAAGTTTGTTGTTTTCTTGTTGTTAACTTTCTCATGATCATGTTTTCTATCCCTATCCATCAGAACATGACACTAAGTTTATCTTCCATATCCATGTTATCCTAAATGGAATCCAAGTACGGGTTATCTCGGGTGACCTTTGTACTTTTTTTTTTAAAGTGATAGTTTTATTGACTCTTTTTTCTGATGTGGGACTTTCAATTATGTTCTCAAGCACAATTTTAAAAATTGCGGGGATGCAATTTCCAAAAGGGGGGAATAATCTAACACCGCAAGCTTCCATGGTATGTTTCCCTTTGAATAATGTAATAGCTTACATTATATGCAATTTCAAGATTCTAACACACCACGACCAATTAAACTAGCCATTATGAATAGTAATATACACTTTTTGAAATTTTATAAATTCCATCATTCAAAATGGGCTTCATTTTTGGATTCATAATATTGAAATTATCTTAGGGTGAATTTTTGGTATTTTTTTGAAAACATTCAATTTTTGATGAATAGTTAAAAACACTGAGTTATAGTTTAAAACCGAATCTTTATTTAAATAATTGTTTATTATATTTAAATATATTTTAGGTAAAAATAGATACATAATAAATATATAAGTTCAATGAAATTCATTGGATCCAATTTATAATAATTTTAGATATATAAAAATTTTATTGAACTTTTAACCATCTTTTACCCACCTCCTAGGAGCATTTGCAAATTTCAAAAAAACCAAATTTTACTGATTTTGTGAATTGAATTTCAAAAATATGAGAGAAAAGGTTGATATAAATATGTAAAATGTGGTTCAATAAGATTAAAATAATTCTTGGTGAATAGTAACCTTTTACTTTTATTTACCACCGTTAAAAGTAAATAGGGTAATTAAGGGAAAAAATGATATTATTATTACCCTAACAGATGACTAAATTCTATTGGATAAGTGTACGTCAACCAAAATAACCTTAGAAATAAAATATGAACATATTTGGTCCACTTGGATTAGATTAGGACATTTATTATTATTTAATTCAAAGAGGAGTTAAAAGAGTTAAAATCCAAGATTAATAACTAAAACAGTTTTAATATAGGGTTACACATAAGATAAATTAGAATAAAAATATTCATTAGAAATATAAAAATATTTCCTAAAAAATGGTATTTTATTTGTATTTTTTAGACCTTAAATAATTTAATTTACTTACAACACCATGATGATGTAGTAATTACCTAATTAATTTAATATTAAAATAAGTGATAATATAAATATCCAAATAATTTTAATTTGAGACTTTTTATGAATTACACTACTTTTATAGGTTAATATGACATGTTAGGGTCTGTTAGATGAATTTTTTTCTAAGTAATACTGCTGTTATGAATTTAGCAAAATCCAAATACCAAATAGTGTCAAAATTGACACAAAAGAGTTTTTAAAATAAATATTATATTATTAATTGATATTCTATTCCAAAATATCTAAGGTTTTGTCAAAAGACTTATATAATGATAGGTGTATCATTAATGAACCACTTTGAGTTCTCTTGGAAATTTATAGTAAGTTTATTAACCATATAATATAAAAATACAAAGAGGCATGGTAAATGTCAAACTATTTAACTAAGAGTTAAATCTAAAAGATAAGGTTAATATAGTAACCCCAACCTATCTAAAACCTATTGGTTGAGTGGTTTTAGACCCATCCCCACCTTAAACTTTAAATAATCTATTTTGGATCCATTAGAAACCGAAATTTATTTTATTATAAAATAATATTTCTAGCTTTTTCTAAGGTGCCCCCTCACCCCTCTTATAACAGGGCACTCCTGCTTCCCTCAAATTCACACCTTGAAAGCCTTTTTGATCGGAAAAAATCTGCCTAAATACCCTATAAACTGTCCTCACTTCATTCTAGATGCCTTAATTTAGTCATAATGCCAACCTAAGGAGCCCTTTTGATCAAATAAAAAAGAAGAACCCGAAGAAGAGGTAAATATTTCATCACCTCTTTCAAGTTCCTTTGTTTATCCACTTCCTCTTTCTTTGTTGATTACCTTCTAAAATAATAACTCCAGTATCTTCTATATACTGTGATGTTATTATAAATATATTACAACCATATTCATTATTCTATCTATCCTTTGAGTGACATGTCACCATACATGCGTACGTACGACTTACCGTTTCCATGTTGTGGTGTAATTGTTATTCAATGCATTATTATTTGGATGAGTATAATAATGATGTGTAATTGATGTAAATAATAAATATAACATGATAATTATTATTTAAATATTATATACCATCCAATTATATATTATTTTAATATCAAAAGAATGATATTTCCACTCGTGCGTACGTACAGATTACCATCTCCACGAACGCGATGAGATTCATTCCCCATCGTATCCATTCAAGACTAATTTTCATTTGATGAAGAAAAAAATGTTTAAAGACTAGATATAATTCTGTATATGAATAATGTACATCCCATCCATAACAAATATGACTCAGATAACAATGAATATAAAGGAAAATGAATTTTTTAACACTTGAAACGATGAGAATACTAAGATATTATTAACAAAACAATGACAAAAGATCATATATGATATCATATTAATGTATATGATTCTATTATAATTTAATTAAAATTATTTAACCATTATATATGAGTTTAAGATACCCTCTACCATGGAAAAGTACAAGGTTGTGGGTTTCTTATCTCACTTTTAATTCTGTGAGATTTCCATTGTTCGCCACTTATTTATTGGATGTGGGGTATTTTGTACTGCCATTTCATATATATTATCATGATTATCTTTATATTAATGGTATTATTTTGATTAATTTGGTGGTTATTAACTTTTGGTTATACAACTTGATTTATTACAACAAAGTAATGGTTTTTTAGCTCACTTTTTATTCCCGTGAGATTCATGCTATATTGGCCACCATTTTCTTTTTTGTGGTGTATGTATTGACCATGATTGTATTCTTGGTGTAATATACCTTAATTTATGGTTATTTACATATTAATTTTATGATCCTTCTTTCATGGGTTGTATGTTTCATAAGTTACCATATCGGTAAGGGAATTTCAAATTTTAATTTCTACTCTGTCTGCTTTACGCATACTTCATTGATTATCTTACTCCAAGATTATGCGTGGAATAAATATTTATTATTTATGTAGTAATTTACACTCCCCTTTGTGTGGATATATTTTTGATACACATAACCACTCGATTTATAATTTATTGAGTCATTGATATAAAAATAATCTTAACTCAATTTCCATCCATTGAGTTAAACATTCAAGTCAATGGTGTTGTTTATACAAGAATATGTGTGAATGTAATATGATTGATTTACACTGAATATCCAATCATACTGAATGTATTTATAAATTTCACACATAATTATGTCATTTATTTATCCTTTACCTAAGGATACTATCTTTATAAGGGATTTTATCTCAATTTGCATTCCTTTGAGACTTCTTTGTTGTTATGCACCAATTCAGTTTTATATAGTGTATATACTGTCCTCTGACATAGTATATCATGAAATCCTTTATTCTCAAGATATTATAAAGTTTTTATTACCTAAATTATTTGTATTCAAGCATCCATCATTTCATTAGTAACTCTAACAAAAATATCATTTTAAATGTTTTTAAAATTTATTCTTATAAATCTTTATCATTAATTTCCATGCTTTAAAAACAGTTTTAAAGATTTATTTATATGGAAATTAATGTTTTAAAATTAAAATTAATTTTAAATGTTTCAAAGTGTTGTGTGACACTTTGAATCAAAAATCTATTTTTAAACGACTTCTTGAAAAATTGTGTGACTTTTAAGTGATTTCAAGGAAAAGGGGGATATTTCTCTCAAATAGTTTTGATGATTACATTAATCTATGTCAATATCCTTAATTATTATCGATTGAGGTTAATCTGTTACAATAAAATCTTCCATATTGTATTTACTAAGTTATGTTTGACTATGGATGTGCTATTTTTATACCATTCATGGTTTGTGGATATAGTATTGACATTTCATATGCTAGTCTTAATACGAATGTTTATGTTATGTTCCAAACATTTCTTATGAGGAATGATTTAGACTTAGTAAGTGACGGGTGGATACCTCTATAGCTCCTCGATGCATTGGTAGGTCTCATGAGACAAACTAGTGTCTTAGCACAAGGCCTTGACAAAATCTTATTTGTAGTCTTAGCACAAGCCCTTGACTATGTGGCTATGAATGTCTGGAATTATGCCTTCCATCATTAAAAAAGTGGTTATGGATATTGCATGTGATTATTCGACTAGTAGAATGTCCATGTGAGTAAGTAAATGACATTATTTTGATTATATCTTTTCCATATTATGCTAAAATTCATGTTTAAAAGGCTTTTGTTGTAGTCTTATACATTGCCTTAATTGTTTGTGCTTATTTATGATAGTTTCCGCTATATTGTTATCCTTACTGAGAATCTAAGATCACCCCTTTCTATGTTTTATTTTTCCTAGGATGCGAAGAAGAATATTATGACTGACCTACAGGGATAGTCTATGGGATCTCAATGCTGTCTATAGAAACAATATTATTGAAGTTTTCCATTTTATGTTGTAATGTAAACCTTATGAATGTATCTAGTACTTCCAAGGCTACTAAACTAATCGATCTTTCAAGACTTGATCTTTTGTTATCATGCCAATGATACATAATAATTCACCAAATCTAGGTAACTGGGGTCGGGGAATTACAAAAAGTGCACTAAATTCATAAATTTAGCCATATAATTGGTGATATAGAGTTTTTCGGGATTTAGGCTGAAGAATTCCATCATTATCTGAATATTGAATGTGTGAGGATAGAATTGTTTGTTGAACAGTTCATAAAAATCCTCCCATGTAAGGGGTTAGTCTGATTTAGCATGAACTACTAAATCCCACCATTTCTATTCAAGATATTCCAGCATATATGTTTCCATCTAGAATTTCGTCTCTGCTGGTGTGCCAATGAAATCGAAGATACGATTCATCATGTTCAGCCACACCTTTGCCTTTTCTAGTTCAGAATAACCCTAAAATATGGGTAGATTCTTCTTTTGGAACTAGATTAATGATCTACTTGTCTTGGGACAACCCTTTAGTTCCCTATGTCCATAGCCTAAATCCCTTTTCTGATACTATGAACAAGTTGTTGGTTAACCTGCAGTGTAGGTGCAACCACATTCTCCACATCTTCTTTTGGTTGGTTTCTATAACACATACCAAGTTCCATTTTATACACTAACAACAAATTACACAAGTCTCCCTCTCTAAAAACTTAAGGATTAGCATTTAAAATTATACCATATCAAATATCACAATAATTCTTTCCAAAATTAACCTTTATCCACATTCAACCATTTTTGAAAAATTTCAACATGCGTCTGAAAATCAGACCATTTTCAAAATACCACAACCATGATCTTTTTCAAACTATTTAAATTGAAAATACATTCAATTTTTTTTAAAATCAATACTTTTGCACAAAATCATAAATAATTACTCGAAATCATGTATGCACTCCTAGTGGGAATTCATTACTTTAATGGATGTAATGCTCATCTCATCGGCTAAACCCATGAAAATGAGATTCCAAAACTATAAGTGTTTCCAAAACATTTATGTACCCAACTATCTGGTAACATGAAGTAAAAAAAAGAGGTTGCCTATGTCTTTTATGATCAAAATTTTAATTCCCAACAATCCTAATCCATTCTATGAACCCAATTCAAGGACTAGATAAGAATGAGTTGAACTACAAGACTGAAATAATTGATTTCCAATTATTGGTAAAAGATTGAACAAGATTATACCCTTTGTCTAAAACAAACTTTGGACCGAAAAAAATTGATACCATTTGTAACATCCCACACATTATAGTTGGCTTGGAAAGGGTGGTGAGATGATACATGGCCTTAAGAGACACACCCAAGATACCAATTACTAGAAATAAATGTCAAAGGACTTCTATACATGTGGGGGATGCTTTTCCCTATAAGAACAAAAAAACTAACCAGATAATCCCTAAACAAACAAACCACTATATGATGCATGATAAAAATAAAAGACAAATCAACATTTCATTTATCAAAATCATACAAAAATAAAGTACCACAACCGAAGAATATAATATCAAAGTAAACAATAGAATAATATAAAACAAACAATACACCAAACAACTATAAGTCCACAGCTCCACGATCTCCATGCTCTAACTCAATCGGATAGCCCACGTATCATGAGGTAGTGCTAAATATGTGTGATACATTACCTTTTCTCATGTCTCGGTAGATGAAATCTTCAAGACCACACAATTTACAAAGAAGGGGTGAGTACTAAAAATCAGTAGGTTTCCCCCCAATGAATTCCCTACTGACACCATTAGGATATAAAAGATAGAAACATTTATTTAAAATAATTTATATAAAATAACTTCCAAACTAGTTTTTAACTAAATATAAAAAGTCCCATATCAACCAATTTACCAACAAAATCAATTTTTCAATGAAATCAACCAAGAAATGCTTTAAAACACACTTCAAAAGTTCCATTTGGCATAACCATTCCATTCCACATATCCAAACCACCAACCATGCATGATTCATTATGATAGTTCCGTACTCATGAGTGATTTCTCGTTGATCTACCAATTCATAATAGGGTAATTATATCCCTTGTGTCGTTACACGTTTGGCATCAAGCACAAGGTTATATTTCAATCAAGCCTCATAAATGAAAATATGAACATACACACCAATTATGCCAAAAAAATCATTCCAATACCAAAATTCCAAAAAATTCAATAGGAAAACACATTTCAATAAAACAAACTGTTTATTGAAAAAAATTTCCCATAAATCAAACCAATCTACCATTTTAAAATGACCATTTTAAAATTATTTATCAAAGCACATTCCATATAAATTCCACAGTTTCACACAAAATCCCAAACCATCACTAAATAATGTTAAAAACATGATTTTGAGACCAATTTAACAATCAATTTCAGGAAATTATATCAATTTGAATCTAATCCAATCAGTTCTAGCAAGAGTATTTGAGAGTCGATCCACCTACCTCGATATTGTTTGGCAAAAACGATAAAAGACATGAAAAACATTACAAAATTTGGTTGAATATCCATGAAACCAACTTAGATCTACTTCAATATCAATAACAAAGACTAATTTAAACATATTTAACATCAAAAAACATAGACATACCCAAACCATGTGTAGAACTAATAACCTAATAGACAGTGATAAAACATCAAGAATGATCACATATTGTGAGGAATCAGCTTCTAATCATGAAGGGAAGCCTTTAGATCACCTCAGGATCAATGAGAGAAAATTCCTTGACCTTTAGAGAGAGAAACAACCCAAGTTAGGTCTGATTTATAGAAAAAACATACAATAAAATAGAATGCTAACCTATATCCACTTTTTTAGGATTTATTTTTTAAGAGCGCATGGTTAGGAAAATCGTGCACTAACCATGCGCTAGTCACTGCCTTAAAGGTTAAACCTTGCATAGTTGGATCACACAGTTTCTAAACTATGTTCCAACCATGAAAAAGTCCACTGTATTACATATCATGGTCTCTTCTAGGCTTTTGTATGGTTTTCAAAACCCATGCGCAACCCGTGAACCTTTCCTTTAGCCATTATTTTATTGTTCATGGTTTTCTATCGGCATTTCATGCTTTTACTAAAACGTGCACCAACCATAAACCTATAGATAATCCCAAAACAAACTCCAATGTTTTTCCAAACTCTGCCAAACTTAACCCCATCACTTTATATAATTAAAATAAAAAACATAAGGGTTAATTACCTCAAACTAGGGGTGTTATAGGTCGTGTTTTGAAGATAATTCTCTCTATGATCTAGAATCTCAATCAATTTTTATTCATAAAAAAGATACTATTCTAGTGGTACAAAGTCTGAGTTCGATTCACTTAAAGGACCAGGTATGAACTTCCTCATAATAGATTCATGGAACACATCATGAACTTGTGAGTGATTCAGTGGAAGCACCAATTGATATGATACCATCCCGATATGATCAAGAATTTAAAAATACTGATATACCTAGGTATTATTTTTCCCATATTCCTGAATCAAATAACCTTATTCCATGATAAATTCATAGGAAAAAATTCTCACCAACTTCAAACTCTAGACCTCATCGTTTATTGTCAGCATAATTTTTTTAGACTTTGAGTTTCTCTTACATGATACTGAATAAATATAATCATATCTCCCATTTACTTATCTAGATCATTTCCCAATATATTTCTTTATCTAACTTTATTCTATAATTTTTTATTTATTCACTTCCTACCATAGATGGCTTCATAAGGATCCATCGGAATTCTTAAGTGAATTCTATTGTTATAAAGGAATTCCACAAAAGGAAGGTTTTTATCCCGGAAACCTTTGAAATCATTAAATAAAGATCTTAAAATATATTATAGAGTTTTAATTATTTTATTATACTGACCATCTATCCAAGGATTATAAGCAGTGTTAAAACATAACTCGGTATCCAAATCTGGAAGAAGACTTATCCAAAACATTTAGGACAACCTCGGATCCCAACGAGCTATAATTGATTGTGGTACACCATGGAATCTTACATCTTCTTTAATATATAACTAAGTAATTTTAGTAAGAAATAAATATTCCTAATAGTAATAAAGTTTTCTAACATTTTATAGAGATAAACTATAAACCATATAGCATTGTTCCCTTTAGATGTTTTGGGGATTCTGACAAAAAATTTAATGTTAATGTTTTACCATTTTCATTCTGTTATGGGTAATGGTTATAAAGCCCAGTTAGGTTATGTCTATTAACATATTGACATACTAAGACCCAAGAAACATACTCTGCAATAACTATTTTCATTCCATAACACCATAAATACTATTTCTAGTCCATATACATATCTCTGCTTCTAAGATGAATAGAGAATGATAAATTATGAGCCTCATCCAACCATTCCTTCTTCAAATAACTTATGATAAGGACACATATATTGTTTCTTATCATTATTATTCCCTCATAATAAAGGTTGAATATAGGAAAATTTCTCAAATTCTTTTATAGCAGCACATATTCCTTTTTTACCTCATTAATATTCACTTGTATAGATGGGTGAGCACTCTGTTGAGAATGATAATATTTATAAATTTCTATCAAGATATCAAGATCCATACTCTTCATGTCCAACAAATACTGGATCTTTTGTGATCCTCATCATAGATAAGCTAGCATGATCCTTTTGACTCAAAGAATCTTCCACCACGTTTTCTTTCCCAGGGTGGTAATGTATTGATAAATCGTAATATTTAATGAGACCCAACCATCTTCTTTGGAGCATATTCAGATATTTTTGAGTGAAAATATACTATAAAATTTTGTGATCAATATATATACCACACCTTTCTCTATATAGATAATTCATCCATATCTTTAATGTAGAAATTTCCATAGTTAACTCTAAATCACGAGTTGGGTAATTTCTCTCATGGACCATCAATTGACATGAGGCATAAGATATAACTTTATTTTTTGGCATGAGGACACATCCTAGTCCATTATTTTATGCATCACCATTGATTACAAAACCTTATATACTATATGGTAGTATAAGAATAGATGTGTTGATAAGTATTATATTCAGTTATTTAAAATAATACTCACATTAATCAGTCTAAATAAACATAGATACATTCTACATTAACTTTGTGAGTTGATTCGATAGTCGAGAAACATTCTCCCCAAAGTCCTGATGATATCCATCCAAACCAAGAAAACTATAGATCTCAGGCAACATGGTTGGTTTAATCCATTTATCAATAAAATATATTTTTGATGGATCTACTGATACACCCTCACTTGAGATTGTATGACCCAAAAATGATACTTTCCGAAGCCAAAATTCACACTCGGTGAAATTTTCATAAATATTTTCTTTCCTCAGGGTCTGAAGAACAATAATTGGGTGATCTTTATGCTATTCATTACTATTTGAATATACATGAATATATTCTATAAATACTACCACAAACTAATATAGGTAATCTCAAAAGAGTCTATTCAATAAATATATAAATATATCTAGGTAATTTATAAGACTAAAATAAATCACTATAAATTCATAGTGTCCATACCTCGTACAAAATACCTGGTTGAGTATATTAACATTCTTGACCCTCAATTGATGATATCCAAAATGAAGTCAAATATTGGAATAGTAATGAGTTCCATATAGTTGATCAAATAAGTCATCAATATGAGGAAGAGGATACTTATTATTGATATTGATCTTGTTAACTTCTCTATAATAAATATAGATTTCCATTAAAACATCTTTATTCTTAACAAAAAATAGGTTCACCCCTAGGTGATGCACTTTTCTGAATAAATCTCATGTCAGGATTATTTTGGAGTTTCTTCTTAAACTCATTCCACTCAATTAGTGCCATTATATAAGGAGTAATTGAAATTGGAATAGTATTAGGTATGAGTTATATTGAAAAATCAACATCATGATATAGTGGAATACCCAAAAATGCTTCCAAAAAGACATCAAAAAAGTTCCATACAGTTGATTTATCCTTAATTTTGAGTTTCTTTCCAACCATATTATATAGATAACCTTCATGTATATGATTTAAGACCCATAATATGGACAGAATTTCCATTCCATGTTCATATTCATCCCTTCATTGATAAATGATCATATGTTCATTTGGAATATAAAATGTGATTTCCCTATATAAGAAATTGATATGCGATTGACATAGAGAAATACAATCCATGACAGGAATTGTATTGAATTAAAATTAAGGGATAATAACAATATTTTTAGGAATCACTTTCCCACACACCTTAATCAGAGAGGAATTATGGACTTGATATGTGACTGTTGTTCCATTATAAGTTTTCACAACTATATAAACATCTAATCATTGAGGTGATATGATTATATCTATAGAAAATTATTTTCAAATAAAATAATGGTTGGATATATAATAAAATAAGACTTTAGCTATTATAGTGTGGATGATAAGTGTACATTTCATCACATCATTCTGGTATCCCACTTCGGTAGTCAGGATCACATGGGATTTACCTTTTTATATGGGCTTAAGAGATTGTTGATCATCAAAAACCATCATATTCATGCACTGGTTGACATATTTTCCATTTTAATTTCATTTGAATCGTTTAAGTATGTGTGGTTTATTAGTTTTCATATTATTTTCCTTTATTACATTAACTATATAATTCATCACCTTTTGATATTTAAGGGTTTTATTACCCATATTTCCACACTTTAAGAACCTCCTAATTCCATTCAACCACATCCCTTGATGTTTTATCGCACATTTCATGCATGTATATGGATGAAATTTATTTTTAACATATAATTTATTTTAGTTTTTAGGAGACTCGACCTTTATTCTCTTATTAAAACAATGTGAATGGTAGGAATCTCTAATTTCTATTTCTAATTTGAGTTCACATTAAATGATTTATTTATAGATATTGAATTTTATTATAGAAGATAATTTTTAGGGACATGGTTATAAGCCACCAAATAGTTGATCAATTTTACTTTCAGGACTGATAATTAAACTAGAGGCATAAGTTGAAATCCTTGTAAAAATATCCTTATAGGGACTAATGGATTCATTATCCTTTTTATTTAGGCTAAGAAATTCCTTCTCAATATTTATATGTAGATTATGTGGAATTTAATTACTGAAGAATATACCCTTTAACTAATCACATTCTGTGGATTCAATTTTTTCCTCTTTCTTCATATTCTTGTTAAGCTTCCACCATTTATCCACTTCACAATCTATCCAATAAAGAGCTAGGAAAACTTTTTCATGTCCCGAGAATTGAAAAACATAGTATATTTTCTCAGTGTTATTGATCCATATCACATCCACTAGTAGATTATAAGATCATCTAAAATAAGGTGGATGTTCTGTCATAAAATATTCAATGGTACATTATTCCATCCTTTGATAATTTAAAAACTCATCATGACTCATATCCTGTGAAAGTGGTGTGATCACAATAGAAAGACCCTTCATTCCATCTCCCATAACATTCAGTTTATTAGGTGGATAATCATTTAATTTTACATATCACATATAATTAAAATGACTCATTCTTGTTCTACCAATTGAATAAAATAAAAATCACAGTGTCTAAATAAATATTTATAGTGGAAAACCACATAATTCTAAAAGAGTCATTTCTATAATTTCAATATGATGACACACTATTCTATGTAACCTTAGGTTTAACCAAGCTCCTTCATGATCATTAAATTTTTTTTTGTATTTTATCTTATACATAGACCAATACCTATGATTTTTGTAAAAGATTTATAATACTAATATCCAAATTTTGACCAGAGCCTATATTGGTACCAACTATAATGGCCCAAGATTTTCATAAATTAATATTGAATCTTTTTAGATGAATATTCAATACATAACAATACCATCAATTCCAAAATAGTAATTTTTAGAGTATTTTGAGACTAGATACATGATATTATTATTTTATAGAAGATATTAAACATCTCCTATAAAGATATTCACATATAGTAATCTTCAAAGGAATACTCTACTAAAAAAATTCTTCATAACCTAGTGAAAGGAAACATAATAAAATGATGAGCTCAGATTGTTAGTAAGGGTAAACATGATAGATATCAATTGATAATAATATAAAATCACAAGATATGAATAAGGGTATGAGATAATTTCCACAACATAAAATGTTCATACTAAATCTGATAAAGATCATATATATGAGTTATGTAATAAAACATTAGTACTTCAATATTCACGATTCATAAGAATGAGAACTCATAATAACTCAATCTCAGACCATAATTTCATACAATAAATGTGTGTGTATCATAATAATAATTATAAAAACCATTTTAAATTTCAATGATAACTACCAGGACCAAAAAATCAGGAATAAAAACCTATTTACCACAGTGGACTAATAATATTGACTAATTTCCCATAATAGATCAAGCACTTTTACTTGTTTCCCATAACGAATCATGCACATCGACTTGTTTCCCATAAATACCTAATGATATTTAATAATTTACCCAATTAATTGGAGGGAGGTATAGTTCCCACATTATAGATAATGAAAAACATACATATGTGTTCCATAGTATCATAAAACATTAATCATATTAGAACCCAAGAAAATAAATTTGTTTTATAAACATTTCATCATAGAAAAACCCATGGAAATATGTTTCAAATTTTTTTTCATTATAATAATAATCCATACAGATAATGAATAAGGATGGTATACTAGGATAATAACTATAGTGAAGAATAATTATAATCAATAGATTTTTTTTGATGAATATATAAACCATTAAAATATCATTAAAACTTTCTTGATGAAAATACCCTTTGAAATTTAAAAACCACTTTCCAAAATCTAAAACCAATGCAAGAAACAAAGAAAAAATTTTGTTCAAAAATAACCTTGTAAAATTGTAAAGGAATATTCAAAGAATCTAGTCCTAATGATAGAAAAAAATACATTCATACTATACAATTTTAAAAAAACTTCATTTAACAAATTTAAAACATACCTCGTTTGGAAAATGATAAAAAGTTTCATTTGAATTTTTTTTTTAAAAGTAAAAAGTGGTTAAAATTAAATTAAATAATAATTAGAGAATAGTAACCATGTTAATTTTTTTTAAACCTGGAAAAAATAGAAATATCAAACAACCCTCTTAATGGAGACTCAATCATAAATAATCTCGAATATTAATGACATTGTGAAATTAAACTCTTACATCGAGGTCACCTTGATTAGGAAGCACTTTAAACTACATTATAATAAATTTAAATTTATTATAACTATTTAAAATAGTTTTTTTAATTCTTATAACATCATATATTATCAATTTATAACATTTGAACACACCCTTTTATGAATAATTCTTTATTAAAATCATTATTTCTGGGTGTTAACTATTACATTTATCATGAGTATTTCAGTTTAGTAGTTCAGGTGAATATACATTTATCATGGTTATATAAACTAAATAATATTAGAAATTACATAAATATCATATATATTCATTATATACATATTTATATTCATCTATAAATCATTGAAATAAAAAATGAATTACACCGTTCATGGAGACGGTATGTTGTACATATACATGAACATTGATTCCATTTTTAAAATGATAGAATGAAAGAAAGGTAAATAATAATTAATATTTTAAGAATAATTATTATTTCATATATATCATATATATTTCTAAAATTAATCCTCATTACCATCCAATTAAAATATAAATGAAAAATGAATCATATTGCTTTCTTTAGGTGGTAGTCCACACATATGCACGAACGACATTATGTTTGTCCAAAGGATTGGATGGTAAGATGGTAGAAATTATATTATTATATAAAAAGTATAATTATTTCATAAATATCATATATAAATATTAATCCTTTTATAATAACCATCCATAAAACATGGTGATGAAAAATGAATTGTATCACTACGTGGAGACTATAAGTCATACACACACACAATCGATACTTTCATTTCTTGTTTGAAGGGAAAGAGGGTTTATAGTTTTTTTAATAATCCCAGTAAAATATAATAGTATTGATAATAATTAATATATTATTTTATGATAGATACTATATATTTAGGGAACCTAAATAAGAGTAAAAAATAATGGGATCTGTCAAGGCGATTATCTCCTCTTATAAGGAAATCATTTAAATATACTATTAAGGACACTAAAGATGGACTTTTGAGATTAAAAACCCTCTATAATGTTTATAGGGAAGTGGATAATAGAATGTTTTACAGTTTGGTTGAGGTATAAGTCATAAAATTCTCAGAATAAGAGAAAGGAGAGGTCCCCTTTTATAAGAGAGGGAAGTGTCACTATTGGAATTTCATAAAATATTAAAATATAATTAAGTCAACCTCAAGAAAAATGGTTATAAATGACCTATAAATGGGAAATAGATTCTTCATTCGACAAGATATTATCCTATTTGTCATATTTTAATTTATTTATGATTTTTATGCGATTTAATAATATATTGTTCTTATAAAATATCCTTCATTTCAATTTAGAAAATTTCTAATAATTTGACATAGAAGACATAAATTAAAAGTTTTAATTAGAATATAATCTTATAAAACTAAAATAATATATTATATTCATATAAAAAATCTCTGTTACACATTAATTATCTCAAATTATATTTCCTTTTATATTTTTAAAATCATTTATTATATTTTTTTATTAATTGGAGAAAGGCAGCATTAGTGTTTTATAAGAAATTTGGATCATTATATAATTACTAAAACAATAATTTTATATCATGAAAATAATTTTAATAACCTAAAAAAAGGCAATTATGTTCACTCATAACATACTTTTTTCCACAAGTGTATCGAAAAAAGATATTAAAAATAAATTGATATATTTTTTAACTCTGATTTAAATAATATGTTATTCATTTTAATAGAAAAGAGTCCATTAAATTAATAAAATTAAATCCTAATGTGATTAGGTTCTAATTAATTTCATCCAATAAGAGTTAATATGAAAAATTAATGACTTATAACTTATTGGTAATCTAGATTAACTAGATTTACCCTTTACCAAGGTGATAGATCTTACCATGGTTACTATTCATATTAACAAAAAATAGACA
Organism: Viscum album; assembly: GCA_963277665.1. NCBI lineage: Eukaryota > Viridiplantae > Streptophyta > Magnoliopsida > Santalales > Viscaceae > Viscum > Viscum album. The sequence goes on from OY728152.1 coordinate 2,106,811,530, forward strand.
TGACCTATTTACTAAATTTGAAAATACTTATTCTAAATGTTTAATTACTTTCATAAAATTAAATAAATATAAATTATAGAAATTAATATTAAATTAAGAGGTCAAAATTTGATAAAAACTACAATTTAGAAAAAAAATATATTTTAAGCATAAAACTGGATTTAATATTATCCTATGATTATAAAAAAATTATCAAATTTTTTAAAAATTTGATCAATTAAATTATATATGTATTTAATTAAAACCATTCACTAATAGGTGTTAATTTAATTTAATTATATAAAATACATTTGGGGCATAAAAATAATTTTTCATAAAATAAGTCACTTTTATTTTTATTTTTTATTACAATCATTTGATAACTAATGAATTTATTTTATAAATTTTTTGACCATAAATGTTTCATAATTTAGTTATTTCTATTCATATCTACCAATTCGATGATTAGTCTATAATATTTTAATAATGTTATGTGGTTCATTTAAACCCGTTGTTGTGTGTAACACAAGCTATAAAAGAAATAAAATTATTTAAAGAGAAGTATTTCATGAAAATATTAGAGTTTTATAGATATGGTGTTATCCACACCATATTATAACTCGTCTAAATCACTCATCCTAAAAGATACTCACTCTAATATAAACATTTATATAAGAACAAAAATTTACAAAACATTAAATCATATTTAGAAAAAAACACAAATTCTAAAACCCTATGGGGAATACATGTAATGCCCCGACCCCTGTTACACAGAGTCAGTGAATTATTTTAATACATTGACATGATTACAAGGAATCAAGTCCCGAAGGACTGATCGGTTTAGTAAACATGAAAATATATTACATACATGAATGTTACATTACACTTTATAGCATATAAAACAACATAAATAATACTTTATGAATGCCATTATTCCCTTGGCTTAACCCTGCATATCAATCACACTACACATCTTGGAATCCTGGGATAAATAAAACATAGAAAGGGGTTATCTCAGATGCTCAGTAAGGATAACAATATAGCAGAAAGTTTCATAAATAAGCATAAACATTTAAGGCAATGTATAACTAAAACAAAATCCTTTTAAACTTGAACTTTATCATAATATGAAAAAAATAAAATTAAGTAATGCCATTTACTTATTCACATGTATATTCTACTAGTCTAATAATCACATGCAATATCAATAACCACTTTCATAATGATGGATTGCATAATGCTAGACTATCATAACCACATAGTCAAGGCCTTGTGCCAAGACTACAAATAAGATTTTGTCAAGGCCTTGTTCCAAGACACTAGTTTGTCTCATGAGACCTATCAATTCCTTGAGGAGCTATAGCGGGCTCCACCCGTCACATAATAATTCCAATGCATTCCTCATATGAAAAGGTTTAATAAACATTTGTATAAAAACTAGTGTACAAAATACCAATACTTTACCCATAAACCATGAATGGTATAAAAATAACACATCCACAGTCAAACATATCACAAAACCTTAAATAAAATATGGAATATTGGTATCATGATAAATTAATCTTCAAAACAAGTTTAAAATCCATTAAAGGATTTTGACATAGATGAAAATGATTTGTAAAACTCTTTGAGAGAAATACCCTTTTTTTATGAAAAAATTTAAAAGTCACACAATTTATAAAGGAATACATTTAAATACATTTTTGAATCAAAGTGTCCCATAAAACTTTTAAACTTTTTATAAGAATTAACATTTTAAAAACATTCATGTCTATATAAATAAATCCTTAAAAAAACATTTTGAAGACATGGACATTAATGAGAAAGATTTAGAAGAATAAATATTTAAAACATTTGAAATGATGTTTTAGTATAAAAGGTCCCTTAAAATAATACATTTTAAAACTCTTTCATGAAACATGGACATTGATAATAAATATGTCCCAGTAGATACGTACATAAAAACAACCTCGAATAATAAATAGATTGTGAAATTAACCCTTACCAATTTGGTAACTTACGAAACATACACCCCATGAAAGAGGTATCATACAATGAATATTTAAATACACATAATTTAAAGTGTATTGAACAAATAATACATTTTTGGGAAGTACATACACCACATAAAAGGTAATAGTGGAAATATGGCACGAATCTCACAGGAATAAGGAGTGAGATGAAAACCCCTTACCTTTCGATTTCCTTTAGTCGAGGGTATGTTTAACCTCCTGTATGAAGACTATAGTATGTTATTAAATTATATAAAAACCATATTAATATTTATGATATCATACATTATACATTTATGACTTTATACTACCCATTTAATAATAATTTCCATTTTAAATCAACATTTCGGGTAATAATCGCTTTATTTATCGTACGTGTTTTAACTTGTTACTCTTGATTATATCACTTAGATCATGATATAAATACTTAAAAAATATAAAACATGATTTATATATCATATATATTTATAATATAAATATGTATAATAGACATATATATGAAATGGAAAACATTGTTTATGGAGACAGTAGTCCGTACATAGGCATAAACGATGTTTCCGTTTTCATAACGTATTGAACAGAACTATGTGAATAAAATATATGTAAGTACATATATGTATATAAATATATATATTTCCAGTATCATTATTATTTCATATATTACAAACATATTAGTAATATATATTTTATAATCGTCGATGAATGGTGAATGTGGAAATGAATCTCATCTCGTCGTGGAGACGGTAATCCGTACGTACGCACGAGCGATAATATCATTTCCTTAAAGGTGTGGAATGGGATGGTATATTAATTTTATAGAGACATTATAATGTTATTTTCATTATTTATATACATATTACTCATCATTATATCCATCCAAATAAAATAGTGTTGAATAACAAATTACACCACGGCGTGGGGACGATAAGCCGTACGCACGCATGCATGGTGACATTATCATTCATAAGATGGATAGAATAATGAATATAGTTGTGAAATATTTATAATAACATCACAGTATATATAAGATACTGGAGTTATTATTTTAAAATGGAAATAACAAAGAAATGAGAATTAGAAGAAGAAAGGAACTTGAAAGAGGGTGGTGAAATTATTACCTCTTCTTCGGGTTCTTCCATTTTATTTAATCAAAAGGGCTCCTTAGGTTGGCTTTCTGATCAAACTAAGGATTATAGGATGAATTTAGAGAATTTGGGAGGATATTTGGGCAGGTTTTGGCCAATCCAAATGGATTTGGAAGTATGAATTAGAGTCAAGGAAGAGTTCCCTTTTATAAGAGGGGTGAGGGGCACCTTAGAAAAAACATAAAATATTATTTTATAATAAAATCATTTTTGGTTTCCAATGGATCAAAAATGTATTATTTAATGTTTAATGTGGGTATGAGTCAGACAATACTCAACCAATAGGTTTTATAAAAGTTTAGGTTAACATTTTAACCTTATCTTTTAGATTTAACTCTTAGTTAAATAGTTTAACTTTTACCATGTCTTCTTGTATTCTTACTCTATATGGTTAATAAACGTACTATAAAATTACAATAGGACCTCAAGTGGCTCATTAATGACATATATAATATTATTTAAGTCCTTTTTCCGAACCTTACATTTTTAAGAATGTTATATCATCCAACAATATTGTATTTGTTTTAAATATTAATTTATGTCAATTTTGACACTATTTGGTATTTTGTTTTTGTGAAAGTCATCCCAAGTTGTTTACATTGAAAACGATACATTTAATCATCCCTAACATGTCATATTCGCATATAAAATTCGTGTATTTCATAAAAACTTTGAAATTATATTTATTTTAATATTTATAATACCATTTATTTGATTCTTTTTTTAATAAGGTAAATACTGCATCATCATTGTATCATTAATAAATTTATATATTTAATGTCTAAAAATTATAAATAAAATAAAATTATGTAGGAAATATTTTTATCTTTATAATTAATATTTATAGTCGAATTTATCTTACGTGTAACACTATATTAAAATGTTTTAGTTATTAAACTTTGAATTTAACACTTTTAACTCTTCTTTGAATTAAATAATAATAAATGTCATAATCTAATTCAAGTGGACCAAAGAGGTTCATATTTTATTCTAAGGTTATTTTTGGTCGAATTACACTTAAAAAATAGAATTAATACATGTGTTAGGGTAATAATAACATCATTTTGACCCGTAATTACTCTATTTACTTTTAACCGTGGTAAATAAAAGTAAAAAGTTACTATTCACCAAAAATTATTTTCATATTATTGAACCAAATTTTACACCTTGATATTAATCATGTCTCTCATATTTTCTAAATTCCACTCACAGAAGCAGTAAAATTATGTTTTATATGAATTTTCAAATTCTCATAGGAGGTGGGTAAAAGACGGTGAAAAGTTCAATAAAATTTTTATATATCTAAACTTATTATAAAATGACTCCAATTAATTATATTGAACTTATATAGGTATTATGTATCTATTTGGACCTAAAATAAATTTAAATAAAATAAATAATTATTTAAATAAAAAGTTTGTTTTAACCAATAACTTAGTGTTTTTCACTATTTATAAAAAATTGAATGTTTTCAGAAAAATACCAAAAATTCACCCTAGGATAATTTAGATAATATGAATCCAAAAGTGACGCATATTTTACAAAATTAAAAACATAGAAGTTTAATTTATTAATTTAAATTTAATTCCCATTTTCAAAACCATAAGGCATATTTTTAAGAAATAATAACTATCAAAAGATTAACACTTGTTTATGTCCAATTTCAATGTAAAATTACTTACAATGGACAGAATTGGATTAAATGGTGAAAATATAATCTAACAATACTTTAAAATCAATCAAATTCATTATTTAACCCTATTAACTATTTCGATTAAAAAGTTGTTTTTAATTAAAATTTAGTAATTTTCACTATTCATCAAAATATGAAAGTTATCATAAAAGTACCCAAATTTTTTTGAAACTAAATTATTATGTCCCGATTCTAAAGAAGAAGTTTATTTTTTCAAATTGAATATATAAAAGTTTCAAATATTGTATTTTAAAAAGGTTCTCTATTAAAAGGCGGTAATATTGCATTTTTTGAAAAATACTTGTTTTATCTTAAAAAAATGAATTTGTTCCTATATTATGTATAATAAACTCATAATATTGATTCTAAAATTATAAGTATTATATAATGTTCAAAATTCAGTTAATACTATTCATAACCACTTTTGAACGGCTAGTTTGGTAAGTCATGGTGCGCTAGAACTCAGTGTTTCGTGTAGTGAAAGTTATTGAATTACTTTGAAGAAATAACGTACTATGAAATCTTGGGGTGTTACTATAAAAATGGAAATTTTAGACTGATACTCTATTTTCATACCACAATGATTCCACTAATATGAGATATTAATGGAACAAAGGTATATCTCATAGAAAACATCACATGCAAGAAAGGTTTTGAAGAAATACGTGATCAATCAAGATGCTCCATCAAAGAAACATCCATAATTTTTATCACATTAATAATTTAAGTCGCCAAATTTCAGGATTAAGATTTACTTAAACAAGGATAAAAAAGGGAATGAAAATGAGATAAGAGACAACATGAAAATAATTTCCTCAAACAAAACATTCCTAGAGAATAACAACCAATGTTATCCTTAGAACAATAGTGGAAGATGAATCAACTTGGGGTGTCACAATTAGAACACCAACACCCCAGTGAACGTATCCATATAATCAAGGCTCCATATTGGGTATGAATTAAACTAGTGAAATCACTTTTTCTATTTACCCAGGAATGTACCCAAGACATTCACTTTCCCAATCCATCAAAACAATATGAATAATAAGAATAACATCAATGTATAAATAAATGGGACCAGTAATTTTTGAAGATATAACTTCTCTAAGATAATAAAAAATTCACAAAGAGAGCTCAAGGAAATCCCAGAGAAAAATAAAAAAAAGGAATCTCACGAAAGGATTAACAATAAGGTGCCTCTGAGATTTAAAACTCCAACTATATTTTAGGCAAGGAAATTAACCAAAAAGAAACACACCCCCTAACTAGAAGAGACATGATTGAAAGTGATCTAATAAAAAAACATAAAACAATACACTTAAGGTTTTTAGGGGAAAATAATTTCAATAAAAATATAAAATTCCAATCAAGATGCATCAAAATTAAACTCATTTCAAACCAAAAAACCAAGAGTAAAAATGAAATTCCCAAGGAACAAATCGAAATTACCACTATATGGATAGTACAATACCAAAAAATAAATTTCTAATTAAAATACAAAAACATAATGTTTAAATAATTTTTTCAAACCCTTAAACAACCATGATGTTTCCCACTTTAAAATCCTTTTTCTAATTTAAGAAATCTAACAAAAAAATCATTTCAATTTTATTTTGAAATTTATTTTTTTATTTCCTTTTTAACTTTAATTTATTCATGTTTGTTTTTTCAATATAAAAATTCTATTTAAAAATCAATTTATAAACCAAGATTATCTATTTAGTATAATTTTAAATTTCCAAATACATGGTTCATTTCAACTTATCAATAAATATTTTATAAATATCAAACCCCACATAATTTTTTTTTACAATTTTATAAATCTCCTTTTTAAACCACTCCAAAATAAAAATCTTTTAACCAATTTTCAAATCATTTTAGAAATATTTTTTTTACTACTTTTTAAATAAATTTTTTTTAACATAAACAATAAAATTTTAAATTAAAACATATTTATTACAAAAATTTCATTTTTTCCTTTTAAAATCAATTATCCCCATGTAAAACCCCCTTATAAAATTTTAAAATACAAAAAATATTTCATTTTAAAACCAACAAACACAAGAAAAATGAAAATAAATTATAGTAATTTAAAAAATCAAGACTCACAATCTAACATCCCTTGGAAACTGAAGGTCCATAATGAGTAATAGATCATGACACTCTTCACACTCTAACCTCCCAAGTCCCGATAGTCTTATCTCAAAATTCTAGAAACACCCAACTAAAAAAGGGATGTTATGATACTATTTTTGTCAGAACAAATCTTAGTTGTCCCTCCCCCAAATTCCCAAACTAGATCATGATGTATTTGTGTCATGTTTTCAATCCCCTCAGGCTAGAAACTAGTTCCATAGTACCAAGGTGTAACTAGTGGTAAGAGTTTCTCCCAATAAGTAGTGTTATGAAATAGAATAAAAAAGTCTATACCCATCCATATGTTAGTAGATCATGATAAATCAAATAGAAAATAAAAAGTAGATATAAATAGATTTAAAAATAAACTCTCAACTCACCCTCCAAACTCCCTCACCTAGTGAGTATCAAGTCTCACTTTTACTTCCATATAAAAAATAAAACTACAATAAAGTAAATGAAAGTTTAAAAGGAATATTGTAACGACCTATATTTTCCATGTAATTTTTTAAAATATATGGAATTATTATGAGTCTCTAAAAATTGAAGGCGCGTGATTCAGAGGCACGGAGTGTCCAAAATGAATTTCTGAACTTTTCTTAAGGTGCATTCAGTAAACACGTGAGTGGCATTTTATAAATTCTGAACCGGTGTTCAGATTAAAAATACGAGGGAACCATAGAATCCACATCACTGGGATTCGCTCAGGGGAGACTTTACTTTGACCACAGTATGTCTGGAGAAAAAGTTATGTTTTGCAAATTTTTTAAGATAAATGAAATAAAATAATTTTATTATTATTTTTTCTTTCTTATCCCCCAGTGGAGAAGCAGTGTGTGGAGCCAACGATGTGTAGAGATATTAAATGGCTTCACCCTCTAATATAAGTAACAATAGCATTGAGGAAATTAAGAAGCATCCTAATTAATTATCCCCATTAATTCCCCACGTCGTTACTTACCCTCACCTTCTCCTATATATATGGAGTTTTGGGAGGGTTATCGGCACAGCTTCACCAAGAAATGAAGTGATGAAGGAGTTCCATGATGCTGAACCCTTAGAGGATGGAGCTGATCCTAGTGGGAGGTGATGGGTGACACCAAACCACGAACTGGAGGACAACGTACGAGCAACGTCATTGGAAGCCTGTTGTGGGAATGAAGAACACTGGCCCACCTTCAAGCACGAGCATTTATCCAATGATTTGTGGTAGGGGTTTTGATTCTTGTTTTAAATTCAAATGAATTTATTAAACCCCTTATCCTCCTTCTGGTTTATGAGCTAACATGGATGGTGCGGGCCTAACGAACTTGGCCCGGACTCTCCGCTACTTGGCTAATATTACGAACTCTATGGAAGACCGCTAGCATGACGACACTGACTGACTAAGAAAGAGGTCATGCGCCGACGCATTCTGCAAGATGAGGCTGTGGCATAGAGCCATTGCGGTCATCAAAGCAGCCAACACTGGCCGACCGTGGAGGTGGTGCGGCGCGCCTCCGCGCCCCGTTGGTGAGCAAAGGGCTGTGCCTCATCAACCGTGGTGAAAGGAGGAGGCTGCTGGCACATCGTCCAGCTATGGGAAGGGAGGGGGTGTGACTAGTGCACCATTGGAGAACATAAACTGTGACATAGTCGTGGTGGAGGCCAAACCCGTGCCTTCTGCAGGTTCCACAGTGACCAAGTGGTGCCCACACGGCGCCGTAGCTTCGGAAACCGAATGTCCTCGGCCCATTCAGGTGTTCGAGAGACTGCGGGGTCACACCCCCCGCGATGGCTAGTGAGGACCCCACAGCGGCCCACACTCCCACTTGGACCGGATAGCATCCTACCGCAGGCCAGACCGTTCTCCAACTCGGACCGGGCCACAACCTTTGTGGGTCGCCCCTTGTGGGCCGGGTCACCCTATACGGGCTTGGCCGCCCTTGCGGTCCGCCCTTTACGGGATGTCCCCCTTGAGGGACTGGCTGGACCTTGGCTTAGTGGTCCGATTTCACCGTGGCCCAACCCAGATTGGGTCGGGCCGGGTCAGTCTGATAGGGTCGGACCGGACCCAGGTCCCATTGGGCCCAGAAACTCTTAAAGGGACATATCTTGGGAATCAGGCATCCGTTTGATGAACTGTCTCCAGTGCTGGGACCCTTGGATCGAGACAATCCTTTTTTGTATACTCCACTTAAGTTTTGGAGATATCTGACGTATAACCGGGTTGGATGGAACCCGAATCCAACCGGGCCCGTAGAGCTAAAATGCTTATAACTCATAGACCGGGCATCCGATTGATGTGATTTATATTGCGTTAGAACCATTATGACAAGGTGGTCCTTTGATTTTTTTGGAGATTACTGGCAGTTGAGGTACGACCAATATCTCGAGTGACAGACTCTACGGAACATGAACGCACCGGGTGCGAGGAATCCAGTGGCTGGCAGTGAGGCGAAGGTTGGAGATAGATCATACGAAGGTTAGTACCGAGTGATATTGTATGGGTCAGAACCTAGATATACTATGTGGATTAGCACCTAATGGTTCTATGTGGATCATCACCTAGCTGTACTTTGTGGATCAGCACCTCGTGACCTGACGATAACCAGTGTTAGAGCAGCCCGTCGTTGTTCAGTGATATACTGATCCTGGGCGGATCATATCTTGTGTGGGTCATTTTAGGGGTTAGTTACCTATCGATCCTATATGGGTCAGACTCCATATGGTCAGCAGTAGTTCCTATTGATAGAATAAGATGATCTAGTTTTGCGACTATTCATATGTACTTATGTACTTCACTGAAAACCTGGTTTGAGATGGGACTCTAATTGAGCTATGTATATTGCTTTGTGCTTCATGATTGAGATCATGCTTTTTGGTTTTCTTTTTAGTAATTCTAAGATACCTTTGGGGGTCTTGGGGTCCCTACTGGGTATTGTTATACTCACTCCTACAAGGGATTCTCCTGCACCTTGTTGTGTCTTATGGAGGCGACGAGCAGCTGGGCTGAGGTTTGAGGGAGCTAGGACTGGGCGATACGCAGAGGAGACGAGCGGACATGGAGTTTTGAGAAGGATATCTGTACCTATGCTTTAGTTAGGATCCTCGGAGGATAACCTAGGAGATATTTTCCCTTTTTTAGTTGTATCATACCTTTCAGTTGTACTTTTACTTTTACAATTGGGCTTATATTCCACCCCCTTTACTTTCAGTACACTTTTACTATAGTAGATTACTTCACAGTTGCTTATTGTTGTGTTCTTAGACCATGTGTTTGCATACGTTTAAAGGTAATGCCTTCCCGTTTTAGGGAATATGACTTTCGATGCTAGTCTCCAGCCCCTGGCCTATGGAAGGCAGGCATGGCGTAGTCACAGAACAAGCCCCGGGGGATGGGTCGTGACAGAGTGGTATCAGAGGATTCAGTTCTACTAAAGAACTAAGAATCTGATATTTTGAATTTGGCGATAATGTTAAGTGTTATAAGTGTGGTTTTTATTTTAAGGAATCCAGTGTTGCTGCGGCGGCTGACGAATCCATACACCCGAACCCAGAATTCTGATTTCTGACTGAGTGTCTAAAAACACTAATTACGTGTGTTCTTGAAGAGTTTTTCCTTGTGATTTCTTTGAGTTTGCTCACCAGGTATAACTTATTGACTGTGGCACACCTGTATTATTTCAATATTCCTCTATGTAGATAGCCATCCAGGATTCCTGAGAGAGTATGTAATGATGGCCCATCGAGCGATGAGGCCTCAGTGCAGGTCCCTTTTACAGTGTTAGCACCTTTGGGTGGTGTACCAGAAAAACCACTACCCATAGGGAAGCTATTTCCAGCAACCCCACCAGCAGAGGGTGCACACCAATTGAGCGTGTTGCATGAGTTTCAGTGGTAATGGCCTCCAAGGTTCCGAGGTGAGACGGACCCACAGGTGGTTGAGGACTGGCTGGAGGCTGTGGCCAGAGTTTTCCACCTAGTTGGGACACTAGCCGACCTTATGGTGATCCTAGCAGCCAGTCTCTTCCCAGGAGTAGCTAGGAGATGGTGGAGCTTGAGGCTCCAATTACACGGTGAGGTGACCCTCATATGGGCAGACATCGAGGGCCTTTTCAGGGCAGAGTTCATCCTAGAGACCTTACTCTCTGTGCGTATACAGGGGTTGCTGCACTTATAGTAGGGCATCATGATAGTGGCCCAGTACTTAGCGAGGTTCACTGATATCTCCTGCTACTCCGCCAACATGGTACATGCCCCTTTCTTCTGGGCCCAGACCTTTGAGCAGGGTCTACGATTGTATATCGGAGCATCTATGGTATCGCTCAACATACCGACTCAGGATAGTGTGCTAAAGTGAGAACTTTTGGTGGAGAGATTCCTAGCTGAGTAGGCACCGACAACAAGAGACAACACCAGACGTCAGGTAGCAGAGTCATCTACAGCAGGTAGTGTACAGATAACACAGAGGTCCAAGTGGAACATACCGTCTGGTGGATGACCCATGGATACATGGTTGGAGGTGCGGTGCTCACGAGGTAGAGGAAGTCAGGCGAGGGATAAGTAGTGTTACACGTGCAGTGGGCAGGGGCACATGGCTCTCGACTGCCTGACCCACTGTACAAATGACCAACAGATGGTCGAGGGACCACCACGGTAGAGGTAGAGGTTTGAGTGAGGAGGTCTACAATGTGGCGAACGTGGCAGAAGAGATGGCCATGCAACAGGTGGTGGGAGGCGATTTGAGGCCCTACTACCACCACCGCCAAGTGGCCCACCCTGACCACAGGGAGTAGGTGGACAGGGACAAGCCTAGATCTAGGCAGTAGAGGCCTATGACCACAGAGCTCCGGAGATGAATAGAGGCACGATCTGTGTCTACTCCACCTTAGCTACAGTACTTATAGACATAGGTTCCAGTCACTCATTTATTTACACAACCCTCATTTGAAGCTCAGAGGTTTAGGTGGAGCCGTTGGCACAATACTTATGGCTAGAGACTCTTATGAGAGTGGATTCGATGATTTCACACTAGTGACGCAGTGTGAGCTTACTCTTAGAGATGAGATCTTGGGCTGGGATCACATAGTAGCGGCGTTGAGGCCTTACGACATCATCTTGGATATGAATTGGTTATCCATAGTCCATGCTCAGATTGACTGTATTAGGTGAAAATTATGGTGCGTCCGTGTATATGGGAGTGGGTTGTCCTTCACCGGTGAGAAGGGAACCTTTTCAGCATAGGATTGACTTTCCCAAAGGAGGGTGCAGATGATCACACATTAGTTGGCTATCCATACCCTCAGAGCAGTAAATGTTGACAGTCCGAGCTAACCTGTTGTGGTGGACCACTATGCCGATGTATTTCCTGATAATGTTCCAGAACTACCTCTATATAGAGAGGTAGACTTTTGTATCAACCAATACCCTGGGACAACACCGATATCTACACCATCATATAGGATGGCTCCTGCAGAGCTTCGTGAGTTATGGGTATAGTTGGAGGAATTACAGGAAAAGGGGTTCATAAGGCCCAGTGTTTCTCCAAGGGCAGTCCCGATTTTGTTTTCCAAGAAAGAAGATGAGAGTTTGAGACTCTGTGTGGACTATCAACACCTAAACTAGGTGACCGTTAAGAACAAGTATCCACTTACAAGGATTGATGATCTTTTTGATCAGCTGAAGGGAGCTCATTGGTTTTCGAAGATAGACATCAGATCAGGCTTTTATCAGCTCTGGATACGAGATGAGGATGTGTAGAAGATGACCTTCAGATGTCGGTATGGCCAGTATGAATTCTTGGTTATGCCTTTCGGCGTGACAAACTCCATAGAAGTGTTCAAGATAATCATGAACAAGATCTTTAATACATACCTCTATTGATTTTTGGTGGTGTTCATCAATGACATCTTTATATACTCAGCAACGGAGGAGAATCATGCCTATCATATGCAAATAGTTCTGGATAGACTCTGATAGAACCAAATTTATGTTAAGCTCTCGAAGTGCCAGTTCTGGATATGAAAGGTCCACTTTCAGGGACATGTTATCTCAAAGGCAAGAGCTATAGTGGATCCAGCGAAGATAGAGGCTGTACTTGCATGGGAGCCACCCGAGAGTGTGAAAGAGGTACAAAGTTTCCTAGGGTTGGATGGATACTTCTTGAAATTCGTTCCTGACTTTTCCAGAGATTTTACACCCTTGTCAGTGTTGACGTAGAAGGGGCAGCCCTTCGTGTGGAAAAAGAGATGCCATCAAAGTTTTCAGAAGCCGAGGCAGAGACTGAGGAGTGACCCCATATTTAGGATACCAGAAGAAGGCGTTGGTTATGTAGTCTACTGCGACGCATCAGGGACCAGACATGGGTGTGTCCTGATGCAGGAGAGAGCAGTGATCACCTATGGCTCGCGACAGCTGAGAAAAAATGTGTAGAACTACGCAACCCATGACCTGGAGTTAGTAGCAGTGGTATTTTCCTTGAATGTGTGATGACATTACTTGATGGGAGAAAGTTTTATAGTCTACTCTTATCACAAGAGTCTCAGGTATATATTCTATTAGAAGTACCTAAACCTGAGACATTGATGATGGATAGAGTTCCACCAAGACTGTGACTTTGAGATAGTCAATACTCCTAAGAAGGGGAATGTAGTAGTAGATGCCGTCAGCCGACGGTCTGGTTTGAAATTGCTGAGTGAGATGACAGAGCAGCTATCTGCGATGTAGATATACTTCATGGATAGAGATAGAGTAGCTTATATCTAGTCTATGACAGTCACTCTCACACTCCTTCACTGAGTCAGGGAGGTGAAACTTGGGGAAATTGACTGCGAGGCTCGACATGCTCAGATATCCTAAGGATAGGCACCTGACAGATTTTCTAAATGTGGGGATCACGCCATCCTCTTCAGAGGATGTACAATGGTACCAGTGGCACTATGGGAGGAGGTGTTGAGGGAGTTCCATATACCCCCTCTAGCGGTACATCCTAGTGCGGGAAAGATATACTAGGACCTATAGAGTTAGCACTGGTGGCTAGGGATGAATAAGGCAGTGGTAGAGTTTGTTTCACGATGCCTCATTTGTCAGTAAGTGAAGGTCAAGAATCAGGTTCCAGTAGGCTTAGCTCCACCACTGGAGGAGCCAGAGTCGAAGTGGGATGGAATCTCCATGGACTTTTTGATAGGGCTTACATCTATGTCATGGGGACATGATTCTATCTAGTTGATTGTTGACCGACTCACCAAGTTATCCCACTTTCTACCTATATGAAATCAAGGATTAGTAGAGGGATTGGGACACCTCTAGATACAAGAGATTGTGCGACTCCATGGAGATCCATCAGCGACTGTATCTGGCCATGACACATGTTTTACATCACGGCTATGCAAGGGATTATAGGAGGTGTTCGGGAATCAGCTACGTATGAGAACCACATTTCACCCACAGGCAGATGGTCAGATAGAGCAATCCATACAGACGCTTGAGGACATGCTTCCAGCATGCGTCCTTGATTTTGACAGCAATTGGTAAGATCACTTGCCCTTGGTGGAGTTCACATACAACAACAGTTATCACTCCACCATCGATATGGAACCATGGGAGGCCTTTTACGGTCGACCTTGCAGATCACCTCTATGCTAGTTAGACCTAGGGGAGTCATCACTTATGAGTCCAGAGTTGGTACGAGATACCACAAAGAAGGTTCTGATCATCCAGGTGCAGATGAAGACTACATAGAGTAGACAGAAGTCTTATGACTATATGATATGGAGACCTTTGGATTTCCAGGAGGGGGACCACATATTCTAGCGAGTAACTCCTTGATGGGGACTACAGAGATTTGGCCGAGGAAGTAAGTTATCAATGAGGTTTATCATTACTTTTAAGATACGTCAGAGGATATGTGAGGTGGAATACCAATTGGTACTTCCACTACAGTTGGTGAGGGTTCACAACATCTTCCACATATCACAACTGAGGAGATACGTGCATGACCCATCTCACATCATCAACCACAGTGAGCTGGACTTAAATGATGAGACGAAATTTATGGAAGTTCCTGTGGAGATTGAGGATTGACAGGAGCAAGTCCTTTGGGGGAGGTCAATACCCTTAGTGTGTGTTCCCAAGTATCATGGGAACCTCTAGGAGAGCACTTGGTAGCGGGAGGCCCAGATTCATGCTCAGTACCCCCATTTGTTCCCTTAGTCAATGTTGTGGCTTTTGGGGAGGAAAATCCCTATGGTGGAGATAATTTAAAGACCCATATTTTACATGTAATTTTTTTTAAAATTATATGGAATAATTAGGAGTCTATGAAAATTGACGGTGCATGATGCTGAGGCCTGGAGTTTTTGGAATGATTTTCTAAACATTTTTACGGTATGTTTAGTAAATGCATGAGCAATGTTTTCTAACATTTGAACCTGTGCTTGGATTAAAAAAATGAGAGAACCGTTGAATCCGCAACGCTAGGATATGCTTAAGGGAGACTTTACTTTGACCATAGTAGGTCTAGAGAAAAATTTATGTTTTGTGACTTTTTAAAAGAAACAAAATAATGTAATTTTAATATTTTATTTTCTTTCATATCCTCCAATGGAAAAGTCAAGTTTGAGGTCCGCGATGCGTCAAGTCATTAAATGGATTGACCATACAATCTAAGTAATAACAACTTTGGGTATATTAGAAAGCTTCCTAATTAATGAGACCCATTTATTCTCCACGCCATTACTTACCCTCCCACTCTCCTATATATATGGAGCTAGGGGAAGGGTATCAGCACAGCTTCGCCAAACAACGAAGTAATGAAGGAGTTCTGTGATGACGAACCTTTAGAGGATGGAGCCAATCCAAGAAGGAGATGACAGGTGACACCGAACCACGAACAAGAGGACGAAGTACGAGTGGTGTCGTTGGAAGCCTATTGCAGGAATGAAGAACACCGACCCACCGTCAAGCGCAAGCATTTCTCTGACGATTTGAGGTAGGGGTTTTGATTCTTGTTTTAAATTCAAATGAATTTATTAAACCCCTTATCCTCCCACTTTTTTATGAGCTAATGTGGAGGGTTCAATAATAACGAACCCAACCCAGACCCTCTGCTACTTTGCTAATCTTATGCCATCCATGGAAGACCACTAGCGTGGAGGCACTGACCGGCTACGAAGGAGGCTGTGCAACGATGCACGCCACAAGTGGAGGCCATGGCACAGAGCCGCGGTGATCATTAGAGTGGCCAAAACTGGCCGGTTGTAGAGTTGGTGCGGCGTGTCTTCGCATGCCACCGGTGAGCAAAGGGTCGCGGCTTGTTAGCCGCGGGGAACAGAGGAGGCGGCCGATACAACGGTCAACCACAGAAAGGGTGGCGGCGCGACAACCACGCTGCCGACGAGAGAGAGTATAGTGACCCAACCATTTCTTAAATTACTATTGCATCATTTTAAAGATAAAAAACATAATAGTATTACACATAGAGGATCCGATGGTTTAGTTTCTTAGTAAAACTAGGACCATACATAACAATTACAACATCGAGCATAATATTTTTTGTTCATTTCTTCTTCTCTAGCTTCTTATTGGCACTTAACGTCTCCTTAGTACAAGTAGCCACCTAAGGATATACATCAAAAGGGGAGATCTAGAAGCCCAGTAAGAGGATATATAAGAACAATAAAGCATGTTGTGATCATATTCATAACATAGGCAAATAATCATGAGAGGAAGCATTAATAATGGTCTTGAAATGTGGCGATGCATAAAAATAGAACATCATGTCTTAGTGGTTAAGTAACAAACATGATTTTGAACAAAGCTAGCATCTTGTTCACACATCATTTAAAATTTACTCATGAGATTAGTTACTTTACCCAATTCATTGGAGCATTGTATAATTCCGAGCACACCTGTCACATTAAAATATTCATATTGCGCTATATAATTCCGGGAGCACCCGTCACATCATAACATTATCATTTATCATGCATGGAAGAATAAAAATATAAAATAAATGAAAATAACTAACCCATGAAAAGGAATGGGTTTCATCTCATAAGGATACATTCATAAACTTTGGGTTCCCAAAAGAAAGAGGTAATAACATACTTGATACAAGAACCGTTAATCTTGAATGAGAAGTAAAAGGTATGTTCTTGAAAGAAGAGTTCTTTTGGAAAACATTTGGTTTGCTATAAATGCTAGTGACAAACATTTATATCCTAGAAAATTAAATACAATTATGAACAAAATATTTTTAAGGAGTAACCATATCAAAAAGTAGTGAAAGATGGAGAACTCGAAGGATGAAAGTTTGGTTCGAGAATTTCCCCTTACCTTGTATCTGAATGCTTTATTCTCTTTGATGTCTGATATAATGACATTATATTCATTAATTAGAAATTCCAGAACCTTTTATACATGAATAGGTGTCATTGTGTTATTTTATGGTCCTTTTTATGAGTTATAGAGTTTAAAAACATTGTTCAGGAATGTTTGTTGTTATGGTTTTCTTGAGAGTTTCACTTGTATTCATGAATTGAAGTTTGTGTAGAACATGGTTAAACATACAGAACATATATTAAATGTTATTAATGATATTGAAGAAGTTAAAATGATCTTATAATGAATTACATTGTATACCATGTGTATGAATCATTAGATAGGAATTTAATGATGATCATTTGGGTTAATTTGGGCGGTTTTTCAACCCCGACGAACATGTTTTGTTTACTAATCTAGTAATATGTACATAAGTTAGTTTCAGAACTTAATATAGGAAATAATACATATATAATATTCTGGTTCAACCATACAAATGGTTTTATGACCAGATCTGTAGGTATAAATGGAAAAAGAAAACATGTCGTTCTTGAAGGTGATTGATTAACACCTTACGAACAACATTTTCTTTTATAAACTAAAAGGAAGAGGAGAAGGGGGTTTGATGGTATAATATCCCATTAGTATCATAACATTACAGTATTTACCATACCATTTAGACAAATATAGGTTGGGATAAAATGAGAAAAGTACTTGAAGTTGAAAAGGAATTAAAGGAAAGAGGAAGAGAAATTACCTCTTGAATCCTCCTCTTGAGATCCTCCTTAAGAGACATAGGCTTGGTCTTTTGATGAGACCAGAAGCTCTTGGACGTGGGGGAGGGGCTAGGGAATATGATTTTGCAGAGTTTAGACAATTATGGAAGCTTTAGATATGTGGTTTGGCAAGGGGAGGGGGATGGGTTATTTATACATGAGGAGGGAGGTGTTTTTAGAATAAAATATTAAATAAAATAATATATCAAAAGTTGGAATAGAAATAGTAGTTTTATGACATCCTAAATCATATATTAATATAATATAATTATTTTTCGGCTTTAAATAATCTTTATAATTCCAATTCATTATTTTATTAATAGGAAAGTGAAAGAAAGAGAAAAAGAGACTTTAAGAAATCACAATTTGACTTTAGGCTTTGGAAAGTTCTTTTTAGGTTTAGAAATAGATTTTATTGTATTTAAAGGAAATATTTATAAAATTTAATAAAATTTTGCCGAACTTAAAGTTCTATAATGTTTATGTCATCATTACATCATTAATGATGCAATTTAGGATACACCGGTTATGTGAAAAAACTGTATTTTTACTATTCACCTGAAAATTGAAGTATTTCAGGAAAATCCCAAAATTTCACCCTAACTATTATTCTATGTGTAGAATCCAAAAATGAAGTAAATTTTTCAAAAATAATTTTCTAAATATTATTAATTTAATATTTAATTAAAATCATCATTTACTTGAAAAATACAGTTTTAAAAATTAAAACTGATTTTATAATGCTTTCAAAAATTACGTATGGTCTTATAAAATTATATAAAAACTATAAGACATATATTTTATAATTTAGGAACACATTTTAAGAAAATAAATTTTCTTTTAAATTAATTAATTGATTATAATTAATCATTTATGACTTAAAAAAATACAAAAACTTTTACTATAGTTAAATTGTCACTTTCTAAGATGCCTAAATTTTATTTAATTACTCATGGGTAAGGTTACTCTTATTTGGATGATTTAATATTAATATGGGTCATACTACTATTCATTAGGGTAGGTTACTATTCATAGGGGTAAGTTACTATTCACCAAAAAATTATGTTTTTCTTATTGGACCCCAAAAATCATCTTGAACACAACCGTGTATGTCAGATTTTCAAAATTTCAAACACAGAACTGACAAACTTATGTTTAAAGGTCACTTAGTACTTAGTAGTTCATTATGTTGTGTTTTCATGTGATTTAAGGACATAATTATAAGAAGGTAATTTTAATTGAAAAACATTGGGTCGTTACATTCCCCCCCCCTTATGAAATTTATCCCTCGAAATTTCACTTTACACAAATAGGTGAGGGTACTTCTCCTTCATCGCCTCCTCTGGTTCCCAAGTATCTTTTTCAAACTTGTGGTTCCTCCACAACACTTTTAAAAGGTGGGTTGTCTTGTTGCGTAGAACCTTATATCTCTGGTCCAGAATCTCTACTGGCTGCTCCTTATAAGAGAGATCATCTTCCAGTTGTACCACCTCCGAGTTTAGTATATGTAAGGGATCGGGTATGTACTTCCTCAGGAGTGATACGTGAACAACATCATGAACTTGATCCATATTTGGTGGAAGTTCAAGCCGATAGGCCACGAATCCTATACGGTCAAGGATTTCAAAGGGGCCAATGTACCTTTGGCATAACTTTCCTTTCTTCCCAAATCACATGACTCTATTCTATGGTGAAATTTGAAGGAAGCCATTATCTCCAACGTCGAACTCCAAATCCCTTCGACAGTTGTCAGCATAGCTCTTTTGCTGACTTTGAGTATCTTTGATGTGTTTCTGGATGACTTGAACCTTCTCTGTCATCTCTTCCACAAGATCGGGTCCAAGTAGCTTTCTTTCTCTAACTTCATCCCAATAGGTTGGAGTTATACATCGCTTTCCTTATAGAGCTTCATATGGAGCCATTTGAATACTCGAGTGGAAACTATTGTTCTATGAGAACTCAACCAATGGGAGATGTTGATCCCATACACCTTTGAATTCTAGTGAGAAAGCGCTTAGCATATCTTCAAGAATATGAATAGTTCTTTCATACTGGCCATCGGTTTGGGGGTGATAGGCCATGCTAAAATTTAATTCATTACTCGAAGCATGTTGAAGGCTCCTCCAGAATTTATATGTGAACCTTGGATCACTGTCAGAGACAATTGAGAGTGGAATACCATGAAGTCTCCTCACTTCCTTCACATATATCCTTGCAAGTTGGTCAAGTGATAGATCTTCCCAAACAATGATAAAATGGGCAGTCTTGGTGAGTCGATCAACTACAACCCATATCGCAATATTTCCCTTCGACGTCTTCGAGAGACCCTTGACAAAGTCCATAGTAACATTTTCCCATTTCCAGATGGGTATAGGCAATGGATGCATCATCTCTTTTGCCTTTTGTCACTCTTCTTTAACTTGATGACATACCAAGCATCTTGATATATATTCTGCAATATTCTTCTTCATGTTATCCCACCAGAAGTGTTCTCGGAGATCACGGTACATCTTGGTGCTACCAGGATGGATAGAGAATGTTGAGCTATGTGAATTGTCCAATATATCCTTCTTTATCTCGGGTGATGAACGCACACAAAGCCGTGTTCCAAACCAAATCACACCATCATCATCAATATAAAACTCATTCCGCTTCCCTTCCATTACCACATTCACCGTATTTTGTATGTCCACATCAACCCTTTGTGCCTATTTAATCTTCCCTTGGATAGATGGTTGCACAATCATTTGGGAAAGGTAGGATGTATCCCCTTACCTTATGATTTATAAATACATTATTTTCATATCCATAAAGATAGGGTCTTTCTCAATCCATAACATGGATAGAGTAGCAGGTTCTTTTCGGCTTAGGGAATCAGCTACCTTGTTCGCCTTTCCAGGATGGTAGTGAATAGAGCAATCGTAATCCTTGATTAGCTCTAACCATCTCCTTTGATGCATGTTGAGCTCCTTTTGTGTGAATATATACTTTAGACTCTTGTGACCGGTGTATATGTCACACTTCTCACCATAAAGGTAGTGCCGCTAGATTTTCAAGGGAAAAATCATGGCTGCCAGCTCTAGATCTTTGGTCGGGTAGTTCTACACATGGAGCTTCAACTGTCGTGAGGCATATTCTATCACATTATCATTTATCATGAGTACACAACCCAAGCCTTTCTTTGAAGCATCACTTTATATCACAAAACTTTCTCCACTTTTCGGTAGTATGAGTACAGGTGTAGTGATCAGCCTTCTCTTTAGCTCCTTGAAACTTCCCTCACATTCTTCCGTCCAGACATACTTTACCCCTTTCCTTGTTAACATAGTTAGCGGGCTTAACAATTGTGAGAAGATTCTCACAAAACACTGATATTACCCCGCTAATCCAAAAAAACTACGGATTTCGGTGACACTAGAGGGTCTGGGGAATTCTTCAATTGCCTTTGTTTTTGAAGGATCCATAGAAATTCCATCACTTGTGATCACATGTCCCAAGAACGTGACTTGTTTCATCCAAAATTCACACTTTCTCAACTTGGCATACAACTTCTCATTTCTCAATGTCACCAACACAAGCCTTAGATGTTATTCATGTTCCTCCTTAATCTTGGAGTAGATGAGAATATCATCAATAAACACTACAAAAAATTTGTCGAGGTAATGTCTAAATACACTATTCATCAAATCCATGAAGATTGCAGGGGCATTAGTAAGTCCGAAGGGAATCAATAGAAACTCATAGTGCCCATACCTTGTACAGAAGGCAGTATTATGAATATCCTCCTTCTTCACCTTTATCTGATGATATCCAGAATGAAGATCCACCTTTGAGAAGTATTGATCTCCTCTTAACTGATCGAACAAGTCGTCAATCCTTGGAAGTGGATATTTATTCATTTGGTGACCTTGTTGAGTTCCCGATAATAGATATACAGTCACATTGTTCCATCCTTCTTCTTCACAAAGAGCATTGGCGCACCCCAAGGTGATGCACTAGGGCATATGAACCCTTTGTCCAGATGCTCTTGCAGCTGCTTCTTTAACTCCTCCAGGTCGATAGAATCCATCCTATAGGGACAATTTGAGATAGGAGTAGTTTCAGGTATGAGTTCTATTGATAAATCTAACTCATGATCCAAGGGAATTACGGTTCACTCTTCAAGAAATACATAACTCTATTCCCTCATGATGGGGATTTCCGCAAGGTTGGCACCTTCCTTTGAGTCAACCATTTGGGAGAGGTATGATTCTTCATAGGGAATCAACACCCACACAGATGAAGGATTTTTCAAAGGAGATTCATGATGTTCCTTGAATTTGTAGAGGATCATGTGATGTTTCAGAATATGAAAATATATTTTCTTTTCCCAAAAGTTGATATTTGCTCTTATAATGAGAGTCAATCCATTCCCATTATAGTGTTGAATTCCACAGAGGGAAATATTATGAGATTTGATGGAAGAATCCTCCCACATACGCCAATAGGAGAAGAGTCAAACACTTGGGTTGAAATGATTGTACCACTTGGTGTTTTTACCCGTATCTTTACTTCAAGGTTTTGGGGCTTCGATTCTATAGTTCTAGAAAACTTTAAAAATATAAAGGAATGTGTAGAACCAGAATCAAATAATACTTTTTCCATTCTTGAGTGAATAAGAAGTGTACCTTGTACGACTTCATTATCTTACTCCACATCTGCAGTAGTGATGGCATAAGACTTCCCATGTTCCTTTGGCTTTGGTGGCTCCTAATGCTGATTACCCTTGAGAACTCGAGGTTTAGTGCACTAGCTTGCATAGTTCCCTAACTCCATACAGTTGTAGCATTCAACCATGAATGATTCTATCCTTGCTTCTTCTATAGTCTTCTTCTTTTTTACATCTTTCTGACACTCTTGAGCAAGGTATCTTTCTTTCCCACACTTGAAGCATTTCCCCATCCCTTTGAGGTAGTTCCCATGGGGCAACTTCCCACATTTTTGGCATGGGGGTCATTGATTTTTCTTCCCACCTTTTTCATTAGATCCACTGACTTGAAACTCCATCTTTCGTTTCTTATCACCATAACCATGGGAACATTCTCAAAAATCTATCTCCACTTTGAGAGCACACCGAACAACTTCTTCATAACTCCCAAAGTCTCTAATTTTAAGAGCCTTTCGAAGGTGTGGTTTTAATCCACTAAATAATCTATCAATTTTTCTATCATCGTTGATAACAAAACCTGAAGCATACCATGAAAGCCTTGTGAAATTTTATTTATAGGTTGTGAAAGATTCTCCTTCTTTTTTCTTGAGCTCTATGAATTATCTCTCAATCTTTGTACAAAGATTTCGTCGTAAATACTTATTAAGAAACATGATCTTAAACTCTTCCCATTCCATTTATTCAATTTCCTACCTTGGCTTGGTGTTCTTAATCAAAGCCCACCATTGATGAGTCTCTCCATCTATACGATAAACGGCTAGTGTCACCTTCTCCATCTCAGAACAGTGAAGAGAAGAAAAGATCTTCTCTATGGAGTTGACCCACTGTTCTGTAACTAGTGGATCAGAAGATCCACTAAACGTCGGTGGTAGTTGACACATAAAAAATTTGATAGCCAATTTAACTCTCTATTTAGTGAAGGAGGACGTTCCTCATTATTATGGTTATTCTTCATAACTTGAGATAATTTTTTAAGCATCTATATGAAGTTTTAAACTCCACCTCCCAAATTATTGGGGATGTCATTTGGTGAATTGTTGCATTATCCATCACATGAGTTGTTGGCCTAGTTTCTCCTGGTTCCCACAATTTTCTAAAATAGAAAATGTTAGAACAAAAAATAAGTCCACAAGTCATAAATAACTTATTCATTTAAACAAATCATAACATATAGGATCCCTATGTAAAGATTCTTGTGTGTATATTTGTACTTAAACTCATGATATAGGTTTTCTCTAGGGTTCACTAATCTTAATTCCCAAATTTAACTAAACATTTCCTCTAACACCAACTATAGCGACCCAACCATTTATTACATTACTATTACATCATTTAAAATATAAGAAACATAATATTATTACACATAGAATATCTGATGGTTTACTGTCTTGGGAAACCTTGGAACATACAAAACAATTACAACATCGAGCATACACTTTTTTGTTTATTTATTCTTCTCTAGCATCGTATTGGCATTTGACCTCTCCTTAGTACATGTATCCACCTGAGGATATACATCAAAAGGGGTGAGATAGAATCCCATTAAGAGGATAGATAAGAACAATATAGCATGTGGTGATCATATTCATAACATAGGAAAAGAATCATGAGAGGAAGCATTAATAAGGAACTTGAAATGTGGAAATGCATAAAAATGAAACATCAAGTCTTAGTGGTTAACTAACACACATGATTGTGAAAAAATCTAGAATCTTGTTCACAAATAATTTCACATTTACTCATGAGATTCATCACTTTACCCAATACATTGGAGCACTGTATAATTCCGGGCGCACCTGTCACATTTAAACATTCATATTGCGCTATATAATTCCGAGTGTACCCATAATATCATAACATTATCATTTATAATGCATGACAAAATGAACATATAACATAATTGAACATAAATAACCCATATAAAGGAATGAGTTTCATCTCATAAGGACACATTCATAAACTTTGGGTTCCCAAAAGCAAGAGGGAATAACATTCTTGATACAAGAATCGTCAATCATGAATGAGAAGTAAAAGGTGTGTTCTTGAAAGAAGAGTTCGTTTGAAAAACATTTGGTTTGTCATAAATGCCAGTGACAAACATTTATATTCCAGAAAATGATATGCAATAATGAAAAAAAGATTTTTAAGGAGTAACCATATCAAAAAGGAGTGAAAGAGGGAGAACCCAAAGGATGAATGTTGGGTTTGAGAATTTCCCCTTACCTTATATCTGAACACTTCCTTTGCTTTAATGTCATGTATTTTCACGAACCAACCAGCGTTGACCTTGAACCGATCACTCGAGCCGGTTCGAGAAATGACCCAAGAGGCGTTCCCGATCCTCCCGGGTTGGTGACAAGCTTCAGGGCATCATTAGAGGACAAGTGGGAATGATTTTTCCCAAAAAAATAAATAAAGAAGCGGAAAAGTAGAAAAATGCCAAATAAATAAATGACCCTAAAAAGAAAGAACGACCAACAAGACACACTAACCTGGTCTCGACCAAAACTCCTTGTGACTCTAAGATTCGCTCACCAGTCCACTACCAACTCTCGCCCACGGTGAGCAAGCTCGAACCAAACTTGCAGCAAAGTTAAAAATAGGAAAAAACTATGGCTGTGAGTATTAAAACTCAGTAGGCGTGCCCAAAAAACTGTTCCCAATGCACTACCTTTAAATTTAGAATTTACCAATTTCAGGTTTGAACTAAATTATATAAAATATTAGTTTCCACACAAACTTTCATTTCAAGATAAGTATCAGTCCATTTCCATTTTTAATTTAAAAATAAGTTTAATGTTTGAAAAGAATATGTATATTTATTTTTAAAACATTATCTACAAACCATTTAGAAATACAAACTTCAGCAATTAGCCAAAAAGGAAAAATCACACATAATACACAACACACACCAAGGGAAATGGAAAGAGTGGCACACAGGGGTCAGCAACCGAACTAGACCTCTCAATCGTCCGCCACATACAAATAAACACTAAAGGAAACATGGGTCATGCCAAGGAGATCATGAAAAATCCAGAACGTACTATACATGTGACTCATCCTAAAAGAATTACCTAACTGGATGATGTCATAATTTCCTAACGCTCGGTATAGACCTTCATGGCTTAACCGAGGGGCCCAATCCCCATAGCAGCAACAAATCAGTATTCCCCTACTCTGGGGCCACTATCCAGTGCGTAATCTAAACTAGTGTAGCAATCATTCTCAGAATACTCACTCACTATGCCAGGTTACCATGTCAACACATGCAATAAAAAGGGGTGCCTTCACAATGTAAATCAATCAGTCATGAGGAAAAAATATCACACACAAATCATGAAATTAACACACACCAACGATCACCCCTGAGTAACCCCAATGTGAGTTTTTCCAAAATTATTTATTTTATTAATGTACCAGACGAGCCTTCACCAAATTTAAAGAAAAACCTCATTTCTCAAGAAAACCCAAAACACTTGTTCAGAAGAAATCATTTATCTTTAAAACCAGAACTAAATTTGAAATTCCATGAATTGTGTTTAAAGGCCAAACTGGAAATATATCACTACTTGGTGTCCGTTAATCATGAAAATATTTCAAGGGTCGTGTATAAAATAAACAGCTCTTTTTACACAAAATAATCATTTAAAAATTAATTATCTTTTATTTTTTTCTATTTATTAAAATTAATAAAACATCAATCTATTAATAAATTCTATATTTAAAGGTGAGTGTAGTGGGGTAACTGGCTCGATTTGCAGCACGAACATGACAACACGACACGCCTCGCATAAGCGTGCAGGCACGCACAATCCAAAGATCATAGTATCACAATTATCCTCATCGACATGCTGCAACAACCGCACAAACAACTAAAAACACATAAACATGGACTTAAAACAACCCTATTGAAAAAACAACGCAAAAAGGATAAGTTCGACATGTTTTCAAAACGTAAATTCCACCACAACAATTAATCACAAAAATATGCCAAATTAACAATTTAGGTGAAATAATTAACCAAATAAAAATTCTTTATAATATCACATAATTTATTCTAAAAATAAATATACTCAAAACAAAAAGTAATTAATTAATATTAAATGAACTTAATTCATAAAAGAGTTTGAGTACCTCTAAATTTGAAGGGGCATAGGTCGGTGTGGAATGCGCCCGATTAGCGTAGTCGTGTGATAATCAGAAAGCAGCGACACACACTAGCATGGGCTGGCCGGACAGTGGGTGTGAAGCATGGGCACACAATAGGGTGAAAATGAGCTGGACGGAAAAGTGGAAGCCTGAGGCGGACAACGGGCTGTCAAGGCTAGAAAAAGGAGGGTTGAGACCAATTTCAAGGGAAAGGGGTGTGCGGGTGCTGCAGGATAGTGGACCAACAGGAGGTCGGTGCTGGATGGTCAGGGCATGCGGTGTAGGCAGGCTGTGAGCAGAGGAGCGGGCCGAGGGAAATCAGGGGGGAGGATTTTGTACGGGAATCCGACTATAGGGCAGGGGAGCGGGTCATGTGGTGCTGGTACAGAGAGGTGGAGCAGGCTCCTGGTGAGAGGCGGAGCCGCTGATATGTTGGTGCGGCTCACCAGGGAGGGCATGCTGGAGTGGGTTGCTGTAGCCAGTCATAGGTTCTGGTGGGAGGCAGGCAGAGGAGAGGGTGTTGGGGCGAGCTGGTGTTGTGCGGGTTGGGTGTACGCTGAAGCGGGTTAGGAGGAAGGCGGAGGAGAGGTGCTGTCATAGGGAAGCTGGGCGGAGGCCGTGTGGGTGTCAGGCTGCAGGTTGTGCGTGTCGGCCAAAGGCAACAGGAGGGGGCGCGGCGAGGGGCGATCTGGTAGGGTGGCGCGGGACCTGGCCAACAGGCAGGACGTCACTCTACTGGGGCACGATGGCTGGGGAACGAACCAGGGGGGCAAGTTCCTCTGGGTAAGGAGGAAGAAGAACAAGGGGAGGGGGGGGGGGGGGGCAGCTACTTGGAAAAACAAAAAGAAATAAGAAAAAAAACGTAAAAGAAAAAGGAAGATGAAAAATAAAAGGGAAAAAAAGATAAATAATAATAATATCACTATTAATACTATTAATAATAATATTATTATTAATAAAAATAATATTAATAACTTTAATAAAAACATAACATTGATAAACAATTCATTTAATAATAAAAATCCATTAATAAAAATAATAATAATAATCATAATTATAATAATAATAATTACATTAATAATAAAATAATAATAACAAAATGAATTCATATCTTTTTAATAATAATAATATTAAGAAGAGGACATGTCATTGCATTGGTGAAGCCGCGAGGGGTCTCCAAAATGTGCTCTGCCCATGTACTGAGCGATGTCCACTCAAAAGCATGAGTTTTTTTGACAAAACGTAAAAATATTGTTCGCGGTTCAACCTGAACCTCGAAAAAAAATTTTAAAATGAAGAAAATAATAAAATAAATATTACGAATTGGTCGAGGCATGACCATTCACCCCACCACAATGCTTCCTGTCCCTGAGAAGCCACAACAAGACCTAGACACAAGAAGAAACTCCTTACGTGTCACTCATCCCCAAAAGTTTAAGCTCCTCCAATTAATCATTCAACTTATCCTCAAAACACGAACACTTTAAATACCACCAAAACAAAACTATGATACCGACATGGGGAGGCCCGAACAGACTCCCCACCATAGGAAACACGCCAAACTGAGTTCAAAAGGATCTACGATGGGTCTCCCCACAATTATGACTGGCGAAACTAACTGAACTTGAAAACTATCCGCACAGACCAAAAACCCCACCATAACGGTAGTGGAGGGAAGGGACTAACCAAAAGAGCATCGAAACTATCATCACCACTACCTCAACGATGACACACCCTCAGAAGAACACAAACTATACCACACTAAGGATTAAAATTAAACCAAAGACCTTATTCACTGCTGGGGTTAACCTGACTACGCGCTAGCTTCACTCCGAGACCTATAGCTGGAGCCCTGTTGATTAAAGAATCTCCCGCCTTGCAGTCATGCTTCAATATTTCCCTAACATAACACATGAACCAAAGTTTTTACCAATGCAAGTCCATTAAAAAAATTTTCAAATAGGTTCAGCCACAACCATTCTTACAAATAAAAGAAAAAAAAACACCCCAAAACGGTAGGTGATGACATCTACATCAAAAGAACACCACAAATAGAAAACATCAAACTAATCCACAAGCATTGCCCTACTCTTGGTGAAGAGATGAGGTGACCTTTGACGAGCCATGTCTGGCTTCAGCATGCTTCTTGGAAACACCACTATGGAATCGCTGTAAGTGACCCAGACGTCCACAGGTGTGGCAGGGTTTCGAAGTATTCAGGCACATCAGCCTCTTGTGCCCCCGCTTACCGCAGTGGTGATAGATTAAGGCATTGTGCTATGAGGAAGATGATTGAAAGTCTAAAGGCCAATCGATTCCTCTACCAGTTCCACCACCATCATGTTTCTTCCCATTCTTCATATCGCTATATTTTGCACTGCTTCCCAAAGTCAGAGGAGGAATTGTCACCTCATGTCCTCCTGCTAACTCAGCTTCGATGAGGAAAGCTTGTCTCACCACATCAGGGAAAGTGATCACGTTGAATTCTCCTACCTTCTACTATATCTCATGACGTAATAGAAACTCAAAATGTTGAGCTTTCATGAGATCATTTCCAACATACCCCAGTTCATACGGAGCCAGGTCCAGGAAACGACGAATTAATTCCAACACCGATCTGACACCTTGCTGGAGACCGCACAACTCCATCCTCTTCCTCAGCTTTGTCACTTCAGAGAAGTATTGTTGGATGAATGACGACTTGAAGAACTCCCAAATGAGATCTTTCTAAGTTTTATTCTGAGACACGAACTTCCACCACTTCCAAGATGGACCTTCAACCATAAAGGTATCCAACTTCACCTTTAACGACTCAGGAAACCCTATGAAACTGAATTTCCTCTCAATATTCCGTAACCACTCCTCTGCCTCAAGAGGATCTTCCTCCTCGGTCACGTGGGTAGGCCCTAGGGTGGGGCCCACGTGTCTGTGGGGAAACTGGTGGGTGGGGCCCAATTGTAACATTTGGTATCAAAGGGAGGTCATACCCAGCCTTAAGTGCACTGCACTACCTAGGTTGAGATGTAGGGCCCACAATAAGGACATTGTGCTCTAAAGGGGGGGGGGGGGGGTTGATTGTAACACCCCCAAATGATAAAGGGTTAAATGATTAAATGATATGATTCATGTCAACAAGGTCCACCATCCTTTTCAGGAGCCTGTCTGATTAGAAATCCATAGTTAAACATGCTTGGTCTGGAGTAGAAATCAGGATGGGTGACCTTTTGGGATGTTTCCCAGGGTGTGTGTGAGTGAGGAAAAAACACATTGAAAGAACATGTGTTGGCCTGTGGGGATAGTAATTAGTCTGATAAGTGACCCTAGCGAGTAATATCCTATGGTATGCTGGGAAGGCAACCAATGTATTACAAGAGACCTATGGGGTCAGATGATAAGGGTCATGACCCGAGGAGGCGGGCCGTGACATGTATAATGACTTTATATTCATTAATTAGAAATTAAAAAACCTTTAATCTATGGATAGTGGTCATTATGTTATTTTACGGGCCTTTTGATGAGTTATAGAGTTTAAAAATATTGTTCGGGAATGTTCATTCGTATGGTTTTCTTGAGTGTTTCACATATATTCATGAATTGAAGTTTGTGTAGAACATGGGTAATCATACAAAACATATATTACATGTTATTAATGATATTACAGAAGTTAAAATAATCTTATAATGAATTACATTGTATACCATGTGTATGAATCATTAGATAGGAATTTAATGATGAACGTTTGGGTTAATTTGGGCAGTTTTTTGACCACAACGAACTTGTTTTGTTTACTCATCTAGTAATATGTACATTAGTTAGTTACAGAACATAATATAGGAAATAATACATATATAATATTCTGGTTCAACCATAAAAATGGTTTCAAGACCAGATCTGTTGGTATAAATGAAAAAATAAAACATGTTGTTCTTGAAGGTGATAGATTAACACCTTACGAACAACGTTTTCTTTTATAAAATAAAAGGAAGAGGAGAAGGGGGTTGGATGGTATAATATCCCATTATTATCATAACATTCCTCTATATGTGTGATTCTAGATTTACTCTACCATTTGGACAATGATTGGTTGGGAGAGAATAAGGAAAGGACTTGAAATTGAAAAGGAATTAAAGGAAAGAGGAAGAGAAATTACCTCTTGAATCCTCTTCTTGAGATCCTCCTTAAGGGACCTAGGCTTGGTATTTTGATGATACCAAAAGATCTTGGACATGGGAGAGGGGATAGGTAAGATTTTTGGGCTGATTTTAGACAATTCTTGAAGCTTGAGAGATGTGGTTTGGCAAGGGTAGGAGGAGGGGTTATTTATACATGAGGAGGGAGGTGTTTTTAGAATAAAATATCAAATAAAATAAAATATCAAAAGTTAGACTTGTAATAGTAGTTTTTTGACATCTTAAATTATATATTAATATTATATAATTTATTTTAGGCTTTAAATCATCTTTATAATTCAAATTCATTAATTTATTAAAAGTAAAGTGAAAGAAAGAGAAAAAGACATTTTAAGAAATCACCTTTTGACTTTAGGCTTTGGAAAGTTCTTTTTATGTTTCGAAATTGATTTTATTGTATTTTAAGGAAAAATTTATGAAGTTTAATATAATTTGGGCGAACCTAAAGTTCTAAAATTCTTATTTCATCATTTCATCATTAATGATGCATTTTAGGATACACCGGTTATGTGAAAAAACTGTATTTTTAGTATTCACCCGAAAATTGAAGTATTTTAGAAAAATCACAAAATTTCACCCTAACCATTTTTTGATGTGTAGAATCCAAAAATGAAGTGAAATTTTTAAAAATAATTTTCTAAATATGATTAATTTAATATTTAATTAAAATCATAATTTACTTGAAAAATGCAGTTTTTAAAATTAAAACTGATTTTATAATGCTTTCAAAAATTATCTAGGGTCTTATAAAATAATCTAAAAACTATAAGACATATATTTTATAATTTATGAACACATTTTAGGAAAATAAATTTTCTTTTAAATTAATTAATTAATTATATTTAATCCTTTATGACTTATAAAAATACCAAAACCTTTACTATAGTTAAATTGTCACTTTCTAAGATGCCTAAATTTTATTTAATTTTTAATGTTTAAGGTTACTCTTATTTGGATGATTGAATATTCATAAGGGCCATACTACTATTCATAAATGCAGGATTCTATTCATTGGGGTAGGTTACTATTCACTAAAATATTATGTTTTTCTTATTAGATCCCAAAAATCATCTGGAACATAACCGTGTATGTCATATTTTCAAAATTCCAAACACAGAAGTGACAAACTTATGTTTAAAGGTTACTTAGCACTTAGTAGTTCATTATGTTGTGTTTTCATGTTATTTAATGACATAATTAGAAGAAGGTAATTTTCATTGAAAAACTTTGGGTCGTTACAGAGAGGTGGTGCGACCAGCACGCCGCCCGCGAACAGAAGTTGCAGCCGAAGCCGCAGCGGAGGCCAAACCCACACCTCCGGTGGGTTCCATGGCAACAGAGCAGTGCCCATGTGGTGTCACCACTTCACAAACCGAACATCCTCTAGGCCGTTCGGGAGTTTGGGAGATCGGTGGCTCATACCCCCCGTGCGGGCTAGGGCAGACCCCACAGTGGGCCGTGCTCCTCCTTGGACCGGGCTGCTGCCCTTGAAAGCCACCGCCTTTGTGGGCATACCCCCTTACAATCTAGAATGGACCTCAACCCAGCAGGCCGAGTCCGCTGCGGCCTAGCCTAGATCGGGTCGGGTCGGGTCACTCTGACAAGGTCGAACAGGAACTGGGCCCAACCGGACCCAGAAACTCTTAAAGGGCCATATCTTGAGAACCAGACATCTGTTTGATGAACCGTCTATGGTTCTGGGACCCTTAGTTCAATAAAATCCTTAGTATACTCCACATGAGTTTGGGAGACAATTGGCATATGACCGGGTTGGATCGAACCTGAATCCAACCGAGCGCTTACAGCTAAAATGCTTATAACTCACAGACTGGGCGTTCGATTGATGCACCGTCTATCGCGTTGGAACCCTTAAGACAAAGATATTATTTGGGTTACTTATTTTTAGAGATTATTATTTGTTGATGTATGACCGATATCTCGAGTTAAAGACTCTATGGAACTCAAGCACACTGGGTGTGAGGAATCCAGTGGCTGGCAGTGAGGCATATGCTGGAGAAATATCTTACAAAGGTTAGTACTGAGTGATCCTATGTGGGTCAGAACCTAGAGGTCATGTGTGGATTAGAACCTTGTGGTCCTGTGTGGATCAACACCTAGCAGTCCTTTCTGGATCAGCACTTGGAGGTCCTGTGTGGATCAACACCTCACAACCTGACGAGGACTAGCCTTAGAGCCTCCCATCATGGTCCATCGATATACCGATCATGTGTTAGTCA
Organism: Viscum album; assembly: GCA_963277665.1. NCBI lineage: Eukaryota > Viridiplantae > Streptophyta > Magnoliopsida > Santalales > Viscaceae > Viscum > Viscum album. The sequence goes on from OY728152.1 coordinate 2,106,844,857, forward strand.
TTACAAGGGTTAGTTACCTATCTATACTGTATGGGATAAACTCTGTATGGTCAGAAGTAGTTCCACTTGACATAATAAGATGATCTATCTTTGCGACTAATCATCTGTACTTCTATACTTCCCTGAAAACCTGGTTTGAGCTAGGACTCTAATTGAGCTGTGTCTATTGCTTTGTGCTTCGTGATTGAGATCATGCTTTGTGGTTTTCTTTTGAGAAATTATGAGAGACCTTCGGGGGTCATGGGGTCCCTACCAGGTATTGTTATACCCACCCCTATATGGGCTTCACCCACACCTTGTTGTGTCTTGTGCAGACAACGAGCAGTTGGGATGAGGTTTGAGGGAGCCAGGACTAGGATGTATGCTGAGGAGACGAGAGAATGTGGAGTGCTGAGGAGGAGACCTCTACCTACCCTTCAGGTAGGATCCTCAAAGGATGACCAATGAGCTGTTTTCCTTTTTCAGTTGTATCGTACCTTTATTTGTACTTGTACTTTTACAGTTGGCCTTGTATTTTGGACCCTTTACATTCAGTACACTTTTACTACAACAGTTTACATCACAGTTGCTTCTTGTTGTGTTCTCAGACTGTGTGTTTGTAATGGTTTAAAGGTAATGCCTTCCCGTTTTATAGAATATTCCTTTTAGTGCTAGTACCCAACCCATGTCCTAGGGAAGGCCGACTTGGGGTAGTCACGGCATGAGACCTGGGGGACGGGTTGTGATAACTATTTGAATATATTAAATCATTTAAAGGGGCACACATAATAAATTATATTAAAATAAAAATTAGTACTACCAAATCATTTAACATAAATAGTTGCCTGATGCAATAAATAATTCTAATATAAATACTGAAATACATCATGTGAATTTAAAAGTCACCATCCAGAACCAAAACCTTAATGCCCCAAGAGAGGTAATGAAAGAACTACAACCTAAAATGACGATAGGAATGAGAAATAGAGCTCAGTAGGTATTTTAACGAAAACCATATCCCATTTTTGTATCCTAAAATAAAATTGACTGTGGGAATTATAAGATATCGCAATGGATCTATAACAATTGTTTTTAAAAATGTTAGTATAAGACACCTATAAAAATAGTTTTTAAAAACTGTTGGTATATTCATATCCTATAACAATGGGTTTTTAAAAAAATTGGTATATTATTCCCCCATCACCAATGTTGTGATCCTCACTCCCCCTCCTTCCATTGTGAATTCGTCTCCACTTTGATAGTAATATCCCACCCCTATGATTCTCTTAACTATTCATCCATCCCTCCCAATTATTGTAATGATTTTCTAGTGGAATTGTCATGATATGTTGTTTACTTTCTCCTTATATCTTATTGACTCTATTATTTCTTCATTTTCAGGCCTACATTAAAATGGTTCCTAGGGTTTTATGTTTTATGAATTATATTGGGGTTTTTTTATATTTAGAGAATATAAATATAAAAAAGGAACATTATTTGTTTCTATTAGAGGAATAATAGTAGATTTCATTTTATTCCATATTGTTTAATTAATTATGAATGGTTAAATTAATTTATCTATTTTTTCTTATAGATTACATTCTCATGTGCATTTTGTAATTATTTGTGAACTAAAACTTTATATTTTACAAATAAGTCTTGGATATTGAATTTTCTAGTGAATTTTGTTATTAATTATGAATTATAATATTATATTAGCGTTTTGAGAAATATGAAATGATTATAGGTTGAATCATCAAGGAATTCATTCTATTTTTCTATTATTTTATCCTATTTATTTTTCACTTTCATTCTCTAGATTGTAATGACCTAAAATAGAATATAATTACAATGTGTTTGGTTATGAATCATCATAAATATTTGAAATATTATTTTATATAAGCTAATTTTATGAATGTGGTGTACTTATATTAAAATTGTAGTTTTGATAGATTTATTTCAAGGATAATTTTAATTTATTTATTATCTATATGGGATTTAAAGGCCCATTTTGAAAATACTTAATTATTTATATTAAATGACATGATTGAAATATTATGTGTAAAACAAGTTTAAATGTTACATTATTTTATAGTTTACATATAAACTATAAAATCATGTTATTTTCAAGCCAATTGATGTTAAAAAAGGATATTTTAGAACATATATTCAGACTTATCACTTTATAAAAAATATAAATATTCATAACATTAAAAAAGTTTGAAATATAAAATTGAGATTTAGAAAACAAATGTTGACAAAAAAATTTATTGAATAATGAATTCCCTAAGAAAGCATTTTAGAAAGAAACAATTCCAAAAATTTTTATCTTATGAAAGACTAAATTATTATTCATGTTTTATGAAAATAAAAACTGAAGACACAAGGAAGCCAAAAAATAACCTCGAACACCGGGATGTCCATGGAATCCTAAATGATTAAAAATAGTATTAAAAAGGAGAAATTTCATATTTAAATTTAAATTTTAGATTTAAGGAAAATATATAGGGGGATCATTCTTGAGGAAAAAAATTAAAAAAAATTATACACTTTAACCAGTATAGGGTGTTATATAATGGACTTAAATTATGAAATAATTTGATATTTAAAAAAAATTACATCCTAATTGGATTCATGTCTACACTAGCTTTATTTGAAAATTTTTGGTTTAACTAAATTTTTATTTTTTTTTATAGTGGCTTAATTTCAAGTAGAGATACATTCTTTAATGTGAGAGGCATAGATATAGAACTTCTTTTAGTAGACTACTCCACTAGACTCCACCTATTACATCTTATAGTTATTTTTTCTTTTTTCTAATTTGGTATTAATGAAGGATGATATTTCTTGAGTTTCTTAGAACTCTATAGAGAACTATTCTAAATGAAGTTATGGGACATGAGTAATGTAACCTAAAACATAGTCTATGGTCAAATAAAATAAATAATATATACAGATTATTCTAAACTACCATGCTTAATCATGATAAAATATACATATTTTTCATGAAGAAATAATTTTAACCTAAAATTATGTATAAATTATTTCATATTTCATAGATTTTACTTTTTCTGGATCACTAAATCAATGTATCGATCATATAATATTCGATCACAAATTCTACTTTTGGATAACTATAATTATTATTTTAGGACTTCTATATTAAAATAGCTGTTCATATTATATTATTAGACATGTTTTTCTTACGTGAAATTTGGAATTATTTCATTATAATGTTATTAATGCATTCTCAGATATATATATATAAGTTATAATCTTCCATATTATTTAAAAAATATTTTTCATTTAAAAATTATTTATCGGTTAACAATTTGTTGTTTAAACTTTGAGTGTATACCCCTAAAACACCCATCCATGTGATACAATTTCATAATGATTTCCTATTTTTCAAAATTTCAAACATTACATTTCCCAATACTTTTTGGAACTAAAATAATTCTTTTCGTGACATATATTAACCATTATAATCAAATTTTAAGGCATCTACCTCATTCCATCACTCATTCGATTAAGAAACATTATAATTTTCATGGTATTTCATTTATTGGACATGTCATTTTTTCAACGCATTACTAAAATAAATTAAATTGAAATCCAATATCCATATTTAGGCATATTACACATAATTCAAAATTGAATGATAAATTTTTAATCCATGTGAGAACTAAACTAGTATATACAATCTACACATAATAAAATAAACTAGAAATAATCAATTTCAAAATATATACATGAACACATACACACACATACAAACTAAATATTCCATTAACCTAAAATTTCAATAGCCACTAATTACATTCAACCTAAATGTGATTTAAGAAGCACAATTTTAAAAAATATTTAACCTCAACAAATTTTAATTATCAAAACCATTGTCAATTATTTTTAAAAAATATAAAATTTTATTTAAGTTAAAATAAGAATACATTCATGAAATTATTAGATGATGAAACCTATACATTACATGAAAAATAAATTCTAGAAAATACATCACAACCAAACAAACCCTTATGACTAGAAACTTACCCCCTTTATAACTCTTTCCATAGAACAACATAAACACCACTTACATTTTCCAAAAACCTCCTACTAAAATAGTAAATTTTACATTAACAAAACCCTTTTAAATCATTTGATCCCAAATATAAACACCCAGAAATAATCAAAAACTATTTTAACTATAACTATATATATCCAAAACTAAATTATTTTTTAGGAAAAATTGAAATAAAATTATATATATAAATATATATGTATTTAATGTAATTTATTCTATTCAAACAAGTCCTTAATTAGAAAAGCTATAACTTTTTCAGTGAAAACATTTTGATAAACAAACAAACACATAATAAACTATATTAAAAATTAATTTATATGTTATTGACAATTAAATTAATGAATTTAAATGTATATGTTATTTAAAGTTAGTAGTTTTTAAGATTCTAAACCCTAAAAAACATTGGAATAAAAATTCATGTTCAATCTAGAATTCACCAATAATAAAAATAAATCCATTAATTTAAAATGGGAACCAATTAATAAATAATATTTTAAGATAAATAATCATTGTCAAAGAATAAATAGTATAAAAATAATTTTTTTAATTTTATCATTAAACCAATTAAACCAAAAAATAAATATTGTCCTTAAAAATGTAATTAAAACATCAAAAATGAGCAGAGTTTCCAAACTATAAATTATATATTCTTCCTATAAATCAATTTAAATTATTCAAAAAACTGATGGTTTCAAAGTTTCCCTTCATATACTCATGATTATTTATTATCAAATAAAAAATTCATTAAAAATAATGTTTTAAAGTCATTTATTCACAAAATTTCAACCAAGGAATTAAAAATAGATTATAAGGAAAGTAACTTTTAAAAGACCTACTTCAAACATACAAACAAACCAACTTTTACATATATCAAATAAAATTAAACAAAATAGAAAATTACTTTAAAATTTATTAATTTGAATATAAATCAACGATATTATAATAAAAAAACATTAAGAAATTAATTTTTTTAACTTATAATATTGAATATTAATATATATATTTCCCAAAAATCTATAAAATTAATTATATACCTCTAAATATTTAATAATTATTATGTGATTATCCCAATAAGTTTTAAATTGAGTTATCCTCCATTACATTTTAGAGAATCATATCATCCATGGATAAACATACAAAATTAAACATACATTACATTCAATAAAAGAAAAACCAAAATACAAAAAATGAAATAACTTTAAAATAATATAAAAATTAAGTGAAAACTATCCAATAAAATCAACAAATATAGTTTCATTTAAAAAATAATCTTAATGAAATATAAATAAACTATTTTACATTAATTTAAATAAAACCCAATGATTTTAAAAAAAATTTATAAATACCAACTCAAACCATTTAAATTTATTATATTTGAACGTATAATTTCACACCTTTCCATTTATGATCTAATTTCCCAGCCAATATTCCCACAATAAATTGAAATATTTTTTGAAAAAATCATTCCATATTCATTCCATATAATTCATTTTACAATTAAAAAAATTATAAAAATAAAAATAATGATATTAGTAACTTCATGTGGCACCCAAACACCGTCACATGCCACTAACAGTATTTATACACAATTGTCTAATATTATAATCACTATGAAAAAAATCACTCATTGGAGATCCATTGAGTTATTTTCATAAACACCTTATGGGAAAACATTGTTGAAGGAATTTTCAATGTTTATTTTTAACCCATTAACTAAGAAAAACCAAAGAAAAAGGTCAATAGATGAAGCATTAATTGATCATAATTAGTAATAATAACTTTGTAATTATTGGATTATATTATGTCACTTACTATACCTTTTTTTCATGAAAATTGTTATTGAAAAATTATGTAATGTAACCTCTTATGTATTTCCTTATTAAAGTGTTAGTAATTAATATCTAATTAAATAAATATTTATTTTTCGATGGAGGGAATGAAAAATATTTTAGAGATACAAAATAACCATTTTTTTTTGAAACTAATCGATGAACGAGATGATATTAAAGATGATTATTCTTATGAGGATGTTCATGATGAGGGTAGTGATAGTGATGACTATGATTCCCTTGGAACTGATGTCCTTAATGGTGGCGAGGGAAACAAATTTCTTAGAGGTGTTTGTAATGAAGATGGTGAAGAAAATAATGATAGTGAGGATGTTCATTATCATGGAGATGATAGTGGTGACAGTGATGCTAGTAGTGGTAATGAGGGAGATATTTTCCCCTCCATTTATGAATTAATATTAATTAATCAATATAGTGGATGGTGTTTGATGTAAATATATATATATATATATATATATGTTCTTCCATGTTTTTCAAATTATCAACGGATTGAATTTTAATAATAGAATATATATTTCTATTTTTATTAATTGAATAAAAAAAATTTGTTTTTAGTATGTAATATATTTTTTAAGGGAATTTGAGGTGACTCTGAAAAATTGATATTTGGTTGGAGCAGTGGTAGCCTATACAAATTCATTAATTTATTTGGTATAGGTTTCTTTTCTAACAACGAGATAATTTTTATACGAGTTTGAAATATAGTATTAAAAATAGTTTTTCATCTCATTTTACATAAAATCCAAGATAATGATCATTGAATATTTTTGAAATTAAATTTCAATTTTATTAATCTAAAACAATATCTTTGAAAACATTTATTTTCCTAGCCTCTTTTTTAATAAAGCATCCATTTAAACCACTTTTGAAATAAGTTTTTCCAGCACCATTTAGAACACGATTACACTTAAAATAAAAAATTCAAGAAAGAATGTAAAATGAAATAGTGTGAGTAATATAAAAAATAAATAGGTGGATATTATAATAATAAAATAAGTGTAAAATAAACCATGTAAGGGATAATTTAAAATAGTCATCATGGGAAACCTATTTTAATATGAATCCATGATAAAATGAAACAAACATCTATTTCACTAGAAAAGGAAACGACCTTGGGGAACCCTCAAGACACGAAAAAAAATTATGATGGGAATTGGGAATTTTATCCTTTTAATATTTCGAAGGATATTATATGGTTAAAAGAGTTCATTTTAGGTTCATCATTTTTGTTTCATCAGGAAAGATACAACTTGGTGTATTTTATTTGGCCCGATGATTGATTGTGGGGGGTTAAATAGCTTTCACAATCATTCATGTATGGTTAACCATTTTTGTTCTTAATGGAAACCCCCAATGGTTCCCACATCCATAAGAGGGTATAGACCTTCTTTCCAAAGGTAGGAAGGCTATATGGGGTTTCAAACCAAATGACACTTAGGAACTCACATTGGTTGAGAGGATAGGAGGTTAGGATCACCACACCCATTTGTGTGGAATTTTTTCCTACTCTAGGACTCTCATATAGATTTAATATTTGTTTATGAATCTCTTCCTAACCCCAATACAAAATCGATTACCCAAACAAAATGATCCTTGATTAAACCCTTTTAAAATATGAAGTGGAGTATTTTGGCAAGTCCATTTATTTCTATCTAAGGTTTTTCATTCATTTCCCCTAATGAGAGGATAACTATATGTTAAAGATGTATCTCTAGACACTAGGGAATATTCTACCACATCGGTAGGCGATTGACATATCGAGGATGGGATTGATCCATTATGTGGCATACTATGTGTCTTGTTTTATAGCATGAATCAAAACCAATGTAGTTAGTTAAACCCATGAATTTTAACATTGTTTAGAAATGAAATATTAATGAGGCAACATAGGCCCCATGTACTTGATCTTGATCCTTATAAAGGCATCTTATGTATCCTTGTTATAGAAGGAATCATAGTCATCATAGTTCGATCTTTCCTTAGGGACTAGGACCAATGTAGATTCCTTTATATTGGGGAAGTTATATCATTACAATCATTGAGGCTTACATACTGAGATTCCCCTAGTGGGTGGACACTCAGGATGAAAATTTTATGACAATTACAACTCCCTAATCATAAGTGAGAGATGCTCAGTGTGATAAATAGGGGATAACTAGTAATTAGTCTCACCATAAATGGGTTTGAGAGTTATGTACTCTGAAAACCATTTAGATGCTTAATATAAAGATCTAACCTTAGTAAAGCATCATATGAATCCTAGTTATGGAAGGAATTGGAGTTTTTGAGGTTCATTTGATCTCTCAGCCTTCTGGAGGGTGAGGTAGAATGATCCACCCATGTATATTGTTGGATCTCGATGGTGGAAATTTTAGAGATAAGGGAGGAATTACACCAAAGTGGATTCCTATTTGATCTTGGGCACTAGGAAGGTTTCCTATATATTATAGTTATTATAGGAATTAGAGTTCTATTAGTTCATTTTATTGGGGATTACACACTGAGGTTCCTTGAATTTGTGAGACATATCATATTATACCACTGGTTAAGGTTTACACACTGAGGCTTCCCTAATATGTGATACATACCATATTATTCTGATAATCAGGGCTTACACACAATGCTTTCCCTAATATGGAGTCTAGATAAGGTTATCTTGTCCTAGAGCTTCTGATTGACCTAGTATGGTTGCCTTCTTAATCTGCTTGATTATCTTTCAGACATTTCGTAGGATGTCTTGACATGTATGGTTGTATTGTGGACATGCCCAAAGAAAATTTCATGACCCAAATGACTTTTATTAAAGATTTCACTTGATCTGAATGACATATCCTAAGTCCATCACATGGTTGAGGTTGTCTTGTCTAGTGGACATCACAATACATGGCTGTCATGTCCTAGAGGCCATCTCATGATCAGACTGAAAAGCTTGGACGATGCCGTAAGATCTGGATGACATGTCCATTGAACATCGTAAGACCTGGATGGATGTCCTAGTGGTTATCAAATTATCTAGATGAAATTCTTGGAGTGAGTTACATGATCTAGCTAACAATCTTTTAGGGAGTTGAATAAGATGACAGATATGCTTGGAGGGTGCCGCGAGTTCTAGTTGTCTTGTTCAGAGGACGTCGTGATACCCATATGAAATGCATTGGTGTTGAGATAGGATTTGGGTGACATGTCTATAGGACACTAAAAAATCTCGATGGTGATCCTATAGGGATTCACAAGACTCAGGTGGAATGCCTGGAGGGAACCATGTAACTTTCTCTAACATACCTGAGAAATACCACATGATCCAAATAGTATGCCAAGGGAGTGTCACATGATTTAGGAAACATGTCCTGGTGCTGTCACATGATCTAGATGAGCCATGTGAAATACATGAGTATCATATTATATGTTCATCGCATGAGAATCCTTTCTTTTTATTCATTTATTCTATATTTATTTTATTTTTGAGTTATATTTATTCAGTTAATTAGATTTTTTAGGTCTCGAATTATTCAAAAGATATGAGGGATTACCTTCACATAATCCACCAGAAGTCCTTCACATGATATCTAGTGATCACAAAAAATTCGTATGCATTCATCGTGATCCCTTAGGTTTCTCCCTAGATATTAACCAGGTGAAATACCTTATGATCATGAGATGGCAGCTCCGAGAAGGCTGGTTTGATTCCTGGGTGTGCCGGTTCATGGATCCAAAAATTCTGTTTTTTTGTATTAATGGGGATGGATTTGTATGAATTTCCAACTTGTTATACACTTCTTTATGTGTAACATATCTAATAGATCCAGACCTGAGTTGATGGAGGGCATTAATGTGGTTTGTATGATCAAGGAATGGGTTACTCAGAGGGCACCACATGATTTCAATGACCACAATACCCATCCTATCAGTATCCCATTTATTTAATTTTGTCCAATTGAAGGGATATTGAATAATTAGGTTTACCTTTCAAGGTACTTCCATAAGTTTTGGAAAATATGTACACGGGCCTTCATGAGATCTGGATTCCATTTAAAAGGAGATTGCATGATCTATGCTGCTTTCTTTGTGGTCTTCCATGAGAAAAAGGTGGATTGTCGGGGGGTGGGGGTGGGGTGGGGGGGGGGGCTGCACAAGATCAAGATGAAATTTCAAGAGGGCTTCCATAGGATCATGCAGACATGTTGGGGGGGGGGGGGCTTCCACATGATCAATGGTTATCTCCCAACATGAACAACCCCTTTTGTGAGATATCAATGTATCTTCCCCTCACAAGAAGCTCCTACAATTTCCCTTTTATTTACTTTGTTTTGTTTCACAATAGTCTGAGTACTTGAGAGTTTGCATTAGTGTTTTATAACACAATAACCCTCCCCATCCATGATGTTTCACATGAACAAAAGAGTGTCATTTTGTGATGTGTAGACATTTATCATGGACAACACTTCTGTTTTCCCTTGGAGCTAGAGGGGGATTGCAGGGTCACTTGGACATGTTGGAAACTCTTTACATGATGATAGAGACATTACAAAAGGTGCTTGTGAGACAAGGTGTACATGTTTCCTAGGATTTTTTGTTGTATTTAAAACTAAATAGGTATGTCATGGGAAGATTATGACCAAGAAAGTCCTCCACCTTTTTCATATTTCCTCTCCATTTTACAATACTTTTTGGATTGTTGTTAGGAATGTGTAACCTAGAAATTAGTATGACTTTTAGGATTTCATCTGGTAGTTTCCACATGATTATTGAGTGTCTTAGAATCCTTCTCAATAACATATAGGACTTTTAAAAAGTTATCTTTATGATCTTCTATAAGGTTTTTCATTATGCATGACTATTCACATAACTTTCCCAAGGTTATGCGATCATGTGTCTTGTTGCTGGTTACGATATCTACATGTCTTGGGAAACTTTTTTACTTTTCCTTTTGGGGAAAATATTACATATATTCAGTTATTTCTTTCCTTGTGGATTTAATAATTATCATTTGGTAGGTGTTAACAACGTTAGTAACTATAAAAAAATTAGAGTTATCATAAGAAAATAGGAGATCAAATGAAAACTGGTACATGGTGATACCTATAATAAATATGATCGATGATAAATATTAATCAGTCTACCTAAACACCCAATTTTTCCTTACTAGGACTAAATGGGGTGAAAAATCCCATAAGAAAAACATAGTTCATCTCCATACCACTAGTCAGAGTGTGATACTAAACTAGTGTGGAATATAAACTTAGAGTTTCTAGCCAACTACCATTATCTTCCTATGAAATTCAAATTCTAACAAAAACCACAAATAATATTAAATTACCGTATCACTAAGCACTTTATCCATTATAATAACCATATATGATTCAATAAAAATAGATAGTATATTCAAATATAAACCCAAAACATTTATGAATTTTATTCCTGTGAATAACCCTTAGAAGTTCTACAAAAGTCAATTAAAGACTCAAACATGTGTTTTGAGGTTCCAATATGAATTAGAAATTTACTTTTAAATTCACTTAAATTAAGTTTGAAAATCAAACTCAATTACTACATTTAATACCTAAATATTTTCTCCATAATTATTCCCATATAAACATACACACATATATAAATATCTATTTTCAAAAATTCACATATTCACATGTTAATTTATATATATATATATATGTTTACCCATGTGTATGTGGATATCATGAACATAGAAAGATACATTTAAAAAAACACAACATTACAAGCCATTTAAAAAAAAGATAAATTATGTTTTAATGTGAAAATATATTTTAAAACAATAAACATATTAATTAAACTCCATTATGTAATTTAAAAAACAAGGGATATGCATTATAGTTTCTAGATAATTTTAAATCACACATTTTAGAAGACAAATTCCACTTCACATAATTAAAACCAAATAAAACATGGTTTTACTTTTAAAGAAACTAATAAATACTTATAATAAATTTATTGTGTAATAAAAACATTGATGAAAATTAAAATCATTAAAGGATATAAAATTTAAATGCCAAAAAATGGAAAACCTAAATAGAACTCATAACCATTGATAAGGCTAGTGATATTCCACCACAACATGGTCACGAAAACCTTAGAAGAAAAAGAGAAACCGAAAAATCAATAAAGGCCCATCAAAAAAGAGGAATAAGATAATAAACAACCCAAAATTCACATAGAATCTATGGGAACCCATTATATTTATCAGTCATATCTCGAACTATCCTTAATCATGGATCAAAAACCCTACTCACCAAAAATCAACAAAATAAATACCTAGTATCGGTTTAGTATTTATATACAACATGTGCACTATTTGAGAAGAGGAAGAAAATAAGATAAAGGGAGAAATATAAGATAATTAAAGACCTACCTTAAATATGTGAACCTGAATTGAGGGAAAAACACTTAAAATCTTTGAGATTGGAGTGAATGTGGGAGAGAGGCATGACCGATCTCCCCCCCCGGTTTGTGAATGATGGAAAATAGATGGGGGTGGGGGTGAATTGGGTAGGAATTTAGAGGTAATTTTATTAAAATATATCTTTAATGAATCTAGAACCTCACATTATTTGGTCGCATGGCTGGCTAAAATGTGCACCAACCATGAACCTCCTATTGGATGACCTACAAAAACCCACTTGGGCCGAGTTAATATCCCGAAAAATAACACGTCAACTATGAAATTTTGGATTTACCAAGTAATAAACTCCCTAACTTGGTCTAAAAATAATTTCTACCAAATGTGTGTGTACTATGTACCAGTGGTGAAATTTGAAAAACTTAAAATTTAAAAATTTTCCATCCAAAAATTTTAGGAAGATATAAAATAATAAATAATTAAATAAAATAGGAAAATATATGACCTATATGTGATACATTGTATATTTGGTATGAAATTAAAATTTGTATTGATGTACACATATTTATAAATATGAGAGAATTGATGAAGGAAGAAGTTATTCCACATATTGAAAATAAAGAAAAAGTGGCTTCATTAGAGTTAAAAATATATGATCTATATTTTCTTAGTGGAACAATATTAGAATTGGAAATCTATTACTATGTTGTTTCCATAAATAATTTTTTATATATCTTGTTTGGTTAGGAATGTATTTTCATTTATTATTAACAATAGGATTTTATATATACATGTCAATGAAAATTTTAATTGAATTGGTAATATTTTTAATGGTTTATAAATTATGGATATTAATAATATAAAATATAACATTCAATATAATAACCTTATATTTGTTAACTATATCACCTATTATATTTGGAAATATAATCTTGGATATATAAATTAGAAAAACATCTAATAAATTCATAGAGAAAGATTCTTATAATTCTTCAATTATGAATCATTTTATAAATATGAATATTTTTTTATTAAGAAGAAAAAAAATTACATTTTTGAGGAAAAACAAGTATAAAAGGGTTATAACCATAGAAACAAAACCATGGGAATATGATTAATACCCGTGGATTAAATTTCCATAACTATAGGAAATGGTACTATAATCAAATGCAAGTAACCATATATATACCCAAAATTCTTATAACCATATAAATTCAATCCATATCCTCATTCCTATAGCCATGGGAAACTACCTATGAAATTATTACTCTACTACCACAGAAAAGGACCATTACCACTAGACCCCTATTTCATCGACACATGACCATGGTTGTAGATGAGTATATTTACATGGGAATTATCCTATAACTATAGACACCATTCCTACCACCACAAGCATATACCCATGGATATACTAATTCCATTAAAAACTATTTATAGCCAAATTCAATTCTCAAACCTTGCTACTGAATTTTGACTTCTTAACCACTTTACTACAATATTTTTTACACATAAACACATAAAGAAATATATATATACTATTAAATATATATCTACACGCACACAAACACAAATATATATATATATATAATAATTAATAAATATTTATGATTATAATTATTAAAAACATTATTATGGTATATTATAGAGATAATACTGGTGACCGTTGCACCATATGGATCTATGTGGGACCTTATTTCTATGAGAAATACTCCAATGCTAGTAGAGGGTCCACACATGATGCTATTTTCATTGGAAAAATTCCCACGGAAATAAGTAGATATTTCTAAGAGAAACCATTCTTGTGGTTTTATGTAGGTCCTTATAGAACCCTATTTCCATTAGAAATCACTCTCCTGGTGGTAGGGAGGATGAATAAAATAATGGACAAGGTAAACCATAACTATGATGTGAGAAAGATATAACTACAAGATATATGTCCATGGTAGTAGTGGGTACACAAAACCCTATTTCTATTTCCAAATATTCCCATCGAAAAACATTCTCTATATACTGTGATATCAACCAATTCATGATTTCTCATTATACTAACTTTAAATGGTAGGGGTCCTATTAATAAAATACAGGCTTTCTTTGGAAGTAGGGTCTTCTAACAACTTTTAGGTCATTACCATATATAGAACATCATTCTTCTGACAAACTATGGATATGGGTGAAGTGAACCATGGAACTAGGGTTTTCGCCACCTTCCTCTATGATCCATTCATTCACAATGTCTGTCCCCATCAAACTATGGACATGAGATACATACCTTTGTCAACAGGAAATCTTCCACCATGGGAAAGATAAGATTGTGGCTATAGGGAAATATATGGATATGTTCCTACCAACCATGATAATAGGATCATATACATGTTCCATTTTTCTAGTAATGAAAGGTGAGAAGGATTATTATATATTTAACATAATATATATTGAGGTATGTGGACTAATGAGTACAAAGGAATGTGGTGGGTAAATGAACATTGTTACCTTTTCTAATGACTTCAATTATTACAATTGTGTATTTATCATGAGGAAAAAGTTTAAAACCTTTGAAAAATTAATGGGGTAAAAAATTATGTATAAAATAAATTAAAAAAAATTATTAATATTATTTAATAATAACAGGGGAGGGAATACATGATCCATGAATTTTTTAATCATATGATAGATTTTGGTACAGTTTTGTACCTCCTATAAGAACACCATAGTGGAATAGTATGTCTGATATTGGATCTTTTCATAGATGGTTTGATTGATGAAGAGTCACCGTAAACCTCCTATACCATTCTTGGGGTATCATATGAAAGTAATAGATTTATAATAAATTATATTATATCTAAAGAAGTTATAAATACACCATATGATATATTAACTAGCATTTTTATGAACCACCCCCACTGGAACCCCTCCTGGTCCCATAGTAAAGATAAGGGTGAACATAATGCCTCCCCTTAAAGGCCATGGTTTGGTGACTAGCACTAAAGTTATAAAACACACATAATATGTGGAATTTCCCTAATATATCCTAGGAACATAAGATAAAACCACAAATAAAATCTATAGAATATAAAAAAAGCCAATCCCATAATGCATGTAATGTCATACATTAACCAAAGTATCCAAAATGAGTACCCTAAGACAAATGATTTGATAATAAATTCATGAACACAAAATAACTCATGTTCATGAGAAATGATTTTCCAGAATGATCACTAAGACCCTTTAAAAAATCATACAAAATATTATATATAGAATATATGGTTAGGAATACAAGTATACATAGTAATATTGTTCAAAAAACATGATTAGGATACACCCTAAATTCGTAAATACATATGATCTAAAAATATTCCATATCATGTTATATGATATAGATATTTCGTATGGTATAAAATAGAAACCAAATACATATCATTATTTATGATATGGTTATACAATAACACCATTTCAATTATATATTGTATTGTACCATATGTAGATATCCAACACCATGGAAATTAAAATGTAAGATTTACATGGGTGTTATGAATGAAAATGGATGTAAAACAATATGTTATTAATGTTTAAAAATCTTCCATGAAAACCTATCAGATATTAAAAATTTCATATGATATATTTTATAAAGAAACAATGGTGAATTTATATGATAAATATATAAATGGATGAATCAGTTTCTCTATATTTTATAATGTATGAGTAAATGCTACAGAGGCTTGGGTAGAATCCTCAAGGCCTATATAAGAAATAAATACACATTATTATAGGGTTTTCAAGCTTTATTAATGCTTTATTATACTATTTTACATCTCTCTTATTCTTTATTACTTTTCCTCATGAGATACAAGAATATATTGGCTTTGAGAAGGGTTCTTTCAAACTGTTTAGCGATTTAATTATCCTAAGGGTACACCATAGAGGGGGGATTCTGTTTTCAACCTCTCAAGGATCAACATCAAGAATATGACTAAAGGTTATAGAAATATTCATCATAAGTGAAAGGCACATAGTATTCTTAATTTCTAATTTATACATGTTTTTATTTTTCCTAGAATTTTCATCTTAAGAAATTTTAATTTATTCCACTACTTTGAGAAATTGTTATTAAATTCTTACAAACCCATATATGGTATCAAAGATTCACCATCCATATTTATTCATAAAATATTTTAAAATATAATGAAATTTTTTATGTTATATTTGATAACATAATATAGAATATAGAATTTATATTGAGAATTAAATGGCATAATTTGTTTCCTTAAATATGAAATCAAATTTGAACTTTGGATACACTCAAAATATGCGATATTTTAATGTGATATTAGGTTTATCCATATGATATATGATATAGTATGATGAAATTAAATTTAATACTTTGGTTTTAAATATGGCGTAGTGTATGATATAGGAATCATAGACTATAAATACACTGGCTTAATCTTATATATGTTGGAAAAAATAGCACCATATTACACTTTTGATATAATGGATATCAAATGATATTACACCCACAGAACAAAGGGATGTTCCATAGTTTAAGGTTATCTATCATAAAATATGTTAAAAAATAGAAAATTTTTTACTTTACAATATTTAGTATACCATTTAATACAATATACTAGAAAAATATATATATTTTTTGAATCTTAATTATTAATTGAATTATATAATTTAAAATCTATTTATAAATATTTATTATGGAAATGATATTTTTTATATTTTTTCATTTTTTAAATGTATATAAATATATGAACTATAAATCTATTATAATTAATTATTAAATGTTTATGAAATATTCATTAAATAAATAATGCATAATATTAAATGTTAATATTATAATACTTTTTAAATTATATTTAATGGGTTATAATTTAGATGCAAAATATTTATATGGAAATTATAAGTGTATTTTATAATGTAATTATAAATTAAGAAAAATTTAAGAATATAAAGGATTTTAAATTTAAATTTTTTAAATGTTTGTTCTTATTAGTTTGAATTGTTCAAATTAAAAGGCCTTATTTGAGGTGAAATTCCTTTGGAGTTCTTTATGGATTACAATTGATTTAAATAATTATATAAAATATTGTCTAGTTTTTGAGGAGTTATTTGAACACAAGAAGAATGTTTTTGAGTGGGTGAGCTCACATTAGAGTTTGCAGAAGAGGTCATAAAGCTATTGGAGTGAATGGTTATATTTTCAAGCCTTATTTATGAGATTTATCTATGTATGAAAAATTTAAAATACATGACGATTAATGTATGTATTTTTATGTATAAGAAAATATCTGAAAAATTAAAGACTTATTTATGAAAATGAATTCATGTATCTGATGTGCTATGTAATAAAATTTACCAAGAAGAAAAAAGATACGTAAGAGGTATGTAGGATGTATGAGAATTCATCACATTTGAAAAAATCATGTTCATGAATGTATCTATGTAAGGGAATTTTAAATATTAAAAATTCACATGTATTTGAATTTCTCAGTGTGTCTGATTTCTACTATGCATGATAATTTTGACCATTTATGTGATTTCATCATGGGTATCTTCTCAAGTATCAATTTCTAGTGAATGTATCTTATTTTATCATGGATATAAATCGACGTGTGTGATCTTTCATTAATCAACCACATATAAAATTTTTTCTATATACCAACAATTGTTTTTGGGAATTAATGTGTTCTAAAGGTATAAATTCAAATGATGCATGAACCTATCTTAAATGTCCAAAACATCACATTTAAAATGTGATTCAAGATAATGTGTGTTTGTTTTTGAAAATTATGAACATATTTTATATCAGTTTCATGTTATAAGATACTTTATTTGAAAAGTTGTTGTGATACTCAAAGTGGATTCTATAAATGAAGAAGATCCATATATTAATTATGAGAAACAAATGTGATTATGTTGTGTTGTTCTTAATGTAAAATAATACTAGAATTTGTAAATATAGTAAAACAAGATAATGTTTTTGATTATTGAAGTTCAGTATGATGAGTTTTTGAGTTTTCTATTTGAATGAGTTTCTTAATCTAAAAGTTTAATTATGGTGAGTTAGAAGCTAAAAAGTTGAAAAAATGATATAGTTTATATAAGAAATTCACAATTTCATATTCAAAGAATTATTCTTTTTCTGTGATCAAATTGAGATAAGGTCCTCATTTAATTTTTATAATCCATAGAATGTGAAAAAGATTATAATATGAATGTCGATGTAGGTACATTGTAATTAAAATTTGATAATATTCAGGAGATGTTGGTGTAAGTTTATAATCCTAACTAAATGGATAAATATGAGATATTATGGTGTACAATTCCATTGAAATTATTCAATAATTTTGAGATGGAAAATATTTTTTTAGAATAAAATTAATTCTTGTAATTATGTGTTACTCTAATAATGATGTTTTTCAAGAAATATATAAGGAGATATTACTATGTATCAAGGAAGATAAGTGAGTATAATAACATTGAATGATAAATAGAGAGGATATAATGTTGGAGCTCTGTGATATTTAACTTTATCTGGTAGAGTAGTAATAATAAATGAGTTTTTATTAGAATGAGATAGATATCTATATTAGATTCTCATGAAATAAACATATACTCTTAATTATTTATGAAGGATCATTGAGGGGCATCTAAATCTACTGTTGCTGAACCAAAAAAACATATATTTCATTTCTTTATTGCATATTCATATATAAAGGTAGTGTGAATTTTCATAGTCTAGTGTGACTCTACAATTTTATGGTGTGAGTCTATGACAATGGTATAACCATGTGATTTATTATTTTATATAGTTAAGGATCCATGGTTTGGGAGACTAACTAATCATGATAATGAGTAATTTATCTTGAAAGCGTAAGGACCTGACCACGTAAAATACATATTCTAGTGACTTTAAACTATAATTCACATTCTTACCTTCCAAAATATCTTTCAGGTTTACAGTTTCAAAGAGTTAGGTCATACATATTACATAACAAAACCACATATTACAAACTAGAAACTTTTATTTCATATCCATTTTTCTATAAAACAAATATTTTAAAAATAAATATGTGTTCTTTTGATGAATATAACTTCACAATTATCTTTTTTAACCCATCCATGTCACTAATTACCTTGCTAAAAACATTTTATACTATGGGATGAGTAGAAATATAAAATTAAGCTACATAAAAAGAAATAAATAAACCATTAGTCGATGAATAGTTATAATTTTTTTTTTCCAAAAAAACATTAGTGTTTTAAATAAACAATTACTTACCTAAAAAGTCAACTTCTCTATAGAAATATTCTCATAAAAAATTTCATATGAAATATTAATGGAAAAATAAAACTCATAAATTTTTATTTTATTCATGAAAAACTCATAAGAAAATTTTCAGAAAGTTATACTTTTCACCCTTAGTTCCATGTACATTCATTTACCTTACGAAATCATATGATTTCCATGAAAACCCATAGTAATCATAGATAAATCACCTAGGTATCTTGGGGAATTATTTTCTTATCACTCTTACAAATGATATAACTTTAAATTTTACACCTATAATAAACATCATGGCTATACATAAAATATCCATCATAGTTACAATTGGAATAAACATCATAGTATATTGCCATAATCTTTTAGAAGAAACCTAATCAGTTTAATCCATCCCATTACCTAATGTATTAGAGTTATATAATGGGATCACCCATCCTTAATTTATAATATAACCAACCATCAATATAAATAATCCCCAAGAACCATAATAGAATACATAAAATCTTGTATCATAAGAATTCTCTTTGCACCTATTATAAAACATTTTTGGACATTGAAATATCCCATTCCTTTAAAACCCATTTTCCAAAAATAAATTCCTATAACAATGAAAAATATATTTTTAATTTAATAAAACTCAAAATATTATATAAAAAATACAAAAAACAAATAACTGTTATGGCAGCACATAAATTCATCTTCACCATATACATTAAAATAGAACGTTCCTTTTATATTTTGTAAATAAAGTAAAAATATAACATAAAATTATTCCATTTGAAATCCTTTTAAAGCGGCAGAGAATAGAAATTATAACTAATTTATTTACATATAAATCATATTTTTTTTAAAAACATGGACATGGAAGAAAAAGATTTGGAATAGAAACTTTAAGAGAAGATTTTTAAAAGAAAGTCACTTTCCCTAAGTCCAAAATATACCATACATTCTTTATATTCTCAAATAATAAACATTGAATAATTATATACCTTATTAAGAAACCTTTTCATGTTTTATTATTACCTTATTTTTTCTTATATCGTGCTATATTTAATTATTAAATCAATTAAATTCACTTCAAATGTTTTGATGATATTCATTTAATAATTCAAAAATGGATTCAGTAAGTTGTCTATGGTTTAATAGACCATTTTTCCAAAATATCTAGAATAATTATCTTGAAATAATTATAAATTTTATATTTCAATTTTACTTTTATAACAATTCATGAAATATGGTTATGAAAAATTAACTATGTTACAATCATGAAGACTGTATGATGTACTTATACAAGAGTAACGTTCTCGTTTTCAATGATCATTTTGGAAAGATGGTCAGTATTATTTTATAATTATTTAATAATTATTATATCATAAATACCATATTATTTCTTTGAACATATTTATACATATATATCATCTATGTGATGTGGTGATGAAAAACCAAACACATTACTCTATGAAGTTGGTAGTCAACATGTACGCATGAACGACATTATCATTTTTCAATGAATGGAAATGTAAGAAAGTATATGATATTTTATCACTTTATAATGATAAATAATTCATTAATATCATATATAAACATTAAATAAATAATTATAAATAGCATTGAGAGGTAGTGACGGAAAACAAATTACATCGGTATGCGAGGTAGTAGTCCATCTTACACAAAAATGATGAACTCCTCTCCCATTTGATGGTGGTTATAGATGGATATTTGTTATTAAATTAAAATAATGAAATCTAAATATATTTAGGATAATTTTTTACTATTTTATAATGGTTTATGAATATTCTATGGATTTTTAAGAGGAGATAAAACCAAAACATGTGGTTAAAAATATACCTATTCATTGGAAAGTCTCATTTCCTTAATACCTGATCCCCTGAAGGTTGTTATTATTCCCAAATAATACCTATCTAATTAGGGGAGGAATTATAGGAAGGTATTTATGTTGGTATTTTCCTAAAAAAATTCTTCCTGTGTTTGATGAAATGAGAAGAAGAGGTGCCCTTTATAAGAGAGGGGAGGGACACTCTTTGGATTCCATAAAATATTAAACTAATATAAATTAATATTGATGATAAAATGGGTATAAATTAATAATATATGAATATAATATTAATATGAGTCAAAATTACCATATAATATAAAATCTGGAAAATGTCAAATCAATTTTTTACCCTTATATTTTTGGTTTGACCTTTCATTATTCCTTTTGAAAATTACTATAATATTGATGTTTTCTAGCATAGAGGGGTAATAATTTTATTATAAAATGAATAAATACCTATAAATGTACCATGGTAGATTTAATTATGAATATAACATCAATTTTGATTAATATGATAATTTTATGAATTTTAAATCATTGACTAAATTATTATTTATTATAAAATATCATTAATGTCAATTTTAGAATTGTATATTTAATTTGACTATTTTAACATGAAAAAAATATTTCCAATAAAATGAATAAAAACATATCCAATAATCAATTATTATAAAAAAAAAATTCAGAATGTAAAAATTCATTCAAATCATATTATTTTTATCATTTTTAAAATCATTTTTTCCATTAATTTTATAATTACTGCATCAATGTTGTATAAGATTTTTAGGTAATTATTTCTTCAATAAAATTTAAAATTAAATTAACATTATAAACCAAATTAGAAAATTAATATTAATATTTATAACAAAAAAAGTTCTAAGTTTATACCCATTATAATAAAACATTATTTACAAAAACCAAGAGTGTGCTATTTTTGGCTTTATATTCACTTAAATATTATAAAAGCCAAAATCATTTTCAAATAGAAATAAGGAGATATATTTTACTTATGGATGAAAATGGATGAGATACAATTATAAAAAAATTTATCCAGGTGTTAGATTCATTTTTAGTCCTAATAATTTTATTTTTAACTTTAATATCCCGATTTACACTTTACCTTAGTTAAAAAATTACTAAAGTTACAGTTCATAATGTCAAAAAGTAAAAGGGACATAATTTCCAATTATGGACCCCACAATTAAAAATATGGAATAAATTTTGAAAAAATTAAAACATAGATGTTTCAGAATTTAATTTAAAATTAAACCTACAAAACTCAACAAAAAACATTTTTCTAGAAAAATGGGTTTTAAGCCCCAAAATGCACTTATACTAAAATAAAGTATAAATATGATTAATAAGTAATTAAGTAGATTATATATAATTAAATAATACTTATTTTGCATTTAGGTCAAATCAAAACCACAAATTACTTTATTTAATGGAAACAAAATACAGTTTTATAAATTCATTATTTATTCACTATCCACTGAATTATCTATATTTTTTGAAAAATAGAAAATAATTATAATAATAGAATTTTGAAATTAATTATTTAAAAAATTAAATTAAAATTTTCAAATTAAAATTCAACAATCTAGAGTAAATATTTTAAATAACACCATATAATTCATGAAAATCTATTTTGGATAGAAATTATTCTTTTCCCTTTTGTTAGAAAAATACTCTAATGTTTTTGTAATGAATTAAACTCTATAAAATATAAATAATGAATACATAAATTTTTTATATATTAATTTTAACTAGGATATTAAACCCTTACCACCTTTTTTAAATTTCTCCCTCAAAATTTATTTACATATTAAATAAGTCGGGATATCTTTCCCTCATAGCATTTTATGATACCCATGTTTCTTATTCAACCATATGGTTTCTCCATAAAACCTTAACCTGGTGAATTACCTATTTCCAAAATACCTACTCTCTATGGTAAATAATTTGAACAAGTTATTCCTCATAAAAAAGTTTATCTTTCAACTTAACTACCTCAAGGATCAAAACATGAGATGAATCTAGCATATACTTTCGTAACACCGAAACATGAAAAACATTATGTACCAGGGATAAACTTGGAGGAAAAAAATACTAAGTAAGTAGATGAACCAAAGTTATCTAGGATTTAATATAGTCCAATGAACTATCAACTTAACTTCCCCTTTTTAACAAAACACATAACAATTTTACACAGAGATACATTAAGAAAAACATGATAACCTAACTCAAAATAAATATCATTCCTCTAGTTATCTGCATAACTTTAATACCTTCTCGATGTCTCCCTCATATGTTTATGAATCATATTCACATTCTCAACCATTTTTTCTAACAATTATAGTATAAAAAATTCATTTCTCTCACTCCATTCAAAAATTCTAGAGTATGATACCACTTTCTATACAATGTATCAAAAGGTTCCATCTGTATAATAGAATGAAAACTATTGTTATAAGAAAATCAACTAAAGAAAGATATTAATCCCAACTTCCATAGTGATCCACTAAAAAAGAATGAAGCATGGATTCCATGTTATTAATCATTAACTAATATTTTATATCAGATTGAGGATAAAGAGATGCATTAAAATTTAATCTAGTTCTGAATGATTTCTGAATTCCATTGAAAATATTTTAAGTGAAACTAGTATCACATTCAGATATAATGAAGAGATAATATTGATATATCATGTACTACCTCCTTAATATAATGTTGGGAAATTTGATCTATAGAAAGAGCATCTCGAATGTATAGGAAATGTTTTAATTTAGTAAATCGTTTAATAATAATCCAAATTGAATTGTTACCTCATGATGTATCTAAAAAATCACGAAATCCATGGATAGATTTTCCCATTTTTACCCCAGTACTCGAAAAAGATGAAGCATCCCCTTTGGAAATTTTCATTCTTCTTTAACATATTTAAAAGTTAATTATTTCATGGTAAAATAAGCAATATCTCTTCACATTCCATCCCACCAATAATACCCCTAAAGGTTTTCATACGTCTTAGTGCTTCTATGGTGAATGAAAAAGGGGAATTATAAGCTTCACTCAAAAAATATTTCTTCAAATGGGTGTCACAAAACACACATAATCTTTTTCTAAATCTCAAAACAAAATATTTATCAAAATTAAATTCAGTAAACATACCATTCTTAACTAATTCTACATTTTCTTGTAACTCCCAATATTCTTTCTCAGCATGCCTAATTATTTCTAACAGTGATGATTTTATTGAAACCTAAATCAAAATAGAGGAAGTTAGTATATTAAAATAAATTCAAAGATAAAATTCCTCAAATCATTAACCAGAGGGTCTTATTCTAAAATTGAAATGGTTAAAGCGTTATTAATTTTCCGACTCAAATAATCAACTAATTTATTTTCTTTTCTTGGATGATAATGAGTTTTTAGTCATAATGATAAATCAGTTCCAATAATAATCTCTACCTCAAATTCAACTATTTTAGAGTGAATATAAAACTAAAAATTTTAGGATCAATATATATTTCACACTTGGATTCATAAAAATTATTTCCCCATGTTTTTAAAGGAAGTACTATAACTACTAGTTCAAGGTCATGTGTAATATGATTTTACTTATGTGTTTTTAATTGATGTGAATTATAACCAATTAATTAATAATTATACATATAAAAATAACTAATATCTTTTAATGAAGCTTAACTATAGCTGAAAAGTCACTATATTTAGAGGGAAGAGAGAAAACAAAAGCATTCACTAATCTTATTTTTAATTCCTATAAACAATCATCACACACTTTTTTCCATACGGGTTTAACTCATTTTCAAGTGAACTTAGTCAACAGGATAGGTAATAGTATAATTTTTTTAAAAAAACACCATTAATAGCCTTTAAATCCAAGAAATCTACAAGTCTCAACAAAATTTGTTGGACTTTTCCATTCATTAACCACTTTAGTTTTAGTGGCATCAACTATTATTCCTTCTTTATTTATGATGTGTCAATGGAATGATATCTAATTTAAATAATTAAATAATTTTAAATTTTTATAGATTTATATATTTAAGGGTTTTCAAACAATCCTTCAATATTTTTCTAGATCCTCATAATTTTTTTACCAAATCAAGATATCAAATTTAGAAAAAACCACAATATTATCAAAATATTCATGGAATACTCTATTCATAAGATCCATAAATACAACATGATATTTTTTCAACCCAAAGTGGATAAACACAAACTCATAATTACAATATCTAGTATGAAATGATTTTTTTCTAAATGTCATCCTTATTCACCATTTGTTGGAAGTACCCTGACCTTATGTCAACCTTCAGATCATAACGATCACCCCAGAGATGATTAAATAAATCATTAATATGAGGAGACATATATGTATTCTTAATAGTAATGTTATTCACAGTTCTATAATCAATGAAAATAATCATGGATCTATCATTATTTTTTACAAAAGAAATAGGATTACCCCATAGCGAGGTGCCAGTATGAATGAAACATTTATCAAGAAAATCCAGAATTTGTTTTCGATTCCAAAATCTCTTCATGATACATTCAATAAGGGGTTTTTAATTTTATTATAATAAGGAACTAAGTCAATAATAAATTAAAATATTTTATAAGTTATAACACTAAACAACTCATTAGGTAAAATGTACAGCTATTATTATTCTATCAGAACATTAATCTAAAAAGACGTCTTATTTTGAACAATATGTGAAAGTTAAATCCAATTTCTATATTTTAATGGTTTATTATCTTCTTGATATGTTATCAAATGTATGGGTTGATTATTTTATTCAAACTATAAATATTTCTAAAAAATAACTTATTTTTCTCTACAATATTACTTATCATGGTAAATAGAGATCCAATCTATACCCAAAATAACATCAAACTCTTCTAGGGGAAAGATAACAAGGTTTTAAGGTAAATTATTTCCATAGACAATGACATGATGATTCTTATAATTTATTTTTTCATTAATTATTCACCCATGTGTTTTTACCATATTTTTTGGATACATTTATTAAGATGAAATTTTCAATTTAACAGAAAATATATTTGAGTTAAAAGAATGTGTAGACACCGAATCAAACAAGAAATTAAAAAAATCCAAATAAACAACCAATGTATTTGATACTACTTAATTTGAAAGAAAAACATCTAATAAAGTATTTTTAGATGATTTCACCAGACCCTTATTCTTATAGTTTGGTTGCTTCCCATCATTCAGGTTCTCATTTAGGCACACTAACACATAATTAACCATATCATTACATTGAAAACAATTTACTATTTCGTAATCTAAATTGGTCTCACCACTAC
This sequence comes from Viscum album, assembly GCA_963277665.1. Lineage (NCBI taxonomy): Eukaryota > Viridiplantae > Streptophyta > Magnoliopsida > Santalales > Viscaceae > Viscum > Viscum album. The sequence goes on from OY728152.1 coordinate 2,106,871,617, forward strand.
CAATATATTTCTCATTGAAATTACGATCCATATAACCAAAAATACCACTTCTTAACAACTTAAAAGACTTTGAGGTAAAAGTGAGAAACCACAAAAGTTAACTGAATAACCACAAACACCTAGAGAAATCAACCAGTCCTACCCCACCCTAGCAACAGTGCCATGATGATAAGCCTTCAGCGATGTAGGACCCCTCAAAAGATAGTTCCGTGTAGAGATTCACATGCACAAAACTAATGGTAAAGCCATAACCTCTCAAAATCCAAATCCTAAAGGCCTGTACAGATGAAGAATTCATGCTATGATCCTCTTCCGGAACAGGTCCAAGAAGAATTCTAGAAAAAAGATCAAACTCACAACAAATTTAAACAACAAGGGGTCCCAGAGTTGCATAGCTCACATAAACATTACTCTCGATCTAACCACCTGAGGCCAATAACCTAAATAGAGATTTTAAAGATAAAAATGATATTACCAAAATCAATTTCCCTAAATAAACTGCATGATAAGGATTCTATATGTAAGTTAGCTCCTTCTGAAATCATCTTCTCAAATGATAAATCCAGCTAGTCCCAAGACTTAATGTACTCCTCAATACAGATCTTTCCTTGGTTGAAACCTCATATCAAAATTTAGTCATGTTTTTCAATCCATGAATATTAGTCATCATTGAGAGACACTTCAAGAGACCTCCCCATAATTTTAGCTTCCTCCTCCTCAGTTGTGTTGAGAAATAAAGTATATTCTATCACTTGGTCTTCTGAACTTAATAAAAAGACAAGGGGATTATCATCCTGTACCTCAAAATTATAATGTCATAGAGCCTCCATGTCCATATTCTTGTTTCTCATTTTCTTTGCAAAGCGGGTCTCCAGAGGAGGAGGTAGTAAGGAGTGGTCCTTCCTCCCCTTCCTTCTCCTAGAGCTCCTACCACATTTTAGGCTTGAATATTCATCTGCTGAGTGAGCGTGTTCAAGTAATTTGGTATCCAACACATTGACCCTGACACCCTCACCTAGAATAGTGGAATAAGAACTCAAATCAGCCTTTGGGAGGCCTTCGAACAAGTTAAACAAGAGAACTATTATCCAAAACAATCCAGAATACTTTTTCTGCCCACCTTTGGTTGTAATATGCGCATCCAAATCAGACCCTTGCCTCCCCTTTCTCACATCAGCACTACCTTTCCATGACTTCTTAGTAGCCAATCTAGACAAATCCACTTTCTCACTACCCGAAGAGCGATCCATGAACTAGTTTCCCTTATTCCCCTCGACTTCCACCTGGACCTCCACATGCTGAGATTTCCCTTATTCTTACTGCACCCTATAGATGGGAGGCCCTGCCAGATCCCCCCTTATCCTATTGAACACATCCGACACCTTTAGATTTAGTTGTTGATCCGTCTCACCTGTGCTAAGGATACCCACACCCAACACATTGCAATCCAATTCCTCTCTTGTAGGATGTTCCACCTCTATCGACCACCATGACAGAGTTCCCCCAACTCTATTCTCAGCACCCATGTCATGTTGTTCGGTGTTTGTAACCTCACATACCACTGGAACCTTTCCATTTCCACTGTACACCATCTGATTTGTGACCTGCCCACCCTTAGCCAAGCTTCCCTTGATTGGAATCCAACTCTCTTACCCGCCATCGATGAAGGTCCCTGCCGACACACATCTGAGGCATGCCCCAGCCTCCTACATGTGGAACAAAAGTTCATCCAAACCTCATATACAACTCATTTTTTACACCTATATTCATCACTAATCGTAATACAGACAAAATCAAAGGGAAACTTTGACACATCCATCTCAACACATATCCTCGGGTAAATAGGATGGAAAACCGATTCCGTTCGGCTATCTGAACAAAGGTATTTTCCAATGAGGTTGCTGAGCATCATGATGATTGAGGGGTTTTGAAACGGTAGTGGTAGATTCGGAAAACTAACCCAAATCGCAGAAAATGACGGGTCGCGGATCATGTGGAATTGGAACGACCAATGGAACAAGAAGAAGAGAAAACCATTGCAGCTCCAGGGTGCCCCTGACCAGGCAAGGATGAGATCATCCTCTAATGAAAAATAGATCATGATATGTCTGTTATCAAGAAACCCTACTATTGACCACTACTAGAGGTCCCAAGCATCGAAGACAAACCTATCAAAGTAATCAACCGACGATCTTCATTGCTTAAAACGTGCTACCAATGTGAGCTTTAGAAGAGCGGTAGATTCAGTGAACTCCGAGTTCAAAATTTGGAGATTCGGGCAACCCTCGATGAGTTTTGGGACCTTTAGGAATAACTCAATTTTCAGAAATGAAGGAATATGATCAGGATTTGAGAAAGGATGGAACAGATGAGATTCATTTTTTAGGAATGATACCCCCCCCCCATAAGAAGGGGAGGGATCCTCACAGCCGCTTCCAACATCACTGAAGGAGATGAGATGACCTATGGTTCCCGCGTGAGCTCCGCCCGGTGCACACCTGACTTTCTTACCACCAGATTTAATTGTTCCATTATTCTCCTTTTACTACCACATGGACCTATATTTTTTTCTAGAATTATAAGTACACATGATCAATGAAAACTACATTTCTACCCTCTCATCACATCACATAAGTTTATCATAATTTTTGAATTCACAAAAATCCAATTACCTTAGATATGTCTTCTTCAATCTTGAGTAATATTGACTAATTTTTCTATTACGTTATCAGATAAAATATGGAATGTACCTTTCCATTTGGGTGATTCTTTATTCAAAAAATCTCATATAATATTAATTCATTTTCATTAATTTTAGAAATTTATTTTCCATTATAAGTTTAACATGATGTAAACAAATATTTTTCAAGAAATATATTCTTAAATTCATCCCATCATAAGGCACCAATATATTATCGTTCCCTAATATTTAGGACCATTGACCACTACTGATCAGGTTCACCTTAAAAATATTAAGTAAAAAGACCTATATTTTAATGAACCGAACATCCCATGACATCAAATATCTTTTCTAGATCTTTAATCCATCCTTTAGATACTACTTGGTTTGAAGATCTAAAAAATTCTGGAGGAGGTTATCTCATAAAATTATTCACTATATTTATGTTCTAATATTTTTTATATTGATTCTATATAGCATAGATACCGCTACAATTTATACCCTATATCAATCAATTAATCATTGTAACAAACTGTTCAGTTCCAATTTCAAACATTCCGAGTTGCTAATTCGGAGGGATATTTTCCACTTGGTGCCTCCTACTTCAACTTCCATATTTCTTCTATGGAAAACCATTCTTAATAGACATAGTTAGATGAATGGAAATGTTAATCTTCAAACTCAATAACATTTTTACTTAACCATAATGAAAAATTATTTAAGGATATTCCACTAACATTAACCTAACCCCTATAGTTATCTACACCCTACTGTAATACAAATTATAAGGACACAAAATTATATATTTCATAATTATATGATTTTAAAATAGAATTCACTTTCTCATATTTCAAAATAAATTTTAGGATGAGATTGTTAGAGACTTATTTCATTACTCTTACATAAAAAACCATATATTATAATGTGGACACTTCAATTGAGTATCAATTTTTCTAATAAAACAAGACTTTAAAAGAAAAGCATGTTTTATTTTTATGAAACATGATCATAAATTTTATCTTGACCTCATCCTTGTTTATAATCATCCTATGAATAGAAATTAATATTTAGTATGATAAACAAATCCCAATAAGGGACATAAAAAGAAATAATGATACTGTTAGTCTATGAAAACTTATAAAAAGTTTTCATTTTTTAAAAATAAACATTCGAGATTAAAATAAACATTTTATCACCAAAGAAATAATATATTCACCCCAAAAATTTTCTTAAAAAATTTGTTAATAAATCATAAAGAAAAAATAAAACTAATAAAGTTTTCTTATATTAATGAAAAACTCATAAGTTATTTAAATGTTATATTTTTCAACCTTAAAAAGTATCATGTACTCTCATTTACCTTGTCAAATCAAAATATTTACATAAAAAACCATATCAATCATAGATATATAGTGTATGTACCTTATCATATAATATTAAAATCACTCTTATAAATTTGATAACCTTCACAACTACACATAGAATAATCATTTCAATTGCACATAAAATAACCATCACAGTTAAAATTGGAATAGCTATCGCTACATATGCTAATATTCTTTTTGGAGAAACCTAATCGGTTAACTCCATCCCCTTTTAATTATTCATTGGAGAGACATAACATGTCTAATCTCCATCAGTTTTTAAAAACAACCCATCATCATAAATAATTACCAAGAAACGTAACATAATTCATAAAATATTTCATCATTAAAAATTTCTTTCCACCCAAAAGAAAACATTTTCATATATTACTATATCCATTTCATTTAAAACCTATTTTTATAAACTAAAATTATCATCAAAAATGAAAAACTTGTACTTATTTGAATAAAACATGATATATTATATAGAAATGAAGACATAAAATAATATTTACATCATTTTGAAAAGTTATTATCATCGTATACGTTAAAATAGAACATTCCTTCTATATTTTATAAACAAAGTTAAAACATTTGGTAAAAATTTTCCTTTTTAAAACATTTAAAATAGATATAAAATATATATTATATTTTATTAATGTATATATAAATATATCCATAAAATTATTTTAAAAAAATATGGACATGGAAGACAAAGAGTTAGAAGGGAAACTTTAAAAGGGGATTCTTAAATCAAAGTATCTTATCTTGTAACACCCCAAGATTTCATTGTACGTTATTTCTTCAAAATAATTAAACAACATGCACTACATGCAACACCGAGTTCTAGCGCACCATGACTTACCAAATTAGTTGTTCAAAAGCGGTTATGAATAGTATTAACATAATTTTGAACTTTATATAATCCTAATAATTTTAGAATCCATATTATGAGTTTCTTAGACATAATATAAGAACAAATACATTTTTTCTGATAAAAGAAGTATTTTTCAAAAAATACAATTTTACAGCCTTTTAATGGAGAAGCCTCTTTTAAATACAATATTTGAAACTTTTATATATTCAATATAATAAAATAATGTTCTTATTTATAATAGGGACATAAGAATTTAGTTTCAATAAATATTTGGTACTTTTCTGATAACTTTCATATTTTGATGAATAGTGAAAATTACTAAATATGAATTAAAAACAGCTTTTTAGTCGAAATAATTAATAGTGATAAATTATGAATTTGAGTGATTTTAAAGTATATTTAGATTATATTTTTACCATTTAATCGAATTCTGGTCATTATTAGTTATTTTACATTGAAATTGGACATAAAAAAGTGTCAATCTTTTGATAGTTATTATTTCTTACAAATACGCCTTTTGGTTTTGACAACGAGAATTAATTTTAAATTAATAAATGAAACTTCTATGTTTTTAATTTGGTAAAATATACATAATTTTTGGATTTGGAATATTGAAATTAGCCTAGGGTGAATTTTCGGTATTTTTCTGAAAACATTCAATTTTTTATGAATAGTGAAAAACACCGAGTTATTGGTTAAAACCGAATTTTTATTTAAATAATTATTTATTTTATTTAAATTTATTTTAGGTCAAAATGGATACATAATACCTATATAAGTTCAATATAATTAATTGGAGTCATTTTATAATAAGTTAAGACATATAAAAATTTTATTAAATATTTCCCCATTTTTACCCACCTCTTAGGAGAATTTGCAAATTCATATAAAAATTAATTTTACAACCTATGCGAGTAGAATTTAGAAAATCCGATAGAAACAGTTAATATCAAGTAATAAAATTTGGTACAATAATATGGAAATTATTTTTGGTGAATAGTAACTTTTTACTTTTATTTACCACGGTAAAAAGTAAATAGGGTAATTAAGAGTAAAAATGATGTCAGTATTACCCTAAAACATGTCCTAATTCTATTGGTTAAGTTTAATTAGACCAAAAAAAACCTTAGAATAAAATATTAACCTCTTTGGTCTACTTGAATTAGATTAGGACATTTATTATTATTTAATTCAAAGAAGAGTTAAAAGTGTTAAATTCAAAGTTTAATAACTAAAACATTTTTAATATAGGGTTAAACATAAGATAAATTAGACTAAAAATATTCATTAGAAATATAAAACGATTTCTTACATAATTGTATTTTATTTATAATTTTTAGAGATTAAATAATAAAATTTATTAATGATACAATGATGATGCAGTAGTTACCTTATTTATGAAAGAATCATATAAATGGTATTATAAATATTAAAATAAATATAATTTCAAAGTTTTTATGAAATAAAAGAATTTTATAGGTTAATATGACATCTTAGGGATGATTCACTATATCTCTCTCTAAGTAATCAACATGGTATGACTTTCACAAAAACAAAATATCATATAGTGTTAAAATTGACATAAATTAATATTTAAAACAAATAAAATATTATTGGATGATATGATATTATTAATAATGTATGTTTCGGCCAAAGTCATAAAATAAGATTATATATTTCATTAATGAGACACTTGAGGTCCTCTTGAAAGTTTACAGCAAGTTTATTAACCATATAGAGTAAGAATACAAGAAGACACGGTAAAAGTTAAACTATTTAACTAAGAGTTAAATATAAACGATAAGGTTAAAATATTAACCTAAACATTTCTAAAACCTATTTTTTGAGTATTTTGCGACCCATCCCCACCTTATAATTTAAATAATACATTTTTGAGCCATTAGAAACCAAAAATTATTTTATTATAAAATAATATTTTAAGTTTTTCCTAAGGTGCCCCTCACCCCTCTTATAAAAGGGCACACTTCCTTCACTATAATTCACACTTCCAAAGCCATTTGCCTCGGCCAAACGCTGACCGAATATAATCCCAACTTCCCTCACTTCAACCTAGAGGAACTAGTTTTATCATAAAGCCAACCTAAGGAGCCCTTCTGATCAAATCAAAAATAAGAACTCGAAGAAGAGGTAATGATTTCACCAACATCTTTCATGTTCCTTTCTTCTTCCACTTATTCATTCTTTGTTATTTCCATTATAAAATAATAACTTCAGTATATTCTATATAATGTTATGTTATTATAAATATTTCACAAATATATTCATTATTCTATCCATTTTATGAATGATAATGTCACCAAGCGTGCGTACGTACGGTTTACCGTCTCCACGCTGTGGTGTAATTTGTTATTCAACACTATGTTATTTGGATGGATATAATGATGAGTAATATGTATATAAATAATGAAAATAACATGATAATGTCTTTTTAAAATTAATATACCATCCAATTCCACACCTTTAAAAAAATGATATTGTCGCTCGTGCATACGTACGGATTACCATCTCCACGACGCGATAAGATTCATTTCCACATTCACCATTCATCAACGATTGTAAAAAACATATTACTAATATGTTAGTAATATATGAAATAATAATTCTACTAGAGATATATATGTGTGTGTACTTACATATATTTTATTCACTTAGTTCTGTTCAATACGTTATGAAAACAGAAACAGCGTTTATGCGTACGTACGGACTACCGTCTCCATAAACGGTGTTTTCCATTTCATATATATGCCCATTATAAATATTTATATTCTAAATATATATGATATATAAATCATGTTTTATATTCTTAAAGTATTTAAATCATGATCTATGTGATACAATCAAGAGTAACAAGTTAAAACACATACGATAAAGAAAGCGATTATTACCTGAAATGTTAATTTAATATGGAAATTATTATTAAATGGGTAGTATAAAGTCATAAATGAATAATGTATGATATCATAAATATTAATATGGTTCTGGTATAATTTAATAACATACTACATTCTTCATACATGAGGTTAAACATACCCTCGACTAATGGAAAGCACAAGGTAAGGGGTTTTCATCTCACTCCTTATTCCCGTGAGATTCGTGCCATATGGCCACTATTAATTTTTGTGTGGTTTATGTACGGCCCATAATTGAATTATTTCTGTAATAAAATTTCATTTATGTGTATTTACATATTCATTGTATGATACCTCTTTCATGGGGTGTATGTTTTGTAAGTTACCAAATTGGTAAGGGTTAATTTCACAATCTCTTTATTATCTGAGGTTGTTTTTACGTAAGTATCTACTGGGACATATTTATTATCCATGTCCATGTTTCATGAAAGAGTTTTCAAAGGGATTATTTTAAGGGACTTTTTTTTACTAAAACATAATTTCAAATGTTTTAAATATTTATTCTTCTAAATCTTTCTCATTAATGACCATGTCTTCAAAATGGTTTTTATGGATTTATTTATATTAACATGAATGTTTTTAAAATGTTAATTATTTTAAAAAGTTTCGAAGTGTTATGGGAAACTTTGATTCAAAAATGTATTTAAATTTTTTCCTTTAAAAATTTTGTGACTTTTAAATTTTTTTATGAAAAAGGTGTATTTCTCTCAAAGAGTTTTACAAATCATTTTCATCTACGTCAAAATCCTTTAATGGATTTTAAACTTGTTTTTAAGTTGATTTATCATGATACAAATCTTTCATATTTTATTGAAGGTTTTGTGATATGTTTGACTATGGATGTGTTATTTTTATACCATTCATGGTTTATGGGTAAAGTATTGGCATTTCTTATGGTAGTTTTAATACGAATGTTTATTTTATGTTTAAACCTTTTCATATGAGGAATGCATTAGACTTAGTAAGTGATGGGTGGAGTCCGCTATAGATCCTCGATGCATTAGTAGGTCTATTGTGACAAAATAGTGTCTTGGAACAAGGCCTTGACAAAATCTTATTTGTAGTTTTGGCACAAGGCCTTGACTATGTGGTTATGATAGTATGTCATTATGCATTCCATCATTATGAAAGTGGATATTGATATTGCATGTGATTATTCGACTTGTAGAATATCCATGTGAATAAGTAAATGACATTACTTCATTTTATTTTTTCGATATTATGACGACTTTCAAGATTAAAAGGCTTTTTTTAGTTATACATTGCCTCAAATGTTTAAGCTTATTTATGAAAGTTTCCGCTGTATTGTTATCCTTACTGAGCATCTGAGCTCACCCCTTTCTATGTTTTATTTTTCTCAGGATTCCAAGAAGTGTATTGTGATTGATATGCAGGGTTAAGCCAAGGGAATAATGGAATTCATAAAGGATTATTTATGTTTTTTTATATGTTATAAAGTGTAATGTAACATTCATGTATGTATTCTATTTTCCAAGACTGCTAAACTGGTCGGTCCTTTAGGACTTGATTCCTTGTAATCATGCCAATGTATTAAAATAATACACCGACTATGGGAAACTGGGGTTTGGGAGTTACAGTTGGTATCAGAGGGAGGTTTAGAAATAACCTTGGAAGATAGAATTAGATACACTCTGATTAGAGCAAATAGACCTAAGATAGAGATTGAGGATTAATATAGAGGAAATTCTTGGAATTTTGGTAATGTAGAGATTTTGTGAGTTTTCCAAGTAAATACATCATTGTCTGGATACGAGAAGGTAGAGGCGGCTCTGGCACAGATGTACCTAGAGGTAAAACCCGAAAACACCAATTTGAGCTAGACTCGAATGGGAACTGGTGCATGACAATGGTCCTTACAGCACTCTTGGTTACGACACTCCTAGGGGATATTATTAGGATAATTTTCATTTCATTACAAATCATTATGAAGGGATTATGAGTATATAATTCCTCAATGAAAAAATCTTTATGATTATGGATTATATCCATAAACTGTTCAATTTACATTAGGTATTTCACAAGTTTGAAATTATTCATTGTAATTCATAAACTGACCTAGTTTATGCTATTGTATAGAAATGGAACCCAGTAGAAGGAATGTGAACTCCAGCAATACGTATGATCCAAAGAGTAAGAAGGATCAGATCTTTCACGGTATTAAGCAAACATTTATAAGGGAAATAGTCTCCCATATATTCTCAACATATGAAGAAATGGTATCATGTGTTAATAAGATATGTAAATAATTCTCTCAGTCCTATGTCTTTGAAGTGAAGCAAGAGAATAAAAGGATGGAAGAGAGAAAGATGGAAAAAGGGAAGAGGGAAAAGAATAATTTTCCCATATGTGATAACTGTGGGAAGAAACACCCTGGAACTTTTCTGAAGGGAATGGAAGTTTGTTATAAGTATAGAGAGAAAGTACACCATGTATGTGACTACAAGGGTAAGAAAAAGGTTTCAAATGTACAATTCTTCATCTGCAAGGAGTTGGGACACTACACGAACCAATGTCAAAATCATCATTATATTCCCCAAATGAGTCTATTAGATAATAATCAAGTTATGATACTACCACAGATGAGGATGAATTATTAGAGTTCTTATATTGTTATTAGAGAGTTATGTCATTTGAGTGTTATATCAACAATTTAATGGTTATAAAAATTATAGAGTATATAAGGATTGTACTGCAGTACTATTTCATTAAGGACTTGAGATTGTGTGGAACCATGAAAAGTGACTCAATAGTAGGTTAAATTTTTGGAAAATATATGGTTGAGAGAAAGATAAACCATAATATGGTTCTGTTACCGAGGTAGTGATTTTGGAATAATACATGATTGATTTGGATAAATTATATTGGATATTCTTGACTACCTTGAAATTGATTAATGATTTATATATTCCATAATTGTTGGAGTTTACAAAATTTTTGGATAGAAGGAGTATATCTAGTATTCTATAAGGAACAAGGGATCATGAATGAAATCAATAAGGTTTTATGGTAATTAAAGATGTTTCAGTGTTTTAAATGAATACATGACGAAGGTGTTCACATGTTATTACGTGGAAAAAAGGATCTTCATTGTGTTTACCTTCCTTATAAATTTTGGACTGTGAGTTTGGACAGAAGTATTTTGGATAATTCTAGTTTGAGATTATTTTTTGATTTCCTAAAAAGACAACCCAGAGGTTGGGTGGCAACCCATCGCGTCCGGCAAGGCTGTGAGACTTGAACCCTCAACCGAACGGCGATAAAGGTTTATCACCTGCCACTGGCCCACGTGATGTCCGGGATTGAATAATGTAGTCTTGTTTTAAAAACAAATTTTGGTAGATGAATTATAAATTCATTTTTTTAACCCTATACGAATAGGATAAATAGAATATTATTTTTAAGTTATATCATCTTTTAGAGTGAAAGATGAGTTTGTGGTAGAAAATAGTTAAAGGATGGGACTCTACTTGTCAAGTATATATTTTTCTTTTTCTCTTATTCTATAAAGAAATTAATTCTTATACTTTAGTGAAGGGATCTTAAAACCAAATTTTTTTATCCTAATACCATATGTTTTGTTGAACCGATGGTATTTTAAATCATCATTGATTGATGAATTTAAGGCCGTTAATTTTACACTTGTTTGTGATTGATGACCTCAATGACTACCTATAAATATTTACGTTTTACCTCCAATTATATGTCTCTAATTTCCACCAATGTTCTCCTAATCGATATCATCATTTGGCGGCGACCCTTTCATTTCTATTTTCCTGTTATTAAGACTAAATTTTATTAAACTAATTTCCGATGTGGGTTTTTCCAAAGTTTTTTTCTATTTTCAACCTTTTATTTTCGAAAAAAAATTCAAATTTCAAGGATGCAATTTATTTATGGAGGGAAGAATGTAACACCCCAAGATTTCATAGTACGTTATTTCTTCAAAGTAATTCAATAACTCGCACTACACGCAACACCAAATTCTAGAACACCATGATTTACCAAAATAGCCATTAAAAAGCAGTTATGAATAGTATTGACTGAATTTTGAACTTTATATAATCCTTATAATGTTAGAATCCATATTATGAGGTTATTAAACATAATGTAAGAACAAATAAATTTTTTCAGATAAAAGAAGTATTTTTCAAAAAATGCAATTTTACCGCCTTTTAATGGCAAAGACTTTTTTAAATACAATATTTGAAACTTTTATATATTGAATTTGGAAAAATAAACTTCTTCTTTAGAATCGGGACATAAGAATTTAGTTTCAATAAATTTTTGGTACTTTTCTAATAACTTTCATATTTTGATGAATTGTGAAAATTACTAAATTTTAATTAAAAACAACCTTTTAGTTTAAATAATTAATAGTGAGAAATTATGCATTTGAGTGATTTTAAAGTTTAGTTAGATTATATTTTTACCATTTAATCCAATGATGATCATTGTAAGTAATTTTACATTGAAATTGGACATAAACAAGTGTCAATCTTTTGATAGTTATTATTTTTTTAAAATACGCCTTTTGGTTTTGACAATAGGAATTAATTTTAAATTAATAAATGCAACTTCTATGTTCTAAATTTGGTAAAATATACATAATTTTTAGATTTGGAATATCGAAATTATCCTAGGGTGAAGTTTTGGTATTTTTCTAAAAACATTCAAGTTTTTATGAATAGTGAAAAACACTGAGTTATTGGTTAAAACCGACTTTTTATTTAAATAATTATTTACTTTTTTTAATTTTTTAGGTAAAAATAGATACATAATACCTATATAATTTAAATATAATTAATTGGAGTAATTTTATAATAAGTTTAGATATATAAAAATTTTATTGAACTTTTCACCGTCTTTTACCCACCTCCTAGGAGAATTTGCAAATTCATATAAAACTTAATTTTACCGCTTCTATGAGTGGAATTTAGAAAATACAAGAGACACAATTAATATCAAGGAGTAAAATGTTATTCAATAAAATGGAAATAATTTTTTGTGAATAATAACTTTTTACTTTTATTTACCACAGTTAAAAGTAAATAGGGTAATCAAGGGTAAAAATGATATCATTATTACCCTAACACATGTCCTAATTCTATTGGTTAAGTGTAATTAGAATAAAAAAACCTTAGAATAAAATATGAACCTATTTGGTTCACTTGATTTAGATTAGGACATTTATTATTATTTAATTCAAAGAAGAGTTAAAAGTGTTAAATTCAATGTTAAATAACTAAAACATTTTTTATATAGGGTTACACATAGGGTAAATTCGACTATAAATATTAATTAGAAAGATAAAAATATTTCTTACATAATTTTATTTTATTTAAAATTTTTGGAGATTATATAATTAAATTTATTAATGATACAATGATGATGCAATAATTACCTTATTAATGAATGAATCAAATAAATGGTATTATAAATATTAAAATAAATAAAATTTAAATTTTTTTATGAAATAAAAAAAATTTCCAGGTTAATATGACATGTTAGAAATTATTAAAGGTATCCTTTTCGAATTAATTAACTTGGGATGACTTTTAAAAAAACAAAATACCAAATTGTGTTAAAATTGACATAAATTAATATTTAAAACAAATACAATATTATTAGATGATATAATATTTAAAAAAATGTAAGGTTCGGAAAAAGGGCTTAAATAATAATATATATGTCATTAATGAGCCACTTGAGGTCCTCTTGGAATTTTAGAGTATGTTTATTAATCATATAGAGTAAGAATACAAGAAGACATGGTAAAAGTTAAACTATTTAGCTAGGAGTTAAATTTAAAATATAAGGTTAAAATTTTAACCTAAACTTATCTAAAAGATATTGGTTGAGTAATTTTCGACCCATAACCACCTTAGGATTTAAATAATACATTTTTGAGCCATTATAAACCGAAAATTATTTTATTATAAAATAATATTTTAAGTTTTTCCTAAGGTGCCACTCACCCCTTTTATAAAAGGGCACTTTCCTTCACTCAAATTCACACTTCCAAAGCCATTTGGATCGGCCAAACCCCAACCAAATATCCTCCCAACTTCCCTCACTTCATCCTAGAGGCCTTAGTTTGATCAAAAAGCTAACCTAACGAGCCCTTCTAATCAAATCAAAAGTAAGAACCCGAAGAAGAGCTAATGATTTCACCACCCTCTTTCATGTTCCTTTCTTCTTCCACTTCTTCTTTCTTTGTTATTTCCATTATAAAATACTAAATACAGTATATTATATATACTATTATGTTATTATAAATATTTCACATCTATATTCATTATTCTATCCATATTATGAATGAAAATGTCACCATGCGTGCGTATGTATGGCTTACCGTCTCCACGCCGTGGTGTAATTAGTTATTCAACACTATGTTATTTGGATGGATATAATTATGAGTAATATGTATATAAATAATGAAAATAAAATGATAATTTCTCTTTAAAATTAATATACCATCAAATTCCACACCTTTAAGGAAATGACATTGTCGCTCGGGCATACGTACAGATTACTGTCTCTATGATGCGATGAGATTCATTTCCACATTCACCATTCATCGAAGATTATAAAATATATATTACTAATATGTTTGTAATATAATAAATAATAATTCTACTTGATATATATACATATATATATGTACTTACATATATTTTATTCACTTAGTTTCGTTCAATACGTTATGAAAACGGAAACAACGTTTATGCGTACGTACGGACTACCGTCTCCATAAACGGTGTTTTCCATTTCATATATATGTATATTATACATATTTATATTATAAATAGATATGATATATAAATAATGTTTTATATTTTGTAAGTATTTAAATCATGATCTATGTGATACAATCAAGAGTAACAAGTTAAAACACGTACAATAAAGAAAGCGATTATTACCTGAAATGTTAATTTAACATATAAATTATTATTAAATGGATAGTATAAAGTAATAAATCAATAATTTATGATATCATAAATATTAATATGGTTCTGGTATACTTTAATAACATACTACGGTATTCATGCAGGTGGTTAAACATACCCTAGACAAAAGGAAAGCGCAATGTAAGGGGTTTTAATCTCACTTCCTATTCCCGTGAGATTCCTGCCATATTGCCACTATTACCTTTTGTGTGGTGTATGTACTACCCATAATTGTATTATTTTTGTAATACACTTTCATTTATGTGTATTTACAAATTGATTGTATGATACCTCTTTCATGGGGTGTATGTTTCGTATGTTACCAAATTGGTAAGGGTTAATTTCACAATCTCTTTATTATCCGAGGTTGTTTTTACGTAAGTATCTACTGGGACATATTTATTATCCATGTACATGTTTCATGAAAGAGTTTTCAAAGGGATTATTTTAAGGTAATTTTTTTTACTAAAACACCATTTCAAATGTTTTAAATATTTATTCTTCTAAATCTTTCTCATTAATGTCTATGTCTTCAAAATGGTTTTTTAGGATTTATTTATATTGACATGAATGTTTTTAAAATGTTAATTATTTTAAAAAGATTCAAAGTGGTATGGGAAAATTTGATTCAAAAATGTCTTCCTTTAAAAATTTTGTGACTTTTAAATGTTTTCATGAAAAAGGGATATTTATCTCAAAGAGTTTTACAAATAATTTTCATCTATGTCAAAATCCTCTAGTGGATTTTAAACTTGTTTTGAAGTTGATTTATCATGATACAAATCTTCCATATTGTATTTAAGTTTTTGTGATATGTTTGACCATGAATGTGTTATTTTTATACCATTCATGGTTTATGGGTAAAGTATTAGCATTTCATATTCTAGTTTTAATACGAATTTTTATGTTATGTTTAAACCTTTTCATATTGATATTTCATGTGATTATTCGAATAGTAGAATATCAATGGGAATAAGAAAATGGAATTACATAATTTTATTTTTTCTTTATTATGCTGAAGTTCATGTTTAAAAGGATTTTGATTTAGTTATACATTGCCTCAAATGTTTATGCTTATTTATGAATGTTTCCACTGTATTTTTATCCTTATTGAGCGTCTGAGATCACCCCTTTCTATGTTTTATTTTTCCCAGGATTCCATGAATTGTATTGTGATTGATATGCAGGGTTAATCCAAGGGAATAATGATGTTCATAAAGGATTATTAATGTTGTTTTTTCTGTTATAAAGTGTAATGTAACATTCATGTATGTAATCTATTTTCCAAGACTGCTAAATTGATCTATCCTTCGGGACTTGATTCCTTGTAATCATGACAATGTATTAAAATAATGCACCGACTCTGGGAAACTGGGGTCGGGGCGTTACATACCTTGAGTCCAACTCATCACATATATTCTTTATCTTCCTGAATAATAAAGTTTGGTTAATTATTTATTTCGGGATAAAATTCTCAGGTTTCTTAATTCATTTTACTTTATCTCTTACTTTGTTATATTTAATTATTTATTTAATTAAATTAATGTCAGATGTTTTGATGATCTTCGTTTCATAAGTCCAAAAAAGGGATTTAGTAAGTTGACTATCGTAAAGTAGTTCATTATTAAATCATTTAAAAAATAATAATCATGAAACAATAATCATTTTTATACATCAATTACACTTTCAAAACAAATAATGAAATATTATTATGTAAAATTAACTATGTGACTATCATTAACATGGATGGTCGAATGTGCGTATGAGTAACATTTCAATTTCTAAATAATCATTATAGAAAGATATTAGTTATTATTTTTTCTTTCCTAATATGAAATAATATCATGATTACCATACAATTTCTATGAACATATATAAATAAATAAATATATATCTTTCATGATATGTAGTGATGAAAAATGAATCAAATTGATTCATAAAGGATGTAATCCACAAGTATGTACAAATGATGTTATCATTTTTCAACTAATGGAAAGGTAAAAAATTATATGATATTTTATAATTTAAAAATGATAAATATTTCTTGAATATATTATATATACATTAAATAAATCATTATAAATAGTTATGAGAGTTGATGATGGAAAATAAATTACATCGGTTTGCGAGGTGGTAGTTATCTGTACATAGGAATATTGAATTTCTCTCCCATTTTATGAAGGTTGGAGATGTATATAGGCAATTTAATTAAAAAATGACATCTTAGTAAATTTATGAAATTGGTGTTATTATTTTATCATGATTTAATAATATTTTTAGGAAGTGGAAGAAGAAATAAAAAATATGTGGTTTAAAACTATACATATTCTTTTTAAATGTCTCAATTACTTAATACCTTAAGTCCCCTAAAGTTGGTAATATTCCTTAAAAAAGAAAAATATAATGGGAGGTGGGGGATTATAGGAAGGTATTTTGTTATGTTTTATATGAAGAAAAAGGATTTTTATGTGTGAAGAAATTAGAAGATGATGTTCCCTCTTATAAGATAGGGGAGGGGCACTCTTTATGTTTATTAAAATAATAAATTAATATAAATTAATTTCAATGTTAAAATAGATCCAAATTTATAATATTCATAGAAAATATGATCATGATTCAAAATACTCTCATACAATAAAATCTTGAAAATTTTAGATTATATTTTCATCCATATATTTTTTAACCCTTTATTAAACCCTTTTAAAATTACTGTAATATTAAATTTTTCTAAATATAGTTGAATGGAGTTTCCAACAAACCCAAAAGGGTTATATTCAAGTTCCTTTATAGTTGTTGATGGTATTAATTTTATTTCAATACTTATAGAGAATCATTTTGGGTCATTGAGGAGCTATTTCAACCCATGAAGAATGTTTTGGAGTTATTTAAATTAATTTAGAGTATATAGTTGAGTTACTAAAGCAATTGTATTTAAGGTTATTTTTTTCAATAATTTTATTTGAGTTTTTTCAATGTAAGAAAATTATCACCTATATAAATATTCATAGATGAGTTTTTCGATATAGGAAAATATTCAGCTATATGAAGACTCACTTATGAGAATGATTTCATGTATTTGAATTTATATGTAAGAAATGATACCACATAGGAAAAATCAGTATAAGAGTTTTAGAAGACATATTAGAATTCCTAATGTTTGAAAAAATAACACACATGAACTTAATATAATTTTACATAAGTGAAACTTTCATGTATGTGAATGCCTCAACATATCTTATTTATATTCTGTAAAATAATTCTTACCATGTTTGGAATTCCACATATGGTCTCTTCTAAATATATTCATTTACGAAAAAATATACAATTTTATCATGGATCCAAATCAGCTTAGTGGATCTAGTATTAGTCAAAAAAATATAGAAATTTGGCTACGTACAAATTGATTTTTCCAAAATTCATGTGTTCTGAATGAATGAAACAAAATGATTCTAGTAATGATCTTAATGGTCAAAACATCACAGAAAAAATTTGATTCAATATGATTCATGAGAGTTTTTAAAAATAGAAATAATTTTTCATAAATATTTTGTAATGGGGTGTTTTACATGAAAAGATATTATGCTTCTATATGATGATTCTATAAATGAAGATGATATAGATATTAAAGCTATGAAATGTATTTAATGATGTTGTATTGTTTTTAATGGAAAATAAAAGTTGAAATTAGTATATAAAGTGACACAAAGTTAATCTTTTTAGTATGGATGTTTAGTTTTATGATTTTTTGAGTTTTTTACCATGAATGAGTGTCTTAAGATGCAACTTAAAATATGGTGATTTTGAGGCTAAATAGAGGAAAAAAGAAGATGTTTTTATAAGAAATTCACAATTTCCTATTTATTAAATTATTTTTTACTAAGATTAAAGTAGGATAAGGTTATAGATCTATTTTTATGTGCCCCCAAATGAGTAGAAGGGTATAAGAATAATGTTTTATACAAATAGAATTATTACATGGTGAGAATATTTGGGAGATCATGGTGAATGTTTACAATCCTAATTGAATAAGGAAATATAGGTGATCATGGTAAATGATTAATTTAATATGATTTGAGAATGATGAGATAGAAAATATTTTAATGTAATTAAATTAATTATAGTAATTATTAACATCTCTAATAATGAGGTGTTTCAAAGAAATATTTTGAGAGGGATTTTTTTATCAAATAAGACAAAATTGATGAATAAAATTGCATGAGAAATAGAGAGGATCTAAAGATATAGCTCTATGATCATTATCCTCATCTGGTATAGAACTAGTATTAAATTATTTCTTTCTAATGTTGAGAAGTAGTTATAAATTATAATGGCATGAAGTGAGAGAATGATCTTAATTTTTTCTGAAGGATCGTCAAAGGCGATTTACATCTAATATTTTTTTGCAGAAACCAAATTTTAAAGACGATATCTTCATCATAGTTACATATTATTTTATGATGGAAATTAAAATAATTATTATTTGATGTGAAATTTTATTTTCATGGTTTTATTTTGTTCAAAAATTATAAGAGAGTAATTTTTTGTCTCTTATTGTGAAGAATCTATGTTTGTGAGACTAACCAATCATGAAAAAGTGTAGGTAACCTAGTAATGGGCAAAACCATGTAACAATAAACATTTTCTTTATCTATTTTTTTTCATACAGGAGTGATGTAAAGAATCTTTACATTTGTGGATCTAACCTTAATAGGCTTTAAGGGTTGGTTTCATTAAGAATAAATTATAAAACCTAGTATCCACTGATTCACCCCCCTTCTCAGTGGAGTAATTTGATGTTAGGAACTTTATGTGGAATTATTTTAATCATATTAAAATGATTTTTGGTAATTTATATGATCATATTTTAAATAATAATAAATAAATTATATAATGAATATTTTGATAATATATGCATAGTTCATATATATAATGTTTATATTTTATTTATCATATATTTTTGTAAAATTATATATAAACGTTAATATGGAGGAGTCTGTATTGGGAATAAATATTAAGTGTTTATATTTATTTAATCATGGAATGTCCATAATACTTGGATAAGTTATAATGTTTTTATAATTTATTTTTTAATTTTTCATAAATTGTTCATCTTGTGTTTAAAGAGATTAATTTTTCATTTATTTATTTTATCCCTTACTTTTTCTTGAATATAATTATTATATTGTGAATCAATGTTTTTATAGTTTAATGTCTAAAACTACTTTTCTATATTTTAATACATACATATAAGTAGTTACATTCTAGGTTTAATAATTGATTTATTTTTATTCTACCACGAAATTGGATTGTATTTGGTTATGACCTTGAATTTAAAGGATTATTATAGTTTATAAATAATTGGTGTTATAATTATAATGTAATTTAGGTATCTATTGAGTAATGTATCCTTGGGTAGTGGGACTTTGGTTAGGACTACCCCTCGCATTGGGGCTTAGGCGTTTTCTTGAAAAGTGGGGGTTGGAAATATGTCTTTCCAAGCTTATTCCTTTGGGGATTATTATTTTAAGAAGGTATGATTTTCAATCACTTTATGCATTATACATATTTAGATATGTATGAATATAGTTGTCTTCTAATTTAGTTTGTTATCTCAATATATGGGTGGTGTAAAGTGTTACACATGAATACAATTTAAGCATATTGATTTTTAGGAAGGAATATAATTCTAAACTAAATCATTATAACCATGTATATATTTAACAAGAATACATGAGTTAATACAGTGACATTAAATCTATTTAGAAATAATTAATGTTAGATTTCTTATAAAGTAGTAAATTTTCAAGAGATCGATCATTCAACTTGGTTGGTTATATATAATTAGGGTGACCCTAAATTATCTTATGTTAGGAATTAATCTAATAAGGTGGCCCTAAGAGTTACGTACCTATTTTTTTGAATTTTATTTGGTTTAAAGTTATCCAGAAACCCTTAAGAGTAAGGATACCGGAGGAATAATTTTTAGTTTATCTATATAAGGATTGGAAAAGTAGTTGTCCACTCAACCATATGAGTGTGATATATTATATGATCGGCATAATTACCTAGCCAAATAGCTAATGTGATGAGGGTCAAACCAAATTAGTGTAATTTTTTAGTTAAATATGGATTTTTCACCATTAATGGTTCTGTTGGATTTTAAAAGGGGTCATCAATTTAGTAGGATCATATTTAATATAAATCATTATAAAATGAATATAAAAAATGATACTCATCTGCTAAATTATTTTATAGGTACATGCCTCCATCATCAATGAAAATTACTTTAATATCAATACTATATAAAGAAGAGTTTTAATGTAAGAAAATCCTTAAACCAGTAAAAAACAATAGAATTATTGTTAAGCAGAAAATAAAAATTATATAAATTAGATCCAACCCTCACCTGAGTAAAAAAATAATGAAATTATTCGACAATTGAATCTATGTACTTATGATAATCATAAATTAATTTAATTACTATTTAAAAATAAATAGACACATGATGAATTAATGAAGTCTAGTTTTCATTCATATATTTAATATAATAGAGTAAATTTCTAAATTTTAGAGATTGAAGGTTTTCTATAAGGATTATTCCAAATATGTAATTATTTTTATAATCATTATTGGATATGTTATTAAAATGTGAATGAGTTTAATAAGAGGTTTCATAATTTATTAAAATTGTTGAGGATAGATGACCATGGATTGTGATGAAAAGGACTATGTTCTATGCTAGAAGTATAGAAGGGCAAAATTTTAGGCTAGAAAAACCTAATTGGATTTTTCCAATAATTATCATTAGTCTATGATACTATCAATTATCAATAAGGGTAAGAAATGTTCCATATGATAGATTTTGTTTTGAAATACCTAGGGTTTTTATGATGATTTTGTGCAATTATACATTATGTATCAGTGGTATATAGACCAATTCATTGATCTTGATGGGTATATGATAAAAATGCGTATTATAAAAAGGATTTTGAAAAATATGAGTTGAAAATAAATTAAATAATTGATGAAACATATAGTTTTAATTATGATAACGATGAAAAGAATTTTTACGTCATGAAATTTGGTTCAATAGATTATTTCAATCTTAGATGGATCTAAATAAAGTATGCATGAAATTATCTAATTTCTATTACATGATTAGTGGTTATGATAAAAATGGCTATATGGTGAGTAAATGATGAGATAATTCATTACACATGGTTTAAGATTCATCACATTATTTAACAATTTTGAAAACATTATAAAAATTAAGAGGTGTTTTATCCTAGTTTAAAGAGTTTATATGAGATATTTATTAAAATATAGTGGAAATAGATTCCACCAAATTCTATGAAATATTTTAATTAATTAAATATTTTTTAGAATAACCCTCTAGACTCATCAAAAACTATATATGATATGTGAGTTTATAGTTTATTTATTAAATATTATTTCTAACAGAAACTAAGTATTCACTTATGACACTAAGGTGTTTTTATATATTAGGAAGATATTATAAAGAAAATAACATTTATAGGAGGCTAGTGGGAGTATATTTAGATTTATAAAAGTAAAATTTTTAACAAATAAAATATTTAATGATAAAAATTCAAAGTTAATGACCCTTTATATTCCAATGCGTTTATGATGTGTTGAGAAAATTAAAAATAATGTAAAATTTAAAATTTTTATGAAAATAATCTCAAGGGAAAAAAATTTCAAATTTTTTTCAAGAACGATGATTATGACGAACTTATAAATATTTGTAAGTTGATTCAAAAGCCTTTCCATTATTAAAAATATAATACTTCATAAATGTTACTCACTAAAGAATTTAGTGGGAGGGTTTTATCATATGGCCACATAGTGATATGGATTAAATTATATATAGATCTATTGAGTTTCATACAAACCTACTAGTGAAACAAAAATTTGGTTTCTATAGTGGTTTAGAATATGTGATATTAGTATATAATATCTCATTTATAGTTTTATTATGTTTTAAGAGATTTTAAGAATAGAAAATGTATAATGTTATAGAAAAGAAATACTCCAGTTCATCAATCATTCACATTGGTTGGAAAATTTTCAATAAGTGTATTGATAATTATCCTATCAAAGATTTAATTTGAATCATTCATAACCAATGTTTTTCAATGAGTATTATATGGATTGGTAAAATATTATGATTCTAATGAGTAGGATTTTTTATAGATATACCAAATATTCTCATGAGGCAAAAAATAGGTTTTTCTATTGGATGAACTGCCAAGTTTATAATATAAAGTTTCAAACAGTATGTATTTGGTATAATATGGTTGTATGTTCTATATTAATATTTCCAAAATACCAATGGTTAGAAATATACATAGGATAAAACCATTAATATATTGATACATTTATATACAAGCCTTGAGGTTTAGATAATCAGGGGTGGTTGGGAATATTTTTCATAATTCCATTGATTAAATCTCAATAAAGATGGTTCATTTCCTCACATATGATGAATATGACGTCTTGATCCTCATTTGAGATAGACCGAAGGAGTATGCAGACACACCTAGATAATAAATTTGATGTAATTATATATTGGATGAGGTTCATGTGATGTTATCATTAATAAGGGTGAATGAAATGTGATATATTCATTGAACTAGTCAGTCTATAGTCAAATAATCAAGAACATATGATTATCTATATGGGTCTGACATACTAGGTGTCTTTTCATTACTCGATGTATGGAAGAAAGGGATAATATGAAAATTAATTCTTTCATACTATATATCCGGTGGAAAAACTGTATATAGATACATGTGTTTGATAGAGATCATGAAAAAGTCCATTATAGTTTGAGTAGCATTGGTTCTTTCCCAAATACCGCACTTTTCTTGTATTAATAGATTCAAAAATTTATTTTTTTAGTTTCATTCCCACAAAGGATCTTGGGGTCACACTTTGTGGCTGAATTAATGATGATTGAGTTTTATTAAACTGAAATAGATCCTCTAAAAGTTTTTTTGAGTATATCCAAAAGGTTGTTTAGATGAATTTTCACAATTTATTTACTATGATGTGATACATGGTGAGTTTGATTATAACTTTAAATTTTTTTATTAAGATAACCTAATGGATTTAAGATATGTTTTCACAAAAGATTTTATATGATATGGTATAAGGTGAAATGGAATGAATTTTATGAGTATTTAGTGTAAGTGGAGTATTGGTGGAGGGATACCCTAAATACATAAATTCTTATTTGGTAAAAATAGAATATATCAAATTTTATGATAAAGAAATTTCATATGGTATGATATATAAACCTAACTAATACCAATATTTATAATATAGTAATATCGTAATTCCATTTACATATGATATGTATATATCATAATACAATAAGAATCCGAATGTATGATTTATATAGGATTTTGGATTATCAATATCATTGAATAATTATGTTACTATATTCTAATAATCTTCCAACAATGCCAATAATCGATCAAACATTTCAAATGAGGAAATTCATTGAGAATCATTGATTCATTTATATGATAAATTTATGAATGGTTGAGGCATTTACTCATACATTTCATGACATAAAATTTAATGTTATAGTGGATCAGGGAGTATCCTAGAGGCCTATATAAGAAGGTAAAATCCATTGTGATGGATTATTCAGGATCTCTTAATTCTTCAGTCAACTCTCCTTCTATTTGGTTCCTCCTTTTTTACTTGTAATTTTTCGATACTAGAAAATTGGGTTTTAAGGAGGGTCCCTACCATGAATTGGGTGATTTGTTCATCCCATTGATACAACATGGGGAAAACCATCCATTAACTACCTCTTAGGGATCCCCATGAAGTATATGATAGAAGAATGTAGAAATAATTGCCATTGTTTAAGGTACACACTTTTCCCTATTTTTTGCTTATATATGATTTCAGTTTTCATAGCATAGTGATATTTATAAATTTATGGTATCAAATATCTTCCATTGTATTGAACTAGTGTTGTTAGATCCATAAAAACCCATACAAAACTATCATGATCATTTGGAAGAATCATAATAATATGAGAATATACCTCTTTTCCACATCCCCACTAGTCACCATTACACATGAATAACATGTGTTCTATTTCTCCCATCCCAACCATATCCATGTAACATTATAACAACACCATCATATCATATCCACATAATCGAATCTGCATCCACATAGTCACAACCAAATTACAAAAACATATTCATACCACACCATGTTCAAGAAGATAATTATAAAGGATATCTACCTCATGTCATCATCTTCTTATGTACATCTCTATCACGCACCCAAATCACTGCCTCATCATCACATACTACAACCATAAGCCACTAAAACCTAAATTATTCTTGAAATAAATAAGAGATAAGGTAGTGTAATCATCCATATATATCATCTCCATCTTGATCATTGGGGAGTACACCCATAACCTAAAGCCTCAGATGGTAATTTGTTTTGTTATCCGACTAAAGTGGCCATTCATATAGAATAACATAAACTAAAATTAATATATAACAATACACACAAACCCAATATAAGGTTAAAAACCTAATTAAAAACACTAAGACATCATTATCAAAACAAAACTTCTACACAACTACCGCTTCTATCCACGACATCAATCAAATCAACTACTACACTAAATTACCATTTCATAATAAGAATAATTAACAATTTTATATCTCATCATAAATTTAATGTTATTTAGTTATTAAAGACATTAGGTACATTAACCTGTTTTATTTAGTCTATAATTTATTCATTAACCACATTTTTATTAAATTTTTGACATAAATTTTCAGTCATTAAAACTGTACACAAACATTACCTCTTTATATAATTTTTATTTTTACACAATATAAATTAATTATTCACCACATAATAATTTTTAAAACATCAACCTAACAAAATTAAGTTATATTTAAATTAATAATTTAATTCAATTAATTATTCTGTTAACATTTGATATTATCATAGCACAACACTATTAACCATTTAATTACATTCAAAACAATTTATTATTTTATGGTGACTCTAAAAAACCCACATTCACCTCTCTCATTATTTCATCATTAACCACGATATCCCATGCTAATAGCCACATAATAAATTACACCTCTTTCACAACATCATACAATCCATCCTAAATCGACCACATTAATCTAAATACATAACATAAATAAAACATCACCCAATTATCTGCCAAAATAAACAAAACACATTATGAATAGTCTATCCATAATGAGAATAATCAATTACATCTAACCTTGTTATGATAATTACTCAATAATTCATACATAAACACATGAAATATTATATTTATATTTTCCACCTCCACATTTCATTACTATATTTAAATTATTAAAAAGTTATTAATACAAAATAATTATATAAACATGAAAAAAATAATATCATAACAACATTATTATCAATAAACTATATAAATAATACATAACAAATAACATAAAAATCAAATAAATAACATATGCTTAAGTTTTCCCTTTTTATTTTCTCCTAATTAAATTCATTATCTTGATTAGGTTTACTTATACCATTTTACCATTAAAACAATGGGACTGAAAATTGAATATTTAACACATAAAAAATAGAAGACATATTTTGAATACCCTACCTAAAATGAATCTTCAACAATTACTGCATAATGGTGAGATGAGAATGATAGAAAAAACCAATAAGATCTCAATAGGGACCCTCTAAAAAATATTACACATAAAAATTCAGGAATAAATCAAAAATAAGTAAGAAATTTTATGTATAAAACCCTTTCCATGAGATTTACAAAGAGATTAATAGAAGAGTAATGTAATAAAGAGAAAAGAAAAAATAGATAATGGAGGAAAGTGCATCTCATATAAAGAAGAAATTGTTAACATTTTGTGAAAGTCTTGAGATCCATCTAAGGAATAAAATGCAATAAAAACCATGATCCAAGGCTCTATAGGGTTTATATAAGACTAAAAAGATGAATAAAATGAAATATTTGGATTAAAATTATATTAAAAATTCCAGGGATGTTGGTACGCACAAATTTTTTAATGAAATATTTTCTTCAAATAATTTTAATTATTCAATAGCTTGAATTGCACACAATCATGAGTTTAAAATAACAACAAGTTTCGCTTATTATAAATTTACCATTATAACCTAGTCTTTATGTTTTTAGGATTGAATATAAATAACTTATGTAAATGTATGGTGAATTCTTTGGCTACCAATTATTTGTGAAAAATATAAACAAAAATAATTGTAATGGAAATATTTGTATTTTCGTATACATAAATTAATTAAATTATAATTAGTTAATAAAATATATTTGTTATATATTTTATTAAATATTTTTTATATTTATCAAATAGATATTTTGTTCATTGGATATGAATAAACCCTATTTTATTTATAAAAACTTATATATTTTCCAAAAGGGTAATTTTACAACCTTTTAATAGAAAAACCATTTTAAATTAAATTTTTGACAAATAAATAATTTTTATTTGACTAAATAAACCTCTTATTTTTATTTGGGATATAAAAATTTAGTTTGGATGAAATTATTATATTTTTTTGATAACATTCATGTTTTGATTAATAGTAAAAATATACTAAATTTTAATTGCAATGAAATGATTTTATCAGAATACTTCATATGGTTAAATTAAATTTTTAAATGGTTTTAAAGTCAAAATATAATATATTTTTATCATTAAATATAATGGTGGTCATTGGAATTAAATTTACATTGAATTTATATGTAAAAACATCTCAATCTTTTGCATTGTTTTAACTTTTAAAACCTCATTTTCTTATTCGAACAACAAGATTAATTTTTACTTATTTACTACACCTTTTTTATTTTGAATTTTGAAAAATGTATATCATATTTGGAATCATTAGTTACAAATTTTGTAAATATATATTTTTTATTTTTAGTTATTATGAATAGTAACATCAGTAATTTTTATTAATATGGTAAAAGTGTAAATCATGCAATTAAGGGTAAAAATAATTTTATGAAATTAATCTAAAACTTGTAATAATATCATTTTATTAGTATTTTTTGACCTAAATAATCCTTGGGTCTAAATGGTATCCTTTGGAAGCCACTTGGATGTAATGAAGACATTTAATTTAATTTTTTTAAAGAAAGTTCAAATATGTCTTACTCAAATTTTAAATAATATATCATTTTTAATATAAGGTTATATGTATATAAATTAAACTATAAATAACAATTTTAAATATATTTTTTATTTATCATGTTATTTTATTTTAATTTTATAGGAAATAAATAATTACTTTAATGTTTTATACATTGACGATGCATAAATTATTTAATTGATGAAAAGTCAATAAAATATTTTTTTATTAAAATGATGATAACAATTAAAAGAAACAAAATAAAAGAAAAAATCTTATTTTTCAAGTATATATATACCATAATGATCTCAGATTCGATTTATTGTCTATTTAGAGCCATATGGAAAAGATTATGACACTTAGTATATTTTTTTTAAAAGTTATGTTAATGTTATCCCATTCATGTTTTAATAAATATAACTTTTTTATATAGGATTTTATAGAATATATATTATAATATAAATATTCTTATAAACTATATAAGTTTTTTATTCTTCATATTCATTTATTTTTAATTTTTATTCAACAAATAATTGTATTAAATTATTACACAAAACGAATGTAGTAATTATTTTATTAATGGATATGTTATTAAAAATATTAAAATAATTATAATTTGGAATTATTAATATATCCAAACAATTTTATAGATTACCTTGAACTCTTATAAATATTATAAAATATGTTTTTGAAGTTAACATGAAATCTTCGTATTTTTAACTTTCAATGAATTGAATAGTGTCAAAATTGACACTATTGATTTTTTATCAGAATATTGTATTATTAAATTATTTGAAAATAATAAAACATTTTTTAAAATATATAATAATTATGATATGTTATAAAATTTTCTAAATCATTTATTTATGGTACGATTTATTTCAAATAAGTAAATATTTCTCATTTTTAATATTGAAATATTTACCACCTCATTTAAAAATTAAATAAAATAACAAATTATTAATTAAAATTATAAGGTTTAAATTGATAGAAAAAATTGTCTAAAAATTATTGTCTAATTATATTACAACCTTATATAATATCATCTTCAAAATTTAAACATTTTTTGAGGTTTTTTTTGAGGGGGTTTTATTTTACTATAAATTAATATTTTTTGAGATTCCAAACATGCCTCCCACCTCAATTATAAAAGAAAACATCCTCCCTCACTTTTTCACTTCATTTTGAACATTAATTCTTTGAAATACCCGGTCCATTTCCCTTATAAACTTACCTAGTCATGTTATAGATGACTGGGTCTTCTCAAAATACCAACTCTAGTGCTTTAAGATGAGATCTAGAGGCATCTCATCAATGAAGAGGTAATCTCCTCTACTGATTGTTCAAAACGTTTTTGTTCTTATACATACTCTTCATAAGTTTTTTCCATTGTAAAGTAATAAATCAAGTATCAAATATATACTAAGATGTTATTATGATTATGGAATATCTAGATTTCACCTTCTATCCATCCTTCAAAAAAAAAATCACCACGTGTGCATACGTATGGCTTACCTTCTCCATGCTCAGGTGTAATCTGTTTTTCACCACTACCTTACATATATGGGTACAATGAAGGAAATAATACCTATATCTGATTATTATAAAAATATGTGTATTATGGAATAATATTTATACCATTATATGCAATAGATTTTCATAATTATGGTAATTATATTGTTTATCGTGTGTACATATGGACTACAGTCTCCACGATGCGATGTGATTTATAATACATGATATCCACTAAATAATGATTATATAAATGTATATAAGGAATAAATATGATATATATTGTGTTATTTTGATTTTTATATGATATAAATATGACAAAATAAGGATAACTGAAACTTATTCGACAAAACATACATAAGATAATGAAGGAGTTAATACTTCAATAACGAGTAATAATGAAATGTTATTAACAAAAAGTTGATAATATGATAATATATGATATCATAAAAATGAATATGATTCTGGAATAAGTTAATGAAATTATTTAAATCATTATATGTGAGGATTATATACCTACAAAGGATATCCAAACTAAGGTAAGAGATATTTTTGCAATCTCATTATTATACAAGATTGTTTATACATAAGTATTCACTGGGGTATATTTCTCATCCATGTTCATGTTTCTTAAATATGTATTCAAAAATATAATTTATATCTATCTACAATTTTTTAATTTAAATTTCACCCATTTTTTATTTTTTATTAAACGGTATGAAAGGAAACTTTTGTCATTTTTAGTATGAGTTACTTTTTTTTGACTTTCTGAGAAAAGTATGAGAAGAATGTTTTCTTTTAACTTATACGACATAAACAAATTTTTACATTTTAATAAAAAAAATATTTTGATGAATATTACTTTAGAATATTTAAAGAATATTATTTTAAAAAACATTTTCTATTAAAATATAATGTCATTCTTAGAGAAGAAAACATTTTTGAAGGAGAAATGATATTTCCCTCAAGAATTTATTTAAAGTGTAATATGAAAACTATTTTCCATCTAACATGGAATTATTAAAAATGGTTATTTCTCAAGTATAATATACCTATTATTACTGTGGTTTTATTGTTTTTATGATGGAATTATATTTATAAAATGAATTTGTTATACATGAATTATGTTATGGTAGATTGATATCTAAAGAAACCCATTTTATTACTTAGGTTATGATGAATGATTTATGTTTTGGTGGAACACATAAGAATGATTTCATTATGAGATGGGTGGGACCTATATCTCCATCCAATGAATTGGGTATATATTAATATCTAATGAGATAGATTGGTCTGGAAAGAAAAATGATCTCAATTCAGTAATACAAAATTGGAACGAGGAGAGAACTTGGTTCAGTAATGGAATTTGTCTACGATGATGGTCTTGGAAATGGCCCTTGACTAGTATAAAAATATTTTCTATGTTTATTTGTATGAATTTTTTTTTATGTCTTTTGTTATGACTTTTGGGATTAAATTCTTTGATTCTTATGAACTTTTATGATTTATCACATCACTTGATATCACGATCTTCCGTATACAGGATAAGATTTTCAAATATTATATTGTTATGTATTATGATTAAGATATGATTGATATCTCCATTGGTTACCCTTAATGAGAATCTAATATCAACCTTTCTTTTGTTTCTTTTCCCGAATTCATGAAGAAGTTTATTATGTACGATATGTTAAAAAGGTATCTAGTTATAAATAAATTGGAAGGAGATATTGTAGATTCCAAATGAACTAGTTGTTTATGTTTCCCATTTTCTAAATACACTAAACCAATACGGTCATATAATGATTTTGTTAGGTTTTTTAATGAATATTCTTTAAATTTTGAAGTAATATCTATGTATGTTAATTATGGTCCATTATAGTTGGTATTAGAGAAACAATATAGTTAACATTTGAAACTATGATGTGAAAACCTTAGTAGGTACAATAAAGATGTGTTGAAGTATGGGTTACAACACTAGTGTTTTACAAACGATCATGAATAACCTAGGATAAAACCTAAAGTGTCTAAAATTGAAATTTTATTCTTGATTATGTGGTTTTCCTATTATTATTAGTCTTCCTCACACAATGATTATTGGTTTTAGACAATGACTGGAACACGAAGGAACCACATTAATGCTGAATGCGAGGGGAAATGAAAATATTGTCCACATGATAAACCAAATATTATGGGATCCCGAATGAAAAATCATTTATCTACGATTAAGAAAACTTTATTAAGCTATAAATCATGTAAGACTTCCAAATTAGAAAATGAGGGAACAATATTCTGATGAGTCCTTCATGAGGTAGCATCCACATTATATCAGTTGGTTTTTAATCCACTGGTGGTAAAACAATGGATTCGTACCACTGAAAATTTATTTTCGGTTTTCCATTTTTTTTAGTTTCCTAATGTTTTGAACATGAAAAAGTTATCTTAGTAGTCTATAATTTGGAAGGTGAAGCAGATCAATGGTGGAAACTTATCAAGAATATGGGTAAAATAGATAAAATTGAATCCATAGAGAAGTATGAGTTCAAAAACTTATTTTTCAATACGTACTTTCCTCATATTCTTTGAACAATGATAGAGAAGGAGATCCTTGATCTTAAGAAAAAGGATGATAAATACATTTTTACCTATGATGAAAATTTTACAAGACTTGCAAGTTTTTCTCTTGTAATTATTATCCAATTTCAGGCTAAAATTGATTGATACTATACTGTCTTTAAACCAAGCCTCCAAAGGTAATTAACCATAAGAGAGATCAATAGATATGAGGAAATCATTCGATGTGCTCTCAAGGTTCATATGGAGATTGGATTATCCCATCAGTCTTATGGGTTTAATAAGGAGAGTAAAATGGAATTCAAGGGAAAATCTAAAGGCCACACTGAAAATAAGATGAGTTTTTCTTTATTCTCAAATTGTGGAAAGAAACATTATGGAAATTTTCTTAAAGGTACTGGGAAATGTTTTTAGTATGGGATAGAATTTTCTCAGGTAGTTGATTACCGAAGTGACGGGAAAAATATATCTAATGATGCTAATATATAAAAGGCTACACATAACTCACCTCCTACACTTCAATTCTATAAGTGGAAGGAAATGGGCCATTATTCCAACCAATTCCATAATACAAGGGTTATCGATGATGATCAGTGCCAACAAACTCTTAAGGCTAATGAAAAAGTCATTACACATTCTATCAGTATCAGTGATGTGGAGTTTGATAATGAAGTGGTGAAAGGAACACTTACCATCCACTATAAAGTAGAAAATGTTTTATTTTATTCTAGATCCACCCAATATTTTATTTCTATATAATTTTCTATGTGTATCGCCATATTACCTCTAAAATTAGATGTTCTGTTAGCTTTGACAACACCTAATGGAATGAAAATCACTTAAAAGTTTAAAATTATTTTCCAGTTGAAGTTTGTAAGAAGTTATTCCTACAAATATTGTGATCCTTCCTTTACTAGAATTTTTTGTGATTCTTGGCATGGATAGGATTTCTCTAAATAGAGATCATATCAATTTACAACTAAGGGAAGTCAGTTTTCATATTCTAGATTAATTTATGACCCCAAATCGATTCAAGGATGAATATGACCTTATAGTGGAAATTTCGTCCACCTTATGGTTACTTATTTATATAAATGAAAGTTATCTATCTCAAATGTTTTGGGAGAAACTCACCATTAAGAATACATGTCACGAACCGGCCTAGGTTGACCCTGAACTGGTCACCCAGGCTAGTCCATTGCATCGAACGAATAGTGTTCTCGATCCCCATGGGTCAAATAGTAGTGTCAGGAATTGAAATTAAATTGGTGGTAACGATTTGGATCTTAAATGAAAGACAAATAAATAAATAACTGAAAAATGAAAATGAAAACTAGAAGTGGAGAGAAATTAAAACTACACATACCTCCATGAGACATCATATGTCACACCCAACTCAGAACCATGTTCACTCTGAGAGTGATAAAACACTAGAGGAACCTGTAATTTAAGAGATAAAGTAGGCATGATCATAGGAATGCTCAATAGGAATGCCAAAAGTAAGCCACGAAATCCAGGTATTTTTCCTTCCCAATGAAATCCATTGAAACTAGTCTGAAATATAGTTATAAAAGTAAATTTTCCAAAACGTTACCTTTTAAAACAAATGATCACAATCCATTTCCCTCATAATTTAAAATAAGGTGCAAGGGGAGAAGGGATTGGGGAGAAAAATAGAAAGTAATCATTTTTCATAAAAGTGAAAAAGGGAATAATGGATTCTCATTTAAAAAATATAACTTTAAATCCATTTCAACAAAACAAAAAATTACAATTTTCTAGATAAATACTAAAACCAAGTATAAAGAATGAGTTTCTACACAACCAGGGAAATGACACTAATAATACTCATATCGGAGGAACACATGAAAACATAGGAACTCAGTGGTCAACCAGAACATACTATCACATGCGAACCCATCCACAGCAGCATTCCACACATGATGACATCAAAATTCTCATATTCCAATCCACCATAACTTAGGATAGACCAAGGGGACCAATCACCTAGAAATAAACCCAAGTATCCACCTACTTTGGGCCACTGGTTGATATGTGAACCACAAGTGTAAAAAACATTATTAGAATTCCTCTTTTCTATGCTAGGTTCCCATGTTATGTTTGAAAAATGGTTGTTCTATAAAATCCAATCAACAATTAATACACAAGCTATATATATACATCACATAAATTGGAACCCCCAGCCACCTCAAGGGTATTCCCTTTTCTTAACACAACAATTACACAAGGGAGGTCCCATTATAAGGACACTCCCACCTAATGGCCAACTAACAAGGAATGCGACCAAACCAAGGAAGGGTATTTAAAATAGTCATTCCAAATTTCCAAATTGTCATTTAGATTTTTAACATTCAGGCATATACCAAAAAAACTTAGAAACTATTTCCAAAATAACATCAAGAATTATTTTTATATTAACATTTCCAAATGGGCCATTAATTCACCTTTCCCCCACACACACCTCAAATTCCAAACGGGAATTACCTTTTCCAAATCCAAATTTTATTTAAAAATAGGATAAAAACACACAATGCACTTGAATATTCCAAAGGGTCATCCTTTTTATTTAAAAAACAGTCATTATTTATGCTACACCAAATGGGCCATAACTTCGGAAATCAAAATTGAAACCATTTTTATAAATAAAAAACCATTTCAAAAACCCAAGTTTCTTTATAAACACCATCTAAAGTGCCACCTTCACTTGAGGGAATATCCGTGTTTGAACTTTGTGCACCCTAGATGTTCTAACATCTATTGAAACCTTATAATATTCCAAGAAACCCACAAAATCATCTTTAAAAATAAAATTCACACCAAAACAACTTCAAAACATGATTTTCAATCACTTACACATTTTAATAAATACTTTATAAAATTTATAAAACACTTCTAAGTATCACAACAAGGATTACCCCCAAATAAACACATGAAATCATCTTTTGATATCAAATGCACACCAAGGCCCTTCCAAAATAAGTTTCGGATCTCACAGACAATTTAATAAACTACTTGCACAATTTAAAAAATTCTTTCAAATGAATCAACCAAGATTTTCACATAAGACGCACACAATAACTCATGAAAAGTCCATCTTAAAACCAAATTCATGAAAAAACTTTGAAAAAAACTACTTTTTGCATTACACACAAAGTTCACAAAACATGCCAGGATGCACAATAAGGTATAATATTTTAATCAAGAAATGTTTAAGAACTGAGTCACCTAAAAACCTATTTTTAAGAAAATATAGTAACTTTAAAATATCACAAAAAACTAAATAGAGGTACCATAAAGGTGTGTCGAAATTTTATAAATTTATTAAAGACATCAAGTGTCAAAGGAAATGCATTGGAAAGGAAGAACATGGAAACAACTACCTGAAAAGATGGTCAAGAAAATGATTTCTAACTCAAGAAACATCCCATTATCTCACATATACATCCATATATATATATAAACCCTTAATAAAATTCACATATTCCTTGTTCCATGATGGAACATGAAAATTTGTGATATATATATATATATATATATATTTATATATCTATACTTGTGTGTATATGTGTTAGCACCACCAAAAAATATTTCAACACCCTAAAAAATAAATTCTCTCACCCATAAACACATTAACACTCTAAAATTAGTGGTGATAAAGAATTCATAGGTTTGGAAACATACTCCAAATTAACAAAGATAAAGAGAATCGACCCGAAAAGCCTCGCCTTTGGCAGCGGTTGTGGGAATGAAGAGCAATGGGTCTTGATAAATCCTTCGTACAACCCCAAAAAATAAGAAAAAAAATTAAAAATAGAAATAACCTAAACCCTAGGGTTCAACCAAATGAAAAACCACACAAATTATAAGAAAAAAACACCAGCTGGAGGAGGTGGTTGCACACTACAAGGATGGCTGGAAGAGGACCACACACTGGGAGGCCAGCCAGAAGAGGAGGGCGTGCTAAGACACCGGTCAGATGGAGGAGGGCATGTTAGAAAGCTGGACGGAGAGAGGGTGACGTGCTGAGAGGATGACCAAAGGAAGGGTCGCATTCTAGGAGGTTGTTAGGAGGGAGGGGGTGTGCTGGGAAGCATCCCAAAGGGAGAAGGACACGCCAGAGTAGAGGGTCACCAGGAAAGGTTTTTCATGAGTGTTAGGGAGGATGGGTGTTGCGACATGGGAAGAGAAGGGGGAGAGGGTTTAGGGTTTCAAAAAATAATAATTTTATTCATTTCATTTTAAATAATAATTGTAGAGACCCAAATCTTGACATACATGGACATTACATTACTTTTTCAGAATAAAAAATACAGAACAAAAATAGAAACCAAGGACCGTAATAGTTTAGTGTCTTTGGAAACTCGGAACATAGTCTTCTAATCATGGTGAAAGATCTTCAACATCTCCCATAAAGATCTTCCCCTTTTGTTTTCTTACCTAAAACCTTTCTTTATATCCTGGGGAAAATAAATCATGTAAAGGGTGAGCTCAAATTCCCAGTAAGGGTAAACATAGAGAACATAAAACAATCCATAAACATTTGAAGGCAAAAACTTGAACATAAAATCTAAACATCAAAATCCTGAGCAAATACATAAATCTTGGAAGTACGTAAGGCATATATCATAATGAAACATCAATCATGATAAAATATAATGGGAAGAAAACATGTAATTGCGGAAAACCATTAAGTACATGATATGATTTCCATTATAGCCAAGGCATTGCTGCCAAAACCATCTTAGTGGACAAAGTCCCTTTCTGAATCGAGTTCACTCCTCATTTCAGTCCCGTAACACTGAACTGGATTAACTTACCGTTCCAGCCATGTCTATCTCATGAGATATAAATATTTACCCAAGGAATTAGAGGGAGATATAGGTCCCACCCATCTCATAATTAAATCATTCTTACTTGTTCCACAAAATAAACATAAATCATTCATCATAACCCAAAGAATAAAATGGGTTTCATAAACATCATCCCATCATCACATAATCCAATAAATACAAATAGATATCATTTAATCGTAAGAAAAATGAAACCATATAACTCATAGAGACATTATACTTGAAAAATAAACATATGAAATAATTTCATCTTATATGGAAAATGGTTTTGATAAAACACTTGAAATGTATTCTTGAGGAAAATATCCTTTCTTCTTTAAAATCATTTTTTTTTCACAAAACGTCATTCAATTTTAAAAGAAAAGGATTTTTTTGAAAATATTCATAAAATCTTGTAGAGGAATCTTCATGAAAATGAGGTGTTATTAAAGCGTAAAAATTCATTCACACCATTTAAGTTAAAAAAGCATTCTTCTCATACTTTAGTTGGAAAAGTCAAAAAGTACCTTGTATGGTAAACAAAAGAAATATTCCTTCCATACGATTTGGTAAAAGTAAAAAAAAAGGTAAAAATGACTTTAAACATACATGTACGAAAAATAAACATTTTATGAAAACATTTTCAGAACATATGGACATGGATGATAAACATAACCCCAGTAAATACTTACGAATAAACAATCTTGGATAAGAATGAGATTGGAATAATTATCCCTTACCTTAGGTCTGAAATGGTTCATACGTATCCGAAACTCCTGTATAATGATTTACATAATGTCATTGACTTATTACAGAATCATATTCATTGTTATTATATCATATATGGTTAACTTATGACTTTATATTACCCGTTCTTTTGTAAATTCCACGTTAAAGCAGCGTTTTGAGTAAAATCGTTTTATTTATCGTACCTGTTTGGACTTGTTGTTCTTGATATTATTATTAATTATATCATGATTTAATTAATTCGATAATGTATATCATTATTTATATAATATATATATTCAGTATATATATATATAATAGATAGATAAATGAAATGAAATACACCGTTTATGGAGACGGTAGGTCGTACGTACGCATGAACTATGTTTTCCTTTCCTTATTGACTTGAATGGAAATAGGTAAATAACATACAAATAAATCCAGTAGCATTATTATGTTATATATAACATTATTATTCATTATATATACTTTATAATCATTATTTAATGGTTAACATGGAGATTGAATCTTATTACGTCGTGGAGACGGTAATCTGTACATACGCACGAGCGATGATATCATTCCCATAATTTTTGAATGGAATTGGTGTGGATGATATAATATCTCATAATCAGTATGATGTTATAGTATCCATATATAGTTATTATTTACACCATTATACCCATCCAAGTAAGGTGGTGGTGGAAAAACAGATTACACCACGGCGTGGAGATGGTATTCCGTACGTACGCATGCGCGGTGATTTCGTTTTCCATAGGATGGATAGAAGGTGAAATGGGGTTGTTTCATATTTATAATAACATATCAGTATATAATTAATAGTGATGTTATTTATTTATAATGAAATAACTAAATAAGAAGAAGTTTAAGAAGCATGAAATTGGAAAGGATCGGTAATGGATATTACCTCTTCTTTGACGCGCCTCTTCTTAACCTCCTCTTAGGGCACTAGGGTTGGTCTTTAAAGAAAACCATGACCTCTAGGATGTTTCTAGGGAAGTGGAGAAGATAAATTGGCAGGGTTCGGCCGAGCTTGATGGCTCAAAGTGGTGTGAGGAAGAGGGGGAGGAGGTGCCCTTTTATAAGGGAGGAGAGGGGCACCTTTGGAAAAACTCAAAATATTATTTTATTATAAAGTCATATTTGGTTTTGAATAGCGTCGAATTGATTTATTTATAATATAAGGTGGGTATGGGTCTAAATCTTCTCATCCAATAGAATTTTGACAAGTTTAGGTTAATATTTTAACCTTATCATTTAGATTTAACTCTAAGTTAAATAATTTACCTTTTACCGCGTCTTCTTGTTTCCTTACACTATATGGTTAATAAACTTACTATAACAAGAAAAAAAACCCCAAGTGGTTCATTATTAATATATATATCCTTATCTAAGTCATTTGGACGAACCTTAGATTTTTAGGAATAAAACAACAATTAATAATATAATATTTGTTTTAAAAACTATTTTATGTTAATTTTGACACTCTTTGGTTATTTATTTTTTTGAAAATCATAACAACCTGATTAGTTAGAGAAAAGTGAATTAAATCAATACTAACATGTCATATTAACCTATAAAATTAGTGGAATTTATAGAAATTCTCAAATTACATTTATTTTGGTATTTATAATATCAGCTATGTTAATACTTCCCTAAAAAGGTAATTAATGCATCATCATTGTGTCATATATAAATTAAATTATTTAATGTCCAAAAATTAAAAATAAAATAAAATTATGTAGGAAATCTTTTTATATTTCTAATTAATATTTTATTCGAATTTATATTATTTATAACCGTATATTAAAAAAAATTTAGTTATTAAACTTTGATTTTAACAATTTTAACTCTTTTTTAAATAAAATAATAATAAGTGTCCTAATCTTATACAAGTGGACCTAAATGGTCATATTTTATTCCTAAGGTTTTTTTTGTTCGAATTAAACTTATCCAATAGAATTAGGACATGTGTTAGGGTAATAGTAATATCATTTCTACCCTTAATTACCCTATTTACTTTTAAACGTGGTAAATAAAAGTAAAAAGTTACTATTCAAAAAAAATTATTTTTATCTCATTGAACCACATTTTACTTACTAACATCAAACGTTTCTCTCGGATTTTTGGAATTCCATTAACAGAAGCGGTAAAATTAAGTTTTATATAAATTTACAAATTCTCTTAGGAGGTGGGTAAAAGATGGTGAAAAGGTCAATAAAATTTTTATATATCTAAAATTATTATAAAATTACTCCAATGAATTACATTGAACTTATATTGGTATTATGTATCAATTTTTACCTAAAATAAATTTAAATAAAATAAATAATTATTTAAATAAAAATTCGGTTTTTAAATAGTAACCCAGTGTTTTCACTATTAATCAAAAATTGAAAGTTTTTAGAAAAATACCAAAATTTCACCCTAAGATAATTTCGATATTCCAAATCCAAAAATGAAGTCCATTTTGAAAGATAAAATTTCAAAAAGTGGGTATTATTATTCATAATGGCTAGTTCATAATAATATTATAATAATATCTCGTCTAGTAAAACTTGGTATTGTGTACTACACATGCTATCGAAGAAGGTCTTAATTGCATGTAATGCAAGCCAAGTCAGGGCTGCATATAGTGAAATCTCTGTTTTGTGTTGCGTATAACATAATCAAAACTTATTTCATTTATACATTAAAGAAAATCTATACTTAATGTTGCATAGAATAATTTTCACAAAATGAACATGAATTTGTGTGTAACACTAGCCAAGAATAGTGTTGCATATAGTACAAGATAATCTTGGTGTAGCGTGAAACACAAGACATCAAAGTAATGAAAAATAATATTTCTCATAAAATCTTGGGTTGTTACCTTCTACCCCATTAAAATGAATTTCTCCCTCGAAATTCGTCGGGGTTGTAAATGGTTTCCTACTTGAAAGTTTCTTTCATAGAAACCCACATCGTAAAAAGGAATACTAAAACTTCATTTTAAAAAGCAAAGTTAGAAATGTAACGATTACCCAGATCAACTTATCACTGGGTTTCTCCATAGGAGAACATAGTTGAAAATATGGATATAGAAGAGAAATATAACCATCACGTTCTGATGGAGAGTGGTAGAGAACATGGATATGAAAAATCCAACAATCACAAAGCCATAAATTTGTGATTATTTAAGGTACCATCTGATTCATCGGATATGAGGGAACTA
Organism: Viscum album; assembly: GCA_963277665.1. Classification (NCBI taxonomy): domain Eukaryota; kingdom Viridiplantae; phylum Streptophyta; class Magnoliopsida; order Santalales; family Viscaceae; genus Viscum; species Viscum album. The sequence goes on from OY728152.1 coordinate 2,106,912,530, forward strand.
GGACAACATTTTTGGTTTTGAAGATCATTTCCCTAAAGTTGAATAATTTGAATTAAAAGGAATACTTACTTTATTTCGATATAGTCTCACCGTTATTCGTGCCTTGAACAATTTCCACTTCATCTCTTAAAGAAATGAGGTTGAATTTGTAATTCCTAAAGTGTTAGTAGATCATGTGATAGAATGATGGGTTATTCCATCTATCTCAAACAAAAGGTTGGCAAAAGTTATATACATATTTCCATCTATTGTATATCATTTCAAAAATGGACTTATACTTCATCTATCATACCGTTTAATAAAATAAAACTAGTTTCTACTAAACAGAGACTTTCTGTAGGCCAGTTGTAGGAAATAAAGGCCTTCCACACTTCGGTTGTGGGTTCGATTCCTGCAACCCTGTCTGATGCGACGAGTTGTCGCTCGTTCTAGAGGTTGTCCCTTTTCTTAAAACTATACTATTATATCATTCTAGAAAATGTTCTGGACTTAACCAATACTATCTTATGTCCACTTAATCCATTCCAACCTTAAGACATAGCCAAAATACTTCTTTCCAAACTCATCGTATAAAGAATACGATTACTATAAAGGTATTATAACAAGCATGTGAATACATTCACTTATCCCAGATATATCTTGTTAATCGCATGTGAATACCTTAGTCTTGTATTCTATTGAAACATGAATTACCATAGAACCATATGTTGTCAAAATTTAACTCCTTACACATCCCAAAATTTCTATTTACTCAAACCATGATATCACTTTGTCCTTATATCAATCATGATCTCATGAATACTATCAAACATTTAATTTTCTCCATATCCCTTCATTATGCGCATATCATCTTCTTTCTAAAAATATCTGAATAACCTTTCATGGATACCAGTACCATTCAACATATACTTTCAAATAAATTAGAAAAAACAATAGTGTAACAATCCTTAGATGTTTCTTTATTCCATAGTACATTTTCCTATACAACATTACTCTTGATAAACATAAAATAATTTCACTACATTCTTAAACCATTGACCAAGATTCTACAATTGTTTCATCTCACATATCAATTATAGTCTCTTCATCATCATCAACATAAATACTACCCATACGACCGTGAAAATTATCTTCATGAGACTTTCCCTTAAGGAATTGGTTTGCATAATGCCCATACATTCCACATTGAAAACATTTAATCATTGTTGATGTCGTAGAAATACCATTATCTTTGTCCATGGTGTTAACTGAACCTTTTCTTTTGCACTTACTGGATTTGTGTCCTTCTTTTCCACACCCAAATCATCTTCCAGTTCCTTTGAAACAATCTCCCCGATGCCTCTTCCCACATGATTTACATGAGGGAAATTGAACTTTCTTTCCTCTATGATCATCATGAAACTCCATATTTCTCTTATTATCTGAGTCGGGAAACTTACCAATGTTGAGATTATTGATCATATTATGAGATTTATGATTACGCATAACAATGATATGTCGACTTCTAGATCCAATTTCATTTGGTTTCTCATGGAGAATGTCATTCCATTGTCCATCATATCCTCCATTATCGTGAATCTTCCTCTTTCCATCCATTTTCTGAAACCAAAAAAGAATAGTGTGAGAGGCCAAAATCATAATCAAAGGGGATTAACTTCAATATCTAAAATCTTAGGTTTAATTATAATATCGTTACCATAATTCTAGGACTATAACCTATACTTATACTTAACCATAGGGACATCCCTAGACATACATTAGAAATATCTCTAGGGATCTCACTAAAGTTTTCGCATCCTAGTTTCCAATGGTAAACTAAACCTTTACTCTGATACCAACTGTAGAGACCCAAATCTTGACGTACATGGACATTACATTAATTCTTCATAATACTTAATACATAAAAAAAAATAGACACCAAAGGACCATAATAGTTTAGTGTCTTTGGAAACCTGAAACATAGTCTTCTAATCGTGGTGAAAGATCTTCAACATCTCCCATAAAGATATTCCCCTTTTGTTTTCTTAACTAAAACCTTTCTTTATAACCTAGGGAAATGAAATCATATAATGGGTGAGCTCAAATTCCCAGTAAGGGTAAACATATACAACATAAAACAATCCATAATCATTTGAATGAAAAAACTTGAACATAAAATCTAAACATCAAAATCTTGAGAAAAGACATAAATCTTGGAAGTACGTAAGGCATATATCATAATGGAACATCAATCATGATAAAATATCATGGGAAGAAAACATGTAATTGTGGAAATCCATTAAGTGCATGATATGATTTCCATAGTATCCAAGACATTGCTGCCAAGACCATCTTAGTGGACAAAGTCCCTTTCTGAATTGAGTTCACTCCTCGTTTCAGTCTTGTAACACTGAATCAGATTAACTTACCCTTCCAGCCATGTCTATCATAGGAGATATAAATCTTTACCCAAGGTATTGGAGGGAGATATATGTCCCACCCATCTCATAATTAAATCATTCTTATTTGTTCCATAAAATAAACATAAATCATTCATCGTAACCCAAAGAATAAAATGGGTTTCATAAACATCATCCCATCATCACATAATCCAATAAATAAAAATGTATATCATTTCATCATAAGAAAAATGAAACCATATAAATCATCAAGACATTATACTTGAAACATACACCTATGAAATAATTTCATCTTAAATGGAAAATGGTTTTGATAAAACACTTGAAATGAATTCTTGAGGAAAATATCCTTTCTTCTTCAAAATCATTTTCTTTTCACAAAATTCCATTTAATTTTAAAAGAAAAGGATTTTGTTGAAAATAATCATAAAATCTTGTATAGGAAGCTTTATGAAAATGAGGTTTTATGAAACCGTAAAAATTTGTTCACGCCGTATAAGTTAAAAAAACATTCTTCTCGTACTTTTGTCGGAAAAGTTAAAAAGTACCTTGTATGGTAAAAAAAGAATGATTCCTTCCATACAATGTGGTAAAAGTAAAAAAAAAGGTAAAAATGAATTTAAACAAACATTTAAGAAAAGTAAACATTTTATGAATTTTTTTTGAGAAAATATGGACATGGATGATAAACATAACCCCAGTAAATACTTACGAATAAACAATCTTGGATAAGAATGAGATTGGAATAACTGTCCCTTACCTTAGGTCCGATATGATTCGTACGTATCTGAAACTCCTGTATAATGATTTAAATAATTTCATTGACTTATTAATGAATCATATTCACTGTTATGATATCATATATGGTTCACTTATGAGTTTATATTACCCGTTCTTTTGTAAATTCCATGTTAAAGCAGCGTTTTGAGTAAAATCGTTTTATTTATCGTACTTGTTTGGACTTGTTGTTCTTGATATTATTATTAATTATATCATGATTTAATTACTTAAAGAATGTATATCATTATTTATATATCATATATATTCAGTATATATATATATATATAAAAGATAGATAAATGAAATGAAATACACAGTTCATGGAGACGGTAGGCCGTACGTATGCATGAATGTTGTTTTCCTTTACATATTGACTTGAATGGAATTAAGTAAATAACATATAAATAAATCTAGTAGCATTATTATGTTATATATAACATTATTATTCATTATATATACATTATAATCATTATTTAATGGTTAACATGGAGATTGAATCTCCTCGCGTCGTGGAGATGGTAATCCGTACGTACGCACAAGCTATGATATCATTCCCATAATTTTTTAATGGATTTGAAGTGGATGATATAATATATCATAATCAGTATGATGTTATAGTATCCATATATAGTTATTCTTTACACCATTATACCCATCCAAGTAAGGTGGTGGTGGAAAAACATATTACACTATGATGTGGAGATGGTATTCCGTACGTACGCACGTACGATGATTTTGTTTTCTGTAGGATGGATAGAAGGTGAAATGGGGTTGTTTAATATTTATAATAACATATAAGTATATAATTAATACTGATGTTATTACTTTATAATGAAACAACTAAAGAAGAAGAATTTGAAGAAAAATGTAATTGGAAGGGATCGGTAATGGATATTACCTCTTCTTTGATGCGCCTCTTCTTGACCTCCTTTTAGGGCACTAAGGTAGGTCTTTGAAGAAAAAAAGGACCTCTAGGATGTTTCTAGGGAAGTTTAGAAGAGAAATTTGCAGGGTTTGGCCGAGATTGATGGCTCAAAGTGGTGTGAGTAAGAGGGGGAGCAGGTGCCCTTTTATAAGGGAGGAGAGGGGCACCTATGGAAAAACTGGAAATATTATTTTATTATAAAGTCATATTCAGTTTTTAATAGCTGGAAATTGATTTATTTAGAATCTAATGTGGGTATGGGTCGAAATAATCTCATCCAATAGAATTTGGACAAGTTTAGGTTACTATTTTAACCTTATAATTTAGATTTAACTCTAAGTTATATAATTTAACTTTTACCGTGTCTTCTTGTCTCCTTACACTATATGGTTAATAAACATACTATAACAAGACAAAAGAACCCCAAGTGGTTAATTATTAATATATATATCCTTATCTAATTCATTTGGAAAATCCTTAGATTTTTAAGAATAAAATAACAATTAATAATATAATATTTGTTTTAAAAACTATTTTATGTCAATTTCGACACAATTTGGTAATTTATTTTTGTGAAAATCATAACAACCTGATTAGTTCGAACAAAGTAAATTAAATAAATAATAACATGTCATATTAACCTATAAAATTAGTGGAATTTATAAAAAGTCTCAAATTACATTTATTTGGGTATTTATAATATCAGTTATGTTAATATTTCCTTAAAAAGGTAATTACTGCATCATCATTTTGTCATATATAAATTAAATTATTTAAAGTCCAAAAATTATAAATAAAATACCATTATGTAGGAAATATTTTTATATTTATAATTAATATTTTTAGTCGAATTTATCTTATTTATATGCTTATATTAAAAATGTTTTAGTTAATAAACTTTGATTTTAACTCTTTTTTAAATAAAATAATAATAAGTGTCCTAATCTTATCCAATTGGACCTAAATGGTCATATTTTATTCCTAAGGTTGTTTCTGGTCTAATTAAACTTATAAAATAGAATTAGGACATGTGTTAGGGTAATAGTAATATCATTTTTACCCATAATTACCCTATTAACTTTTAATCGTGGTAAATAAAAGTAAAAAGTTACTATTCACCAAAAATTAATTTTATCTCATTGAACCACATTTTACTTACTAACATCAACCTTGTCTCTCGGATTTTTGAAATTCCATTCACAGAAGCGGTAAAATTAAGTTTTATGCAAATTTGCAAATTCTCTTAGGAGGTGGGTAAAAGACGATGAAAAGTTCAATAAAATTTTTATATATCTAAAATTATTATAAAATGATTCTAATGAATTACATTGAACATATATTGGTATTATGTATCAACTTTTACCTAAAATAAATTTAAATAAAATAAATAATTATTTAAATAAAAAGTCGGTTTTTAAATAGTAACCCAGTGTTTCACTATTCATCAAAAATTGAAAGTTTTCAGAAAAATACCAAAATTTCACCCTAAGCTAATTTCGATATTCCGATCCAAAAATGAAGTCCATTTTGACAGATAAAATTTGAAAAAGTGGGTATTACTATTAATAATGGCTATTGTATAATAATATTATAATAATATCTCATCTTGTGAAACTTGGTATTGCGTACTACACACGCTACCGAAGAAGGTCTTGATTGCATGTAATGCAAGCCAAGTCAGGGCAGCGTGTAGTGAAATCTCCGTTTGGTGTTTCATATAACATAATCAAAACTTATTTCATTTATACATTAAACAAAATCTATACTTAATGTTGCGTAGAATAATTTCCAAAAAACAAACTTGAAATTGTGTGTAACACTACAAAAGAATAGTGTTGCATATAGTACAAGATAATCTTGGTGTAGCGTACAACACAAGACATAAAAGTAATTAAAAATAATATTTCTCATAAAATCTCAGGCTGTTACAATAATAATATTAATAATAATTTAATAATGATAGTATTAATAATTTTTTTTAATAATTGTAATATTATTATCTACATATTATTATTATTATTATCATTATGGGTTAATCATTTAACTTATTTTATTTTCATAAAATATTATCTGTTTCAAATTTTGGAAAACCACATGGTTTTGACAATGCAGTAGCCACTGCCTAGGCCTGAAATCCTTGCACGGTTACCTACAAACAGACACACATTTGAGTAACCCTGCTCTGACCATGCCAAATGGCACTGTCCCGACAATGGACCCTCACATACTTTTGCCACAAAGTTACTCTAAACTATGCATATGAACGCTCCTTGTTTGAAATTTTTAAATTTCAACCTAGACTGACCCAAAATCAAGAATGAGGATTGAACTAATTAAATTATTGAGATTGGGGTGTGACAATTCTCCCCACCACAAATACTTTCTTCCCACAGAAAGTCACGAAATCGATAAATAACCAAAACTCGAGTCTATGCCCAGACATGAATGTGGAAACCCATCAATTTCCAGGATGAACTTACTCTCCATAGGTCACACCTAATCGATTCAAGAGGAAACAAAATCCTAAGGTTTAGGGGAGAAATGAGGGAGGTTCCACCAACCACAAGAACTCAACTAGCTCGGGAACCTTAAAACCCAAACAACACTACCAAGACTTAAACAAGAAATACACTACAAGGGAACCTGACAAACTGGGACCCCGAGATGAGAGAACCAACACAACCCTTTCTACACATTAACCTAAAAACACCCCAAATAGGCTGGGAAGTCCTAGATTGAATGTCATACAACTCCTCTAGCATGATAGGAACAACACCATCACCATAATTAGATTCACAACACCAAGGAAAACAAAAAAAACAAACCAAAAAACAGACCCTAACACACCTTAAAAATTGATATTCATGAACACTTACATATCTAAATGAGAAAAAATGAAAAAAAAACAAAACTGACCCATGCGAGCGCCATCCATCCCCTAATAAAATGAATACCTCTAAAAGAAACATTCAAATATTTAGTAATTATTGGATACAAATAGAACAAATCCATCATAACCTTACAATGACATGATGAATTTACAATGGTTTGGGAAAAGGAATAAGGTAAATTTAAATGTATATATTTCAAGATGAAAGATAATGAACCAGTTAAAGGTCCCACATACCACAAAAAACCCTGACTGTGTCTGAGCTTAACCCCTAGAAATGAGTTTCAGGCCCCGATGAATGAAGCATCTCCTATCTCATAGTTAGGTATGAGAAACCCTTAGCCGCAATCCCTTCTTCACGTAATGCTTCTTACATGACTTATTTTAGTGGTTGGTGATGAGATATCATGGGTAGTGTGGATTGGGTATAGTCATCAATTACGGTAGTGGTCATCAGTTTTCTTATATCCTCTAATTTTAGTGCATGTTATGATGATTCCATTACTGAAGGTGCATGGGCCTAGGTGCATGTAGTGGGGGGGGGGGGGGGTTCTCAAGGGACTCAAATCACATAGTTTGATCTTCTCTGTAGTAGTGTAGTCAACCAACACATGGTCCCCCTTTTTGGTGTCACATGGGTTTCCTAGTTAATGAGAGTCACCCAATAATGGCATCTCTTATTGTGTTGTATTTTCATATTGGGTGAATTATTCTTAGATTTATTTAAAATCATGGATTCAAAAGGCTCAAACATAACCACAAGGTGTATTTTTATAAAATCCAAGAATCAAACACCTCAAAAATCGAATGATTAACTGGAAAACCATACTAAGACAAAAAATGATTAATAAAATACACCACCTATACCACTAACTTATACTTAGACAACTTTCTATATAGTTTATTTCGTTAAATTATTTCCAGAATAGCCTCAAATAATTGAGGGTTTCATTGATGAACACTACCAAAAACTAATCCAAGAACTCATAAAAATTTACGTTAAAAAATATTATGAAAATAGATGGTGATTTCATAACACTAAAGGGAATTATAAAAAACACCAAACTATATACAATGATAAGTGAAGGTATTATTTTTAATATATCCCTTATTAAACCGTTTATTATGATATACATACAATATATATATATATATATTTATTTATTTGAGAAATATATACCTCTATTTAATGGGTTATATAAATCTTCAATCCTCGAGAGGGGGTACCAGTTCTTCACCCTCACCTAATTTAGCCAATGATAATCGATGTAAGCCCACAAAATTTCATCCACCACATTCTTAAACAATACTGGAGAACCCCTAGGTTATATAATTGGACATATCAAGCCCTACTAAATTAGATATTCTATTTAACATCACAACTATTTCAACTTAGAAGGTTTCATCTGATAGGGATGCATCAAAACTGGAGCTACGTTAGATCATAAATCCATCGCAAACTAGATATCACATCAAGGGGGTAGTTTCACAAACAATTTTGAAAGGCATAATTTTTTTCCATAACACCAAAATACCCCAAAAAATATCCTTCCACTAATCCCAACAAAAAATCATTTTGATGAAAAGAATTTGGCTTTAAATATCTCAAATCCATTTTATGCATATTCTCACCATTAAACACTTAATGATCACCTTTTTCATCAAATAAAATTCTCTCCTATATATAAATCAATAATAAATAACATTTAAAAAACCAATATATGATATTATTGAAATCATATGGTTGAATCTATAACATGATAAACTCCTCAACCAATTGATTTTGTATCATCATCAACCAAAAAATCCAGAAAAACTCAAACAAGATAAAGTGACCAACAACTACAATAGTTAATACCAAGGTAATTATAAGTTTTTATACCATGAGTCTTGAATCATAAAAAAATGTGCTTAAAATAAAAGCGTGTAAATCTTATTAATCAAACAAGAAATATAATATATATAATATAATAATTTGATTCCTTAAATGATATTTGGTCTGCCTAAAATTGAAAGCCCCATCACTCACATCTGACCACACATCGATCATTTCCCTCAATGACCCTAATGAAGACCACCACTACAACCTATTTTAGCATTTAGTCTCTAAGGATGGGGGATATTGTGAGTATATCCTATGCCTTCTCTATTTACTCTATATTATCTAAAACCCTAAGTTTTGTGACTCTAAATTTGTTACCTGTATGGAAATCAAGACACTTTTACACTACAACAAGAGTGATATAAAATCCATAAGGGTAGGTGACCAGTTTGAAAAATCTTGAAACAAAATTGAGGAATGATTTACCCATATAGGAAAAAAAGATAATTCATGTCCTCATTTTATCATAATTATTTCTTGAATCATGTAAATGTTAGACATTATTATCATAAAATCATGAAAATAAAATTTAATGTATGAATAAAAAAGAATGAATTATTCCACAACTATATATATGTATACATATAATTATAAAAAAACAAAATATACCATGTAAAAAAATGTAGAATATATCATTCCATATAGGTCCCAAGATATGGAAGAGAAAACAATTAAATAGGAGATGTTCCAAACAAGACCTCTTGTCATCTCATAACAAATCCAACCCTAAAGTGGGAACTAATCTCGTTTCAAATATTTGCACTATTTATAAGCCAAGGGAACTCAATAGCTACAGGTGTAACTACATGTACATAAAATTTAATAGTAGATCTATATGTACATCAATTTGTCTATCGATATTTCCATTTAGGGAATGAGCATAAATCGTAGAAGGTCACAACCTATGGTGTCCCAACACAACATGGATATAACAATAGTATCCAAGAACATTTGAGCACTTTTTTGTATATACATAATAAAATATTTTTTAAAATAATAAAATAATAATACAATAGATGAAAAATAAGGAAATTAAAATATTAATATCAATTACAATAAAACACACCTTATAACGTAAGGGTAAATGTTTGTACTACCTACTTCAAGCATTGACATAGAATCTAAGATGATAGTCAATTCCATTCCTTATAGAAGGTTTTATGAGTATATATATTAACTGACACACACTCCCACATTGATATATATTCATGAACATATATATGTAAATGAGTGGAAAGGGATCCAGGTTTAACAAGTCATGCGAATTTTGTATCCCATACAAGGGAATTGGGGAATTAGCATAACGAGTTTGGGTATTTGAATAGTATCCTTAATGAATCATCCTATAAGCTTCATTAGGGTGTAATAACCCATCCCAAGATATTATCTTGTATACCGTTGTCTGATAGAATGAAAAAAGATGAATATAACTAGAATAAACCAATCCAATGAAAAATATAGACCATATCAAGGAAATATACATACTCATTGTCTGAGTAATAACCATGAATTACCAAAAGAAATAGATATGCTCAAAATACCAGTACCAAATCAACATTAATGATATAATGCATCAACAACATGTCTAGACTATGGAGGTAATAACATGCTTAACATGGAAAAGTGGTATCCATTCTTGATAAATTTTCTATCGTTAATAGCATGCAAGAACAATTTTTCTTCAGTGAGAAAAAAGTTAGTTAACTGAATTAACTGACCAAACAAAAATAAAATTAAATAACATAGTTTTTTTTTTCAATTTGGTTATTTAGGTTTTTCTATTGGTTTAATTGGTTATGTCAGTTGGTTTTTGGTTTAAAATCTTGAAAACTAATTTATCTGACTTCACCAAACATATTTATTAAATAATTAATTTCTGAAAATATAATATTAATTAAAGCAACTAAGAAGATATTTTTTTACTTTAAATGATTATTTAAAATTTTATTTAGAACAATTTTGAATGTTTATGTTATAAAAATATATTTTCGACATGAAAAAATACTTTATTTATTAGAAATATAACTTATCAAATTTCATTCATTTATTTTGGTATAACCACTTTTTTTTATGAAAATTTAATTATTAAAATTTTTGATTTTACATTTAGTTTGGTTTAGTTTTGTTATTTTCGGGATGTAAGTTAGTTATATCACTTTTTTAAAAATTAAACCATATAAACTAAAGTGAAAAATTGTACACTCTTACTAATTACAACAAATACTGAAAGTAAGCATAAAAATGGTAGTTAAACTATAATAAAAAAATTTAGAAATGGAACATGCCACTTATATTTCAGTTGAACCGTAAGTTATGAACTAGTGGATTATAAAAAAATAATAAAAAAAAAATTTATATTCAATATACATTAGTTTTATTAATTATATGAATAATGAAAATTAGGCACCACTAGTGCACATCATCAATAATGTCTGTGATTGGGTGGGAAATAAATACCCATAAATCGAAAATATAATTTTGTGAAATGATATATATTACATCCCTATTGGCTTAAAGACCATATTTATTGATAAATGATTAAAATTAACACTTTCTATAACTTAATTTATTTAAGGAAATATATTTTAAATGAAGAAAGGTAACACTATTGAAATAAAATTTTGTTAAACATTTAGAAAAATAAGAAAATGGAGTAAATACATAATTTAATTTAGAATGTGTTTTCAAAATAAATAAAACAAGGTTTTACATAAAATATCCATCACCTTGAAAACTTTAATAAAACATAACAAATTTCATCTTCCAATTTTAGGTTAATATTAAAACTGATAGGCTTCTCATGTTAAATCACTTCTTCTCACCCTATAAACCTAGCCAACACATCACCACTGAAGAACTATCTTAACGATATGTTAAGTGAGGTTCATTATCATATGTACTATTTATATTTTATGAGAGTAATATTATTTAGGTTATATTACAAAATCAAGGCTCAAGTAAATATATTATATTTATTATATATAAAACCATGGAGGATTAGATCAATTTAAAGATAATGAGCTTCCAAGATATCCTCTAGTTAACTCAACGTCAATGAAACATCAAAGGATCTCATTTTTTATAGATTAAATATCAAATATAACACATATCACATTGTTTCAATAATGTTTTGCGACATAACTCAACATAGGTTACTAAACTCAATTTAAAAAAACAACTTCAACCAGTACAAAGTCTTATAAAGGATTTATCAATAATAAGTCAATATTGTAATTTTTCTGATAAAAAATATAAATATATCAAATATCATTTTTAATAAGAAAACATCTTAAATAAATTTAAATATATTACTAAAATATCCATAACAAAAATCCCACATATATTTCCATTGTATATAAAAAAAGTTATTTCTATTTTTTTTGAAACATATTCTATACATGTTACAAGAATAACTTGAGAATCATTCATAGAGATGATACCACCCACCATTACCAAAATAGATATTTAAAAATTCCTATAATCATCTAATAAAAACTGAAATCCATTAACCCCAAATCCCTGATTAGTGAAACCCAAATAAAATATATAAAAAAATAAATGACAAAGTTCCAAGGAAAAACTAATATGTTCAACTCCAAAAATTATCCTAAAAATAGAACAACCGAAATAAAAAAATAAATTGGAGATATTATCCCCAAATTTACACCATAGAATATGATAAGGCCCAAGACACCACATACCTTAATCATATTATATAAAAATGATGATAGACGAAAAGTTGAAAACAAATATAATCCTCCTTGAATCCAGGGAAAAATAAACCCCATAGTCTTATATGAATTCTACTATAATATGATACAATTCATCTTAAATTCCTTGTTTTAAATAATATATTAAATTAAATGTTAATAATGTTAGGAGGAGAATAAATGGATGACTTAAAAAGGATATTTAATGGAGAAATCCCTTATATCCTCTAATAATCAAGGGGAAAGAAGGAGTGGAAAGAGGTGACTCAAAAGGGACATTTAAGGGGTGTTTATGTGGTTGAGAGGAATCCAATTTTAAGGATGAGGATAAGGATTAAAAAACTTTGAGGGATAAATGACCAAAACTCCCCTAAAAATATGAGTCCAAAGTCCCCAGGGTTTTAGATTAGGTACCCCGGGTACTCGATGGTAACCCCTAGCTACATAGGCCTATACCATGTACAAAGAGTATCAAATGGAATTATACTAGGAACATTTTGTCAGATATAGTTAAAAAATATAGGTGAAACCTCTTTTTATGAACCCCTGAACTCCAAATCCTCTATTAAACCTCACCATCTAATATTTTATATTCAAACACCTAATCCAAAATCTAAACTCTAAAATGGAAAATTAAACCACAATAAAACCAAAAAAATGAAATGGGTCCGTAACTCAACTATCCAAAAATTCCAACTAAAGACCTTATAAATTCTTTAATAATCATAATTAAGACCCGAGTCATTACAGGAACCTCACTAGAAAACTCCCCCCAAAAGTACCTTGAGATGCCTCCCAAGATTTATAAACATTAACTCTTAAAGGAAAACTCCAATGAATCCATTAAACTCATGATACTTTACTCTTTAATTTTTATAAAATCAACATTACATATCTATATCTCCCATACATTACCCATGATATACCTCAATACAAATCTCAAATCACTCATTCCCCATTAAATCCACTACTATCAAATCTGATCCCAATTCAATATAAACCACCGAATTCCATATCTATAACCATTAAACTAAATAATAACATAATTACCCATCATTATTTCTATTAATTAATCCTAAAACTAAAGTAATGCACAGAAATATTTCCAGATATTAATATTGATGTTATACAAACACTATTTGATTCTCTAAGGGCCACCAACTGGATTAAAGATATTTTATGGTACTCCACACCATATGTTTCCACAACGGTATTTTATTCCTCACATACCATTGTTTTTGAAAAAAATATATTCAATTCAATATTTGTTTATAGAAAAACATTACTAAAAAAACTACACAATGATTTATTTAAAAAACTATCACATTTATATAATCAAACCATCATAAAACTACACCTAAAATGAATTAATCTCATATTATCTTATAAAAACCCCATAACTTTTAAAAATAAGAGTTTAAAAAAAACTGTACTTTTAATTAAATTTTTTTAAATTCAGACAAAAAAATTCAACTTCGTTTCCCATTCCTTTTATAAAATCAACCATTACCTTTTAAAAATCTAGATAATTGTAATTGTTTTCTAACAGATCCTTATTATATTTTGAAATAAAAAAATAAAATAAAATTTTAAAAATACCTTGTTTTTTAATATATTTATGATATGGAAAACAATTTTTAAGGAACAAAACACCATTTTAACTTACAAAATATTCTGGTTAAAAAATTGATTCATTAAATAAAAACAGCAGGAGACTCATCCTAAGTATTCCCTATTGATGAATCTAATTCAATATAGACATGAATAAAATAAATTACTAGGATGACTGAGAGATCCAAAATTAATTCTTGTAGCATATCAGTTTATCAGGAATAAATAAAATTCTAAATAGTAAGATACTAACTAAATTAACAAATTACACACTTAGTTATAATAAAAGCTAAGAATAAAACAACATTCTCTTAAGATGTTACTAAATAGAGGATAATCATCATATTTAGAAAAAATAGTATACATGGACATAAAAAACTATATGCTTGGAAAACATTCCTAAATTTAATATCAATGTCATAATTTGCAGATAACACTAAACATGAAAAACCTATCAGGATCAGCTGTGAATCATTTAATAAAAACTATCTATCAATAGGACTATGAAAATATATCTCAATCAATTATTAATTTAGTAATTCATATTAATCTAATTTCAATATATATATATATATGTATATATATATAGAAAAAAACTATTTATATATATAGTTTATGTTTTAGTTAGTATAAACCTTTAATTGATTCTAACAAAGATGTAAAACACACAAGAAAGTATATAATATGGAATGACATCCTACATATTCCAACCTATCAAAACCTATAGGTTACATGAACCAAAATATAAATTGGATCCCAAGAAATTGTTATACATGCTCCTTTAGATCAATTACAACATACTTAAGGTAAGGAAATAAGTTCCTCACTAAAAACTATGGTGCTTAATGAATACCCATACTTTCCTTGGTAACTTTATCTTCTACCATAAATAGGTTTGTGATGTTTTTTATGGGTTACATATCTATTAAATATTATCCTAGATCCTATATAAGAAAGATAAAAATCCCATTAATCACAATATCTCTCTAATACCACTTTTTAACAACCTCAACTAAGATAAAAATATAACACCTGGGATAGATTTCCAATGCACTAGGAGTTCTCCCTGATCCCTGAGTGATAGTGACTAGTTCTATAGCTCTCGATACAGAATTGGTGAATGGTTTAGTCATATATAACTATGTGATAATTCATGTCCAGATTCTACTTGAATGTTGGCATTACTCATCTATAAGTCAAACATTAAAATATCAAAATCATGAAAATATGTCATATATAAATGAACAGGAAATAAAAAATGCCATAACTCGATCTATATATCCATATAGGTCTAACAAATACATAGTCTACCATACTAAGACAAGTCATAAACATGTCAAGATAAATTGGGCTAATTAAAAGAAAGAAAAAAAAAATGAGAAAATGAGAAATGTGTCAAATAATACCTCTCATTATCTCACAATAGCTGCAAATATAACAGGTTAATTGATCCTATTTTATATAAAAGCATGACAAAAAATAAAAGGGAACCCAACAACTAATTGTGTACCTTTACATAATAGAAATGAAATGAAATATCTACATGTCCACCGAGGTTTACATGCATAGTGTGAGCAGAAATTCTCAATAGAGAACCAATGATGGTGTCTCAATATAATAATGATATAATTTTTGTATGCATGAAGATGTATAAAAATTTATATAAATATATGATAAAAGATTTTTGAAAACAAAAAATATGTAAATTATAAGATATATAATAAAGAAATTCATAGATCGATATGAGTTACAACCACTATCACTCATTACCAAGAGGCTCTATACCTATACTACCTGCTTTGAACCTCGACTCAGAATCTAAGATGATAATCAATGCTATTTGATATGGGTGGAAAAACACTTTTAATAACACACACATGTAAATATATTCTATAATATATATATATATATATATATATCTATGTGTGTATGTGTGTGTGTGTATAAAAGAAGTCATGGATCTAGGGACATATCCCAAGGAAACATGAATCAGGTATAATGAGTTAATGAAATCCTACAGCACATCCCAAGGAAATAGGGAATTGGTATAATGAATTGAGTTGTTGCTGTATTTTCCTAAGACCATTAGTCTATATACTCATTTAGTGTATAATAATACATAATAAGAGTTTATATTGTACATCATTGGCAAATATACCTTTTTAGGAAGTCTATAAAAACAATATACCAAACTAATGAAATAGAAATCATAGTAATAAGGAAATTTACAAACCCATTATTAGAGTAATAATCATGCACCACCTTCAGTAGTCTACACGATCAGAATAACATTACCAACTATAATAATAAACATGATTTATATAAAGAATCAAATCCTAGTATAATAAGGAATAAATAAGAATATCATCAAAATATTATAGAAATGATTGAGATATAAATAAATGTCTAAAATTAATATAAATAATTAAAACCAACATGTAATGAAAGGATGAAAAAGTTAGTAAGCCAACAAAGAATATAATACAACAATTTACCAACGAAACATTTTGCTCATATTATAAGTAAAATAAAGGGTATGTCCCACTAAAAATACAATTTATACGAGGGAAAGTCCAATCAATGATATGGATAAGACATATGCATTAGTTTTAAACATGGGTTGAACATGAAAAATAAGGCATAACTAGTGCACATGAGCAGTAGTGTGTGAGTTAGGTTGGAAAAGTCAAAATGATAAATACAAATTACATGTTTTTGAAATGCTAAATATTACAAATCTATCAGTTTTGGGTCCTTATTTATTAATAAAATATTAAAATAACATTTTCATAAGTGAATTAGAATGAGGTTGAGATGAATATAAAAGTTTTGTGGGAGAAATAACCAAAACAAACCCAATATTAAACCCATGTAGAGTCTACCAGGAACCATTACAAGTCCTACTTGGTGCTCGGTGGCACCCCCAAGACACCTCGGGACCCTACTGAGTACAACGAGTACTAGATTTCACCTTTAGTAGTAAACTACTTTTGAAACCTCTTCATAGATATCCCTAAATCAAAACCACTATAGTAAACCTCAAACCTCATCCAAAACACAAAATATTTCATCTTTATATAATAATTCTATAATTTATAACCCTTAATGAAATAAATTCCCATAAATAGAAATAAAAATTCAAAAGTTTTTATACCTTAAAAATCAAAAAAAGTTACAGTAAAGAGAATTTTATTTAGTTGATAAATGTAATCAGGATACATGTCATTACACTAAACACCCTTATCATGTAGTTATAGGATCTTAAAGGAAACTACATGAAAGGGTTAACATGAATAAGGCTACCATATCTATACTAAATTACAAGGAATGTTAGAAACTAAAACTACTGATGGAAACAACCCTAGGAAGAAAAATCATTCTATAACAATTTCAAAGTATTTTGATAATTTCCATATTTAATGAAATAGTAAGAAGAGCTATAAGACTATATATCTTCCAAAAAAAACATTTACAACCTATATGACCAGGAACTTACATCCACAACTCTTACATTTATAATGTTTCAATAACATCACTCTTGAGATAAACTAGTCTAAATAATAATCTTCTCTATTACCCCAACCACCAGGTAAACATCAAGATACTTAAAAAACATAAATATGTTAACTTGGAAGAGGATATTTGGATGATACACCTCCTAAAAATGTCATTCCTTATCATCCTTATCAATAAGAAGAAAAAAATCATAACAAAGAAAGTTACTAAACCGAAATCTAACCTCATGCACACTCGGGATCCCTTTTATAGATAAAGAAACTTCTACCACTATGATACTTTTAAAGTTAATTAAATGAACTTAGCTTAAAAATAAATGATTAAATACTCCCATGATATCAAAAAATATTCATGGTCACTAAGAAACAATATCCACCATTGATGATAAAATTCCATAAATAAAATCATATCCAACAAATTTCAATGGATCTTTATTGACCGGATCAAAAATGAAAGAAATATCTTTCTCCTCTATCCACATCACTATCTTCTAATTGGATACTAACCCCTCATACTATATTAATCTATGATGAATATACTCATAAAATATATTTATCCATGAATCATTCACATCATGGTTTACCCTCCTATGGTCAACTAGAGCATCCTACAATACCTCTCCCACTTGAATAACATGAATACACCTTCTACGATCAATTAATATAAAAATTAAAATAATTCACAAGACAAGGTATATATATATATATTAGACAAGTAAGCTAAACTCATTTTGTTTTTACTAAATTTTTCCATTTAAAAAACCAGGGAAATCAAGAATCATTCATATACTAGTCCTAGGTCTCTACCTTATTTTTTGAATCATATTTCTTAGTCTTTTTAGTAGGATTAAGGTCCATGTGTCAAAATATAAGGGCCCTAATCACTTATGTACTAGTTGGACTTCTTTTCCTACATCATTTACTTTGTTCAATTTATTTTGTTTCCCTACCAAACCAATTCAACTATTACCACCAGATAACCCCAAAATTTATCTTGACTCTCAACTATAGAATTGATATAACTCTTTCATGAACTATCCCCAAAATAAATTATCATAGTTTTTTAGTGAAGAGAGATGTAAACCATAGAAGCCACCCCTAAGAGGAAACATTTCAAAAACTAGTTATGGGGGTATAAAAACACATATTATGTGGAATTACTCACATAAATCATAGGAATATAAGATAATACCACCAATAAGCATCATATAATATAAAATAAATCCAACCTCAAAATGAAAGTAATGTTATACATAAAAAATTATACAAAATTAATAACATGATACAACACCTAGGTTAACGACTCGATAAACACTAGTAAACTACATGTTTGGAGATAGTAATGTCCATCATGATAACCAAATTCCTCCAACAAATATAAAATAGATATACAAAGTATTCATAGTAGGATCACCCCCCAAAAGCTCTCATGAAAATTTGAAATAATCATACTAATTACTCAAGGAATAAATAACCAAATCATCTCTTTCCATCTATAAAAATAATTACAACCCATTCTCACCATGCTCGACTCACATAGATTAAAATAAATGTGTAATAATTAAAAAACGTTTAAATATATGAGAAGGTACCTATCACCTGCTTCCCCACAAGAAAAGTCACCCCACATCTAATGAAATAGGCTTTGGTGATACCATCCCCACTATATACAATTAACCACATAATAAAAACATCATATCAAATCCACATAAACTAAAAAACAACCAGATTTCCACAACCACATCCTTTCCATTGATATATAACATATCATAATTCAGAATGTAATCATGATGGATAACAACATTATGTCATTATACTTCAAAGTACATATATATTGTTAACCCACATTATCACCTCATCATCATATACTATAACTATAGGCCACTATAGCCTATACCATGTCTGCAAGAGAGAGAAAACAAGAGTGAGTAGTCATCCATTTATATCACCTCCATTTTGGATGCTGGGAGTATACCCAAACCTTAAAACCGCATATGGGTGTTATCACATTACCCAACTCAGGTGGAGGAGCATAATAAATAATATATTATATAATAAATATATAATAACACATAAAATATCACCCTACGGTCAGTTACCTAACACATGACACTAATCCACAATTATCACCACTACACAACAATATCACTACTACCCCTAGACACTAAAATAACCAACTCCACCACTACACTACTTCAATATTATTCCACAAAAATAAAATTTGTTTCATTTTATTTCCTATAATCAATATCAAATTATTCAATTACCAAAAAATTTATATACATTAACTAGATATTAATTTGTTATTTGTGTCACAAACTAACCGAATGGGACCAGAGATGCAACCCCCCAAGCCATCATCCAATAGGCCAGGGGATGGAGACTAGTGTCGATTAGGAATATCACAAAAATGGGAGGCATTTTCCTAAGGTCCATGCACTCTCAAAAACACAAACTCATCAATGAAATAATGTAGAGATATAAAATGTTTTAAACAAAAATGTATTCATACAACTATCCCAAACTAATGTACAATAGAAGTACTAAAATTTTAAAAAGGAAACACACATGTCCACCAAAAACTATAAAATCATCCACCATGCTCAGAAGGAGAGGATCACTATCAAATTGAACATCCATAAATCTCCTCGACCCAACTCTAGTAAACATCTCAATTGTCATATCTTTCTAAGATAAACATTACTTTGGTCCCCTAGAGACTTCATCAAAAGGCCTATGGTATTCACAAGACACAACATGTGTGGGAAAAGTACGTACATGGGTGAGTATAACAAGACTCAATAGGTTCCTCATAATCCCAAAAGTAAAGAGAGTAACTGGAGCGAATAAGACCTATTGACCCAGCCAGAGGGAACCAAAATGAGAGAGAAAATCCATCTCGAACCATCATCAGGTATACATGATTAGTTAGGTCTTTCTACAAGGGGTGTCATCACAAAAATGTGAAAAAAATCATACAGAATCCTATAATATCTCATATTTACTCATCTCAAACTCTATATCCCATGAAGTTATAACCTCATAGATAAATACATTATTATACTTGAGGATGTAAAGGTAATACATAACTAGGAGAACACAATCGATGAGATCAACCATCCCACATGAAACCCATTTGAGAGATACACTCAATTGAGAACATATCTACAATACTTGATGGTATACCCAAGAGAACACACTCCATTGGGAAAAAATAACTAGGAAAACTCTAGTTCTCTCTACTAGAGGTCCTATCATTTATTCCTTGTGCCCAACACAAGCTAGAATAAACCCAACTGGATAGGCCCACCCCTCACCACTACAAACCGTTGAGGGAGAACTTATCCAGATTATGCACCATGTTCATCCTCTATAATTAGAGATAATGGAGGGACCTACACCTTAACACTTCCCCATAGATGAGGGATTATTATATATTAATTGACTACTGAAACCTATGTCGCACCCATATAGAGTATCCCACACCTAAAAACTGTTCTCCATAGCTAAGGGAGCTCCAACTCCATTGAAGGACCAACTTCCCGCCACTACTCAAACATGGGAGAGCACTACTCTATATGTTAGGACCTGCAACCTGGTATGGTAGGGGAGTACCAATCAATAGATAGAGGACCCACACATTGATATGAAAGGGGAGTAAAACTTCTTGGACAGAGGACCTAAGCCCACAAATGAAAAGGTAGTACCACTCAACCAATACGATCACTATGGGGGACCTTCACCCTAACACAACTAGGGAGCACTGACCCCAGGCTAGAGGGCCCACTAACAGATATGATAGGTGAGTAACAACTCTACCAAAATAAAAATTATGGAGGAAGTTCACCCTAGAATGAAATGGGATTTATGAATTCATGGATAGAGGAACCTCACACAAACATGATCAGGGAGTACTCACCATACCTATATATCTCATATAGATGACCCGTACCCTGACACGGAAGGGGAGTACCAACTTGACAGATAGAGTACCCACACCCTGGCCTGAAAGGGGGTAACTACTCTATATGGGTAACGAATATGAAGGGTCCACACTCTAACATGATAGGGGGAACTATCTCCATCTACCCGAACAATACGAGGAACCCATGCCCTAATCCATCATGGGAGTACCAACCCCAAAAGAACCACTCTGTAGGTAGGGAACCTGGACCCTTGATATGGGGAGTCCCATCTCTATAAAAATAAAGAGGCAGGGGAAACATATGACTAGATTCCATAAGGGAGTACCGGTCCCATATTATCTCTCTAAGAACCACACCGATATCTAGCATTATTGAAGCATCATAGAAAGGTGCATCACACCCATAATATCTCACGTCATAACATTGAAATAAGTTGGGGAACCATGCCCTGAGTTAATAGGGTAGGACCACTCTATTGGCCTAAAGATTCTTGGGGGCTCACATCGTAAGGTGATAGGGATGGGTAAAAACCCCTTTGTCAACCCAATGATCCACCCAGATCACTACCCAAGCCTAAGAAAAGCTACTACAACATCATACTCCAAACACACCAAGTACTATCTCTTAGTAAAAAAATAGATTCCACCATTTCATTCTAGATGGAAAACCACTCAGGATAGGCTACTTGCAAGCTTGAATCTGAGTTTTAGAGAAATATATAAAAAATATGGAATATTTAGAGAAGATCCTAAGGAAAGTACATGGAATGAAATGGGGTTAACATAGCGTCTGATCACACCCATGCACCCATCCATGTCTACTGTTTCATGGCTAGGCTGGCATTATAGGAATACACAACATGTACATGCTATACATGGAGTGCCCTACCTCACCAGGCCCTGACTGGCTTCTTCCTCCACATGGCTTGGCCAGTTGTGTCTCCCACATGGCATGTACACCATGGTACCTGATGTGTCTATGATAAATGTTCACCTGGATATTTATTTTTCCGATTCCCATTTTTGAATCCTCGTGATCATGTACTTTGGACATATTCTTTTACATGACCATGTATTTTTACAAAACTACCCTGGCCATTTCATCTGGCCACATGACATGGGGTCACTACATGGTGTGTAACCCCAGTACACAACGTGTAGTCCTCAAAATTCATCTTCTCTAAATGGTAATAAAACATGATATGTATAACAAGTTTACATGTTGTGTCACTGGGAATTTATAGGGGAGTTTCCCGGTGAGTCACTCGATTCACCCTAGTTTCCCCTGAAACCTACAAATCAAACTAGAATGTTTCAAAAGATATTTTGAATGGGATATAAAACCTTATAAAAATTCCTAAAAAGGGAATTGGGAAAAAACACAAATCTAATGACCTCATGGAGAATCACTGAATCATTGGTCAAACCATTTTTCAGATAACACAACTCCTCAATTTAATAACGATCGACAAAAAAAGGGATTAACAGAACCTCTTGGCCTCAAATTATCCTTGGTTATTCTTCCATCTGAAGGGGGAGAGGAGTCACACCTATCATACTATTCACACTAAAGGGGTAATGGGGAGGAAAAACAAAACTAATAAATTAAAAAAATTAACTCATTTTTAACACCCCATTTCCAAATCACCCTCAAAAGAAAAACCGATGCTGACAAATTATATGTCACCCCTTTTAATCATGCCATTATAAACTCAAATGTGGTCTCAAAATTTTGTTTTGAGACTCCTCTTTGAAGTTTTGCTATTATTCATTAGAAATAGTGATGACATGACAAATATATTTTTAATACTTTTAACATCACCGCACCGAGGCTCTTTAGGCCCCATAATCTATCATCGAATTAGCAGCTAGCTTCAAAATTATTTTTTGAAATATTCAAAATTATTAGAGGTCAAAAAGTAACTAAATTATCCCCAACTTAAGGATTTTTTCCCCAAAAAATTGAAATCATAAGAATAATGGGAAAACCTAAACTCTCCACTAGAACACCTATTTCAATGAGCTCACTCAGGGTTCCAGTGCTACTTACTAGAACAAATCAGGGGAACCACCATGGAAAAACCACACTCATGTGGTGATCCAAATAATTATAAATCATTAAATAAGTAGTAATATGTATCCTAAACTGTGATATGTGGAAAACACCATGTACCATGGTCAATCTACAGTCATCAGGTCTAGCAGTACAACACCTTGATAACCTGACACAGATACTAAAATAACCCCATAGTTCACATCCACCCCTGGATGAACTGCACCAAAAACTTCTCCAGTTTCTTGTATACAAGTTTGAAACCAATCATGTGAGGGTACCAATGAAAAAACTGGGCATCCCAAGTGAAAAATATTATCTTTCCATTCCCTTAAACTAGGAACTTCTAGTTGTAACATAGCTCGCCAAACCAGAAACATGTTCAAAGCCGTTAGTGATATCCCAAGTGTGTATTTATGGACGGTGACCAGTCTATACTAGAGAAACATTTCATATTCTAACTCTTCCACTATAAAATGGTTTTATTCAAGGATCTCCCTCTACTAGGATTACTAAGAATAATAGTTAAGTAGAAACAATCCATTGGTAATTCCCATACCTACACTAAAACTCAAGTGAAGAACCTCAACCAGAAAACACAAGTATTTGTAACACATCCACTACATCTTGACACTATCCTATTTGGGATTCACTAAATCACCCACACAGTTTTGATCATGTTAGAAAAACACAACTCATTGGGGAAAGCATCCCTCTTTTTCATGAGTCCAAATCTATTTCAAAAACACCAACACATGGTTCTATTAACACCTCAAGTCACTGTGGTTCAACCTCGAGGAAGAATCAAAAAGAAAAGAGTACCTTACAATGGTGTCCTACAATACTACTATATAATGTATAAAAAAACATACCCCTATTCATCCTCAACAACTATAGGTCAAATACCTCTACACAATGCATCTATCCTCGCCCTCATCCTCAAGATACATGAGTTTGGTGTGGACCACCTGAGGGTGTTGGTCGCAACACCTCCAATCACATTCCACCTTCTTCTACTCTATAAACTCATCTACCACATCTTACTCAATGATGAATGACCTTATCCAAAATTTTCTTCTGCCAAGACGGTCCATTGACAGACTCCCTCTCACAAGCATGGTGGGTTGGACAATCCCGATCAAGATATCCCTAGCTATTTAAAACATAATACCTTCGCTCCTGCAACTATCCAGATCCCTAGTACAGATCCTATGATACAATACCACATGTGGGACTTTGATAATTATTCCTCATGTTCCATGATCCTGTCATCTTCTATCTTACAGCTATTGTAGGAATCTCGGCCTCATAACTACCGTGTGGGGAAAAATCTACCAATCCATCTTCTAGGAATATCTTTACTTCTATATCTCACTCCAGTACCCGCAGATAAGAGTGAAGGTAAAAGGATACCACACTTACTTGTACATCTCTATGGAGGCCCTAATCAATGGTTTGAGATCTTAATAATGGGTATTAGACCATATCCGAGGAGAATCATCAATGGTTTTCAACCTCAACAAGTACTCTATGATGTTCATGCTACCCTTATGAAGGTGTAGAAGCTCCTAGATAGGTACTAATCTCAAGATGGACTGGTGAAACTCTTCCCTAAAGTTCCTCTCAAACTATGTCTGAGAGAGAATCACCTCATCGTGGGCCTACATCACCAAAATCCACCATCTCTTGATATAATCCTATATAAGGCTTTATAGTAGGGCCACCAAATGATTGGGAGGTATATTAAAAAGTCATAAAAATGTGTTACTGCCTCAAGCCCGTCATTAGCTATATGGGGGTTTGGATCACACTAATACCATAAAGGTCGCTACCTCTATAACACATGTAGCATGCTCATCCTGCACACATCCTCAAACTAATCTTCCAGCATAACTAGAGGATTTTGGGTTCGTGGCTCAACTAGAGGGCCTCATAGATGTACCATCTCAGTACCAGTACCCTACACTATAGCCTCATCATGGGGGAAATATTCATCACAATCCTGTGGTTCAACCCTATCTAGCTATCATCAAGGTGGAATCTTGAAACAAAATCAAGATGTGTGACAATCAAAGAGAATATAAAAGGAGTTTACTCAGGAGGAAAAAGGAATCCACAACCCAGTCCTATATGAATCATGTAGAATAATTTTCATTTGACCAGTTTCTTAATGTATAGAGTGAAAATGAGGTTATTAAAGTCATGTTGAATGGATACATAGACTGTCGCACCAATACTGGAGTATCTGTAATGAAATATAAACTCGAAGAAATTTAACATTGTCTCTATGAAACCCAAACCAAGCTCACGATACTGATGCCCCAAAGTATAATTCTCTCTTTTACATGTCTTTCATGGCCCTACCCAATGGGGACCAAATCTGAAACTCCCCATGACTACCTCTAATCGGTAAGGGGAAAGAGACTAGTGTCAAGTAGGCATTTCACCAAAATGGGAGGCCTTTTACCAAGGTACCTATATGAACACACCCAAAACACCTCGACGCAATAGTAAATACATATAAAAGTCTATAAACTAAAATTCATGCATACATATATCCCAAAATAGAGTACAAAAGATGTACTAAAAGTATAAAAGGGAATAACACTTTCCCACAAAAAACAATAAAATAATCCAACCTTCTCATTTGGAGGGGATCACTGTCAAATGAAACTGCTTGAAATATCCTCAGCCTATGTTTGGTAAACACCTCATTAGGTATATCTCAGTAAGCTCTACCTTTATAGAGTCCTATAGGGAATCTGTTATAAGACTTATACCCTATACAAGATAAAACACTTGTAGGAAAATCCCATACAGTGTGAGTATAACAATACTTAGAAGGTATCCCAAAATAAAAGAGAGGAACTAAAAGCCATCAATCTGATTGACCAAGTAAGAGGGAACCGAAATAAGAGAGAAATTCCATATCAAAATATCCTAAAAATACATGACTATTCTTCTTAGTCCATAAGGGGTGTTGAGCCAAACATGCGACAACCCACAATGAGCCCAAGAATCTCCTAGATATAATCTTATCAGACTCCATGTTTCATGAGGTTTCAACCTCATAGCCATTTATTGGATTCTAATTGACGATCTAATTATAAAACTACTAAATAATGGGCATATACTCATTGTTTTGGGAATAATCATGGGTATAGGTTTAGTATGAGACCCCATACCCACCGTTCTGTAGAACCGTTGGTATAGGCTATGTTTCAGGACCTGTACCAATGGTTTTACAGAAAACGTTTCTATAGGACTGTTTTTTAAGACTTATAACCATTTTTTTTGTAAAACTATGGGTATAAAGTTGTCTTTTGAATACCTAAACCCATAGTTTTTCAAAGTAGTCATTATAGCTTTCCTGCCTTATCGCGAGAAAACAAATGCACAGGACACAATTTTTTGTATAAGAATACATATTCCTTTGGTTTTATACCTATAGCCACAGTTTAAATAAATATATATAATTAAATATATGTTTATATACCATTATGTGACATGGAGTAGTGGTTAGGAGTGAGAAGAATAAAGGGGTGGTCCAGGGATTGAATATTGTGACTGCGTATTTTTTCAATGCTATACCCATTGTTTTACAAACTGTAGGTTTATGTTAATGACATTATAGAATAGGTAATTCATATCACATATATGAATGGTTTCTAAACCTTTGGTATAGGCCTATACCAATACCACATTATCCTACAATCACCCAAACTGTTAGTATAGGTCTAGTTTCCATTAGTGTAACCCATAACCAGAAGAAGACACTCCACAAGATCAACCATCTAGGATGGAACCCCTATGAGGGATAAAAAGCATCAGGAAAAAATCTACCCTCCTAGGAAGAAAGTATAAGAGAAAGTGATCTATTAGTAAAAACTCATTGGGTCCTACTTTAGTTCTCCACAATAGAGGTCCCATCTCTGATACCATATGCCATGTGCATGGTAAAATAAACCCAAGTGGAGAGGCCTTCCTCTCACCACTACACATGGTTGATGGAGAAGTGCTCCAAAATATGCACTATGTTCATCGTCTCTAATGAGAGGTAATGGAGGGCCCCATAATTTTCCCCTACCATACTGCTGAGGGAGTACTATCTCATAACCAAACTATGAAAACTTTCTCACAGCCATATAGAGTGGCCTGCAACTCACAACTGTGGTCCATAGCCGAGGGAGCTTCAATTTTAATGGAGTACTCACTCCCCACCACTAATCAAATATGGGGGAGTAGTACTCCATAGATGAGGGACCACACCTTGGTATAATAGGAGAGTAACTCTCAATAGATAGATGACCCACACCATAATACGAAAGGGGATTACAACTCCCTATATAGAGGACATGCACCCTTGAATGATAGGGGAGTACCACTCTGTCGCTAGAGGACCTATACCCTATCATGATAGAGGAGAACCGATCTGAAAATAATATCACTATGGGGGACCCTCACCCTATTATAATAGGGGAGTACAAAATCCAGGTTAGAGGATCCTCTCCTCGATATGAAAGGGGAGTAAAAACTCTTCTATAAAAAATGTATGGAGGATTTGATCCCTAGAATGATAGAGGAGTTATGAATCCAAGGATAGAGGAACCACATTATAACATGACATGGGAGTACTCAATATACCTATACATCTCATATAGAGGACCCTATCCCTGACACTATAGGGAATTATTGACTCCTTATATGGAGGACCCGTACCCTGGCCTGATAGAGGAGTATATACATTATCTAGAAAATTATTATAGAGAGTTCACACACTGAAATGGAAGGGGAGTGTTCTATCCATCTACAAAAATGATATGGGGAACCCACAACCTGATATATTAGGGGAGTAATGACCCTATAAGAACTAGTATGAAGGTAGATAACTCACACCCACAATGTGGGGAGTCACATATATATAGAAGTAGTGAGTTAGGGGAAACCCCCACCCTGATTCTGTAGGGTAGTACCGGTCCTAGAATCTATGTATAAAACAACACTGATATCTGACATGGTTCATGTACTATTGAAAGGAGAGTCACACTCGTCATACCTCACATCACAAAAATACCATAGGTAGGGGGAACATTCCATGAGGTAAAAGGGCAGTAACTCTTTATTGGATTAAAGAGTCTTGGGAAACCACAACCTAATGATATAGGGAAGTGTATTGACCCTGACGTCGACCCAATGACCCAGCTCAATCACTACCCAAGTTTAATCACTACCACTACAGTGTTTTACTCAAAACATGCCACATTGTATATCATAATACAAAACAAAGGCCACCATCATGATATACATTGAAAACTACTCAGGATATGATACTCACAAGCCTGAATCCAAGTAATGGATAAGGAGATACGAAAGGTGTAAGATCATGACAAGATCCCAAGGAAGGTACATAGCATGCACTAGGTCACACATAGTGTGTGAACACACTTTTTGACCTGGATGTGTCCCTTGTTTGCATGGATTGGTCTACCATATTGGCATACACTCTGTGGATTACCTCACAGAGCCTTAGCTGTGTTCTTCTTCCACATGGATCAGTTAGCCATGTCTCCCACACAGTGTATACCCCATGGTACATGGAATGTACAGTCTAAATGGACACTTGTCTATGCAATTTTCATGTTCCTGTGTTTGGAACCCCATGCCAACATTCTTTGGATATGTACTTTTACATGACCATGAACTATCACATGAATACCCTGTCCATGTCCTTTCCCACGCAACATGGGGTAACTACATTGCGCGTAACCCCAATACGTGCAGTGTAGTCCCCAAAAGTCATATTCCCTGAATGGGAATAACACCTGACATGTCTCATTGGTTTACACACCATGTAAATGGGAATTACAATGGTAATTTCCCAATGAGTCTCCTGATTGACCCTAGCTTACCCAAAAACCTACAAATCAACCTAGAAGGGATCTCTAGTGATAGTAAAGGGTCTATACAACCTTAAAATAATAATACCAAATGTGATCATTACAGAAACTAAGATCTACCTACCTTGTGGAGAAACTCCAAATCTTTATTCTAAAAAAAATCACGAATCATGATTCTCCATGATCTGATGATAATCAGTGTTAAAATGGGAATCAACAATACCCCTTCACCTTAAATCGGCCTGATTTTGTCCTTCATAAGAAGTGGAGAGGAGGTGAGCCTCTCCTGACCTAAGAAATAAAGGGGGAATTGGGAGGAATAATTGATTTAATGAGATTTAATCATTTAATTATCTTTTAACACCCCATCGCCAACTCACCCCCCAATCGAAAACCCAATGCTAACAAATTTTATATTTCACCTAGGGTAAACAGAGCATTCTAACTTCTACAATGGTCTCAAAATTCTGATACGAGACTCAACTCACAAGTTATTTCATGTTACAAGAGAAACTGCACACACATGATAAAAAATAGATTTAATATTTTTAATAGGACTACACTAAGGCCCTCTGGGCCCTGAAATACTGTGCCAACTCAGCTACCAGCTTCAAAAATATTCATTTAAATATTCCAATGTCTTACAGATAAAAAATCGATACATTATATTTTTATTATTCATTAAAATTATTTATATTAAATTTTTACATTAACACTCAACTACTATAACTTTATAAAACCATTACATATTCACACAATTTTTATTTTTAGACATTGAACTTTAATTATTCACTAGTTAATTTATAAATTTTAGCCCAACATTAACTACACAAACCCATTCCCCTTTAAATTAATCAAATTATTAATTTAATTATTTTAGTAATATTCTATATTACAATAAGGCAGGATAGTTGAATAGTGCATAAGGTAGGATGCCACTACCCTTAAGATTATCCCCTAGTCCCCAGGGGTTAAATACTAGAAATGTGATTCTATGTTTCTCAATGGGTAATGGTTTACCTACATAGATTAATATAATATTTCATCATCCAGATCCTATAAGAACTTGAGATGACACTTCTATAGGTAGGATGTACACATTAAAAATAAAAATTTTAACCTATAATAACTTAATAGTAGCATATGTGAAACAATTTAATGACTATATAAATAAAATATGAATATAAAACTCATCCACATGTAATCACATTTTTAAATTCGTATTTAACAAAATAGAATTAACCTACCTAAATAGAATAAGTGATGTGTCAACACTAATCCTTCCAAACATTGTATTCAACTTTAATATATCTTGTTGGCAGTATACAAACACCCCAAAAGATACCCTTCTAGTTATAAAATAACCCAAAAACTGCTTTATCACCCATATATTTTATGTTTTCTTCAAATAAATTTAATTTATTTAATATCTCGCATTACATGCAATACAGAGTTTTAAAGTACCACAATATACTATTAATATTTTTAGTTCAACATGACCAATATAAAACAGATGTTAAACTTGGAAGTATGAATAAGAATAAAAACATATTAAAAATTATTCATAAATTTTTTATATAATGAAACCATAATAATAAATAAGTACATCATTTTTGGTAAAGTCTTTATATATTGATAAAATACAATTATTCTCAAAAAAATTATTTTCACTGTTTTTGTAAAAAATAATAAAATTCCGTTTTTAAAATTTAGGAAATTTATTTTAAAAAATGAAATTTATTTTGAAATAAAAATGAAAAAATTATATTATAGTTAATTCTTGATAATTTTCTAGAAGGATTAATTTTTCGATGAATTGTGAAAAATACCGATTTGTATGTAAAACTTCTTTTTTTGTTTAAAGAATTTACAAAGATACATTTTTGTTTTAATATTATTTAAAAATAAATAAATGTAAAATTATATCATAATTAATCCAATTTATGTCATTTTAATTAATTTCATATTAAATTTTGATATAAAACTTTCCATACTTATGAAAACATTTTCGTTGGAAAATACTTTTTCATCGCGTCTACAAGATTAATATTAAATTAATTTCTTCAACCTTGTTAATTGAATTTAGGAAAATGAATTAAATATTTTTAATCAGAATAAATAATATTATATAATAAGTTAAAATTATTTTTTGTTCATAATTAATAATAAAAACAGAAAAAATTAATTACCACATATAAGTTTAAAACGGGTTTATCGGGGGTAAACTAACAAAATAAGGGTTAAAATAAACTAAAAACATTTCCAAATACTATTTAATCGTCATATTTAGACTTTATATCACATAAGGTCGTATCATGATCCATTTTGTATCTATCTATCATGTGTAAAACGTGGTTATACCATTTTCTTTTCGAAAATTTTAAATGTTTCCTCACCCCCAGTAATAAAAGGGAACCCCATCTCCTCTCAAATTCAAACTTACTAAGACTTTTATATAACCATTAACTACCCAAATAAGTTAATTAATTCCCTAAAACAATATTGTAGGATTTATTTTCTATTATTCAACCATCATACGATGGATTTTGATGCAAAACTGCGGAGGTTTTCAAAAGAAGTGGTATCGTTCTATACCAAACATTTATATTTTATTTATTATTCCACATACATAAAATCATATTTAGATTTTATGATATAATAAAATAAATTTATACCAAATTGTTAGATGTTATTTTATTAATGGAATATCCCATATCAATATCCTATCACATCAAATTGGAAATTGAACAATCAATTGTGTGTATGGCGAACTACTACCTCACGAACCGATGTAATTCATTTTCATCACCACATTTCACGGGTGGATACAATGATAGATTTAAAGTATATATATATATATATATATTTTATAATTATAATTCTTCATTTATAATATAACATATTATTTCTTACCTTATAATCTTATTGAAAATGATAACATCACCCGTGTGTACGTGTGGACTACAACCTCCATGAAGTGATGTGATTCATTTTAAATCTTATTTTGAAATGGATGATAATAAGGATATATTTGATTGAAAAATGTTATATATATGATATAATAATTAATTTTTAATGTTATATTTCTATTTAACTTTCTTTCATTCCATTCGTCGAGAAAATGGAAGTACCCTTCATGTGTTAATATGGCATATCATCTCGATGAACGCTGAAATTAATATTCTATCAATAAAGTTAATGGATTACTATAAATACAAATATAATGAATATATATGATATTTATATCATTTTTAAATTTATGGATATTATTTAACCATTATCAAATTATGAGGATCATAACTACCAAACTAAAACATACATGAAAAAACCTAATTATTACTCCAAATGTGATGTTAGTAAGGAATTGTTAATAAAAGGATGTTAAAAGGTTATTAGTAAATCATATGTGGAATGATAAATATTATTATGGTTAAATAATAGATTCATAATTAACCTATATTTATTACATATAAGGTTGAAAAGTGTATTGAGAAATTTGAGACTTGAATTAAGGGATTTTCAGTTAACTTTTCATTTTGTGAGACATATGTGATATTGACTGCTTGTTTCTTTTATGTGATGTATATTCTCCCCATGAAATTATTTTATAATTAATATTTGTAAAATTATGGGTATTTACATATCTATTTAAGTTTATTTCCTTCATGTGGCTTATGATTCAAAAGATACCAAAGGTGTAATGGATATTTTCATCACTTTTATTTTTTTTGGAATCATGCCATATTAACCACTTATTTATTTATTGTGGATTATATAGTACCCATTAATTTAGTTTATGAGTATTATAATGAAAATTATGGGTATATACATATCTATATAAGGTTATTTCTTTCAGGGTTCTTAGAATTCAAAAGTAAACAAAAGTGTAAAAGGTTAAATGTTATAATCTCATTATTTATCAAGATTATTTATAATTAAGCTCCTGATAATGAAATATTATGATCTATCTCTCAATAAAATCATGAATTATATAATCCTTTAGAAATTTCTGAGGAATACAATTTTTCTTTTCATTTTCATATCTTTATTTACTTAATAGACCAAAATATTGTTTTTATGGAAAATATGTTTATTTCTCTCTTTAATTGAAAATACCATATCTTTCATGTGAGTGATTTCTAAAAATAACTTCAATTTTTTCCTTCACAATATGTTTATTATGTAATTTTTACCAATTTCTTTAATAATTTTTTTAAAAAAACTAATATTCTTGTCATATTATAAAATTAGTTATTTTTGACCCTTTTTATGAAAATTTTAAAGGAATATTTTTAGAATATATGACATGAATGGTATTTATCAACATCATGGAAGCTCAATGATTTAAATATTTCATTGAAATTTTCAAAATTTAATTTGAAATAATTTTTTTTAATTTAATATTTGATAAATTTTTCAGTTTTAAATAAGTTATTTCTAAGTGGGAAGGATATATTTATCATGAAATGTTCCAAGTGATATTTCAAAATAATTTTATACCTAAGATATCATAATTTAATGTTACTTAAGACTTACTGGAGTTATGGTCACATGATAGCTCCAATATCCTTTCTTTGGATGATTCATGATGATGATGACAATATTTTTTTGAAACCCATTTTTTCCATGGGGTATGTTTATAAAACATGTCTCTTTCATATGGGTTATGATATAATTAAATGGTGGAATTTTTATGAATTTCATTTATTTTCATGGGTTATTTTATGATTAAATGTTTATTAAACCAATTTTCTTACTTTGGGTTATGATGTGATGAATTTTTTATGATCTTATGGCACAAATTAATATGTTTTTTATTTTGTGATGGGTGGGATATTTATCTCCCTCCAATTAATTGGGTATATATTGATATCTCATGATATAAATTAGAGTAGTATATAGATTTAACCAAAGTCAGTAAGTGAATATAACAATTATTATAGTCCTGAGAGTGAACCTTAACTATTATGACCTCCTAGGGAGAGAACCCATTCCACAATTTTTCCTTGGAAGTAATCTTTTACTACTAAGTAAATGATTTTATATTCTTATATGCATTCCCTAAATCTATATTATATGAAAATGTTATCATCTCATGACTCATGATCTTTGATTCTATTATGATTCATGTCTTATGAACTTCCATGATTTATGTCATGACTCAATTTTTTGATCTATGATATGAATAATATTTTATTCAAATTTATTATCTTATTCTCATACCCTTATCTCATGTTATAATGATAACTTACTTGTGTACCCTTATATAACATACGAGATCACCCTTTCTTATATTTCTTTTACATAGGTTATGATGAATGGTATTTTGATTGATATGTTTAAAAGGGGTTCTAGTCATGTAGAACATTGTGGGAGCTGATGTTGTTCAATTATAAAATAATTTTTTCGGTGTCCATGTTTCCAAAGGTGCAAGACCTATAGGATTCTAGCATGGATCATTATATTATTTAATGAATGTTAATATATCAATATGTGATTTTAATTTTTAAGAAGTGTGGGTTTCAATATATGGTTTCATAGCATGGTTTACTTTACATTTTGAAACTTGGATGATAAATTTTTTTAAGATCCCTAAGGATATATCTAATGATATGTACAAGGATAATTAAAAGTATTAGAAAATGTCTTGGTATTTTAGAGAAGGATAGAGGGAGTGGATTAAAAGTAATTATAGTATTTTTGGGATAGTAAATGTGGATTTATGGATGAATAGATTTGACAACATGTAATAAATTCTAAAAGGGTGGATTATTATTTGACTCGGTCATCACATAATGTATGAAAATGGGTTTTTCTACATACCATGTTTGAGACTCCCGATGAATATTTTTTTGAAATTCACAAACTCATTATGAAACATATTAAAGGATTTTAATATATAATTACCACTAATAACCTAGGTTAAACCTAATGTTTCAATGATTTAAACATTTTTCATGATTTAGATAACCTATAAATAATTTTTCATGATTATGTGATTCCCCACTATGATAATTATTTTCCACATCATGATTTTTGGTTTTAGTCAGTGGATGAATCACAAAGGAATCATATAAATGATAAATGTGATAGAAAATGAAATGCTTTTCTTCTAGAGTTACCAAATTTTATGGGAGATGTAATGAAAAATATCATTTATTGATCACATAACTTTCTCAAGATATGAATCATGTTAAAATTTTAAATGAGAAAAAGAGGGGACAACTTTATTTTTTTTCCTTCATGTGGAAATTTTTAAATTATTTTAAAGTTTTCATTGATCCAATAGTTTCATATTAATGTATTAGTACCATTTAAAATATATTTTACATTCTTCAGTGTTTAGAGAATGAAAAATTCATTTAGGATGGAGATATTTTGGAAGGAGAATCATATCAGTGGTGGACATTTATAAAGAATATGGTTAACAAGATGAAATTGACTCCATGGAGTGAGATTAATTGAAGAAGTTATTTATTCTTAAGTAATTTCCTCATAATATTCATATGAAAATTAATAAGTAATTACTTGAGATAAAGAAAAAGTATGGTAAATATGTTGGAACCCATGGGAACAATTTTACAAGACTTTCAAGGTATGTTTTTAGTATTATCATCCAACCAAAAAATATGGTTTATGGATTCTTAAGTGGATTAAAACCAAGTATCCAATGGGTGATATCCATATGGTACTCCAGTAGCTATAAATAAATCATTCAATTTGATATGAAGGTTTAAATTAATATTTATGTTACCCAGAAATCTCATGGATTTGATAAGAAATGAAATATAGAATTCAAAGGAAACTCTAAAAACAATCGATAAAAGAAGATGGAATTTCCTTCATGGTTGATGCAAGGAAGGAAACATGGAGGAAATTTTCTTAAGGGTACTGGTAAATGTTTTAATTGTAGAAATAACAGTCATCGGGAAATTGATTTCTGAAGTCATGAGAATACATTATATAATGATGTGAATAGAGATAAATCTTAATATAATACCCCACCCATAATCCAGTGTTTCAAATTCATAGAGTATGAGGATTATGCTAACCATTTCCAAAATCCATCCATGGATGAAGATGATCAACATAAAAAACCTCTTAATACTAGATATAAAGGGAAATAACATGTGGTAATTATTTTGTATGAGGGGTGGGACATCAAAGTGGTGAAAGGTATACTTTCCATCACTATAGAACTATTAATATCTTATTTGATTCTAGATCTAAAAACTATTTTATATCTAAATAGTTTGATAATGGTAACAAAATTCCACCCAAATTATTAAATTTTGAAATATTAGTGAAAAACTTTAATGGTATGATGATCACATTTCAGTTCTGTGAATCCCCTCCAGCTGAAGTTTGGGGGAATGTGCTTTCTATAAATATTGTTATTCTCCCCTTATTTGAATGTGATTTTATCTTCGTAATGGATTTCATTTATCTACATAAATCCCAAATAAATTTCCATGTATGGGGATTAATGTTTGATATTCCAAACCAACCTTTGAATATATATCATTGGGAAGATAAATAGGAATTTCTGATGGAAATATTGTCCATTTTATGGGCCTTGATTCCAATTAAAAAGGGGTGTTCATCTTAGATGGTTGGGGATAAACTCAACATCAATGATATTAAAAAAAATTGTATTTTGAGGATGTATTTTAAGAATAATACCTGATTCTTACACCAAATCATGAAGTTGAGTTCTCAATTGAACTCATAAATGCTGCCTTGCCCAATTTAAGGACTCCTTATAGAATGAATTTGATTGATTTGTTGGAATTGAAGAAGAAAATCCAGGAGAATATTGACAAGGTATTTATTCATCCATGCTTTTCACCATGGGGTGAACCTATTATATTTTTAGGAAGAAAGATGTATCAATGTGAATCTTTATTGATTATGAACAATTGAACATGATCACATTAAAGAACAAATATTCCCTACCCTGTATGATGACTTGTTTGATCAATTACATAGATCTCAATACTTTTCAAATATTGAAATTAAATTTTCATATAATTAATCAACTGTTTTTAAGTAGGATATACCTAGGAAATCATTACATACAATGTATAGACAATATGAATATATTGTAAGTCCTCTTGGTCTTACTAATTTCCCTACTATATTCATTTATTTAATGAATATAGTATTTAGATATTACATTGATATGTTTGTGGTAGTATTTATAGATGATAGTCCGATTACATCATAAAGCATGTAAGAACATTAAGATCATTTATAATATTACTCAACACCATGAAAACCCAATCTTTATGAAAATTTTACCAGGTGTGAATTTTTGGTATAAAATGTTTCATTTTTATGGTATATAATATCAAGTGGGGGTATATCAGTGGATCTATCAAAGATGGTTTTCATTGAAAATCATCCTTGACCAACCACTGTGATTAATATATGATTTTTATTAGTTTAGATGGATATTATAAATGGTTTGTGGTGAATTTATCACATAAACCCAATCAATGCACCAAGTTAACTCAGAAGGGATCCAAGTTCCTCTTAACAGGTAAATGTGTGGAAATTTCAAGGAACTGAAGAAAATATTTCTTAGTGCACCTATTCTTAAATTAACCTATAGTAGATAATGTTTTTTATTCTATAGTGATTCAGAGAAGATTGTATTGGGATGTGTTATAATGCAGAATGATATGGTGATCTCCAATGCCTCATAAAAACTAAATGGTTATTAAAAAAATTACCAAATTCACCCTTTAGAGTTATCTATGGTAAATTTTCATTAAATATAAAGAGGAATTATATTTATGGGGAAATGTGTGATATATATACTAATAATAAATTTTTAAATTATATGTCCACACAAAATGAGTAAAACATGTGCTAGAGAAGATGTTTGAAGATGATAATCGATTATGACTACTCAATACATTACTACCCTCAGAAAGGAAACAAGGTGGTTGATTCTTTTAGTTGAAAGGATCGGGATATCTTATCGACAATCAGGATCACAAGTGATCAAATATTTTCTTTATTTTCAAATGATAGATATGGAAATCTTTAAGTAAAGTGATAAATCTTCTCTTTATTAAATGAGTGTTCAACCATCAATCCAAGTGATTATTAAATAGTCATAAAGGGAATATATAGAGCTACAAAACTTGGTGAGATATGTTCCTAAGTTTAACCTTGATTGTGATGGAATGATAATTTTTAGGAACCCTGTATGTGTTCCATCCACACTTGATTTGAGAAAAAAGATATTATAAGAAGATCATAGTTCTTTATTCTATATTCATCCTATAACTACATCGTTGAATAAACATCTAAAATATTATTTCTGGTGAGATGGAACTAATAGAAATATTTTATAGCATGTATCTCAGTGATTGGTATCATAAGTAGAAACTTAGGCTATTGCCATAGTTCCAAATCGTGGCTATAGGGGTCAAAACGGTTGATATAAGATATTTCCATGGTTTTACTAACCATGGATATACAAAAATCTATATCCATGATTTTAAGAGGATATATCTATGGTTGAAACTGTGGCTCTAGGGTTTGTTAACATGGTTTTAGAAACCATGGCAATAGACCACATGGTTGTCCACCGTTGATATAGGTTTATATCCACAGTTTAAACCATGGATATATTGTGTATTTATATGGTGGAAAACTATAGATATAGGGTCTATTACCATGGTGGAAAACTTTTTATATATCCTATGTAACCCATGGCTATAGATTTAAAATAAATAGCACCCATCTAGATTCGATCTTCTTACCTCCTCTATTTGAACCTGTCACCTTACCACTACTCCACAGAAACCTTTGTGTATATAAATATATACATTGTAATATATATTATTAATAACAACTATTATATATTGTTAAACATGGCTATAGACCTTCCCCCCAATTTTTCATGGGTTAATTTTTTTCTCATACAAGGGCGGGAGACCTATAACCACGTTTTTTGATGAACCATGGATATAGAAAATAAAAAAACTGCTATATCCATGGTTAAGGAAAACTGTGACTATAGACCTTTAATAAAATCCTATGGCCACAGTTTTAAGAGGCTATATCTATGGTTTGAAATGTGGCTATAAGGTCTATTACCATGATTTTGGAAACCATGGCAATATCTGCACGATTTTAGAAACTTTGGTAATAGTAGCACGATTTTCTAGAGTGGCTATAGGTCTATATCCATGGTATAAACTGTGGAAATATGGTCTATTTACATGGTGGAAAACTGTGGGTATAGGGTAAATTTCCATGTTGGAAAACTATGGCTATATCCCATGTAAACCGTGGCTATATCCTTGATATATATACCTATAGCCACTGTTTTGGGAACTATGGATATAGGTTTGTGGATATAGCCCAATTTTCCAGTAGTGTATGTTAATACATTAAGGTTGAGAGACAAAATTTTATGGGGATTTTACCACCATTATCCATATGAGAATGAAAATGGGAAAACAACACCATGGATTTTGTCATCAGACTCCCCGAAATGCCTAAATGGCACATTGTTATATGATTTATATTTGATATCCTTATGAAGTCATCACATTTAATCACTATTATAGATGATTATATATCAATATTATTTATATGATATACATTAAGGAAGTGGTAAGGTTTTATTTATTACCACATTCTATTTTATATTACCTAAAACTGAGGTTTAACTCAAAGTTTTAGTGAAGTCTCCAGAAGGATTTAGATAAAAACTTGAGTTTCAGCACTCAAAATCATCCTCATATAAGTGGATTTTGTGAGTGAAAAATAAATTACTAAGAGGATATAATGATATATTATTCTATGTATTTCAAAGGTGGTATCGATAAGAACCATCCTCTATTTGGACTTTCATACAACAATAACTTTCATTCAATAATTTAGATGGATCCTTATAATTACCTCCATGGAAAGAATTAGAAAAATCAAAATTCATGGTATAAAGTTGGATAAAGAAATATATTTGGAGTTGAGCTAGCTAATTAAATGGTGGATAATTTTAGATTTATTCAATAACACATCATGGTAGCTCAGAGTCGGCAAAAAGGTTATGCTGACAATCATTGGCATGATATGGATTTTGAGTTTAATGAGAATTTTTGTCATTGATTTTTTATATGGAATAAGGTTATGATATTTAATAAGAAATGAAATATGATCTCTAGGTATATTGTCCCCTTCAATATTCTTGATCGTGTGCATACAATCGCTTATCACTTGGTGTTTCCACCCAAACTATCTCAAGTTCAAGATGTGTTCCATGTATCTCTCTAGAGGATGTTCACACCAGAACCTTCACATATACCAAACTACAAGTTCATACCACCAAAGAAATAAATTTCTTATGAGGACCAACTAGTGGTGATTATCAATCGTAGATAAGAAGTTCTATGAAATAAGGCCACTAATTCGGTAAATGTTTTTTTTAAAAAAACCACTAATTTGAGGAAGCTATATGGGAACCCAAAGACATGATTAGAAGATGTATCCAATTTTCTTATAAGAGTTACATCATTTCAATGTAGATATTAATTTTAGGTAGCATATATTTTTACACATAGATTTTTTTAAAAATAATTAATTGTTTTATTTAATAAATTGCATTATACGCCACACTGAGTTTTAACAATCCAAAATATACAACTAACATTATTGTTTAAACAAGATCATTAATACTTAACTATTAAAAATATAATTATGAATGGGAATAATAGTTTTACAATAAATTATAATTGTTTTATATAAGGAAAGAATATTGATAAATAATCACTTTATTTCTAGTAATGCTTTATAAAATTTGAAAATATATTTCTTCTCAAAAAAATTATTTTAATATTATTTGTGAAAAAAAATAAAATTTATCTGTTTAAAATATTAAAATATTAATTTTAAAAACTAAAAATATTTTTTAATATCATCACGTCAAAATTATCATAGAATGAATTCTTGAGAATTTTTTGAAAAGTTTTATTTCTCAATGAATTGTGAAAATAATGATTTTTATTCAAAACTACCTCATCATTTAAATAATTTTAAAAGTTACATTTTATTTTAAAATTATATAAAATGTATAAATATATAAATTATATAATAATTAACCCCATTTAGCTAATTGTAATCAATTTCAAATGAAATTTTGATATAAAATTTCTAATACTCATTTAAACTTTTTCTTTGGAAAATCAATTTTCATTGGGACTGTGGGTTTGATATTAAATTAATGTTTGTCACTTATGTTAATTGGATTTGGAAAAATTTATTCCATATTTGGAATCATAATAAATAATTATATATAATAATATAACTTATCTTTTGGTTATAATGCATAGTAAAAATTGTAAAAATTAATTACTGTAGTTAAGGTTAAAACGGGTTTATCAAGGGGTGGCATTAAAATATAAAGATAATGGCTAAAATTACCTAAATTATTATAAAATACTATTTTATGGCCATATTATGACCTCATATCATCTAAGGTATAATAATATTCTATTTTTTAACCTATTTTCATATATGCAACATGGGTATATATTTTTCTTTTAAAAAATTCTAAGTATGTCTTCTACCCCAGTTATAGAAGGACATCATGTCTCCTCTACTATTAAAATTTTCAAAGAATTTTGGTTCATAAAATTACTAAATAAATACCTTAATTAATTCCATATACATTTATTTTAGTCCATATTTTGATTAGGAAATCCTCTTAAGAAGGATTTTGGAGAAAATTTAAGGAGGTTGTTTGAATAAGTGGTATCATTTTTAAACACGCATTTTTTATTTATTATTACACCTCATTAAAAGAGTATTAAAATATGATTATATTAAAAATAACATCTACCATATATTGATATGTTATTATGTTAATTTAATAACCCATATCCACCCCTTTTCCATCAAATAAGAAATAAAACTTTCAATCATTTGTACCACAGACTACCTCTTCACGAACTGATGTAATTCATTTTCAATGACAACCTATCACGAGTCGATATAATGATAGATTAAATTTATATAAAAAATATTTATGACATAATTTTACTTCTAGAATCATAATTTTACGCCTACCTTCTTACCTTTGAATCCTTTGGAAAATGATAATGTCGCTCATGCGTACATGTGGACAACTCCTTCCACAAAGTGATGAGATTCATTTTTCATTTTATATTGACATGGATAATAACAAGAATATATTTGATGAAAAATATTTTTTATGTGATATTATATAAATTATTTAAATTTAAATTATTAGTTACCTTTCCATTATTAAATCCTTTAAGAAAATTTAAATAACGTTCATGCGTACATAAGGTCTACCATATCTATGAATAGTGTAATTCATTTTCATTATCTAACATTAATGGATTTCTATAATTAAATTTTTAATGAATATATTTGATATTAATATCATGTTTAAAGTTATGGGTATTATTTATCCATGATCAATGTAAAAGTACAGAAACTACATGGTGAAAACACACATGAAAAAAACATAGCATTTATTACCCAAAACACAATTTTTTTAAGGAATTGTTAATAAAAATTTAAAAAAATGTTATAAGTGAATAATAAATGGCATAATAAATATGATAATGTTTCTGAATTATATGAATAATAAAACCTTATTTATTATAAATTAGTTTCATATGTGTATGAAGGAATTTGAGACTTGAGGTAATGAATTTTATTATCACATTTATTTATGTGAGACACATGACATATTCACATATTGTTTCTTTTATGTGGTGTATATTCTACCCATTAATGAATTTAATGAAAAGTAATATGAAAATTATTCTGACTTATATATCTATATAATTTTATATCCCACGTGGGTGTTGTGATTCAAAAGTTACCAAAGTGGTTATAGATTTTCGTCTCACTTTTCTTTCCGTGGGACACATGCCCTATTAACAAGTTACTTCTTTTAAATGGTTTATATAATACCCATGAATGTGTTTTATGATTATTATCCTGAAGATAAGGGGTTTATAAATATCCTTGTAATTTTTTTTCTTTTATGGGGATACGATTCAGTATTTACCAAAGTGGTAGAGGTTTTATGTTAAACTCTCATTATTTATCAGGATTGCTTATGATTAAGTTTCTGATGGGGAAATATTATTATATATCTCTCAATAAATTAATTAATTATATTATAATATGGTTTTTTATTGAGAATACATGTTTTCCTTTAATTTTAATCTCTTTCATTACTCAACATATAAAAATAATGTTTTAAGTAAAATCAGATTTATTTATCTCTTCATCCAAAAATCTCCTCTATTCCATGTTCATGCTTTCTAAAAACGTTTTTTAAAAAGTTTTTAAAATTATCTTATGATTAGTAAGAGTCATTGTATCCTGTTTTTGACTTTTAATTTTTTATTAAAGGTATCATCTTTTCATTTTACAAAATTTGTTCCTTTTGAATTTTTTCAAAAAATGTGAAAGGAATCTTTCTTTTTAACATGTATGACATGCACATAATT
The DNA here is from genome assembly GCA_963277665.1 of Viscum album. NCBI lineage: Eukaryota > Viridiplantae > Streptophyta > Magnoliopsida > Santalales > Viscaceae > Viscum > Viscum album. The sequence continues at coordinate 2,106,956,627 of OY728152.1, forward strand.
ATACACCATCATGAATTATCAATGATTTAAATCTTAAGTTTATTATTTCAATGTTTATTTTAAAAAAAAGGTTTCTTTAATTTTTGGGAAAATTATAAATTTTAAATAATTTTATTTAAAGTAGAAAGGATATTTTTTAATCGAAATGGTCCAAGTGATCATTCAAATGTAATTTCCATATAAGATGACTTCCTTTGATGTTATTTAAGATTTTATAGAGGTATAATCCAATTATACCATCCTTATCCTTTCTATAGATGATTTATAATTATGATTTTAATATTATTAGGGTACCCATTTATTTTCCATGGGTTATTCTATGATAATTTTTTACGAAACCCATTTACTTTGTAACGGTGTGATATGATCAATGTTTCATGATATTTTTCCACAAATATCTATAATTTTCATTAATTGATGGGTGAGACCAATATATTTCAATAATTCATTGGGTAAAGATCAATATCTTATTATATAGATACGACTAGAATAGAGAGTGAACATAGTTCCGTAAGGGAATCTCTCCACTATGATAATAACGGGAATAAACCATGAATACTATGATTTTTTGGGAGAGAACCCATTTCACTATGATAGTCTTGGAGGTAATCCTTGACTACTAAGGAAATTATTTTATATGATTATGTGTATGAGAAAATATATTTCATTTGACAATGTTATGTTCCCATGGATCATGTTCTATGATTCTATTATGAATCAAGTTCTATAAACGATCAATATTTATTCCATGACCCATGTTAATGATCAATCACATGTAGGGTATGGTTTTGAAATGTTATTCTCATGTTTCCATACCTTTATGCTCATCTTATGTTGATATCTCCATTATTTCCCCTTACTAAGAATCTAATATCACCCTTTGTTATATATTCTTTCCCATAGTTATTAAGAGAATTATTATGTATGATATTCATAAAAAAGGTGACTAGTTATGAATAACATAGTGTGATATGATATAGTTCACTTATGAACATGTTGCTTATGTATACAAGTTTCCCAAGATAGTAGACCTATATGATTTCGGTGTGGTTTTTTATGTTATATAATGAATATTAACCTATTAAGATGTCATATATTTGTATAAAATGTTTATTTTGTTACAACTACCAACATACCTATCACGACTAAAATACAATAGGTTATAATTCATGTCCACCATGGTGGCCAATTAAAGTTAAAGCATAAATAGGAAATATGACACCATCAATGGTTTCTCAACTCAAAAAATGAATATACATGTGCATTCATGAAATTTTTAAGTCATTTATAAACAAATATATAACAAAATATATTTTTAGTCAGCCATCAAGAAAATATAATAGTAATAAATAATGAATATATTCAGAGAATGATTTTATCTGCTATACACGACTCCTTATCTCGAGAGGTTTTATACATAATTTAGCTTTTTAAATCCAAATCCATAATAAAATACATTGTACCAGATCTATATTTTATAGGAGATAGTGTAAATACTTGTATATACTATACGTATTTAAATATAAATACCATTATATATATATATATGTTCATAACATGTCTAGGTGTAAAAACTCTCATAATAAAAATTATACAAGGTGGTAGGACCAATTCAATAGGGGGAATAGGGAGGGTTCTAGAAACTTTTAAGACATCCCAAACCATCCCACTATATTATATCTATTATCCATATGAGAAGTACTTACTCATGATATATATATAAAATATCCCAATCCACAATCCCATAATTACATTTAGTGAATATTATATGAATCAACATTTAACAAAATTAAAACCATTCCATTTTAATATTATTAACAATATACCCCCTATATACTTCACAACGATAGTGATTTATGTATAGTCATACAAGCCAACAAGTATAAGACATAATAAAGTAACATTTGAAAACTTTTGTGTTCACTTATCTTAGAAATTAATGAAAATAGTATAAAATGGCTATAAAATAATATGAATTAGTCATCCAACATGTATGAAAATGTATTATAACTAAAGAAAAAATAATGATTTAGGCCACATAAAAATGGAAAATGTATAAAAACAAGACCAATGGAGACCAAACAAGTCCTAAAAAAGGAATTTAAACAATAAATAGTCTATGTTAGTGATAAGTGGAGTGAATTATTAACTATGGAATCAAAAATACCCAATTTATACTTGAAATAATTAAAATAAAATAAATGATTCTGCATAAACACTAATTTTTCAAAACAATTAGACATTTAACACTATTTTGTCTAATAATTTTTCTAAATATTAAAACGCATTTCAGGAAATAGTGATTACTAGATGAATGAATTTTCATAAGGTTACTATTTACCAATATAATCCATATTTAGGGAACAAAATTTTTTATTCATGATTAATTAACTATATTAAAAAAACTTATTCAATTTATCATAGAACATACAATTTTAAAATAAATACATTTTATGAAATATTTTTTTAACGAAATTGGTAGTTTTATTAAAAAATATATTTATTTTTTAGGTAAATATATTCTTATAATTAAATATTTAAATAAAGAAAAACAAGATAAAATTTTGTTTATGCTAAAATTATATTTTAAATAAAAATGACTTCTTAAAACCAAAAAAATTTACAAACTATATATTTTATTTTCACGTATTCATACTGACCATTATCTTTTCGTCAATGCAATATCATAACCATGGATAAATAATCGACTTATAGTTAATTGAAGTTAAGGTGATAGGTTTTTTTTATTATCACCGACATAAGAGAACAATAAAGTTTGATTTCACAAGGAAATGTCTCACGATACAATCCTTTAGTTTTTAAAAGGCTTACTAACCCTTCCAAAATATCAAGAACTTATATAATATAAAATATTTTCTAGACTTTAGATTATATAATAGAAATCATCTAATTTGGTGAAGATCCCATGAAAATAGTTTTATTCCATGGAACAAAGAATGATAAACCAATAATACATGCTTAATCGACTGTTTACCATGAATCAAGAGTGAAAAAAAACATTAAAAAGTTTATTAATGGACAAAGAATATTTCACCAAATACTAAATTCAATAATAAATCCTGAAAAACTTTTATACGGAAACCAATACAAAAAGCTATTTATATATGCTTAAACATGATTTTCTCAAATCAAATTTTAACATAAATTATATGGACTTTACTAAAACAAAAATTTTCATATGTTTTGAAATCTTGGTTTTAAATAAAGTAAGTATAAAATAAAAAAACTATAAATCATCATCTCAAAACCCTTTTAAAAATCATTAACATATCATATAAAAATATGATTAAAAATAATTCTTTCAAAATTATGAAAATATAGTTGACTAAACATTATTATTAATTAAAAAAATCAGTTGCAAAATATGTTCCAAGCATATATTATGAATTTATATAAAGGGTTGATACTAACTATTATTACTATTAGTGAGATTTACCAATCTAAGTATCACAAATGGATATAATAATAACCACCAAATATATCATATTAACTATTTTATAAGACTCTATGAAAAGATGAATAAAATAAATCAATCATCATATTCAAGGTAAACCAAACCTCATAGAAAGCCTAGAAAGATAACTCCTAAAAAACACAAAAACATAATTTTAGAATGACCTATTCAATATCAACTAATCATCCACCTATTAAACCATAAAATCCATTGAATAAATAATATAAAAATAACTATCCATAAAAATAATATTGAATGAACTGAAAAAAACCAATCCATTATTATTATAATGGAGATATTATGAGTCAATAATCCAAGAAGTAATTTCACTATGAATTGGTGAAATAAGAACTTATAATTCCTAGCTATGAATAAAAAATTATAAGAAAAGAAAATAAATAGAATGAATAAGATAATAGTGGATACTTAACAAGGATTCTGGGATGAATAACCACACTTTAAAGACATGGATTGATGGAGGTATAAGGAGGGGAAAACAATCTAAAATAGTACCATAGAAGATACTATTGTATGTTGGAAGAGAATGAGTTTCAAAGGAGTAAAGAGAGATCCAAAACATTTTAGGAGGGAAAAGACTAAAATTCTTCTCTTTTTCAAAAAAAATTCCCAATTACCAGGTACCTGGTGGAACAACTAGGATACCCCATATTATACCATGCTCAATAGGAACTTGGTACCTCTTACTAGGTTTTCAGGGCCACATTAAATTCTACACTGAAAGTGACATATCCTATTAGCCATCCAAAATTTTATTATAGAAAATCAATACATATTTGTAAAAATAACAAATATTTCAACCTAAAACATTAAAATTCAAGACCAAATCTCAAAATTAAAAATGAACACTCGTTAGAGTATAAAATTAAAATAGGAAAATATTTTCATTACTTAAATTCTAAAAAATGAAATAAATACACCATTAATTTATTATACCAAGAGATGGGAAATTAAAACCTCCTAGCTATAACACTTTTCATCCCAAAAACCTAAAAAAACAGGTCATCTAAAATCCACATTCTTTTTAGATTATATATTTTTAATCAAAAAAAATACTAATCCAAAATAATATACTAAAATTCTGATCCCAAAAATTAATAACATCATGAAAAAGAAAATACCCCAATATTCTAAACTCAAAAATACATGAAAACCTAGCTGAAAACCTCAAATTTCTATTATTCTATAAAATTTATTTTTATGTTACTCCACACTATACGAGTTTTCTATTATTTTCCTCTACATAGTTGGGCAAGGAAGATGGAAATAGGGGATGTCGATGAGTTAAAATTTAAAACATTAAAGTAAATAAAAAAGCAATATCTAAATTATATGATTTTGAAATGACAAAGCAATAAATTGAAAAAACAACAAATAAATAAATTCATAAATCTAATATTCATTATAATGTTAATTTCAATATATATTAAGTGATAATTCATATAAGAAAAGGATCGTACCAAATTTATAGAATTTATATATACTAATATTTAAAGATGTAAGGCTTAAAATAAATGATATAAGAAACATTTTTTGATAAGTAATTTTGAAATTACTTTGTTTGAGGCACTATGTTTCCAAACATTATATAAGGAGAATTATTATCATTACCTTAATCTTGGCACTGATCAAGAAAACTGTCACTAAAAATTATAGTTGTGAGGACCCACTTTAATATCATTGGTATCCGAGTAACATATCCCTCACTTTTTCGATAGTGATAACCTATTAAAGAAGGTTATAACAAGTAGACAGTTTTCTTCTACAAAATTCCCTATAATACAACAACCTATGTAACAGACCAAAATTTTATCAATGGAATTTACCCTTGAATAGTTATGTTATATAGTATAAATCACATAAAATCACATAGATAACAAAATATAAACTTTATAAATTAAGAATGAATGAAATAAGAGGCATTTCAATACACTATGGAACCTATACCGATGAAATAATAAATTGACCATTGGAATAGAAACCTGACCATTATGAATTTATATCAAAAAAATTAAATAGTAACCTCAACAATGAAAATTTAAATAATATTTTTGTATCTTATAAATGAAAATATAATATATTTATGTTCTATTATAAGTAAATAAGTGTTTTAAAAATGATAAATTAAGTTTTGGAATTTTTTAAATCATAAATGTTTATTTAAAATTGAATAATTAATATAATGTTTTAAAAGAAAATTTAATTTAAAAAAATAGTTTAATAAATTAATATTTTATTTTAGTACGATAATATATTAATTCTATGTGACATTAATTAATTTTTCCAACTGTCATAATATCAGTTATAATTCTAAAATCCATATTTTTTAATAAATGATATTTTATTTAAAACATAAAATTCTCATAAATAGAAAATTATTTTCCAATAATGGAGTCTATTTTTTAATTCTACATTTCGTGAAATTTTTAGGGTGATTTTTTTAATTTTTCTAAAATATTACTTTTTTTAGTGAATAGTGAAACATGATAATTTATGAAAGAATCTAAATACATGAATTTTTTATTAATTATTAATGTATGGATGATATAAGAACTATTATATAGAACCCTCATCCCCTATTTACTATATTTAGTCATGGGAATAATCATAATTAATAATCATGATCCAGGATAATAAAAAAATGAATAAAATATTTAAAAAACGACCCTCTCCTCCACTATAAATACCACCCATCACCACCCCTTATACTCACACCATTAATGACTTGTATCATGATATTATTATTAACAATTACTATAAAAAACTCTTCCACATGTTATAGTCTTTCTATTATCACCAAAAGATCACTTCCAAGTCCATTAAGTTCTCATGGAGACGACGTTCAAGAGGTAAATCCTTTCCTCTCTCTCTCTCATTCAATTTATTTTCTTATATTTTAATCACCTACCATATAAAAAGTAACATGATAACTCTGGTATCATATATACTATAATTTTATTATGTTAATGGTATATACACCATCAATTCTCTTATTTTCCTCTCTTATTCTAAAAATGAAAATGTTATGCCCGAGGTGTTGATTCACCACCACCTTGAATGATGATTTCCCATTTTATAATACAAGCCTTAAGTCTAGTCATAAAACAATTATAATGGTTAAACTAGATTTTAAAATTTATATTAAAATATATTTGTTATTATGTAATTAGTATATATATATATTAATTAATAAAACAAAACTACTGTGTAATGATCGAAAAATGCCAAAATAATCTAAATGGTTATCATTAATGATTTATCTAATGTATCATCCTAAAATCTGAAAAAATTATGATATATAAGATCATTTATTTTTATATAATTTAATTAGTAACATATAATTTCAATTCTCCATACCTATTCCCATTTTAAAATATCTTCCAAACATGTATGCAATTGAACCAATCATAAAAATGAAGGAAACGAACACCCCTGAACGACAAAATGGAATATTATAACTCATCAAAAAGGTCATAAATGAAAGTAATAAAATTGTAATAAAAAAATAAATGTTTAATATGTTCTGAATTAAATTATTAATGAATATAATTTCATTATCCTTGACATTAAGTACATGTTAAGAACACTTTAAAACATAAGGTAAGGGTTTTCTCAACTCACTTTTATTTTGGTGAGATATAATTTATTTGCCACTATCTATTGTGTGTGGTTTATGTATAATTCCATTTTATATATCATATAATGAATATATTTATCTTCAGAGTATTAAATATTTCATTTTATGATCATTAATTTTATGGGGCATAAAGTTTGACTATTTTCAAAGTGGTAAGGGATTCTCCCAGAACCTCCATTTTTTCCCTCGAGAAATGATTTCTCTCTCTTTCAACAATTTAATACTTAATTATTATTATTTAATCATCCTAAATTCTTATTTAATGTACCAAATATATGTACCTAGATAAATTTTTAAATCTTTTATAAGAAATACATGTTTTTATAAGGTTCCTTTTTTAATTCCCCTCGACAAGCAATCCAAGTTAAAGGGAGCTTCCCAATTTCATACCCATTTTCAACTATACTCCATAATAGGTTCGAAGAAACCATTATTTTTTTGAAACCAGTCATTTAATAATTAAAATATATTTTATTTAATAATTGGGTTTAGGAATGAATTTTTTTTATTTTCCTTTTATAAGACCCTTTCATATTTTCCCTTAAACTACACCAAAGTGGCCCATTTCATAAGTTTTCTAAAAACTCTTTTTACATGTTTTCGCTTATGTTGAAAAAAATTAGTATGAATACTCTATTAATATTAATAAAAAATAATTTCATTGGCCTTTCCATTTTATTTTCTTGGATATACTATTTTATAAACTGATTTTATGAAAACTAATTATTTTTTAAAGAACTCTTCTTTCCAATGTAAAAGTGTATTTTTCTCAAGAATTTATCAATGGTTTTGTTAGATTATTTTCATCTCTTAAAAAAAATTTAATCTTATAATTAATTAATATTGATATATTATGTTACCATTTACCATGTTTTATTTAATGGTTTATGATTATTGTTAATCGGGATGTATTATCTTTCTACCATTCACAATATTACTTGGAATAGTTTATGATTTTGTTTTCTGATTGGGGAAAGTATTTGAAATGAATATTCAATTTTCAGTATAAATTTATATGTTGATTATGTTTCAACCCTATCATATGAAGAATGCATTGGACTTATTAAATCTTTGGAAGGGCATGCTATAGCCCCTCAATGCATTGTTAGGTCCCATGAGGCAAACTAGACTAAGTTTTGGTCGAGGGCTTACCCATTTAATTATACCTATCTGATACCGACATGATGGAATGTTTTTATGGCCAAAATTATTCATTTCATCATTATTAAATTAGTTATTAGAAATCCATGTGGTAATTAGACTAGTAGAATACCCATTGTTAATTATGTTTCTCATGTGATTATTTTTATGGCGTTATTTAATCAGATATCATTACTACCATATAATTATCAGGTTTATGTTTTGATGGAATGTTTTTTTATTTATCTATCCTTATTTATTGTTTATGATTATTTCTGATATCCTCTTCTATATTTCTTACCCTTACTGAGCATCTTATCTCACCCCTTTAATATGTTCTATTTATCCTGAGGATGCCAAGATGTATATTAAGATTGATATGAAGGGATAATATAGAAGAATATGGAAGTTTCAAAAGTAGTTTATATGTTGTAATTTATTTAAATTCATAATGTAAAACATATGTTTTTATGTAGCTTTCCAAAGCTATTAATCTATCCAGTCTTTTGGGATGTAATCAATTTTTCATAGTACCAATGATATAAACTAAGGCACCGACTCTGGGCTGTTGGGGTCAGGGTATTTATAGTTAGTATCAAATAAATTTATCAGGAAATTTGTTAACTAGGTTTAGGAAATCATTTATTATTTATCATAACCTATTATATACTTTGAGGATAATAGTATAATGACATCTCAAACAAACCCTGTATATGAGATTAGCTATGCATAAATTTCAAAATTTATGTTAAGTATTTTACTAGTTTTGGGATTATACCTTACGCTTCATAGTTATATGACCTAATCTATTATATTTCATCATTTTGAAATGGTACCTCATATAAGGAACATGAACCTCACCAATGTAGATGATCCACATAGTAAGAAAGATCATATCTTTTATGGTCTTAAGCTAATAATTGAAAAGAACAAGTATCCCAAACATTATCATCATATGAGAATATTTTATAATATTATAATGAGACAAATAAATAATTCTCTAAGTATTATGGCCTCGATGGGAGTTATGGGAATAAGAGTGTAACTGGGAAAATGTTGGATGAAGTAAAGAATAGAAAAAGTTATTTCCTCACATGTGATAAATTATGGAATGAAACACCCTGGTACTTTATTAAAAGGAATTAGAGTTTTATATAAGTGTGGAGAGAAATTCCACCATTATTTTTAATTAAATGTTATGAAAAAAGATTACAACATACAATAATTTAACTATAAGGATATGAGACACTATGTAAATAAATGTCTCAAGCATCAAATGAATATACCCCAAAAGAGGATAATGGATCAAGTTCAAGATTATGATACTACCATAGATGAAGAGGAATGATTAATATGATTGTGTTTGGATTTAGGAATTATGTGATTGGAGTATTTTAAGAATAATTACCTAGTTATAAGAATCATGAGATAAATATATGTATTTTACCTTAGTAGTTCTCCTTTAATGAATTAGAAGCATGCGATGAATAACACCAATTATCAAGAGAAGTGATTGTATTGTAAGTTGATCTTTTTGGAAACACGTGAATTAGAAAAGATAACACTAAATATATGATTGATGTTGAGATAGTAATGAATACAATTTAATGGGATAGTATTGGTGACCATGATAGTGGTTAGTGATTTAATGGTTTATGATATGTTGGTATTATTAGATGTTTTTATTAATGGAATATATTCAAAGACATAAGATTTCACTCTTGGGAGCATTCATGTTTTGTAAAGTTTCAAAGGACATTACAATATTCATATGTGACTATAAGAGCTACATTATTTGGGGAAACCTCGTATTAAGTTGATTTTATAAATTTGGTGATGTTCCTTCTCAATTTTCGGTCTTTGAATTTGGAAAGACGTGTTTTGGATGATTGTTAATGTTAAAAACATAAGGAATGGATTATGTATATTATTTATTAAGATTAAAGTATGATTTATCATACTGTATAACTTGCTCTAACTATTTTGGTTTCAGTAAACATTTAATGGTTGAAGGAATGATTTATGGATCTGATGATTCATAAAAGAGCATCAGGCATAATTTTTTTTCTTGAATATCCGTATATTTTTTTATGAAATTCTATGGAAAGATATCTAAGAAAAACCAATGTATGAGATTATGACAAGATATTAATACATGTATGTTTTCATGAGTTCTTTATCTCAACAGTAAAAGAATCCTCAACTCTAGGAAATGGATTTTGGAACAAAAATGTTTTCTATTTACATTATTTCTAAGAATTAAATGGCCTTTTAATCAATCACAATTTTATGGTTTTGTGAGGGATAAATTTATAATAACAATGTCTTATATCACTATCCATAAGAACATGATAGTTACTCATCCAAGTCAATGTTTTCACTTCCCACTAATGATGATCTATTTTAAAGGTTAAGTTTTAGGGAAAATTACATTTCTATATCCCTATATTTAAGAGGATATTTTATTAATCGGATTTTTAATGTGGGTTTCCCAAAAAGAAATTTTCAAGTATCGATCTTTGATTTTAAAAGTACAACTTCAAATTGCAAGGATGCAATTTATTGTAGGAGGGGTGAATGTAATGACCCAAAACTTTATCAATGGAATTCCACTTATTATAATTATTTTATATTGTATAAATATAAAAAAATAACATATATGACATAATAAAAACATTATAAATGTATAATGAAGGAAAAAAGATGAATTTATAGAGAGTAAGGAACCTATATAGATTGAATAGTAATTTGAACATTGGAATAGTAAAATGTCTATTATGAAAAGTAATCTAGTTGATAAAATAGAAACCTCATCTATGAAAGTGTAAATAAAATTTTGGTATCTTGTAAATGAAAATATGATATATTTATATCTTTGTATAAGTAAATAAATAGTTTCAAATAATAAATTAAGCGTTGGTATCTTTGTAAAGCATTAATTTTTATTTAAAATTTTATAATTCAAATAATGTTTTATTAGAAAATTTAATTTCATAGAATATATTCATAAATTAATATTTTTCCATCATATTATTATAAGATAATTTCATGAGACCTTAATTTTTTTCAAAATGTAATAAAATCAGTTTTAATTTTCAAATTAGTTTTTTTCGATTAAATTAAAATTTTATTTTTAAAAAATAAAATTATCATATTTAGAAAATTATTTTCATAAAATGGAGTCTATTTTATTAATTATACACATCAAAAAAATATTATGGAGAATTTTTTGGATTTTCTAACATAGTTGAATTTTTGGTGAATAGTGAAATATGATAACATTCTAATTAAGAAAAATATATGAATTTTTAGTCATTATTGATGTATGTCTGATGTAAGCATTATTATCTCAAACCATACTTCCATATTTACTATATTTATTCATGGGAATCATCATTATTCATAGTTTTGATCCAAAATCATAAACCAATTAATACAATACTAAAAAAAACACCCCTCCCACCACTATAAATAAAATCCCTTCTCCTCGCACATTATAAGACTTATATCTTGCTAATATTCTATCCAATTCCACTACCAAACCTATTACCCTCGTTATGGTCTTTCTAATATCACCAAAATATTATTACCATGTCTCTTAAATAGGTTCTCAAGGAGACGACACTCAAGAGGTAAAACCTTCTCTCCCTCCTTCAATTTCTTTTCGTTTTTATGCTTTAGTCACCTCCCCAATCCAATGTAACATGATAAATCTTGAACCATATATATAATAGAATGTCATTATGTTAATAGTATATCCACCATCAATTCTCTTATCTTCCCCTTTTTTTATAAAAATGAAAGAATCATCTCTGAGGTGCCGATTCACCACCTTCGTAAACAATGATTTCTCACATTCAAATACTGCCTTCAAGGATGTTCATAAAACAATTATGATGGTTATAAAATATTTTAAAATTTATATTAAATCTGTATTTTTGTTTTAGAATCAGTATATATACATATTATTAATTAATAAAATGAAACTATCGTGTTGTCATTGAAAAATCACAAAAAGAATCTAAATGGTTATCATTAATGTCTTGTCAAATGAATAATACTTTCATTTGAAAGAAAGATGATATATAAGAACATTTAAATTTATTTATGTTCATTAATAACTTATAATTTCAATTTTGGATAATAATTCCCATCTTACATGATTTTTAAAAGATTTATACAAGTGAACCAATCATGAATACCAAAGAAATGAACACTCCCAAATGATGAAATTGAATCTTATAACCACTACTAGAAAAATGACATATACCCATGATTCAAAACTATGGATGCAGCCCCAAAAACTGAGGTTATAGCCTATACCCATGGTATTAGGAACCATGTGAAACTGAGGAATTGGTATACCCTCACAGCTTATACCCACAGTTTTGAAAACCATGGGTATAATATTTTTTCCACCGTGCCATAATATTATTAATGCACTTTCCACCCTGTCGAACATTATACCCACAGTTTTAAAATTGTGGGAGTAAATATTTTAAAAAAGTGAGCCAACAGGTTTCAATATCGTGACCTAGCTTTTATCACATTGCACCTCACTAACCCAAGTTCACCATTTATGTATATATATGTAAAATTTCATCTAATTATCTTAATTTCAAGGTCTGTATTCCAAAAAGAATGGGAGTGGGTTTGGATCCCTTGACCTGGACTTCAATCACATTAGGATTTACCAATAAAGGTGCACCACTTATGTATGTATATATCAATATTCATATAATCATATTAATTTCAAGGTATGTATTTGAAAAGAAAAGGCTTTGAGTTCCATTCCAATGATCTTGGATTCCAAACTACAACATCTCACCAATCAAGCTACCAAATTTAAATTTTTATGTATTTATATTTATCTAAATATATTAATTTAAATTGTTTGATTTAAAAAATGTAGGCGGTGAGTTTCGATCCTACAACATACAATACTACCATATAGTGCCGGACCAAACTATCTAAATATATATTTTTAATATAAATTTGTATCTATATAAATATTAAAAATCTGTAAAAAAATAAATACCCAACATTTAAAACCTGATCCACTTCCACAACAATGAAATCCCTTACCACTATACCAAAAATAATTACATTTTTTATGAATATATATTGTCTTATATATATTTTTCTGAACACAAAACCAAAGGGACCATATACCCATGGTTCAGTAAAACTATGGGTATATGTGACTTCTATACCCATGGTTTTCTTGAACCATGGGTATATTCTTATATACCAAAGTCTATACCCATGGTTCAAAAAAACCGTGGGTATAGATGTCACTTATACCTATGGTTCAATGTGAATCGTGGGTATATGTTTTCCCGCGTCATTCCCACACAATTGTTTGTATTCCTACACTTATGAGGGTACCCTATACCCATGGTTTAGCAAGAACCAAGGGTAATTGTTATAAAATATCTCGTATACCTAGGGTTCATGAAAACTGTGGGTATATGTGGGTATATACCCATGGTTTTTGGGAAAATAGTGGGTATAGAACCATTTTCCAGTAGTGAACTCATCAAAAATATAATAAATGAACTTTTTATAAATATAATAAATCAAATGAATGTTTAATAAGTTCAGAATTGAATTATTAACAAATATAATATCATTATATAAGAAATCAAGTATAAGTGTGTAACACTTTCAGACATAAGATATGAGTTTTCTCATCTCAGTTTTATTTATATGAGATGCCTTATTAACTACTATGTATTGTGTGCAGTGTATATATACTGCCCTTTTATATAATATATCGTGAGTCAAATTATATTAATGGTATTCAACATTTCATTTTATTATCATTAATTTTATGGGGCATATGGTTTGACTATTTTCAAATTGGTAAGGGATTCTACCTAAACCTCCATTTTTTCCTTCAGGTTATGCTTTCTATCTCTTTACCCCAATGTAATTATTAATTAGTATAATTTTTTCCTAAAAGATTCAATGTTTTTTCCAAATATATGTACCTATATAAATTATACATTTCTACCGGAAATAAATGTTTTTGTAAGATTCCCTTTTCAACTCCTCCTGATTAGCAATCTTGGTTAAAGGGAACATCCCAGTTCCATAGCCATTTTCATGTATACTCTATAGTTAGTTTTAAGAAACCTCAATATTTTAAAAATAACTAATTTAGTCATAAAAATCAATATTATTTAATTTATGATTTTATGAATACTATTAAGAATTTTCATCTTAAAATATTCTATTACATTTTCCCTTAAATGAAACCAATGTGGCTCATTTATAATGTTTCTTAAACACTCTTTTTACATGTTTTCACTTCAGTTGCCAAATTTCTGTATGAATATAATTTTAATAATCCTGAAATATAATTTAATTTTCTTTCCCTTTTATTTTTTAGGATATACATCTTTACAATCTAGTTTTATAAAAAACCAAAATGATTTTCCAAAAGAACTTTTCTTTCCAAACAAAAATGTTACTTTTCTCAAAAATTTCTCTATGATTTTTTTAGATTATTTTCATTTATTTCAAAAATCAATATCTAATGTTATTATTAATTTGGATTTATTTCTTATGTTTCCATTTTCCATATTTTATTTAATGATTTATGATTATTTTGATTGAGGATGTACTATCTTGATAGCATTTGCTAAATTACTCGGAATAGTTTATGATTATGTTTACTGATTTGGGAAATTATTTTTAATTCATATTCTAGTTTCAATATGAATGTATATCTTTATTATGCTTCACCCCTATAATATTAGGAATTAATTGGACATAATATGTTTTGGGTAGGGCTCACTATGACCCCTCGATGCATCGGTAGGTCTCATGAGAAAAACATGACCATGTTTTGGCTGAGACCTAACCCATTCTTTAGAATTAATAGATATTTCCTTGATGGTTTGTTTATGATGTCCCATATTATGAATTTACTCATAACGAGATTAGATATTAATAATCCATGTGATTATTTGACTGGTATAATATCCAAGTTCAATTATATTTCTCATGTGATTATTTATATTGTGTTATTTAATAATCTATTATTCTTTCCACATTATGCTCAAATTTATGTTTTAAAGGAATTTTATTTTAGTTATTCATCTTGAATTTTTTATTTATTTATTTATGATATATTCCACTGTATTTATGACCCTTATTAAGCATTTGAGCTCACCACTTTCTTATATTTTAGTTTTCCCCAGGATTCGATGATGTATATTAATATTGAAATGCAGGGATAGTATATAAGAATAGGGATGTTCCCAATGAATTTTTAATATTGTATCTAATTTAAAGTTTCAATGTAACAATTTTGTTTGTATCTAGTTTTCCAAAGATAATAAACTAATCGGTCCTTTGAAATGTGATCACTTGTTCATAGTACCAATGTAATAAATTTTGTAACAGACTCTAGGATTTTAAATTTTGGGTCTTTACACCAAAATACTCCAAAAGTATTTTATAATAGAGAAGAGAGATTTATAATTGATTTAGGAGAATATAATTTGATAATGGTTGAGAAATTTTTTTCGTTATCAGAGAGAACATTATAGGATCTAAAAGATATTCTCTTTTGAACTAAGGATCATCGAATAATTTTTTGTAACTTTTAGATCTTCAAATACAAAAAATCATAATTTTATTATGTTTATAATTACTAGTAATATTATATAATTAATCAAGGACATTGAATGATAAAAAACGCAATTAATGACATTTTGACCCATAATTAATGCAATATGGGACTTATTTTCCCAATGACACTGGATAACTAGTATCTTTCACAAGGTATATAATGGACCACCAGTAATTTAATGGACTTATTAAACCAAAATGTGCAAGCTGATATTGTACCACCACCTGGGAAGTAGAATTATGGAGGTCGATGGAGATTATTCCTCTAAAACCAGGTGTTTTTAGGGTATTTTTCACATATGAGGCTAATTTACAAATAGAACCGGATAACTATTTTCCAACACCAGTGAGCCGATGTTTCTTGAAAGTCTCCACTATTAATTGGAGCCTCCTCTAATTCCTTCTATTATCTTAAGATGATTTAAACATTCCTGTTGTGGGGGGTCAAAAAAATAAATATTTCTTAATTTAATATAAAGTAATGTCAGTAACCTAGAATGTTTCCAAACATTTTGCTCAAAAATTATCTATCACCTACAATTAGAGAAATAAGTAGGGGTTGTTTTCAATTTTTTTTTTAAAAAAAGAAATAAAATAACAAAAATGAAGTTTGAAACCAAAATGATGAAGAAATTTTTAGTGTTAGGGTAGGATCACCATTTTTAATGTTATCATTTTCATAAAAATAATTCACCCTCTCTCCCTATTTAATGATTAATTAAATACTCCTCAATCTAGTTGTCAATCAGCTTTGGTTGAAGGAAGAGATTGAAACCCCTCATGTGTGCCTCAAAGTTCACAAAACATTTCCAAACAAATGAGGAAAGTCCCAATAGGTAATTTTTTCTATATATAAATCCAATAATATATCCCTTATTCAACAAACATGCCAATGATATCTAGATATCCACCACCTAACACAATCTTCTCAATCGAGACAAACTGCACTAGGTGGAGGGAGTTCAATAATCTTTAACCAAATATCTAAATAATGAATGTAATAAAAAATGAAAATAAGATCACATTAAGATAATTGTACACAAATTAAAATAGATATGATTCTCTAGAAAAAGGAAATTTTATATTAAGTCACAAGACCTTGATATTACAAAAGGAAAACTCCCCTTCCTGAATCATTTAAGAGTTTTACCCCTCTGTGTGAAGCGTAAGAGAGTCGAAAGTGGGAGAAGATAGAATAATGAAACTAAGGGGAAAAAGAGAAAATAAAATGATGTTCAAGGTTAAAATATTCTAGCACAACCCCTCCTTCACCTTCTTCAACAACACCTTTCAATGGAAGCGGACACACATATTTATAGGCTTGAGGGGTGGAAGAGTTCCCTTCTCGATTCACTCCTCTAAATGGTTGAGTATAATTGGTATAGTAAATGGTATAATTTCAGGATGGTTTCTTAATTAATGTTCTTCCTATATCTCTTGTTAATGTGCCCAAAAAACATTATCATTTTTGAAAAATTTCCAAAATCATTATGCTAGAATTACTGATGAATACATTTTATGACCGATGAGAGTACACCACTACCACTATTTTTTCAAATTAAATGAATCCATTAATGGACGTATTTGTTCTTGAAATTTAATTCGAAGTTGTTTCTCAGAGTAGTATTTTTAATACAGCTAGAATAACCTCCATTGGATTTCTATAAGAAGATATATGCTTCAATTACTAAGGTGGGATCTATCCTATCGACCAACATACATTTTCCACTTGCTTGATTTTTTTGGGCCTATTTGATTCGAATTGAATATGATTCCATAAGGATGATTTTTATCCTCTTAGAATTTAATTCTATAAAAATAAATCACTCAATTTGGTTAAAATTTTAAATGATATTCCCAAAATTCAGAAGATCCAGGAAACTTTCAATTTTCCAAAATTAATAAATTTCCACAATAAAGCACAAAATTCACCAAAAATATTTAAATGATCTAAAACTTCTCACATTGATTAATATGTAGGGATTGGATAATTTAAAATAATATGATGAATTATGAAAATATTATCTATATCAATTCCACCACACTCAGCAATAAAACTCATTTGCAAGTCTGCATCACAATCAAACCAAATAAAATTCAAAACACATACCAATGTGATTCAACAAATACACACTAAGAAACAAAATATATCAGGTCTCATCAAAACCAATAGTACATGTTATCAATTTATATCATTTAATATTCTTCTTATTCATTTATCCTCCCATGAACACAAGGCTCCTACCTCACATGAAATTTCTCTCATCTCAAAAATGTAAATTTTTAATAAGGCTTTTCTTATCCAAACCCACTCTAGTGCCACCATAGGTTTGATAAATTCATACATCTACACTAGATTAATTTCAAGGAAATGTTTTTATCATGAGAAATATTCAAGGTTGTTTTGTTGATTCTGGTTGGTAGCATAATTTGTCAAAAACATTTTGAAGCTGATTGAAGAAGGGTTGGTTCTTTTTGAAGAAAAATTGCAAGATTCTAATTTTCAATCCATTTGGGTCTCTTTCTCAATACCTTTAGTAGAAAATAAGCTCTACCATCATGAAAAGTCAAGGAAAGTACACACCATTTATCATTTTTAGATAAATAAATTCAAACTTTTCAAAAATAATTTTTCTTGAAAGCTCACGAAAAGGAGAACATTTCTTTATCCATTGGAATCTTCAGAAATGCATGACTTATCTTATCATTAAAGATACAAAAAAGGTATATAATTCTGAGAAATGATTGATTTCAGAAGAAAAAAAACTCTTAAGAATTTTATTTTCCACCCAATGTTGCACCAAAGGTGGTAAAACAACACAAGACATATTCCCCCAACAAATAAGTTTAACTAGATCATACAATTTCACATCAAGAGCAGTTTGGATAAGGAAAATTGGATTGTAATGTGGCTAACCTAATAGTAAGTTCATGTATTATAATGGTGACATTGATTAAATGTATAATAAAGGATATAATGAAATAGATTATTCTGAAAAGGGGATTTAAAACTAATGAATTTCCTCACTCATTTAAAACACAAGTACCTAAAACAATCAAGTTTTGATAGGAAGAAAACAATTATGGTTGAAGAAATCATGGTCTGGATATCTAAGTAAGTGAGGTGAATGAAATTAGTATGAAACAAATGGTTCATAGGACTCTTAAGAATGCTATTTAAAGTATAAATATAGTGACTTGTGGCATGGGATTCAAAAACCAGAGTATATTTCAAGAAATTGCTAAATATTTAAACCTGAAATAAAGTCATTTTCAGTACTCAATTAAGTTTAGTTTCATTTAATAAATTGGTTTACCCATTGAAAAGGGTTTACAAAATTTAAATAATAATAATTTTATCTAAAAATCTTCAAAAACACATAAAAATGAAAAAAGAAAAACACAACAATTTGAAAAACACAATTTAAAAAAAATATAAAAATAATTAAAATACAAAACGAAAAAGGTTCCCTACCACAAAATAAAATGATTTAGTGTAATTAAAACATTATATTGGATTTAACATGTAATAATATTTGAAAATGAATCACATTAATCAAGAAAGTTTAAAGAAGAGGTACACCTTGATGGAATTTATTGATAGATTGGATGAGGGAGTGCGATCTCCTCTATTGGATATGATGGAATGGTCCCATGGAGTTTCTTCAGCCTTTGTCCATAAATAGTGTATATATCATGATATCCATCCTTTATGACATACACAACCCTGAAAGTATATACTTGAGTCACTATAAATGGACCTTCCCATCTAGAATAAAGTTTACGTGGAATTAGCTTGAGTCATGAGTTGAATAACATCACTTTTACCCCAGGATTAAAGTATTTAGGTTGGATTATCTTGTTATGAGACACTATTATTATCTCCT
Source organism: Viscum album (assembly GCA_963277665.1). Classification (NCBI taxonomy): domain Eukaryota; kingdom Viridiplantae; phylum Streptophyta; class Magnoliopsida; order Santalales; family Viscaceae; genus Viscum; species Viscum album. The sequence goes on from OY728152.1 coordinate 2,106,976,425, forward strand.
TATAAATCATATAATTTTAAAAAACTCCCCATTTAATTTCCCCTAGCTCCTTCAACTGCAATCTCCTATCATTCTAATCACTTTCAAGATCCAAATCCATCTTCCTAAGAACCAAATATGCCTTATGCTCCAATTTCACTACAAAATGAAATGTTTTTCTATAATTTAACATAAAAGAAATAATTCCAATGGGGGTTTTATAGGCTGTTCTATGACCCTATTTTGTGTGTTCCAACTTTTCGCTCCAATCCTTCCTGTTCGGTTTAATAGTCTTTTCCAAAATTCCTTTGAACTCTCTGTAGGACACTTCAACTTGACCATTAGACTATAGATGATAGGTATTTGATTTTTTATGATGCATTCCATACTTCTTCAACAAATTTTCCATTCTCATTTTGAAAACATGAGTCCCCTGATCACTGATGATTTCTCTAGGCACTCCAAAACTACAAAATATGCTCTCCCTGACAAAATCACAAACAACATTAGCATCGTCTTTCCAGGTGGATTATGCTTCTACAAATTTGGAAACATAATCAACAATAAGAAAGATATATAAATTTAAAAATGAAATTTGGAATTGTCCCATAACATATATCCTACATACAAAAAAAATCTCAGAAAAGTTATGTGATTGCTGGGGTATTTCTTGTCTCTTTGACATGTTTCCAAAAAACAGACATTTTTAACACCTTTTCAAAAATTCCTGAGAATAACTAAAAGTATGGGAAAATAATGTCTAGATTCTAAAACCTACCTTATTGTCCTTTATGGTTAAAATTTACCTCTATAAGCTATAGTGTGACAAAAATCAAATACTGAACCAATTTAACTCTCACGAAAACATCTTCTTATCACTTAGTCATTGAAAATTTTCCAAATAAATGGATCATCCCAATTGTAATATCTAGATTCAGATTTATGTTTGTGAATTTGGGGAGAATTTAAATGATATTTCACCTGATATGTTACCAAATAATTTACCATTTCTGCATATAAAGGCACTTCTCCTTCAATAAAGCACAACCTATCTCCTAGAAGGTGATCATTTAATGGTTCTTTTAATGAAATTTAATCATTAGATCTATTGGGAAGTATTCTTAAATGATCATCCATTTGGTTCTCAGATCCCTTATTATCCTTGATTTCGATGGTTAAATCCTACAATAGTAATATCCATCTCACTAGCCTTGTTTTTTCTATAAACTTCTTCAACAATTACCGAAGAGCAGCAAGATCCGAAAACAGAGTGACATTAGTTCCAAGAATATATGCTCTGAATATATTCAATTAAAAAACAATGTATAAAAAATATTTTTATGTGGTGGTGAAATTTAATTTAGTTGTATCTAAGGTTATCTATTAATAGGAAAAGACTTGTGTCATGCCCTTAATTTATTATGAAAGGACACCGCCAACCTCTTGGTTGGAATCACTTCAAAGTAGCTCAAATGGTTCATCCCAATTTGGTGGTAGCATCAATAGTGGTGTAATCAATATCCTATTCAGGTCATCCAATTATTCTTTACATGTACAATTGAAATTGAAATTATCATCTTTCAAAATAATTCTAGAGTGAGGGAGATAAATCTCACCTTAATCTTTAATAAATCTCTTATAGAATCCTACATGTACTAAAAATGAGATAACATGTTTCACACAAGATTGGTAAGGTAATGAATTTATCACTTAAAATTTTTTGTATCCACATCAATTTTTTTTGAAATGACATGCCATATGAGAATTCTTATTTCAAGCATGAAATAAAATGTTTCAAAATTTAAAGCAATACTATTTTTAATGCAGGTTTTCAAAACATTATCTATATTTTTCAAACAATGGTAAAAATAATTTCCAAGAACTGTGAAATCATCCACAAAAACTCTAAATAATATTTACTGTCACCAAAAAAATACTTACCAGGAAATACTAAAATTTACCTGGTGAATTACCTAATGAAAATGGCATCATTTTATATAAAAAAGTTTTGAAGGGACAAGTAAATGTTGTCTTCTGTAGATCATAAGGTAAAATGGGAACCAAAAAATAAATCCAAAATATAATAATGATTTCTAACTACCAATCTCTCTAACATTTGGTCAATAAAGAGAATATGGAAATGATCTTTTAGAGTAACCTGATTCAACTTTCTAAAATCAGTGAACACCTTTCAGCTATTCTGAATTCTCAATGGGATTAATTAATTTTTTCATTCCTCATAGTGGTAAGGCATGTTTTCGTTGTAATACATGAATTAGGATAACCAATTTTGAATCTTAAATGGAATAAATGATACCAAATTCTACTATATTATTAATCTCATTCTTCACAACCTTTGTCTAGATTGGATTCAGACTCCTTTGGGGATGTATGACAGGTTTGGAATCTCCCCCAAGAAGAATTATATTTGAGAATATTTTTGGGTTTATTCTTGGGATATCACCTAATATACACCATGTTTCTTAGAAGTTATCACTGAAAATATCAATTAAACATTATTATAGTCTTTTAGACAGATTATTAGCAGTCACGACCCATAATTTATCTCTCTCCCTAAGGTACACATATTTTAAATTAGTGGAGAGTGATTTTAATTCTAGACCTGGGGGATGATCAATAGGTGATACTAAAATAACATTTCCCAGATCCAATTGTTTGACCTCCTATAAACATGAAACCAAATCATCTTCCTCTTTATCTAAAAAATCATAAAAAATAGGATTTTTTCTCTTATTCCCACTTGAAATTATAATCTACAACATTTTGGGAAACCACATTTTCCATGATATTTTCAATAAAAAAATATTTCCTAAGGATAAGAATTCATGGAACATAACTGATTCATTAATTTGCGTAGTACCAACAACATGGGATATTTCAAAGAGTTAGTTATCATCTAATGGGCACCTCATGGATTCAAAAATATTGAAGTGGAAAATTATATCTCCAAATTCCATGCTGAGTTTCACTTCATGGAAATTGACGATGGTTTTGACTATATTTAGGAATGGTCTCCCCAAAACAATGGTTGAGTGTGACATGCTCCTATATTTCTCCATACTCATCACATAGCAGTCACCTAGGAATAATAGATCTTTAACTTTCACTAGTACATCCTATAGAACATATGCTCTAAAAAACATTGATCTTTTTACATGTTGGGACACCATTATTGTGGGATTCAAGTATCCCATCTATAATGAATCACATATTGTCTGAGGAAATAGATTAATTAAAGAACATATATCACAAAAATAATTATATGAATTTAAAAAAGTCGATGTTTCATAGAATTAAAGATGACCCAAGATCTTGACATTTGGTTTGAAACTATGGTGTGATAAGGGATGAGGCACTTATTACCTTTTAGATTATGTCATTTAGTAGAAGTATCCTCTTCTTGTTTAAATAATACTTTAAATTTTTAACATAATTTGACGTTTTTTGAGTGCATCAATAAGGAGGATGTAAATCTCTACTTTCTAGAAGGTGTCTTGAATTTTTTTTTGAAGTGATTCTTCCTACATTCTCGTCAATTCAGTCATCCTTGATGGAAATGGTGGTGGAATGTCTATATTAACCTTTTTTATCATTTTCAATGGTGTTTATTGTCACTTTCTCCTCTGTCCATAATTCACATCCTCCTATTTCTTTTATTATTCACAGTTCATTTTAATTAAATTTTCAAAATTTACAAATTCATTCTCCCCCATATCAGGTGGTCTAGTTTTAGGTTCAAGGTATGATGGTGGTGGGAGTAATTTTACACATCTTTTTTGTTATCATGATGAAAATATCTTTTGGGTTTTAACTTTTTTTGGAAGGATTTTTTCCTGGGTTTTTAGATATGATTTCCACAAGACATCCCACTGTGTTTTCCATATTATCAACCTTATCTGCTAAGCCATTATTCTTGGATTATAGTTATTCCATATAAGGTTGTGTGCTAGTGGATGGTTGCTCATAGGGTTTTTTGAAGGTGTATGGTTGGTGGTATGAAGGCTAGTTATAATATTTATTTTATTGAAATGTTGGTGTATTTTGAATTTTTTTTTGGAATGGGGATTTGTTTTGGAACTGGTTTTGGTATGGAGGCATATATTACTTTTAGTGATTTTCCAAAACATTATTGAACTTAGTTATGGTCTCCCATACTTTATTTTCTTGGAACTACCTCTGCTGAAAGGATTACACACATGTTTCTATTCCAGGTATTTGAACACATTGTTCAGTGAAATGATCACGGGATTACCATAAACTATATACCTTAGCCAGTGCTTATTGGTCACTAACTTCCTTCAGGGCCATCTATCTCACCGTAATAGTTATAACATCAATATTAGTTTCCCATAAAGGTGATGGATACAATGTTCATACCGCATGAATTACTCTTTTACCAATACCTCTTGTACCAAAATGTTATGATTTCTAAGAGATATTATGAAACAAGCCCTTAGCTTCATTTGGTGACTTGTCAATCAATGAGCCTCCAGATGATGGATCAAGAAGGGTTTGGTCATTGTCAAGTAAGCCTTGATAGAAGAAGATAATAAAGTGATTCTCCTCAATGTCTTGATGTGGGAAGCTAGAAAATATCTTTTTAAAGCTTTCCCAATACCTTTAAAGGGTTTCTCTAGATGACTGTCTGATGTCATAGATTTCCATTCAGACGGTCATGCTTCTATAGGTTATGATGAATCTTTTCATGAAGCATCTCACTAAGTCATTACAATCATGAACATATCCAAGTTTCAGGCCATAAAACCATTCTCTGTCATCTCCTTCCTATGAAAATGATAATTTATTCCACTTTACCTACTCCTCAGCAACTCCATGGGGTCTTAAAGTAGTGCATATATGTTTAAACTTTGTAATATGCTTTTTTGGGTCTTCACTTACCAGTACATGAAACATTGGAATTAATGGGATAATTTTATGTTGAATATAAAAATTATTTTGGGGCTATGTAATTTAAATTTTATTGTTTTGATGAAGGGATTGTGGGGCACATAAGTCTCTAAGGGTTTGGTTTTGATTTCTAGTAATGGTGATAGTCTTAGACAAAACACCTGAAGTCTCACTAAAGCCTTCAAGAGAAATTTAATCAATTTTAGATTGAAAATTAATGCTTCTAAGTCTAATAAAAAAGTCTCTTTCAATATGAGGATCTATGGGTAAGGGTTCAGTGATTGAGGTTCTATTAATGCAAATTTGAAGTTAAAAGAAGAAAATAAAGGAGAAAGAAGAAAAGAAAAAAATTTGTCACCACCTACCTGGTAATGGTACCAAGATTTTACACGTTATTATCATGGGGTGTGACAAAAAATATTTCTTATGTTAAAATGTAGTAATTTTGGACACCGAGGATGTCTCCAAAGAGGTGTGATTAACAATCAAGTTGTCACCTCTAATTAGATAAATAAGGGGATGTTTTTTGAAATTTTTTATTTTTGAAAAGAATAAAAATAACAAAAATGATGTTTCAAACCAAATAAATGAATAGATTTCTGGTTTTAGGGTTGGATAACCATTTTTTATGTAATTATTTTCATAAAAAAAATTATCCTCTCTCCCAATTAAATGATAAATTAAATAATCATTTATCGAGCTGTCAATCACCCTTGTTTGAAGGATGAAATAGAAACCACTCCTGTGTACATGAAAGTTCATGAAACATTTACATAAAACTAAGTAATGTACCAATAAATAAATTTTTCTCCCTATAAGTCTAAAATAGATCACTTATTCCACATACATTACAATGATCTCTAAACAATAACCACCAAAAACAATCTACTCGATCGAGTTAAAGTACACTAGGTGGAGGGAGTTCAATGACCTTCAGCTAAAGCTATAAAAAATGAATGAAACAAAAACCCAAAATATGATACCCTTAAGAGAATTGGACACCATATAAAGTATAAATCATCCAATAAAATAGATTATTTTACAATAAAGAACAAGACTCCAACACTACAAAAGGAAAACTCCCCCTTTCCTGGCCCCTTATGAGTTTTCCCCTCTATGTGAATTGTAAGATAGTTTAAAGTGGAAGAAGAGGGAATAATGAAACTAAGAAAATAGAAAAGAGTCAATACAATTATCTTCAAGGTTACAATCCTCCATCACCACCCATCCTTCTCATTCTTCAACAACACCATTGAATTGAAGTGAAGAGAAATATTTATATTCTTGAGCGGTGGAACATTTCCCCCCTATATTCACTCCTATAAAATATTGAGTTAAATTAGCATAGTAAATGGATGAATATCGGGATGTTTTATTCATAAATGTTGTTCAAACCTCTCTTAGTCATGCCCATACAACATATTTTCAAATTGGGACAAGTTTCCAAAATTTTATGACTGAATTGCTGATGAATACGTGTTCTTCCCGAGGAGACTGTTCCACTCCCTCCATTTTGTCAAATTAAATGGATGACTTAAGGACCATATTTCTTCATGAAAATGAATATGTAGATGAGTATTGAAGTAATATTTTTTTTCATATTGAATAAAATATTTGTTATGTCTATAGGCTCAGATATGCTTCAATTACTGAGGTGGGGTCCATCCTTTCGCCCAATAAACGTTTTCCACTTGATTGATATTTTTGGCCTATGTGATTGTAATTAGATCTAGGTTCATAAGGGAATGTTTCTTCCCAAGAACATTTAAATCCCAAAAAATGGAATCACTCAATTAGGATGAAAATTATATAATTTATTTATGAAATATAGAATATCCAAAAAATATCCAATTATCCAGAATTAATAAATTTTCACAATTAGGGACAAAATTCACTAAAAATATATAAATGATCAAAATAAACTCAAATTTAATAACTAGAAAAAAAAAGAAATAACTGATAATCATATGATGAATTATGAAAATATTAGTTTTTTTAATGATATCCAAATGTGATTCCATATTCTTGAAACCTTATTAGATATTGGTCAAAGACTTCAATAAGATCAGCATGGCTCCCATTAATTGACTTCAAGATCTCTATTTTAATCATTAATTACATTTCAAAAAGTCAAAATATGGTATCTAAAGTTAACTTAATTGAAAATTTTATATACACAAAAGAGTGTTTATGATCATGAAAACATCATGAGAGAGAGAAGTACAAAAATATCCCCTTCATTCATGATCATAATCAGTTAATATAAAATATAAATTAAAATTAAATCAAGAGTTAAAGATACAGAAATTAATTCAAGATATCAATGTATACATGATACACAGTATGATATATTAGATAATTTCAAGGGGTAAATAAATAAATCAGGAAATATATTAAGTAAGAGTAAAAAATTTATCATAAAACTTAATAACTTCTCTTTTCTAAGACAATTAAGATATAGAAAATAATTTAATGTTAAAAAATCTTCCCACATTGGATATAGAAACATATTTATTTGTATTTTTTTTATAAATTTCATATAAATATTAAGTAATAAATTTCAAGAACTTATCCCACTTTGTGATTATTAAAACTAAAACAAGGATATGAAGGATACACTTAGAAATAATGTTTTAAAACAACCCAATAAATATTTTAAAAGTGATTTTGAAAAATATTTGTAAATTAAAAAGAAAAGATGAAAATGAAATTTTTAAAAAGGGAAGTAAAAATAGAAAAAATATTTGAATAAATATCTTAACATCAAAACTCCTCATTAATGGAGAGAGTGAGAGAGTATAATTACCAAATAATTTTATACATAAATATCATGTCTTTTCAGATGAACGGTTGATACATTTCACAAATACATGCCGGAGGAAAAAAATGGTTTAGTATATTTGAATATTAGGTACACGATCTTATTATTTAATGAATGATGTTCAGAATCCCCCTAAAGATGTCCCCAATTTGTACTCTTCATAATAAAACCCTACTTAAAACCATTCTACATAACCTGGGGAAAGTAAACAAAATTAAGTTTTAGATCAAATTCATAAAAAAGGTAAACATGAAAGATATCATTCTATGATAATATGGAATCATATGATAAGAATAAATATATGAGACCCTAAACATAACTTAAATATCATACCCAACCTATCTTAGATAATAAACATGAATCATGGAATAAATCATTATCATTCCAAAATACATGAATCATAAGTGTGTAAAATCATCACAATTTTTGAACGATGTGATCATTTCATAGAATTGTGGAACCTACATAAATATATAAACTATTTAAATTTTCAATGATATCTAATACGATCATTAAAAATAGAGGATCAGGACTCATCATATATTTATTATTTTGGATTGATCCCATCATCCTATTTTCCATTTTGGATCAAGCCCTTTGACATATTTCCCATTATTATATCATGAGATATATAGCTTTACCTAGTGAATTTGAGGGAGATAAAGGTCCTAAACATCTTTGGTTATAATGTAACCATCATCCTTGGTTATTAATTAAAAACCTTTACATAATGATAACCATACATAAGTGTTCCATAAGATAATTAGACATACATTATATCATAACCCATGAAAGGAAATGAGACTGATAAATATTTCATCATAGCATACCCCATTGAAATGAAATAGGTTTCATAAACTTATTATCGTTATAAATATAAGCCACACAAAGAAATAATAACGATGGTATCATTGGATCATATCACTAACAAAATTTAGGAAACACCAAATATTGTTGTCATTGATGAATAGAAACTCCATAAAAGATAATTAAAATATTATTGAAGAAAATATCATTTCCCTTTACAAAAACTTCTTTAAAATTTAAATATTTAAGAAATATTAAGGAAAATATTTTCTTTAAAAATAACCATAAAATTTTATAAAGGAATATTTTATTAATTGAGTGTCCATGATATCAAAAAATTCCATCTATTTCATACAAATTAAATCAATGAATCCATTCATATTTTTGACAAAAAGTAAAAAGAGAGCTGTTTGGAAAATGAAAAGAAGATTAATTTATTTTTAAAATAGTCAAAAATGGATAAAAATGACCTTATATAATCATTGGTGAATATTAAAAACTTTCTCTAAAACATTTTTAGGAAACATGGACATGGAAGAAAAATCATTTTTGACTGAAGAGAGAGATAAAGTCGATATTTCCTTAAAAAATATTTTTGATATATTGAGTATGTAAAGAGACAGAAATGAAAGGAATACATTTATTCTCAAATAAATATGCATAATAGAAGAAAATAAGTGAATTTATTAATAGTTAAATCATAATATTTAATCATTGAAATAATAATCATAAGCTATCCCATTAAATAATGATATTGTAACATAAAACCCATACCACATTGGTATCTTTAGAATCATAAGACCCATGAAATAAGGGAACATTGATGGATATTTAAACTGAAATAAAATCTAAAATAATAATCATAATTTTCATTCATGGGATGTATATACACCACATAAAAGAAACAAGTTGTGAACATGACATGTATATCATATAAATTAATGTCAGAAGGAAATATATTACCTAATGTCTCGACTTCCTTCATACAAAATATAACATCCTATAAAATAAATATAGGTTTATTATACATATATTATATATCCATAATAAAATAAATAATTTCACATATTATTTAATAACAAACTTTTATTACTCATTTATTAACATTTTCCTTCTCTAAATGAGGTTTTATGTAGTAACTGCTTCATTTTACATGTATGTTTTGGTTTGGTATTTTAAAAAATTTTACATTGATCATGGTTAATTAATATAAAAAATGTTAAACAAGATATAAATATCAAATATATTATTTATATATTTATTTAGTGTAATCCATAAAAGTTAGTTATAGGAAATGATTTACATCATTCATAATGAAGGTATGCTGTACATATTCTTGAATTCCATTTCCATTTTCCTGATTGATAAAATTAAAGAATTTTACATAAAAAATTAACTTTAGATAATAATTTTTATGTCACATATTTCACATATATTCCTTAAATTTCACCTTATTTTCTTCTGTGAAAGTCGTAGTTAAAAAATCACATCACTTCATGAGGTGGTAGTCTACCGTACACACGAATGATGCTATTGTATTACATTTTAGTATAAGAGGATATGGATACAGGTTAAACCATAAATTTAATAAAATATTAGTATATTTTAGATACTAATTTTAATATATTATTATTATTATTATCAGAATGAATATGGAAATAGAATAATTAAAAAGAAATAGTATATTGATGATAATTACCTTCACCATAAGAACCCACATTTAGATCTATTGTTAAGGACCATAGGATTAGTCTTTTGGGAAGAAAAGAGTATATAAAACATAGATATGGATGTTGTGGAGTGAATTTGGAATTTTTTTATCCATAAAAATGGATTATTATGTGTCATATAGTAATGAGATGAGGTTTTATTTTATAATTGAAGAGGAGTGATTGTTTGTAAATACCCAAAACTATCCAATAATGGGAAGTCAATTACATTTATTATGCCACAAAAATAGATAAATAAAGTAGTTTAAGGATTATATGGTAATCCTTGACATCCACCAAAAATCAATACATTGGTTATAAACATGTTGTTCCTTAATCTCTATGTTTTTTCAATTTTACCAATTTGATTTTCTCAATGGTAATTAGACACTCTTTATTTACCAAGGTAATATATCCAATAATAATAAATTCAAAATGATACTTAATATGTAATATGGATCCACTAATTTTATCTATTAGATCTATTTTTTTAATAAATATCCTATATGTTTTGAAATTAATTTTGACACATGTATATGTAACATGAAAAACAATACATTATCCTTAAAACAATAATTATTTATTATAATATTTACAAATCTTTACGACTCAAACTCAAGTTTAACTTATTTTATAATATATATTAGTCTGATTAAAATTATGGAATCCATTTTACTGAATTAAAATCACTATATTGGTAGAATTTAATTTAAAATAAAACATGTAGACAAAACTAAAAGGGGTTTTCCTAGGAGAAATTTTACATAAGTATACAAATCTTTAATATAAAAATGAAAATGATAATTGAATCCAATGACCTAAATTAGATTAATAAATATATAATTGAAATATTGTAACTTTTAAGAGCATATTTTCAATGGCCTGACCTAGGTTTCCCTAAAACCCAACACCTGACCCATTCCGTTACATACCTAAAGGCATTCCTGATCCCCACTAGTTGGTGGAAAGAACCCATGAATCAAACAACACAACAAAGGGAATGATTTTTACCAACCTGATCAAACACGTGACATATATTTACTAAAAAAAGTAACATTGGTAGGGGAAGAAGATATATATGACATAACTGTATGAAAACAGTGGAAACAGACATCAACAAAAGTAGCTAAAAACTCTAAAGGACAAGTCCAATTACAAAGAACCAACGAAAAACAGTTTCTCTAAATGATGGAATGTAAAAATGCCCATAATATCACCACCAACTACCCAACCGGCTAACATGAACCTCACATACTCACTATATCACATTTCTTTTCCATGTATTGGAAGAAAAACAATAGTCTACACACCATCTAAGAAATGTGTAGGATGTTACCTAACATGATTAGTAGGATCCCACCCATGTGTTATATAATAATCCTTTATATAAAAATCATGTATACTCATTTCAAGTCAAAACAAGGAATGATAAACAGTAATGTAGTTTTATAGAAAACATGGTGAACGTTTCCCTTTTTTCATTATTTTAAACTAAAGAAGGTATATTAATTTCAAAGAACATTTTCCATATAATTTTTCACAAGTAGAAACATGCATATCAAGGATAACTCAGAAATCCAATCAATACAAAACACAAGAACATGTATCACAACACAATGGAATATAATAGGTCTAGGCCACAGAAAACGTATACCACAATAATCAAGTACACAAACTAGTTCCTAGAACAATAGTACAAGAAGAAAAGGAATTTCCCATGAGTAAACCCCCAACAATTTCAATATCGGTCCCCTAGATCAACAAGCATAGTAAACTGAGGAAATACCCAAGACAATCCTCTTTGAGAATCACAAGACAATGGATGATGGCTCTAAGATAGACCTTCCACCTAAGTACCCAAGGTATCCCATGTGCTATTTTTCAGAATTCAGTTCAATTATTTGAAAAAAATAAAAAAAATCAATTTTCATTTCAATGATTCGAAAATACCCCTTTTCCATTTAATTTTTCAATAACTAGGGAAAATAATTTTTCATTGAAAACTATTTTAAACACACACAAAACTATCATGAAAATATTTAATTATGAATCAATTTGTAGTGTAAAACAATACAATACATTATTCTAGGATAGAGATGGAACCACCTACCTCAAAACTCAGGTTACACATTCCTATGATGGGATCCACAAAAAAACCCAATGATGACAATGAAGGCCCTAGAATCCAATCCACATCAGATGATTGATCCAAATATGAACATATGGGGTTAGAAGAAAGGAAGAAAACTACATGACTCATGAATGGACATCCTATACACCATGACCGATAAAGAAATAGGCCTATATAGAGAGATCACACAATGGATCTTAAAGAAACCAAGAAGAAACACCATCTTCGTCCAAATAATCTAAAGATGTCACCCAATGGTGATATCATGATCAAAGGAAACCAAGAATCGGGAAGACAACCTACCCAGTGCAATGCACCACAACTGTAATGGAGATAAAATTCTGAAGAGATTGATCTAGGAGGATTGGTGTCTCTAGAAAATTCTTAAGAGACACCCTGGGTTGAGGTTGAAGGATTCTGGAAAGAAAGAATAGAGAATAATTTCCCAATGCATATTTTAAAACTAGATGCGGGATGTTTCAAGAGGTGAAACTACCATTCACATCATGAATTCCAAAATGGATAAATACACTAAAAACCCATAACCTCATATTAATAATCCATCATTTAAAAAATTTATGACATGAAACCACCTGTCATGATTTGTAAAATTTGACAGTGTGAATCCCCCTTCACAGCATGTAGCCAACAACAATTATACAGCGTGTAACCTAGTTACATGGAATAAAATCCATCTACATCCTACATAAAAATACAGTTAAAGTTGAAAGTCAAAAAAATCACTGATTTAACCATTATAAGTATCCTTTTAATATCAAAAGAGAGAAAACCCCTGATGAGGTTAGGGGAGTACCTGATAAAATGGTAATAGGATGTTATAAACTTCACAATATAAAGACTTTCTATAACCAGGAGGTCATGTGGAAGATGTAATCCATATAAAAATATGATTCCAACACTCCCTTATTAATTCCTATCATTCACAAGTCTTGTGAGAATTTGATCCTTTTTGTAATAGAACTCTAACCAATGAAATTTAATTCCCACACAAGATTTTCTCTCAAGAGTCAACGATCTCAACCAGTTTCTCCAGAATAGAATCATTCAATTCTAGATCAATTTCATACAAACTCAGACCATGGGTGCGATTAGGGTGATACTTCATGAGTTGAGATTTATGGAAAACATCATGAATACCTATCAATTAAACTAGAAATTCAAACTGATAAGAAAATTGTTTGAGCCGATCAGTGACCTCAAATGGTCTAATATATATTGTAAACAACATTCCCTATTTTCCAAGTTGATGGTGACCCAAATGAGGAGAAACATTCAAGAAAACTCTGTCACTTATATAAAAATCCAAAGGTCGATGCTGCCAATACACATATTATTTCTATCAAATCTGGGCTATTATTTAACGTCAATGTACATCCTGAATCTTCATGAACATCTGCTGAATCCAAATTTGGTCCACCTAAATATATCTTTCCTACCTCAACCCAACAAAGAGGTGATCTAAATGGGTGACTATACAATGCCTCAGATGGATCCATTATTATCTATGACTGAAATATATTGTTGAAAACATACTCAACTAGTCTCAGATGGTTATCCCATGATCCTCCGAAATCCAGTACATATGCATGAATCATATCTTCAAAGATCTAAATTACTCTCTCTTCTTGACCATCTATTTGTGGAAGGAATATTGTACTCTACATGATCTGAGTTCTCATTTCCCCATGAAGACACATTCAGAATCTCTAGGTAAAACTCTGATCCCTATATAAATTAATGGTAGAAGGACTCACATGTAACCTCATAATCTCTTTCACATACAGTTTACCCAGATCTTAAACATTAATGGTGTCTTTGATCGAAAAGAAATGATATGACTTTGTTAACTGATCAAAAACCACTCAGATAGAATTCCTCCCTCAGGTAGTCTGTGGTAATCCAATAAAAAAATCCATGGATACCTATTTCCATTTCTATATTAGAAACATAAGAGGCTAAAGAAAACCAAAAGGTTTCTAGTGCTCTACCTTTATCTGTTGGCATGTGTAACAATGGGATACAAACTCCATGATCTCGCGTTTCAAAACCAACCAATAAAATCACTGCCTCATGTCATAATAAATATTTTCAATTTATAGATTAATGAACCATGAAGAGTTGTGAAAACATATGGGACTAAAATTCATAAATATAATGTGATAAAAATCATTTTCCTGAAGTGAAGCATACCATCTGATGAAAGGGACCAACCCGAAATGGTCTCCCCTACAAAAAGCCTTTCAAGAGTCTTATAAAATTCATCATTCTATTGTTGACCCTAAAAAATAGACTCCAGGAGAGAAGATGATAACTGAACACTAGTCAGAACTATCCCTAAATCATCCTTTTGAGAATTTAGGTGTAACTAAGCGAAAAGACCCATAGTGTTCCACTCTTACTTTAATTCTAGAATAACTTGTGATTTTACCTTCCAGCTAAGAGCATCGGCAATGACATTTCAATTCCCTGGGGTATATGTGATATCAAAGTAAAACATATTAAGTTATTATTCTCATCATCTCTACCTGAAATTCATGTCATTATAATAAAAGATATTACATAGAATCTTTTGACTAGAGAAGACTGTGAACTTCTCACCAAAAAGATAGTTTGTCCAAAATTAGGGTGCAAGCTTGACTAGGACAAGCTCTAAATCATGAGTGGGGTTATTATTTTCATCTGATAGAATATAAAGAGAGATGTCAGCTACCACATGGTTATCCTGTATAACAACAAGTCCTAAATTAGCATTCAATGAATCACAAAGCACAATATACTCCTTACCGAGCTCAGGTAGGATCAGAATATGAGCAAATGTCAGATGTCATTTCAGTTCATCAAAAGTAGACTGACACATCCCATGTGAATTACACCACCTTCCTCACAAGAGCAGTCAAATGTGGCACCGTCTTAGAGAAAACGTTGACAAACTATTGGTAGTATCCATAAAAACCAAGAAAGCTTCACATCTCAAAGGCATTTCGTGGTTCTATCCATGAAAAATAAACATTTACCTTATCTGGATCAACTGATAATCCATGATTAGAAATCTTATGCCTAATAACATCAATTATTGAATATAAAATCTAAATTTCTAAATATTTACATAGAAATGGAGACTTCTCAATAATTTGTAGAACCAAACTCAGATGGTGCTCATGCTCACACTAGGAATTTCGAATAAACCAGTACATCATCTATGAACACTACCAAACATGTGTCAAGATGTTGATGGAATACCCGATACATCAAGGACAAAGAAATTTCATGAGAATTAGTCAGACTAAAAGGCATCAAAAGGTATTCATATTGTCCATACCTACTCTTGAATACTGTGTTCGGTATATTAGACTCTCTAACTCTAAGGTGATGATAATCCATCCAAATATCGATCTTCAAAAACCACTTTTCCCACTTTAACTATTCAAACAGATCATCCATAGGAGGTAAATGATATATGTTTATAACCATTACCTAGTTCTAATTTTGATAGTGCACACAGAAACAAGGTGAACCATCTACTTTCTTTGAAAAGAGCACTGGGGTTGCTCAAGGAGAAATTCTTGGGATAATTAAACTTTTTTCCAATAGTTCATCCAATAGAATATTGAGCTCTATTAGCTCCGCTAGTTCCATAAGATAAGAAGGTATTTATATCCACTATTTACCTTGAACTCTATCAATCATAAAATCTACCTCTCTCTCCATAGGAAAACCAGAGAATTAATCTGGGAAAACATCTGGAAAGTCTCAAATAATAATGAGAAAATTAGCGGTAGGAGAGACGCCATCTGGTTAAAATATAATAGAATATAGTAAACACCTACGTTATGGGTTGGAAGGCCCTTCATGACCTAAACTCAGGTCCCAGTACCCCTGAAACACATGAGAGCTACCACAAACAATAATAAATAAAACACACTAATGATAAAAATCAACCTCATCTCAATGAGTTACAAGACAATCCTTACCAATGATGACAACAAACAGATCTAGATCAAGAATAAGAAAATCCCAGACCAACTCTATATCGGATATTGTTAATGAAAAAGGAAACTAAATCCACTTCTCTATCTTATAGATTTGAGGTGTCTCTATGTCCATTGTAATGGAAATAAGTTCCATTGGAAGTTTATGAACATAAAATAAATGCGAAGATATAAAAGAGTGGGAGACACCACTATTGAATAAAGAAGTTACTACTGAAGGTGCAATAAGGATAATACCACTCACTATTTTTGAACCTATATCAAATTTAATTGGACACTCATCTACTATGTGAAATTTTTTTACTCCTGAGCCCTGTGGCTAGAGCCATATAGTCCTTGAATCTTATGACTGCACCGAAGTAGAATTTGGAGAAGAAGAACCTTGACCATAATGAGGCATAGTCATATCATGATAGAAACACAGTAAATGACTAACATGACCAGAACTATTGTATGTATTCACAATAATAGGAAAAGAACGTCTTATGTGTCAACATTTTCCACATTTATAGCATGTTATAGGTACATTACCCGCTACAATGGATGGTCCATAAGAGTCTTGCTACTGAGTCCCACCACAAACACTTCTACGATGATCCTGCCACTTCCATTTCATCCTATGCACACTACATAAGCTATCTCTATATTGGAAAAAAGTGGTGGTAAAACTGAAATTTCTTTCCATATTCATCACTTCCATCATAGCTCTATCCAGTGTCTCCTCATAGGTTGACAGTTTCAACATAAACACATATTATCAACTATATAATCATATACCATACATATACTTCTGATCCTTCCACTGGTTATTCTTCACCATGTCGGATGTAAAATAGACAAGATCATCAAAACAATTAGTGTATGATGACATAAAAATATATCCCTATTTCAAAATATAGAAACTCTAAATACTTGTCAAATCTCAAAGACTCTGGGAAAAAATATTAGAAGAATATGACTTTGAAACCCTTCCAATCAAAGTGTAACACCCCGAGATTTTATGAAGAATATTCTTTTAATTTAGTTAATGTCATGTGTTTTATGCTACACCAAAGGGAGATTGCACTACACACAACCCTGGATTGGCTTGCATTACACGCAATCACAACTTTCCTCGATAGCGTGTGTTGTACGCAATATCAGGTTTCACTAAACAATGATATATGGTTATAATATTATTATGAACTAGCCTTTATGAATAGTATTTACTAAATTTTGAATGTTATAACATTATTATTTCATCTTACACATTTTCTAGAACATGGTATGTGAACAAAATAAAAATTTCGGGTAAAATAAGTATTTTTCAAAAAATGCAGTTTTGCCGCCTTTTAATGGTGCACCCACATTAAATATAGTTTTTGAAATGTTTATAAGTTCAATTTTAAAAAATAAACTTCTTCTTTTGAATCAGTATATAAAAATTTACATTGGAAAAAGTTTTGATATTTTTCTGATAACTTTTATATTTTAATGAATAGTAAAAACATGCTAAATTTTAATTAAAAACAACTTTTTTTCATCGTAATAATTTATATGGTTAAATTATCATATTTAATGGTTTTAAAGTATAAATAGAATATATTTTTACCATTTAATATAATTTATGTCATTAGTATTGATTTTTCTTGTAATTCTTAGGTTAAATCAATTCAATCTTTTGCAATGTTTTAAACAAAAACCTGTTTTCTTTCAACAACGGGATTAATTTTATTTTAATTTATGCAACTTTTTTGTATTGAATTTGGGAAAATTGATTCCATATTTGTAATTAGTGGGTCTAAATTATTTTAATAAGCTACATTTTATTTTTGGGCATTATGAATAGTAACTACGGTAAATTTTATTTACCATAGTTAAAGGTAAATCGGATAATTAAGGGTAAAAATAAGATTATTAAATTACCCTAACACTTTCCAAATCCTATTGGATGAATAAAATTTGACCCATATCATCTAAGGGTCGGAATAGATTCATTTCATGGAATTTTTACCATGAAATAATATAATTATTATTAAAACCAAAGAAAGTGACAACATGTCACTCTCTTAAATCTTATAAGTATATTAATTTTACTTTAGTGATAAACTTCATGAAACCTAGAAAATGAATAGTCACCAGAAAGATAATAAATTTATCTACATCATATGACTTTATTTATAATTTTTAGGGATTAAATAATTATCATTAAAGGTGACATAATAGTGATGTTGAAATTATTTTATTAAGAGAAATATCAAATAAATGGTTTTAAAAATAGTAAAATAGATATTATATGAAATATTTAATGTGATCCACTAATTTTCTAGATATATATGACATGTTATGAATCTATTAAACCTTTTATTTAGAACATATCTTCTCTATATTTGTTATTTAAATTCAAATAAACGAATAATGTCAAAATTGACACTATTGTTATTTTATAAAAATAACATATTATAAAATTGTTTAAAAATCAAAAAAAATATTTAAAAATTATAAATTTAAATATATATGGTCTAAAATGTTATAAAGTATCCAATTATGTAAAATTCACAACAAATAATTAATTATTTATAATAATTTAAAATTTATAATATTATTACCACAAATAAAATTAAATTGATAAATAAGGATAAATCAAGTTGATAATGTTTAAAATAAATTCCTAACATGTCTAAATTTTATTGGTTGATGATATTAAAACCCTATATCATCTTATATTCTGATATGAGTCATTTTGGAAGTTTTTATGTGGGTTTGGGATTTAATATAAACTAATATTTCTTATATTTCCAAAGGTGCCCCTCTCTTCCCTTATAAAAGGGCACCTCCTACCTCTCTTCCTCACACCATTTTGAGCCTTGAAGCTCAGCCGAAATCTGCCCATTTCACTTACCCACTTCCCTAGAAACCTTATATAGGTACTGGTCTTCTCAGAAGACCAACCCTAGTGCCCTAAGAACAAGTTTAAAGGAGGTGTGTCGAAGAAGAGGAAATCTCTTCTACCGATTATTTCAATATTATTTCTTCCTAAACTTCTTCTTCTTTAGTTGATTCATTATAAAGTAATAACATCAGTATCACTAATATACTGAAATGTTATTATAAATATGAAAAAACCCCATTTCTCCTTCTATCTATCCTACGGAAAATGAAATCACCGCGCGTGTGTACGTACAGAATACCTTCTCCACGCCATGGTGTAATCTGTTTTTCCAACACCACCTTAGTTGGATGGGTATAATGGTGTAAATAATAACTACAAATAGTTATTATAACATCATACTGATTATTATATATTGTATTATCCACTCCAATTCAATTCAATAATTATGAGAATGATATCATCGCTCGTGCGTACGTACGGACTACCGTCTCCACGACGCGATGAGATTCATTCTCAATGATTAACCATTCATGAATGATTATAAAGTATATATAATAAGTAATCATGAAATATATGACATAATAATGATACTGGATTTATGTATATATATATATGTATATCATCCAATTAATTCCATTCAATTCAATGAGGAAACGAAAACAACATTCAGGCGTACGTACGACATACCGTCTCCATGAACGGTGTATTTCTTTCCAATTATTGATCTATTATATATATTTATATTCTGAATATATATTATATAAATCATGTTTTATATTCTGGAATTAAGTAATCATGATCTAAGTAATTATATGAATAATTACAAGTCAAAACACAGATGACAAATGAAATGATTTTACCCAAAACGCTCTTTAACATGGATTTTACAAAAGAACCGGTAATATAAAGTCATAAGTGAACTATATATGATATCATAACAATGAATACGATTCTGCAATAAGTCAATGACATTATTTAAATCATTATACAAGAGTTTAGGATACGTATGAAGCATATCAGACCTAAGGTAAGGGATAACTTTTCCAATTTCATTTTTATCCGAGATTGTTTATTCGTAAGTATTCACTGGGGGTATATTTTCCATGTCCCTGTTTTCTAAAAATGGTTTCATGTATGTTTAAAGTCCTTTTTACCCATTTTTGAATTTTACCACATTTTATGAATGGAATCTTAATTTTTTTACCATACGAGGTACATTTTGACTTTTCTGACAAAAGTACGAGAAATGTTATTTTTAACTTATACAGCGTGAATGGATTTTTACGGTTTCATAATTCCTCATTTTCATAATGCTTCCTCAACAAGTTTAAATTATTATTTTCAACAAAACCCTTTTCTTTTAAAAGTACATGACATTTTTTGAAAAGAAAATGATTTTGAAGAAGACAGGATATCTTCGTCAAGAATTCATTTCAAGTGTTTTATTAAAACCATTTTCCATCTAAGATGACATTATTTCATATGTGTATGTTTCAAGTATCATGTATATATGATTTACATTGTTTAACTTTTCTTATTATTAAATGATATTCATTTCTTTTATATGATGATGGGATGATTTTTATGAAACCCATTTTATTTATTGGGTTATTATGAATGATGTATGTTTATTTTGAGGCACATGTAAGAATGATTTCATTATGAGATGGGTGAGACATATTTCTCCCTTCAATGAATTGGGTAAAGATTTATATCTCATGAGATAGACAAGGATGGAATGGTATGTTAATCTGGTTTAGTGTTACAAGAATGAAATGTGGAGTGATCTCGATTCAGAAAGGTACTTTTTCCACTAAGAGAGTCTTGGCCGCAATTCCTTGGCTAATTTGGAAATCATATCATGTGCTTAATGGTTTCCACAATTACATGTTTTATTCCCATGCTAATTTATCATGATTAATGTTTCTTCATGATCTATTCCTTACGTACTGCCATGTTTTATGTCATTGCTCAAGATTTTGATGATTAGATTTTATGCTCATGTTTTTACATTAAAATGTCTAAGGACTGTTTTATGTTCTCTATGCTTACTCTTACTAAGCATTTGAGCTCAACCTTTATATGTTTTATTTTCCTCAGGATTTAAAGAAAGGTTTTAGGAAAGAAAAAAAAGGGTAAGATCATAAATGGAGATGTTGAAGATCTCTCACCATGATTAGAAGATTATATTCTGAGTTTCCAAAGACACTAAACTATTACGATCCTTGTGTATCGGTTTTTGTTATGTATTAAGTATTCCGAAAAAGTAATGTAATGTCCATGTACGTCATGATTCGGGTCTCTACAGTTGGTATTAGAAGAAATTTTTATTCAACCTTTGGAAACTAGGATGCAAAAACATTAGTAAGATCCCTAGAGATATTTTTAAGGTATGTCTAGGGATGTCCCTAAGGATAAGTATACATATAGGATATAGTCCTAGATATATGGTAATGATCTTAGAATTTAACCTAAGATGTTAGATATTGAGGGTACTCCCCCTCTACTATGTTTTCTACCTATCATGTTTTTTGCCTCTCAGACTATTTTTTTGGGTTTTAGAAAATAGATGGAAATAGGAAGATTCACGATAATGGAGGATATGACGGAAAATGGAATGATATCCTTCATGAGAAACCAAATGAAACTGTATTTGGAAGTCCAAAAATCGTTATTATACCTAATCAGAAATCTCATAATATGATCAATAATCTCAAATTTGGTAACTTTCCTGACTTATATAATAAGAGAAAGATGGAGTTTCATGATGATCATAGAGGAAAGAAAGTTCAATTCCCCTCATGTAAATCATGTGGGAAGAGGAATCGAGGAGATTGTTTCAAAGGAACTGGAAGATGCTTTGGGTGTGGAAAAGAAGGACACAAAGCCAGTAAGTGCAAAGGAAAAGGTTCAGTTAACACCATGGATAAGGATAATGGTATTTCTACGACATCAAAAATGATTAGATGTTTTAAATGTGGAATGTATGGGCATTATGCAAACTAATTCCCTAAGGGAAAATCTCATGAAGAGAATCAGAATGGTCATATGAGTAGTATTTATGTGGATGATGATGAAGAGACTACAAATGAAATATGAGATGAAAAAAATGATGAAGCTCAGTTAGTGGTTTAAGAAGTTAGTGGAATGATTGTATGTTTATAAAGAATAATGTATGGTACTATGGAATAAAGAATCATCTAAAGATTGTTACACTATTGTTTTTCCTAAAGTATTTGAAAGTATATGTTGATTGGTACTGGTAACCATAGAAGGTTATTCCGATATTTTTGGAAAGAAGATGAAATGCACATATGGAAGGGATAAGGAGAAAATAATATGATAGTAATCATGAGCTCATGACTAAAATAAGGAAAAAGTGATATCATGGTTTGAGTATATAGAAATTTTAGGATTTTGGTATGTGGAAAGAGTTAACTTTTAACAGCATTCATGTTTTCACTAAGTTTAAATGGGTATTGATTTTTCAAGAGAATACATGATTAAGGTATTCACATGATTGGAATTTGATCAACAAAATATATCATGGATAAATGATGGTATTCACGTGCTCGGTAGATGACATTCCTAGTAATTGTTTTCTTTATACTATAAGCTTGGACATACGTATTTTGGATAAGCCTAAGGATTTGAAATTGATTATGTTGAACATAAGTTAGTTTAAGGCTATAATTGTTTTCGATATTATCGATGGAATGTCATAATGATTTAATTTTAGAAAAAGGACAACCTGCAGGATGGGCGACAACCCGTCGCGTCAGACAAGGCTATGGGAATCAAACCCACAACTGAAGTGCGACTGGCCTTTATCGCATACCATTGTCCTACAGGAAGTCCCTGGTTAATAGAAACTAGTTTTATTTTATTAAGCGGTATGATATATGAAGTATAAGTTCATTTTTGGAATCGTATACGATTAACCTCATCATATATGGACTTATGTATATTTGATAACTTTTGCTAACCTTTTGTTTGAAATAGATGGAATGACCCATCATTCTATCACATGATCTGTTAACACTTCACGAATAACAAATTCAACTTCATTTCTTTAAGAGATGAAGTGGAAATTGTTCAAAAGCACGAACAATGGTGAGATTGTACCAAAATCAAGAAAGTCTTTCTTTTAATTCAAAATTTTCAACTTTAGGGAAATGATATTGAAAACCAAAAATGTTGTCCTAGTTCTATTATATATGATGAATCATATGGTACCTTAGATCATCACAAATATATTGCTTTGTGATTTTTGGATTTCTTATAGCAATGTTCTCTACAACTCTCCATCAGAACTTGATGGTACCTTAGATTAATTTTTGTTTAATTTCTACATCTTTTGTGTATTGAATTTGGAAAACTGGATTCCATATTTGGAATCAGTGGGTCTAAATTATGTTAATAAGGTACTTTTTATTTTTGGGCATTATGAATAGTAACTACGGTAAATTTTATTTAACATAGTTAAAGGTAAATCGGGTAATTAAGGGTAAAAATAAGATTATAAAATTACTCTAACACATGAAAAATCCTATTGGATGAATAAAAGTCGACCCATATCACCTAAGGTTTGGAATAGATTAATTTCATGGAATTTTGATCATGAAATAATATAATTATTATTAAAACTAATGAAAGTGACAACATGTCACTCTCTTAAATATTATAAGTATATTAATTTTAATTTAGTGATAAACTTCATGAAACTTCGAAAATGAATAGTATCCAGAAAGCTAATAAAATTATATACATAATATGAATTTATTTATAATTTTTAGGGATTAAATAATTTTCATTAAAGGTGACATAATAGTGATGTTGAAATTATTTTATTAAGAGAAATATGAAATATATGGTTTTAAAAATATTAAAATAAATATTATACAAACTATTTAATGTGCTCCAATAATTTTCTAGATAAATATGACATGTTATTAATCTATTAAAGCTTTTAGTTCTAAGATATCTTCTGTATATGTTTTATTTAAATTCAAATAAATTAATAGTGTCAAAATTGACACTATTGTCATTTTATAAAAATAACATATTATAAAATTGTTTAAAAATCAAAAAAATATTTAAAAATTATAAATTTAACTTTATATGGTCTAAAATTTTACAAATTATCCAATTATGGAAAATTAACAACAAATAAGTAATTATTTATAATAATTTAAAATTTATAATGATATTACCACAAATAAAATTAAATTGATAAATAAGGATAAATCAAGTTTATAATGTTTAAAATAAATTACTAACATGTATAAATTTTATTTTTTGATTATATTACAACCCTATCTCATCTAATATTCGGATATGATTCATTTTGGAAGTTTTTAAGTGGGGTTGGGATTTAATATAAACAAATATTTCTTATATTTTTAAAGGTGCCCCACTCCTCCCTTATAAAAGGGAACCTCCTCCCTCTCTTCCTCACACCATTTTGAGCCTTTAATCTCTTCCAAACTCTGCCCATTTCACTTCCCCATTTCCATAGAAACATTATAGAGGTACTGGTCTTCTCAAAAGACCAACCCTAGTGCACTAAGAAGAAGTTTAAAGGAGGTGTGTCGAAGAAGAGGTAATCTCTTTTACCGATTATTTCAAGCATATTTCTTATTCAACTTCTTATTATTTAGTTGTTTCATTATAAAGTAATAACATTAGTATCACTAATATACTGATATGTTAATATAAATATGAAACAACCCCATTTCACCTTCTATCCATCCGACGGAAAACGAAATCACCGCGCGTGCGTACGTACGAAATACCGTCTCCACGTCGTGGTGTAATCTGTTTTTCCAACACCACCTTACTTGGATGGGTATAATGGTGTAAAGAATAACTATACATAGTTATTATAACATCATACTGATTATTATATATTGTATCATCCACTCCAATTCAATTAAATAATTATGGGAACGATATCATCGCTCATGCGTACGTACGGACTGCCGTATCCACGACGCGATGAGATTCATTCTCAATGATTAACCATTCATGAATGATTATAAAGTATATATAATAAGTAATCATGAAATTTATGACATAATAATGATACTGGATTTATGTATATATATATGTATTTCATCCAATTAATTCCATTAAATTCAATAAGGAAACGAAAACAACGTACATGCGTACGTACGGCCTACCGTCTCCATGAACGGTGTATTTATTTCCATTTATCGATCTATTATATATATGTATGTTATGAATATATATTATATAAATCATGTTTTATTTTCTATAATTAAGTAATCATGATCTAAGTAATCATATTAATAATTACAAGTCAAAACATGGACGACAAATGAAACGATTTTACCCAAAACGCTCTTTAACATGGAATTTACAAAAGAACGGGTAATATAAAGTCATAAGTGAACCATATATGATATAATAACAATGAATATGATTCTGTAATAAGTCAATGACATTATTTAAATCATTATACAGGAGTTTCTGAAACGTACAATGCATATCAGACCTAAGGTAAGGGATAATTTTTCCAATCTCGTTTTTATCTGAGATTGTTTATTCGTAAGTATTCAATGGGGTTATATTTTCCATGTCCCTGTTTTCTAAAAATGTCTTCATGTATGTTTAAAGTCCGTTTTACCCATTTTTTAATTTTACCACATGTTATGAAAGGAATCTTATTTTTTTTACCATACGAGGTACTTTTTGACTTTTCCGACAAAAGTACGAGAAAAGTGTTATTTTTAACTTATATGGAATGAATGGATTTTTACGGTTTCATAACGCCTCATTTTCATAAAGCTTCCTCTACAAGTTTTCATGATTATTTTCAACAAAACCCTTTTCTATTAAAAGTGCATGACATTTTTTGAAAAGAAAATGATTTCGAAGAAGAAATGATATTTTCCTCAAGAATTAATTTCAAGTGTTTTATTAAAACCATTTTCCATCTAAGATGACATTATTTCATATGTTTTTGTTTCAAGTATCATGTCTCTATGATTTACATGGTTTCACTTTTCTTATTATGAAATGATATCCATTTCTTTTATATGATTATGGTATGATGTTTATGAAACCCATTTTATTTATTGGTTTATTATGAATGATGTATGTTTATTTTGTGGCACAAGTAAGAATGATTTCATTATGAGATGGGTGGGACCTATATCTCCCTTAAATTCATTGGGTAAAGATTTATATCGCATGAGATAGAATGGCTAGAATGGTAAGTTAATCTGGTTCAGTGTTACAGTACTGAAATGAGGAGTGAACTCGATTCAGAAAGGGGCTTTGTCCACTAAGATGGTCTTGGCAGCAATGCCTTAGCTACTATGGAAATCATATCATGTGCTTAATGGTTTCCACAATTACATGTTTTTTTACCATGCTAATTTATCATGATTAATTTTTCTTCATGATCTATGCCTTACGTACTGCCATGTTTTATGTCATTGCTCAAGATTTTGATGTTTAGATTTTATGCTCATGTTTTTACATTCAAATGCCTAAGGATTGTTTTATGTTATCTATGCTTACCCTTACTGAGCATTTGAGCTCACCCTTTATATGTTTTCTTTTCCCCATGATTTAAAGAAAGGTTTTAGGTAAGAAAACAAAAGGGGAAGATCATTATTGGAGATTTTGAAGATCTTTCACCATGATTAGAAGATTATATTCCGAGTTTCAAACGACACTAACCTATTACGATCCATGTGTGTCTGTTTTTTTTATATATTAAGTATTCTGAAAAAGTAATGTAATGTCCATGTACGTGAAGCTTCGGGTCTCTACACAAATTCCACGGGTTTGTCTACCTGGAACATAAAATCCCACCCTCAGTTTCCAGAAACATTGAGTCTGAACACTGCACACTTTACCCTAAAATTGTAATGTGTCTCAAAAAAGTTGAATATTTTATCGATTCTATCCAGCTATTCCTCTGCCTCTTGAGTTTCGGTCATTCCTTTAAAGGATAGTGTCTTCTCACGCAAGAACTTCCACAATAAATCTCTCTCTCCTCCAACTCCTAGTTGTACCTCAACCACTATGTTCTAAACTTGTGGAATATCTTGATCAATATCATGGACTACTTGTATGATAGTCTTGACGAGATTTAGATCTATATGTGTATTCCCTTGAGGAGCATCATATGTACCCTTTTGGGGAACTCATGGAAGAAGTCTCAGAGGCATAATGTTGCACACCGAAACATAAGAATGATCAAAAATAGAAAAAATCTTACTTCAAACTAGAAAACTCATATGTAAAAAAATGATTAAAAAACAAAACTCAACACTAGAGACACACACCCCAACATCCCATGGAATTTTGTGTTTCTCCATGACAAGAGATGGCCATGCACTTATCGCAACATACCTCTCTAGTTCTAACAATCCTATCTTCTATCTAACATATATCCTAAGACAATGACTCTTGATGGAAGATGTCCTCTGATACTAGATTGTAACGGCCCGACCTGGGTTTCCCTCAAACCCAACACCCGACCAGTTCCGTTACATTCCCGAAGTGCGTTCTCGAGCCCCACGTGCTTGTGGCAAGCACCTAGGCATTAATCAACACAACAAAGGGAATGATTTCTCCCCACATGATATAACACATGACATATATGTACTAAAAAAAGGACGAAAAGAAGATGAAAAATATATATATATATATATATATATTCCATAACTGTAATAAAATAGCCAAAACAGATACAAACCACAGTTGCTAAAAACTCCAAAGGACAAGTCCAGATTCAATGGACCCAAGTGAAAAAGCTACTCTAAAATGTGGCATGGACTAACTAACACCATCTCACCGCTAGTTACCCAAACAGATTAAAAAAACATCACCACCTAAATGTGGTACCTCGCCTTTCCCTTCACTAGATGAAAAAACCAAGGTCTACGCACCACTGAAGAGGTGAATACGGTGTGATCTAACATGCTCAGTAGGATCCCAACTAGGTTTTACATAATAAGCCTCTATATAACAATTAGTTTATTATCTTTCTAAGTAGAAAAGGCATGATAAAAAGTGATGAAATTTTATATAAAACATGGTCAATATTTCCCTCTTTCCATAGTTCTAAAAAAAGTAGGTATATCTATTTTAAAGCACATTTTCCATATCATTTTTCACAATAAGAAATATTCATATCAATAATAACTCAAAAATCCAATGAATAAAAAAAAATAATAGGTATTACAACATCAAGGAAAACTACAGGTCCATACCATAGATTACTCGTACCTTAATAATCAAGTGTACAAACCAGCTCCTAGAATAATGGTCCTGGGAAGAGGAGGAATACCATATGAGTAAACCCCCCAACAATGCTAATATGGGTCCCATAGAACAACAAGCTTAGGAAACAGAGAAAGTCCCCAAGACTAAACTCCTTGATAATCCCAAAACAATAAATGATGTCGGTAAGCTAGAACTTCCACCTATATACCCAAGTTAACCCATGTGTTTTTTTCACAATTCATTTAAATTCTTTGAAAACCATTTTAAAACCATTTAAAATTTCATTTCAATGCTTTGAAAAAATCCCTTTTCCATTTAATCTACTAATAACCAAGGAAAAATATTTTTTTATTGAAAACTCTTTTCAACACACACAAAAAAATCATTCCAATTTTTCATTATGAATTAGTTCGTAAAGAAAAACAACAAGATCCCTTAGCATAGGTTAGATACTGAACCAACCACCTTGAAAATCATGTCGCACTCACCCGTAATGGGATCCACCAACAATGAAAACCCAAAAAAAATAAGTCCCTAGAAACAAATACACATCACATGATTGTTCCAAATATGGGGTTGGTAGAAATGAAGAAGCCTGCATACCTCAGGAAAGAACATTTATCGTGCCATGACTAAAAAAGGAAAGGCCTCTGAAGTGAGATCACACTAAGGATCTAGAAGAAACCAATAATAAACACTATATTTACCCAACCGATCTGAACTCATCACCGAATTTTGATATCATGATCAAATGAAATGAAGAAGTGGGAAGACTACTTACTTGGAGAGATGCACCATAATATCAATGGAGATCCAAAATTGAATGGATCAATCTAGGGGGAGTGTTGTCTCTAGAAAATGCCTAGATGAGACCCTGGGTTCATGGTGAAGGAGTATAGAATGAAATGATAGAGAAAAAACTTCCCTGAACGTGTCATAAAACTAGATTTAGGCCATTTGACAATGTGAAACCCCCATTCACATCATGAAGTCCATGCAAGGTAAGTACACTGAAAAATACATCGCCTCAAATTAAAAATCCATTATTTAAACAATTAATGATGTGAAACCACTTTCCACGGCGGTTACAATTTTGCAGCGTGAATCCCATTTCATAGCTTGTACCCATCAACAATTACATAGCGCGTAACCCAGTTACATAGTGTGAAATCCTTCTTCATCCTGTTGAAAAAGACCGCTAAAGTTGAAATTCCTACAAATCTATAATTTCACCATTATAGGTATCCTCCCAATATAAACGGAGGGAAAACCAAACATGAATTGGATGTTACAATCTTCATATAATATGTATCTTGTAAATTCTTTAAAAGAAATGGTAGTTTAATTAAAAATTAAAAAAATTTATTATCTATCACAAAAAAATTCTCAAAATTCTCAAAAATTCACTAAAATATAAATTTTTACATTTATATTTAAATAATTAATTTTATTCTATCAAAAAAATTTATTAAAAGTGTAAAAAATTAATTCCTTTTTCCCAAAAAATTAAATAAAGACATTTTTTGAGAAAATTGTAATTTCTAAACATATAAAAACCTTACTAAATATTAATGAATTATTATAAATATTATATATATATTTAGATATTATACTTAATATTAAAAACATTTTTATTATTATTCTTATTGGAAAGTTTTATGACTAGATTATGATGATCATATTTAGATTATAATATTAATAAGATATCTTGGTTTGTTAAAACTCGGTGTTACGTCTTAGACACAATATCAAATATATTAATTTTATTAGAAATTAGTATTTTATAAAATATCATGGAGTGACATTCTATCCCCCTAAAAATTAATTTTACCCCATAAAATTCACCACTCTGATAAAAAAAGAGGATATTTATACCTCATCGTATCCTCAGGTTCCAACATATCTTTTTCAAATTAGTGGTTTCAACACAAACCATTAACCAGGTGAGTGGACTTGTTTCATAACACTTTCTGTATATGATTTAGAATCGCTAATTAATTCTCCACATAATAAATATCTTTCTCTAGTTTTATAATATCTACGTTTATCACATGTGAATAGTCATGTATATACTTTCTTAAGAGAGAAACGTGGTATATATCATGATCTTGAGAGATGTTAAACGGAAACACCAAGTTATAAGAAACCATCCATAGTCGATCAAGAATATCAAAAATTTCAATATAAATATGACTTATCTTTGTTTCTTCTGTAATCCCAAAATATTGTTCCATGGAGAAACTCATAAAAATAGAATGTCACCAACTTCAAATTCTAGATCACACAGACGATTGCTAGCATAATCTCTCTATCAACAGTGTGATCCCTTTATGTTCAAATGAATAGATCTAACCTTTTTTTAAATTTATTTATGTAGATCAAGTCCTAATAGCTTCCTTTATCTAACTTTAGTCTAGAACATTAGATATTTACATCTCCTTCCATTGAGAGAATCATAAGGTGTCATCTAAATTCTAAATTTAAAGCTATTATTATTGGAAAATGTGACTAGAAGAAGGTATTGATCCAAAAAACCTTTAAAATCTATAAAAAGATATCTCAAAAAATCATTCAAGGTTTGAATTTTTCTCTCAGACCGACTATCTAATGGAGTATGATACATTTTTTTGAAATACAACTCTATATCAAGGAATTGTTGAATACATCAACATAACATCATAGTAAACCTAAAATCCTGACCAGATACAATAGAATGTGGTACTCTATGAATCCTTACAACTTTTTTATTGTATATAATGAAAATATGATCTATATAGAAATATTTTATGATAAAAATAATGTGTTTTTAAATTTTAAGGATATTGATTAAAACCCATATATAATGGTTCCCTTTAGACATTTTAGGGAGACAATGAAAAAATAGATGGATATGTTTTCCAATTTCCATTTTTTTATGGGTAATGGATATAATATCCACATATAATTTTTTTCTCATAGAATTTACTTTTTGATATACCAAAAACCAAGATACATGTTATGAAATATCTCTCTTCTTTACATCCAACCATAAATACTCATTAAAATCTCTATACATATTTGTACTTCTAAGATGAATAATGAACATATAATTATAAACATATTCCAATATATTCATTAAATATGCTATATATAAGCAATCATGATAATCCTAAATCTTATCCTTCCCTCACAATCATGGTTAAATCAAGAATATTTCTCATCTTGTTTTAAATATCTACCTACACTTTCATTTCCTATTTAATATCCACTTTGTTAGATGATTGAACATTTATTTGAGAAAGATAATATTTATCCCATTCTGTCAATATTTCAAGATAAGCCCCATAAAAATTCATAAATATTGAATCTTTTTATATGAATATATAATTATAATTGTTATATTCATCATATATATCACATCTTTCTCTATAAAAATAAGGCCTCTATATCTTTAATGAAAATAATTATAACAACTAACTCGAAATCATGTGATGGATAATTTTTCTCATGAACATTCAATTATCTTGAGAAAGAATCTAGAATCATATCATTCTATATGACAATATATACCAATACCTAAATTGATGCATCACTATAGATTACAAACCATTTTCTACTATAGACTAATGTACGAAAAGGTGAAATCACTAATACTCGCTCCAATTTCTTGATATTTTCCTCACAATTATAAATCTAGAGAAACTTGGGTCCTTTACAACAAATCTCTATGAGTGCATTAGATACTCGTAAGAAAGTCTCCACAAACCATCAATAATATCAATAAAAACCATGAAAACATCATATTTCACACATCATGGTTGGTCAAGGACAATGTTCAATAGAACTTTTCTTTGATGGATCCACTAAAACACACTCTATTTAGATTATATTACCCAAAAAAGAAACATTTTGTATCGAAAATTCATACTTTGTAAATTTATCATATAGTTTCTCATTCCTTAGGGTATTCAATATATTTCTCAATTTATCATCATGGTCTTATTTTCTCATAGAACATATAAAAATATCATCTATAAAAACTACCAAAAATTGATGGAGATAATCTATAAATACTCAATTAATTAATTCATTGAATATTGTGGGGGGATTAGTAAGACCAAATGACATCACAATATACTCATAATGTCCATATATTTTATGAAATGTTGTATTCTGTATATCATTTTTATTTACCCTCTATTGATTATATATAGAATGAAGATAAATCATGTAAAAGTATTTAACTCCACACATTTTATCAAACAAGTCATATATACAGGGTAGATGATACTATTTAATGACAGTTACCTTGTTATGTTCCCAATACTAAATGAACATATGCATTGAGAAACCATTCTTCTTAATAAATTGAATAGGTGTACCCTATAGTGATTCACTGTGGTGTATAAATCCTTTATCAATATTCTATTTCAGATACTTATTCAATTATTGAAAAAATGGTTTATTTCAATATAGAGTCCTTGAAATGGGTGCAACACTAGGAATGAGTTCTATTGAGAACTCAACTTCACAACTTGGTGGAAGATTATGAAACTCTTCTATAATGTCATTTGAAACTCCCTAAATATAGGAATGTATTTTATTTCTTGTTTCCCCCATACATCTGAGATAAATATCCTTTATACATAGTAATTAAGACACACAAGTTGAATGTTATTCCCATTGGATGTTTTTATTCATCCCAACACAGAAAAATGAGCATGGGTTCATTAGTAATATTTAACGTCACTTACCTTACTTTGAAATTTATATGAAATTCATATAATGAATGAAAATACATTCCTTGAATCCAATATAAATAAAATAAATGAAAAGTTACAAAATTTATAGGAAGAAAATTCCCACAAAATACAATCAAATAGGAACTACAAACTTGTGATGCGACTATCATAGCATTAGAAGTTTTTACCACTAACTCAACATCTAGTCATTGAAATAGTAACTAAATATCACTTTCAAATTCTAATAAATTAAATAATAGTTTGATCTATAATAAAACAAGACATCACCCATAATATAGTGGATGATTAGTGTACCTTTCAACACATCATTCTTGTAACCCACTTCGGTAGTCATGATCACATAAGATTTCCATTTCCTTTTTTGGATTAGGATTCACAGAATGATGATCATAAAAAACCATAAAATTCATACACTGGATAAAATAATACCCATACTCATTTCAATTGAATCAAAAAATAGTGTTTGGTGCATTAGTTTGCATCCTCTTCCCCTCCATTGCATTAACCGACACATTCTTCAAGTTTTGACATTCATAGGCTTTATGACTCACCATTACACATTTAAGGCACCTCCCAGTTCCATTAAAACAGTTCCATTGATGTTTCTATCCAAATTTATGGAATGTATATGGATGTAATTTATTTACACCATCTTATATATTCTAGTTTTCATGTGAATAAATCTTCATTTTATTATCAAAACAATGGGAATAATGGGAATATCAAATTTCCATTACCATATTGAATACACATTAGAAAATTTATTCAAAGGTACTAAATTCTCTTATGGATAATTCCATTCAGAGACTCAGTTTTGTTCCACAATTGAATCGATCAATTTTTATTTCAGTGAACATGATGAAATGATAGAAATACTTTGATAGCCTTCTAAAATTACCTCATATGTACCAATAGATTCATCACAATTTTTTTAAGTTGCTGGAATTCCATCACTATTTTTGTATACAAAATATGAGGTAATTCCTTAATGATAATTATAATCTCAAACTCATTCCATTTCATAGAGTCAATTTCAATATCATTCCTTTTATTCTTAATAAGGTTCCACCATTGATCCAATTCACCTTCTAAATTATAATAAACTAGGAAAAAAATTTCATTTTCATAGAACTGGAGAAAAACATATTATTAATGATTTGGATATATCACTAAACCACTACTATATAAAAAACACTAAAAGAGGGTGTTTGTTGTGTCATGAAGGATTAAACAGAACATTGTTCCCTCCTTTGTTCATTTAAAATCTCAACATGGTTAATGAATAGAGAAAACTATGAATTCATGAAAAAAAATTTCGCATACCATATCTATTATAATTTGTTTCATTTTTTGGAAAATCTTTTCATTTTTCATCACATTCATCATTAGCATGGGTCATTTCTGTTGTAGTCATTGACTGTAACCAAAGTTCATATTGTGAGAGACACTAATCATAGTAGGAAAACATAGAGTCATGATGATTTATTTATAGGTTTTTTAAATCATGAAAAATTATTTTAATTATATGAAACCTTAGGTTTAACCTTGGTCATCCATGATCATCATATATTCAAATCCATCATAATGGGTTGTAAAGAAAAAATAAATTCACCAAAGAATATCTCTTAGAAATCTCAAACCTGGTGCACTGTATGGTCTATTTTCATGTACTAGGTAACACTTGAGTCTATCCCCCCACAAATTTTTCATAGTTAATACCCCTAGTTACATTTATTATAGAAACATTTAAACTTCAAGTATCAATACAATGATGTATTTCTAAGAAAACCAAACTCCTTTATTTACTATAAATTATGACATTCTCTAATACTTAGGATTATCATAAGGTTTCTCACTAAAGATTTATCATCCAAGTTTCCAATGGATAACTAATACGTTTCTCTGATTCCAACTATAATGACCCAATATTTTCATGCATAAATATCACATCATTTAATATAAATATTAAATACATTTAAAAAATACACAACTGAGGACCACAATGGTATAGTTTCCTTAGATACTATAAACACAATCTTCTAATTTAATAAAATATATTCAACATATTCCCTAAATATATTCCCCGTTTTCACTCTTCATAGATATTATCTACTTATAATATTTATTCATAACGAAGGGTAACGAAACATAAGAATGGGTGAAATTAAACGTCCAGTAAGTGTAATCATGGATGATTTCATTATACGATCATACGATTGAATAAAATAGGAATAAGGTTTTGAGACCATGAAAAAAACTTACAAATTTCATACCCAACCAATAAAATATCATAAACCTAAGTCATTATATATAGAATTATCATTTCAAAATGAACGATTCATTAGAGTGTGAAATAATTATAATTCAAGAACCACAAGCTCATGTACTAAAATTATAGAACCATCCTAGGTATATAAACTATTTAATTTTTTATATTTAACTACAAAGTCAATCCAACATAATAGATCATGCCTCATCACATGTTTCCCACTATGGATCAATCCCATCAGCTAGTTTCCCATTATAGATCAATCTAATCAGC
This sequence comes from Viscum album, assembly GCA_963277665.1. NCBI lineage: Eukaryota > Viridiplantae > Streptophyta > Magnoliopsida > Santalales > Viscaceae > Viscum > Viscum album. Next base: position 2,107,012,231 of record OY728152.1, read on the forward strand.
ATGTTTACCATTAGTATCTAAAGAGATAAAAATATTTGCCCAAGGAATTGGAGGTAGATATAGGTACCACCCATCCATGGATAAAATGTAACCAACATCCTTGGTTATAATGTCACCACATTCATATAATTGAAACTATATATATGTTTTTCACAATATCATAAAGCATTCGTCATATGATAACCTAGAAAAAGAAATGGGTTTCATAAACACTTCCTCTTAGCATAACCCATTAAAATGAAATTTATATCATAAAAATATTATAATCATAAACCTAAACCATACAAATACATAATAATGATGGTATTATTGGGGTATATCCCTTGTAAAACATAAGAAACACCAATTGTTTCTTAATTGATGAATAAAAATTCTATAAAAAGAACACTAACACATTATTGATAAAAATATCCTTTCAATTTTTAATAACAAATTTAAAATATTAAAATTTAAAAAAAATTAAGGAAAAAAATTTCATTGAAAATAACAAAGAAAATTTGTTATTTCGAATTCAAATAATTGACTGTTCATGACTATGTAAAATTCCGTTCATGTTGTACATGTTAAAACATTGATCCCTTTTACAATTTTGGTAAAAATTCAAAAGATCCTTGATTAGAAAATGAAAATAATATTTCTTTTAATTTTTGTTGTAAAAATTTAAACATAGGTAAAAATATAAATAAATATTCATTTAAGGATAAGAAATAATTTCCTAAAAACATATTTAGAAAACATATAATGGAAGAAAAAGAATTTTTGACCATAGAGAGTGATAAATCCAATTTTTTAAAACATATTTTTGATATCTTGAGTACATAAATATGGTAAAATGAATATAAAAAATATATTATCAAGAAATAAAAATACTATATGAAAATATATGATTTTCTTGATATGTATATCATAATATTTCATCATCAAAAGAATAATCATAAACAATCCCATTAATCAATATGTTGACATAAAACCCTTACCAGTTTGGTATATTTAGAATAATAATACACTTGAAATATATAATGTTTTATTGATATTTAAATCCCAATAAATTTCATAATAAGACTATTTTTTTTCTTGTGTAGTATATACACCATAAAAAGAAACAAGTGATGAATATGACATTTTTCTCAAAGAGATAAAAGTGAGATGAAAATATTTTATCTTCAGTATCAAATTCGTTTTTACATGATCAAACCTCTTATATAATAAATATATTTTCATTAAAAACCTATTAAATAACCATACTAATATATATAAAACCATATATGACTCATTTAAAAAAATTATTATCTGTTTTTTAAAATTTCCTTTTAAAAATAACATTTTTGGGTAATAATTGCTTCATTTTCCATGTATGTTTTGGTTTGTTATTTTCCTTCATTTTAAATTTAACATGGTTAAATAATATCCATAATTTTAATCATGAAATAAATAAAAATTATATTTATTGTGTATTTATTTCTATTAATCCTTTAAATCTAGAGATAGAAAATCCATTACACTGTTTGTGAAGATGGTATGCCGTAAATATGCAAGAATGTTGTTTCCATTTTATCGATTCATGAAACAAAATAAAGGTGACAATATATTACCTTTTTAGAAAAAAAATTAAGTTATTTATATACCATTTTTAATTAAAACTATTATTATTACCTTCTATGTAATGTGTATGTGAAGAACGAATCACATTGGTTCTCGAGGCGACAGTCCGCCGTTCAAACGAGTGACATTATCATATTTCCACTTGATATAATATGTGATAGATATAGGTTATTACAACAAGATAATTACTTCTATGTATAAGTTAGATAATATTGTTATTATATTTTAATTATTTGGTCAATAATGAAGGTGGAATAAGGATAATTAAAATTAAAGAGTTTAGTGAAGATAATTACCTTTTCTTAGAAAAACCTCATTTGGGTATATTATTAAGGACCCAAGTATTGGTATATTTTGAATAACATAACATATTGACCATGTAAAAGTATTTTGGGGAGACATTTTGGTATGGTTTTATCTTGAAAAATATCTTATGAGGTGTAAATAAGTGAGGGGAGGATGTCCCATTTTAGAATTATGGAGTTTTATTTTTGTAAATACCCAAAATTATTCAATATTGGGAAGTCAATCTCATTAAAGATGCATAAACATTTGATACATAAAAGAGTAAATAGATTATATACTCATGAAATACCTCTAACTTAAAATAATTAACATGTTTTAAATATGTTTTCCCTTAATCTCTATATTTACTCACTACTACCATTTTATTTTTCAGTATCGTAACTAGTCTCTTTTTATTTACCTAAGTAATTTATCCATTATTAGTAAAACTAAAATGAGGCTTATTAGGTAATATGGATAAAAAAATTCTAAATATTAAATCTAGTTTACTAAATAAAGACTATGTGTGTAGAAAATAAATTTTAACCCTTGTGTATGTAACATAAAAATACTTATTTTAACCTTAACGATAATTATTATTTTTTATTTTTACTAGTCATTATGACCAAAATTGTAATGACCCAAAATTCTATCAATAAAATTTACCTTCTTATGTTCATTTTATATGGTATTAATCATATAAAACCACCTATAGAATATAATAAAATCTTCATAAATGAAGAATAAAAGAAATAAGATATACTTAAAGATGTTAAGTTGCCCATACCGATGAAATGGTAACATACCCTTAGGAATAGTAATATGACCCTTATGAATAGTAAATCAGCGAAATGAATAGTAACCTAACCCATGAATGTATAATTAAAATGTAGGCATCTCATAAGTAAAAGTATGATAAAATTATACCATAGTAAAAGTAAGAGAATATTTTAAAAATTAATATTTAAGTGTTGGTATTCTTATAAATAAAAAATATTTAATTACAATTTTATAATTAATAAAATCATTTAAAATATTTTTTTTTTCATAAAATTGATTTATAAATCAATATTTTATTTTCATACGATTTTATTATAATTTTATGAGACCTTAGTTTATTTTTGAAAGTGTTATAAAATAATTTTAAAATATAAAATATGCATTTTTCAAGTAAATACTAATTTTATTCAAAAATTAAATTTCACATATTTAGAAAATTATTTTTATAAAATAGAGTCCATTTTTAATTATACACATCAAAAAATGGTTATGGTGAATTTTTTTAATTTTTTTTAAAATACTTGACTTTTTGGTGAATAGTAAAATACATTAATTTATTGTATAAATACATTGAAAGATAATTAAACTATTATGTGATTAATTTATAATGTAAGAAATATAAAATAGGACCATTATTCATTATTTTAATACATTTTATGATAATTATCAATCTATTTATATTCTTGAGCCAAAATAATAAAAAAATGAATAAAATATTCAAAAATCGCCCATCTCCCCCACTCTCAAAACCACCCTCACCCCCTCTTCTCTTCACTCCTATAATCCAAAACTCTTGTCAATGTTATACCCAAATAATATTACCTGGTATCTCCCAACATCTATGAGATCCTGCTCTTTCCAAAAGACCAAAACCCCTTCTATTAAGGAGGTTCTCAAGGAGGAGTATTCAATATGAAAAATCCTTTTCCGTTTCCTTTAGTTTCTCTCCAAGTTCATTATTTTATTATTCTATACTCATATACTCTATCAAAATTATTGATAACACTATTATATTTTATGAACTATAATTATATCATATTAATGGAATAATCATAATTAATCTCCCTGCTCTCTTTTTTCTATTTTATTTTAAAAATGAAATCATTATCTGGGAGGTGACGATTTACATTTTCATAGAAGAAGAATTTTCATTCTTTAATTTATCCTTAAAGGATGGTCATGGAACAATTTTAATGGTTGAAAAAGATCATAAAATATATTTTATGTTCGATTTAATTTTCTAGAACCAGTATATATACAAAATACTAATTCATACATCAAAACTAGTTTGAGATGATCAAAATACCGCAATAATAATCTAAATAATTATCAATAATGTTTTGTCTAGTAACTCATCTTCATACCATATATGAAAATGAATTATATGAAAATTTCAATTTTTTTTATTTTCATGAGTATCTTATAAATTAAATTCTTGAAAATTATATCCATTCCACATGAACTTTCATACTCATATACAAGTATACTGATCATGAAAAACAAAGAAATGAACACTCTTGAGTGATAAATTTGTATCTTATAACTTAGAAAAATTCCATAAATGAACATAATAAAATTATAATAAATAAAATAATTATATAAAATATTCATAATTAATTAATTGATGTATTTAATTTAATTATACAAGATATTAAGGTCAGGTTCAGAATATATTCGAACATTAGTTGAGGGTTTTCTACCTAAATATTCATTTTATTTCAGGTTACTCTTCTTTCTATCCTTACCACAATGAAATTCTTAATTATTTTCTTCACTCCTAAAATATTATGTGTGAATTTTTAAAATATAGTACCAATCATATTCTATCTTTATTTTATAGGGAGTTAAATGTTTTAAAAGGATCTTTCTCAAATTCATCCTAATAAACAACCCTAATATGAGGGAACCTCTCGAATTCCGTCCTATTTTCATGATAACTCTATAGTATGTTTTAATAAAACATTATTTTTACAAAATCACTCATTTTATGACGAAAAAATATCTTAGTTCACTATTGGGATTATAAAAAAAATTAAAAAAATAACTCTTGTTTGCAAAGTAAAAGAGTATTTCTCTTTAGAATTACTCGATGATTTTATAAGAATATGTTCATCTATTTCAACAGTCTTAGTGATTATTATGTTTAATTGTGATTAATATATTTTATATCATCTACCATATCATATTTATTAGTTTATAATTAGTTTTACTATGGATGTGTTATCTTGATTCCATTCACCATATTACTCCAAATGGTTTGTGTTTATGTTTAATGACCCAAAAATGTTATTTACATTTCATATGTTAGTTTAAATATGAATTTATATATTGATTGTGTTTCTAATCATTCATATAAAGAATACATTGTACTTATTAAGTGTTGGGAGGGACCCTCTATAAACCCTCACTACATCGATAGTTATAATGAGATAAACTACTTTGGGTTTTTTACCTGTTTATGTATGGTCTTAGCATGAGGCCTTGACAGTATGTTTATGGAATCCTGCATTATGAATAACCGCATTATTAAACTTGAAATATATAGTCCCTATTATTATTTTACTAGAATAATATCCACGGTTTTGTTTTATTATGTCATTATTTATTCACCTTTTATTCCTACTATATTATTCCCAAGATTGTGTTTTAATGGTTAATGTACTTTTAAATATTCACCATGCTTTATTACTTATGCTTACTCTATATTACATACCCTTACTGAGAATCTGAGATCACTAATTTCTTATGTTTTATTTTTCCCTTAGATTTTAAGAAGTATATTATGAATGACTTGATTAGATAGTCTAGGTGTTATGGATGTTTACAATGGAATTTACATATTTTATTTCTTTTCAATTTGTAATGTTGAACTTATGTATGTATATTGTTTTCCAATGCTACTAAACTATTCGTTTCTTCTAGATACGAATTCCTTATTTATTTTATAATGTAATAAAATAAGGCACTAGCTCTGTTCAATTGGGATCATTTCCTTACAGTTATTATTTGAGTATGTTTAAAATAATCCTTAGAAAGTATATTTAGAAAATGTAGATTAGTGAAAAAACCCTAATATAGAATGTTCAGATAAACATAAAATAAAATCCTAGAATTATTGTATGGTATATATTACGTGGATCTTTCTATAAATACATCACTGTATAGATACTACAAGTGGATCTTTTGCTAACACAAATTTACAAAGGAATAAAAACTCAAACAAGGTGTTCTGAGCCGGACTCAGGTTAACTAGGTAGTCATCAATGGGCCTTAATGCACACCTGGTTTGACAATTCTAGGGGATATGCTTAGGATATTTCATAGTTGATTTAAAAACGATTATGAAGTATTTAATTGTAAATATGTCCCCAAAAAATCATGTTTATGATTATGAGATTAAATATGTATATTATTTCAATTTACATTAAGTATTTTACTAGTTCAACATTATACATACTGTTTCATAACCTAATTTAGGTTATTTCATGATTTTGAAATGTCACCTTGTGGAAAGGAATGGAAACCGCGTTAACACACATATCCCATGCAGGGATTTTCCTCCTATGCAAGATAATGATGTTCATTCTAGAACTACGACTAATTCTAGGAAACTTATAACTATATTGGGACAGCTGACTCTGGTTATGAAAAATAACCTTACCCATATGGAGCATCTTGAACCCCAATATGAAGGAGAAATGTTAGTCTACTTTATGTGACAACATCCTCAATTGATTAATGGGACTATAATCCCATTTGTAGTGGAGTTGTGGATAAGTCCATTAAAGAAGATATTTTTCACCATGGGATATAACGAAATGGAGAAGGTTGTTATAGCAATTTATCATCTTTCGGGAGATCTAGATAAATGGTGATCATCGATTAAAAACATGAAGAACGATGAGGAAATATAAAATAAGGAATGGAGTTAATTTAAATAACTTTTCTTAGAAAAATACTTTCCATGTAAACAATGAGAAGACATGGAAAGTTAGTTTCTATGTTTGAGGAAAAAAGGGGTTAAAAATGTTTCAAATTATGAAGTTAACTTCACAGGGTTATTAAAAAATGCTTCTGACTACATACGTAATGCAAGGAGTAATATTGATCAATTATTTAATGGTTTAAAGCCATTCCTCATCTGGGTACTAGTCTTCCAAAAGTTCTCATCATATGATGGTATAGTTTCATTTTCTATCAAGACAAAAAAAGAATTTTATAATCGATATAACATCAAAGTAAAGATACAGAATAATATAGACACTAAAAAATATGAAAAAATAAATAAGAAAATAGGGAAGAAGGTAAGAGTTTACTTTCCACCTTGTAGTAGTTTTTGGAAGAAACACCCTATTAATTTCATAAATGGAATGGGTGTTTCCTACAAATTTGGAGAAAAAAGGGAAACAAAGAATCTTCTAATGTTTAATGCTATAATTTTAAAGAGATGAGACATTATGAACATGAATTTATTAAGTGTTAGGGAAAAATTCCCCAAATAATTCCAAGGGAGAAAGGCCAAGCTTATGCGGTCATAAATAAAGAGTTTGAAGTTCTAAACGATGCGGTTTTAGGAACTTTAATCATTTCTTTAATCTTAGAATATGATTTATTTTATTCTACATCATCAAATTCAATCATGTATACCTAGTTTCCAAGGAAAATTAGACATTTCCAATTTTATTTAATAATAGATTTTTTAGTCAAAACTATTAAGAGAAGTATCATTATAACAAAGATTTTTGAATTAGTCCCTATTATGACAAATAAACATGAGTTAGTTGTTGACCTTATTATATTACCCATTATTGAACTTTATTTAATTATCAATATTAATTTTCATTCAAATTATGATGCGAATATCTATTTAAAGAAGAAGAGAGTTATAATTTTTAAGAATGATGGAGAGTCCCTTATCTTTTGAGAAGAAACCTCACCATCTGATTCTTATCTAGATCCACCCCTAGTATCTCTACTGAATTCAATTCTTAGGTTGGAATAGGATGAAATGTCTGTAACGAGCCAAAATTTTGAATAATATTTTGTTTCCTGAATTTGTTTGTTATTTTATTTAGTACTCAAAAGAACTATATCCTTTTTTAATAAAGTGAGTATAATTGAAATGATACATTTTGGTTTCAATCGTTGTATAACAATTATTTAATTATGATAGTTGGTCCATATTACCGTTGGAAACTAAACTCTTAATGTTATGACTATTTTTTATAAATAAAAATGACCATGGTTAATTAATACATAAAGAAGAGTTTCGATGACTTCAACCAGTTGACTCGGACCGTTTGAAGCCCATATGTCAGATATTTGGAAGTAGGTAGCATCACTGGTATCTTCTCTGGACCAAGCCCTAGTTGAGCTTCAACATTTTATGCTTGAATGTAATTTCCTTCGGGATAAGTTGAAGCTGAAAGAAATAACCACTCAGGCAATGTTTTCTGAGCCGCCCCTAAATTATATCACCACTGCACATCTTACTCTTAGGTCTTATGTATGTGTTATAAGGGGATATCTAACAAGACCTTAGTTACTTTGTGTAATACCTTTTTATAAATAAAATTGTTATTTCTTATTAAGGAAAAATAACCATCATATTTTAATTTAAAATGTCAAAATTATTATAAGATGAATTTTTAGTTTTTTCTATGATGTTTCATATTATTGAAAAATACTGAAAAAATAGTAATTTAATATCATGACCCATCCTCGGGGCCCATTCCATGACTACCCCAAGCCCGCCTTCCATAGGCCAGGGGCTGGCGACTTGCACCAAAGGTGTAAATCCCGATAAGAGGGAAGGCATTGCCTTTATATAAGAAAAGAATCACAACAGAGTACGCAAGATAAAGTAAACACTAAGTAAATAGAGTACAAAAGTAAATTCTGGAAAGTAAATGGGCTAGTATACAAACCCAACTAAAAGTACAGTACAACTAAGAAATGTAAAGTACAACAGCTGTAAAGTAAAGTAGTAACCACTGTGACGTCCTCCGGAAACTCCACCTAAAGGGTTGGTACATATGGTCTCCTCAGCTCCTCGAATCTGTTTGTCCGCTCCGTGTACGTCCCACATGATAGTCCACCTCCGGGTACCATCCCACTCCACAAGCCTCAACCACGGTCAGTGATGTCCATCGTCTGCACCCAACACAACGTAGTGCGGGCATAGCCCGTGCAGGGGAGAGTATACGATACTTAGTAGGGACCCCGAGACCCCCGAACGTCTCCCCGAATCCACAAAGGATAAACCATAAAGGAAATATACAAACACGGAGTATCAACCAAATCTACTTAGGTATATTCCCATTCATATGCCTAAGTCATCAATTCCAGTTTGACTCCAACTCAAGAGTCCAAGAACAACCCAGTCCACACAGGAAAGCAAAACCCAGTCCACACAGGAAAGCACAACACAATCCACACAGGAAAGTATGTCAATAACACTGATGATAATGATTGAAAGACAAGACTCATCTCACACAGGTATACTACTCACGAAGAGGGGTGGAGATGATTGGATGTAATCTCTAAATCATCCTCTCGGCTGAACCCACGTAGGATCCAAGTATAGAAGTCGTCGCTACCGAACCCACGTAGGATCCAAATACAGTAACCATCACTATCAAACCCACGTAGGATCCAAGTACATTCGACATTGCTGCCGAACCCACGGAGGATCCAAGTATAGTCATCCTCGCTACCGAACCCACGTAGGATCCAAGTAAAATCATCCTTGCTGCCGAACCCATGTAGGATCCAAGTACAGTCTTCATCGTCGTCACGGTCGCAGCCAGCTCTAGGGTTCCCGCACACAGCACGATCGACTCTGGGAGGGTCCGCTCCACGAGACAAGGGGTCGATACATCAACTGTCATGAAGTCCAGAGTTGATTTATCACAAAGTTCCGTATCGTCAATAGGAACTCAATGCGACAGATGGAGCGTCAATCGGACGCCCGGTCTGAGAGTTATTAGCTTTTTCGTTCCAGGGGCCCGGTTGGTTTTTAAACTAAACCAACCCAACCATACTCTAGCTGCATCCATACCTTGAGTGGATTAATCCAAAAGAACCATCTCACTAAGAGTAATTCAACGTAATTGACAGCACGTTTTTCGGACACCCGATCGTTAAGTTATAATTGTTTCCGCTCCGAGGGCCCGGTTGGTTTCGGGTTCGAACCAACCCAGCCATAACCAATCATGGCCAAAACATTGAGTGTAATATACTGAAACGATCGTCTCGATCCAAGGATCCCTATGCAACTAAAATTGCATCGATCAGACGTCCATAGCCCAAGATATGGGTGTTCGAACGAACTTGGTCCGAAAGTAGGGGGTCTAGGCCCGATCTGACCCGGCCCAATACCCCCTGGGTCGGTCCGAACTGGGTCGACCCGACCCGGGTCCGGGTCTGACCTGATGGGATGAGGACCAGCTCAAAAACTGGTCGTGGCTCGGCTATCGACCGAGCGGGGTGCGAATGGGGCACAATCCCCTTTGTTTCAGAAACGGCGGCCCCCTGGTGGGGTCCGCCCTAGGCAGGTCAGTGGGGTTACTCACCCCCCATGTTTCGGGTAACGGCCGGCCATTAAGGTCGGCCGGTTGTGATCTGTTGTGGGACCCACGCGGGTCCCGCATCTTGGAGCACCGGCGGCTGGCCGAGCCCAGCCGCCCCTGCTGCAGACCGCCGCGGCCATAGGCCACGCCTCTTGTTCGACCGGTGCGGCACGATGGCGTCTCACCCCTCCACCGTGGACTGCTCCTGGCCCGACCTCCTTCGGCCTCAACGGCGTGGCGCGACGGAGCCGCGCACCATCACCGCGGCCCACTCCGGCCGCGGTCCTCTTCGTTCCCGCAGAGTGCAACGGCACCGTGCTGCCTTCGCCACAATCATCAACGAAGTTCAACAAAAAGGGGAGGAGGATCGGCCGTGTTTGTGCGGTCTGATCTCCTCCCATTACGTCGATAACATTCGGCCAAGGTAAACGAGATACTTCAACGAAAAACAAAGCATAATATTAATTCATTAAAATTGAACTTAACCACTACCTCAGAAAATGATGATGAACGTCAGTGTCACAGTTGATGGCGTCACGTGGTGAGGTTTCGTAGACGTTGACGGAGAGCGTCTAAGGAGGAAGCGGCGCCTCCTATTTTTATCACAGAGAGAAGAGAACAAAGCATGACGTTGTTGGTGAATTCCCGTATCGTTGTTTCCTTAATTTCCATGGAAGAGGAAAAAGAAGAAGAATCTGGGGTCGCCGAGTCGCTGTTCTTCGTCGGAGTCTTGGAATTATTTAACAAATGAGATGAAGTTCTTCAAGTCTCAAGAGCTCTCTTCCCTTTCTCTCAGCACAACAAGCACACCAAACAAAATAAAATAAGGCTTCTCCTTATTTTATTAATCCATGCCATGCATTTCAAATTACAAAATTCAAATCCAATTCAATTAATTAATTAAACCATGAGTTGTCTAATTAATTAAGTGATATGTTGGCAAGTTTAATGAGGTAGAGAGAGAGGAGAGGAAGAGGATAGGTTTCACAAGATAGGATGAGTTACAAAATTTAAGAGGGGGTTTAGATAATTTTTATGGACTGTGAAGGGGTGTGGTTCATGTGGGCCCCACCTCACCAATATCCTCACATTCGTAGTTAGGGACTTGTGGGTCCCACCCCAACTACCCCATGATGGATATATCCACTTGGATAAAGAATAAAAATTGTTCCACAATTTTTATTCAATTGTTTATTAATCCATAATTTTTATCAACTACTCCCGAGCAAACACATCTTTGGTAAAGGTCCTCTTAAGCAATTACCAACGCTGCGGTTTCATCGGTGCCCTCAGATTTCCATTCCGAGCACCAGTTCAAAAGATAGAAAAACCCACTTGTTCGTTCACTGAACCTACTCGAGCTAAACTTCGGAAATTTATTCCAGGCACACCGGGCCTCAGAATCAGGTGCCGTCATGAACTGCGTACTCGTAAAATCCAAAAGAATTTAAAAAAAAATTCATTCAAATTTAAGAGTATTAAAATTTAAAATATTTTTTATAATTTAAATAATAGATATTATGAGTTGGTTTTCAAAAAATAGATATATACGATTGTGATTAGTAAGAAATTTATAGTCAGATAAGATAAACCTGATTTTTGATGAATAGTAAATTAAAAATTGTAATATTAACCTTATGAATAGTAATATGGCCAATGGAATAGTAACATCACTTAAGTATAAATATAATTTGTCCATTTGGAATGGTAATGTGATATAATAGCATAATTAAATAAGTGTTTCAAAAACTATTAGTTATGTATTAGTATTTTTTTAGGTAAATAATTTTTTTACTTGAAAATTTAATTTCCTATATTTAAAAAATTATTTTCCTAAAATGGAGTACATTTTTCAATTCATATCATTGATATAATTTTAGGGTGAATTTATGAGATTTTTAGAAATTGTTTTGTTTTTTCAGTGAATATTCAAAATACAGTTTTTGAGTTTTCAGTGTGTTTTACGAAATCAGTATTCTATAATATGTAATTTAATGTTCTAGTCAAATAATTTTGATTAAAATATTATAATTGGTTTCCAAGGTGGTGAGAACTATGGGAAAGCACATGGTTTTGCAAATTCCACTAATGAGTTTCCCTTGGAAATTAATAAAATATTCCTTCACTTTTGTTACAAATACCAAACCATTCCTTCATTAATTTCATTAAAAATTACTCCTTAATGAATATATTATATTTTTACCTCGTAATGAGCCCTCCCAAGGTTCCTTAAATACCCCAAGGATCCAACCTTTGTGTTCTTGAAGTTACTCTTCAATGTAAGGGAACCTCCGACCCTCCTCTTTTAGTCATGGACTCTTTTGGGTTATGCCTTTTAAATTTCGATTTTTTTATGTTTGGGTATGTTCTTATATATACTTATTATTGTCCATTTTATGTCCAAATTATTATAGAGCATATTCACTCTCATCAAATGATTTTCTGAATTTTTATTTGACGTCGTTAGGCAGCCAAATTTTCAAAAGAGAAATCTCGACTTCGCATTTCCATTTATGTTCTCTTTATGTAATGTGTCTTTACAATTTCCATATCAGGTTCTTATTTACACTATTTTCTATACATATACTGTATTAAAAGTCTTTTATTAATGTTATAACCTTGTCCCCTATCTTTTTAATGTTTTCAAAATCCATGTTTCAAAACACCATGTTTTTTATATGAAACCCATTTCTTTTTAAAATGAAAAAATGAACTTTTTTAAAGAACTTTTAAAACACCATGTTTTTTATATGAAACACATTTTTTTATTCTATTTATGTTATTTATGAAATTTTTCATTGTTATATATGAGGATCATATTAAAATAAAGAAATTTTAAGGGTTCTCTATGATAGGACTTCAATTCATTGTGAAAAGAAATTAATCTCTATAGATAACATGTTTTATGATACCTTAGTGAATAACCTTGGTAATTTTTATGACACCTTGGGGATATACCTTGGTGATATGTTTTTGAATGTCTAAATTAGATATTATAGATACATTCTCAAGTTATAATTTATGTTCTTTTATTATGATATACCCTTCTTTCCATTTCCCACGTCTTTATGTATTTCATCAAGTTCTTATTGATATCAAGTAAACTGACTCCATTCTTTACCCTTACCGGGTCTTCTACTCACCCTTTCCTTTGATGTATTTACTCACATTATAAAATGAAGTAATTGTACCTATGATGAACTTTTCATGAATAATTTCAATTTTATTAAAATAATGTTTTTTGATTTCATATATTATGTACCTTTTTTCCAAGATAGTAGACTTTAAAGATAATTTTTCTCTAAAATGTATTGAAAAGTTATGTAATAAGAAGTTCAGCTTCCATAGTTGGTTTAAAATATACTTTAATTATTTTGGAAATTATGATATGAAAATATTAAGAATAACCCTTTATAAAAGTTTAAATATAGTAAAACTTCCTGGTATTTTGGTGAAATATTAAGTAAGTTGTTTCTGAACAAATAAATCTTTGTTTGGATATGAAAAATTGGATATGGATCAAGCATTGATGTATCAAGCAGTAAAACTGGAAAACACCAATTTGAACTAGAATAAAACACGGACTAGTGCACAAAAACGAGACTTAATTCACTCATGGGTTGAAACTCTAGGGAGGGGGATTTTTTAGGTTAATCAGAAGATTTTTATGAATCATTATGAATGATTTATAGATAAATTTAATTGTTGTTAAAGAAAAAATTGTTTAAGAATGAAGTGTTAAGACCAAAAAATCATTTATAGATAAAATATTCATAAATTAAATAAGTTTATCACTATGGTTTTATTCTTTTAGAAAATGACGGGTAATAGATGGAAGTATGCAAATGGTGACCACAATGGACCATGCACTGAAAATCCTGCAATAGAAGATGGACTGGAAACATTCCTGAGAATGATGAACCATCTAACTCAAGTAATGGAAATAACTAGAATTAAGTTGAGAGAACGATTTCAATAATAAGTGGAAAACTTTTTGTTCATTCCTTCATGCATTAACAACCACAAAAATTTTGTGGATCCACCTACCCATTGATTGATAAACGGTGGATCAGCTCAATCAAGAAGATATTTTCTGTGATCTGCTGTTCAAAATAAGAAAAGGTCACCCTGGATGTTTACTACTTAGAGAGATAATCTAATAACTTGTGGGAATTGATTAAAAACATGAGGCCAAGAGTGGATGTTGAAGATATAAAGTGGGAAGAGTTAAGAATGATCTTATTCAAAATGTATTTACCTCATTTGATGATAACAAACATGGAGAAGGAGTTTTTCAAGCTGGAGCAGAAGGAGAACGAATTATTTGGAAGCTATGAGATGAATATTACAAGGCATTCCTATTACACCTCATTCCTTTTCATGGATCTTAATGGGAAGGTTGATAGATTATTTTGTGGGCTAAGACCTCATATGAAAAAGAATCTTGCCCACTGAGACTATGATAGCTATGAAGAAATTATGCAGAGTGCTATGAAAGTAAAATTGGATTTCGGTGAGATGTAGTGGTCTCATAAATCCAATAAAAAGAAGAGACCAATAGATTCAAGAATAGGGAGTAGCTTTGAATAGTTATGAGGAGGAAAGAAAGTGGAACTTACCATGTGTGACAAATGTGAGAAGAAGAATTCAGGTAACTACCTTCTTTGTATTAAGAAGTTCTACAATTGTGGAAGAGATGGCCATATCACACGGAATTGTCGTAGTGAGGTGAAGCCTCAGCTTACCAACACTAAAGACAATGGGAATATGGTGAAGTCCCTACCTAAAGTCATATTATTCAAGTGTGTATATATTGGCCACTATTCTAATCACTGTAAAAATATGAGGGTAGTGGAGGGGAATCACCATCGGGCTCAGCAAAGGCCAAGGGAGAATGGTTGTGATTTATCTATCACAACAGTAATGTTGAAGCTCTAAATGATGTGGTGGCAGGTACTCATTTTTCTCCCAAATCTATCAAGTAATTTGTTTGATTTAGGTTCTACACATTATTTTTTTCCTCTAGGATTTCAAAGAAGTTAGAATAAAATCATGAATTTCTAAATTTAGAGTTATCAATCAAGACTCCTAGAGGGATTATCTAAGCCAGAACAATATTTCAAAAATCTAATATTTACTTTTGTGAGAAAAATATTATCACAAATATAGTCGTAATTCCCACATTGGAATTCAAAATTATACTAGGGATGGACTGGGTCTCAAAGTATAATGCAATGATCAAATGCAGAAGCAATGAAATTTCAGAAGCCTTGAATGGAAACCCTATAGTTATCTTCCATGGAGAGATAAATCTTCTTAATATTTGTTTTGGATAATATCCTATATCCTTCTTCATGGAGTTTATTAGTGAATAAAATTAAGGAAATAATATTATAAGGATATAAAATGTCCCATTCATCTAGGAATACATTAAAATATTTCATGAGGAGTTACCCAGACCTCCCTCAAAAAGTGAGGTAGATTTATCTATTGAAATCATACCTGGATCTCATCTGATATTGCAGACCCTATATAGGATGGAAAATGTAGAGCTGGATGATTTAAAGAAACAACACCATGACCTTTTGGAGAATGGATTTATCCGAATGAGTGTGTCTCCTTGGGGAGAACATGTTCTCTTTGTGAACAATAATTATGGATCAATGTGTCTGTACATTGATTATAGAGAACTAAATGGGGTCACAGTGAAGAAAAAATACCCTCTTCCAAGAATTTATGAATTATTTGACCAACTTAGTGGGGCTAAATTCTTCTCCAAGATAGATCTTCGATATGGTTATCATCCATTGAAGTTGAAGAAATAATGTATTCCAAAAAACTACATTCTGACCAATATCTGAGCATTATGAGTTTGTTTTTATGCCCTTTGGATTGACTAATGCACCTCATATTTTTATAGATTTGATGAATAGGGTCTATAAGGAATACTTTCATCACTTTTTGTTAGTTTTTATTGATAATATTCTGATATATTCCAAAATTCATGAGGAGCATGAGGATCATCTAAGGGTTATTTTCCAAACTCTACAGAAGGATAGGCTTTTTGGAAAGTTTAGAAAATGTGAATTTTGGTTACAAAAAGTTTCTTTCTTAGGGAATATTGTAAACAATGAAGGAATCATAGTTGACCCTACAATGACAAAGGTTATAGAGGAGTGGCCTCAACCTAAAAAAATAACTGAGATTCGTATATTCCTTAGATTAGAGGGATTTTATAGGTGGTTTGTGAAAACAAATTAATGTCATTATAATACATTAACCAAGTTAACTCGAAAAGGGGTAAAGTTTATCTTGAGAATGGAGTGTGAGGAAGGTTTCCAATAGCTAAGGAAGAGATTATTTACTTCACCTGTGTTAGCATTGCACTCAAGAGGAGGAGGACTCATCATTTTTAGAGATGCATCTCTGAAAGTGCTTGGGTGCATCCTCATGAAAAATGACAAGGTGATTTCTTATGTATCTCGACATTTAAAGACTAATGAGAAGAACCCTCCTACAGATCATCTTGATCTAGATGCGGTTTTTTTTCTATGAAGATATGGATGCACTATCCTTATGAGGAGAAATTTGATATAACATAGACCATAAAAGATTGAATTATATTTTGACAAAAAAGGAATTGAACATGATACAAAGAAGATGGATGTAACTTCTTAGAGACAATGATTGTTAAATTCATTATCTTCATGGAAGAGAAAACAATGTTACAGATGCATTATGTAGGAAATACCCTGTTGTACTATCCCATATGAGGATTCAAAGTGATCCCTTGATTTAAGACCTAGTGAAAATGGACATGGGAAGTATAAGGGAAGGGACATCATCAACCCTGTCACAAATTATTTTTCAACTATTATTACTATATAAGATCAAGATTTCTCATAAAAATATCATTTTTATAGAAGAAGTCTGAGTCTATGGAAGATGGAATGTTTCCTAAGTTCAATATTGATCAAGAAGGTGTAATGAAATTTTGTACAAGGCTATGTGTTCCATATATTTTGAAAATAAAGAAGGATATTATGAATGAAGCTCATAGATAAACTTTATCTATACATCGTAGAATCAAAAAAATGTATAGGGACCTTCGTGATCATTATTGGTGGGATAATATGAAAGTGGAGATTGCTAACCACACTACAAGGTTCCTAGAATGTCTGTAGGTGAAGGCAGAGTGACAACATCCTAAATGGGTATTAAAACAACTAGGTATACTAGCATGGAAGTGGGAAAATATCACTATGTACTTTGCCACTGGTCTCCCAAGAACTTCCACATGAAACAATGTGATATGGGTTATAGTGGACCATCACATCAAGACTATCCATTTTATCTCTATTCGGAAATATTTCTCTCTTGTTCAACTTTCTGGTATTTACATGAAGTAAGTGGTAATGATCCATGGATTTCCACTTTCTATTGCATCCGATCATGACCCAAGGATCACATCAAAAGTAGGGAGAAGTATTAAACATGAACTCAGTACCAAATTGAATTTAAGTATGGAATATCACCCCCAAACTATTGGCCAATTGGAAATGACTATTCAAACACTCAAGGATATGCTGAGAACTTGATCGATGGAATTTAAAGGTGTATGGGATCAAAATATCACATTAGTCGAGTTCTCTTATAACAACAGCTTCCACCCAAGACTTAAAATGGAACCTTATGAAGCTCTATATGGGAAGCGATGTATAATTATTACTATTTTGGATGAAGTTGGTGATAGAAAGCTTCTTGGGCATGAACTTGTGCAAGAGATGAATGAAATGGTTCATGCCATCCAACATCACATTAAGTCACCTCAGAGTTGGAAAAAGAGATATGAAGACATCTGTCGAAAGGACTTGGAGTTTTATATTAGTGATAAAGTCTTTCTTCAAAGTCATGAGGGTTTGGAAGAAATGGAAACTCATCCCTAGGTACATTGGCCCCTATGAAAACCTTGGTCGTGTACGAGTTGTGGTTTATCGGCTTTCAATTCCTCCAAATCTAGAACAAGTTCATGATTTCTTCCATGTGTCCCTCCTAAAAAGGTACATAACTGACCCTTAACATGTACTAAATCCATAGGTGGTACAATTGGAAAACGCCCTCTCTTTTGAGGAGCAGTCGGTGGAGATCTGGATCACAGAGACAATGTTCTATGAAACAATACTATCCACCTTGTTAAAGTGTTTTAGAGGAACATAAAATATGAAGAATCCACATGGGAACCAGAAGAGTCTATGATTAAGAGGTACCCACACCTTTTCCCTTATGAGGATATGAGTTGAAATTTTGGGGATGAACATTTTGAAGACGACAATAATTTAACTACCCGAACATTTGAATAATATTTTTTTTCCTGAATTTATATGTTATTTTATTTTGTACTCAACAAAACTATATCCCTTTATTATTGAAGTGAGAATAATTGAAATGTGGTCTTTGGGTTTTGATTTTTATATAAACATTTGGTTAATAATGATCTTTTGATTTGGGGGCCTGCTCAAAATGGCATTCTTGACTCAAAAAACATTTATAACCACTGCTTCTCCAACTCTGACAATAATCTAAGATGGGATAAAAACATCAGCAAAGCATGGTTAAAACCATCTCATCTTACTCTAATTTGGAAGATTGTGCATCAAACATTTCCTACTGATATTTGTTTAAAATCTTATGGTATTAATATTTGTTCTAAATGTAGAATTCTTAATCAACATCGTGAGGACATCAATCATATTTTCCTATCTTGTAACACTTATCCTACTCTTTGGCATTACATTTTTTATCTTTTGAGTGAAGATAGATTTGGGATAACTTTATTTTCTCTCATCTAAAAAGGACGGTTGATTTCCTGGGGTCCCCGTGAATAATAAAACACTTTCTCACAGCTGTTGTGGATCTCCTTCACATCCTCTGGTATAGTATAAATGATTTTATCATTACCAAAACTCATTCAGGTTAAATGCATGTAAAATGAGGATTCTTATTCATATTAGAGAGGATTCCTCAATTCAAAAGTTCCAGTACGACAAATCCATTAAGGATTTCAAGATCCTTCACCACATTAGAGTTCGTGGTATCTACCTAAAGCCCAAATACACTATTGATGTTTTCTAGAATGCTCCTCATACTTCATGGATCAAAGTCAATGTGGACAGAGCTTTAAAGGGAAACCTAGGACCCTAGGGCTATGGTGGAATCTTCAGAGACCATCTTGATCAGATCCTAGGATGTTTCTATGGAAGCTATGGTATCTCTTTTACATTGGAGGCTCAAATGATGGTTGTTATTCATGCCATTTCCTTTGTCCAAAATTACAACTAGAATAACATTTGGATTGAGAGAGACTCTACAACTATAGTGCAAGACATTTAGAATGGTGTTTCTCATCTTGATTGTACTCTCAACTCTCGATTGATTTATTGTCTTAACTCGCTCAGGAATCTCAATTTTATAGTCACTCACACCGACCGTGAAGTGAAAAGGATTACTGATGGTCTTGCAAACATGGGATTTCCTCATGAAGTTATTTGGAGGAATGAGCTTACTTCATATTTTCTTACTTATTTTATTAGAGACACCAAAAAATTTCCCACTTTTCTCCTCATGTAATTTCCCCTTACAATATTTACTTTTTTGAATAAATTTTAGTGTTTTGGTCTTTGGCCAGAACACAACTATCCTTAAACAAAATCCTAAAATAAGAGTCAACGACCTCACTTAGTTGAATTAGGCCATATGAATCCCACCATTCAGAGCTTGGGATGGAGGTTACATCACTGGGATTTTCTCAGGACCAAGCCCAAGGCAATATTCAACAAGTTAAGCTTGAACATAATCACCTTCTATAGAAGTTCATGCTGATAGAAATCACCACTTAGGAAATATTGTCTGAGCCACCCCCAGAATCTATCATCATTTCACACCTTACTCTTAAGTCATATGAATGTGTTATAAGGGGATATGTAATAAGTCATTAGTTACTTTGTGTAATACTTTTGAATAAATAATATTGTCATTTCTTATTATGGAAAAATAACCATCATTTTTTAATTTCAAATGAAAAAATTATTATCGGATGAATTTTTAGTTTTTTAAAATGCGTTTTATATTATTGATGAATACTAAAAAAATGAGTTTTTAAAAATATTTTTTATACTTTAAATAATTGAAAATGTGAAATGATTTTCAAAAAATAGACATATATAGTTATGATCAGTTAGAAATTTAGAGTCTAATAAGAGAAAATTAATTTTTGGTGATAGTAGATTATGAATAGTGATATTAACCTTATAAATATTAATATAACCAATGGATTTATAATCTCACTTAATTAATTAAAAACATAATTTTTTCATCTTAAATTGTAATGTGATATAATAGCATATGTAAATAACTGTTTTCGAAATTAGAAGTTAAGTATTAGTATTTTTTTGAGTAAATAATGATTTTAAGTGAAATTTTAATTTCATATATTTCGAATTTTTTTTCATCAAATGGAGTTAATTTTTAAATTTAGAAAAATGAAATTATATTAGGGTAAATTTATAATATTTTTATAAAATGTTTTGTTTTATGGTGAATACTAAAAATATTGTTTTTGAGTTTTCCATGTGTTTTATGACATCATGGTGATGTAATATGTAATTTAAAATTATGGTAGGATCATTTGGATTAAAATATTATATTATGTGTCCCAAGCGGCCAAAACCATTGGATAATACCATGGGAAAGCCTACGGTTATTGAAATACCACTAATGAGGTGTCCCTTGGAAATTAATAAAATATTCCCATGCTTTTTCAATAAATACCAACCCATTAAATCATTACCTTCATTAAAACTTTATCCTCAATAATTATATGGTCTTTTTACCTCCCAAGAGTCCTCCCAAAGTTCCCTAAATCCTCTAAGGTCCCAACCTTTGAGTTTTTGAAGTTACTCTACATGGTAAGGGAACCTCTAACCCTCCTTTTTTAGTCAATACTTCTTTTATGTTATGTATTTTAAATTTCCATTTTATTAAGTTGGGGTCTATTCTTCTATATCCTTATTGTTTTCCATATTATTTCCAAATTATTAGAGACCCTATTCACTCTCATCAACTGATTTTCTGAATTTTTAAGCAATGTCGTTAGGCTGCCAAATTTTCATAAGGGGAATCTTGACTTCCCCTTTCCTTTCATGCTCTCTTTATGTTATGTGTATTTCAAATTTTCATTTAAGGTTCTTATGTACACTTTTTTCTATCCCTATACTGTATTATGAGTCTATTATTAATGTAATATCCATGTCCCCTCTCTTTTTAATGTTTTTAAAATTCGTGTTTCATACCTGTTATGGTACCAGATTTTCATCTCTAAAGTTCTCTCTTTTTATCAAGAAACTATTTTATTTTATTTTATGAATACCCAACCCTAAATATTATAAATGTTTATTCACATGTATTCCCAAATTATATATTTTAATTCTAGTTTAAACATACATGAAACCCACCTTCAATTTCTGTGGGATTAAAATGATAAAAAAGAAACTTGTTTTTAAGCACTTTAAAAAAAAATGTTTTTTATATGAAACCCATTTTTTTTATTCTCTTTGGGTTACTTATGAAATGTTAGATTATGATATATGTGGATCACCTGAAAATAAATGCATGTTAAGGGTTCACCCTAATAGAGCTCTAATGCATCGGGTAAATAAATTAATATCTAGAGATGACAAGTTTTATGATACCATAGTGAATAACGTTGGTAATATTTATGACACCTTGGGGATGGTCCTTGGTGATATGCTTATGAAAGTATAAATTAAATTTTGTAGACATATTTTAAAGTTGTTATTCATGTTATTTTATTATGATATACCTCTCATTCCATTTCCAATGTCTTTATGTATTTCATTAAGTTATTATTGATATCATGTAAACTAATTCCCTTGTTTACCCTTACTGGACCTTCTGCTCACCCTTTCCTTTGATGTAAGTCCTCAGGTTATGAGATGTAATAATTTTACATAGGATTAACATTTAAAGAATCATTTAAAGAGTATTAAAAAAATTATTCTATCTTGTATTATTTACCATTTTTTCAAGACACTAGACATTAATGATCCCCTTCTTTTGAAATTTATTGAAATGTTATGTAATAAGGAGGAAGGATTCCTTAATATATATGGATGAGGAAAGAAATGTTCAAATTGAAGATGTACTTACTATTCAAGAATACATTGATTTATTTCTAGAGTATTTACCTAGACATCATTTAGAGTGGGAAATTGAGTTTTATATTGATTTAAGTTTTTGTGCAAGGCCTGTATCAATGAATCCTTATAGAATGGCCACAGTGGAATTAGTGGAACTGAGGAAAAAAACTAGTGGAATTGAGTAGTAATGGATTTATTTTTCGTATTTTTTAAATCTAGGGAGATCCTTTTGTTTTAATTAAGAAGAAATATGAATCTATTTGGCTATACATTGACTACAAGGAGATCAATTCTCTTACGATAATTTACAGTACCTTCTTACTCATATTGATTTTTTATTTGATCTACCTCATAGAGCCCAATATTTTCCAAATGTTGTCCTTTGATCTAGATAACAATAGTTGCAAGTGAGGAAGGAAGATATTATAGGTATAGCATTTTGAACTATGTATAGGCATTAGGAGTTTACATTAATGCCTTTTGGACTAACAAATACACCCTATGTTTTCATGTATCTAATGAATAGATTTTTCAAGGAATATTTTGATGAATTTGTTGTGGTATTTATTGATGATATATTTGTAAAATCAAAAATATAATAAGTTCATGAGAATAATTTGTGAATTATTCTAAAAAATATTATAATAAATGTGTTATATGGGAATTATATAAAGTGTGAAATTTTTCTTCAAACATATTCTTTTCTTGTCCATATTGTCCGTAAGGATGGAATATTAGTTGATCCAGTGAAGATAGAGGTAGTTCAATACTTTCATACACCAATGACCGTAATCATTGTGCGTAGTCTTATTGATTTAATAGGTTATTATTAGTGTGTCATTCATAACTTTTCCCAATTAACTGACCTGTTAACCAAGCTTACACATAATAGGGTTAAGTTTATATGGACAAAACAATGTCAAGACTGTTTGAAAGAATTGAGGAAAATGTTAGTGAATGGTCCAATCATGAATCTACCATTGGGAAATGGTGTATTTGAAATTTATAGTGATGCATTAAATAAAGGACACAGATGTGTCCTTATGTAGAATGATAGAGTTATTTCCTATGATACAAAGAAGTTAAACACTCATGAATAGAACTATCCAACTCATGATATTTAGTTATAAGCTGTAATATTTTTTATGAATATATATAGAAATTATCTCTATGGGGAAATATGTGAGATATTTATAGATCATAAGAGCTTGAAATATATCTTCTCAAAAAAAGAACTCAAGATGAGGCAAAGAATATGGCTCTAACTACTCGAGGATTATGAATTTTTAATATACTATCACCTCAGAATGGAAAATAAGGCAGATGATGCATTAAGCTAGAATGATCAAAAATTTCTAAAAAAAAGAGGATTCAAAGGGATCATGTGTACATAGATCTAGAAAGGATGGATATGGGAATTATTAAAGAATGTGAAACATAATTACTTTTTCAATTGGTTTCCTAACCATTTTTATTAGAAATGATTGAAAGTAATCATCCTAATGACAAAAATATTCAAAAGAAAATTAATATTTTCATTGATGCGAAGATGGATGACTTCATGTGTGGTGATGGAATTATGAAATTTTGGAAGAGGCTTTGTGTTCCCTCTATACTAAAACTAAAAAGGGAGTTATTTGATGATTATTATAGCTCAAATTTCTCTATACACTTTGGTAGCACTAAGATGTATTGTGATTTGAAGGAACATTTCATTTGGGATAAAATTAAGAGGGAAATTTTTAATTATTTATCAAGATGTTTAGTCTATCAACATGTGAAAGCTAAAAGATAACATCCTAAATGAGTATCAGAACCTCTTCCTATTCCTACATGGATATGTGATGAAATCACTATGGGTGTTGTCACTAGACTACCAGAAACTCCAAGAAGTAATGATTTAATATGGGTGATTGTTGATTAGGATACCAAATATTCACATTTCCTCACTATAAGGGAGGATTTTTCACTGGAGAACCTTGAAAGAATATATATTAATGAAGTGTATGACTTCATGGAGTATCTTTATAAATTATTTCTAATCATGATCCATGATTTACATTAATGTTATGAAAAAATATATATAAATATTTGGATACTAAGCTTCATTTGATTACTACTTATCACCCTCAAACTGATGGGAAATCCGAAAGGATGATCCATAAATTAAGTGACATGTTTATATCATGCTCACTTGATTTTCATGGTATATGAGATCATTATTTTACTTTAAAAGAATTTTCCTATAACAATAGTTTCCATTCTAGTATTCAAATGGAACCATATGCATCCCTGTATGGAAAGAGATGTCGTACATTGACATGTTGGGATGAATTTGGGGAAAGAAGCATTGTAATCCCATAGATTTTAGGGAAAACAATAGTGAAGGTAAAGACTATTCACACATATATCAAAGATCTTAATGTAGAAAAAAGATCAATGTCGAGAATCAAAGGAAGGATTTGGAATTTCAAGTAGTAGATCACGTTTTCTTGAATGTAGCTCCATGGAAAGGTGTTATATGATTCTAAAATAAAGAAAAATTGAGCCCCATATAGATTAGTACTTTTAAAAGTCTAGAGAGAGTTGGAGATGTGTCTTTTTGTTTGGAGATTCTACAAATCTATTATAAATTTCACAATGTGTTCCACATCTCATTGTTGAGAATTTACATTTCAGACCAAACACATGTGCTCACTTCTGAAGGTATTGAATTGAAACTTGACTTATCTTACTATGAAGAGTCTATCCAGATTATGGAAACTAAAGAAAATTTCTTGAGGAATTGGAAGAATCAGCTGGTAAAGTTAATTTAAAAAAAATCCTAAACTTAAAGAGGCTATATGGGAGCGTGAGGAGCATTTGATGAAGAACTACCCAAATCTTTTTGTGAGGTGAAATTTTAGAAATTTCAAGGAAGAAATTTTTGTAGGAGAAGAGAATGTAAAAACCAAAAACTCTATCAATGAAATTTATCTCTTATGTTAATTTTATATAGTATGAATCTTATAAAACCACATAGATAACACAATACAATATTTATAAATGAATAATAAAAGAAATAATAGGTACGTATAAATGTTAAGGAACCTATACCAATGAAATAGTAATATTACATTAAGAATTTTAATATAATATTATGAATATTAAATCGACCTAATGAATTGTAACCTGAAAGTATAAATAAAATTTATTCATCTCATAAGTGAAAGTATAAAATAATTATATCATAGTAAAAGAAAGTGAATAATTTAAAAAGTTGTATTTAAGTGTTGGTATTTTTATAAGTCAAAAATATTTAATTATAGTTTTATAAGAAAACAAATTAATTAAAATGAAATTTATTTTCATAAAATGGATTTAGAAATAAATATTTTGTTTTCTTATGATTTTAGGATAATTTTATGAGACTTTAGTTGATTTAGGAAAGTTTAATAAAACCATTATTAAATTTAAAATATTTATTTTTCAAATAAATAATGATTTGATTTAAAATTTAAATTTCATATATTTATAAAATTATTTTTATAAAATGGAGTCCATTTTTAATTCTACCTGTCAAAAAATTATTATTGTGAATTTTGATGATTTTTTTAAAATGCTTGAATTTTTGGCGAATAGTAAAATACAACAATTTATGGTATAAATAAATTAGAAGATAAATACACAATTCCTTGAGTCATCTTTAATGTTAAAACTGTAATATTTAACTTTAATTCATTATTTTAAAACAATTATTGACAATTCTCAATCTATTTATTATCTTGAGCGAAAATAATAAACAAGTGTATAAAATATTTAAAACTCACCCCTCTCCACCATTATAAAAACCACCCTCACCCCCTCTTCTCTCTACTCTTCTAATCTTTTAATCTTGTCAAATATATACCCAAATCCTTTTCCTTAGACTCTCCCCACACCCAATATCACTTGGACCTTCAAAAATAACAAAACCCTTTCCCTTAACGAGGTTCTCAATGAGGAGTATTCAAGAGGTAAAATACTATTCCTTTTACTTTTAGTTTCTTTTCAACTTATTTATTATATTATTATCTACTCACATAATATATAAAAAATATCATTATAACTATAGTCTCATTTATAAACTGAAATTATATACTATTAATGGATGTACCATCATCAATATCCTTACTCTCTCACACTCTCTTTTATTTTAAAAATATAATCATCATCTGGGATTTGTCAATTTACAACCTTCATGGACGATAAACTTTTGTTCTTTACTTTCTCATTAAAATCTGGACATGAAAAGATTTTTACGATTTATACAGATTATAAAATGTTAATTTTTACTTTTTTAATTTTTTAAATCCATTTATATACACAATACTAAATCATATGATAAAACTAGTTCGAGATGATTGAAATACCGCTGTAATAATCTAAACGATTACCGAAAATGTTTTATCTAATAAATAATCTTTATAACATATAAAAAATGAATCATATAACCATTTAAACTTATATATGTTCCTTTTTATAATATAAATTCACTTCTAGATAATTATATCCATTCCACATGAACTTCCATACTCATATACAAGTAACCCAATCATGAAAACCAAGGAAACGAACACTGTTAAGTGATAAATTTGTATCTTATAAGTCATCAAAAAGGATATAAATGAACATCATATAATTATACTAAATCATATACATATATAAATGTTTATTAAATAGTTAATTAATAAAATTAAATTGATTATCCTAGACAATAAGGTCAAGTGCAGGATATATTCGGACATAATGTAAGGGTTTTTTTCTTGAACCTCAATTTTATTTTTTGTTACACTTATTTATATTTTTACTCTAATTAAATTATTAATTATTATTATCTAATACTAAAATATTATATTTTAATGTTCTAAATATATTTATCAATCATAATCCTTCTTTATTTTTTTATAGTTACATGTTTCAAAACATCTTTCTCAAATTATTCTTGATAAACAAGCCCAATTCTAGGAAACTTCTTGAATTATTTCTTATTTTCAAGATCACTTTATATTCTATTTTAATCCACCATTATGTTTCTAAAGTAAATCAATTTATTATTAAAAAACTAACATCATTAACTTATGGTTTTATAAAAGTATTTTTCTAAAATAAATCTACTTTGAGAAGTAAAAGAGTATATCTCTCAAGAATTACTTGATGATTTTATAAGTGTATTTTCATCTATTTCATCCAAATTAGTTGATTATTTTGTTTAATTAGGATTAATATTTTATGATATCATCCAAAAATATTTTATTTTATTTTTTATGATTAGTTTGACTTTGAGTTTTCTATCTTGAAACCATTTACCATTTTACTCTGAATGGTTAGTACTTATGTTTAATGATTGTGAAAAGTTATTTACATTCCATATTTTAGTTTCAATATAAATTTATATATTTATTATGTTTCTCATCATTAATATATGGAATTAATGAGACTTTGTAAGTGTTGGTTGTGTCTCTCTATAGCCCCTCAGTGCATCGCTAGGTATCCTAAGACAAACTAGTTTGGAATTTTATTTGTTTTGTATGGGCTTGGCATGAGGCATTGATAATATGGTTATGATATCCTACATTATACATTACCTAAATAAAAAAATATTAATCTATAGTCCATGGGGTTACTCGACTAGTAGAATATCCATGATTATTTTTTATTATGGAATAATTTATTCATCTTTTATTCCTGCCATATTATTCTTAAGATTATGTTTTAATAGCATGTGTAATTTTATTTATTCAACATGAGTTATTAATTATACATCCTCTATATTACTTTCCCTTAATAAGAATTTGAGATCACCCATTTCTTATGTTTTATTTTTCCCTATGATACAAATCATTATAATTTGAATGACTTGCAGGGATAATGTAGGAGTTATGGATGTTTACAATGGAATTTATATATTTTATTTCCTTTTAGGTTTTAATGATGAACTTATGTATGTATCTTGTTTTCCAATTATACTAAATGATTTATTTTTTATGATACAAATTCTTTGTTTATATGACAATTTAATAAAATAAGGCACCAACTCTTGGAAATTGGGTTCAGGTCCTTCCAAAATATTAATTTGAAATTATCATATAATATAAATTATTATTATTCTAAATATGTAATACTTTTTATAAAATTAAATTAATAGAATTAGAATAATTTAATTTAATATAAAACCCACATATGTGATGAAAAAATGGTTGTCCAATGGGAAAATTTTCATATGCACTGAATGTTTTGATATAAAAATTCAATATGAAATTGAAAAAAATAATAAAAAATGGATTAATAAATATATAATTAAACTAAGTTCACTTTTAACAAAATCTTAAAATAAAATAGATCTTCAAAATTCTTTAAATTAAATGTATTTTTGAAAACATATATGTATTTATTTACTATTGAATAAAAAATTAATTTTTTCATAAATGTCTCAAAAATTCACTCGATGATTATTTTGAAATGTAGATTTAAAAAATTAATTTTATGTTGTGACATAAATTTTCTATAATTTTCGAAAAATTAATTTTATTATTCATCAAAAAAATTAAATAAAAACATTTTTTTCATAATATAGTATTTTCAAAACATATAAAGACTTCGCTAAAAATTAATCACTTTTTATCAATTTGTTTTTTTATATTAAACCATTATATTTAATATTTAAAATTTTGTTATTCATATTCATAATAGTAAGATTAATGGATAGGTTATAAGTGTTATGTTTAAGTAATAATATTAATAGTATATTTTGGTTCATTAAATCTGGGTGTTGTGTCTAACATAAGATATAAAAGAAACCAAATTCATTATAAAAAAATATTTCCAAAAATATAAGTGTCTTACAGAGAGTTGATTTTAAAAGATAAAATGAAATTTAAAAATAATTGAGAAAAATATAAATGGAAAATAAAAAAGGTAATACAAAGAAAATAAAAAGGATACGATTGGTTAATTTCTTTTCCAATACACTCATCTCCATGAATTAGTAATTTTTTCACTATAGATATATTGAGAAGGTTGGAAAAGGATAATTTTAATAGAAAAACATATATTTGAACTATCATTTAACTAGGATTTTTCCAAATAAAACACAAAAACATTGTTAGAGATACAAGTTTGTAAAGAATTTTTACTAATCATTAATATTATTTTAAGAGTGATAAAGACAAACAATTAAAAATAAGAGAGAATATACATATTTCTCATACAATATTTGAAAAAAAAATTAATTTTTGAAAAATAAGTTTAAAATAAAAAATGTTATACTAAAAATTTCCAGTTTTATAAAATGATACTTTGAATTTGGAAATAATTTTTTAAAATTTTAAAAAAATATATTTTGAAAAAAATGTCTCTTAATGAAAATTTTTGAGAAGAAAAACTTTATAATGGTGTCCTAATATAGACATAGTCAATTGAAGTGCATCATGATAATACCATTCATAATTTACCTTAAATGAATTCAAAATAATCATGAGTAAGGGGATTAGTTAAAATATTCGTGATTTGATATTCTTCCCAAATAGATTCTAATTAGATATCACCCTTATGGAAATTAACTCATAATAAATGGTGCCTAAGGTGAATGTGTTTAGTGATATAGTCTTATTATCTTGAATTGACCAAACTAGGGCCCGCCTACAGCTCCCCAGGATTGCCTCTGATAAGCTAGGGTGGAAGACTAGTGTCGAGTAAGTATATCGCATAGATGGGAGGAATTTCAGTAAAATACTTATACACACACACACCCAAAAACTCCTTGATGCGACATTGTAGATATATAGTAAAATGGAAACTAAAATTGATGTAAAAATCTATCCCGATCTAAAGTAAAACAGAAGTACTAAAAAGGTAAAAGGGGGAAATACACTCCCATAAAAAATTATAAAAGTGTTGAACCTGCTCGAAAGGATGGAATCACTATCCAAATAAAATGTTAAAAAGATCCTCGGACTAGCTATAGTAAACACCTCAGTCGGTCAAGCTCACTAATCTCCACTTGCCTTAGGAACTATGGGGACATTGTTGAAAGTCATGTGGTCTTGAATACATGCAAAAACATGCTAGAAAATCAAATGTAGGTGTGAGTATTAGAATACTTAGTAGGTGAAAAAACCCAAAAAAAATGGAGAAACTGAAAGGCAATAATCTACTCAACCATGACAGAGGGAATACAATTAAGAGAGAAACTCCACCTTGAACCATTCTCATCTATACAAGAAAGTTCATCTCAGTGCAAAATGGGTGTTAAAAAAGACACATGAAAAAACCAAAAGGGCTCCCAGAAACACCCAGATATATATGTTTCCGACTCTAAGTCTCAGGGGTTTTTGAAATCATATCCAGGGACATGATTTAAATCGAGGCTCTAACAGTTAAAAAACAAAGAGAACATAGTCCACGAGCTCATAAATCCTAGAAAAAACTTTTTTTAGATACAAAATACATCAATAACAACATCAAAGGGTCCAGATCTAGTTCCCAACACCATAGGTCCTTCCTTCACTATCCTACACCATGCACAAGGATGTAATAACCCAAATGGAGAGGCCCACTCCTCACCACTTATCATAGTTGAGGGAGTACTACTTAAAACTATACACTGTGTGCATCCTCTATATTGAGATAGAAAAGAAAGACCTACAACTCACCACTACCCTATAGTTTAGTGATTACTAGATCCTAACTAATTTATGAAACCTCCACTGCTCCTGTATTGAGGGTACCACTCCTCAGTCTATCAGTAGAGAACTAACAATTAACCAAGTATGTCACATAAATAGTGAAGGGCCCCAATACTCAAAATTTTACTCAAAATACAACGGAGAACTAACAATATTGTAGGACTTTCTTCCCACTGTTACTCAGAGAAGTGGGAGTACTATGTCATTGGTGAGGACCTGCTCTATAGTCTAATAGGGAAGTACCACTTTGTGGATAGAGGACCTGCACCAAGGTATGATAGGGGGCTACCACTATTCCAGCTCAATTATAAATGGGGACCCACACCCTAACCTGATAGTGGGGTATCGACCCTAGGCTGGAGTACCCCCTCCCAGGTATGACAGTGAAGTACAAACTCTATAATAACAACACGTATGTGGGAGCCACACCCTTGTACTATTGGGGAGTTCTGACTCCAAGGTAGAAGGCCCACACCCTAACATGATAGGGCAGTACCCAATCTTTCTAAAAGTCACATATGGAGGACCCACACACTGACATATAAGGGGAGTACCAACTCCATAGATAGAGGACCTGCTCCATGTTCCAACAGGGGAGTAACTACTCAATAATGAGTATGGAGGGACTGCACCCTGGCTCAGAAGGGGATAACTGTCCAACTATACGAAAAATACGGGGAACCCACACCCTAATCCATCAGGGCAATACCAAACATATAAGAACGACCTAATTATATAGAACATGTACCCATGACAAGGGGAGTCAAGTCTCTACCAAAGTAGAGTGGTAAGGTAAACTCTTTCCAAGATTCCATAGGGGTGTACCAATCCCATCTTTCTCTTTACTAACCACACTGATCTACAACATAATTCAATCTCAGCTTAAAGGAGAATAATAATTATCATAACTAATGTCTCAACACTACTATAGGTAGGGGTGCATTCCCTAATACAAAAGGGGACAACCACTCTACCATCCTAAAGAGTCCAGGGGACCCATATGATAAGAGGTTTGAGAAGGATATCAATCCCAACATCAACCTAGTGATCCATCCTAATAACTACCCAAGATTAAGCACTGATACACAACCATATTTCTTGAAATACATCAACTCATATCATGTAGGATGAAATGGGGGCCTCCATTATGTTCTACATGTAAAAATATTTAGGATATTCAACTCACAATCCTAAATCATATTTTCAAAACAATAGATATGCAAGGTGAAATATCTTAAGAAGATCCTCAATAAATACACGGTGTGCACTGAAGCCCATGCGATGTATGGAATCACCCATTCACATAGACATGTCCCCCATTCACACAACTTTCTTTGTCCACGTACAGGTACATGGCATGTACAGTCCCTACATAACATGTCCTACCTCACTCGACCCCTGGTCATGTATCCTCTTCCACACGCCTTGTCTGGCTATGTACCTCTCACACCAATCATCCCATACTACATGATGTGTTAAGGATAAACAAACACCTGGTAGATTAGTTTTCCCATTTCTATGTCAATAATATCTTGTCTTTGTAATTTGGATGTGTACTTTTACACAATGATGTACAACCACATGGATTACCTTTACCATGTTCTCCGACCATAACACTTGGGGTCACTACACGTTGTGTAAATCCAGTACATGACCTGTATTTCCAAAAATTCATCTTCCTCAAATATTAAGAGACATAAAACATGTATCACTCGACTACACGACATGTAGATAGTAATTCTAGGTGGTAATTACCTTGAGATACACTTGATTCACCTGTTTACAACAAAACCATCTGATCAAACTAGAAGGGATCACTAGCAACTGTAATAGGTCTCTAAAACCATAATAAAAAGTCAAAAAGGAGATTTGGGACCAAAAATAAAAAACACCTTCCTCAAGGGAGAAACATAAACCTACAACTATATAATGACATCTGGATCATCCTAGTCCTTGATCCGATAACGATAAGTGCCAAGAATGGAGATCAGTAGTGCTTAACTATTTTGATATGGATCAGTTTTCATCTATTACTAATGTTGGAGAGGATAGGGATTATCCTCTTGTATTGTACACCCAACATTATAAGTGAGGATGGGATTTAGTATAAAATTATTTTAATCAATTAAAACCATTTAAATCCATCTTTAACACCCTTTCCTTAAATTTACCCCAACTAAAAACCCAATGCCAACAATGTTTACTTCACGCGTACGGTAAACATGATATTCTAAAGTCAACCACAGACTCAAAATTCCTATATGAGAATATACTTGGAATTTATTTAATGTTTCAAAAGACTTTAGGATCATGTGAAAAAATATATTTAACATTTTTAAAATCACCACATCGAGGCTCATGGGGCCCCAGAATCCCGCACCGACTCAACTCCTGGATTCCAAAATATTTTCATATATATTCCAAAGTATTTCCAGTAAATAATGAGTTACTATGTTCTCCCCACCTCAAGAATTTTCATCCCTGAAAAGTCAAATCCACGTTGTAAGGGAAACAATGGAGCTCTCTACTAAAACTCTCATGCCAATGACCTTACTAGGGGTTCCCGTGATGCCTCAAAAAACACATTTCAAGGAACATATGAGGCAAAACCACACTCACTTCTACCTCCAACTGGGTCAAAATCATGAAAAAATAGGAACATGAATCATCATCTATTAAATATGGAAAATCACCAAGAATCATGGTCCATCTATAGTCATAGGGTTGAGTGGTACACCACCTGCTAACATGATACAGATATCAACATAACCTAGTTGTTCATGTCCACCTTTGGACGAACTAATTCAAGACCTCCTTAAGAATATTTAATTCAAGGATGACACCAATCACATGAGGGTATGAACAAACACAACATGAGTTCCCAAGTGTAAATACCTGGTCTTACTATGCCCTTTTCTATGCAACTCTAACTGTTACACAACTCACTAAAAGAGAAACGCCACCATACTCACTAGTGGAATCTGAGATGAGTGTGGATGGTAAGAAACTAATACACACTGCAGAAACATTATAGGGTCTAACTCTTAAACTATGGAATGGTTATAATAATTGATATCCCACCATTATGGTTCAATGGAATAATGGTAAATCAAAAGAAACCTCTACTAGCAATGCCATGACCTCCTCTGAAACTCCCTCTCACAACCTTTACTTGAACACACAAGTCTAAAGAATCATCCACCACACCTCAATACTATATAGTTTTGGTATAACAGACTCACCAAAATTGATTTTATAACACCTAAAAAACATGTCTTAGTGGGGAAAGAATCCATTTTTTGTGAGTCCAAAACTATTCCAAACCATTGCACGCCCTCCTCAAGTGTCTCATGTATAAAGAAGATGCCATATACACAAAGGTAATAACAAAAAAAGGCTACCCAAACACTAACAATGAGTATTACTAGGACCTCTGTTATCAAACTAGAAACACATCAGTAGGTCGCAAACACAAAAGTCAATGGGACACGTCCACCACACCTTGATACTGTATACTTTGTTCTTTACTAAATTTCTTGCATGTTTTTACTCACATAAAAAATGAATCTCAGTGTGGGAAGGAACCTCATACTCATGAATTTATTTCCACATTAAAAAACTTGAACTCAGGGTTCTACCAATGCCCTACATCACACCAGTTTAAACTATGAAAAGGAAAGAGAAAGAGAAGAGTACCCCACAAATGTGTCTAAAAATTTCTACTAAAAAATTTAGAATGGAAACAAAGCATACTTATATTCAGCCATAGAGAATCTGGGTTAGTTGACTTTTTATTCTATAGATTCCCTCTCTTTCATCCTCAATCTCCCTGATCTTGGTGTGGACCACCTGGGGATGGTAATGGAAGCACCATGAACCAACTTCCCCCTCCTGCTACACTCCAAACTCCTCCTCATCATTTTCTTCTTGAGGAAATCCCTACTCCATGTGTTTCCTCTAACAAGGAGTCCCACTGACCAACTCCCTATCAGCACCATGGTGGGTTGGATAATCTCTATAACGATGTCCCCATCTGTCGCAAGCATTGCACTACCTCTCATGTGGTTGACTAGATCCTCAGTGTGTCTACTACGCAACAGGACCACATGCAAAAGTATAGGCAAGGGAATGTATCCTACACCGTGATCTTGTCATCTACATTTTACTTGATATTATAGATTCCTTGGCCTCATAAAAACCACTACAGGACACAACCACATATCCCTCTAACATGAATCACTCTATGACCACAACTCGCTCCAGTACTCCAACATAATAGGGAAGGCACAAGGAGACTTCACCTACATGATCATCTCTATAGAGGCTCTTCTAAATTGTATGAGATCTAAAGAACGTGTCTCAAACCATATCCAGGATGTAATTTGATAGGTTTGTGAACCCTAAATAGTACTCCTCCACAATCAAGATACCCCATTGAAGATGCAGAAGCTCTAGGATATGCATAAAATTCCACATGGTTGTGTGAAACTCTTCCCTGAAGAGTCACTCGAACTATACCCAAGTGAGAATCTCCTCATTAAGTGACTGCATCACCAAACTCCACCATCACCTGACATAACCATGTTGAAGGATTTCCTCTAGAAACACCATCTGATCGGGAGGTACTCTCAAAAGGTATAAAACATGCATGAAATCCATGATATGGTCATCATATTACCTAGGGTCTTGAAAACCTTTATATAGAAGAGTTCACTGCCTATGGAACTCACACAGTTCACTCATCCTGTGAATATATTCAGAATAAACTACTGGAACAACCAGCCCCTCAACAGGAGGTGGGTCAACTGGTGGACCACCTGAAGGGACTACCTCAAAACCATTTCCCTATATGAAGCCTTTTAATAGGGAGATTCACCACCACCATCAAGACATGGAATGATGTATAGCTGCATTTGTGGTGGAATCTTGAAATATAATCAAGATGTTCCACAATCAAGGAGCATATCTATAGAGGTGACTCAAGAAGGAAAAGGGAAAAACAAAATGTAGTCTTATATTTTGTTTGTACCATTATTTCCATACAACCAGTGTTCAAATGTTCCGAGTAGAAACGAATGTTATTAGATTATTGGTGAATAGATATGCCAACCTTTGTACCAACACTACAACCTATGTCTTGAGATGAAAAATTGAAACACCCTCACACTGTCGTTATGCAGCCCCAAACACTCTCACAACACTGCTTTCCCAAAGTGTAACCCACTTTGATACCACTCTATCATGATCAAAACCCAACTGTTCCTTGGATACGACTACCCAATACTTCATCCAATAGTACATAGGTTGGAAACAAGCACCGAGTAGGCATATCTCATAGATTGGAGGCCTTTTCTAAATATACCTATACACACCAACCCAAAAACACCTTGATGATACAGTGAATAGATATATGAAACTGAAAACTAAAATACATGCATTAAAATATCTAAAAATATAGTAAAAAATATATACTTAAAACATAAAAAGGAAAAAACCCACACCCACCAAAAAAATTAAATGCATCTAACCTTCTCTAAAGGATGGGATCGTTATCAATTGAACCTGCTCGAAAGCTCCTCAGACCCGCTCCAGTAAACACCTCGAGTGTTCCAGCTCACTATGCTCCACCTTCCTTGATTCCTCTAGGGACTCCATCAAAAGGCTTGTGGTATTAATAAAAGAAAACATGTCTGGGAACATCCCATGTAGGGGAGAGTATAAGAATACTCCATAGAAAATAAAAGAGAGAAAATGAAAGGAAACAGTCCACTCAACCTATCCAAATGGAACCTAATTGAGAGAGAAACTCCATCTCAAAACATCCTTAACTATACATGACTATAAATATCAATATACCATAGTTTTCAACAAAGAAATTTGACAAAAATACAAGGGATCCCAGAAAAACGGATATATACTCGTCTCATACTCCAAGTCTCATGAGGTTCCAATTTCATAGATAATGACATGATTCAACTTGAGGATCTAATGGTAACAAAATCCAGGATAATACACTCCATGAGGTCAGCCAACCTAGATGGACCATTTATGAAAGATACAATCCATCATGAACAACCCAAAAGGGTATATCACTTGTTCCCAGCAAAATGGTCCTTCCATCGCTAACTTTCACCCTACGCAAGGCTGTAAGAACCCAAGCAGAGAGGCCTACCCCTCACCACTGATCAGTGTTGAGGGTCAACAAGTGAAAACAATGCACCATATGAATCCTCTCTATCAAGAGAGAATGTAGGGACCCACAATTCACCACTATCCTACAATCGACAAAGTACTAGCTCTTAACTAACCTGTGAAACCTATTTCTCTCCTATATGGATTGGCTCATACCTCAACCAATCGAGGGAACACAAAATGCTAACTAGGTATCACACGTAAATAGTATAGGGGCCCAATCCTCATAGTTATACTAAACAAGAGAAGAATAACTATATCCAATGGAGGACCCACTCCCCACTACTAATCAGAGATGTGGGAGTACTACTCCATAGGTGGGTACCCACAAACTAATCCAATAGGGGAGTACCATCTATGGCTAGAGGACCCACACCCTGGTACGACATGAGATAACAACTATACTAGATCAATTACTATAGAAGACCCACACCTTGACATGATAGGGGAGTACTGACCCCAGGCCAGAGGACCCATTCATTAATACAAAAGAGGATAACCAACTCTTCCAGAACAACATAGATGGAGGACTCACACAAATTTACTACAAGGGAGTTCTGAAGCCAAGGATAGATGAACTGCACCCTAACCAGATATGGGAGAAAAAAATCAATCAAAATTTCATGTTTGAAGGATTCAATCCCTAACATAGAAGGGGAGTGTTAAATCTAGGATAAAGGACCCACTCTATGTTCCAACAAGGGAGTAACTAAACTATCTATCCAATTAGTATGGAGGGCCTACAACCTAGCTCAGTAGGGGATCACTATCCAACTATAAGATCGATATGGGGAACCATCCCCCTAATCTATCAGGGGAGTACCAGCCCTAAAAAACTACTCAAGTATATAAAACTTGTGCCCATGATGTGGGGATTCCCATATAGAACAAACTAGATAGGTAAGGGAAACACTCACCCTGATGCCATAGGGGAGTACTATTCCCTGCATCTCTCTTTGTAAAAAACACCAAACCACAACATCATTCAAGAACCACTATAAGGAGAATCATGATTATGATACATCATGTCACAATACGACCATGTGTGGGGGACCTATACCTTGATACAATAGGGGACCACTTCTCTACAAGCTTGAAGAGTCCAGGGGACCCACATCCTAAGAGGATAAGAAAGGATACCGACCTAGATGTCAACCCAATGGTCCAACTTAATCACTACCCAAGGTTAAGAACCACTACACAAGTTAATTTCTCAAAAAACATTACCCCATATCTTGTAGGAAAAATAAATTCCACCATCTTTTCCATTGTGGGAAAATTCTCATGATAGGCCACTCAAAAGACTATATCTGAGTTCCATAGAATGAGATATGTAAGGCATAGGATATCATGAAGATCCTAAAAATGTACATGGCGTGCAATAAATCCCACATGGCTTGTAGAATCATCAATGCACCAGGACATGTATCTCGTTCAAACTTATTAGCTTGGCCATATAGGGGTACATGGTGTGTACAGTTACTATGTGACATGACCTACCTCACCTAGTGCCTGGCCATATATCATCTTCCACACGGCCTAATCAGCCATGTCCCTCATATTTTTTTCATCTCATACTACATGACATGTTCAAGATAATTAGCCATTTGGATGTGTGGTTTTTCGAAGCCAATCTCTGGAACCTTGTGTCTATGTACTTTGGTCGTGTACTTTTACATGACCATGTATGATCACACAACTTTCCCAAGCCATGTCCTTTGGCCACACAACATGAGGTCACTACACGTCATGTAACCCCGGTACACAGTGTTTATTCCCCAAAATAAATCTTCCTTTAATAAAAATAGGCTCACGACATGTATCACTAGAACAAATGTCATTTATAATGTTATTGCAGATGGTAATTGCATTGATATTAACCTGATTCACCGTGGATTACCCTAAAATAAATAGATCATCCCAGAAAAGATCATAAGAAATTACAATAAGGCTCGTAAAACCATAAAATAAAATAAACCAACGAAAAAAGGGGATCGGAAGAAAATATAAAATCAACCTTCCTAGAAGGTAAAACACTGAATCATTTTATGTACAACAATTACTAAATTTTTCTTCTCCTCAATCTAATCATAATCAGTTCTAATAACGGATATAGATAGTGATTTGTTGTTTCGATTTAGCTCATTTTCATCCATTTTCATAGGGGGTAGGGGTGGGATTATCCTCTTGTTTTGCGTTCCGTACATGGTATTGGTTGGGTGGGATTTAGGTTAAAATTATTTTAATCAATTAAAATCATTTGACTCCCTCTATAATGCCTCTTATTCATATATCCCCCAACTAAAAAACCAATGCTAACAAATTTTATATAACACATAGGGTAAACACGAAGTTATGAACTCAACCATGGTCTCAAAATTATAAGTTGAGAATCCTATCTTGATTTATTCTAAATTTTAAGATAAACTACATGTGTGTGAAAAAATATATTAATTCTTTCTAAAATCATCAGTATGAGGCTCTCGAGGCTGTAAAATCCCATGTTGACTCTACACCTGACTTCAAAAATATTCTCAAAAATATTACAAAGTCTTACTAGTCAAACCCAAGTCACTAAAACTATTTCATGAACTGACCAAGAGAGTACCACTTAGCCAGTGATAATTTGATAGTGGCACCACAAGTACACCTCCAATAGGATATGGGCTTTAGGCTAGCACTGAGCTGGTATATCACACATATGGAAGGCCTTAGCTGAAAGTAATTATACACATACACATCAGTCCACACATTAGTATAATGAAGAAAGGTAATAAAATTATAATTAAAAATTAATAATAAAATCTAATCCTAGATCATTTTATGAAAAAATATTATAGAAGCGAAAAGGAAAAAATACAATTCCACAAAAATTATAGAAGAGCCTGACCTACTAACAAAGAATAATTGCTCTAAAAAATATACTCTGAGAGCCATCCATGATCCATATAGAGGAGATAAGGCCACCTTCTCTGGGTATATAACTTCATGATATATTATGATGTGTTTTCAAATAGATTTAATTTCTTTGATAGATTACATAGCACGAAACACCGAGTTCAAAAAATCGTGATATACTATTAATGTTATTATCTAAACTTGACCATTATAACCTCACAATTAAATTAAATGACTTGAATATGAATAATTTTTTTTAAATATAAGTATAATTGTTTTATATAATGAATGTTTATTTATAAATATGTACATAATTTTTTTTATATACTTTGAAAATACACATTTCTGAAAAAATATTTTATTGATTTTTTTGAGAAAATAATAAAATTAATTTTTGAAACAAGTAGAAAAAACTATTTGAAAAAAAATATATTTGTTAAACTTGTAAAAATAAAATTAGGGATAGTTTTTGAGAATTTTTTGGAAAGATTAATTATGAGATGAATAGTGAAAATACTGATATTTAATAAAAAAATAAATTTTTGTTTAAATGTTTTAAAAAGTAAAATCTTATTTTAAAAAATTTGAAAAATAAAATTTGTTCATTTAAGTTTTTATTAATCCCATTTAGATTCTTTAGGATCAATTTCATATTGAATTTTGATAAAAATTTCTTATACTTATAAATATTTTCCCTTTATAAAATTATTTTTTCTTCACATTTGTGTCTTTAGTTTTAAATTAAATTATCCAAAATATGTGAATGGAATATGAGAAAATAGATTCAATATTTAGAATCCAAATAATTGATATTATATAATAAGGTAAAATTATTTTTTTTCAAAATGAATTTTAAAAATTGTAAAAATTAACTATTATAGTTAAGGTTAAAACGACATTACCCAAGGTTAAACTAATATGATAAGGGTTAAAATAAACTAAAAATTTATAAAATTCCTATTATTTGGCCATATCTTGACCATTATTAATTTATTCTATATTTTATGATATTTTGGGCCACATTTTCATGAATATGACATATGAAAAAATTTATGTAATGGAAAATACAAATTATCGCTCTCTTGCTTATAAATTTCAATTATGTGTTCGCATAGGTGAAAATTAAATATGTGAATAAATATTGATGACATTTTTATGAATAATGAAATTAATTTCATGAGGGTTATTTTTTTTAATTTTATTATATTAAGTAATTACTTTCAATTTTTAAGCAACGCTAAAATAGTAATTATTTAATTAATGTATAATTAAATAAATGATAACAAAAATATTTAAATTATAGAAATTTATGAATTATTACAATTTATGAAATTTTCAGATTAATTTAACATGATATACTAGTGTAAAAATGATATATTATGATTTCATTATTGTATTGGGATTTTTTATGTTAAATTAAATGAATTGTTTCCAAATTGGAATTAATGTTATTTTATAATAAATAATATTTTATTAAATGATATAAAATTTATAAAAATATTACTCTAAAAATTATTGGTATTTTTAAAAAATAATAGATATATTCTATTAATGGATCAGTTTTTCTTTTTATAATAATTATTTTGACCCCTATATAATGAAAACATTATTACTATTTTATATGGTAAAACATAGTTTCGTGCATTTTATGCTCATGTGTTAAAATTAATTTTCCTAACAAATTTGATTTTGATATTATAAATTTTATTTAATATATATAAGTAGTGACTTGAAATTATCTTATACTACTCAATTTATTTGTATCCATAAATGAAAAATTTCATAGATAAAAGGAAAGTTACTGTAGAGAAAACTAAAATGGTAAAAATAAGAAAACATAGAAGTTAAGGTGAAAATGGTTTAAAAATTTTATTTTTCATTAATTGAAGGTGTGGATGTATCATATAATTCAAAAATACACTATTTATCATTTTTGGGACATTTTTAAGGGTTACATTTTGTTATTGAATAATTATGTGTATTTACAAAAATGCCCCTCCCCTGAATTATAAAAATCCACATCCCCTCATCACTTATTCAAACCTATCATGTAATTTTTATTGATCAATTCCCACTAAAATATCTACCCAATAGCATTAAAAATGTTTTATAGTGTTTGGTATCTTTAAAATACCAAACATAGTGTTTTTAACATGAGATCTAAAGGGGTTGTGATGAGTGATGGTAATTGTCTTCACTATTCTATTTTATTACTCATCCTATTACCACCTTAATTAAATAATTAATAATTAATATATAATAAAATCAGTATATAAAATATAGTAATATGTTTATTAAGTAATCTATGTCCATATCCTCTTATAAAATAGGGAATGAAACTGTCGATAGTGTGTAGAGCGGACTACCGCCTCACGGACGAATGTGATTTTTTTCCACCACTACATATCACAGTTGCATACAATGATGGATTTAATGTTAATATATGATATTTATGATTTTATTATACTTTTATAACAATAATTTTATATATACCATCTTACTTATATTCCATGTAAATATGATAACATCATTCATGTGCACAGTAGACAATAACCTTACGGAGCGAGGTGATTTGTTTTTCCCATATGCTTTACCTAAAGTTAATGAATAAAAAACTAATGAATATATATTTTATACATGATATTATAATGAATCACAAAATGATATATTTTTTTATATTTTATTTCTATAAATCCAGAAAATGGAAACACCGTTCATGCATACGTACTTCCTACTGCTTCCGTGAATGCTATATTTCTGTTTCTATCTCTAACTTTTATGGATTAATCTAAATACATATATAAGTAATATATATGATATTTATATTACATTTAATTTTTTTAAAATTATGAAACCATGATCAATGTAAAGGGAACAAAAATACAAAATCAAAACATAT
This sequence comes from Viscum album, assembly GCA_963277665.1. Taxonomy (NCBI): domain Eukaryota; kingdom Viridiplantae; phylum Streptophyta; class Magnoliopsida; order Santalales; family Viscaceae; genus Viscum; species Viscum album. The sequence continues at coordinate 2,107,055,378 of OY728152.1, forward strand.
ATGAAAAACAAAGCAGTTATTACACAAAACATGATTTTAGCTAAGAATTATTAACAAACCTATAATAAAAGATAAAATATACATAATATATGGAATGATAATAATTATTATGGTTATATAATTGATTTATAAAAAATAAATATTTATTATAAAGGATAATCGAACATGTATGTAGTATATCAATACTCAAGGTAAGGGATTCCTATTCTCTCTTATTTTTGGGAGACATATTTTTTATTGACCAATTTTTTCATTTATGTGGTGTATATTCTTAATATGGAAGTATTTTATGACTATTATTAAGAAAATTATGAGATATTAATATCCATCTTAGGTTCCATATTTAATGGGAATTATTATTTAAAAGTTACCAAATTAGTAAGGGTTTGATGTTACAAAGTCATTAGTTAACAATATTGTTTTGGATATGCTTTCAGTGATGTAATATTGTGATCTATTTATTAAGAACGTAATTAATTTCATTCTCCTCTAATTATTTATTTAGAATAAAAATTTTCCTTATTTCTCTCTCTTTATATAATCACTATTCAAAAATAATATTTTTAAAGAAAATAGAACTTATTTCTATTATCGGTCAAAACCCCTTTTTCCATTCCCATGTTTTATAGAAATATTTTGTGTATTTTTGTTATTTTTTCAAATCATTTTTAACCTTTTTCATCATTTGGTAATTTTTTTAAAAGTAGTAATCATATTTGTTTCAAAACATGGCCCATTTGTTTTTACTGAAAATATGAAATGAATATTCATTTTAGTATATATGAAATAAAAAACATTTTCAACCTTTATAATCACTCAGTGATTATTATGATTCATTTAAATGTTTCCAGGGTTATTTTTGAATAAATTGTTTTATTTTTTATTTGTGAAATTTTTAGTCATTAAATAAGTTTTTTTTAAATGGAATATATATTTTCTTCAATAATAATTTAATGATCTTTTTATGTAAGTTAAATTCATTATCAATAACAAATTTTGGTGTTTTTTATGATTTTATGCTGATATGATACAATTGTACCACCCTTATTTTTCTCTATATAGTTTTTTATTACAATGATGATATTTTTATTACAATGATGATAGTTTTATGAAATCCATTAATTTTTTATGGGTTATGATATGATGAATTGATGATATGATTATGAAAAACATTTCCTTTGTATGGGTTATTCTATGACAAAATATTTATGGAACACATTTCTATTCATACGTCATGATATGATAAATGTTTTATGAACCTTTAGAAAATTTATGTATATTTATCATTAAGGATATGTGGGACCTATATCTCACTCAAATGAATTGGATAAATACTGAGATTTCATGAGTTAATAGGACTATAAAGGGGAGTGAACCCAGTTTAGAGAGGGGATATATCCACTATGATAGTCATGGTATTGAACCATTGCTATTATAATGGTTTGGGGAGTGAAGAAAATCCACTATGATAGTGTTGGGAGTGAACCTAGACTACTATGATGGCTGGTGACCAACCTATTCCACTATGATATTCTTGGTAGTGAATTATTGGATAAGAAGAACATTATTTTCTATATTTAAGTGTTTTCCCCAATTCTATCTCTTATGATAATGTTATATTTCCATGGATCATATTTTTTTAATCCTTTATGATTATTTTTTATTATATTCCAATATTCATTCCATGACATTGTTTTATGATCTATGATATGCCGGGTATGGTTTTCAAATGTTATTCTCATGTTCTCACACCCTTATGCTCAGGTTATATTGATATCTCTTTTATTTACCCATATTAAGCATATGAGATCACCATTTCTTATACTTTCATTCCCTAGGATATGATTAAATTTATTATGTATGATATTTATTAGAAGGGTGTTAGTTATGGAGAACATAATGGGAGATGATGTATTTAACTTATAACATAATTTTTTATGTATCCATGTTTCCAATGTAACTAAAAAAATGATTCTGGTGTGGATCATTATATTATGTTATGAATATTAATCTATTTGGATGAAATATTTTTGTATGAAAAGTGTGGGTCATTATAGTTGGTATTAGTCCAAATATTAGTTAACCATTGAAAAATAGGATGGAAAAGCTTTAGTGAGATCCCTAACAATATCTTTAAGAAGAAGTCTAAGTATAGTAAAATATTATAGAAATTTAGTATAGGATAGAGTGAGTGTTTTTAATGAAATTACGTCCCTATGTAAATGATACAACTGCAAGTGGATCTATAATAGTTATAATGATGACTAATAAAATATAAAAGGGAATAATGGGGTCTGAATTGATCATCACCTAGTGCACGAAAACAAGCCTTACTACAGACCTGGTTTGACACTCCCAGTGGGAATGTATTTAAAAATTCACAAACTCAATACAAAACATCAAGAAGGAATAAAATAGATTATGACCATGAATAACCTAAGTTAAACAAAATGTGTCAAATATAAAAAAAACATATATTATTTAGATATCGTCTTAATAATTTTTCATTATTATGTGGTTTTACACTATGAATATCTTTAGTCACACTATGTTTGTTTTGTTTTAGTTAATTGTAGTATTCATATAGAAATAGGTTACTTTGGAATATGATAGAAAACATGTTTATGAGAAACCAAATTTGATGATTATTAGATTAAAGGATGTTGTGATTATTCCTAATCGGTTATCTTGATATATGATTAAAAACTTTTACATTAACCAACTTTTAGACTCACCAAATAAGATATGGATAAAGTTCACTGAGGTCTCAACTGGTTGATACCATAGAAGAAATAATACTGATTTTCTAATATGATGATAATGTTGGAAGAACCAAACATGGAAATATCTAAAAGGAAGGGGAATATATTTTTTGTGTGAATAAGAAGGGCAGAGATGAAGATATTTCTAAGTAAAAATGAAAAATAAAATTAAAATAATTTATGAAAATAATGGTTTCCCTCATGCATCATCATTATTTGGATGTTATAAATTTAGAACATATGGGTGTTATACAAATCAATGTCATAAGAGGGAAATATAAAGTAGAGTATAAAAAAGGTAGTTCAAGGAAAATATTTGTTTTTTATGATGAAGATAATATAAATAACATATGAGTGGAATGAGGTATTATGGAGTAAAATTAAGAATATTGGTTAATGTTTTAATAATTAAGTGGAATTATTTATGTGTTTATGTATTAGAATTCCAAAATAGTCAAATATATAAGGATTTTTATATAAATTTTTCTTATTAAGGATTTCCAAGAATATATTGAATGGTACTAAAAACCTAGAAAACTGATTTAATAGATAGGTGATATTTATAGAAAACACATAATTAAGGGAAATATAACCCTTAATATGTTCTTAATGTTGAGATAATCATGTTAAGATAATGAGATTATTGATATGGATAATATAAATTAGATAGTATTGATTAACTTCAAACTGATATAAGGTTTTATGATAAAGTGTTTTATATTATCACTAATGAATTTTATAAAAAAATTTAGATTTGTGGAATATATTAAATAATATGTTATTTTTTTAAGGAATATGTAAAGAGTAAATTTTTGAAATCATGTATATTTTTATTGATATTTTTGGGTAATTTGGGTGATTACAATTTTCCAGAACAATACATGACCAGAGTATTCACATATTCGGTTTGGGACATTTTAGAGGTAGTTTATAATATTTAGGGGATTAATGAAAAGTTGATTCTATAAATTTGGTGACCTTTTTTTATAAATTTTGTAATTTTGGAAGGGTTTTAAGGTTAATAATTTATAGAATGGTTTTATATGAACTTTTGATAAGGATTTTGAGATTTATGTGTTATATCAAAATATAATGACATATCTATATTGGATAAAAAGTTTTATCCAGTTTGGTTTTGATAATAAAAAGAGCTAGATGGAATGACTTATCATTATATTATGGATCTTGTGTTATATTAGTGTTTTAGGCATAAAAAATCATCTTCTTTTCTTGTTGTAAGAGATAAAGTTGAAATTGATTGAAGAACAACCAAAGAATGAGATTGTGCTTATGATATAGAAAGAAATCAAGTAAGTATATTTTCACATATTCTATATCAAGACTGTAAAAAATTCCCTCAACTTTAAGAAAAAATAAATTGACTCAAAAAAAGTGTCTTATTACTTTCAATTCTATTGAATCAATGGTCTTTTAATTAATCATAGATTTAGGGATTTTTGGATGTTAACTTTCACCTAACAATTTTCCCTATTACTCTATATCAGTCCTTAAGAATTAGTTTTCTCTTCCATGTCAATATTTTTACATCCCACCAATTTTCCCAACATGGAAACCTTTTTATGTGTTATTATAAATGTAATTCATATTACCCTTTCGTTATTATTAATATAATCTTTTATTAATGCTTTATATGGTGTGGGATTTCAAGAAATGCAGGTTTAAATGTACGAACCTCAATTATGGACATCAAGTTACAATTGTAGGGAAAAATTAATTTATAAAGGTTATAATGTAACACCCCAATGTTTTATGATTTTATTTCAAATAGATTTTATTTCTTCAATATATTTGATTATAAGGAAGAGCCAAGTTTAAATAAATCATAGTATACTATAAATATTATTATTTAAACTTCACCATTATAACATATTTATCAAACATTTTGGTTAGAAAATGAATAAAAAATCTATGAAAAATAAGAATAAATTTTTTAGATAAACAAACTATATTTATAAATATATACTTAATTTTTAGTATTTATATGTTTTGAAAATACATTTTTCTCAAAAAAATGATTTTTATTAATTTTTTTGAAAAATAAAAAAACAAATTGTGAAAATTAAATTTTATTTTAAAAAATAACTTACTATTTTGAATAAAAATGTCAAAATTAGCTTAGGGAGTTTCTTTTATAATTGTATGAAAATATTAATTTATGGATGAATAATGAATAATACATATTTTGTTATTAAAAACTACATTTTCATTTAAAGAATTTACAAAGATACATCTTGTTTATTTTATTTAAATATAAAATTAGTTTAGTTATATGTTTATTAATTTAATTCATATCATGGGGATCAATTTCATATTGAACTTTGATATTAAAATTTTTAATAGTTTTGAAATTTGTTTCTTTGGAATCCGGTTTTTTCATCTCATTTGGAGGTATAATTTTAAAGTATAATTTTCCACTTATATTTATATAAATTTAAAAAAATGGATTCCCCATTTAAAATTATAATTATAATTAATTGTAAAAATAGTAAAAATTAATTACTTAGGTTATGGTTAAAACGGGTTTACCATGGGTTAAACTAAAAGGATAAGGGTTAAAAAGACCAAAATACTTGTCAAATTTCTATTGGATGGATATATTTTGGACCTTATCACCTTATTATCTATTTTAATGTTCTTGTGGGACATTTTATCATGAGTGTGAGTAATAAAATAATTTAAGTAAATAAAAATAGAAATTTCACCCTATTCGTCTTCAATTTCAATTATGTGTTTGTATAGGGCGAAAATAAGGATGTGAAACAATATTGATGATAATTTGAAGGATAATGAAATTATTTTATTTATTTTAATTTTATTATATTTTTTAGAAATTATATAATTAATTTCACTTCTAAAGAAATACCAAAATAATAATTAATTAATTAATGGAAAAATAAAGAAAATGATACTGAAAATATTCTATGTAATACACATTGAATGAATTATTGAATTTAATGAAATATTTTTCTAAATATAACATGATAGGAATGTTTTAAAATGATATATTCAAATTACAACTATGTATTTATGTTTTTAAATTCAAATTAAATGATTAATGTCAAAATTCGAATTAATTTTATTATACAATAGATAACATTTTATTAAATGAATTAAAATTTCTAAATAACTATCCTTTACCATGTTATTTTTAATTGTTTAAAAATATAAACCATATTCCATTGATGGATAAATAGTCATTTTATAATAATTAATTTGAAACATAATTACTAAAAACATCATTACCATAGTAATGGTTAAAATGAGGTTTTTGTTCATTTCTTCACCAATGTTGAAATTAATTTTCCACACACATATATTTTTTATCTTATAATTTTCATTTAGTATTTTTAAAAAGTGTGTAAAAATTATCTAATAAGTATCATTTTAATTATATTCCTATTTGATAAATTACCAAGATAAATAGGTTAGTTACTATAGAAAAAATTAAAATGGTAAAAGTGATGAAACTTAGAAGTAAATGAAGAACATGTTTAAAACATGTTTTTTGTATTTTGGTGGTGCAAATTGACCATATCATCCCTAAAATAAATCATTTATAAATTTTTTTGGGAATTTGGATTAAGGGTATCTCTAGATTATTTAATATTCTTTTGTATTTAAAAAGATGATAATCCACCTCAATTATAAAATTCCCCCTACTCCCCACACCTCTTGACACCTCCAAAGATATTTGGATCACCCAAACCCTACCAAAATCAATCCCCAACATCTATATCCATGATATAGAAATTATGGTCTTTCAAAAACACCACTACTACATATATTTACATTAACATCATGAAAAAATGCCTTTAACATCACTAAAAATGTTTTTTTACTCAGCACCACAAGGGGGTCCCCTTTATCAGTGCAAGAAAAACACTGATAATGGATGGCCTTTATCAAAACATTCTTTAGCATTGTTAAAGGCCTGAAATGTTGTAATTTACTATCTGAATAACATATTCTCTACAAAAAACTATAACCATTTTATGAAAAATATATAATTTAATTAAAATAAATTTTAAATCATGAAGACAAAAATACACTATTATATACATTTCAAGAAATATTTTACATAATTAAATTTACAATTATCCACAAACATTTGAAAACATTCATCTTTCATATATTGTATTTTGGTATCCCATCACAAAAAATTTCCCCCATGGTATTAGTTGCCGAAAAAATCACCTCATCACGAGAAAAAGAATCCACCATCATATGAAAACAAATCATGTGATAGTAATTCTATATAGAAATAAATTAAACATTAATATGAAATAATACATTAAGAAAATGTAAATTTTAAATTAAAATACACACTTAATGTCATATTAGTCACATATTAATTATTATTAAGGTGAGTTTGATTCAAACACATCATAAAAGAGTTATAGATCATTGTAATAAATTATCAAAACAATATGAATGTGTTTTCCTAGTTTTCATAATGTCATTTTTCTTTTTAATAAAATCAAATCCAATTTTAAATAAAGATAGAGTTAACGTTATATTGGAAACACCATGCATCATCTTGTGGTGTATCAAATTCCTACACATCCAAAATTACATATAGATCATTGTCCTAAATTATTAAAACAATCCATATGTGTTTGTTCAGTTTTCAGTATGCCACTTGATTTTGTTTTATAATGTCATTTCAAGCTGAAAACAAGAATTTGGAGTTATACTAATAAAATCATTTGTTTCTTGAAATGATAATGCTTTCTGCACAATAGAAATAACTTTTTGATTTCTATCCAAATTTATCAAGGCAATGGGAGTGTGTCTTCTTGGATTTTAGTGAGTGATATATGTTCTGAACAAAAATGTAAATTTTAAACTGATAATAGACACTTTGAATCATACCTGTCACATCATACATCAGATTGAGGTGAAAATGATTCCTACACATCACAAATGACTTGTGGTTTATTATCATAAAGTATAAAAACAATATTGTTTTTCAGTTTTTAGTATGTCATTTGTTTTTTTACTAAACTTAATGATAATTCTAAATAAAATACACACATGGAATTTTAGCGGTGACATCGTGCATCAGATTAAGGTGGGACTAATTTCTATATGTCACAAATTACTTATGGGTCCTTTCCAAATGTGTAAAAAAAATCTTAATTCATTTTATTGGTTTTTATTATATCACTTGTTCTTTTTAAATAAAATTAACTTCAATTTTAAATAAATAGATACAATTCGAGTTATACTAGTAACACCATGTGTTAGATTGACATGAGGTTGATTTCTTGAACATAACAAATTACTTATGGGTCATTATACTAAATATAAAAACAATCCTAAGGGTTGTTCTTAGGTTTTGGTTTGTCACTTGTTTCTTTTACTATAATTAACGTCACTTTTAAATAAATAGTCACACTTGAAATTATACTGGTCACACTGTTCATTAGATTGAGGTGCGACTAGTTTCTACTTGTCAAAAATTACAAAGAGATAATTTTACTAAATTTTCTAAACAATCCAAATGATTTTCCTGGTTTTCAGTAGGTCACTTGTCCTTTTTATTGAAATTAATGCCAATTTTAAATAAAAATACACACTTTGAGTTATACCAGTCACATTGTGCATCAAATTTTAGTGTGGATGATTCCTACAAGTTAATAATGACTCATGGGTTTTTTAATAATGTATCGAAACAATTGGAATGTGTTTTATCATATTTTTGTATGTAACTTGTTCTTTTTATGAAAATTAATGTCAATTTTAAATAAATAGACACACTTGTAATTTTATCTATCACACCATAAATCAAGTTTAGGTGTGTCATATTTATATACATCAAAAGTGACATATAGATAATTTTTATAAATTATCAAGACAATACTAATGCATTTTATAATTTTTCAGTATTCCAGTTGTTCTATTTAAAAAAATTAAGGTAAATTTTAAATAAGAAGACACAATTAAACTTATACTGGTTACATCATGAATAAAATTGAGTTTAGGTTGATTCATACACATCATAAATGACTCATGGGTCATTTTTATAAAGTATAAAATCAATCCTAATCATTTTTCTCAATTTTTAGTATTTCACTTGTTTTTTTACTATAATTCTTATCAATTATAAATAAATAGACAAACTAGGAATTATATCAGATTTACAATATATCATATTGAGGTGAGTATTATTCCTACACATTTAAAATAAAAAATATATATGTATTTTATAAAGTATCAACACAATCGAATGATTTTTTCATGGTTTTCAGTATATCAATGTTATTTTGAGAAAAAATAATGTTAATTTTAAATAAAAAGAAACAATTTGAGTTATTACAGTCACACTATGAATCATATTGAGGTTTATTTTATTCATACATGTCTAAAATAAATAATGGGTTGTTTTTTGAAGTTTCAAAAAAATAAGAATTCATTTTCCCAGTTTTTAGTTTTTCACGTGTCCTTTTTTCTAAAATTGATGTCATTTTTAAATAAATATACACATGTGGAATTATAGAAGTAAATTTTTTCATTATAATATAGTGAGGATAATTTATACATGTCAAAAATGATATATAAATCATTTTCCTAAAGTAGCAAAACACATTGAATGCATTTTCTTGGTTTTCAATATGTCACTTTTTTTACAAAATTAATATCAAATAAAAATAAAATGACACACTTTGAGTTATACCAATCAAAAAATACACCAGATTGAGGTGTGGTTGACAAATATATGTTAAAAATGACTTATGAATCATTATACCAAATTATAAAAAAAGAATACAAATGTTTTTTTCTCAATTTTCATATTTTCACTTGTTCTATTCACTAAAAATTAATCTCAATTTTAAATAAATAGAGACGCTTAAAATTATACTGGTCACACTATGTGTCAAAATGGGATGAAATTGATTCCTAAAAATAAAAATGACTTATGTATTATTTTACAAAAGTATTAAAATACTTCCAAAATGATTTATCAATTTTTAGAATGCAAGTTGTCTTTTTTATTAAAATGTCATTCGAAACTAAAAATGCACACTTTGAGTCATAAAATTCAAATCATGTGTCAATTTGATGAGAGATTTCTTTCTACACATCAAAAATGACTTATGAATAATTTTCCTAAATTATTAGTATAATTAGTTAATTTTATCCTTATTTTCAGTTATTTATAAGTTTTTAACTAAAATGTCAATTTAAAACTAATAACAAACTATTTGAGTCATACCAGTCCCATAGTGCATCGAATTGAGGTATAATTGATTCCTAGAGGTAAAAAATGACATATGTATCATTTTAATATGGTATCAAAATATTACAAATTCATTTTCTCATTTATCATTATGTCAGTTTTTCTTTTTAATAAAATTAATGTCAATTTTTTAAAAAATACACACTTAGAGTCATATCAGCCAGACCATCAATTATATTGAGGTAAAATTTATTCCTACATTATATAGATGACTTACGAATTTTTTCCTAGAGTATCATGAAAATATGAGTTTTTTCTCTATTTTAAGTATTTCACTTATTCATTTTACTAAAATTAATGTCAATTTTAAATACAAATCCACATTTAGAGTAATACTGGTGATAATATTCATCATAATGAGGTGTGGTTGATTCCTAAATATAAAAAATTAATTATATATCATTTTCTTAAAGTATAAAAACAATTTGAAAGAGTTTACATTGCTTTCAGTATATCACTTATTTTTTTGCTAAAATTAATTTCATTTTTAAATAAATAGACACAATTGGAATTATTCCGGTCACACTATACATTGGATTGAGCTATAACAGGTTCCTACATATCGCAAATGACTTATGGATCATTTTATTAATGTATCAGGAAAATATTAATATGTTTTCTCAGTTTTCAGTATGTTAGTTTCCTTTTATGTTAACATTAATTTCAATTATAAATAAAAATAATCACTTGGATTTATACAAGTTACACCGTGGGTCGGAATTAGGTGAGGATAATTTCTACATGTCCCAAATTCAAAAAAAAACCTTAATATAAATGTTAACATTATTTCTATTGTATTTATTTTCAAACTTTCCATAGTGCATATTGACTCAATATTATTAGATGAAAAACCTTTTCTATCTAAGAACATCGACTCAATATGTTGTGTTGCAGTTTGATAAATAAAGGCAATAGAAATTGGGGTAACATTGGAAGAAAAGAACATTCTATCTCTTTTGCGGCCTGCCATAGATAGTTAAAATCAAAATATGACTTCCCAAATGATCTGATTAAAAAAATAAAAAGTATTTGATAAAATTGATAAAGAAATTTACAATCAAATAGTAGATAACATGATGAAAAAATTTATTAAATAATAACTCGGAATTCACCTTGTTATGATTGTTTTATTCATTATTTACCAATTTCTTTTGTTCATTATCTTAGTTGTAGCCTTGAAGTCCAATCTCTCGCGAGTATGAGCAGATTCGAATAAACCACCCCCATTCGAACAAAAGAATCCACCTGTATACGAAAATAATTTTTATGTGAGTAATACTAAAATTAAATAACTTAAACATAAATAAAATTAATAAATTAATTCTATGTATATTGATTTTACTGTGAAAATGTCATGATTAACTCTTTTATTGAGTAGTGGAGGGAACTTCAAGGAAATTTATAAATTCCAATATGACAATAGTGAAAAGGATTTGAGGGAGAAGAATTATGGGGATGTTTTGGTATAGAAAGGGATGAAATTTTGATAAAAATATTCTAAAATAAATGTACTTTTCAAGAAATAATAAAAATTAAATCAATGTTTCATTACATAAATTTTTAGTAAAATAGATATTGTAAATTGTAACATTACCTTTACATCATCCAAAATGGTTTCCTACATTATAGTCTATTCTTACATGGGACTGGTAACATCATCTGGTGCAGAAGACATTGTACGCATATGTAGTCACACATTTAATTTAGATTACAATTTTTAATTTTATAAAATCTAAAATTATGTGGAAAACATTGAATATTAACAAAATAACCTTCTTCATACTATTTGTGTACATTATGCCATCTGGTATGAAACCCATTCATTTCTAAAAAGTCTATAAGATCTTGTGAATATGATTTTTTATTGTCATAATAGTACTAGAGAAATATAAATACATAAATAATTAATAAACATTTTAAATGAAATAGAAATTATCTTCGAAAATACCGCTTTGGGGATGCTAGTTTCTGGATGGAATTTGATCTCTCTCATAAATTTAAAAACATAATAACCCTAATATTTCCCATCTATTTTTCTCAAAAACTACATAAAAATTTAGAAAAATATGTAATTTTTTATGTGTGTTTGGATAGCGAAACAATATTATATATACCCAGGTACTTGTCTAGTTGTAAAAAGTTTTAGGCTCTTTATGAGCACTGACTTCTAATTCGGAGATTTTCATGATATTTATACACCACCCAATTATAATAGAATTATTACTAATACATAATATAAATTATAAAACCTTGAGTTTAGTTCTAAAATTTTGGATTTAGTGTATTAAAAATTTAAAAACATCATCGTGTGTGGTTGATTTTTGGGTATCCATGTGGTGAATTAAAGAAATAAATCTTTAGAGTATCCAAATTGATCACAATGCACATCCAATATACCCTAAAACAAAGAAAGGAATATCTAATGAAAGAAATAAAAATATATTTGATATGATTAAATTTTTTGAGTTTTACCCCTGCAATGCTGGTATAATAAAGGGTCTATTATCCTCGAGTTTGTTTTCAAACCATTTGTCTATTTTCCCACTATTTCATTAATTTTTTTTGAATTAATTTATTTATTTTATATAGAAGTGAAATCATGAATATTAAGTCAAATTTTATTTTCATGGGGTAACCCCTTAAATTATTATTGACATAGAAGAATACAAAATATATGAAATTTATTTAGTCATAATTAACATAGTATATAAAATTATTAAATAAGAACATGAAAAAATACCTCATGTATACATTTACAACTAATCCTCTTGGCCATTTATAGTTTAGGATTTCATTTACATTTTCAAGTGAAATGAAGTCTTTAACTTCCTCTCTATACATTTTTTTTGAAAATCAACCATGTGACTACTACCATTTTGTAACATTGTATCTGCCTGAACCATTAATGTTAGTAAATAAATATATTTAACGGCTGGGGTAAAAGATCTTTCAGAAGATATTTTTTGTCAGTTGGTTGATATTATAGTTTTTTTGAGACAACCTTTCATTTTACTCCTTTCCCTTTGTCTTCCTGTAATAAAATTCATCGATTTGGAGATTTTTTCTTCAATTATTAAAGGTTTAGCCTAAAAATTAAATTAATACCTCGTTTTCAATATTTATTTACACAAGACCAGATATCCATACGATGAATTTTCAAACAGCTTGGTTGACCATATGAATATCTTCATCATCAAGTTGAACAAGTAAATCATCACTCAACTCATGAGCTACGCTAATCGCCACTCTCACATGACCTGTTGTAATTGGTATATTGTGTATAGTATCTTCTTTGATATTTAAAAACTTATCCCGCACTACATGGCGATGGGTGACTATTAATAAATATAATTCATAGAAATTAATTTTAAAAATCCAATTTAATAATATAGGTATTTGATATTACATCAAAAAATGACAGTCACATGATTTCAGACCCATTAACTTTAAATTATTCTTTGACATGATATTCTTGATATTTGATGAATAACATTCTTGAACCTTTACATCATTCAATAATTTTAAAAACTGATATCACTCTTTCTTGGCAGAGTTTAAGCAGCTATAAGAAGAAAAGTTTATTTTTAACCCTTCAATAGTGCAAAATCATTCTATATTCTAATGCCAACCATGTCTAAACTAACCCAAATTCCATCTTTTTTTCCAAGGGAATTTATAAATGTGCCAATAACACTCTCACATGCCATTTTTAAACATGAATAAAATAAATAAAATGTTTTACATACTGAAAATTCTAGTATGACAATTCAAAAAAAACTGATCACTTTTTTCAACAAGTTTTCATAATGTTTTTAAGAAACAGTTAACCAAAAGAAGCTTCCACATCTTTTAATTGATCAAATAATTGACCACCAATTGGAGAAGATGGTGATGTAAATTCTTATAAACTTACATTAGATTATGTCATCCAAGATCATCAGTTATGGTGTCGGGGTATAAATATGTGATGTTCTAGAAACACTGTCTTCGATGAATGTTTCAACATAATTAACTATGTACCTTGTTTGCAAATAGGACACCCTGGAATTTCTTTAATTCCATATCTTAAAAATTTTCTATAATAATTAAATTCATTTATCATCCTATAAAACATGGATATCAATGAGAAATATTCATTTATGTAGTCATCATACAATGTCACACGTGAATCCAAAAATAATTTGAAATCTTCGATCAATGGAGCCAAATAAACATTAATATCATTACCCGCATATTTTGTTACTATAATAATCATAGATAACATAATTTATTTTTATTTTAGGAATAACCACGGAGGCATGTTATAATATACCAGCATAACTAGACATGTACTGTGAGTTCTTCTTTGAAAACCAAAAGGATTCGATTGATTTATAGAAAACACGAGATAAAGGTTTCTCATCTTGTTTCAAAATTCATGATGATCATGATTAATTCTCTTCCACTAAGCAGAGTCTACCATGTGATGATGATTCCCATATTTATTTCTTTCATTTTAGTTCCATGTCAATTTCCTTATAGTATCCTTACTTCTATATAGGATCACAATCCTTGGAATTAATGGAAAGTACCATACAATGTTTATAAGAAGCGATTCATCTTTCTTGTATCTAGAAGCTCCACACTTTAAGTGTTATTTAATTGATTTTCGGTCCTTGAAAAACATTTTATGATCATTTTTTTAGGAATTTATTCTTTGAGAGATCATATCCAATGAACATAACATTTATTTAGTATCATATGTTTGGTTAGAGAGCTCATTATCTTCTAGGGTCATATCATTAAAGAGAGAAAGTTATTGAGTAAAACTAGTGGCACTCTATCGATTTCTATCTTTTAAATTTTACAGTTCTATTATGGGTGAAAATGTTGTATATTTATTGTACCCAATAGTCAATGGAGTTTATTCACAAATATTTAACTTATTAATCAATTTTATACAATAAATAAGTTCATCTTAATCTATCATCTTCATTTCCTCAATATGATCTTCGTCATAATTCACATTTGTAATCACTTCCTCGATATGGTATTCTTCATTGTCCATGCTTGAAATCATATCAGATGGTGCATAAAATTCAATATTATCTTAGTCATTAGCTACATTCAATTTTTCTCCATGTAAATTCCAAAATTTAAAAATTATATCAATTTGGTGATAGATCAAGTGTTCTTATAACTCCTCTAGACTAATTAGTCTTGAATAACTACAACGTAAACCACACAAAAGGATTTGAGAATGGTCATATACATGATCTTTTTCAAACATGATAAACTCTTTCACCCCATATTCATACTCCTTGGTCATAAGATTGGAATCCATCGATTGTATATTCATATCCATCTAGTTTGATTGGGTAATATTAATATTTAGAATAATTAATGCACAAAATATGTTCAATTGAATATAGATCTCATTAATTTCTTGAAAGAAAACAATTTTTATGAGTGTAAATGAATTATAAAATCAAATCTACATTATAAAAAATTTATGAAACATGACTATCAAATGTAATAATGGAAATAAACAAACTATATTATTTGTAAACTCTTTTCATAATAGGAAATAATTTTATTGAATATAGTAATTGTTTCAAAAAATAATAATTTTTTGAATTTTCAAAAATATTTTCAACACTGAAAATGAATTTATGAAAGTATAAAGGTATTAAACTATTGATAAATTAAAAACATATACATATATAAATTAAAAATATATATTTATTTATATTACAATATAAAATTATTGATGTATATAGAAGTATAAAATTATATATAATTTATAAAAGAATATATATTATAATGAAATATCTCTCTATTCTGTTGTGAGTAGTTTGAGGAAAATATTTTGCGAAGAATATTTCCTTAAATACCTCTGATTTCATAGTAGGATTTTTTTTAAATTTCCCTCGTATTCATAATCATCACCCAACATATATCTAATTCACCTTTCAAATTCTAAATGGTTATCTATTTCTTAAAAAATAGTTGATTAGAGGAACCCCATCGGTTAAAGGGCATTGTCGCATGAATAAATCCATGGGGAGTTGTTTCATCCTTAGCATGGATGAGACTTTTAAATGTTCCATGTTATTAATAATATAGTGAGAATTTTGAGTACGTATTATCATAACATTTTTCAATCCATATCTCTTTCTATTTTGTTTCCTATTGGTACAGTCACCTCATTGTCCATCACACCCATGTTTATATTGGATCCTCGTGGATCTAGCCCTTAGTAAAACTGAAAGAGTTAATCTTATGTAATTAAAAAGAATATCTCCCAAATATATCTATCAATAACTATTACATATAAAAATAATATTATATATGATACCCTATGGAAATAAGAAACAAAAGGAGGAGGGATATCAAATTCATAGTAAGGGAGGACATATAAATGGATCACAAAGTGTTTAGATCAACTACTTACAACACCAAGGTATGATGACACCAAAAAAATCAATACAAATTTCATGATGCACCTTCTATTTTCTTGTTTTTAAATTCCTTGATTTAATAATTATAATCCAACTCACATTAATTAAAACATTTTCCTCATATATGAAGTCGTTCAACCCATTAAATCAATTTGCATATGTAAATTAAAACACACACACACATTTAATTTTCAACCCAATATTTTTTGATTTTATCATTATAACTCTAATCCATCACTGTCATGTAATTACAAAAAAATACACCACTTAATAGCCCATCGAAATCATAAATGAAATCATCAGATCCTATTACTATAACCCATCGTTCTCCCAAAAATCATTATAATTCAACCACCATCCATTATTACTATTTCTAACTCATGCCAAAAAACATATCTTCTCCCATAAACACATTTCACATCTAATTTTTTCTCCATTATCTTGGCACTCACAACATAATTTCCGCACACAAAATAGAAGGAGATTCAAAAAGCACATGAATAATAATAATAAATAATACATCTATTAGAAACACTGTAAATACCATTTAGTTCATTTACATAAAAATTTATATTCTTTCATGGGGTTTCTCACACAAGTCTCGATTTACATGAGTGATCAAATCATTTTCCATACATAATTAGTTAATATTTTATGACCAATGCCAATAAATTACCTACCTAATAAGGATTAAAAATTAGGACAATGAAACAAAAGATGAGGATTTATAAAGAAGTTATTCATCATCAAGAAAATCATTTATTAATAATATCATGAGAAAATCACAAAAATAAGTAGTCATAAGAAATTAATCTAATAACATACCATAGATTTGGAGAAAGGGTGTGGTGAGAGCAGTGGCAGTGAGAGTAGTAGTGAAAGGGGAGGCGACAAGAGGGGCGATGAGAGTGGCGACGTCAAGATTGGTAGCGAGAGTGGTAGCATAAAGAGGAGTAGTGACAAGAGAAGGAGTGATGATAGAGGTGGTCATGTAGAGAATATGAGAGAGGCATCGAGAGCGGTGGTCAGAAAGGTGGTGAGTGCAGTGACACAACAGAAGCAATGTTCTGTGAAA
Organism: Viscum album; assembly: GCA_963277665.1. Lineage (NCBI taxonomy): Eukaryota > Viridiplantae > Streptophyta > Magnoliopsida > Santalales > Viscaceae > Viscum > Viscum album. Next base: position 2,107,072,916 of record OY728152.1, read on the forward strand.
TCTTGAATCTGTGAGAGAGAGCAGCCTTTAGTTAGGGTACTTTTATATAATTAGGTAATGGTTTTATCAATACTATCTAAAAAGGGATGATAAAGGTCAGTTTTGTTAATGCTAAAATTGAAAAAAAAAAAACACAACAGGCCTTTATGAGTGCTGACAAAGTTAAACCTTTATCACTGCTAAAAGACAATGATAAAAGTTTAATTTTAATTATTTATTTACATTATTATATATATTTATAAAAATATATAAATATATAATAATTAAATAAATATATTTATTTATAAATATAATCAAAAATAAATATATTTATAAATATTTGAATTTAATTATAAATAAATAAATATATATATAATTATAATTATTAACAAATATATATATACTTATAATTTAATATAGTAGAAATATATATATATATATATATATATTTGTATATATTGATAATTTTTTTATATTTTTATAAATATTTTTATATAATTATATATATTTATAAAATTATAATAATGGTATTTTTTTGTAATTTTAGAATTATTTAAATAAATATATATTTAATTATAATTATAATTATATATATATATATGTAATTATTTATAATTACATATATTATAAATATTTTTATAAATATTTTTATATATATATAAGTATTCTTATATATTTATAAATATTTGTATATATTTATTAATATATTTATAGAATTCCATATATTTATAAAATTACAAACACGAAAAATATATTTATTATAATTGTATAACTATTTATAAATATATAATTATAATTATTTGAAAAATAAATATAGTTAAAAAAATTATATAATTATAAATATATTTTTGTGAAATTATTATAAATTGATTTATTGTTATTTTATAATTATTCAAAACTAAATATCATTATTAATAATTATAATTATAAATATATTAATATATTAAAATTTATAAATATGAATAATTATTTATTTATTTATAATTATGTATATAATAAATATATTTAAAAGTATTTCTATATGTTAATAAATTTATTTTTATTGAATCATAAATATATATAAAATTATAAAAAAAATAAAAAAAAATTATTATAATTTTATAATTATTTAAATATATATATATATTTATAATTATAAATAAATAAATATTTATTTATTTATAATTATAACTATTAATAGATATATTTAAAAATATTTGTATATATTTATAAATATATATATATATATACATTTTTATTAATATATAATATATATTAATATAAAAATATATCTATTTTTAAAATGATAATAAATGTATTTAATGTAATTTTAAAATTATATATATATATATATTTAAAATTATAATTATAATTAAATGTATTCATAAAGTACTTATATATAAATAAAAAATTGTAACTATAAATATAATAAATATATTTCTTTTTTAAATATATTTATTGTAATTTTATAATTATTTATGAGAATATAAATAAGTTCATGGGTATAACATGAATGAAATGAAAAAAATCACAAAAAAATGAGTCATCACATGCGTGGAAGTATGAATAATAATGCTGTAAATGTATAAGTGAACATTTCATGAGTCATTAATATATAACATATGCATGGGTCATCATAAGAATTTGTAATATAACTTTTAAAACATTTATCAAAACTCAATCATGTCCACAAATAATGGGTCTTCATGCCCATTGAGCCAACGTGTCCTGTAATCGGTTTTATGCCCACTCGGTCTATAGGCCATGTAGTTAATAAATAAGGATTGATGGGTAGGATATCTCTCTGGGGGGAGGTCTATGGGCTACCTTTCTGGTGTGTGTGTGTGTGTGTGTGTTTAATTGTAGTTTTACCCCTAAGAAACTAATATATAATTATTTATATTCATATAAATAAATTTTGTAAGACATTATATATTTCTGATTTGTTAATATATTTATATATTAATATATAATATTTATAATAATTATTACCATTATTTTTTAATAAATGTATATACGTAAATGTTGATTTTGAATATATATATATTATAATAATATATATTAATAATAATTTTTATTAAAATACTTCATCCATGTTAAGAATAGTGATGATAAAGCTATCCTTTATCAGCACTAAAGAAATCCCTAATAAAGGATAAACCTGTATTAGTGATTTGTTTCATGCTGATAAATGTTACATTTATCAGCGCTTTTAACTAGTACTGATAAAGGTGAGGATTTTATCAATGCTTTATGTTTAACACTAATAAAATTAGGCGCATCCCCTATGCTGATTTTTGGTAGTGTACTAACCCTAAAGTCCTTAATAGGAGATCTAATAGTGGTTGTTTTAAGAGAAGATAATTGTCTTTATTAAGATCTTTCTTTTTACACCTCCTCCTGCCATCTTAAATCATTACTTAATATTTCCAATATAATGACATAATTATATAAAATATAATTATCTATTATTATGTTAATGGATTAACCTATACAAATCTTCTCTTCCGTCAAATGGTGCATAAAACCATCAATCGTGTACACGGCGGACTACCGTCTCACAAACTGATGTAATTAGTTTTCCATTATCATCTCTCATGGAAATATATAATGATGTATTTAATGTTTATATATTATATTTATGATATTATAGTACATATATTATTATAATATCACATATAGATTCTTATTTTCTATTCCTTGGGAATATGATAACATCGCTCGTGTGTATGGTGGACTATCACCTCACGAAGCGATGTGATTTGTTTTTCAAGTACTCTTTACATGTAAGGCAATAAGGGAAAATTTAATGAATATATTATATATATGTGAAATTATAATGACTATTTAAATTTGATATATTTTTTACCTCTCTTTCGGTCTATCCATCAAGAAAATGGAAACGGTCATGCATACGTACAACCTATCGTATCCATGAATGATGTATTTCATTTTCTATCTCTAAATTTTTTGGATTACTCTAAATACATATTTACTAAATATAAGATATTTATATCATGTTTTACTTTATTTAGATTATGTAATAATGATAAAATTAAAATGAAATAAAATACCAAATCAAAACATATATAAAAATCAAAGAAGTTATTACCAAAAACATAATTTTAACACGGAATTATTAATAAAAAGGTAATAAAAGGTCCGAACAAAATCACATATGGTATGATATCTATGATTACTTTTATGTAATATATTTATAATAAACCTAAATTTATTATACAAGAGCTTATAAAGTGTACAAAAGATATCAATACATAAGGTAAGGGATTTTTAGTATCTCTGTTATTTTTTGGAAACTCGTTCCAAATTAACAACTTGATTATTTTGTCTGGGGTATATAATACCTATGAATGTATTTTATGATTATTATCTTGTAAATTTTGGGATATAAATATTAATTTATATTTCTCTATTTACTGGGTATTAAAATTCCAAAAGATACCAAATTGGTAAGTTTTTGATGTTAGGATCTCTTTGTTTATTGAGATTATTTAAGATTATGCTATTGATGATGAAATACTATGATCAATTTCACAAGTACATCATATGTTTTTTCTAAAATGGTTTTTTGGGAATAATTTTTCTCTTAATTTTCATCTATTTATGTAACAAAGAATAAAAAATAAATTATTTAAATAAAAAGAATTTATTTTTCCTTTTGGAAAAAAACCATTCCTATATTTATTTCATGAGTCATGTTTATTATCTATGATATGTTGGGGTTTTTAAAATGTTATTATCAGGTTCTCATGCCCATATGGTCTTTTTATATTGATATCTCCCTTATTTACCATTATAGAGCATATGAGATCACCTTTTATTATATTTCCTTTCCCTAGGTTATAAATAAAGGAATTATATATTATATGTTTAAGAAGGGTAATAGTTATGTACAACCAAGTGGGAGATGATGTAGTTCACTTATAAACCAGATGTCTATGTATCCATTTTTCCAAAGGAACTATACCTAAACGATATTAGAAAGTTTTAGTTTTTTATATAATGAATATTATTAAATTAAGAAGTAATATTTATGTATCAAAAGTTTGGATCACTATATGGTCCACCTAAGACTCCATTAAAAGGTATGTAATCTTCATATGTTATGACATGTGCTGCCAGATCTTGAGTATGAGTGAGTATAAAAATACCCAACAGGACACCCCATAATTATCAAACACAAAAGTATTAAAGATAATGCTTTCACTATATCAATGAACAAGATAAACCCATATTCTCAAAGGGATACTCCAAGTATTATAGTGAGGTATTTCCTCACTACCATCTTAGGCATTCTGCTCAAAATTCTATGGTAATTCTTGTTTGTGGAAAATCACTCCACCGGTCTTGTGAAAACTAATGGAACTCATAAGAAGAAGTTACACATAGATGGAATCATTTCTTGGGCCTGTGGGGGATACCTAACCCAAACTAAATTAGCCCACTATGAGGGAGATGACATGCCCTGGAAGTCGGCCATAAGATACATAACCTAGACTAGTGAGAGACATAAGTGATCAAACCCAGGACATGTGGAGGGATACCTAAATCTATATATGGTTAGCCTATATAGGGAATAACTTATCCACCACATAATATGGAATACCTCATTATACCCTTATGATAATTTAAAATGACGGAATACAAAAACACTGAAACAGTTTGAGGGAACACTCATACTAAAACCAAATCCATCATAGGAGTATCTTAACATGTATTTATAATATATAGTTGTGAAATTTATCGTAATACTAAACAGACCTATTTCACAAAAGGGGTCCACATGACATGTTCACTTATTGAAAACACATTGTGTAGGTCTGAGTTTCTCAGAAACTCTTGCTTTTCCCCACATCAGCACCTATGCCACAATCTCCTCTACTTCAATTAGGGGTCTCCCCCCATGTATCCAATCAAAATGCTAAAACCACATAGAAACTCATAGAAACATTTCATGAAATTAACCATGATATAGGCTCCCATATATAGTTGAATCATCAACCAGTTTAACATTGATGATTAATGAATAAAAAGGGGGGAAGGCATGAAACAAAAAGTGAGCATCTAAAGTGGGATTTTTTCATTTTTCCATTCACAATGGAAACTAAAAAATGGGGAGGAAGAAAATTTTAAAAATATAAATAAATATCACATTCCTCATTTTAGGTGGTGAAATAAATGATCGAAAAAAATAATGATCCAAAAATGAAGTATAAATGATTAAACTGATGTTCTTAAGAATAACCAAGAATGATGAATTAAATCACAAAATTAAAAAAACATACTTCTATTTGGTTTAAGTATAAGAGGAGATAACATCTACATGTGTTGAATAGTAAGAACTTTTGGCACTCAATTTCGACTCCAAGGACTTACTAATATTTATTGGTGATCATCAAGAATAATCCTATATCTCCATATATTTAATCATTTAGCTGGGTTCGAAAAACCTCCATTGACAACAACAAGATTATAGGATTTTTTTTTCTCATTGAGGTTCATCTAGAGCTTATAAAAAACATCAAATCAAATGAAAAACCAATTAAAACATGGATAAATAAATTAATAGGTGATATAATTTAAATCAAATCAAATTAAAAACAAAAAATAATGTTCGAACATTCTATCCTCTTTGAACTAGTTATGATAAATAAATTCCAATGACTATTTAATGTATTTTTAAATCTATGTGACTGCCACCACTTCCTATACCACAGCATGGCCACAAATGTGGTGTTCTTGAACACACTAAAAAAACAATATCCCAAATGGGCTCATGATATGTAAAAGTCAATTTTCCTTACCATGCCTTCTAAAAAGGGCATGGTGACGTCTACCAAACAATTTCCCAAAACTATTGGCCTAATTCTCAATACCCATTATCAGTCCCTTAGTAGTCCATTTCCCATTGCCTGTTTTACAAAAAATCACACTAGGGACACTACAGCTTTCTCCGGGCTAAGGTTTGTCCCATTTTTGATAAAATCCAACAAAAAACTATTTTGAGATTAAGAAAACAATCATTTTGCAAAAATAATATGTCAAATCAATGTCTTACTCTGAGATATAAATAATAATATTCCATTTTATTTAATAAAAAAATGGAGTCATTACATTTTCACCACTATAGTCATTTTCTCCGAAAAATATAAAAACCTCACCCAAAAGGTGAAGGAATTGAGATAACATCTAGTTCAACCACTACCATGAGCTCTCATGGGGTTTTATATGATTCCAAAAAACACACAAAAGGGAAACCCTCATATACAATAGATCTTCTCCTACAAATCCTTGATCACTACCGTGTACTCTAAGAAGGTGTATCCATCCTTAATGATAATATCACCCCAGATAATAATGTTCAAAGTCTTTTGAAAATATATCCTTTGCTATGACTCAAGGAAGAACTCATTCACCTAATATAACTACATTGTTAATGCTAATAAGTAAGCCACATCATTGACTCTATATAGTATCTAGAAAGTGTTGATTAACCTTAGAGATTGTTTGTCAACTAGTCCAAATCTCTAAAATATTTATTATCGTGAGACCTTAAAGAATAAATAGAATACCTCATATAACTACAAAGGTCTCCATCGTCCGACCTCTTAGAACTTATAATGTCTCTGGGATGTCCTCATCTTCCCATTGACAATCTACACCTTCTCTTTTGTTTCTTGAACAAACTTTAGGCCCATAAGGGCTGACTCCCCTAGATCCATCCAGCATTATGGATACCTATAGGGTCACCCAAAAAAAATCCTAAAATCATTATCTAATAATGGTATAGTGGTAACTATTATTGTTTACAAAATCCACCCTAGGTAGAATATATTCAAAGATATGGCCAAAGTCCAACTTATAAGAACACATCATGTCCTCAAGGACCTAAATGATCTGATCTATCTGGAAATCTACCAGGGGTGGAATTTCACAATCAAGCAAAAATGAGACATGTAATACTCTTACACCTATCTCTATATTTTTTACATAAAGCGATCATCATAGTTTAAAAAAATCATCAATGGGACTCTATTATGTTAGACTTTCTCATGTATGTAAGTTCATCCCAAAATCTCTATTTAAAATTTCTCTTATATGGATAGGAAGTTTTATATATAGGTTTTTTAGTCTATGGTCATACAAATATAGTTTTTCACTCTAGAAAAATATATAAGTTCCCTAAAAAATTCTTAGCTATATTATCCCACATCAACTCTATCAACTCATGAGTTTTCAATAAACCCACTGGTACCTGATTCTTGGACTTCACCTGATAGAAAGTGAGGAATATAATGATAAACTAAAACCCCCCAATTTATTCCCTGGCCACAAAAACAAACTCTAAAGGTCATGTTATATATTTTAAACTCCTACATGTAAAACTAAGGTGATGAATAGAACACCATCAGAACCTCCTCATGCAGTATGACTGGAATAATTATCCACTATAAGAAAAATATAATGTTCTCCAACCTTTATTAAATCTATAAAGATATTTTTATTTTAATATATTATCATAGAAGAACCTAAAATGGATATCTATTATTTTTTTATCCCTGGCACACTAAAAAATTGGTGGATTCACAACCATTGATCGAAGGAAATCTACTCCAACCTCCTCTACAAGTGTGGACAACAATGAGGTCAACTACTCTTTATCCTCACTTAGTAAATCCGAAGGATATTTCCATTAGATATATTCTATCACCATGTTACCTTTCCCAATAGTATAAACCATCTCAAAATCATAGTCATGCAGGAACTCTAGCCATATCCTCTACCTTAGGTTAAGGTCTTTCTATGAGAATATATACTGGAGACTATTATAGTATGAATAGATTATTAATCCCTCTCCCATAAGATAGTAATCAAAAAATTTATGGATAACACCACTACTACCAACTCTAGATCAAGGGAAGAAAAATTATTCTCATGTGATCTCAATCACTAAGACCCATAATCATTACCTACTTTCCTCTTAATGAGAAAACATTTATCCCTAGAACCAAAGGCATCACAAAAACCACATAATCAATGCCATTAAGTATTAGACTCAATATGGGAACTCTTATCAACCACTTTTATAGATATTAAAATTCATACTGACACTTCCTTAACTATATAAAAAGATTCCATTTTCATGTCTAGATAGTCAGAGACTCTATGACTTTGTAGAAAATAAGTAACAACCTATGATAATATTCTAACTATTGATGTAATCTCCAATCATCAATCATTCTATTTGGGGGCTCCCAAGATAGAACGACCTCAATCATTATTGTGTCCATTTCCACTACCTTTTCTGAGATGACATGTCCCAAAATGATAACCTCTCAAATCAAGAACTCAAACATTGAGATCTTCCCTTAATGCTATAGTTTTCTTATAGTATGTTTAATACCATATTCAAATGTCTAATTTGAGTCTATTATGATTTTGAGTGTACAAGAATATAATTTTTGAAGACTATTATGAACTAATTCAAGAATGGCTGACATATCTAGTTTATGATCCCCCTGAACTCTACAGGGGAATTCATTATGCTGAAGAGAATCACTAAGTAAACATAGTAACTATAAAAACACTAGAATTCCATATTCATGTAATGACTAAAAATTTTCTCCCTAAATAAAGACAACGTTATGTGGTTTTTCCACATGAAACACCAAAAAATCAATATATAACATTTTACGGTATCTGTAGAATTACTAAGTATAAATAGTTGTAACCAAATTACTAAATATATATAAATTAGTATATATATATATACATAAAAAAAAATAATATAAAATTGAAGTAAAACGTCAAACTGAATTAGTAATTCTTAACAATTTAAAAAACAACTTTCTATAATTAAAATTTATTTTATAAAATAGATATTTGTTCTATGTTTGATAAATTTATCATTAATACTAATTTTATAAGAAAGGTAAATATTCAAAAAAAATGATTCATGATAAAAATATTTTTCATGAGATTCTATGATTTAATTGTAATGTTAAATGTATAAATTTCACGATGTGAATTTGTAAAAATTAAAATCATATTTGGATTTATCGTGGTCATATTATCCTAAGATAAGTTTATTAAAATTTTTATAAACTCGTTTATTTTTTGGTGAAGAATTAAAAATACCGTTTATGAAAATACTGTATATTTTATAAAATTAATTGGATAGAAGAATTACCTAAAAATTAGGAAAAATAATTCTTGACCAATTTTTTTTATTTTATTTAATGTTATATATTTAGAAATATAATTTTTTAATTACGCACTTGTATTTGATATTTTATAATAGAATTATCATTTCCCCAAATTTTTTTTAAAATAAAAAAATAATTTAGTATTTTAAAATCATTTTAAATCAATTAAATAAAATGAAAAGGAATAAAAATTTAAAAATTGTTGGTCCAAAGTATCTAATAATGGTCAAATTATTTTTAGGAATGATGATTAATTTACCTTATTTAAATATTTTTTACCTCATTAAAATGATTATTTTTCAAAAATAATACTTATATAAGTATTTTTTATTTTAATGTTAAATAAATAAATATTTAATTAAAGATATAAAATAATGTTTAAATATACCAATATATAAATAAAATAACACTCTTCAAATGGGTAATAAATGTTAAATAGGACTATGAAAACTAAATGATTAAAAGAACAATTTTCTAGAAAAATAGTCTTCCAACACATTATATGATATAACTAAAAGTCTGAGTTTCTAAATTTTAGGTATTGAATTAGGATAAATGGAAAAAATATAGATTCATCAACATTAAATTTGGTAATAATTTTATACATATATTTTTACTAACAAAATAATTAACATGAATATTTTATTAAGAGTCATAAGTGTTTAAATGACTAATCTATTGTGAATAAAATTGTAATAAATAAGCGTGAACTTTAGACCTTATAATTTTTTAAGGTTTAAAAGTATTATATAAATGTCTAACAAGACTTAAATTACCTAATTCACCTAACATTAATTTATTTCTATTATTACCCTTAAATTACTATTATATTCTATGGAAAAGTACCACCTCCTCACTTCTAAAATTGTTATCACTTCCACCGTTTAAATATTCCACTAATTTTTTGAACATTACTTAAAACCCTAACCCCAATTTACTCTCATGGAATCTATTCACATTCTATAATCCCTCAATTCACAACCAAATTGGCTAAAGTCCCTCAAATCTAAGGCCTTCATCGGGAGTAAGTGTCAGGTCTCAATGTAGGTATCACATTTTTCCAAAGGTTTCACTCTTATTCTTCCATTTTGAAATAAACCATAACTATAGTATAAAAATAAAATCAGAATAATTAGTGTTTTTATATTTTATTTTAATAATGGTACAACCATTTTTAATTTTCTTCCATCTACTAATAAAAATGTGAATCATAGTTAGTTCGTGTGCTTAGATTACAGCTTCTATGAATAGGCAATTTAAGTTTTATATCACCACATATCAAATATGGTATTAATGATGTCATTAATTAGTATATATGATTTATACAATTTATTAATGTTTTTTAAATGATTACTTAATATCCACTTACACCCATATCATTTTTTGAGTAAAGAAAATTCTAATTGTGTGTTGGGTGGATTATAGCCTCCATGAAGAATTGAACTTTATTTTTTATTCTAGTTTTCATTATTTACCAATAAATATTAAAATATGGTTTAAAATCATAAATAAATTAAAAAATATAATTATTATATAGTTATAATGTTTTTATGTTAAAATAAACACCTCTATTGACATAATCACATATTGAGTTAAAGGGTATTCGAGTTTGGGTCAGTTTGACCACCTACTTGAACAAAGTTATGAAATTATGTCATGAATGATTATGAAAAATTAGTAAGTGGTTCAAGATTATATAAATATGAAATTAATAATATGATTTTATTTGTTAAATAGTATGTCAATATTTAATTCATTAATTAAGAAAATGCCCATAATCGGTTTAAAATCATAGAAGAATGTTCATTTTCAATTTCATCTTCTTGGATAAAGATTAAAGTACTCAGGGAAGAAAATATAAAATTACTTAATCATTATAAGTTATAAATAATATAAATATTAATTAACTTTTAATGATGATATATTTATGAAAAACGAACAGCCACAAAACTCCTACAAAACTATTAAAAAGAAATAAAAATATAAACAATATATGTGGTAAAATGGGAAGAAACTAACTAATATACATGAAGATGATGATTATAAATAGTTTTAGGGTTTTGAAATTAGTCTAAAAAATATATATTCTTGTTATATAGGTTCATAAATTGTATCTAACTTTACAGGGAAACAAGGTAAGGGTTTCCATCTCAATTTCCATTCAATGGGACATGTTTATGTAACCCATCATTTTTTTGTTTGTATAGTATAAATATTACTCCATTTTAACTTTTAAATAATGATTTTCATATATTTTATGATATTGAATTTATAATTTTGTGTTATCAATCTCATGGAGTTTTGGTTCAAGTTTTAAAAAAGTTGAATGAACTCCATCTCGTAACTTTCTTCTTTAAGGAACATGTTCTTTTATGTACCTAATTTATTTTAAATGGTTAATTTACTAAACATTCTATATTTAATGTCACATATTCTTATTTTTTGGTGTTTATTAATATCATATTTAGGATCTATTTCCTTCATTTTGTTTTTATTATAATTTGTCTTAAGCCCTAAGGGTTTTTCATTACTCATTTTTATTTGAGTTATAATAGTTATTCTTGAAATCCATTCTTATAAGCTGAATTATTTTACCATATTATGTAATGAAATTTTATTCCCACTTTAATTTAGATTTATTTAAAATTATTTCCATTTAATTCATTTCAAAAGGATATTCATTTCAAATATTTTGATGTTTATAATGGTTTCATTGTTTCAAATTTGGATCCCTTGAAATATTTTTAGGCTGTACATCGTTTTTTTTTCAATGGTGTAAAAACTACTATATTATGATTTTATATAATTATTATATTATATTTAAAGATATTAAATTTTATTTTTTATGTGTATGGGTCTTATGTTGGTTGGATTCAAATGTTATAAAATGCTATAAGGTGGTTTCTTAACTAAAATCTTTTACTTAGGTCATAATAACTCTTTATTGACTATAATGCTTAAATATTGATATATTATAAACTATAAATATTTTATATTTTATATATAATTTTTTAATGTGAAATAATGGTCCACACTAAATTTTTCATCATTGATGATTATATTATTTCGTTAAAATGCATATTTGTAAAGAATAATTCCCATTTCTTTTAATTGAGTCTTCTTTTATGTGAATGTTTTTACATCCCACCAATTTTCTCATTTGCCTAGTGGGAAAAAGGAAATATATATCAAATTAACCTTTTATTCCCCTTATTTTATTTAAAATCAAAGGTTTCATTATCCTATTGAATGATGTGGTTTTCCTACAATGTTATTTCAAAATATTTAAAAGGATTTTTATTCTTTAAAAATAAAACGTTTTATCATAACCTCAACAAGTTTTTTGAAAAACAAATTATCATCATCAAGTTTTTATTATTAATTATTAATTTAAATTTTAAAAGCATTCATTGTATTTTCACTTCCCCTTTTTGATATTTTTTGTCTTTTTTATGTCGTAATTATTATATATTTTTTTAAAAGCAGTGTTTCCATAACATTTACACTTATCTTTAGTAAAACCTTATTAATTTTCAAGAATCCTTTATTTGTAAGTATTAATAATAAGGTTCTAAAAATTTATTCTCTTTCCATTATTAAATTTTTATAATGTAATTTACATTTTATATTTTATATAATTTTTTAAAAAATGTTTTTTTTAATTTTTATATTTATTTTCAATTTAATCTTTCCACCATGGATTATCTAACATGAAGATATGTTTTGATCATTATATATATATTTTATTATGTTGTTAATAATTTTGGGAAATGGGATTTTGATATCCTATGATTTATTAAGGTTATGTTCTTGGACAATGGCATAGTCATAATGGGTTTGCTCACATTTTTAGCTATGGACATAAATAATTTGTTCCAATAGGTGTGGGAATAATGAATTTTCTCAAACATTTTTCTAATTCTTATGGTTGTGATCCGTTACCATGTTTTTATAAATTTGTTATAGTTTTATAAGATATATTTCATTTCCATTAATTTCCATGTTTTCATGATCATTCCTTATTTTTAATGTATTCCATAATTTTATATCATGATCACATGTTTTATGAATAATGATATGGGTTTGAGATATTTGCTATATTTTAGGCCTCCTTAAAGATATTTTTTATGATATTATATTACTCTATATGGTTTTATGAATATCATGCCTGGTATTATGATCTTTTATTAAGATAATTATGTCTTCATCATATTCTCTTTGATATAGATGATTTATGACTTTATGATATTACTTTTATGTTAATGAGGATTTGAGATCATCCCTTTCTTATGTTTTTGATCCCCATATTATGAATATGATTGTATCATGTTACATGTCTTAAAAATAGTACATAGGAATATGATTATATATAACGGTTTTTAGTGTTGTAAAATAATATTTTTACATATCTAATATGCAAGACACTAAAACTTTAGATCATTGGGTCAGGAGACTATTTTGGGATGTATTATTTTAAACATGGAATTATTGTACTATTTATATAAGGTTTAGAACATTTCACTTAAATTAGTATCATATAAGTGTTTTTTGTTTATGGAGATTATTTTAGCTATTTTTCGGAATAGTTTCAAGAACCGTGTTGAAAACGCTAGAAATGATTCTAGGTATTGGATGATATCCTGAAAATCTGCTTATGTTTTGAGTAGATGGGATTCCCTAAAAATATATTTATCTATGGATACTACTAGCGGATATGACTATGGAATAGATAAAACTAGGGTTAATCATCCTTGAATGGGTTTTTTAGCATTTATTCAATAATCACATAGATACACGATGAGTGGTACTTTGACTACACAACTGGTTCGAAATTCCTGAGGGGTATACATTGGTTGATCACATGATTATTAAAAAACTATAATGGATTTATTTCCAAGTTTGTTTAACGTATTATTTTTTACAATTTATGATAACCCAACATAAATTAACCTAGGATAAAATTATATTAATATAGGTTTACTTGAGGAACTATGAGCCAATGTGATAATGAAAAATAATAAGAATTTAAGATTAAAAATATTTAATGATTTTGATAATTCATTATTATTATTATTAATGTTTTTCAAATCAGGTCAGACCCTTTTGGTTTTAATGATGGATATAATGAGAATAAATCTAAATAACCTCAGGTATAATGGGAAATATGATTATTACCTTAATAATAAACCCATTGGAATGTGAGATAAAATAGAAGTTTTAGGGATTATACAAAACTAACTATTGTGATACATGATTTAAAATGTAAACAAAATTTAAATCCTTATAAAACCAAAGAATAAAATTATTGAGTCTCTTAAATGATCAATTTATAAATATGATGAAGGGGAAAATGTTCATATATGTCACAAATGTGGAAATAATCATAAAGGGAACTACCTCAAGTGGACAAAAATATGATTTAATTTGAGAAGAGGATGCCATATTGCAATAGGATATTTAGATAAAATTAATAGTTATATTAAAAAAACAAAATATGATTGAACTCATCCTAGGAAAATATTAACAATTCAGTATCATAATTTCATAGAAATCTGGAATTATCCAAGCCAGTTCCCTAATTCAATGATTTATGAGGATGGAAGGAATCTATAACCTCTATGTTCAAATGATTAAGGATGAACCCATGAAATTTCTATCAATGAAGATGATAGTGGTAATTAGGTGTTCAATTACCATCTTACCCAAATTAATAGATGTATTATGGTTCCATCAACCCTATTGTATCATATAAATTTTTTAATAACAACATGTCACCACCCTCAAGGGTCATTATTTTTTGTAAAACAATTAGTAGTATGATTATTATGAGTGTGGAAATAATCGTTATGCAAATTGCACCATTATTTTTTATAAAAAATAAAATAAAATAAAATAACTAAATTGATCTTTAAAATAGAATTAAAATCTTCACTATAACTTTGAATTTATTTATAAAATAAGGAAAAAAAATTAATTAAATTGTGGCCATATATTAGTGCAAGGATAACTATGAATTTTCTAAAAATAAAATAGAATTCATCAACTAAGCCTTAATACCTAGATATGTAATAAATTTTTTTTAAATGTTTTGGGAAAATAATTGTTTTATAGTATTCCCAAATATATCAAAGATCATATCTTGAGGAATTTCAATATTTTAACTACCTTTACCTATTCATAAAAATAGAATATAATTAAATTATGAGGGGAAAATTTATTTAATGGGATAGAATGTAGTAACCTAAATTTATCTTCTTAAATAAATATTATATTCTATGTTTCTCTACGCATGGGAAACTAAGAAACAAATTAATATATACCATCATAATGCAACCATATAATCAGTATATATAAAAAATTGTACCATAGATATGAAATATATATAAATGAATATATATATGTATAATAGAAAAATATCTTTAACCAACAATCTTAATTAGTAAAATTGTGAAAATAAAAATATATATTTTAATGATTAATATGGATTTTATAAAATGGATATTGTTATTTAATGTTTGGTTTATTCATGACTAACACTAATTTTAGATGAATAGTCAATATACCAAAAAACATTTTTTATGAAAAACAATTTTTCAAGAATTTTTATGATTTTTTAAAGTTAAAAATTTCAATTTTATGATGTGAATTTTAAAAAAACTAACATAACTTTTTGATTTTTGATTTTTCTATTATATTCAGATAAATTATGATAATTTTTCTAAAATAATAAATTTTTAGGTGAATACTATAAAATGATATGATTGAAAATATCTTGGATTTTGTAACATCACTTTGATATAATCATAATCTAAAACTTATGAAACCTTTTTCTAGATGAAACATATATCTTTTAAGTAATATTTATATTTCAAAAAATCGTGATTTATTAAAACCCTGTATTTTATACTTTAAAACATATGCTATATTTTCTCCAAAATTGTTTAAAATACATTATATATTAGTATTTTAGAATTTGTTCTCATCAATTGAATAAAGAGGAATGAATTTTAAATTTTAAATCAATAGGTAAAAATTATCTATTAAGGGTCACTTTTTTAGGCATAAATATTATGTTACCATGTGTAAATATTTGTTACCCAATTAGAACAATTATTTTTAATAGAATAATACTTTCCAAATTATTTTTACTTTTCAAAATTAAATGAGGAATTTCTAAATTAATTATATAATACGATGTTTAAAAATATATTCTATTTTACTTAGAATCATTTTAGGGGTAACCAATATAAAATAATACCAACAACACTTAATGATTAAGATGAATTTTTTTTTGAAAAAAATAGATTTCAACACATTATATATTTTTATTTTATAGCTAATTTTATCATATTATGAAATTGAATTAGGGTAACCAAATCCAATTTTCGGATTCCCTATTTTTATTTTTTTCACAAGGGGATAATTATATTTTTATTAATAAAATAATTGACATGATCATTATTTAATTAAGAGTAGTAAGTGTTTAAATGACTTGTCTAAGGTGGATTGAATTTTACTAAAATAACATGACATATTTACCTTATAGAAAAAAATATTAGGTTTTAAATTATTTTAGAAATATCTCACAATCAATACCTCACCTAACTCAACCAAATTTTACTCATTTAAATTCTTACCCCTAAAATACCATTAATTTCAACAGAAAAGTCCATCTTCCTCACTTATAAAATGGGGATCTCTTACACCCTTTAGATACTAAATTAATTTTTTGAAACATCCTGGAATAACTACTCATATTTCTTCTCATTTAGGTCCTTTACATTCTTTAATTACCCTTTTCAACACAAATTAGGCTAATTCCCTCAAATCTAAATCCATAATAATATGGAAGTTCAAGATCTCAATGTGTGTATCACATCTTTCTTAACATTTCATTCTTATGAATTAAATTATAAACTGACCATTACCATAGTATAATAATAATATAAAAATCATTATTATTCTGATTTATTACCATAAAAATGATAAAAAACTATTTATTATCTTCCAATTAAAAAAAAAAAGAATTTCTATTAGTGCATTCACACAGATTACCACCACCTCAAAACGATGCATTGAAATTTTTATCACAACCTCTCATGGATGGAACTGATGATTGTATTTATGAATTAAGGTAATTTATATAATGTATTTATTGTTTTTAATTATCACATTATATCCAAATTCACCCCTATAATTTGTAGAGTAGAGGAAACACTAATCATGCATTGGGCGGACCATCGCCTCAATAGAGAATGTTTTATGTTTTTATTCATTTTTTTCATTATTTATCCAAATATAACATAATATGGTAAAAAATTATAATGAAATAAATAAAATATCATTATTATCATTTTATAATGATATTATATCAAAATAAACACCTCCTTAACCATACTCACCAATCATGTTAAAGTGTGATCATGTTTGGGTCGGTTTGACCACCAACTTGAAAAATGATATGAAATTGTGTCACGAATGATTATAAAAAAAATTAATATTAAATAAAAGATATAAATATTTAAATAATATTTCTATTTTTTAAAAAAATATACATCAATAATAAACACATTAATTATGAAAAAATTTATCGTAGGTTGAAAATCATCGAAGTAAGTTCTTTATGAGTTTATTCTTATAGGATGAAGGTTAATGTAGTAATGGAAGGAAATTTAGAAATAAAAAATAATTATAGGTCATCCAATATATTAATCTTGATTAAATTTTAATTATTAACTTTGGAATAAGAATTGACAGTAATAATGCACCTATAAAACTACTACAAATGGTTAAAACAAGAAAACACTGAGGGGGTTCTAGGCCAAAAATAGGAATATTACCTATAAATTGATCTCAACCTAGACTGAATGCATCCAAGATATTAGTAAAATCAACCTAGATACACAAATTCTTTCAAGGAGACCAATTATGTAGCAGATACCATTTCAAACAGATCTATAATTGAGGCCATATCGATATGTTCCTCTATGATCCCTATATTTTACTCATTATTTGTGGAAGGATACATGATTATGTTATAAAAAATGTTTACATTTTTATGGTTTAATTATAACACCATTTAAATTTTTATATATTTATAATATTATATTTCATGATATTAAATTTTAAATTTCATGTTATCATTCTTAGGGTGTTTTTGTTCAAATTTTTCAAAAAATTTAAGGGTTTCATCTCAAACAATACTTTTACAAGACAGATGTTCTTTTATACACCTAATTTATTTTAAATTAGGTATATAATAAAATTGGATACACAATGAAATTCAATATTCCTTTCATGGTATATTTACATCAATGTCATGGTCACTTTATTTTAAGTCAGAATTTAGAATGTTTCTTAAGCTGTAAAGATTTTTCAGAACTCATTTTCCTTTATTTGAGTTATAATTGTTATTACTAAACAACATTATTTTATGTTAAATTATTTTATAATATTATTACAAAAAAATATTTTTTTAAATTTCATTTATATGGACATATAATTCTTTCTGATGAATTATTTTCCAAGTAAGCATTACTTCAAAGACTATAATACTCTTAAGGGGTTTTTTGTCTCAATTTTGAGTGCCTTGTAGCATGTTTAGGATATAAACCATATTTACTTTTGAGTGGTCTAAATACTAACCTATTATCAATTTTTCTTGAATATATTATATATTTTCATATTCAACATTTTTTTATATTTATACCACACATGGGATATTTATCCAAATGTCACAAAGTTTGTAAGGGGTTTTTGTGACTTAAATATTTTTCTTGGGTCATAATCACTATTCAAAGATAGTAATATTTATATATTGATATATTATAACTTATGATGATGTTATGTTGTATCTAAATCATATTTATTTTTGCGGGGGAATGGCATAGCCTCTAAGTCCATATACACATCTTTCATGCCTAGTATTTTTGAATCATTAGATGTATAAATATTAAGTTATAAAAAGGTAATTGTAATATACAAAAATACACTAATATATCAAGAAATATACTATTTCATGTATTAAATAAAGGTGTTAAAATAAAACAATTTAATTTCAATGAGAGGAACATGGAATAATTATTTAAAACTATTTATAAAATTACCTATATAATATAATACAATGATATTCTAATAGATTTTTAAGATAGTGGTATTATAAAAATAGTAAAACCTAAATTTTATTAATTTTGATCAGTATGTTTGAATCATGAAAGTTGAAAATAAATGATATTGAATATGAATACATGGAAAGAATGTAATGAAATTTATTATTTTAATTTCAATAAAATAGTGAATATTACTAGAAATCCTACTCATCAGTTGGAATAATAAATTTACAAATTTAGAGATGAAAAATGAAGAAAAAATTGATAATGTTTATGAATTAGTGAAAACTGGAATTCTATTAGATATTAAAATTAAATAGCTAGTTTCTGGTATGATGTTTATAAAAAATATTTTGTTATTTAGAAACAATAAGGTGTTGAGTTAAATGGATTTGACTAGAAAAAAAACATAGTGAAGATTCGAGATAATTTTAAGAATTTGATAAGTTCTTTATGAAGGTAAAGCCCTTAAATTGGAGTTTATTACTCTATAAAGAATAATATGTCATTAATATATATATATATATATATATATATATTTTATCAAATGGTGATTCTTCGAAGAAATAATTTTTGTTTAATAATTATAATAAGAGGAATAATTAGATTCCATTTCTTTGAAAACTATTATTTCATCATATATTTTTATAGTATTTTAAATATAAATTAATTTTGAAGAATAGAATTATTTGGATTAATTGGGGAAAACACTACAATTACCTCACTTAGAGTAGTCTATATTTTATTTGGTTTTGGAAATTCACAATTTTTTGACGAACTTATAATAAATGATGCTTAAAACAAATTAAATGAGACTAAATAGATTAAATTTATATATATATATATATAAAGGAATATAATTTTTTACTTCATGATAGTATCCTCTTTACAGTATTGATCATAAAAAAAGTAAATTTTGTTAGAGGTTATGATGAAGGTGTTGTCCGGATATATGAAAATATTAAAGATATATTTAAAGTACACTATTTTTTTTAAATTGACCAAATTGATGTGGCATTGAGGATTGTTTACATATTTTGTTTTTTTAGTTATAATAATTGAAAAAAATGAGGTTTTCCACTCAAGATTCCCAAAAAATGAATATATTTTATAATTCTACTTCCCCTTTCTATTATATAGGTTATTTTATCATGCATAAGGATGTAATTGAATTTAGATATGTGTTAGAGAATAGTCAGTATGTCCATTTTTCTTCTTTACTTGAATGAAATAGAGAAATAGCATTTGAGGGAGTATATATTTCTCCAAATTATATAGTGACTTAGGTATATTCTAATATCATAAAACCATTGAATAATGTTTATTCATGGATTTTAAATATTTCAAGATACTTGGATCGAGTTTATTTAGTGACAGCTAATCTCCTCCAAAAAAATCCAATGGGATATACTCCAGTTTTATGAACTTTTGATATAGAAGGATTTAAAATTAAATAATACAATGACCAAAGACAAAGTGATTAAACTAGAGACCACTATGATCATTGATTATATTTTTAGTTATGAGTTGAAAACCCCAGTTAAATTTTTTTTCACTCCAATATAGAACTAATTTATAATAACACTAGATTACAATGTATGATGGGGATATATTAAAAGAAAACTATTAAGTGAGTTACTATACAATCCAAATAGTTAAAGAATGAATTCATGGCTCTTTAAGAAATGAATAAAACAACATAAATAAATATTTTCATGTAAGACCTACTCAATAAACTATAAAATAATTCATGATTCTACATATATAAAAATAATTCAAGGAAAAAGTTTCATCGATAAATTATTATTTTCATATTTTGTATATTTTTATTAAAACTATTACTATAATTGTGTTTGTAAAGGGTTGAATTAATTTTTTTTAAAAATTTGTTTATATGATGGTTGAGATCATACAATAATTGAAGAAAATGGTTAATATAAATTCTTTTGTAGTTATTTTTCCCTTGCTACTGCCATACCCTTATATTATTCCCACTTCTTTATACTTTTTCATATTCCTTATAAACCCATAAATCATATACATTAGTGGCTATATATAATCAGGGAGAATGTTTTGGAATCCTCCCATACCCATCCAAAAACTAATGTTCATGGTGATTACTCAAATTAGGTCTTATTAAGTAGATCTTAAGCTTTTTTTTATTATTTTGTATCCCTTTTCATCATATTGATATATTAAATTTATACTATTTTAGATTATTACTTATGTAAGTGGTTTTCCAAAATATAAATTATTAAAATAACATATTTTTTATACATCATTGGGAAATATGTATTTTCATTATTTTATTAATGTTATATGATTTAGTAATTTATTTTAAGTTATTTAAACATTGGTTTTTAACATACCTCGATATATCACCCTATCATCTTTAATTATAATACATTTTTATCTAAAAATGATATAAAATTTATTTATTTATTTTTATCTAATTTTTATAGTTGTTAAAAACTATTCTATTATTACATTAAATGTATCTTTATACATATATTGTAATTATTATAATTTTCATACCTTGGTTTAGTTGGATGTATATTCTATATAAAAATTTTGGGGGAAAATCATTGATAATTTATATGGCTTTGTTTACATTATAAATAAATATATGATTTTTTATAACCTCTCTTTAAAAACTTATATCCATGTTTATCATTATAATATCTAATTAATCTTTAATAATGTTATCATTGATTCATATATAGACTATAAAAAATTTCTAAAATTATCTTAGTAGAACTTTATGGTGGTCCAAATGTCAAGGATTTGTGAACATCTAAATAAGGGAAATTTTAAGAAAATACTATCATTTATTCAAAATCTAAAATCACATTTTTTAATGAAATTAAGAAAAATAAAAAATATAACACACAATTATTGATGAGTAAAACTTAATTACAAAAGAACTCATAAAATAGTAACCTTAGAGGAAAAAATCATTGACACTAGTTGAAATACTAGATTTATCGTCAAAGTAATGTTGTCCGTTTTTTCTAAACTGACGCCAATAATATGTATGAGAAATTTTTGGCATGGTTTTACTAAAACCCAAGGCCAAAAATTTTTTAATAGTGCTTTTGGGAATCATTTTTTAGTAGAACTGGCACCAAAACCTTGATAGGTAAGATATATAGCATCCGTTTTTCAAAAAACTGATGTCGAAAATTAAAAAAAGAATGGCATCGATTTTTACAAAAACTGACCCCATTCATCCCAAACATGGAATCTTTTGGTGTCATTTTTTATAAAAACCCGTAAAATATATTAAAAAAATATTTATGGCATTGGTTTTTTAGAAAACTAATGCCATAAATTAAAAAAATCATCGTTATTTTTCCCAAAAACTAACGCCAAAAATATTTTTCGGACTCTTCGGTGCCAGTTTTTGTAAAAACTAATGCCAATTGTCTTTTAAAATTATTTGGCATCAAGAAAACCTCATGTTTTTTGATCTTATAAATCTAAATCGTGGTGAGTCCTCTCAAATATCTATGACTTAGAAGGTATATTTGGGATCTTGAACCACCATTCTTGCCGATTTTCTTCTATTTCCACAATCTACGATCTAATTTCTTTATTATCTCTCCATTTTTCATTATTTACAAGTTATTTTTTCTTGTGAATATTATTTTCGGTGACATTCAACCATGTTTTGTTTTTATTTTTTTGTTCATCTTTATTTTTCATTTTTACAACCATTTTTTGTATAGATCTTCCAGTGATTGATCTTCTAAAGAATTCTATGGAGTAATGTTCTGATTTGGATCTGTTTTCTTATTGAACTCTGAATTTGGAAAAAAAGTCAATTTGGAAGATTAATTAGTTATCATTATTTATTTTTTTATTTTTTTAAATTATTATTTTATATTTTATTATAAATTTGTTGAACATGGTTAATAGTTATCCCTGAAAGTGTTCATCCCATATAAATTTACTTTATTTTTGTTTAATTTAGTTTAGTCTAAGATTGTTCAATTTGGTTGAATTTTTTTTTGATTCTATTTATGCTAAGTTATTTTGATTAGTTTTAATTAAATTCATATTTATTTTTTTTTGGATTTCATCCACTCGTTAATGTAGATTGAAAATATATCCAAGGGTGTCACATAAAAAATAGTATACTCATTCCTGGAGTTAAAAACACTGAATATTTATTTATTCACTTGATCACAAAATGTAATAACTCATTGGACTAATACTACTGTTCCTTCATCTTTTTAATATATAAAAATCATAAAAAATTTATGTCTAGAGTGAGTCATATTCAAGTTTCTGTGACTCATTCATAGAATGATATAACTTATAAAAAATGATATATGACTAGTTCATGGGTCCATATTACTCATAAAATTTTCACAATTACATATATGTTGTTTTAAATGACTCGTATAATAATTTTAAATAACTCATACATTGGTCATGAATTTTCCTAAAAATGGCTCATACTGAATGAGGAATGGGTCATATGTAGATCAAATTTACTCAAAAACAAATCAATACTTTAAAATTTATCCATCCTCAACTAGTGATTCCATTATTTCTTAAAAAAATTCCATGGTCACTTAAAATTTTCAATAGTTTTATTAAATCCCTTTAAATCACCAATGAATAACATAAAATAATCTTGGAATAATCATGAAAATTACAACCCTGTCTAGCTCATTTACAATGTACTTTCCAAAATATAAATATTGAACTAGAGTCCTATGATACAGTTAACTGGTTCACATCATTCATTAAAATCCTTAATCTACGTTATATTTACCACTAAATCTAGTAATCATATTTCTAAATAATCCATTAATGATTTCTCTAGAGTCATTAAATATTTTCTAAAATATATTAAACTAGGTTCTATCTATTTAATGGTGTATTTTACTAGGAGATGTATTTCTTATTAATATAAAATTATTTAAAAATGAATGTATGTTTTTATTGGGTTTCCTCTGTTGGTATAAATATTCTCATTCTTATTTTTTTTATTATAACAGTAATAATTTTAGAATATAATAAAACATAAATAATAATGAATCAAATGTGTCATCATATTTACCAATTTAGTTATGTATTTAATTTCATCTATCCTAGTTTTGGGAGTGTTATAATTGATTTCACTTATAATATGAACACCTAGTATAATTATTATTTCATATTACTAATAATAAGTAATTTTTTTCCCGTTAAATTGATGAACGTTTTAATACTTTTGACACATGAAACATCAAAATAATGCAACAACTATGTAAAATGAACAAATAAATTTTATAAGATTGATATTAAAATTAAATTATAATATTAATATAACACATGTATAAAATATGAAAATAAAAAGTTTACTATTTGTAAATTTGTTTCATATAAGATGTTTTCTATCTTATTATAAATAGTTTTTATTAAATGTGTTTCTATTTACAATTTATCTGTATATATATATATATATATATATTTATTTAAATGTATATTGGTTTTAATATATTCACCAATTATATTGTGATGTCATGTATTGAATGGATCGTAATTGGATACATTTATGAAGAAGCACTAGTGAATATGTAAAGGAGTTGATGAATTCTTGGAATTTACGAAACAACATATTCAAAACATTGGTTTGATTTTATGTCCATGTGTAAAGCGTTTGAATATGATAATGTTAAACTCCAGAGAAATCAAGGATCATCTCAATTGTTATGGTTTTAACCTTAATTATACCCGTTGGATTTGGTATGGTGAATGAACTGAAAATTCAACATCCAATGTTGATGAAAATATTCATAATGATTTAGAGGATCGTATTGAAGAATTAATTCATGATTTAGGTGTTGAAACTATAAAAAAACAAGAACTGTTGAATGAATTTCTGGAGATTATGAGAAGCTATTATTCCCATGTTATAGTAAATATATAGTGTTATCAATAGTTTTGATATTATTTAACGTAAAATAAAAACATGGGTGGAGTGATAAAATTTATCAAGCTTACTTGAGATTTTAAAAGAGTTAATTCTAGAAGTCAATGGGTTTACAAATTCAACTAATGAGATGAAGAAAATATTATTCCTGACCAGGTGGGGGAATAAAAAGATACATGTTTTTTCCAGTGATTGTACACCATATAGGTATGAATATGAATATTAATCAATTTGTCCTACATATGGTACATCATCCAATAAGATAGATAAAAAAGTCAACTTAAATCTATTCTCAGGTAAAGTCATATAATGTGATGAAAAATCAAATTTTTACTTTCTAATGATATCATCTAATATTTTTTGCATACAATTATAATAATTCCACTATGATTCATTCTTAGGTACCAGAATAAAAAATCCTATTAAGAAATTTGGTACCTTTCAATAATTCCTCGTTTGAAGCATCTATTTGAAAATTCAATTGAAACAAAATGGTTAAGATGGAATTTAGATGAGTTCATATCTAATGGTAACTTACATGAACCTACTGATTCACCACAGTGGAATAGTTTTGATAAAAAAAATCATGATTTTTGATGTGATGTTAGAAATATCAGAATGGGATTGTGTACTGATGGAATGAATCCATATCGGAGCCTCAGTAGCCAACATAGTTCAAATCCTATTTTGTGGGTATTTTACATCTTCTCCCCACATCTATGTATGAAGAAAAAATATTTTATGATGAGCTTGATGATTTCTGGACTAAAACAACTGTGAAATGATATTGATGTGTATCGTTCACCATTGATTGATGATTTGAAATCACTGTGGGAGGAAAGGTGGTAATGTTTTCAACGCATACAATAAAAATTAATTTCAATTGCATGATATGATAATTTTTACTATAAACTACTTTCCTACATGTGGAAACTTATCTAGAAATAGTGTTAAGGGATATAAAGCATGTCCAATTACTGAAGAACAAAATTCATATTATCAATTGCAGAATGGAAGAAAGATAGTGTAAATGGGACATAAAATATTTCAATGAATTTATCATCCTTATTGTAGATTGAAAAAATCATGTAACAATTTATAAAAATGCAACCTTCCCCCTCGGCCATTGTAATCTAAAGAATATTTTGAAAGAGTGAAAAATATTGATTCAACATTTGGACATAAAAGTAGTTTTGGTCTTCAAATAAATATATGGAAGAAGAAAACTGTTTTTTTAACTACATTATTGGATATTTTTAGAGATAAAACATAACATCGATGTTATGCATGTTGAGAAACAAAATATGTGATAGTTTGATTCGAACATTGTAGGAAAAAAAAGTAAATAAAAAATATGGATTACATGCTAGATTGGACTTGATATTAATGAGAATATGTTTGGAGTTATCTCCTATTGTGAAAGGAAATAGAACATATTAACCATCAGGTTATCACACATTAAGTAAGATTAAAAAGATAAATTTTTTTTCAGTGTCTTCATGGCATTAAAGTACCCAGTGGTTTTTCTTAAAATGTGAATAAATTGGTGTCATTGAAGTATTGTAAATAAATAGGTATGAAATCTTGTGATTTCCATGTATTTTTTGGAACAACTTCTACTAGTATCTGTGTGTGGTATATTTTCGATAGTTGTCAGAAATACTATCATCAGGTTATGTGGTTTCTTTAAATCCATTTTTAGTAATGTCGTTGATCCAAATTTGTTAGATGTGTTGGAGAATGAAGAAAATATTATTCCTTTTCAACTAGAAATATATTTCCCACCAACATTTTTTGATATATTGGTTCATTTGCTGATTCATTTAGTGTGTGAGAATAGAATATGTGGCCCTGTTTATTTACGATGGATGTATCCTTTGGAAAGAAATATGAAAATTCTAAAGGGATATATTAAAAATCCTTATTGACTAGAGGCCTCTATTGTTCAAAAAATTTTATAGGATGAGGTGATTTAGTTCTGTAATGATTATTTGTATGAGGTGTAGCATATTAGTCTCCCTATATGTCAACATATGACACTTGATAGTAAAGGTATAGGGGTTCAAATCATAAAGATAATGTTTATTCCATTTGATGAAGTGGTGCATGCACATTTATATATTTTGAACAACAGAGAAATGGTTCAATCATATATATCCTCACATATTTCTGAATTAAAGTTATGATATCAGAAAAGAAATGAAAAGTGGTTGATGATTGAGAATAAGAATACATTTGTTTCATGGTTTAAAGAGGAAATATCCATAGATATATCTATATTAGAAACATTAATGTGGTTATTTGGGGGACCATCTCTTAATGTAATCATATGGTGTGGTTTTGATATTAATGGTTATGCATTTTAAACAAAACAATATGGATGACAATAGTATATTTCTGAATAGTGGTGTGATGGTATTTGCTGAATAATTTCATTTTAAGAGTTCTAAAGATAAAAACCCAATTTCTACATCAATGCCATATTTTGGAGTTCTTTAAGACATATGCGAAATTTATTATATTAAATTTTTACTCAATGTTTTTAGGTATAATTGGTTTGATATTAAGAATGGTGTGAAACATGATGAATATGGGTTTAAACTAGATGATTTGAAAATATTTAATTGTAGTGGGAAACCATTTATCATGGTGACGCATACAAAATGAGTATTTTATGTCATTGATTCATTGAATGATTTGTGGTCCATCATTTTGTAAGGAAAAAGATACCATTTGGGTGATGAGGATGATGCCGATGATGTTATTGATTTACATGAGCCTTATTCATCTATTATGCAATTTCCAAATGATTACAATGAGTATAAAAAACATAGTGCAAGCAATATGTAAAGATCATGATGAAGGAATGTGGGAAAATAATAAATTAGTCTCATAATTTTGTTGGTAAATATTTATATTTTGTTTCTTTTTTTGAAACATACAAATACATGCCTCTTTTTTATTTATTTTTTCTTTATTATTTCTAAATATTTATTTTTCCAATGATATATAGTTACACAAAATTTCATTACACTTTCTAGTTGAAATGTCAGATACAAAAAGAGAGCAGTAGTTACCGAGGTATATCTAGTTTTTCATATTATCAAATATTCAGTAATATACTTATTTAATGAAAGAAAACTGTTAATTTAGAAAAAACATTGTAGGACTGTTGATATGTCCTTGGTAGAGGAGACTTCTCATGTTACTACTAAAAAAGTCAAGTTCTCATGTTGGAAAACGTGTTATTTCATGTTCAAAAAAACTATCAATTTGTCGTGAAAATGAGATATTATACATTCATTTTGATGATAATAATAATTCAATTGGCCCAAATGTAGTTTTATTTATCAGTTAAATATCGATGTAGAGCCATTACAGGATTAGTATTTTATATACTGATTGGAATTCAATGGATAGGATGGCAAAACAATATATTTGGGAGGCTGTGACTATAAAATAGCTTTATTTATTTATTTTCTCTCATTTTTTATTATTGAATACTTTAAATAACATAATTAATTTATTCAATTACTGATGGAATTTAATTTTAGGAAACAAATGAAATTAAGAAATGGCATCCCTCTTTAGTGGCGGTTTGATTGAGATATTTTAAAAAGAAAACTGGTAAAAAATTAGGTTTTTAGAAAGAGAAGTTTGAAAAACCATGCCTCAAATATCAGTTTATAGATGAATATACATAGAGGCGATTTGTTGACAATCTTTATAGAGAAAAATTTCAGGTATGATAATTATTTTATATTTTAAAATTTATTATATATTTTTTAATTACATATTAGTTTAATTTTATATAATAGGCCTCCAGGAGATCTCATCAAGAGATTCAATTTATAAATGTATACCCTCATACTTTGTTACATGGAGGGTATCCATATTTGGAGTATAAAATGATTGTAGAAAAATTTGAAGCATTAAGATATTGATCTAGTAGTTGTTCAAACAAGGTACAACATGATCCTCTGTCTCCTCCCACTCACCATGAAAAATGTAAACGAGCAAGAAGAAGGAAAAAATGAACAGTGACTTATAGAGGAAGCTAAGAAAGTAGTTGATAAAATTGTTTGTCAATATTATTTACATTTCATCAATTTTTATATTTTATAAATTTTAAACACGAATATAAAATTTTCATTTTCCATTTCAGGATGAACATCAGGCATAAGAGACACATGGATATTTTATCCCCAAAGGTGGGATGGATATCCTAGACACTAATTTAGGAAAGGAAGAACACCACAGATGTGTTAGAGGATATCATGCATCTGTTAGAATTCAGAATTTTTTGGGTCAGAGTAAGCCATCAAGAGACCCATAAATAAAATCAATAAAATCCAACCTAAAAATATGAAATAGTCAATGGGTGATCAAATTCAAGAAGCAGTGAATAATTCTTTGTTAGAACACTTGGCAAATAGTCATAGTATGTGCAACCTTCCCAGGTATATTATTTATTTTTCATCAATTTTTCTATTTTATAAATTATAAACAATAATATAAATTTCTAATTTTATACCTTCCCAGCCTTCTTGCCTAGACTACCTTTCACCATATTCCTATCCTACCCCATATAAGCAGCATTCCTAGGTATATTATTTATTTGTCATCAATTTTTATATTATAAAATTTATAGCCACTAATATAACTTTTTCATTTTTCAGCCTTCCCAGCCTGCTCACCTAGACTACCCTGCCCTATCTTCCAACCATCAACCATATGAAAATCCTTGTATATTATTTATTTTTCATCAGTTTTTCTATTTTGTAAATTTTAAACACTTATATAACTTTTTTATTTTCTCAGCCTTCCCAGTCTGCTCACCTGGACTACCGTGCACAATCTGCCTACATTGATCCTCCACCTCCTCACTTAGACCAATCAGTATATTGTTTATTTGACATCAATTTCCCTATTTTATATATTATAAACACTAATATAGTTTTTTTTTCTTTTTTCATCCTTCCTAGCCTTCTCAACCAGACTACCCTGCCCCATCTACTTACTTTGATCCTCCACCACATCTCTTGGACCAAATTGTATACTGTGAGTTGTTTTATAGACATCCTTATATACATATTTTTTTGTTAGGACTCATGCATTTTTTGGGTGATTATATATATCACCATCCTATTCATATGAGATATGATAGGGAATCAGTACTCGAAATTACAGATCCTAATGCTCTGCTACCATTTCCTACTGAGGAGATCACCAGAGATCAGGATTGTCTGGGTCATTTAATACTTTGGCCAATTGGTTTTCCCTATTATATGTCATATGAGGTATTTTTTTTATTAAGTATTAATTAAATTTTTTAAAAATTTACTTATAATGTTTTATGAGATTTAACTTTTATAGGATTATCTAATAGAAAAAAAAGCTTCAAAAATGAAACAAAATGTTCAAGAACAATCGATTGTAGATACTTCAGATATTTATTATGGGATACAATGATTATCTCAGGTTTCCCCTCCATTGAATTATATCTATTACTTTCAGATGATAGCCAATATATGTAGAAGGTAATATCTATTGAGATCACTCAAAGAAGATATCATGCATCTAGTTGATTTTGAAGAGCTCGCCCTGAATGCTGTGTTGTTTTTTATGTAATTAAATTGACATTTGAATTTTTATATCTTTAATAATATATGGTTTTTAATAGACTAACCATATTTTCTTTTTAAATTATTTATCTACACATGCTTATTCTACAGAATGAAAGTATATGAATTTACAATTTTATAGATCTAGAATTCATTTCCATGGAAGTGTAACATGTGCAAAATCCTGACAGAGTTTCATATATATGTGATAAATTATCACATACGACGACTGAGTGTTGGTTTCTACCCTTTCTTAATAAGTAATAAAAAACATATTTATGAACTAATGATCATTATAATGTCATTAATTGTGAACGTTTTGTATTATAGGTGGGGCATTGGATGTTAGGCGTATTTTTCCCAGGTGAATGAACCTTATATTGGTATTTCTATTTATCAGGGAATGTTCATACAAGATTTTCCACCTTATTAGATAGGTATGTTTTTTCATAATCTTATTATGTTTAATTCTCATTGTTTAGACACATATTATTAGTTCATATATATGAAAATGCAGTTCGTGAGAAAAAATTAACAAGGAATACGTGTTGATAAAGACACAAAATAAAATAAAATAAGTGTATGTATAGGTAACCAGTTTTTATATTATATTTTATTCTGATTTTCTATTATATACTGATATTTATTATCAGTTTAATGTTTTATAATTCTAGTGTCATCGTCAAAAAGGAAATTTTAAATGTGGTTATTATATTCTATAATTCATGTATGAGATAATCACAACTATGCAAACTACTTAATTTGATAAGGTTAGTTGTATTAATTTTTTTATATTTTATTCCATATTATTTTATTTTTTTATATCTTATCATTCAATGTTATTGTAGGCATTAAATAATTCCCAATATTATTCTTAATCTGATCTTACCCATATTCAATATATTTTCACGAACAATTTATTGTGTTTGATTAAGATTTGACCAATGTATATTCTAATATTTATGAATAATATTACATATGGGTTCAAAAAACCAACTATTTTGATATAATATGTGTTTAAACATACATATAATCATATGAATGCTTCAATAATAAAAATCAATGAGCATGTTATAAATTTTAGGAATGTGTATTTTAATTCTACTTTATAATATAAATATGTAGATTGTTTTTTTATTAAATTTATAAAAGCATGTAAGTTATAGATTTTTAGTCAATGATAAATAATTTTTGATTGTTTTATATTGTCTTTTTATTATAGGGGTTTCAATTATTTTGGAAGTCTAATATTTTAAATTGTTTTAAAAAATTAACCTTCGGTGTACATTTTTTAGAAACCTAGGGTAAAACTCTTCAAAAAAATATTCCATGTTTGGAGTTTGTTACTTTGAAAATTGATGTAAAAAACTATTCAGAGAGGGTTTTCAGCATCTGTTTTTTCCAAAACCAATGCCAAAACTATTAACCAAGATCATTTTCTGCATTCGTTTTCCAAAAAACGATGCTAAAATGATATATTTTGTGTTTCTATTTATAATCATCAGTTAAAAACAAACATCAAAAATAAAAAAACCGATGTTAAATTCTGTTTTTTCACTAGTGTGAAGGCCAAATGATGAGACTAGAAAATTTCCCTAGGTCCACTCCTAGTATATATAATCCAAAAAAACTTTCAAGCTTCAATAATTTCCTAATAAAAGTTAATTTGGTTATCCTCTAGTTCATTGAACTTTTATCAAATTAAATCTCCTATTTTTAATTCTATATTTATAGCCAAAAAGAAATTCAAATTTATCTTTTGATAATTCAAAAAAATACATAATATTTTTAAAATAAATTCAATTATACATTAATCATATTATTATTATTTTCTACAATAATGAAAATTTTGGAATATGAAAAGTGTACCTAGAAGATTTTTTGAATTTTTCTCATATTATTTCTTCATATTCACCCCTCTAAAATATTAAATTTTCAACATCTCTTCTGAACATAGTTAAATAATAGGATATCATAATGTAAATGGATCAACATCCCTTCTATTCTCATCAACTGAACACCTAACATCCTCTTAAACTAAATCATTTATTGAGGAAATAAATTCAATATCCTTATTTTCATTTAAATGTTTTTAAATATAAATTAAATACTCTATACCCATAATAATTGATGATTATTTTCATTGTGAACAATCATAGTCACAGATTGGTAACTCTTATTTCTTTAACACATATATATGTCATTTTTCATTGAAGAATATTCATAATATATATGGGATTTGTTTAATTTTTTTTCAATCCCTCCCCCTCCACTAGTGAGTTGTTTCTCAATAATCAAAAATTGATAATTTAAATAAATCTTCAATAAGTTATTTTGATTAATAATTTTCTGTGGCCTAATCCAATAAATGTGAAAATAAACACATAAAAAAATTAATCAAAGTATTTATCTGAACAAAATCATCAGTTATATAAAAAATCATTGGATAATTATTTTAAACCATCACAGAATTATTTACCTTAGTTTTCAAAGACTAATACATATACTCGTGTTTAAAATCATTTAATGGAAATATTTTGGTAGTTGTTTTTGATTGGTGGTTTATTTTAACAAGATTTTTAATGAAAATAATTCATTAAAAACATATCATCATAAACATATCCACTATATATGACCATATAAT
Source organism: Viscum album (assembly GCA_963277665.1). Taxonomy (NCBI): domain Eukaryota; kingdom Viridiplantae; phylum Streptophyta; class Magnoliopsida; order Santalales; family Viscaceae; genus Viscum; species Viscum album. The sequence continues at coordinate 2,107,106,404 of OY728152.1, forward strand.
AGTTTGAAGAATTAAAATCAAGAATTTATTTTTTAATCCATCATTATAATCTAGAAGTTTCCTCCACTAAAGTGCTAATTTTACTCAATATATAAAGAGATCATTCATAATCTTCATCAAACACATTTATCAATATACCTAGATTTATATAATAGATAACACGTAATCCTATTACATGTATGCCTAAGAAATTATGTGACCATGAGACTTGAAATATTTAAATCTCATTTAAATACTTATACATTATTGATTATCTAAGTAATTAAAAAAATAAGATGAATGAAGACATGTCATGACATTTATCTAAATATATGAGTATATCACATGTCACTTACCATAACAGATATGTATATTACATGTGACTTATATACTTATGGTCATACACATATTTAGTCTTTACCAATAAAGGGCCCAATTGTCATACATGTCATATTGGAAGAAAATATCATTTTTATTAATAATAGGATTCAACATGATTAGTAATGTAACTAACCACTCCCTAATTAGTATTGCCTTAGGTATGGCGTAAGTAATATATCTAAGTACTAATTCTCACGTTAAATATTTCTTATTAACCATGGATGTTAGGGATTGATATGAATCATGAATTCCAAATATAATAATAATATAATTTATAACCTTATACATAGTATAAAGAGTGGATTAACCAGTATAGAAAATGTATTTTTCACCTCATGAGAGAAAAATCATATCTTTACCAAATCCATAAACCACAATGATCATCACATGTTTTACAACCCATAAATCCCCATGACATCCATTGACCAGGGATAATAGAAATCCATATATTAATTCGTTAATTATTAATTCCTTCCCAAAAATATGTATCCCATATGATATAATGATAAATAAAATATACTTTTATATAACATGGAATATTTTATACATTTTAATCATTTTCAAGAATATTATCAATGTAATATTATGGGTTTCTCCCAAAGTATTTATTTTTATTAATAATTGGAATACGATGTATGATCTATTTTTATTGAGCGATTTAGATTTCATTTGAATTTAAAAAAAAAGTTCCTTGATTGTTTCCCATATTGTTGTATGGATTTTTTTGTAAAAAATTAATTTTTTATTAAAAAGAGTAAAATCATAAAATAAACTATATTGAGGTATCTTATTGGAAAAATGACTATTCTATTGAGTTTGAAATGGCGTATTTACCCTAGTATGATATTTTAGTAATTATTATATGACTTTGATTTGGTTTGGATCATAGTTGAAACATTTTTAGAAAATTATTAAAATAAATAAAAATTATTTTATAAGGGTTATGTCCATTATTTCCCTTAGAAATTAATATTTTAGAGGAATGATGTCGTGGATAAAATAAAACACCGTAGTGTAGCCATTTGAGGGATCACTAGATATTGGGGGAGTTTTCCAAATAATAATGGATCTTTGGAAATTGGTTTTCTTATTTTATTATTATGAGTTGTTTTTTAGATAGTATATCTATATTTCTATTTAATTAATTTTTATTTGAATCATTCAATAAAATTTGAGTATGAAATTCTATATTTAATGATGAACCTTTTACCGTTTTAAATTTTAAAACATGATCAATTTATAGAGTGGAAGACTATATTGAATTTGTAAAGTAATATTTTTAATATTAATGATTAAATTTTCATTTGAATAAATCAATGAACTCGCTATATCTCACTTAAAATATCTAAATGAGTAGAATCTAATCCCTTTGAAATAACTCTAATATTAGTGATATGCTAGGAGAAAATATGGAGAGTGTGTTTTTGGAATTCATTTTATTTGTACTATTTGACACACCTAGAGTAAATAATTCAAGAAACTAAGGAAAAATTTAGAATCTAGGGGTAGTTGAATACCAGTATATAAATTTTGGTGACAATAGGAAGTATTCAACGATAGAAAAACTAAAATGTATGGTAAATGATGAAGACACCTGTGAAGATGTTAATGGGGGTATTAAAAATAAACTTGGGTTGTTTAATTGATGATAAAATGAAATATGAAGGGCCACATAGCCCAAGAATACATAGTACAATGAATGTAAGTGGCTACACATGTGATTTCTTGATAAATTATAACATAAGAGGATGTTTCTACTATATCAAATCTAAAATCTATTGATTTAATTGAAACAAGGTTCCACAATCATCCTAATTTGATGGCTCCATATGGAGGAGCATCAACCCAAATACACAAATGAAAAAAACACTCTAATTTTATTTTTTTTATCTTATGAAACCAATGTAAGGTATCCAGTTTCAAGGAAGTAAATTCATCAAATCATTAGATTAGATATCTTAGATATTTCCAGGGGTTTCTATTTATATGAGAAGTGTGAGCATGTATATGGTTAACATATGGAACCCCAAGAATGTATTAAATTTATAATGCATATTGGGGTGTGTGGTGGTGATTTTTAGAAACATAAAAAGGTTTTTAACCATATCAACATCTTGGATAGAAAAAGAAAGTGTAGGTAATTGTGAAACTAATCATTGTTGAATTAAGCTAAAATTATTGGATTATTAGGAAAATTATTATTTTGAAAATAATAATAGTCAATATTCCTTAAAACAAATTGGGTACATAATTCCTTATGGTAATTCCTCAAGAATCATAATAAATGATTGAAAAGAACTCAATAAAGAGTGAAATTCTATGTTAGGATGGTGGATTTTTCATTTGTTTAATATTTAAATAGTAAAAATACTTGTGGAATGGGAACTAAAAAGTTAGAAATAAACACGAAAATACAAACATGTAGGAATCTATGGAGACTTAATCTTAAGACCTCCCTGACACCCAATACGGACGGTTTCCACTATGATGAATATTTAAATATTAATATTAATATATAATAACAGTATATAAATAAATATTATTGAGTCATAGTAGAGAGTCTTGAACCTATTAATTGGATGTGTTGTTGACCAATGGTAGGTTTCCATTGGCAGGTGTTGATATTTTAGGGGTTGTGAAAAAATAATAATAGAAATGTAAATAACGTCATTAAAGCTTCATAAATATGATTCATGAATTATATTAGAAACACTCAAAATATTTTAAAATTGATATATAATAATTAATTTCAGTCAATGGTTTTATAAAAAGGGCTATGCTGTGATATATTTTTTAAAATTAAGGGTATCACTTTATGGATTAATAGAATATCCAAAATGTTAAAAAAAATATGAAATTTTTCTTCCATAAGGATTTTGGTAACCAGAATAAGAGGGAGAATCATATTGGGCAACATTTAAATTAATTAAATATTTTTGTTTTACCAATGAATTGGTTAATTTAATGCATTTCTCACTCAATTCTTTCCTCAGCCGATTTTTATGAATGTGATGATAAATAAGAAACCCGTCAAAATGGATACAAGAATTTAATAATAGGTTTTTCCACCAATGTGGTTCACTAAATCCCTAGTTTATGGTTTTTTCACCCCACTCACACATATCTTCTCTTTTATTTTATAACTGAATTTAATGAATGGGTTATCCTTGAACCTATTTATTATCACAAACCAATGTATATGTAAATTCCAAGTTATTGTTTACTAGAATATTTCACTATGTATTTCTCTTTAAGTAGTAGATTTGGTTGGCTCCTTCTTAAGTATGGTCATTAGTGTATGTTCATGCGTCTCCCAGATGGTATGAATATAACCACATTCTTCAATATTCATAAAATATTTAAGAGCCACCTCTTTTACATAGCCATCACAAATGGTTTTTTTAACCTTTTTTGTTCTACTCCTCATGATATAGATGAATCATAGATGTTCCTTTTAAATAATTTGGAATTCATGAACTCCAGTACTACAGATTTACACCAATCTCTCTCTTTATTCATTCATATTCTTAAACACACAAGGATGAACTATCATATCTACCGTAGGTAGGAACTTTTTCATCAACACAAACAATATCAATAATATTAACATTGTGGAGTCTTTCTATCACCTACACTTCTCCACCATCTTTTACTATTTATTATCTATTAATTATCATGGAATATTATTTCTATATTCAAATATGAAAATACAATAATTTTAGTAGCATGGTATCCATTCTTAACTCTCATTAAAAACTCCATAATTCATGATCTCAATTTTAATAAATTCTTAAATATTAAAAGCATAGATGATTAATTATGATGTACCCATGATAATAAACTAGAGTCTCAGGATTAATTAATTCCATTATAGCTATAGAATAATAAATAATCATGTTAAATTCTATAATTCATGAATCTCTTACTTCCCATAAATCTGGACATCTTTTCCTTTTAATTATCCACACTATGATGTATATTTACATGCATAGAATATTATGGTGAAACAATCCACTTCATGGAGAAAAAATCTAAACATGAATTCCATGAAATAATAAAATTTCCATGTGTTATTGTGTGGAATAATGATTCATATAATTCCAATACTATACTTAACACTCATGACATAACACTCTAATGAGAAAAAATCCTACACAGCTCTCTTTATCATGCATTTCTATTTATTATTCCCCTTAAATAATTAATATATTTCAATTTCTATAACTGTATTAAACATTTATCCCCCACAAATATTAATTTTTTTCTTGATATTCTTCTTCATGGTTTATATCTCATCATCTCAAAATTATCATGACCACAATTCACTTTATAACGTTCAATATATATATAATATTATAGAATCATCTGATTTAATTCTTCATATAAATTCTTATTCTGAAAGAATTATTCTAAAACTCTCATAATTAAACATATATATATAATTTTAATGAACGTGATTTATAAATATTAACATTTCTTATCCTGATGTAATCTTTATTTTGGGACACCATTGTTATTAAAAAGTGACACATCCTAAACAAACCATTATTATATAGCTCTGAATCTTTCATAATTAATTTGATATAGCTCTAAGAATATTCTTCTAAAACTTTTTAATACTCCAAAATAATTTTCACATTCTTTAGATTAATATTTTTTATCATTATAATCAATTTTAAAAAAATTATAACTCTTATAGTTTATCTTCCATAGTAAGTTTTGCTTCATAATTCTATAATTTGAACCCTCATCTTAAATAATGTCTTTCTTCCAAAATTATTCTTCTGCATCTTGTAAGATTCCATGATTTATAGTTAATAAGGATATATCTCAAATGATTTCAAAACTATTTAAATTTAATATAACAGGGATCATATACCAAGACACTTTTCCTTAAATGTCTCCTTTATAAAAATTTAATCCAATGTAGTGAATGGATTTTGGACTGTATAAGTACTAAAAAACCATATCACACATATATATGTATTAGAAATCATATACTATAAAATATGTAAATCCAAATACATTATAATTTTATCCAAAATTTTTAATCAATTAATAATATCCTTACCCACTTTAATAAATTTCAAAATTATTCAAATAATTCTATAATTTTATTTGAAAATTTCCATCGAACATTTGAAATATTTCAAAAGCATTAATGAATATAAAAATTCCAAGATTCCTAAAATTACATAAAATCTTACTTCCAAATATCTCAAAAATTTAAATATAATTTAAATCACATTAGTATGTTTTTAACTAATTTTGAAAAATATCAATAATTATATCAAGACATAAATCTTATCTCAAATCCTTGAATATTCATCATCCAGTTGTTTTCTTCATATATAGGTATACCTCGCCGTATGATAACACTAGGTATTGTTCATCAATTCAATTTTCGTTTTCATATGTATTATGATAGAAAATAAATATTTTCTACATATAAATGGATATGAGACAATAAAATGGTATTATATTTTTTGAATCTTTCCCCTTAGTCATCAAACACCATTTTATTATTTATTTTGAATAAAATTTGTATATGGAGAAAACCAAGAATGGGAACTCCATTCCTATTCCTATGTTATCTTCACATATTATTGGGTAATTAAAAAACCTTCCAATATTATAATCACATATTTACATCATACTAATTGAAAACAAATAAAAAACACAACGTGGGTTCAATAATCTCCCCATTTCGATTTGTTTTCAATACATATAATGAAAATGTATGTCAATATCTCATATTTAAATTTTTTCTCCTCTCTTATTTGTTAATAATAAGTATAATAAATATTAAAAGGGTGTGTAATCCTATCACTTAAAACCATTTTCCATAAATCATTCCACTCTAAGACTAGGCGAGAAATTAATAGTGTAGAAAATAAGAGGGACATATATAGAAAACAAAGTTACCCATAAAAAACTAGAACATGATAACATCTCAAAATTATTTTATGTGTGATATTAAAATATTTCTTGGAAGATTATAGTTGTCTAATATATTCTCATTACATTTTAAAATTGAATTTATGTACTCATATAAATAATAGACAAAAATAGGTTTATTATTAAAATCATCCACTGAATTTCCCAAAAACCTATTCAATTTCATGTATTTGATAAAACCAATTCCCCCTTATTATAATGGAGACTTATAAAATAAATAATGTATAATAAATATACCTTTTCAAAAAAAATCCTATAACTATATCTATAATTTTGTATTTTTATCATATAATAATTTCTTAATGATTTTAAAAGATTCATCAACTCAAAGGATACACTTAAAATTACTAAATAAAGTATGAAATATATGTTAAATAATACTTACCATAACCAATGTTTGATCACATAAAATATTGTGATGTTTAATATTTTATCCAAATTTGATGGATTTATCATCCTTCCAGTTCTCCTCTTAAATATAAGAATCACCTTTAATTCCTTGAATACAAATAATAAATAAATTATTATAATAAGGTGGATTTCTTATAGGACCTTATGGTGGGTAAAAAATATGAGAGTTTTATTTCAACTAAAATAAATATTTCGTTTTCTATTTATCCTTAGGGGGTCCTTCAATATTTCTATTATAAATTTAGAAAAATATTTCTTCTTGGATAGCATGGTTTCTTTACATCATTATATAACTTATTTATATTGAATATTTTTCTTTTCTTCAATAATTATAGCACATAAACTTATTATTTATACATTTAAATTATTCAAAATCTTCTCTTGGTTTTGAAATATAATAAAAATTCATTAGAATCCTGACCAATATGGTATAACCTTCATTAGAGTTCCTAACGAACTCTGGGTTTATAATTTTTAGGAAAACACTTTTGGAATTATACTTCTACATTTTGAATTTATTATTTTCCTCAAGAAATTACATTTTATGGGATTTTTCTTTTATTTAATTATTTATTTTTATAATTGATATAGATAGAGTATTAAACACTCATTGGAAACATGGTCAACATGATTAAATATTCTACATAGTTTCTTATGAATTTCTTCCATCGATTTCCTTATTCTGGAAGTATTAAAAATAGCACACAATGGATTTTTTATAGTACACGGTGTGTCCTTTACTTACTTAATTTATGTATTTCTATTCTCCTAGTGTAGATTATCTCTTAGTCTTCTTATGAATATTTTTTCAACATTATTTCTTTCTTTTTTCTTAAACACCAATGTAAATTCTCAATTTTTTTACTCCTGGATTTTTTTAAATTTATGTGGAACTCTTTATTCAAATGAATTTGGTACATTATTGGTTGATTTTTACCAAAATTACTCATCTTTGTGACAATATTTATTGAATATTCCATAGAATTTATTGAATATTTCGAATATATTAGATACAAATACATTATTATAATTATTTTATGTATCTTTCTTTGTTTATGACTTTATCCTACTTGATGTGGGTGTTAATATTCGTACAGAAATGGGAATATTGCACTATAAATCCAAATAATTATGCCTAAATAATTTTTGGGCCAATATTATGCATTAATCCCAGATAATATTCCCTTAGAGATGATCTATCTAGTTTTTGTTTCTTTTTCTGTGATATTATATTAATCTGTTGGGATTATTTTTTTGGAAAAACTTCTTCCCCATATACTCACTTCCACCATAGATGTAATGGTTGGTTACTTATGATTTTTATTAACCAATATTTTCATATATTTTATATTCTGACCTCCACTATACCTGAAAAATAAACAGCAAAAATATATTTATTTATAAAAAAGTGAATTTTGGTTTGAGATTGGCATTATTTTATCATTGATTTTTCACAATCTATTATTTCCACAACATAGTGGTATTTTAGTATAAATATAATCATCATAAGAATATATGTATGTAACCATTACATTATATTATTATAAAGATTATTCATGAATAGTTTCTAGATATTTCAATTTCCGCCTATGATAAATAAATCTCATATTAAGAGTGTTTCTATGATCTATAACGAACTTCACACTTTATTCACAGTCGTTTCTAATCTCCCCAATATGATTCTAATGACCTTTATATGTTTTATTCTTTTATTATAATAGATTTTCAAGATCATTAATCCACTTTTATTGGACATCAAATTGTACATTCTTGAAATCAATGTCAAAATTTTTATTTTACATTAATTTATAGTACATTATTTTCAACCCTTTCATGGATTATTATTCATCTTGGATTAATATAAGAAATTAATTCTAAAATTTGAATCATTTTTCATCAAGATTAAAATTTTTATACTTTTAGCCCCTACATTTTTATGATACTTTTTAACCCAAATTCATTTTTTAAGAAGGAATTTTTCTTTATCATAGTTTCTTCCTCAAGGTGGCTAAACTCCTCTTAAAAATATCTAAAAGAGGAGAATATAAAATCATTTACATATTTGGAATGCTCATGTCGGGTTTCCTCCAAGTAAGTACATGAATCATCACATGCATTATCAAATAATTATTTCGAAATGTCATATTTCCTACTTATATGTGTTTATTCAAATAGAGAAAATTGATAAGATATTACTATTACCTTATCTCTTTGTGAAATCATTGAATCTACTGAGATAGGGTTATTTTCAATCTTCTTGATAGTATTATTTTCAACCAAATCCATAATATCTATGTGTGTTATAATATTATCATGATTAAAATATATATAAGTAACATTTCATTAATATTTATAGAAATGGGATGTATTATCTAACTTCTTCATCACTTTATCCCCCCATATTATTCAAAATCATGGAATAGAAATACTTGTGATTAAAAATAGATACATATTTTCTAATTATAAACATCTTTGTAAATTTAAGAAGATAAATTCAAAACATTACAATTTTCAATATTTTTAAAATATAATCATAGGTGGAACCATATCATTTATGCTAATTACTATTCCACTTGGATTAATGAAACCACACTTATAGGGATGAATCAATGTGGGATACTTATTTTCAAATTATTTCTTTTTATTTTACCTCTCTACGAATTCTATGTATAGATATGTGTCTCCTCTTTCCTTTTAATTATTGTTATGATAAATATGAAATATAATAATAATGAAGAAATAAATTTATTAACAGCGTATTCTTTAAATGTTGATGACTATTCCCTGAGTTTATAAGTTCTATTATTGAACTCACACTTATATTTTTCATGTTTTATCAAGATGAAGCTCTAGAAACGGTATATCCCTAAACCTTTTTCCTTACCCAAAAATTTTTAAATGCACACAACAATAAAATTGGTTTTAGAGTCTATCATTTATGAAGTATTACTCTTAAAATACTAGTATTGGTTAGATTATCCTTGAATTATTATAATTATTGTAATATTATGTCACTCATAGAGATTATGAATCTACCATTTTTACTCAATACTACATCAACATATACGCCATTTTCTAATAATTTGGAATATTTTATCTTCATCAATAATTATATATATTTTTCTCTCTCTTGCTTCTCTATTCTTCAATTCACAAAGATAAACTCTTAGTGTAGAATTGGATTCTCTCTTTTTGTTTGACAAAAACAATATATAATATATTAATTATATCTAGTTTCTCTCTTACCTACACATCTTAACTATCTTATGATCCTTATAATCACTTGATTATCACAAAAATATTTCTTTCCATATTCACATATTCAAAAAATTAAATCCTTTAATTTTAGTAATATTATATTAATTCTTAAGTCTCAATCAAACCTATATAATTATGTATCCATCTTATCAATAAAATTCTCTAATATTAAATTCACGGATAACGAATTTTTATATTCCCACAATAGTATTATTGGTTATTATCTTTTACAAATTAAAATATAATTATAAAATTATAAAAAATCATATTGGACATCCTTAAGATCATATTTATATCTTATTATAAATATTTAATTATTTTAATTTGAATTATAAAAGCTATCATGTAGATTTACGCGAATAAAATTTTACAATTTAACACTCCACTTCTTGGAACAAGCATCTACACTTAGATTCCACTATATAATAAGATTATGACTTTTCATATTCAATTTCACTATGAAAAAATAATCTATATCAGCATAACTTTTTTCCTAACTACGATGTCTACGATGTAAGGAAACCCCACAATGCTATCTTCTACAGACACTGTGATGTGGTGTTTTCCTTGTGGTGTGATTGCATCCTGATTTGGGAAACCAATATCAACATTTTTTATCTACAAATTTCTTTGTGGTGTGATATTCTTCACCACGTTTCACAGATATTTTCTAGAAATTTATATCATATAAAAATTCACCTCATGATGTTTAATCATTTGAGAATCGCATGATGTCATCTGATTTAATTATAATTCTAAATTCCCCATAAAAAATCATTAAATTGAAACTATCCCATATAATAATTCAAAAACTTTGAAAACTCGAAGTTATGTTTACATGAACACATTTTATTATAAAAAAACCTCTAGGTTTAGACTTTCTTATTATGATGTATCTTTAATTCTAGAACCAATCACTATTGTATAGCTTAAAATCTTTAATAATTATTATGACATAGCTCCAAGATTAATCTTTCATAACTTCTTCATGAACTCAAAAAGATTTCACAACCATCTAATTAATCTTATACAACATCTTCATTAGTATAAAACAAATATTGAATATATCAGATCTTATATTCCATAGTTAGTGTTTAATCTATATTCTATCTTTTGAACTCCTCATACAGAATCATCTCAAACTTCTAAATTTTTTTCCATCATAGCATGCAAGCTTCTAGTATTTATCATTTATACAGATATATCTCATCTAAAACATCCTCTATAAATTCCCAAATAACCTAACATGGTATAGATTTAATTTAACATAGATTTTATTTGAATATTTCCAATGTGTTTTTACATAATTTCAAAATAATTTTTTCATATGTGAATTTCAACCTTCCCAGAACTCCCTCAAAAATAATTTCCAAATATCTCATCCAATTAAATTAATGTTAAATCAAATCATGATAGCTTTAATTATTAATCAATGATTTCAAAATGATATCTATACTCTTTTCTTAACTCATTTCCTTTAGTATTCATCATCCAATTTTCTTATTTACCTTGTAGTCATCATCACCTTATGATAACACATAGAATGGTTCAACAATACATTGTTAATTTTAATATGTATTATGAAAAATTTTAAATAATTGAAACTTGTTAAAATATCTCAAATAATTCAATTTAAGTACTATATTTTCTTATTATTCTTTATTAATAATGCTTTATGTTATTATTCAGTTTTTATAAACTCAATATATACATAAAATCATTACTATGAACTCTATTATTCTTCCAACATTCATTTTTATATATTCTTGGGTACATCAAACTCATTCCAAGATTTTCATCACATGTTGACATAATTATTATTAAAAAATATAACTTAACACATTATGGGCTCAACATAACACCTCAGAGTTGGGTGCATGATATGATTTCCATCACATATATATGAAAGTGACATATATTATAACCAATAAATGTGGATAATTAAGTTGAATGGTGACGTTTTAAAATTATTATTAATGTAATGAATCACCAAGAGAATGAAACTGATGGAATGTCACTAATTATGACTTGTTCCTCTAATAATGAATTATTATAATATAAAAGGATTACTAGTTAATCAAGGCTGTTATATTATTAATGGGATGATGAGGATGAACATTTTCATGAACATAAAATACTTAATTATTAATCTTTATAATGATATGAAAATAATCATGGAATCAAATATGGAACATTTTAGAGAAACCATTGGTTACTTTTGATTATATATACCCAACTTTCAATGATGAAAGTTATACCTAATTGGTTGTGATGTTTCTAGAAAAATAATTCAATAAATATAATCTATTTATTATTAAATTATTATTACTCTCTGTGAGATGAAATGTGGAATACCTTTAATGAAGATTTGGTAATTTTATTTATATTTTGGAATCCTTGGATTACTAACAGGGGTAATTTTCTATGATTGAGGAGATTTTGGTGTGTTCAAATTTCTTTAAGATGGGATGTTGCGTGTGATGGATGGATTTTGATATCAAAAGGGTATCATAGTGGATCTATTTTCCACTCACGCATTGACTGGACATAGATTGGGATGTCATGTGACTTAACTTATAACCCAATAATCTTTTTCGAGACTAAAGATGACTTATATATGTGTCTACCTCAATATTATCATAGAATTGGGTTAAAATGGGCTGGATATTTCTAGGATATAGGTCCATATGTGTAGTTCCTCCAACATATCATGTATGAGATTGGTGGAGATGGTACATTCTTATCAATACAAGATATGATAATGTGATGATTGTAATTCACCTTAGTTATGACACTCATCTCCCTCAGTTTATGGAACAAGGTGGAAGATAATGAATAGAATATTATATCTCCTCAAACCTAAACATAAAGGATAAAGAGTAATATATATACAATTCTAGATCTAGAGAAGTGTATTTCCTCCAATATCTTTGAATATAACATTATTTATGTAGATGTGTATTTCATCTGGTACCCAGACATGTATACAATAGTTTTATCTATAGATGTGTATTTCCTTAAAAAATTATGAGGTTTTGTGGAAATTTATATTTCTTCTAATACCTAATGGTTGATGTATCAAAGGTAATATTTTAAACAAAAATATAAAAATGGTGGTGATATCATATACTTATTCCATTCTAGATAAATGTTTTAATGAGAGTTTTGGAGATGAACCATGGGTACATTGACGTGGATAGATATCAGTTACTTGTTTTTATTATGATGATAATGATTAACATTGATCTATTTAAGATTTACTTACTATTAATTAATATATACTCTAGTTTTTTATGGACTCATATAACTACTTGGGACAACCATACTGAGTATTTTTATTCCCACCCCTATATTTTTACATGAATTTTTTTCACCTTTTATCAATAAAAATCAGAAGATAAGGATTTTTCATGATTATAGAACATGGGGATGGATAGTTGATTTGGTAAACAATAGAATAGACATCTCATTATAATATACATACTTGTGTTGTTTATATATATGATGGAATCATTTTAGGTTATAATGTGTGCACTTAATGATTCATGTGAATCATTTCACATTGTATATGGAGTTTTTTTCTATATGCATGTATTTTATAACCTCCGATATACTATTTAATTTATATTTTATTAATTTTAAGATAGATGTTCATTTATTATTATAGGTAATAGGTTTTTAAGATAAAATTCCTCTCATTATTGTGTTGATACCGCATCATTAGTCACTATGAGATGGACAAGTTGTCGAAATCATAGAGAGTTCACCTACTATTAATTAGAGACAATAAAAACCAGTTTCAGAGTGTTAGAATTGACATTGGGTAAGGAACATATGATGGTCAGTTGGGATTTTTTATAATGAGTCTTACTAGGGATCTATATTAAATGTATTCATAATTACGGACATCTTAAAGGTTATATTATTTGATATATTCTTGATAATTAATCTTAGTATTGACATAAAACTGACACATTCATATGTGAACTCATATTTTAAATTGGGTATGATATATCATATATATTTTGAATATTATTTTGTGATTTTATAACTAATTTAATTGGATCCATGAATATTTTGGGGGGTCAATACTTCTAGAATATCAAAAAATATTATCATATTATCCAAGATTTTGAGGTTGAGATAATATTTTAGTGGAAGTGGTTATGGGATTTTGAGACTGGTATATTGTATCATACATTTTTTGATGTGATGAAAATATGAGATAGTGGCTACAGATGGTACATTCTGGAAAATCCCTAGATATATAATTTCATAATACCCAAGAATAATCATATAATATCTTCATTATATAATGATACTAATTTTTTTGTAGGAAAATAGATTAATTAATCACTATTTTCTGAATTTATCTACATTGTGATATGAATTTATTGAAAATTTTGAAACCATACTATGACATAATAGAGTCTTTGTGGAATTTTTATTAGGTTTGAGGGTTATTTAAAGGCACTGTCATGGGCACCCTCAAATGATTAGTGGTTTTTGGGTACTTAGGTATAGTAGAGTGGCTGACCAAGGTCGTCTCTCAAAGGAAGAATTAAATTAGAACAACTTCTTAAAGGTATTATAAAAATAAAATATAATTGAATTAAAACACTACTTAAAAGTATGGGTTGTGTTTCTATCATTTGTAAAACTTTAAGAAGTTTTTTGGAAGAATTTTTCATTTTTTGTTCTTAATTTTGAAATGAAGTTTGATTAAAAAGATGCAACAAGAAAGTGTTTTTTTAAAAAATATTTTAAAAGGTGTAATAGATCCAAATCTACCTCTTAATTTACTTATTAATAATTATCATTGAAATAAATATCCACTTAATTATGATCCCTTAATTTGTTAACCCTCGAACCCTACGAGAATTAACTTAACCATAGGGATGAAATTACTTAGACCCTAGGTTAGCTTCAGAACACGCAATCGCAACACCCTACTTTGATTGTTGTTCTAAGGTTAGATTATGGTCAGCAGTTAATTATACCACATATCCATTCTAGAAATGAGGATGAATTGTGTTTAGCTATTATATTTGAACTCTACAAATTTATCCTGTGTAGTCTTGTATTACCAATTAAGATCGTGCTCCCACAATTTACACAAAATCTCGACCTCATGTGTTTTTGTGTTAATTGTTAAATATCTTGCTTAGATTCTTATAATTTAAAACCACAATTCATGGATCTTATTAAGTGAAATATAATATCTCAATGATTCAAAATAATTAAATAAAGAGGGTAGAAGATAGATCGATCACTAAGAAAACTACTCTTCCATGGGCGGTGTGGCCATCGTGGATATGTTTTTCATGAACAAGGATTGAAAGGTTAGAATCCAATATCGTCTCCATTATTGATTCCAAACTAATTAGAAAGATTAATATAAGAATAAATAGGAAGAACACAGAAGATTAATTGAAGAAAAATTCAAGATACAAACATGAAAGAAAAGAAATACAAAGAGGAGGTGGGAGAGGAGAGCCTTTTTGAAAGAGATGTTTCCACAAAGCCTTACTTCTTCCAAGATTTGTGAGGGGATCCCAAGAGACACCCTTTCATCCAAACCTTCCCAAAGACTCTACCTGACCTCTCAAATAGTGAAAAAATCCTTTAAATAGAGTTTTGGAGGGCTATGGTTACAAAACCATATTAAATGTGAAAGACAAATTCAACCAAACATTTTAATCCCACTTTCACCGCATAGTTGACCTTCAAAATGCATGAATTGGCTGGCCTTCTAGGATTACTATTTGTGACTAATAATATACGCAAGATTCTCTCAAAATTTGGGCCTAATACAATTCCGGATGAAGAATATATGACCCAAATTGTGAAGTAATGTCCAATCTGGATAGTTCAGTCCATCTTTGTCTTCATGTCCCATTTACTCCACACAAATGTCTGATACAGCTCACATGTCTTGCATATAATTTTTATCCCATTAAGTCGGGAACACATTTTCAAAAGTTTAAGTAAAAATAATTTACAGAAAAATATTTATTCCAGAAATACTACAGTGAAGTTTAAAAGGGTAAAACTGGAATTTTCATCGAATTTGCAAATGAACGATCTAATCCCAAATATTTCATAAATGAAAATATTTAACATAATGTGACGAAATTATATCATCTATTATCACTAAAATATTCAATAAAATTTTGTTTTATCAACTTCCCCATACTTACCCTTTTACACTACTCGGCAAAACCTTATATCATGTAAACATCAATATCAAATCAAAACGAATTTTAAAACACATGTCCTTGTGATCCAACAATTACACACCAAGAAAAAAAAATATCATTCCTCATAAAAACCATTATTTAAAGTTCTTAATTTATATCATTTAATATATTTCCACTTCTTTTATCCTCCCATGCACAAAATGCTTACCTCACTTGAATTTTCTCTTATCACACAAATGTCAATTTTTAGCAATGTCTTTCTCATCCAAACTCATAAAAGGGTCACCATAGGCTTGATAAATTTTTACATCACCACCCGATTTGAGTCAAGGACATATGTTTATCATGAAGAATTTTCAGGGTTGTTCTGTGGATTTCGGTTGGTAGGATTTAGATGTGAAAAACTCTGAGGCTGAATGAGGAGGACTTGACTCTTTTTTAAGCAAAATTGAATTAATCTAATTTTCACTTAAATATAGTCTCCTCATTAATCCCCTTATCATTAATTCTACTCCATAATCATGAAAACTCATGGAATGTTTACACCATTCATCATTTCATCAACAAAAATGTCAATATTCTCCAAAATAGTTTTTTTTGAAAGCACCATATAGGCACAAATTTCATTAGAATGATTTTTTTCAGAAAACAAAACATCTCTTAAGAATTTAAATTTTCACCCAAAGTATCACAAAATTTCGTAGAACAACACAAGATATCTTTCCCCACACATAAGTTCAACTAGATTAAGAAATTTCACTTCAAGAGTTGGTTGGATAGGGAAAATTCACTACTGGAAAACTAACCTTTACCAACGGTTTGGAACCGTTGGTATAGGCCTCCAAACCGTTGGTATAGCCTATACCAACAGTTTGGAGAACCGTATCCAAGTAAGCCGTTGGGATCGGTCTATACCAACAGTTTTCCAAAAACCGTTGGTATAGACCTATACCAATGGGTTTGGAAACCGTTGGTATAGGTAATATGAAATCTATATCAACGGTAATGGAACCGTTGGTATATAAATTCCAAAAATAAAACACCCGGTAGGATTTGATCCCAGGACCTCTAGTTTATAACTCAAAGACTTAACCACTAACCTAACATGAATTTTGTTTACATAATTCCATAAAAATATATATGTATTGTTCTAGTTATTTTAAATTTTGATATATATAATGTTCTCCGTAGGATGATTCCAAAAAAAACACTAGACTTTTCCCAACGGTTCTCAAAACCGTTGGGAAAGGCCTAGAATTTTCCCAACGGTTCTCAAAACCGTTGGGAAAAGTCTAGTGTTTTTTTTGAAACGTTTGGCTGAATGTTGAATTGTGGAGGCCCTATGGCAACGGTTTTGGAAAACCGTTGGGAAAGGGTAGCCTATCCCAATGGTTTGCCAAAACTGTTGGCAAAGGGCCTCCACAATTCAACCTTTCCCAACGGTTTTCCAAAACCGTTGGGAAAGGTGGCCAAAATATGGGCTTTCCCAACGGTTTGTCCAAACCGTTGGGAAAGGGTACCTATACCAACGGTTTGACAAACCGTTGGTATAGAAGCGTTGGGAAAAATCATTTTTCCAGTAGTGATTGGCTAGTAATGTGGCTAACCTGACAAGATGTTCATGATTTCGAAGAGATACAAGGATTACATGTTCAAGGTAGGTCATTATAAAAAAGGATTCTTTGAAATATGGGATTTAATTCCAAAAAAATGCCTCAATAGTTTAAACAGAAGTACCTCAAACCCTCATGTTTTGACAGGAATAAATAAAATTATGGTTAACTCAAGCATGGTTTGGTTCTCTCAAGAAGTGAGGTGAATTTGAAGAATATGAAAATAATGTTTTAGAAGCCTCATAGGAATGTAATTTCAAATATAAATATAGTGAGATGTGGAATGAGATTCAAAATTCAGTGTAATTTTCATGAAATTACTAAATATTTTAACATGAAACAAAGTCATTTCAGCATTCATTTAAACTTAGTTTCAAGGTATAAATTGTTTCACCTATGTAAATGGATTTTAAAATGATGATGAGAATCATTTAAGCTCAAAAGTTTCAAAAACACACAAAAAAAATTGAAAAATAAACACACAAAATTTAAAAAACACACTTTTTTTGTTTTTTTAATCATTGAAAAACAATAAAAGAATTAAAATTACTAAACTAAAAGGTTCCCTCACCCAAACATAAAATATTCCATTGTCCTCAATGTGAACCTATGAGATGATATATGCACATGAAATTTTTAATTTTAAATCAGGCAAAGAATAAAAAAGTTAAAGGGTCATATATGCACATGAGATGTTAAAGGGTTAGGAACAGCCCAATATGCTCAAGTGATGATGGGGTCATACAGTGAGATAAAATCCACTGCATCAGTAAGAATCCCATCAATGTTTCTCTTCAAACATTTCCCATTGACTATAAATATCCTTCCTGTGTCCTCTTGTGTGATCTCCACAACACCATAAAGAAAAACATTAGTCACAACATAAGGACCTAACCACCTGGAATGAAACTTACCAGGAATTAGCATCAATCGTGAATTATAGATAAGGACTTTCTCTCCAACATGAAACCCCTTTTTTGGATCATTCTATCATGAGTTGCTTTTGATTTTTCCTTATAGATCCTTGAGTTATCATATGAAGACAATCTAATTTCCTCAAACTCTTTAATTTTCAACTTCTTTTGGATTCCAAATTGGGCCAAATCCATGTTGCATTTGTTTATATCCCAATAAGCCCAATGCTCAAACTCCACTGGGAGATGAAATGCCTTCCCAAAAAAATCCAAAATGGGGATATACCAATGGGTTTCTTTTAGGTATTCTTATAAGCCCACAATGCATCATCTAAGTTCTTTCTCCAATCTTTCCTATTTGGCATCACAATTTTCTCCAAAATTTGTTTCAAGCCCCTATTTAAAACCTCAGCCCGACCATTTATTTGAGGGTGGTATGGTGTTGATGCTTTCTGTGTCACCCCATACTTCTGAAGAAGGGAAACCAAATTCCGATTGCAAAAATGTGTCCCTTGGTCACTGATGATGGCCTTCGGTACTCCTAACCAACAAAAAATTTTCGCTTTGATAAAGTCCACAATAACATGAGAATCGTCAATCTAGTTGGCCTTATCCTCCACCCATTTACTCACATAATCAATAGCAACCAAAATGTAAAAAAACTAAATCAACTAGAAAACGGACCGATAAAATTGATTCCCCATACATCAAAAATATCATAGAATAGTATGGGTTGTTGGGGCATCTCATGTCTCCTAGAAATGTTCCCAATGTGTTGGCCATGAGATCATGACTTAAAAAACACATGGGAATCATGGAATAAGCTAGGACAATATAATCTACAGTCTAAAACTTTCCTAGCTATCTTTTGGGGTCGAAAGTGTCCACCACGATCAAGTGTATGACAGAATTGTAGAATAGACTCAAACTCATGATCAGGAACACACCGCCTAATAACATAGTCACTACACATGTTCCATAAGCAGGGATCACCCAACACATAAAATCTAGACACAATATTTATCTTTTTTACATTATGTTTCTTTAAATTTCCAAGGATTTTAGATGCAAATAGTTAGTTCACTAAATTTTCATACCAAGGATGCATACTTAAGATGGAATAAAGATGCTCATCAGGGAAAATGTCCCAAAGTGGTACCTGGTCCAAGGTGTCATCCTCTAGTGTGTGAGTAAGCCTACTCATGTGGCCCGCTACTAGGTTTTCAGAACCCTTTTTTCCTTTATCTTAGTGTCAAATTCTTGAAGAGGGAGCATCCATCGGATTAGCCTGGGCTTTGCCTCTGATTTCTTCAAGAGGTACCTCAGAGGTACATGGTCCAAAAAAACAACTACTTTAGAGCTCAATAAATATGAACAGAATTTATCTAAATCCAATATAATAGCAAGATACTCCATTTCTGTGGTTTTTTAGTTTAATTTGGCTGAATCTAGTGTCCTAGATGCACAGGAAATCACATGTGAACGTCCCTCCACCCTCTGAGATAAGACGTCTCCAACCACAAAGTTGGAGGCATCACACATAAGCTGAAAATGAATCTCCCACTGTGGGGGCTCTATGATTGGTGGAGTGGTCAGACACTTCTTTATCTCATCAAAGGATGTCGTACAAGATTCATCAAACACAAAATCAGAATCCTTTTGAAATAATCATGACATAGGAAGGGAAACCATACTAAAATCTTTGATGAAGTGCCGATAAAATCATGCATGCCCTAGGAAAGATCTAAAATCACACACACATGATGGATAGGGTAAGGATGATATAATTTCTATCTTAGATCTTTCAACCTCTATCCCATGTTTTGACACTACATGCCATAAGACAATTCCATGCTCTACCTTGAAATGACACTTCTTAAATTTCAGGACCAGATTCTTTTTAATACAAAAATTCAACACCTTTCCCCAAATACTTATACATTCATCAAATGAAGACCCATACACTATAAAATCATCCATGAATACCTCTATGTAGGTCTAAATAAAATCAGGAAAAAAATACTCACCATGCATCTTTAGAAGGTACCTGCGGTATTGCAAAGTCCAAATGGCATCCTTCTGTAGGCAAACGTGCCAAAGGGACAGGTGAATGTAGTCTTCTCATAATCCTCTGGAGCTATAGGAACCTGAAAATATCCAAAAAATCCATCCAAGAAACAATATTGTGTCTTCCCAGCTAGTCTCTCAACCATATGATCAATAAATGGGAGGGGGAAATGGTATTTGAAAGTAGATTGATTTAATTTTCTATAATCAATACACACACACCAACTATATTGCAGCCTCATTGGAAATAACTTGTCTTTCTAGTTTTTAACAATTGTAACACCACTTTTCTTAGGCACAAGCTAAATAGGACTCACCCATTGGGAATCGGAAATGGGATAGATTATACATGCCTCAAGTAATTTTTCTTTTTCTTTTTTAACAACCTCCAAAAGTGTTGGATTGAGTCTCCTTTGTGGATACCCAACCGGTTTGGCCCCATTGTCCAAAATAATCCTATGCATTAAAATAGAGGGGATAATACCTAATATGCCAGCTAAGGTCCAGCCAATTGCCCTGATGTTCTCCCTCAAAAGATTCAAAAGTTCTTCTTCATGTTCAAAAGGGAGATTGTTAGCAAAGATAACATGTAATTTCTCACCACTTAATAAGTATGAGTATTTGAGATTTGCTGGAAATGGAATGGGTTCCATTGTAGGGGGGTTTTTGTATGGATGGAGACATATAAGGAACTGAAATATGTGCACAAAGAGCATTAGTATCAGAATATACATCATCAAAATCAATGAATAAAGCATCAAATCCATCAGCATACTCAACAGCCTTGTCATAATTAGAGTTCACATGATCTAAATCAAAATATGACTCCATTTCAAAATGAAATCTAAGAGAGTCTTGTGCATTAGAAATAGGTGTGGAAGTACTCTTAGACATCAATCTAGAACCAATACTCATAATCCCCCTATGTATAGAACAATCAAAATACCTGGAGTTTTTATTTGGTGGTGCAAAATGAGAGATAACAAAAGAAGAATGGTCCTTAGAGGGGTACTTCATGGAATCCATAACATTAAATATCATAACTTCATCCCTGAACTCCATGGTAAGTGTACCCTCATTAACATTTATGATAGTTTTTGCAATTTTGAGGAAGGGGAATCCTTAGATAATGGAATTAGTAGAACTTACCTGATCATCATTCATCTTAAGAACATAAAAATTTGCTGGAAATATCATATCTCTTAACCGTACAAGTACATCCTCAAGGACCCCCGCTGGATATGTCTTAACTCTATTCACCAACTACACCACTACTCTCATCGGCTTCAAATCACCAACCTATAAAGAAGAGAATACAGAGTGAGGCCTCACATTTAGGAAAGCATCCTAATCAAAAAGTGCATCAGAAAAGTCAAACTCCTCTATAGTGCATGCGATGGTGAATGTCCCTGGATCCTTTCACTTTTTCGCCATGACTAGATTTGGTGTAATGAGTGTTGACACATTCTTTCCAAGATTGAACCTCTCATTTCCCTTGAGCCCTCTTCGACTTTTACAATGTTCTTTTAATAATTTCACATACCTTGGGATTTTCTTGATGGCTTCAAGAAAAGGGATGTTGATCTCCACACACTTGAATGTATCCAAAACTTCTTTTTGCATATCCTCCTCAGCCATCTTCTTGTTTTGTAAAACCCTTTTCGTAAATGAAATGGTTTTAGAAGGAACATTATCAATATTTTTCTTACCATCATCTTTCTCATTAAATTTCTCATCAGTTGGTATCGAATGCGACTTCTCCAGATTTGAGGTGAATCCTGGTGGAATGATAGGTGCAGATGTATCTATTTTTTTCTTCCCACTTCTCAATGTGATGGTGCTGACATTCCCCTTTCGATTTGGAGTAGGTTGGGATGGTAGATTTCCAGAATTCTTACTTACCAGTTCATGGAGGGAAATGGCAATCATGCTCATTTGAGTCTTCAACTCCCTCAGCGTCGAACCTTGACTCTTTATCTCATTCTGTTGATTAAGAAAAATTTGATTCAAAAGGTCGTCAGTGTTAGAATCTACCTCGGGTGGTGGATTCCCTTGTTGCTGGTTTGTTGATGCTTGGGCTTTAAATCTCCTTAAATGTTGTTGGAAACCCTACTGGTAAGGTGGAGGCTACTGGAAGTTTTGTTGAAAAGGGGGCCTTTGTTGTTGTTCATAGCCATACCTCATTTCCGATTGATACTTCCACCCTTGGTTGTATGTTGGAGAAAATGAATCAAACATCTTTTTGGGGTATGTCTGTTGTTGCTGCTGATATGGACTCCATGGTAATACTACTGCGTAATCCTCTGTCTCTTGTAGTTGCAGGCAACAGTCTGTTGGGTGGCTTGTCTCGGTGAAAATGCCACAAGGCCTTGAAGGAGGGAGTTTGGATGTATTTTGTGCCAAAGAAATCTGCCTCACCATAGTTGTTAATTCTTCTAACTTGGTATCAATAAAATGACTTTCAAGAGAAAAAGGACTTACATGATTTACTCCCCTGATATGTGGTGTACCTCAATCACCAAATTATTGAGAGTTTTGTGCCATTTTGTCGATCAATGCATGTGCAGCTACTAGTTTCTTGTCCACAAATGCTCCTCCAGCCACGACCTCCACCATGTTCCTCTCTATAGCTGTGAGTACTCTATAGAAGTATTGGATGAGGAGTTTCTCACTGATTTGGTGATGTGGGAAACTTGCACACAACTTCTTGAATCACTCCCAGTACTCATAAATTGACTCCCCTTGGTCTTGCTTAATCCCTGATATCTCCTTTTGAATGGATGTGATCCTTTAGGTCGGAAAAAATATCTGCAAGAAAAGACATTTCAAATCATTCCAACAAGTTACATCTATAGGTTGTAAATAATACATCCAGTCATTCGGAGCTCCATCAAGTGAGAATGGGAATGCTCTTAGTTTGATTTCATCTTTAGAAACATTTCTTGGTTTTAAGGTTGAGAAAACCACATTAAATTCTTTAAGTTGTTTATTGGGATCTTCACCAGAGAGGCCATGAAATTTTGAAAGCAGGTGAATTAATCCAGATTTCAATTCAATGTCTGATTCGAGATTTGGATATGTAATTCAATTTGGTTGATAATTAATATCGGTTGCATCCAATTATCTAATGGTTCTATTAAGTTCATTTATTTTATTTTCAGCCATTGGTTCTTGTCTTATGGTTGAAATTGAATTGCTTCTAATTTTAATGTTCTGATATTAGAGTAATTCTCTAACTCGTTAAATGTTGAAACATCCCATAGACTAAGAATGTCTGATTTTAGCCCTAAGTCTGCATTCAATCTCAGGGTCAAGATCTAAGAGATCTTCAGGATTAGTTCATGTCATAAATCAAATAAAAATTAAATTGAGGAAATTAGACCACAGTAAAATAAAAATTAGAAGTTTGATTTGATAGTCCAAAAACAAGTATAAGAAAATAAAAAAAGAAGAAAAAAATCAGATTGGGTAAAGAAGGATGAAAGAAGAGAGGAAGATAATAAAAGGTAAAATAAAATAAACACCACTAATTGGTTGAAATAATTTCCTGCCTCTCCGTAAATGGTGCCAATTTGAAAGGCACTGTTGTGGGAACCCTCAAATGATTAGTAGTTTTTGGGTACTTAGGTGCAGCAGAGTGGCTGACCATGGTCATATCTCAAATTATGAGGTAAATTAAAGAAACTTCTTAAAGGTATTCCAAAAATAAAATATAATTGAATTAAAAAATTACTTGAAATGATGGGGGTGTTTTTATCGTTTATAAAACTAGAAGAAGTTTTCTGGAAGAAGATTAAATTTTTTTGTTTTTAATTTTGAAATGAAATTTGATTAAACGGACACAACAAGAAACTGTTCTAAAAATAAAATTTAATTGAATTAAAACACTACTTGAAAGTATGGGGGTGTTTTTATCATTTATAAAACTTGAAGATGTTTTTTGGAAGCATATTGCATTTTTTTGTTCTTAATTTTGAAATGAATTTTGATTAAAAAGACGCAACAAGAAAGTGTTTTTTATAAAATATTTTAAAAGGTGTAATCGATCTAACTCTACCTCTTAATTTACTTATTATTAATTATCATTTAAAAAAATATCCATTTAATTATGATCCCCTAATTTTTTAACCCTCGAACCCTACGAGAGTTAACTTAACCACAAGGATGAAATTACTTAAACCCTAGGCTAGATTCGGAACACACAATCGCATCACCCTGCTTTGATTGTTGTTCTAAGGTTAGATTACGGTCAGTGGTTAATTAGAGTATATATCTATTCTGGAAATGGTGATGAATTGTGTTTAGGGATTATATTT
Source organism: Viscum album (assembly GCA_963277665.1). Lineage (NCBI taxonomy): Eukaryota > Viridiplantae > Streptophyta > Magnoliopsida > Santalales > Viscaceae > Viscum > Viscum album. The sequence continues at coordinate 2,107,131,501 of OY728152.1, forward strand.
TAACTCTACAAATTTATCTTGTGTAATCTTGTATTACAAATTAAGATCACACTCTCACAATTTACACAAAATCTTGACATCATGTGTTTTTGTGTTAATTGTTCAATTGATTTATTAGTTTATTATTATTTAAAAACACAATTCATGAATCATATTATGTGAATTATAGTATCTCAATGATTCAAAATTATTAAATGAAGAGGGTTGAATATAGATCAAAGACTAAGAAAACTACTCTTCCATGGGTAGTGTGGTCATAATAGAGAAGTTTTTCATGAGTAATGATTGGAAGGGTAGAACCCAATATTTTATCCACTATTTATTCAAACCCAATTAGTAATATTAAGAGAAAAATAATAGGGAAGAAAACAGAAGATTAATTGAAGAAAACATAAAGATACAAACATGAAAGAAAAGATATACAAAGAGAAGGTGGGAAATGAGAGCCTTTTGGGAAGAGATGTTTGCAAAAAGCCTTACATCTTTCAAGAGTTGTGAGGGGCTCCCAAGAGACACCATTTCTTACAAAACATTCCAAAGCCTCTACCATCCCTCCCACAGAGTGAAAACATATTTAAATAGAGTTGGGGAGGGCTAGGGTTACAAAACATTATTAAATGTGAAAGGGAAATTCGGCCAAATATTTTAAGCCCACTTTCACTGCATATTTGACATCCAAAAAGCCTGAATTTACCAGCCTTCTAGAAGGATTATTTATGAATAATCATATACCCAAGCTTCTCTCAAAAATTGGGCCTAATCCAAGCCCGGATGAAGATGATACGGCTCAAATGGTGAAGTGATTTCCAATCTCGATAGTTCAGTCCATCTTTGTTTTCATGGCCCATTTACTCTGCTCAAATTCCCGATCCAGCTCACATGTCCTGAATAGAATTTTTATCCCATTAAGTCAAGAGAATAGTTACAAAATTTTAAGTCCAAATAATTTATAGAAAAATATTTATGCCTGAAATACTACAGTGAACATTAAAAGGGTAAAACTAGAATTTTCATCAAATTTCCAAATGAATGATCTAATATCAAATATTTCATAATTGAACGTATTTAGCATAATTTAAGGAAATTATATCATCTATTATCAATAAAATATTCAATAAAATTGTGTTTTATCAGTTATTCCTCTATTTTTTTCATCAATTATAGTGTCTCTAGTGGGTGTTTCTAGAATGGTGGATCCTTGTGATCATAGTATCATAGTAGAAGCATGGTGAGATCTAGGATCTCTCTTATTGCGATGCAATCACTTATAAGTAATTATTTCTATAAAAGTTTATCAATGGATAAAATACATATAGGATTATAGAAATGAAATAAAATAGTGTATTTATAATAAGTATTCATATTAAAATATTCTACAAGGGGGTGTCTTATAATTCTTCTCATTCAAGTTAAGACTACCTATTTGGTTTTGGAATCTACACAATTAATGAGAATTAACTATGGTAATGAGTATAGGTATTGTAAAATATTAATTTTGAGCCTACTAATATCATTTTTGTTATTTATATACTCTATTATAGTGTTTTTCTAGATTTTGGGATGGATCATCTGGGGTTATTTATTTGGGAAAAAATCATCCTCTTTAGATGTGGTGGCATGGGTTACAACAATTTTGTTCCATAGTTATGATTGAAGGATATATGTGAAAGACATATTTCTATGTTTTTTCCAATGTAAGGTGATGATGATCTAACCTGACCAACGTCATTGTATTTGTAAGAACCCGAATCTTCGTTTCAGGTATGTTTTTCCTTTTCTGGTCATTTTTGAGAAAAAGAGGAAAATATGGAAATTTCCTATGTACACGCCTTGTACTTTATAAGTACACGGCGTGTACTTTGATGCAGCTCTAGGCCGTGTGTTGGCCGTGTCTGGGCCACACACATGGTGTGTAGGGGCGATGTGGAGGCCGCTTAAAGCAGAGTACGGAAAGGCCAAGTACATTCCTTGTACCCCAGAAGTATACACCGTGTACTTTATTTTCATTCATTAAACAGACTGGGGTCATGCCTAACAGACATAACTTGCTTCTTCTTCTGGTTCTTCATCCGTGAGAACCCGTATGGCCACAGAACTTCTCGGATCCCACGAGCCTCTGTCTATTCTATGAATCGACTGCCTTCAATTGTGTTGGAACCATAGCGGTAAGTCTTTCCATATCCTATAGATTTGTTTTCAAATTCCTCCACTTTCTCAAGATATTGTGGGTTGAGAATTTTTTGAGTTTTCATAGATATATTCTGTTCTAAGGAGAATCATGCCTCGTTGTTCAAGTATATCGATCTCCTAGGATCGAGGTAGGTGGTTTGTGCCTTTCTATAGGAATTATTTGAATATTTTGTGCAATTCCACCAATTCCCTTGAACAGGTTATTGTTTGTTTCTTATTTTTTCCCATGTTATTTTCCTTCTTTTCATGATTGCTTGAACAGAGGTCAATTCTTTTGAATATGGTAATTTTTTTTTCTATGCTCTGGATGTTTTACCGTGCATTTTTTTCCTGATAGGCGTCTTTCCAGTTGCCATACCTAGTTGTAGGATAGTGGAACTGTTGTATTGATATGTTTTTATACCTTAGAATGATATCCAAGTAGTTCTTGAGGTTTACTTGGGGTGATATGCGCTCTATGCATGTTTGTTTTACATAGGTCTTTGAGAACCTAGTGTAGTGGACCATAGGGAGAATGGACGTAAGGGCTTTTCTAGAGTGTCCTATTAATTCGATTAGAGACCAAAGGGGGAATTTATGATGTGTTCTTCCTCAGAGAGTCTTTAGTTCCTCGATGTGGGCCACAGGGGGAATGAGACGTTGAGTGCTTCCCCAGAGAGCCTCTAGTATGATATGAGACTATAGGGGGAATTGATGGTGAGTGCTTCCTCAGAATGTATATTCTTCAGCTGAGCCAGAAGGGTGAGATTGTGTGTGCCTCCCATAAGGTTACTAGTGCTTGTAGATTGAACTATAGGGGTTAGGCTATGAGAACTACCCAGAGGTTAACTGTTTGTTCTTCTTTCTTGAGTGAATGTTTTCCTGTTTTTAATTATATGCTAGAAACTGCGGAATGTTACTACTATGTTTTATCCTGTTTACTGTTTACTGTTTACTGCTTATGGTACATTACCTGCCATGTATTCACTAACTGTTAGCCACAGATCTTTGGGTGGTTGCCTATTGGGACCATGTCTCACATCCTATTTGGGACATGCTTTTGGGCCCAAACAGGCTCCGTTTTTGTGGGTATAGATAAGGTCAAGCGCCCTTCTACTTCAGGTACTTGACTTGCGGTGGAGCTAGAGATCATGGGACCAAGATATGGATTGCGATGCTGAGGAGTTTACCTGTTTTTATTTTTCACTTTTGTTTAGTATTGTATTCATCATTGTGACTTGTTTGGATGCTTTCCTAGACATATGTATCATGCATCATTATATATATGTGTGTGTGTGTGTGCTCTAGTTTTTTACTATTAGTCTTCCACTGTTTATTGTTTACTATTGTATGGATGGTTACAATTTCTGTTGTTGTCTTTTTTTTTCTTCCACTGTGTACCCTGCCAATGAGGGCATAATTTCACCACTATCACACCCAAGGCCCTCGCTGCTAGTCGGCTACCTCTATCATTTGGGGAAATGCACTTGAGACCATGTGACCAACTGGGTACGGGGCGACTCTGGGTGGATTCCAGAACCGGGACATTAAGAAGTGGTATCAGAGGGTTTATTTTCTCTTTATTTACTGTTTGGAGCCTTTATCCATGGATAGGATGAATTCGGTGCTTGGTATTAACTTGTGCTCTGGAGTAGCTAACCCGTGTACAGGGGAAAATCCAATCTACCTCGCTTATCACAGTTTTCTACTTTTTCTATGTTACATTTGATCTGATTTCACCTAGAGTGATTCACATGCTTTGTGTTGTTATTATTGTTGATATTATGGTTCTATTTCTGTTGCAACCCAATGAGATGAGGTTATTCCATCTCATGCATCATATAGGCACTTGTTATAAATCACATGCCATGCATTATTGCCATGACATCTAGGGTGAATTAGAAATTTCATGTTGTTGTGATAGACGTTGTGTAGATTATGCATGCTATTTTGATAGATGCTTTGATTGAATCCCTACAGTTTGATAGAAAGGTTGTTTGTATGGTACCTTGCTAAAATGAACACCAAATTTTGGTTCTTGAGGTTTTATGGGCCCTCATGAATCGGATTTTGGTGGATCATTGACTTTTTTCCCTTATATATTATATGTAAGAGATGCCAAGCTTTGATTCACGGGGTGTATGGGACCTCACAGATCAGAATTTGGCACCATCATGTTTGTTTTTCAGTGTTTTCTGGGCTTCAGTGCAGTTTCAGAGCTACTGCCCAGAAAAACCCAGAATAAACGGCATGTACTTTGTATATACAAGCCCTGTAGTTTTTAAACTGTGTCACTGACTGTGTGAGCATAATCACGGGTTTTGAAAAAAAATCTCCAGGGACACGCTATGTACGGTAAGTACATGGCGTGTAGTAGTGAGCCGTGTACTCGGTCGTGTCACTAACAACACAGGTCGGGATGCTCGTGTAATACACACCGGGTTTTGTATGAACACGCCGTGTAGCATTGTTCTAGGTACTCGGCCGTGTCACAAAGAACACGGGGCGATGTTATCTCCTTCTATACAAGCCATGTTTGTTCCGAACATTCTGTTTAAGGGTCAGTCGTGTACCTGGCCGTGTCATCAATAACAAGGGTCGGGAATAATTTTAAAGTACACGCTGTGTTTTGTTTGGAACACGCCGTGTAGCCTCAGCCGTGTAACCAGCCGTGTAACTGACAACACAGGTCATTGAAAGCTTGTCTACTACACGCCGTGTCCACAAGGAACACACCATTTAGTCTTAGTTCAAGATGACCGTGTGGGTTAGCCATGCAAGGAGACTCATCCAGGGGAATAGAGTTAAGTACATGTCATGTAGTCATGTTTTGTAAAAATTGAGTGTTTCCTTCTCTTGTTTCCATTTTGTACTCCTTTTTTCTCTGTCCTTGATATTCCTGATTTCAGATGTTCTTTTGATCTTTCAGATCTATGCCTATGAGGCGTACTTCATTTGTACGTTAGTTGCATGATAGTGATCAGACGCTAGATATGGCTGATCAGGGACTTCCTGCCAATCCTCCAGTCCTGCCAGCCTTGGCATCGGTTGTCATACTAATTGCAGGCGCTGATGCGTAGTTTAGGGAAGGCTTTATGAGGATGATGCAGACCTTCTAGGGAGCACCACCTCCTACCACGACTACGACAGACTTGACTCGGGTTTTCCAGCAGCAGCATCCTCCTACTTTTTTTAGGGAAGGAGGACCACAAGCAATAGATTCATGGATGGAATCCATGCTGACTATCTTTGAGCATCTGGAAACGCCTCTAGAGAGGCTGGTCAAGCTCGCTACCTATATACTATGAGACTCCGCCAAGAGGTGGAGGGACATGATCTCACGGGCGGGTCATCGGTAGGTTATGGATTGGGAGGAGTTCCAGAGCATGTTTTACGACTACTTCTACCTGGAGACCCTGAGGGGAAATCGAGCCTAGGAATCCATGAGTCTAGAGCAGGGTAATATTTCTGTTATGGAGTATTCCTCTCATTTCACCGAGGTGTAGCATTTCACACCCCTCCAGTGTGGAGATGGGATGTTCTTAGCAAGGAAGTTTGAGGATGGTCTCAGGCGGGAGATCGGATCGCAGGTGAATATCATTTAGTTGACTTCCATCACTTCCATCATCAACCAGGCACTGATTTTAGAGCGCAATCTGAGAGACTCCGAAGCTGCGAGCTTGCTCAGTTATGCTTCAAGAGCTAATACTCCACCAGTTGACAACAAGAAGCATCGTAGGGAGTCTACGCGTGGTGATCCGAGGAGGCGAGATACATCTTTAGGTAGCTAAGTGGTATGCTACCAGTGTGGAAGGGTAGGGCACATGAGGCCGCAGTGATAGAGAGTCCCAGTGGAGTGATGATCTTGCGGAAAGATTGGTCACCTTCAACATTTCTTCCAGGTTTTCTCACCAGTAGCTGGTGGCAGGGGTTCTTCCATGACTCCTCATTTAGGAGCAGCACCACCAGTTTTTCACCAGTCATGGAACTGGAGTTCTTCTGGCCGTTTGGGCCGAGGTGGAGGTCGAGGCCGTGGCTGAAATTCACCAGTCTTTCTGCGTCAGTAGGGAGGATCAGCTCAAAGTGGTCAAGCCAGGTCACAGGGAAACATGGAAGGCCAGACTTTTGCGGTGGATCAGTCCTATCAATAGCAGGATCCCATACCTTCTACAGTTTGAGGTACAATCTTAGTAGCCTCAGTTTTATCTTCATCTCTTTTTGATATTGGTGCTATGCATAGCTTTATCTCTGTTGCTATTGTGGAGAGACTTGGGCTCTATATCCTTTCTTCTGCTGACTTGTTGACACTAGACACACCTTTGGGGACAAGGACATCTACTGTACGTTAGTTCAAAGAGTTCCCTCTCGAGGTTGTAGGGTATCATTTTTTATGGGATCTCTATGCCCTAGAGATGACAGGCTATGATTTCATTCTCAGAATGGACTGGTTGGTTCCCTTCCAGGTAGTCGTCGACTGTTATCACTGTAGGGTGAGTTTTATTTCACCAGAGGGTGAATCTTTTCTTCATAGAGGTGAATGGGATGTTCAGGCAAGTCGAGCAGGACTTGATCATCATGAGCTAGGAAGGGTTACAAACCAGATTTCTAGTCTTTATCTGGATAATCAGGGGACTTCAACGTTGGACTTTCCTCCAGTGGTGGATTGTTTCAGAGATTTCATTCCAGAGGATTTCTCAGGTTTGCCTCTGGAGAGTGAGTTAGACTTATCTATTGAGAATGTGCGAGGAGCGGTACCGGTGGCCATTACTCCCTATAGGATGGATACACCTGATTTGCAGGTGCTCAAGAAGTAGTTGGAGGAGTTACAGGAAAAGGGTTTCATTCGACCCAGTACTTCTCCTTGGGGTTCACCTATCCTGTTTGTGAAGAAGGCAGATGGCACCCTTAGGCTCTGTGTGGATTATCGGAAACTGATCCAGTTGACGATGAAGATGTAACGCCCCAACCCCAGTTACCTAGATTTGATGCATTATTACATAACATTGGCATGATCAAAAGAAAGATCAAATCTTGAAAGACCGATTGGTTTCGCAGCCTTGGAAACACTTGATATATTCATAATGTTTTACATTACATCATTACGTGAAAAACTACTACAACAACATATTGTCTCCATAGTCCACACTATTATCCCCTCATAATATCCCTACAGGTCATTCATGATTTTTTCTTCACATCCTGGGAAAAAATAAAACATAGAAAAGGGGTGAGGTCAAATGCCCAGTAAGGATAACAATATAGGAGAAACATTCATGAATAAGAATAAACATTTAAGGCAGTGTATAACTAAAACAAAAGACTTTTAAACTTGATCTTCAACATAGTATGGAAAAAATAAAATGAAATAATGCCATTTACTTATTCACATGGATATTCTACTAATCGAATAATCACATGCAATATCAATAACCACTTTCATAATGATAGAATGCATAATACCAGACTATCATAACCACATAGCCAAGGCCTTGTGCCAAGACTACAAATAAGATTTTGTCAATGCCTTGTGTCAAGACACTAGTTTGTCTCATGAGACCTACCGATTCATCGAGGAGTTATAGCGGGCTCCACCGGTCACATATTAAGTTCAATGCATTCCCATATGAAAACGTTTAAACCTAACATAATCATTCATATTAAAACTAGCATACCAAATGTAAATACTTCATCCATAAACTATGAATGGTATAAAAATAACACATCCACTGTCAAACATATCACAAAACCTTCAATACAATACAGAATTTTTGGATCATAATAAATCAACTTCAAATAAGCGTAAAATCCATCAAAGGATGTTGACATAGATGAAATCAAAACTCTTTTTAGAGAAATATCTCTTTATATTTTGAAATCATTTAAGAGTCATATATTTATAAAATAAAATATTTTCTTTGAAAATATTCTTATAAGCTTGTTAGGGAAGCTTTGATGATTTTATAACGGCAGAACATAGCCGCACCCGCCGTATAAGTTAAAAAAACATTCTTACCTTAATTTTTCCGAAAAGGTTAAAAAGCACCTTGTTTAGAAAACGATGGAAAGATTCCTTTATAAACCTCTTATAAAAAGTCAAACAAGGGTATAAATGTCTTTAACCCATATTCCTGTAATCAGTAAAAATGTTTTGAAATACATTTTCAAGAAACATGGATGTGGATGATAAAGAGATCCCAGTAGATTATTACGTATAAACAACCTCAGATAATGAATAGATTACGAAATAAACCCCTACCTTGTACTTTTCCTTGGTTGGGTTAGGTTAACCTCCTATATAATGTTGAAATAATTTTTATTAAATTATACAATAATCATATATATTAATATGATATCATATATGATCTTTTAACATTTATTTGTTAATAATATCTTGGTATTATCGTTGTTTCGGGTGTTAACATACTCGTTTTGTTTTATATGTTTTGTTACGTAAGTTGTGTTTGTCATGGATAGGTTGTATCCTATTTATATATAGAATGATATCAAGTCCTCATATACTATTATTAATCACCAAATGAGATTTATAGTTGAATGGATAAAATGGAGAATGAATCTTATCCCGTTCATGGAGACGGTAGTCCGTACGTACGCACGAGCGACAATATCATTATTTTGATATTAAAATAAAATATAATTGGATGGTATAACATATATACAGAATCATTATCATGTTATATTTATTATTTACATGAGTTAAACATCATTATTATACCCATAAAATTTATAATTTATTGAATAACAATTACACCACGATGTGGAGACGGTAGGCCATACGTACGCACGTATAGTGACATGTTATTCAAAGGATGGATAGAATACGAAATATGGTTTTACCATATTTATAATAACATCACATTATATATAAGATAGTGTAGTTATTATTTTAGAATGTTAATAACAAAGAAGGAAGATGTGGAAGAAGAAATGAATTTGAAAAGGGGTGGTGAAACATTACCTCTTCTTCGGGTTCTTCCTTTTGATTTGATCAAAAGGGCTCCTTAAGTTGGCTTTCATACTAAAGTAAGGCCTCTAGGACGAATTTATGGAAGTTGAGAGAGTATTTGGGCAGAGGTTGGCCGAGCTAAAAGGCTTTGAAGGTGTGAGTTAATGAGAAGGGATAGTTCCCTTTTATAAGAGGGGTGAGTGGCACTTTTGGAAAAGCTAGAAATATTATTTTTTAATAAATTCATATTCAGTTTATAATGGCTCCAAAGTGTATTATTTAAAGTATAAGGTGGGGTTAGGTCGAAAACCGCTCAACCAATTGAATTTAGACAGGTTTGGGTTACTATATTAACCTTATCATTAAGTATTAACTCTTAGTTAATTAGTTTCACTTTTACAGTGTCTCTTTTTATTTTTATATTATATGGTTAATAAACATTCTATATACATCCAAGAGACCCCCAAGTGGTCCATTAATGATACACCTATCATTACATAAGTCTTTTGACCGATCCTTAGATTTTTATGAATTTAATATCAATTAATAATATAATATTGGTTTTAAAAAACTCTTTTATGTCAATTTTAACACTATTCAATAATTGATTTTTGTAAAAATCATAACAGAATGATTACTTCACAAAAACTCAATTAAATCAATCCTAATATATCATATTATCCTATAAAATTAGTGTAATTCATTAAAAGGCTTAAATTATATTTATTTTGGTATTTATAATATCAATTAGTTTAATGTTTCACTATTATGGTAATTACTGCATCATCATTGTGTCATAAATAAATAAAATTATTTAATATATAAAAATTATAAATAAAATTGCATTATGTATGAAATCGTTTTATATTTCTAATGAATATTTACAATTGAATTTATCTTCTGTATAACCCTATATTAAAAATGTTCTAGTAAATAAACTTTGATTTTAACTCCTTTAACTCTTCTTTGAATTAAATAATAATAAATGTCATAATCTAATCCACGTGGGCCTAAATGATAATATTTTATTCCTAAGGTTGTTTTTGGTCGAGATACACTTTTCCAATAGAATTAGAACATGTCTTAGGATAATATTAATATCATTTTTACCCTTAATTACTCTATTTACTTTTAACCGTGGTAAATAAAAGTAAAAAAGTTATTATTCACTAAAAAATATTTTCATCTCATTGAACCAAATTTTACTACTATATATTAACAGTGTCTCTTTGATTTTCAAAATTCTATTCATAGAAGCGATAAAATTAAGTTTTATGAAAAATTCAGTTTTTTTAACTACCACTTAGTGGTTACACTATTCATCAAAAATTGAAGTTTTTCTGAACAATGCCAAAATTTCACCCTAAGCTATAATCAATATTCCGAATTCAAAAATTATGTCTATTTTAAAAAATTTCAAACATAAAAGTTTCATTAATTAATTTTACAATTAATTCCCGTTGTCACAACAAATAACATGTTTTTAAGAAACAATATATATCGAAAGATTGACAATTGTTTATGTCCAATTTCAAAGTGAAATTAATTATAATGAACACCATTGGATAAAATGGTAGAAATATATTCTAATTATATTTTAAAACCACTAAATAATATAATTTATCACTAAAAATTATTTTGATTAAAAAAGTTGTTTTTAAGTATTTTTCACTATTCATAAAAATTGGAAGTTCACAGGAAAATACCAAAAATTACAATTAGGATAATTTCGATATTATGAATCCAAAAATGAAGTCCATTTTGAAATATAAAATATATATAATTTCAAAAAGTAGGTATTACTATTCATAACGGCTAGTTTGATTGGTTGTGGTGTGTTAGAACTCGATGTTGCCTACAACACACGCTATCGCATTATTCCAAGAGAAGTGTACCGTAGAATCTTGGGGTGTTACATTCTCCCCTCCTTCGAATAATTTTGTCCTTGAAATTTCTAGAATACTACCGCATGAAAATACTCTGGTGGTTCGTCATCATAGGTTCCTCAGGTTCCCACGTTGCCTCTTCCATCTTATGGTTTCTCCACAAGACTTTTACCAGACGAGTCGTCCGGTTTCTCAGTACTTGTTCTCTCATATCAAGAATCCTGACGAGCTCTTCGCAATAAGACAGATCGGGTTCTAGTTCTAATTCCTCGTAGGTGAGTACATGCGTTGGGTCAGGCAAGTATTTCCTCAATAGAGATACGTGGAACACATCATGAACTTTGGAGAGACTTGGCGGCCTTGCCAATTGGTAAGCTACAACCCCAATTCGTTCTAGAATTTCGAAAGGTCCGATGTATATGGGACTCAATTTACCTTTCTTACCAAAACGTATGACTCCCTTCCATGGATATACCTTCAAGAAAAAATGATCATCCACTCAAAATTCCAAATCCTTCATTCGATTATCAGCATAGCTCTTCTGCCTACTTTGAGCTGCTTTGATATGGTTTTGGATTACCTTCACCTTTTCCACTGTTTCCTCCACCAGTTCTGGGCCTACAAGTCTTCTTTCACCAACGTCATCCCAACAGGTTAGTGTGTGACATCTCTTTCCGTATAACGCTTCATATGGTGCCATATGAATACTCTAATGGAAGCTATTGTTATAAAACAATTCTACCAGAGGTAAATATTGATCCCACATACCCTGAAAGTCAAGTGAGCAGGATCTCAACATGTATTCTAAGGTTTTAATAGTTTGTTATGATTGTCCATCTGTTTGAGGGTGGTAGGCAGTGCTCAAATGAAGTTCAGTATCCAAGGCTTTCTAAATACTTTTCCAGAATCTTGAAGTAAAACGGGGATCACGATCAGAAACAATCGATAGGGGTACTCCTTGAAGTCTCACAACTTCATTAATATATAGTCTTGCTAGACGTTCTAGTGGTAGATCTTCTCTTATAGTAAGAAAATGTGCTGACTTGGTAAGACGATCAACAATGACCCATATTTCATCGTTCCTTCTAGGAGTCTTTGGTATCCCCATGACAAAGTCCATCGTAATATTGTCCCATTTCCTCTCCGGTATGGGAAGAGGTTGCATGACTCTTCTAGGCTGTTGTCTTCCAGCTTTCACTTGTTGAAAAACCATACATCTTGACACAAAATCAGCAATCTCCCTCTTCATGTTGTCCCACCAAAAATGTTCCTTCAAATATCTATACATTTTTGTGCTCCCAGGGTGTATAGAGAAATTGGAACTATGAGAATCATCCAACAATTCCTTTTTTAGATCAGGTAAATCAGGAACACAAAGTCTCTTCCTGAATTTCAAAATTCCATCTTCATACACAAAGTCTTTCAATCTCCCATCATTCACATCTTTAATCTTCTTTTGAAATTCTTCATCATCGGTATGCGAACTCTTAATCCTTTCTAGTAAAGAAGGTTTGGAAACCATTTGAAAAATCATTGATGTTTCACCTTCCCTGTTTATTCCCATGTCCATCTTCACTAGATCCATGAAAATTGGATCCCTTTCAATTCTCATATTTTTCAAAACTCCAAGATCTTTTCTGCTCAAAGCATCTTCCACCTTGTTTGCTTTCCCCGGGTGGTAGTGTATCGTACAATCATAATCCTTGAGGAAGTATAAAACACTTAACATAAATTTAACTATTTATGGATATAATCCATAATCATAAAAATGTTTTCTTTGAGGAAGTATATACTCATAAACCTTTCATAATAATTTGTAAAGAAAATGAGAGTTATCCTAAGCATATCCCCTGGGAGTGTCGTAACCAAGAGTGCAGCAAGGTCCGTTGTCCTGCACTGGTTCCCGTTCGAGTCTAGCTCAAAGCGGTGTTTTCGGGTTTTACCCCTAGGTACATATGTGCCAGATCCACCTCTACCTGCTCATATCCAGATAGGTATGTATTTCTCAGAAAACTCACAAAATCTCTACAATACCAAAATTCTAGGAAGTTGTTCTATAGTAATCCTCAAAGTCCATCTTCGGTCTATGTGCTCTAATCAGAGTTTATCTAAATCCAGCTTCCAAGGCTTGTACTAAACTTACTCTGATACCAACTGTAACGCCCCGACCCCAGTTTCCCAGAGTTGGTGCATTATTATATAACATTGTCATGATCACAAGAAAGATCAAATATCGAAAGACCGATTGGTTTCGTAGCCTTGGAAACACTAGATATATTCATAAAGTTTTACATTACATCATTAAGTGAAAAACTACTATAACAACATATTGTCCCAATATTCCAAACTATTATCCCCTCATAATATCCATACAGGTCATTCATAATTTAATTATTCACATCCTGGGAAAAAATAAAACATTGAAAAGGGGTGATCTCAAATGCCCGGTAAGGATTACAATATAGCAGAAACTTTCATAAATAAGAATAAACATTTAAGGCACTGTATAACTAAAACAAAATCCTTTTAAACATGAAATTCAACATAGTATGGAAAAAATAAAATGAAATAATTCCATTAACTTATTCACATGGATATTCTACTAATCGAATAATCACCTGCAATAGAAATAACCACTTTCATAATGAGGGAATTCATAATGCCAGACTATCATAACCACATAGCCAAGGGCTCGTGCCAAGACTACAAATAAGATTTTGTCAAGGCCTTATACCAATACACTAGTTTGTCTCATGAGACCTACCGATGCATCGAGGAGCTATAGTGGGCTCCACTCGTCACATATTAAGTCCAATGCATTCCCATATAAAAAGGTTTAAACATAACATAAACATTCATATTAAAACTAGCATACGAAATGTAAATACTTCATCCATAAACTATGAATGGTATAAAAATAACACATCCATAGTCAAACATATCACAAAAATTTCAATACAATATAGAAGTTTTGTATCATAATAAATCAACTTCAAATAGTGTAAAATCAATCAAAGTAGATTGACATAGATGAAATCAAAACTCTTTTTAGAGATATATCTCTTTATATTTTGAAATCATTTAAGAGTCATATATTTATAAAATAAAACATTTTCTTTGAAAATATTCTTATAATCTTGTAAGGGAAGCTTTGAAGATTTTATAACGGTGGAAAATAGCCACACCCGCCGTATAAGTTAAAAAACATTCTTAACTTAGTTTTTCCAAAAAGGTTAAAAAGCACCTTGTTTGGAAAACAATGGAAAGATTCCTTTATAAACCTCTTATAAAAAATCAAAAAAGGGTATAAATGTCTTTAAACCATATTATTGTAAATAGTAAAAATGTTTTGAAATACATTTTCAAGAAACATTGATGTGGATGATAAAGAGATCCCAGTTGATTATTACGTATAAACAACCTCGGATAATGAAAAGATTGTGAAATAAACACTTACCTCGTACTTTTCCTTGGTTAGGGTAGGTTAACCTCCTGTATAATGGTGAAATAATTGTTATTAAATTATACAAGAATCATATATATTAATATTATATCATATATGATCTTTTAACATTGATTTGTTAATAATATCTTGGTATTATCGTTGTTTCAGGTGTTAACTTACTCGTTTTCTTTTATATGTTTTGTTACGTAAGTTGTGTTTGTCATGGATAGGTTGTATCTTATTCATATCCAGAATGATATCAAGTCCTTAGATACTATTATTAATAACCAAATGAGAATTATACTTGAATGGATACAATGGAGAATGAATCTTATCGCGTTTGTGGAGACGGTAGTCCGTACGTACGCACGAGCGACAATATCATTCTTTTGATATTAAAATAACATATAATTGGATGGTATAACATATATACAGAATAATTATCATGTAATATTTATTATTTACATGAGTTACACATCATTATTATACCCATCCAAATAATAATTTATTGAATAACAATTACACCACGACGTGGAGACGGTAAGCCGTACGTACGCACGTATGGTGACATGTAAGTCAAAGGATGGATAGAATACTGAATATGGTTTTACCATATTTATAATAACATCACATTATATATATGATACTGGAGTTATTATTTTAGAATGGTAATAAAAATGAAGGAAGAAGTGGAAGAAAAAAATGAATTTGAAAAAGGGTGATGAAAACATTACCTCTTCTTCGGGTTCTTCTTTTTGATTTGATCAAAAGGTCTCCTTAAGTCTTATTTCTGACTAAAGTAAGGCCTCTAAGATGAAGTGAGGTAATTTGAGAGAGTATTTGGGTAGATATTGGCCGATCCAAAAGGCTTTGAAGGTGTGAGTTAATTAGAAGGGAGAGTTCCCTTTTATAAGAGGGGTGAGGGGCACCTTTGGAAAAGCTAGAAATATTATTTTATAATAAATTCATATTCGGTTTCTAATGGCTCCAAAGTAGATTATTTAAAGTTTAAGGTTGGGATAGGTCGCAAACCACTCAACCAATATAATTTAGACAGGTTTGGGTTACTATATTAACCTTATCATTAAGTATTAACTCTTAGTTAATTAGTTTCACTTTTACAATGTCTCTTTGTATTTTTATATTATATGGTTAACAAACATACTATATACATCCAAGAGACCCCAAAGTGGTCCCTTAATGATACACCTATCATGATATAAGTCTCTTGGCCGAACCTTTTATTTTTAGGAATTTAATATCAATTAATAATATAATATTTGTTTTAAAAAACTCTTTTATGTCAATTTTGACACTATTCAATAATTGATTTTTGTAAAACTCATAACAGAATGATTACTTCTAGAAAAGTCAATTAAAGCAATAATAATATGTCATATTATCCTATAAAATTAGTTTAATTCATTAAAAGTCTCAAATTATATTTATTTGGGTATTTATAATAAAACTTATTTTAATTTTTCACTATTATGGTAATTACTGCATCATCATTGTGTCATAAATAAATCAAATTATTTAACATCTAAAAATTAAAAAATAAAATATCGTTATGTAGGAAATATTTTTATCTTTCTAAGTAATATTTAAAATCGAATCTATCTTTTTTATAACCCTATATTAAAAATGTTTTAGTAAATAAACATTGATTTTAACTCCTTTAACTCTTCTTTGAATTAAATAATAATAAATGTTTTAATCTAATCCAAGTGAACCTAAATGATAATATTTTATTCCTAATCTTGTTTTTGGTCGAGGTACACTTTTCCAATATAATTAGGACATGTGTTAGGGTAATATTAATATCATTTTTACCCTTAATTACCTTATTTACTTTTAACCGTGGTAAATAAAAGTAAAAAGTTACTATTCACCAAAAATTATTTTCATCTCATTGAACCACATTTTACTACTTGATATTAACCGTGTCTCTCGGATTTTCGAAATTCCATTCACAGAAGCAGTAAAATTAAGTTTTATGAAAAATTCAGTTTTTTTAACTACCACTTAGTGGTTGCACTATTCATCAAAAATTGAAGTTTTTCTGAACAATGTCAAAATTTCACCCTAAGATATAATTGATATTCTAAATTAAAAAATGATGTCTATTTTACAAAATTCCAAAAAGAAAAGTTGTATTAATTAATTTTATAATTAATTCCCGTTGTCACAACAAATAGCGTGTTTTTATGAAACAATATATATCAAAAGATTGACAATTGTTTATGTCCAATTTCAAAGTGAAATTAATTATAATGAACACCATTGCATAAAATGGTAAAAGTATATTCTAATTATACTTTAAAACCACTAAATAATATAATTTATCACTATAAATTATTTTTATTAAAAAAGTTGTTTTTAAGTATTTTTCACTATTCATAAAAATTGGAAGTTCTCAGAAAAATACCAAAAATTCAACTTAGGATAATTTCGATATTCTGAATCCAAAAATGAAGTCCATTTTGAAATATAAAATATATCTAATTTCAAAAAGTAGGTATTACTATTCATAACGGCTAGTTTGATTGGTTGTGGTGTGTTAGAACTCGATGTTGTGTACAACACACGCTGTCGCATTATTCCAAGAGAAGCGTACCATAGAAGCTTGGGGTGTTACAGAAGAACCGATATCCCTTACCAAGGATTGATGATCTTTTCGATCAGCTTCGAGGTGCTCAGGTTTTCTTGAAGATTGATTTGAGGTCTGGTTATCATCAGTTGTATGTTAGACAATCAGATATACCTCTAATAGCCTTCAAAAGCAGGTATGGTCTCTATGAGCATACGTTTATTCCGTTTGGTCTCACGAATATGCCAGCAGTTTTCACGGCACTGATGAACCGAGTGTTCCATCCTTACTTGGAATCCTTCATTGTGGTCTTCATGGATGATATCTTGGTGTACTCTCACACTCGACATGACCATGTTACCCATCTTGAGATCGTTCTGAGTACAATGAGAGAGCATCGTCTCTATGCTGAACTCTCTAAGTACCACTTTTGGATGGATCAGATTCACTTCAGGCGCTAATGCGCAGTTTAGGGAAGGCTTTATGAGGATGATGTCGACCTTCCTGAGAGCATCGCCTCCTGCCATGATTATGGCAGACTTGATGCGGGTTTTCTAATAGCAGCATCATCTTACTTTTTTGGGGGAAGGAGGACCACAGGATGCAGAGTCATGGATGGATGCAACGATGACTATCTTTGAGAATCTTGAAATGCCTCCAGAGAGTCCGGTCAAGATCACTACCTATATGATACGAGACTCCGCCAAGAGGTGGTGGGACATGATCTCACAGGCGGGTCATCAGTAGGTTATGGCTTCAGAGGAGTTCCAGAGCGTGTTTTACGACTACTTCTACCCGGAGACCCTGAGGGCCGATCGATCCTGGGAGTTCATGAGTCTAGAGCAGGGTAATATTTCTATTATGGATTATTCCTCTCGTTTCACCGAGCTACAGCATTTCACACCCCCACGGGGTGGAGATGGGATGTTCTTAGCAAGGAAGTTTGAGGATGGTCTCAGGCGGGAGATCTGCTCACAGGTGAATATCTTTCAGTTGACTTCCATCACTTCCATCATCAACCAGGCACTGATTGCCAAGTGTAATCTGAGAGACTCTAGAGCTGAGAGCCATGGTGGTTCTACTTCAAGAGCTAGTAGTCCTCCAGTTGGCAACAGGAAGCGCCGTAGGGAGTCTACGCGTGGGCATCCGAGGAGGCAAGATACATTTGTAGGTAGCCAAGTGGTATGCTACCAGTGTAGAAGGGCAGGGCACATGAGGCCGCAGTGCCAGAGAGACCCAGTGGGGTGCCAATATTGTGGCAAGATGGGTTACCTTCAGCGTTTCTGCCTGGTTTTCTCACCAGTAGCTGGTGATAGGGGTTCTTCCATGACCTCTCATTCAGGAGTAGCACCACCAGTTTTTCACCAATCGGGGAACTGGAGTTCTTCCGGTCATTCGGGCCGAGGTGGAGGTTGAGGCCATGACAGTCAGTCACCAGTCTTTCAGTGTCATCAAAAAGGATCAGCTCAGAGTGGTCAGGTAGGGCAACAGGGCCGCGGGGTAGGCCAGACTTTTGCGGTGGAGCAGACCTATCAGGAGCAGAATCCCAGACCTTCTACAGTTCGATGTATAATCTTAGTAGCCTCAGTTTTATCTTTAGCTCTTTTCGATACTGGTTCTATGCAAAGCTTTATCTCTATTGCGGTTTTGGAGAGCCTTGGGCTCTGTATCTTTTCTTCTATCGACTTTTTGACACCAGGCACACCATTGGGGATGAGGACATCTAGTCTACGTCAGTGCAGAGAGTACCCTCTAGAGGTTGCAGTGTATTGTTTCTTATGGGATCAATATGTCCTAGAGATTAAAGGCTAAGATTTCATTCTCAGGATGGACTGGTTGATTCCCTTCCAGGCAGTCGTTGACTGTTATCATCGTAGGGTGAGTTTCATTTCACCAGAGGGTGAATATTTTCTTTATAGAGGCGAATGGGTTGTTCGGGCGAGTTGAACAGGACTCAAGCATCATGGGCTAGGAAGGGTTACGACCTATATTTCTAGTCTTTATCTGGATGATCATGGTACTTCACAGTTGGACTTTCCTCTAATGGTGGATCGTTTCATAAATGTCTTTCCAAAGGATTTCTCATGTTTTCCTCCAGAGTGTGAGGTAGACTTCTCTGTTGAGCTTGTTCCAGGAGCAGCACCAGTGTCCATTCCTCCCTATAGGATGGCTACACATGAGTTAAAGTCGCACAAGAAGTAGTTGGAGGAGTTGTAGGGAAAGGGTTTCATCTGACCCAGTACTTATCCTTGGGGTTCGCCTGTCCTATTTGCGAAGAAGGCAGACGGTGCCCTTAGGCTCTGTGTGTATTATCGGAAGATCAACCAGTTGATGGTCAAGAAATGATATCCCTTACCAAGGATTGATGATCTTTTCGATCAACTTAGAGGAGCCCAGGTGTTCTCGAAGATCGATTTGAGGTCTGATTATCATCAGTTGCGCGTTAGACCATCAGATACACCTCTAACAGTCTTTAGGAGCAGGAATGGTCTCTATGAGTATACGGTTATGCCATTCGGTCTCACGAATGTGCCAACAGTTTTCATGGCCCTGATGAATCGAGTGTTCCATCCTTACTTGGATAACTTCATCGTGGTCTTCGTGGACAATATCTTGGTGTACTCTCACACTCGACACGACCATGCTACCCATCTTGAGATCATTCTGAGTACACTGAGAGAGCATCGGCTTTATGCTAAACTCTTGAAGTGCCACTTTTGGATGTATTAGATTCACTTCTTGGGTCACGTCATCTCAGAGTTCGGAATATATGTGGACCTAGAGAAAGTGAGAGATGTAGTTTCCTAGGAGCAGCCGAAGAACATTTTTGAGGTGCGGAGTTTACTATGGGTGGCTAGATACTACATATGATTCATTCAAGACTTTTCATGCCTAGAATCACCATTGATAGGTCTGACCAAGAAGGGGGCGAAGTTATTATGGTCAGATTCTTGTGAGATAACCTTTCAGGAGATGAAGGGAAGGTTAAATTCAGCACCAGTACTAGTATTGATAGAGCCAGGAAAGAGCTATACTGTTTACTGTGATGCTTCAGGTATCAGGTTGGGCGCTGTGGTTATACAGGGAGATGGAGTCGTTGCATACGGGTCTCGGCAGTTGAGGCCATATGAGAGGAACTAACCGACGCGTGATCTGAAGTTGGCATCTTTTGTTCATGCCTTGTGATGTTGGAGACATTAACTCCTGGGAGAGCACTTTGTGGTTTTCACAGACAAAAAGAGTCTCAAGTACATCTTCACTCAGCATGATTTGAATCTGAGATAGCACAGGTGGGTCGAGTATCTTCAGTCTTTTGATTTCGGGCTTGCATATACGTTAGGAAAGGGCAATGTAGTGGTAGATACGTTGAGTAAAAGAACTCTGATTCAGGCAGTTTAAGAGGCCAGTAGTGAGTGGCAGCTTATGGCTCGATTCTCTAAGATGCATTTGGAGGTGCACGACAAACAAGGGCAGACTTTCTTATTTTCTATAGCCGTTACCTCTACCCATCTTGATATGGTGCAGATGAGGAAGCTATCAGACTCAGAAGGCATAGTCCTATGAGAGATTGTGTCAGGAGAGGATCCTCTTCCTGGGTGGACAGTGGGAGAGGATGAGATCTTGTGTTTCCCGGGATGAATATGGGTTCCAATAGACATACGTGAGGAGATGATGTGGGATTTTCATTCCTCAGCTTGGGCAGTTCATCCTGGTGTCACCAAGATGTATCAGGATCTTCATCGCCTGTGCTTGTGGCTAGGTATGAAGAGAGATGTTGTTGGTTTCATCTTGAGGGGTTCTACTTGTCAGTAGGTGAAAGCGGATCATCAACGACCAGCAGGCCTTTTACAGCAGTTACCCATTCTGGAGTGGAAGTGGAACGATGTCACGATGGACTTCATGACCGGATTGTCAAGGTCACCTCGAGGGAACAATGCTGTTAGGGTTGTCATCGACGGGCCTACAAAGGTTTCTATCTTCTTACCGAAAAAGGAGACCTTTAGTGTTGATGACCTGGGATGACTATACATCTAAGAGATTGTATTTCTGCATGTAGTTCCACACTCTATTATTTCAGACAGGGATGTGTGCTTTACTTCACGGTTCTGGCAGGGGCTTCAGAGGTCTTTGGGTACATAGGTTCTTTTGAGTAAAGCATACCATCCCCAGAAAGATGGCCAATCCAAGCGTATGATCCAAGTGCTTGAGGATATGCTCTGAGCTTGCATTGTAGACTTTGGCAGTCCTTGGGAGAATCATATCCCTCTTGTCGAGTTCACCTACAATAACAGTTTTCAAGTGGCTATTCAGATGGCATCTTATGAGGCTTTGTACAGTAGGACATTTCAATTTCCTTTATACTGGCTGGAGGCAGAAGAGGCAGCTTTGCTGAGACCTCGTCTTGTTTAGGAGACCTCAGAGTAGATAGAGTTTATTCGGATGTGGATGGATATAGAATAGTCTCGACAGAAATCATATGCTGATTAGAGAAGATGACCTCTGGAGTTTGAGCTCGGGGATCAGGTTTTCCTGCGTGTCGCACCGAGGTTGGGGCACAAGAGGATTCAAAGATAGGTTAAGCTTTCACCATGGTACGTTGGTCCATTTGAGGTGCTGGAGAGAGTTGGGCCGGTTGCCTATCGGTTTCAGTTACCTCAGAGGTATTGGGATATGCACGATGTCTTCCACGTTTCTCAGCTCCGATGTTACTTTTCAGACCCATCTCATGTCTTTCACCCTGAGGAGGTTGATCTTGAAGTGGATGCGTCGTTTGAGGTGCATCCTATCTGGATTTTTGATCGCAATATGAAGGTTCTCTGTGGCTGGTCTATTCCTATGGTACCGGTGCTATGGAAGCACTGGTGAGTACAGGATGAGGCCTGGGAGAGGGAGGACGATGTACGATCGCAGTGGCTGGAGCTATTCGGGGTTTCTTCTTCTACACCTCGCTAGGGAAATTCGGGGACAAATTTCATTAAGGGGGGAAGTTTGTAAGAACCCAGATCTTCGTTTCAGGTATGTTTTTCCTTTTCTGGTCATTTTTTATAAAAAGAGGAAAATCTGTAAATTTTCTAAGTACATGCCATGTACTTTATAAGTACACACCGCGTACTTTGATGCAGGGCCAGGCTGTGTGCTGGCCGTGTCTGGGCCACACACATGGTGTGTAAGGGCGATGTGGAGGCCGCTCAAGCGGATTACGGAAAGGCCAAGTACGCTCCATGTACCTGAGAATCACACTTCGTGTTCTTTCATTAAATAGACTGGGGTCCCGCCTGACGGACAGAACTCACTTCTTCTTCAGGTTCTTTGTCCATGAGACCCCGTATGACCACGGAAATTCTACGAGCCCCCATGCCTCTGTCTGTTCTCGGAATCGATGGCAATCGAGTGCGTTGGAACCGCAGCGGTAAGCCCTTCCTTCCCCTAGATCTTTTTTTTCAATTCCTCCTCTTTCTCAATATATCGTGGGTTGATCGTTTTGTGTGTTTTGGTAGATTTATGCCGTTCTTAGGAGAATCAAGTCTCGTGGTTCAAGTATATCGATCTCCTAGGATCGAGGTAGGTGGTTTCTACCTTTCTGTGGGAAGTCTTTGAATATTTTTTTGCAATTCCACCAATTCCCTTGAATGGGGTATTGTGTTTTTCCTATTTTTCCCCTATTATTTGCCTGATTTTCTTGATTGCTTGAGTAGATGTCAATGCTTGTGAATAGGGTATTTTTTTTACTGTGCTCTGGATGTTTTTCCATGAATGTTTTGCCGGATAGGCATTTTTCCAGTTGTCATGCCTAGTTGTAGGATAGTGGAACTGTTATAATGATATGCAGTTGTACCTTATAATGATATCCATGTAGTTCTTGAGGTTTACTTGGGGCGATACGCACGCTATGGATGTTTGTTTCACACATGGCAGTGAGATCCTAGTGTAGTGGACCATAGGGAGAATGGACGTAAGGGCTTCTCTAGAGTGTCTTATTAATTTGATGCATGACCAAAGGTGGAATTGATGATTTGTACTTCCTTAGAAAGTCTGTAGTTCCTCGACAAGGTCCACAAGGGGAATGCATCATTGAGTGCTTCCCCAGAGAGCCTCTAGTACGATATGATACTATAGAGGGAATTGACGATGAGTGCTTCCTCGGAGAGTCTATTCTTCAGCTAAGCTAGTGGGGTGAGACTGTGTGTGCCTCCTATAGGGTTTCTAGTGCTTATAGGTTTAACCATAGGGGTTAGGCTGTGAGAACTACCCATAGGTTACCTGTTTTTTCTTCTTGCTTGAGTGGATATTTTCTTGTTTGTAATTATATGCTTGAAACTATAGACTGTTACTACTATGTTTTATCATATTTACTGTTTACTGTTTAATGATTACGGTACTTTACCTGCCATGTATTCACTGGCTATTAGGCACAGATCTTTGGGTGGTTGAATACTGGAAGCTTTTCTCACACCCTATTTGGGCCATGCTTTTGGGCCCAAACAGACTACGTTGTTTCAGGTATAGATAAGGGAAAACGCCCTTCTACTTCAGGAACATGACTTTTTGTGTAGTTGGAGAGCATGGGACCAAGCTATGGCTTGCGATGCCGAGGATTTTACCTTTTTTTCTTTTGCACTTTGGTTTAGTATTGTATTCAACTTTGTGACTTGTTTTGCTTCTTTCCTAGACATATTTATCATGAATAATTTTATATATATATGTGTGTGTGTGTGCTCCAGTTGTTTACTGTTAGTCTTCTGCTGTTAATCATTTACTCTTGTATGGATGGTTAGGGTTTCTACTGTTGTCTATTTTTTTTCTTCCACTGTGTACCCTTCCAATGAGGGCATTATTTCCCCACTATCACACCCAAGGCCCTCGCTGCTAGTCAGAAGCCTCTGGCATTTGGGGAAATGCTTTTGAGGCCATGTGACCAACCGTGTATGGGGCACATCTGGGTGGCTTCTAGAACCAGGACATTAAATTATTTAGATAATATTGAAAAACCAAAGACAATAATGAATAAATGTTTAGAAAGTCTAAATAAATGATGTTGTAGTGAGATATTGGTCATCAAGTGTTAGTTTGATGATATAAATCAAAAAAATATTCAGTGTTTAATTTTATTGGATATTTGGATATGTGGTTGACTATTGTTCCTATTATTACTATAAACATTAGTATCTAAAGGGTGAATGATGACCATAAGTGGTTATTATAAGATTCTGGTGATTTTTAGGAAGTTGAAGGAGTTATTGTGTGATGATATTTTCTAGTATGGTTATGAGATATCACATGGATAGAATTGAAATCTGAGTTATTGTTTATTTATTTTGGGTAATAATATATCCTATTAATTATTCCTTCCATAGGTGATATACTGGGTCAAAAGATATTAATTGACTATTTATGATTATATTTTCAATCATCACCACTTGGAATTGAATTGTTTTATGGTTTTATTTTTTCTATTGATCATCAGTTTTAGCTAATCATGTGTATTATAACTATTTTTTTCTCCAGTTAAACATTATATAAACCTTGGAGTAACCCTTGGTTACCCTTGGTGTAGGGTTTTAAGATATTATGAGCATTTAAGTAATTTTATAAATGTATGTTCAGACAGTATTAGCCTATTATTAAGATCATGTGAAATTTTAATTGATGATTGGACTGGACATCAAAATATTATATATCTTAGGTTTTTCTATTAGTTTTTAATCAAATGTGTTTGAGATTATGTAGATATAATAAATATGTATTCATAAAGTACTAAATATATTTCAGTTAAGTTATTGACTCTTGGTAGTGGTAAATGAAGAGATAAGTGGAGATCAAATGTATTCCAATAGAAAATCCTAAACATTTTTATTGTGGTGAGGAGATTGATTAAATTTCCAAAAATGAGTCCTAAATATTGGTTTGATGAGAAATAATTTTTTCGAAGGGATAAAAATCTCCATTGATTCTATACAAGATAACATAAATTCTGATAATCAAGCTATTGGAAATATAGATTATTACCCAGTTTTTTCTTATACAAATATGGATGAGACTCATGAAGAATATGTATATTAATGGGCATGGTTATAAAATATTTTATTCTCATTTTCAGTTTAGATTTGAAACTAAATTTATCTTTAATAAAATTTTTATGATGGATATCTAAGTTTAGATAGATGTATTTTTTTTATGTTATCTTATGTTGGGAGTTTCAATGTAGTTCAATTTCACTAATTTTTTTCTTTTTTAATTAATTTAAAAGTTATTTATTAATTATAGGGTCCCTTATTTTTGGATAGAATAGGTAAGGGAGAGTTTCTATGGTTTTTTTTCCTTTTGAGGATGAAATGTTTTAATGTGGGTAAGATAAAACATCATAGGATTTCCCCATGGGAAGAATTTTTCTGTAATTATAATTTTATTCTAGAATTAGATTCATTTAATATATTAGAATTCATTTTGAAAAAATTAATTAATTTTAATGTTTGTGTAATAACAACATTGTGTTTCTGGTAAAAATATGACACTTTTGTTGAAATGTGAAAAAAAGTAAATTCACCTATATTGGGGTGGAAATTTGGAAAATGGTTTAAATTATTTAGTATATAATGGGGTGATTACCATAAGATAATATTTTGGGAATTTTTTGGTAACTTTATTTTGGTGTGTACTGGAGATGAATAAATCCTGATAATTCTAAAAACAAATAATAATTCTATTTTATTGGAATAACCTAGATTCCCCTTATGAATTCATATTTTAGAGTGAACATAGGGTGAATGGGAAGATCCACTATAGAGGTAGTAACTAGAGGGATCACTTGATATTAGAGGATTTGGATAGTGATTGAAAAATCATCTGAAATGGGTATTTATCTAGGATTTGGTGTGTCAATTTTTAGAAAATAAATTATATATTCTTATTTGAGCTATATTATAATTTTAATATTTCAATGAAATTTTATTATGTAATTATTTTTTTGAACTTACTGCCATTTAATTTTTTGAAATATGAAACACAAAAATTAAGGAATCCTATAGTAAAGTTCCAGGTTTTTATTTGGAAAATTATTGACAATATTTTTATAATAGTGAATCACTAAACCCACCACAAAATACAGTAAATATCTCAATGATAAAAATCCCAAAACATTAGAATCACTTAAATTAGATTGATTTTTTGTCAAAATATATATAGATAAATTTATATTAATTAATCATTCTCTATAATATTTGAGAAATTAGAGACTGAATTTCGAGAAACTGATGTGAGATCTCGAATCATAGAGGTAGAGAAAAAATTATGAATTTTGGTCTAAATAAGAATTGGTAAATTGAGTCAAACAGAGCATCACATACATATATATTACATCATTTTAAATGAGTATTAAATAAATTTTATGATAATAAATATTCCATAATTTTAATGGTTTATTATATTTTAAGACTAGTTATATAATTCTCTTCTTTCATTAATGATATTTGACATCAACCACAATTTCTCTTCATGTAGTACTAGTATTAGACATCTCCTACTTAAAATATTTCTTCATAACCTAGGGAATGAAATCATATGAAAGGGTGATCTTAAATTCTCAATAATGGTAAAAATGGGAGATTTTAGTAGATGATCAAAAGTGATAATAAAATAACCCTAAGGGTATGAGAATCACAACTTATGATATCATACCCAATAATTAATAAACTATAAAACATGATTCCTTTCATAATCCTTTTTCATAATAATATAAATCAATCATAAGAGTCTTAAAATCATCAATAATCAATAATGATCTATGAGAGCATATCATAAGCATAATACATAAATTTTTGTCATGAAATTGTTTTATAAACATAATAATTAAATATAATTTACTTAGTGAATTCTCACTAGAAATACAATAATAATGGATAGAGTCCTATGGTGTATTAGGTTCACTCCTCATTCCCATAAACATAGAAAACATATTTCGAGGATACTGATAATGAAATTCATCACATTATAGGCTTGAGATAACTTCTTATCTACCTTCATGGGCTTAGATTAATTTCATGTGTACCCTCTTATCCTTGGGATAACTACATGTATTCCCTTTTGGGCATGGTAAAACTTATATGTACACTTCATCTCGGGACAACCTCTTATGTACCATTTTGATCTCATGAGATGTAAAACATTACCAAATGAACTAGAATTATATATCAGAACCACATATCACACAATAACAAACCATTAATATGTATTCCATAAGAACACAAGAGAATTATTTATTCCTTCTTGGTTTAATTAACCCATGATAAAGAAATAAGTTTCATGAAATATCCTTAAAACTACATCATCATAGAACGTTCATATAAATGAATTTTCTAGTATCATAAAATCATCGACCCAATGAATCATATCTATATTTAAATATGTTTTTATATTTTAAAAACACCTTTATAATATCATTAAAAAAAAGAATTGAAAAACGTGAGACAACAACCTTTTTCTGGTAAAATTTTAAAATCCTTAAATTCATAGAATAATGGGTATATGAATTTATTTTTCTAAAACCATGTAATATTATAAAGGAATTTAAAAATATGAGTAAAGGGTTTTATAGTAACAAAATTAATTTATGATGTTTAAATTTAAGATAAATATTATTTTTATACTTTTATAAAACATTAAACATGAGTAGTAACATTTTAAAATATTTTTAAAAAAATATAGAGAAAGTTAAACATTTTTTAAAATGACTTTAAAAATTCATTATCGTATATAAAATAACTTTCTGGAAGCCTTTTGAAGAATATGAACATAGAATTTAAATATTTTTGACCAAAAAGAATAAATAAGGTCAAATTTTCATAAAAAAATTATTTCAAAAGTTAGAGTTCCAACAAGGGGGAAATGGAAAATAAAAGTTGAAAAATATAGAAATAACTATATTTGAAAAAAAAAATGATGGTTTTTAAGAGTTATTTGACATATATTTTGCAAAAATGGAAATTGAAACATAAACAATCCCCATAAAAAGTGAGATCATAAAATAAACACTTACCTAAAGTGTAGACATGCAACGTACATGCTCTAAACTCAGCTTATATAAATTTTACTAATTATAGAAAAATTAGTCAACAAAAATCATATTTTTTTAATATGTTCCATTCCATTGTAATTTTAAATCACCCATTTTTAACAATTCTTCATAAAAATCAATATTTATTGTCAATGATTTTTTCACCCATATGTTTCACTTTGGAGATTTAGGTCCTTTTACATTAGTCAGAGATTAATAATCACATGAATATTAATAATGTTATATATATAATATTAAATTATTATATACACTATTAAAATAATCTAGGTAAGTCTATCCTAAGAAGTAATTTACACCACTTTATTCAGATGGTAGTGCATATGTACGCATGAGTGTTGTTCTCATTATTCAATGGATGAAAAAAATGAAGATAAATAATGATATATCTGTCAAAATAATAATTGAAATACTAATATAATATATATTAATTTAATTTACATATATAATCATACTTCTGATTCAGTGATTAAAAACTAAACATGTCGCTTCATGGATATAGTTGTTTGTACATACGCATGAGAAATGCTTTCATTTTCCATTTCATGCAAAGGAGATAGAAAATGGTTTTACCATTAACCTAAAAAATTAATTTACTAGATATACTGAGTTAATTTTTTATGGGGTTATAAAATTATTAGAGGATATATAAGAAGAAAGGAACTTGAAAATATTCAGTAAGATCATATTCCTCTTTCATGGATAATCTCTTTTGAAAAACACATTAAGGAATCTTGTATGGGTATTTTGAGAAAATCAGAAAAAATAAATCATTGGGATGATATTTGGAGAGATATTTTAGTTCGTATGGGTAATGATATATTTATTAAATCATGGGAAATAGTGAGGAGATGAGGTTCTCTTTTATAAGTGAGGGAAGTGCAACACTTGAAAACATTAAAAGCACTTAAATATAATAAATGTAATTATCAAAATAAAGTTAAACCAAAAGAAATTTTTTAAAAGATAATGTAAGGGTACATATAAATCTACTCAAACAATTACATAGAGGTGATTTTTTTTGTGATATTAGAAGTCGTATCCCTTAGTTTAACCACATTTTATCCAATTTTAACTGTTACCGTGATGACTTAGTTTTTACCATG
The DNA here is from genome assembly GCA_963277665.1 of Viscum album. Taxonomy (NCBI): domain Eukaryota; kingdom Viridiplantae; phylum Streptophyta; class Magnoliopsida; order Santalales; family Viscaceae; genus Viscum; species Viscum album. The sequence continues at coordinate 2,107,160,729 of OY728152.1, forward strand.
GATAATAATCATTATGAGTTATATTAAAATTAAAAATATAATAGAAATTTTAAATTATGATTAAAAACATGGAATATATTTTATTATTTTCTATTTCTATAGTTTTTATAATTTAATTCTAACATCAATGTATAAAATGAATTAAATAATATTTTTTAAAAATGTATTATTTAGCATAAAAATTATTTTATACGCATACCCTTTGAAGTAAGAATTATTTTATGAATGTGAATATATTTTAATGAATATATTATCTAAAATATGAATTAAAATAATTCATTAATTTTTATTGATTCAATTTATTAAGATAAAATACATTATACACAATAAAAATACTTTTAAAAAATTTCTCTTTTACCAATAAATTCATCTATATTTATTTCTATCCAATTTATAATCAATATATAAATTATAATTCCTCAGTTTATATAAATTATAAACATATATCATCAATGATGATTGGTGATAAATATGTTATATTTTTTATAAAAATACATAATATGTAGAAAATGATATTCTCATAAAATTATATCTTATATGATTTCTTATCATTAAAATTTGAGAGCTTCTTTTCTATGAATAAATAAGTACCTTGGTATTATATAAAAATTCATAAATATATTTTATAATATGCTTACTTCTATTAATAACTTATAATTTAATAATAAGTTTATTACTATTAATCTCTATAATAAAAACTGTCATGATTTGTATAATCTTAGTGTTGGGTGTAAATAAGGATACCAAATACTTCAAATATATTTAAATGGGAAATATATTCCAAAATAATGTGTTTTTAAATTATAAACACATTATATATGAATTTCTTACTCAAAATATCATTACTCGTATAAAAATTTATGAGGATACCATTACCTCATTACATCCTAGGTTCCCACATAGCTTCCTCAAACTTATTGTTTGTTAGAAAACATGGGTCAGGTTAGTTGTCTTGATCTAAAACAATTTATCTCATTGATACAACATCTCCACTAGTTTATCCATTTATAAAAGATAATTCTCAAGTTGTAAAAATTTGGATGTCATTACATGTGAAGGGTTAGGCCTGTACTTCCATAATATAGATACATGGAACATATCTTACACCTGAGAGATATTCAGTGGAAGTGAAAAGAGATAATCCACCATCCTTACTTGGTAAATATTCTAAAAGTGGAAATGTAACTATGGATCATATTCTAATTCCTTCCAAATATGATACCCATGTTCCATGTATATATCTATAATAATACCTTCTCTCTAGTTTCAAACACTAGATATCATCGATAGTTATCTCAATAAATTTTCTTCCAACTTTGTGCCACCGTGATGTGTTGTTCAATGGTCATAACTATGTCTATCATTTCCTCATCTATATTTGATCTCAATATATTTTGTTCTCCAATTTCTACCCACCAAGTTGTTTTTTCTCTTATTCCCATATACATCTTCATAATAATCCATTTTAATGCTTGACAAAAAGATATTATTATAGGAAAACACTACTATAGGAAGGTGTTGATCCCAGCCTACTTTAAAATTTGTAGAATGGGATCTTAGTATATCCTCCAAGGTTTAAATGGTTCTATTAGACTATACATCTATATGAGGATAATATGTGGTGATAAATCTAACAATGATATTCAATGCCAATGTAAGACTAATTATGAACATGGAGATAAACCACTGATCCCAATCGAAAGTAATTAAAAGTTTCAATCCATGTAGCCTTTCCACATCATTAATATAAATCCCAGAAATATGATCAAGAAATAAATATTCTTGGATGTCTATTAAGTGATCTTAATTCACAAATTTATCATCTATATTCAAAAATGAATTATGGATTTTTGATCGTGGAATATAAAATGATTAAAACCATAGTGATGTTTTCCCATTATAATTCTGATATAGATAATGGTTTCATCATACATTTATACATATGTATATATGCCTTGACATTATGACATACTAAGAAATGATATATATAATCTATAATATTGATTTTCTTATTTTCCCATAAAAAATTCTCTCTCGGCTCTTTGTATATCTTCATGCTTCCAAGATGAAGAAAGAATGATGAGATATGTGATTCATTAAATGGATCCTTCTTAATTCATGGAATTAATGGGATACATACCTTGTTCTTGAATCTTATCACTCTATCATAGTCATATTTGAACCCTCGAACAATCCTTACCTACTTTTCAATCCCAAATCCTTGTTATTTTCCTCCTTAATCTTCATAGGGAAAGATGGTTGAACATTCATCTGTGAAAGATATGATCTTTCCACTTTCCTTTTTATTTCAGGGTCCATCTTCTAAATGTCTATAAATATTGGATATCTTTAAATCCTCATTATATAATAACTTTCATGGTAATTCATTCATGGAGTATCATCCACCTTGTTCACCTTCCCAGGGTAGTAATGTATTAAAAAGACATAATTTTTAGTCAATTATTGACAAATTCATTGGTGCATATTCAAATTTTTCAATGTTAATATGTACTTAAAGAGTTTAATATCAATATTTATATCAAAAAATTCACCATATATATAATTAATCCATATTTTTAATGAAAAATTTACCACATCCAACTCTAAATCAAGAGTCACAAAATTTTTCCCACGAATCTTCAATTATTGTAAGGCATACGCTACCACCCTGTCATTTATCATGAGAACACAACTATGTCACTTTATTAATTCATCATTATTTATCAAAAAACCTTATTAATTGGAGGTTAATATAATAATATGTTCAATTACCATCCATATCATTATCTCCTTGAAATATTTTATATTCATCTGTTCAAAGGAACTTGGATCCCTTCCCTATCAACAAGGTAATTGGATTTTATTGCAATGAGTAATTTCTCAAAAATAATTGATAATATTAAAACAATTTGAGAACATTATGGATATTAATCACAATGGTTGGTCTTGTCTATTTTTCTATAATTTTTGTCTTTGAAGGATCTACAAATATAACCTCACAAGTAATTACATGACTCAATAATGATAATTTCTATATCCAATATTTAAATTTTCTAAATTTGGAATATATTTTCTTATCCCTCAGGTTTTTAACTTAATAATCAAATTATCTTCATTTCATTACTTACACATAGAATATATGTGAATGTTTTATATAAAAAATGCCACCATATAATCTAGTTAATCTCAATGGACTCTATTCATTAAAAACATTGAGATAATGAGGTCACTGGTAAGGGAAAATAGAATCAATATAAATTCATAATGTCTTTATCTCATATAGAATTCAATTTTGGGTATATCCTCCCTTTTATCCCTTAAAAATGATATCTATTTCTAGTATCATCCTTCAAAAATTATTATTCTTTATAAATTCTACCAAACCAATCATTAATTCAAGGTAGAAGATACTTGTTCCTAATAATGATCTTTTGATGTTTCTAATTATCAATGAAAATGTTCATTAACCCATCATCCATCTTAATAAAATGAATTGGTTCAACCTTTGGTGAAAAACTTGTTTAAATGAATCCTTTATCTATATCTTCCTAGAGTACCTTCTTCAATAACTATAAATCAATTAGTGTCATTCTATAAGGATACTTTTAAAGAGGAATAACACTATGTATGAGTTTTATTGAAAAATAAACTTCATGATTTGGGGGAATACTTACAAAAACTTGAGTAAATACATCATCATAATCCCCAAAATAGGTATATCATCAATTTTGAGTTTCTCCCCAACCATCTTAGATAAATTCCCCTTATGAAGAGTTATTAAGACCCATATAATATAGGTTATTTTCATTAAATATCGATGTTAATACCTACACTAATAGTTGATCATAGTTTGATTCATAATATCCAGCATGGATTCACGTCCTCATAAATTTATAGAGATATATAATTCATTCCCAAAATCAGATAAAATTCAACTAGATATAGAATAACCTAGTTTGTAGGAATCAAATTCTACAAGTTTCTATCAAAGATAAGTTATAGATTGGAGATTCAATCATCAGACCATTATGAGTTTTTATCAATAATTCAACATATAATAACTGATTTGGTTATGTAATAGTCTTAGAAAATTCATCAGACATAAAATAGTGGGTAGCTCATGAAACAAATAAGACATTTTCATTTCAAGAGTGGATGATAAGGGAATCTGTCACCACTTAATTATCATGAACCAAATTTGTAGTAGTGATCGCATGAGCATTCCCTTTATTTATTAGGCTAAGATATTCTTAATTAAAATTCTCATAATTAAACCCTATATCCTTGAACATGGTTGAATAATTCATATTCCCATTCTAATAGAATAATTGGAGTGTCGGTGGTGAATTTTGTTGATCTTTCTTTCCATTTTATTCATCGATCATAATTTTCATATCTCTTCGGCATTAATTTCTTCAGTGGGATTCTTTTTAACACTTAAAACAATTATCGGTCCTATTTAGTAAATTTTCTCCAATATTATTTCCACTATTCTTATTTAAAGTAAGATTAATTTTCTTTTCTCCTTGAGTTATATTATTATAATTTACTCAAAACATAAAATTTATGTTCTTGTCTTCAAAACTATGAGAATAATTGGAGTCTTTTATCTGAATTCTACTTTAAAATCAAATAATATGAATTATTTATATCTATCATAGAATCCTATAGACAATTCCATTAAAATAGTTGGTTTTATTACACTAAATAATTGATCAATTCTTCTTTCATGGTCAATGACAAAATCAGAAGTTTACCTTGAATATCTGGTAAAATTTTCCTCATAAGTAACATTGGATTTATAATACTTCTTATTTTGTTCTTGGAATTACATCTCAATTTTTTTGGAGTGATTTCCATCAATATAATTTAATAAAAAAATATTATAAAACACTTCTCATGTCATAGAGTCAATTTTTAAATCTTATCTTGTATTCTATATAAGATCCCACCATTGATCAGTTTTATCTTCCAAATTATACAAACAGAAAACATAATTCTTATAATCTAAGAAATAGAGGATCAAAGATAAAATTCTTATACTGTTGACTAATTTCTCATTAATAAGTGGATCATAGGAACCACTGATGTAAAGTCAATGTTACCTCATAAAAGACTCAATGGTGATTTTTTCATACCTTTATACGTTTTTATGTTTACCATTATTAATGTTACAGTTCATTTCTTGATATATTTGGGTGAGTATATCCAAAATTATTTTTATCCCACCTCCCATTCCAATATGTTTCTTTTGTAGACCATTATTTCATTATTCACTGCATTTTTTATTAACATGATTCCCCCTAATTAGATCCATTGAATAAAAAATGAATATTATATGAATCAATCATAATTAATCAACATAATCAATAATATAATCATGAAAAACATTCCTAAATATTAGATTTCATACTCTCATTTATTATAACCTACAAACCAAAAATAACTAAAATCTTCTCTGATACCAACTGAGTAAACTCGAGCATCATATACATAAATCTTAAATCATTATAGATTAATATTAGATATATATATTATGATAATACACACCCTAGAACTGTAATGAATTAGTTTATTTTGAGACAAGTTACATAAATGACTTATTTAATAGGAGATCTTCTACAACACCCAAAAATTTCTCCTCGTGTAGTACTTCTCCTAGACATTCCATACATAAAACCATTCATTATTAATAAGAGAAAAAATATAGTAATGGTTAATATCATATAATAAGAAAGGGAAAACATGTGATAGTTTAATAGATGATCATAATTGAGGATAGGATATGTTTATTTTTATAATAATATGATCACAAATTATGAGACCATACCTAGTAATTAATAAACCATAAAACATGAGTCATGTAATAATCCTTTAATATCATAATAATCATTAGTCATAAGAATATGAAATCATGAATAATAAATCACTATATATAAGAGAATATCATAAGCACAATACATAATTTTTTTTCTTAAAATTATTGGAAAAACATTAGCATAGAAAATCATTCCTTTACTCAATGCTTGTTATCAAGACAATGATAGTTGATAGAGACCCTAATGGATTTGGTTCTCTTCCTATTCCCATAAACATAGAAACCTCATGTCAAGGATTTTTACTATGAAATTAATCACATAGTTGGATTGGTATAACTACCGATGTACCTTCTTATTGTTAGTTCGATCGTATATATACCCTATTGGGTATGGTCTAATCACTTCTGTACCCCCTTGGGCATGGGGAAACCTATTGTGTACCTTTGAGCTTTGGATAACCTCCAAAATAAAATTTTGATATCATAACATATAAAACATTACTAAATTCTTTTTTGAGATACAACTAAACCACATCTCACTAAATAATAAATTATTCATATATATTCCAAAAGAAAAAAACAGCATTCATCAATCCTTTATATTTTAATTAACCCAAGAGAAAAAATGGGTTTCATGAATAATAATCAAAATATTGTGTATATAGAAAGGAATAAGATGGAATAATATTATAATATCTGTAATAAATCATATCAATACTTAAATAATGTTTACTTATATGAAAATTAATTTTATAAAATTAATATAAATTTGATTTGTAAAACATGAGAAAACATTTATTTCTTTTGGTAAATTATTTTAATAAAACAATTCCAAAAAGAATGAGAATTTTATTTTATTTATAAAACCATGGAAAATTTTAAAGGAATATAAATAATGAATAAATTATATTATATAAGGAAAACTCATTTATACCATATATATTAAAGAAAAACATTCTGTTCTCACTTTAATAAAAAGACAATGGAGAGTGGAATGGAAAATATTTAAAAAGAATATTTTTTAAGAATTTTAAAATAAACTCTATTATAGTTGAAAACTAATTTTTAAAACAATTAAGATATACTAAATAAAATTATAAAACCATTTTAAATAATATGGGCAGGGAATAAAAAGATTCTTAAGCTAGTATAAGAACTAGGTGAGTTTTGCATAAAAATATCCTTTTAAATTTTTGAGTACTAAAGAGTGGGGAAATGGAAAGAGTATATGAAATCCCTCTAAATAACCAAATTAGATGAAAATATATGGGGTTTTAGATGGATTTTACATATAAGTTCTGAAAATGGAAATTAAAACATAAACTGTCCCAATAAAAAGTGAGATTCCAACGTAAACCCTGACCTCTAGTCAAGACCTGATATATCCACACTCTAACATGTGGTATAATAAATTCACTCAAATTATAAATATATAACACAACTATAATAATACTTATCTTACTATATATATTTCTCATATGATTTTGAATCACCCATTTATTAGTAATTCTTCATAAAAAATTTATTTGAGTGTCAACACCTCTATTTTCAATATATGTTTCAGTTTGAATATTATTTTACTTTAACCTTGGTCATGGTTGTATAATCTCTAGTTTATTAGTAATTTCATAGATATATTATTTATTCATTATATATTTTTTTATGACCATCTTTTTAAGGAAGTGATCAAAAAATTATCTTCATCATTCATAGTGGTGGTGTCTATACGTATGCATGAGTGATGTTTTCATTTTTCAATGGATAAAATAAAAGGAGTGTAAAAAATAATTTATATTTACATAATAAACATTATGCTATAAATATAATATATATTCATTAAATAAATCTATATAACCATCATTTAGTTGTGGTTATGAAAAATGAGACATGTTGATTCATGGATAAGGCAGTATGTATGTTGGTAAGAGCTACACTTTCATTTTCCATTAGATGTAAAAGAGATATAAATGGTTGTATAATTAATATGAAAAAATTTCAGTATAATATATATACTTATTTCATTTTCTTAATATGGTTATGGAATATTTGGATAATATTTTAGAAGAAATAAAATTGAAAATTGTTGGTAAGAACATTTACCTCTTTTTTAGAGAATCTCCTTTGAAAAATGCCTTAAATATTCTTTATTATTTCTTTTGGGAAGACCAAAGACACTAGGAAATATATAATAGAATTTGAAAAATATTTTATTAGGGAATGGCCAGGATAGTGTGCTCAGTATGTGTGAATAAGTAATGAGATTTGGTGGCCCTTAAAAGTGAGGGTAGTGAAACCATTGAAAATATTAATAACTTTTAAGTATAACAAATTTAATTTCCTGGGAATGTGTCCAAAATGAAAAAAATTATAATATTAGGTTATTTGAGGTAAAAATAAACTTAACTAATCAGATAAATATAAGGTTTTTGTTATATTGGATTCCATATCCCTTAGTTTAACCCCATTATAACATTTTAACCTTTATTGGGAGGACATAATTTTTACAATGATATCTATTCATTATGAAGAAAAATAAAATTAAACTTATAACAAAATTGTTCCTTGTAGATTAACAATATGGAATCCTTTTTATAAAATTAATTTTATAAATTTGAAGTAAATTAATTCAAATATCCCTGCAAAAAACGCGTAAAATTTTTTTTTAGAAAAAATATTTTTGTAGAATATAAATGATTTTATTCTCATTCCTTGACTTGTAAAAACTATTAGATGAATACTAATTTATTTTATTGAATATATTATCTTCATTTTTTTTAAAATCAAACACCAATAGTGATTAATTCTATTTATTATGATAAAATATATTTTTTATAGTAAATTTGTTTTTTGAAAAATATTTATTTTTACCTTCATGTTTTTTTATCAGTATTTATTAAAAATTAAAAATTAATGTGTAAATGATTTTTAACTTGTTTATATACATTATAAATACATTTTTTATTGATATATAATTTTCAATATATTTTATTTACATAATAATACATAATATTTATGAAATTCTATTCTTGATAAATTGGCTCTTATATGATTATATTATTATCATTAAAATTTGAGTACATAGTTTTTATTCATTAAGAAAAAATTAAAGTAAAACCTTAATCTATATGTTTTTTAATTTTTTTGTCCTATTCTACACCTCCAATTTATCAACTATTTAATAATGGTTTCTTTTAGTAATAAAATATATCCCGATTCGTATAATCTTTTTGTGTGTGTAAAGAAAGCTATCAAAAACATCATATTTATTTTAACGTGAAATATATTCCAAAAACATATGTTACTTCCATGATGGTAGTTAAACCACCAATGTTTTAAAAGGATGTAGATATTGGAAAGGTGTTGGGTGGGGGAAAGATAGATGGAATTTGTGTCATATGGTCAATGATATGATGACATACAAAGGGACAAGTAGAACTAAAACATTGTAATACATGTCTGAGAATATAAAAACATGATCATAACATTGAAATTTTGGGATGGTGCAACACTTATAAATTATCCCTTATGACAGCCAAATATTTTGTAATATATTTCACATTAAATAAATTTTATTTCTTTAATATCTTGCGTTACACGAAACACTGAGTTTAAATAAATAGTGAAATACTATTAAAAATCATTTAACCATGACTATTATAACATATTAGTTAACCTTTTATGTATGAATATGAATAGAAATATTATAGAAAATATTTCTAAAGGTTTTTTAATTCAAATGTATTGATTAATCCATAATAAATAAGTACATAATATCTAGTAAAGTCATTTTATTTAAAAAACAATTTTAATTGTTTTTGTGAGTGAATATTATATTAAATTTATGAAAAAAATTATAAAATTATATATTATATAAATAATTTTTTTGAAGTAATAATATCAAAATTACATTACTTTGAAATTTTGGGATTTTTCTGAAATAATTGATTTTACATTGGATGGTAAAAATATAAATTTTTTTAAAACTATCATTTCATTTAAATGAATAATCCCCATTATTTTTTAAATTTCATCACAAATTAATATAAGTCTCCTTTAGTCATAAATAATGCAATTAATTAAAATTTAATCTTTATTTTTTTGTATTTTTTTATAAGTTCATTTTTCAAATTTCAATGTTATTTTTCTAAAAAACATTTTCAATATGTTTTTTTATCTTAAATTAATTTCGACCACTTATTTGAATTGAATTTTATAAAAGAGATCTCGTATTTTTGAATCAGGGTGTTTAAATACATTAAAAATATCCATTTTATTTTTTTCATTATAAATAAAAACCTAAGTGGATATATTTCAACTCGATGTGGATAAAATGGGTGAAGTTGGGTTAAAACTTTGGGATAATGCTTTAGAATTTCTCTAACAATTTCATAATATAGTTTGATTAATGGAGTTCAGAAATTTCGAAACATGTCTCGAAAATATGGCCTCTTGGTGACTTTCAGTATGGAAGAAAGGACTTTTTGTGATGGGCTTTTTGCGACGGCATTTCGTGTCCGGTCGCAAAAATTTCTGCGTGGGTAGCATGCCAAACCGCGTGAAGGTTATTTGGGACGGAGGATCCCCCCAGTGCAAATAGAGAAGTATTTGCGACGGGGCCCGTCACAAATACCCGGCGGCGGTAAATATCTTTTTGTGACGGGATGTCCTCCCGTGGCAGAAGGTGTGTCGGCAGAGACTATTTGCGATGGGTCCCGTCACAAATAACTTTTTAACCGCCGGCAATAATTCGTACGGGCATAGGTATGTGCGATGGGCCCCGTCGCAGATAATCTAACATATATATACCCACATCCATTTTTCTTCTCATTCCACCCGATTCCTAGATCTTGTTTCTCTTTGAACACTGATTTCAGAGGGAAAATTTTTCTAAGTTATTATTTTTGGAAACGAAGAAGTTGTGAAGCCATCTACATCAATATCAAATCAAGTTTAAAGGTATTTATGTTTTATTTAATTTTTTATTTATTTCAATTTTTAATGTTAATTTTTATTATTGTTGATTAGTTGTAATTAAATTGAATTTAAATTGTTTTGTCATGACTATTTTTTGTACTAATAAATTGAAATTTTTAGTATTAATTTTTAATAATTTGTAGTAATTAGTAATTATTAACGATAATTAGTAATGTATATAATTAATTTGTAGTAATTAATAATAATTGGTAATAAATACTAATAAACAGTAATAAATATGAATAATTATTAATAAATTGTAATAAAAAGTAGTAAATAGTAATAAATATTAATAAATAGTAATAAATAGTAATAATTATTAATAATTATTAATAAATAGTAATAAATAGTAATAATGAGTAATAAATAGTAATAATGAGTAACAATGAGTAACAAATTATAATAATGAGTAATAATTAGTAATAAATTGTAATAATTAGTAATAAATTGTAATACTTAGTAATAAAGTGTAATAATTAGTAATAAATTGTAATAATTACTAATAAATTGTAATAATTAGTAATAAATAGTAATAATTAGTAATAAATTGTAATAATTAGTAAAAAAATGTAATAATTAGTAATAAATTTTAATAATTAGTAATAAATTTTAATAATTAGTAATAAATTGTAATAATTAGTAATAAATTGAAATAATTAGTAATAAATTGTAATAAATAGTAATAAATTGTAATAAATAGTAATAAATTGTAATAATTAGTAATAAGTTGTAATAATTAGTAATAAATTGTAATAATTAGTAATAAATAGTAATAATTAGTAATAAATTGTAATAATTAGTAATAAATAGTAATAATTTGTAATAAACTGTATTAATTAGTAATAAATTGTATTAATTAGTAATAATTAGTAATAAATTGTAATAATTAGTAATAAATTGTAATAACTAGTAATAAATTGTAATAATTAGTATCAAATTGTAATAATTAGAAATAAATTCTTATAATTAATAATAAATTGTAATAATTAGTAATAAATTGTAATAATTAGTAATAAATTGTAATAATTAGTAATAAATTGTAATAAATTGGATTAATTAGTAATAAATTGTATTAATTTGTAGTAAATTGTATTTATTAGTAATAAATTTTATTAATTTGTAATAAATTCTAATAATTAGTAAAAAATTGTAATTATCAGTAATAAATTGTAATAATTAGTAATAAAGTGTAATAATTAGTAATAAACATTAATAATTAGTAATAAATTGAAATAATTAGTAATAATTAGTAATAATTAATAATAATTAGTAATATTTATTAATAAATACTAATAATTAGTAATAATTAGTAATAAATACTAATAATTAGTCATAAATACTAATAATTAGTAATAATTAGTAAAAATTAGTAATAATTAGAAATAATTTGTAATAATTTGTAATAATTTGTAATAAATTGTAATAAATTGTAATAATTAAGAATAATTAGGAATAATTAGGAATAATTAGGAATAAATACTAATACTTAGTAATAATTAGGAATAAATATCAATAAATAGTAATAATTAGTAATAATTAGGAATAAATGCTAATAATTAGGAATAAATACTAATAATTAGCACTAAATAGAAATAAATAGCAATAAATAGCAATAAATAACAATAAATAGAAATAATTAGAAATAAATAACAATAATTAGAAATAAATGGAAATAATTAGAAGTAAATAGAAATTAATAGCAATAATTAGCAATAATTAACAATAATTAGCAATAAATAGAAATAATTAGCGATAATTAACAATAATTAGTAATAAATAGAAATAATAAGAAATAATTAGTAATAAAGAGAAATAATTAGTAATAAATAGGAATAATTACGATTATTAGTAATAATTAGTAATAAATAGGAATAATTGCTAATAATTAGGAATAATTGATAATAATTAGTAATAAGTTGAAATAATTAGTAATAAATTGTAATAATTAGTAATAATTACGAATAAATACTAATAATTAGGAATACTTAGCAACAATTAGTAATAAATAAGAATAATTAGTAATAAATAGGAATAATTAGTAATAAATAGGAATAATTAGTAATAATTAGTAATAATTAGTAATAATTAGTAATAATTAGTAATAATTAGTAATAATTAGTAATAATTATAAATAAATAGTAATAGTTAGTAATTAATAGTAATAGTTAGTAATAAATAGTAATAGTCAGTAATAAATATTAATAGTTAGTAATAAATAAGAATAATTAGTATTAAATAGGAATAATTAGTTATGAACATTTAGGAATAGTTAGGATGAAATTTTAATAAATTTTAATAAATTTTAAGAACTTGGCATAATTTCTGGTGGATAGACGACACTCCTTTTTCTCGATGACATTTCTCCTTTCAACTATCACTGACTTAAAACATTATGAAAAATGTGCTACTACATAGGCATATTCAATCTCGTGTGCACGATATTAGATATTCATTTATAGGATCACATTTTTTATAATGTTTTCAGGCAGTGACAGTTGGAAGAAGACGATTCATCGACGAAAAGGGGGCTCTTTTGTCTGATGGCTCATTTTTTTGCATCTTTCTCACACTGAAACACAATGCAGAATCTAGTCAGATCTATGCATATTCTTTCTCATGCATACAAGAATGAATATGCATACCTCCGACCAGATTCTTCATTGTGATTTCTGTGTGAGAAAGATACAAGTAATTGAGCCGTCAGATAAAATAGTGGCTATCAATCTACTGGAAATTGTGTCGCCCTTAATTAATGGTAATTATAAAGAAGTAGTAGTAATTAGTTATATTTTTTTAGATAGTGTTTTTATATTTTCAAATTATTCAAAAACAATGATGATTTTATATTTTGTAGAAAAATATAGTATAAGGAAGTCGACATCAGTCATTATTAGATGATTGCACTTGGATAAATCAGTAGAGAAATACAAATGGTACCGGTTTAAATCCTGTATATATTGAGGGTGTTGAAGATTTCTTAGAATTTTCATCATCAAAACCAAAATATGTTTCAAAAGGCATAATTAAGTGTCCTCGTAAAAAAATGTGCTTTGAGAATGTTTGAAACATTTGACAAGGTTGGGGGACATCTCTTGCGGTTTGGTTTTCAACCAGATTATGGTTTTTAGTATGAACACGGTGAACACAGTTCCAGATAAGATACTAATAACTTGATTCTGAATCCATCACAATTCGAAAATTTAGTACATGATGTTTTAGGTCCATCTCTTCAACAAACTGAAACTCATGATGATATCGATTTAACTCCTGAGTTGGAACCATCCGAATTTATGAGTAGTTGATGTCTGATGAGGATACATTATATCCTGGTTGCAAGATAAGAAAATTATAAGTGGTTAAAAAATTTATGGCTTTTAAATCAGATAATTTAATTTCAAAAAACTGTTTTCATCAGATATTTTCTTTGGATAAAACACTGTTACATGAAGGAAATGTGTTGCCTACTATTTACTACAAGAACAAGAGGTTGTTTCATAATCTGGGCCTTAGTTATCGGAAGATTCATGCATGTGAAAATGATTGCATCTTATATTATAGTGAAAATGAGTCATTGGATAGTTATCCCACATGGGGACAATCGAGGTATAAAGAAGCTCAACCAGGGAAGTTTAGATCGATTCCTGTAAAACAGTTAAGATATTTCCCCTTACACCCAGGCTACAACATTTATTTATGTCTCATAACACAACGTCAACGATGTCATGGAAAAAAACCAATATTTCAGCTAGTAAAAGCTTAAATCATCCATCTGATGGTGATTCATGGAATCATTTTGATCGTCAACATCTGTCTTTTTCTTTAGAAGCCCAAAACCTGTGATTGGGTTTTTCTATTGATAGTTTATGTACGTTTGGTTCTTATGGTAGTTAGTATTTGTCACACACGGTTTTTTTTCTGTATTTGTATTGATCCGGCCCATTAGAAATCTTGATCCTCTTAATGGGTATTTGATGAGATGAATCTTGAGTTTTGAAGTTTCATATATGTCTACCCACCATAATTTGGGATCCCCATTGCTTGTTTAGGAGTTTTTGAAGAAAGGGTGGTTACTTCATGATTTGTGGCAACTGTGAGCCCATTCCCAGTTTTAAAAACTGAATTTGTTTCTTTTATAACTCTTCTTTTTTTCATCATTTTTCACCCAATAAACTTCACACATGTCCTATACTGATATATTAAAATTTATGTATCCTTTTGGACCCATTATAAATTCATAAGCCGGGTGAATTTGGGTTACTTATTTAGGTATTGGGCCAGCCCATGGGCCCATTTCCTGTTTTAAAAAAAATTATTTGTTTCATTTATATCTTTTTCATTTTTTAATATTTTTCGGTTATTCCACCTCCCACCCGAAGCCAATATACCTATCCTCACCCCAAATATCGTTTTTGCCTCTTTGGAGCTCATATGGGTCGCGTAAGAGGGCGAACATTCTCAAGATACCTCAAATCGTCAAGATTTGACAAGGTAAATTGTATCATTCATAAATTAATCAATTCGTACTCTTTTGGCCACCAATTTTCTTTCCCTGGTTCGTCCAGATCTTAGGAGTATCTCCATGAATTTTTAAGCCATTCCCTTCCCTCTATGGTTGTAGATCTAATGGGAGACGAAGAGTTTTATAGGGTGAAAGGTGAGATTCCTTCTCTGTTCTCCTTCCTCTTCCCCCTCCATTCATTATTTATTTGATTTATATTGTACCCTAGTCTTGATCGACCTAGGGTTTTGTTATAAAATGTTTTTTTGATGGGTTTTATGTTTGTTTGGGTCTGGTATTTATAGTTTTAGGGTTTATAAACCCGCGGCGGGTGATTTCGGGTGTGCGTTTCAATTACGCCAAAGATTTGAGGTAGGATATCCCTTGAACATGCTTTTATCATAGAAGTTTCATCATTTTAATATTATCCTATACTGATTTAAATTTATATTATTGTTTTAAATCCTTTTAATAATTTTCTTGGTGTGAAAAGTCGTTTTTTAATCACTGTTATGTGAAAGGTAGTTTTGTTTAGTCATGAAAGTAATCAACAAGTGTTTGTTTAAATGTTCCATTATCTTTGAAAATATTTTGTGAGGTTTATAATCTGTTTTATGGTATTTTTAACATGTTACAATATCTTGAATGAAAATATGACATTAAATTGGTGTTTTATTCCTTTTCATGTACATAAAATAAATTGTTTTGTTTAAAAAGGGCATGACATGTGTTCGGTAAATTGCCCGGTTGGCTTTTATGTGTGATGTGTGATTTAAAAGTTATTTTATTGGATTTATAAAGGAATTGGAAGAATTATAAATGGTATTTTTGGGTACTTATATTTATTTCCAATTTGGATTTGTTTTTACAAACAAGTGGGTTTTGATTTACAACATATTTTGGCCGGAGTTGCCAAAAAAAAATGGACCGTTTCACATCTTTACGAAAATGGTTGTGTTTTGAATATGTAACCTGAGTATTATAAGAGATTTATGAATGAGGTTTTCTACCGTAAATGATGTTTATACAGATCCTTAATAAAATTAAAATGCATACCTTCATCAAAGGTTAGTTTTGAGAAAATGTTTAAAGGCCCGTTTGGCATTTCCTAGAAACGAAGGAGTGTTTTACTTGTATATAAAAAGTTGTGAAATTGGGATTGTTTTATGGTCCATTAAATGATTTTATTAAATGTTTATTTGGCTGCCAAATATGATTTGGTTTTGTTATGATGTGTGTTTATAATTTAAAGAATGTTTTTGAAAGAGTTTTATGTGAAAAGCCTCAATGCACTTCATGAAATTATTTTACCAAAATATTTAGCGGTTTGTTGATTAGTATAAGAAATGTGAAGAAAGATTATGGGATGTTTGTGTTTTTATGGTTTTGTAATGGAATGTGGATGTGAAATGTGTATTTGATAATATGTGTAACTTGATTGAGCACAAAAGGGAATCTCGGGTATCTAGGTGGGTAGACGTGTACTAGTATGCTAGTGATTCTGTGGGGGTTGGCCCCTGTTTCACGTAGAAAGTTTGACGATGACAACACTAACTAAACTATGATGATGATGATGATTGGGGACCACTAGGTTATGGGTATGTTCCCTACTAGTGGATCATGCATGAGAACGGATATTTATTATGGTTACTTTCACCGAGATACGAGGTACCTGGGGCTCACAACTAACTAGTGCCTAGGGGTATTCCCATGACTAGTGCTCATTAGCTATTTTGTACTCACCATCGGCATACAGTGTGTTTGGTTGGTAAAATCAGTAGTATGTGTTATTTATTTGAATGTTAAAATTATTTAAAGCAGCCCTCTTGAAAACTATGTTCATTTTGAAGTTGTACCTCTTTGAAAAAAATAGTTACTTGCATTTTTGTTTACTAAACATGCATGTTTTTGTCTAATAATTATTATAAAATGGAACCTCATTTGAAAACCATACCTTCATATCTTGAATTTCAAACTATAAATTGATGTTTCATTTATTTTAAAGGAATGTGCATTGGGAATAGAATATCGGGCTAACCTACTGAGTTTTAATACTCACGCCTATAGTCTTTTTCTTTTTTTAGCCCTTGTACAGGTTTCATCTTTAGTTCGCTCACCTTGGGAGACTTTTGATCATTGTGTTGGAGAGTGACCAGAAGTGTCACATGGAGTTAGTTGGTCATTGAGATTGTTCATTTGAGTTTTTGTTTTTGTTCTACCTTTAGTTTCTTGTATAAAAAAATATTTTGTTCAATTTTTATATAAATTCATTTTGGGCTGTCCGTTTATTTCCGCTGTTTGTTTGATTGTCTATATATGGGTGAAATCGTTACCTTGTGTACTCTATTGATGACCTTAGTGCTTGTCACCATCCCGGGAGGATCGGGAACGCCTCTCGGGACTTGTCGCGGGCTGGCCTGGGTGACCGGTTCAGGGTCGACTCAGGCTGGTTCGTGACAAAATGGTATCATAGGAGGTTGGCTCTTAGCGGACCTTTCTTTTAAGAGTGCCCTTGTTATTTTGGGGATGTCAAGGTAGATAGAGTAGGATTGTTGGGACTTGAGGGGTAAGTGCATGAAGAGCGTCGCGAACTCTTTCTTGTTCTAATCCTCAGGTTTCCAAGGGAGTCCAGTTTTATTAGTGTCCATTGTTCTGGTTGATTTTTTTTGGTGTTGGGATATGACAAGGGGAGTCTGACTAATGGCCTTCATGAGCTCACAGGGCCTGGCAAGCCATGTGGAGCAGGGTAATGTTCTTAATAAGTCTCTCTGTGTTGGTGTTGTGTTTGGCATATGGCCGCCAACCATAGGGTCAAGTCACCCACTGACACTAGTTCCCTTTTTTTGGTTCTCTTGAACCTTTCTTGAATTCTGAATTTTTGTTTTTAAAATCCTTGTGTGAGAATTGTGGAAATGGGTTTTAATGTAAGGATTAGATTTTGAAAAGTGAAAAAGGGGGTTTCAATAATTAAATATAATAATGGTTTTGGAAGGTTGTGTTTTTGTGAAAAAAATTGGGGGAAGCAGAAATGATTTAAAGGGATTGGATTATCCATAATCTAAAATTGTGCTTTGTTGAAATAAAATGTTTTGAAATTGTGAATTATTTTAAAGTGATTATGGATATTTTTTTAAATGGGGTATTTTAGGATGTTAAAAAGTTTTTGAATTGGATAAATTAGTTTTGGCAATTGGTTTTGATCGGTTGGTGTTTTACTACAAACAGTATTGGTCTCAATGGACCTCAGATTATAAAAATATACATTGCTGATTTTTTTTTTAAAAAAATGGGAAGGGGTTGTTTGGAGTGGCTTGGTTATTTAAAAAGTTTTTTTTTAAATTAAAAGGGGTAGGTTTTTAAGAAAATGTTTCTTAATGAAATGTGGTTTTTTTTGTGAAATATGAAAAGGGTTTTTCACTTGGTGGTTAGTGTTCCTTTTGAAGGTACATGATTTTTGGAATGAAGTTGTTTTGTTTTAGCCTTTGGTGTTTTCATGATTGCTCACATGCATGGTTTTATTTATATCTGGAAGGATGAAATATATGGTATGGTGGTTGGGTGCCTGGGGTGGCATGGAAATGTGCATGTGGGTGATACTTGATGAAACACCATTGGTGAATGTTGAAACCCACCAAGTTAGTTTGTTTTTCAAAAGTGTTTTGAGTTGAAAAATGTTGACCTTTTTTTATAAACCAATGGTTATGTGGCCCATTTTTTTCTATGTTGTAGAAGAGTTGTTTATTCAGTAAGCTTCCTTGTGATCTACAATTCATACTCTTGTTGTATCTTGAGATGATATCTTGTTGGTGTCTTGGTTTTGGAGAAAATTTCATTGGGTTTCTAAAGATGTGTTTGATGTTGTGATGTGGCCAGGGATAGTTCTCCGTTGGAAATCTTTCCTACTGATCAACCTAAGGATTCATTTCAAATGTTAAATCCACCTCTTTTGATGATGCCTCAACCTGTTTGTTGGAATATAGAGTAGTTTTGGATCTATTAAAAGTTCTTCTAGGTCGTGATAATTCTTTTGGACAGAGCAGTTGTGTTCGGTGATGTTGATGTGTTTCATCTAATTCCTCGTCTATTATGCCCCTCATTTGGAGTGATAAGGAATTTTGATATGTATATATGAGTTCCTATTTAGATGAAGGTTTTTGTTTGGTGATCAAGTGTGGTTTTTTTTGAGTGGTGTGATCCTTATCACCTGACTGCGGTGCAGCAAATGCTTCAAGAATCAGGGCTCCAGCCATAGGCCTCGGAGTGAAGCTTTTCATGCAGTCAGGAAATAAAAAGAGGTGTGGAGTGCTAGGTTAAGATCCTTAATCCTATGTTTTGGTAAGTTAGTTACTATTTCAATTTTTTGGTTCCTCATTTCTATTAATTTCCCTTTGTCGCAACAAGTGTGGTGGACTTAACCCCTCACACAGTGTCTATGGTTATTCCTTCACGGATGTGGGTTTTAAATCAATGTCCCTGTGTGGACCGCCTGTAAAAATCAGGTGTATTCTTGGTGTTACCTATTCATAGGTGGAGATTTTTGGGTAGTTTATTTGTTTCTTTTGTGGTTTCAGTGGCCAAATTATTGGGTCCCCTTCCATCCCATCCCCAAGTGACGGGGGTCCAGAATTGTGTTGAATGTGTCGACCAAGTTATTGTCCCATCCATTTGGGAGTGGGTGGTTTATATTTTCATGTTGTAACTCTATTAACTTGGTATAGTTGGTTTTTGTAGGAGGGTTTTTTTTGGGCTTGTGTGAGTGAGTCCCAACTCTAGATCATGTTCAATTCTTGTCTATTCATTGCTAGTTGGTTTCTAATGGTGGGGATACCCACCATGGGTCCTGGATTTTCATCCTAAGAACATTTATAGGGATAGTTGATTCTTAATGGTGGGGAGTACATTCTGGAATCCTTAGGTGTTGTTTTTTTTCAGCTGGAAAGTGTTATGCCTTTCCGGGGGCGGAAAGCTTTAATGGTGGGGAGAATCGTCACACACGGTTTTTTTTCTGTCTTTGTATTGATCCGGCCCATTAGAAATCTCGATCCTCTTAATGGGTATTTTATGAGATGAATCTTGAGTTTTGAAGATTCATATATATGTCTACCCACCATAATTTGGGATCCCCATTTCTTGTTTAGGAGTTTTTGAAGAAAGGGTGGTTACTTCATGATTTGTGCCAACCGTGATCCCATTCCCAGTTTTAAAAACTGAATTTGTTTCTTTTATAACTCTTCTTTTTTCATCCTTTTTCACCCAATAAACTTCACACATGTCCTATACTGATATATTAAAATTTATGTATCCTTTTGGACCCATTATAAATTCATAATCCGGGTGAATTTGGGTTACTTATTTAGGTATTGGGACAGCCCATGGGCCCATTTCCTGTTTTAAAAAACAATTATTTGTTTCATTTATATCTTTTTCATTTTTTAATCTTTTTCGGTGATTCCACCTCCCACCCGAAGCCAATATCCCTATCCTCAACCCCCAATATCGTTTTTTCCTCTTTGGAGCTCATATGTGTCGCTTAAGATGGCGAAAATTCTCAGGATACCTCAAATCGTCCAGATTTGACAAGGTAAATTGTATCATTCATAAATTAATCAATTCGTACTCTTTTGGCCACCAATTTTCTTTCCCTGGTTCTTCCAGATCATAGGAGTCTCTCCATGAATTTTCAAGCCATTCCCTTCCCTCTAGGGTTGCAGATCTAATGGAAGACAAAGAGTTTTCTAGGGTGAAAGGTGAGATTACTTCTCCTTTCTCCTTCCTCTTCCCCCTCCTTTCATTATTTCTTTGATTTATATTGTACCCTAGTCTTGATAGACCAAGGGTTTTGTTATAAAATGTTTTTTTGATGGTTTTTATGTTTGTTTAGGTCTGGTATTTATAGTTTTAGGGTTTATAAACCCGCGGCGGGTGATTTCGGGTGTGCGTTTCAATTACGCCAAAGATTTGAGGTAGGATATCCCTTGCACATGCTTTTATCATAGAAGTTTCATCATTTTAATATTATCCTATACTGATATAAATGTATATTATTGTTTTAAATCCTTTTAATAATTTTCTTGGTGTGCAAAGTCGTTGTTTAATCACTGTTATGTGAAAGGTAGTGTTGTTTTGTCATGAAAGTAATCAACAAGTGTTTGTTTAAATGTTCCATTATCTTTGAAAATATTTTGTGAGGTTTATAATCTGGTTTATGGTATTTTTAACATGTTACAGTATCTTGAATGAAAATATGACATTAAATTGGTGTTTTATTCCTTTTCATGTACATAAAATAAATGTTTTTTTAAAAGGGCATGACATGTGTTCGGTAAATTGCCCGGTTGGATTTTATGTGTGATGTGTGATTTAAAAGTTATTTGATTGGATTTATAAAGGAATTGGAAGAATTATAATTGGTATTTTTGGGTATTATATTTATTTCAAATTTGGATTTGTTTTTACAAACAAGTGGGTTTTGATTTACAACATATTTTGGCCGGAGTTGCCAAAAAAAATGGACCGTTTCACATCTTTACGAAAATGGTTGTGTTTTGAATATGTAACCTGAGTATTATAAGAGATTTATGAATGAGGTTTGCTACCGTAAATGATTTTTATACAGATCCTTAATAAAATTAAAATGAATACCTTCATTAAAGGTTAGTTTTGAGAAAATGTTTAAAGGCCCGTTTGGCATTTCCTAGAAATGAAGGAGTGTTTTACTTGTATATAAAAAGTTGTGAAATTGGGATTGTTTTATGGTCTATTAAATGATTTTATTAAATGTTTATTTGGCTGCCAAATATGATTTGGTTTGGTTATGATGTGTGTTTATAATTTAAAGAATGTTTTTGATAGAGTTTTATGTGTAAAGCCTCAATGCACTTCATGAAATTGTTTTACCAAAATATTTAGCGGTTTGTTGATTAGTATAAGAAATGTGAAGAAAGATTATGGTATGTTTGTGTTTTTATGGTTTTGGAATGGAATGTGGATGTGAAATGTGTATTTGATAATATGTGTAACTTGATTGAGCACTAAAGGGAATCTCGGGTATCTAGGTGGGCAGATGTGTACTAGTATGCTAGTGATTCTGTGGGGGTTGGCCCCTGTTTCACGTAGCAAGTTTGACGATGACAACACTAACTAAACTATGATGATGATGATGATTGGGGACCACTAGGTTATGGGTATGTTCCCTACTAGTGTCTCATGCACGAGAACGGATATTTATTATGGTTACTTTCACCGAGATACGAGGTACCTGGGGCTCACAACTAACTAGTGCCTAGGGGTATTCCCATGACTAGTGCTCATTGGCTATTTTGTACTCACCATCGGCATACGGTGTGTTTGGTTGGTAAAATCAGTAGTATGTGTTATTTATTTGAATGTTAATATTATTTAAAGCAGCCCTCTTGAAAACTATGTTCATTTTGAAGTTGTACCTCTTTGAAAAAAATAGTTACTTGCATTTTTATTTACTAAACATGCATGTTTTTGTCTGATAATTATTATAGAATGGAACCTCATTTGAAAACCATACCTTCATATCTTGAATTTCAAACTATAAATCGATGTTTCATTTATTTTAAAGGAATGTGCATTGGGAATAGAATATCGGGCTAAGCTACTGAGTTTTAATACTCATGCCTATAGTCTTCTTCTCTTTTTAGCCCTTGTGCAGGTTTCATCTTTAGTTCGCTCACCTTGGGAGACTTTTGATCATTGTGTTGGAGAGTGGCCAGAAGTGTCACATGGAGTTAGTTGGTCATTCAGATTGTTCATTTGAGTTTTTGTTTTTATTGTACCTTTAGTTTCTTGTATAAAAAAATATTTTGTTCAATTTTCATATAAATTCATTTTGGGCTGTCCATTTATTTCTACTGTTTGTTTGATTGTCTATATATGGGTGAAATCGTTCCCTTGTGTACTCTATTGATTCCCTTGGTGCTTGTCACCATCCTGGGAGGATCGGGAACGCCTCTCGGGACTTGTCGCGGGCTGGCCTGGGTGACCGGTTCAGGGTCGACTCAGGCTGGTTCGTGACAGTATTCATGTTGGCCTATCTTTATAACTCCATACAATCTACCTCCATGGATATTGATGAAGGAGCCCAATATCAGTTTGACCTTATTAATCCAAGGACATCTGAAAAAGAATATTGATTTTGATTTGAAACCATTGATTGATGAGTTAAATGCATTGTGGAGTAATAGTGATAGTATATATGATGTTGCTTCAAAACCAAATTTCACATTAAAAGCTACATTGATGTGCATGATTAGTGACTTTCTGGCATATGACATGTTATCTGGCTGAAGTACACATGGTCCGAAATCATGTCCTTACTATATAAAATACAAAAAAGCTTTTATACTCGTCAATGGAAAAAAAACCTTTCTATTTTGACTATCATCACAGATTTCTTCTAACCGATCATCCTTTTCGAAGGAACAAATCTCATTTCAGAAAAGGCACAATTGAAAGGGATGAACCTCGAAAAAATGATATCAGGTACAGATTTAAAATCTATTGTATTTTCATTACCTCCCATCACATTTGGGCCAACAATAAACCAAAATAAAATTTATGGTTTTGGGAAAGAACATAACTGGATAAAACGAATCATTTTTTGGGATCTCCCATATTGGTATGATTTTTTGGTCTGCCACATGTTGGATGTCATGCATATTGAGAAGAATTGTTTTGATAATTTATTTCATACAGTTTTGGATACACAATGTAAGACCAAAGATACTATAAAAGCACAATTAGATCTTGCCCAAATTTTCAGGTGACCAGAACTTGAACTATTTGAAAATGTCAGATCATAGAGTTTAATGAAGCCAAAAGTAGCTTATACAATGTCCAAAGAGTGTCTCTTATTATTTTGTCAGTGGATTGCTGATTTGAGACTTCCAGATGGATATGCTTACAATTTGGGCAGATGTGTTAACAATGGTCATATTACTGAAATAAAAAGTCATGATTGTCATGTTATAATGGAAAGACTTATGCCGATTGGATTAATAGGTTTGTTGAATTCTATGATTTGGGATTTGATAACAGACATATCATATTTTTTTCGAGACATTTGTGAAGTGACAACAGACTATGATGCGCTACGAAAACTGGAAGAAGTTGTTGTTGTAATTATATGTAAACTGGAAAAAATCTTTTTGCCTTCTTTCTTTGACTCAATGGAACATTTGATATTACATTTTCCACATGAAGCTAAATATGGAGGTCTAGTACAGTTTCGATGGATGTAACCATTTGATAGATTCATGTAGAAATTAAAGAAAAAAGTACATAACAAAGAATAATTTGAAGGATCAATTTTTGAAGCTTATTTGAAAGGGTAAATTGCTTTTTTCTACTCTCACTATTTTGAATCTGAATATCCCTCAAAACAAAAATGCATGGGAAAGAATGAGGGAAATGTTAACGATGAAAAGGACAATCAATTACCAGTTTTTAATTAGCCAAATCTTGGCTTCGGTGGAGTTCAAGAACGATGGATTTCAGATGATGAACATCACATAGCTCATACATATGTTCTGCTCAACTGTGAAGAAATGATAGCATTTTTACTATAACTGCTTCTATCACTTATTTTATAATTTATATTATAGTATATAAACTTATTTTATATATAGGTTATACAATAATCATATCAAGAAACAACTTCCACAAATTACAGCAGCTGCTCTTGAAGAACACAGACAAAATAAATTTTCTCAATGGTTTCAAAATCTGGTAATATAAATTATTGATGGCTTAATAGCAATTCAGTTTACTATTTATTGTATTTATAATTGTTTTAAAAAAATTTAGGTGTCTCGACATACTGATAAAATTGATAAGCGACTGTGTATATTGAGAATCCCACCATCCAAAATGGTCAAATATTATAATGCATATGTGGTGAATGGTTTTTGATTTCATACACATTAATATGGGGAATCAAAAAAACAATGAATAGTGGAGTTTGTTTTAGAGGATCACATCATAGATAAACTGAAGTTGACTTTTATGGCATTCTGGATGAAATTATTGAGCTATGTTATCTTGGACAGAATTACATAACAATGTTTAAATGTTGGTGGTTAGATACTGAGAGAGGCTTGCGTGTTCATCCGACTCATGGAATCGTCGATATTAAATATAAAAGTCTTCTTGCAGTAAATGAAAAATTTTTACTAGCTCAACAGGTACATAAAATTTATTACGCAAAGTATTCTGTTATTTCAAGAGACCTGAGTGATTGGTGGAGCATAATAAAAATGGAATCAGGGGAAAATCAATATACTCAAACTAAATGTGGTTCTGCTGAAGTGGAAGGAATTGAAATTTTTCAAGATACTTATAAGGCCCCGGCCTTAAACCTTACTTAATATTGAATCAAATGAATAATTCACATTGAGGATCTTTCCAGGTTTAGAGTTTTAGAGAATTAGGACATAACTATTACATCTCAAAAGGTTACAAAGTAGAAACTTTTAATAAGTTTCCATAAAATAAAAACTCTTAAAAAGAAACATGTCCAGTTCCATGTTTTAGGTTTCAAGACTTTCCCTTGATCCCATCCTTGACCTTATTCCATGTTAAGTCCTGTGAAAAACATTTCAAAAACTTGGGATGAGCATAAAAAGCTCAGTAAGGGATACACAAAGAATGAAAACTGTTATTTTTTCAAAACAACAAGTAAACCATGTATACTTTATCAAAGTAAAACTTTTCAGCTTTTCGAAGTAGTAAAACCTCTTCACTGAATAAAAGTTCATTACTTACCCTTCTGTAACCAAAAGATTACCATAAAACCCATATAAAGATCACATAACATATAAAGGTAACTTGGAACATAAACATAGTTAAGTGGAATAATGATAAGGTCGACTTCCACACATATCACTTAATGGAATAGTCATTTGGCCAACTTCCATACATACTTAATGGAATAGTCATACGGCCGACTTCCATACCCAATGCATTGGAGGTTATAACGTAACCACTCATCCTGGTATTCACGACACCACCCGTCATATGGTTTATCATGTAACCACCCGTAAAATGTCCAAGTACCATCATTACACATAAAATATTGAAAATATAATCATTTCAATAACAAAATTTCATTTTCAATCAAAATAAGTAATTCCAAGATATTGAATTAATCAATCCATTTTCAAAAATCATTAAAAGAGATTTTTGAATCAAAGTGTCCCATACCACTTTGAAGCTTTTATTGGAATTATAATTTTTAAACATTAATGTCCATATAAATAAATACTGAAAACCATTTTGAAAAAACATGGACATTAAAGATAAAGATATAGAATAATAAATCTTTAAAACATTTAAAATGATATTTTTGTTAAAGATTTTTTAACAAAATGAGAGACTCTTGAATACAAATAATAGCGGAATAACATTTAATCCGAACTTTATAATATCAGGAGAATAAAGGTATTAATGATATAATATGTTAAAGGACATCATGCACACCATATAAGAGTGAATTGGTGCATGACAATAATGAAGTCTCAAAAGAAATGTAAAATGAGATGAAATCCATTATAAAGAAGGTATCCTTAAATTAAGGATAAATCAACCTCATAATTATGTGTGACAAATATAAATACACCCAATATAAGTGGATATTAAGTGTAAAATAATCAAAGGTTATTCTCACATATTCAAAGGATGACATATTCAATAACTACATGTTGAACCCAAAGAAATTGAAATTGGGCTAAGAAGTTCCCTTTGTAAAATTCGACAGCCTAACGACATCACATAAAATTTTACAAAAAGGGTTGATGATAGAGATAAAGGGGATCTCATCACTTGGACATAAAATTTACTTAAATAAGAATATAGAAGAAAATATCCCAACATAATAGTATGTGAATTAAAAGACATTACAAAAGAAGTCTTTTAAAAAAAGGAGGGTGGAAGGTTCCCTTATCGACATGGGTATCTTTCAAAACATACACCCCGTGAAAGAAGGACAATAAAACATTGATGTAAATACTCATAAATGAAAGTATATTATAGAATGAGTAAAATAATGGGCAGTACATACACCACTCAAAGGAAATTGTGGAAAATGTAGCATAAATCTCACGGGAATAAAAGTGAGATGAAAAATACCTTATGAAAACTCGGCAGCCTAACAACGCCACTTAAAACATCCACAAATGGATTGATGAGATAAAATAGGTTCTCTAATAACATTACAATAAAATTTAAAGCAATAGGAATATAAAATAACATCCCCCATCATAAAAAAGAGGAGCTTAAAAGAAGTAACATAAAGGAGAGTACTTAAAATGAAAGAGAGAGGTTAGATCTCTTACGAAAATTCGGCAGCCTAACGGCGCCACTCAAAACTTACAAAATGGATTGATGAGAGAGAATAGGTTCTCTCAACATATGAACATAAAAATTACAGTAATATTAATATAAAAGAACATCCCAATAACCATGAATATGAGCTTTAAAAGTAATGACATAAAAGAGCTTACTTAAAAAGAAAGAGAGGAGTAGGATCCCTTACCTCGGGTCCGACTTGACTCGATCGTTCTTTAATCTCCTTAATAATAAACGTGAGTTAATTTCTACTTTCTTAAGAACATTTTTCTTGTTAATTATTCCTTTTATATAAATTATTGACATGTTATAAACATTATGTAATCATTTAAGTTAATAATGTTTGTTTTGTCAACATTTGGTTCTTAAGTCAAAAGTGGACTTCTTGCAATTACATGTTGTTCGTGTGGTCAAAGGTTCTTTATATACAGAATGAAATTCCTGATTTGGAAATCATATATATAATATATATCCAGAATATACATGTATTTATAATATTACATAATCATTTAGAGGTAAGAAATGAAATGCACCGTTCATGGAGATGGTAAGCCGTACGTACGCATGAACGCTACTTTCATTTCGTTGTCATATTGATGGAATTAAAACTAAATGATAGGTATGTATATTTTAATTAAAGAATTATATTAATCATTTAGATGTATCATTAATCATATATAATAACTTTAAATCCATCCTTTATACGTCCCACATATGGCATTAACGAATCAAATCACTTTGAGGGGGCGGTAGTCCGCACTTCCTAAAATGAAATTATCGTGTTTACCCACAATGGAAACCATAAAGGTATACCACAAATGAAAAATAAATAAGCATAAGGAAAAAATAAACATAATATATATCATATATAAATAGATTGACATCTTAATGGCCTCCTTTGAAGGTGTTATATGAGTGTTGAACAATTATCGTTTCGTGAGGCAGAAATTCTCTATCCACAGAAACAGTATGTTCTTTAAACATTAGATGAAGGTGTGTGTAAGTGTAGCTCAAATACATTTTATAAAAACATCCTAGTATATTTAAGATACTGGATTTGTTACAAAATAAATTAATAAAAAGAGTTTAGGGGGTTGGAGAAGCAAAATAAAAAAAAAGAGAACAAGTGAAGACGTTACCTTAAAATAGGGTAACTCCCTTTGGTTTGAACCAAAACGGTTTCTTGAAGAGATTGATGCCTAAGTTAAGGCTTCTAGAATGGGGAGAGATATGTGGAGAGACAAAATTATCAGATCTTGGCCGAACCAAAGGTTTGAGAGGTGTGGGTAAGGTGGTAGAGGTTGGGGCCTTTTATAAGAGGAGAGGTGGGGCACTCTTGGAAAAGTATAAAATGTTACTTTATTTTCAAATGGTTTTCGGATTTTAATGGTGCCAAATTGATTTTTTTAGAGGATAAGGTGATAAGGGTTCTAAATCCACCCATCCAACAGGTTTTTTACATGTGTAGGTCCTAGATTTTGCATTATCTTTCCATTTTATTTAAATCGTTAAATAATGAGGTCATCGCTGCATCATAATGATGTCATAAATAATTTAATTTATTTAATGTCTAAAAATTATAAAAAAATACTATGATGTAGTAAATCTTTTTATATTTCCAATGACTATTTATAGTAAAACTTCTGACTTGTATAACCACATGTAAAAATTGTTTTAGTAAAACAAATCATGTTTCTGACATTTTTATTTTAACTTTAAATAAAAGGCATAAATGTCATTATCAAACCCAAGTGGCTCCATGGGGTACCAAAAATCGTCCCATGGGTTTTCTTGGTTGTCCATAACTCCTCCAATAGGGTTAGGACAAGTTTCAATATATTTTCATTTTATTATAATATCATTTTTACCTTAAATCGCACTAATTACCATTAATCGCGATTAATAAAACTTAAAAGGTACTTTTCATCAAAAATTATTTTCATCCCATTGAACCACATTTTACTTAAAAATTAAAATCATTTAAATTGGATTTTTTCAATTCAAATAACAGAAGTGGTAAAGTCCCATTTAAACGAAAAATCAAATTTTGTAACCACCACTTTGTGGTTTCACTATTCATCAAAAAATGATGTTTTTCTGAAAAATACCAAAAATTCACCCTAAGGTATAATTGATATTCCGAATTCAAAAATGATGTCTATTTTACCAAATTCATAATATAGAAGTTTCATTATATAATTTTATAATTAAATCTCGTTGTTGAAACAAATTGCGTGTTTTTATGAAACAATATCTTTCAAAAGATTGACACTCGTTTATGTCCAATCTTAAAGTGATATTAATTAAAATGAACACCATTGGATTAAATGGTAAAAATATATTATATTTACACTTTAAAACCAATTAAAAAGATAATCTAATCATATAAATAAATTAGATTAAAAAGAGGTTTTGAATTAAAATACAACATTTTTCACTATTCATTAAAAATTGAACTTTTTCGGAAAAATACAAAAAATTTACACAAAGTAAATTTTGATGTCCCGATTATAAAGAAGAATTTTATTTTGTCAAATATAACACATAAAATTGTCAAAAGTGGATTTAAAAGAGGTTCGCCATCAAAAGGCGGTTAATCGACCTTTTAAAGAATATTAGACTGTCTATGCTTAAAATTGGATTCATTCGCATGTTTAATCCTCTATCACTTATTATAAAGAGTAAAAATACTTGACAAACATATATAATCATTTTGTAGTTAGTTCTGTTCATTCCCGCCATTATAACGGCTAGGCATTAACTACCATTTAAAATAATATTATTTTATTATTAGAGTGCAACGTAAGATCCCCAAGAAACTCGTTGTTGCGTATTGGGTAGGCCATCAAGAATAGCATCCCCTTTAAAGTAATATTAATATTTTATTCACAAATATGGATAAATACAAAAAAATTCATATTCATTATTTACCTGGGGTGTTACATCATTCCCCCCTTTTTGGAATTGCGTCCTCGTAATTTTAAAATTGAGCTTGGAAACATCCTTGAATGTCCCACATCGGAACAAGAGTCGGTAAAAAAATCACTTTAAAATAAAGAAAGATAAGTACAGAGGTCACTCGAGTTAACCCATACTAGGATTCCAAGTATGAAAATATGGACATGGAGGAAAAAAACAAAGGGTCATGTTCTGATGGAGAGTGATAGTAAACATGTCTAGGAGAAAGTTAACCATAAGAAAATAACAAACTTGTGATGGGTTAAACGGTATTCGATTCCCCAGTAGGAAAAGTTAACATACAACATTTTTGTTTTAAGTTACTTGTCATTGAGGAATATATTTTTGAGCTTAACTAAATCATAATGTAACATACTTACTTGTCATGTAGACTTTCAACTTTTATTAGATTCCTTAATCAAACTCATATTTTCTCCAAAAGATGAGTATTTAAGAAGACTTGTTTGCATTAAGAGTACTTTAATCAACTTATAGAGAACCACATAATCCACAAAAAATAACTATATATTTCCCATGTCTTTAGACTTTAACCAAAACCAAAACTAAAAAGGTTAGTACAAGATCAGATAATCCAGAAAAGTATAACCCTTTATAAAAAGAAAATATATTCTTAATCTCCAAAATTTGTTGATAACATTCTTCAAAGTAAACTAAACTAAGATTGAAACCCAAATATTTGAAGGATTTAGTCACATAGTCTTCCAAGTTAAATCATAAAATTTATCTCCAAACAACATCAGTTGCTCCTAAAGTCTCATATTGAAAAGTAATTAACCTAATCACATATCCTCCATGATAAGTTAATCATTTTCATAAAAACCCAAAATCAACTTACTCTTAATTCATAAAGTCACCTAACTAAAAATAATAAGTCATACTAACCAGGGACTTCACGGAGTCCAGTGGTAGGCGATAAATGCTCATTGCACTTTGGTTGTGGGTTCGATTCCTGTAGCTTTGTCCGACGCGACGGGTTGTCACACGGTCTGCGTGTTGTCCTTTTTATAAAACTCCAAAAATAACCCTAACTTGTTTTAACCTTAATAGTTTCTTTATACCTCTCATTTTCATCCAAATTCTTTACGGTCTCAACATCTTAATTCTTAAAGTCTTATTTCACCACCATAAGATAAAATAAAACGATTCCCAAAAAGAATAACATCTTACCTTGATCATGGCGTCCACTCGGTTTCATCGTCATCTTGCTCACGTAGGTAGAAGTCCCATGCATTACAACAATGATTTAGAGATACTTTAAAATCATTTTCTTCCTCCATCCAAATACACCTTGTACAACATGGGTCATATGGGTGTTCACAGAAAAACAGTTTTGGAAAATAATCATGTATGACATATAATTCCAAAACATCTGATAAAACATGATTTCTAAAAAATAGTCGGACAGAATTTGAGTTGAAACTTTCTATTATTGGTCCTTTTAAAATACCAAAAGTATGTGCTGAGAGACTATATTTTAAAATTAAATATAAATAGGTTGCGTAAGGGTCTCCTACTTCAGCACCATCTTTAAAATCATAATATGATTCAAATTCTTGTGATAAGGTAAAATATTTGAAAATACCCTGATAATATTTACCTTTCTTGAAAATATGAGAATATTGTGAAAATAGTATTTTTCTAAAAACAACCCATGATCCATGATGATAACGAGGTATAGTGGAGGTGTTTGATATCTCAATCAAATGCTTGCAAGTGATTTGTATGCTAGAAAAAGTTTCACAATCATCCGAACATGACATTGCAATAATTATAACAAGCATGTCATCAGGAAGAGATAGGAATTTCGTTTGAGATCCTTCTCCTTCCATTCGTAACCAACTTTACTTGACCTGAAAAAAAAGTTATAAAACAAGGATTTAACTAAAATAATAGATATAGGGTCTAATATTCTGTCTAAAAAAATTCATAATCCCTAAAGTTGTCTAAACCGACATTTGATTCCAACTATAAGGCCCCGACCTTAAACCTTACTTAATATTGAATTAAATGAATAATTCACATTGAGGATGTTTTCAGGTTTAGAGTTTTAGATAATTAGGACATATATATTACATCTCAAAAGATTACAAAGTAGAAACTTTTACTAAGTTTCCATAAAATAAAAACTCTTAAAAAGAAACATGTCCAGTTCCATGTTTTAGGTTGCATGACTTTCCCTTGATCCCATCCTTGACCCTATTCCATGTTAAGTCCTGTGAAAAACATTTCAAAAACATGGGATGAGCATAAAAAGCTCAGTAAGGGATACACAAAGAATGAGAACTGTTAGTTTTTCAAAACAACAAGTAAACCGGGTATACTTTATCAAAGTAATACTTTTAACCTTTTCGAAGTAGTAAAAAATCTTCACTGAATAAAAGTTCATTACTTACCCTTCTGTAACCAAAAGATTAGCATAAAACCCATATAAAGATCACATAACATATAAAGGTAACGTGGGACATAAACATACTTTAGTGGAATAACCATAAGATCGACTTCCACACATATAACTTAATTGAATAGCCATTCGGCCAACTTCCATACATACTTAATGGAATAGCCATACGGCTGACTTCCATACCCAATGCATTGGAGGTTATAACGTAACCACCCGTCATGGTATTCACGGCACCACCCGTCATATGGTTTATCACGTAACCACCCATAAAATATCCAAGTACCATCATTACACATAAAATATTGAAAATATAAACATTTCAATAACAACATTTCATTTTCAATCAAAATAAGTAATTCCAAGATATTGAATTAATCAATCCATTTTAAAAAATCATTAAAAGAGATTTTTGAATCAAAGTATCCCATACTACATTGAATATTTTATTGGAATTATAATTTTAAAATGTTAATGTCCATATAAATAAATACTGAAAACCATTTTGAAAAAACATGGACATTAAAGATAAATATTTATAATAATAAATCTTTAAAACATTTAAAATGATATTTTTGTTAAAGAGTTTTTAACAAAATGAGAGACTCTTGAATACAAATAATAGCGAAAGAACATTTAATCTGAACTTTATAATATCATGAAAATAAAGGGATTCATGATATAATATGTCAAAGGACAACATGCACACCATATAAGAGTTAATTGGTGCATGACAATAATGAAGTCTCAAAAGAAATGTAAAATGAGATGAAATCCATTATAAAGAAGGTATCCTTAAATTAAGGATAAATCAACCTCATAATTATGTGTGACCAATATAAATACACCCAATATAAGTGGATATTAAGTTTAAAACAATCAAAGGTTATTCTCACATATTCAAAGGATGAAATATTCAATAACTACATGTTGAACCCAAAGAAATTGAAATTGGGTTAAGAAGTTCCCTTGGTAATATTCGACAGCCTAACGGCGTCACATAAAATTTTACAAAAAGGGTTGATGAGAGAGACAAATGGGATCTCATCACTTGGAAATAAAATTTACATAAATAAGGATATAGAAGAACATATCCCAACAGAATAGTATGTGAATTAAAAGACATAACAAAAGAATTCTTTTTAAAAAAAGGAGGGTAAAAGGTTCCCTTACCGACATGGGTATCTTTCGAAACATACACCCCGTGAAAAAGGAAAATAAAACATTGATGTAAATACTCATAAATGAAATTATATTAAACAGTGAGTAAAATAATGGGTAGTACATAAACCACTCAAAGGAAATTGTGGCAAATGTAGCATAAATCTCACGGGAATAAAAGTGAGATGAAAAATCCCTTACGAAAACTCGGCAGCTTAACGACGCCACTTAAAACATCAAAAAATGGATTGATGAGATCAAATAGGTTCTATCATCATATTAAAATAAAATTTAAATCAAGAGGAATATAAAATAACATCCCCCATCATAACAAATAGGAGCTTAAAATAAGTAACATAAAGGAGAGTACTTAAAATGAAAGAGAGAGGTTAGATCTCTTATGAAAATTCGGCAGCCTAACGGCGCCACTCAAAACTTCCAAAATGGATTGATGAGAGAGAATAGGGTCTCTCATAATATGAACACAAAAATTACAGTAATATTAATATAAAAGAACATCCCAATAACAAGAAACATGAGCTTTAAAAGGAATGACATAAAAGTGCATACTTAAAAAGAAAGAGAGGAGTAGGATCCCTTACCTCAGGTCCGACTTGACTCGATCGTTCTTTAATCTCCTGAATAATAAACTTGAGTTAATTTCTACTTGATTAAGAACCTTTTCCATGTTAATTATTCCTTTT
This sequence comes from Viscum album, assembly GCA_963277665.1. Classification (NCBI taxonomy): domain Eukaryota; kingdom Viridiplantae; phylum Streptophyta; class Magnoliopsida; order Santalales; family Viscaceae; genus Viscum; species Viscum album. Next base: position 2,107,195,633 of record OY728152.1, read on the forward strand.
ATATCAATTATTGACATGTTATAAACATTATGTAATCATTTAAGTTAATAATGTTTGTTTTGTCAATATTTGGTTCTTAAGTCAAAAGTGGACTTCTTGCAATTACATGTTGTTCTTGTGGTCAAAGATTCTTTATATGCATAATGAAATTCCTGATTTGGATATCATATATATCATATATATCCATCATATACATGTATTTATAATATTACATAATCATTTTGAGGTAAGAAATGAAATGCACCGTTCATGGAGACGGTAAGTCGTGCGTATGCACGAACACTACTTTCATTTCGTTGTCATATTAATGGAATTAAAACTAAATGAGAGGTATGTATATTTTAATTACATAATTATATTCGTCATTTATATGTATCATTAATCATATATAATAACTTTAAATCCATCCTTTATACGTCCCACATATGGCATTAAAGAATCAAATCACTTTGAGGGGGCGGTAGTCCGCACTTCCTAAAATGAAATTATCGTGTTTAACCACAATGGAAACCATAAAGGTATACCACAAATGAAAAATACAAAAGCATAAGGAAAACATAAACATAATATATATCGTATATAAATATAGTGACATATTAATGGCCACCATTGAAGGTGTTATATGATTGTTGAACAATCATCGTTTCGTGAGGCAGAAATTCGCCATCCACAGAAACAATATGTTCTTTAACCATTATATGAAGGTGTGTGTAAGTGTATCTCGAATAATTATTATAAAAACATCCTAGTATATTGAAGATACTGGATTTGTTACAAAATAAATGAATAAAAAGAGTTTAGGGGGTTGGAGAAGCAAAATAAAACAAAAGAGCACAAGTGAAGACGTTACCTTAAAATAGGGTAACTCCCTTTGGTTTGAACAAAAAGGGTTTCTTGAAGAGATTCCTTCCTATGTTAAGGCTTCTAGGATTAGGATAGAGATGTGGAGAGACAAAATGATCAGATCTTGGCCGAACCAATGGTTTGAGAGGTGTGGGTAAGGTGGTAGAGGTGGGGGCCTTTTATAAGAGGAGAGGAGGGGCACTCTTGGAAAAGTATAAAATGTTACTTTATTTTCAAATGGTTTTCAGATTTTAATTGTCCCACATTGATGTGTTTCGAGGATAAGGTGATAATGGTTCGAAATCCACACATCCAATAGGTTCCTGACATGTGTAGGTCCTAGATATTTCATTATCTTTCCATTTTATTTAAATCGTTAAATAATGAGGTCATCGCTGCATCATCATGATGTCATAAATAATTTAATTTATTTAATGTATAAAAATTATAAAAAAAAATACTATGATGTAGGAAATCTTTTTAGCTTCCCAATTACTATTTATAGTTAAAATTCTGACTTGTATAACCACATGTAAAAATTGTTTTAGTAAAACAAATCATGTTTGTGACATTTTTATTTTAACTTTAAATAAAAGGCATAAATGTCATTATCAAACCCAAGTGGCTCCATGGGGTACCAAAAATCGTCCCATGGGTTGTCTTGGTTGGCCATAACTCATATAATAGGGTTAGGACAAGTGTCAATATATTTTTATTTTATTATAATATCATTTTTACCTTAAATCACACTAATTACCTTTAATCGCGATTAATAAAACTTAAAAGTTACTTTTCATCAAAAATTATTTTCATCCCATTGAACCACATTTTACTTAACAATTAAAATCATTAAAATTTGATTTTTTAAATTCAAATCACAAAAGTGGTAAAGTCCCATTTAAACGAAAAATCAAATTTTGTAACCACCACTTTGTGGTTTCACTATTCATCAAAAATTGATGTTTTTCAGAAAAAATACCAAAAATTCACCCTAAGTTATATTTGATATTCTGAATTAAAAAATGATGTCTATTTTATCAAATTCATAATATAAAATTTTGATTAATTAATTTTATAATTAAATCCCATTGTTAAAACAAATAGCGTGTTTTTATGAAATAATATCTTTCAAAAGATTGACACTTGTTTATATCCAATCTTAAAGTGATATTAATTAAAATGACCACCATTGGATTAAATGGTAAAAATATATTCTATTTACAATTTAAAACCAATTAAAAAGATAATCTAATCATATAAATAAATTATATTAAAAAGAAGTTTTGAATTAAAATACAACATTTTTCACTATTCATTAAAAATTGAACTTTTTTGGAAAAATACCAAAAATTTACACAAAGTAAATTTTGATGTCCCGATTATAAAGAATAATTTTATTTTGTCAAATATAACACATAAAATTGTCAAAAATTGGATTTAAAAGAGGTTCTCCATCAAAATGAGGTTAATCGACCTTTTAAAGAATATTAGACTGTCTACACTTAAAATTGGATTCATTCGCATTTTTAATCCTCTATCATTTATTGTAAGGAGTAAAAATACTTGAAAAACATATATAATCATTTTGTAGTTTGTTCTGTTGATTCCCGTCATTACAACGGCTAGGCATTAACTACCATTTTAAATAATATTATTTTGTTATTAGAGTGCAACATAAGATTCCAAAGAAAATCGTTGTTGCGTATTGGGTACGCCAACGAGCATAGCATCCCCTTTAATGTAATATTAATATTTTATTCACAAATATGGATAAATAAATAAAATGTCATATTCTTTATTTACCTGGGGTGTTACAAGACTACACAAAATCCATCTTTTTCACAAAGAAATGTGAATATCGATGATGAAACCCCACAATTAAGGGTCGATAGTGATGAAGATGTTAATGATATTACAAATAAATTTGAAATGACAAGGGATGGTGAAAGTGAAACTCATATGGATATTTATGATTCCGAGGAGGAATATAGAGACATTGATATCGTCAGATATGAAGATTATGATGAAGGTGAACATTGAAACAGTTAAATGCGAGTTATGATCATAACTAATATATATCTATATATGATAGTTATTTTCAACTATCTGTTAACAACAATAATTTTGTGTTTTAGATGGATCCTCTTCTATTTCATGAGTTTTAGGAGGTTGATGTACCTTTGGATGAGGGGGATGTGGGAGCATCTGACCCTCATCCTTCAGGCGGTTTAGGAGGTATGCGGAGGGGGCGCGGTCTTGCACGACTGATGATTCCTGACCCTATCCCCCGAGCGACATCCACTTATTGGCTTTGATCCACGCACACAGAGGTATGATAACCTGTATATTTTAGTTAGCTTGTTCATTAATTTATTTATATATATACTAATTGTTTGATTATTTATTCTTTTTTCACAGTTTTGCGCATGTAGCTATTGGACAGGGGAGCGCTATCTAGTGCAATTATTTTTCTCATCCATGAATCACATGGGAACAGATTCCCGTTGATGTACAGCTCTCCATGTATAATCATTGGCTGGTACGTAAATAAATAATATTTATTTTGAAATTTATTTTATTAATAACTTGAAATTAGAATTTATTTTTAGAGTGTATGGTATCCCATAAAGGATAGCCGGCGTGACGCTATCCATGCAGCATGGGAGGTGGCTATGTGTGAGCGTTTGAATCAGTTTTTGCACAATTTGAGAAAGATGGCCATTAATAAAGTAGAAGCGACAGTATTTGATGAGTCGTGTAGAGCCCACTGACCAGAGTACATTTTATCTCAGGTTTGGGATGGATTATGTCCACACTGTTTGGGTGGTGGATTTTACAGGGGGTCTTCATTGGGACGGTAGAACCGGGGGATACAGGAGGTGACACATCGAGCTGGTAGTCATACATTCAGTATGCATCGAGAGCATCTGGTTTGTATATTTTTTTAAAAAACTATATAACTTTAAATATAAACATTTTATTTTATATTTCTGTAGGCATTCGAGCATCCCGATATTACGGAGTTAGATGTTTATCAGAGGATGTATAGTGATCCAGCCATTGGAGAGATTAGAGGTGATCGCTAGCGTCATATTATGGTTAGTATTATTTTTTCAGTTTGACAATTAACTGCATATAATATTTTTACAATTTTAATTTCAAATTAGAATTTAATGAGTCATATGAGGCTGCGACCCCTCAGACAGAGGCTGAGGGTCAGGACGAAGCGACTGATCAGACCAGTGCACACCATTTCGACGAGGCGGCATGGATGAAAGTGACTCAGTATGGCTTTGAGAAGGGCCGAGTAGTTGGTATCATCTCTCATGTAACTCTTTGTACTTATTATGGTACTGCTGCGATGTCGGCGTCTAACTAAAAAGGAGATCGTAGAGAGGCATCATCTTCTACCTCACAGTATCAGGAAAAGTAACGAGCTCATAATGACAGTATAGAGTGTTTGCAGAAGCAGTAAGAAGAAATGCGTCAGCAGCAGCAACAGCAGAAGTAGCAGCATGAGGAGGAGATGCGTCGATGGAAAAATAGCAGCATCAGGAGCAGATGGAGTACAAGCGTTGTCTAACTTGTAGTTTGGGGATGGATTTTCCTCCACTATCTTCTTCAGCTCCTCCACCTCCTCCAAAAGATGACCCCCAGTGAATTTTGTATGTTAAAAACTTCTGAATTTAACATTTGTTGTAATATAAACTATTTACAATTTCTGTCTTTTATATTGGTGTGAATATTATATCATTTAATTTTCAATATTTGATGATTTTTTTTGGGAATATTGAGAATTTTAATAAATTTAATAATTATTATTATTTAATTATTTTAATAATATTAAAAATATTATTTCATTAATCATAATTTTATTAAATATATTTTTTTAGTATTATATTTTTTAATTTTTTTTATTTTAGTCGTAATAATAATAATAGTAATAATTTATGTTTTTTTTAATATTATTTTGTGAATATTGAGAATTTTAATATATTTTTATTTTAATTATTTTAATAATATTAAAATTAATTTTTCAATAATCATAATATTATTAAATTTATTTATTTATTTTTTATTATTATTTGCAACGGGATTTGTTTCGACGGGTTCCCATCACAAATAGTCTAAATAATTTTTTTAAAAGAATTATTTGCGACGGAATTAGGGACCCATTGGAAAAAGTATTTGCGACGTGACCATCGCAAAAAGTATTTGCGGTGGGACCAGCGCAAATAGTCTAAATATTTTTTTTATAAAAATATTTGCGACGGAACTACGTGACCGTCGTAAATAATTGTTGCGACGGGCCCGTCAAAAAAATTTTATATATATATAAAGTCTATAATCAGAGACTTATTTGTGGCGGGGAAGTAGACCATCGCAAAAAAAATTATTTGCGATGGGCCCGTCGCAAATAATATTTTTTGCAACGCTGTTTTCTGCCATGAGCTATTTGCGACGGGACCCTGTCGCAAAAACTTATTTGTGACGGGATCCCATCGCAAATATCTAGAATTCTAGTTGTGTTTTTTCATTGATATTAACCATTATATTAATTTATGAAAAGAATAAAGAAAATGTTACACTTTTGACTTTAATAACTCTAATATATTTTTATAAGGAAAAAAGGTTATGTTTAGTTTTAAATGTTAATTTGAAATATGATATTTTTTTATCCTGTTAAAATATTTTAATTTTTTTTTATTGTATAATTATATTAAATTCTTACTCAACGCCAAAAAAATATTTATTCAATTAATAGAAAAAAAATGATTTTAAAAGTGATGCAATTTAGATAAATTGTTCTGTTCTATGGATTTTATAGATGAATATATCATATTATGAACATTTTGAATGATTATAAGTGTCCCATTGAGATTTTAGATAAATTTATCTTTAAACGATTTGATTTCTTTAATGTCTTGTATTACATGCAACGATGACTTTAGATGAACCGTGAAACAAAATTAAAATATTATGTTCTTTTTATCACCTGACAACTCGATTAGTGGGTATGAATAATAAAGAGTAAATTATATAAAATATAGACTCTAAACATTTATAAAACTAATTAATTATCTATCTTATTATTATAATTAAAAAATTATTTGAAATGTAAAGTGATCTTTTTTTGGAAAAAAAAATTTTATGTGCATACTGTATTTTGATATTTATAAATTAAATTATATTTTGATATTTATAAATTAAATTAATCCCTAATTGTGGAAAATTTTTATTATATTTATATATTATTTAATTTATCAAATGTTTTAAACTTTCATAAATTTTTTTTCTAGGCATAGAAAGAAACTAAATCATGCTTTATTCTTAAAAATGTATTTTCCTAAAAAACATATTTTCATATTTTACACATTTAATTAAAAGTTAATTTCTTAAATTTATAGTTTTTGAGTTAGATAAATTTAAATATATATTTATATTCATGAATTTAAAATTTTATATGTAGGCTCCTTTTATTTTTTGTCAGCATGAATAGTAACACTGGTAAAATTTATCACCTTGGTAAAGGGTAAATCTAGTTCAGATGGGTTAAAAACAAGTGATAAGGCCATATTTTCTAAAAATAATTATAATTGTTTGAATTTAATTCAATGCCTATAAAATTAGTCCTGAAATTTAGTTTTTTATTTGACACAATTCTATAAAAATGACTTATATATTATTTAAATCAATTAAATTTACAAAATGTCACTCTCTTAGTTTTTTAAATCCTTTACGTGTTCAAATTGGGAAAAACAAGTTATGATGAATATTAATATTTATTATTTCAATAATGAAATCATATTCATGGGGGTAATTTGTATTTTGTTTTTACATATTATATAATTAATTTAATTTCTGACACGACACCAAAAGATTATTTATTCAATTAAAGGAAAAATAAAAAAAAATGATTTTTGACAATATTAAAAGTTATATAATTTGATTAAATTATTGTTAAAAAAATTTTAAGTGAAATTTACATATTATAGTTGTATTAAAATATTATATTATATCAAAAAACATTATATCTATGTCTTTTAAGTCAGATAAAATGAATAGTGGAAAATTGAAAATAAAGATATTTTATCAAAATTTTATTTTATTAAATTAATTACAAATCATTAAAAATATTAAAAAAATAAAATTTGGATATTATACAGTCAAAAATTTCATATTTTGGATATTTATGGTCCAAATATCATCATATTTGTAAAAATTACATCCCTTATTATTGACAAGGTTTTTTCTATAGTTACAATTAAAATTGGTTAACAAAGGGTTAATCAAAACAATAAGGATTAAAATAATACCATAACATGTCGAGATTATTTTGGTAAATGGGACATAAACACTAAACTAACTTATATTCAAATACCTATACATTTGCAGTAATTTGTTTTGAGAATCAATTTATTATAATTTAATCATTTGAGTAATTCCAAAAGTGTCTCTCTCTTCAATTATAAGAGGGTATATCCTCCCTCACATATTTACACCACTTTGAGTATTATATCTCAAAAAACACTACCAATTTTTCTTAAAAACCTAAAAATAAAAATTCTAGAGGTTCTTCTCTTTCCAAAAGAGCAACCATAAATCCCTTTAGAGGAGATCTAAGGAGTGGTTTCAAAGAAGAGGTAATTACCTTAACAGATCACTTTTTTTCAAATATTTTATACCTTATCTAAATATATGGTAGTTATAATAAAATAATAACTTAAATATCTTAAATATTCAAAAAATTTATTATCATTATTAAAACAATATTATACACTGTCTTTTCTTTAAAATGATTAGTGAATGTATCGTTCATGCATACGTACGGATTAACGTCTCCACATAGAGATACAATTTGTGTTTAATCACCATATTTTATGGATGGGTATCTTGATGGGTTTAATAATTAAAAATTATATTTATGGTACAAATATACTTCTTTAATTTTAATATAATTTATAACTTCTTAACATATAATCCTCTTGAAAATGATATCATCATTAATGCGTACATGTGGACTACCACCTCCATGAAGCAATGTCATTTGTTATTCATTTATATTTCACTTAGATTGTTAGGAGGATGAATTTTATCAATATATATTATATATATGATATAATAAAAATCCTAAAATTTTAATTAATATTTACATTTCTTTCATTTCATTCGTCGAAAAATGAAAATAGTGTTCATGTCTACGTAACGACCTAACGTCTCTACGACCTATTTAATTAATTTTTATATCCCAAATTTGTATGGATAAATCTAAATATTTATATAATTTATGTATAAGATATTTAAATAAATAATTAATATTATTTATATTATTTAACTGTGACAAATGTACAATTACATGATCTACTAAACTGAAATACTCGTGATAAGCGAAACAGTTATCATTGGGGAATGACATTTTTAATAAGGAATTATCGATAAAAGTGGGTGTTGAAATGTTATAAATGGATCATATATGATATTCTAAGTATAAAAATGAATATGGTGTAGAATTATAATACATCTTAATTCATTATATAGGTGTTTAGAGTTCTTTTTAAGAGAGACAAACTGAAGGATGTTTTAAAAAACTTTTTCTCTCATATCTAAGATTTATAGAAATACCTTAAATAGTGTTTTTACTATTCTCCCATTATTTTTGAAAGTAAATTTTACCCATGTTTTAAATTTTCAAAGACTTTTTGAAAAAAAAAATTCTTCATTTTCCAAATGATGTACGTTTTTAATTTTTTGAAAAAAGTATGTAATGAATGTTTTTAACTTATATGGCATGAACAACTTATCACTTATCATGAATAATTTTTTATTTGATTATTTCCTTCAATGTTTAAATCTTCCTTCCAAAGAAAATTTTTCCCTTTATATTTGAGTAGTTTTTTTAAGTGTCTTCAAAATGGAATGTTTATTTTCCTTAAGAATATTTTAATGATATTTTAATGGTATTATTGTTCATCAATGAATATAATCCTTATTTTAAACTTTTATATATAGGGGAAATTATCCTAGGATACCATCCTTATTTATTATTTATATGGTTTATGAATATAATGACACAATTTAAATGAAACTCATTTCTTTAACACAGGATATGTTTTGATGAATTGATGAAATGCATATGGAACCCGTTATTTTTTAATGGGTAATGTTGATGATAAAATGTTTATGAAACCCATTTCTTTTCATTATTTCTGATATAATTTATTTTTTTGTTCGTTTGGAACACATATTTTTTATTTTGAATATTCTATTGTTCAAACCTATATCTCTCCCCAATGATTTGGGTAAATATCGATATCGTATGATATAAGGAGAACTATAATTTGAAGTGAACCTAGACCAGTGAGGGACTTTATCCACTATTATAGTATAGGGAGTGAACCATAACTAATAAAATGGTAATGTCATCCTATCAAAATTAATTTTCTGATATAATTAATTTTATATGCTTATGTGTATGCCATAATTCCATGTCGGATGGTAATGTAATCCTATCATAGCTCAGGTTCTTCGATTCCTTCATGATACATGTTTTATAAACATCCAAGACCTATTCCATGAATGAATATTATAATTTATGTTGTTCAAGTTATTATTTTAAATTGATTTAAATATGTTATCACTTTTAATTATTTTGATAAATTACTCTTTATTTACATTTTATAAAATTAACAAATATTCTAAAATTAAATTAATTTTATTTAAATCAATCCATTGATTATAATTCTTAAAATTGTTTTTTAATTTCTTTTTAAATGTTATTTGTTGTAATTAATGTTTTAATGGTAGTTTCATTATATTGTTAATTTATTTTTGTTTAATTAAAAAACATGTGTCATCCCATAAACCACATAAGGGATCAGTTAGGGTTTACTCGGTGGGAAGTCCAGTAATAGAAAGACTAAGAAGGAGGTTTTGATTCTATGTTCCTAGTGCATATCTATGGTGTCAGGGTACTTCATATAAGTCCCCATAGTGTGTGCCTACCAGATATTTGGTAGTGCTAGCATCGCCTTCATGGGTCGCGACCCCCATGTGTGTGCATTTGTTTTTTATTCTAAACTGAGGATGAGTACAAGATGATTTTTCTACCGGTCATCCACTATATTTTCTTTTGATGAAGGTTCAAACTTAAAAATATTAGTTAAAATAAACACTATCTAATTTGTCCTTATTTAATCCATGAAATTAGTTCTTTTTATTTTTAAATCTCATGTGATCACTTTTAAACCCCTGTGTGATTTTTTAATCCTCAATCTGTCATTATCCATATCATATATCGACCATCGTCTTCCACAAGTTCAATGAAGGCTATAAACCTGTGCTTCTCTTTATTTCTAGTACAGTTGTAATTTTATTTATTATTTTCTCCTCATCAACTCATACAAATGGTTCATTATTTTTCATTAATTCTAATGTTTTTCTTGGTCTCAGCATATTATTTTGCGTTTTTAAACAGTAAGTATTTCTTATTCTTCCTTGGATGTGTTATTCCATTTATCATATGTTTATTCTCCTTATTGGTTGGTCATTGAATCACCATTGGAAAATACTAATGGTGGATGAGTCGACTCGCTATCAGAAATACCAATGGTGGGTAAGTCGACTCACAGTTGGAAATTAAAAATGATGAGTGATATTACCCACCATCATAACTCATATGTGGGTCAGTGACCAACCACCAGACTTCATCTATAGGTGATTTTACCCACAATTAGACATTAACACGATGTTAAATTTTTACCCACTGGTTGCTTCTCCACACTATACAATCCCTTGTCCAAAATTTCTTCAAAATCCAATAGAAGCTCTTTATTCTTGATGTTAAGTGTAGTATCTTTTATCTTTCAGTTTTATCCTTATCAGAATATTATATCATATGATATTAATTCTTCGATTTATGGTTTTTATTTCTTGTGATGGAAATTGGTTATTCAATATGAAATAGAATCTCCATCTTTATTTGATCAGATATAGTATCTAATTTTCACATGTTGCTTCTTTTTGGTTCTTCATCATTTCTTAAGAAAAGAGGATTTATAGAATCCTTTTATTTTTATTTTTATCATTTTATTTATATATGAATTTTTTTATCTAATTTTTCAATTGTTTATCATCTACTGATTATTTCTATTTCTTAACATTGATTTTCAATGAGCCACCATTGGAATAGAATATTAGTTCATGAGTCAGTACTGGTATTTATAATGACGACTCATGAGTCACCGTTGGACATCCATTGGTGGGAAATTTTTTAATTTCATAAAATAAATCCCTTGACTACTTACTTACATGGAAAAAACCTAGTTTTGATTAATATCATTTTATTTGTTTCTTAAAATTATATGTAAAGTTAATTATCATTTTATCTACCATTGGAACCCAATGGTAGGTCATAATCCATTACTCTCTTATTTCAGTAGTTGGTCATGAGTCACCACCATCAAATTTAAGACACTGTTAGTTAAAATTTTATGGTTTAACTTTTTTTATATCAATTAATGTTTATTAAATAAAATATTTGTATCATTATTTTATTACTTTATATTGAAAATAAATTTAAAGATCATGGAAAATTAATTGTAACATTATTTAATGAAATTTTATTCAAGAAGTTTTTAGAACATTTGATGCTCAATTTTGATTATATTTTTGTTTCATGTTTAATATAAAGGATTATATTTTTATTTCAGTTATTTTATAATTATAAATGAGTTTAATTTTTTTAATTAAAATATTATTTTTTTTATTTTAATTTTCCTTGAAGAAATATAAATCCCAATTGTAATTTTATTTTATTCATTGATGTATTAACCAACTAGAGGTAATAGTCATTATATTTCTACTATTATACACTAAAAAATGTCATGCACATAATGTAACATGGAAATGATAATAAAGGACACTTTTTTTAATGATATGTTAGATTTATTCAAGATATGAAACATATAATATTGAAAAACATTTAATATAATCAGTTGTAATACATCTTCAACATTCCTACTACTCTCAATATTGTTCATGATATTATGTGACTTCTACATTCTTATTATGATCACTAAAGGACTCCATCATCAACATTTTTTCTTTCTTTTAATCAATGATCTTCGAGATTAATCTTCATTTTCATTTTGATCATATACTTTATTTATGGTTTCTATTATATTTTTGGAATATTATTTCTTAATTTTTATAATTTCTTTGTGTCTAGTTTATGATTTTACATTAAAAATAATTCTTATTATTTGGTTATCCCACCTCTTAAAAGTATTTTATGGTATTTACTTTCTATAATAAATCAGTTAAGCAGGCCATTTTTTCTTCCTATATCAGATTCTAGGTTGTGCCTTTAGGTGTTTTAAATGTTATGGTATGTAATAAGGTTATCAAACCTTTAAAATTTAGTTTATTAGTGGGTACCAATCTCCTCAATGAGTATAGAAGATTGATAAGTAGACTAGGATCATTATGATCTGAACCACTATAAATCTTGTGTTCTTTCTCTTTTATTTCCACTAAAACCAAACTTAATAATAATTCAGTCACTATTGTTTAATATTTCATAAACTCTAATTATTTTTGTATTTAGATTTTGCAATGGAATATTCACAACCTCATTGGTTATATTTTCCATCAATTAGGATCTAAAAATTTGTATGAGATAATTGTTCTCTGATTGGTTAGTATTTATGTTCAATATTTTTAACTTTGTGAAAATATGATATCCTAGACTTAACAGTAAAAGGTATAAAAGAACGGTTTTGTATTTTAAGAGGATATATATAAATTCAAATGATTGATGGATTCCATAGAAACCCCAATTCATTGATGGGAGTGACTATCGAATCTTGTAATAAAAAATGGAATCTACTAAAAACAACTAAGTGTGGATCACTGGAAAATTATAGAAAATCCATATGAGCTACCTAAAACTGATATGAAGACACCAGTAGGGAATGGCATGGTAAAATATGATTTGAATTATAAAGCTAAGAATATTTTATACTATGATATAAATATAACTGTCTATAGACATATTTCTTCTTGTATGACAACCCATGACATATGAAGGATACCACCAGAGACTCATTATGGTACTGACAAGATGAAGAGAACCAAGCATGGAAAGCTCTGAGAAAAATACTAAGACATCAAGATGGGATTTGAAGAATTTGTAAATCAGATCTTTCATTGATTTGCCAATATTACCAATGGTAAGAGTTACCTTTAAGAAGACTTAGACAAAACTACTCAAGTGGAAGGAGTGTCGAGAGCCCTTCCAAAAATATGGCATGTAAAGAAGGTTTCCATCGATGAGAGTAAGAATTTCAAGGAGTATACATTAAAGGAACTTATAGGATCTCTACTACAATATGAGTTAGAGCTGAATAATATTTATAATGAGGAGTATAATAAAATAAAAGGTATTTAATTTAAACAAATTGTTATTGACACCTCTAACTCCTCTAAATATATGTTTTAGAAAAGTGAAAAAGAGATGTCCCGCATCCATAAGAGGTTTTAAAAGTTCATGAAAAAAAGGTGGAAAGAGGTAATTCAAGAGGAAGCTTGGAAAGGACTATAAAAAAGGTAATGATACAAAAAAATTATATTCCATAAAAGAATTGTTATGAGAGTTGAAATAAAGGTAAGATATGGATTTATTTCCCAAAAATCTAGCATCCAAACAAATACAAAGATAAAAAAATAAAGGGAAAAAACATTTTTTTAGGTTGGGACTACTCCGATTTTTTTGACTGAAGTGATTTTTCTACATGTAAATAGGATATAGAAAATTTCACAATGATGTGTATTAAATTTGAGGTAAATTCTTCTCTATTTAATCAATTAATTAATACTTCAAATGTTGATCACAATTCTTTATCTAGAAATGAAACTAAAATTATTTTTACCTCATGTTCTAACTCTAATTTTGAAAATTAAAAGTTAACCAATTTATTAAATAAAATGAAGAATTAAAGAATGATGAAGCCATAATAATTGAGAAATATGATGAATTGAAATTTATTATTAATAATTTTATTAAAGATAATGAAAAATTTAAAAGGTTATGTAAAAATGTGAATGTATTTATTTCCCAAAATGATAAATCTAAACAGGATCATAATTTTGAACCACTAAAATTAAAAGATTAAAATGAAAGGATTTAAAACATTATATAAATTTGTGAAATTGATCAAGACTGAATAATTAAATTAGTTTTTTATAACAAAAATAATTGAAAAAAATAATGTATGAAATTAAATCAAAAATATAAAAAATTAAGAAACTATTTTACTAGATTAAAATATAATATCTTTATAGATTTAGAAACTATTTGAAATATGAATGTGGTTTTTACAATATAATTTGTTAATATTAAAGAGTAATTATGTAATTATTTAAAATGAAATCAAAAATCTGATAATATTATATCACTAATGATATTAAACTCCATTAAGAAACGTTTTGGATATAATAGTTTCAATTTAATTTTAAATAATGTGTACTTTATCAAAATCTAAAAAAGAATCATTTCAAGTGTAACATGTTTTAAATTTAGAATAAAAGAGCATTAATCCAGTGATTTTTCACCAATATTTACACAATATTTTGGGAATTCTAGATCTTTTATTACTATTGATTTAATTTCTAAACATCCCACTAAAAAATTATTTAAATCTATTTTCATCAGAATGTTTTATACTACTATCTAGTTAGACTAAAGTTGTCTGGGACACCAAAACAATATTCATTGTTGATTAATTTTTAGGAAATTTTCATTAGAAGTATAAATGACTCACGACATATAGATAGTGGATATTCTAAGCACATGAAAGGTAAAATTTTGATGTTTTTATCATTTAACTCATGTGATGGTGGACTTGCTACATTTGGAGGCAACTCTAAAGGTCATATTAAAGTAATTGGAGAAGTTCCTTTCTTCTAAAATAGTTATAATTTAAAAATTATTATATTTAAATGGTTTAATATATAATATTACATTAATATCATATTTTTTGATGATGTATTAAATATTTTATTTGAAAACTAAAAATTGATTGTTCTGAAATATAAATTAGTTTTGTTTTCTATTAATAGACAAGAAAATTTATATATTATTGATTTTTCTAATCTAACCAAAAAAAAGTTAATTTTATGAATGTTGTAGAAATAGATAAAATTATGTGGCATTGGAGTCTGGAGAATAAAAATTTCATTTTTTTCATAATATATTATTATTGATCTATTTCTTATCTAATAAAAATAAAACATCATCCAAATTTTGTTCTTTTTTTAAACATATTCAAAATTTCAAAATAGATTGAAACAAATATATATAAAGTGATAAAGGTGGTGTATTTTTTAATTTATAATTTTTATAATTTTGTGAATCAAATGGATATAATCACTATTTCTCACCCCCTAGGACACCACAACAAAATGGTGTGGTACAAAGAAAGAACAGATTAATTCGAGATATGGCTTGGTCAATGCTAATAGAATGTAGTTTACCAAATGATTTCTAAGAAAAAAAATATAAATACATATTTCCAAGTTTGAAATATACTTTCAGTTATCCTCTTCCAAAAAAAGACCCCTTATGAACTTTTAAAAGGATATAAACAAAAATTTGGTTATTTTGGGGTCTTTAGCTTTAAATTTTTCTTCTTAAACACAGAAGAAAATTTAGAAAAAGTTGAATTTAATGATAAGAAGGGATATTTTTAGGATATTCCAATGTATGTTTAGAATACCGAGTTTTTAATATGAAAACATTATTTTATAAATAATCATTTCATGTTAAGTTAAATGAATTAAATTCAAATAATAAGGATCCTAAATAGTTCAATGAGAATGATAAGTTTAGATAATTTAACTTTGGTGAAGATAAAGACCAATACAATGATAATGCATCAGTTGAGGGGGAGCATATCTTCCACTAAAACTGTCACGACCCGTCCTCGGGGCCCGTGCCGTGACTACCCCAAGCCCGCCTTCCATAGGCCAGGGGCTGGCGACTAGCACGAAAGGCGTAAAATCCCGATAACTGGGAAGGCATTGCCTTTATAAAAGAAAACAAGCACCACAGAGTACAAGCGGAAGTAAAACACTAAGTACAAAAGAAGAGCTGAAAAGTAAAAAGGGGGCCGGAAATACAAGCCCAACTGTAAAGTACAACTCGAAAGGGAAAACAGCGACTGAAATGTAAAGCTGCTATGTTGAGATGTCCACTGGAAATCCCACCTGAAGGGTGGGTACAGATAGCTCCTCTGCTCCTCGGGTCCCGCCATCCGCTCCGAGAATGTCCCACCCAGTGGTCCACCTCCGGTTACCGCCTCATCGAATAGTCCACCTCCAGGTACCGTCCAGTCCTCGCACCTTCGGCTTCTGTCAGCACTGTCCGTCGTCTGCAACCAACACAACGAGGTGCGGGCATAGCCCGTGCAGGGGTGAGTATAACGATACTCAGTAGGGACCCCGAGACCCTCAAGGTCTCACTAAAACCAACAAGGATAACCACAAGAAGATCACAATAGATAAACTCTACTTAGGTATATGCCCATACATATACCTAAGTTATCAAGTAACCCATCTCAGTCATGAGGAAGCACAAGGATCATGAGATCAACGGATAACCACTACCCAGGTATATGCCCATACATATACCTATGTTATCAAGAAACCCATCTCAATCATGAGGAAACACAAAGGTCAAAAGTCTCAGCTCAAACCAGGATTTTCATTATCGAAACCGTAACTGCTGAAGAGCTCCGTCTCTAGAGTGTACAGTGGTCCTGTCACGACTCTGAGGCTTCCGCTCACTAACCTAGGACTGCTGAAGTACTCCTCCTGTCGAGTACTGCGGGTTTGTGGCCAACTACCTGGCGCTCCGTCCGCTGAGGGTCTGTCGCCAAATACCGGGCGCTACCCAGATAGCCTACTGAGGTACTCCTCCTGTCGAGTACCGCGGGTCTGCTGCCAACTACCAGGCGCTCCGTCCGCCGTGGGTCTGCCGCCAAGTACCGGGCGCTCCGTCCACTGGGCTAGTCGACTCACTCCAAGTCGAGTCGGTCAAGCAGTCGTCAGGTCTCAGCCGGCTACACGGTCTCCGTACTCTGCACGCTCGTCTCCGGGAGGGTCCACTCCACGAGCTACTGGTCGATACTCCAAGTATCACAAAGTCCCACGAAGAAGTGTCTCAAGGTCTGTCTCGTCACAGGGGTCTCAACGCAACAGACGGCGCGTCGATCGGACGCCCGGTCTATGAGTTATTAGCCTTTTCGTCCCAGGGGCCCGGTTGGTTTCGAGTGCGAACCAATCCCGGCCGTATCTCAACTGTACCCCAAACTCCCATAGGGTATACTCATAGGGACCGTTACTAAACGTAAACACCAACGCCGCTGACGGTTCGTCAAACGGACGTCCTGTCTGAAAGATATCAGCTTTCCCGTTCCAGGGGCCCGGTTGGATTTCGGGTACAATCCAACCCGGCCATACTCCGACTGCATCCAAAACTCGGGCGGAGTATGTCAAAAGTTCCGTCTCATCAAGAGGAAGTCAACGAAACAGACGGCGCGTCAATCGGACGCCCGGTTTGTGAGTTATTGACTTTTTCGTCTCCGGGGCCCGGTTGGTTTTTAAGGCAAAACCAACCCGACCGTACTCCACCTGCGTCCAAACCTCGGGCGGAGTATGCCAAAAGATCCGTCTCACTAAAAGGAACTCAACGCGACTGACGGCGCGTCAATCGGACGTTCGTGGCTCAAGATATGAGCGTTTCCGCTCCGAAGGCCCGGTTGGTTTCGTGAACGAACCAACCCGGCCGAACTCAAAGTAATCCGAAACCTTGAGTGCGATATACCGAAACGACCGTCTCGATCCAAGGATCGCGTTGCCGCTGACGGATCGTCGATCGGAGGTCCGAGGCTCAAGTTATGAGCGAAAAACCAAAACTGGTTCGAAACGGGGGGGTCCGGGTCCGGGCCGACCCGGCCCGACCCCCCCCCCCCCCCCCGGGGCGGCGCGGCGGCGGGCCGCGGTGGCGGCGGCGGCGGGCCGCGGTGGCGGCGGCGGCGGGCCGCGGTGGCGGCGGCGGCGGGCCGCGGTGGCAGCGGCGGGCCGCGGCGCACGCGGGGGCTAAGCCCCGCGGTTTCGGACAAGGCGGCACGGCCTTGTGCCGTGCCTTTGCAATCAAACGGCCCCCACGTGGGGGCCGATTTAAAAAAAGAACCGGGGGGCTGTTGCCCCCCCCCCTTACATGGAACCGCCCCCCTCATTATGAGGGGGGTTTTAAAGAACCGGCCGGGGAATTAAATTCCCCGCTTTTA
The DNA here is from genome assembly GCA_963277665.1 of Viscum album. Classification (NCBI taxonomy): domain Eukaryota; kingdom Viridiplantae; phylum Streptophyta; class Magnoliopsida; order Santalales; family Viscaceae; genus Viscum; species Viscum album. The sequence goes on from OY728152.1 coordinate 2,107,213,824, forward strand.
AGTCATCCGGCCGGCCAGCTGGCCGGACGGTTTTTACCAACGGGACCGGAAATTCCGGTCCCGCCTTTGACTTCCGACGCCGGCGGCCCGGCCGCCGGTCTCCTCTTCCGCCACGGCCCGGAACCGGCCGCGGTCTTCTCGTCCCGCCGCGGCCCGGAACCGGCCGCGGTCTTCTCGTCCCGCCGCGGCCCGGAACCGGCCGCGGTGTTCGTCGTCCGGCGCGGTGCAACGGCACCGCGCCCCTTTCGCCGTGCCATGAATCCTTTCAACGCGGCGCGACGGCGTCGCGTTCTTGAAGATTCACCTCGGCGTAGCGCGACGGCGTTGCGTAAATTATAAGCACGATCAACCGCGTGGTGCGACGGCACCACGCCACTTGCTTCCACCCGCAAGAACAAACAAGATCGTTGGAGGGGGTTCGGCCGTGTTCGTGCGGTCCGGCCCCCTCACGTTAAAATAATAACGCAACTTTAAATAATCAACATCCTCACGTTAGTCAAACGAACCACGAGCAAGAATGAGATAATTAAATATTAAACAACATCCCCTACCTTGGTATAAGGTTCGAAGATCGTTCTACGTTCCGCGGAAGACGACGTCGCGGAGGTCGGGCGACGCGGTCGTCGTTCGTCAAATTCAACGACGAAGAGGCGCGTCCGAAGAGGCACGTCGTTGGCGAATCCTTGTACGCCGACGAAGGTTGTCCGAGGAAGGTGCGGTGTTCTCTCTCGTTGACACCGAAGACGAAGAAGAGCGGAGCGGCGTTCTTCGTCGGAAACTTGAGCGTTCTACGTCAAGTCTTGAGGGAAGTCAAATAAAAAGGAAACAACGAACTCAAGAACCCTTACCTCGATAGTCGCACGTTGACGGTGCCGTGGAATATCGGTGTCGATTCCTTTGACGTCGGAGGAAGAGTCGTTATCGAAGGCGTTCGTCGCGGAAAACCGTCGTGGAAGAGATGACGCGGAAGAAGTACGTCGCGTCGCGGATACGGCATCGCGGATGGATCGTGTTCTTCGGCGGAGAAGTTCTTCGTTGAAGAACGACGTTCTTCGCGTTCTTCGTTGAGTTTGAAGAAGAAGAAGAAGCTCTCCAAAAGCTCTCAAGGAGACAAAACAAACAACCCAAAATAAAATAAGACATCTTCTTATTTTATTATTACAATACACATTAAAAGAATTTCAAAAGTTTGAAATTCAAAAGAGTTAACACCCAAAATTAATTAAGAGTAACTTAAGCCAATTAAGAGGGGGTTAAGGGAACTTGAAAAGAGTTAAAGGGGAGGTTTTGAGAGAATTTGAGGAGTTGGGGTTCGTGTGGACCCCACCTCACTTAATCCTCCCAAGGGAGGTTAAGTGGATGTGGGTCCCACTCCCAACTCCCTTTGGTAGGACTTAACTAGATAAAAATAAAATTTGTTCCTCACAAATTTTATTTAACTCAAACTAAAAACCCAAAAACTAACTTTCAACCCGCAACAAACGCAACTTCCGAAAAGGTCTCATTAAGCGAATATCGGCGCTGCGAGTTCATCGGTGCCCTCGGATTTCAATTCCGAGCACCGTATCAAAAGTTAGAAATTCCCGCTCGTTCGTTCACTGAACGTACCCGAGCCAAACTTCGGAAATTAATTCCGGGCACTCCGGGCCTCGGAATCAGGTGCCGTCTGAAACCGCGCTCTTGTAAAATTATAAAGAAAATTAAGAAAAAATTTCCCTTGAATTTTACGGGTCTTTACATTACTCCCACCTCAGGGCTTTACGTCCCCGTAAAGATACAACAAAACTAGGAAAACAAAAGAGGGTACTGAGCACGCATCTGAGCCTCCCGCTCCCATGTGCTCTCCTGGAGATTCCCGTGCCGCCATCTGTTGCGCACAAGAGGAATCGATCGCCCATGTAGGACCCGCACCTGTCGATCCTCTATCTCCACCGGGACCTCCGTAAAAGTCGCCCCATCGTCAACGTCAAGCTCCCCATGGTCAAAGATGTGCGTCGGGTCGTGCACGTATCTCCTCAGTTGAGACACGTGGAAGACGTCGTGCACCCGGTGTATCTGAGGTGGTAGAGCCAGGCGATAAGCCACCTCACCAACCCTGCTGAGGACTTGGAAGGGTCCGATGAAGCGCGGAGATAACTTGTCGCCTCGGCCAAATCTCCGAATACCACGTCGAGGTGAGACCCGCAAGAAGACGTGGTCACCATCCTCGAACTCTAGTGGCCTCCGCCTCCTGTCAGCGTATGACTTCTGCCGGCTCTGTGCTGTCCTCATCCGCTCCTGGATGACCTGGACCTCCTCTGACGTGGCCCGGACCATCTCTGGTCCCACAAGAGCTGCGAGATTTCTTCTTTGCCGATAAGAGAAACCTGGTCTCATCCCCTGGATGAACCACATTCTTTGCCTAAAACAGTCAATCCTAACATGGATGATACTAATCCATACCAAGGATGACGTCGTAAGGCCTCGACGCTACTACTAAGAGATCCAACCGTTACTCTCGCCTCCAAGGGTTGAATCACACTGTCGGCATCAGTGTGTGGTAACTGGGTCTCCTCCAGTAGATGTCTCACAAGTGAGGGTCAAGTCAACAGTCAACTGGAACCTCTTAGTAACATCACAAAAGAGGACAGGAAAGAAAACATCACAAAGGTATGCGTCTTTTATTATTGCAGCTCATATTACAAGACGCTACACAAAAGCAACATCAACATGGAACTAGAAGTACAAGGGACGTATCCACTAGTTCCGCTCCTGTCCACCTGCTTTACTGTTGCTCAAGCATTTGTCGCTGCCTCAACCTCGGTGGCTCCCTCCAAGCCTGCGGATCGAGGAGTCGGACAGTCACGTGCCAGGTGACCCTTTCCGCGGCATGAGTAACACAACTTGCTCCTTGCACGGCTAGCTCTGTTCCCACTCCAGGTGCCCTGCACCACTGGTCCTAAAACCCGAGATCGCCCAACTGCTGGTCTGGTCCTCCTGGACCTCTGCATCATCTGTCTACTGCCCACAGATGACTCGGCTTCTGATCGGAAAACACGCGGCAAAGGCAGAATCTCCTGTACACGCTCGGGGTGTAGAGATACTGGCACAAACTCCACCCTGAAGAAGGTCTCGAAGTCTTCCCATGCGAAGTTCATCTCATCGCAAAACTGAAACAAGTGGTTCCACCACCTACCTGCTGCTGCCTGAAGGAGGCTGGTAGCAAAGATTACCATGAAGTCTGCCGGCGTCCCCACTAGCCTGAAGACTCTCACCACAGCCTCCAGCCAAAACTCAGCCGCCTGCGGGTCCGTCTCTCCCCGGAACCTGGGTGGCCTCTGGCGCTGGAACTCGTGCAGCGCGCTCAAGCGTCGTGCATCGCCTACTGCTGGGGCTGGTGGCATCGGCGGCCCAACGTATGGTAGTACCGCTGGTGCCTCCGCTGGTGCCTCAACTGCAAGAGGGCCCTGTACCGAAGCCTCGTCGCTCGACAGACTGTCAGCACGCTCATCCCTCCGGGCTCTAGCTGGTCGTCTGAGAAAAGACATCCTGAAAGAAACAACGTAACACGATCAAACGATTATACCTGGTGAGCTGACCTGGTTTGAGCTGTTTTAAGGGGAAAAACCTTTGAAAACACACACACAATCAGTGTTTTCGTGCACAAAGTCGGAAATCAGTTGTCAGGGTCCTGGTGTATGGATACGTCGGCCGCCCGCACCAACACTGGACTCCCTGAACTGAAAACCACACTCGGTACCCTTAACACTATTGCTTCACAGAAAGAAAGATCAGAGTCTGCGGTAGAACCGACCACCTCTGATACCAATTTGTCACGACCCGTCCTCGGGGCCCGTGCCGTGACTACCCCAAGCCCGCCTTCCATAGGCCAGGGGCTGGAGACTAGCACCAAAGGCGTAAAATCCCAATAACTGGGAAGGCATTGCCTTTATAAAAGAAAACAAGCACCACAGAGTACAAGCGGAAGTAAAACACTAAGTACAAAAGAAGAGCTGAAAAGTAAAAAGGGGGCCGGAAATACAAGCCCAACTGTAAAGTACAACTCGAAAGGGAAAACAGCGACTGAAAAGTAAAGCTGCTACGCTGAGATGTCCACTGGAAATCCCACCTGAAGGGTGGGTACAGATAGCTCCTCTGCTCCTCGGGTCCCGCCATCCGCTCCGAGAATTTCCCGCCCAGTGGTCCACCTCCGGTTACCGCCTCATCGAATAGTCCACCTCCAGGTACCGTCCAGTCCTCGCACCTTCGGCTTCTGTCAGCACTGTCCGTCGTCTGCAACCAACACAACGAGGTGCGGGCATAGCCCGTGCAGGGGTGAGTATAACGATACTCAGTAGGGACCCCGAGACCCTCAAGGTCTCACTAAAACCAACAAGGATAACCACAAGAAGATCACAATAGATAAACTCTACTTAGGTATATGCCCATACATATACCTAAGTTATCAAGTAACCCATCTCAGTCATGAGGAAGCACAAGGATCATGAGATCAACGGATAACCACTACCCAGGTATATGCCCATACATATACCTAAGTTATCAAGAAACCCATCTCAATCATGAGGAAACACAAAGGTCAAAAGTCTCAGCTCAAACCAGGATTTTCATTATCGAAACCGTAACTGCTGAAGAGCTCCGTCTCTAGAGTGTACAGTGGTCCTGTCACGACTCCGAGGCTGCTGCTCACTAACCTAGGACTGCTGAAGTACTCCTCCTGTCGAGTACTGCGGGTTTGCGGCCAACTACCTGGCGCTCCGTCCGCTGAGGGTCTGTCGCCAAATACCGGGCGCTACCCAGATAGCCTACTGAGGTACTCCTCCTGTCGAGTACCGCGGGTCTGCTGCCAACTACCAGGCGCTCCGTCCGCCGTGGGTCTGCCGCCAAGTACCGGGCGCTCCGTCCACTGGGCTAGTCGACTCACTCCAAGTTGAGTCGGTCAAGCAGTCGTCAGGTCTCAGCCGGCTACACGGTCTCCGTACTCTGCACGCTCGTCTCCGGGAGGGTCCGCTCCACGAGCTACTGGTCGATACTCCAAGTATCACAAAGTCCCACGAAGAAGTGTCTCAAGGTCCGTCTCGTCACAGGGGTCTCAACGCAACAGACGGCGCGTCGATCGGACGCCCGGTCTATGAGTTATTAGCCTTTTCGTCCCAGGGGCCCGGTTGGTTTCGAGTGCGAACCAATCCCGGCCGTATCTCAACTGTACCCCGAACTCCCATAGGGTATACTCATAGGGACCGTAACTAAACGTAAACACCAACGCCGCTGACGGTTCGTCAAACGGACGTCCTGTCTGAAAGATATCAGCTTTCCCGTTCCAGGGGCCCGGTTGGATTTCGGGTACAATCCAACCCGGCCATACTCCGAATGCATCCAAAACTCGGGCGGAGTATGTCAAAAGTTCCGTCTCATCAAGAGGAAGTCAACGAAACAGACGGCGCGTCAATCGGACGCCCGGTTTGTGAGTTATTGACTTTTTCGTCTCCGGGGCCCGGTTGGTTTTTAAGGCAAAACCAACCCGACCGTACTCCACCTGCATCCAAACCTCGGGCGGAGTATGCCAAAAGATCCGTCTCACTAAAAGGAACTCAACGCGACTGACGGCGCGTCAATCGGACGTTCGTGGCTCAAGATATGAGCGTTTCTGCTCCGAAGGCCCGGTTGGTTTCGTGAACAAACCAACCCGGCCGAACTCAAAGTAATCCGAAACCTTGAGTGCGATATACCGAAACGACCGTCTCGATCCAAGGATCGCGTTGCCGCTGACGGATCGTCGATCGGAGGTCCGAGGCTCACGTTATGAGCAAAAAACCAAAACTGGTTCGAAACGGGGGGGTCCGGGTCCGGGCCGACCCGGCCCGACCCCCCCCCCCCCCCCCCGGGGCGGCGCGGCGGCGCGGCGGCGGGCCGCGGTGGCGGCGGCGGCGGCGGGCCGCGGTGGCGGCGGCGGCGGGCCGCGGTGGCAGCGGCGGGCCGCGGCGCACGCGGGGGCTAAGCCCCGCGGTTTCGGACAAGGCGGCACGGCCTTGTGCCGTGCCTTTGCAATCAAACGGCCCCCACGTGGGGGCCGATTTAAAAAAAGAACCGGGGGGCTGTTGCCCCCCCCTTACATGGAACCGCCCCCCTCATTATGAGGGGGGTTTTAAAGAACCGGCCGGGGAATTAAATTCCCCGGTTTTAAGTCATCCGGCCGGCCAGCTGGCCGGCCGGTTTTTACCAACGGGACCGGAAATTCCGGTCCCGCCTTTGACTTCCGACGCCGGCGGCCCGGCCGCCGGTCTCCTCTTCCGCCGCGGCCCGGAACCGGCCGCGGTCTTCTCGTCCCGCCGCGGCCCGGAACCGGCCGCGGTCTTCTCGTCCCGCCGCGGCCCGGAACCGGCCGCGGTGTTCGTCGTCCGGCGCGGTGCGACGGCACCGCGCCCCTTTCGCCGTGCCATGAATCCTTTCAACGCGGCGCGACGGCGTCGCGTTCTTGAAGATTCACCTCGGCGTAGCGCGACGGCGTTGCGTAAATTATAAGCACGATCAACCGCGTGGTGCGACGGCACCACGCCACTTGCTTCCACCCGCAAGAACAGACAAGATCGTTGGAGGGGGTTCGGCCGTGTTCGTGCGGTCCGGCCCCCTCACGTTAAAATAATAACGCAACTTTAAATAATCAACATCCTCACGTTAGTCATACGAACCACGAGCAAGAATGAGATAATTAAATATTAAACAACATCCCCTACCTTGGTATAAGGTTCGAAGATCGTTCTACGTTCCGCGGAAGACGACGTCGCGGAGGTCGGGCGACGCGGTCGTCGTTCGTCAAATTCAACGACGAAGAGGCGCGTCCGAAGAGGCACGTCGTTGGCGAATCCTTGTACGCCGACGAAGGTTGTCCGAGGAAGGTGCGGTGTTCTCTCTCGTTGACACCGAAGACGAAGAAGAGCGGAGCAGCGTTCTTTGTCGGAAACTTGAGCGTTCTATGTCAAGTCTTGAGGGAAGTCAAATAAAAAGGAAACAACGAACTCAAGAACCCTTACCTCGATAGTCGCACGTTGATGGTGCCGTGGAATATCGGTGTCGATTCCTTTGATGTCGGAGGAAGAGTCGTTATCGAAGGCGTTCGTCGCGGAAAACCGTCGTGGAAGAGATGACGCGGAAGAAGTACGTCGCGTCGCCGATACGGCGTCGCGGATGGATCGTGTTCTTCGGCGGAGAAGTTCTTCGTTGAAGAACGACGTTCTTCGCGTTCTTCGTTGAGTTTGAAGAAGAAGAAGAAGCTCTCCAAAAGCTCTCAAGGAGACAAAACAAACAACCCAAAATAAAATAAGACATCTTCTTATTTTATTATTACAATACACATTAAAAGAATTTCAAAAGTTTGAAATTCAAAAGAGTTAACCCCCAAAATTAATTAAGAGTAACTTAAGCCAATTAAGAGGGGGTTAAGGGAACTTGAAAAGAGTTAAAGGGGAGGTTTTGAGAGAATTTGAGGAGTTGGGGTTCGTGTGGACCCCACCTCACTTAATCCTCCCAAGGGAGGTTAAGTGGATGTGGGTCCCACTCCCAACTCCCTTTGGTAGGACTTAACTAGATAAAAATAAAATTTGTTCCTCACAAATTTTATTTAACTTAAACTAAAAACCCAAAAACTAACTTTCAACCCGCAACAAACGCAACTTCCGAAAAGGTCTCATTAAGCGAATATCGGCGCTGCGAGTTCATCGGTGCCCTCGGATTTCAATTCCGAGCACCGTATCAAAAGTTAGAAATTCCCGCTCGTTCGTTCACTGAACGTACCCGAGCCAAACTTCGAAAATTAATTCCGGGCACTCCGGGCCTCGGAATCAGGTGCCGTCTGAAACCGCGCTCTTGTAAAAATCTAAAGAAAATTAAGAAAAATTTCCCTTGAATTTTACGGGTCTTTACAAAAACTGATCTAAATTAATGAAAAAATTCTAAATATATCCCTATTGATAAATTAATTGGTAATGAAAATCTGGAATACAAACTAGAATGCATTTTTTTCTTTATTATGCCAATTATTTTTTTTTTTACTTTGTTCCTATAAATATTTAAAATGGTTTGATTTATTTAAATTGTATTAATACTATAAATGAAAAATTAAATAATATTTAAAGGGATAAAGTTTGGGATTTAATTTATTTTCTTAATGGAAAACTGGTTATAATAACTAAATGGATTTTTCTTAATAAAATTGATGAAGCTGGAAACATAGTTAAAAATTAAGGATAATAGCCAAGGTTAATCCATGGAATATGGAATTGAATTTGATGATTATTTTTTCTTGTTGATATGATGGAAGCAATTATAATTCTATTATACTTTTATAATATTCAAAATAAAAATTATTCTAAGTAGATTATTAAAGTGCCTTTTAAAATGGAATTATTTCATAGGAAGTCTATGTTAGAAAACCCCTTACACATGAAAATGAAAATTTCCCAGACCTTGTTTTTAAACATAATAAAGTCTTATATGGTCTTAAAAAAGCTCAATGATCTTGGTATGTGATAATTATATTGTTTTTATTAAAAAATTATTTTGTTAAAGTTAAGGTATATCCAACCTTGTTTATAAAAATATTTTCATGTGATATAATGATTATACAGATATATATTGATGGTATACTATTTTCCTATAAAATGATTATTGGTGTAATGATTTTTCTAAGTTAATTAATAGTGAATTTGATATGAGATTAATGGAAGAACATAAATTGTTCATTGGTTTAAAAATTAGCCAAATAAAATATTTTATTTTCTTAAATCAATCCTTGTATTCTAAATAACATGTAAAAATATTTGGACATGATTCTAGTAAAAGTTTGAAAACACTTATGAGCACTAATTCTAAAATGGACATAGAAAAATCTAGTCTATTAGTTGATGTTATAAAATATAGAGGCATGATATGATTCATATTTTATCTCACTAACTCTAGACCAGACATCATGTTTCTTATTTTTTTACGTGATAGGTTTCATTCAAACCCCAGAGAATTTCACCTTAAAGCTGTTAAAAGAGTAATTAAATACATTAGGTGAACTATTTGTATTAGACTATTCTATTATAATGATAACTATTTAGATTTAATATCATATTTTGATTCTGATTTTCAATCTTGCTGACTTAACTGGAAAAGAACTACAGGTATGTGTCAATTTTTTGGAAAAAATTTAATTTCATTGAGATATAATAAATGACTATAAGTATAAATATCAAAAGAGAGGGAAGAATATGTAGCGTCTACTAGTATGTATTTATAGATCATTTGGATAAAACAAACACTGTATTATTTAAATATTAGTTTTGATAAAATTTCTATCTACTATGATAACTCAAGCGCTATTTAAATATCTAAAAACCATATTCAACACTCTAGAACTAAACACATAGATATAAGATTTAATTTTCTAAGGGATCATGTAAATAATGGAGATATTTTCTTAGAACTCGTCCTTACTGAAAAAAATTAGCTGAAATCATCACAAAACCATTAGATTCAGTTAAATTTGAGAATATGAAAATTGAATTGGGTATTTTAGAAACTTATAATCTTTGTTAGTATGATCTTTGTTAAGAAATATGTTTTTACACATTTCTTATATATTAAAATTTTATTTTTTATATTATTAAATAATAATTATATCATTCGGTTTAAAAAAATTTCCTTCTAAAATAATATCACTATTTTATTTCAACTAAATTTAAATAGTTTATCTCTCTATCTATTCTCATGATGATGTGCTACTCTGTTTCTATTAATGTAGTTGTTTATCATAAAAAAATGTGAAGTTTCTTTAATATTTTTTTTACTTTTTAATAGATTTCAAATAGTGGGATATTTTTTATTAAAAATTTAAGAAATGTTTTGTTTTTGTAATTTTAAAAAAGGGGGCGTTTATTATAATTGAAAAGAGTTTTAAATATTTTACGCTTTTTTTTATAAATTAACATATATTAAAATTTTATTAAATTCCCAAATCATTTAATATTCTAGTTTTTTTATTTAAATCAATATTTTTATTATAATTCTAAAAATATTTTTTAATTGGTTTTTAAATGTTATATATTATAGTTAATGTTTTAATGTTACTTATTTTTATTTAGTTGAGTTTAATTTAGTTTAATTAAAAAATATGTGTCATCCCATCAACCAAATAGGGGACCCTTATATTCAACCCTGTAGGAAGTCCGGACGTAGAAATCCTCCAAAGGATGCTAGGCTTCTGGGTGCCTAGTGCACTTATATGGCATGTCCGACCTTTGTATAAGGACCTATGGTGCACGCCCGTAGGCGATTTGGTTGGGTTCGGGTCACACACATCATATGTGGTTCCCGTGTGTGTTCTCTTCTGTTTTATTCAGAATTGAAGATGAGAGTAACATGATTTTTATACCGCTCAACCTCCTTATTTTCATTTCGATGTGGGATCAAACTTGAAGTTCTTAGTTACAATCTACATAGTCTAATTTGTTATTATTTAATATGATCCATCCATTATTTTTATTTCAAAATCCCACGCACTGACATTCAAACCCCTGTGTGATTTTTTCCTCCTCCCTCATTCATCTTCTCCAGTAGACATTGATCATCATATTCCACCAGTTCATCAATGCCTATGCACCCGTGATTCTCTAGCCTTCTAGTTCAACTGTAATTTATTCTATTGTGTGTTCAACTTGAATTCATCTAACTGGTTCATTATTTTTATTCAATTTAGTGATTTTTCATGGTTTCAAAATATTAATTTGAGTTTTTAATATTTAATTTTTTATTTTTCTTCCTCAGATGTGTTCTTATGGTTCTTTGATATTTCCTATCCATATTGGTTGGCCATCGAATCGCCATTGGGAAATACCAATGGTGTGTAAGTCGAATCACCTTTTTAAAATATCAACATCTTGTAAGTTGACTAACTATTAAAAATTAATAATATTTATTGATATTAATTACCTTAGTAACCCAATGTAGGGTCAGTGAACCACCACAATATTTCAATGGTGGGTGATTTTACCCATAGTTCGACATAAATGGTAGGTTAACTTATTACCCACTAGTTTATTTTTCCTATTCAAATCCTTGTGTAAACCAACTCCAATATCCAATAGGATCTATTTATACATGATGTAAAGTGAAATAGATTTTAGATTTCTTTTTTATTATTATAATAATATTTTATTATATGATTTTATTTCTTCTATTTATGGTTGTTATTCCTTATGATGGTAGTAGGTTATTCAATCACTAATAGAAGCTTATTCTTTATTTGATCAGATTCAGTGGAAAATTTTCATATCTTCTTTCTTTTTTGTTATTCATCATTTTACATACAACTAGAATTAAAAGAATACTTTTTTATTTAGTTCATTTTATTTATATATGATTTTTTATTATCTAAATTTTCAATTGTTTATCATCTTCTAATTGTTTTTATTTATTAACATTGATTTTTATTAAGCCACCACTGGAACCCAATGGTAGGACATAATCCACCTCCAAATATTTCCAATGGTGCGTCATGAGCCACCCTTGGACATCCAATGGGGGAAAAGTTAATTGCTCCATATGAAGTCCTTAACTGCTAAAAAGCATAAAATAATTTTTTTGATTAATTCATTTTATTTTTCCATTAAATTGGAACTATAGGTCCTAGTATGTTTGGCCACCATTAGAACCTAATGGTAGTCATGTTCCACTGCTCTTTGTTTTCATATGTGGGTTATGAGTCCCCAACAGTCACTTTAATCCACCATTTGTTAAAATATTTTGTTTGAATTATTTTCTCATATCAATTAATGTTTATTAAATAAATTGGTTTAATAATTATTATGTTATTTTAAGTTTAAAGAAAATTTACAGAGTATATAAAATTAATTTTAACATTATTTAATGATCTTTTATTTAATCTGTTTTTTTATATATGATGATATATTTTTAATGTATTTTTAATGAAATTTTAATTTAAAGGATTATTATTTAATTTATATTGTTTTATAATTATAAATTAGTATAAATTATTTTAATTATAACATTAATTATTTTAATTTTAATTTTCCATGGGGAAATATAACTCCCAATTCTACTTTTATGTTATTCAATGATGAACTAACAAAGGAAACTATCATTATATTTATATTTTTATGCACTAAAAAGTGTCATACAACCATTGGACATGGACACACTCCTAGAGGATCCTATTTTAATGATATGGGATATTTTTTTATGATATAAAACATATGCATATCAGATCATTCAACACAATCATATGTGATACATATTTGATATTTCTACTTCTCTCAATATTAATCACAATCTTCTGTGACTTCCGTATTCTTATTGTGATCACCGAAGGACAAAATATTCAAAATTTGTTCTTTAAATTGATCAATGATCATCGATATTAAACTTTGTTTACATTCTCGTCATCTGTTTGATTTATTGTATCTATCTTATTAATGATTTTTTTTAGAATTTTTAATTTATTAATGTCTAGTTTCTGCTTTTCCCATTAAAAAATTGTTCTTATTCTCTGGTTATTCCACCTCCTAAAAGTAAGTGTAGGTTGTGTATCCTGATCAAAAGTTAGGTAAGCATTTCATATTGGTCTCCTATATCAAAAAATAGGTTGTGCCTCTCAATTTTTTAAAAGGAAGGATATATAAAAAGGTCTTCATGCCTTTAAATGTGGGTACCAATTTCCTCGGGGAGTAGTGGATATTGGGTAGTGGAAGAAGATCTTTGTGATTGGAAACATTATAAATCTTGTTTTCTTTCTCTTTTATTTTTACTTCATCAAAACTCAAGAACTTCGTACTCACTATATTTTAATATTTTATAAACTATGATTGTTTTTGTCTATAAATTTATATTTGGACTATACACCCCTCATCTAGTCATATTTTCCATCTATAATGATCCAATAGTGTAAGGGATTCTTTTTATATGTTAATCTCATGTTCTCATATTCTTTTTATCATATTATACTTGTATGATCATTGATATCTCCCTTGTTTACCTTTAATAAGTATCAATTCTAAATATTTACTATGTTCCATATCCCAGATAATGAGTTAATTATTTACATATGTTATGTCTAATAAGTATGATTATTACAAATAGTTTTTTAGGTGATGATGTAGGACTATTATAAACCAGCTGTTAATGTTTCAATGTTTCCAAAGTGACTGGAACAAAATATTTCTTACATGGATCATTATGTTGTATAAAGAATATTTATCTTTTTGGAAGTAATATATATGTATGAAAAGAATAGTTCACAATATTATATTTGAATTACATATTTTTCTTGGTTTATTTATTTTTAAATGAAATGAATAGTTCCAAAATTGACATTAATGATATTTTATGAAAAGAATATATTTTATAAAATTATTTAAAATGATAAAAATCTTGAAATAGGACAAGGGGGATAAGATATGGTCTAAAATTTCATCTATTAGAAATTTATGATCCAATTTTTACAATATATGTAAAATTATAATCATTTAATATTTAAAAAAATTGTACCACAGTTAAGGTTAAAATTTATCAACCCAGGGATTAATCGGTAGGATACTGATTAAAATGATATATAAACAAATAAAAAACTGATTTAATGATTTTATTAAGACCATATTCCCCTTATATTCAAGGATATTCCATTTTAACTATTTTTTAAGAGTTAGACGCATATTATATTATAATATTTCATTAATTTCCTAAAGTGTCGATCCCCTCATTTATAGAAGGACACTACTTCTATCTTTTTTTTATTGAACCATAATGAGTCATTTAACTCAACCAAACCCTAGAAAAGTATCTTCTACAATTTCGTAGATACAAATTAGAGGTTTTACCTATCTTATAAGACTATTTCAATGGTTATTAAGAAGGAATATAAATTAATTCTATCGAAGAAGAGGTAATTGTCTTTATTGACTCATTCAATTTTATATATTATTCTTATTCAACTAAATCTACTGTACCCCTCCTAAAATTATTACTCTAGTATCATAAATATTTTTAAATATTTTTATGATTATGGTATAACCATTTTATATCTATTTTCATCCTATGAAAAGAGAAAACATTAATCATATATAGGTACAGCTTACTGTCTCCACATAGCAGTTTAATTTATTTTTCATCACTCGTTAAATTGGATGGTTATAAAGATGAAACTAATGAATATATATGATATTTTAATATAATAATTCTTATAAAATTATAATATCATAAATACCTTCTTTCCTTAAAATCCATTAGAAAATGATAACATCTCTCATGTGTACATGTGGACAAACACCTCCACAAAGATTTATCAGATGTTTTTTATTTTTGATTTTCATATATGGTTATAAGGATATATTTAATGAGTATGTATGACATATATGATAAAATAATTATTTTTCAATTGTTTATTATTATTTGAATTTCTTTTTTTTCATCTATAGAATAGTGAAAACAATGTTCTTGCATATGTACGACCTCATGTCTCTATAAATGTTGTAATTCAAATTTCTATCTCATACTTTTATAGATGAATATAAATATGTATATAATAAATACATATTATATATATTTGATTATTAACATTTTGGACCTGATGGAAACAAAATAAAATTTCAAGGATAGGAACTACTGAACCAATGAAAAATGAATTAGTTAACACTTGAAAAAATGATAATAACAAAATATATTAAACATATAAGTGATAAGATGTCATAAGAGGACCATATTTGATATTATAAATATTAAAATTATTTTTTAAATTATAAAAAATTTTAAAACCATTATAATTTAGGTTAAATCATATTCAAAAAAGTGTAAGTGTGAGTTTAGGGATTTCTTAACTCAAATTCCATTAATTGAGTTAAATCCCTATTTCGTCGATTATGTTCCACCATGATTATGTGTGAAGTAACATTAAATTACTCTATTTTTTTATTTCAAATTTTAAAATGTGGATTTACTTTTTTCAAACATAATTTCTTCAATGGTTAATTCTCACTTCAAATGTAATATCATTTTAATGGATTCTATCTCAACTTCCACTCCATAGAGACATGTTTTATATTATGCACCTATTTAATTTTTTATTATGTATATATTACCGCCTGGTTTTATTTAACCGGAATATATATTTATTCCTGATAATTAGATATTAAATTAAAGTTACTCTTTAAAGGGGTTAAAATTTAAAAGATACCGTAGAGGTAAGAATTTATTTTATAATATCATTTTATTTTGGGATTTATTATATTTTCATTGAAGGGTTATTATAATATTTCCTTTGTAATATCCTTATATTGTCTTATTTTCTAGACATGTAAGGACTTTTCATGTTTTATTTTTAATTTTACCCTCTTTGGAACACGAATCAACATATGTAATATTTAAAAGAAAAGATACTGTTATTTATCTTTTTGATCTGGTATATCACTGTTGGAAATCAAATTATTAATGACAGGCTATTTACAAATAGATCACATTGCAAATAGCCCCTTTCTAAAAAAAGTGTCACAAAATATATTTTTTTGGTTGTATCTCGCATAAAAAAAATTGTCATGAGTAATTATATTGTCGCAAAAAGGTTTCACTAGTTATATTTATGTGATCATTTGTGATAGGAAAAAAACTCATCACAAATAATTTAAAAAAAATAAAAATTAAAAAAATAAAAATATTATAAAAATTTGAATTATAAAAAATATTAGAATATAAAAAATATATAAAAAAGATAAAAAAAATTGAATACATAAAATATATATAATTATAGACATCTGAATTAACAATAAGTTTACACATAATATGTTCATTCAAAGATTATTATAATAAATGTGTCAGCAAAATACATCAATCATTATAGAGGGGGATCCTCTGGAAAAGGAGGTGGAGGGAACTTCATACCTATACCTTGTTTCATTCATCGTATATACTCCAACATCTACTCCTACTACTACTCCTGCCATAGATGATGCTCCTCCTCCTTCTACTAATGGTGTTGAAAAATATATTCCTACCCCCTATATAAGATCTTTAATACCACATTATGAGCTTTCATCTTCTCCTCATAATTTGTAACTGACGATAAAGACTCTCCATGATCTCTACTTGGGATTGATGTCAACCATGCACCAACACCATAATAAAATACATGCATCAATTGAGGACTCATATCAACAACTCAAACTTTCTAAAAGGTACAGTAAGCCATCTACATCTTTATTGAATCCTCAAATCCTGATACAACTGTAGCCAGACCCTCAATCTCAGCTTGACTCTCATCATGTTTGTGAGAAGCCTGACCTCATATAACTCTTTTGAATGAAATTTAAAATTGAAATTGTTAAAATATTATTTTCAGATAATTTTAAAACTCAAAAAAATATACTAACCACAATATGATGTTGTTGACTGCCAATAATCCATCTTGTGACAGGATCATTGTACATCCTCTTGTAAACATCAAACTCTACAATATAGACATGATCAACTCCGGATATGAATAATAAATAAATAGTTTAACATATAGTTATATAAATTATTAAATAAAATTACTTACCATATGTAATATATGAGTACGGAATTTACAAATACCAGCTCTATGTGTGGCCTCTTTCCTCCCTCGGTTCTGCCGACTTGATGATGATCTCCCATGAGAAATATCTCTCATCCTGTATGAGAACAATCCATCCCAAACCTCTAATGACATGTAATCAGGTCGATGATTACAGAATGAGTGATAAAAAAACATTGTCTCCATTTTTCTTCATGGATCCCTTCCTTGTATTGTGAAAAAAATGATGAAAACATTCATGTGTACATGCCTCTCATATAGGGGTTCAAATTCTATCATCGATGGGATACCATAATCTACACAAATAATTAGTAATATAAAGTTAATAAATAAATAAATTTCAAAATAACTATTATTAATTTATGTACCAATGAATGATCTAACATATGATGCCAAAAATCAATGGGAATCAGATCCAAAGTCACCCATACTCTAGAAAAATAATTCTGAAGAATATCACTCCCCTATCCAATAGATATATGAAACAAATATGCGAAAATAGAAAAAATAATCAAATAATTAGTACATAAATAAATAATTCAAAATTGATGATAATTATTAAAAATTCACTAACATACACAACTAAACTTACATTCACAAGCAGGGATCAAAATCAAGATGTGGACATCACTCAATAATAGGGCTTAGAATCATCAATCTCACAATACTATGACCCATCCGAGTCGATGATGAACTTTCTAAAACTTGAGGGTAATACAACGAAACATCGAGATCATAACCAGGAATAATATCCTTCTCTAGGAAATGGAACATATCTTACCAATCATCATCTTCCATATAAAACATCAACATAATTTTGTCATCAAATAATTGAAAATGATTATTATATATGTATATATTAATTATGATTATACCCAACATGTAGCTATGTCATTATTTATCCTAATACTCATCCTCATATATAATAGTATCAATAATATCATCTTCATCCTCATTATCATGAATTTACATAGGATCTCTAGATTCATTGTATTTTATTATTTCAAATTCACTTGTCACCCATCAACATAATCATCACCATTAACCTATAATGATGGGGTGTCATCATCAATATTCATGTATCTGGAAAGGATGTATTTGGAGTCATATCTTGAAATTTTTTAATTTATTTCACTTCAGAAAAGGAACATTCACTTTACATAAACCAATTTTCATGACATTTATTTTTTATAATGCTCCAACAATCAATTAACTCTCTCGAAGTAGCACAATAATTTGTATAATAAAATTGATGTTCTTGATGATCCAACAAAAATGGATCATTTAATGAAAACATATTTTATATTTAATGTCAATGATTCCATGGTTTAGATGGATGTGTAATACTCTATTTATATAAAACCATTGTAATTTCAACATCATTACATAATTCTATCCCTAATAATACAACTCAATTATTTCATCCAACATGCCATAAAATTCAATGTCACTTTTCCTAAGATGAAATCCTCTCAAGATTAAACCAATATTCTTTTTTTTATTCACAATATGTATATATATGTAATCAATAACCATTGAATACACATAATTGATTATCAATTTTATCGACATGTTGCGATACCTAGACAATTTAAAAATAATTATCAATATAAAAAATAATAAATCATTTTCTTATGTTAAACCAAAAAAATTACTCTAAGAGTCTTTCAAACTAGTAGTAAAAATTATGTTGGTGACAATCTTCAAGAGGAACTGGTGTAATTTTTTGAAAATATTTCTTGATATGATCAACATATAATCTATAAAAAAATAAAATAAATTAATTTTTTTTTAAAATAAGAATATGTGATTTTATCACTCACTATACAAATCATTTCAACTCTTCACAATTGAGCAGAACTTCTATATATGAATTTTGATGTTCATAATTTGAAAGAAATCATTCATGGACACCAACAAAGCCTAGATTTTACTGATTAAAACCAATAATTGAATGTGTATTTCATTATCAACATTTACCTCATTATAGACAATTATGATATTTTTTTATGGAAGTTCTTATTCTAAATAATCAGATCATAAAAAATAAATTTACTCCTATAAATAATCTTCTATAATTGACCTTCAACTAATTCTTAGTTAAATACATTTTCGTTAATTTATGCATGCAACATTAATTTGTGTACATCCATCATAACTCTATTAATCTTCCATATTTTTCATCATGTGGAAAATTTAATATCAAATGATCCATTGAATAAAATATTTTTTTTGGGGGGGTTGGATTTTCCAATTTACATAAAATTCAAACAATATCTACTTACATTCTACTAATTTTATCATAGTTTATTGTCCCTGAAAAAATTTCTCAAAAAAAATATGATATTTTTTTTGCATCCCAAATAGAAGAATTAAAAAAACTGCTAAACCCAATTAGTAGAATACATTATATTATGACATGATTATCATGAATTTATAATCTTTTAATATGAATATTTTCTATTACATACATAGAATTGGAAACATAACCATTTGGTAGACTAAAATATGAAATCCACATAAAAATTAATAAATGGTTTTCTCTAGAAATTGTATAAGTTGTGTTTGGATTCATTAACTCATATGATAAATCATTTTTAAACAACCCATCTTCTTGTCACCTATAAAATTTTGAAATTTCTAATTGTGTCTTTACATTATCTTGGGTCTTACTAGGTGTGTTAAAAACTATATATAATGTATTATGAAAATATTTTTTATATGAATGAAATCGTACCTATGATGGACCAATTAATCATACCAATATGGAAGATCCCAAAAAACAATCCATTTTATCATTTTATGATCTTTTCCAAATCTGTCCATTTTATGTTGGTTTACAGTCAAACCTAAGATAATGGGAGTTAATGGAAAAACAAGAGATGTTAAACCAATTACTAAGACCATTGTAAGAGGTCCATATCATCCAATTGTATGTTTTTTAAAATGATATCTATTTATTCATAAATGATGATCTGTAAGAATAAATATGTGATGATAGTCAAAAAGAGGATTTTCTCTTCCATTAATGAGCATAAATTATTTTTTGACTCATATAGTAAGAATGTCATTTTAGACGATGTTTAATATAGCAAGAGAACATTTCATTCACTGGGAAGTCCCCTAATTTTTCACATTAATGCATCTTAAATTAGGAAATTCTGATTCACACCCATATCATATATACTGACACCCTTACTCCACAATAAATGTAAGACATTAATAAATGGAATCAAATAAACATCAATATTCTTTTTTGGATATCCTAGAATTAATAATGTCAAAAATACATATGGTTTATTCATCGACATCCAAGTAGGTAAGTTTTATAGAGTTATAAAGATTCCCTAATAAGAATATAGTCTACTATATAAACCAAATGTATAGAAACCGTTTCTTGAAAGAACAAATTTAACATTACAAGCTTTGGAAGAAAAAATGAATCCAATTGGTCCAAATTTTTCCATTAATCTTCACCATAAGGATTATTTAATATTTTAATTGTTGAAATTTTAGATTTGTTCAATGAAATCAATGAATTTGTGTTTTGATACATAAATAAATGCTGCAGTTTGGGTGTAAGTGGGAAATACCTCAACTCTTTAATGGGAACCAATTTAGACATCCCTTATTGAGACTCTTTATACCTCGATGTTCTACATGTAGGAAAACTAAATAATAACTCATTTTCAACATAATATAGTATTAAATCATTTGAATATTCATGAATATTAGAATAACTAAGACCCAATTTAAGAACCATCCTCTTAAACTCATATAAATTTGTAGGATACATGCTTCTATCAGATAATAATGCTTTAACCATATTGAATATTTTATTAAACCTATTATTTTATATTCTATTACCTAATTTAATAGCCATAATTTTTTTAACCTCCTTAAATTTTCTTATCTTAGAACCAGGATATAAGGAATCCCTAGAGGACTTCAAAAAATAATAAAATTGAGATATGTTTATCTCAAGAGTTAAATAAATATCATTTTTAGAATATATTTATTGAAAATATGGACCATCAACCTCTTGTAAAACAATTTGAAACCGTGATGGATCTGGAACAAAATTATTTATTATCATATCTTGAACTATGTTTGCCATGTTGACACCAAAAAACATAATATTTCTAAAAAACCAAATCATAATAGATGACCCCCAACATAGTCAAATATTTAAAATATCCTCACATCACAATTCATAAATAGACACATAATTATCCCTTCTAAAAAAATTATGGTTTTGATAATGCAAATGACAAAAATATTTCAACACCATCAACATATTAAAGATTTATTCTAGAACCATTTATATTCTTGTGATGATTTATCCAATTATAAAATGTAATAAATATTGTTATCTACTTCATTATTCAATATTTTTACAAATATAAAATAAAAATATTTCTTATTATTAATCTGATATAAGTAAGTGATGATCCCAAAAAAATATAAAATCCAAAAATTATAAATTTCTTGTAAATATATCCAATTCTACCTAATTATTATTAATTATTTCTATTTATTACTAATTAATACTAATATTTCCTGATTCCACAAATTACCACTAATTTTTCAAATTATCACTAGTTTTCATTTTGGGAAAAAGAATTCCAAGCAAAAAGTGTGAGAGATGTTGGGAGTGTAGGGGATAATGGAGATGAAAAAGTGAAAAATCCTAGTTCCCCATAGTTCTGACCATTTGGAGGGGAGTAAATCATGGGTGGCTATAGATTAATGCATCTCCTATAAATAGTCTAAATGCAACAACCCTATAATTTGTTCACTCCATCATCACCTTCATCTTCTCCCATGCATGCTTCCCTCAAGGGTGGCAGGGAGCAGTGGGGGTGGAGGTGATTGTAGAGGGAAACAATTTTGGAGACCCTATTCAGACTAATAAGAGAAGAGAACTTCATAGATAAATATGTGAGTAGTGGAAAAGGATGAATATATGATAGATAATAATTACACTTATAAAAGATTATCTCCATTTTTTGGTTAAATCTATCATCATGATAAAATAATGTTTTGCTGATAATCATGCATTTACATTATAATTTTTGGTAGAAATTTTTTTCCTCATGAAGAGAGATATAAACAAAAAATGAAAAAAAACTCACTAAACATGTCATTTATATCTCTAATATTTTCTTCTCTTTCTATCAGTAGTAGGTTTACCCATTATTATCTCTCCTCCAATAGGTCTAAACTTAGGGCCCTAAAATTAGTTTACATTATATTCGCTTTCATCTTATCCACTTCATACTTCCCTCTTGCTTTGTGTTTATACTTTTGTTACTAATTCTGGTTAATTATGGATAATTTTGGATAATTTTGTATACTTTTGGTTAATCATTATTCCAAATTTTACTAGTTACTGGTAATTTTTCCTATTTTTTACTAATTACCTATAATTATTTCTAATTATTCCTAATTTTTATTAATTACCACCAATTACCATTAATTACCACTAATTATCTCTAATTTTTACTAATTACTCAAAATTTCTACTAATTGATGCTAAAATTTTCTAATTTCCACTAATTATCATTAATATTTACCACTTGGTTCTAATTACCACTAATTAGAGATAATTACTACACATTACCACTATTTAAAGAGAATTAAACATTATTATTTATTAATTACCACTAATTTTTAATAATTACCACTTATAATTGCTAATTACTGCTAATTATACATTATTATTTTCTAATTATAGCTAATTTTTACTAATATTTACTGATAATAACAACTTTTTTCTAATAACCACTAATTTTTACTAATTACCACTATTTTTTTAATAATTGGCTCAAATTTTACTATTTACTACAGTTTCTAACTATTTAAAAAAAATAACTATTTACCGATAATTACTGCAATTTATCACTAGTTTTTAATATTTACCACCATTAGAGCTATTAACCGCTAAATTTTTCTTTTTACCTATAAATTTTAGTATTTACTTCTAATTTATTCGATTTATTTCTAATTACCTCAAAATTTAAAAGTTACCAATAATTTTTACTAATTACCACTAAATTTTACAAATTACTGCTAATTATCACTAATTTTTACTATTCAGAACTAATTTTTACTAATTACCACTAATTGTCACTAATTACATCTAATTTTGGTAATTAGAATCAATTTTCACTAATCACCACAAAATTTAACTAATTACCACTAATAACTATTAATTTTAAAAAATTACCTCTAATTACCATTAATTTTTATAATTACTACTAAATTTTACTAATTATTTCTAATTTTAACGATTTACCGATAATTTCACCATTTACATGTAATTTTTACTAATACTTCTAGTTATCGCTGATTATTTCTAATTAGCGCAAATTATGTCTAATTACCCAAAAATTACTCATTATCACCAATTTTTTTATAATTACCTCAGATTATTTCTAATTAACAGTATTTATTTTTCTAATTACAATTATTTATTATAAACTATCGCCAATTATTACTAATTAATGCTGATTATTGTAAATTTTCAGTAATTATCAATAATTTTTTTGTTAATTATCAATAATTTTTTACTGATTATTTAACAATTATCTTTAATTAATACTAATTAAAACTTATTAAATTTTATTATTTTAAATAATTTATCATATAAAAGAAAATAAATTAATTAAAGATTAAAAATATAAATGTAATTACCTCTAATGTGACATTTTAACATAATTAAAAAAACATTGGGTTTTTGACTGCTTCAGATCTCTAGAAAACAGAAATAAAAGAGGAGGAACATAGAATATGATGAAATAGAGGACTGGAAGGAGGAGAGATAAGGATGACTATTTAAAAATTCGACCAATGGTCCTATATGTAGGTTAGATTAGTTACGATGGGACTATCTGTGACACAATTTTTTTTGCAAGAACTTCTATTTGTAATGGGTTCTGTTGCAAATAGTGCCCACCATAAATACCTATGTTTGTTATATAAAACTATATACGATGGTTCCCATTACAAATAGGTATGGTCGACAAATTATTCATGATGGGCCCATCTCCAATAATGTGTTATTTGGGATGGGCCCTATCGTTAATAACAGATATTGGTAGTGGGGCCCATCATGAATATCATTCACATTAAGAAATATATGAGAGATATAAACAATTATCTGTAATCAGGAATCACTTCCACATCAAATAACTCATCTGGTAGAATAATGTTCATTCAGGTGAAAATTATTTGCGATGGGATGGATTTCTTATCACAAATAATTAGCAAAAATAATTATTTGTGATTCGAAATGATTTCTCATCTCAAATAAGAGCATATCATGGACTATTTACGATAGGGCCATGGCACATCGCAAATATCAAATTTTCCCAAAGTAATTTTTCTTCTATGTCCATATTTTCTCTTCTACAAAGTTCATTTTATTTACTCAAATGATTTGTTAAGGAAATTTTAAATTAACCTTGACTACTTACAAGTTTTGAGAGTAATCTTTCTATTATTCTCAAAATGGGTCATTTTCCAATTTCTTTTTAATAATTCAAATGTAATTTTTTAACATATGTAGAATTAACAGACATTCCTACTAACTCAATAATTTTTCTACATTTATCTTCTTCTTTATGTTTTCAATGGTTTTATAAGTAGGACTCTTTAATGAAATTTTATTTTAATTTTTTTCATCAATTTTATTTTCTTCTTTAAAATACATGAGTTTATTACAAAAATATATTTTTTTTAAATAAAGGTCATCTTTTATCTCTTAATTATTTTGTTGTTATTAACTTTCTCTTCAAACACTAACTTTCTTAAGATCATATTTCAATGGAAATTATATTTCTCATTAATAACCATGTTATTTTTATCATTGATATTCTTATTTCCTGAATCTTATACCATTTAATCATAGTTTGTTTTCCTGTGAAATTTATTTGATTAACTGGAGAAATATTGATATTCCATATTCATTACTCAATACAGATATTAGATGATAATTCATATTATTCCTAAATTAAATTGATCATTAAATATATGAGGAATTTAGTTGTATGCAATAACAGGTATGTACCAAAATTATATATCCCTTTAATGCATCGATGGGTCTTCTTATACAATCCAATTGGAAAAATTTATTAAATTGGGTTTGGGTCTTTAACTACCCATCGAAAAAACTGCCTTGGTGCAAGGAATTGATGTAACAAATATCATAATGTCTAGGATCCAGATGTCCAACATTACTCATTTCCTTTATTAAGAATTTATTTATTAGTATCCGTGAAAATACTATAATTTTATCAACCCAGGATACATTCTTGGATCAATTTATTTATTAAATGGGATGTGTATTTAGTTATTTACCTTTACATATTGATTATCCCTTATTTATTCATTATAGATTCCTTTTTACATAACCTTTATTATGCATTTTATATCATATGTTTCTTATGTTTCTTTTTCCCTAGGATCCTTCGATGTTTAAATTGAATGATAAGAAAGTATATTCCAGTGAGAATAATCATGTTTTCCAAGATAATTTTGTGTCGTATTTTATGTTTTCAAATGTAATATATGATTAATGTTTGTATCTAGTTTACTAAGCCTACAAAAATATTTGGTTTTTTAGGATAAGATCCCTTGTATCTAGTTCCCATATTATTAAATAACTATCGGCTATAGGCATCTAGGGTTGGGAATTTATAGTTGGTATTAAAAAAAATTTAGTAGAAACCCTGGGAATGTGATTTATGAAACAATTGATTATGGAACATGACCCTATGAATGAATTTTAGAATAATTTTAAGTTTATGATAACATCATAATGTTTTAAGGAGGTTTAGATTATGTGGATTTATTTGAAATATATACCTTTTGGGATAAAATAAATGTATGTGGTTTTGGAATAGATGAATTTAGGGGTAATAAACCCGAAAAGATTTGGTTGAGTATATCTCATCCGTCATTCTAGTTAAAGTTGAATGTTCCCTTACTGTGCATCATGTTTAACACTATTAGAGTATATTCTATGGTTAATTAACATTTTATTTATAAGTCATTATAAAGAATGAGAGAATATAATAGATGGAAACCGATTATATACCATTTCGATATGGTATAAACATAAAATTTCTTGCGTAAATAAATCTAAGGTTGATAATAAGTTTAAAGGAATAGCTATTCATTTTTAGGTTTTATGTGATGGTATTTTAACATGATTAAGGATATTTCAGGAGGAATTTATGGGATTACAATCCTTTAGTTTAGTATATGTTTTAATGAAAAGGTTATTTGAGGCAAAATGATTTTATATTTTGTGTACATAAGTTTAATGTTATTGAGAACCATTTGTGTTAATATGATCATATATGTTGATGTAATTATGTTTTAATGGAAACATATCATATAAATTACCATGGTATTGAAAAGTAATTTGGTGGCTATGTTATTAATATTACGTATTATATATTGGTAATATTATATGATTTTTGTAAAAATAATTCAAGGAATAAATATTTAGTTAATTTATGGAATCATATATGATTTTATTGTGGATTCCGGAAGATATATGATATTTATTAGAATCAAATAGAGTATTTTTGGGCGTGTATTATTAGGGTATATACATTTTTAGTGTAAAGACTTATCAGTGATTGATATTATTTTGAGGTAGTAGTTAGGTTTATCTTAAAAAAATATGATCAAATCTTTCAGATTTTTGGGCTTTGAATTTGGAAAGGCATATTTGGGAGGAGTCTTAAATTTAACTATTTATGGAATGGAATATATTGAAATTTGGGATTAATTTTTGTGGTTTTAAATATGAATGTATTAAATTTATCCATATTGAATAACATGTCCTAACCATTTGAGAAACAAGAAATTAATTTTCATTTTTTTAAGGATCCTATGATCCATTAGAAGTTAATTCTATTGCTTCAGTTATGAAAAATTCATCTTGAATATTCACTTCTTGGAATAAGAGATAAAGGGAAAATTCATAAAATTATAACCAAAGGATTAAAATATTCTTTTAAAATGGAAATAAATTAAGTATATTGTTATATGTTCTCTATATTAATAGAAAATTAATCCATCAACTTTAGGAAAAGGATCGTGAAATAAAAAAATATATTTTAACTTCATTTTTAATGAATCCAAGGTCATATCACCCCTCATGGATTTATGATTTTATGGTTATTAAATTTATCATAAGCATTCTCTCTATAACTTTCTACCATTTCTTGGATGGTAGTTTTCTCCTCCTTGTGTGTAATTTAACATCTCGCTAATTTTATCCTTATCTGGGAACCCGATTATATGTTAATTCAGGTAAATTTTATGTTTCCTACTACCCCTTTTGAAATAATGTTTTGTTAACACCTTTTACAATGTGGGTTTTCAACACATATTGAACATTTTTTTATAAAAAAATTGTGTGACCATAATCTATTTAAGGTGATACAATGTAACACCCTGATATTTACCAATATATTTATCTTAAAATGAATTTACTTTTTTTGATAGATTATGTTACACAAAACACTAAGTTAAAATGAAATGAGATATACAACTAAAATATAATCATTTATGTGTTACAATTATAACTTAACTATTAAAATTGGTTATATAATTATTAATAAAAATATTATGAAAAAAATTTCTAAATTTTTTATACAATCCATATGTATTGACTGATGCAGAATATATAAGTACTCAATTATTAGTAAAGTCATTTTTAATAAAAATTGATTTTTATTTATTTTTATGAG
Source organism: Viscum album (assembly GCA_963277665.1). Taxonomy (NCBI): domain Eukaryota; kingdom Viridiplantae; phylum Streptophyta; class Magnoliopsida; order Santalales; family Viscaceae; genus Viscum; species Viscum album. The sequence goes on from OY728152.1 coordinate 2,107,241,187, forward strand.
TGAACATTATAATTAATTTATGGTGTAACGACCTAACCAAAACAACCTCCCAAAACCAGTACCCAAGTCGATATTCCACATACCCAAAGGGAATTCCTGATCCCCATGGGCTGGCAACTTCCACCAAATCATCAAATGACAACTAGAGGGAATGATTTTGCACAACCTAAAGCAACAACATGAAACATATATACAATGTTGAAAATAATGGAAAATATTATTATATTCTGTAACTGAAAACAAATAGTGGAAACCAAAAAACTAAATAATGAAAAAAAATCCAACTATAGGTCCAACCAAAACAGATGACTAAAATAGGAAAAAACTATCACTTATATATGATATTGTGTTAAAAAATCCTCCATATCACCGTAATATACCCAACTAACCTGATTGAAAACATCACCATCTCATTAAAGTGCCTTTCCTTTCCCCATATTTAAAGACAAAACCAGGTCTATACACCACTTAAGGGGTGCATAGGGTGTGAGATAATAGGATCTGTATGGTACCACCAAGGTGTTCAATTTCAAGTCAGTGAAAAATGATCCAAGCATGCTCAATTTTAAATAATCCAGGTCATGAGAATAATTTAATAGTTTTCATATAAAAAGTGTTGAAAAATAGTTTAATTTATCCCTTTCCCACCTTTCCAAATAAAGAAGGTAAATTTGTTTTGAAGCAATTCATGTCACATCAAATATATCATGTCAAATCAAACCATGAATCACATATGATATCAAATCCATAGAAATAAAAACAAATCAATATAAACTAAAATCTTAAGCACATGTAATATCACACCAGGGATCACACTATGTCAGGATAGCTAGGAAACTCATAACCAACATAGAAAATATCATATTCATCAATCCACTATACATATTAATCAAGTATAAATATTAGACAAATTCCCTAATAAGGGAACACCGTAAAAGGTCTAACAATTCCCTATAACAATGGGCCTAGGGAGAATAGGAAATCTTAATGACCAAACCCCCAATAGTATATGATACCAACTACTATACATTCCACCTAAGTACCTAAGGCTTCCCATGTGTTCAATTTTCCAAATTAGTTCATCAAGCCATATCCATCAAACCATTATTTGAAACCAGTTCACAAACCCATTTCATAGTGCATTGAAAACCATTTTCCATTTACAAAAACTCAAGGAAAACCATATTTTATAAAAACCCATTTATATGAACACAAATCTAATCTTTCAATCAGTTCATTTCATTTAATAAAACAATTTATCAAATATAGGCATAATATATTTCACCCACACAAGCTAGAGACTAAACCACCTACCTCAAAACTTGGGTTGCACAAGCCCAAAAAGGGATTCACCATAAGGAAAAACCGAACAACCACTACATAGTCCATAAAATCAATAAACACATCTAGTAATTGATTCAATTTAACAGAAGGGTTGAAAAAGAAGATGAAACGACACATACCTCACTAATGAAAACTTCTAGGACAACAACCAACAAAGGAGACGACCCTAGAATAAGATCACACAATGGATCTAGAGAGAATCAGGCCATGGTTCAATATATCCCATTAATATAACACAACAGTTCTACCACAATCAAAGATATGAAGAATCAGAAAGGGTTAATCACACTGTGAGACCCAATCCAACTACAACAGTGATCAATCATTGAATGAATCAACATAGATCAAATGGAGGATCCAAAAGATGCCAGAAGAGATCTCAAGTTCGAGTGTAGAGAAGGTTTCATATGAATAATGGAAATTTCATCTGTATAGTTACCTAAAATCCCTACCCATGACATTTAAATGCTCTGTAAACCCTTTACATATCATTTAATCATAAGGTTTTATATATACCAAAAAAATCCATTGTTTATTATTTAAAACCTGATATTTTAACATTAAAATGTGTGTAATCTGTACACAGTGTGTACTCCCTTCACATTGTGTATGAGATTCACAACTTCTATCTAGTGACCAATTACACATTGTGTGACCCCTTTACCCATCATGTAACTTCCCAAAACATAGCTTAAAACCCATATTCTTACACAAAAAACCCAAACCAAATTGTGCATTATCTAAACTCGAGAAAGACCCCACAAATCAATTAACAAATGTACACAAAAAATTCATTAATTCAACTAAACATACATCACCAAAATTTAGGTAATTTTCCTTATAAAATGTTCTTCATCCTCAAAATTCCTAAGTTGCACCCAATTAAAGAGGAAAACTATAAAATAGAAAGGGAACAACATGAAATAGGGTAATGGGAATTTAAAAAATCCCCACCATAAGAATTTCAATCACCATAAATTCATGTGGAAGAATGAAGTCTATTAAATAGGTGAGACCATTTCTCCCCCATCAAAAAATATTACTCTCATGTTTGGTGAGAATTTGGTATGTTCCACCATAATACTCTAACCAAGAGAATATACTTCCCTTGCAAGACTTTCACTTGAGATTCAATGATCCTAAATGGATTCTAAACAACAGAAACATATTTCTCAAACTCAATATCTTCCTAACATACTTATTTACATGGAAAACATCATAAATATTTTTCTAATGAACCGAAAATGAAAAATAATAAGAACCCTACCCAAGTTTCTTAGTGAACTCAAACAATCCCACATATCTCAAAGCCAACATTCTCGGTTTTCCATGCCCAAGTTGACCCAAACTTAGAGATACTTTCAGGAAAACTCTCTCACCTATGGAAATTTACAAAGGATAATATTTTTGATTCTCAAAATAATTCTGCCAACTCTACATTATAATATTATACCAACATATATCCAAAATCCTTGTGGATCCCTCTTGAACCAAACTCAGTCCCACCAAAGAAGATTCTCCCACCATTTCTCAATAAAGAGGTCATCTATATTGGTGAGAATAAAATCCTCAAAAGGATCAATTCTAATTGACAATTGATAAATATTTTTATAAGAAAAGTCAACCAGTCTGAGATGGCTATACCAAGATCCCAAAAAGTCCAAGACAAAGGCATGGAGCATATCTTTTAAAATATGAATAGCATGTTTTTTTGACCATCTGTTTGTGGATGGTAAGATTACTAAATCTGATCTGAGTCCCCAACACCTCTCGGATACATCTCCAAAACCTTGAAGTAAACCTACGTTCCCTTTCTCAAACAATAGTAGAATTATCCCCATATATCCTCAAAATTTTACACATACATATTACTCATACCTCCAACTTTTGTGGTGTCTTTGATGATGATGAAATAAGATGAGTTTATCAACTAAACAATCACCACCCACATAGAATTCCTCCCTCGAGGAATCTATGGTAATCCAAAAAAATCCACAAATAACACTTACCATTTCTAAATTGGCACTAGAGGAGGATATAGAAAATAAGAATGTTTCAATTGATCTTAATTTATTTGTTAGTAAGAAAAATAGTGAGACACATAATCAACAAAGTCAAGCTTCATTCTCGACCACCATAATTCCTTTCTCATGTCATAATACATCATTATAAAGCCTATATTAATGGAACCCAAATAACTATTATAATAAAAAACATATTTCTATACATATTCTTGAATGAGAAACCAATCCCCAAAATCATAATAGCATATGAAGAGAGTGACCAACCAAAAACGATCATTCCACTATATATTTTTCCTCACATTCTTCTAAACTCTTAATCCTTCTAAATACTCTATAGAATAGACTCAAAGGGAAATGAAGATAACTGAACACTATAATGAACTATACCTAATTCATAATCTAGGTTATCTAGATGAAACTATGAAAAATCCTTATAAGGTTTTACGCTTCCTTCGATTCCGAAATATATTGTGGTGAAACTCTCCTAATAAGAATGTTTGAAATGATTTTCCTCTTCCTTAGGGTATAGCCAATATTAATGTTAAATGGTTAGAGGTAATCCACCCACTGTCTCTTTCTAAGATTCAATTATTTCAGAAAAAATACATAGATTAAACTCTTCTGGTCAGAAAATATATGAATCATTCCACAAAAACATAATTTCACCAACCCATAAGTGTATTCATAAATGAAGAAAGTTATAAATCTTGATTAGGGATATTATTCTCATGCTATAAAATCTTAATAGAGTTCTAACCTACAAAGTTATCATCATGAATTATGAAACAACTCAAACCAGTACTAGAAGCATCATAGAAACCCAGATACCCCTTATTGGGATCAGGTAAGATCAAAATAGGATTTAATGTCATAAGCTATTTCAACTCGTCAAAATAAGATTAAATATTTTCATCCCAAATGAATTTCACCACTTCACTAGTAAGAGCATTAAATGGTCTCTCTAACCATGAGAAATTATTGATGAACCATCGATAGTATCTAGAAAGACCATTACAACTCTAAATCTCAAAGACAGTTTGTGGATCTTCCCATGACAAGACAACATTTACCTTCTCATGATAAAATTTTAATCCATGCTCAGAAATAATGTTCCCTAATAATTTCAAATATTGAATCTAGAATTTTCGTTTTTAAAGAATTCCATAACAATGGTGACTCCTCACGATTTCTAAAACCGAATTCATATGGTGCTATTGCTCATGTTTGGATCTCGCATAAAACAAAATATCATCTTAGAACACTACTACAAAGTGTCGAGATACTGATGGAATATCTGATTCATCAAATACATAAAAACTATAGGAGAATTAGTTAGACCAAATGGCGTCGAAATATATTCATAATGGAAAAACCTGATCCGTAAATCATTCTTTGGTATATTATAATCTCAACCCTGAAGATGATAATAATCTAACCGAAGATCAATCTTTAAAAATAACTTTTCCCCCTTTAACTGATCAAATAAATCATCCATACAAGGTAAATGATACATTTTCTTAACCATTAATTGGTTTAACTTTTTATAATCCATACAAAATTGAATTTAATTTTCTACCTTCTTGGAAAAGAGCATTAGGTCTGCCCAAGGTAAAACACTAGGGATAACAAAACCCTTATCCACCATATCATTAAACTGAATCTTGAGATCTTTTAACTCCACTAGTACCATTCGAAAAGAAGGTATCGATATTGGTTATGTCCATAGTACTAGTTCAATCCTAAAATCTACCTTATTTATGAAGGAATCCAAGATAATTCATCAAGGAAAACATTATAAATTTTATACACTACATCAAGAAGATCAATAATAGAGGAGACATCATCAGGCATAACTACTACAACAGACAAAAAACTTATATCCTCTTGGTGGTATGGTCCTATATGTCCAGAACTCATATCCCACTCGCCCAAAATAATATGTGATCTATTATCAGTCAGAAGAAATGAGACACAATGATGATAAAAATAAAAATTAGTATGATGAGAAACAAAACAATCCATACTAATGATGATTTCAAAAAGATTTAAATCAAGGGAAAAAAAGCTCAAACAAACTCTAAATTAGCTATCGATAGCATATAAGAAGGACATAAAAACCCATTCCCTTTCCTCTTCCTAAGAGGTATCACTATCTCCAAAACAAAGGACATGAGTTTCATTGGAAGGTTAATCATATCAATTAAATGGATAGATATAATTGAGTGGAAATCAACAGTACCAAATAAAGAAATAGCTACTGGGAAGGTAGTAAAAATGGTAACTATCACTTTAATTGGACCCACATATACCTCCATTTGAAACACATCTACTACATGATGGTAATTTACCCATGAGGCATATGGCAGGAGCTCTACAATCCTTAATGCATCTGACTGCACCGTAGTAGTTTTTCAAGCCGATGACCCCTAACCATATCTAGGAGTTGACATATCTTAATAGAAACGATGTAGATAAAAATATTATCCACAAATGATTCAAATGTTTGAAGGTTGGGTAAAATAACTCTCTGTGTGTCCAAACTTTCCATACTAATAGAAATTTATAGGAACATTACTGAGGAAACTGGAGGTGCTGAAGAGGCCCTCTGGAAAGAACCACCTCCACCACTCATGTGATGATCCTGCCACTTCATATTCTTCCCTAGAACACCATTGAAGCTTCCACTACGTGGAAGATAAGGGGAAGAATATATAGCATTTCTTTATATATTCAATTTTTCCATCATATCCCTTTCCACTATCACCAAATAGGTCGAAATCTTTAAAATAAATACCAGCGATCTAATATCCATCTACAAACCTTGTAGGCACTTCTAATATTATATCCATTCATTCTTTAAAAAAATATTGGTGAAAATGAACTAGCTTAGTAAACTAATTGGTTTACGTAGACATCGAACACTCTCCCCACTGTAAAGAGTTAAACTCCATATAATTTTCCATCATCAACATCACTTGAAAAACTACTGGAAGAAGAGAGTCTTAAAACCTATCCACTCCAAGACCATGTGTCTATTCACCCCTACCATGGAATCCCACCATCACTTAATAGGACCCTCAAGACTGAATGATTCACACTTCACCATGATACCTTTATGATTATTCTTGAATTCAAAGATCTTGTCAATCTGGTAATGATAAACCTATACTTATTGATGTTCATTTCAACCATTAAAGGATGGTTCTTTCTCATATGTGTACCCCCATGATCGATATGATTCTCCTAAATATCATGTTTATACCTAAATAACTATGCTGTGAAATTGTGGCATATTCTAGTGTAAATCACAAACTACCCATATAATTTATTGGATATAGTTCTGATGCATTATAGGACTCCCCTAAGGAGCATCAGCTTCACCCTCATGTGCACCTCACATAACACATATCAGAGGCATATTATTATACACCGAAACAAAATAAATGGTCTTACAACAAAAAAATCATAATTCAAAGTATAAAAGCCATAAGAAAACTGATATTTACATCAGGAACTCAAGGTAAGTGACACAAATCCCAAAATAATGTGGTAATTTGAGCCTCATCACGGTGATATATGGATAATAACTCACCAAAAAATACCTCTCAACTCCCAAAAATCATATCTCTAACATACTAAACATCCCAAAATAAGGACACTTGTGGAAAACCCACCTCTGATACCAAACTGTAATGAACTAACCCAAATACCCTTCCAAAATCGGCATCGGACCCAATATGCCCAATACCCAAAGGAAATTCCTGCTCCACATAGGCTGGTGACTATCATCTGGGCATCAAGAATCAGCCAGAGGGAATGATTTCTTCCAACCTGAAGTAAAAAAATGGCACATATATAAAATAAATACAATAGTTGAAAAGATTCATATATTATACAACAAAAAAATAGTAGAAACCAAATAACTAAAGCATGAAAACAATATCCAAGTACATTTCTACCCAAAAGAAATACTAAAATAGAAAAAACCCATCTACTCCATGTTATAGCATGGGCAGACTCCCACCATATCACCACCAGATACCCAACTCAGCTAACATAAAACAACACTACCTCACTATGGTAGATTTATTTTACCTACATGGAAATACATAACTAAGTCTACACATCACCGAAGAGGTACACGTGGTGTGAGCTAACAGGATTAGTAGGGTCCCACCCAGGTGTTCCATATAAATTATCTAAACAATAATCGAAGAATGATCAACATTAATGAAAAAAATGAATGATGATAATGTAATAGTTTTTATATAAAATTATGAGAAAATATATTAATTTACCCTTTTTATAACTTTCTAAATAATGAAGATAATTCATTTTCAAATCATTTCAGTATCATATATTAGAGTAAATATATCATGTCTGAAAAATCATGCATCACATATCATATCATATCTATGGCAGTAAAAACAAAATATCACAAACGAAAATAAAAAACATAGGTAACATAACACCAGCGATCAAACTAGGTTAGGAGAGCTAGGACACTCATAACTAACAAGGAAAATCATGTATGTATCAATCCACTAGACATATTAATTGATTATATATAGTAAATGAACACCCCCAAAAAGTGACCACCACAACAGGCCGTACAAGTCCCTAGAATAATGGTCCTAGGGAGAAGAGGAAATCCCCATAACAAAAACCACAAATGTTGATTAGACTTATTGATATACATTCCACTTATATTTACAAGGATCCCTATTCTATATTTTCCAAAGCAGTACAAAAAAACAATGCATTGAAATCCATTTAACAAAACCATTTTAAAATTATTTGAAAACACTTTTTCATTTACCAAAACTAGGGGATGGCCATATTTTATAAAAATATTTTTCCACATACACAAATCCAATTAGTAAATAATACAATTTTATTTAATAAAACAATTTATCAAAAATAGTAGCATTGTAGTTCACCAACACTAGCTAGAGACGGAACCACTTACCTCAAAACTCAGGTCGCACATGCCCAAAAAGAGATCCACGACAAGTAATAAATAAAAAGTGAAAACGGGGGCCCTATAATCATTCAACACATGTAGGAATTGATTCAATTTTAAAAAATGGTGGGAAAGGAAGACGAAAAAAAAATAACTCAAGAAAAAACACCAGACACATCAAAACCAACAAAGGAGACAACCTGCAGAATAATATCACATGAGAGATCTAGATAAAATCAAAAGAAACATCTCTGTGAATCAATAGATCTGATAGTGAAACACAATGGAACTACTTTGATCAAATAAATGAAGAATAAAAAATAATTACTCACCAAAAGAGATGTAATACAACTGTTATGGTGACTAATAATTGAACAAATCAATATGGATCCATCAGAGGCTCCCAAAATTATCAGAATAGATCTCTTAGTTGAGAGGGATAATAGTTGTGGATGAGTAAAGGAAATTTCATCCATGTAGTTCCCTAAAATTCATGTCATCAATGTTTACATGATTTGAAAACACTTTACATGTTGTGTAATACTCGGGACATAGATACGCTGAAAGAACTGTCACTTTTTAATTAAAAATCAACATTTTAAAAATACATGGATTTCAATCTATGCACACCAAATTGTGTATGGAGACTATGTACATGTTGTGTAACCCATTAACATGTCATGTAATCACCCAACACACAACAAAAAATGCATATTATTACACAAAAATATAAAACCAACTTAGTCATTCTTCGAAATGGGTGGGTCCCACAAACCAATAAACACATTTATACCTAGACTGTTAATTCAATAAAACATACATCTCTAAAATTCATTTTATTTTTCTCAGAAAACTATCTTTACCCACAAGAGTCCTAAAATGCACCCAACTAATGAGGAAAACAAGAAAATATAAGGTAAATACCTGAATGTAAGTAATGTGATGTTACATCAAGAAATTTTAGAAAGTTTATTTGATAAAAGCAACATTATTATTCTAATTTTATATCAAAATTATATTAGCATGATTTTGTTTTTGAATTTTTTGAAAGAGAATAATTTTTTATTGGATAGAGAAAATACCGATTTTGGTTAAAATGTCATTTATTTTTATTCAAGAATCCCCATAAAATTTTGAATTTCATAATAAATAAATATAATTATCATTTAGTTATAAATAATCTAATTAATAACATTTATATTATAATTATACAATATTTTTCTATAAGTTCATTTTTCAACACAAAAATGCATTTTTCTTAAAAATTGTTCTTCATAATGTTTTTTACTTTCATTTAAAATTAAATAATTCAACTTAATCTAATATAATTTGATAAAATTTATTCAATATATGAAATTATAAAGTTCAAATTTTGTAAATATGTCCCTTTAATTTCTGTTCAATGTGGATAATAATTTTGGGGATATTTACCACCTTGGTAAGGGTAAAACAGGTAAATTTGGAGTAAAACTTTGGGATAATGATTTAAAATTTCTATATAACTTAAATGTATCATATTATATTAATTTCTTACATTAATGTCTATATTTGTATAAAAAATATAGACACTTGGTGCCATTTTTCTTTGATATTGACCTTTATATCAATTTAATAAATTGATAAAAATAAAAAATGTCATACTCATGACTTTAAAGACTCCAATAATTTCCCATAATGATAAAAAGTGTTTTTTTGTTTTAAATATTCATTTTAAAAATGGATTAATTTTTTATATAATTGTAAATTGTTTTTAATTTTTACTTATTTAATAATTACATTACATTATTACATAAAACCAACATGGTATTTAATCTATTAATTGAAAATAATGGTTTTGAAAATAGTAAAAGTGATATTTTTTAAAAATAATATTGTGTTAAAAAAATTATATATGAATATATAATCTTCGGGATATGTGAAATTATTATTTTGAATTTAAATCTTCATATTTGTTTCTTTAATTTTATATTAAATGGATAGTGTCAAAAATGACATTAATGATATTTTATGAAAATAATATTTTTTAAAAATTATTTAAGATGTCTAAAAATATTAAAATAGGGAAAATGGGATAATTTATGCTAAACAATTTCATCCATTTTCTTATAATGAGAAAATTTTCAGCTTATAAGTAAAATTGTAACTCTATTATTTAAAAAATCATTACCATAGTTAAGGTTAAAAATTTTAAAAATGAACCATGTTGGGGATCCTTTTAAAATATTTTGATTGTAAAATAGTGGTTGTTATGTGATGAATTTTAAAGAAAATAGTAGAATTAATTACCATTTCTAGTCAAAATGTAATTTTATAAGGGTAGTTGTAGTTTCAACAGTGTACATGGCATAATATCATTAGTTAAATAGATTAATAATCTGTATTGTTTTACTACGTGTATAGCCATCCAAAGGTCGGTTTTACTCAATTGAATTCTTAATGGCTACTAGGTGACTAGTGGAGGGATACAGAGTACCTGGTACTACCCAATTTTTTTTAATGTTGTAAAATAAGAAATATTTGTTTTAAATTATAAACACTATATAAATGGTTCTTCCTCCAACAAACTTTATAATGAAAGGAGTTTCCCCCTATTCTTTCTCTCCCCCTCCTTCTTCCTCCCATTATTCATTGTGTTTATGTGTGATTTCCCCACCAATTATGGAATGAAAACCACCTTTTCATCTTCAAATTCCAATTCCATTTACCTTCCTATTATTTGTGGTTTTCAAAATTAGGGATTTATGTAAAATTTCACCAAATCATGGTGAAATTCTACAGATATTATACAGTCTTATTCATAGTAATTTTAGAAGAGGTTGGGTCAAAAAAATGTGACTAATTTACATCAATTTATTAGAGTCAAGTTTTCCTATAGATTATTATTTTATTTAAGTCAATTTTTCTAAAATGTATTGATGAATTGAATGGATAATTCAAGGATTTTACTTATATAGGTATTGAGAGTCGTCTATTATACAATTTCACTCTATTTTATAGAATTTTTATGAGTTAGTTCTTCTTAGTATGTTTTACAAACTTATTTAAAAGTTTATTAATTATATAATTGAATTATTATATTATTTCAAATTATTTAATTAATATTTTTATAGATTTATGAGCTTCTGGTTATTGAGTAATACTAGATTATCATGTATTAATAATAAATTTTCTTTGAGGTAGGTGGTCCTTTATATTTTCCCTTGGTATATATGTGTTTCTTTGTATCATGAGATTGATTGTGAGTGTAAGTGGGTGTCTTGGGTCTAAATTATTACTGGTAGATGTTAGACAATTATAGGAAATATGTTTAATATATTATAGGTGTGGAATCTATCTCACACCAATTTTTTACAAGTTTTTGAGAAGTTTCGTGGAACATTTAGAATTTGTGTTAGGTGTAAAATTGGGAAGGGAGCACATGGTGGGTATTTATCTATGAGTGGTGAATCAAGTGGACAAGGGAGTTCCTATATAATAGCATAAAAATTTACACCAAGAGTGGTAAGTTATATGTGAAATACATAAAAAAAGTAAACAGACTAATAAAAATTAGGCTGAGTGGGTGTGATAACCTATGAAATTGGGATAGGGATATCTCCATAGTCAGTTTAAGCACCAGTATGATCACTAGAGGAATTGTATCTTATGTAAATTAGTTAAGTTTCCTCCTAATAATAGGTTCTTTTTGGGGGGTTCATGTATATAATAAGTTAAAGATAATCCTTATAGGATAATTCATTAAATAAAAATTTTCATATGATATTGATAAGGACTAAAAAAAGTAATGAAATATATACTTTTATATTTTAAGTGGTGAACTAATGAGTGTAGTGAATTGGTTTTTTGGGAAGGTGATAAGTCTATATTTTGACCATGGTAATGGGAATAATGAGTTACTCCCAAAGGGCTATTTCATCTAATAGAAATAAATTTAGAGTTTTGAACTATCCATGAGATATCTATGCCTCGAGTTATATGTTTTAGGTCACTTGATGCACATAGTATGATAATGTATATTAGACAATGGGAATACGATGGATGAATTTGGATATGTTCTACATAAGGAGTATTTGGGTAGTAAATATAATAATGATTGTAATTATTTATATTGGAATTTTTTCTTTGATGTAATGTATTATTCACCACCTGGAGCTAGAGAATAGTATTTCATACCAACTATCAGTGGGATATTATTGGGGCTTGAGGCTTTACTCTACCAAATCCTTCCACATAAAAAATAATTCTGTGTTTCATCATAAGATATCAAGGATATTCAATAGATTCACATGTCATGATTTTTTTTCACATACAATATATAAGGTTGAGGCTATACTCAATCATACGTCCTTATGAGAAAATTTTCCGGTAATCCAGAGGATGTAAATGTTATACGTGAGCCTACCCAATCATGAGATAGTTTTCCCCTACACTAATGGATTTTATGACTATTACCAAACCTAAAAAATACATGAGATAGTTTTCCAAAACTCTAAAGGAGACTAAAGCTACACCCAATCAAACCCTATCATGGGAGAGCTTTCCATTACACCGTAGGAAGCTGATGTTGAGTCTAACTAAATAGAACCCTTTGTTTTGAAAATTATAATACAATTAAATAAGATTTGATTTATCATAAAGTTTTTTTTAGTTTTTTTGGCAGTCAGGTTGAAAATATTATAAATTAAATTCTATATATTTTATGTTTAAGAATAAATATATAAATATCCAAATAATATAGATTTATTATAGACTATATTTACTAGATGTTTGATCCCTAAAGTGGTACTGATTAACATGATCATAATATGAAGAGTTTTATTGTGTTTATTGAAAAATGGTGAAGCATATTTTGATAAAATTACAGCTAATCTCAAATAATGTGCAACTAAAACATTTTGTTTAATTATAATATCATCTATATATAGTATTAAAACCTTGAGAAAAATAATTAGTTATATATGTGATTTATATGAAATATCTGCCTGTTATTTTTAATCCTATAATTTCTTGTTCCGGAGTGCACTTCTAATAATAGTAGTTTTATTTATGAATAATTATAATTAGAGAAACTATTTATAAAGTTATCTTAATTTATTCATTGTGTTTATATCTATTGTTTCAAAGGATTCCATAAGGATGACAATGTTTCTAATTATCATTAAGATATTGTGATTTCATTTGTGTAAGAAGGATGGTTCCAATCACTAATGATTTAGGGAATATATAAAGAGTAAAAATATATATCTATCCCTCTTAATTGAATGAATTTTAGTGTCAAAGATATATATACATTCTGAAATGTCTAAGATGGGCAATTTTGGGTACTTAATTATAGAGATACCAATCAACATGTTCATAGTTAAGTACATTCTAGTCATTAGAATGGGGATACTGGGATCAGTTTTGTGATCCTCAGTCCACATGAAATAAAAAGGAATTAATTCCAATGATTGGAAGGATTTTAGTAATAATAACCATTATAAATTTTATCATAATAATCCTTACTCCATACAATTTTTTTAAACATTTTGGCATTTCACGTTATTTTTTTTAAGCATAAATACATTTTTCAAAATTTGTTGAAATTTATATAGTTAAAACTACCACTATTATTATACTTGTATTCTCTGATAGATTTTTGGGTTGAATGAAAGTTATAGTTTTTTTTGTTTTGAAATTTGGGAGGAAAAAAATTAGTTATTTTATAAACAATAATTAACCCCGTATTATAGCTTACCTAATTTTATATTTATGGGAAAAAAATTGGTATCAGATAACATCTCTATATTTGAGTCTGAATCGATAATTATCTTCTGATTTATTATTGGTATATAGAAAAAAATTTGATTTCCTTACAGTGACTATATTGTAGAGAAATTATTTTATTTTCATGATGGTTATAATACCTATTGGATCTATATAAAATCTAAACCCTAAATGACTGAAGATTTTTTATTGTGGTGATTATGAATATAGGTGGGATTGAATGCAGATGTTTTTGAAAAATATTTGAGTGGAAAATTTTATTAAACCCAAAAGAAAAGACACAAAATTATTAAGAAAAAATTCTTACCTTTTACCATGTTTTAATGATTTTAATTTCAAATAAATTTTCATTTAAAGGATAATATTTTGTGATATATTAAATGGAATATATATATTTAAGATTCTTCATATAAAAATATGTGTGGTATATATAAAAATATGAATGAAATAAATTTTGAAGAATCAAATTTATTAGAAATTAAATGAGCTATGCTCAGAATTGGATATTAACATTTTAATTTCTCAACTACTGTAATAGTTTCTCAGATGTAGTAGTATGTGATAAAGATGGTTAATATCATAATTTTTCTTAGAGATAAATAATTATTTTATTATTATTCTATTTAAAATATATTTTATATTTTAAAAATAGGGTGGTAATCAAATAAATACATATAGAGGATATAACCAAAATTACTATATTAGGTCCTTATAATCTCGTTGTAACTCTAATATATTATTCGAGGGAAACAAAAAGGAATATAGTGAAAAACTAAAATAAAAAATGTGTTGAATTTTTATCTACATCTAGAGGGTTAAATTTTAGAGATTTTAATGAAAATGAGTATATCTCGAATAAATATATATGTGGAGTTAAGTCAATGTGAAATAGCTAAGTTCTCTAGAGGGTAGAAAAAAATACTTCGATCACAATAATTAAAATATCGAAGACCATAATTATAGAATATATATGTATGAGAAGAAATATTCTTCAAAAACTATCAGCTATGAATATTTAAATCTAGGAAATATATCAACATATAGTCCTATGTTTATGAGAATAAAAATAAAATCATCAAATAAATATTATAAGAGAAAAATACAAAATATTTAAAAACACTAAAAACATTGAGTAATGGTGGTGGTGATATTACTTACACTATTTCATCATAATTTACTGATAATACTGTAAACGTTTTGGGTTTTTATATGAATATTCTAAGAAATGAGAAATATTTCAATGGTAACATAACTACTAATAAATTGATGAATTTAACTCTAGCATGAAATTATCCTTATACATCATAAGTTGAAAGTGATGATGAAGATGATTACCCAACTCTGGAAGAAATTGAATTGTAGTTAATAATTCCTGAGAAGAGAGAAACTAAGGAGAAGAGATACTTTTATAAAGTTAAGGTGGGTTTTTCTTATCATTCTACATATTATAGTGAATATAAAACTGAATAATTTTTATATAAGGAGTATTTTTTATGTCAAAATATTATTTGTCTAATTTAAATAATTATGATGAATTTATAATTAGAATAGTTATAGAGTGAAATTATTCAGATTTTTGTTCATAGGAATGGGAAAAGTATTGTCAGCATGTTAGAAACTATTCCTAAGTAAACTAATAAAAAGAAAAAATATCTACTTTAGATAATAAAATATTGTTGTTTGAAACTTCATCAAAAGATAAAAATCATGTTGTAAATTCAATATTGAATGACAAAAAAATTATTATATAATTTTAAAACAAGAAGAACATTTTTTGAGAAGATGTATGTACGAAAATTAGTTAAGAGAACTAATGTCATTCTTGAAAGTAATACCAATGAAATATTATCTTATCAATCAAATCACTTTGTATATAGTGAAAAATTGTAGGAACAATTTTCCTATGAATAGAATTCAACCATTTAGTTTATTTAGAGTGTTTGTTACAATGGATATTTATTCTTATAAACATCAGTAATCTAAATACATTTGGGTACTAAGGGTAAATTTTTGGAATTCTACTATACCTAAATAGGTCTAGTTTCCTTAAACATAATTTTTGATCAAGTTCAGCAGTATCACATCGATGACTAAATTTATATATCTAATAATTGGTCACCATAATTTTTATTGTTATCAGAAGTTATTTTATTTTTGAATTTTCTAATTAAGAGTGTGATTTAAATATATAAAGTTATTCTTTTTACTTGTCATCAATTCCTTCTATCTTGGGAAGTTGTTCTTTTTTATCTAAAATTTCAAAAAAAAATAAATTTTTGAAACATTTTACACATTTGTAAGATTAATGTTTTGGGAACCATCATCTATAAAAGAATATCAAACTTATTTTTTAGAATATATAATTAGTAAATCCATATATTTCTGTTTTAACATATATATTTTGAAGCTCTATCTTTAAATTGTGTGGAATTTAATTTATTATTTTCTTGTGAATATATGTCTTAAACAAAAGTTAACCTATATTGTTTAAGAAATTATATTTATGAAATCAAAATTTTCAGAAATAAAAATTTTAATTATTTAATAGAGTAAATTATGACATAAGTCTAAGTGGGAAATTTTATGTACCATCTATTAAAAAATTTCAATATTTTCCTCAGTCACCTCTGATGACTGTATAAATGGGTGGAGACACTAATTCATTTGGATGCATTTGGTATCGATGTGTTGTAATATGTTTTTTCCAAATTTCTAGTTTACTATTGATTTTAGGATCATGGAATAATATCATCTAGATGAATTTTAAATTGATAAATTATTCATGATAGATTAATTGATAGTGATTTGTATTCGAAGTAAAAAAATTCATATTATAATAAGTAATCAAGTTTTAAGACCTGGAGTCAGTTAATCTTCTAGAATATGAATATATGTTATTCCACAACAAAATAATCCATGATTTAAATGGATCTACTAATTTTTTGAAGTTAGAGGACAGAAAATAATTTATTTTACACCTTTTTATAAGAAAGTAAGTTTTACAGTAGATAGATTTTCCATGTTATTAGAAGTTACACTGAAAGAGTATATTGGAAAATTGAATCCCATGAAGAGAAAATGGAATCTCAAGATTATAAATTATTATCCCCATATGAGATATTGTTATAGAAACAAATGAATATCAAAAAGATAAAATATATTATTGAAAAAACACCTATAAAATATTAAAATTTTAATTTCATATAATTTTTTAACTTTTTTATTGTAAATTAAAACATAAATTTCATTATTTTGTAAATAATAAAAAATCACTAACAATTATTGAATGATGATTTTTTCCAATTTTGATATTCTTTCATTAAATTTTGTTAAATGATTTTTTTATTCATAACTATTTTAATTTACAAGGAGTGTTATAAGTGATTTTCTTTTTCCAAAATGAAATAAATAGTTTTTTTATTATATCATAATATTATCTTTCCACATAATGGGGGAGAAACTTCTCAATGAATATCAATTTTAAAATGATATTTTTTTCTTATGTTTAATATAATTTTATTTCAAGGGAAGTTAGTTTTAAATTCATAATAGCTAATTTCTAACTACTCTAGTACAATTTGTTTCATTTTTTCTCCCTTTCTCAAAATCATAATGGGGTAAATTATTGAGGAAAAATTTATATATCATTTTAAATTAAAAGGGGTATATTAAATCAAATAAAACTTTATTTATTTAACCAACTGTGAGATATAATTTACTTCATTATAAAAAAACTTGTTTGGGAAATTATGATAAAAAGGAAGAAAATAATTACATTAGATATTATAGATTCTAGAGAAAGTATTAATTTAAAAAACTTAATAGAACATATCAATATTTATACAGGTCTTGTGTTTTTTAAAAAAGGGGTTATTGGTTAGTCCATGACACTTTTGAATCCTTTTTCTTTTCAAAATTACAGTACACTTATTGAGTATTTTATTTAACTTAATGTTTTTTTTTGTCTTTTGGTGTGTAGAATGAAAATATGGTAAATTTATTTTTGGAGAATAGTGATATATTCACATATTAAATCAAATAAATGTTTCATAACTATAACGGTACTGTTTGAATTAGTCAAAAATGATAAGCCATGATAATTTCATCTAATTATTGACAATAAGAATCTAATATAGTTACAACAGATCCTAAAGGGTGAGGAAATAAAATGTTGGCATAGTTACAACATTTTCAATAAATATAGTTGAATCTATGGGGACCAGAAGCACATAACATATGGTATTTTTTTAAAAGATACAATTTTCATTTTGAATCATGTAACATCTCGTTGTTGATTTCACTTCCAATTTTAGTGGTTTTCTTTTTGAGTGTATCTTCTTAGATTGTCCATTTGTGAGGATTTAATTTTAAGTGATCTAATCGCTTATATTTAATTTTTTGTATTTATGAATACTATGTTGAGGTAATTTATAAGTAAAATTTAGTTACTACTAATCATTGATATCATGTTATTCTATGTGTTAAAGTAGGCTACAATCTATCCATTGTGATTGAGGGCTTAAATAATGAAGAATGACTTGTGCTGATACATCATGATCAAGGGAATCCTGGTGTGGAATATGAAGATTTCATATAACTGGTCAAATTTTAGGGATTATAATGATACAAAGATAGAGAAACCAACCTATGATTTTAGATTCATGGAAATTACAATGATTGGGGTATGGATACGTGGATCAGGTATCTGATCCTCTTTCCTCTAGGGATATAAATGGTGAATTCCATTGATTGTAAGGTGTTTAGAAATAAAGCATTTTAGGATTTTAAATATTATATTCTTTACACTATGACTTTTTTTAATCATTTTTTATTTCAATTTATTTTCACTTTTCTTAAATAATTTTTTTTAATTTGTTAAGATTATGACAGTCAAAATTTAATAAAAATTATAAATTTATAAACTAATAGATTTATGTTCTAATCAAAAATATTATATTCTAATTTTTTTTATTTTGAGTAAAAAAACTATAGTTATTTTATAAATTAAAATTCTCCTTGTAGTTAACCTTCTTGTACATTTCTAAGAAAAAAACTAAAGAATTACCCAATCCTTCTCTACTCTAATATTATTTTCCCTTGGTTTAGGGGTGGTGGAGGATATACCTAAGCCTTATATGTAATCCAAAAGGTTTCTATTTCTTTGTAAGAGCTTTAGTAAATACATGACCCTAACTGTCTAATACTATGTCCATATATGATATGATATGGTAAAAATTATCGATCCAACCTCCTATTGTGTGGTAGCCTAACCCTCTAGTCATTTTCCATTTTGAACCACTTTCCAATACAAGTCAAAGCATGTAGTGTCAACTTCATGGAATCTTGTTAAAACTACTTTGAATCTATATGTTTGTATCTTATTTTTGACAAATAAATTATATCATTATATAAATAAATTCACATATTTTATGGTTTATATATGGTTCCCATTAGTGGTGTCCTAATGATTCATATACTCACTTCATTTTCATTCACTTCTGTAGACATTTAAACCGTATATTGGAATGCAGGTCCAAGAAAGTTCCTTAGTTTGGATGATTAAACTAGATTGCC
The DNA here is from genome assembly GCA_963277665.1 of Viscum album. Lineage (NCBI taxonomy): Eukaryota > Viridiplantae > Streptophyta > Magnoliopsida > Santalales > Viscaceae > Viscum > Viscum album. The sequence continues at coordinate 2,107,260,858 of OY728152.1, forward strand.
TCATCGTGGATGGGAGAAATATTCATGGAAATATACTTTTCTAGTGTCTCCTTCATTACAAAATGACTCATATGAGGTGATATGGTCCATTCAATTATAGCATGTTCATTATTAATGCATTTCTAGACTTCAATAATTATTCTAGACTATAATGATGTTATTATTTTTTATTTATGTTTATAGAATTTATTAGGATATTATATCATGATATTTTGGGTACAATATTTTCATGAATTATTTTACATATTTCATCAATAATCACCTTCTGTTGTCATGTAGGAAGGCATGCAGGATGCCACATAATGCTTTGGATTAGGATAGAGGATGGGTATCAACAACAATAAGTAACAATATCATATTAAATACTTTTTCTTATTTTTTATCAGGATTTTGGGGCTTGGTAGGCAGGGATAATATTAGTCATAACTTTTATGAAATTTTTATTTGTGTCTAGAAGGCATGGTTATGGGCTAAAATTAATGTAAATAGGGTGTTCAGATTATGGTTATTCCTTTTTTGTGTCACAGTTTAGTTTTTTAGCTAAAGTATGATATTTATGGGAAATGATCTATTTTTTTACTCTCAACAAGTTTAAAAAGACGAATTTCTACATACTTAATAGTTGAAACACAGGTTTACATAATATATTCATTCATCTATATTATTGGTAAAGGATATAGAAAAATGGTTTGGATTAGTTAAAACATCCACAAAAACAATTTATTCAATGTTTCTTTAAATAATATACTTGGGGTGGATTAATTAATGGAACCTATCACTGAATAATTTCATCACAATCATATTTGGAAATTATATTGTTATTATATACATAAGGTTTTGACAATGACACTAGAGAGGATAGTATGAGTATGTAGATACCTTACTGGATTGAAACTTAGGATTGGTGTACTGGAATATGTATTTATTTGAGTTATGCAAGTTAAAAATAATTTGTGTTACTTTACAAGATCTAATATACATCATAGGTATCGTATATAGGTTAGGTAGGGGGCCTAGTGAAGAGGAGTTTAGACTTAAGATAATGTGATTATACTGTGTTATAGGTGTAGTTGATCACTTTTCTTTTTTCTTCTAGATATAGATTATAACATGTTGGGAAACACTATAAGGTTAGTATAGGTATGTATATTACCTATGGTAGTAAATATAATGAAATAATATATATAACTCTGTGACAAATATGATGCATGGTAAGATTATTATGCATGTGTCCTAGGATTGATGGAATACTACTCATAAAGTAGTGGGTAGAGTTATAGAGAAGGGTAGTGTTATAGAAGTTATGTATACCTACTCAAGAATAAAATTTGATTGATATTGATGATAGTGATAAACCATTATCAGAGTGGTTTTTTAGATTCTCTCTTTCCATAGATGATATAGGGTGAGTACTCTCGTGACTTATAAGGTAAAATAATGATTTATATATTTAAATTCATGGTGTATACATATAAATCATTCTCTATTACATGGGATAGGATGGTATTGGATGATTGTGTAGTTATTTGAGGACATATGTTGTGTATGAACTTGAGAAGTTCTTATGTCATTATGATATGTTCTTAGACTCTTTATCATCCATGTATTATTCAAGCAATGTTGCAGGACCTATTTTGAAATTTTTGTGAATGATCACATATCAGTTGTCATAAATATATGGTATGACATGTGGAATAGGTTGAGATACCTATTATGGCCTAGGTAAAGGTAAGGGATCTTTCCATAAATCTTTTCATTTCTATAATTTCTTAGGTGGAATGTAATAATTATGATGTGAGTACCATTTGAATGGTTATAACTAGTAAAAGACACTACTGGAAAATGTATCTTTCCCAACGCTTTTATACCAACAGTTCAAAAGAACCGTTGGAAAAAGGTGTGATTAGGGAAGATTTCCCAACGGTTTGAAGAAACCGTTGGGAAAATGAATGTTGGTAAGCCTTTCTTTAACTGTTTGAAGAAACTGTTGGGAAGCCTTTCCCTAACGGTTTGAAGAAACCATTGGGAAAAGAGTTGTATTTCCCAACGGTTTGAAGAAACTATTGGGAAATCATAGTATTTCCATTATTTCTCCAATGATTTAATAAAACTGTTGGGAAAATAATGGATTTCCCAACAGTTTTTAAAAACCGTTGGGAAAATTCACCCCCAAATTCCCCTAAACTCTCCTCGACTCCCCCAGAACCTCCCAGACTACCCAGAATCAGATCCCCCGCCTCAGAAGCGGCTGGCCAGGTAAATCTTCCATCTGCAACTCCCCTATTCAGGTTAGATTCTTTCAAATTATTCTCATATTAGTTAAATATATACTTTTATTCAAAAAAAAATTATCCATTTATTTCACTATTTATCCATTTATCATGTACTTTTTCCCTATTTCTAGGAATTTGGAAAAATTTATGATTCATTATAATCCCTTGACGAATTGTGTACTCGAATCACTACATCAATGTAAACAATATCCAATTAATGTTTTCATTAATCATTTTTAGGGTTTTCATTAATGGTTGTATTAATGTTTTATTTCAATTAATGTTTTCATTAAAGTTTTCCTTAATGTTTTCATTATTTAAAGTTCTTTCTTGTGTGTATACATCTTTTTCTGTTTGATTTGGGTGTGGGGGGGGGTGTCCGAGGGGTGGGGGCTGTCCAGGGTGAGTGGGGGTTGTCCAAGGGGTGGGGCTTGTCTGGGGTGAGTAGAGGGATGTCCGAGGGGTGGTGGGGGCTGTCCGGGCTGAGTGGGGGTGTCTTAGGGGTGGGGGGTTGTCCGGGGTGAGTGGGGGGCTGTCTGAGGGGTGGCGGGTGCTGTCCGGGGTGAGTGGGGGGCTATCCGAGTGGAGGGGGTTGTCTGAGGTGAGGGGGGGGGGGGGCTGTCTGAGGGGTGGGGGGGATGTCCGGGGTGAGTGGGGGGCTGTCCGAGGGGTGGGGGCTGTCCAGAGTGAGTGGGCTGGTGTTCGAGGGGTGGGGTCTGTCCGAGGGTTGGCAGGTTGTACGGGGTGAGTGTGGGGCTGTCCGAGGGGTGGGGGTTGTCCGGGGTTAGTGGGGGGCTGTCCGGGGTGAGTGGGGGCTGTACAGGGTAAGTGTGTGTGGTGGACATTGATCTCCCTATGAATAATGTTTTAAATAATAAAAATTCCTTAATGGAATTAAAACATTAATGTGAGGACATTTCTTTTTCAAACATAATCTAAGATAGTTGATTCATTGTAGAGACGTACACCTTAGGGATCCAAATAAAAATAAATTGATATAAGACTTTTGATAATGGAGTAAAATTGAAAATTGGGATCCAATGTGGAATATTTGAGATATTATGCATCATGTCCAAGAGTAAATCCATTTTTAAATATCCAATAAGTTATTTTTCACAATTTTCACACATTAATTGTTGGTAAAAATGGAAAAACATTTATAAAGGTTCTAATATATAAAAATGAATCCATTTGTGGATGCAGCTTAACCAGTAATGTCTAGCTCGTCTGCCTCTTCGATGATCATCGATGTGCACGTCCCATATCTATCTGACCTCGTATGATGGGTGACTCAACATCTGGCTGATGTCGAGCACCAGATTCTCTTACTTCTGCATCAGATTCATGACCGCTACGCTCCTGAAGTGATCGATCCCACTAAGCATCCTCGTGAGCTTGATGACATGTCCACCAATTCTTGTAAGAGGAATAGGAATTATGAACTGATGGACCAAGACAATTGACCAATTTCCATCTGTCTGACTGAAGACGTAAAACTTAGTGCTTCCTGGGATGCAACCCATGTTCTATAGTTTCATCATTTTTCTTGTTTTAAATTATTTTAGGAAATAAAAATGGCATGAATGCAATAATTTTTTAGCTTCTTTTGATTTGTATGTGAACTTGTCATTATTCTGTATGTCTGCTTCTATTTTTTCTGATCCTTGGTGTTATTTTAATGATATGATGCGGGTATGTCCCCCAGACAGCCCCCCATACATCCCCCCTAGATAGCCCCTGGAGAGCCCCCCACCCTCCTCCCTGGACCCCAGACATCCCCCCACCCTCCTCCTTGGTCCCCGGACAGCCCCCCCCCCCCGGACAGCCCCCCGGATAGCCCCCTCACCCTCCTCCCCAGACCCCGGACAGCCCCCCCGAACACCCCCCAGACAGCCCCCCAAACACCCCCCGAACACCCCCCCGGACAGCCCCCCAGACACCCCCCCGGACAGCCCTTTGAACACCCCCAGAACACCCCCACCTCAATCTGAGGTGTGATGTGGACGGTACCATTCAAACTGTCTCTCTTTTGTTCAAAATGACTTTAATTTTAAGTGAAAACACCAACTAGCATACGGAAAACCAACCAAATGTGTTCCAAATCTATTGAAACTTTCGAACAAAAATTCATGGGTCATATGTGACGTGTAAGAGTCAACCTCGCCTCAATCTAAGGCATGGTATGGCTGGCACCACCCAAATTGTCTCTCTTTTGTTTAAAATGGACAATATTTTACAGACATACACCAAACTGATCAAATGGTTTCTTATTGTGTTGATACTTTTTCACTATGATCCATGACTCATATGTGACATGTATGAGTCAACTCTGTCTCAATCCGAGGCCCGGTGTGGCCAACACCACTCAAAGTGCCTCTTTTTTGTTAAAAATGGACTTAATTTTAAGTGAAATCAACAACTGACATACGGAAAACCGACCAAATGCATTACTATTCTATTGAAACTTAAGGAAAAAAATCCATGGGTAAAATTTGACGTGTATGAGTCAACTTCGCCTCAATCTGAGGCGCGGTGTGGTTGGGACCACTCAAACTGCCTCTCTTTTGTTCAAAATAGACTTATTTTTAAGTGAAAACACCAACTGACATACGAGAAACCAACCAAACGCCTTTGGATTGTGTTGACACTATATGAAAATGATCCATGTGTCATATGTGACGTGTAAGAGTCAACCCCGCCTCAATCCAAGGCGCGGTGTGGCCGGCACCAACCAAATTGTCCCTCTTTTGTTTAAACTGACAATATTTTACATACATACGCCAAACCAATAAAAAGTTTCTGATTGTGTTGATACCTTTTCACAATGATCCATGACTCATATGTGATGTGTACGAGTTAACCCCGCCTCAATCTGAGGCCCGGTGTGGCCGACACCACTCAAAGTGCCTCTATTTTGTTAAAATTGGACTAAATTTTAAGTGAAATCAACAACTGACATTCAGAAAACTGACCAAACGCATTAGGATTCTGTTGAAACTTAAGGAAAACGATCCATGGGTCAAATTTGACATTTACGAGTCAACTCCTCCTCAATCTGAGGCGCGGTGTGGCCGGGACCACTCAAACTGCCACACTTTTGTTCAAAATGGACTTATTTTTAAGTGAAAACACCAAATCACATACGGGAAACTGACCAAATGCATTCGGATTGTGTTTACAATTTAGGAAAACTATACATGGGTCATATTTGATGTGCACGAACAACCCCGCCTCAATCCGAGGTGCGGTGTGGCCGGCACCACCCAAACTGTCCCTCATTTGTTTAAAATGGACAATATTTTACGTACATACGCCAAATTGATCAAACAGATTATGATTGTGTTGATAATTTTTCAAAATGATCTATGAATCATATGTGATGTGAATGAGTCAAATTCATCTCAATCTGAGGCCCAGTGTGGCCGACACCACTCAAAGTGCCTCTGTTTTGTTAAAAATAGACTTAATTTTAAGTGAAATCACCAACTGGCATACGGAAAACCATCCAAATGCATTCGGATTCTGTTGAAAAATAAAGAAATTTATCTATGGGTCAAATTTGACATTTTAGAGTCAAACCTGCCTCAATATGAGGCCCGTTGTGGCCGAAACCACTCAAAGTGCCTCTGTTTTGTTAGAAATTGACTTAATTTTAAGTGAAATCAACAACTGACATACGGAAAACCGACCAAACACATTCAGATTCTATTGAAACTTAAGGAAAATAATCCATGGGTCAAATTTAACGTTTACGAGTCTACTCCGCCTTAATCTGAGCCGTGGTGTGGCTGAGACCACTCAAACTGCCCCTCTTTTGTTCAAAATGGACTTATTTTTAAGTGAAAACACCAACTGACATACGGGAAACCAACCAAACGCCTTCATATTGTCTTGAAACTTAATTAAAATGATCCATGTGTCATATGTGATGTGTAAGAGTCAACCCTTCCTCAATCCAAGGCATGTTGTGGCCGGCACCACCCAAACTGTCCCTCTTTTGTTTAAAATGGACAATATTTTACGTACATACGCCAAACCGATCAAAAGGTTTCTGATTGTGTTGATACTTTTTCACAATGATCCATGACTCATATATGATGTGTATAAGTCAACCCCACCTCAATCTGAGGCCCTTTGTGGCCAAAACCACTCAAAGTGGCTCTGTTTTGTTAAAAATGGGCTTAATTTTAAGTGAAATCAACAACTGACATACGGAAAACTGACCAAACGCATCTGGATTCTGTTGAATCTTAAGTAAAATGATCCATGGGTCAAATGTGACGTGTATGAGTCAACTCCGCCTCAATCTGAGGCATGGTGTAGCCGGGACCACTCAAACTGCCTCACTTTTGTTCAAAATGGACTTATTTTTAAGTGAAAACACCAACTAACATACGGGAAACTGACCAAACTCATTTTGATTGTGTTGAAACATTAGTAAAACGATCAGTGGGTTATATGTGATGTGTATGAGTCAACCCCTCCTCAATCTAAGGTGCGGTGTGGCCGGCACCACCCAAATTGTCCCTCATTTGTTTAAATTGGACAATATTTTACCTACGTACGCCAAACCAATCAAATGGATTCTGATTGTGTTGATACTTTTTCAAAACGATCCATGGATCATATGTGAAGTGTACGAGTCAACTTCATCTCAATCTGAGGCCCAGTGTGGCCGACACCACTCCAAGTTCCTCTGTTTTGTTAAAAATGGACTTAATTTTAAGTGAAATCAACAACTGACACACGACAAACTGACCAAATGCATCCGGATTCTATTGAAACTTAAATACAATGATCAATGGGTCACAATTGACGTGTACGAGTCAACCAAGCCTCAATCTAAGGCCCTTTGTGGCCAAAACCACTCAAAGTGCCTCTATTTTGTTAAAAATGGACTTAATTTTAAGTGAAATCAACAACTGACATACGACAAACCAAACAAACACATTCGGATTCTATTGAAACATAGATACAACGATCTATGGGTCAAATGTGACATGTATGAGTCTACTCCGCCTCAATCTAAGGCGCGGTGTGGCCGGGACCACTCCAACTGCCTCTCTTTTTTTCAAAATGGACTTATTTTTAAGCGAAAACACCAACTGACATACGGGAAACCGACCAAACACCTTCATATTGTGTTGAAACTTTAGTAAAACGATACATATGTCATATGTGACATGTAAGAGTCAACCCCGCCTAAATCCGAGGCGTGGTGTGGCCGGTACCACCCAAACTGTCCCTCTTTTGTTTAAAATGGACAATATTTTACGTACATACGCCAAACCGATGAGAAGGTTTCTTATTGTGTTGATACTTTTGCACAAAGATCCATGACTCATATGTGATGTGTAAAAGTCAACCCCGCCTCAATCTGAGGCCCTTTTTGGCCGAACCACTCAAAGTTCCTCTGTTTTGTTAAAAATGGACTTAATTTTAATTGAAATCAACAACTGACATATGGAAAACTGACCAAACACATTCAGATTCTATTGAAACATAAGTAAAATGATCCATGGGTCAAATGTGACGTGTACGAGTCAACTTCGCCTCAATCCAAGGCGCGGTGTGGCCGGGACCACTCAAACTGCCTCACTTTTGTTCAAAATGGACTTATTTTTAAGTGAAAACACCAACTAAGATACGGGAAACTGACCAAACGAATTCTTATTATGTTGAAACTTTATTAAAATGATCCATGGGTCATATGTGATGTGTACAAGTAAACCCCACCTCAATCTGAGGTGCGGTGTGGCCAGCACCACCCAAACTGTCCCTCATTTGTTTAAAATGGTCAATATTTTACGTACATACGCCAAACCGATCAAATGGATTCTTATTGTGTTGATAATTTTTCACAAATATCCATGACTCATATGTGACATCTAAGAGTCAACTATATCTCAATCTGAGTCCCATTGTGGCTGAAACCACTTAAAGTGCCTCTGTTTTGTTAAAAATGGACTTAATTTTAAGTGAAATCAAAAACTGACATACGTCAAACTGACCAAATGCATTAGGATTCTGTTAAAACTTAAAGAAAATAATTTATGGGTCCCATTTGACATTTACAAGTCAAAACCACCTCAATATGAGGCCCTTTGTGGCTGAAACCACTCAAAGTGCCTCTGTTTTGTTAAAAATGGACTTAATTTTAAGTGAAATCAACAACTGGCATACGGAAAACCGAAAAAACGCATTCGGATTCTGTTGAAACTTATGGAAAACGATCCATGGGTCAAATGTGACGTGTAAGAGTCTACTCCGCCTCAATTCGAGGTGCGGTGTGGCCAGGACCACTCAAATTGCCTCTCTTTTGTTCAAAATGGACTTATTTTTAAGTGAAAACACCAAGTGACATATGGGAAACCGACCAAACACATTCGAACTATGTTAACACTTTAGGACAACAATCCTTGTTTCTATTCTGACGTGTATGAGTGTGGGTCAACACCACCTCAATCCAAGTCGTTCTGTGGCCCCCACCACTCTAAGTGGCTCACTTTTATTTGAATTAGAAACCATTTTAAGTGAAAATAAAAAATGGCATACGGAAAACAAACCAAACTCTTTTGTATTATATTGAAACTTTAGGAAAACGATACATGGGTCTATTGTGACATTTACGAGTCAACCCCGCCTCAATCTGATGCACGGTGTGGCAGGGATCACTCTTAGTGTCTGTCTTTTGTTTAAAATGGACATAATTTTAATTACATATGGAAAACCGACCAAATGGATTCTGATTGTGTTGACACTTTAGCACAAATATCAATGGGTCATATGTGTCATGTATGAGTCAACCCCGCCTCAATTCAAGGAAATGTGTGGTCAGAACCACTCAAAGTGTATCTCTTTTGTTTAAAATGAACAATATTTTAAGTGAAAATAACAAATATCATATGGAAAACCGACCAAACGCATTCGAATTCCACTGAAACTTTAGGGAAACAATCAATGGGTCTATTGTGACGTGTATGAGTGAACCACTAAAAGTGGATTGCTTTTGTATATGTATGTTTATAATTATGTATGATTATATTCTAAATGAATTATGTATGTTTATTTTTTTGTATGTATGTTTATAATTACATTATGAATTATGTATGTGTTTGTCATAAAATTATGCATCATATGTTAAATGTGTATGAATTAAAATGAATTATGATTTAATTCTTGATGTGCATCAAATTATGCTTCAAATTATTTCCAGACACCTCCACCTCTGCCTGCTGTGCAAATTGTAGGTATGTTGTGAAATTTGCACAGCATGGGGTATGACAACGGGTTGAAACCGTTGGCATATGTCTTGTAGGAAGCTTTTAACCAATGGTTCTATTTGAACCATTGGTAAAAAGCTTTCCCAACGGTTGTAGAACCATTGGGAAATCCCTCCTCCTTTGGTTTTTCCAACAGTTTAGCACAACCATTGGTAAAACCTTTCCCAACGGTTTTATGAGAACCGTTGGGAAAGGTTAACTTTCTTACCCCTACTCCAACGGTTCTATGTAAACCTTTGGAAAAAGCTTTTCCCAATTAATTACTTGCCTACAGTTTGCTAAACCGTTGGTATAAATTATACCAACAGTTCAGTAGCCTTTACCAAGGGTTCTGAACCGTTGGTAGAACCTAAGTTTCCATGGGGATCATTGTTAAGCTAACATGAGAATCTCATATAGATTATGAAGTGAGGAATATTGGTAACTCTGAAACTTAGTGATATGGTTGATAAATAACAATGAATTTCAAAGGTTTGAATGGCCCATAATATTTATTATTGAATTAAAAGATGTTCCAAAACTATGACATAGAGGGGAATTAGTATAAATTCTAAAAATTATCATGGGGATATTTAGTATCTATAGAATATGGAAATGTGAGAGTCATATAGGAACAATTGAGTTTACTGAAATTGATCTATTTCAATTGGTATTAATGTATTATTCTGATGAATGTCAGTGATATTGAACCATGGTAGCAGAGAGAACCACGACATCCTTAAACCTTGGAATGAGGCATGTAGGTTCCGTTTTGGGGGAAATTGAAGGATGAATCATGAGTGATATAGTTTTGGTGATAAAATAATTTGGGGAATTTGGGGCTCATAAGTTAGTAATAAGAGAAATCCTATTGCGGGAAGAACATCATTTATGGTTTAAGGTAACAAACCTTATTTTGAGTGAATTATTGTGTACATTGGTGGTGATATGCATAGTAAAACCATACCATGAATGGTTTATCTTCTGGTTGATACTTATAAGGGATTTGTTAAGATATATTGGGTTAATGAGAATTACCTAAATATGGATTTCAGTATGTATCATCTAGGATAATTTGGTGTATTTAGTAACTAAGATATATAAATTTTGAAATTTAACCAATGAATTAATAATATTGGAAAACTGTTAGAACTCAGGGAGGTTTATGGTGACTTATTTAAAATATTAAGAATTTATATTTTAGAAGGAGCCGAATTGGGAGATTATATATCTTAGATCCAAATGTTCTAGAGATGCTTGGGTATAGCTCAAAAATAATATAGTTTATTTCATTCTAGTGACAGAAATTATAAGTGTCCAATATCAATGATTGGTTATTTTATGAAAGTAACTAATATTTAAAAATAAATAAAAAATCAGCATCAGTTGATGTGACTCTGTATAATCAATTACATAATTTAGAGGAATCCAATGTAACAGGGTACGAACTGGTGCTTTTAAAACACAAAAAGTCATGATAAAAAAGAAAAGGGGGGAAAGAAAGTTTTTCAATGGATGACTAGTGCATGTGATAGGTCATAACATGATATTTTGGAGAAAAAATTAGATCTAATTGTTTAGGCGAGGTGGTAGCATGACTATAACCAGTTGGAGACCCCGAGAGAAGAATCATACATCAAATATTAATAATCAATCTAGTTCACTAAATATACATGATATTACATCTTGAGGACAATAATTTTTATTATTGAGATTTTATAATGACCCATACCCATAGTGGTTCATTGAAATATGAGAAATTGGGATTCTAGTTCCATAAAATCTAAGGGATATTTAATTTTTTAAAATCAAAACAATATAGATATTATTTTTGATGTATCTTGAAAGTAAAATGGATGTTTTTTATATGTTGAAACATGAAGAAAATACTAGTAAAATAAATCATGGTGTTTTTCTAATAAAAATTTTAGGGGAATGGATACATATTATACTAGATACCTGATATGAATTCTAGTTTTGTAATATGATTTTCTCTATTGAATGGTTGGTAGCACACCACAAGATTCTAAATGGGCCACTAAATGAACAATAGAGTGACACTAGGTACTTTGTGGTACCCATACCCATTTTTTAAAATGTGGTAAAATGTGAAATGAGGATTTAAATTTATAAAAACTATATATGGGATTTTACCTCTAACCATCGTGAGAGAGGGAAAGAGGAGACATCCCCCTTTATCCCACTCCTCCCACATTCCTAATCCATAAATCTATAGAATTTGATAATATTTCCCTCATTTATTATAGTGATATTCTTCCTCTATATTCTTCTCATTCTCCTTACTTTATACATTTTTTTGATATGGGGTATTTTACAGTTAGGAATTTATGTCATATTTCACTAGATCAAGGTGACATCTAATTTAAATCATAGAAATTTTTCATGTTATTTCTATAGAAGTCTAGAGTGGTTGAATAATAGCCATTGTAATCAATTTTATTATAGGTAAGTTTTCTTATTTGTTATTCATTGAATTATTTCAGTTTTCATGAAATTAATTGAAAAATATAAGGATTATTTGGTGATTTAACTCATAAATGGACTGAAATATTTCTATAACCATTCAATATTATGTTTCACAATAATTTTTTGATTTGGAATACCTTTTAGGGTTTATTGGATTATGTTAATTGGGAGTAATTATGGAATTTAGTAATTGTTTTATGAAAATTTATTAATTGAGGATATCTATTAAGAGAACTTGTAGTTATGTACATATGGTAATAGTATTTCATTCACTAATTTGTGTTCCAGGTTTTAAGCCTTCTTCATTGTACATTTTTTTAGAAATTATACATTCAGAAAAAAAAAATGTGAACCTTTATTTAACAATACAATAAAAATATAGCACTATTTTTAGATTAAAAATATCATAATAATGGATGGGGTATCCTCTCCTATTAAGAGGGTCTCACCCTATGAGGTTTTAAGGTTATGCCTTCTTTGTCTCTCTAGATAGTGATGGTGCTCATTGACCTTGCTTCTTTCAATCAATATTTCCCCCTTTTTAGGATTCTTAATATTGTCGGTGTGACCATTATTTTGTCTCAACCATTCCCAATTCGTTGGTGTAATTAGTAATGGTTGGCGACTTGAAATGTAGAGTTACTGATAGATATTTTAGTGTATATTCATTTCAAAGGGAGTAAAAAATCTCAAGAGAGTTTTATTATCAATTTATATCAATATTTATTCATTATTAAAAATCCAATGTCAATATAGTTATCCCTTTCTTAGTTAGATTCCCATTATAGTCGTTTACAATTTTATCAATGGATTATATCAACTTCAGTGATAACCTTTACAATTGGTGATGTTCTTCCTTCAATATTGTTATCTTTAACTTCATTGTTTCATCGGGTCTCCAACATTGTATCTGATTGGTTCTTATATTCAAATATGTTTTGTCACCTTTTTTACAACATACTGTGGTTCCTATCACACTTTTCATTGTTCCATCTATGGGTAATTTATTCATCGGGTCCTCTAAAATAACCTTTTATGTTGTTATCCTTAGTTTTACTCTAATCCATCATTTTTTATATAATTTAGGGTGTTGACCATCGTTTTAATCCTTGAGAGCCTATATTTCATTACCTTAACCATTAACTCCAATTCTTTTCACATGTCCTTTAAATATGGAATTGTCTGATTATTTTATTTTAGGTATCTATCAGTTTTTCCATTTTCTTTTTCTATGTGTCAGTATATATACTTCTAATTTTGGCTTAACAATTTTTGTGTTAAATACTGAGTTTGCCCATGTTAGATCACAATTTAAAGATTATTGGTCAAGATTCAGGTTTTCTATTTTCTTTCTAGGTTTATTTATTACCTAGTGTGGTGTGGGAAGTGTAGATATTTTTGTGTAATTATAAATTATATAATGGTGATTATCCCCCATCACATGTTATAGATAATTTTTAATCTTTTCATGCATATAAGAAGGTGTCCCGATGATGGTTTCATTGACCCGTGGGAATGGAATTTAATGACATACTTCCCCTTACCTCATAACATCCCTATGATTACTATTTTTATTCATTATAGTCATTAGTCTATTGGAAAATTTATAACTACATCTATTTGTATAGGATTCCACCCCAATTTTCTATCCTTTTAATGAAAAAACAAAAAAAAATATTAAAGAGCTTCAAATTATGATAGGAACTCATGGTTATTAAAGGTGACTACACAAGTATGAATTATTTATAGAACATCCATGATTAGGTGTTCTAATATAATTTTCTTGTTATATGTGTGTTTTCTGGTGTTTTTATGAATGTAATGATGGGTATGTGGGGTTGGATGGACTAAATGAGAGTTGAAAATTCCTAGATAGATGTATAAGATCAATTTAACAAATTAGGGATATGATGACTATCACAAATGTGTTTCCATTTGTTATTAATTAATTTTTTTACACCTTTATATTATAAGACATTGGTTAAATTGGGAAAATAACCTATAGAGGTTTATAACCCTTGAGTGATGACTCTAGTAACCTAGGGAGGTTATCTGTAGTGGTATATACAATTTCAGCTAGATCTGGGAGCTATGTGTGGGCTATGTAATATGTTTTTTCTGAAACCATTATGAAATTATGTTGAGTAAATGTTTTAGTATATAAAATTGATTTGGGGATATAAATAGAGGCCTCCTAAGTCCTAATGAAATTTCTAGAGGAATCCTACCAAGGGTAGACTAGTTGGGTTGCTACTAAAATATCATTTCACCTTATCAGTTTGTGTATGGAGTGATTTAGAGATTATCTTTATACACTTTGTCACCGTATAAAATGTGACTTATGATATTGAAAAATAGAAATTTTTTAAAACAAAAGGATTCCTTTCAAGACAATGATTGATGATATAATGAGGTATTGTATTTTTTTTGCTAAAGAAATAGTTATATATCATAATATTAGGCACGAGAATGAAAAGTTGTAGCGTGAAGTCTATGTTATATGAGATATAATCCCTAGGAATCGTGAGTCATTACATGGATATTTGGGTCTTGAGTTAGGTGTTTTAGGATGATTGATATACATAATTGAGTAGTATATATTTACATATTCATAAAATATAGATCTGTTTTGATGTGTTATGTATATGGTGATATGGGTTATTAGTCAAGGTCTTGGTTTTGGTAGTGTTTTTCCCTATGATTTTGATTACATGTCCTTAAATTGTTTTATATATATGATATATAATTCACCATTTGGAAACAAAGATTGGTATGTCAAGACCTCTATCATAAATATGTTTATATAGGTTTATGTGGTACCTAAACCTACTATATAATATAAAAATTGATCCTTATCTATAAAAGGTTAGGGATATACCTTAGCCTATACTATTATATTATATCTTCCATTTACACCATAGACATTCTAGTATACACCCAAGACTTTTCTATGGTAGGAAAAAAAATTTATGCACTATGTGAGTTTGATGCTAGATTTAATCCTACCATATAATGAGACAGTTTACCCCCACTTTATAATACATCAAGTCTATAAACGATCAGGTCCAATTATCATTTATTTTCTCCTACTCTATAAGAGGTCAAGGTTATTCCTAATCCTACACAATTATTAGAAAATTTACCATCTGCTATAAAATCAAGTTATACAAACTATCCTGAACAACTGGTATAGTCTTCAGAACCATTTTTATAGCCTATACCAAATGGTCCTCAAACTATTAGGTTATTCAATGTTATAAAAAATTATACCAATAGTTCTAAAAAATTGGTATAGAGCTGTTTTCATAGGAGGTGGACCTATAATAATGGCCTTTAGGAACCGTTGGTGTCCGCCTATATTAAAGGATACTTATGACCATTGGTATAATTTCACTCAATGAGAACCATCTGTATAAATATTTATTGAAAACCATTGGTATAGGAACCTTCACCAAGAAACAAAAACCCACCCATATTGAACAACCCAAAGAAAACCTATAAACACTTTATAATAACCTATAAAATTTTTATATTCGTCCAATCACAATACACGTTCAAAATATAGAATATTATGTATTTAATATTAAATTTTTTTATAACATCAAAATAAAATTTTATCACCGAAATATAATTATTTTTTTAAAAAAATCCATCCAAAATTTGGAAATTTCATAAATATTAAGTTGGAAATGGATCATATCAATATCAAAATCCAAATTATCTTTTTTACCATTACCAATATCGTCATATGATTCATCTCCATAAAGAAATTCATCATTGTTGGTACCTGGAAGGTAATTACATTGATCACCACTAGAATCATCACTTGAACATCAGACAATGGGAACATATTCATTAGAAAATTATCAAAAATCAAATTAGAATATAGAATAAGTGAATGAAACATATCCACCATCCCTCATAATCTTCTTTATGATATTTTACATTTTTCACACTCTTAAACTTATAATTTATTTGTATCTACTAATTTTACATGGGTCCCTTACAAGTGTTTCTTAGTATTAGTTAATGTTTATTCATTACATGAAGTGGAAAAATACCTAATAGGAATGATATATTTTCTAGTTTTCAAGTATTCCCTCATTAGGTGAAACACACCTAATATATTTTGAAAATGATCATGGGGGGTGAATTTTTCATATTTTATATCTTAAAGAGCCTCTAGAGCACACTGTGGAAATTATAAAATATACTAATATATAGTAAATTTATGTTAAAAATATAATCCATATGATAAATATTAAAAAAAAACTTGTATTTCAATATTTAAAACACTCTCATCTTTCTTATTTCTCCTCACACAAAACAATTTTTCTTGAGGTATATCCCTTTAATGTTCAACATTACTCGATAAAAAATTAGGTGCATGTATGAAAATAAAATTCAACAATTCTATTAATGATAAAAACATAAAAATAAAAACTTCAACTAAAGCATGAATTTTCTTATTCTCTCATTCATAATGTAATTATTTTAAGTTTTACTTGAAAAATAAATTCTTTCTCTCATGTTATGATATTTTTTTAGTCAAAATTATGCATATAATTTATAATACTTATTTGTTTCTTTCTAAAAAATCTTGTAAAATAAAATTATTATTTGATAATATATATGTTAATATAAATCAAAATCATTTTCATTAAAAATAATCAAATTACAATAATTCAATGAACTAGTCACTCTTCCAATTAGTAATCATCTCCTAGAACTATGTAATCAGATAATCATTATGGGTGGGTATAACCTATAAATATATGCCAAATCTACCTTCCAATATACTACATAACTATTGCTTATATTCTCTACACAACTTACCATACTCCATCTATCAAACAATCCTAACAACTTCACTAATGGTAAAATTATACTAAAACTGGTACCAAAATATTAAATCATATAAGTAAAATAATAATTTATATTTAAATCTAGTAAATTTTCTTACCCATATATGAGCCCATAAATTAACTTTTATTTCATATCTAATGTGTCTCCTAGGGAATTGTTTCATGATAATAATGTCACTATGTTTGGAAAGAATATCCATAAAACTCTTAAATTCTATCACTAGTTTTGGAATCATTTGATTATATTTATTACACTCAACCATTACATATTTCTAGTGATTCAACACTCCATGCATGTGAGTATTCCCACATCTCCTAATAGTAGTAAATCTATATGTGAAATAAGAATAAATTTTTTTTAAATTAAAACATGTCACAATAAAAATAAATTATTTCTATAAATTTTAATAGTATTTTATACATATACCTAAGGAAAAATGATCAGTGGGATATGACAGATCCCTAGGTTATGAAGGATAAGTAACCTATGTATTATCAGTGGGCTCTAATGTATATTCTATATGATCATTTTTCAAGGGATGATTAGAATACACTGTAGTAGACTTGAAGGAATATGATGATAAAAAATTAGAGATATTGGAGAAGTAGGAAATGGAGGTACAATTGAAGTTGGTGGAAAACCATAATAGGGATATTGAGAAAGAACCATCATAGGTAAATTAAATGGTACATGAGAAGCATGACCAGATGAAAATGGAAGTGATATCATGGGTGGTCATAATATCACTAGTTCCACTAGGAGAACTATGGAAAGAAAAATTGTTCTATACATTATATATAGTGAATGATTTGCATGTATCATATAATATGAGAACTTCAAAGACCTCAAGTACACCCCCCACCCCACTATGCTTAAACTATCAGGTTAGTCGTCACATTTAATAATTTATCCATAAAATATGTCACGACCCCCTCCCCACAAAGTGTACCCCTCCTGGGCTGGCAATGTGAAAAGGGAGATAATGACCCCCGAGTCCCGCCTCCAGTAGGCCCCGGGTTGGCGACTAGCACCGAGGGTATAATAACATACAAATGGGAGGCATTACCCTCTAAGAGAACACATGCAGAAGAGAGAGATAGAATAGACTCCAATCAACTCCAACTTAGAACTGAGATATAAAAGGAAACCAAGTACATATATGAAATGTCATGCTAAAGGACTACAACGGAAAGGGAAAACTAAAAGTACCCAAAAGAAAGTAAAACGGCAGCGACCACAAGCCCGAACAGCTCCTCCTCCAACCGCAAGCTAGTAGTAACCAGCTTGATCTCCAACCTGCTCCAAGTGACCTGAAAAACAGTTTATATGTACATAGGGTGAGTATAAAAGTATACTCAGTAGGATCCTCCCCAAGCCTCTCGTGCAAAAGTAAAGAAAGCATGCTAAAGCCCAGTAAACAACAATTGAAACTAACTCGTCACCTAAACAGGTATACTATGTTCCCAACCTCACCATGGCTACTCTCGCCAAGTAACGCATACAAGAATATAACATATAGTAAAGAATATCAAGGGTACCCCGCTACTACTTCCCCGCAGGTTTTCCACTTTTCCCCAACGACATACGTCCTGTGCATCTCTCTCCAAAGGCTTTCCCGCAGACACCTGGGCGAAGATCCACAATCTGCACCCCGTGCACCACATAGGCTTGCCCGCAGACACCTGGGTGAAGCACCACACCGTCCTCACAACCAAAAGTAACCAGGTAGTCTCTAGGAGCCACCACAGCTCGCATAACGTGTATCACACGTTGGGTATAATACCTCAATCCATTACAGCCCATACTCCGAGTAAGGATCCTCAAGCCATCATAGCCTATACACGTTACACCTATAGTAGTCCGTAGGATACTATATCCAGAATATATGTGTTTGAATAACCACAAGTCATTACAGCCCTCTACGCACATATATGGGGTAACTAACTGCTGTGCCTCATGGCAAAAGTATCTACCAAGAGAAGAGAGCGGAGGCAAAGGGGGTAGTCAGCCATTCAACCTCCCATCAGAATGTTGGAGAAAACACCCCCCCAGGGCTCAGAATCCCCGGGGTGTCAGTTTCCCTTACCGACAGGGTAGAGTAGCGTATAGAAACACAAAAAGTACAGAATATATAAGTAACTCACATGCACACTATGGGCATTGCCTAGTCTTAGATACAACTGCAGCTAACGTCTCTCAGACTCCAGGTTGCTACTTCTAAGACTAGGTATCCTATAAGCACACAAACATTTGAAGAGATTTATTAGATTACTCCATTCTCATTTTATCAGTTCCACTGTAAATTAATTAATTCTTTAAAAATTAATTAAGAATGAACAATTCCACATTAAACTGAATTGGCATCACATTCAAAAACTGATCCTTTTTAGGATTCACATCACTGTTAAATTCCAGTATCTCCATCCCCGTGGGTTTTCACCATTTAATCAAACATTCATTACAGAATTACTTTTCCACATTCCCAGGCATTCTAGAAAAGCATCATATGCTTCTAAACACAAAGGAGGCTCAACACGGTGAGTAGATATACTACCCGTCGAGTCTTTTCCGCCTATAGAAAGAGCATATACCCATTCTCCCTCGAGAGGCTAAACACGGAAAGCATGTGGCATACCCCGCGCGTCTTCGCCTCCTTCGGAAGAAGGGTAGCAAGACCAGCTGCCTTGAGCAGTGGGGAAAAGCAAAGCAGATTAACATTCAAGAAAACCGCAAGCAACCAACAACCACATTCATCCCATTCCATCACCCCTGGTGTCCTCCCCGACACCCACATGCATAAACTGATGCATCTCGCCACTCTAGGCGTCATCTGCTGCCATAACCACAAGGCCTCCATGACTCCACATATCACAACAGCCATCCAGGCTCACATCAAATCACCAGCAGCAGGAAATCAAAGATCACAAAATGGGCTCTCGGCCCTTTAACAAGGCATTCAGCCTTCAAACAATGAGCACTCAGAGCTCCAAACCACAAGGAATTCAGCATTACAAGCAAGCGGGTAACTCAGAACCCTTTTGAAATCGAACTAATAGTTCTTTAATCCATCTTGAATTAACAGATTCATTAACATGCCTCTTTATCTTTAGCCAATTATTTAACAAATAATTCCAGCTTTACGTTATTTATCAATTTCCATTATGAATGAGCAACTAATTAAAGAAAAACATAGATATCACTCTATCTAGGAAAACATGAGGCAAACCGTTATCACGGTACAAAGCAACAACGCGCGATCAACCAACTCTTTTAATCCGGTTCAAGTATTTAATTAGGTCAATTTCATTGTGATCCAAAGGTCTAAATCATGCTAATTCTACGATTGCACATACACAATTAGAGAAGCCATGAATCCCCTACCTCAAACAGTTCCTCACGTTCTTTATCCACACAACAGGTCACGATCCTCCTCTCACAACAACTGCATCCACCGGAGGATGCCATGGTACGACAGTACCAACCAAACCCAAGAAAATCCCATTAGAATCTTGGAGAATACATGGTATAATTATAGAAAAGAGGATAGGAGAAGATGAACCCCAAAAGAACGACGATACAACATACCTTATATCAAAGATTGATCGACACGACTCAGTTGCATCCAAAACAGAACAGAACCAATCCTATGGGTAAAGATTCATTGTGAAACTCCTACGGAAAGGATTGAAAGGCTCTAGCAACTCTTCGATGAGAACAAAGGGAAAGAACAAGGGATAATGATATCTCGTCCCTTTTTGAGATTTAATGGGGCGACGGTTTAAGATCCGATTAATTCTCCATTAAAAACGGATTGCATTAACCCACGCGGTTTGACCAAGTAAAACATTCCAAGCCTTAGGAATAATTAATATAGGATTTATGGCATTTTAAACGGCCTTAAGAGCCCTTAAAATAAGGCTTTAAATGTATTTTACGTCAAAGGAAACATCAAAAGGCGGAAAACTGTAGGAGTCTGGAAACACTATTCACCCACTGTTACTGTACATGAAACCGATCTGTGAAACCGATCTGTGAAACTGATCTGTGAAACCGATATGTGAAACCGATCTATCAGACCGATCTATGAAACCGATCTGTCACACCGATCTGTGAAACCGATCTATCAGACTGATATGTGAAACCGATCTGTCACACCGATCTGTGAAACGGATCTGTCACACCGATCTGTGAAACTGATCTGTCACACCGATTTTTGAAACCAATCTGTCATACCGATCTGTGAAACTGATCTGTCACACTGATCTATGAAACCGATCTGTCAGACCGATTTATGAAACCGATCTGTCAGACCGATCTGTGAAACCGATCTGTGAGACCGATCTGTCAGACCGATCTGTGAAACTGATCTGTGAGACCGATCTGTCAGACCGATCGGTGAGACCGATCTGTTACTGTTCATAAAACTAGAAACACTATTCACAGAACTGGAAAAATTGGCAAAGTGTTGGGGATAAGTCCCCTTGACCTCCCAGAACACCTCCAACACCAACATTTCACAATGTAATGGACCGGAGAGGTCCGGGCCATTACATTAGATACCTATCAAAACATTCTCGTCCTCGAGAATTAAAAACCAAACCAGAAGAAAAGAGGGGTCCGAACAACCACCCCATAAGATACCTCTCAGGGGAAAAACCACCATGAGTTGTTCGAAAGCTGGAACAAAACTACGACATCCGGGAACAAACAATCCATACCCAAACAATTCATTCACAACATCACATAAAAGGTACATAAATAAAACATGAAAGGTCTAACCATAAAATAAAACATCATTACCTGAAAGGAGTTAAACATTGAACAACTCTGGGTACTGAGCACGTATCTGTGACTCACGCTCCCAGGTACTCTCCTCCATGCCACTGTTTCGCCACAAGACACGAACTAAGGGGATAGAACGCCCACGCAACACCTTCTCCTTGTGGTCTTGGATCTCCACAGGTCGCTCCTCGAAGGTTGCATCATCGTCAATATCGATCTCTCCCCAATCGATAACATGTGATTCATCATGAAGATAACGACGAAGTTGTGATACATGGAAAACATCATGTATCTGACTCATATGAGGGGGATGTGCTACTCGATACGCCACAGCTCCCACACGAGCTAACACCTAGAAAGGCCCAACAAACCGGGGAGAAAGCTTACTTCCACGACCAAACCTTCGCTGCCCACGATGGGGAGTCACCTTCAGAAACACATGATACCCAACATTAAACTATAACGGTCTCCATCTTTGATCAGCATATGATTTCTGACGATCCTGTGTTGTCTTCATCCTCTCACGAATCACCAGTACCATCTCTGTTGTATTCTACACTAGTTCTGGTCCGAGAATTGCTGACTCTCCGACCCCAGTCCAGCACAACGGAGAACGGCATGGCCGGCCATACAAGGCTTCAAACGGCGCCATACCGATGGTAGAGTGAAAACTATTATTGTAAGTGAACTCTACTAAGGGTAAGTGCTTCACCCATGAACCTCCAAAATCAAGAACATAAGAGTGCATCATGTCTTCAAGAGTCTGGATGGATCGCTCTGTCTGACCATCCGTTTGGGGATGAAAAGCAGTGCTAAGGCACAGTTGAGAGCCAAAAGCATGTTGGAGACCTCTCCACACCCTAGAGGTAAAACGAGGGTCTCGATCAGAAATGATCATCTTAGGAACACCGTGAATCCTCACCACCTCCTCCAGATACTGCCTCGACAAAACCTCCACTGAGCTAGACTCCTTGATTGCTATGAAGTGGGCCGATTTAGTTAAACGGTCCACTACCACCCATATAGCATCATGTCCTCCCGGAGTTCAAGGTAAACCTGTAACAACGTCCGTTGAGATGTCCTCCCACTTCCACTGAGGAATCTCTAATTGCTGGAGAAGACCACCAGGAACACGGTGTTCGGCCTTCACCTTCTAGTAGACTAAACATCGAGACACACACTCTGCAACTGCACGCTTCAGCCCAGGACACCAAAACTGACTCCTCAAGGATCGGTACATCTTTGTCACACCAGGATGTACCGCTATGGGCGAGATATGGAACTCTCGGAGAACTGTCTCACGCATCTCCAAGGGAACAAAAAGCCTGCCATGATACAACACTCGGTGTTGTTCATCCTCCGACCAACCATCATGGGAATCCCCACAAACAACTCTGTCTCTCCAAACTTCCACCTCTAGATCACCCAACTGAGACTCTTCCACCTTATGCATCAGAGATAACTGCACCATCATCTGGAAAAGACAACCTCTACCTCCAACCTCTTCCATCACTCTCAAGGAATCACCAGATTCACGCACAACATCATTACGTGACTTTCAGCTTAGTGCATCAGCTACAACGTTCCCTTTTCCAGGTGTATACAATATTTCAAAGTCGTATTCCTGCAAGAACTCCATCCACCGACGCTGCCTCAAGTTCAAGTCACGTTGGGAGAAAACATACCTCAAACTCTTATGATCGGTGAAAACCACAAAGTGCTCTCCAATGAGGTAATGTCTCCACAACTTCAGAGCAAACACCACGGCTGCCAACTCAAGATCATGGGTGGCGTAGTTGCATTCATGTGGACGCAACTGCCGAGACCCATAACAAACAACTGACCTCTGCTGCATGAGAACACAGCCTAGCCCCAGATGTGAAGCATCACAGAAAACATCAAACTGGACTCCCTCCGTTGGAAGACAAAGGAATGGAGCACTTACCAACTTCTCCTTTAGATACCTCTCAAAACATTCTCGTCCTCGAGAATTAAAAACCAACCCAGAAGAAAAGAGGGGTCCGAACAACCACCCCATAAGATACCTCTCAGGGGAAAAACCACCATGATTTGTTCGAAAGATGGAACAAAACTACGACATCCGGGAACAAACAATCCATACCCAAACAATTTATTCACAACATCACATCAAAGGTACATAAATATAACATGAAAGGTCTAACCATAAATGAAACATCCTTACATGAAAGGAGTTAAACATTGAACAACTCTGGGCACTGAGCACGTATCTGTGACTCAAGCTCCCAGGTACTCTCCTCCATGCCACCGTGTCGCCACAAGACACGAACTAAGGGGATAGAACGCCCACGCAACACCTTCTCCTTGTGGTCTTGGATCTCCATAGGTCGCTCCTCGAAGGTTGCATCATCGTCAATATCGATCTCTCCCAAATCGATAACATGAGATTCATCATGAAGATAACGACGGAGCTGTGATACATGGAAAACATCATGTATCCGACTCATATAAGGGGGAAGTGATACTCGATACGCCACAGCTCCAACATGAGCTAACACCTCGAAAGGCCCAACAAACCGGGGAGAAAGCTTACTTCCACGACCAAACCTTCGCTGCCCACGACGGGGAGTCACCTTCAGAAACACATGATCCCCAACATTAAACTCTAACGGTCTCCTTCTTTGATCAGCATATGATTTCTGACGATCCTGTGTTGTCTTCATCCTCTCACGAATCACCTGTACCATCTTTGTTGTATTCTGCACTAGTTTAGGTCTGAGAATTGCAGACTCTCCGACCCCAGTCCAGCACAACGGAGAACGGCATGGCCGGCCATACAAGGCTTCTAACGGCGCCATACCGATGGTAGAGATAAAACTATTATTGTAAGAGAACTCTACCAAGGGTAAGTGCTTCACCCATGAACCTCCAAAATCAAGAACACAAGAGTGCAACATGTCTTCAAGAGTCTGGATGGTTCGCTCTGTCTGACCATCCGTTTGAGGATGAAAAGCAGTGCTAAGGCACAATTGAGATCCAAAAGCATGTTGGAGACCTCTCCACACCCTAGAGTTAAAACGAGGGTCTCGATCAGAAATGATCGTCTTAGGAACTCCGTGAAGCCTCACCACCTCCTCCAGATACTGCCTCGACAAAAACTCCACTGAGCTCGACTCTTTGATTTCTATGAAGTGGGCCGATTTAGTTAAACAATCCACTACCACCCATATAGCATCATGTCCTCCCAGATTTCGAGGTAAACCTGTAACAAAGTCCATTGAGATGTCCTCCCACTTCCACTGAGGAATCTATAATTGCTGGGGAAGACCACCAGGAACACGGTGTTCGGCCTTCACCTTCTGGCAGACTAAACATCGAGACACACACTCTGCAACTGCACGCTTCAGCCCAGACCACCAAAACTGACTCCTCAAAGATCGGTACATCTTTGTCACACCAGGATGTACCGCTAAGGGAGAGCTATGGAACTCTCGGAGAACCGTCTCACGCAACTCCAAGGGAACAAAAAGCCTACCATGATACAACACTCGGTGTTGTTCATCCTCCGACCAACCATCAGGGGACTCCCCACAAACAACTCTATCTCTCCAAACTTCCACCTCTAGATCACCCAACTGAGACTCTTCCACCTTCTGCATCAGAGATGAATGCACTGTCATCTGGAAAAGACAACCTCTACCTACAACCTCTTCCATCACTCTCCAGGAATCACCAGATTCACGCACAACATCATTACGTGACTTTCGGCTTAGTGCATCAGCTACAACATTCCCTTTTCCGGGTGTATAGGATATTTCAAAGTCGTATTCCTGCAAGAACTCCATCCACCGACGCTGCCTCAAGTTCAAGTCACGTTGGGAGAAAACATACCTCAAACTCTTATGAACGGTGAAAACCACAAAGTGCTCACCAATGAGGTAATGTCTCCACAACTTCAGAGCAAACACCATAGCTGCCAACTCAAGATCATGGGTGGCGTAGTTGCATTCATGTGGACGCAACTGCCGAGACCCATAAGAAACAACTGACCTCTACTGCATGAGAACCCAGCCTAGCCCCAGATGTGAAGCATCACAGAAAACATAAAACTGGACTCCCTCTGCTAGAAGACAAAGGACTGGAGCACTTACCAACATCTCCTTTAGATATTCGAAAGCTGCCTAACACTGATCAGTCCATATGAACGATTGATCATTCTTGGTCAAAGCTGTCAGAGGAGTCGCAACTCGAGAAAAATTGGATACAAACCTCCTATAATAGCCTGCGAGACCAAGGAAACTTCGCACCTCTGACACGGTCTTGGGGGCTTCCCATGACACCATCGCTTCTATCTTCGAAGGATCCACAGCTACTCCCTGTTGGGACACAACATGCCCCAAGAAACGAACTTCTCGAGCCCAAAACTCACACTTGGACAACTTACCAAACAACTGATGTTGGCGAAGAACTCCCAAAACGGCTCGTAGGTGCTCTGCATGCTCCACTTCAGATGTGGAGTACACAAGGATGTCGTCAATGAAAACCACAACAAACTTGTCCAGGAATTCACGGAACACAGCATTCATCAACCCCATGAAATCAGCTAGAGCATTCGTCATGCCGAATGGCATTAAAACAAACTCATAATGCCCATGACGACAACATAAAGCAGTCTTTGGGATATCCTCATCCTTTACACGCATTTGGTGATATCCTGACCGCAAGTCGATCTTTGAGAACCAACTTTCACCCTTCAGTTGATCGAATAGGTCATCAATCCGTGGAAGAGGATAGCGATTCTTTATTTTCACTTTGTTTAATCGACGATAATCGACACACAACCGCAAACTGCTGTCAGCCTTTTTCACAAACAAAACTGGTGCACCCCACAGTGAGACGCTTGGCCGAACAAAACCACACTACAACAGACCATCAAGCTGAATACGTAGCACTCGTAACTCAGAAGGGTCCATCCTATACGGAGACATAGAGATAGGAGACGCTCCCGGCTGTAGCTTGATCCCAAACTCGATCTCTCGTCAAGGGGGTAAGGATACAACCTCTCCTGGAAAGACGTCAGGGTACTTCTCTACGACCCTAGGAAACACCAACTGTTGAACCTCTGAAGAACTCAGCATCATCCCAGCCATCATGGATGATAAGGAAGGAACTCGTCTATGACTCATTCGAGGATCTCTCTCACCAAAAAACACCACTTCCTCTCCATATTCATCAAAGAAAACGACCTTCTTCCTGTAGCAATCCACAATAGCCTGCACCGAATACAAGCAATCCATGCCGAGTATGACATCATATGGTTGTATTCGTAAACATAGGAAATCTCCCCAAGAGCGGTGTTGCCCCAACACTAGCTCACAGTCTCTACATACTTCAAACAAGTCAGCTCGACCTCCAACTAGCATAGTAAACGCCAAGGTCACTGGAAGCCTCTCTACCTCAAGTCCCAAAGCGTGGACAAGGGTAGGGGATATAAAGGAGTGTGTCGCTCCTGAATCAAACAAGGCATACACCAAGGTAGAAAACAAGCAAAGGGTACCTCGAACGACATCTGGCTCACCTGGGGCTGGCAACGCTAGAGCATGAAGCTGACCACGACCACCTCCACGGCCTCTCTGACCCTGATGACGACCACCACCACGGCCGCGCTCTGCTCTCTGAGGACGGGGAGCGTCAAGGGGCTGTCCTCTGCCTGCTCCATCTACCCTATGGTGATCTAAAGCTGGTGCAACCTGCTGCTGTTGCCTCGGCTGGAACTGCCTCAACGGAGGAACCTGGAGTGGAGCGCCTGGTGCACGATGACTGCTATGAAAAGTCGGGCACTCCTGCTGCTGATGACCACGACCACCACAAGAAAAACAAGCGCCTGATCCCTTGGCATAGGCCTGAGAGTTTCTGCCTCCGTAGAAACGAGATGGGAAGGGCTAGGACCTACCCCCAGGTGAACGGAAACTCTTATGTCCTGAAAACTGGGAACCCCGGACCACAGCTCTGCTTCGTGAGAAATAATGACGATTCCCCTCTCGTGACGATCTGGTCCTAGCCAAAGTCCTCTCAAGGACCTCTGCCCCCGCCAGCACCTCCAGATACGTCTTTAGCATAAATGGGGTGACCTGGCACTGGATCTCTGGACGCAAAACCTCCTCGAAATGCCTCGCCCTGGCCTCATCATCTGGTAACAGGTCTGAAGCATATCGTAGAAGGTTCGTGAAACGGATTCCAAACTCTCGAACACTGGAGCTCCCATGTCGAAGGGTGAGAAGCTCCTGGTGACTGGACGCCTTCGCAGTCGATGAAAGAAACTAAACTCTAAACCTGTCTCGAAACTCCTCCCATGAGATCGATGACTCCTCACGATCCCCGAGGAACAAGAACCACCACTGCCTCGCTGCTCCACGCAGCATCGTCACAACCAAGGACACCCAGTGTTCCTTCCGAGCACGAATCGAACTGAAGCCTATCTCGATCTCCTCCAACCCGTCTTCAGTGACTACATCTGAAACGGATCCCTCGTACTTCTGTAGACTCTGGCGCCGAAACTCTCGAAGTGACTTCCTCTAAGTGTCATCTTCGTCAACCTCTACTCGGCGGTGATCTGCTGGAATAGCCTGTTGGGCATCTTCTGTGCAAACCTGACGAGGACGTCGACCTGGAGCCATACCTGTAAAATAAAAACTGTTATAGATCCTAACCCTGGAATATGGAAGACTCACATTAATTAATTAATTGTTTTGTTTTATTAATTTCAGGTTACCTATCCCAAGGTATACCCATTCAAAAACAGGCGCAAAGAATAATGATGCATGATCCTTTCCTAGGTCTCTACCCTGCAACTAGTATCACTTTGTTTAGTAGCCATCATAAACTTAAAGGTCCGTGAAACAGATCATAGGGGGCCCTGAACGCCTATGTCTCTGCTGATCTCCAGTGTTTACCCCACTTTCTAAACATGAATGACACCGTTTCCCTACCATCCCATGCATCCTCACCTGTCCCTAACTCCAAACTCCATCTTATCCCTCAACCAGACCTATGATACCACTCTGTCACGACACCCTCCCCACAAAGTGTACCCCTCCTGGGCCGGCAATGTGAAAAGGGAGATAATGACCCCCGAGTACCGCCTCCAGTAGGCCCCGGGTTGGCGACTAGCACCGAGGGTATAATAACATACAAATGGGAGGCATTACCCTCTAAGAGAACACATGCAGAAGAGAGAGATAGAATAGACTCCAATCAACTCAAACTTAGAACTGAGATATAAAAGGAAACCAAGTACATATATGAAATGTCATGCAAAAGGACTACAACTGAAAGGGAAAACTAAAAGTACCCAAAACAAAGTAAAATGGCAGCGACCACAAGCCCGAACAGCTCCTCCTCCAACCGCAAGCTAGTAGTAACCAGCTTGATCTCCAACCTGCTCCAAGTGACCTGAAAAACAGTTTATATGTACATAGGGTGAGTATAACAGTATACTCAGTAGGATCCTCCCCAAGCCTCTCGTGCAAAAGTAAAGAAAGCATGCTAAAGCCCAGTGAACAACAAGTGAAACTAACTCATCACCTAAACAAGTATACTATGTTCCCAACCTCACCATGGCTACTCTCGCCAAGTAACGCATACAAGAATATAACATATAGTAAAGAATATCAAGGGTACCCCGCTACTACTTCCCTACTGGTTTTCCACTTTTCCCCAACGACATACGTCCTGTGCATCTCTCTCCAAAGGCTTGCCCACAGACACCTGGGCGAAGCACCACAATCTGCACCCCGTGCACCACATAGGCTTGCCCGCAGACACCTGGGCGAAGCACCACACCGTCCTCACAACCAAAAGTAACCAGGTAGTCTCCGGTAGCCACCACAGCTCGCATAACGTGTATCATACATCGGGTATAATACCTCAATCCATTACAACCGATACTCCGAGTAAGGATCCTCAAGCCATCATAGCCTATACACGTTACACCTATAGTAGTCTGTAGGATACTATATCCAGAATATATGTGTGTGAATAAACACAAGCCATTACAGCCCTCTACACACATATATGGGGTAACTGACCGCTGTGCCTCATGGCACAATTATCTACCAAGAGAAGAGAGCGGAGCCAAAGGCGGTAGTCAGCCATTCAACCTCCCATCAGAATGTTGGGGAAAACACCCCCCCCCCAGGGCTCAGAATCCATGGGGTGTCAGTTTCCCTTACCGACAGGGTGGAGTAGCGTATAGAAACACAAAAAGTACAGAATATATAAGTAACTCACATCCACACTATGGGCATTGCCTAGTTTTAGATACAACTGCAGCTAACGTCTCTCAGACTCCAGGCTGCTACTTCTAAGACTAGGTATCCTATAAGCACACAAATATTTGAAGAGATTTATTAGATTACTCCATTCTCATTTTATGAGTTCCACTGTACATTAATTAATTCTTTAAACATTAATTAATAATGAACAATTCCACATTAAACTGAATTGGCATCACATTCAAAAACTTCTCCTTTTTAGGATTCACATCACTATTAAATTCCAGTATCTCCATCCCCGTGGGTTTTCACCATTTAATCTAACATTCATTACAGAATTACTTTTCCACATTCCCAGGCATTCTAGAAAATCATCCTATGCTTCTAAACACAAAGGAGGCTCAACACGGTGAGTAGATATACTACCCCTGGTGTCCTCCCCGACACCCACATGCATAAACTGATGCATCTCGCCACTCTAGGCGTCATCTGCTGCAATAACCACAAGGCCTCCATGCCTCCACATATCACAACAGCCATCCAGGCTCACATCAAATCACCAGCAGCAAGAAGTCAAAGATCACAAAATGGGCTCTCATCCCTTTAACAAGGCATTCATCCTTCAAACAAAATGAGCACTCATAGCTCCAAACCACAAGGCATTCATCCTTACAAGCAAGCGGGTAACTCAGAACCCTTTTGAAATTATCGAACTAATAGTTCTTTAATCCATCTTGAATTAAAAGATTCATTAACATGCCTCTTTATCATTAGCCAATTATTTAACAAATAATTCCAGCTTTACGTTCTTTATCAATTTCCATCATGAACGAGAAACTAATTAAAGAAAAACATAGATATCACTCTATCTAGGAAAACATGAGGCAAACCGTTATCATGGTACAAAGCAACAACGTGCGATCAACCAATTATTTTAATCCGGTTCAAGTATTTAATTAGGTTAATTTCATTGTGATTCAAAGGACTAAATCATGCTAATTCTACGATTGCACATACACAATTAGAGAAGTCATGAATCCCCTACCACAAACAGTTCCTCACGTTCTTTATCCACACAACAGGTCACGATCCTCCTCTCACGACAACTGCATCCACCGGAGGATGCCACGGTACGACAGTACCAACCAAACCCAAGAAAACCCCATTAGAATCTTGGAGAATACATGGTATAATTATGGAAAAGAGGATAGGAGAAGATGAACCCCAAAAGAACGATGATACAACATACCTTATATCGAAGATTGATCGACACGGCTCAGTTGCATCCAAAACAGAACAGAACCAATCGTAGGGGTAAAGATTGATTGTGCAACTCCTACAGAAAGGATTGAAAGGTTCTAGCGTCTCTTAGGTGAGAACAAAAGGAAAGAACAAGGGAGAATGATATCTCATCCCTTTTTGAGATTTAATTGGGAGACGGTTTAAGATCCAGTTAATTCTCCATTAAAAATGGATCGCATTAACCCACGCGGTTTGACCAAGTAAAACATTCCAAGCCTTAGGAATAATTAATATAGGATTTATGGCATTTTAAACGGCCTTAAGAGCCCTTAAAATAAGGCTTTAAATGTATTTTACGTCAAAGGAAACGTCAAAAGGGGAAAACTGTATGAGTCTGGAAACACTGTTCACCCACTGTTGCTGTACATGAAACCGATATGTGAAACCGATCTGTGAAACCGATCTGTGAAACCGATCTGTCACACCGATCTGTGAAACCGATCTGTCACACCGATCTGTGAAACCGATCTGTCACAGCGATCTGTGACACCGATCTGTCAGACCGATCTGTGAAACCGATCTGTCACACCGATCTGTGAAACTGATCTGTCACACCGATCTGTGAAACTGATCTGTCAGACCGATCTGTGAAACTGATCTGTCACACCGATCTGTGAAACCGATCTGTCAGACCGATCTGTGAAACCGATCTGTCAGACCAATCTATGAGACCGATCTGTCAGACCGATCTGTGAAACCAATCTGTGAGACCGATCTGTCAGACCGATCGGTGAGACCGATCTGTTACTGTTCATAAAACTGGAAACACTGTTCACATAACTGGAAAATTTGGTAAAGTGTTGGGGATAAGTCCCCTTGACCTCCCAGAACACCTCCAACACCAACATTTCACAAAGTAATGGACAGGAGAGGTCCGGGCCATTACAAAATAGTTGTCTATTGGATGGTAGATCCAGAACAAATTTTAAAAATGATTAATCATGAGACATTATTAAGTCTATAATTGATATGTATATATATATGAAATATTATACTCATTGTTGGTAATAGAGGATGAAGGATCATCTCCCACATGCGTTGGTCATTTTGAATCATTCTCTTCCCATGTTTCTTATCAATATATTTAATTTCATACAGTGAAAAACATATATATATTAAACTAAAAATTGTTTAATAATGGGTAATAAAAAAAGATATAAGAGTTTACATGAAAAAATTAAAGAATTATAATATCCAATACAAAAAAGGGATAGGTAGTGATATAGAATACTCTTGTCATGTTTATTTGTAAGTAAAAAACATAAAGTTCATATCCAATCAAAACCAATGTACAATAATTAACTTCAAAAACATGGGTAAGATATTTTTTTCTTATTTTTTCAATTTATTAAAATTTAGTTTGTGTTATTTTTATTTAATTTGGATTATATTAGGATATTTCATTTTAATTTGATTTTTTTGTGAGTTTGGTTTTGTTAAAATTGGGTTTTAAGGCTATTTTTTCAATTTTTTTGAGTTTAGGTTGATTTAGTTCATATTCATTTGATTCAAGTTCATTTAAGTTAGATTTTGTTGGAGAAATTAGTTTTAGTTTAAGGATAAAGATTTTATTTTACATTTCTTTTCATATACCATAAATTATTTTGATTTGTCTTATATCTTTAGTAAATGTTCAAAGTTTCCCAAATGTTTAATTATTATAATCTAATATGTGGTGCATTTTTCCCACTTGATATGGATAAATTATTATAATCATATGGCTATAAATGTATATTTCTAAAAAAAATTAGGATTTTGTTATTGTAATTTTAAATTTAAATCAATTATGTCCATAAAAGTTATTTGTTCATTGTTCTTTTATATTTATATAATTTAAATTTATTAACTTCTCAAAATGTTTAATTTCTCCTTATTATTTTTAAGTATTTTATATTTATATGTTTTTATTTTATTTTATCTTTTTTTTGTGTTGTTTATTTAGGAATTTTCTTGAATATTTATTCTTTATGTATTTATTTATATCATTTTTTATTATTATTTTTATCTTATTGATTACTTTTTTCCTCAATTTGTTTATTTGTTATTTATTTATTTATTATTTGTTCATGCAGCATTTATTTTTCTTTGTAAATGGTTAATAATTAATATTTTTTTTATGTTTTTTCACTTTAATTATATCTTTGTTTATATCTATTTATTTTTATTTTCTTATGTATTTGTATTATTCCCATTTATATTACTTTTATATAATTGTTATTTGTGATTTTTTTAAGTATTATTTAACTTTCTGTTTGATTATTTTTTATTTGTTCGCTCCTTACTTGTTTTATATTTGGATTTATTTATTTATTTTATTTTATTTTTCTTTAGTTTTAACTTTGATTATTTCAAATAATTTTACACCATTCTTATTTACTTTTACCAAGTGGATAAAATTACAAGAAATCATATAATTAAAAAAATATACATGATTACAAAAAACTTTTAGGTGTATAAAAAGTGTTATATATTTTATTGGTATTTTTTGTGAAAAAATAAAATACCACAAAAATTACATGCTCATTATAGGTAATAAAATGAACATTCTTGGCCAATATCTATAAAGTATTCATAGCCTAGAATCAGTTTTAAAATCATACATAAATAGTAAAGTGTGGTATAAATTATAAGGCCATATCCCTATTTTATGGGTCTCACATATTTTCAATTCAACATATATACTTAGGATATAAAAACCATATAAAAAATAGTATCAAATCACATGTCAAAGATACATAGGAATATGTAAGCATAAATGAGAAAAATATATTTTGATATTTATAAAGTGTGATGTATTTTCATCATAATAGAAGATAAAAAATGAAAAATTCGAGGACTATTATCATGTTAGATGTTTAATGAGATTTTATTTCTTTTCCTCAAGTATAAAGAATAATAAATTTATAATATAAATGTTCTCAATTTAGTCTAAAATCAATACAATATTTATTTCATAATTTTATAGATTTTAGAATATAATGGATAATTATTTTAGCCATATCCCGAGATTCATAAGTTATAATTTGGAGAGACCTGATGTGTTGGAAATATAATAGATTTTTATAAATATAATTCATGTGGACAAGGTGATGATTATTAAATTTAAAGGATCTAATATTTTTCAGAATGTGCAGATGTCAAGATGTTATAGAATTTCAAAACTATAGTTTTATATTTTGATTTACTTTAGTTTTTTGATAACATATGTATTTATAGTGGTATTAATTCAATTATGTCCACATTAATTATTTCTTCTTTGTTTATGTATTTTTTTATTTGATTATATCTATTTACTTTTATTTTTTATTTTTTATTTTCTCCTTTTTTATTTTTTCAAAATTTATTTCATCTTATAATGCTTGTTTTTTTGTGTACTTGTTACTTATGTATTTTATCTTTATGTTTCTTATATTTCTTTATTATTGGTTATGTATTTGTTTTTTATATATTTTTTCATATATTTTCTTCTTTATATATTGTATTATATTTTTTTTATTTTTTCCTTCTTATGGATTACTTTGTGATTCAATTTTTTATTTTTTTATTTCTTTAGATGTTATTTGTTTATTCATCACATATATTCTATAAAATAATATTTATTAATTTTTGTATTTTTTTATATATTTATTCCACTAAAAAATAGTTTTCAACCATCTCAAGAAATACATAATATTAATTGACATATTGTCAGTTCCTATATTTCACAAAATCAATATATGGCCATTTTACAAGGATTTCATGAAAATATAAGGTTGTTTTATTGGTTTTAATCACATGATTAATGTTTATAAATAATTTTATAATTTTTAAATAATCTTATTTAGTCATTCTGTGTACACCAGATGTCATATTGATGAAATTTCTATTAATAAATGATAAAAACAATTCAAAGACTATTTTTCTTAAGACCTCGGCCCTAGTAACCAAGAGTTGGTGGTTATATTAACACATAGGTACAAGATTAAAGTGATTTCATATCATATAAATAAATATTTTAGTATTCCAGGTAAAATATATACATAGTTTGTTCTCACATTAAAATTAAAAACATAAAAATACTACATAGTGAAACTAAATATTCTGCATCATTGAACTGATTCCTGGATTCCTAATTAATATACAAGGAAAAGGAAAAAAATAATGGATGTGCTAAAATTATTATTAAGGGCCACATATAGTGAGATATATCATAATTAAATAAGTCATAATCAACATGTAAAATCAAATAATTAAAAAACATGTCATTTAATCAATAACTTTATTACAAAATGCATCCATGGATAATATCAATGAAATAATCACACGGATTGTAATAAAAAAGTTATTAATAATGGGAATGATTAATATTGTACTTTAAAATATCATACATCATAATATTTATACCTAAAATACCTTGTGACAAGGCAGATTAATTGATGGGTAGGTATAGAAAAAAGCACTCATTTAATTTGGCCAACCGATTTGTCTCATATGACCTGATAACACATCGTGGAGTGATATAATTCCCTAACACACACTTCACTACATTTACAACGTATTCCTAATATATTTAATGATTAATTTAATTGATGAACAATATTACTTATCAAATAATATTTATATTAAACAAAGAATATGGAATATGAATATTTTCCAAGTCAATCAAATGACTTTCATTATAACTAGAAATTAAGTCAACCATATTAACTAATATTAATATTTCTAATTAAAAATATTTAATCCATTTTATAACATTATATTCACAAGAATGGACGAATTTAATTTAAAAACGAACTCGTAAAATTTGTTAAAAAATTGTTTTCTTGAAATGTATTTTTCAATCATAAGATGATCATACATTTACTATAAGACTAGTAATAATCATTATATGAATTTAAATTCATATATATAAAAATATACTATATATTTTTAATTAAAATTATTATTTATCAGGGGTTATTTTTATTAATTAAGATATAGAAACATTAATCACTTACAAATAGTTTTAAGAAAAATGTGCTTTTAATCCTAAAAAAACTACACCAAAATCCAATATAAACATGTTATAAATGTAATTAATTATATTAAATATAACTAAATAATACTTAGGTTACTTTGAAATCAAATTTAAGGCATAATGAGATTATTAAATTAATTAATTTATTGAAAAGAAATGACAGTTTTACAAAAACTGTGTTTTTCACTATTCACTAAAAAAATACTCTTTTTAGAAAAATCCAAAACATTCACCCAAATTTAAGTTTTAAAATATGATAGAAAAATGTATCTTGTTTAATAAAATTTAATTTCTAAAATTTTTAGAAAATAATTATATTATTTTCTCACAAAAATATAATTTTTTTTGAAATAAACTATATTTTTGAAGCACGTAAATACCTTACTAAAAATTGAGTCCTCATTTACCAATATATTTAATCAATATAAAATATTTTTATATAATTTTTAAAAAATATTTATTCATATTCATAACTCTAATTTTAAATGCAATTTTATAACAGTCATGTTTTAACAATATATCACGGTTCATTTAGGCTTAATGTTGTATGTCGTATACACTATTGAACAAAATTTATTATCGAAAAATATTATGGAGTTATATTTTATATATTATTTAGAATAAATATAGGGTTTTTCCCTAGGTTTTTTTATTAAAAACATTATTTAAAATTTTAAAATAAAAAAAATCATTTTGAAAAACAACAACAAAAATTAATGTGGTTTGAGTTCATAAATTTTGAAAAATAATATAAAATTATTTTTATTTTAGTTTACTGAAATTTTATATCATTTAATTTATTTTAACCCACTAGTTTTTTTAAATTCTTTTATATCTTTAAAAACATATAATTTATTCATTTTTAGCACACCAAAAATATGTCTAGTGTGTTTTCTATTTACAAATTTTAAAATAGTTCAACAAAAATTTTCTTGTAATTTGATTTTAGTGCGAGGTCATTTTCTAGGTTCAAAACATTACATATTCATTTTAATGTTTTAAAAAACTAAAAAAATTATCATATAGATAAAATTATAACTCATAATTACGTTACTTTGGTACCTAAATTTTAAAAATAAATCTTATGTATTTTTTTCTTGTTCTTTTAAAGCAACACAAGGTCTTTTTCATGTTTTTTGACTCCCTAATGCGAATTTTTAAAGACTTTGATATCTTTGAAAAATAATAATTTATTACTTCTAATAACACTAAACATTAAATTGAAACTTTTCTCAAATACTATTGTCTTATTATTTCATGTTAATTTATGGCCATTTTACATATTTTTTCCATTAAACACATATTTTAGAGTTTTAAATATTAAAAAAAATACATTTATCCCATGAAAACTGCAATAGGGGTTTATATGGAATCAAATATTATATTTAAAAAATCATTATATGAAAGTATTAATATGATTTAAGGGAAATTTAATTTTTATTTCTATTTTCCCGCTAAAACATATTTTCAAAGACTTCAATCTCATTAAAAACTACTTATATAGACATTTCAAGCACACTGCATATTTTATTGAGGTGTCATCTATCTAAAATTATCAAAAGTAATTAAAAGACCATTTTATTATGATCTAATGTCAATAAAAATTATTTTCTAGGATTTCACTATTAAAGAAATGTTTTACAATTTTAAACCCCTAAAAACCCATTTTCAATCATCATATGAAAACCACAACTCAAATTAAAATTGCATCAATTCATAAACATAATAACTTAATATACATTCATTATCCTATTATTTCATAGAAATATGAGGTCATTTATTTGGTTTTGACTATTACAAACAAATTTTTTAGTTTTAAACACTAAAAATGTGTTTTTATCATCCTAAGAAAACTATAACTCGGATTAACATCATGTATGTTATCTCATTTTCAAATAGATATATAATCATTATCTTGTGATTTCACAGCAATATAAGGTATAATCTAGATCAATATGAATTTTTTAATTAATATTTTCTTATTTGTGTTTAATTTATTTTGGTTTAGTTTAGTTCACTATAGGTTAGTTTTGTTCAATTCAGTTTAGGTTAGTTCAGGTCGGTTTGATTGATGAA
This sequence comes from Viscum album, assembly GCA_963277665.1. NCBI lineage: Eukaryota > Viridiplantae > Streptophyta > Magnoliopsida > Santalales > Viscaceae > Viscum > Viscum album. The sequence continues at coordinate 2,107,299,154 of OY728152.1, forward strand.
GCATCATTTGGTTTATTTGGGTTAAGGTTAGTCAATTCAACTTAATGTAATTTCAAATTGAGTTGGTTTTATTTGGTTTCATTCGAGTTTTATTTTCATGAGTCTTAGAATTTAATTACAAATACTCAACCCACCAAATCCCTCAATCATTGATAATATAATTTTTCTAGTATGGGAATACTTCAAGTGGGGAATTTCTTATGGACATAGAGGATGGAGAATTTTTTAGAATCACGTGTTACATAGAATTAAATGAAAATTAAAATAGGTTGGCTATGAATTATAGATATAAGGAAATAAGGTATAAAAATTATGTCATTATTTAAATTATTTTTTATAATGAAGTAAAATTTTATACTTCTTATATTTATGAAAAATTTAAAAAAATTGATGTCAAAGAACAATTGGAAGAAGGGTATATTCCATACATTTGGAAATTTTTTTCACAGTGAAATCCATTATTTTTATTTGAAAATAAAATAATAAAATTAACTATTAAAAATAGAATAAAAATAGAAGAAATTATTTTTAACTCAACCATGGAAGGGAGACACACTCTCAAGATGATACCACCATGGCTAGAATGATAAATATTATTTGTTTTTGAATTATTGAACTCATTTATAGTATATTGGAAATTCTATAGATAAAGGGAAATTAAACCCAAAAATAATAGAATTATACAATAATACCTTGGTGGTATCTTGAAAACAAAAATAAATCTAAAACATATGAAATTCATATGAACTTCATGGATAACCAGTGTGGGGATTTTGAGCAAAACAATTAATTTTTAGATCTTTATTGCTTGATTTATATGTATTTTAGTTCTTTTCTATGGTTGTTCTAGAAGAGTTTATTGCACACTATCATGGACTTGTTATTTATTATATGCACAATCAAATTGATTCTTTATTCTGGTCCCCATCTTTGTCTATTATAATGTTTCTCAAAGGGGTTTGGGATTTTGTTGAATAGGGATTCTTGATCATTCCAGTGGGTGAGACTTATAGTACTTGTTCCCTTTTTCTTCCCTATTGTGGGATGTGTGTTCTCAATGGTGATGAAATAAATTATAGGAATATATAGGTTTGATGATATTTTAATTCTTCATCATTGAGGCAAGTACATGTAATCTTTTATGCAGTTAACCCAAAGGTGTAGACATGTCATCACAGTCAAATTCATGGGCATGGGTCATATATTTAGATTAGGATCCCCTATCCAATTACATAATGGGGGATTATCATGGGTTTCCCCATACTAATTTTAAAATATGATTTTTTGTGTTCTCCCCCATCCCATCAAATCGGAGTATACATACAGGTTCTATCCAACCTATATTAAATAAAGGTACATGTAAATTTTCCACTCATCCTTTTTAAAGGTTTTTTTTAATGATTTGAGGATATATTTATTTACAATATTTAAGGGAACCATTTGATCAATATTTAATATAGGAATAGGTATCATCACATACTGAAATTTACAGATTTCTGTTGAATTTAATACTTAAATTTTATGGAAATACTGAGGAAAAATATTAATACAAATTTTGGGAGAAAGAGTTATGAAATTCAATAATTGGAGTCTAACTAAGATTAAAACTATTCTTTATAATGTCTCATGGAAGTCACCTCTAAGGTAAAAAAATAATATTTAGAAGGGAAAGCCATATAAAGATTTTTTAGAGTTAATTTTTATGAATAAACCACTATAATTCCAAATTTGATGCAATTTGGTCTTAAATAATTAAAAATGGGAGAGTCAACCGAAATTCAATATTCAAAGAAACAACATGAATTTGAAATAAAAGAGAAATATCAACTAATATTCAAGTAAAATTTTTGGATCCACCGATAATATCTATATGATTTCATTGAGAGGTGGATGAATTAATTTTCTTACTTGTTTTAAAATTTATTTCAAAACAACCTTCACTATAGCTTACGATGAGTGATTTTTTCTATACACACACTTCGAAACACATGCCAATACAATAAAAATCATGATTTATAAGGTTTACCACACCAAACTAGAAGGTTAATATTTGGTATGATATAGATTATTTTGATATCACACTACCTACTAGTATCAATATATAGAAACAAGCTATTAGGTTTTATCCTTGAACTCACATTACATGTCTCTCAACAGTACTTCAGTGCATCTCATTAACAAGTGAATCCTAAACATTATAATTATATAAGTATTATATAAAAACATAATAGTATCCCAAAAAATATACTTTTATGATTTATTTAATGTGGTGAGTCATTTTTCTTATTATCTTCTTACACAATATAAAGATATCTCTTCACCTTTCATGTACATTAGAGTATGAAAAAAAATTCACTACTTTCATTTTCAATATGAATGATATTTTTATAAATATATAGTAGGGGAATTTTATTTTATATTGTCTCTTTAATTTATCTCTATCTTGATATATTAAAACTCCTTATTCCTATTTCTGTTTCCTATTATTCTTCCTGCATGAATGACTATTTATTTATATTTATATTTATTTTATCACACAAAAGAAGTAGAAATAATGTTTGAATTTGAATTTAAAATTTAAATCCAAAAATATTAACTTCATATTAAATATTTCTAAACTTCTTCTTCAATTCCCACATCAACTTCATTCTTTATAAATATACTTTATATCACTATGGATTTTAAGCACTTATTTCAGTGTGAACAAATGGTTACAATAGTAACTAGTTCTTCTTTCTCCACAAAAACTCTTTATCCAGAGTTTTAACCTTATTCATCCTTTGATTGAATAAAAAAAATCCAATTTTAGTTTGTTTAATCTATGAAGGAATAGTTTTTTAACCATCCCAATGGATTTATTTTCTCAAAATAAGTCAAGAAACTCTACTTTGAATTCCGTAGAACTCTTGAATTTTCACGTAGACATTGAATGATACACATTCCCAAATCACTCATACACTAAAGTAGAATCCCTCATACCTATCTTTAATTGACCCAAACATAGAGGTAAATGAATCTGGGATGAAGTAAAAATATTTAATAAATATATAAAATATTTTAGAAAAATTTTCAAACACTTTCAAGGAACTTGAAGGGGAAAAGGGACTTCCTAATAAAATGGGATTCTTAACATGACCTAACCTGCATAGGTCCCACCCAAGTTGGCATTAATCTAAGAGTGTTACTCTAAAACCTCTTCCAATATTCCAAGGTCTAGGGACTAGAACCATGACGGTATATCACATAATATGGTAGGCCTTATCCTATATCAACCTAAAATAGATACATATCTCAAATATACAAGATAACTGAAATAAAATCATGATATATTAATAATAAACTAAATTGTGTGTAATTAATTCATGATAGAACAAGTGAAAGTATACCACAAGGTAAAAATAAGGGAATTATTATATCCAAAAATCCTCTAAAACACAAGGTACAAAGATTCTCCCCATACTGCATGTATTCTAAGAATCACCAAAAATCACAAGGAATTAACTCCAAAGAATTCAAACGAGCTCCATTTCTATTCATCCCATCTACAAACATGTACATAATCTGCATAGAAATAATATGATTTGTAATAAGGATTTTGTATGGGTGAGTAAAAACATACTCCATAAGTCACCTTAGAAACAACAAAGAACACAAATAAACAAGTCGACCTAACTTCTGATATGATAGGTATCTAGGAGAAAAATATAGAGGAAAAACTAAAAAACTAAGCCTACACAAATATATTTATACTAAATAATAACAAAAATAATATTGAGGAATAAAAAATAGCTATTCTCAATCACTAGATGTCTTATATAAATACATAAAAATATCAACCATCCCAACTTTAACCCATGGAGATAATAATTCCATGAGAAACAACAAATTCTCTAATTACCAAAAATAAAAAATAAAAATTTATTGTATATATCCATCCACACATATAATCTCAATGGCCACATTAGAATTCTTTAGGAAACATAGGTCTCTATGAATCCCACCATTGTCTCTTCAAAATTCTATACTGATTCTAGAAACTATAATGGTTATCCTAATTAATGATAAGGAACTCTGTATAGTTGGGAGAATATAGAATCCTTTAGCACATAAATCTATATCATCAATCAGGAACAAGAATTATCTAGTTCTTAAATCTACATATCCTCTCCAGAATGGAACTGACAAAAGACACCTCATTGAAATACATGTCAATTGAGGGATTTTGACTCACAGACAAGGGATCATGCCTTGGGTTCATGAGGGGATACCTGGCCATATCTATACTTATCCATTATTGGGGGTCACATGACTGGGTAATGTGATTGGATATCTAAACCCTCCCTAATTATTAGATAAATGGTCCTGACCTTGGTACAATATGGGATACACAAATATATTTATAGCCGGCCCATGGATAAGGGATCAAATTCTCAAATAATGAGGTGGGGTACTTGAACCTACTTATGTGATAAGTATTATCCCACCGTTATGACCAAACCCATCATTGGATATTATTTGAAGCTAATGAAAAAATTCTCCTCAAACCATATCCCACCATATCTCAAATATAGAAGATAAATACACCATCACGTTCTATAAAAAAAATAAACATTCAATATGGACTACTCTAATGTCCAAATATAACTTTGAAAAAGAACATATAGTTTGAGGATGATTCAAAGATAACTACATGGGGTGTAAGATAGCATAAATGACATGTAATACCCTAAGGGTACTAAGTGTGTACCTCAACTTCATGATCCTTGAAAATCAAAGTAGATGGAATTTTCCTTTGTAATACATGGTCTATAGATCTAGATGGTTACTCTCTGTGCGCTTCCACGGAACCTGACTCCTATTTAACCTTATGTACACAATATGTGATCTAGTCCCACATGGTGTGTTCCATCAAATGGCATTCTAGGCATTTACTCTGTGTATACGCCATCTAGTCGACAAGCGGTACACAACGTGTGAGATAGGATACATAGTGTGTGATATTTTCCATAGACTAGAACCCTAAAAACCACATCGACTAAGATACTTGGCATCTATTATTCTCAACTATAGGATGTGTATTTGGGTATTCTGAACTAGATCCCACACCTTAAATAATTATTTCCTTATTACAAAAATATCACCTCCAAAATCATTGATTGGTTCACCTAATGCATCAATAAAGGAATCATAACTACCAAAAGTCGTTTTTTTTTCATCGTACACTAGATGTGGTATCTATCTTTATTCTACACAAGCCACACATAACACCCCATATCTCATATCAACAGTCTATCTGCACTATTAGTACTATAATCCACAATCACCTAATGATTAAATAATCTCCCACAAACTTCATTGATGTTTAAAAACACAAAATCCAATAGCTAAAGTTTAATCATGATTCAAACTGAAATAATATTCATTTAATCATTAGACTAAAAAAATTTCAATGATGAATATGTGAAAAATGGCACGAGAAAACCAAATAAAAAATAATTTATTATCATTGATGGTTTTTGTGAACCCGACCATAGATATAGAGTACGAATAATTATTTTATGTTAAAGATAATATAAAAAAATCAATATTTCATGACAAATGAAAAGTTCATAATTTTATGGTGTAATGCAATAATAAATATTAAATTTAAATATGATTTATGAAAGAATTCTCAAAAGAAAAATTTAAGGTAGATCAAATATAACAATAAAAAATGACGTACCTCAAGAAATATTAAATAATTTTTGAAGAACAAGTTCACAAAATTTTCGTGGGTAAATCCCATTTAATCCATCATCGGTTCCTAAAATCCTCTTTGATCATCCAAGGATATCTCTCCCATGGTGGTGAATCCTAAATACTAGGGATATATGGTTAACCCTAGATATCATTTAAATGGATATATAAATATATTTTAAATTAGTTAAAGTAATTAAAAAATATATTTATTCAGTTTATTTTTCTATATTCTCCCATGAATGAAAATTAACACATGACATGTCAAAAACAAGGCTTATGTCTCTATTTAGGTAAAACCCCAAATCTAGATTCAACTATAATCTTGATTTCCTCATATGACTATATATTAAATAGATAAAATCATTCCATCTTGAATATGAATTCATGAGATAAAAATAATATTTTTATACTTAATATTTTTTTAATGTATTCTGCACTCGCAACTTCACACCATCTTAGACCAGGGGTAAAAAACATATATTATAATTAAAGAAACCATTAGATAATTTTTTATTTCAATATACTAGAGTAAATTTACCATTTTACCTCTACATAGATGTCATGACTCTAAAACTCAAAATTTGATCTAATCCTTATTCTGGAAAAACCAAGGTCCTTATATTCGCTCCACTATAAACCTATTTGTCACTAAAAAGAAAACAATAAGAGATAATAACTATTATAAAATCATAAAAAGTCACAAAAAACAGCAACCCCCATGCACTTCCATCATCTTTGGGGTCCATCTCTAAAAAATATTAGTACACCCCCACCCAATAAGGGAACATCCATTCTCAACACCAAATCCATCATCTTCGGATCATCTCGAGTAACGCCTTAATGGAAAAAATGCATCTATTCTATATAATTATTTCAATTTCTCATCATATAAAACCTTTCATCATACATGGTTCATCTCACCACATGAAATGAAATGAAACCACGAACAATCCTTGTATATCCCAAAAGGGGTCATTGACAAGGTCATCACTAGTTGCAGAACCTCTCTAACCACCTTTAAATAGCATTATTTATGATTTTTATTTGATAAAAATCCATCTATGATTCAATAAAATAAAAAATGATTCACAAATATCATTAGATGACATTAAAAGATTTTTTTCAATTGCATAATCCTTTAAACCTTTCTCATATTCACTAACATATCTTTCCAATAAGAAAAATAGAAAAATTATAAATATCTTGTGGAATAAGAAAAATATAAAAAATCATCCTAAACTTCTACACAAACATATGTGGTATTTCACAATTTTTTTCATGATATCAAATGGGCATGCATCCATTATCATATATAGTCTAGTTTTTTCATATATAATTCATGAAAGCTACCTATGAGAACCATAGGCACAAAACCAACCTCACTTATCTAATCAATGCCCCTCCACTACCCATTGGGTAGCCCAATATTTAAAAATCTGAAGCAAACATTTCTGACCATTTAGGTGACCACACATTGTCAAATCTAAAACCCAGGATAACAGCTGACCTAGTAACAAAAAATCACAACCCCCAGAAAAATACTCTTCCTCCACCATATACAAATATTTACTATAAAATTGGTACACCAAAAAAATATTAAATGGTCATAAAAAATTGCGGGTCATGTTTCACTATGGTGGTCCTCCTTAAGGACATTAATCATGATATTCACCATGAATACCAATTAAAAAAGCACTGCCCACTTGGGAAAGTGGTTTATAAGCTCCCTATATTCAGGAAAAACATTCAGGTCCACCTCTTAGGAATGTTTAGTTCCACTAGACCACTAAATAGAAATTACCATAGCAGGCTACTCACACGCAAGGGAAAAGTATGTGAAACCCACCATTGATCAAAGGTGTAAAATATATTTATTTCTATTTAAGAAATAACTTCTATGAATCAAGATTCTCATGTTCCTCATCCATCAAACAGAAAGAAATTCCTCTATTAGAATCATCAACTATCATGCCTATGTTTCACTACTCTTATCTCAACAACTTTCTAGGCTTTAATATCACAAAGACTAGCTTTACCACATGAATCCAGATTCCATGCTTTTAGAGTTTACTCAAAAAATTGTAAATTTTATTCAAATATAAGGTAAAATACCTCATAATCCCAATGGTAACCTCTATAGACCAATTACAAAGAAATTTTGGTCCACATACTTTAAAATACTATAGGGTTCTCATCATCCAACTTAAAAACATTTGAACATCATCCTCAAAATTCAATATGATGCACACACCTTCTGTTTAAAAAGGGATTACCATGTGTTACCCTTCAAAAGCATCTACCCATTCCTACACACTCATAGAAATATAATTATAATCAATGAACATAGAACACTAAACCATGATAACAACTGTATGGGTGGTCAATATAAACTACTTGTGGGTTAGCCATGATTTCCACACTGGAGGGGTTCTCACATACTTCTAAATAAATGACCCATGTCATCAAATCAAACACCAATCAGCTGATAACACAATGTAAAGAAAACCAATATATTCAAACTTGGGTAAAACATCACCACTTCTCTAAAATGAGGAATTCTATAAAAAGTCATCTTTCCCTAATAAGGATAGACTCACTTCACTAGAAGTGGTGAGTGAATTAATTTAAACATCTAAATAACCTCTCTATCTAACTAGGGTATAGATAAGGCTTCCACTAGAATCTTTGACCCCTAAAAATATGGTGTAGGGTTGTTATATCATGAAAGAATCAATTAGTAAGTGGTTTTATGAATAATGAAAATGAATCATTCCCTAAACTACACCTCCTAATGCCTAACTATAGTCATCCATTTCACTCATCATCCTTCTACACTGGCTATCATCATTGTACACCTAAAAGGATCTAGGGAAAGGTGTTGTTCATGAAACACAACTACATATTGATAAATTATTCTGTTGGAATCTCCACTTTAACCACAAAACTCATAGAATTACATTATGAAACTTGTCTAGGTAACACATCAGGATGTCTTTAATCCTCGACGTGCATGTGGCTGTAGTTAAACCACCCAGCATAGAGTTCAAAAAAATCCAATAAAACTTTACCTTGTAAAAAGCATAAAACTCTATCCTTGGTAGAGATATTCATTCATGAGTTAATGAAAGAAACAACATCCACCTAAATCTTACCACGATGAATAGAAAAACTAATACATTAATCAACATTTGGTCAATAAAAACATGAACCAGATGGAAATGTGAGTCTCAAACTCCATCCAAACCTCTAACACCCAAGGACCGGGATTTCCTCTCTAACCCATGAGATATCTTCCAGTATAATGAAAAGTGTATATCAAGACTATAGGTAGTCTCATCCAATATAATATAAACTAAAATCATCTCTACTATAAGGAATTTTACAAGCACGAAGGGAAGAAAAGCATCCTTTGATCATATTTAAAAAATATCACTCAACCCAAAACATGAAACCATTCCTCATTACTCACTAATTGAAGGATAGAGGCCCAACTATAGTTTTAGACTTTTGATGACCCTTCCTCTACATATAAGTTGGCTATCATTAGGTAGAAACCTTCATAGGAGAAACCCATAAGTATTATAGTGTATCTAGATGATAATACATGTAAAAGTTCGTAAAATATCATAAATTGCAACTATATGATCCATATACCAACCACAACTATAGCCAATAAAGAATTCTCAAATATTTGGGCTGATGATCATCTAAATAAAGTCTCATAGAAAGTATAAATCAAACATTTTAACTATGATCATATCCCTAGTATTGTTAACAAAATCAAGATCCACTTAATATTATTTACATGATTTCTAAACCTGTAATCTCATTAATTATAACTCCATACTCCATCCCTAGGAAAACCTTTTCTAATGAAAATCATACAAGACCTAACCCACTGAGGCCCTGTCCAGGCTAGCGTTATGCTGAGAGTACCACCCAAAACCCGCATCCAATAAGATAAGGGTCAGTTATTAGAACTAAGTTGAAAGATATCACAATATATAAGGAATTGTCCTATATCAACCTTAAAGAGAAAAATATATCCCATAAAAAATGTAACCAAAATATCAACAGGATATATAAATAATAAAAGGAATCATAAATAATGCTTGCATCATACAACAATTTCAAGTACATCCCACATGGTAAAGACAAGGGAAACAATATATACAAAAATACTAAAACATTGGGTATTGGGATTCTACTCTACAATTTATGAACTCTTATATCATGCTCCAAGTACAGAAATCACTTCTACCATCACAAATCATCATGATCAACAATGTTTCACCAAGAATAATCAAGTGTTGAGTTCATAAAATCCATTCCAACATAGTGATTATACATCCCATCTTTGAAACTTTGTTTTTCATCAATGACACTATGTGTGTAGTAATAAACATTTTGAAATAGTGTATATAAATATATTCAGTGGGATACCCCACAAATGAAAAATAAACAAGTCATCTCAATTCCTTGTATGAGAGGTGTTTAGGATTAAAAAATGATAAATCAAAACACTAAGTATGATCAAAGATCCTAGTACTGGATAGTAATCGAAAGTGTGTAGAGGAAGAATAAACATGTTATTATCAATCACTAGAAGTATGAGGGAAATGAAAAAAAATCCCAACCATCAAAACTATAACACATAAATTTCTCAAGAAATTGTAGATGCTCGAAGTGCCAAAAAGTATATAAAAATGGGATGTAGATAGCCAACCAAACATCATATATTAAAGGACACCCTAGAATTACTAAGTTCTCACAAGCCTCAAGGATCCGTCACTTATTTATTCAAAAAATATATACTTCCAACTGAAACTAAAATGGGGAGTCTGATCATCATTAGAGAATTCTTACTAGTTGAAGAAATACTACATTTTTTTACCCATAAATCTATATCATTGTTCATAAAATTGAACTACCCAAGTCTACAATCTATATAACCTCTCTAGAACTAAAATAAAAAACCATTCCTCACTGGAAGAGACCTTGGTTGTGGGAGTTCGACTCATTGAAAGGGGCCATCCACCGAGTCCATGGGGGATAACTTCCCATATAAATATCCACTCATGGGTAAGGTATCACACACCTAGGTAATGAGTTGAGATACGTGACACTACGTAAGGGATGAGATATAGGATTATGACTTCGGGGCCATGTAGGGATACCTGACTCTACCATTATTTCCCCACGGATAGGGGATCACACACCCATATAATGAGGCACGACACCTAACCCTGCCATGGTATAAGAATATTATTTTCATTACATGCATAATCATCATTAAAAAAAATACAAATCTAAAGAGATCATTATAATATAATAAACTCATTCCACAACTCAAATATTTAACATAAGTCAGTAATAATGTTCACTGTGTAAAAACAATCAGGATGGAATACTCACATGTCCAAGTCTAACTTCAAATTAAGAGATATGTCATGAAGATGAATATAGGATATGTACATAGTGTGAATGATAGTATACATGGTGTATAGAATACCAAGGGTATGTGAAAGGTACCTCATCTTCTTGTGTCATTTAAATAAAAATACACGATATGTTCTTAGGTGATACATGACATGTAGCTCTAGATGGTTACCTGGCATGTACCTCCATGGAACCCAAGACATTTTTCACTTGGGGTATATTGAATGTGTTAGAGTCCCACATCATATTTACCACCAAATGATATTCTAGGAATGTAATAAATTTACCCACCATTCAGTCACTAGGGGTGCATAGAGTGTAGTATAGGCATCATGGAATGTGATGTTTAGCTCAGAATGAAACCCTACTCATCACATCAAACAAGATACAAAGTATATGTTAATATGAACCCCATGTCATGTAGTCTAGTATTCCAAAATAGATCTAATTAATTTCAAAATTATGACCATTCAGCAAAAATATTTACTCAAATATTATTAATTACTTTACCAAATGAGTCAGTCATGGAAGAACCACCACTGAAAGTGGATCTTCGGTCATTTTATAGTAGACACAGGCTCTATCATCTTTATGTATGAACCACCTATCAAACGATATACCTCTCCTGAAAATTTGGTCCGAATTTCCTCCATTTCAGTCAACCATCACCCAATGCTTTTACCGTCCACCATGATCTTGATTTACAATTAAAAATACATAGGCTCAGATTTGAAGTTATTTCTTAATTTAAAGCAAAATGTTATTAGTCAAATTATTATCCTAACCACAAGTCAATTATAAATACAATCATAATAGTGGTAGAATACCAAATAAACAAAAAAAATCAATATCATTGATGTTCTTTGAAAACCAAACCATCGATCATGGGTGAGAATAACCATTTTATAATAAAAATAAAATTGAAAATCCAATATTCAAGGATAAATCTAAAGTTTATAATTTGATAACGCCATGAAAAATAATAATATAAAATATAAATAAGAATAATAAATCTATTCTTAAAAACATATATGAATTATAAAATACATCATTAAAATAATACCTACCTCAATAGTTTTTGATCATTCATAAATAATGTATTCATGTCGTTATGACTGGTGACTCCATTAAATATATCATACATTCCTTAAATCCTCAAAAATATTTAACCTAGATCAATCCAATGTTTAAATATCTATAATCATAAGCATATATGACTAATAATATTTATTTTCTCAAGATAGATATAAATAGATTAGATATTAGGTTAAACAATTAAACAATAAATTATGTTTTAATTTATTTTATTAATCTATGTTCTCCCATGAATGCGAACTACCATGGGGACTGATGTGAATTATACTTATATCCTTATTATGGTAAAACCATAATTATAAAATCAATTATACTCACCATTTTCCTATCTACCATTATATTTAAGATAATTGATCATTCCATCACAATTACACATATATTAGTTAAAAAATACTTTTTACTAAATATGTTTTTTTCAAGTCCCTGTATCACTCAAAAATTATTGTTGGATTGGTCAAAGGGTAAACACCACACTCAAAAATAAAATAAACCATCAGATAATTTTATTGATTCCATATTCTATGTAATAATTTACCATTTTACACCTATCGAGGTATTGGTACACAAAATCTAAAAATTGAACTATGTCATAGTCAAGAAAAACATAGGCCTTTACAAATCACATTTCTAGATTCAAAATAATCCATCAATGTTTCCATACTTGTGAAATTCATTTCCTAAAAAAGTATAAGGAAATGGGAATCCACATACATTCCAAGAAACCAAAAGTTCAAGGTTCAAGGAAAGTTTCTTCAAGGATGAAATAAATATCCAAAAAATATAAAAGTTTTTAAATTAAATAAGAGTAGTCTTTCCAAGGAAGTTGGTAGCACATAAAATGGCTAGATTTAAGAACTAATGAATATTTTGAGGTTCAATCACCTAATTCACAATTCATAAAGCTATGGAAGATCATTAAATTTGGAACATTTAAGGAATAAAGTTATATTGGAGCCACATAGGTTCTACAAATATTGGGTTGGTCTTGGTCTATAAAATTATTATTCCAAAATTATAGTTTTTAAGATTGGTTTACATTAGGTTGCTGATGATACATGTATTTATAGCTGTCAAAATTGAGTGAGTCATAATGCATTAGAAAGAAAATGAAAATATATAAAAAATATTCCAACACAAATGAATCTATTTTCACTATTAATATATTGATAATTTTAACTACTGTCACTAAAGAAAAATATTTAAAAGAAAATTGACGGTTGAGACTAGATAATATTAATTTTTTATATTAACCAAAACTAAACCAGTTTCATAGTTAACTTTGATAATTAATTTATTTGAGTCTTCCTATATAACATATTGGTTAAGATAAATGGGGGTACTAACAGTGTAAATTTTTTTCCCACAATAACTAAATATATATCTTAGAATCACTTCAATAATGACAATATATTTCGGTTTTGGAGGATCTTTCACATAAAACACTTTTTTCTCCATTAATGCAAAAAAACGGATCATTGATAGCTATGAAGTGACCCATGTTAATAACTATAAATCTACAATCATCAATACACTTTCCCTATCACGTTATTGAATAAAACCGCTAGCATTTCATCATAGTGACTAAATCAAGCAAGTAATAATCAAATATTTTTATTCTTTCAACAACTTCACAACACCACAAATTTTCATATTGAGGTCAGATATCCAATATACTGGAATAATAGTTTATCACTACAGTTAACATAATTTCATTACATTTTTTTCTAATGTTTGATGTTAGACAACTTATAGTAAATTTGTATCCATTGATCACCACAGGTTTTTATTTACAAACAAAATTATTAGGAATAAAATCCATTACTCTTATTTATAGAGGTAAAACCTCATCTGAAAAACTCAATACATAAAATAAATTAAAATATTAATGTAAAAAAATTATTATTTATTTAATAAAATAAATGATCATACCGTTAATTTCAACCAAGTGGGAATTTATTTTATATATAAATAAGCTTTTATTATCAATGGAAATGAATGATGAATTATAATCATATATTTCTTATATTCCATATATAAAGAGACAGTAAAAACATAATATATTTTTTTTAAAATCAAAATTTTACAATTGAACCATTTTTATGTTTATAAAAATTATTTTGGGTTTTTTTGAGTTAGTGTAGTGTTACAAGTGTCGCAGGACCCAGGAATTGATATTATAAATATATTAAATAGAGTAAACCATACAGGCACGTATTTTCCATAATAATGGTTTCCCTCTTGAATGGAAATTCAGATGGGGAAATGGACCCATTAATTGAGTCCAAAATGTTGGTATAACCATAGGCATGACATCATGTTTATCCATATTAGAACTTGGGGGAATGTTCTATCTCGAGAGGATAATAGATGAATTAAATTAAATAAATTAAATAATTTATTTAATTTTAAAATTCATTTCATGACCTAATTACTCCTATATTTAATCCTCAATATGTAAATTCACAATTATTATCCACATAATTATATGAATTGAGATGGAGGGAGAGTGAATCTGTAACACCCCAAGCTTCCACGGTACACTTCTCTTTGAATAATACAGTAGTGTGTGTTGTACACAACTTCAAGTTCTAACACACAACACAACCAATCAAAGTAGCCGTTATGAATAGTAATACATACTTTTTGAAATTTTATAAATTTTATCTTTCCAAATGGACTTGTTTTTTGTATTCGGAATATCAAAATTATCCTAAATTGAAATTTTTGTAATTTTCTGAGAACTTCCAATTTTTTATGAATAGGGAAAAATACTTAAAAACAACTTTTTTATTGAAAATAATTTATATTGAAAAATTATACTCTTTAGTGGTTTTAAAGTGTAATTAGAATATATTTTTACAATTTTATCCAATGGTGGTCATTAGAATTAATTTCACTTTGAAATTGGACATAAACAATTGTCAATCTTTTGATATATATTGTTTCTTAAAAACACGTTATTTGTTGTGACAGCGGGAATTAGTTATAAAATTAATTAATGCAACTTATATGTTTTGAATTTTGTAAAATAGACATAATTTTTTAATTCAGAATATCAATTATACCTTAGGGTAAAAATTTGGCATTGTTTTGAAAAACGTCAATTTTGATGAATAGTGAAACCACTAAGTTGTAGTTAAAAAACTGATTTTTCGTTTAAATGAAACATTACCACTTCTGTGATTTTATTTTCAAAAATATGAAATACATGGTTGTCATTAGGAAGTAAAATGTGGTTCAATGGGATTAAAATAATTTTTGGTGAATAGTAACTTTTAAGTTTAATTAATCACGATTAAAGGCAATTAGTGAAATTTAAGGTAAAAATGATATTATAAAAATATGAAAATACCTTTACACATGTCCTATACTTATTGGATGAGCCATGGACGACCAATAAAATCCATGGGTCAACTTGGGGACCCCATGGTGCCACTTGGGTAAGAAAAGGACAATAATAACTTTTTATTTAATGTAAAAATAAAATTGTCACAAACATGAGTTGTTTTACTAAAACAATTATTACAAGGGGTTATATAAGGTAACTTTTCTACTATAAATATTCATTGGAAATAAAAAAAGATTTACTACATCATGATATTTTTTTTTATAATTTTTAAAAATTAAATAAATTAAATATTTTATGACACCATGATGATGCAGTGATTACCTCATTAATTAACGATTTAAATAAAATGAAAAGATAATGTAAAATCTAAGACTTACACTTGTCCAAAACCTATTGGATGATTATTTTTAGAACCCTTGTCACCTTATCCTCGAAATATATAAGTTTTGAACCTTTGATATCCGATACTCATTATATAATAAAGTAACATTTCATGACTTTCCAAGAGTTCCCCTCCTCTCCTCTTATATAAGGCCCCCACCACTACCAGCTTATTCACACCTTCAAAAATTTTTGGCTCAGACAAACTCTGCCCAAATACTCTCTAAACGTCCCTCTATTACTCCTAGAAGCCTCACTTTGGACATAATTCTTCCCAAGGAAGCCTTTGGATCAAATCAAAAAAAGAGTTACCCGATTTTAAGGTAATGTCTTCTCTGATGTTATTTTGTTTTATTTTGCTTCGACAACTCCTTAAACTCTTTTATTCCTTTATTTTTTAAGAAAACCAGTATCTTTAATATACTAGGATATTTTTATAACATGGATTTTATTTACACTTACACACACCTTCGTCTAATGGTTAAAGAACATACTGTTTCTGTGGTTGGAAAATTTCTGCCTCACAAAACGATGATTGTTCAATCTTATTTTAACACCTCTGATAGTGGCCATTATGATGAAACTATTTTTATATATGATATATATTATGTTTTTATTTTCCTTATGATTCTGTATTTTTCATTTATGGCATACCTTTACGATTTCCATTATGGGTAAATGCGATAATTTCATTTTAGGAAGTGCGGACTACCGCCCCCTTAAAGTGATTTAAATCGTTAATGTCATATGTGGGATGTATAAAGGATGGACTAATTCTATTATACATTATATTATAATGTAATTATATTATTCCTTTATATAATTATAACTTCATTCCATTAAATACGAAATAGAAATGAAATTAGCGTTCATGCGTACGTACCGCTTACCGTCTCCATGGACAGTGCATTTCATTTCTTACCTCTAAATGTTATGTAACATTATAAATGCATGTATATTCTGGATAAATAGGATATATATGATATCTAAATCATGAATATAATTCTGGAGATAATGGATATTCTACCACATAAACAACTTGTAAATATAAGAATTTTATTGTTGACTCAAGTACCAAAGATCGACAAAACGACCGTTATTAACTTAAATGACTACATAATTTTCGTAACACTGTAATAAGTGATATAAAAGGGATAATGAACTTAAAAAAGGATATTAAGAAAGCAGAGATTAACTCTAGTTTATTATTCAGGAGGTTAAAGAGCGGTCGAGTCAAGTCGGACACGAGGTAAGGGAACTTCTTAACCCAATTTCCATTCTTTGGGTTAATCTCCTACATTCAAATTATGTCATTATATTATTATGTCCAATATTGTATTTGTACTTTCTTTATGTGTATCTATAGTGAATACACAAAATAGATCTATTTTATTTAAAAAATGATCTTTGTAAGGTACTTCATCTCAATCTCCTTTCATTGAGGCATATTTGGTTTTATACACAACTTTGCTTTATAAGGTGTATAAACCCCTTTGACTTTTAATTTTATTCAAAAGGAATATTTTTATACGAAGCGTTTTTACTAAACGAAAAAATGAATGTTTTTTCTTACGTATGTGGCGACAACGACTTCTCTGCCGCCGTGAATATTATTTGAGTTTCAACTTCCTCTATAAGCCATAACATTTTTTTAAATGAAAAATAAATACCAAGATTTAATTTTCTTTTATTTTGGTATTGAAAATGGTTTTAAAAGTGTTTTTTTATTATATCAATGTGTTGTATTGATATCTTGTGATTGAAATGTGGAAATGTTATCTTTCTTTTATGCATGTTTTATGTTATACGACTATGTTATGGTTTATGATATGTTACCTGTTCATATGAGGAATGCATTGGACTTAATAAGTGACGGGTGGAGCCCACTATAGCTCCTCGATGCATCGGTAGGTCTCATGAGACAAACTAGTGTCCTGGCATGAGGCCTTGACAAAATCTTATTTGTAGTCTTGGCATGAGGGCTTGGATACGTGGTTATGATAGTCTGGAATTATGCATTCCATCATTATGAAAGTGGTTATTGATATTTCATGTGATTATTTGACTAGTAGAATATCCATGTGAATAAATAAATGGAATTATTTCATTTTATTTTTTCCATATTATGTTGAAGTTCAAGTTTAAAAGTCTTTTGTTTTAGTTATACATTGCCTTAAATGTTAATGTTTATTTAGGAATGCTTCCGCTATATTTTTATCCTTACTGAGCATCTGAGCTCACCCCTTTCATTGTTTTAATTTTTCCAGGATGTGAAGAAGTATTTTAGGAATAACCTGCAGGGATAGTCTAAAGGGGATATGAGTGTGGAAAATGGAGACTATGTTATTGTAGTTTTTTCCTTTATGATGTAATGTAACATTTATTAATGTATCCAGTGTTTCCAAGGCTACTAAACTAATCGGTCTTTTGAGACTTGATCTTTTGTGATCATTCCAATGTTACCCAATAATGCACCAACTCTGGGTAACTGGGGTCGGGTCCTTACAGTTGGTATTAGAGGCAGTTTAGTACTAACCTTGTAAGCTTGATTTAGATAAACTCTTATTACAACACATAGCCTGAAGATAGACATTGAGGATTAGTATAGAAGAACTTCCTAGAATTTTGGTATTATAGAGATTTTGTGAGTGTTCTGAGCAATACATCCATGTTTGGATATGAGCAGGTAGAGGTGGCTCTAGCACAGATGTACCTAGGGGTAAAACCCGAAAGCACCGCTTTGATCTAGACTCAAACGGGAACCAGTGCACGACAACGGGCCTTGTTGCACTCTTGGTTACAACACTCCCAGGGGATATGCTTAGGATAATTCTCATTTTTTTTACAAACCATTATGAAGGGTTTCTGAGTATATACTTCCTCAAAGAAAACATTTCTTTTTATGATTATAGATTATATCCATAAATAGCTCAATTTATGTTAAGTGTTTTACAAGTATGGAATTATTTATTTTAATTCATAAACTAATCTTGTTTATGCCATTGTTTAGAAATGGCGCCTAGTGGGAGGAATGGAAACCGTATCAATGCACGCACTCCATGTAGGTATTTCCCTCCTGCTCAAGATAATTATTGTGGAGCTGGAGATACAACTGGTGATGATCAACTTATTTCCATACTGGGACAACTCACTCAGGTTATGAATAATAACCTTACTCGTATGGAGCACCCTGATCCGCAACGTGGAGGATCAATGTTAGACCGCTTCATGAGGCAAAAAATTCCAACATTTAATGGGGGTACAAATCCATTAGTAGCTGAGCAATGGATAAACTCCTTAGAGAAAATATTTTACGCCTTGGGGAGTAGCGAAAGGGAGATGGTTGTCATGACAGTCTACCGCCTCACTGGAGATGCCGATCAATGGTGTTCGCGGATTCAAAACACAAAGGAAGATGAATAAGTATCAAGTATGTAATGGAGGGGGTTTAAGGAAATTTTCTTAGAAAACTACGTTCCACATGACCATCGAGAAGATATGGAAAGGAAAATTTCTGAGTCTAAGGCAGAAGGAGGATGCGAATGTCGCAAAGTATGAGGCTAAATTTAAAAGGTTAGCGAGGCATGCTGCAGATTATATACATAACCCAAGAAGTAAGATTGGTCGTTTCTTTGATGGGTTAAAACCATTTCTCCATCCAGCATTAGTCTCACAAACCTTCTCGTCGTATGAAGATATTGTCTTGTGTGCTATCAAGATGGAAAAGGAATTCTCTAAGTCTTATGACTTTAAAGAAAGGTAAGAAAAGAAAAGACCTTCTGATCAATCTGGAAATGGAAATAAGGGGAAGAAGGGAAAAGTTGAATATCAGTCCTGCAGTAAATGTGGGAAGAAACACCCTGGTACTTGCTTGAAGGGAATGGGAATCTGTTACAAGTGTGGTGAAAAAGTCCACCAAGCTCATGATTGCAAGGGAAAGAAAGTTGTTGTTAATGTGGAATGCTATAATTGTATAGATATGGGACATTTTGCAAATTAATGTCCTAAGCATTAAGGGAGCTTACCTCAGATGTGGCCAAGGGATCAAGGCCACGCTTATTCTATCACTACTGCTGAGGTTGATGCTCCAAAAGACGTGGTGGCAGGTAATTTAATGGTTTCCTCAAGTTTAGCAAACGCATTATTTGATTCTGGATCATCGCATTGTTTCATATCTTCCTAGTTAGCTAAGAAAATTAGATATTTCCAATTTTATTTAACAAGAAAATTTTCAGTCAAAACTCCTAAGGGAAGTATTATTGCAACAAAGTTTTGTGAATCAGTCCCCATTAGAGCACATAACTGTTCTTTATCTGCTGATCTCATTGGCATACCTATGATTGAGTTTGATATAATCCTTGGTATGGATTGGATTTCGAACAATGATGCAAAGATTTATTGTAAGAATAAGGAGGTTACGATTTTTGATAATGATGATAAGGAACACCTTATTTTTAGAGGAGAATCGTCACAACCTAATTATTATTTAGATCCACCCCCAGTAGCTCAACTAAATTAAATTATTGGGTAGGAAGAGAATGAAATGACTAATGGAGAGGAAATTAATGTTCAAATATAGGATATACCTATTGTGAAAGAATATGTAGATGTGTTTCTGGAAGATTTACCTGGACATCCTCCAGAACAAGAAGTTGAGTTTTCCATTGATTTAATTCCTGGACCAAGGCCTATATCGAAGACCCCTTATAGAATGGCCACCATGTAATTAGTTGAACTAAAGAAACAACAAGAGAAATTGAGTAATAATGGATTTATTTTCCCTAGTGTTTCTCCTTGGGGAGCCCCTGTCCTTTTTGTTAAGAAGAAAGATGGATCTATGAGGTTGTGCATTGACTACAGGGAGATCAATGCTATAACATAAAGAAAAAGTATCCCTTACCTCGCATTGATGATTTATTCGACCAATTGCATGAAGCTCAATTCTTTTCAAAGATTGACCTTCGATCTGGATACCATTAGTTGTGTGTGAAGAAGGAAGACATTCCGAAGACAACATTTCGAACAAGGTACAAGCATTACGAGTTTACAGTAATGCCTTTTGGATTGACTAATGCACCCTCTTTATTCATGGATCTAATGAATAGGGTTTTCAAGGAATATATTGTTGATTTTGTTGTGGTATTTATTGATGATATCTTGGTATACTCCAAAATCTACGAATATCATGAAAATCACTTGCGCATTATCTTGAAGACTCTTAGAAGGCATGAATTATAAGGGAAGTTTAGCAAGTGTGAATTCTGGCATCAAGAGATTTCTTTTCTTGGCCATACTGTCTCTAAGGATAGAATTTCCGTTGATCCTTCTAAGACCAAGGCAATCCAAGAATGTCCAGAACCGACGAGTATAACTGAGTTACGCAGCTTTATTGGTTTGGCAGGTTATTATCGACGTTTTGTCCAGAATTTTTCCCGATTGGCATACCCATTAATGAAGCTCACATGTAAAGAGGTTAAATTTGTCTGGACAAAAGAGTGTAAAGAATGTTTTGAAGAACTGAATAGAAGATTAGTCAACGCTCCTATATTGACTCTACCATCAGGGAATGATGGGTTCGTTATTTATAGTGATGCATCAATGAAAGGACTTGGTTGTGTCCTTATGAAAAATGATAGGGTTATTGCCTATGCATCACGATGGCTGAAAATTCATGAGCAGAACTATCATACTCATGATCTCGAGTTAGCTGCTGTAATATTTTCCTTGAAGATATGGAGACATTATCTCTATGGGGAAAATGTGAGATATATACCAATCACAAGAGTTTGAAATATATTTTCTCACAAAAAGAACTCAACATGAGGCAAAGGCGATGGCTTGAACTACTTAAGTATTATGATTGCACGATACACTACCACCCAGGGAAGGCAAATAAGATTGCAGATGCTTTGAGTAAAAAAGATCATGGAGTTTTGAACATGATGAGAGTGGAAAGGGATCCTATTTTTATGGATCTAGTAAAGATGGATATGGGAATCACCATGGAGGGTGAAACATCAAAAAAAATTCAAATGGTTTCCAAACCATCTTTACTAGAAAGGATAATGTGTTCTCAGGCTGATGATGAAGAGTTGAAAAAGAAGATTAATGTTCTGAATGATGGGCGATTGAGTGACTTTGTGTATGAAGATGGAATTTTGAAATTTGGGAGGAAACTTTGTGTTCCCAATATAACTGATTTAAAGAGGAAATTGTTGGATGATTCTCATAGTTCCAATTTATCTATACACCTTGGGAGCACCAAAATGTATAGAGATTTAAAGGGATATTTTTGGTGGGACAACATGAAGAGGGAGATTGCTGATTTTGTGTCAAGATATATGGTTTGTGAACAAGTGAAAGTTATAAGGCAACTGCCTGGTGGAGTATTGAAACCTCTTCCCATACCTGAGTGGAAATGGGATAATATTATGATGGATTTTTTCATGGGACTACCAAAGACTCCTTGAAGAAGTGACGCAATATGGGTCATTGTTGATCGTCTCATGAAGTTAGCACATTTTCTTGCTTTAAGGGAAGATCTACCACTTGAACGTCTAGCAAGACTATATATTAATGAAGTTGTGAGACTTCATGGAGTACCCCTGTCGATTATCTCGGATTGTGATCCTCATTTTACATCAAGATTCTGTAAAATTCTTCAGAAGGCCTTGGATACTGAACTTAGTCTGAGCACTGCTTACCACCCTCAAACAGATGCACAATCAGAAAGAACTAATCAAACCTTAGAGGACATGTTGAGATCATGCTCACTTGACATTAAAGGAATGTGGGATCAATATTTACCTCTAGTAGATTTTTCCTATAACAATAGCTTCCATTCATGTATTCAGATGGCACCATATGAAGCGTTATACGGAAAGAGATGTCCCACACCAACCTGTTGGGATGACGTTGGTGAAAGAAAACTTGTTGGCCCAGAACTGGTGGAGGAATCGATGGAAAAGGTGAAAGTAATCCAAAACCACATCAAATAATCTCCAAGTAGGTAGAAGAGCTATGCCGACAACCGAAGGAAGGATTTGGAATTTCAGGTAGGAGATCATGTTTTCATGAAGGTATCTCCATGGAAGGGAGTTATACGTTTCGGTAAGAAGGGTAAATTGAGTCCCAGGTACATCGGACCCTTCAAAATTCTAGAACAAATTGGGGTCGTAGATTACAATTTGGAAATTCCGCCAAGTCTCTCCAAAGTTCATGACGTATTCCACGTATCACTGTTGAGAAAATACATGCCTGACCAAACGCATGTACTCACCTATGAGGAATTGGAACTGGAACCCGATCTGACTTATTGCGAGGAGCCCGTCAGGATTCTGGATACAAGAGAACAAGTGCTAAGAAACCGAACGACTCGTCTGGTTAAAGTTCTATGGAGAAACCATAATATGGAGGAGGAAACGTGGGAACCTGAGGAACTTATGATGAAGAATCACCTGAGTCTTATTATACAGTGATATTATATGAAATTTCTAGGATGAAATTATTTGAAGGAGGGGAGAATGTAACACCCCAAGCTTCCACGGTACACTTCTCTTTTAATAATATAGTAGTGTGTGTTGTACACAACTTCGAGTTCTAACACACACCACAACCAATCAAAGTAGTCATTATGAATAGTAATACCTACTTTTTGAAATTTTATAAATTTTATCTTTCCAAATGGACTTCGTTTTTGTATTTGGAATATCAAAATTATCATAAGTGGAATTTTTTTTAATTTTCTGAGAACTTCCAATTTTTTATAAATAGTGAAAAATACTTAAAAACAACTTTTTATTAAAAATAATTTATAATGATAAATTATACTATTGGGCTGTTTTAAAGTTTAATTAGAATATAGTTTTACCATTTTATCCAATGTTAGTCATTATAATTAATTTCACTTTGAAATTGGACATAAACAATTGTCAATCTTTTGATATATATTGTTTATTAAAAACACGTTATTTGTTGTGACAGCGGGAATTAGTTATAAAATTAATTAATGAAACTTATATGTTTGTAATTTTTTAAAATAGACATCATTTTTGAATTTGGAATATCAATTATACCTTAGGGTGAAATTTTGGCATTGTTCTGAAAAACTTCAATTTTTTATGAATAGTGAAACCACTAAGTGGTAGTTAAAAAACTGATTTTTCGTTTAAATGAAACATTACCACTTATGTGATTTGATTTTCAAAAATCCGACATACATGGTTGTCATTAGGAAGTAAAATTTGGTTCAATAGGATTAAAATAATTTTTGGTGACTAGTAACTTTTAAGTTTAATTAATCACGATTAAAGGCAATTAGTAAAATTTACGGTAAAAATGATATTATAAAAATATGAAAATACCTTTAAACTTGTCATACACTTATTGGACGAGTCATGGCCGACCAAGACAATCCATGGGTCAACATGGGGACCCCATGGAGCCACTTGGGTAAGAAAATGACAATAGTAAATTTTAATTTAAATTAAAAATAAAATTGTCACAAACATGAGTTGTTTTACTAAAACAATTATTACATGGGGTTATATAAGGTAAATTTTCTACTATAAATATTCATTGGAAAGAAAAAAATATTTCCTACATCATGATATTTTTCTTATAATTTTTAGACATTAAATAAATTAAATATTTTATGACACCATGATGATGCAGTGATTACATCATTAATTAACGATTTGAATCAAATAAAAAGATAATGTATAATCTAAGACTTACTGTAGAGACCCTAAACATAACATACATGGACATTAAATTACTTTTTCGGAATACTTAGTACATAACAAAAACACACACACACAGGGACCGTAATAGTTTAGTATATTTGGAAACATGGAATATAATCTTCTAATCGTGGTGAAAGATCTTCAACATATCCCATAAAGATCTTCTTTTTTTACCTAAAACCTTTCTTTATATCCTGGGGAAAAGAAAACATAAAAGGTTGAGATCAAATGCTCAGTAAGGGTAATCAAAAGAAATATCAATCACATCATATACAAATGAACATAACTTTTGGAAATCTTAACCAGCAAAAGAAATCATAATTTCATAACATGGGATAAATCATAATAGTGAAATGTAATCCAAATAATCATAACTTAAAACATGAAACTTTGTTTCATACACACATAATCATATAGAATCATTTCTTATTAGTCAAGACTCATTTCCAAGACTATCTTAGTGGACAAAGTCCATTTCTGAACCGAGTTCACTCCTCGTTTCAGTCCTGTTTCACTGAACTGGTTTAACCTGCCGTTCCAGCCATGTCTATATAATGAGATATAAAATATTTACCCAATTCATTGGAGGGAGATATAGGTGCCACCCATCTCATAATGATACCATTCTTATGTGTGCCACAAAATCATAAACCATACATCGTAGCATAACCCATGTAATAAAAATGGGAATCTTAAACATCGTGACATCATAAAACAATTCATATAAGATAAAGGAATTCATAAAAATAATTCCATCACAAAATATTCAAATCAATGTAATAATAGGGATAGAAACAGAACCCTATATTATCTTAGATGGAAAATAATTTTGATAAAACACTTGAACTCGATTCTTGAGGAAAATATCCTTTCTACTTCAAAAACACTTTTCATTTCTTAACATGTCATACAATTCTAAACTAAAAGAAGTTGATTAAAAATAAACTTGAAAACATTTAAAGCAAGCTTCTTGGAAATAATGTTTTAAAATCCATTCATTTTGTATAAGTTAAAAAAAAATTCTTCTCGTACTTTTGTCGGAAAAGTCAAAAAGTACCTCGTACGAAAAACGACAAAAGATTCCTTTCATATCTTTTACTAAAAACTCACCGAAGGGTAAAATTGGATTTAAACAATTTTAGGTGGATGTAAATAATATTACATATTTAGGAAACATGGATGTGGATGATAAAATACACCCTAGTAAATTTCAAATTATAAACAATCTCGGATAAAAATGAGATTGTGATATTTCCCTTACCTTAGGTCTGATTTGCTTCGTAAGTGTCTGAACCTCCTGTATAATGATTTAAATAATGTAATTGAATTTTTCCAGAATCATACTCATTGTTATGATATTATATATGGTTCACTTATGTCTTTATATTACTCGTTCTTTTGTAAATTCCATGTTAAAGAGCGTTTTGGGTAAAATCGTTTCCTTTGTCGTCCGTGTTTTGACTTGTAATTATTCATATGATTACTTAGATCATGATTACAAAATTAAAGAATATAAAACATGATTTATATATAATATATATTCAAAATATACATATATATAATAAATCAGTAAATGTAAATAAATACACCGTTCATGGAGACGGTAGGTCGTACGTACGCATGAACGCTGTTTTCGTTTCCTTATTGAGTTGAATGGAATTAAGTAGATGACATACATATATATACACATAAATCCAGTATCATTATTATGTCATATATTTTATGATTACTTATTATATATACTTTATAATCATTCATGAATGGTTAATGTGGAGAATGAATCTCATCGCGTCTTGGAGACGGTAGTCCGTACGTACGCACGAGCGATGATATCGTTCTCATGATCATGGAATTGTATTAGAGTGTATGTATACTATTTCAGAATCAATATCACTTTACAATAATCATATATAGTTATTATGTACACCATTATACCCATCCAAGTAAGGTGGTGGTGGAAAATAGATTACACCGTGGCGTGGAGACGGTATTCTGTACGTACGCACGCGCGGTGATTTCGTTTTCCATAGGATGAATAGATGGTGAAATAGGGTTGTTTCATACTTATAGTAAAATATAAGTATATGAGTGATACTGATGTTATTACTTCATAATGAAACAACCTAAGAAGAAGAAGTGGAAGAAGAAATGAAGTTGAAAGAATCGGTAACGGACATTACCTCTTCTTTGAAGCGCCTCTTTGAGTACTCCTCTTAGGGAACTAAAATTGGTCTTTGAAGGTTACCAGGACCTCTAGGATTTTTCTAGGGAAGTGTAGAAGAGAATTTTACAGGGGTTGGCCGAGCTTTAAGGCTCAATGTGGTGTGAGAAAGAGAGGGAGAAGGTGCCCTTTTATAAGGGAGGAGAGGGGCACCATTGGAAAACTAAAAGTATTGTTTTATTATAAAGCCAAATTCGGTTTTAAATAGCTCCAAATTGATTTATTTATAAGATGAGGTGGGGATGGGTCTAAATACTCTCATCCGATAGAATTTAGACAAGTTTAGGTTCCTATTTTAACCTTATCATTTAGTTTTAACATTAAGTTAAATAATTTTACTTTTACCGTGTCTTCTTGTGTTCTTACACTATAAGGTTAATAAACTTACTATAACAAGCCAAAAAACCCCAAGTTGTTTATTATTTATATATATAACCTTATCTAAGTCATTTGGGCGAACATTATATTTTTAGGAATAAAATAACAATTAATAATTTAATATTTTTTTTAAAAACAATTTTATGTCAATTTTGACACTATTTAGTAATTGATTTTTGTGAAAATCATAACAGAATTATTAGTCAAAACAAGTTAATTAAATCAATACTAACATTTCATATTAACCTGGAAAATTAGTTTAATTCATAAAAAGTCTCAAATTACATTTATTTGGTATTTATAACATCAATTATGTAAATATTTCATTAATAAGATAATTATTGCATCATCGTCGTGTCATAAATAAATTAAATTATTTAATGTCTAAAAATTACAAATAAAATACCATTATGTAGGAAATTTCTTTAGAATTCTAATGAGTATTTATAGTCGAATTTATCTCATGTATAGCCCCATATTAAAAATAATTTACTTATTAAACATTGATTTTAAATATTTTAACCCTTCTTTAAATAAATTAATAATAAATGTCCTAATCTAATCCAAGTGGGCCTAAATGGTCATATATTATTTCTAAGGTTGTTTTTGGTCGCATTACACTTATCCAATAGAATTAGGACATGTGTTAGGGTAATAATAATATCTTTTTTACCCTTAATTACCCTATTTACTTTTAACCGTGGTAAAAAAAAGTAAAAAGTTACTATTCACCAAAAATTATTTTCATCTCATTGAACCACATTTTAGTCCTTGATGTTAACCGTGTCTCTCGGATTTTCGAAATTCCACTCACAGAAGCAGTAAAATTAAGTTTTATGCAAAATTCAGTTTTTTTTAACTACCACTTAGTGGTTTCACTATTCATCAAAAAAATGAAAGTTTCCAGAAAAATACCAAAAATTAGGCCTAAGTTATATTTGATATTATGAATTCAAAAATGATGTCTATTTTATCAAATTCAAAACATAAAAGTTACATTAACTAATTGAAAAATTAATTCCCGTCGTCAAAACAAATAGCGTGTTTTTAAGAGATAATAACTATCAAAAGATTAACACTTGTTTATAACTGGTTTAAATGTGAAATTACATCAAATGACCAACATTGTATTAAATTGTAAAAATATATTCTAAATGTAATTTAAAACCACTCAAATTAATAATTTATCACTATTAATTATTTCTATTAAAAAATTTGTTTTTAATTAAAATTTTGTAATTTTCACTATTCATCAGAATATGAAAGTTATCCGAAAAGTACCAAAATTTCACCCTAAGCTAATTTCGATATTCCGAACCCAAAAATGAAGTCCATTTTGAAAAATAAAAATTTACAAAATTTCAAGAAGTGGTTATTACTATTCATAACGGCTAGTATTAATAATATTTTAGTAGCATATCGTTGTTTAGTGAAACTCATTATTGCATACTACACACGCTATCGAGGAAGGTCGTGATTGTGTGCAAGGAATGTCAAGGATTCGTGTTGTGCAAGCTCCTTTTGGTGTAGCGTACAACACATAACATTAATGAAATTAAAAAAATATTTTTCATAAAGTCTCGGGGTGTTACATTCTACCCCCCTTAAAATGAATTTCTCCCTCAAAATTCATCGGGGTTATAAATAGTTTACTACTCAAAAGTTTCTTTAATAGAAACTCACATCGTAAAAAGGAATACCAAAACCAATCTTTAAAAACAAAAGTATGAAACGTAACGGTTACCCAAATAAACTAATCACTGGGTTCCCACATAGGTGAAAATATGGATATGGAAGAAAAATCCAACCACCATGTTCAGATGGAGAGTGGTAGAGAACATGGCTATGGAAAAGCCAGCAATCACAAAGCCATAAATTTGTGACGATCTAAGGTACCATCTGATTCATCAGATATAATAGCACTAGGACAACATTTTTGGTTTTCAAGATCATTTCCCTAAAGTTGATGAAATTTGAATTAGAAGAAATACTTTCGTGATTTTGGTATAGTCTCACCATTGGTCATTATTTGGACAATTTCCACTTCATCTCTTAAATAAATGAAGTTGAATTTTTCATTCGTGATGTGTTAGAAGATCATGTGATAGAATGATGGGTCATTCCATCTATCTCAAACAAAAGGTTAAAAAAGTTATCAAAAAATACATAAGTCCATCTATAGTGAGATTAATCATATGTGGTTCCTAAAATGGACTTATACTTCATATATCATACTCCTTAATATAATAAAACTAGTTTCTACTAAACAGGTACTTCCTGTAGGCCAGTGGTAGGTGATAAAGGCCAGTCGCACTTCGGTTGTGGGGTCGATTCCCACAGCCTTGTCCGACATGATGGGTTGTCGCCCGTCCTGCAGGTTGTCCTTTTTCTAAAGCTATATTACTATAACATCCCATCAATAATATCGAAAAAAAAGCTTTATCCTTAAACAATACTAACATATGTCCAACATAATCCATTCCAATCTTTAGGATTATCTAAAATACTTCGGTCCAAGCTCGTAGTATAAAGAAAACGATTACTTGAAATGTCATCAACCAAGAATGTGAATACCATCATTTATCCCCCATATATCTTGTTGGTCACATTCCAGTCCTGTGAATACCTTAATCATGTATTCTCTTGAAAAATGAATACCCATTAAACCTTAGTGAAAACGTGAATGCTGTCAAAAGTTAACTCTTTCCTCATACCAAAATCCAAAAATTCTATATACTCTAACCATGATATAACCTTCTCCTTATGTCATTCATGAGCTCATGAATACTATCAAACATTTAATTTTCTCCTTATCCCTTCATTATGCGCATATCATCTACATTCCAAAAATATCTGAATAACCTTTCATGGATACTGGTACCATTAATCATACACTTTCAAAACTCAAGGAAAGACAACAGTGTAACAATCCTTAGATGTCTCTTTATTCCATAGTACCATGAGATTACTTATACAACATTACACTTGAGAAAAAGGTAATCATTCCACTACCTTCTTAAACCATTTACCTAGCTTCAACAATTCTTTCATCTCACATATCATTTATAGTCTCTTCATTGTCATCAACATAAATACTACCCATACGACCATACTGATTATCTTCATGAGACTTTCCCTTAGGGCATTGGTTTGCATAATGCCCGTACATTCCACATTTAAAACATTTAACCATTGTTGATGTCGTAGCAATACCATTATCTTCATCCATGGTGTTAACTGAACCTTTTCCTTTGAACTTACTGGCTTTGTGTCCTTTTCCACACCCAAAGTATCTTCCAGTTCCCTTGAAACAATCTCCCCGATGCCTCTTCCCACATGATTTACATGAGGGAAATTGAACTTTCTTTCTTCTATGATCATCATGAAACTCCACCTTTCTCTTATTATCTGATTCAGGAAACTTACCAAAGTTGAGATTATTGATCATATTATGAGATTGCTGATTAGGCATCATAACGATGTTTGGACTTCCAAATCCCATTTCATTTGGTTTCTCATGAAGAATATCATTCCATTGTCCTTCATATCCTCCATTATCATGAATCTTCCTGTTTCAAGCCATTTTCTAAAACCCAAAAAGAATAGTGTGAGAGGTAAAAATCATGCTAGGGAAAACAACATAATAAAGGGGGAGTACCTTCAATATCTAACATCTTAGGTTTAATTCTATGATCTTTATCATAATTCTAGAACTATAACCTATAAGTATACTTAACCTTAGGGACATCCCTAGACATACCTTAGAAATATCTCTAGGGATCTCACTAAAGTTCTCGCGTCCTAGTTTCCAAAGGTTGACTAAACCTTTCCTCTGATACCAACTGTAGAGACCCGAAGCTTAACATACATGGATATTACCTTACTTTTGTGGAATAATTATTACATAACAAAAACACACACACACAGGGACCGTAATAGTTTAGTGTCTTTGGAAACTTGGATTATAATGTTCTAATCGTGGTGAAAGATCTTAAATATATCCCATAAAGATCTTCCTTTTTTTACCTAAAACCTTTCTTTATATCCTCGGGAAAAGAAAACATAAAAGGGTGAGCTCAAATTCTCAGTAAGGTTAAACAAAAGAAATATCAATCACATCATATACATAAGAACATAACTTTTGGAAATCTTAACCAGCAAAAGAAATCATAATTTCATAACATGGGATAAATCATATTAGTGAAATGTAATCCCAATAATCATAACTTAAAACATGAAACTTTTTGGCATAAACACATAATCATAGAGAATCATTTCTTATTAGTCAAGACTCATTGCCAAGACTATCTTAGTGGACAAAGTCCATTTCTGAACCGAGTTCACTCCTCGTTTCAGTCCTGTTTCACTGAACAGGTTTAACCTGTAATTCCAGACATGTCTATCTCATGAGATATAAAATCTTTACCCAATGCATTGGAGGGAGATATAGGTCCCACCCATCTCATAATTATACCATTCTTATGTGTGCCACAAAATCATAAACCATACAACATAGCATAACCCATGTAATAAAAATGGGAATCTTAAACATCGTGACATCATAAAACAATTCATAAAAATAATGCCATCACAACATATTCAAATCAATGTAATAATAGGGATAGAAACAGAACCCTATATTATCTTATATGGAAAATAATTTTGATAAAACACTTGAACTCCATTCTTGAGGAAAATATCCTTTCTACTTCAAAAACACTTTTCATTTCTTAACATGTCATAAAATTATAAACTAAAAGAATTTGATTAAAAATAAACTTGAAAACTTTTAAAGGAAGATTCTTGGAAATAATGTTTTAAAAATACATTCATGTCGTATAAGTTAAAAAAACATTATTCTCGTACTTTTGTCAGAAAAGTCAAGAAGTACCTCGTACGAAAAACAACAAAAGTTTACTTTCATATCTTTTACTAAAAACTCACCGAAGGGTAAAATTGGATTTAAAAAATTGTATGTGGATGGAAATAATATTACATATTGAGGAAACATGGATGTGGATGATAAAATACACCCCAGTAAATTTCAAAGTATAAACAATCTTGGATAAAAATGAGATTGTGATATTTCCCTTACCTTAGGTCCGATTTGCTTCGTAAGTGTCTGAACCTCCTGTATAATGATTTAAATAATGTCATTTAATTATTCCAGAATCATACTCATTGTTATGATATTATATATGGTTCACTTATGACTTTAAATTACACGTTCTTTTGTAAATTCCATGTTAAAGAGCGTTTTAGGTAAAATCGTTTCATTTTTCGTCCATGTTTTGACTTGTAATTATTCATATGATTACTTAGATAATGATTACATAATTCCAGAATATAAAACATGATTTATATATAATATATATTCAAAATATACATATATATAATAAATCAATAAATGGAAATAAATACAGCGTTCATGGAGACGGTAGGTCGTACGTACGCATGAACGCTGTTTTCGTTTCCTTATTGAGTTGAATGGAATTAAGTAGATGACATACATATATATACACATAAATCCAGTATCATTATTATGTCATATATTTCATGATTAATTATTATATATACTTTATAATCATTCATGAATGGTTAATGTGGAGAATGAATCTCATCGCGTCGTGGAGACGGTAGTCCGTACGTACGCACGAGCGATGATATCGTTTTCATGATCGTGGAACTGTATTGGAGTGTATGTATACTATTTCAGAATCAATATCACTTTAAAATAATCATATATAGTTATTATGTACACCATTATACCCATCCAAGTAAGGTGGTGGTGGAAAATAGATTACACCACGGCGTGGAGACGGTATTTTGTACGTACGCATGCGCGGTGATTTCGTTTTTCGTAGGATGGATAGATGGTGAAATAGGGTTGTTTCATTCTTATAATAAAATATCAGTATATTAGTGATACTGATGTTATTACTTCATAATGAAACAACCTAATAAGAGGAAGTGGAAGAAGAAATAAAGTTGAAAGAATCGGTAACGGACATTAACTCTTCTTTGAAGCGCCTCTTTGAGTACTCCTCTTAGGGCACTAAAATTGGTCTTTGAAGAATATCAGGACCTCTAGGATTTTTCTAGGGAAGTGGAGAAGAGAATTTTTCAGGGTTTGGCTGAGCTTTAAGGCTCAAAGTGGTGTGAGGAAGAGAGGGAGGAGGTTCCCTTTTATAAGGGAGGAGAGGGTCACCTTTGGAAAACTAAAAATAGTATTCTATTATAAACTCAAATTCGGTTTTAAATAGCTCAAAATTGATTTATTTCTAATATAAGGTGGGGATGGGTCGAAATCCTCTCATCCAATAGAATTTACACAGGTTTAGGTTCCTATTTTAACCTTATCATTTAGTTTTAACATTAAGTTAAATAATTTTTCATTTACCGTGTCTTCTTGTGTTCTTACACTATAAGGATAATAAACATACAATAACAAGACAAACGAACCCCAAGTTGTTTATTATTAATATATATAACCTTATCTAAGTCATTTGGCAGAACATTAGATTTTTAAGAATAAAATAACAATTAATAATATAATATTTGTTTTAAAAACTATTATATGTCAATTTTGACACTATTTTGTAATTGATTTTTGTGAAAATCATAACAGAATTATTAGTTCGAAACAAGTTAATTAAATCAATACTAACATGTCATATTAACCTGGAAAATTAGTTTAATTCATAAAAAGTCTCAAATTACATTTATTTGGGTATTTATAACATCAATTATGTCAATATTTCATTAATAAGATAATTACTGCATCATTGTTGTGTCATAAATAAATTAAATTATTTAATGTCTAAAAATTACAAATAAAATACCATTATGTAGTAAATTTCTTTATCGTTATAATTAATATTTATAGTCTAATTTATCTTATATATAACCCCAAATTAAAAATTATTTACTTATTAAACATTGATTTTAACTATTTTAACCCCTCTTTAAATAAATTAATAATAAATGTCCTAATCTTATCCAAGTGCGCCTAAATGGTCATATGTTATTCCAAAGGTTGTTTTTGGTCTAATTAAACTTATCCAATAGAATTAGGACATGTTTTAGGGTAATAATAATATCCTTTTTACCCTTAATTACCCTATTTACTTTTAACCGTGGTAAAAAAAGTAAAAAATTACTATTCACCAAAAATTATTTTCATCTCATTGAACCACATTTTAGTCCTTGATATTAACCGTGTCTCTCAGATTTTCGAAATTCCACTCACAAAAGCAGTAAAATTATGTTTTATGAAAAATTCAATTTTTTTTTAACTACCACTTAGTGGTTTCACTATTCATCAAAAAATGAAAGTTTCCAGAAAAATACCAAAAATTAGGCCTAAGTTATATTTGATATTATGAATTCAAAAATGATGTCTATTTTATCAAATTCAAAACATAACAGTTACATTAACTAATTTAAAAATCAATTCATGTCATCAAAACAAATAGCGTGTTTTTAAGAGATAATAACTATCAAAAGATTGACACTTTTTTATAACTGGTTTAAATGTGAAATTACATCCAATGACCAAAATTGTATTAAATTGTAAAAATATATTCTAAATATACTTTAAAACCACTCAAATTAATAATTTATCACAATTAATTATTTCGATTAAAAAAGGTGTTTTTAATTAAAATTTAGTAATTTTCACTATTCATCAGAATATGAAAGTTATCTGAAAAGTACCAAAATTTCACCCTCAGCTAATTTCGATATTCCGAATCCAAAAATGTAGTCCATTTTGAAAAATAAAATTGAAAAAATTTCAAAAAGTGGTTATTACTATTCATAACGGCTAGTTTTAATAATATTTTAATAGCATATCGTTGTTTAGTGAAACTCATTATTGCGTACTACACACGCTATCGAGGAAGGTCGCGATTGCGTGCAAGGCAAGTCAAGGATGTGTGTTGTTCAAACTCCTTTTGGTGTAGCGTACAACACAAGACATTAATGAAATTAAAAAGAATATTTTTCATAAAATCTCGGGGTGTTACACTTACACTTGTCAAAAACCTGTTAGATGAGTATATTTCGAACCTTTATCACCTTATCCTCGAAATATATAAGTGTTGGACCTTTAGAATCCGAAACTAATTATATAATAAAGTAACATTTCATGACATTCCAAGAGTACCCCTCCTCTCCTATTATAAAAGGCCCCCACCACTACCACCTTATCCACACCTTCAAAGCCTTTTGGCTCGGCCAACCTCTGCCCAAATACTCTTTCAACATCCCTATATTACTCCTAGAAGCTTCACTTTGGTCATAATTCTTCCCAATGAAGCCTTTGGATCAAATCAAAAAAAGAGTTACCCGATTTTAAGGTAATGTCTTCTCTTATGTTATTTTGTTTTATTTTGCTTCTCCAACCCCTCAAACTCTTTTATTTATTTCTTTTGTAACAAAACCAGTATCTTCAATATACTAGGATTTTTTTTATGATAAGGATTTGATTTACACTTACACACACCTTCGTCTAATGGTTAAAGAACATATTGTTTCTATGGTTGGAAAATTTCTACCTCACGAAACGATGATTGTTCAATCTTCTTTTAACACCTCTCATGGTGGCCATCATGATGACACTATTTTTATATATGATATATATTATGTTTTTTTCTTATGATTCTGTATTTTTCATTTATGGCATACCTTTACGATTTCCATTATCGGTAAACGCGATAATTTCCTTTTAGGAAGTGCAGACTACCGCCCCCTCAAAGTGATTTGAATCGTAAATTCCATATGTGGGATGTATGAAGGATGGAGTAAATTGTATTATACATTATATTATATTGGAATTATATTATACCTTTATATAATTATATCTTCATTCCATGAAATATGAAATAGAAATGAAATTAGCGTTCATGTGTACGTACGGCTTACCATCTCCATGGACGGTGCATTTCATTTCTTACCTCTAAATGTTATGTAATATTATTAATGCATGTATATACTGGATATATAGGATATATATGATATCTATATAATGAATATAATTCTGTAGATAATGGATATTCTACCAAATAAACAACTTGTAATTATAATAAGTTTATTGTTGACTCAAGTACCAAAGATCGACAAAACGACCGTTATTAACTTAAATGACTACATAATTTTCATAACATTGTAATAAGTTATATAAAAGGGATAATGAACTTGAAAAAGGTTCTTAAGAAAGTAGAGATTAAATATTGTTTATTATTCATGAGGTTAAAGAGTGGTCGAGTCAAGTCAGACACGAGGTAAGGGAACTTCTTAACCCAATTTCCATTCTTTGGGTTAATCTCCTACTTTCAAATTATGTCATTATATTATTATGTCTTATCTTGTATTTTTACTTTCTTTATGTGTACCTATAGTGAATACACATAATAGATCTATTTTATTTAAAAAATGATCTTTGTAAGGGACTTCGTCTCAATCTCCTTTCATTGAGGAATATTTGGTTTTATACACAACTTTCCTTTATACGGTGTATAAACCCCTTTGACTTTTAATTTTATTCAAAAGGAATCTTTTTATATGAAGTTTTTTTACTAAAAGACAAAAGGATTGTTTTTTATTACGTATGAGGCGACAACGACTTCTCCGCCACCGTGACTATTATTTGAGTTTCGGATTCCACTATAAGCCATAAATTCTTTTTAAATGAAAAATAAATACCAAGATTTAATTTTCTTTTATTTTGGTATTGAAAATGGTTTTGAAAGTGTTTTTTTATTATATCAATGTGTTGTATTGATATTTTTTTGATTGTAATGTGGAAATTTTATGTTTCCTTTATGCATGTTTTATGTTATACGACTATGTTATGGTTTATGATATGTTTAAACCTATTCATATGAGGAATGAATTGGACTTAATAAGTGACGGGTGGAGCTCGCTATAGCTCCTCGATGCATCGGTAGGTCTCATTAGACAAACTAGTGTCTTGGCACGGGGCCTTGACAAAATCTTATTTGTAGTCTTGGCATGAGGCCTTGGCTATGTGGTTATGATAGTCTGGCATTATGAATTCCATCATTATGAAAGTGGTTATTGATATTGCATGTGATTATTCGACTAGAAGAATATCCATGTGACTAAGTAAATGGAATTATTTCATTTTATTTTGCCATATTATGCTTAAGTTCATGTTTAAAAGGATTTTGTTTTAGTTATACATTGCCTTAAATGTTAATGTTTATTTATTAAAGCTTCCACTAAATTTTTGTCCTTATTGATCATCTGAGCTCACCCCTTTCAATGTTTTAATTTTTCCAGGATGTGAAGAAGTATTTTAGGAATGACCTGTAGGGATAGTCTGAAGGGGATTTGAGTGTGGAAAATGGAGACTATGTTATTTTAGTTTTTCAATTTATGATGTAATGTAATATTTATGAATGTATCTAGTGTTTCCAAGGCTACTAAACTAATCGTACTTTCGAGACTTGATCTTTTGTGATCATGCCAATGTTACGCAATAAAGCACCGACTCTGGGTAACTAGGGTTGGGGCCTTACAGAATCATTATTGGGAGAATCTTTGATGAGAAATCATGGAAAATTCATGGATCTAAGATCGGATTCAATGGGAATCCTTATCAACATCAATGTGGAATCATTCTTCACCACCAATTGATCCATTGATGTCATGGGTATTTGTTATCTATAGTTTATAAATTGTTATTTTTTAAACCATTTAATATGAATTCTAATTTTCATGTCCCTATCAAATTACAAGTTTTCCTTTCACTATAGGATATTGTTTCATTTATTTTAAATCTTCATTTTTTTTGTATCTATGATTTTTGGTTGTGTTCACAATGGTCATCAATGATATCACTATTTTATACTTACTTTTTCCCAATATTCATGTCATTTTTTCCCTTAACCTATGGTAGCCAGGTGATTTAACTACAAGTCTAGTTTGAGGAATGATCAAACCTTTGATTCATGGTGGGTTATATCATCAAAGATAGAGACATATATTTTTTTAAGTGCTTAGGAATGATGGTGGATCGTGGATGGTGGATCAAGGATCGAACACTTGTACTGAAATAGAAGGTGTGATGGGATTTGTTTTGATTGATATGAATCAAAATTCTTGGGAACCTGAGGTTAGAAATAAAAGACTAGATGAGTTTCTATTTATTTTGGGACCACGAATGAACATAATGACAATATTAATTGAAGAATTGATGAACATCATGAAGCTTCAATAATAAGACTTAAAATTTTGGGAAATGAAAAACAAAACATTGTGTATTCCGGAGTAACCCAAGTGGTGTTTTTGGTGGGTTGTGGTGGTTAGGGTATTACACCAAGTGAAAATGTAAAATCTTAATATGTTTAGGCTCGCATGTCATGTGACATTTTTCCGATAGCTGGGTTTGTGTAGAAAGTACACGGTTGAGACTCCAGGTGGTCCCACATGTTATCTCCCTCAAATTACACACTGTGTACAAGGTATTTTATATGCTACTTTGGCTATCAGGACATATCCAGGCTAGGACATAGGAGAACACCTCTCGTACATAAAGAGGAAACAAGTTTTACATTCTCCATTATGTCTAACATCCCTAATATCCTTCCTCGAGCTCATAATTGGACCTAAAAGTAACCCTTCTTAAGTATACATCAAACCATGATGAAATGGTGGCCTTTGTTTTAATATTTAGGATACATAATCAGGTGACATGATTGAATCGCTTCTTCCATCATGGGTTACTAACTTCAAGAATCGAGTGTTACCTCTGAAGTGACATCAGGTTTGGTACCCACTAATGGAATGTATATATCAAGGTGTGGGTGCACCACTTCTTGGTACAAATAAGGTCAGTATGGGAATAGTTCTTCAATACGTGGAGATAGTACCCCTCGTTTATGAGCTCAAACAAGGAATCATTCGTCCACTAGGGGTCAGTAGCACCTTGACTATGACTTTACATCTATGAGGTGTGTGTCCCCCATAGTAGGTCGGGTGATGTTATGCTAAAAATATAGAATTGAGACAGTATTTACTATTAGAGTTGTTGGTAGGCTCATAATAATTATATATTTATGAATATTGATAGATCCCCATCTCCATTTTATTTGGTTACTTATATAAGAATATTTATTTGATATGTTTATTCTCTCCTCATTATCCTATGGCTTAAGAAGAATATTTTAGTCTACTAATTCCTTATGAGTTTTGATCACATCCGATTAGGATTGTATTTACACAAACATTTATAGGATATCCCTGAATTTTTTGTCTCCTATAAAAATGATAAGTAGATAGATGATGAATTTGGGGAAACTAGTGTTGTTGGAGATTAATATTACTTAATGTAGATGATTTTGGATGGTGGTTGGTATTAGTTTTAATGTGTAGGGTTCTACCTCCTTGTAGTTTTTTAGGTTAGGAATCCCCTTATTTATTTTTCTATTTATATTTTCCCCTTCATAATGTAGATAAATTTACATAGCTGTACTCAAGATATTCATAGATATTATCAAATAAATTTATTCATGTTGGGTTATTATTGTGTTATCTATCCTATATGGTTGTGATGTTCATAGATGTGTGTGTTTTTTTAAAGGTTCGTTATTCTATAGCCTCCCATTTCTAAAATATGCATACTTAGTGAGACTTTATGACCCTAGGAATATCGAAAGTGGGATTGAGGTATCACACTCGTTGTACCACTGGTCTAGGTGGAACCTTGGAGGTTCATGTAGTGACAGAGTGGTATCAAATAGGGTCTTCTATAGGGAGAGTGTTGGGATATAAATATGTTGTGTTAATTGATTTTGGAACTTAGGGAAATAAATTAAAGGAGTATATAGTTCAAATTTAGTATTAGGGAACCCATTAATGGTGCAGTGGTTGTTGTATCCATACATTACGACTTGGAAAACCAACATGTCAACTCGCCATAATAATTAATTGGTTGAATGAAACCCAATGGTGCATACATCATATAGAAATTTTTCTTTGATTCCATAACCTTCTTGATACATCTCTCTAAATATTCTCATCAACCATGTTATGTGATGTTAACTATCAGCATATCACCAAAACAAAAACTAGTAATAATTTTGAGACATGGTCATTATGAAAACCATTTAATTGATGTGGTTTTAGTTTGGGGGATGTTTAAAAGGGGTTCCATATTGGAAAGTAGAGTGTTTTGATTTCACCCATTGAGCGAGTCATGTACCTACCTCCAATAGTTCAGTTTATTTTCATCTTCATTTTGAGTATCCAATTATTAAAGTGTTGGATTGAATATATAGATATATATGTCTATTAGATGGAACAATACAAGAGGGGGGGGTGAATTGTAGGTTTAAAAAACCTTTGAGTTTTAGCAACAAAGAGATTAGTTTAAATGATCTTAAACTAATACAAATACAAACACCCACAATTGTATTGAATATAAAAGGTATGATGTATTGTAATACTAATGTTATGTGAAACAATTGTATTCAAGATGAACGCAATAATCAGAGTAATACAAAGATGAATGATTCTAACTTAAAGCGTATAGAATCAATCAATACAATATGTAATAGAATGATTGTAATTGAAACAATTACAATTGAATATGTAAAGAAGAAAGGAAACAATACAAATTCCTTTCTAATACAAGTAAAAGCGGAAATGTAAAAGTATTACAATTCTTTTAACCCAAAGAGAAGGGTTATCCTTTCACCTAGGATAAATGGTCTGTCTCACCAACACCTTGGTGAGCCCTCGATACGATGATCGGCACGTCTGTCTGCCTATCCCTGGCAGCCCTCGATACGATGATCGGCACGTCTGTCTGCCTATCCCCGGCAGCCCTCGATACGATGATCAGCAAGTCTTTCTGCCTATCCCCGGCAGCCCTCGATATTGTAGGTAATTGGAACCTCTGTCTTTCAATTGCTTGAAAGCCCTCGATACGATGATCGGACGCACAAGGCAGATGAGAGAAGTCACAATGTCTCTCTCTAGAATCTTGGTAGTTCACGAAGTCTCTTCATTCATTTCACCATTCATCGATATTATCCCAGCTTCAAATGACCTCCTATTTATAGGTCTCGGGATACAATGGTCATGTTGCCTCCAACGGTCATATTTCTCCGAAAAACTCGGAGGGACTTGGACACCTATCATCATAACGGTCATATTGAAACAGAAAGCACGACATCATTTTGATTAGTTTGTAACTAACTCAACGACATCATATTGGTTAAAACAGGATATATATATATTGATAATCAATGGTACGATTCATATGAAACAAGTGATTTTGACAAAGTACCAAAACAAGTAATGAACATCTGAATAGCAGAGTCAGTACAGTAGGATTGACAGAGTCAGTACGATACGATTGACAGAGTCAGTATGGTACGATTGTCAGAATTAGTACGATACGATTGACAGAGTCAGTATGGTAAGATTGACAGAATTAGTATGATACGATTGACAGAGTCAGTATGGTACGATTGACAGAGTCAGTACGATCAGTATTGTACGATACGATAAACATGATAGAAGACAATTTGTAATTTCCAAAATATGATAGAATACTTTTGTGATTTCCAAAACATGATATAGAATTCAAAAGACGACTTTTGACTCAACATAAAGTAGGTTGTTATGATGATTCATGTTGTCTAATAACACTACATGAGTTTCATTTCAAAATAATGTTGAGGATTCATAGTGAGCTAAAACCATAGTTAGTGGAGTTTGATATATATTCAGTATTCCAGCTATTCTAAATCATGAAAACCTAAAATGATTAGATATTTTTTTCTTATGACCATTATTTTTCATGAAGTAGCCGGGAAATAGTGGGGTTTGATCACCCAAACCAATAATGTGATGGCATACTCAAGGATAGAGGTCCAGTTCCTATTCATTAATGATTATTATCTATTAAAAATTTCCTTTTATGAATTCAAGGGATTATAGAGTTATAGTAGGGTGGTATGACTATTTTAGAGTACGTCTTGATATTCACAGACCTTATATGATCATATCTTCATATAGTTTTAGATGGATAATTTTGATCATAGAACCTTTAATTGAGACTTAAGAGGTAAATATGATCTATAATATTCTCTTTATGCCTTATCACTTATATCAGGGATCTAGATTGGGCCTTAGTGACAAAGTGCTTCTTGGATAAGAAGCATAAAAAAGTTGGAGCTCAAAGTAGACATTGTAGAGAATAATCATCTATTTTAGTAACCATATATACAACTTTAGGTTCTTAGTAAAGATGGATTTCATGTAGGTATTCTTAATCTCAATGATCAGTACCAAAGGGATCCCTTTGGGGATCTAGTAGAACGAGAGACCATAGATGTTATTCTTGTAATAGGAAAGGTCGTATCACACATGAATTCCAGCCTAGCATGATTCAAAGGGTGGAAAGACAGTGGATACACCTCAGAAATAAGGGAACCATCATTATTTGGGATCTAACAAGGACCATTATGGTAGAAAATGTGGAGGAATTGTTGATAGAGGCATCAAAAGATCCCAGGAGAATGTGTTATAGATTGAGTGAGGAGATATTGCCAACTCCCACCACTGGATACAATGGGTCCATACAAGGCTTAGGGGTTGGTGGTCATGCGAATTGTCATTTGTAGGCTATAGAGGGGCATGATCAGGTTGTGCGTGAGATAATTCAAGTTATTATCAATGAATTCACTAATATAGAAATTGAACTTCTATACACAATAATGATTCATTATTTCATCGGATTATCCCTTATTAGAGAGCCTAAAATTCTTATAGAACAATTATCCCATCTGTTGTGGTGAGTGATTCCTATGGGATGTGATTCCATTTTTCACATATGTTGAATGTTTGAGTTGATTCTAAGTGTATATAGCTTCACATGGAACCTCTTGGTAACTACGATGAAGTTATATGACCTAATTCTATGTATAAAATTGATATCTATAGTCTGTTCCCAAATAAACAATAAACATTGGATATTTAGGTTCCTTTAAGAGGATGGGACAAGAATATTCTTCAACTATTTGAAGGACCTATTTCTAGAAAAATTGATTCCCATTGGAAGGAAGATGAAACATATCCCCCATTAGTTAGTGAGATTTCCCCTTGGTGAATAGGGATCTTCAGACTCATAGATTTCAATGATATTCAACAAATACATGGATTAATTCCCCAATGATGTTATAAAATTACCTCCAAATTAAGAGATAAAATTTTTTATTGAATTTAACCATAGGAACACTCTAATATCCTTAGTAATATATCATATATCTCTATCTAAGTATTGATATTTGATGGAATAGTTAGTGGATCTTCCAGAGAAATGATTTATCAGACTCAT
Organism: Viscum album; assembly: GCA_963277665.1. Classification (NCBI taxonomy): domain Eukaryota; kingdom Viridiplantae; phylum Streptophyta; class Magnoliopsida; order Santalales; family Viscaceae; genus Viscum; species Viscum album. Next base: position 2,107,342,872 of record OY728152.1, read on the forward strand.
TGTATCTACATATGAGACTTTTATTTTATTTTATAAGAATTTGGATAGGTTCTTAAGTCTATACATTGAAAATCAATTCCCAAATATTATGACCATCAAGAGAAAGTACCCACATATAAGGAACAATGAACCCATCGTCCTGCTAAAGGGTGTGCGATAGTTCTCAAAGATTGACCTATGGTCTAGAAACCAGCATTTATGGGTTCATAGAGAAGACAATCCAAAGATGGAATTATATTATCATTATAGAAATTAGGGGCTCTTAGTGAGGCATTTTGGTGTGAAAAATTTCCTCAATAACTACATAGGATTTATAAATTGGATCTTCTAGTATATATTGGACTAATTTTTTGTTATATTTAACAATCACATCCTCATTTACTCTAAATAAATGGATTATAAAACTAGTCCCTTAAGGATAGTCTTGTAATTAATAGAGGAGAATCATTTACATGGAAATATCATAATTTGTTCATTATAAATTATAGAGGTTCATATTCTGGAGAACGTCATCTCAGAATATGGTGTGGTTGTAGACCTAGAAAATATTGAGCAAATGTTACCATGGGAACCACTCAATATAATATTAGAGGTCTGAAGTTTCATTTTTTTGGATGGGTACTATCATAGTTTTATGGAAAACTTTTCTAGGATAATGACCTATTTGACTACCTTTCTATGAAAAGGGTAGTATTTTTCCTGAACCGGGGAGTTTCAAAAACCATTCAAGGAGATGAGGTCGTGGTTGACCAACGATCTTATTTTAAGGCTTCCAAAGTAGAGTTTTTTTGTACGTGGTTTCTATTATACCTCTAAATATGGGATTATATGTATGTTGGTTCATATGAAATTTATAATAGTGTATGGTTCCAGGTAGTTCATACCCCATGGGTAGCACTAAGAGACACATTACATGGATTTCACAGTAGTAGTATTTTCATTGAAGATGTGGGGAAATTATCCTCTAGGTGAGAATTTTTTTTATTTTATTCTAACCACCATAGTATTAGGTAAATCATTTCCCAAAGATAACTCAACATCAAATAGATGAATTTTCTAGAATTCTAAAAGATCTAAGAATTTAATAAATTCTATAATCCATTAAAGTGAAAAATGGTGGAATATTCCCTTACAAAGAAATTAAATTATTTCTTGGTGGAGGAGGTTTCAGAGTGGTTGATCCTATTATAGCTAATCCTGAAGGAGGGAAAAGGGGAATCTTATCTCCTATCAATTATAGTAATTCTACTAATTCTCTACTGTGTGAGGTAGGATCAGTTTTTTGACATTGATTGTGATGTTTAACATGACTAGATATCCTAAAGAGATGCACCAGATGGTTTTTATAAAGGTGAGGATCAAGTCACCCTTTTCAATGTATGGATAGTTTTATAGCCACATTACATGAGGATGTACTATGATACTTTCATACCACCTGATTAGCAGTACATACTAGAGTGGAAAAAAGTACTAGGACCTTTGGTTACAATTTTGTGGGAAGGTATAAGGTAGATCATTTACTATGTTGTTTATGGATGCCCCAGCTAACAATAGGTGAAGGAAGGGGATTAGGTATTATCAAGTTTGAATCGAACGTTTGGGATCCTAGAGTGGATATAGGATATCATATTGATGGATTTTTTGACTCGTTTCCATGGATAGAGATAGTGCGTGAAATTATCTTTGTGATTTTTTATAAACTCGCTAATTCAACTCACTTCATTACTATATGAGGGTAGAGTTCAGTGGATATTTTAAGTTAATTCTTTGTATGGTAGAATTCCAATCCTCATAGGTCACCCTCAAATATTTTCACTAACTTTGATTTTGGGTTTATGGTATAATTTTTTAGAGGTCTATAGCATGCCTTTGGGGACCAGTTATGGAAGAGTGCGGTGTTCAACCACAATACATATTTCCAGGGTAAATGAACCAGTTAGTTTTTGGAGGATATGCTGAAATAAAAAGTATTAGACTTCATTTAGAGTTGGGAGGATCACCTAATAGTAGTGTAATTCACATAAATTAATGGTTATCTCATTTTTACCATGACGTTATACCTTTATTCTTTTCATTTTTCATCATCTTGTGGTAGATCAGTGATTTGACTACAAGTCCAGTTAGAAGAATGATGGAACCCTAAATTCATGGTGGGTTATGTGATCAATGATGAAGATTATTATTTAAAAAAATGTTAGGAAAGATGGAAGATCATGGATAAAGGATCAATGATCAAACCCTTATATGATGAAGGAAGGTGTAATTTGCTTCATGTCGGTTATCAAGAATCCAAATTTGAAACCATTTGATGTTGAATATTAATGACCAGAGGATATTCATTCATGTTTAGGACCATAGATAAAGATCATGGAGTTATTGATGGTAGAATCAGTGGATGTGGAGAATATTTAGGAAGAATACTTTTCTTTTTGTGAAATTATTGACTACACACCCTGTATTCTGGAAGAAAACATGGCATTTAGTCCATGGATTGTAGAGACCAAATTAATAGAATGAATTAAATATAAAAAACATGTGGTTAGGTCCAAACACCATGTGAATCTTGCTGGGAAGCTATGTGTGTCTAGGGATTATATTCTTTGGACCCTAGATGGTCAAACATGTCTTGTACCTTATAACACACACAATGTACATGGTTTTGGACATTCCATGTGGGGATAAAGACATGGTTAGTATTTTACTTAAGAATAAATCTTGTACACCTCAAAAAGAAAGATTATGTTCTTTCTTCAGTTTGATTTACCTCCCATTCCTCCATCATTGAGCTTAGAATGGGACCCACAAGTATACCTTCCTGAGTAAGATACCACACAGGATGTGATGGTGGAGTTTTTATATATATATATGATATACCGAATAAGATGGAATGATAATGTTTCTTCTTCTCCAATAGGTCATTGATATCAATAATTGAGTGTGACATCCAAAGCAACATAGGGGTTGATACCCCCTGACATCATGTATATATCAGGCCATGGGTCTCTAATTCCCATGGTACAGATAGGGGATATACGATCCCATACACACTCGGGGAATGAGCCTTCTATCTAGGATGTCATTTTTCAATAGTCATTGAGTTAAGATAAGGCATTGATCATCTAATAGGGTTTGGTACCCCCTCAGTCATAATGTTTCATCAGTATGGTGTGGGTCCTCTATTGTGGATCTAGTGAGGTTACCTTAAGCTTCTAGCATTGGGATAGCACTCACTTTTGGATTTGTGGGATGATTCAACATCCTTAGTTAGTTGTAAAGATTAGGATATCTCTCTCTCTATTTATTTATTAACTTTTATGATCATTTCTGTCTATTGGGTTTCTTTTTCCCTCTTTTTATTGTAGGTTAAGATGGCTATTTTATTCTACTTCTTCCCTTTGAGTTTTTGGGGTTCCCGACTCGGTATGTATATACTTACCATTGCAGGGTATTTTCAAACATTTTTCATATATTATGAATAAAAAGAGAAATTAGATGGTGACTTTCATGTCCCTGGTGAATGTGGAGCTTAGAAATACGAGGTGATGGTGATCATGGGTAGTGTTTGGTATCAAAGTACACGATAAGGGTTCTACCTTCACATCAATTTTTTGGTTGGTAATGCATTTCTTTCTTATTGGTCATTTATTTTTCCACTTCACACTTTTTTTATATTTAATATTTGTATACTTTGGTTATTCTTAGAGGTTATTACATGTATTTATTTATATTTGGTTAGTATGGTTTTATATATACTACATGATAGTGATGTGCTTAGATTCATGCATGTGTAAAGGTTAATTAGTCTAAGGCATCCCATTTGTATAATATTTCTACTTAGTGCAATTTGATAGCCTCGGGTATATTGGATGAGGGATTTTGATATTACAGTAAGAAATCGGTTCTTCGTTGAGGAATGGATATTTTGTTTTCCATAAATTCATACTTTAATTGCTTAAATACGGCCTAATATGAATGAATGTTGATGGCATGGATGCTTAAGGGTCTTATGGGGTTTTTTCAAATCTCGGAACCTCATTTTGGGGTGTTTTTTGCCCAACGCATAGTTAGTAAAAACCATACAAGGAAGGCCATATGGTTTCAAGAAATCATTTGAGGCTGGATAGTAGGGGAATATTGACCACACTATTTTGGTAAATCATCTAAGAGGAGCTTCATGACCATAAAAAAGGTCTACAATTTTAGAAATTTTTTACAGAGTGTTTAAGTATGGTTTTCACATAGTTTATAAACCATGCGGGTGCCCCTTGTATTATAGGAAACTATGCACGATTTCAAAACTATATGAAAAACTATGTGGGTAAACCGTTCCATCCTATAATTTTAATAACTTTAATAATATTAAATTTAATTAAAACTCTTTTTTAAACATAAATGAAGCTTAGACCCATCACACAATATCCTCACACCCCTCTTGGAATGTCTCTCCCTTGAGCCTAATATTTGATTTCAGAGCCCCTCTCATTTCGAGTTCTTATTTAGCTATCGTCTATCTCATCTAATCTGTATCAGAAAGGTATTAATTCCTTTTTAGTCATTCTCCATTGTTTTGGGATTCTATTGCACTATTTAGACTTAGGATCATATGCCCTAATTTCTTATTATTCATCTATTATTCATTTTTCTTTATAACCATGACAAATCAGAGCTTGATACTGAATAATCTATCAAGCACGATCCTAAGGTAGGTGTTCGTGTTCTTTTCGTTAAAATTCAGATCATTTATATGCGTCAACATGTCACACACCCATTTTTTTACCAGCGCCTTAATTGAAATTGAACCCTGTTATTCCCTATCAGGATTTAGGTAATTCAATGGGAATCTTTATCCATGTTACAGGCTATATAACTTGAATAAGCACTACCCCATTGGTGATTTTTCTTGAATTTACCTTTATGGATTTTGGCCTTGGATGCCCATGAGGCATGCCTTTTCCCCATGAAAAGGGATGTCAAAATTTGAATTGGTATATGAATTAAATTCCAATGTTGTTAGATTGTAATTTAATTTAATTAAGGGTATGTGATAGATTTTTTCCTCTTGATTGATGTATGCCTTTATTATTTAAATCATGTTTCCTTGCCAATGTGAGTATGTTGAGGCTGTGAATTGAATTGATCAAATTGGATTGAATTTATCTAATTATGGATTTTCCCATGTGATTAATATTATAATTAAGTCATTTGATAGATTTATAGGATTATTAGGGTTTTTATAATGAAAATGGCTAAGTGGTTATTTGAATGGCCCTTTGAACAACTAGCCCATGTGAGTTATGATGGGACCATGCTATGTAATGAATAGATTATGCAAGGGAATCTCCTTATTATGATATTCCCATGTGAATAATGGGAAGGGAAGTCCTTTTGATGTTGGCCATGGCTTGATACACCTTTTGAGGTGATTTTGATATCAGATGCTCTTGGTTTTGAACATTTCATGTTAAATGAAATGTCAAATGGAATTGAATTGGTTAAATGATAAATAGCCTTGGGTTATATATGTATTTAAATTAGAATGTCATGGGTGAACTCTTGTGACTATTGACCTTTATACCTTGGGTGATACATGGATCCACTTTAGGATTCCATGGATGGACTCAATGGTTAAATGTCACAAATCCATGTTTGTTACATCGGTCCAATGAGGGATTCCATAGATGGAATCTTTGGGGTAGAATTATATATCATGTGATACATGGATTCCTATGATAATTCCATAGAAGGAATCAAGGGGAATTTTACTACTACGCCAATGGAGATACTCGATCTTATGTTGGGGAACACAGAGGATGGACTTGATTGGATGGGATGTTATACCTCACCCAGAGTGATGAAAGGTTCTTGAGAGGTTTTCCAGGGATGGGATTGTAGGTTGTTGGTTCATATTGTACCTAGAGTGATACTTGAATTCCAACATTGTAATGTTAAGGATGGGCTCTGGTTCTAAACATAATTATAAAATAAATGACTTATGATGCGTCTTCCCATTCAAAACACAAGATAGGATTTGGTCATCACTTGTACTTGTTCGAATGGCCTTTGGAGGATTCTGTTGTGCAACCCATTATACAGGGATGCCAAGCTTGATTCAGATCCCAAGACTTATAAATTCAATGTTAATGAATTTTTAAATGAATGTAAATGAAAACTAGTGTGTGTAGGATGTTAACTTTTGATTACTTCCATGATTAATTCTTTTTTATTGCATATTGCATGCTATATATATTCACTGACTGATTGGCATATACTATAGGTGGTTTCTTAATGGGATTTACTCTCACACTCTATTTGGGTCACCTTTTGGGACCCAAATAAATAATATGATTGCAGGTAATGATAAGGGCAAGCACCCTCCTACATGTTCTTGATATGCTGCTTAGGAGTAAGAGAGAATGGGACTAAGATGAGGCTTGTGATTCTAGTCATATTCTTTTGGACTTTTTTTACATTTTTGTATGGATTTTAAATCTTCCTTGTATACGTGTTTTGTCTATTTTATTAAAAACATGTCACATGTATCATCATCCTTTATATGATATGACTTTTGGCTTGTTTATACTATTAGTCTTCCACTTTGAAATTCTTGTTATATGGTTTAATACATCCTCTAATTGTTTATTAATTGATATCCATAGTATAACACTCTGTTCATAGGGAATGTTATCCCCATAGACACACCTAGGCCCTCACTACTAGTCATAAGCCTCTGGGGTTTGGGGAGATGTGCCTAAGGCTATATGACCCACTGGGATTGAGGCACCATTCAGTTGTATCTGAGTCTGCGATGTTACAAAGTGATATCAAAGAATTTTTTTAAGGTTTTCTTTACTATTTAGAGACAATACAATGGGATAAGGAGGAATATTAATTTGGTAATGATCTATTCCCGGACGTAGCTAAACCACGCATAGGAAAAAACAAAATTACCACAAATTGAATTTCTATTTTCTGGGTTTCGAATATTACAGTTAAATTGATTCCACCATTGGGTGATGAAAGTGATTTATGTTGTTATTATTGATATAATTTTGGGATATATTTTGTTGAAACATGATGAGATGAGGGAATTACATCTCGTGCAACATATAGACTCCTTCTAGATTTCATATTCAATGAATTATTCCATTCCATTTAGGATTCCTTACCAATATTATGTTTTTGTGATAGATGTCGTGATAAATATGTATATTATTGTGTTAGGTGTGTTATGAAATATTATGGTCTGAAATAGATGCATTTCAAGATTTGGTCCTTATGGTTTATTGGCCCTATTGGATAAAAATTTGGTATAATATGATTTATCCTTAAAGTGGATTGTGTTATGATTTGTCATAGGTGGATGCCAAACTCTAATTATTGGGGAATGTGGGACCTCACAAATCATAACTCGGAACACCATTGATTTACCTTTCCAAATGTAATGTGATAAACATAAAATGAGTATCAATTCAGTGAAGGTGAATGTGACCTCAGTTATAATGTGATGAATATGGACTTAAGGGAAACTGAAATGGATCATTGCAGAGAAGTTGACCTGGCCCGACCTTAGTAGTGGGATTTTGGTAGTGTCTCACTTTTAGGTTTATTGTTTGACACAAAGTCCTGACCTCTAGGGTAGGTAGAGTTCTTTCTCCTCATATGAAGGCTTATACATGTCCTATCTTTGTACCTACACATTTGAGATACAAGACTTGTTAATGATAATAAACTAAGGTGTGTTTTTATCATTATAGATTCATGCCACACCCCCCCCCCCAATGAATTCTAGTTATATGAAATGAGGGTGGAGATGACCACACTCCAAAGGTGGTAGTCCATGGTCTACCAATTAATCCTATAGTAGTTCTAACTGCATCACTGGTTGTTATACTGGATGCAGGTGATGAGGCATAGTTCTATGAAGGCTTTATGTTGTTTATGAAGACCATTCAGGGAGCACCACAATGTTCCCCAACTCTAGAAGAGTTGATGCGTGATTTTAAATTGTAGCTTCTGCACATGTTTTTGGGGGATAGTGGACCACAGGATGTGGATTCATGGTTAGAAGCCATTCCATCTATCTTTGAGCACATAGATATTCCTGTTAAGAGGAGGGTAAAACTCTCTACAATCATATATCGTAATTCCTCCAAGAAGTGGAGGCATGTTACCACTCATACTGATAATCATAAGAAGATGGACTAGGGAGATTTTCATACAACCTTCTAGGACAATTTATATCTTAGGATGCTAAGGGATGATAGAACCCTATAATTCTTACATCAGGAGCAGGGTGTGCTATATGTCATGCACTATTCGACCCATTTTTCTAAGCTCTAGATCTTAAAACCTATTATGATGGGTGATGAGTTAACTAAATCATAGCATATTCGATGATGGTATAAGATTTGACATTTAATCACTGGTAAATTTATTCCAGTTGACTACAATATCTAGGATAATGAATCAGGTGTTAAGCATAGAGTGTAACCTAAGGAAATATGGATGTAAAATCTCTGGTATCTCGACATTGAGATATAGTGTTTCTTTAATAGATAGTAGGAAGAATCATTTGTATCTTCCAAACAGTGATACTATCAGTGAAAACATCTCTTCAGGTATCCAGGTGAGGTGCAACCAGTGAGGTAGGCTAAGATATAGGAGGCCGTAGTGTACGTAAACCTTAGTCAAGTGCTGATATTGTAGAAATATGGGTCATCTACAGTGCTTCTATAGAACATTTACACAAGAATCCAGTGAGAGAGGGTTTGCACCAACTCCACATTCAGTAGTAGTGTCCGCTGCTTCTTACTAGACTGGGATCTGGGGAATGTTAGGTCGATCCGACCATAGTGGTGGTCGTGACCATGGTAGCCAGACCCAAGGTCCACAGTGACAATGGGGTGGATTAGCTCAGGGTATCTAGGTAGTGTTACTGGACCTTGTTATAGGCCATGCATATGTCGTGCAATAGACCCATTAGGAACCATATCCCAGACCTTCTACTGTCAGAGGTACTATTCTAGTAGCCTCTGTTTTAGATTCTACACTCTTTTATACAGGTGTTTCACATAGATTTATATATGTGCCTATTGTGGAGAGCCATGGACTCTTTGTTTATACTTTTGATGGTGTTATGATGGTAAACACTCCATTACAGACTAGAAAGGGAGGTTTTCTTCATTGCAGGGAGTTCCCCTTGAAGTTGGTGGGTTTCACTTCATATGGGACCTCTACATCCTTGAGATGACAGGTTTTAATATCATTCATAGCATTGAATTTTTGGTTTCCTTTTGATACTTTGTTGATTTCTAATATTTCATGGTGAGTTTTACTTCACCATATGGTGGGGAGTTCATTCATAAGGTTGATTGGTATGTCTAGGGGAGCTGAGTTGGACCTGAGCATCATGGGCTGGGTAGGATGACATCCCATATTGTGAGTTTATATATGAATGATCAGGGGATATGTTATACTTATTTCCCTCCATTGGTTGATTTTTTAGGTAATTATTCAAAGAAAAATTCTTAGGATTACCTCCAGTGAGAGAGGTAGAGTTCTCTATACAACTAGTGTCAGGATCTACACCAGTATCCATTCCTCATTATAGGATGGCTATCATAGAGTTACAAGAGCTCACATGGTAGCTAGAGGATTTAGAGGTAAAGGGTTTCATCTGACCTAGTACATGTCTATGGGGTTCAATGGAACTTTTCCAGAAAAAGGTATATGGTATCCTTAGGCTATCTGTGGATTACTAGAAATTTAACAAATTGATGGTTAAGAACCGGTATTCTCTGCCATGGATACACAATCTCTTTGATCAGATCTAAGAATCATAGGTATTATCAAATATTGATTTGAGATCTAGTTATCATTAGGTGTATGTTCGACCATCATACGCACCTCGAACAACCTTTAGGAGCAGGTAAGGTCAATATGAGTATTTGGTTTTGTCATTCAGTCTCACAAACATGCTAGTGATCTACATGGCAATGATGAACTGAGTGTTCCATCCATACCTCAATTATTTTCTATGGTTTTCATATTTTATATCTTATTATATTCTCACAATAGACATGGCCATAAAAACTATCTTCAGATTGTTTTGAATACACTGAGAGATCATTAGTAATATACTCATTGGATTGAATAATAGGGGTGTAAAGAATGTATGGTAAAATTCCTACGAGATGGACTTTCTAGAGCTAAAACGGATATTGACTTCAGTACCGATACTAATTTTTTCAGATCTAAGTAGGAATTACACTGTGTAAATTGATGTATTAGGTTTCGGGATGGGATAAATTTTTATGAAAGGGGATCAAGTCATTCCATATGGGTCTCATTAGCTGAGGCCACCTGAGAGGAAGTACCCAACACATGATCTTGAGTTAGTTGTTGTTCTAATACCCTGGAAAGTCAATGTACGGTTTTTAAAATTAAATGGGATTTTTTCAAGACCAAGATCTGAGATGGGATGAAATTATGAGGCCCAGAGTGGGCGGAATGTATTATTAAACTTTTTTTTGAGGTTCATAAAATAATCATGCGAGTGGTTTTTCTAAATTTTATACTAATACCCAGATAAAAAATATGAGTGCACCGTTCAACTCAGAGCATCAGGATTTTCCTAGAAAGGGCCTAACATTGGTCCGTGTGGGCCAATAGTGAATGTAAGTTTTTTGCCGTAAATAAAATAATAATGTAATAATTATTTTATTTTCAAACCCGTATTACTCCTAAATGGTAAATTGGGTTAAAATCTGAGAGTACCATTGAGTTCGTGAGGGGTTGTTTCCCTTAGGAAGAGCTTATCATCGACTGGTGCAGGTCGAGGGTGAAATTTAATTTTTTTCAGACTTTTTAGAAGAAAAAAATAAAATAACTTAAAAGATTGTTTTTTTGTTTCCTTCATCATTAAGAAGTGTCACGTCAGCATTGTGGTGCAGCGACGAGGTGACACTGAATCTCATTAATGAACCTCATTAATGAATCCTCATAATGATGCAGCAACGCAGTGGTAATGAAAAGACATTCCCTTCTTTAATGTTTTAACTAGGGGGTGCATCATTGTGGAGGTAAAACTCTCTGGATCTCTAGAGTATCACCGTTAAATAATGATCAACGATGAGAAATGATTGAAAAAGACGTTGAGAACTTCCCCCTCCTCTTCGAATGATCTCTTCCCAGACGAAGGACCGATGAACATTGCGGACGGATCACCTTCAGCAAAGGATTCTTCCTGCGATCTAACTCCAAACAGGTAGGGGTTTAAATTCTTAGTGAATTGTTTTCCCCCATTCTCCCCTCCAAATGAAGAACACAGATCAACTCTCTAACAAGTTGACATATGGATGTTTGATATTTTTGGGGATGGGGAATAATATTTGCGGGTTGATGTCGGGATTAAAATAATATTGATTTTCATATATGACCGAACCCTAGAACCGATTGAAAAGCGACCTCAATGCGGTAGCAGGGATGGTGGCAACCCGAGATGTTTAGGGGCGTGGATGGTTCAAGAATCGAACCACCGGAGTGGACCCGGTGGCTCACGGAAGACACCCCTGGCACTGTGGTGGTGTCGGCGATCAGTGGCGGTTGCGGTCTACAGGAAGCGGACTGGGATGGTAGAGGTAGTGACCAATTGGGGCCGTGGTGGGGCTGCGAGGGAGGCACCATTCAGGTTCCGCATTAGAGGGTGGTTGTGGCATGCATGACACGCGGTCCCTACGGGACTGTGTGCGGGAGGAGGCAGTCGGCCTCAGCTAGCCACATTCTAAGTGTGGCATGTCGATGTGGGGCACGACTTGTAGGTGGCACACTTTCTATTTGGGAAAGCGTGAAGGTGTCATGTGATCCATCCATGTTTAGTGCAAATCAAATGCCCAACGGGCGTCCGGGCATAGGGAAACTAGCCCACCATGTGGGGTGGGATGAGGGGTGTGAGCCGTGATGCTGGGAAGACCATGCTGGAGAAGGTTCGCCCCACATTTATGGGTCAGGACAACAAGGTAAACCAGGCTACTGGGTGGCCCAGGCTATGGATATAACTGGCCCACCAGCACGGGATGGTCTAGATGAAACTTGTTCGCTAGGCGACACAGCGCGTTGGACCCACGGCCAAACCAAGCCGGGTCCAGCAAGGCCCACGGGCATACCCATGGTCCTGGTGACTGGTCCTGGATAAACTAGGTTATTTCAGACCTAATCAAGATAGTTTGAGTTGGCCAGAATGGGTTAGGTCATGCGGGGCCCCTGGTCCAGGTTGGTCGGGTTGGTCCGATCGAGTTAGTCCGGGTCCGGATGCAACCAGCCCCTGTTTAATAAAACACCAATATCTCTCAGACAAGGCATCTGATTGATGCCCCATCTATGGCGTTGGGACCCTCACAACGAGTTTGTACATTAGGAATACTTTAATTGAGATTCTGTGATAGTCAATTTATGACCAATGCCTTGAGAAGTAGATTCTGCTAGAATCAAACGGGCTTGAGAGTAGGGATCCCACATCTGGATGTGACCCGAAGGATATGATGAGCGTACCTTAGTGGTTCAGTAGAGGAACAACCACAATGGTTATCCAAAATATCTAACTTATTATTCAGCCAGATGGGTGACCTCAGTGGTCTACCAGACGAGCGACCTCAGTGGTCAGCCAGATGCACGACTTTTTTGGTCTTCAGGACGAGCGACCTTAGTGGAAAGCCAAACATGCAACCTGAGTGGTCTTCCGGACAAGAGACATCAGTGGCCCACAATAAGAGAGACCCTAGTGGATCAATAGAGGAGAATACATTAGTGGTCCAGTAGACCAAAAAACCTCAGTGACTTGTCCAGTAAAAGTCCCTTAATAGTAAAAGATGAATCAGCTATATGATTGATAATCATAATTTCTAAACCTTGAGTTGTACCTGGTGTGAGATGTCTTTCTTTGTGATCATTATTTGGGTTTTTTATTTATGGTTATACTATTTTGTATTTTCTTTGTGGATTGGGGTCCCCACTGTGTATTTTGTTACTCCTCCTGCAGAGTCTCTTCCCGCACGTGTCATGTCTTGTGTAGATGATTGTTGCCTTGATGGATGACTCTGTGGCATAGGACCAGGTGGTGTCCTATGAGATCAGGTAGGCGGGACATACATCTATGAATTCCAGAATATACTCTATAATTACACTCCATGTGGTGTTTTCAATAGACAACTTATCAGAGACCTTGTACATTCTTTGCTTGTAGTTTTTGTTTGTTAGGTTTGAATTATAGACCATTTACTTTCGGTTTGTATTGTACTCATTGTAGTTGTCTTGTGATAGTAGTGTTTTACTTCGTAATTACCTTTATTTAGTTTATGATTTGTGTGTGTGTACAAGTCTAAGGGAAAATTCCTTCCCTTTCTTGGATATACCTATTCGGTACTAGTTTCCAGTCTCTAGCCTATGGAAGGCGAGCTTGGGGTAGTCACGACACGAGCCCTAGGGGACGGGTCGGGATGATGGTTGTTCAGGTATTACATTTTTAGAGACATTACTTATTAGGATTGTGTTTTTTGGTATACAAAGACTATAAAATCCTCAAGTACATATTTACAAAGCGTGATCTGAACATGAGGTAGTGAATGTGGGTTGAATACCTATGGTCTTATGATTTCAATCTTACATATGCACCTGGTAAAGAAAATGTAGTAGCAGATGAACTGAGCATGAAGAATCAATATAGGAAGTACAATAGGCCAATAGTGAGTGGTATCTTATCGAATTTTTCTCTAAGATACACTTGGAGGTTCATGATACTCATGGGATGATGTTTCTATCATCCTTAGTTGTCATCTATATTCTATTGGATAGAATGAGAATCATGCAGCTATCAGATTCTAAAGTCCTAGTTCTACGAGAGTTTGTGGATAGTGAGGACCCTCCTCCAGGATAGACTGTATGCAAGGATGAAGTTGTACATTTACATGGTCACGTATGGGTTTCAGCATACATGCACGAGGATCTGTTGTAGGGTTTTCATTCTTCATCTTGGGAAGTGAATCCAAGTGTCACCAAGATGTATAAGGATTTACATCTTCTATATTAGTGTATGTGTATGAAAAGTGTGGTAGTTGTTTTTTTTATTAAGGTGTTCCACATGTCAGCAAGTGAAGGTCAAACACCAGTGACCAACCAGAATTTTACTGCAGCTACCCATTTGTGAGTGAAAATGTTATGATGTCGTGATGGATTTCAAGATAGGTTTATCAAGGTCACCTTGAGGTAATGATGTTTTATGGGTTGTTGTTGATGGGCTCACAATTTTTTCTCATTTCATAGAGATCAAGGAAACCATTAGTCTTTATGATCTTGGTAGGTTGTACATCTAGGAGATTGTATGACGTCAAGGGTTCCCGCATACTATCATTTAAAATAGGGAAACCCAGTTTACTTCTTGATTCTGGACGGGGATACAGAGGGAACTGGGTACACATGTGCTTCTATTCATGACATACCACCCCCAAACAGATGGCCAGTAAGATCCCACCATTAAGGTTCTTGAATACATGATGGAAGCATGCATCCTAGATTCTGAGGGCTCTATAGAGAGGAATATACCCTTGCTTGAGTTCTCCTACAACAATATCATTTAGGATACTTTTTAGATGATTCCATATGAGGCTTTGTATGGTATTTTATGCCACTCACCCCTATGTTGGTTAGAGACAAGATAGGTGGCTATGTTAGGACATCATCATGTCCAAAAGACCAAGGAATAGGTGAAGTTAATTCAAAAGGGGATGGATACTAGGCAGTCTCATTAGAAATATTACGTCGATCACCGCAGATGACTACTAGAGTTCAAGGTAGGTGATTGGGTTTTCATTCATGTTTCACCAAGACAAGGGCGCAAGAGGATCAGAAGACAGGGTAAGCTTTCACCGAGATATGTAGGACTATTCGAGATTATAGAGAGTGTCTAGCCGATAGTCTATCAGTTGCAGTTACCTCAGAGGTACCGGGCTATTTATGACGTCTTTCATGTTTCTCAACTGCAATGTTACTATTTATACATATCTCACACTTTTCATCCTGAGGAGTTTGACTTCCAAGTGGATGCATCCTTTGGGGATCATACTGTATGAATTATGGATCATAGTACGAAGGATCTTCAAGGCTAGTACATTCTATGAGTATGGGTTCTATAGCAGCATGCCTGAGTACAGGATGAGACCTAGAAGAGGGATGCCAATGTGTGATCTTAGTGCCAAGAGTTGTTCTCAGATATTGATTCACCACCCTTGGAAGTGAAATTTGGGAATTAATTTCTTTAAGGAGGGAAGTTTATAAGAACTGGGTTCTTCTTTGAGGTGAAGATATTTTGGTTTCCATCCGTTCTAAGTTCAATTTCATAAATATGGCCTAATATGAATGTCTATTGAGGTCACAGAGGTTTTGGGGGTGTTTGGGGATTTTTTATAGCCAGTAACCCAGGTTATGGGTATTTTTGGGCTGGCACATAGTTAGTAAAAATAATTCAGGGTAGGACACATAGTTTGAATAAACCGTGTGAGGCTAGAAAATAGGGGATTATAGGAAGCATGGTTTTCATGAACCGTGCGAGAGGAGTAGCATGGTCGAGCGATAAGGTCTTCAATTTTAGAAGTTTTTTTACATAGGTTTTAAGCATGGTTTTCACATAGTTTATAAATTGTGTGGTTTCCCCTTGGCATATAGGAAACTATCCAAAATTTCTGCATTGTTTAAAAAGCAGTGTGGGTAAACTATCTGTCCCTGCAATTTTAATAATTTTAAATAATTATAATTTAATTATAATTATTTTTTAACCTACATGAAGGAAACACCAATTTCATAGAATCATAGTTCCCCTCTAGTAAGGTCCCCCCTTGAGCCTAATCTTTGATTTTAGATCCCCTCTTTGTCCAGGCTCTTATTTGAGTGTCATCAGTCTCATTGGATCTGTTGTTCTATTTGGATTTAGGCTCATATGACCTAATTTATCATTATTCATATATTATTTAGATTTATTACAAATGAGGATGAATCAGAGATTTATACTAGATGAGCTATCAAGCATCAGACTAACATAGGTAGTTATGCACTTTCCGTTGAAATTTGGTTTGTTTATATGTGTTGGCATACCGCACACCCATTTTTTGGGTGGTGCCTTAATTATAATTGAACCATGTTATTTCTTATCTTGATTTATGATATTGAATATGCATGTTTATGTGTGTTTTAAGTTTTATAACTTGAATCAGGACCACCACCTGAGTGAGTTTCCTTGAATGATCCTTTATGCAATTTGACTTGGATGTTTATACGGTATGCATTTTTTCCCATGACATGGGATGTCAAAATGTGAATTGCTCTATTAATTAAATTTAAATGTTTTCAGGTTTTAATTGAATTTAATTAAGGGTATGGGAAGGATGATT
The DNA here is from genome assembly GCA_963277665.1 of Viscum album. Classification (NCBI taxonomy): domain Eukaryota; kingdom Viridiplantae; phylum Streptophyta; class Magnoliopsida; order Santalales; family Viscaceae; genus Viscum; species Viscum album. The sequence continues at coordinate 2,107,359,308 of OY728152.1, forward strand.
TGTCCCTTGACCCATGTATGTCTCTATTATTAAAATCATGTTGCCTTGCCCATGTGAGTTAGTATATTTTATGACTTGCATTGATACAATTGGATTGAATTTATCTTCTTATGGATTTTACCATGTGAGTTATATTATAATTAAACCATGTGATATATTGATTGGATTATTAGTACTATTATATTGAAAATGTGCATGTGATTATTTTAATTTTCCTTTGAACTTCTACCCCATGTGAGTTATGTTGACACCATTCTATGTAATTAATTGATTAGGCATGGTAATCTTGTTGTCATTATATATCCATGTGAGTAATTAGAAGTCCAAGATCCTTGAGGTAGGCCAAGGCTAGATAAGCCTTTTGAGGTGAGTTTCATATTAGATTCACTTGGTTTTGACCATGGCATGTTAAATTAAATTTCAAATTAAATTGAATTCATTAAATGATAAATAGCTTTGGGTGATACATGGATTCAAATTAGAATGTCATGGATGAGATCATGTGAATATTGACCTTTTTTCCCTGGTTGATACATGAATCCACTTTAGGATTCCATGGATGGAATCAATGGTTAAATGTGATTAATCCATGGGTGATACATGGCTCCATTTAGGGATTCCATGGACGAACTCTTTAGGGATATACTTATATATCAAGTGATACAAGGATTATTAGGAGAATGACATGGACATACTCAAGGGGAATTTGAATATTATGAGAAGGGTGACACTCAGGCCTACATTGGGGAGCATCGAGGATGAACTTGTTAGGCTAGGATGTTATACCTCACCTAGAGAAATACTGGGTTCTTGAGAGGTTCACCAGGGATGAGCTTGTAGGGTGTTGGTTCATATAGCACCTGGAATGATGCTTGAATTTCAACTTATGAATGTCAAGGATGGTCTCAGGTTCCAAACATAATTATACACATCTACCAATCCAATGAAAAAGATTGGATTTGGTCTATACTTGTACTTATTTGGTTGGAATTCAGAGGAATATATTGTACTACCAATTATATGGGGGATGTTGGTCTTGAGTCAGATCTGAAGACATATAATGTCAATTAAAATGAATTTAAAAATTTATATGAAATAAATTTAAATGAAACCCAATGTTTTTAAGATGTTGACATTTGAGTACTTCCATTCTTACTACTTTTCTTATTGTACATTTCCTTTTATATATATTCATCGACTAATTGGAACAGACCTTGGGTGGTTGCCTACTGGGATTTAGTCACACACCCTGTTTGCTTCACCTTTTTGGGCCCAAAATGATTATATGATTTCAGGTAATGCTATGGGTAAGTTCCCTTCTATAGGTACTATATATGATGCTTATGAGCCGGAGATCACGAGACCAAATGAGGCTTTCAATGATAATTGAGTTCTTTTAGCCTATTTTTACTGTTGTTATATGGCTTGTACATTTTCATTGTATACTTGTTTTGGATATTTTATTTGAAAAATGTGACATGTATCATCATCTTTTATATAATATGACTGCTGGTATGTTTATACTATCAGTCTTCCACTGTGAAATAATGTTATATGGTTTACTACTTCTACTAATTGTTTCTTTTATTGATATCTATTATGATACAATTTGGTTACTAGGGAATAGTCTCCCCATAGACAAACTAGGTCCTTGCTGCTAGTAGGCAGCCTCATGCTTTTGGGGAGATGCGCTTGTGGCCATCTGACCAACCGTCCTCAGGGAACCATTTAGTGGAATTTGCCTTTGGAATTTAAAATTACACTCTTCATAACACTTGTCCAGGTGGGGCTCCAGTGGGTCGGGTCCTAACATATATGTACCTTTATATTGTATTTGATAACATATACATTCTTAGATTACTTATATGTTGTCTTCATAAAAAAAATCATAGTTCAATTAGAACATGTGGTGTGTCATCTCTCGCACTTAATGGATCATTGTATCTATTGTATATGATCCCAGAATTACACCTATTTTGGGAACTGATAAAAAACTTTGATCAATTTTCTCCTACTTCTCAAAATTAACTCCCATTACTCAGTTACATTTTATATACAGAATAGGAAAATATATTAAAGATAAATACATACATTCTTGAGACAAATAACCTTTAATAATGGATAGTTTAGGATTATTCCTATTACAAACATAATAATTCATTGAGTACATTTTTCATTCAGTTTGATACATCCTAAAAAAGTAAACAAGTCCCAAAATAAGTATCTTAATGGGGAGATTGAAAATTGGATTCAGCATGCAAGTGAGAAAATATGGTAGAAAAATGGTATATGACTTATACAAAAAAAATGGTTACTTTTCATGAATTTTTTTTCACAAAATACTTGGAATTTTTTTTAACATAAATATCACTATAAAAATGTCACAATAATATCATTATCACCATTATATTATTGTTCTATAAATGACATATTGTTATTGGGATCAATTTATGAAGAAGGATATGATAACCATGTGTTTTAAAATATTTTATTTTCACCTCTCTTCTATTGAAGAATTTCGATATGTTTATCGTATAAAAACCAATAACATCAATTCTCTATAGTACATGAAAAAATATTTTTCCCATAAAATTTCATAACATAAGTTGAAAATGGATCTTTCCAATTATTTTTACAGATACACTTATGATATAGATATAGTGGAAATCCCCAATCAACTATGTCATAATAAGATCATAAATGATATTTTTATTTCCTATTGTCTTTTATAAGGGTTGAAAGTAAAAATTCACTTATATTTTTATCAATGATCATTACATCTAAAAATGAATTGAAATATTTGTTGACAAATAAGGAAAATAAAATATGACACTTTTGTTACTCCAATTGTAATTGGATTTCGTCGAAACATTATTCTTCATTCTGGATTTCATGTAACATTTTCTAAATGAAAAAAAACTTTTAATTTATTAAACACATATTTTTCAATAATATATATGTGTATTATCAGTCTTAGGGGTGTTGTCAAACATTTAACATTTTTTCTAGTTTGGTTGATCCATTAGAAAGAATCATTGAGGTGGAATGAAACTAAGACTATGATGATAGTAAAACCTCCAAGATAATATATTATTTATATAAATAAAATGTGATATTTTACCCTTCATTATCCCTGAAAACATTGTTGTTTATGTTGTAAAATCATGTACCATAAACATAAGTATAGAATATATCTCAAATATTCTTTCTGAAGAAGAATTTTATGTGCACATTCAGAAATTCCAAATCCAATTCAATTATTTTATTAAATATTTAAAGTACACATCTATTTAAATTTCATGATCAGAAGGTCCATATATGAGTATACTCAAAACAATAAATGGTTTTTTCATTTACATCCATAGAAAAAGGATATAGATGTAAACAAATACTGGCCATATGTTGGGTGAACTACTAATCTTACAAAATAGATTAAAACCATCACATCATAAACTCAAAATGACATTATGCACCTCAAATTCAAAACTAGGATATCAAGCATCAAATATCTACCATACTAATCCATTAGTAGTATAAAACAACTCATCATTATCCCAATTTCTCTTATTATCCTTCCAAATCATAGTTTTTAAGCTTTTATATGACATGAAATGATTTTAGAGACTAGTACTCATTGGAAAGTGCCACATTACTTTTTATAGAACACAATATATTGTTCCATTTTCATTTAGATTACATTGAGATATTCCATGTTCTTCACAAACATTTAGGATCATAAGTTCCTCCCAAAATAAGATATAATATTTCAGGAATGCATGAATTTTATGAATTGAAGATCTAAGTTGATCAATTAATATCCCTGACAAATAATGATTCTATGGAATATCTATATCATCAATAAGTAGTTCCTTCACAAAGGTAATAAGATAATTGATTCTAGTATTGTAAATTTAATACATGGATTTTATTTAATAAAGTTACATTAAAAATTATATATTTATAATTTTTTCACATTCCCAATATACACAAGTCCTTATGTCATCCATTAATTTTTTCACTCTCTCAACATTATTAATTTAATTTTTTAAATCATGTGTACTCAATCCCTTACTCTATTTAATTAGAGTATATTATTTACTATGATGATTAATAAAAAAAACCCAACTAAATGTTAATATATCAATTCCACTCCTTTCATTTCGATAAATTACATTCTGAGATTGCTTTTTCTCTATATAATAATACTAAATATAAAATTTTATTTGAAAAATAACTTTTTTATATGGTATATTTCTTATTTATAAACTAAAAAAGATCTAATTACATTATTATAACATGATGGTAATATAATACCTCCATCTGAAGAATTTCTAGATAAAAAAATAAGAAAAAACCAACTTATTTTGAAACTCAGTTGATGTTTGATTAGAATCTTACATCCAACTATTATATATTTTGTTAAAAAATAAAAAAATTATTTTCAAAAAAATATAGTGTACTATAATTAGAAAATTTATGAGAACCATGAATCATTTCAAGACATATTTCATAGAAAATTACATAACTATATACATTTTTCTTTATTATGGAATAATTTATTAATGAAATACAATGTTCCACACAACATGAAAAGTTCTATAATTGAAACATAGGTTATTATTAGGGAAAACATTAATAATACCAAGAATGACATAATAAAATATCACATATCTATAGAAAATATCCAATAAGATAATATGAATGGAAATTTATATATGAAAGTCATCAAATCATACTAGTACTTAACGAAACAAACCATACAGATAAAGAATAATCTATAATGGATTAAAACTAGTTATGAACCAAACATTATATAATAAATTGAATAAGAAACAACTAATAAATTTTAAAATCATTCCAATCACAGAATAATTCATGGTTAAATTAAAAAAATAACGTCGTTTAATGGAAAAATGTATGTTACTCACCCACACAAGTTTTCAAAGATTTAAAAAAAATTTAGACCTAATGTAAAATATATATTAATAAAATCATTTTTGAATACAATCTTATGTAATTATTACATCTACTATATAAAACTCATATACCACCCAGTAAGCATAAATAACAACATAATGTAATTAATGTCTCCTTTCCACACCATAATATTAAAATCATTGTCAAAAATAAAAATTCTAATAAGCCCAATATCCACTTATACAGTGATTTGTAAGAAAAAAAATGAATTACCCATACATCATCATGATTATAAAACAATTGAAAATGTATGCATGAAATTAAATTTTTTATAATAATACATCATATTAAATTGTACCTCTTCCTCATTCTTAGTTTTCTATTTAATTTTACTTACTAAAAAATATCGTTCAAACTATCAAACTCGTCATCATAAAGCTTATGAAAATAGAATTATAGTCAGTTAATATCAAAAAAAATCTATAAATATCAAATTTTTAAACATAACTTACTTTCATATAATATCATAACAATTACTAACAATATTATAAAAAAAATCACATCACATTAGATTGAAATTAATTATATCAAATTTTCGATCATCTATTAATTAAAAAGAAATTATTAATTGAATAATTTTATAATCCCATAATACATTAATAAAAAATTACCATTATGTTAAATTACATAATATCTTAATTAATATTACACAAACAAATAATTTTATAGTTGATTTAGGTAGATTTATTGAGTAACTAAATTAAAAAATACATTAAATTATATTATATTTATTAGAAAATACTATAATAAATATATAATCTAAATTAACCTAATTTCAATGCATTGGGATGAACAAATACCTAACCAAATATCAGTTGTTTTTTGATATATAGATAAAATTTAAACTAATGCTTGGAATAATAGAAGATGGACCCAAAACTCACTAATTTTAGGCTAAAGAAGAATCGAATCAAAAAATAGATGAATGGGGTTAGATTCAATGAACTAGTCTAGGGATAAATAGGGTAAATTTTTTGAGTACAAAGGAAGTTTTTGATCATGGGGGATGGGAAATTTTAGCCCTTGAAATTTTTTGTAACCATATACCAATGGTTAGATAAGTCTATTCATATATTTGAACTATACTAATTGTTTTAATAGACTATTGGTATATGATACCAAGGGAGAAAATCATAGACCAATGGTTGGTCAGAAAGTTAGTATAGTTGAACAATACCAATAGTATTAATAGACCATTGGAATAGTCACTACATCAAATTCAGTATTTAAAGGTAGTTTTTAGCAATGGATTAAGAAACTGTCACTATGAAAATAGAAAAAAAATTAGGGGCTATTTCTGAAAAACTACCGCTAAATATTTTTCATTTAATTAAAAATAAATAATATTCTCTCCCTAAGCCCACCCCTCCCCTTCTCCCCGTGATCATAATCCTCTATTTCCCAAACCCTATCCCACCCCCTCTTCCATGAGCCATCATTTCAGACCCCCCCCCCCTCTCCTCCAAGCCATCATTGTCGAGCCCACTTCTCCCCATTCTTCCCTTCTATAAAGTCCTTTATGCCAGACCCCCTTCTACCAAAATCTATTTGAACCCAAGACTAATCATTCACTATTATCCCCCTCTCCCATGAACCCTCATTGTCTCGCCTTTCCCCTCACTATCTCACTACTTCTCCCCCTCACTACCGCCCCTAAACCCCTAAATAGAGCTCTCCATATCTTATCACCCTCTTACAATCAGCTCCCATCCCAAACAACCCCCATATAAAATTATGATTTAAAATTTTATGGTGATTGATCTTCTAATAGGAACCTCCTATATGCATATTTATGGGTTTGACATCATCTTCTTAGTTTCAAGAAGGTGTTTCCTTGATTTCTCTTAAATTTAGAATACCTCGCATGTCGGGGTATTATAAATTGGTTTTTATTCAAGTTAATCATGTTAATGATCTTAATGAATTTAAATATATTTATTAAATAATGTTTTTAAGAAATTATAATTGATTCTTAAGTGGTTTTTTATAGATTTTCCCTTAGTGTGTGTCTAAACCTAAAGAAAAACTATATTATTTACAAATAAAATATTTATGGTGGATTTTGTATGGAAGTAGTGAATTTTGATACAGTTTGAAATTTTTTATGTGATTAAATTTATTGTCATAAATGTTTAACAGATTGATTAGGTTGGGTTACCATTATTAGATATATTTTATTGGGTTTTATTATTTTATCATTTTTTATTCAATTCTGATTAATCTATGAGTGTTTCGTGTTTTTTTGTGTTATAAACATATGTACAAGTGTGTGTGTGTATTTATATGTATCTATGTACATATTCACCTGATAATATGTGAATATGTGCACTATAAGATGTATATTTATATCTATGTATATATATATTCATTGTTGTATAATGATAAAGCGAGTTTGAAGTTTAATTTTGATGTTTCAATTTTTTTCCCAAAATAATTTTCAAATGTAATTTTAAAATGAGTTATAAGGTCCCAATTGGTATATTAGAAAGGTACTTAAAAATGATTTTATTTTAAATAAAATAAAATATTGTTTTTTGGAATGTTTAATGTTTTAGTCATGGGTTGTTTTAAAAAGGAAATTGTTTCTCATGACATTTTTTTATTTGGATAGTGGAAATGGATTGCAATGTGTTTTACAAATAAATTTTCTCAATTATTGATTAATGAAATATTTTATATTATCATTTGTTCTAGTTTGTTAAACATTATGATAAACCTGGAGATCTTCAGTTAGATAACCTAGATAGGAATATTTCCTCCACCACTAGAAATTCTAGTGAATTATTATATGAAACCCCCTCTATTGAGAGATGTGTTAGAACTCTAAATCCACTGCTAGGGTGAAAAAGAATTCTAAAGTGCACCTAGAATTAGTGACCCTATGGTGTTTCTCTCATGATTATCAATTTAAATTAATGATTTTATAGTTTTTCTCTAGATTATATTTTATTTTATACTATCCATGAATGATTTCCCTTCTATACTATAACCTTTTTAGTACTTATATGAATCTTATTATTACTACTTGGGTTTTGTTTTTTCACTTCCATTTATCACTTTTACTAATTGGTAATATTTATTAGTTTTAATTTGTTTAATGAAGTATAGAAACATCTTGATATGTATGCATAAAATTTGGATCACATTATCAAAGAAAACACCTTGGTATGATAAGTGTTTGTAGAAGTTTTTAGATTTTTTAATTTTCAATCGATCCATTGATCAGAAAATAATATATCCATTACCTAAACATAAATTTATAATTTGGTTTAAGAGACAAGAATTTTATGGAAACATTAAATTGAATCAATTCCCTACTCAATATTTTTGTGGATTTGGTATGGATAATAGAATATTATAGAAATTTTGAGCTCTGATATTTATCAATAGAATGACCTCCCGACTTTTTCGATAATGGATAATGAAATGAAAAACTGTATAAATGATTCTTTCATAATTACTAGATAAAACCATAAACATAAAAAAAATATCAAAATAACTGGTTGAGGGTGATACAAATAGTAACTTAAATAAGGATGTGTTGGGACTATAGGAAAACCAGATCAAGTTTGTAAGATATCATTGGATCCACCTCCAGATTATATGGAGAATAATGTAAGAGAGAACTTCACTAAGAAGAAAAATGTGTTTCATGATTTAGTTGAAAATGGAAATCAATATCTTTTTGGTGGATGTCCAAAATATTCATAAATTTGTTTTTTTCTATAGTTGTACCATATAAAATGACTAAGAGAAATTGCAAATAAATTGATGTCTATGATATTGGAATTTTTACATGACACATTTCCTAAATCTAATACCCCTAAGTATTTTGGTGATATGAAAAAATTTCCTAAAATGATTGGTCTAAATTATAAAAAAACACATACTTGTATCAATGATTAAATGATTTATTAGGGACATGACTCAAGTACATGGGATTGAGAAAAAAATCATTCTAAATTGAAGTCAATAGGTGATGTTTGAATCAACATTCAACTATGAAGAAGAATAAAACAAACACACCCATAAAGGTTTTACATTAATTCCATTTAAAAACTCAACTGCAAATATTATTCATGTCAAAGAAAAATGACGAACACATGAAGTGGTATTCATTAGAAAATAAAAATGATGGGTTAATATGACATCCAAGAGACTCAGAATTTTTGTTGAAATTTGATTCTTTACATCCAAATTTCTCATATAAACTTAGTAATGTGTTATTAGGTTTGGATGTCAATGGATTCAACCCATTTGGTCTTTGAGTGACATTTATAGTATTTGGTTGGTTGTTTTTATCCCTTATAATATACCTCAGTGTATGTGTATGAAACAAATTTATTTTATCATTTTGATGATTATTCATAGAAAAAAATACTAGAAATGATATTGATATATACGTTCATCCTCTAATTGATAAATTACATAAGTTATAGAGAAATGGTGTTGAGACGTATGATGTATCCTCTAGAACAATGTTCAAAACTAAAACTTCTCCAATGTGGACCATTAGTGACTTCCCTAGACATGGGAACATATCTCATTGTAATAAATACATGGTTTTGGATTATACTATTTGTAACATTTATTTTGAGCTTGAAAACTACATTATAGTGCAAAATGGTGCTTCTTGTTTCATTATTGATTTCTCGATGCATCTCAAAGATTTCAATTGAACAAGTCAAAATTCAATGGGTATATTGATCATAGAAAACCTAAAAAGAGGTTGAAAGGATCTGAAATATTGTCACAACTAGTAAATACTGAAATATAATTTAGGAAGGTGCATCATTTTAATAATAGTGCGAAACAAGTTCAAAGTGCATCATCAATTGAAATCAAAACACAATAATGGAAGAAAAAAGTATATTCTTCAAACTTCCTTATTGGGTATTTATGTTTTTGGTTCATAGTATTGATGTTATGATTATTGAGAATAATGTTTGGAAAAAATTTATATTCACATCACTTAATGACCATGGAAAATTGAAGAACTATCACAATGCTTGGAATGACTTACAAAAAATGTCTATAAATCATACTCTACAGCCAGATGAAAATGGAAAGTATACTATAAAAATATTTGCAATGAAAAATAAAGATAAAGATACCTTCCTTTTAATTTTAAAACAGGTGAAATTATATGATGGGTATTCAAGTAATATTTCATGGTGTGTCAACTTATTGAATCATAGGTTACATGTATTGAAAATCTAGTTTCACATATTTGGTTACAACATTTAACATCATTGTCATTTTATACACTATTACCTTAAAAGGTTACTATAGTTGTATTCCAATTTTTCAGATTCCTCATAAAACTACATGATAAAACTGTAGAACCAGTTGATCTTGAAAACCTTCAGGTTAGATTTAAACAAACACTTTTTTCAAGGGAGGTAATCTTTTATCGGTCATTTTTTACTATCATGATGCATTTAACTATGAATTTGGTCAAGAAAACTAAATTAGGAGGTCCCATATATTATAATTGGATGTATCCAAATGAGAATTAATTAATTTATATGTTTTTTTTCTTATGTAAAAATTTCTTAGAACTTAATTAAATACATAATTAAGTATTATTTATTTTCTAATATTGGCCATAGTTGCAAGGATCTCAAATATTGCACTGAAAAAATGGAATTATTATAAGAAAATAGATATGTGATACTAAATAGTGAAAATGGGTATCCCTTAATTTAGGATCTTAGGAATCAAACAAATATATGACTCAATAGTTTAATAAGAAATTATTAAGATATAAAAAAATTAAAATGGAGCTCCTAGAATGGTTTTCACATCATGTAAGTTCATAAATATTTCAATCAATATGGATATTAAATTGACACATATATCTTGTGAATCTAATAATTTATATTACTTTTTTATATCATTATATACTAACAATCAATCTATGTTGTTATAAGATTTTATGTTTTTGGATTGAGGTCCTCTAAAACATGATATAAATTTTGACGTTTACAAAGTGAGTGGTATCAAATTTCATACAGTCGATTTGGATGGGGGTCTAAAAATATAGAATAGTTGAATATTTATAGTTTTTGAATTGGGATACTATAGAAACCTGACTGATATTATCAAATTAAACTACCATAAACAATTTTTGGTTTTTTAATTCAAATTCAAACGGGTTGATATTACCAAGGGAATTTAAAGATATTCCTTGAAATTTAATTCTTTTAACATCTCTCTCTTGATTGATGTCGGTGACCATGAATTAAATTATTTGTATATACTCTCATCCCAAGTGAAGTTGTATACTATATTAAATATGTTGTGAACGTAGGTTGGATTGTAGTTATTCACATAAAATAAAAAGAATTGTAAGATATGGGTGACAAAGTGGAAGATTTGACCACTGATATTGAATCCCATCAATGGTAAGAAAAGAATTATTTTTCTATCATGATATTGAAAATATTATTCTTACAAGGGTAGATAAAGTAAATTAAATAATGATGGAGGAGGATAATGAAATGAATGTAGGGAAAATGAATCTATGTGTAGTCATTCATTATCTTATAAACCACATATGTTATATTTTATTCATTTCTAGTACACTTAACATGTTATTATATTTAAATTTATTTTTTTATGTGTTGTTTAATCTTAAACAATTAAATTTTTTGTTATTTTTATTTGCATTAATTCATTATCATTTATTTTTATATTATGTTTTTCAGTACTATGTATGTATTATAATTTCTAAATTTATTTTTTTCATGAATTTTTTAAAATATATGTTTTGAAGTTATTTTTATTTTTTAAAATTATAGGAATTATTAGGAATAAGTGTTTCCATGATCCTAGTCAACTTCCAATTGATGTTCCTTTATCCACACTAACACTTGATGATCCATCAGGATCCCTCCCTATAGCACCACAAACACCCTCTATCTTTCCCCCATCAGCATTTTCCACACCCTCCATCTCCCTCCCATCAGCATCCGGCACACCCTCCTTCTTCATCCCATCAATATCTAGCACATTGCCTCTACATTCATGAGGTTTATCATGTAGTAACTCCTTGGTGAGGGAACATGTGGTTACTCCTATTTCACTGTGAGGATATTGGAGGGTGATGGTTCTAGTTACAAATTTTAATGTGAATAAAGTTATTACAATTTTTTATACTAATAACTAATTTTTTATAAAATATGGAACAAAATGTTACTATCAAGACAAACATTAATAGTTCAGATATCTGGAATAAAAAAATATTGAATATAGTTGTACCATTTGATAGTTGTAGGGTCCCCACAGATGATACTAAGAGATTATTTGGCCATATTTTAGGACAGTCAGCGGCTGATCCGATTACCCTTCCGATTACATATTATGATTAGAGCCATATTCCCTAATCATGGAAGAATGAAGTATTTGATTACTATATAAAGGTAATTTTAAAACATTATTACTCAATTGAATTCCATTAGTTAATTAAAGTCTAATATTTTAAAGATGAATCTATTTTTACAGATCCTATTTCACTCTATCATTGTGAAACTTATCTCATGAAAGTGGATGTTAAAGAATTTAGGTAAGAAATGTAAAGATTTTAAATAATTATTATAGAATAAATTTTACAATACATCATTGACCACTCAATAGCAGTATGACAAGGTACCATAAGTTGTACCTAGAGAATAATGGAAGGTGTTTTTTGATATCTATCACCAAGAGATTTACATGGTATTTAAAAAATATATTATTATATCAATATCATTCTACATATATATTTTCATATGAGCTAAAAAAATATTCCCTAAAACTTCCAGTTTTAAGAGTCTTTCTAGAAATATATTTATTATGGTAATATTTTCATTAGTTTAAATATTTATAGGATAACATTATATATTTCATATAATAAACCATTTATTTATATTTCTTTAATGTAGTCATTGAATTTAGGCCACCAAGACTCCTGCATGGAAAAATTTTTAGATGCTCATATGGAAATTAGTGGGATTTGTGTGAATGATCATGCCAAATAACTTGGGGTATGAATTACTTTTTCATCGAATAACTTATTTCTACTTGTCCGTTTTTAAATATGTATTGATTTATATATGACTGATATTTTATTTATATGTTAAAATAAAATAACTATGGGATTAAAATCCCATGTAACCATTCACAGTCTGCCAGAATAATCTAGTTAGTCAAGTCCTTGAGAAGGAGCATCCTGATCTTGTGTGCGGGATGGGTTTCGGACCAGTGCCATCTAAGGTCTTTGGCAAGTCACTAGAGATTATACCCTCATGTACACCTGGTTGTAGTTACCCACAACCTCAATAGGATCAGACGTAGTTTACGGTAATGCACAGAACAAATCGAGAACATTGGAGAACAATCTAGAAATTGGGGGATCACATAAAGATACAGAATTTAAAGTCCATTTCTTTATAGAAATAAGCAGTTTATTTATTTCATAAGATGAATGGATGTTTCCCCAGTGATATTAAATAGATGGATAGATTTGGTTCAAAGGTAAATCACGCAACATCATAATCATTTAGTACAGACAAATTTATAGGTTTTAAATTTAAATTAATATAAACATCACTGGTTAAATTTCAAGAAAATTGGAATACAACTTTTGGTAGCAGAGAGTGGAGATGGAGATAGAGACAATTCCTATCTTTGTTTCTCGGGTAGTGATGAGGGTTGAATTTGGATTTAGTTATTGTTTTGTGTAACTAAAATCATTAGTGACTAACATAATGATATGCTGATTGAGAAAGCTTATTGTGGTTTGACGTAGGTTATACCTATATTTTTCCTTCATTTAAATGTTTTATGATGGTTAGTGGCTCATTTTATTTTCTAGTATGATTTAATAATGATTATTTAATGTTTCAAACTTTTCCATTTTTTGAATTTTATAATTAATCTAGGATTTCCTATTTGGAAAGATGATATATAAAATATTAATCATCGGTTTAAAAATCATTAAAAATGAATTTTAAAATCTATTTTGGTTGAAATTAATAAATTTTAGACTTCATTTTTATTTTAATTATCACATTGGATTGAGGATAATTCAAGTCTACTCAATTCAAATTCTATTCTTCATTTTGGTTTAAATAAATTCATTTTTGTTTTGGTCTATCTTGATTAAGGAAAATTCAAGTATTCTTTATTTATTTTAGTTTGGTTTTATTTGTTTTTAAGTAATTCAATTCAACTTTTTTAGGTTCATTTGATTTCATGTTCATTGAGTGGTTTCAATTTTGTTTGGTTTAGTTGAGGTTGATTCTCATAAATTTGGTTCCATTTTCATTTGGTTTGTTGAAACTTTATTCAATTTGGTTTGATTTTTTCTACTTAATTCAAATAAAGTCAACATGTCAACTATATACCAATTTAGTTCATTTTGATTCAAATTAGTTTAATTCATTTCATGTTTTTTTGATTTAGTTTATCATAGATCAGACATGTTTATTTTAATTCATTTCATAGAGAGTTGATTTATATTGATTTTATTTAATTTAGTATATCTCAATTCAGTTTTATCCCATTTAATTTCATTAAATTAAATTCTACATATTACAGTTTCATTCTATTCATTTCATTTCAGTTTGGTTTAGTTTTTTTTATTTATATTCATTATGTTTCAATTATTTTAGCTTGGTTTAAAATGTTTTGTTTATTTTATTTATTTATATTATTCTATTTTTAGGTTGATATTTTTTGGGTCAGTTCAATTTCATTTTTTTATATTCAAGTTATTTTTCATTTCTTTAATTTTTTTGTTCAGTTTAGAAATATTATGATCAATTTTATTCAATTCAAATTAGTTTTGGTTGGTTCAATAAATTTTTATTTGATTCTGGTGAAATCACATTATTCCAATTTGGTTCTATTAAACTAAAGTTTGTTTAGTTTTATTTGGTTTGATTTAATCTGATTTGGTTTGGGTGGGTATCGTATAGTTTCTCTTAATTAATATTATGTCATTTAAATTAGGGAAATATTTTATCATTTATGTTTGGTTTGTTCTGGTCATTTACATTAGATTTAGATTTATTTTTTTAGTTCAGTTTCATTTGATTACATTTTGGTTCAGTAAGGTAAATTAGGGTATACTCAAGAAAACTATTTTTTATTATTGCTTGGTATAAGTTGGTTCGATTTTGTTTTGGCTTGTATTATTATATTTTGTTCTATTACATTCCATTCCATTTGGTTCATGTTTTATTAGTTCTATTCAGGTCAGTTTGGTTTTATTTGTTTTAGGTTTGTTTGATTGTTTTAGTCCAAATTGATTTGGTTTAGTTCATGGTAGACCTATTTGAGATTATTTTTTTAAATTTTAGTTAAAATAAGGTATATTTGGTTTATTTCTATTTGGTTTAAGTCAATTTTAATATGTTTACTTTGGTATGTATTTATTTGATATGATCTAGACTATTTTATGGGGTTGTATATTCTATGGGTTTTTAATATTTATATATTGTAGTGATTTAAAAAACCACTATATATGGTATGAAAAATTTAATAGTGGTTAAAACTGCCACTATATATGGAAAAAAATATTGATGGTTTAAAATATAATGAAATACTCGGTAATTATGAGAGGTAAAACCACTACTAAAAATAAAATTACAGAAACTAAAAAATATTTCACAAAACTTCCAAGAAACTACCACTAAATTTCCAAGAAATATGAATGTTGGATGCTGACACCAACATTATTAGTGGTTTTAACAAATCATCATGGGATCATTTGGAGGTAGCTTAAAACATCACCAAATGAAAAAATAACCACTTCTATACCACTATTCTATTGTAATGAGGATACTAGTGCAGGACAATATACCAATAGTTTATTAAAACAGTAGGTATAGGTACATATACCAAAGTTTTTAACTAAAAATTGGTATAATGCCATTTTTATATGCTATAATTATATTATTTTAATATCAAACAATTTACCCTACCTCAAAGGAGGTAGAGGTTGTACCCAATCCTAAAAAAATAGTATTTACCTACTTCACAGGTAACCATCACTGTGCTTGATAGTACCCTGTATAATATAATAACCCAACCTTCTATTCAGATTCCATTTTTGAAAATTTATAGATACAATAAAAATCATTTTTGGTTGATCTTTTTAGAAGATTTGTAAGCACATGATAAATCAACATATTGGTATATGATGTGTGATACTTCATTTTATATCATCTTACACATGCACACACATATATTATGGTTTATATCATGGGTTTATTTTTGGTATCCTATTGAGGTTTATTATCACACCTTGCACATATACCACAGTGGATGTGCAAACCATATGTAGTTATATGGTTTTGGGAAAGTTCCCTATCACAAGTGAGAAATATGTAGTATCTTAGCGGGGATGTGGAGACCATTATGTGGAATGTTCAAGGACTCATAGCAGTTTCTCCATTTATTATTTCATATCCTTTATTCATATGTACTATATATGACTTGTAAAACAATATGTGGTTTATTTTATTATAACATGTTGTATGTTGTTCTATATTTGTCCTTCAATTGAAACTTCCTAGTGAATTAATTTTATTATATATTTTATTTATGTTTATGATATTTATTTTGATTGTATGATACAATATATATGGTCTAGTCTCTCAATGATATAATATTCAACCCTTCTTACCAATTTTTATCCTATAGGAAATAGGGTGGTGTGACTAAGGTAATATAATCCATTATATTTTTCAATAATATGGTTAATTAGGTAAGGATGTTATAGTTTGAATTAAAACATAACTATTAGTGGTCTAAGAACTATATTTCATCATTCCTTGGTTTATCTTTAAAAAATTTCGCATTACATTACTATTTGTGTAGATTATCATGTCAATCATAACACATGTGAATCTTAGAACTCTGAGTGGGTTACGATGTATGTCATAGGGTTTGAAATAGATAGTTATTTTCATAGGTGAAATATATTATAGTGGAAACCAAAGGTTGACTCCAGAGAGGGGTTCTCAAAAATTAATTATCACTGAAAATCAAAAAATAGTTTATTTTGGTTTTGTTTAGTTAGAAAATATATTTAAATAGAAGGAATAGAGAGGTTTAAATCAAAATATATAAGGGTTAAGGATATATGTTGGATATACACTTATCATGATATCATATAATTCAAGGTGTTGGCTCAATTTATAATTAACCATAAAATGGAAGGATCTATAATCATTTTACCTTTCAACCTTTGTAGAAATAATTTGGTGGTGATAAAATTTATACAAATCTATACCTTTTATATCCTCATTTGTGTGTATAATATGATATGGAAACCCACTTTTATTTTACTTTGTAAATTCCTAATATGGATTTGTGTTCTCTAAGACAGCTAATAATTTTCTACTTCCTTCACACATGAACCAACAATTGTTATGATTTTCACCACCTATCCATGTCTATTCAGTCATATATAGATTAAGTGGAGTTGAGGGAGATGATTGATCATCAACCAAGGAGGTAAATATTGAGAGTCAATAAATCAAAAATAAAACATTATTCAAAAATACAAACTATTTCTAAATATGACCCAAATATCATATCCCAACTCAATTCCTCTAGTATCCTTAATTTTTTGGTATTGTATCTAAATGTGACCCAAATATCTCATTAATTATAAATACCCAATCCTATTAGTATTTTTGGAATTATAACCATATAAACAAATTTTATGTGCTTTATGATTACATATATTCATGGATTTTAATTTTAATAAAGTTCTAATCATATCTTGATTATTATTCTATACGACATTATATATGATCTTATTCTAAGGAAACCTATCGCTCAAAAAGGTCATTGTAATTCCATGCTATGAGGAGAACCTAAAAGTGTTATAATAGTATTCTTAAATAAATTATATATATTTAGATGATATCATTTCAAAGGACACAAATTATATATACTATTAGGGGTAGGGGTCTCATGAGGCATTGAGATCAATTCTCATGAAGCTTTCCCTTGGTAATATCAAGAAAGGAGGTTATCAGAACATGACTCTCTGGAAGGGAATCCATATTTATTTTTGTCGTTGGAAGGTCCTGTATTTTTATATGTGTAATTATCCTTAAAATCTATGATTATTTTAAATTCATATTGAGATTTTTATAGTTTTATGTATCGATTAAAACCATGACAATATATTCTCACGGTGATGTAGCATACATTGGGTGCATCATGAATTGTAATTCAATAATTAAAAATTCAAGGAAAGATAATTCCATTTTATTATTTAATATATTTTGATATCTCAAACACATTTATGGAAATTGAACTAACTGATTAAGTCATTTCCATGTTGTTTTATATAAAAAATCATTTTTGGAAAGTCAAAGAATGAGACATCTAACAGATTGGTTGATGAAACTAGAATGAAACATGCTCAATAATAGCTATCATGAAAAAGGGATTATATTTCATATTGTGAATTTTTATGTTTCAATTTTCATTGTTATATTTAGCTTCTTTATCAAGGCTTTTCTTTTTGTGTTTCTAGATTTTAACCTTGGACTTTAGAAAGTGCTGTCTAATTCCATTGAGAAATGGAACAAGAGGGTCCCACACTATGTGTGTCAAGAACCTCAATTAAATTCTATATGGATTTATCGAGTTGAATAAATAATATTCCCATATGTGGTTAAATAATTATTCATGATTATTTAATCATAAATGTTCAGTCACTGGTTATTTGAGAGAATATATGTGATTTTAGTATTTAATAAATATTAAATTGTTATTTTATTGAATATAATTTTTATTTATTTATTAGTGAATAATGTAGTGATATTTATTTATTAAAATAAGTAGTTATTATTCATGTTTTTATAAATATTAATGATGAAAGGTGGAAATGATTATAGTGAGGCTATTAATGATATATTACATATCAATTTATGATATTTATTTATCAGTGAGTTTAGATCATTTCATGTAAATAATATCAATATATTATTATTATTTAGACATGTGGTTATATATTAATTAGGTTATTGGCGAATGGTTTTGCGCAATTTCTAACCCTAACCTATCTTTATAAATATCCGATTATATCATTTCCTTGTGTTAATAGAAAAACAACCAACATTATACATAATAAATTCAAGAGAAAATCATCTCAAACCCTAAAGAGATCTTCCTATAGAAATAAATGGTGAATGATGAAAGCATTATAAAATTTATTACTAGAACCAAGGGATTCATATGGTGATGTTTAGAGATTCTTTGAGCATGTGTTGATCATTGTTATATGAGTTCTACCCTTGAATCCTCTTATTCAATGATAATATGATAAAAATGGTCAACCAAAACATTAATGGATAAATAATTCTAATGTGAGATAATTATTTTTCAATGTAAATTCATTATATGTTATATATGATGATCATGCCTAGTGAATTATGGGGTTTCCATTAAACTATTCTTTTAAATAAATCTTGATAAGTTTAGGAATTTCTATTATTAGTCATGGTCATGATCACTTTTTTTACACTTGAGAACCTTTAAGTGGTATTAGGGTGTTCCGATATCAATTTACAATTATTTATTGATTATTTAATGATTAAATTCTTTTTTTTTTGTTACTTTTAATTTCAATTTTATTTATTCTTTAATCAAAAAGTAGTTATTATATGATTTTTTTAGTTTCCTATTATCTAAAATAGATATTAATAAGTTAACAATGACTAGGGATTCTATTAAGAGTTGTGGGATAATCTGGATAATAGACATAGTTTCATAGCATGAAACTGAAAAGTGTGTGCCGTGTAACAAGGTTTACCTCATTTGGATGATTTTGGGGATATATGACACACTGAGTGGAAATTAATTCACGGTGTTTAGTAAATACATAGAGTTTTCACCAATCTAGGATGGAACATGGTTTACCAAATTACATGGTGTTTATTTTATGTTCATTTCATGTATTCCATGCATATTCATAGTAAAATTCACAAAATTTTCATTAAAAAATTCATGTTGAGTATTTATTAGATGATGCATTGGACTAGTGAACATGGAAAATAAAGGTAACATGGATTGTATATGGAGTATAAAATATATAATTCATTAATTTTGCTGCATAAATACACATTTTGATCCTAGTCAAGTGTCATAGAAGTTGTTGCAAAATGATTTAGTTAAACTATAAACTCCATGTGATGAGAACTTATTTAGGTGGTGTGCACTGAATGATTATTGTAATCACATAAATTAATTATAAAAGATGAAATAAATTATCAAATTAAATATAACACCCCAAGATTTCATAGTGTGTTATTTCTTCAAAATAATTCAATAACTAGCACTACACGCAACACCGAGTTCAATCACACCATGACTTACAAAAAAACCATTAAAAGAGGTCATGAATAGCATTAACTACATTTTTAACTTTATATAATCCTTATAATTTTAGAATCCATATTATGAGTTTCTTAGTTATAATGCAAGAACAGATTCATTTTCAGTATTGCACTTTTATCAACTTTAAATAGTGAAAACTTTTTAAATACAATATTTAAAACTTTTTGACTAAATGGGGACATCAAAAAATTTAAAATGAAACATCCCAAGCTTACACGGTACGCTTTCCTTTGAATAAAACAGTAGCGTGTGTTGTACGCAACTTCGAGTTTTAACACACACCGCAACCGATCAAACTAGCCGTTATGAATAGTAATAACTAATTTTTGAAATTATATATATTTTATATTTCAAAATGGACTCCATTTTTGGATTCGGAATATCGAATATAGCCTAAGGTGAAATTTTGGTACTTTTCGGATAACTTTAATATTTTGATGAATAGTGAAAATTACTAAATTTTAATTAAAAACAACTTTTTTAATCAAAATAATTAATAGTGATAAATTATGAATTTGAGTGGTTTTAAAGTATATTTAGAATATATTTTTACAATTTAATATAATGTTGGTCATTGGACATAATTTTACAATTAAACCGAACATAAACAAGTGTCAATCTTTTGATAGTTATTATCTCTTAAAAACACGCTTTTTGTTTTGACAGTGGGAATTAATTTTAAATTAATTTCTGCCACTTCTGTGTTTTGAATTTAGAAAAATGGATTCCATATTTTGAATCAGGATTTCTAAATTGTGTAAATAGGTAACTTCTATTTTTAGACATTTTGAATAATTACTGTGGTAAATATTTTATTTACCATGGTTAAGGGTAAATCTGGTAAATAAGGGTTAAAAAATAATATTATAATAATACTAAATTACCCTAAAACGTGTCCTACCCTTATTGGTTGATACATGATCGACCATAGGCACCTTTGGGTCGATTTTGGGACCCCATGGTGCCACTTGTAGGTGATAGGGACACTTTATTTTAATTAAGTTAAAATGAATACAAAAATGACACAAGCATATATCTTTTAGAAAACCAATTATTACATAAGGTTATATATGTTGGATTTTAGATTATAAAAATTCATTAGAAATATAAAAAGATTTCCTACATAATGATATTTTATTTATAATTTGTAGACATTAAATAATGTATTTCATTTATGACACAATGATGATGCAGTAATTACTAAAATAGTGAAAAATTAAAATAATTGATATTATAAATACCCAAATAATTATAATATGAAACTTTTAATGAATTAAACTAATTTTATAGGATAATATGATATATTAGTATTGATTTAATTTACTTTTTTAGAAGTAATAAATCTGTTATGAGTTTCAAAAAAATCAACTATTGAATAGTGTCAAAATTAACATAAAAGAGTTCTTAAAACAAATATTATATTATTAATTGATATTAAATTCCTCAAAATCTAAGGTTCGGCCAAGAGACTTATATCATGATAGGTTCATCATTAAGGGACCACTTGGGGGTCGCTTGGATGTATATAGTAAGTTTATTAAACATATTATATAAAAATACAAAGAGACATTGTAAAAGTGAAACTAATTAACTTAGAGTTAATAATTAAGGATAAGGTTAATATAAGTACCCAAACCTGTCTAAATTCTATTGGATGAGTTGTTTTCGACCCATCCCCATCTTAACCTTTGAATAGTCAACTTTGGAGCCATTAGAAACCGAATATGAATTTATTATAAATTAATATTTCTAGCTTTTCCAAAGGTGCCCCTCACCCCTCTTATAAAAGGGCACTCCTCCTTCTCATTTCTTCACACCTTCAAAGCCTTTTGGTTCGGCCAAACTCTGCCCAAATACTCTCCCAACTTCTCTCAATAAAACCTAGAGGCCTTAGTTTGATCAGAAAGCCAACCTAAGGAGCCCTTTTGATCAAATCAAAAGGAAGAAACCGAAGAAGAGGTAATGATTTCACCACCCTTTTCCATGTTCATTTCTTCTTCCACTTCTTCTTCCTTTGTTGTTACCATTATAAAATAATAACTCCAGTATCATATATATACTGTGATGTTATTATAAATATGGTACAACCATATTCAGTGTTCTATCCACCCTTTGAATAACATGTCACCATACGTGCGTACGTACGGCTTACCGTCTCCACATCGTGGTGTAATTGTTATTCAATATATTATTATTTGGATGGATATAATAATGATGTGTAACTCATGTAAATAATAAATATAACATGTTAATGATTCTGTATATATGATATGCCATCCATTTATATATTATTTTAATATCAAAAGAATGATATTGTCGCTCTTGCGTACGTACGGACTACCGTCTCCACGAACGCGATGAGATTCATTCTCCATCATATCCATTCAAGTATAATTATCATTTTCTGATTTAAAAATTATGTTTAAGGAAATGATATCATTTTGGATATGAATAATATACAACCTATCCATTACAAACATGGATTACGTAATAAAACATATAAAAGAAAATGAGTAAGTTAACACCCGAAACAACGATAATACTAAGACATTATTAACAAAGCAAAGTTAAAAGATCATATATGATATGATATTAATATATATGATTCTTGTATAATTTAATAACAATTATTTCAATATTATACAGGAGTTTAACCTACACCAACCAAGTAAAAGTACAAGGTAAGGTATTTTCTTATCTCACATTCAATTCCGTGAGATTTCCATTGTTCGCCACTAAATTATTGAAAGTGGTGTATTGTGTACTGCCATTTGATATATATTATCATGATTCTCTTTATATTCATGTTATTCTGTAAATAATTTGGTGGTTATTAACTTTTGTCCATACGACTCAGTTGATTAACGTGGTAAGGGGTTTTCATCTCACTCCTTATTCCTGTGAGATTCATGCCATATTTCCACCATCACCTTTTGTGTGGTGTGTGTACTGCCCATAATTATATTCTTTGTGTAATACACCCTAATTTATGTGTATTTACATATTCATTGTACGATACCTCTTTCATGGGTTGTATGTTTCATAAGTTACCAAATTGGTAAGGCTTATTTCACAATCTCTTCATTATCCGAGGTTTTTTATATGTAATAATCTACTGGGATCTCTTTACCATCCACATCCATATTTTCTTAAAAATGTATTTCAAAACATTTTTATTATTTACAAGAATATGGGTTAAAGTAATTTATACCCTTGTTTGAATTTTTATAAGAGGAATCTTTCCGTCGTTTTCAAAACAAGGTCCTTTTTAACCTTTTCAACAAAATTAAGGTAAGAATGATATTTTTACTTATACGGCGGGTGCGGTTATTTTCCGCCGTTATAAAATCTTCAAAGATTTCCTTACAAGATTATAAGAATATTTTCAAAGAAAATGTTTTATTTTATATGGCTCTTAAATGATTTCAAAAATATAAAGAGATATTTCTCTAAAAAGTGTTTTCATTTCATCTATGTCAACACCCTTTGATGGATTTTACGATTATTTGAAGTTGATTTATTATGATATAAAACTTCCATATTGTAATGAAGTTTTGTGATATGTTTGACTGTGGATGTGCTATTTATATATCATTCATGGTTTATGAGTAAAGTATTGACATTTCGTATGCTAGTTCCAATAAGAATGTTTATGTTATATTTCAACCTTTACTTTATAAGAATGTGTTGGACTAGTATGTTCCAGGTTGGGGACTGTTTAAAGTAAGCCCTCCAGGTTGGGGACTGGTAAATGTAAGCCCTCCAGGTTAGGGACTGGTAAAATTAAGCCCTCTGGTTTGGTCTCCGGTTATTAGAGGCACTCCAGGTTGGGTTCCGGTTACAGTTAGCCCCAAGGTCTTGGGACGAGGCCTTGAAAAGAAATTAAAGTTTAGCATTATGCATTCCATCATTATGAAAGTGGTTATTGATTTTGCATGTGATTATTCTATTAGTAGAATATCCATGTGAATAAGTAAATGGCATTATTTCATTTTACTTTTGCCATACTATGTTGAAGTTCAAGTTTAAAATGCTTTTGTTTTAGTAATGCATTGCCTTAAATGTTTATGCTTATTTTGAATGTTCCGCTATATTGTTATCCTTACTGGGCATTTGAGCTCACCCCTTTTCTATGTTTTATTTTCCCCAGGATGTGAAGAAGTAATTTATGAATGACCTGCAGGGATATTATGAGGGGATAATAGTGTGGACTGTGGAGACATTATGTTGTTGTAGTAGTTTTTCATTTTATGATGTAATGTAAAACATATGAATATATCTAGTGTTTCCAAGGCTACTAAACCAATCGGTCTTTCGAGATTTGATCTTTCTTGTGATCATGCCAATGTTATGTAATAATGCACCGACTCTAGGTAACTGGGGTCGGGGCATTACATTAAAACCTAATTTCATGATGTTTTTTGTTGAACACACTTTTTAGATCATTTTGAATAATATAAAATTTATAATTTAAATTTCACATAAAATTAATTTGGGGATATACATCATGTGGATGTTGAACACACCACTTATTTATCACTTGGATTTTAGGTTGTTCAAGAAACATAGTTTCAAATATAACCATGTACCTTAACTATAAAGATCTAATAATCATATTTACAAAATACACTCCATATAATAGATTACATTCCTTGTACACCGTATATATCATGTAAATTCTCAATACACAACATGAAATGAATCAAGTAGTTCAAATGGGTACATATCATATTTCCTTAGAGTACACACTGTGTACTTCATTATTTTTGAATAAAATTAATTTTTTTTAAATGGTGGATGGTTATATCCATGATTATTTAGATATAATTTAAGATAATAGAAATTAATCTATTAATCAAATATTTATGACTTGACCTTGCTCATTGGTTCCCTACCTTGGTTGGCAGTAAGCCCAAAGTGCAATCCCAATCCCACATCCAATAGGCCAAGGGATTAAAACTAGAATGAAGTAGGAATATAACTAAAATGGGAGAACATATCCTAATCAACCGTAACACACACACACACACCTCAAATTACCCAAAAACCATTTTGGATAATAATAATAATAATAATAATAATAATAATTGAACCCACTAAAGAGGTAAAAATTCAAATATAAACCTATAAGATCTAACTATGGTGCGACAATAAATATACATTATAAAAAGTAAAAAAAATATGCTCAAAAAAAGTCCCAAACTAATAGTTGAAATGGGATAAGGGACCCTTTCTCATGATCTCCAACTCCTAACACCACCAATGGTCACTATCTCTAAGTACTGCTACACCCCACCACCACCAAGCTAGACAAGATCACTGACTAACTATCTGTCATCTACATAAGACATAACACATGTGGGATAATATCATCAAGGGTGAAGGTATAAATACCAGGTTGTACACTCTAAAAACCATATATAAATGTATTAAAAGATATAATCAGCTCAACCCATATAATAACTGAAGCTAAGCATGTCTTTATTTTACATCATTTTCATGATATAAAAATTACAAATCAAAAAAAAATTGACAATACCATGAATGGAATTTTTAGTTTCTTTGAGGTCTATATATATAAGTAACTTATCATCAACACTTGTGAACCTTCATTAATATGTGAACCACACGATAATCCCTTCTAAACATATCAAAATCTACAATCATCTCCAAACCAAAAGAATGGAATCATAAGAAGGAACGAAATTAAATGATAATTAAGAAAAAAACATATCATCTTTTCATCAATGTTTAGATCATAAGCATAAGATAAAAAATTAGAAGTGGAAAATTTTTTATTAAAAGATCATAGAATCCATGATATTTTTCCATGAGTCATGATATAAGAATAAAGAATTGAAAATATATACCATGGAAAAGAGTGAAGAACTATGAGACAAAAAATATGACCCATGGAGCATACTCATAGGAATATGTATAGGAAATGTAACATACCCTTGATATAAAGAGTATCAATGATTCTTTAGAAAAAAACATATGCATAAGGTATCACCATATTATGAAAAAATCCAAGAATACCCTTTCTATGGTTTGGAGAATGTCCAAGAATTCTCACCCATTATTTTTTGAGTATATCCAAGATGTATCTCCCATTAGTATTTGTTCATATCTAAGAAGACTCACCCTATATTTTATGACAATATTAAATATGGATCATGATACATTTTTTCATGAGACATAAGATGCTAACCAATGTATTAGAGGGTGATATAGAACCTCACCCATCATTCATCTATAATTTTGTCTACCATCTGAAAATAATCAACTTATCATATCAAAAATAAGTGACATAAATAAATATTAGTTTAATAAAAAATTTGAATGAAAATCCTTAAAATTTATTAAATAACCCGTGGAAATGAAAATTGGTTTTATAAAAGTTCCAAATGAAAATAATTCACCTTTTAAAGAAGAAATAACCTACGTAAATAAAAATTTCTTTTATAACATTTTCAAATTGTTTCACCAAAATCACCTTCAGAAACAAAATGTTTGATACCGAAAATTTACTCACCCTAAAATATTATTTCAAAATAAAATTTAGAGAGTAATTTATGGAAAATAATTTCCAAGGAAATAAATCCACTTAATAGTAAGTGGAAAAAGGTAGTGAACCCATAAAAGAGTTAATAAAAAATTATTATTTTTTTATAAGAAGAAGTTTTGGATCTCATTCATATGAAATTTTTTAAAAGATGAAGTAAAAAATTTGGGGAAAATCATTAAAATGTTTATTTAGTAAAAATTATTTGAAAATATATAAAATTTATCAAAAAGGAATTTATTATTGAAGATAAAATATTTTTTTATTAAAGTACAGAAAATATATTTAATATATTGAAAAACCTTGATAAAAACCCATATAATAAAAAAAGAAAAAAAATTAAATATTTTAGAATTAAAATATGAGGGTCACCAAGTATAACAAAAATTTGGAGATCCATATATAGAGGATAAAATTATTGGGAAAATAAAATATGGATACGGAAGGGAAACCACCAATAAAGAAGAAGGAAATTATTCTCAATAATGATATAATTTTGAGAATGAAATAAATCATGGTAAATTTTTGAATTATATATTTAACTTTTTCTAGATATACGATAAATTTTATTATCATCATAAAATATGATAAAACCATCATGTAAAACCACAGTAAAAATGAATAATTATAACTCAAGAAAAAAAGTTGGGAAAAGAAAAACCCTTAGCTCGTATTCATGCTTACTCATACATTATCTAACCTCTTGTATAATAAAAAATACAATATAAATAACCTATTTTATAAACTTATTCATATATATAACCATTAATAAACCTCAGTTATAATTATTATCTACAATAATATTTAGTGTTTACTATCTATTTTTAGCATCGAGTGTGAGTAATTTTGATGATTGTGAACAAATTTCATAATATAATTTTTGGTATTCATTATTATACCATATTTATTAATTCCTAGATAATATGAGGTACTATAACTAATGTCTTATTATAATTGATAAATTAATTATTTTATTATATAATATTTTTAGTTACATGACTTGTAGACAAAGTTTGTGACAAGCTTGTTTAAAAATATTTTTAACAAACAAATAGTGGTATCTAAGTTAATAACTTTAATATTAATTTCTCCACTAAATAAGGAAAAAATATAATTATTTACTTATTTATATCATATATCACAAGTTATTAATTTCTCATATTCATCCATGATTTTATTTTATATCATTTTTCGTGTGATGGTTTGACTGACGCAAATATGAACATAACATAATTAATTGATGATTGTGATTATAAAATTTGTTTATATTGGAAAACTATCACAATTAAATAATAATAATGATATAATTTAGATAAATATAATGTGTTTAATCATATTTTAAGAGTATTTAAAAATAAAAAAACTAGATGAAAACTAATATGTGTTACTTCCTGGAGGTGGTAGTTCACACAATGCAAAAGTGACTACTTTGATTTTCTTTAGATAAAAGGGGAAAGGTGGTTAACATTATTTAACATAGAATAACAACATTCATCAGAAAAACAATACCTATTTAATTATATATCAATTATAAAATTTTATTTGGAAGTTAAGAAAGAAAACAATGAACTTTATGAAAATAAAGTATTCACATTGAAAAATCAGGCATTCCCTCAGAGGACTCCGTAGAAATGGAGATCTTAAGACAATAACTAATTCTTAGATGATAAAGGAATAGTAATGGGGTAATAATGTTTGGATGATTGTAAGTTTTTAATGTGGAAACCAAATTCTATGATTGGTATTGAAGGGGTGGTGATAGGCCCCTTTTATATGCAGTGAGAATGGAATTTTTGTAAATATTTAAACTTAATATAAAGAGAGAAAATGTTTCACCAATGAAGTTGCACAAAAAAATTGTAACTAATGGATTAGAGTCAGAGGTAAGGTTTTTAATCTCTCAACCACTCAACTATCAACATGTTTTTAACATTTCTCTAGACATTTTCCCCTTTATTTTTTTACTTTTATGATTTTAGATTTTAGTATAGATAATAGTTTTCACTTAAGTAATTTTATTTTAATATATAAATATAAAATTGAACTCATTACATAATTTATAACTAATAAATTATTATCATATGAAATTTATATATGTAATAAAAATTAAATTTAACATTAGCATATGTAACGCATAGGAACACATTTTTAGAAGAAAAAAATTATTTTTTTTTTAAAAAAGTTATGTGCAGTGAAAAATTATATACGTATTTGATTATAATTATATAAATTGGTTTATTAAAAAAATTAATTTTTTGTGTCTTTAAATGAAAGTTAAAATGAAATTAAACTTAAATAATATTTAATTAAAATTAACAACAAAAAACAATTTCTTTTATTATAAAATATTACTTGTGTTTATAGAATGTTAAATATAAATTTTATACATTAAGAATAGTACTTTAATTATATATATATATATATTATCCTTAAATAAATATTTTGAAAATTAAAAGTTTTTATATAATTTTATTTCTTTCTTATGTTATGCTCATAAAATTAATAGTTTTTCTTAAAACATTATTTTTCACTATTTACCAAAAAATATAATATTTCATAAAATTTTAAAAAAAATGTAATACTAAGATAATTTTGAAATCATAAATTCAAAAATGAAAATATTTTTATCTAATTTTAATTATATGATTTATAGATTTAATTTTTAAATAAAAATACAACATATAAATAAATTTTCTTTTATTGAAAAATAATGAACTGTTTAGTCTTTGAGTGTTTGTGTTTCGAATTTATTACTCTCTTTTATCAACTATACGTTTTATTGTTGATATATTTTTCCTGCCTAATATATCATGGATCATTTTAGTTAAGTGTTTCATGAAATAAAAGCTACTCACATATTATTTAATTATGGAAAGGTATTTACTAAAATCATGGTTTGTTACATTCTAGCCCACTTGAAAGGAATTTATTCCTCAAAAATTTTTACTAGAAAAAATCAAGTTAGGGTAATTTTCTCTCATTAAATCATTGTATTCCAAGGTATATTTTTCAAACTTATGATTCCTCCATATAACATTAACCATGTGAGTGGTATTTTTCCAGAGTAAATCATCTCTTCAATCCAGAATTTCCACTTGTTGTTGCTCATATGAGAGATCATGTTCCAGTTGCACAATTTCTAAGTTTAGAACATGTGATGGGTATATTATGTATATTATAAAAATTGATACATGAAATACATCATATAATTTATATAGATCTGTAGGGAGTTCTAAGAGAAAATATACAGCCCTGACATGATCAAGTATCTCAAAGGGACCAATATACCTAGGGATTAGATTCCATTTCTTCTCAAATCTCATGAAACACTTCCAATGAGATATTCATAAGAATACTTTTTCACTAACATCAATCTATATATCTCATTGAAAATTATCCACATATCAATTCTATTGAAATTGTACAACTTTCATATGTTTCTGAATGGATTGAAAATTCTTGGTCATTTCTTAAAAAAGGTCAGGTCCTATTAGCTACTTCTCTCCAACTACATCCCAACATAATAGAGTCTATTATCTCTTCCCATAAATAGCCTCATATAGTTCCATATAAATTATATAATGGAAACTATTTTATAACACTACCATGGTAATATATTTATTCCAGCATCCTTGTAAATCCATTAAATAATATCTTATCATATCCACAAGGTTTGGAATGATTCTATCATATTGACCTTCTGTCTGAGGGTGATAACCAGTTTTAAAACTAAACTCCTTCTCTAATTCTTATTGAAATTTTTTTAGTACCTCAAGGTACACCACATATCTTGATCATATATAATAGATATTTTTACTTCATGAATCTTTACCAACTGTCATATATATATCTAGAAGAGTTGGTCAATTGAGAAACATTCTTTGATAGTAATTAAATGCACTAGCTTTTATAGAGATCTACTATTACACAAAATGTAATTATGGCCTTTATATTTCCATGGGAGTCTAATGAAAAAATATACAGTGATTTTTTCCAATTTTTATACTCTTATAGGTAATGGTTTAATCATCCCCTTAGACTTATTTTATTCAAACTTAACTTGGTAGTTTACTAATAATCTATATATTTATATTGGGACATCCCACTTCATGTTATCCCACCAAAGTTTTCCTTTAGAGCTCTATACATCTCTGGTATTCCTAGAATAATAGAGAAATATGATCTATGAGTATCATCCAAAATTTCACTATTCGGTTATAGTTTTGATGGAATACATATCAGAGTTCCAAACCTTATAACTCTATATTTATAAAATTTGAACTTCAAAATACTCACTATATTTTTCTATAGCTCTAAATTATCTTTCTATGATTTTTATATCTTTATGTAGAAATGATTTTATCCCATAAGATGGCTGAGATTATATTTCTATCCTCCCATAAGGACATCAAGATTCATCCATTAAAAAATCATGAGTCTTGGTTTTTTTCAATCCCTGACATAGATAGATTCTCATGGTATCTCATGCTTAAAGATTCTACAACATTATTTTACTTCCTTAAGTGAGAATTTTTTTGAGAAATGATAATATTTTATAAATTCCAAATATATTCTTTAGCTCATATTCAACTCCTTCTATATGAGTTTATATTTCAAGATCTTGTTACCAGTATATATATCACACTTTTATACATATATATAATGTCTCAAAATATTTAACTCAAACACCACCATTTCCAACTCTAAGTCATGCATTGGATAATTTTTTTCATGATTCATTAATTAGAATGAGGCATAAGAAATTACCTAATCATTCAATATGGTGATGAAACCCAAGCCCTTTTTTTAAGTATGGCTATATATTACAAATCCTTCCCAATTATATGTTAATGTAATTATAGGAGATGTGACCAACATATTTTATAGTTTCATGAAAATTTAATCAAATTACTCTATCAGAAGGAACATCACTCCCTTTTATTTTAACATGGTTAAATAATTTTATATTCATGATAAATTTCTCCCAAAACATTGATAGCACCTAAATAACCAAAGAAAACTAAAGATCACTATTATCATGGTCATCCTACGATACTTATTGATAACTTTTGTATCTGAAGTATCTCTATATATTGTGATTACCCAAACCTACACTCTCTAATCTGGTGTCATAAACACATAATTTACATATTGTATTCATTTATAACTATAAATTCCAAGACATAAATATCCTATAATCACTTGACAAAAAGAAAATATTTTAATACATACATACCCAATACCTTTTTGGTTAGCATATTTATATAATTAGGAAAAAACATAAATTAATAAATCCCAAGCATTTCTTAACTAATAGAAATTTTTTTCATTATATATAAAACTACTTAATCCATAATAAGCCTTCAACATGACCCAAAAATTCTTTCATACGTTCAATTTTTCTAAACATGTCACATGTTATTCTTTTATTCGTAACCTATGAATTAGAAACATAAGAAAGGGCTGACCTCAAATTCTCGTTAAGGGAAAAATAAAAGAAAATATTTCAAAACATGAGCATGGTATACATATTTTTGTCAGAATATAAAATATGAATAATTATACAATCAACTAAAATAGAGAGAATATTGTATCAATGGAAATATAAAAACATTTATATCCATAATACTAATAACATACTAATGGAATTCATAATTCCTAACATCAAAAACTTGTAATTGAGGCCTCGTTACAATATTCTATACTAATATGGGGAGATACAAACAAAAAAAAATAAGTTGTTTTGTCTCTTAGGACTTATCGATACATCTAATGGCTATACAATTTTGTGTTCCCACCTATTAGTTGGCTAAGTCCAATGAGATAACCATAAGAGTCAATAATACATTTCATTCCATTTCCTGAGGAACCTCTAGCTGGATAAAAACATAGATATCTACGTAATAAAAATTATAAAATTTTGATAAATAATTGACATGCGTCAGTAGTCAATAATCATCAATAATGTTAACACTTTTTATCATGTTACTAAAAGTGATAAAATTATCATATTCCATCCAAATAAATATGGTATATGGTAAAAAAATACATAGATAAATTTATAA
The DNA here is from genome assembly GCA_963277665.1 of Viscum album. Taxonomy (NCBI): domain Eukaryota; kingdom Viridiplantae; phylum Streptophyta; class Magnoliopsida; order Santalales; family Viscaceae; genus Viscum; species Viscum album. Next base: position 2,107,392,323 of record OY728152.1, read on the forward strand.
TAATCATTATAATTTGAATAAAAACATATGGAATGCTAAAAACATTCCCAATGTTAATATAATGACATTCCTCTAGGTTAACATCATCCAATATGAATTATTAAAAATTTGATTTTAACACTGTATAGGGAAATTAGTATACTAATAAGTTAATACTAAAATAAATAATTATAATCCACCCATAGAAAGAAGGTAGATAGTTAAAAAAATAACATTAAACTAATATGAAAAAGGAAACATACAAGGGTGTTGACATAAATAAAAACTACCATCACAAAACAATTATTCAAATGGTATAAAAAAGAAAGGGATGAATAATATAATTGTTTTATATAATTATTTCAATCCGCCAAATGATAATAAATTTGTTTTTAATAGGATAAATCGTGAAAAATAAACTCTATTAGGGTAAATCCATTTGAATATAACAATGTAAATGGAAGTGAAAACATAAATGTGATTTTCGGGGAAAAAAAAATTAACATTGATGTAAAATAAAAATTTATATATTACTTTCAAATATAACTTTTGAAAAGGGTGACATGATGGATTATGAAAAAATATATTTTTAAAAATATTCTCGAATAAAAAATCCCTAAAAATCCATAATTTTATATTGTTAAAGTTATTAGAGGAAGAAAAAATATGTGAAAGTGAAAGTAAAAACCCTTTTCAATTATATTCTAAACACCCTTGTTCAAAACTCACAATATTAAAAGAGTAAGAAAACATTAATTTGTATTAAAAAATTATATTTCCAAATATAATAATAAAATACCTAATAATAAAATATTAGTTTGTTAGAACCTAATCTTGTAAAATCAAGGTTCAAGATGAAACATTATAATTCGTAGAAAGGATATTTGAGTTCTCAATATCCATTATGGGAAAAATAATCCATAAATCGTGAAATAAACCAAAAAAGGGTTTATGTGGAAAAAAATTAAACTGTGAGATGATACCAAATAATAAAATAAAAGTTCATAATGTACCCAAATGATATTAAATAATTTAAAGTGAACAGTCATAACAAAATTAATGAAAATTTAGTTACAAAAAACTCTTACAGATAGGTTAACACTAGATTCAGAAGAAATTTAAATAAAAGAACTTGATTTTTCTTATTTTAACCATTGAATAAAAATTAAATGAATTAAATAACATTAATGGTATAGTAAATAAGTATACCAACCTAAAAATTAAATATGGAGTATAATATTTAACTTGTCTTAAAGAATAAGAATTGAGATCAAGAAAAAAATTGTGTCTTGACTAACATTTTAATAATAACCCATTAAAAGATCGGGATTGTAATTAAACTTGAAATACCATTATTTAAAGATAATTTATGATATGGTATATCAAATTGTTAGTGTATACATCATATACATTAAATTAGGTTCATAATACCATAAATGTATCAAAGAAAGAAATTTGGGATGAAAACCTTATCTATGTCTTGATTCATTCTGTACTTGCACTAAACATCCTGAATAATTACATTAATTTCATTAAATATATACCCAATAACCTTATTCATAAATATTAACAATCATAACAATCATTTATAATCATTATATACATATATATCTGTTATATTTTCAGATTACAACACTATGATCTCATATAATTTATAGGAATATATTTTAAAATATATTTTATAAATCTATAATTTCATTCCATGATATTTTTTGTTACGATCCATGAGGATAAAATTAGCAACATACAAGTTTCTGGAATTATTAATTAACAAAGAGTGATTTAATAATTAGTGAGTAAAATGTTGATATAACATTACTATAACCAAAAAAATTATTTACATATATAAATATATCATATTATGTCTTTAAAAAATTTATCATTGTATTCCATGATATAACTTCAATGTATTGTTTACGTAGGTGGTTAAAATGACCCAAACATGAACCTACCTTGATTAATGGATGATTATGAGGTAATTTATTTGTAATATCATTATACCATAAAAATAATTATATTATTTTGTTTTTATTAATATTATATATTTTAATTTTAAATAATTATAAATATGAGATATGTTATATAAAGTCATTACATAAAAAATAGATCAATTTCCTCTTAGTATGCTAGTTTTAAACTGTTGAAATAATGATAATTGTTTGTTGATCATATCATTAATATTTTCTAAAATTTTACATAACATAGATTAAATGACATAAAAAATAATATTTATCACTTAATCCCATCTTCATAAACATCCGTTTAAGGTGGTGATGAAAATAAAAATAGATTCAAATCGTTACATAGAGGCATTGGTACGTATATACGCATGGAAGATGATTTCAGATAATTAGATTAAAAAGGAATATGGTTTATTATTTCAGAATCATAACCATGATATAAATATTATAATAATTTATGAAGTTTCCCTTTTATACCATCTATTAAAAGTGGTGAAGTAAAATGAAACATGGTGCGTCGTGGAGGAGGTAGTTTTCACAACGCATGGATGACTGTTTCATTTTTATTAATAGAAAATGGATAAGCTTATAAATGGTGAGTCCAATATAAAAATAAAATTAAGTATATAACAAAAACCAATTTCATTAAATATTTATTTTAAAATTATAATTGGGAAATAAAAACTAGAAAAGAAATAATTTATGTAAAAATGATTTCTCATGCTGAGAACTTTGAGATTTCCTTGGAAGATCCCATGTAAATGGATGGAATAAGACTATATCTTCTATATATAAAATAAACATAGTAAAATATTATTATATTCGAAATAAATTTATAGGGTTTAAATAGTAAATATAATTTTTAGGAGTTCCTTAAAGTGGTGATGAGTGGTCTCTTTTATAAGTTGTGGGAATTAAAATTTTTGTAAATATTTCAACTTAATATAAAGGGAGAAAATGTTAAACCTGTCAAGTGGATCAAAAATTGAAAAATAATTGAGTGGGTAAGATATAATATATTTCCAAACCTCATGTACCCAATTTTAGATATTTTTTATGATGTTTCATTCCATTTACCCCTTAAATTATTAATTTTACCATTTTAACTTTTACCACAGTAACTAGTTTTTAGTTAAGGTTACATAACCTTTATTCCTAAATTTAAAGTGGTAATTTTTATATAAATTACACCTAATTATTATAAATTTTAAATCCATTTCATTTGATTCAGTTTATCATTGTAATATAAATTAATTTTAAAATAAAAAATATTAATGTATTAAAAAAATTGAGAAAATATTACTAGTGTTATAAAATATTACAAATGGGTTGATAAATTAAAAAAACATTTTTAAAATTATAAATTCATATATTAAATAAATATTTTTTATATAAAAATATTTTATGAATTTATAATTCATACCTATATACTAATAATTTCATTTGATCCATGTTACTTGAAAAACAATATTTTTTTTTATTCTCCAAAAAATATTTTTTTTTGAAAAAAAATAAATATTCATCTTAATATTATATTATTATGGTTAATGCAAACGTTATGTTGAGTTTATAAAATTAAATTTCTCCAATTTTATAATACAATATTTAAATAAAATCCCAAAATATAGTGGGAAGGTATTCATATTTGAAAATAGATTTTTAAAATATTAATTATTATTAATTATTATTTCTTGTCAATTAAAAATAAATTTATTGATAATAAATTATTTATATTATAAATATATTCAATTATTATCTAATCATTATATATATAGTTTCTTGAACGAAAACACTAATTTTAGAACAATATATATTTTAAAAATAAAATAATTTTCTTAGTTTTTTAACCTATACTAATTGAATTCCATTTATATTAAAAGTAACCATTGTTTTTATATATAAATATTTTAAAAATAAGTTACTCCTATTCATTTCCACTAATTCAATGAATACTTTTTAACAGGCATAATTAATATTTATATTTTTATTAAAATATATTGTGGTTTCATTTTAGTTTGATGTTGCATGTGGAGTGAGTTATCGAATGAATTTGGGTTATTTGAAGGAAGTTATCTATTGACATATTGGGGGGGTTTAAATTATCCCATATTTAAATAAATTGATTCCTTGAAATTTGAATAATAATATAACTGAAAGTTTTATAGGGAAGTCATTATTGACCATACATTGTTAGATAGTCAGGGGTTAATTTATGATTTGGACTGAAATTTAAATATATGAAAACTAATTATAAGAAATTTATAAAGAGAGATAAAATATTTATAATTACATATATAATAATAGTAAGTGAGATATATTTATATCCCTAGGTAATAGATTCCTAAAAACATTGAAATTTTTTTATTTAATAAACATACCACCAAGTTTTTTTATTTTTAACTCAACATCCAATAGTTGGTGAAAATATGCATAATATAGGACACTATAAAATCTATAGAGAAGACGTGATATCTACTACATTTATAGAAGTTTCCTTGGCTTTTCCTTGACTACATAGTTATTGGTAACTATTTCCCTTATTTAACCTTGGATTGGAACATTGAGTCACATAATTCCCAACTATCTTTCAATTAAAGCAATGGATTTTTTGGCCAAATAATTTTTTATTTGATTTTCAAAACGATCGGTTTGAGGGTGAGCGATAACCAGAACATTAGTGAAACCCATAGAAAGAATCAATAGTTGTGAGACAAATTCAAAATCTAGACACACCAAATGAGGAGATCACTTTTGGGATATGCTCACATCAGTCGTGATCGTCGTCCATCATTGTCGTTGTACCTTCCATCATCATTACCGAATAATCACCACATCATCATCCTTGCCGGTTCATCACGACATCAGAAAGATAGAGGTAACCAGTCATTGGAACCAACACCACCACTAAGAAACTAGAGGCCGAAAATTCATTGTTGAAACATCTGATAAGGGCTTAGCTGTCTGCCATTACATCCTAGTACCGTCAATGACATCAATGACAATCACTGCCTAACCAATGACCGGAGAAACTCCCACCGAAACAGAACCCGCCACAAAATCCATTGAATAAATCACTCACACCATCATCACTTCACAATCATCTCCATCATCAACATCGATGTTCAACACCACAACAGATACAAAAATAACCAAATCCAGAACACAAATCAAAATCTTCATCGAGTGAGAATAACAGACCAATATCTCAAAGAAAAAACAAAACAACCCTTCTTTGATGGATATTAGTTGTTCATTGAGGTAATCTATGTATTTTCCCTCATACCCATGGATCTATCCAGTTCTATCCATTACTAAAAACAATGATTAAACATGAGTAATGATTGTTATAAGAGAACTATCTTAAATAACCACAATAATTTTTAACCTCAACATTTATTTCTTTATAACACTATTATGCTATCACATATTTCTTAAAACTCAACTTGTATTAGACTCAATTCAACTTATATCACTTTAATTTTAACCTATATAATTCAATATTCATCATAGGTTACTTTGGGTTGGGTTTTATCACACTTATTAACATATTCTAAAAAATAGAGATCCCAAATTACTATGCACATTCATAAAAATCATTGAAATCTCTTCCCTCAAAATCCAAAATATCATTCATTTAGGAAAGATCATAACATTTAATATGTACCTTAACTTATGATATTATACATTTCAATTTATGTTATCCATGGTCACTTTCCAATTAGGTTATTTAACTTAAACATATGAAAATACCTCCTAATTGTTCATAAATAGAATGTGTATCAAAAAAATTGTATCCCTAGGGAGTTTCAAATCAGGTGTGTAGTTAGACCACTTTATTGTGCACTAAGTGAAGATTGATTTAATACTTAGACTTCCCTTTTCAGGGTTATTACCCCTAGTTACATCAGTGTCATAGTATTCATACACTTGTATTATCTAGGAATGGATGTAATTTATAGAATAATCAAACTATATATACTTTAAAAAAAATTAGGAAATTATCCTATAGTTTGAATTCTCAATCAGACTTATCCCTCAGGTTTTCAGTACAGTTCTATTATCCCATTCCTAAATAAAATGAACATGATTACCTTATCATTAAATCATATAGTATCTCAATGATTTATTAATATCTTTTAAATTTTGATCAACCCTAACTTATAAACCCTTAAATTATATCCAAAAAAAATATAATATAAAAATTTATCAAAATTATGCTCTAATACAAACTTTGGAACCCTAGACCCATATTCCTAAATCTGGTTACATAAACACATACTTTACATATTAGCTCTGATACCAACCATACATTGTTAAACATAATTTTCATAAAATTACATGACTTAAATAAAATATTTCATTACATACATTCACAATACCTTTTAGGTTTATAGCTTCAGAGAATTAGGAAAAATAATGAACTAATAAATCCCATATCATTCTCAACTAAAGGAAAAGAAATTATATTATATATAAAACTACTTAATCTATAATTATTCTTCAACATTTTCCATAAATTATTTCAAATGTTTTATTCTTATAAACCTGTTATATATATTAATTTTCTTCTTATTATTCAGAATATAAACATAAGAAAAGGTTTATCTCAAAGGCTCATTAAGGGAAACATAAAACTGAAGATTTTGAAATTGAATCACGATATACATAATATGGTGGGAATAAATTATATTAATGATATTATATTGTTTCTTTTGGTGTTGAAACTAGTAATTTGTGAGGGTTCTCACTTTCCCCTTGAAAGTGTTTGGAAACTAAAAATAATTACATTGGAGGAGGAAATATTATGAATAATATTATAATAAATTAAAACTGAGGTCATGTTATAATCATGATAATGAATGAAAATATAGATATCAATAATAAAAATTTCATAGTGAAGGAATGCGTAATTTTTGACATCAAAAATATGTTTTCAATGCCTTGTTCCAAGACACTATTCTAATATAGGTAGAGGAATTCACCATAACACAAGTTGTTTTGTCTTAGGAGAAATGTCGATGCATCGTGGGGATATATAATCATGGGACCCACCCATCACTTGTTTAAGTCTAATTAATTCACCATAAGAGTCACCAAAACATTTTACACCACTACCAAAGGAATATTTTGGTGAATAAAAACATGCTTATCTGAAATGAAAAACAATAAATGTCAATAAATAAAAAATTTATATTAGTATTCAATAATCGTCAAGATTTTCAATACTTCTTCCCATGTCAGTAAAAGGGCTAACATGATCATAAATCATATATAGAATAAATTTGGATGGTCAAAAAATAAATATTCAACTTTCAAATAATTATACATATTGAAATAATAATATATGGATCTCTAATACTTTACCCCTTGTCAATATAATAACATAATTTCTAGATGAACATCTTCCAATCTGAATTATGTAATTTGTTATGTTCACACTATATAGATCAATGAGAATATGGATTATCTAATACTAGAATAAAATTACCATAAGACACCCATATATAGAAGTTGGATGGTTTCAAAAGTACATAATCCCAGTGAAAGAAAGGAAACATTGAAGGTTGTTGACATAAATTAAAAACACCCATGAAAAATAATACTTCAAATGGTATCACAAAGAAAAGGACAAAGAACAGAATTGGTTGATATCATGAATTAAATTCCCCAAATTATAATATATAAACATATATATATCAGAATATATATCATGAAACATAAAACCCATTAGTGTAAATCATTCTAAAACTAAAGACGAAAATGAAATTGAAAACTTAAAAGAGATTTTAGAAAACATTTTTAATATTAACTTAAAATAAAAATTTACATATCACTTTTAAAGGAAACTTTAGAAAACGAGGAACAAAATATTTTTAAAACATTTAATTTTAGAAAAAATATCTAATATTGGATCTCTAAATAGAAATGTAGTTTTTTGGGAAATAAGGACATGAAGACAAAACATATGAAAGTGAAAGGAATCCCCCATTATTATTTTTAAAATACCCTTTTGAAAACTCACATTGAAAAAATACTAACAAAATATCTATTTGTACTAAAACATCATTGTCCCATGGAGGATTATAAAATATTATATAAAAAAATCTTAACATTGGAGAACGTGGTGATATAAAATAAACATTCAATAAGAAACATTATAAATCAAATAAATGAGATTTGAGTTATCAATATCCATTATAAACAATGTACGACTTGAAGCATGAAACATTAAAAAAACATTATGTGATAAAAATGTAAATATTGATAGAATACCACATACTATGAAGACTTCACCCAACTTATATGAAATAATCTCAATCTAATGATAATAATTAAATGGGAAAATTTTGATTTATCAAAAAACCCTTACACCTTGGGTAACACATGAGTCAGTGGACATTTAAAGAATGAAATTGATTTTTATTAGTTTTCCCATTGATAAAAAGTAAATAAATTATATAATATTCATGTGATATTCTAAAACATCAACATCATACAAATGAAACATGATGCATAACATCTAACTTGTCTCAAAGAATTGCAATTGAGACTAAGAAAACACTTGCAGATTGAGTAAAATTTTAATCAAAACCCCTTAAAAGTGAGGGTTGTAATTGATATTAACATACCATTATTAAAATATAATTCATGAAAAGATATCTCAAATAGTAATTATATACACTATATAAATTAAATTAGGTACAAAATATAAAACATTTTGCAAAGAGAGGAATTTAAGAAGAAAAACCTTACGTCGATTTTGATGCATTATACACTGGTACCAAACATCATGAATAATTAAATTAATTTAAATAAATACATACCCAAGAACCCTATTAAAACCTATAAACATTTATACTCCTCGTTTATAATCATCCTAAACTTATATATATTAGTTATTTTTTACCTATTTTCAACACCAATGTAAGTAATATTTATCCCTTTGGACTAGTTTCAAAAATAAGTTGTTAGTATCTTCTATTTTTCCAATGTAAATAACTATTATATTATCTAAGTTACTATAATATATGATCTAGGATATTTTATAAATCTATAATTACATTTCATATTGTTTTTTATTATGACACATGAGAATAAAATCGGTGATGGGCATGTTTCGGTGTATCATAATGAATGAAGGGTGATTTATTATTTAATGAGTTAAATGTTGGTATAACCTTAATAGAATAAAAAAACATATTTACATATTTATAACACATTATACTATAAAATAAGTTCTCATAGTAATCTATGATATAAATTCATATTATTGATCAAGCTGGTGGTTAAATAATCCCAAACATTAACCTACCATGATTGATAGATAATTATAAGGTGCTTCAGTTGTTATATCATTACACCAAAATCATAATGATATTATTTTTGTGATTATTATCATGATATATCTAATTTTAAAGAAGTATAAATAGTATATAATTTATAAAAATTCATTTCTTATAAAGAATATATCATTTTCGTCTTTGTATGCTTGTTTTAAATGATTGAATTACTAACAATAATTTTTTGAACATATCATTTATAAAAAATAAAATTTCATAAACCATAACCTTAATGAAATCATAAAAATCATATTTATCTTTTAATCACATCCACATTATCATCCATTTAAGTTTTTGGTGAAAAGAAAAATGAAAATTGATCGTTCCATAGAGGCATTAGTCCGTACAAACGCATGGATGATAATTTAATTCTCATATAACATGATGAAGCAGTAATATGGTTTCATATTTAAAAAATAATAAACATGATATAAATATCATAATTAATTTTAATGTTTTTAGGCAAAATGAAACACAATACTTTGTAGAGGTGGTAGTCTGCATAACACATGGATGGCGATTTTGTTTTACTTAACAAAAAATAGATAAGGTGGTCAATTATCGTAAATAGAGAATAATAACATTACATATATAAATATAATTATTTCATTAAATAGGGACATGAAAATTAAAATATAAAATATAAAATATAAAATAAATAACTTAAGTAAAAAATGATTACTCGTGTTGAGCACTTTGAAATTTCCTTATAATATCTCTTGGAAATGGATGGCATTGGCTAATCTCATGTGACTAGAAAATCAATAGAATCAAATATTATTCTGGAGGAAGTAAATAGTCTGGATTTTAGGAGAGAATTTAACTTTTATGAGTTCCATGGGGAGAGTTTGGGAGAGGCCCCTTTTATATGTGGTGAGAATGGAAATTTTGTAAATATTTAAACTTAATATAAATGGAGCACGTGTTAAACATGTAAAATAGATAAAAAAATATGAAATAGTATAGTGTGGAAAATATAAGGTCAGTAAACACCTCATAAAATCAATTATATAATTTGTTTTCATGTCTCCGACCCTTTTGCCCTTGAATTATTACTTTTACCATTTTAGCCTTGATCGTGGTTACATGTTTTTACCTAAGGTAACATAAACCTTATTCTGAAAACTAAGCGAGCACATATTATATATTTTGAAACATATGATTAAAAATTTTTAATCCACTTTATTTGATTAAATTTATAAAAGTGATAAATATAATTTAAAACAAAAATCAATAATGTATTAAAATAATTTTTGATAAATTATTACTTATGTTCTTAAATATAAAATAAGGGTTTGTAAACTAAAACCAACTATCTTAAAATTATAAATTTATTTAATAAATACATATTTATCCTTAAAAAAATTCATAATTTTCAAATTTATACTTATATACTAATAAGGTCATAAAATTTCATGTTATTTGTAAAAATGGTATTTTGTACTATTCACCTAAAAATAATTCTTTTAAGAAAAATATAAAAAACTATTCTTAAGATTATATTATAATTAGTAATCCAAAAATTATGTTTATTTTTTAAAAATAAATTTAAAAATTTTTATAATTAAATATTTAAATAAAATTCAAAAATATAGTGGAAAAATATTCATATTAGAAAATAGCTTTTAAAATGTTAATTTTTATTTATTTCCATTTCTTATCCATTTCTAATTAATTTATTGGTAACATATTATTCATATTGTATAATATATTTTATTATTAACTAATCATTATATAAATTTTTTTCCTTGAAATAAAACACCAATTTTAAAAAACATATTTATTTGAAGTATTAACAGATTTTCCTAGTTATTTTACCTATACTAATTATATTTCAATCATATCAAAATTAGTAATTATTTTATTTCTATAAATATTTCAAAAATTGGTTAATCATATTCATTCCTACTAATTCAAGGTCTAGGTTTTAATAGTCGTACGTAATATGAATATTTTCATTGAAATATATTTCCATTCGAGTTTAGTTTGGGGTTTCATGTATAATAAGTTATCAAAAAAAATTCTTGTTTAAAGGAAGTAATTTAGTAAAATCCTGTGGTGTTATAGATATTCCCTCACTTTATATTACATGACTCAATAATTATACTTTCTGAATTCATAATTCACACATGTTAAACTTTAAATACAGCTTCTCCTTTTCTCTAGACTATAACACAATTATAAAATGATCGTCATTCTCTTCCTTTACCATTTTAATATATAGTTATATCATTTATAAATAAAATCATACTTTGATCAAGTAATTCTATAAAGTCTTTATTCATTATATCCATTTAGATGGTGGTAGAATTTGTAAGTTCAAATGTTACCACTATAAATTCATAGTGTCCATACCTTATATGGACCTATATCATGGAAATATCCTCCCTTTTAACCCTTAATTAGTGATATCCAGATCAATGGTAAATATTTGAGAAATATTGAGATCCTTTTATTTGATAAAATAGATCATTGATACGAGGTATAGGAAACCTGTTCTTGATCATGATTTTATAAAACTCACAAAAATTAATCCAAAGACACATTGATCAATCCTTATTCTTGACAAATAAAACTGGTAAAAACCATGGCAATGAATCAGAGAATATAGAACCCCTTTCAAGATTCTCTTAGATTAACTTATTTAATTCCTTTAATTTAATGGGAGCTATTATATACAAACTCTTTGATATATGAATGGATCCATGTGTGAGTTTTATTGAAAACCCAAACTCAAGGTCAATTGGAAGACCAAGAATTTCATCAAGAAATACATTAGTATACTCGTGTTCAATAGGCATGTTATCAATGTTGACTTCCTGCAAGATAATTTGAGTAAATAATTCCTCATTGTTGGGTATCATAACCCATATTATTGAATCTTATTCCACATGGTGTTCATGGTCATCCTTATATTTATATTTTATAAAAGTATGATTTGGGATATGCAATGATATTTATTTATCCTTATAAATTATATGTGATTTATGAATAGAGAGATAATTCATACCCAATATTATGTAAAACTATAACAGGGGGAAACTATATTCACAAGAAGTATCTTCCCGTAAGATTCTATTGGATAAGAGTAATATAGGTTAGACATAATCATTGTGCCACTATGTGTTTTCATAGATAGTTCAACATTGAACACTTGTGATGCTGGATCAATAATCATAGAAAACATACATGATACAAAGGAATGAGATGAAATAGAATCACATAATGAATTCACAACAATAGAGTGGATAATGATTGCATCTAGTATCACATAATTATCATGATCCACCTCAATAGTAGTGATAACATAAACTCTTCCTTTCTCCCTTGTATGTTAAGGTTATTGTGTCCTATTATATTTATTATCTCTTGGGTTAGGGAATTGATTTGAAAAATACCCACAATCAGTGCATTTAAATAATTGAAATTTTAGAAGAACATTGGTTCAAACCTTCTTTTCATATATTTCATTGACTGGCCTCTTCATCACCTTATGAAAATCATTAGATTTATAGACAATATTACCAAACTTATAACACTTCCTTTTTCCTTGGATGAAATTAACCTGGTGGTTCCTCCCACAATTTTTACATATAGGTAGTTAAACATTATTTCTACTAGTTGTATTATCACTTGATATTTCATGATAATATAATTTCCTTATTTTATCTCTATTATAATGAGAGTATCTAGTTTCCATCTCCCCTTTTTTCACATTGAAAAGTATCTTTGTGGATTCCAAACCATGTTAAGGATAATTCCTTTTGAAGACTAGGATTTAATCCACTAAATAAGTAATCAATTTTACTCTTAGGATTGTATAAATCTATATAGGCATACCTTGTGAGCTTAATCATGTTTTCTTCATCTATGATAATGGATTCATCTTCCTTTTGTTTAAACTACAAGAATTATCTCCCCATAATCATTTGAACAGTTTGAACAAAATACACAGTGAATCAAATTTTCTTGAATTCATCCCATTCCCTAGATTAAAAATTCTTATTTTTTGTTTTATTATTAATTAGAGACCACCATTGGTCGACCTCACCTTAAAAATGTTAAATGGGAAGCACAACCTTATCTTGTTATGAGCACTAGAAAAAATAAGATGTCTTTTCCATTGAATTTTTTCATTTATTAGTAATAAACTCATTACAAGAGTCATTAAAGGAGGGTATATGTTGTCGCATGAAATATTCGATTGAAATATAATCCTTATTTATTCATTTCAGATCTCAATAAGGTTTTCTCTATTATTCATAACTTTAGAGAGTTAAGTTATAATCACTACAATATCGTGTACTCTAACTCTCATCCCATTTGGTTGATCATTGGTACAATCATCATATTTCCCATAGCAACCATTTTTATCCCAATTTTTAATTTATATAAACATCTCCTAAATAAATAAATGGTAATGATAAGAAAACTTAATCTAAAAAATAAGAAGATTAATCATAAAAGAAATATTTTATAAATGAAATAAATTTATAGAATCCAGTATAGGTTATTCATTATCGGTAATCTATTTGGTCCTTTAACCATACTATAAATATATTATTTAATACTTTATAATATTTATTAAAGAGTAGTTTAATTTCTAAATCATATCCCCTAGGAGTGTCAAACCAGGTGTGAAATTAGTTATCTTTTTCATTCACCATGTGATGATCATATTAATACCCAATCTTCCCTTTTTAGAGTTATTACCCCAAGGTATATATTTCATATATCCTATATCCACTTATAGTATCTACAGAGAGATGTAATTTCTATGATAATAATACCATGTCTACTTTACCAAAACATTAAGATTTTATCTTATACTTAAACTTGTCCCTTAGACATTAACCTTGGGTTTTCATGAATTATATCTCATCATAATCCCCAAAATTACTAATCTAAACCTAAAAAATTAACTAAAACTTTCTTTGATAACAACTATTACAAAACAAGATAAACAAGCCTTTATGTTATATCATTTTCATGGGATAAACATTACATCGCACAAAATAATTTCAAGATACCATGAATGGATGTTTTATCTTCATTGAGGAAGATATTCATAAGAAACTAATTCTAGAACTCTTCTTAACATTCCTCCATTCTTTAGCCATACTGGAATCCCTCCTATACTTCTCATAAGTTATATCAATATTCAAAACATCTAGAATAGAAACAAAATAAAGGGGTGGGATCAAATGCTGGGTAATGTAAAACTTATCATCAAGTCACCAAGGATTATATCATAAGAATAATAGAAAACTTGATAAGGGGAGAAATTTATTTTTAAAATAACATGTAACACATGAGTGTTTCCATGATTCAAGATAAATAATATATGATCAAAAAAATATACCATGTAAAATGAGAGTGGAACCATCAGATAATAAATATGATCCATGTAACATAACCATAGGAATATGGCATGGAAATGTTTAATTCTCTTGAGAGATACTATAAAAAATGATTATTTGGAACAAAAATTAGCATAATGGGTCATAATATGTTAATAATGCCCAATAATTCCAACCCTTTAGTTCATAAGCATATCTAATAAGGATATCCCTTTAGTTTATGAGCATATCCAATAAGGATCACCCATTAGTGTGTGATTATATCCAAGAAGGTATAACCTTTAGTTTTTGAGAATGTATAATAAGAATCATTAAACATTCTATCATGAGATATAAATCTTTATATAATACATTGGATGGTGAAATAGTTCTCCACAAAACATTTATCTATACTTATATGTTCTACTTAAAAATCATCCACTTATCACATCATAAAGAATCCAAGGAAATAAAAATGGGTTTCATAAAATTTTTAAACAAATATCATTCAATTTTCATAAATAACCCATGGAAATGAAAATGGGTTTCATAAAACTAAAAAATGAAAATCATTCACCTTTCATGAAATAAAGAACCCAAGGAAATAAAAATGGGTTTTACAACATTTCTAAACGCTATCACAAAAATTGACCATACGAACAAAAAATATTGATACCCAAATTTCTTTGACACTAAAAGAGTATTTCTTAAAAAGTAGTGTTTGATTCCTGAAAAATAATTTACAAGGAAATAAGACCATTTAAGATAAAGAGTAAAATGTTATTGAAACCATAAAAGTGTTTCTAGAAATCATTATTTTCATTGTTATAAAAGATGAAGTTTTAGATATCATTAGAAATTCATTTTATGAAATGGTGAAGTAAAACCATTGGAAAACACATTATTTAAAAATATTCTTATATAAAATTTATTTGAAAATATATAAAGGATATCAAAAATAATATCAGGTGGATGATAAAACATTATATTATAAAATTATCAAAATTATTTTTAGTATTTTGAATACTTTATTAAAAACCACCATCATAAAAAATAAAACAAAAAAAAATTAGAATATGAGAATTAAAATATTAGGGTCTATAAAGATAAAACATAGTTTTATTTCCATATAAAAAGGATAACATTGGTGGGAAATGAAAACATGGTCAAGGAGGGGAAACCATCATCAAAGTGGATGGGAAGTATTATCAACAATTATATAGTTTTGATAATTAAATCTATCAAGGTAAATATTTAAATTATAAATCTCACATTCCCTAAACATAGATGTTATTATTTTATCATAATATAAGATATTAAATCAATATTTTAAAATTATATTCATAAAGAATAATTATGACTCAAGAAAAGAAGTTGATTCATGAAACCCCCTTATATTGTATTCTATCATACTTCAACATGTTAAAACCTCATATATAAAAAAACATAACTTTATTAATCAAACATTTAAGAACACTAATAATATATATAACATTTTTTAAGGCTCATTTATAATTATTCAACATATATGTATTAAGTATTTAAAATATCTTTTTAATAACAGATGTGAGTTATCTTGATCATTTTGACCTAATTTCGCAATAGCATTGTCAGCATTCCTTATTATCCAATAAATAATAATTATTAGATAATATAAGGTAATTTAATTTATTTTTTATGGTTTTTTAAAAATATTTCATTTCATTATTTAATATTTTTAGTTTCAGTTCTTATAGACCAAATTGGATATGGACATGCTTGGGAAATTTTTAACAAATGAATGTTGGTATCTTAACTAATGAGTTTAATATAAATCTTACCATTATGAAACCAAAATAAAATAATTATTTACCTATTTATATTATATATAACTATTAATTATTTTCTCATAGTCACCAATTCTATTATTTTATAGTTGTGTTCAATTAAGTGGTTAGAAAAACCCAAACATAAACATATCATAATTAATGGATGATTATGATTATGAATGTTTTTTATTTTTCAATAATATCATTATTAAAGAAGAATTATTTTATTATATAGAAAATTATAATTTGTTGAATCATACCTTAAGAGTTTTTAATAAATAAACTAAATGAAAAATGAGATACTTTACTTTATGGGGGCGGTAGTCTACACAACACACAAATGATGGGTCTGTTTTTATTAATAGAAATAGGGAAATGTGGTTAATAGATATTACATTATAAAAATAATATTAAGTATAAAATAATTATAATTTAATTATATATGAATTAAAAAAATAAATTTATTAGGTATTAAATAAAGTAATAATGATTAGGAAAAAAGAAATACTCACATTCAGATATTAGGCTCCCCCTGGGAAGACAACTTGGAAAAATAATTCATGAGATAATATATTTTGAAAAGTGGTTCATGTAAATATAATATGGTTATAAAAGAATGGGAATGCGTATATGTTCTTCTGGAAAATAAATTCTTTGAGTTGTATTAAAGGATTAGTGAGAGGCCCTTAAAAAAAGTGGTGAGAATGTATTTTTTGTAAAATTTTTAACTTAACATAAGAGAGTGCATGTTTCACATGTTAAAAATCTATAAAAATGGTAAATAAATTATTTGAAGGTGATATAGGGTTAATAATATCTCAAAAACTCTATTATATTCATGTTTTAAAAATATTTTTGGCCCTTTACCCTTTTATTTTTATTACCTTTACTATTTTAGATTTTATCGCGGTAACTAGTTTTTAACTAAGTAAATTAATTTTAATATATGATAATTTAATGGAAATAATTATAAAATTTAGACCTAATTATTCCAAATATTAAATAACTCTTATCATATATGTTTTTTTTGTTTAGGAAAAATTAATTTCGACATTAGCGCATGTAACGCGTAAAACCCCATTTTTAGAAAAAATGTCTTTTTAAAATAAAACATTTATGTGTAGGATAAAATTATCCATATATTTAATCATTATGATATGATTTTTTTATAAAAAAAATTAATGTTTCCTTCAAAATAAATCAAAAATAATTAACTAAATAATATTTAATAAAATGTAAATACCAAAAATAGTTTCTTTTATTGGAAAAAATTAGTTATGTTTATAAAATATAAAATATAGGTTTTATAAATTCATAATATTATTTTAAAAATATATTTTTTTAATACTTCAGTGCATATCTGATAAATTAAAATATCTTATATACTTCTATGACTTTATTATGTTGGCCTAATAAAATTTATAGTTTTGGTAAAAAAGTTTATTTTTCACTATCTTCTAAAAACTTTCTATTTTATAAAAATTTCAAAAAACAATAAAAAGATAATTATTAAATCAAAAATTAAAAAATGATAATATTTTTATATAATTAAAATTATAATATTTATAGTTGAAGTTTTGTATTATTATTGGACCAATAAGATGGGGATTTGAATTAGTGGTGGTCTTTTTATAAATTTCAACATTAATGAAATTTAACCCCCACAACTTGTTAAATATATTTTACTTATAAAATTTATAAAAAAACTCACAATAATTCAATTATAAGAGATAAAACAAGGCATAAAGTATTTATAAATATCATCCTTAGTGTGAGAATCAACATCCTTTCCATGGCCACTCCTGTGGATCCATGGAAATCACTATTTGAAATAAGTGAATACAAATTTGATCCAACTTCCATTAATCTCATTTTATATCTAAATAGGAATGATTTTTATAAATCCTATATGTTTAAAAAGTTTTTCTTACAAAGATACACAAACATAAAATGTGTAAATTTTTAAAAATTTCACCACAAAAAATCGTTTTGAAAGTCTGTAAAATTTTATCCATACATATATTTCATCTATTTCAACATCTTATATGTATGTTTAATGTCCATCTTTTGTGCCTCACTAAAAACAACACCTTATGTATAACCTTCCTTATGTATAATTAGCAAAACCTATGTACCTTAAAAAAACTTCTCAGAATCTCTGTCCAAAATTCCCAATCTTGTACCTCTAAACTAATTCTCGATCTGATGATTTTGATTAAAACCTCTACATAATAATTTTTTTCAATAATAAAGTAGCATTCCATTAGAAACTCAAACTAATGAAAATACTTCTACATTTTATATTTTTAGTACATATGAATAGTCTCAATTATGACTATACTTTGCACCCCCATTGTATTGGTGCTCCTACAGTGGAAAATTTGGTAAAAAAATTACTTTCCCCCTTATTGAAATTCCAAAACTAATAATTCCGTATTGAATTAAATTATCTTGGAAACTTCTCAACACTTATAGAATCTTTGAGATCATTCATTAATTATCCAACATGTCTGTTATGCCTCGAATTTACTTAACTTCAAACATTAAGAAACCCTTCAAACCTTTTTTAATTTATCTAGAGAGAAAAAAATTAAAACAATAGTATAGTATCATCAAACTTATTTCATTTAAAAAGCTATATAAATCAACTCCAAAATTTTAATCTAGAAATTTTTTGTCCAAAACCCATTTAAGAATATTTCATCTGATCCCAAAACTCAACAACCCAACTTTACTTCATCCAGCTAAAATTTTTTCTGATGACTTTATAAGTAAACATTTATCCTAATCTTCTTTTTATAATTTATTTTACTTGTATTTTATTTATCTTTTTATCCTTTTTTTAATATACCTAACAAATTATTTTGGATGGATTGACATTTCTCTATTCAGTCAATTTGACACATCTCAAACTAAACACTGCCTAGTTCATTCTTCCTAGAAAATTTCATCTGGTGACATCAATAATGTTCATCCACTGTTCATTTTTTTCCAATATATTTTTCTCATATTTTCTTACATCAACAACACATTTCATAACTTCATAACTTTTAACGTTTTCATGTGAAAAAACTATAATCTTAAAAAACTCATACACACTATCTGGTTAGAATCATATTTTCCTCTATCCATTTATATTGACCTACTGAAGACGGTTGACTACATTGATAAACTTATAAGGACTTTAGTCGCATAAATGTTTCTTCATCTAGTACACTTATTAGAGTTCAAATTTTTATTTATCCCTTGTGTTTACACTTGAAATTTCTTTTTCATTTTTATGATAAAAAACAATCTCATCAATAATTACTTCATCCAATCAAGAATGTATGATGATATAAATCTGGTTTTTTAGATAAATTCATACAAACTTCACCTTATGTAAACCCATAAATTCTATTTTAATGTAATTTTTGTCTATTAAACCCTATATATACTTCACTTTCTACAAACTCAGTACTTTTCAATGTGACCAACTTCTAACAAAATCTTTGTTTGATAACCTAATTTTTTTACATTTAGTAAATTTCATCCAAAATTAATATATACTTATCTTCCCTTCTACAAACATAAAATTGTATCATGATGTTGGAAAAATTGAAAAAATATTATACCATCATATGACTTGGTAATAAGGTTTCTAAATAAAGTTAATGAAACTTACTAAAATTACTTAAGAAACTTCATAGCAAACTTTTCTCAAGAAAACTCCTAAATTAATTTTTCTCACATTTTTATCAAAAATAATTCATAAAAATCATATTCAAAATAAATATAAAATCTTTATGAAAACCAACACAACGGATCTTCATATCCACCTTTTAATTTTTTTTTAATTTTTTTTAAATGTTTTTGTAACTTTCAATTTTTCATCACTCAAAATTTTCCACAACTAATATTTTCACAAAAATCAAACCATAACCATTCTCATTAAGAAGGACTTCACACAACACTACTCAAAAAATTAATGTTTTTGAAATAACTTTTTCCCTCAGTGATAAGGAAATTTTTTGGGCCATGTTAAGATAAACTCCTCATCAATTTTTCTACCAATTTTTATTCTCACTTATTATATGATAACCATAGCTTGAGAGTCATTTTTGAACGAAATTCACTAACTCCCCCACTTTAAATAAAAAGTCTTACTCTCCCACCATTTTAGGAAAAAAATTGACATTATATACACTTTTGTCAATATATAATAAAGAATAGTGGGGGAATTACTTTATAAGTTTAGGAAGTCTTCGGTGGAGGTTGAACATGACCTTATAGCCTATATTAAATAAATCTCTCCTTTTTTATATATTTGGTGAAAAAATTATCAAGTTTATACTTTGATGAAATCTATTATATCATAACATCTCCACCATAAACTTTTTCTTTTTTGAAGTGGTACTTTATAAAATGTTTTTAATCTAAAAGATTTTATAGTGTTTTTTTAAAAAGTAAAGGGAAATTTTATTATCACAAGGAATATTCAATAGTGTAGAAACATTCACCCTTAAATATTCTAACTAAAATTTTAACTTTTTCATTTCAGTACAAGCTTGGTTGACTGCAACATATTCTTCTTCTTCTGTATTCAAGGTTACAAAACTCTATTTTTTTACAATTCCAACTCATAGAACATTCTCCCAATAATTATATTCCTCTAGATATTGATTTAATATCATGAAAAAATCCATCCAAATAAGGATCATAATATCCATGAAATTTTATATCATTACTTCTTTTTTTCAACATCACATAAGTGGATGTTTCTTTGATATATCTAAAAATTATTATTTTTCTTACAATATATGTGATTATTTTGGATCACATTGATATTAGGAACACAGAGTAGCAGTATAAATAATTTCATTCCTTGAATATTTAAGTTAGATAAAACTTTATATTATCTTTTGAAAATATTTCTGATTAATAATTTTCCTAGATTCATCTTTACTCATCTTGGTGCCAACAAAAATATGAATATAAACACTTTTAGAATATTTGATTCAAAAAATTTCTTACAGTTGTCTCTCATACTTATTTTGAAATATAAAAATACATCTTTCAATCTATTAAAGTTGTAATCCCAAAAAATATAATTCTATAAGCATTTAATTTTTAATAAAAAACATCATTTCTTTAGCTAACTCTTTAGAATCATTTTTTATTCCATGAAAAAATTATTTCATCAATATAAACAATAATAATAAGGTTACCTAAGTTCATATATTACACATAAAATATTATTTCAACTATACCATTTGAAAAATTCATATTTTTCAAGAAACTATAATGTTTTTAGTACCAAGTTAATGCATCTTGTTTCAACCCTTATTAGGATTTCTTCAATTTATATACTTTGGATCCATTTTTTCAACTTAGAAACCACAAGTTTTCTCAATATAAACCTCTTCATATAAATATACATTTAGTAAAGCTAACTTGAAATCCATATAATTTAATTTATAGAAATGATGTTTAGAAACTTCTATGAACATTCTAATTATAATAACCCTGCATTTTATTAAACACTTAGACATGATTTATTATATAAAATATTCACTTGATACAACATAGAATACTGATAGGTCTAGTATCTTTGGGGATTAGAAATAAACTTGGAATAACAATAGTAATAACATGCATATTAGACAATAAGAATATTAATGGATCACAAGATAAACATGAATATAAAGGCATGATAAAGCATGATAATCATAATATAGAGATGCGGCAACAATACTTAACATGGTATTGGCATGAGACAAGGCTCATTACAAATGGAGTATGAGTAAACCCTCATTACACATGAATTATGAGTAAAATATCATTGCACTTGAATTAGCATGAGTCAACAGCCATTTCACATGACGTATCATGATACTATACTTTACCCAATGCATTGGAGTTCTATCAGGGTGAAAACTTCTTAAAAAAATTATTTCATGCATAAGTGTGCCACATGGATCATACAACATGGAATCAATCATCATCATTTATTCCACGATAAAGGGATGTGGAATACATACATGAAGCATTATAATAAATAAGTAAATGTGCATAAAGTTGAATACCCTTGATAGAGAAATGGGCATGGTATTCACTACACAATGACATTGGATTGGAAAATTGGTGTAATTTCGGAAGTGTAATGGCGTGACAAAAGAATTCATAAAAATGGTAGATGAGAGATAAAGGGGTGTCAATCATATGTACATGGAATGGACAGTAAGGGGCTCATATATATACATGTCCCAACATATGTAATGGAATCTAGATTCATAATAAAAAAGAGTTTCATGAATGTAAATGAGGAGACAGAAATTACTTATGGAATTTAGATATAGTAAAGGGTGTACAAGGAAGGCATTAATTAGAGAGAATGGAACTCCCCTCATTCAAATATAAATAGGGCGGTATAGGGGAGGTGTGAAACTATACCCCAACATTTATAAGTGAAGAGGCTTGAGAGTGGCTTATTGGGAGCTTGGGAATCCTTGGGAGGATTCTAGAGAAAGGAGGGAATATATTGGATGAACTCCAAGGTCTTTGAGTGAAGAGGAAGTGAGAGCTTGGGTGGGTTTATATAGGAAAGGAGAGGGAATTCTTTATTATTTAGGTTTGGGTCACCACATATTAAACTAATCCAAACCACAAACCATCCTATGTTTTTTCCCATGTTTTTTTCCAAAGAGGAGTGGTAAAAAATAGTTTATAAGGCCAATGTTCGAACTTATCAAAATAATAGGGTTTCTTACATAGAGGTGAGTCACACTCTCAAGGAAATCAATTTAAAAAGCTAAAATGATTTATAAGTCTTGGAGGGTCCACTAAGGCTTTGTAAAATATATAAAACAAACGTAAAATAACATTATTTTAATTTTAAAACATATATTGGCCCAAAATAAGGTTTATAGCATTTTATTACATCACTATTGGGTCATTATGATGTCATAAAACACATTATATATTTAAATGGTATTTAATTTTTATCCAAAAATTTGACTGTCTCGGAAAATTATGAAAAATTCACCATTGGATAATTTTGACATCCTGATTCCAAATTAACATTAATTTTAACCAAATATTTTTCTAAATATTTGAATTTTCACTTTTAAAATAAAAACTGACATTTATCGAAAATTCATGGGTTTTGAGAAAAACAGCTTTCAAAACTTAATAAAAATTACAATTGTATACCTAAAAATTATACGATCAGTTATATTTAATAAAAAGTAATTTAATAATAATAATATTTTATTAAAATTTTATTTAATTTGAAAATCCATTAATTTATCAAAATATATTTCTTAGTTGAATATTTACTAAAAATATCATTTGTACTTTAAAAACTATTTACAATGTAACAAAAATAATAAAATGAATGTATATTATTTATTATATAAAAAAATAATTCACATAATCATAGTATTATGGTCTTGTTACATAACCCCTTATAAAACCCACATAAGACCAAAGGGTAAGGTGTGCGATGGTGAGAGACTCCTGGGGTGTCTCGAATAACATCACTCAGGTGGTAATCATTATCAAATTCTACTTCTCTCGTAGGCAGTTCCATTCAGGCTTAACACATTGAAGATTAGATTGGGATTGGTCAAGAGCCAAGACCAATTATTCCACCTCATTTCTAATCTCTGACAAATGGGCTTCGTACAGGGCAACTCTACTGGATGAGGTCATCGCTTCCTTTGTCTGAGTAATTTGGATTTTTTAAAGCCCTATATTTATACTAATCATGTGATCATTGTTAAACAACTATATTAGAAATGGTAACAATTCATAATGGTATTTTAAAATACTAAAACATAAAACTAAGAAAGTGAATACATTATATAACCATCTAAAATAATAAGACATTTAATCATATCAAAAGAATTTTCATTAATAAAAGTTTGGGTCATTACACTAAAAGTTTCCAATATCATAATGGGGGTAAATGTTTCTTCAAAATCCACAGGTTTTACCTATGAATAACCTCTACAAACAAGTTATATATTATTTATTGAAACCAATATTTTTTCATTTCTTTGTTTATATATTCCCACTTTTCCCCAATAAAATTATTGCCTGGATAAGGAACAAGTTCCTAGGTTTCATTATTTTTAGTTTAATCCAATTATTCATTTATTACATCAACTCATTTATTATGTTAAAATTACTCTAAAAAATAATATTTTATCCTGTGAAATAAGTGAAGTTTTATTTTTTAATCTAAAATTTATTCTACTCTGAAGCAAAGATTTATGATTTCCAATAATGTTTTCATGTTTGACAAGTTTCTATAGGGTATGAAATATAAGATATTTTATTATTGTCTCACATTCCTCAACACATAATTCTTATGAATCTTAAGTGACTTATTTTGGTTCAATTTTATCTTCATATTTTTATTACCATGGGAATTATTCAATTTATCTTCCTCAAAACGTTCAAAAATATTTGTTAATAAAGTCTTATTTTTAGTTACTTTCACATGATAAGAATCCACCAAATTTTGTAATAATTTATCCCAACATTTAAAACTTCTTTTACTTGGTTAATTTCCCATGATAATTCCATCCTCGTCTTTATTATCAAATTTTCCAAGATTCATATTTTTAATATTTATCAAGAAGGGACTTCCAAAAATCATGAAATGTTTCACTAAAGGTTTTTTATTATATTAAATTTCATGGGATTTCATATTAAATTTTTTCCTTAACAAAAAAAAATTCAATTCATGTAAAACAGTAATAAGAGATTCTCTCCATAAAGACATAAAAAATTTATATTCATCCAGCATAATTATTCCTATTTCTACTAAAAAAAGTTTCCCTCTCTACAACTCCATTTTGTTGAGGGATGTATGGATCACTATATTGATGATTAATTCTATTCTTTTTAGGTAAGGTTCAATTAAAATACATTTTTAATGCTTTCCATTTTAAATTATTAGTTTAAATATATAAAAATTGAAATCTATTTCAACTTATCTTCTGAAAAATATGATCATTTCCACAGCGTGTGATTTATTCTTCAAAAACATAATTTTGTTAAGCCAAGTGAAATCATTAATAAAATTAATAAATTAAAAATCACATTTCACTAATTTATACATCATTATCTCACTAATATTTGATTCAATAAGCTCACTATGACTCGTCGATTGAATTTTAACATTATTGTGTATTTTACTAACCATATTCCCTTTCTATCATGTTGTACAAACATCATCTTTTTTCTTTCTCAATGTCAGAAAGTTTATTAAAATATCTAATTTGGAATTTTTATTAATAATTTTCATCCTAATATTCCTAATCTTATGATTACATTTATTTTCATCTCCATCACTTAAATAACATGAGTTACAATTTTCTTCAATTTAAAATAGATTTGTGTTGGTTCTTCATCCCTCAATAACAACTTTACCATTTTCCACACTTCTAATGATACGTGAATCTTTCTTGAATATCACTTCATTTACATCATCAAAAAGTTGGTTCATACTAAGTATGTTTTTCTAATCCATTTTCATATATAACATCCTTAGATTTTAGTTTCTCAACATCACTCTCAGTTGTTCATATACCTTTTATTTATAAGGAACTATCAGTTTCAAAAATAAATTATCCACCAGAATTATTTTCAACATCCTATAAGATCATTAAATAACTTATCTTGTAACACCTTTTCCCAAGAATCCTCTAGCCGGTGCATTATTTTAATACATCTTTATGTATAATTAATCAAATCCTGAAGAAACGATCAGTTTAGTAGTCTTGGAAAATAGATTACATACATGAACCTTACATTAAAATTCCAAAAATAAAATATAACATAGATAACCCTTTTAGTTTTCCATTATTCTCTATGATTAACCCAACATATCAGTCATAATACACCACTTGGAATCCTAGGAAAATAAAACATAAGAAATGGGTGAGATCATAGGCTCAGTATGGGTAGGCGTACAATAGAATATATTATGAATATATAATCATAAACCTTAAGTAAATATGTATAACTAAAACAAAAGACCATTAAACATAATATTCATCATAATATGGGAAGAATAAATAATACAATATAAAATAAACATAAACTGGGATATTCTACTAGTCAAATAATCACATGGAATATCTATAACTAATATCATAATGAGGGAATGCATAATGTCATATGTCTACAATATAAAGATATATCCTTAAGATAATTACTGTAAAGATCTTTCTTTGTGATAGGTTAATTCTATGGGTAGAAACCCATCTTATTTGTGTCAAGATTTATCCTCCTAACAATGTCAAAATTCTTGGAAAACAAATTTGAATGGTTTGACACCAACTAATTTCATATAATGAGACCTATAGATGCATCGAATGGCTATAGGGGGTCGTTCCCATTACTTACTAAGTTCAATGCATTCCTAATATGAAATTTCAAAACATAACCAACATAAACATTTGTATTAAAACTATCATAAAAATGTTAATACATTAATAATAAACCATAAATGGTATTAAAATAGTGCATCCACATCCAAACATATAAAAAACCCTTAAATACAATATAGTAGATTTTATCATAAGAAATAAACCTCAATTAAGCATAAAATCTTACAAAGTTGGTTGACATAAATGAAAATAATCGAATAAAAACATTAAAAATTTATTGAGACACATAACCCTTTTTTATTTTAAAATAATTTAAAAGCCTCGTAATTATAAATGAAAATATTAATTTTGAAAATAACCCTATAAACTAGGAATAGAAGATTTAAAATGTTAAGGCATCCTAATGGAGGAAATGGACACTCATTCCATATAAGTTAATGAAAAAATCGTTCTCAAAAAAGTAATAAAAGTACCTCATAAGGAAAATGACAAATATATTCTTTTCATACCATTTTATAAAACGTAAGACATGGGAAAAATGACTTTAAACAATTTTAAGAGAATAATAAGAATGTTTTTAAATACATTTTTTAGAAACATGGAAATCAATGATAAATATTCCCTAGTAAATTCTTACGAAAAAGAAATCTCACATAATAAAGTGATTCTGAAATTAACCCTTACCGTATGTATAATTCCCTCTATATGTGTCTGAAACACTTGTATAGTATTTTTAAACATATTATTAACTTTTACCTGAATCATAATAATATTTATGAGATCATATATGATTCATTTATGACTTTATATGATTAGTTTACTAACAATCCGAAGTTAAAGAAACGTTTCGGAAAATAACATCTTTATTTATCCTGTGTGTTTTGACTTGTTATTCCTGATCGTATCACTTAGATAATAATTTAATTACATACATAATATAAAACATGATTTATATATCATATATATTCATTATATAAATTTATACATATATATATAATGGAATGGAATACCCCCTTCATGGAGACAGTAGGTCGTACTTACGCATGAACGTTGTTTTCGTTTTCTTATCGTATTGAATGGAAGAAAGTGAATAATATATATATATATATATATATATTATTTAATTATAATTATTATTCCATATATTTCACACTTATTCATTATATATATTTTTATAATCATTCTTTAATGGTTAATCTGGAATATGAATCTCATTGCGTCATAGAGACGATAAGTTGTATGTACGCAGGAGCGATAGTATTATTTCCTTAATGGTAAAAAGGTAAGAAAATGGATGGTATGTTAATTATAAACAATAAATTTCATTTCATTTTGATTATTTATATCCATTATATTCAACATTATACCAATTGAAATAAATTAGTGATGAAAAAAGATTACACCACGACGTGGACACGGTAAGCCATACGTATGCACGCATGGTGACATAGTTTTTCATAGGATGGGTAAAAGGTGGAATATAATTTTCCCATAATCATAATAAATATCATAATATATATTATAATTGAGTTATTAATTTATTATGTAAACAACAAAGGAAGAGGAAGTAGAAGAAGAATAGAAATTGATTTAAATTGGTAAAACAATTGCCTCTTCTCCGAGTATCTCATTTTCATTTGCACAAAAGGACTTCATAGGCTTGCTTTATTCCCAAAGTATGTCCTCTACAACGAATTTATGGGTGTTTGGAGGGGAAATGGGTAGGGTTTGTCCTGTCAAAATGGATTTAGAGGTGTGAATAAAAGACAATGATATGTGCCCATTTATAAGAGGGGAGGAGCCCTTTTAAAAACTCCAAAACTATTAATTTAATATAAATTGATTTTTTATTTAAAATAGATCCAAAACGAGTAATTTTGAGGCTAATATGAGAATTTGGCTAAATCCCCAAAATTAATAAAATTTATATATGTTTTGATTTTATTTTAAACCTTATCATTTTGATTTATCCATAATTAATCTATTTAATTTTAATTGTGGTATTAATATTAAAAATATTAAATGGTTATAAATATATATATATATGTGGTCTCAATTTTAAATAAATGGGAAATTTATGAAATTTTAGGCCTTATAAATATAAATTATTAGTTTTTAGAGATTTTTATGATTTTATAATAATTTAATAAATTATTGTTTTTATAAAATATCAATAGTGTCAATTTTGAAACTATTCATGATATTGACTTTAAATAAAATCTAAACCAAAATATAAATTCAAAAAAAACATTTATTATGTGCCTAAAATTCCATATTCACCAATTAAATTCGTTTATAACCTCAAATAAGTCAAATTATATTTCATTTAATATTTTTAAAATCATTAATTTGATATTTATATTAATAAATTAATTACATCTTCACTACTGTGTCAATATTTGTGTTATATATTTGATCTATAAAAATTATTAATAAATTACTATGACATATAAATTATATTATATTTCCAAATACTATTTATAATGGAAGTTATCTCCTAATTATCCCCATATTAAAATTAATATACTTATAAGAAATGAGAGTGTGACATTTTGTCACATACCTTGATTTTTATAATATCTATAATATTTTCATGGAGGATTGTCCATTTAATGATTATAAATTGATAATAATGTGATAATTGTCTAATTTTACTAATAAAATAATTTATGGGATAAGTTTTTATTACTTTATTGGGCTTATCGTTTTGTTTTAACCCTTATTTAAACAATTTAACTCTTACGGTGAGAACTTGTAGTTTCACAATATAATGTTAATATAATTAATATAAAATGCCAAAAGAAATACAAATTGATAATTTATGATATATTTAACATTATAATATTTATTTGGACAAAATATATATTTCTATAAATTTTATATCATTTAATAAAATATTATTTATTTTAAAAATCTCATTTATATAAATGTTGACACTATTTATTATTTGACTTTTTATACAATCATAAAAACATTATTACTTCAAACAAACTACATTAAAACATCCCTAACATATCGATTACATTCAAAAAAATTGTTGATGACATCAAATATTTCAAATGATATTTATTTTAATGTTATTAATGTCTTTTATTTGATTCATCATTTAAAAAATCAATTACTGCATAATAATTGTGTCTCCATTTAATTTAATTATTTATTTTATAAAATTATAAATAAATTACCATAATGTAGATAAAAATTTTATATTTATAAATAAAATTTAAAGTCGACCATATAACTTATATACCCTCATAAAAAATATTTTATTTGTTAAAAACAAAAGTATAACAAAATTGGGTTTTCTTTAAATATAATATTTTAAATAAATTTACGTCATCCAAGTGGCTCCATTTGGTCCAAGAATTGACCCAAGTGTTCTTTTGGTCGAAAAAAATGATACAATTAAATTAGTACTGGTGTTATGGTAATTTTATTATGCTTAAAATATTACATTTACCCTTATTTGTCTGATTTACCCTTAACTATGATAAAAAAATTACTAAAGTTATTATTAAAGTAAAATATAGTTGTTCCTGTTAGACTAAAAATTTAATAATAATTACAACCATGTATGTATTTTTTTTTAAATTTAATTCACAATAGCGACAAAATTATGTTAAATGTTAATCATAGAGATGTGGCCAGAAGGCGAGTAAAAGAGACGTTCAAAAGTTCAATAAATTTTTATATATAATTTTGTTATAAAAATAGTTCAATGACTTAAATTGGATTAATATATGTATTATTTATCTATTTTGACATTAAATTAAATATAAATTTAAAAAAATTATTTAAATTAAAAAGTTAGTTTTTAACAATATGCGGTATTTTTCGTTATTAATCAAAATATAAAAATTTTCAAAAAAAATACTAAAAATTCACTCAAATATAATTTTGATATTCAAAATTCAAATATAAAGTCTATTTTGAAAAATAAAATTTTTAAATTTCATAATGTGGTTAATACTACTCGTAACTACTTTTTAAATGGCTAGTTTGATAGATCATGGTGCGCTAGAACTCGGTGTTGTGTGCAACACAAGATATTTAATTTATTCAAAAAAGAAACATATTATGGAATCTTTGGGTGTTATGTTTTCCCATCCTTCAATATATTTCAACCTCATAATTTTCAAATTTGGGTTCATTAACTGATGTTTGATTATTGAAAATTTATTTATCGCAATCCTACATCAGAACAAGCGTTGATAAAACTTACACTTTAAAATAAAGAAATGGAAGTATGAAGGTATGTATAAATAACACATACAAGGTTTCCATGTAGAAAAAAAATGGATATAAAATAAAAATCTAACCATCATGTTCTAATGGAGAGTGATAGAGGACATGATTAGAAGAAAGTTAACAATCACAAATCTATAAATATGTAATGATCTAAGGGAAAATTTGATTCATTAGAAAAATTACTAGGATGGAGTTTTTAGTTTCAAGATCCTTCCCCTAAAGTTAGAGAATTAATTTACTTCGTTTAATAATAACACAATGAAGAAAACTTTGTTGACGAGTAGAGTTTCATCCTTTAAATAATTCCTACCATGAACTCATCTTTCTCTTTAAAAGATAAAAAAATTGAAAAATGTTTTATTTTTCTTAATCATATAAGGTTCCAAAAATAAAATTATACTTTATATATAATATCATTTAAATAAAAAAACTATGTTATAGTAACTAGGACATCACATAGGCCAGTGGTAGGTGATACACCCTTGTCACTCTTCGGTTGTGGGTTCAAGTTTCGCTGCCTTACTGGATGTGATGGGTTATCGCCCGAACTGTAGGTTGTAATTTTTCTAAAACTATATCATTATAACATTACGAAAATAACCTTAATAAATGTAATAAACTTAAACCATAATATTCAATTTTCAACTTAATCCATTCTAACCTTTATACTTATTCAAAATACTTCTCTACAAATTAAAAAACCATAAAGGACTATAAATTTCCAAAATCAATCTAAACATCAGATTTTCGTCAAACAAAATAATTGTTTCACTTATTATATAATATAAAACTTACAAATACATTGATCGTATAAAAACCATAAAGAAAATTTTCTGTCTTAAAAATTCATAAATAATAAATACTATAGTACAATCTATATATATCTCATGATTCTTATGAACAGAATACTATAATATAAATCTTGAATCCAAAAACAAAAATACATTGATTATTCCATTTCGACTATAGTAACATCAAAATCTTGACCTTGATCCATTTAATTCTCATAACCTATATTTTTTTGACACCTTGTACATTAATTTTTATAATGTCCCATATCTTTCCAATTATAGCATTTTAAAATTATAGAATCTTTCTTTCCCATAGAAATGAGATCCAGGTGACCTGTCTGTCAACGCTTGTAAAAAACTCCCATTCCCTTCAAGAAATTACTAGAGTGTTTCTTCCCTCAATTGTCACACATGGTAAAATCCTTCTTTCCCTTTTTCCCTTAATTCGTCTCTTTCTCCACTATTCTCTTCTTCTCGTTATTTTTCTTAAATTCATAAGACATAGAAAATTCTCAATATCTTGATAGCACAAGAGTCTATATCTTTGTATGATGAGAAAGTTTGGGAACCCAATGCCTTTCAGAAAAATGGCGTTAACCCTCAAAGAAATGATAAATATTACTCATTGGGTTACATATATAGTCTATATAATGACTTTCCAATCTTGTGAAGTTGGATTCATATTTAGAAACATTCTCATCATCCTTTTTCCTCATATTTATGAATTGTCTCTCCATATCCCCTCTCTGTTCATGAGGGAAATACGTTTCCAAGAAAATCTATTTCAAATCCTTTTATTCCAAACTCATGATTTCTTCCACCTATTTCGTTTTTTGAATTATTGATCACCATTGATCCACATCTCCCAAGAGAAGATAAAATCCCATGACAACCTTCTCCCTTTCGTTGCTTCCCAAAGCAAGACATATCTTCCCTAAAGAACTTATCCATTTCTTAACTATAAAATTATTTATAGTTACACTGAAAGTTGGAGGTTGTTGTCTCATGAAGTAGTCTAACATTGTTATTCCACATTGTGGATCAGGGTGCTCCATATGGGTAAGGTTATTGTTCATAACCTGAGTCAGTTGTCCCAGTGTAGTTATAAGATATTCAAGACCAGTTGTATCACCAGCTCCTCGATCATTATCTTGCATAGGAGGTAAATCCCTGCATAAAATATGTGTGTTGATACGGTTTCCATTCCATTTACTAGGAACTATTTCTAAACAATGGCATACAATAGATTTGGATTTGAATCATAAATCATAAATCATAATTCAAAATTAGAAAAATACTTAACATAAATTGAAATTTTTTTGCGTATCTAATATCAACATCACAAAAATGGTTTCTTTGGGGACATATTTACTCCTAAATCCTTCATATTGGTTTGTAAAGAAAATTTGAATCATCCTAAGCTTATCCCCCAAGCGTTTCAACCCAGGTGTGCAGTAAGGCCCGTTGTAGTGTACCAGATTACCTTGATTCATGCCCAGAACGCCTTGTTAGAATTGCTAATCCTATGTACATCTATGTCAAAACCACATCCACTTGTAGTACCCATACATTTATGTATTTCTTGGAAGACCCACAAAATATATACCTTACCAAAATTCTAGGAAGTGCCGCTATACTTATCCTCCAAATCTATCTTATTGTTATGCTCCCAAATCTATGTTTCATAAATTCAATTTCCAAGGTTGTAGATAAACGTACCATAACACAAAATCTAATTCCCCAACCCAATAATCCTAGAGACAGTGAATTATATTAATAAATTGGCATGATTACAAGAAATCAAATCGTAAAGAACCAATTAGGTTGATAGTCTTGGAAAAAATATTACATAAATGAACCTTACATTACAATTCAAAACATAAAAGACAACATATTTAATCCTTTGATAACGCTATAATTCTTCTAGATTAACCATAAATTTAATTCATAATAAACCTCTTGGAATCCTCGGAAAATAAAACATAATAAAGGGGTGATATCATATGCTCAGTAAGGGTAGGAATGCAATGGAATCTATTGTGAATATAAAATCATAAACCTTAAGGATAGATGTATAATTGAAACACAAGCCCTTTGAACACAATCATCATTATAATATAGAAAGAATAAATAATTCCATATAAAATAAGTACAACCATGGATATTATACTAGTTTAATAATCACATGGAATATCCATAACTAATATCATAATGAGGAAATTCATAATGTCAAACATCTACACTATCACGATATATCATCAAGAAAACTACCATCAATGTCATGACCCGCCCGTGTCGTGACTACCACAAGACCACCTTCTATAGGCTGGGAGTTAGTGACTAGAACCAGATAGGAATTTCCCTAAAATAGGAAGGCATTGCCTTTGAACCTAAAAACACATAGACCAAGAACACGACAAGATGAAAACCACATAGTAAAATTACAGTAGTAAAGTGTGTACTAAAAGTAAAGGGGCTGGAATACAAGCCCAACTGAAAGATACAACTACTATAGAAAATTGATCTTGATATCATCCACCAAGGATCCTACCTAAAGGGTAGGTACATCTCATATCCACATCTCTCCACATAAACCAGTTAACTCCGTGTATTGCCTATTCTAGGCTCCCTAAAGTCTCATTCAAGCTACTTGTTGTCTGCACAAGACACAACAAGGTGCGGGTGAATCCCGTGCAGGGGTGAGTATAACAATACCCAGTAGGGACCCCAATACCCCCAAAGGTCTCCCATAATTACACAAATAAAAACCACAAAACATGACCTCAACACAGGGAAAAAAGTAGAGACAACTCACACTAGGTATACAACTCAGAGTTCAGGAATAAAGATGATTATTCTTAAGCTATATCATTTTATTCCTTTAGGAAGTTTCCACAACGGATCCAAAAAGTATTTGTTCTGTTGTCATTCCACATAGGGTCGTATTTCATTGATCCGGGATTGGTTGATCTAAGGCTGGTCCTCGTTGGGTCACACACAATTGATCTATAGAGGGTCGCAAGAATATTGATCCACACAGGGTCACTATGAAGTTGATCCACACAGGATCGCTATGATGTCGATCCACACAGGGTCTCTATGATACTGATCCACAAAAGGTCTCTATGATAGTGATCCACACAGGGTCTCTATGATGCTGATCTATACAGGGTTTCTATGATGTTTATCCACATAGGGTTGCACTTCAACTGATAGTCAGCCACCGGATTATCCACACTCGGAGCGCTTGAGTTCTGTAGTATCTGCTCCTCAAGATATTTTTTGTGCCTCAAATACCATGACATTCCACAGAGAAGTAACCCAAATGACCTCCATGTCTTAAGGGTCCCAACGCGACAAACGATATGTCAATCAGATGCCCGGTCTGTGAGTTATAAGTGTTTTAGTACCAAAGTCCTCGTTGGATTCGGGTTTGATCCAACTCAGCCGTACTCCAAATTTCTCCAAAACTCATATGAAGTATTCCAAAATGAAAATCTCATTCCAAGGATTCCATCTCTGCAGACGGTTCGTTAAATAGACATCTGGTTTGTGAGATACGGCCTTTTAAGTGTAAATGGGACAAACAGGGTTCTAGATCCGGTCCGCCCAGTCGGACCGACCCACCCACCCAAACCTGGGCTAGCCTGACCCAGTTCTGGTCAACCTGAACCAGTCCTGGTCCAAATCAGGTCTGACCTGCCTGGCCCAAAATGGGTGGGATGGGCCATGGTGGGCTCAGCTTGCTGTATCACGGACCGCACCGCTGGGTCGTGGATCGGCCCTATCCGCCTTGGCTTGGTATAGTCCGTCGTGTGGTCTAGCCCACTAACTAGCACAAATCCAAGTTGGTTGGCCTGTATGGGATCTATCTCCCTCCCTGAACGGCTAATTTGTTCAAGATTTCCCAACAAGCGGTGTCGCGTGGTGCCGCCGCCCCTGTCAGCGGGACCTGTGGGTGTGGGTCCGTTTTGCCACGACACGATGCCACAGACTGCCTTCGTGGCACATGACGGCACACTGTACTACTACCACCATGGCTGGAATCCATCGTCTGCCCCGTCGATCCATACTGATGGGGCTTCCATATGCCACCGGGTGAGCTATGGTGGTTGGTTTTTCCTTCTGAAAGCGCCTACAGGCCTCCCGAGATGCTTCCGTCATTGCATGGATCCCGGATTTAGGATTCCATCTAGTTAAAAATCCAACCCTGAAGAATGAGAAAAAAAATAAAGCAGTCGAGGGGTCATCCCTTGTTGGTTTGGCCCGCACCCTCCATGTTAGCATCATATCAAGTGGGTAATAAACAATTCATCACAAAGATAAATTTAAACCCATTCAAAACTCCCACAACAATCACCCACAATTTCATACGAATCATTGACCAAATTGTTTGGTTGATCCACATTTTTCAAGATTTTCATGAATGAGGAATTGAATCGAGAATTTACTTGAATTTAATAACAACCCCTACCACAGATTCGGAGGAAACATCGCGGTTGTGGAAGAATAATACACATTTGAAGAAACCATCGTCATTTGTCATTACAAGATTGATTACTCCAATGTTGTTTTCCAAGCCTCCATTATTTGTTAGTGGAAGAGGATGCAGTACTTCATTATAGTTTCCTCAATTCTTTGTCAAAAACACAAGACCAAGCTTCATTTAAAAAGATGGGAAGGAAGATTAATGTGTTGTAAGAATTAATGAGGTTGATTAATGAGTTTTAATTAATGGACCTCTTGACTCTCAATGGTATGGTTACTCAATAGAAGAGTCAATCCATTAAATGTATTAACAACCCAGTGGTCCTGCTACCACCGCCCAATAGTTGGTATAAAAATAAAATAACATTTTTATGTTATTTTATTATTCTTCAAAAAGTCTGCACAACTATCTTTTTAACCCAACCTACTATGGTCGATGTTTAGCCTCCCTTAAAATAATCTCGGCACTGTGGATTAAACAGTGCCTTCGTATTTTTAATCCAAACATTGGTTCAAAATATAGAAAATTTTGAATGCATATTTACTGATCATACCTTAAAAAAGTTCAAAATTTCCATTATGGGCACACCGAGCCTTGGAATCAAGCGCCGTTATTTTTTTGCAGAATAGTAATAATCCCAAATAATTTAAAAAATATATATAGAATTTTTGGGTCATTACATTCTCCCCAACTTAGGTCTTTTCATCCCCAAAATATATGAAAAAAACTAGGGGAACAAATGTGGGTAATAAGAACATATCTAAGACTCCCTCTCCCAGGTGCTCTCATGGAGGTTCACATGCTGCCAACAAACTCACACCAGAGGAATTGATCGCCCATGAAGGACCTACTCTTATCAACCCTCTATCTCCACTGGGAAGTCCACAAATGTTGCCCCATCATCGATGTCCATCTCTCCCTAGTCTATATCATGTGATTGATCATGCACATACATCCTCAGCTATGACACATGGAAACAATTATGCACCTGGTGCATCTATGAGGGAAGAGATAGATGGTACACCACCTCGCCTACTCTATTGTGAATCTAAAAAGGTCTGATGGACCTCATAGATAGCTTGTTGCCCCGACCAAACCTCTGTAATCCTCTTCAGGGTGAGACTCATAGGAAGACATGGTCTCCCTCCTCAAACTCCAAGGGGCTCTGTCTCCTGTCGACATTTGACTTCTGCCTTCTCTGTGTAGTCTTCATCTGCCACTGGATGATCTGCACCTTCTCAGTGGTATCCCATACCAACTATGGACCCACAATTAATGACTCCCCTAGGTCTCTCCAGTGTAGAGGTGATCTTCATAGTCACCCCTACAGGGCCTCAAAAGAAACCATGTCAATGGTGGTGTGATAACTATAGTTGTATGCGATCTCCCCCAGTGGCAGGTGGTTCTCCCAACTACAGCCAAAACCAAGGACACAAGCACAAATAATGTACTCGAGAATCTGCATGGTCCACTCCGTCTGACCATATATCTGAGGATGAAAGGCGGTGCCTAAGCGTAGCTGAGTCCTAAACAGCTCCGATAATCCCTTCCACAAGAGTGATTTAAAATGAGCATCAAGATCTAATAAGATCATCAATGACACCCCGTGAAGCCGTATAATCTTATGTACATATAGACATTCCAAGCTCGCTACTGATCCCTACTCTTGAATGGGTAGGAAGTTGGATGACTTGGTGATTTGGTCAATGATCATCCAGATGGAATCATGGCCCCATGATGAATATGGTATCCCTGTCATGAAGTTCATAGAGATACCATACCACTTATACTCTAGTACCTTAAGTGGTTGTGTTAAGCCTTCTGAAACCTGATTCTTAGACTTCACTTTCTGAGAAGTGGGGTATCATGAGACGATCTCCGCCACTTCTTTCTTCATCCCTAGACACCAGTACTGACGTCGTAGGTCTGGGTACATCTTCACCACACTAGGATGTACCACCAAATGTGGTGTATGTAACTCCCTCAACACCTCCTCCCATAGCATCAATGGTACCATAGTGTTTCCTATGAAGAGGATGATGTGATCTTGACCTTTAGAAAATAGATCAGAAGCCTGTCCTGAGGATATCTGATCACATCGGGCCTTGTAGTCTATGTCCCCATGTTGTGCGTCTCTGACTAGATGAAAGAGTGGGGGTGTAACTTTCATAGACTGGAGGTAGGCTACTCTGTCACAATCCATGAAGGATAATTGTAACGTGGCTTGCTGCTCTATCGCCTCATATAGCAACTGTAGACCGAACTTCCTGCTGAGGTCATCTTCCACCACATTCCCCTTCCCAGGTGTATAGACTATCTCAAATTCATAGTCCTTGAGGAAATCTATCCATCATATCTATCTAAGGTATAGGTCCTTCTATGAAAAGATATACCTGAGACTCTTGTGATTAGAGTATATGGTAAAACATTCTCCCATAAAGTTATGTCACCACATCTTCAGCGCAAAGATCACTACTGCTAACTAAATGTCAGGGGTAGTGTAGTTATTCTAGTGTTATCTCAACTATCGTGAGCTGTAGGAGGTCACCACTTGCTCCTGCATTAGGAAACAACCTAGTCTGGTCTCTGATGTGTCACAGTAGACTACACACCCAAAACCCTCTTCTGGTAGCCTCAAGATGAAGGCACTCGTCAGTCTCTTCCTCAGGTCCTAAAAACATTGATGGCATCTATCCATCCAAACGAAGGGTTGTCCCTTCTTTTTCAAAGATGACATGGGTGTCACAACTTTGGAAAAGTCGGGTAAAAATATCTGGTAGTACCCAGCCAATCCTAGGAAACTCGGCACCTCGGTCACACTCCTGGGTGGCTCTCAAGAAATCACTACCTCTATCTTCCCTAGATACACTACAAATCTAGCCTCTGAGATAACATTCCCCAAGAAGTGGACTTCCCATATCTAGAACTGAAACTTTGAGAGATTTCTATAAAGATGGTGCTCTCGGAGTGTATCCAGAACTATATATAGGTGTGTGGTGTGCTCCACCTCTGACGCTGAGTATATCAAGATTTTTTCAATAAAGACTACCATGAAGTGATCAAGGTAAGACTGGAAGATCCTATTCATTATCCCTATGAACACTTCTAGAGTGTTGGTTACACCAAAGGGAATCACCAAGAACATGTAGTGGTCATACCGACATCTGAAGGATTTCTTTAGGACATCTTTATCTCATACCCAAAGCTGAAGATAGCCTGATATATGGTCTATATTTGAAAACCATTGAGCTACCTTATGATGGTCGAAGAGATCATCAATCATCAGGTGTAGATACTTGTTCATCATGGTCACATGGTTTAGGTGCCAATAGTCAACACAAAGCCTCATACTCCAATCTTCCTTCTTGGTGAAAAAAATCGTGGATGCCCATGGAGAAACACTAGGGCTTATGAACCCTTTCCTCTACAAGTCCTCCAACTGTTCCTGCAACTCACGAAGCTCTGAAGGAGCTATCCAATGTGCTAGTATAGATATCGGTGTTATCTCGGGGTACAGGTCGATGTAGAAGTCTACCTCTCTGTGAGGAGGTAGTCTCGAAATATCATCATGAAAGACATCAGTACACTAGTCCACCACTACAGGATAAATCAGACTCCTCACGTCAATAGCCCCAAGGGTAAGGCTATCCAATGAATGAGTGATCGGTTGCACCCTCTTCTAGGAAAGTCCATCTTGAGCTTTAAATATTCCCTTCTGTCTGGTGCAGGAAAACCTAATTCCATCCTCGCGGACACACCACACTTTTCCATTAAAACAGTCTATCTGAGTATGGACCGTGGATAACCAGTCCCTATCCATAATGACATCGTAAAGCTTCGACGCTGCTACTAGGATATCCCAGCCAAAGCTCTTCCTTCTTAGAGTAAGCTCACACTACCAGCACCAATGTGTAATTGTTGAATCCTCTCATGTAGGAGTCTCTAATCTTAAGGATCAATCTAATAGATCTACCAGAATCTCTGAGCTCCGAACGAGAGCCATGGAAATGAAAAAGTTACTGGAACATGTGTCGATAAGTAATGCAGTTAGGGTGGAGTAGACATAGATTGTACCTTAAATCATCTTAGGGGCACTGTGGTCATAGGCCTCAGCTGCCTGAAGCTGATCTAATCCATGTCCGCCTGCTCCCTAAGGTTGGGGTGGACCACCTAGAGGTGGTGGTGGCAGAACCTCAAATCGCCACCCACCACCTGCTCCATGGCCTGCTCCACTTCCATGTCCTCCACCCTATGGACCTCATTGCTCGAATCTCTACCTCTGCCTCGGCAGTCCCTCAACCATCTGATGATCGTCAGAACGGTGGATTGGGTAGTCGCAATCCATGTGGCCCTGCCCGCCGCACGTGAAGCACAGTCTAAACCTATACTGGCCTTCTCTCCCTCATGATCTCCATACCTCCGAGCCTACATCATGGGATTGTCCTTCAGAAGGTCTTTCCTACTTGGACCTCTGTGTCATCTGCCTACTACCATCTGTAGATGACTCGGCTATTGGTCATCTGGTGGTGGCTCTCACCATCGGTGCCTAGTCAGTTAAGAAGCTCTCCAAAAATAATACTCGCTCAAGCACTCCATCTTACATTAGGATATTGAGCGATATCATCGATGCGCTGATCTCCCACCGAATACCCTTCTCAAAGGTCTGGGCTATGACAACCCTGCTTTTTATTACACACTTAAACATGATTTATTACATAAACTTTACTTGATACAACATAGAAGATCAATAGGTCTAGTGTCTTTGGGGCTTATGATCATTACATAACAACTTAGAACATAAAATATACAATATCTTTATTGAAAACATTCTTTACATCACCACTACATTCCCTCGTACTTAGCATTGCATGGGATAGCCTGAGGACATGCATAAGAAAAGGGTGAGCTATAAATCCTAGTATGGGAATAAACATGGAATAACATGAGGAATAAAACACATCTTAGAAAATAGGAATATTAGTAGAGAACAAGAGAAGCATAAACATAAAGGCATGATAGAGCATGATTATCATAACATGGAAATGTGGCAACAACACTTAACATGGAATTAGCATGAGCCAAGGCTCATTGCACATGGAGCATGTTTAGACCCTCATTGCACATGAAGCATGAGTAAACCCTAATTGTAATTGAATTATCATGATTAACACCCATTTCACATGTATTATCATGATACTATACTTTACCCAATTCATTGGAGCACTATCTGGCCGCACCCTTCTTAAACATTTCATTTCATGCATAAGTGTGCCACATGGATCATAAAACATTAAATCATTCAACATAATCATTTATTCGACGATAAAAAATGTGGGATGAGTACATGAAACTCTTTTAACAATATGTAAATGTGCATAAAGGTGAATATCCATGATAGAGAAATGGGAATGGTATTCACTACACAATGACTTTGGCTTGGAAAATTGCGGTGCAATTTCGGCAGCAAAACGACATGACATAAGAACACATAAAATGGTTGATGAGAGATAAAGGGGTGTATCAAAATATTTACATGACATAGAAAGTAAGGTGGTTAATATTGATACATGTCCCAACAAATTTAATGGAATTTAGATTCATGATACAGAAGAATTTCTTGATTTTAAATGAGGAGAGAGAAATCCTTTCAGAATTTTTGCAAAGTAACGGGTGAACAAGGGAGGAATTTAATGAGAGGGAAAGGGGTATCCCATCATTCAAAAATAAAGAGGGAAATCTGGGGGAGGTGATAAACCATACCCCAGCATTTTTAATTGAAATTAAAAGGGCATAACAACTTAAAGAAAATTGCACAAAATGAGAAAGAAAGAAAAACCCTTACTTGGAAGTGTGCTTCCAAAGGCTTAAGAGAGGATTGAGAGAGTCTTATTGGGAGCTTTGTGTGACTTGGAAGGATTCTAAATAGATCAGGGTAGAGGTTGGACAAAATAAAAAGGCTTTGAGTGAGGAGGAAGTGGGAGCTTGTGTGGGTTTATATAGGAAAGGAGAGGGAATTGTTTATTATTTAGGTTTGGGACACCTCACATTGAACTAATCAAAACCACAAAACAAAACATGCTTTTTTCCCATGGTTTTTTTCAAAATGGGAGTGGAAAACAATATTTTTTATGTCCAAAGTCCTAACTTCTTAAAATAATATGGTTGCTTATGTGGAGGTGAGTCACATTCTCAAGGAAAACAATTTAAAAAGATAAAATGTTTTATAAGTCTTGGAGGATCCACTCAGGCATCATAAAATTAATCAAACAAATATAAAATCACATTATTTTAAGGATAAAACATATATTATACGCACATATCATTTATAGTATTTTATTACATCACTATTGGGTCATTATTCTGTCAAAAAACACATTATATATTCAAACGGTATTTAATTTTTACCCAAAAATTCGATTGTCTCAGAAACTATGAAAACTTTACCGTTGGATAATTTTGACGTTCTGATTCCAAAAATAATATTCATTTTATATAAATAATTTTCTAAATATTTTAATTTTTACTTTTAAAATAAAAACTGACATTTATCTAAAATTCAGGGGTTTTGAAAAAAAATAGCTTTCAAACCTTAATAAAAATTAAAATTTCATTTATAAAATTATACAACCATTTCTATTTAATTAATTTAATAATAATAATTTTTATCATTAATTAAAAAATCCATTAATTTAGAAAAATAGATTTTTTTAGTTGAATATTAACTAAAAATACCAATTGTGCTTTAAAAACAATTTACATAGTAACAAAAATAAAATGGAAGTACATTCTTTACTATATACAAAATAATGTACATAATCATAGTTCTAGGGATTTGTTATATAAACCCTCAAAACAGACTCATAAGACCTATGTATAAGGTGTTCGATGGTGACAGACTCTTGGGGTGGCTCGGATAACATTGCATGCGTGGTGATCTCTATCAACTTCCACTTCTCCCGTAGATGGTTCCGTTCAAGATTAACATGTTGAAGCTCGGCTTGGGCTTGGTCAAGAGTGAAGCCCAATGACTCAACCTCTTTTTTGAGCTCCGAAAAATGGGCTTCGTATGGGGAAATTCTACTGTATGAGGCCATCTCTTCCTTTGTCTGAGTAAATTGGATTGTTAAATCCCTATATTTATACAAATCATGTGATCACTATTCAACAGCCATATTAGCAATGGTCACAATTCAAAAACA
Source organism: Viscum album (assembly GCA_963277665.1). Taxonomy (NCBI): domain Eukaryota; kingdom Viridiplantae; phylum Streptophyta; class Magnoliopsida; order Santalales; family Viscaceae; genus Viscum; species Viscum album. The sequence goes on from OY728152.1 coordinate 2,107,435,859, forward strand.
TAAAACCAAGGAAATTTATATATTTTACAAAACCATTTTACATAATAAGATAGTTAAAAAGACCGATAGGAATTTCCATTAATGATTGTTTGGGTCGTTACAATCTCCCCCCTTAAGAAACTTCTCCCTCGAAATTTTCTTTTCCCACACTAAAACAGATGTGGGTTACTCTGCTTCATCATTTCCTTTGATTCCCACATTTCTTCTTCAAACTTGTGGTTTCTCCACAACACCTTGATGAGGGGAATTATCTTATTTTTTAGAACTTTTTCTCTACAGTCTAAGATCTTCACTAGTTTCTCCACATAAGAAAGATCATCCTCCAGTTGTACCACCTCTGAAGAGAGTACATGTGAAGGGTCTTCTATGTACTTCCTTAAGAGGGATACATGAAATATATCATGTACTTTGACCATGGTAGGTGAATGTGCTAGTTGATAGGCCACAACCCCGACATGATCAAGAATCTCAAAGGGGTCGATGTACCTAGGAATTAACTTCCATTTATTTCCAAACCTCATGACCTACTTACATAGAGATACGCATAGAAATACCATATCTCCAAATTTAAACTCAAGGTATTTTCGATGGTTATCTACATAAATATTTTGTTGACTCTGGGATGCCTTGATATGCTGCTGAATGGTTTTCACCTTCTCCACCATTTCTTAAACCATTTTTGGTCCTAGCAGCTTACGCTCACCGACTTCATCCCAACATGACAGTGTTCTGCACCTCTTAACATACAGGTCTTCATAAGGTGCTATTTGGATACTCGAGTGGAAACTATTATTATAAGATAATTTAACCAAAGGAATATGTTGATCCCACCATCCTATGATGTCCATTGAGAATGCACTCAACATTTCCTCAAGTGTTTGGATACTTCACTTGGATTGGCCATCAGTTTGAGGATGATAAGCCGTACTGAAGTTCCGTTCAGTATCCAGAGCATGTTAAAGACTCTTCCAAAACATATAGGTGAATCTTGGATCTCGATCAGATACAATATATAGTGGCACTCCATGCAGCCTTACCACTTCCCTGATATATATTTATGCCAGTTTATCTAATGAGAAATCCTCTCAAACCATGATAAAGTGAGTTTTCTTTGTAAAACGATCCACAATGACCCATATATCATTATTTCCTCTGGATGTCCTTGGATGTCTAGTGAAAAAGTCCATGGTAATGTTATCCCACATCCATAATGGTATGGGAAGTGGTCGCATCATCCCCTTAGACTTTTGTCTCTCATCCTTCAATTGCTGAAAAACTAGACACTTTGATGTATATTCGGTTATCTCTCTTTTCATATTGTCACACCAAATGTTTTCTCAGAGATCTTGACACATCTTTGTGCTCCTTGGGTGGATATAGAAGTTCATGCTATGTGAATCATTAAATATATCCTTCTTTATCTATGGATCATATGGTACACATAATCTCATCCAATATCTTACAACTCCTTCCTCATCAACTTTTAAATCAAAGGATTTCTCATTTCTAATAGCTTCCACCCTTTTCTAAATTTCCACATATTTTCTTTGAGCATCCTTTATTCTATTCAAGAAGTATGGTTGAGAAATCATTTGATACATGATTTATGATGTTCCTCCATTAATGATTCCCTTGTCAATCCTTTGCAAATCTAAGAAGATCAGGTCCTTTTGAATTCTCATCAATGATAAAGATGTAGGATCCTTTCTACTTAGAGAATCTGCCACCTTGTTTTCCTTACTGGGATGGTAGTGGATTGAGCAGTCATAATCCTTGATGATATTTATCCCTCTTCATTGGTGCATATTAAGATCTTTCTCTATGAATATATATTTGAGACTCTTATGGTTAGTATATATCTCACATTTCTCCCCATATAGATAATCCTGCCAGATTTTCAAGGCAAATATCACATCCGCCAACTCCAGATCATGCGTTGGATAGTTTTGCTCAAGTATTTTCAATGGACTTGAGGAATAGGATATCACTTTATCATTTTTCCTCATCACACATCCAAATCCTTTCTTATAAGCATCACTATACACCACAAAGAGTTCTCCACTTGAAGGTAAATTGAGCACGAGCATAGTGATAAGCCTCCTTTTCAACTCCTTGAAGATTCCTTCGCATTCATCACTCCAAGAAAACTTTACTCCCTTCCAAGTTAGCTTGGTAAGAGGGTTTTGACAATCATGAAAAAATTTCTCACAAATTGTCGATATTATCTAGCTAATCCCAAGAAGCTACAGATATCCATGACCAATGTTGGCCTCGACCATCCCTCTATTGCATCTTTCTTGGAGGGATCCACAGATATCCCATTGCTTGTGATGATATGTACCAAGAATGATACCTGCTTCAACCAGAACTCACACTTTTTGTACTTTTCATAGAGCTTCTCCTTTCTAAAGGTCTCTAGTAGAGTTCTCAGATTATCCTCATGATCCTCCTTGGTTTTGGAGTATATTATAATATCATCAATAAATATTACCACAAATTTGTTGAGGTAATCTCTAAAGACTCTATTCATCAAGTCTATGAATATTTTTGGAGCATTAGTGAGTCCGAAATGAATTACTAAGAATTCATAGTGCCTGTATCTTGTATGAAAAGCAGTCTGGGGACATCTTCCTTCTTCACCCTTACTTGATAATATCCCGACCGAAAATCTACCTAGGAGAAGTATTGTGCTACACGCAGATGATCGAACAAGCCATCATTCTGTGGAAGAAGATACATGTTCTTTTTCATGATTTTGTTAAGCTCATGATAATCGATGCAAAGGCACATTGACCCATCCATCTTCTTAATGAAGAGGATTGGTCCACCCCATGGTGAAGCACTTGGACGTATAAACCCTTTATCCAGATTCTCCAGTAGTTGTTTCTTAAACTCTTAAAGATCCAAAACATCCATTCTATATAGAGATTTGGATATTGGTAATTCCCTAGTTATAAGTTCAATTGAGAATTCAACATCTCTTCTAGGAGGTAGACAAGGCAATTCCTCAAGAAACTCTTCTGCGAATTCCCTCACAATAGGCATGTCTTCAAGGATGGTTGCTTCCTTGGAATCAATCATCAGAGATAGATACACATTCTCATAGGGTAGTAATATCCACGTTTGAGATGATGGAGATAAAGAAGATTCATCCTCCTCCTTGCACATGTACAGAATCGGGGGTCTATTCTCCACATGGAGATGGATTACCCTCTCATGAAAATTTATGTTGGCTATATATAAGGAAATCCAATCCGTACCTAGAATTGCATCAAATTATACTATAGAGAGTATGAAGAGGTTCTCTAGGAAGTTCAATCCATAGATTATGACAGGGGAGGAGATATAATCATGGGATGCAATGATCGACCCATTTGTTGTACTCATCGACATATTTACTTCCATTATTTGTGGTGGTGTTGGGATTGTTATACTAAAATTTCAGGATATAAAAGAATGCATATAACCTGAATCAAAAAGTATGTCCGCTATACTTGAATGAATAACTAGCTTACATATCACCACTTCATTTTCGGGGTTCACTTTGGTGGTAGTGATGGAAAAATCTTTCTTTTTCTTCCTTGGAGGTTGTTGGTTGCCTCCAAAAACCCTTGGCTTAGGGAACTGATTTGAAAGGTGTCCAGGTTCTTTATAGTTGTAGAAATGAAAAATGCGTTGAGATTTGAACGGAGCATTCCTCTCCTCTATCACATCCACCAGTTTTTCTTGCCGATCATTAATAGTTAGGTTCCCTTCTCTTCCACACCTAAAGTATTTCCTTGTCCCCTTCATGCAATTTCTGGGTTGCTTCTTTTCGCACCTTTGTCAAGTGGGGTGCTGGATTTTCTTAGCACCATTGGATTTACCCATCATTCTTCCAGCATTGAAGTCCGCCTTACGCTTCTTATCCCCATGATACCCCTGATATTCTCCAATCTCTATTTCAACCTTGAGGGCACATCAGACAATTTCCTCATAGCTATCGAAGTCACGGTTCACCAGTGCTTTCTGTAGGCTAGGCTTCAGCCCACCAAAGAACTGGTCAACCTTGCATTCGGGGGTAATGAAAAATATGGAGGCATATCATGCAAGCCTTGTGAAGTTTTTCTCATATGCTTCAATGTATTCGTTGTCTTTTTTCTTGAGGGCAAGGAAGTCCCTTTCCATATTATTTCAGAGAGTGTGGGTAAAATATTTATTAAAAAACATCTTCCGGAAATCCTTCCATTCCAATGCCTCAATCTCCTCCTCAAGCTTCGTATTTTCTTATCAATGTCCACCACTAATCGCCTTAACCCTCCATATGATAAGAATCCCGAATAACCTTCTCTTGTTTGGAACATTGAAGGACGGAGAAGATCTTTTCAATGGAGTTGATCCATTATTCAACGATTGAGGGATCAAACGATCTATTAAAAGTAGGAGGCCTTTGTCTCATGAAGCTCTCGATAGTGACTTGTTCTTTCTTGGGGGGGGGGGGGGTTGAACGTTCCTCTTGACCCATTTTTCTATTCAAATCTTGAGTTAACTGAGAGAGAAGCATGTCAAAGTTCATGATTCTCGCTCCCATTGGATTGGGTATCTCATTATCATATTCATCACATTGATCTTCACATTGGTTGTTAGCCCAAGTCATCCTATTACCATCCATTGGAAGTAATAAAAGGAAAGTTAAGGGTAACACATAAAGGGTAATCCAAGGAAAAAACTAATGACTTATAAATAACTTTTATTTCCATAACATATGAATCTATTAGCTTCATTCTATGTTATCTATGATCTAATTTCTAAGGGAATTTTTTTTGTCCCTTAATAATGGTTTATACTAATATTTTGAATTTACCAAAGCATATCCCCTGGGAGTGTCATAACCAAGAGTGCAGTAAGACCCATTTTCATGCACCAGTTCCCATTGAGTCTAGCTCAAAGTGGTGTTTTTGGGTTTTACCCCTAGGATACATATGTGCTAGAGCTGCCTCTACCTACTCGTATCCAGACAAGGATGTATTTTCTTGATAAACCTCTTAAAAATACTCACCAAAAAATAGGGATATTTTTATTATACTTAGTCTTGTCTCTAAGGATTCAATAGTTTTTTATGATCCTATTCCCAAAAATAACTAAACCTATCCTCTGATACCAACTACGATAACCCTTATTTTTATTACACACTTAAACATGATTTATTACATAAACATCACTTAATACAACATAAAAGATAGAGAGGTATAGTGTCTTTGGGGTTATTATCATTACATAACAACATAGAACATAAAACACGCAACATCTTTATTGAAGAATTCCTTTACAAGACCATAACATTCCCTCGTACTTAGCATTGCATGGGATAACCTGAGGACATGCATAAGAAAAGGGGGATCTATAAATCACAATAAGGGAATAAACATGGAATAACATGAAGAATAAAACACATGTTAGAAAATAGGCATATCAATAGAGAATAATATAAGTATTAAACATAAAGTCATGATAAAGCACTATAATCATTACATGGAAATGTGGCAACAACACTTAACATGGAAGTTGCATGAACCAAGGCTCATTGCACATGGAACATGAGTAAACCCTCATTGAACATAAAGAATGAGTAAGCTCTTGTTTCAATTAAATTAGAATGAGTAAAAACCCATTTCACATGACATATCATGATACTATACTTTACCCAATGCATTGGAGCGCTATTAGGGCGCACCCTTCTTAAACATTTCATTTCATGCATAAGTTTGCCACATGGATCATAAAACATTGAATCATTCAGCATAATCATTTATTCCATGATAAAATAATGTGGAATACATACATGAAACTCTTTAAACAATAAGTATATGTGAATAAAGGTGAATACCCTTGATAGATAAATGGGAATGGTATTCACTACATAATAACTTTGGCTTGGAAAAACGCGGTGCAATTTCACCAGCATAACAGCATGACATAAGAACTCATAAAAATGGCTGATGAGAGAGAAAGGGGTGTCTCATAATATTTACATGACATGGAAAGTAAGGGGGTCATATAGATACATTTCCCAACAAGTGTAATGGAATTTAGAATCATGATACAAAATAACTGCTTGAATATAAATGAGGAGAGAGAAATCCCTTTTGGAATTTCGGCATAGTAATGGGTGAACATGATGGGAATTTAATGAGAGAGAAATGGCTCTACCATCATTCAAACAAAAATAGGGAAGTGTAGGGGGAGGTTCGAAACCATACCCTAACATTTATAATTGAAATTAAAATGGCATAATAACTTAAAGAAAATTGGACAAAAATGAGAAAGGAAGAAAAACCCTTACTTAGAAGTGTGCTTCCAAAGGCTTGACAGAGGCTTCAAAGAGGCTTCTTGGGAGCTTGGGGCAACTTGGGATGATTATAAAGATGGGAGGGCAGAGGTTGGACGAACACAAAAGGCTTTGAGTGTTGAGGAAGGGGGAGCATGCGTGGGTTTATGTAGGAAAGGAGAGGGAATTGTTTATTATTTAGGTTTGGGACACCTCACATTAAACTAATCAAAAACACAAACCAGCCCATGGTTTTTTCCCATAGTTTTTGCCCATGGTTTTTTCCAAATGGGATTGGAAAACAATATTTTATAAGTCCAAGGTCCTAACTTCTTAAAATTATATGGTTGATTATGTGGAGGTGAGTCACACTCTCAAGGAAAACAATTTAAAAAGAATAAATGTTTTATAAGTCATGGAGGATCCACTAAGGCATCATAAAATTAATAAAACAAATCTAAAATCACATTATCTTAAGGATAAAACATATATTGGACGAACATATCATTTATAGTATTTTTATTACATCAATATTGGGTCATTATGGTGTCCTAAAACACATTATATATTCAAACGGTATTTAATTTTTACCCAAAAATTAGACTGTCTTAGAAAATTATGAAAAATTCACCGTTAGATAATTTCAACGTCCTGATTCCAAAAATAACATTCATTTTATCTAAATAATTTTCTAAATATGTGAATTTTTACTTTTAAAATAAAAACCGACATTTATCTAAAATTCATGGGATTTGGCAAAAATAACTTTCAAACCTTAACAAAAATTACAATTGCTTTCATAAGATTATACGATCATTTATATTTAATTAATTTAATAATAATAATATTTTATTATTAATTCAAAAATCTATTAATTCAAAAAAAAATAGATTTCTTATTTTAATATTAACTAAAAACACCATTTGATCTTTAAAAACAATTTACAAAGTAACAATAATAAAATTAAAGTACATTATTTATTATATACAAAATAATGTACATAATCATAATGCTAGGGACTTATTACATAACCCTTTAAAACAGTTTCATAAGACCTAAGGGTGAGGTGTGTGATGGTGACAGCCTCTTGGGATGGCTCAGATAACATTGTATGTGTGGTGATCTCTATCAACTTCCACTTCTCTCGTAGATGGTTCTATTCGAGCTTAACATGTTGAAGCTAGGCATTATCTTGGTCAAGAGCGAAGCCCAATGGTGCCACATATTTTATGAGCTTTGATAAATGGGCTTCGTTTAGAGTAATTATACTGGATGAGGCCATTGCTTCCTTTTTCTAAGTAAATTGGATTATTAAAGCCTTCTGTTTAAACTAATCATGTGATCACTATTCAACGACCATATTAGCAATGTTCACAATTCAAAAGCCTAAAACAAAGGAAGTGAATATGTTTTACATGACCATTTTACATAATAATACATTTAAAAATACTGAGAGGAATTCCCATTAATGAATTTTAGGGTCGTTACATGGGACATAAAAAAAAGGTCTCATACCATATTGGTGGAGTAGCGCAAGAGGTCAGTGAATATCACCGAGTACTCGGCCACTGTCAGGTTTCCCTACTATAAGTGCAATAGCTCTTGAATGCACACGGATCGTAGTGTCACTAGAATGAACTCTACCCTAAAGAGTCTCTTGAAGTATGACCAGGTGAGGGTCGGCACATCATGTAACTGGAGCGTCAAACTCCACCATCTCCATGTTGTTCCCTAAAAGAGGATAGCATCTAGGATCACCATCTGATCTTCTAGTGTCTCAACTAAGCGAAAAACCCATGTCACATCCTCCAGCTAGTCCTCAGCTGCCTGGGGATTTTTCACACCTCAAAACCTCAGAGGGATCTACTATTGGAACTTGTGTTACGTGCTCAGTCTTTGTGCACCATCCACTAGTAGGGCTGATGTAAACTGCTTCCCAATGGGTGGTGATGCTGCTGGTGCACCACTCGAAGGTGTTATCACTATAAGAGGGTCATGCACCAAAGGCGCATCGCTTAATGGGTTTTCATCATGAACTCTCTTTGGAATCCTGACTGGCTATCTATGTGGAGGAATCCTAAAAATAAACAGGTGTCCCATGGTCAATAAGTTATACCTGGTGAGCTGATTAAAAAGAGATCAAAAGTAAACATTTTCAAAACACGCGCAATCAGTGTTTTCGTGCACCGAGTCGGAAATCATAATTCAGGGTCCTGGTGTATGGATACGTCAGCCGCCGAACCAACACTAGACTCCCCGAACTGAAAAACACACTCAAAACACTTAACCCTATTGCCCGATTGGAAAGATCATAGTCCAATTTCTTTGGTAGAACCGACTCCTATGACCCCACTTTGTCATGACCTGTCCCCCAAGGCTTGTGCTGTGACAACCCTAATTCCATGTTCTATAGGCCAGGGGTTGGCGAATAGCACAGTATAGGCATTTCCCTAAAATGGGAAGGTATTTCCTTTGAACCTACAAACACAAAAATAAAGAACATGGCAAGATGAAAACCACATAGTAAAACTGCAGTAGTAAAGTGTGTACTAAAAGTAAAGGGGCCAAAATACAATCCCAACTGAAAGATACAACTACAATAGAAAAAATCCCCTAAGATCATCCACTAAGGATCCTACCTAGAGGGTAGGTATAGTTAGTCTCCATAGCTCTCCACGTCAACCAGTCACCTCCATATACAGCCTGGTCCGGGCTCCTTAAAGTCTCGGCCAAGCTGCTCACTGTCTACACAAGACAAAACAAGGTGCAGGCGAATCCCATGAATGGGTGAGTATAAAAATACCCAGTAAGGACCCTGAGACCCATGAAGGTCTCCCAGAATTCCAAAAAGGAAAAACAACAAAGCATGACCTCAACAAAAAGCACAAAGTAGAGAAATATCACACAAGGTATACAACTCAGAGTTTAGGAATAAATATGATTAGTCTTCACCTATATCATTTTATTCTGTTAGGATGTTTCCACAACTGATCCACGAAAGAGTTATTACATTATCGATCCACAAAATGTCTTATATCTCTTATCCATGACGGGCCACTCTAAGGCTGGTCCTCATCGGGTCATGCACTGCTGATCCACATAGGGTCTCTAGAATGATGATCCACACAGGGTCGCTATGATACTGATCCCCATAGGGTCACTATGATGTTGATTCACATAGGGTCTCTATGATGTTGATCCACACGGGTACCAATGATTTTTATCCACACATGGTTTCTATGAGGATGATTCACACAGGGTCCCTACAATGCTGATCCACATAAGGTTGCAATGATGCTGATCCACACAGGGTCTCTCTTCAATTGATAGCAAGCCACCAGATTCTCCTCGCTTTGTGCGCTTGAGTTCTATAGTATCTACTCCTCAAGATATCTTTCATGCCTCAATTACCATGATATTCCACAAAGGAGTAACCCAAAGGACATTTATGTTGTAAGGGTCCCAACTCGATAGACGGCGCGTCAATCAGATGCCCGGTCTGTGAGTTAAAAGCGTTTTTGTAACAAGGGCTCGATTGGATTCGGATTCAATCCAACCTGAACATACTCCATCTTTCTCCAAAACAAAGTTTGAGTATCTCAAAAGGACCATTACATTCCAAGTATTCTAGCTCCACATATGGTTCCTCAAATGGATGTCTGGTTTGTGAGATACGGCCTTTTAAGCGTATCTGGGCTGAAAAGGGATTTGGGTCTGGTATGACCCAGTCGGACCGACCCGACCCACCCAGACCTAGGTCGACCCGACCCTAGTCCAACCGCCCTAGCCCGAACTAGCTGGGCTGGCCCGAGTGGGTTGTTCCATGATGAGCTCAGCCCGCTGGCCCGCGGATCGACTCGGCCAGCCTTGGCTGGGCGTGGCCCACCGGGCGGTCCGGCTCGCTTGCCGGCGCGGCCCCCAACTGGGTGGCTCGCGCAGGGTCTCTCCACTTGATCAAAAAACTAATCCATTCTAGATTTTTCAAATGGTGGTTTCACATGGCGCTGCCCCCCTGTCAGCAGGACCCACGGGGTACGGGTCCCCTCCGTCGCGGCACGTTGTCGCGGCCTGCCTCCGCATCATGCGACGGCGCGCCGCCTTGATGTCACCAAGAACAGCCAATGTCGAGCACCCCTTCGATCCATTGTGGGGCCTCTGGGAGCTGCCTGTCCTCTACAAACATCGCCCACCAGCGCCACCACGCCAGAACAGCGTTGGCGGGGCTTTCACAGGCCACTGGGTGAGCTCCAGTGATCTGTTTTCTCTTCCAAAGGAACCTACAGGCCTCCCGAGATACTCTTGTCACTACATGTCTCCCAGATTCAAGATTCCATCAAGTTTAAGATCCTTCTAGGAAGAACGAGACAGAAACTGAAGCGGCAGAGGGTTTTATCCTTGTTCATTTGGCCCTCACCCTTCGCGTTACCACCATATCAAGCGGGTAATAAACAATTCATCACAAAGATAAATTTAAACTCATTTAAAACTCCAGAAATAACCACCTGAAATTTCATACGAATTGTAGATCAACTCATTTGGTTGATCCGCGTTCTCTATTCTTTTCAAGAATGGGGAATTGAATCGATAATTTAATGGAATTTAAAAACAACCCCAACCTCAAATTTGGAGGAAACATAGCTGTTGTGGAAGAAGAATCTGTGTTTGAATAATCCTTTAGTGTTCATCGTTCCCATATTGATTTCTCCAACGTTGTCATCTAATCCTGTATTCTCCGTTGGTGGAAGATTTCATGGTACTTCATCTGAGGTTCCCCACTTCCCTATCAAAAACCCAAGCCAGAGCTTCATTTAAAAAGAGGGGAAGGAACATTAACACATCGTAAGAATTAATGAGGTTCACTAATGAGTTTTAAATATTGAACCTCTTGACTCTCAACGGTGTGGTTACACAACAGAAGAGTCAATCCATTAAATGGCTTGATAGCCCTACGGTCCCACCACTGCCGCTCAACAGTTTGTAGAAAAATAAAATAAAATTTTTATGTTATATTATTATTCTTCAAAAAGTACGCGATACTACCTTTTTCACCCAACTTATTGCAGTTAAAGTTAAGCCTCCATTAAGAGAAACTCAGTGTTATGGATTCAACGGTGCCATCGGATTTTTAAACTGAGCATCTATTCATTATATAGAAAACACCACCCGCAAGTTTACTGAGCATACCTTAAAAAAGTTCAAAATTTTTGTTTCAGGCACACCGGGACTCAGAATCAAGCACCGTCATTTTTTTCATACTCGTAATAATCTAAAATAATTTAAAAAAATGTATATGTCATTTCTGGGTCTTTACAATCAAGATCTATCCTCATGAAATTTTTATTTTGTGGGTAGAAACTTGTCTAATTTGTGTCAATATCTATCCACCTGACAATGTTAAACAATCTAGAAAACAAATACAAACGACTTATTGCAAACTAATTTCATCTCAAGAGACCTAATGATGTATCGGGGGTCTATAATGGGTCATGCACATCACTTACTAAGTGAAATTCATTCCTAATACGAAAAGGGTTAAACATAACCAACATAAACATTCAAATTAAAACTAGTATACAAAATGTTAATACATTAACCATAATCTATTAATGGTATTAAAATATCACATCCACATCCAAACATATCATAATCCCTTTAATTCAATATAGTATACTGTATCATCAGAAATCAACCTCAATTAAGCATAAAATACAAAAAAATGTGTTGACATAGATGAAAATAATCGAATAAAAATTTAAAAATTTATCTAGAGAAATAACCTTTTTTATTTTCAAATCATTTAAAATATGCACAATTATTAAAGAAATTATTTATTTAGAAAATAACCCTATAAGATTGTAAAATAATATTTAAAATGTTAAGGTGTTACAATGGTAGAAAAATCCACTCACTTAGTATAATTTAAATAAAACATTGTTCTCGTACTTTGTTGGAAAAGTAAAAAAAAGGTACCACATAAGGAAATGACAAAAATATTCTTTTCATACTATTTTATAAAAAGTATAATAAGGGGAAAAAGTCATTAAACAATTTAAAAAAATAGTAAGAATTTTTTTAAATATATTTTTCAGAAACACAGACATGGATGATAAATATGTCCCAGTAAATTCGTACCTAAAATCAATCCCGGATAATAAAGAGATTGAAAAATTAATGCTTATTATTGGTCTGATTTCCTTTTTATGTGTCTGAAGCTCTTTTATAGTGGTTTTAAACATGTTATAAACTTGAAAAAAAATTATAATAATATTTATGATATCAAATATGATTCATTTATAACTTTATATTACCAGATTATTAATAATCCCAAGTTAAATCAACATTTCGGGTAATAACCGCTTTGATTTTCATATGTGTTTTGACTCGTTATTCTTGATCAATCACTTAGATAATAATTTACTTAATTAAAAAATATAAAACAATATTTATACATCATCTATATTAAGTATATAAATATATATATATATATATATATATATATATATGTAATGGAATACACCATTCATGGAGATGGTAGGTCGTACGTACGCATGAATGTTGCTTTCGTTTTCTTATCGTATTGAATGGAAGTAAGTAAATAACATATATATATGTGTGTGTGTGTGTGTGTGTGTGTGTGTGTATAATTCTAGTAGAATTATTATGTCATATAATTCATACTTATTCATTATATATATTTTTATAATCATTCTTGAATGGTAAATGCGGAAGACGGATCTCATCGCATTGTGGAGACGGTAAGTTGTGCATATGCACGAGGGGAGGTATCATTTCTTTAATGGTAAAGGGGTAAGGAAATGGATGGTATGTTAATTATACAGAATAAATTTCATGTCATATTGATTATTTATATTCACTATATTCATCATTAGTCCTATTTAAAGAAATTAGTGATGAAAAACATATTACACCACAAAGTGGAGATGGTAAGTCAAACGTACGCATGCATGGTGATATTTTTTTCATATAAATGGTAAAAGGATGAATATTTTTGTATAATAATCATAATATAATCTCATAATATAAATTATAATCAATTTATTTCATTATTATTGAAACAATGTAGAAATATGAAGTATAAGAAGAAATTAAATTGAATTTAAATGGTAAAACAATAACCTCTTCTTTGAGTATCTCCTTTTGATTTGCACAGAAGGACTTCTTGGGTTGTCTTTATGCCCAAATTATGCCCTATATAATGAATTTAGTGCTTTTATTAGGGTAAATATTATGTTTTTTCCTATCCAAATGGCTTTATAGGAGTGTATAATAGAGAAGGATATGTTCCTTTTTATAAGAGGGGGGAGGGGTACGTTTGGAAACACCAAAACTATTACTTTAACATAAATTGATTTTCGATTTAAAATAGCTTAAAAGGATTTATTTTGAGTCTAAGATGAGTATAGGTATAAATAATATCAACTAATAAAATTAAGACATGTTTTTTTATATTTTAAACCTTTTCATTTTGATTTATCCTTAATTAATCTATTTAATTTTAATTGTTTTAACAATATTCTAAATACTAAATTGTTATAAATATTTAATTATATGGTGTAAATTGTACATAAATGGAAACTTTGTGACATTTTAGATCTTATAATTATCAATTTTTCATTTTTAGAGTTTTTTATGATTTTAGAATAAGTTAATAAATTATTATTTTTATAAAATATTAAGTGTCGATTTTGAAACTATTCATTACATTGACTTTAATTAAAATCCAAAACAATAGATAAAGTCTAACCAAACCATTTAATACAATCCTAAAATGTCAAATCTCACAAAAAAATCTTTTATCTCCTCAATTAAGTCAAATTATTTTTATTTTAATATTTGTAAAATCGTTTATTTGATATTTCTATTAGAAAAATAATTACTTCTTCATTATTGTGTTATTATTTATTATAATTATTTAATATATAAAAATGATAAATAAATTCCTGTTATATAGAAAATTATATTTTATTTCCAAATACTATTTTTTACTGAATTTATATCTGGGTTATCCTCATATTGAAATTATTATACTTATAATAAATGAGAGTGTGACATTTTGTCACATTCTTTTATTTTTATAATATTTATGTCATTTTCATGTAAAATTATCCATTAAATTATTAAAAATATATTATAATGTGATAATGGTCTAATATTATCCATATAATAATTTTTTGGACAAGTTTTTGTTATTATTTTAATGCTTATTGTTTTGTTTTAACCCTTATTTAAACAATTTAACTCTTACTGTGACAACTATTCTTTTTACACTGTAAGGTTAATATAGTTTCAATAAAATTCCAAAAGAACCCCAATTGGATAATTTATGATATATTTAACATTATTATAGTCATTTGGACAACATATAAATTTTTATAAGTTTTATATCATTTAATAAAACATTATTTATTATAAGATATTGTTTATTTCAATTTTGACACTATTTTTTATTTGACTTTTTATAAAATCATAAAAACTTGATTACATAGAAAAAACTACATTAAAACATCCTTAACATGTCCATTTCCTCAATAAATTTTTTATGGAATCAAATATTTCTAATGATATTTATTTTAATGTTATTAATATCATTTATTTGATTCATCCTTTAATAAATCAATTAATGCATCATCATTGTGTCTCTATTTAATTTAATTATATATTCTAAAAAAATTAAATAAATTACTATAATTTATATAAACATTATATATTTCTAATAAATATTTATATTTTACCATATCACTTATAAAACTACATATTAAAAATATTTTTCTTGTCAAAAACAAAAGTATAAAAAAACGAATTTTCTTTAAATATTATATAATAAATATATTATAGACATCCAAGTGGCTAAAAGTGGTCCCAAATTCGACCAAAGTATAATTTTGGTCTAAAAACACTAATATAATTAAATTGGGGCAAGTTTTAGGGTAATTTAATAATTCTTATATTATTATTTTTACCCTTAATTGCTCGATTTATCCTTAACTGTGGTAAAAAAATACTAAAGTTATTATTCTCCAAAAATTTAGTGGTTTCTATTAAATGAAAAAAATATATTTATAACCATTTTTTCATTTTTTAAATTCAATTAACACAATCAATAAAAATATATTTAATGTTAATCCTACAGATGTGGCTAGAAGGCGGGTAAAAGAGATGTTCAAAAGTTTAATAAATATGTATATCTAATTATATTATAAAAGTAGTTAAAATGACCTAAATTAGATTAAAATTTGTATTATTTATCTATGGAGATATTAAAATCAATTTAAATTAAAATAATCAGTTAAATGTAAAATTTTGTTTTTAATAACAATGGCGTGTTTTTCACTACTCATCAAAAAATGAAACTTTTCAGAAAAATACTAAAATTTTACTCAAAGTTAATTATGATATTCTAAATAAAAATATTAAGTCTATTTTGAAAAATAAATTTCATAAATTTCAAAATTTGGGTAATATTATTCAATACTACTTCTTAAATGGCAAGTTCGATAGATCATGGATCACACGAACTCAGTGTTGCATGCAATGTAAGATATTGATTTTTTCTTAAAAAGATATATACCATGGAGTCCTGGGGAGTTATATATCATATGTGAGGAACAACCACTATCAATAATACACATTGTTTTCCTTTTTCTTGCATTAATGATGTAACAAAAAAGAATTTTTCTTCAAATTTAATCTTTCCTACTTTATTTTGTTTTAAAGCATAAGAACATTGTCCTGGAAGAGATATTAAAAACTATTCTACAAAGTTACCTAGTTGGTCACATATTCCTCAAATTGTTTCTAGATATCTAAATTGATTTATCATTAGAGACTTTCTTGCATCTTGTGACTTTTCCTTTCTTTCTTCATGAGGTTTATTAATATTTCTCTCTTTTCTTCTGATGTTTTCCGCCTCAATTAATACCTACATAAAATAAGATAAATGTTGTGCCAAAAATTATAATTTTTGTCACCAAAAATACTGCAACCCCAATAATTTCCACTAAATCTTAGTCTTCTATAGAAACATGATTTTTCATTTTAATATTTTTGGTGAGGTTCATAACATCTTTATTTTTTTCCCTCCTCTCATGGGGGATTTTATTGGGGAGTTATTTTTCAATTTTTGAAAATGTGATGGAATTATAAAATTATTATTCAGTCCAATATTTCCGATCATTTTTCTTAACACTTACATGGTTAGTAAAATCATATGAAATTTTACATTTAGTGGGTGAAGATCTCACCAGATTCTTTGAAAGATAATTTTAAGCATCTTTATATGGCTCAACTTTTATCTTTGAGGCCATTTAGAAATTTTTATTCATGTTTTTTAAGGTAATTTCATCCTCAAGAAGTTTCAATTTTGTTTTACAAAACTCATTGTACTTATATGTGACTATCTAATTGATATATTAGACCATATTTTCTTTCTATATAACACTAAGTTTGAGGATTATAATCTCTTAAATATACTCATATTTCTAGTTGAAAAAATAAGCACAACATCATAAAACTTATGGGATTTAAAAAGTTATATAAAGCATCTCATAAATCTCTATTCATAAATTTTTTTTCCACTATACTTTTAAGAACATTTCATCTAATCACAATACTCCACTTCTCTGCTTTGCTTCATCCAGATAAATTGTTTGTCCAATGACATTGTAAGAAAACATTTATCTAGCTCAGATTTGTTTGATTTCTCTTACACATATTTTAATTCTCTGGTTTTTCTTTTCCCGATGGAGATAAAAAAAATTGTTCTATGGATCAGTGTTTCTCTATACATTCAATTTTTTAGAGCTCAAGATAAACACTACTTGTTTCATTCTTCCTATAAAATTTCATATGGTGACATCGATAATATATATTTGATATTCATTATTCTAATGGATGTTTGTTCGATTACCTTCCTTCAGTGGAAGAATTCATAACTTCATAAAATCAAAAATATATCATGTAACTAAACTCTATTATTCAAACTTCATACATATTATTTTTTTGGAAACACATCCTCCTATATCAATTGCTTTTCACCCACTAAAGATGGTTTACTGAATTGTTTCCACTCATAGGGACTTCAGTCACAGGAAAAATTATTCATCTAATACACTACATGGATTAATTATTTTATTTTCTCCCTTTTTCTGATACTTTTTATTTAATTATAATTTTGTGAAAATTAAGAAACTCCGCAACAACTACTTCATCCAATTAGAAATTTTTGATGACTTATATCTAGTTCATCTTGTGAAATTTGTACTAACCTCCCTTTGTGAAAACTAGGAAACTTTCTTTTTCTATAATTCTTTCCCATTGAAACTTTTTTAAAACATTACTTTGTAAAAACTATGAAACTTTAACTTCTAGCTCTTCTTATAAAATCATTATCTAGTAAACTGAATTATCTTCATTTATTAAAGTTTTTCTAGGATTTAGGTTCATTTATATTCCCTTATACAAACATTATCTCATATCATGACTTCTTCATGATGTTGAAAACATTGAACGAATATCATATAATCATCTAACTTGGACAAAAAGTTTCTTAACATAGTTAATGAAAATTCCTTCATCAACTTCATAAAAAAATTTCTTAAAAAACTTCTAGAGTCCCCTTTCTTGCCTATTTATCAAAAATATTCATAAAAATCATGTTGACCACAAATAGAAAACTTGTATAGAAACTACCACAATGAATATTTAATAGCTTTTGTTTTTAAAATAAAATACAATATATAAATAAAATTGCTTTTATTTACAAATAATGAACTGTTTAGGATTTTTGTGTATGTTTTTATAATTATTATTATCTTTTATTCACTATAGGTTTTATTCTTCGTATAGTTTTCTTATCAAATATGTTGTGGATCATTTTAGTTTGGGGTGTGTGTAAGAAAATATACTCACATGGTATTTAATTAAGGAAAATTATTTACTAAAATCATGGGTCGTTACAAACCACAAGACAAAGGATAGAAAAGAAACACAAAGAGATAGATATTATCATAGAAATATCTTAGTTTAAGATAGAAAGTGGGATCTCAATTTTCACATTCATCTATAGATGATGAGTCTTCCCATAACTCCATGAATCAATGTTTTCTAATTCTATAAGCCTAAGAAAACCTCTCCAGATCTGTATTTGTGGACCAAGACCTCCCTGATACCACATCATGTACTTGGGTGTACTAATCCCAGTGGAAGAACCATGCCTCATCCAAACTCTAAGATGAGGGGGTACCAGCTCTGTAGATTTAAGAAACATACCCTGAGTGGGTTTGGAGTGGTACCAACCTTATCTATACCAAGGTAGTGGGGGACCCATGCCAAAACACATATGCATTGTTAAGGGATACCAACCCCAATGATTCTATATAAAATCTCACTCAAAATTTGATGTCACATAGACATGTTTAGAAAAGTGACATGCTCGCACCACCCCACACCATATCTATGATATTGAAATATAGTCCACTATTGTTTTCTTTATGGAATTTTAATCTGAAAGGACTACTCATAGGTCCAATTCCAATCCCAAGGAATAATCTTATATGGGTAATTATCTTTTTGAAAATTACATGACATGCTCATTAAGGGTACACAATGTGTATTCCCAAGTCACCAAATAGCCATGTATTGGTAGTCTACATGGCATGTTGACATCAACAGACACCACATGTAGGATGGTCCTAGATGTGTACGGTCAACAGGGGTACCTATAATCAATTAGTATTCTCATGATGTATTTAATTTTGGGTATATATTGTTTATACTTAGTGCACACAACATGTAGGAGACTTAATTTCACCAGGAACATACACACAAAACTTGTCAGCTGGAATCACACAGAATGTGTAAGAAATCCACATGGTGTGTGATATTTATCTTTTTATAAAATCTTATCGACCACATATCCCTTAGTATATGGTATGTGTTATTCCAAACACACCATTTATCATGTTAAGTCTTTCATTTGAGGTCCCAATATCATAGGGAACATCTTAAAACATCAAATTTCATCCATAGGTGGCCAACAAATATGAATACTCCATTAGACCACATTTCTCTATCACACCTCATGAAACTATAAAAAATCATTCATCTTATATATCATCTATTAACTTTTATCCATAGAAAATATCTCTAAATCCATCAACTCTATCAATAATCACACAAACCAATTCATGTTCTAGCTTCGATAACTATTCAAATAGTACTGGTAGTCAAAAACATCAATCTATGGTAGTTTTATGATTAATACATGAATAATGAGGTTATAAATCAACAAAAAAAACAAATTGAGATCATTGGTGTGTGATGATAAATAGGCAACCAATAATAATCATGGAATCCAAAAGGAAGATGAATAATACAATGCAAAGAATGTCATTCTAGGGCCAAAGTAATGGGGAAGAATCATGAATATTATGAATATTATGAATATATATTATAAATTATAAATAAAAATTCAATAATCTATAAATAATAAATCCCTCTAGGTTAATGGATCAATCTTTAGTGAAGTAAGGATTTGTATCCATGCCTTTGGTGATCCTTATTGATTCATATCATTGACACTTAATCCATCCTCGATCTATCATTATAGGCACTCCCCATGGTGGATCTCAGTTATCATGGTTATATGGATAACCCTGGAGAGTCATAATAATGTTGATTAAATATAGGGTATCTCAAGGTTTTGGAAATTAATGAACTAAATAATTATTTGATTTATTATCTGATTTTATTCCTTTAAATTTTCAAATGATGGTGAACTTATGTGGGACCCAAGGAAAAAAGTACATCATTATTAGGGTTCACCCAGTATTTCAAATTCAACGAAGGTCTTGGTTTCTCTATATAAGACCCCATTAAAAATAAAATCCATTATTTCCAGAATAATGTGTTTTTTCATTAAGATATTTAATATTTTTAATATTTCAAAGTAGAGTATTTTGGACTCCTAAAACTCCATTCCAACTCTATAATAAAACCTATAATATCAATTTAAATTTCAAAGGGTCCAATCATAAGAAAAAAGTCATATAAATTCTCCTAAAATTCAAGGATTATTTCATAAAATGCAAAACATAATAAAAAAGGTGAGGGTAATGAGCATGCATTTAGATCTTCAACTCTTACAAGATATCCTAAAGGTTTCCATTTGATCAAAGAACTCAGACTAATGGATTGGATTTTTAATGTGGGATCATCTCTTACAGATTCTAAGTCACTAGTAAATACATGGAAAAGGTGGATTTTCCATCAATTTACAACTCATCCCAACCAATAACATGTCATGCATCATGCATATGCCTCCTTAGCTGAAACATGTGGAAGAAGATACGTACCTGGTCTAGCTGTGGGGATAAATCCAAGAGGTAAGAAAATTTTCCTACCCTATGTAGGATCTAGATCGGCATGATGAATCATATGTATATATTCCCACCATGAATAAACCTCAGTAAGTCTCAATATGGAGATACTTTTAGGAATATATGGGATCCCTATTCAATTCCAAAGTCTTATAATGTTAATCATTATACAATTTTTGTTGACAATGAGCGGTCCTCATTCTCTCTTGAATCACATGAACTTTCTCAATCATCACCTACATGATCTCTATCTCTAACTAATGACTCTCTTATCTCCATCCAACATAAGGGTGACTTTCAAGGCCTCTTGTATAGGGCCTGATATGGTTTCGTACTGATAGTAAAGTGATAGATATTGTTGTAAGTCAATTCCAACAATAATAAGTGATCCTTTGAACTCTGACCAAAGTCCAACACACTTTCTCTCAGCATACCCTCAAAAATTGGAATGGATTATTATTTTTGGAAATCCTTATAAAGTGGAATGTTATTCTCATCTATAATTGGGTCCCAAAATAATCCTCCAATCCTCTAGATAATCAGGATGTGAAATGATCATCACATTATAGGGTAATCATAAAGGGTACCCCATTAAGTCGGAAAAACTCTTATATGTACAAGAGTTCCAAGATTTCCACCAAACTCTACCACCTAATAGAAAGGAAGTGTTCCAACATAGTGAGTTGGTAAACAATCACCCGTATTTCTAATAAACTCTCATTATCCATGGATTCCCCATTGCTAAATCTAGGGATATTCCATCACACTTATACTATGGAAACTCGAATAGTTAGGCCAAGCCTGTTAGAGCCTAATCCACAACCTTTTCCTATTGACATATATGGCATCAGTATATGAACTTGTAAACACTCCTCTCTATGAATGTCCACCAAAACTACTACTGAAAGTATTTTTACATCTTTACCACTCTATGATACATAACTAAAGGGTATGTATAGATTTACCTTATATCCACCTCATGTAATGTGATAAAAACCACTATCCATACTTATAAAAGGATAATCTTCTCAACACCTTTAGAAAATTCATCTGATGAACTTCTATATGATATCTGGTCATGTTGAGCCTCATAATGGATGTCTCCCAACTAAGAATCTCTCACACACTAAATAAGAGTTGGATTCACCAACATTGATCAAAGATAAACTAATTATCTCACATCAACCATGGTTATATGTAAAAATTATATCTAATACAATTCCTCCTCCATCATCCACAATCATGATTTCCTACTAAGGGAAATTTTCCACCACATTTCCTTTTCCCAAAGTTTAGAATTTCTCATATTCGTATTTCTATAATAATTATAGCTAAAATATTGTCCTCATGTTGATATATCTTTGATAAAAGATATACATATGGAATTCATAGTTTTAGTAAACAAAAAATCACTCATCTATAAGATAATTCTACCATATCATTATAGTGAAGACTACTGCTACCAACTCTAAGTCATGGGACGCATAGTTCTACTCATGGGTACTTAGTTTTCTAGACCCATAAGTAATTAAAACATTCCACTACATTAAAACACATCTAATCCAATATATAAAGACATCTCAAAACACTTCATACTCAATGCCCTCCTATGGAAGCCTTGAAATGGGAGAGTTGGTCAATCTGTATCATAGATCCTCAAAATTATTCTGACACTACTCATTCTGCATAGAATACTACCCCTTCCGATTAAAGGTTTTCAAAGTTGTTTCAATACTATAAAATGAACCAAAAATATCTTATAATTCCCAACCAAAACAAGGAAACTTCATACCTAATTTAATATCTTTGGTGGATCCCAAGAAAGTACTGACTTGATCATCAGTGAGTCTACTACTACTCCTTCCTTTGAGATAACATGCCCTATTAAGTATACCTCTCTAACATAGAAATTTCATTTTGAGAACCTTCCAAAAATATTATGATCCTATAGTATGTCCAAGACCATCCTAAAATGATTTCTATACTTCCCCTATGATATTGTATAATGAGGATTTCATCAATGAAGATGATCACCAACCACTCATTCAGGGTTTGTAAGATCTTGTTCATAAGTCCTATGACATGGTGGGGGAATTCATATTTCCAAAGGGAATCACCAAGAACTCATAACTCCTATAGCACAGATCGAATACCTCTTTCGGAGTATCTTCCTTGTCAACCTTTAATAGTTGATAGCCATACCTGAGGTCAAACTTTGAGAACCATTGCGCTCCCTTCATCAAATATAATATCTAATAGATCCTCAGTAATGGGTACTTATTTTTTTCACCAAATTCAATAAATAGTATCCAACACATAATATCAAACTTTCATCTTCCTTATTATAAGACTACACTATATCTTTCCAAGGGGACACATTTTGCCTAAGAAATTCCTTCTCTCAAATATCCTCCAATGGAACCCCTATCAGTCAAAACTTGGTAGCGTCCATTTGAAATACCATGGAGGATATTATTTTGGTTCATGATTATAAGTTAATATAAAATTTGGTATCTCAATGAGGGAGTAATCTTAGGACTTCCTCAGAAAAGAATACATGTAATCCCCCACTACTAAAAGAACCTAGATGTCTAAATATTTGTCTAAACAATTATTAAACCATTAAATTTATAAGAGATGGGTAACAAATTCTATCACATAATCCCAGTTCTCTCTATCATGAAATCCTTATTACCACTGAAGGAGAATCACATCCCATCAGCTCATAGGAATAGTCTATTTAGGAATGTATGGTGGATATCCATTCCATTCCAAGGATGAAATTTTATGGATTCATAGAATCCATGAAAAATAGCATGTGAATCCTTCACCACTGAGTGAAAATTATCACTATTAGAGGGTGTGAGAAAAAGTTAAATTGTTACTAGTAGGAGTGTCCAACAACAAAGGTTGGGCTAATCACTCTAATAAAATATTAATCTATCGTATAAGTGATAAGGAAATGAAAGAATGCAAAACTCTTATATCTATGAGTAATAGTGATAACGTATAAAATTTATATATTATACCTTTATTTATCTCATGTTTTGATTGATCATAACCCTATATAGCTTGTGATTTTACATGAATTAGACTTCTAGGCCTCTAATCCTAGCATGGACTACCTAGGGGTGGTGGTGGTGGTAGATCATAACTTTGTCCTATATATATATCACTTGGGGATCCTCGAGAACCTTTATCCACACCACCTCCCCAAGGGATACCATGACCACAAAAAGGAAATCCTTGATCATGATATTACATCTATCATTGATGCGTATTAGTTATTTATCCACCCTCTAGATCATGTTGGGTTGGGAATTTAGGTTCCAATTGGACCCACCCATAACAAGTATATCATATACCATACTTCATTTCACTATATCTTTGGAGGGATCCTGGCTTCACTTATCACTAAGTCTGAACATTCTTAGATGAACTATTTTTGGGTCAGGAACATCGTATCTGATGACTATCATCTATTTTTGATGACTCTGATCTACATAGACCATTTATTGACCTACGTACCTACCGCTAATTTTCTAAGAATCTCTAAATCACAAATACTCCCTTATTCACTTTGGAATAAGTGGGAATTCGTAGAGGGACTAGTCTAGATCAAATTCCCTTGAAAAACACTCTCTTGAACTTCGATGCCCATAAGAATCCATATTACACCATTTTTAGATAGTATCACTTGAGATTGGTGAACCTATATGGATACCCTTCCACTATCATATCACCATAAAATAACTCAAGATTATCCTGAATGCATATTGATCGTAATGTTATCGTAATATACTTCTTGTGATACAAATACTCAAAATCCATCCATGAGAATGTCATAACATCAAAATTTTGGATGACTAGACCCTACCAGCTCCCTATTTCTCTATGTATAAGGTTGGATATTTAATCTACCATCTAATCAGATAGATTTTTAGTGATTTAGAATACCCAAATCACCAAATATAACTAATCCTCAACTGCCTTTAGGTTAGCATCACCATGGAACTATGGTGTTCTCTAGCACTAAAACTCATGCAGTGTGTTTAACCTGCATGTTCATCATCCTATACAACTTGAATAATAGAATAATCAACATAAATGGAAACATCAACCAATATTGTTTTAGGTGGGTCTCCTCATCACTCAAGGGGTTGAAGCACTATTATCCACTCTCTCAGAGGTAAAACCTCATGAATTAGGCCCTTGTATTGAAGCCTCATCACTCAACTGATTATCATCATGATATATTCTAGGTATCATGATTGGTTGTCATTATGGACATATCTAGAAATTTTTAACTATATAAACCATCATTATATAAGAATATATATGGATATGACTTAATATGGCAATGAAATTAAAATATCAATTCTTATATTATTCATGTACCATTGTTCTTTCTATTATTGATTTCTCTCTATGTTGATTTGGTAAGTAGGTTATCAGATTCCTAGGGTATGGATATTCCATCCATCACACAATTATTGTGTTTTTTGGCCTAATAGACAAACTTGAGACACCTCAACACCATTTCCATAATTTCCCAAACCAATACTTATACTTCATTGATCCTTCAACTCTGTCCCTATTAAAACATACTTTTATACCACTCTAACATAACTTGACCAACTAGGGCCCCACATGGGTTAGTGATAAGATAAGTGTGCCACACCAAGACAACCTACAATATTCCAAATGTTAGAGACTAGCGTCAAATAGACATATAATTCAAATTGGAGGCCTTAACCTATTAAAAATGTACACATGAACAGCTCCACATACACCAAAATAGTGTAGGATAATAAAAATAATTGAACCAATCTATGATGGAAAAATTTATGTATTAACCTCTAAGATCAAACTATGGTATGAAAATTAATATCCCTGGTCATAAGGGAAGAAATAAAAAACCAATATAAAATGATTCCCAACCTAACAACTCAAAATGGATAAGTGGTTCTCATACATGATCTACAACTTCGAACATTGTCTACGGTCATTGTCTTTAAGAACCGTTATACCCTACAAGCACAAAACCCACAAAGATCATTATCTAACTACCTATCATATACATAATACATTACATGTGTGGAAAAGTCCCATGTAGGTTTGAGTATATGAATACCCAGTAAGAAAAATTTAAAACCATCAAGGAAAGTGGTAGAACCAATAGTCAGCTCAAAAAATAATTCAAGGGGGGGAAATAAACCCAAAAAATATAGATACGCTCATGGAATGATCTATTTCAAAGAGAGAAAGAGTGATATAGATCATTACAGATGACTATAGTTGATGAGTCTACTTTTAGCTTAATGAATCAATATTATCTTATATCAGTATCCCAATATAACCTTGAAAGATCTATAATGGTAAAACCATGCGTTGGTGATAGAACATCTTGGTTGGGGGTAAAGAACCTTGTAGAGGGCCCATGTCTTTCCTAAACTCCTAGACGAGGGGGTATTAAATTTAAAGATAGACAAACCATGCCCTAAGTGGGTATGGGGGTACTGACTCTTTCTGTACCGAGGATGTGGGGGAACTATGTATTGACATATACACACCATCAAGGGGAACTAAACCCAATTTTCTCTAGATGATCACACTTGAATAAAAACATTATCCAACTGTGTTAAAAGATGTAACCTTCTTGTGCCACCTCACATTGTATCTCTAATATCAAAACAGACCACCATTGCACTCTATATTGAATTTTTCTCAAAAAGGAATAATCTTAGGTCTAATTCAAATAAAAAAGAAGGAGGTGAGGTAGGTATTTCACTTTGGGAAATGTACATGGCATTTCTCATTATGGGTACATGGTGTGTAGTCTCAAGCTTCCAGCTAAGAATGTACTGAAAGTCTATATGGTGTGTGGAAATTGGTACACATGACATGTAAGATGTCACATGGAATGTATGGTCAAGAAAGGTACCCAACCTATACATGTAATATTTTTTTGTGTTCCACTGTGGGTATGTGATGTGTATTCTTAGAACACATATCTTGTAGGACATTGGATTTTCATGAGAATTTACACCCTATACACATTGAACTCATCAGATATCACCATATATAGTGTGTGGGAAAGCCATGTGGCATATGATATTTGTCTTTTCTTGAAACTCTAGTTGATGTGTATCTCATATTATATGGAATTTATTCTTACTAACTTTACAATGATCATGTCTAAACCTTCATCTGATGTCCTGATCTTGAAGGTAACATCTTAAATATTCGATTTACGGCCTCTGGTCACCAAAAATTATAATTCTTCATTAACCTATATATATTCATCATAACTCACACCACTATCCAAGGTCGTTCATCTCACCTATAATTCATGGTCCATCATCCAATAGAAAAGTCCTGGTATGTCATCACCACTGTCAATAATCACATTAACTAATATTGGTATGAGGTTCAATCATGATTCAAACTAGACTAGTTTTTGAATAATTAGCTTCCTATAAGAAATTTTTTAATATGTAAATAATGTTGGGATAAATACCTAACAAAAATGTAATATCCTCAGTGATAGATGTGAACCTATCCACTGATCATAATCATGTAATCTAATAGGAAAATGAAAAATCCATGGTATAAAACAAAATTCCATGGAAAAAATATTTAAGAATTCATGGAATATTATGAATCCTTGTTATAAATCATAAATAATTGGGAAATAATATAAAATAAAAATACCTACCTTAACAAATTTTTGGTCATTGGTGAATGATGGATCCAACTCAATGTCATTGACGAACCCTATCGACTCTAATCTTCGATTGATAATCCCTCCTCGATCACTCGTCATAATCTCTCACTATGGTGGCTCTTAATTCTCAATGTTATGAAACTAACCCAAGATAATATTTATAAGGGATATTGAATATAGGTGTTCTATATGTTTATATAATTAGTCAACTAATTAGTTAATTAACTATTGAATTTTACTCCTTTAAATCTTCCCATGATGATGAACTACTTCGGGACTCAAAAACTCTATACCAACTCTATAACAAAACCCATAATACTATTTAAAAATATTCAAAGGGTATAATTGAAAAAAAAATGAACTCATTAAAAAATAATTGGATTAATTCAAGGTAATTTGATATTAGTAAATAACTAATTTAAATGAATGGTACCTAGTTTACATTTTAAAATTCATTGCATGTGTGGATGGTCATGAGCTTAGATGGGAATATGTATTTGAATGGTTTCTTTTAATTTATTATTAGTAAATTAAAATGATGGAATTTATGTCATCGTCGCCTTTATATTATGTAGGACCTAAATTTCCATGGTCTCTTTTATATAAACCACCTTAAACATTCAATTGGCTCCCATCAACTACGTGGGAGTAAACTAATATGTAAATGATGGATCACCTAGGAAAGTAGAGGTAGTCTAAATTTCGAGTCGACGTGAAACCAACCCAAGAGTTACACAGGATCATAGGTGGAATACCAAAACTCGAATCGATCATGGTTACATGAGTTATTACCTAGGGTCTAGTGTTGGTGTATCATGTTATAGATAAACCAACCATTAAAAAATATCATAATCATTCAATTTTTTATTTATATGAGTTGAATGGTTAATTATTTATGGATTCTTTATTGTTATAACTTAATAAATGAATTAAAAAGAATTCAAGGTGAAATTAAAATGAATTAGATTATGTATAAATGTTATCTAGATATGGTTAATAACTAAAGTAAAATCCAATAAATATTAACAAGAATGTAATAAGATAAAATGGAAAATTTATACACAAATATAAACATCCCTTAATCAAAATATTATGTCTGAATAACCTTCATTATTTAAGTTAATATACAATAATAATTAAAAGTATTTATCTAGACCAATTAAGGGTTATTTAAATTATCAAGCAGATTTAAAATAAATTTTGGGTTAACATAAATAGGTTCACATTAAGGTTTGACTACCCAAGTAGGAATTAGTGTTCTTATAAGGAAAGTATTAAGGAAATACAAAGTCCAATATTCCTATATTGGGGAGCCCACTAAATGGATCATGGTGATATGAGTTAATGTGATTGGAATGATCAACCTACCCAAATATCTTTGATTAGTATATCAGGTCCAAGCCTAGGTTATGAGAGGGGAAATATATACCATTTCTGTAACACCCCGAGATTTTATGAAAAATATTCTTTTTAATTTCATTAATGTCTTGTGTTATACGCTACACCAAAAGGAGATTTCACAACACACATCTCTGACCTGGCTTGAATTACACACAATCACTACCTTCCACGATAGCATGTGTTGTACGCAACACCAAGTTTCGCTAAACAACGATATGCTATTAAAATATTATTAAAACTAGCCGTTATGAATAGTAATAACCACTTTTTGAAATTTTGTAAATTTTATTTTTCAAAATGGACTTCATTTTTGGATTCGGAATATCAAAATTAGTTTAGGGTTAAATTTTGGTGATTTTCGGATAACTTTCATATTTTGATGAATAGTGAAAATTACTAAATTTTAATTAAAAACAAATTTTTCAATCGAAATAATTAATAGTGATAAATTATTAATTTGAGTGGTTTTAAAGTATATTTAGAATATATTTTTACAAATTAATACAATTTTGGTCATTGGATGTAATTTCACATTTAAACCAGACATAAACAAGTGTCAATCTTTTGATAGTTATTATCTCTTAAGAACACGCTATTTGTTTTGACGAAAGGAATTAATTTTTAAATTAATTAATGCAACTGATATGTTTTGAATTTGGTAAAATAGAAATCATTTTTGAGTTTATAATATCAAATATAGCTTAGGCCTAATTTTTGGTATTTTTCTGAAAACTTTCAATTTTTGATGAATAATGAAACCACTAAGTGGTAGTTAAAAAAACTGAATTTTTCATAAAACTTAATTTTACCGCTTCTGTGAGTGGAATTTCAAAAATTAGAGACATGGTTGATGTCAGTAAGTAAAATGTGGTTCAATGAGATGAAAATAATTTTTGGTGAATAGTATCTTTTTACTTTTATTTACCACGGTTAAAAGTAAATAGGGTAATTAAGGGTAAAAATGATATTATTATTACCCTAACACATGTCCTAATTCTATTGGATAAGTGTAATTCGACCAAAAACAAACTTAGGAATAAAATATGACCATTTAGGCCCACTTTAATTAGATTAGGACATTTATTATTATTTAATTCAAAGAAGAGTTAAAAGAGTTAAAATCAATGTTTATTTAATAAAATATTTTTAATATAGGGTTATACATAAGATAAATTCGACTATAAATATTCATTATAAATCTAAAAAGAGTTCCTAAATAATGGTACTTTATTTGTAATGTTTAGACATTAAATAATTTAATTTATTTATGACACAACGATGATACAGTAATTATCTTATTAATGAAATATTGACATAATTGACGTTATAAATACCCAAATAAATATAATTTTAGACTTTTTATGAATTCGACTAATTTTCTAGGTTAATATAAAATGTTATTATTGATTTAATTTACTTTTTTTGAACTTATCATTCTGTTATGATTTTCACAAAAATCAATTACTAAATAGTGTCAAAATTGACATAAAATAGGTTTTAAAAAATATATTATATTATTAATTGTTATTTTATTCCTAAAAATATAAGGCTCGGCCAAATGACTTAGATAAGGTTATATATATTAATAATAAACAACTTGGGGTTCGTTTGGCTTCTTATAGTAAGTTTATTAACCTTATAGTGTAAGAACACAAGAAGACACGGTAAAAGTAAAATTATTTAACTTAATGTTAAATCAAAATGATAAGGTTAAAATAGGAACCTAAACTTGTCTAAATTCTATTGGATGAGAGGATTTAGACCCATCCCCACCTTATCCTAGAAATAAATCAATTTGGAGCTATTTAAAACCGAACTTGACTTTATAATAAAATAATATTTTTAGTTTTTCCAAAGGATCCCCTCTCCTCCCTTATAAAAGGGCACCTCCTCCCTCTCTTCCTCACACAACTTTGAGCCTTCAATCTCGGACAACCCATGAAAAAATATCTTCTCCACTTCCCTAGAAACATCCTAGAGGTTCTGGTCTTCCTCAAAGACCAATTTTAGTGCCCTAAGAGGAGGTCTCAAAGAGGCGCTTCAAAGAAGAGGTAATTTCCGTTACCGATTCTTTCACCTTTATTTCTTCTTCCACTTCTTCTTCTTAGGTTGTTTCATTATGAAGTAATAACATAAGTATCACTCATATATTTATATGTTATTATAAGTATGAAACAATCCTATTTCACCATCTATCCATCCTACAGAAAATGAAATCACCGCGCGTGCGTACGTACGGAATACCGTCTCCACGCCGTGGTGAAATCTATTTTCCACCACCACCTTACTTGGATGGGTATAATGGTGTAAATAATAAATATATATTATTATAGTATACATACACTCCAATACAGTCCCAGGATCATGAGAACAATATCATCACTCGTGCGTACGTGCAGACTACCGTCTCCACGACGGGATGAGATTCATTCTCCACTTTAACCATTCATAAATGATTATAAAGAATATATAATAAGTAATCATGAAATATATGAAATAATAATGATACTGGATTTATGTGTATATATATGTATGTCATCTACTTAATTCCGTTCAACTCAATAAGGAAACGAAAACAGCGTTCATGCATACGTACGGCATACCGTCTCCATGAACGGTGTATTTCTTTCCATTTACTGATTTATTATATATATGTATATTCTGAATATATATATATAAATAATGTTTTATATTCTGGAATTAAGTAATCATGATCTAAGTAATCATATTAATAATTAAAAGTCAAAACACGGACGACAAATGAAACAATTTTACCTAAAACGCTCTTTAACATGGAATTTACAAAAGAACGGGTAATATAAAGTCATAAGTGAACCATATATGATATCATAACAATGAATATGATTCTATAATAAGTCAATGACATTATTTAAATCATTATACAGGAGGTTAGAATACGTACAAAGCATATCAGACTTAAGGTAAGGGAAATATCACAATCTCATTTTTATCCGAGATTGTTTATACTTTGGCATTTACTGGGTGTATTTTATCATCCACATCCATGTTTCCTCAATATGTAATATTATTTCCATCAACCTACAATTATTTAAATCCAATTTTACCCTTCGGTGAGATTTTATTAAAAGATATGAAAGGAATCTTTTGTCGTTTTTCGTACGAGGTACTTTTTGACTTTTCCGACAAAAGTTCAAGAAAAATGTTTTTTTACTTATACGGCATGAATGGATTTTTAAAACATTATTTCCAAGAATATTCCTTTACAAGTTTTCAAGTATATTTTTAATCAACTTCTTTTAGTTTAAAATTGTATGACATGTTAAGAAAGGAAAAGTGTTTTTGCAGTAGAAAGGATATTTTCCTCAAGAATAGAGTTCAAGTGTTTTATCAAAATCATTTTCCATCTAGGATCATAAAGGGTTATGTTTTTATCCCTATTATTACATTGATTTGATTATGTTGTGATGGAATTATTTTTATGAATTCCTTTATATTATATGAATTGTTTTATGATGTCACGATGTTTAAGATTCCCATTTTTATTACATGGGTTATGAAATGATGTATGATTTATGATTTTGTGGCACACATAAGAATGGTATCATTATGAGATGGGTGTGACCTATATCTCCCTCCAATGCATTGGGTAAACATTTTATATCTCATGAGATAGACAAAGCTGGAACGGTAGGTTATATCGGTTCAGTGAAACAAGACTGAAATAAGGGTGACTCGGTTCAGAAATGGACTTTGTCCACTAAGATAGTATTGGCAATGAGTCTTGACTGACAAGAAATGATTCTCAATGATTATGTGTGTATGCCACAAAGTTTCATGTTTTATGTTATGATTATTGGGATTTCATTTCACTACTATGATTTATCCCATGTTATGAAATTATGCTCTCTTTTGCAGGTTAAGATTTCCAAATGTTATGTTCTTATGAATATGATGTGATTGATATTTATTTTGTTTACCCTTACTGAGCATTTGAGCTCACCCTTTTATGTTTTCTTTTCCCCAGGATATAAAGAAAGGTTTTGGGTAAAAAAATGGGAAGATCTTTAGGGGAGATGTTGAAGATCTTTCACCACGATTACAAGATTATATTCCAAGTTTCCAAAGACACTAAACTATTACGATCCTTGTGTGTGTGTTTGTTATGTACTAAGTATTCCGCAAAAGTAATGTAATTTCCATGTATGTCAGGTTTCGGGTCTCTACAGTTGGTATCAGAGGAAAGGTTTAGTCAACCTTTGGAAACTGGGATGCGTGAACGTTAGTGAGATCCCTAGAGATATTTCTAAGGTATGCCTATGGATGTCCCTAAGGATAAGTATACGTATAGGATATAGTCCTAGAACTATGGTAACGATATTAGATTAAACCAAAGATGTTAGATATTGAAGTTACTCCCCCTTTATTATGATTTTTTCCTCTCACACTATTCTTTTTGGGTT
The DNA here is from genome assembly GCA_963277665.1 of Viscum album. NCBI lineage: Eukaryota > Viridiplantae > Streptophyta > Magnoliopsida > Santalales > Viscaceae > Viscum > Viscum album. The sequence goes on from OY728152.1 coordinate 2,107,469,132, forward strand.
TTTGAAAATGGCTTGAAACAAGATGATTCACGATAATGGAGGATATGATGGATAATGGAATGATATTCTTCATGAGCAAACAAATGAAATAGGATTTGGAAGTCCAAACATCATTATTATGCCGAATCATCAATCTCATAATATGATAAATAAAGTAAAATTTGGTAAGTTTCCTGACTCAGCTAATAAGAGAAAGATGGAGTTTCATGATGATCATAGAGGAAAGAAAGTTCAATTTCACCTATGTAAATCATGTGGGAAGAGGCATCAAGGAGAATGTTTCAAAGGAACTGGAAGATGCTTTGGGTGTGGAAAAGAAGGACACAAAGCCAGTAAGTGCAAAGGAAAAGGTTCAGTTAACACCAGGGATGAGGATAATGGTATTGCTACGACATCAACAATGGTTAAATGTTTTAAATGTGGAATGTACGGGCATTATGCAAACCAATTCCCTAAGGGAAAGTCTCATGAAGAGAATCAGTATTGTCGTATGGGTAGTTTTTATGTGGATGATGATGAAGAGACTACAAATGATATGTGAGATGAAAGAATTGTTGAAGCTCGGTCAATGGTTTAAGAATGTAGTGGAATGATTAAGTGTTTATGTAATGGGATTCTAGAATAATGTTGTATATAGTATCGTGGAGTATTGGAATATTTATGTATTGATCTATTGTGGTCTTCAATAATTTTATGGCATCGGTAACCATAAAAAGTGATTGAAATATTTTTGGAAAGCAGATGATATGCACATAATGAAGGGATAAAGAGAATCTAATATGTTTGAAAGTATTCATGAGCTCATGATTGATATAAGGACTATGTGATATCATGGTTTGAGGATATAGAATTTTGAGGAATTTGGTATGTGGAAAGAGTTATCTTTTAACAGCACTCATGTTTTCACTAAGATTCAATGGGTATTCATTTTTCAAGAGATTACATGATTATGGTATTCACATGACTAGAATGTGACAAACAAGATATATGGGGGATAAATGATGGTATTCCCATGCTTGGTTGATGACATTTCAAGTAATCGTTTTCTTTATACTATGAGGTTGGGCCAAAGTATTTTAGATAAGCCTAAAGATTGGAATGGATTATGTTGGACATAAGTTAGTATTTTTTAAGGATAAAACTTTTTTTTGATATTGTTGATGGGATGTTATAGTAATATAAAAAGGACAACTTGCAGGACGGGCGACATCCCATCGCGTCAGACAAGGCTGTGGGAATCGAACCCACAACTGAAGTGCGACTGGCCTTTATCGCCTACCACTGGACTACAGGAAGTCCTTGTTTAGTAGAAACTAGTTTTATTATATTAACCAGTATGATATATGAAGTATAAGTCCATTTTAGGAACCATATATGATTAATCTCACTATATATTGACTTATGTATATTTAATAACTTTTGCTAACCATTTGTTTGAGACAGATGGAATGACTCGTCATTCTATCACATGATCTGCTAACACTTCACGAATAACAAATTCAACTTCATTTATTTAAGAGATGAAGTGGAAATTGTTCAAGGCACAAACAACAGTGAGATTGTACCAAAATAAAGTAAGTATTTATTCTAATTCAAATTCTTCAACTTTAGGGAAACGATCTTGAAAACCAAAAATGTTGTCCTAGTGCTCTTATATCTGATTAATCAGATGGTACCTTAGATCTTCACAAATTTATGGATTTTTTATTGTTGGCTTTTCCATAGCCATGTTCTTTACCACTCTCCATCAGAACATGATGGTTAGATTTTTCTTCCATATCCATATTTTCACCTATGTGGAAACCCAGTAATTAGTTTATTTGGGTAACCGTTACATTTCATACTTTTGTTTTTAAAGATTGTTTTTGGTATCCTTTTTACGATGTGGGTTTCTATTAAAGAAACTTTCGAGTAGTAAACCATTTATAACCCCGACGAATTTCGAGGGCGAAATTCATTTTAAGGGGGGTAGAATGTAACACCCCGAGATTTTATGAAAAATATTATTTTTAATTTCATTAATGTCTTGTGTTATAAGCTACACCAAAAGGAGCTTTCACAACACACATCTCTGACTTGGCTTGAATTACACGCAATCGCGACCTTCCATAATAGCGTGTGTTGTACGCAACACCAAGTTTCGCTAAACAACGATATGCTATTAAAATATTATTAAAATTAGCCGTTATGAATAGTAATAACCACTTTTTGAAATTTTGTAAATTTTAATTTTCAAAATGGACTTCATTTTTGGATTCAGAATATCTAAATTAGCTTAGGGTGAAATTTTGGTGATTTTCGGATAACTTTCATATTTTGATGAATAGTGAAAATTACTAAATTTTAATTAAAAACAACTTTTTCAATCGAAATAATTAATAGTGATAAATTATTAATTTGAGTGGTTTTAAAGTATATTTAGAATATATTTTTACAATTTAATACAATGTTGGTCATTGGATGTAATTTCACATTTAAACCAGACATAAACAAGTGTCAATCTTTTGATAGTTATTATCTCTTAAGAACACGCTATTTGTTTTGACGACCGGATTTAATTTTTAAATTAATTAATGAAACTGATATGTTTTGAATTTGGTAAAATAGAAATCATTTTTGAGTTCATAATATCAAATATAGCTTAGACCTAATTTTGGGTATTTTTCTGAAAACTTTCAATTTTTGATGAATAGTGAAACCACTAAGTGGTAGTTAAAAAAACTGAATTTTTCATAAAACTTAATTTTACCGCTTCTGTGAGTGTAATTTCAAAAATCCAAGAGACATGGTTGATGTCAGTAAGTAAAATGTGGTTCAATGAGATGAAAATAATTTTTGGTGAATAGTAACTTTTTACTTTTATTTACCACGGTAAAAAGTAAATAGGGTAATTAAGGGTAAAAATGATATTATTATTACCCTAACACATGTCCTAATTCTATTGGATAAGTGTAATTCGACCAAAAACAAACTTATGAATAAAATATGATCATTTAGGCCCACTTGAATTAGATTAGGACATTTATTATTATTTAATTCAAAGAAGAGTTAAAAGAGTTAAAATCAGAGTTTTTTTAATAAAACATTTTTAATATAGGGTTATAAATACGATAAATTGGGCTATAAATATTCATTAGAAAGCTAAAAAGATTTCCTACATAATGGTATTTTATTTGTAATTTTTAGACATTAAATAATTTAATTTATTTATGACACAACGATGATGCAGTAATTATCTTATTAATGAAATATTGACATAATTGATGTTATAAATACCGAAATAAATATAATTTGAGACTTTTTATGAATTAAACTAATTTTATAGGTTAATATGACATGTTAGTATTGATTTAATTAAATGTTTTCGAACTTATCATTCTGTTATGATTTTCACAAAAATCAATTACTAAATAGTGTCAAAATTGACATAAAATAGTTTTTAAAACAAATATTATATTATTAATTGTTATTTTATTCCTAAAAATCTAAGTTTTGGCCAAATGACTTATATACGGTTATATATATTAATAATAAACAACTTGGGGTTCGTTTGGCTTCTTATAGTATGTTTATTAACCTTATAGTGTAAGAACACAAGAAGACACGGTAAAAGTAAAATTATTTAACTTAATGTTAAATCTAAATGATAAGGTTAAAATAGGAACCTAAACTTGTATAAATTCTATTGGATGAGAGGATTTCGACCCATACCCACCTTAGCCTCTAAATAAATCAATTTGGAGCTATTTAAAACCGAACTTGCCTTTATAATAAAATAATAATTTTAGTTTTTTCAAAGGAGCCCCTCTCCTCCCTTATAAAAGGGCACCTCCTCCCTCTCTTCCTCACACAACTTTGAGCCTTCAAGCTCGGCCAACCCCTGCCAAATTCTCTTATCCACTTCCCTAGAAACATCCTAGAGGTTCTTGTCTTTCTCAAAGACCAATTTTAGTGCCCTAAGAGGAGGTCTCAAAGAGGCGCTTCAAAGAAGAGGTAATTTCCGTTACCGATTCTTTCACCTTTATTTCTTCTTCCACTTCTTCTTCTTAGGTTGTTTCATTATTAAGTAATAACATCAGTATCACTCATATACTGATATGTTATTATAAGTATTACACAATCCTATTTCACCATCTATCCATCCTATGGAAAACGAAATCACCGCGCGTGCGTACGTACGGAATACCGTCTCCACGCCGTGGTGAAATCTATTTTCACCACCACCTTACTTGGATGGGTATAATGGTGTAAATAATAACTATATATTATTATATTATAAATACACTCCAATACAGTCCCATGATCATGAGAATGATATCATCGCTCGTGCGTACGTACAGACTACCGTCTCCACGACTTGATGAGATTCATTCTCCACTTTAACCATTCATGAATGATTATAAAGTATATATAACAAGTATTCATGAAATATATGACATAATAATGATACTGGATTTATGTGTATATATATGTATTTCCTCTACTTAATTCTGTTCAACTCAATAAGGAAACGAAAACAGCGTTCATGCGTACGTACGGCCTACCGTCTCCATGAACGGTGTATTTCTTTCCATTTACTGATTTATTATATATATGTATATTCTGAATATATATATATAAATCATGTTTTATATTATGGAATTAAGTAATCCTGATCTAATTAATCATATGAATAATTACAAGTCAAAACACAGACGACAAATGAAACAATTTTACCCAAAACGCTCTTTGACATGGAATTTACAAAAGAACGGGAAATATAAATTCATAAGTGAACCATATATGATATCATAACAATGAATATGATTATGTAATAAGTCAATGACATTATTTAAATCACTATACAAGAGGTTCGGATACGTACAAAGCATATCAGACATAAGGTAAGGGAAATATCACAATCTCATTTTTATCCGAGATTGTTTATACTTTGGCATTTACTGGGGTGTATTTTATCATCCACATCCATGTTTCCTCAATATGTAATATTATTTCCATCCACCTAAAATTGTTTAAATCCAATTTTACCCTTCAGTGAGATTTTAGTAAAAGATATGAAAGGAATCTTTTGTCGTTTTTCGTACGAGGTACTTTTTGACTTTTCCGACAAAAGTACGAGAAGAATGTTTTTTTTTACTTATACGGCATGAATGGATTTTTAAAACATTATTTCCAAGAAGCTTCCTTTACAAGTTTTCAAGTTTATTTTTAATCAACTTCTTTTATTTTAAAATTGTATGACATGTTAAGAAAGGAAAAGTGTTTTTGAAGTAGAAAGGATATTTTCCTGAAGAATAGAGTTCAAGTGTTTTATCAAAATTATTTTCCATCTAAGATCATAAAGGGTTCTATTTTTATCCCTATTATTACATTGATTTTATTATGTTGTGATGGAATTATTTTTATGAATTCCTTTATATTATAGGAATTGTTTTATGATGTCACGATGTTTAAGATTCCCATTTTTATTACATGTGTTATGAAATGATGTATGATTTATGATTTTGTGGCACACATAAGAATGGTATCATTATGAGATGGGTGGGACCTATATCTCCCTCCAATGCATTGGGTAAAGATTTTATATCTCATGAGATAGACAAGGCTGGAATGGTAGGTTATACCGGTTCAGTGAAACAGGACTGAAACGAGGGTGACTCGGTTCAGAAGTGGACTTTGTCCACTAAGATAGTCTTGGCAATGAGTCTTGACTAACAAGAAATGATTATCTATGATTATGTGTGTATGCCACAAAGTTTCATGTTTTATGTTATGATTATTGGGAGTTCATTTCACTACTATGATTTATCCCATGTTATGAAATTATGCTCTCTTTTGCAGGTTAAGATTACCAAAATGCTATGTTCTTATGAATATGATGTGATTGATATTTATTTTGTTTACCCTTACTGAGCATTTGAGCTCACCCTTTTATGTTTTCTTTTCCCCAGGATATAAAGAAAGGTTTTAGGTAAAAAAAGGGAAGATCTTTATCTGAGATGTTGAAGATCATTCACCACGATTAGAAGATTATATTCCGAGTTTCCAAAGACACTAAACTATTACGATCCCTGTGTGTGTGTTTGTTATGTACTAAGTATTCCGCAAAAGTAATGTAATTTCCATGTACGTCAGGTTTCGGGTCTCTATATTTCCACTAAAATATTACTGATTTTGGATGTTTTAAAACCAATAGTGAGGTCTATTGGGTTTTTATAAAATAATTATAGATTAAAAAAATTCTCAAGTTATTATCAAATTTTATAATAAATTTTAAGTGAGAAAATATGATTTATATATTTTAGAAATAGAAATCCACATAACTTCAACTTTATCATTATAATCTATATTATAGAAGGATAACCTTCTCACCAGCCTCAATTTTTAAGATTGGTACAAGCATTTACATGTTATACTATTCCATGAGTAGAAATTATATGTAATGGATAACCTTATTCCCAAAGCATGTGGTAAAGAGTCTAATGAGTAGTAACTCTCTCTCTACATAAAACACTTGTATGATGTGGTATTTTTATAGTGATTCATGCTATCATCATTTACTAGTGATCCCTTGAATAAATATGAGGATATGGTTTCATATAGAATGTCTTCTCACCATGATGATATTTCTCAATAGAAGGTGTGACAAGAAATATGTAAGATCTTGAACTAACTATTCATGTTTAATATTGAAGATTTAGTGCCATATGGTCCTCATGTAGACAAGATTATTAACTATATGGAGAACTTAGACATCTTGTTCTTTAAGCTCCCTAATGATTTGTGTATAGATATTATCTTATCTTCACTGCCTCATAGCTTCTATAGTATCATTTTGAATTATAACATAAGTAATATTGAGAAGTCTCTATCATAAATCCTTACCTTGAATCACTAATTTGATAATGACATGTGTCCTGAAAACCCTACAATTATTATGGTGAATAAATGGAATAATAAGGAAAAGGGATAAAATACTCAATCTAAGTCTAAGGATTCTGATCACTATCATTCCAAGAAGAGGAATATACAATGGGAACTAAATTAAAATAAAGTAGTATGTTTTTCATATGGAAAGATGGACCACTGCTAGAATAATTGTACCTAGTTAAAGAATTATAAGGAATATTCAGGTGTATTCATTATCAATTACAATATTTTTGTTTATATCAATTGGGAATTATATATATATATAGTGGTACTCACATCTATATCCATATATAGAAACCAAGTAGATTCTATAATATTACCTTAGGAGAGGTGAAACCTTGAGATTCCAAAAGAGTATGACTTTTCCTTGGATATATGATAAAACCATCTTTCGTTTCCAATATAAAATCTTGGTTTTCATTGATTTTTATTATGTACAAAGGGTTTCCAAAAACATAATTTTTGAATCCTTCCTTCATATGGATGGTTTTATTTTAAAATTTGGAAATAAAAGTTGTTTCCTTTACAAAGATAAAATATGTTTTGGTATATCTTTTCACAACCCATCCCATAGGGGTCCATTCCATGAAAACCTCAAGCATGCCTTTGATAGGATATGGGTTAGTAACTACAACCAAGTAGACATATTTTTTGGCATGAAAATTAGGTAAGAACAAGAACGAACAGAAATCATTAGGGGTTACCTTGTGAAAACTGTTCGTGGAGCCCCTTTAGCCTTATGGACGGCACATAGCTCCCCTTCACAAAGCTTTCATAGAGAAAGGATGTGGGATGCTCCGCAAACCCATTTGAAGTTATTGAACCCACCGTGGATCAAGGAGGTGGGACACTCTATGAACCCATTTGACATTCATGATCCCACCGCAGAGCAAGGAGGCAGGACGCTCTGTGAACCCATTTGATGTTCGCGAACCCACCATGGAGCAAGGGGGTAGGAGGCTCTGTAAACCCATTTGACATTTGTGAACCCTCCGCGGAGCAAGCTCTGTCTTTTCACAGAGCGATCTCTTATTCACGATGCATCTTGAGTATAAATACCAGGCTCTGCTCGAGCCCAACATATGGATCCTCTGAGTTTTCACCTTCTTAGCTCCTAAATCATGAAGAAATATCTGCTCTGCGAACCATGAGCTCTTCAAGGTACTTTAGCATCGCAAAGTGCCTCTCCCTTGGTTTGAATTCATCCCCTCTTCAAGGAGGGACGCCCTTTGTGGTGCCCATGGGCCTTTGTGAAGGAATGGGGTCCCCAAGGGGACTCGGGTCTTCACAGAGCACTTATGCTTCGCGAAGTACCCACCATGAACATGTGAACCACATGCTAAGGTAGGATCACTATGCTTTTTGAAGCACATTTCTTTGTAATGCGATGCTTCATAGGGAACCCTTAATTCATGAGGCACTGCCCCACGAATTCCTTTCCACTTCGCACAGTACATTCCATATGCACATATGCCTTACTCTTAGGCTAGGCCACTTCACTTCACAAAGCACACCCCTTCATGAAGCCCCTCCACTACATAGAGCACCAGAGCTTCACAACGCTTCTACCTTTGAACCCCTATACTCAGAAACTCCTTTTCCCATGTGACCCTTTAGGTCTACATGAAGTGATTTCAAAGTCCCTTGGGCGGTGCTTCTCGTTACGTTGCTTCACCTCATGCTTCTTCGCATAGAAACACTAACAGCTATTGCTTCATTGCATAGCCACGCTAACGTGGACCCCTCAATGGATCACTCCATAACACCCCCTCACCATAGAATTGTTGATGCATTCTGTCCCCCAAGGGGTGGGAGGTATCAGTTATGTAAGTCCTAAAGGGGTACGGAGTGAACCCGCCTCATCTGAGATGCAGGACGTTAAACTGTCAAGCCCCATCATCCTCAGCACATGATATTAAACTATGACCTCGCCCTGTGCATCGCACATGGGGTTCCCCACCTTGGAAATTCTGCACACCCACTGGTCTCTACAGGAGTGAATTGTTCCTCACATGGAATGAGATATTTTTTTATTGGAGTGGTGTTTGTCCATGGGGAAAGGGAAACCAACTTAGTGTAATTCCCTAGCCTTTATTGTAGGATTTAGCATCCCTGCTCCTCATATCTTCTTCCTGGACAAAGACCAGAGAGGGGGGATGGGCACCAGAACCCTCTTCTCTTCTGTGCGAAATCCCTCTCCTAGTGGGCTTTCTTTCCACCCAGGCCTCCATCCTAGAGAAAGTCCCAATCACCATCTCCTTGGGTTGGGGACCATGTGTAAGACCTCGTTTCCTCTTTGGGCCGCTAACCACGTGTAAGCCCCATTCACCATGCACCATGGATGCATGTTTGCACCATGATCATTAGGTATTTCCTGCCTATTGTTTCACACAATGATCATAACTCACGTGATCTTAGAGTAAGCATCGACTTTGACATTAACTCTGGGCATCCTAGAGTATAAGCCCCACACTATTATGAACTACGTGGACTTTGATCCTTGCCAAGGTAGGGTACATAGTAATCCTACCTGAGGTTCAATCCCAACACCTATTGGTCCCGACCACTTCACGTCGGTTCACCAACACCACCTTGAACTACGTGGGATTTGATCCCCATCTTTTAGACAGGGTACGTAGGAAGCCTCCATGAGGTTCAACCCCATCCAGTGGTAAGTCGTTGTCAACCCTATCCAGCAGTAATCCATTGTGATCCCCATGTAGCGGTAAGCTGTTGTGACCCCATCCAGTGGTAATTCATTGTCAACCCTATCTAGTGGTAAGCCATTGTGATCCCCATGCAGCAGGAATATGTTGTGACCCCATCTAGTAGCAAGACATTGTGACCTTATCCAGCGGCAAGCCGTTGTGATCCCCATGCAGCAGTAAGAGGTTTTCAACCCAAAACCAACAGTAATCGATCGTCATCCCTTCTATTGGGATCCATATCTTTGGTCTATCCTAGTGGCATCAGATCAACATCGGGCTGCTAACCACTTATAAGACCCAGTATATCATCGGGTCGCTATCCTCTGCGCACACCCTGATCCTATACCCCATCCTGAACAACATGTACTTTGATTCCCTACCACAGGGATACGTTGGAGGTCTCTTCAAGGCCCAATCCCAACATCATTGTTTCCCTTGAGTCGAATCCATGTCATTCTCCATCAACTTCACTTAACTGTCAATTATCCATCTTGATTATTACCTGGGCCACCACATCCCGATGAGATCAGGTCAATTAACCTCCTAGAACCAGTGTTCCCTCTAGGGGTTACACCCATCTGATCCACTCTAGTCAGTGTTCCAATCAGTCTCATCCATCTCTACTAGATGTTAAACCTGTGGCATACCCTGTGTTAAACATGGGAAGATGAGGAAAACCCCAGAGACATGCCTATAGAATATAATTCCCTACATTCGATGAGGGATGCCTCAGGCTTCCGTTCCCTCAAGAATACATATAATAAGGGTAAGAAATCCATACTCTCTAGTGTTCTAGCGTCCAGAAACACCAGTGATGTCCAACATGACTACTCCCCCACCCAATGGTTGCTGCCCTGGCCAGACCCCTTGGACTATCCTGATAGAAGTAGTGTAATTAACTGGTTTCCATGAAGATATGGCACTGGGAAGAGTTTTGTGAACAACGTCTTAAGTATATAAGGAAGACCCGGACTAGGTGACGATTTCCAATGAGGAATCCATAGAAGGAGGAACCGACATCCCATCATCCCATTTCAATCAAGGAGAAAATGTCCCAAAACAAGGAAGGATGCTACCCACCTTTGGAAAGCGGGAATGTGGTGCAACAGCTGCGTGTCCTCGACGAATGGATGTGCACGCCCCGGAGAAAGCGTTGGAAATAGAAATGGTGAAACCGACATGAATCTATTCTCCTAAATGTGGAGATTAGTAGTGTTCGAGACATTAGTGGATTATAGTGCCACTGGATCCAGTTATCTGGCACCAGGTCCTGCAAAGAAAATAGTGGGCCTGGCGTGAGACTCACCAAAAGTTAGGGAAGATAAACGTTGGACATCTCGGTCTATGACATTATCATCATGGATCCTTCTTACTATCCATGGAATATGGAATGGATCTGGGTTATTGGACGTCGATTTCTTTGTTTTAGCACTAATGGTATAATATCCCTACTTTTCAGGAACAAAACTGCAGCTTTAGGAATCTGATTTCCACCAACCCACTGACGCAGGGGTAGGGGTAGCACCAACGCAACAATCTCACAAGGCTCCAGTGCTTCTGTGAAAGCTTCCACACCTATGGCTTCTGGGCTCCCACACCCCATCTCCCCTTCTAAATTAGTTCAACAAAGGGTATTAAATCACCTCATCCGCCGATACGTGGAGGCAGGGATTATCCCAACCTGGGATATGGCCCGCCAAGATATAGAGGCGTATGTGCCTCATTGCCACCACCACCCCCAAGGGACGTGCAGGGATCCAATGCACCCCACCCCAATGTACAACCATTTCGGGAGCCTCACCCCGAAATGCTTTTATGACTCCCTCCCCTTTGCTGATGAGGTAGGGGATTTCTGGGCTAGCCTAGTGGGGATCCTATTTCAGGGGCCCCCAAGGAGGGCCCCCACTAGGTCGCACCAGTTCCGCCACACGGTCTCTCGAGCTGAAGAGTAGGTAAGCTATGTACCTTCACCACTAGCCCTGGTCTGACAGACCCGACGCCAGCATCAGGCACACGCTGAGGAGGACGCCCGACGAGGGGCATCGACATCAGCAACTACTATGGCTCAGGCCACCGCTGATGTGTATCACCATCCCCCTATCTACACTAAGTAGGGGAACTTCTATACCTGTCCCAGATTGAGGCCCCAACTGCCCCACGGGTAGGCTGTGTCGACTCTCTCTGTCGCTGGCGCAGGTAGTAGCTGTCGCGGACCGACCCGCAGCAACGATACCCAGTATGGAGTTCCTCCCTATACCTCCACCATGGAGAACGTGGATCCTCCCAAATTCCAATATCAGAATAGAGGTCCACCCCATACCACCTTCAATCCGAATGAGGGTCCTCCCCATGGCAGTGACACTCTGTACCAAAGCCTATCCTGACCTCATTACATTGGCTATGGGGCCATTTCTCCTGCCACAGAACACTGGTATGGGGATGTGACACATCCGGTAAATCTCCAACGTGGGGTACCTCTTCATGTCCTCACAATATATGGACAAGTTCCTCCTCGCCTTAGAAATCAAAGGGGTGAAAGTCAGCTTCACCTCATGAGCACCCTACACAGAGGTCCTACCCGTGCTCCTATTAGCTCCAACGGATATCATACCTGCTCCATCACTTTCAACGGAGCTTCCCTCTGCACATCAGCACTTAGACATGGAATTCATCCTCATATTCCCTTTGATATCTGTCTAGGTGCTCCTCGCTCCCCAATTTACTCAAGAGAATGTCCTCTCCACCCCAGCACCAGTACGACTGAAGGACCTCCACATGTCGGAAATCTACCATGTCCCAAAGAACCATTCCTTGGTAGGAGGGTGGGTCGTCGCCGCCAATAAAATAATTCCAAGAAGATTTAGACCGAGATAAAACCAGTATGATTCTCAGATTTTGAGGCAGAATACAACTCAGCGATGGAACCCTCGCCTAGATCCTCCGTGTCAAGATTCGGGGTAGGAACAAGGTGCATCAGCCTCATACTCCCAGAATGTGAGGTCCATCGGATTCCCACCTCCCTCCGAAGGTATATCCAGAAGGATTAAAACATAGAAACTCCACATATTATAGCCATTAAATCACCACCATCATCACCTAAAGCACTCTCTACCTCGACTAGAGATCATAGAGATCTATTCTTGGGACCGATGGCAGACAAGGAACAATGTGGTCCATCGTCGGTATCCATAGTTTCTACACCAGAAACTACGGTCATCAGCCCGTCTTACCGCGATGTGGTGGATTATTCGCTACAAACTTAGATGGATAGCCCAAGATGCAGTGGCTAGTTAGCTCGCCCACTGTATTCTCCACCGTCCAGCCTGCCATCTCAATAGTTCGCGTCAGTACCACTACCAGTTCTCCATCCACCTCTAGTAGATGAGTGGGGAAATGAAGGCCTAGACCCCGAGTCTAGACAAAGGAGCTTATGGTGCATTCTCACAACAGACCATTTCCCAGAGATGTTTTGGCCGGTTGGAGCACTGAATTTCAATGCGCCGAAATCACTCACCCAGGAGGAGTTCAGATGATTTTACCAAACCCTATGGGAGACTCATTTCTGTCTGTGTGATCGACAAGTGACCTACCCCAAGTGTCAGGCGCACTTTGAGGACATTTTCCAACAATTCTATTTGGTTGACCTAGCCTCACTCCCCATGGCCCAGTGCCCTGAATCACAAGGCCTTAATAGGAACCTCCAACAAAGATGCGTCCAGAGCTTTAAAGTGCTCTGTAGGATCATCAATGAGGCTTCTCCCCATGTGAAAATCCTTAGTTGGGGGAAATACGCGGCCCTCCATTTCAGCTATATCTGGCATCAACCCAATTTTCTGGGCGATATAGAGGATATGTCTCCGGGAAGGGTTGTGGTAAACATGGTCGACCCATCAGGGGAAGAGAATGACCTAGAGCTTCTCGGAGAGGACCTACCCCTTGAAGGAGTATTGCACTTATTGGATCCTTCGGGAAGGATTACTCATGAATAGAGAAATCTTCTGGGTATTCTTGTACTTACCGGGTCATTAACCCTCATCCATAATCTAAATAAGGGAAAAGAGCACCTCAGAGCCATCAAACCCTCGGACCCGTACAGATTAGTCCAGAAGGTAAAAAAGGTCCCGAAAAAGACATGTTGTGTCAGAAAATTGTAGAACACAAGAAGATGGTCAATGACCTTCTTAATGAAAGAACTACATATCAAAGACCAGACTATGGTGATCCGCAACTGATGCAGCAGAGCAAAGAACTTCCTCCCCTTAGAGAATTGCCTCCAGGAGACCTTGGTCGTCTGATCCCCGCCGATAGTGCTGAAGCGAGAGCCGATGGCAATAGGGCATGTTACGTATCACCAAATCCCCCTGAGTAGCAGGACAAACCTCAGGACCCAGCTCAAGTTCCCCCAGCTACTCCACAGGTCATTCCACCAACTGCTCCACAAGCTGTTGGGCCTGTATATCGTGTTGAAGAACCCTCCAATGCGCTGGTGGTCTAGGATCCCCATCGAGACCAGAACCCCCATCCAGATGATCCAATGGCCACACTCATTGCCCGTCTTGAGGTGTTGTAGATGCGACAGGTGGCCATCCCGCCTGATGGAATGCCTTATCCAATGTGGGCGGATGATATTCCAGCACCCCTAGGATTCTAAAATCCCACTTTTCATCCTTCAATGAGACAGGGCACCTTCTATAGAACCTGGACCACTTTATATCAAGGTATGAACCCATTTTCGGAACTCCAGTGCAGCAGGAGGCCACCAAACTCTGATTTTTCATACAGACATTGGAGGGGCCACTGTTCTTCTGGTACAACAAGCTCCCCATCGGATCAGTAGCCAGTTGGGAAGACCTCCATAGGAAATTTCTCAAACAGTTCAGTTCCACCACTCAGAATACAAGTATCGCATGCCTCTTCAAGTTAAAACAGAGGCCTGATGAGCACGTTTCAGACTGTGTCTCTCAGTGGAAAAGACTCACATACTCTCTTGACATGCCAATGACTTAGGAGAAACTGCTGACTATGTGCATAGGGAATGTTAACATAGAACCAATCCCCTATTTGATCTCCTAGAACTACCCTAGGGGATTCTGATACTTCTATGATAATACCCTATTCCTAAAATATTCTTTTAAATAAGCCAACTAGGCACACCCGTTGCCTCCTGCAATCCCCACGAAAAGGACCTCTAGGGCCGAGCCCGCCGCAGTGGATCAAATAGAGGCTCCCAGGCAACTGGAGTTGTTAGCAGTAGAGTCGCCTCTACAGTCTCACAGGGGCCATATACCTCAGGTGAAGGCTCCAGCCCAGCAGCTCCCACCTCATAATTGGTAGGTGCCCCTGCGCAATGCGCCACCGCTGCCTAGGAAAGATAACCATGATCCACCTCCTCAACAGGATCCTCAGACCCCTCATCAGGTTCAGGATCCCAAGGCCCCCTTCCCCTAAAAGAGGAACCAGATCTACTTGTTCAATGAGACCCAGGTCCCCGGTTACTTCTTCAGTTCCTTGGATCAGGGGATTGTCTGTTTTCCTGAGTGTAAGATGCTAGAAGAGGAAAACCTCAATGATCACCCTAATTACTACCCCAATCATCGAATCCTTGGGACTACTCTAAAATAGTTTTATGTGTTTAAAGACTAGATTGAAAACTAGGTGGATAACAACATAGTCTGGTTAGGTCCAGCCCCGGCATAGGTGGAATGTGTCTTCGTGAGGCCAGACAGTGGCAGTGATAGTGAAGGCGAGTGGGATCAGGTTTCTAAATGCAACTCCTAGAAGTATGATGACTGGATGGATCGTAAAGAAGTTGTATATGCTCATGGTGTCATTGATACATGCTTGAATCATCTAGAGCCTTCAGGAGCCGCATCTACTAATTCTGCATCATCGTCTCAGTAGTCCCCTTCATAGAAGAGCAAACACTGGCGATGCAAGGGAAAACAATGTCCCCTGCCAATGCCATCTTCATCCTGTACTCTAACAAATTTCATGCCCTCGGAGATGGATATCACTCCCAGAATCCTTCCAGTAGTTTACGACTCTTCAAGCGATAGTCAAGGGTACACCTTAGTTAATACCATAGAGCTTGTAAACCCCTACATGGTCCCTGCCGATGAGGAGAGCCAAGAGGATCCCCCCAATCTCCCCATTCAGCGGCAGCATTGATGGAGCCGCAACTATATTGGCCATTGGAGTGCTTCGGTCAACATTTACAGCCTGGATTTTCAAGCTACCAAAACCAAGAAGTAGGCCTAGCGTAGAGCTCAGCATGCTCAGCCTTCTCATCTGGTGTCATCAAGTTCGCCTTCACCGCCATTTGTGTTGCTTGATTGGGTGGAGCCACCTCTACCACACCATGATCAACCACGCCCTGCTACAGGATGGTCTCAGTCATCTAGTACTCATCCGGTATTCACTCCACAGGCTTCGACTAGTGAGCAGTGGGAAATTCCTAGCACCTGTCAGCTGCCAGTCCAGCCAGCAGAGCCCACCATACCTCCTGTCATAGAGAGACCTTCTATAAGCATAATATCATGCCTGTTATGGAAGTATGATGTCCTCAAGAATATTTCTAGAATTCCATCAAGGCTCTCCATCCTTGAGGATCTTCACCTATCAGCTGATATACACGAAGCCCTTGACAAGACTTTAAGAATCCCCCTCCAGTTTGAGACATAAGTAGCAGTCACAGAAGCCTTTCATGTTTAGGCGGTTGAGAATTTGGAATTCCATACCATTATATCGTTCTATGGAGAATATGAAGGCTCTCCCATACAGGGTAAATTCACCCACTATACATCACTGGCCAATATAATGGCATGGAGGTTCACCACTATCTTGCTGACACAGGCTCCGGGATCAACCTAATCTCAACTCGAACCTTGTGAAAACTGGGATTGTCCGAAGATGACCTGATTCCCTATGACCTAAGAATCCAAGGTTATGATAGGACAGAATAGACACTGGTTGGAAATATCTTCTTGAAGACCGAGTTCGGTGGCCTAGTTGCTAGTACCGATTTCATGGTTGTCTCGCAGGACACTGCTTACAACACATTGATGGGTAGGCCATGGCTTGACCTACATGCAGTGGTCCCTTAATTGTATCACCAGTGCCTTAAGTACTCCCTTAATGGTTGAGTAGGCGTGATTCAAGGTGACGCATCTCCCTTTTCCACTTGTGAAGCCCTCTATCTGGATGCCTACTATCATAAGAGAAAGGACAAGCAGATTCAGACTAACGAGTTTGAGCATGATACGACTGCGACCAAGCTTTGGATAGATCTAGATGATGCCTATGTCTTTCCAATCCACCGATTGGAGGCTTTAACCCCAGACATGGGACAGTGCTTCTTTGTTTCTGGAACAAGGGGGAACACATTCCCAAATATAAGTGACACTTGGAGATCACCTCGTACTCCTATACAAATCAGGCTCAGGTGATCTCAGATCCTCCCACTCCTATAAGGTATCAGGATGTCCGCCCCATGGAAACAGAAAAACATCATACTTTCTTGTTCTTCCGGGCTGGGATAAATTGGATCAAGCTGAAATACCACTATTGCTACGATATCATCAAGAGTGGACTCTTGGGCCGAAGACCAAATGGGATCGAATCGAAAGCTTTCATCGTTATGGTTTCAGTAGTATAGAAGTCCCCTAATTAAATGACCACTACTGCTTAGGCTAGTACCAGCCTCCCATCGGGAGCTGTCGACTCAGAGGAAACTTCTCCCACCGAGGATCTCTCCTCCATAAGTGAAGAAGAGGATTTAGATGATGATCCCCCCACCTGAAGAGGGTTTCTCTGCCACGGTTGATGAATTGGTACAGGTGAACCTTGATAGTGAGGCAGACCCGAAACCCCCACTGATCAATGTAGTTATGCCCCTCACAAATCAATAGTACTACATAGGATTCCTTAAACAACATCGTGATGTATTCTCCTAGAGTTGTGATGGGATTCCATGACTAGATCCTCAGGTAATTTCCCACCACCTCGGTCTCCCAACAAATCACCGCAAGTTCAAGCAGCTTCCCAGAAAGATGCACTGTTCTCACGGTGCCATGGTTGAGGTAAAAGTCGATAACCTCATCAGAGAAAATTTCATTAAGGAGGTCCAGAAACCCAAGTATCTAGCCAACATTGTGCCATTTAGGAAGAATAACAGACAGATCAGAGTCTGCATCAACTACTGAGATCTCAACCATCACTGTTCGAAGGATGATTTTCCCATTCCAGTGACGGAATTGTTGATTGATGCTACAACTGGGTTCCAAGCCCTCTCCTTCATGGATGGGTACTCCAAGTATAACCAGATCTAAATGGCCCCTGAGGATGAGGAGTCTACAGCCTTCATGGCACCACAAGGTACTTTCTGTTACAAAGTCATGCCATTCAGTTTAAATAATGAAAGTTCCACCTATCAGTGGGCTATGCATCACAAATCTAAGTTGCTCCTCAGGAAATTGGTGTAATATTACATGGATGATCTTGTGCTCAAATATTTCCAACGTTAGGACCATCTCGAAGACCATGAGAAAGTGTCTAGCTTCCTCTGTTCCTTCCATCTGAAGATGAATCCATTGAATTGCACCTTCGGGGTCACTTCTATAAAGTTTCATATATTCATTGTCAGATACAGGGGAATCAAGATCGACCCAGAAAAGATCAGGGCCATTACCTAGATGTATCCCCTAAGTAATATTCGGGAGCTTTGAGGCTTCCAAGTCCACATGGAGTACATACACCAATTCATCACGAATTTGTCTAGAAAGTGTAATCCCTTTTCTCAACTCATGAAGAAAGGCACCATCTACTAGTTTGACAAAGAGTGTCAAACTACTTTTAAGGAAACGAAGCATTATATACTCTAGCCTCTAGTTTTAATGCCACCCATCTCTGTAAACCCTAAGGTATTTTATGTGACCACCCTAGAATGATCTCTCGGAGCCCTTCTCACCCAAAAGAACAACGAGGGAACAGAGAACAACCTCTACTATCTTATTCGTATTCTCCTTTATATGAAGACCAGATACTCCTCTATCGAGAAGAGATGCCTTGCGCTAGTATTAATAGTCTAGAAATTGCAACACTACTTACAACATTATGAGGTACAACTGGTATCTCGAGTAGATCCGATGAAGTACATCCTGAGCCGCCCCATGTTGACAGGCCATCTAGCCTGGTGGGTAGTGATTCTCCAGCAGTTTAACATCAGGTTTGTCCCTTATAAGGATATTAAGGGGAAAGTGTTGGAAAACTTTTTTGATGCCCATCCAACTCCTGCGGACCAGTCCTTGGATCTCGATTTTCCTGATGAAGCGATCCTATCAGTAGACCAAGACATATTGTGCTGGAAAATTCACTTTGATGGTTCTTCCAGGAGCCCCACCGGTAGAAGGCTCCATGACCCCAGGATCAACAAAGTAGGCATGGGTTTCATCTTCATTACCCCAACACAATTCGTTCTACCGTATTCATTCCTGTTTTTATAAGTCTACACCAATAATGAGGCAGAGTATCAGGCTCTAATTACTGGCCTCGAGCTCTCCCTTGAGATTGATATACCCTATTTTCATGTGAAAGGAGACTCCTAACTAGTCATCAAGAAGATCAATGGTGACTAAGTTGTCAGAAATCTAGAGCTCGTACCATTGTTATAGTGCACTCTCCAACTAATGGCCCAGTTCCCATCTCATCCAGAAGTTACTCATGTTCCCCGATCTCATAATGGTTGATCTAATGCCCTAGCTAGCCTAGCTGCATCACTTCCAGAGCCCGAAAAGGATTATCTGATTATCCACGTGGAACACTAGAGAGTCATTGCTCCCGTCACTCCAGATGATAATGACAATACACAAGTAAGTCACCTTACCACTGACGCCTCCACATCAGGACCTCTAGGTCCCCCAGATGTAGTAATTGAGGTGACTCCCAACTGGAGAACCTCCCTTTTCAAGTATATCCAAAACGGAAATCTCCCCGCAGATTGGACCGAGCGTGAGTGAATTCTACACCGGGAATTACAGTTTATCTTTCAGGATGGTCCTGGTCACAAACTAATCCTTTACAAGCACATGTTTGATGGGGTTATCCTTCATTGCATTCAAGGAGTCGATATTTCCCAACTCATGCAGGAGGTTCATGCCAGTTCTTGTAGGGTTCATCAGACTGGGATGAAGCTATCTCACCAGATCTGGAGACTAGGGTATTTTTGGCCCTCCATGATCCATGACTGCATCGAGTTCAACAAGAGGTGACATGCGTTCCAAATTCATGCCAACTTTATGCATCGGCCGCTAGATCCCCTCCACACTACCATTTACTATTGGCCATTTTCAATATGGGGACTTTATGTTGTAGGACCATATCTGCCGACGACAAATCGCTAGTGAAGGTTCATCCTGACTGCTACGGATTTCTTCTCCAAGTGGGAAGAGGCAGTTCCTCTCAAGGAGGTCAAGCCCCATTCCATCAACGACATCATGAGCTCTAACATCATCTACTTATTTGGATTCCCTCACACCGTCCTCACCGATAATGGCACAAACTTCTAGGGAGCTGAGATGAAGAAATTTTACGCCAAGTACGACATCCATTCTAACAATACCTCCCATTATCATGCACAAACAAATGGAAAAATCGAGGCATTCAATAAAACCCTCTCTTACATTCTACAAAAGATGGTTAGTCAGAACAAGAAGAGTTGGCCGGACAAGCTCCCCAATGCCCTCTGGTCTTATCGGACGACGACTCGTAATTCCACCCAGGTGACCCCATATTCCTCAGTGTATGGGATGAAAGCTATTCTGACCATCGAGATTCAATTTCCCTCATTGCGCATAGCTATCTATGATCAGCAAGCACCATATAAAGATGCTGAAATCCATCTGTATGAGTTTGAAGCACTCAACGAGAACAAGCTTCATTCCTTGCACAATCTAGAAAGGAATCAGAAGAATATAGCTAGATCTTTCAACATGAAAGTTCACCTATGATCCTTTTTTCAAGATGACTTGGTATTGGCCCTAAAGACACCAATGATACCCTATAGGAAACCACCCAATTTGGATCCCAAATGGTAAGGACCTTACATTGTTCACAAGGTTTACTCCAATGGCGCATACTCACTGGTTACCATGGATGGTGAGCGTATAACGCCTCCCACCAATGCCTAGTTCCTCAATAAATACTTTGTCTGAGTCACATGGTCCTGCATGACCTTAAACAGTATGGTTCATCAAGACCCTAAACTACATGAGGGTCCTACATGACCTTAAATTTTCTGGTCCTAGATGACCTTAAACTGTGAAACATCCAGCATGAGAATAAATTGTTCTTTGTCCTACAAGACGTTAAATTGAATCTCAATAACTATCTATGGATTTATTCCCATCCTCATGGGATATGTAGGAACGCTTAGATGCTTCCACTACCACAAAAACAGTTTTTCACAGCGCCCCCCTTTATCAGCGCTTGCTTAGTAGCGCTGAAAAAGGGGGGCCTTTATCAACGCTTTTTTTAGCGCTGATAAAGGGTCGGATTCAAAAAAAAATTAAAAATATATTAATATATAAATATTGTTATATTGTTATATAAATATAATATATAATTTTTAAACATATTTTAGATAAGTATAAATGTACATTTACACTTATTATACTTAATATATAAGATATTTAGTGAAAATGGATTCTTAAAAAATTAAAAAAATATTTTTAATTAATAATTTGATAATCATTATGGAGTAATAGTCATTTAATAAAAATTTGAGGACTAAAAAAATTAAAAGAATTAAAAAAAGATCCAAAATATGTTGAAAACGCAACTCAAACTTCAAACGACCATAACTTTTGATCCGGGTGTCTGTTTGAGCTCTACCACATATCAAATCGAAGCCTGTGACGATCTCTACGTCGCTGTGACTTGGGGGGACCCCCTTCAAGCGTTTGTCGAGGCCAAAAGAGGCCCAGAAGGCCTCCAAAACTGAGTTTTTTGTCGGGGTACCCAGATGTTTTAACATTTTGTGGATTTTCAAACTCGTTTAAGGGGGTATTATTGGATTTTCTTTGTGGGGACTAAATTTATTCCAAGGTATTACATTCATATTGATATTATGTCTTTGAAATGTCATCCTTTTTTATAATGAACTGCTATTTATAGTCAAATATATAACTATATGTACATATTTTTTATATATTCGCACCTAATAATTAATTTTTTTAAATAAATAATTAAACATATTTACATATAAAATATATTAGCTTTATCTAAATAATAACTGATATCCATTTTATTTAAAATACCAATATATGAATATTTATATACCTATATATTAATCTAACTATATATATATATTAATCTAACTATATATATATATTAATCTAATACCTATATATATATATTAATATAACTACATATATATATATATATATTAGTATTACTATAAATATATATATTAATATCACCATAAATATATATATATTAATATCACTATATATATATTAATATAACTATATAAATATATATTCATATAACTATATATACGTTAATATAACTATATATATGTTAATATGACTATATATATGTTAATATAACTATATATTAATATAAATATATATTACTATACGAATAAACATAACTAAATATATATATATATATAGATATATATTAATACCACTATATATATATATTAATATTACTATATATATTATTATATAACTATATATATATATTATAATATAACTATATATATATTAATATAAATATATATTACTATACGAATAAATATAACTATACGAATAAATATAACTAAATATAAAAATATATATATATATAGATATCATGAATTGGAAAGAAAATCAAAATAGAGTAGTGGTAAGGGCTTAGGCACGCAGGGGGGAGGTCTCGAGTTCAAATCCTGGTGGAGGCAGGGGTGAGCGCGCATGGGGAATATTAAAGCAAGCGCTGTTAAAGGATGGAGGGGGGTGCGTGGGGTGCGTGGGGTGTTGTATAGGGGCCGAAAAGCGCTGTAAAGGGGGGGTTCAAGCGCTATAAAAGCCCCCCGGATTGGTAGTATTTTTTAATTTTTTTTAAATTTTTTTAAATTTTTTTAAATTTTTTTAACTTTTATCAGCGCTTTTTTAAAAGCGCTGATAAAAGGGTCCTTTATCAGTGCTAAAATGAGAGCGCTGATAAAGGAAGCGCTGATAAAGGAAGCACTGATAAAGGAAGCGCTGATATAGGAAGCGCTGATATAGGACCCCTTTATCAGCGCTAAAAAAGCGCTGATAAAGGGGTCCTATATCAGAGCTTTTCGGAGCGCTGATAAAGGGGAACCCCCCCCCCCCCTTATCTACGCTGGCTTTATCAGCGCTTTTCTAGTGCTGATAAAGGCCATTTTTAGCGCTGATAAAGGCCGTGTTTGTAGTAGTGTTCATCTTGATTCTATCTACAGTTTCCTCTTTGACTATCCCATCCTAGGCATAGTTCTTTTGGAGGATCCCACATGGAATCATATATGATTATTTGTCCCCACACATGTTAGGGTTACTAGGATTTCACCATGTTCCCTCCATCATTCTTCTCTCCTCCCACGCCCTTACCACATGACGATAAATTACATGGCCCTTTTATAACTACGTATGGCTTGATTCTCATCATTATGGGATATATAGGACTGCCCGGACATTTTTTCTGTAGGACTAGCCCCAAACTAGGAGATCTCCCCTTGAGTATTTTCCCACATAGGCATATTAAGGCTTTACTCATCCCTTCCATTTTTTTTCATTACCTTTCACATATGAAAGGGCCCCTGAATGATATGGATACTTAGACTAAGGGCTCTCCTATCAGTTCGGGCCAACGCCCTCGAGAATTTAAAATAACAAATTGATATAAGTCACACATTGTGAATATGGTCAGTGGTCGAAGCTCATTAGCTATTCCCATTTCGGGTCACATGATATAGATGTTATGTTTTGAATCTGGTCAACAACCATCCTTTGTCATTTTCACCACCCCCATATGTCCCAAAAATGGAGTGTAGTTGTTCATTCTGCCTCGCTGTCTCTTCAAACTTCGGTCTGCCTCGGGGAGAAGTGTGATTCTAGCTAGTGGTCCCTTATGTTATGAGGAAAGCCTAATCCAAATCCTTGTTTCCCACACTGAGAATTCCTTATGTGGGCATAGGAGCTATGATAAGGAAATACCCACATGAGTGGCTATATGGACATAGCTGGCCGGGACGCCCAGCCTTAGGTCCCTCGGCCTTTTTGGACCCCTAGCCCATGTTCTCATTTAAGATTGTGTTTTGTGTTATGGACTCATGTCCTCATTCACGTTGGGATATTTTTCAATGCCAAAAATATCCCCTTGATACATCTCTCCTTCATTTATCCTACTTTCCACGAGTACAGGCCCATCCATGCTTCGTGAGCCCCATCATTTGGGTTTTCATCACCTTCCACATCCGAAAGGATACCAAAATGGCATGGATGATCATACCAAGGGCTCTCCTACCATGAAGGGACAATGTCATCAAGGATTTTGAGCAACAAATTGATACAAGTCCCGTGTTGCGAATTCAGTCAACGGTCTACGCTCGATTACTAGCCCCCAAACTCCAGTAACACAAGGGAAGATACTTTGTTGCGAAACAAGTCAAAAATTGTCCTCTATCATCATTTCTGCTTTGTGGACTTCTATTTACACAATGATTCTACCTCTCCACTCAGTTTTCCCATGAATATGAATTTAAACTAGGATTCTATGGTCTGAGTTCTATGACCTTAAACTAAGATCACAATCATCCTCACTACAAGACGTTAAACTACAAACTGGATGTGACATTCTGTCTGTGGCCTAGCCTTAGGTCCCTAGTCCTTCTCGGGCCCCTGGCCCAAGTTATCACTTAGGATTGTATGGTGTGGTATGGGATTATGTCCTCATTCATGTCGGGTTACTCATCGTGACATACACATCCCTCATTGAGGTACCTTGCCCTTATCCGTGTCCCTACTGCATGATGATAAACTGCACATCATCCTTCTTCTAGAACTACGTATGGCTTGATTCCCATACTTATGGGATACATAGGACAATCCGAACATCTAGTCCTTGGGTCCATCCCCATATCTCAGAAACCCCCATCATCTTGACCCCCTGGCCTGCATCCTTCCAAGAGTGGGGTAGATGGTGTGGTATGGGCTTATGTCCCCATTCACGTCGGGTTTATAAAAACCATGCCACATGCCTCTCTATCATGAGAAACCTTCATTACCTTTCCCTATACTCATCTTTTCAGGTCGTCTTCCCTTATGTTGGATCGCTGGACCCTCTACCCCGAACAAGCTTGGGATGCCCCACGAAAGTGCTGGGATGTGTCAGCTTTTTCTTCAGAGAGGTCCTATCAAAAAGTAGGAATGATCCCTGATTAGACTGGTATGTACACCTAATGTGTCTCCACCACGGTGGCGTAATTTCAAGAGTGTTGGATTCCATTTGAACAACCCATCACTCCACCCTCCACACTTTGCGTGCCCTTCATTCGGACCCTCATACTCTTTCACATCTAAAGGAACCCCCTAACAGTATGGATGCTTAGCCTATGTCTCACCTACTATCTTGGGCCAACATTCTGGAAGACAAATGGATGGCAATTCAAGTCGGGCCACGTGTTTCGAACATGGTCAGTGGTTGGCCCTCATTTGTTATCCCCATTTTAGGCTAACTCAATGGGGATATTGTCTTTCAAACATGATCAATAGTTATCCTCCATTATTATGCCACCCCCATAGTGTTAAAAATTTTGTGTATCATGATTCACACATTCCACTCCCCTATGTTTGGATTAATTCCAACGCCCCTGAAATTACCATGCTCGTGCACTAGAGCACACTAGAAAAGCGATGATTCGACCATTTTGGTAGCTTCATCCTCCAGTCGGGCCTCTCTATCTCTTCTTGGAAATTTGGATTAGTTTTTCAAACCCCAGATTCTCATAGCTTGGTTTTCACTCTTATATTCGGGTGGAATGATAAGGTGGTCACCCCTTGTTTATCGCATCGAGCCCAACCCACGTGATCTTAGGGACTGATCTCCAAATGTTCCAGGAATATAACAAAAATTCAAGAGACCAAAAAATGAATAACAGAACTCATGCATTCTTATAACATAAATAATCAAAGCATGAAAGTGTGCTCAAAAGTTATATGCATTATAGTACTCGAGGATCAACCCCTCCCATGGACGGGTTGACCCCGTCAAAGGAGCATTGCAGCTCCGCCACCCTCTGGCTCGTGGAATCCAGGATCCATTGTCACCTATTTAGTTCCCACTCCTCCTCAAAAACAATGGGGTGCAGTTCTTCAGCCACATCCTGGGCCCGCTCCTCATTACTCCAGACGATAGCCATCTCCATAGAGGCTTATTTCATCTGCTCTTCATCCTCTACCAACTGGGCCTTCAGCCATGATATAGTCTTCTACTGCACATTGAGGAGAGTAGAGTGTTCATCTGCCCAGACCTACAGCTGCTGAATCTCATTTTCAGCCTCCTGGATCCTCTTTATGTTCACCACTTTTCTCCACTGCCAACCCACACTAAGGTCGTAGTCATACTCAAGGATCTTCTCTTCCATGAGATCTTGGACGAGTATGTTGGGACACTGGGCATCCACTCACCTATCGCACAATTCGCGTAGTCGCGAATGAAGTCTCTCCATTTGGTCTATCCATTGTGCTTGAGGGTTTCATCGATAAAGTGCTTGATTAGATTCCATGACCGACGACAGACTATCTTGTTATCCTCTTCATCAGAGGCCATTTCGTCCCAGTATATGGGGTTGGCAAGCTCGTACATAGGGAACATCCCCATGAACTCATCAGTAGGGTCGGTATCTGGTGTCTAATCAAGAATGGTAGGACTGAGGCTATTTGATTGATCTTCACTGTCAGATCCCACTTCAATAATCTCAGGTGCAATAATTCCAATAGTCCCCCCAGTGACTGGGAGTGCCGCTGCTTGGTCAGTCTGGATATCTGCCTCCACAACCACCGAAATTCCCCTTGGAAAAGTGCCACCAAGAGTACCAGCCAACCTCGCCAGGGCATCCCACACCATTTTAAGAATTGTGCATACCAAGAAGTACACAGATATAAGTTAACATGATTGATGGGTGGAAGTCATGAATTTTGTATAGGATAATTATAGAGATTGAACACTTGATCTCGTTCCTGGGTTGTTGTCATCGGGACCCCGAGGCGTGGCCCTCCGTGTATCATCAGAAGGTATGAAAACTCTGGAGGAGCGACCTCGGGTGTCATGGCCTTGTTGGATGTGGTAATTTTCATAGTCGCGGGAGTAGATCCCAAAGGCCCTGCATCTGGCATCCACTGAGGGATGAGAACGAGTTCTGTGAACAAGGCTCTCCTACACAGTTTAAACATTGGTGAGGGGTCCAAAGTATCCTAGAAGTGGATCCTGGGGAAGGGAATCAGGATTTTACCCCGAGGGACACTGAAAATTCTTCAAGATCGGAGCCTTGATCACTGACTTCACCCTCCTCTAGAGGGCTCCCTCTACCGGCCTCCTCCCCCAGGGGGATTTGTCCAATTATTCTAGCAGAGGAAATAGTTCCCTCAAATCGGGGGCCAACAACTTCATAGGAGTTGTTCGATCCAACAACACCTTCACCTGGGATACTGCAAAGTCGGCCATTGCGGGTCGAATTCCTAGAAAATATATCCTGAGACAGTTCAAGTGTTTCCACATATTGGGTGGATCAAGGAATTTCTTATTGAAATCCCAGATTTATTAGGCCTTCATGAAAACAACATTCTCTGGCTTGTCTATATGGCACAGCTGCTTCAATGGAGCCTGGGTGGATATTTTGTGAAATCCCCTTGGTGGGCTCCCCTTCAGATAACTCAGCTCCTCTGGGACTGCCGAGTCCACTTCCGCTGCCGCCCCCTTAACCGGTGCGGGCCTTACTGCCACTACGGACCCACCACCGCGGGATTTCCTTGCCGCCTTCCGGCCCTAGCCTCGAGGTTGGGGAGTCACACCATCACCGGCCCGAACGGTTGGCTGCTTCAACATCTCCCCCGGGTAGGCCGCCTCCAAGATTTTGGCATACTTCTTCACAAACCCGAAGACGACTATGGGTGGAGGCAGCTCATTCCACATCTTCGAATATTCTTGTGGGAACATGAGACACATTTGTCTCACCACGCATGGGTGCTCCTCAATGTGAACCCGCAAATAAACATGCGGGGTCAGCCACTGCATGCACCGAAATTTCCTTCAAAATCGGTGTGGGGTGTATGGCTCACAGAGGGGCTCACGGTCCACCTATGCGACCAAGACTCCACCTCAAAAGGCCGAAAGATATGACTGATGCTTCTCTATCCCTTGACTTTCATCAGTGAATGTAGCTGTTTGTAACAGGAACAGGTGAAAATTGAACTCCTCTACCTTCTAGACTCAGTTCAGTACCGCCTACATGGTTAGCTTGGCCAGAAATCTCCTTGCGGCGTTCAAAATGGATTGGTGGAAGATTGATCCCAAAGGGGACATGGGGTTTATGTATTCATAGATCCCCCTGAAATGCACTGCTATCCACCCATACAGGAGGTATAATGGCCTATATATTCTCTGTGGCTTCTTCCCCTCGTTGATATGCCCCAACATCTTGTACATCTTGGTGAGCATCAAGATCTTGAGGTTAACTCACCCTCCAGCCATCGGCATAGAGGCCTTGATAAACATGCTTGGTTGCATGCCCATGTTTGTGTCCCTCACCGGCAGGATCCAACTGTAGATGAGCACCACAATGAAGGTAGCCAATTTGACTAACGATTGCTACTCGGTACTGACACTGAATCCCCATGTCTTCCACTAGATGTCCTCCAACAGCTTCCAATACGAGTTCTCCTTTCCCCATTGGACCCCATTTGGGTAAGTTCGAGGCCTCACTGAAAACTGCATATCTTCTAGAAAGTTCATGAACAGCTTGAACTACCATCTGAAGTGGATGTCCCTTAATGATTAATTATCCTCTCTTGGCACCAAGTTCATCAGCGCCATCGCCAGTGGTGGCATTTTCTCTAGGTCTTCCCACATTCCAATAATGGGGAGGAACTCATCATACATTTCTCCCAGTATCGGGATCCCCAAGATCTGATTCACATCCCACAGGCTGATGTCGACCTCTCTATGGTGCAAATGGTAGGTGTTGGTCCGCAACGACCACCTGATCAGCAACTATGGCATAAGCTGATTTGGCTAATAAATATGTAATTGGGAGGCCCAAGCCACATCATATAGGCACACTCTTCTCAGATCCACCTCAAATTCCATGCACGAGGCACCTACCCAGTAGGTCCAGGCCCAGTCATCTGTGAATTTGTCGCCCTGGCGCAGATCCCACTCCTCAAACCAACCCTTTACCGGGTTCCTCAGGTCCACCTTCATGATTTTATGGTACAGAGGGGGATTTATCCTATTGAAATTCCTTCCCATCAACATTGTTCAGATGATTGTATAGACAATCAGCGTTGACAAGTGTGAAGTCCTCCCGGGCATGGCCGTCAGCCACCCTGAACCACTGGCATTGTCATGGCGTGCTCCTCAACTATTAAGATGGTTGGTCCCTACTCGCCTCAAATATAAATATGTCATCCCTCAGTTCAAATCCATATAGAGGTAGCCTCTTTCATAGTAAATAGTTCTTTTGGCTTTCTGACAGTAGCACCACCAATGAATTATGGTCAGAATGGCTACGTAAGAACTCCCCTATACCCAAACTATATGTTATCTCCTCCCTTTGGGAAGAATCTTCAAGGATCCCCATAGAAGCCTCTTGGTGAGCCATTATGTTTTTTAGTTTGGGTGTTCTTTGGTTTTGGTTCGCAAAGCTCTTTAACAGAGCGCGTTCGTAGAGGTCGTTCATGAAGACTGTTTGCGGAGCCCTTCCCCAGCCTTCAGATGCAAGTTGCAGAGTGCACCTTCGCGAAGTCAAAGACTCATTGTGCGCCATGTAGTAGAAGGCTCGATTCACATAGAGAAATTTCGGAGTATGTGGTGCTTCTTGAATCTAGAGTGCTAAAATCCAAAATCTCAAAGAACAGAAAGGACAAAAGAGAGATCATATCCCCTATTTATAGGTGAGGACCCCGGTGCTTCGCAGTGTGTCTAGCCACACCGAGGTTCGTGGCTCACCAATCTCATGCATCGCTTCTATGCCCCGCGAACCTCCTTCGTGAGACGGCCTCACGATCGATGAGGGATTTTGGTGATTGAACCTCAGACATTCACTTTCACTTCCCCTTGGATCCTAGTCTGAGGGGGGGAATTTTTTGTTGCCAAAATTATGGTAGAACATAAATGAATAGAATGCATTTGGGGATGCCTCACAAAGACTATTTGTGGAGCCCCCATAGCCATGTGTCCGGTGCATATCTCCCCTTCATGATGTCCCCATGGAGAAAAGAGGAAGGGCACTCCGTGAACCCATTTGACATTTGCGAACCCACCACGGAGCAAGGAAGCAGAACGCTCTGTGAACCCATTTGACATTCGCAAACACGCCGTGGAGCAAGGAGGCAGGATGCTCCATGAACCCATTTGACATTCACGAACCCACCATGGATAAAATATGTGGGAGGCTCCATGAACCCATTTGACATTCGCTACCCCACCATGGAGCATGCTTTGTCTTCGCGTCGAGTGATCTCTGCTTCACGGATCCTCTTGCCTATAAATATCGGGATCCCCTCGAGCCCAACGGATAGATCCTCCGACCTTTCGCCTTCTTAGCTCCCAAATCATGAATAAATCTCTTCTCTACTAACCATGATCTCTTAAAGGTACTTTATCATCACGAAGTGCCTCTCCCTTGGTTTGTATTCATCCACTCTTCAAGGAGGGATTCCCTTCATGGAGCCCACATGCCTTTGTGAAGGAAGGGGATCCCGAAGGGGACTCAGGTCTTCGTGGAGAACTTATGCTTCACAAAGTACCCTCCATGAAAATTTGACCCCCATGCTAAGGCATGATCACTGTTCTTCGTGAATCACATTGCTTCGCAATGCTATGCTTCGCAGGGAACCCTTTCTTCGTGAGGCACTGCTCCGCGAATGCCTTTCCACTTTGCAAATCACCTTCCATATACACCTATGCCCTACTCCTAGGATAGGCCACTTCACTTCGAGAAGCAAACCCCTTTGCGAATCCCCTCCACAACATGGAGCACCAAAGCTTCACGAGGCATCTAACTTTGAACCCCTTTTCTCCACAACTGCTTTTCCCATGCAACCCTCCAGGTCTACACAAAATGAATCCAAAGTCCCTCTAGCGGTGCTTCCCTTTATGTTGCTTCACCTCATGCTTCTTTTCATAGGAATTATAATGGATATTTATTCTTCACATATCCATGCTAACATGGACCCCACAATGGATACTCCATAACACCCCCTCACCATGGCATTGATGATGCATTCCTCCCCCAAGGGACATGAGGTATCAGTTATGTAAGTTATAAAGGGGTGTAGAGTGAACCCACCTCGTCTGAGCTGCAGGAAGATAAATTGACAAGCCCCATCATCCTCAGCACATGATATTAAACTATCACCTCACCCCAGGCATCACATGTAGGGTTCCCCACCTTGGGCATTCTGCACGCCCACTAGTCTCCATGGTAGTGAATCATTCCTCACATGGAATGGGATCCTCTTTATTAGAGTGACGTTTGTCCATGGGGGAAGGGTAACCACCTTGGTGTAAACACCTATCCTTTCATACGGGAGGCGGAATCCCTTTTCCTCCTGTATTCTTCCTAGCCAAATACCAGAGAGGGGGATGGGCACTGAAACACTCCTCTCTTCCATGCCAAATCCCTCTCTTGTTGGGATTTGTCGCCACTCGGTCCACCATCCTGGAGTAAGTCCCTATCTCCATCTCCTTGGGCTTCAGACCATGAATAATCCCATGTTTCCTCTTTGGGCCTCTAACCATGTGTAAGCCCCATTTATCATCCTTCATGGCCGCACCTTTGTGCCATGATCATCAGGTTTATGTTTCCTCTACTTTATCAAACCGAGCACGACTCATGTGAGCTTAGAGTAAGCATAAACCCTAACTTCCTCTCTAGGAATCCTTGAGTGTAAGCTGTTGTGATCCCCATGTAGTGGTAAGCTGTTGTGACCCCATCCAGTGATAAGTCGTTGTCAACCCTATCCAGTCGTAAGTTGTTGTGATCCCCATCCAGCGGTAAACCATTGTGACCCTATCCAGTGGTAAGCTATTTTGACCCTATCCAATGGTAATCCATTGTGATCCATATGAAGTATTAAGTCATTGAAAAACCAAACCAATTGGTAAGTCATCGTTGTCCCTTCCGTTGGTACCCATATCACTGGTCCATCCCAGTGGCGTCAGATCAACCTCGGGCTGCTAACCATGCGTAAGCCCTAGTATATCATCAGGTCACTATCCTCTGTGCACACCCCAATCCTATACCATATTCTAAACTACATGGACTTTGATTTCTTTCCACTAGGATATGTGGTAGGTCTCTTTGAGGCTCAATCCCAAAATCATTATCGTCGTTGAGTCGACTCCATCTCATTCTCCATCTACTTCACTTAACCATGCATTTTACATCTTGATTCTTACTCAGGCAACCATACCCATATGAGATCATGTCAATTTACCTCCAAGCATCAGTGTTACCTCCAGGGGTTACACCCATCTGATCCAGTCTAGTCAGTGTTCTGATCATTCTGATCTGTCTCCTCTAGATGTTAAACCTGCGGCATACCCTGTGTTAAACATGGGAAGCTGAGGAAACCCTTAGAGGTATGCCTATGGAATATAATTCCCCACATTCGATGTGGGATTCCTCAGGCTTCTGCACCCTCGAGAAGCCCTATAATAAGGGGAAGAAATCCAAACACGCTAGTGTTCCAGCATCCAGACACGCCAGTGATGTCCAACGTGACTACTCCCCCGACCAAAGGTTTCTTCCCTAGCCGAAGCTCTTGGAATGTCCTGAAATAAGTAGTGTAATTAACTAGAATCCATGAATATGTGGTAATGGGAAGAGTTTTTCAAACAACGTATTAGGTCTATAAGGGAGACCCGGACTAGGTGACGATTTCCGAGGAGGAATCCGTGGAAGGAGGAACCAATATCCCATCATACTGTTTCGATCAAGGAGAAAATGTCCCTGAATAAGGAATAGAGGTCGCCCACATTTGAAAAGAGGGAATGTAGGGAAATAGCTATGCGTCCTCAAAAAATGGATGTGTGTGCCCCAATGAAATCATCAAAAACAATATCCCACAAATGGGATGCATTTTCCTAAGTACCTATACACACACACACATCTCCATGTCCAAAATGACGAAAGGTAAATACACTAAGTAAAAAATTCATGCATACACTGATATACTAACCACAGAGTACAATAGTAGGAAACTATAAAGTAAATAGATCGAAAATACAATCCCACCAAAATAAAGAGTCTACAAAAGTGAAAGCACAAGTTCCTAAAACTCATCTGCAGAAAACCCAACCTAAAGGGTAGGTATAGTTCAGTTGCGTAGAGATGTAAGAGAACACCATGTATAAAAAATCTATCTAAGAACAACCTAGTCCTGTTCTATATAGTTATCCATCAAATCATTGATCATCTACACAAGACACGACACATGCAGGAAAAACCCATGCAGGGGTGAGTAAAATAATACTTTGTAGGACACCCTGAAACCACAAAGGAATTACACTAAGAAATACATGTAGTATGCCTCAAAGGAAAATATGTTAAGTACAGTTATCTCTATATAGGTATATTTTGGTATCACATCTATCATGGATATCCAAGTATACTCATAGCTAGCCAAAAAGTAAATAGGTAAGACACAACCTATCGTCGCCAAAGGGTTCTGCTAATTTGGGCCCCACCCTAAGAGGAAAACACTGGTCAAATATCATAACATATATAGAGGGAATCCTTCCCTGAGAATACAAAAAACCCAATATGTATTAACCTGTAACATAGGGGATCCTTCTCAGAGAATTCCAACAAACCTACCGATGTGGGTCATAATGTAGGGGATCCTTCTCAAAGAATACCCACAACCCTATTGATATGTCTCACTAAATGGAGGAATAACACCCTATGCTATGAGGCCACATCAATTCCCCCAAAACTCTATTAGGGTTAATATAGGAACACTCCAGTTCCATGGACGGATACCATAACTCTCTCTAGGACTTGGCCTCTAGAGGGTATTAATATCCAATGATGTGGACATAATACTGTACTGAACCCTCAAGAAAAGAACTAAGGGAAATTATCCAACTATACTATTACATGATAAAAACACACTAAGACATCCCAAAAGGAATTCATAGTATTAAGGGTCCCTATGCCAAAAATCTCTTGTCAAACAGGCCTTCTGTTAGAAAGTTATGGCCATTTTTGTGAAAACGTCTGACTCAGGTCCGGTCCGAGTCTGACCCGAACGACCCAGTCCGATCGACCCAACCCATCCTGTTCTAACCGAACGAAATCTCCCTTGACCAATTGGCCATGTCCATACCACAACTTTAGGCCCGGCCAGGCCATGCCTGCAGGGTCACTGCACAGCTATAATCAACCCACCCGATCACTAGAGTGGCCTGGTCCCTACAACCTGGTATGATTCATGTGAGCTAACCCCCTTCTCTCACACACATAAGACCTAGTCGCATGCTCCCAATAAAATTGGTGCCACAACGATCCACGTGGATGGACACCATGTCCGCCAGCCTCCCTCGAGGCCTCTACTATCGTAGGCTCCACACGGACGCCAACTAAGTATGCCAGCTCCCCCGTGACACTGATCCGGCTGCCATCTCCCATGCGATCCCTCCTAGACCACCACCTCATGCTCCACCATTTCCCACCCCAAAGGCAGTCCATCCGCCTCACACTCCACCTAGTTCGTCCCATACCGAACCATGTGTTGGCTTCATCACCGGCCACCTAGCCGGCGGCCCGCTGTCTGCCTCGCGCTCTGCCAAAACCACCCAAAACCACTACTTCAGTCACAGTTGTGTTCCACCACCTTACAACATGATAATCCGCTTCCTTGGATGATTTTCCACAATTCTTCATCGTCGCACCTATGTGGTGTCGTTGTGGTGCCGGATCCCCAGTCTCGAATCATTTTACCACAGATCGAAGGTGCAACGATCCTTAGTTCATATTTCACGAAGAACGAGGAACGCAAGAAATATACGGGAATAGGAAATAAATCACATGAACACCTGAATAATAGTTCTTGGAATTTGTTCATGTCATCCTTGATTCATTCTTATTAGCAGTATAATGAGGAATGAATCAACACACAGATCTATCTCCCATTTAAATCCCTGCAAGCATAAACCCATCCCACAAGAGATCGAACCACATATCAACCTATTCGTGGATTTTTCTGAATTCATCATTGATATTCAAAATGCGGAATCAATAACAATGAAACAACACTATACCTAGAGATTTAATCAATCATTGATGAAGGTTGAAGTTTTGTTTTCATCGTTTGTCGATCCGTCGATATTCGATCCAAATTCTTATCTCTGGTCTATCATCGCCATCGAGAGAACCACCTTATCTTTTTCTCATGGAAACTCTAGGGTTATGGTGACAACCCTAGGTCCCTGGAAAACTCTAATATAAATAAAAAAAGAGTTTCTACATTGAAATAAAATATTTTTATTAAAAAAATTATTTTTGATGCGTCTAAAATCTAACATTCATGTCCGGCCCGCATCAATTTATGTTAGGCCACACATAATCTAAATTCATTATTCTAAACACAATGGTGCACTTTGATTTCTAATTTAGGAACCCATTTATAATTTATTATAGTTTTTAAAAAAAACCACTTGCAAGCTTTATTAAAAACTAAACATCATTCAATGAAATATTTAGGGCACACCAGGCCTCAGAATCCCATGTCGTCTTAGTGCTGAGTCTGAAAATTTTCCAAAACAATTTATAAAAATAAAACTGTAGAAAATATGAGTCATTAAATTCTCCCCACCTTAGGGATTTACACCCCTAAAATCCAGAAAAAGGGATACTAAACAAAAATATGAGGGAATTGAGCATGAATATGAGCCTCTCACTCCTAATTACATTCCTAGAGATTCTTGTGCTACCACTAGATGTGAACAAGAGGAATAAATCACCCATGAAGGATCCTCTCCTATCAATCCTCAATCTCCACCAGGTACTCTGCAAAAGTCACCACATCATCAATGTCCAACTCCCCCCAATCGATGATGTGTGATGAATCATGCACATACCTCCTCATATATGACACATAGAAGACATCATGCACCCGATGCAACTATGGGGGTAGAGCTAGGCGGTATGCCATCTTTCTAACTATGTGAAGAATCTAAAAAGGTCTGATTAATCTCATAGATAACTTTCCACCCTAGAAAAATCATCATAATCCTCACCGAGGTAAAACCCAATGGAACACATGGTATCCCTCCTCGAACTCCAAATTCTTTCCTCTCCTATCATTATATGACTTCTACTGGATCTATGCATTCATCATCCACTCATGAATGATCTACACCTTCTCAACGATTTCCCACACCAACTTTAGACCCATGAGTTCCAACTCTCCTAGGTCAGTCCAACAAAGTGGTGACCTTCTTGGTCACTCGTAAAATGCCTCAAACAATTCCATACTAATGGTGGAGTGGTATCTATTATTGAATGAAAACTCCAATACTGGAAGGTTATACTTCCAGTTACATCCAAATTCCAAGATACAGGCTAGCAGCATGTCTTATAGAACTTGAATGACCCTCTCCATATGACCATCTGTTTGGGGATATAATGTCATTCTCAAGAATAAATGAGTCACAAATTCATACTTTAATCCCTTCCACAGACAATATGTTAAATGAGCATCCCAATCTGAAAATATCGCTGATGAAACTCCTTGGAGTCGAACCATCTCCTGCACATAGAGGCGTATCAAGCTCTCTACTAAACTCTGCTCCCAGATAGGTAGGAAGGGGGATGACTTTGTGAGTTTTTCAACAATCACCTAGATGGTATAATGTTCCCTGGACGTTCATGGTAAACCCACCACAAAGTCCACTAATATCCCATTTCACTTCCATTATGGCATCTTAAGGGGTTGGCTCAACCTCACTGGAACCTCATGCTTAGCCTACACTTTTTGACAAGTGAGGCATTGAGAAATGAGCTTTGACACTACCTTCTTAATCCCCATACACAATAACTAACATCGGAGGTCCTGGTGCATTTTCTCCACACCCAAATGTACCACCAAATGGGATTTTTGGAACTCACTCAGAACCTACTCGCACAACACCAATGGTAAAACTATGCACCCTATGAAAACATTTGTGTTCTCCCCACCTTTCGAATATCCATCAGGGGAATTCCCTGTAGACAACTGAGCATGTTGGGTCTCATAGTTGGTGTCCCCAATCTAAGAATCCCTTAATTGATACAATATTGGAGGGGTGAAAACCAAAGACTGGAGGTCAGTTTCTCCATCTCCATCTATAAAAGGATATATGTAACGCATCCAACTGCTCTGATTCCTCATTCAAAAATTGCATGCTGGATCTCTTAATGAGAGTGTTTGCCACAAAGTTCTCCTTTCAGGAAGTATAGAAAATCTCAAAGTCATAGTCCTAGAGGAACTCTAGTCATATCCACTGTCTCAAGTTCAGATCCTTTTGATAGAAGATATACTTGAGACTCTTGTGGTCAGAGTAGATGATAAAACACTCACCCATCAGGTAGTGTCACCACATCTTCAAAGAAAAGACTACTGATGATGGCTCAAGATCATCGGTCACATAGTTATGCTCATACTTTCTCAACTGGAATGAACCATATGAAATCACCACTTTCCCCTACAACAAGAAACAACCAAGCCTGGTCCCTGATGCATCATAAAACACTACATACCTAAAGACCTCCTCTAATAGTCTCAAGATGGGAGAACTCGTTAGTCTTTACATCAGCTCCTAAAAGCACTGTTGGAACGCCTTTGTCCATACAAAAGGATACCCCTTCTTTTTCATAGCTGTCAAGGGTGCTTCTACTCTGTAAAATTTGGGTACAAACCTCTGATAGTACCCATCCAAACCCAAGAAACTACAAACCTCAGTAACACACTTGGGTGGATCTCAGGCAAGCACTGCATTAATCTTCACTAGATCCACTGCAAATCCATCATCTGAAAAGATGTTTCCCAAAAAGTAAAACTCTCTAATCCAGAACTAATACTTCGATAGCTTCCCATAAATCTGGTTCTCTCAAAGTGTGTCTAGGACCATTCTCAACTCTATTGCGTGCTTCTCCCCAGACACTGAGTACACTAGGATGTCATTAATGAATACCACCACAAATTGGTCTAAATAAGGCTAGAAGATCCTTTTAATGAGTAACATGAATACTACTGGGGAGTTACTCACATCAAACGGAATCACCAAGTATTCTTATTGGAAATAATGACATCTAAATGTTGTCTTTGGTATATCCTCATCCCATACACCGAGATGGTAATAGCCAGATCTGAGGTCAATCTTCAATAACCACCTCGATCCCTTCAACTGATGGAAGAGGTCATCGATCCTCGGTAGTGGGTAATTTTTCTTCAGGGTCACCAAATTTAGGCACCACAATTCCACACATAACCTCAAGCTCTTATCTTCCTTTGTGGAAAACAAAACTGGGGCCGCCCAAGGTGAAACGCTGGGTCTCACGAAGCCCTTCCTCTAGAGGTCCTCCAATTGTTCCCTCATCTCACAAAGCTCTGTGGGAGCCATCCGATATGAAGGGTTAGATATTGGTGTAATCCCAGGGTATAGATCAACGCAGAAGTCTACCTACCTATGGGGAGGTAATCTAGGGACATTATCAGGAAAGACTTCCACATGCTCTGCCACCACTATAAGAAATTGAGGACTCTTATCATCCACTACACCGAGGGTGTGGCTAGCCAACTTGTGAGTAATTAGTTGCACCCTCCTATGAATAAGTATTTCATGCACATCATGTGTTTCATTTTCTACAATAAATAAAAACTCATTCCCATCACTGCGGACACACTACACTCTATGTCTGAAATATTCAATCTGAGCATAGACTATAGATAACCAGTCCATACTGAGAATAAAGCTGTAAGTCATTGATGCCAATACTAAGAGATCCCAACTGAAACTCTCACCTCCTAGAGTAAGGTCACACTGTTGGAATCAGTGTGTAATCATCAAATCCTATCTCATGGGAGTATCTAAGAATAAGGTTCGAGTCAACAGTTCAACCAGAATCTATGATCCCTGGACAAGGTTCGTGGCAAGAAAGGAATGATTGACACTTATGTCTATCAGAACTACAACTTGGGTGGAAAATATATAGATCATTCCTCTAATCTTCCCTGGAGTATCGAGGTCATAAGCCTCCATCACCTGTAGCTGACCTCGCCCCTTTTCTGCTAGCTCCCCGATCCTGGGGTGGTGGTAGTAATACATCAAACCTCTACCCACCTCCTACCACTCCGCAAGCTTTTCTGCCACAACTACCTCCCTATAGAACACCCTTCTCCTATATTTTCCTCTACCTCAATGATCCCTTGATCGTCCCCTAATTAGTTATATTCCAGTTCAACCAATCTCATACTAGATACCCCTGAACACCGCATGCATAACACCATCTATCTCTAGGATTAATCGAGCCTCCCTGTGAGCCCTACACAATAGACCCGGTATCATGGGGTTATCTCCTGAAGTTCTTGGCCTTCATGGCTCCCTACGACTATTGTCTTCCACCCACTGTCGAAGACCCATCTACTTGGTGCATGTTGGTAGCTCCCACAGCTGGTGTCTGCTCTACTGAAATCTCTACACTTTGTAACGTCTCGGATTAGGGTGCCACACAATGGGTGCCTCGAACCCGATTGGTCACATGACCTCAAGCGCATTTCCCCAAATGCCAGAGGCTGCAGACTAGTATTGAGGTTCTGGGACTGATAGTGGGGAAACTATGCCCTCATTTTTCAAAGTGTAGAGCAGAAAAAATAAATATAAACATACAAAAGTGGGAGCAGTAAACAATATGGACCTGAAAATGGAGAATATAACTGAAGTAAAAGATAACCAGCAGTTGTATAAATGATGATGCAATATGTATCTAATTCTAAGAAAGCATCAAAAATAGGATACACTGGAATCTGATACAATACAGCACAAGGTACAATGTACAACAAAGCTAAACCATAGCAGTGAAATAGGAATGCAGCAGAATCGCAAGCCTAAACTATGTCCCATGCTCTCGTACTCCTCTACAACAATCATGTACCTGTGTAGGGACCCTTTCCCTTATCGACACCTGCAACAATATAATCTGTTTGATCCCAAGACATGACCCAAATAGGGTTTGAGAAATAAATCCCAGTAGCCAACCACCTAAAGGCATGTGCCCAACTGTTAGTGAAAATGTGCAACAGCAGTGTGCAATAGTGAAATGCAGTAAACTAAAAAGTACTCAAAAGTAACTATTCCTACCAGTTACACTGCCATTTTAATAATTATTTAACGATTCAATATAATCAAATTAAGATTTTTCTGAGACTCAACCTCAACCAACAATCATCTATACCAGTGCCACAACAGAAACCAGAACAGGATATCTAACAAGTAAAAGATAATAAAACCAAGCTTGTGCTTTATCTTGGTAGGTAAAATACAAGAAATGACCACAGTGAATATTCAAAGTAAACATTGTCCTCATACATTAAAATCCGTACCCTTAGGAAAATAGAAATGAAACCCTTAAGTGACTACCATTATGAATAATGAATATTGCCATCAGGCATATAAGATATCTCCATCAGGCATAGAATCTATTGCCCTCAGGAATAGGAAACGTTTCCCTGAGGTGAAACAATAATTTTCCCTCAGACCAATCAAACCTTACCCTCAGGCTAAACAGAACCTTGCCCTCAGGCTAAATATAACCATTCCCTTATGCTAAACAGAACCTTTCCCTCAGGCATTCCAGAGGAAAAGCAAGTAACCAGGCCAATCCCAAAGCATAAGCAATACATTTATATAAGTTTCCTCTTAAGAAAACTCAAAAAAAGCTATAATCACGACACACCCACGGGTATCCTGGCCAAATGCCTAAATAAGGGAAACACACCCTCAGGGTGGACCTGGATCAAAGCAATGATCCCAAACAACAGTTTAAACATATTTATTACATTACCTATGAAATTATAGGGATCCAAACAGTCAAAGTCTCAGTCATACGACACCCCAAACAAGGTTGTGTGGAAAAATCATACACAAAATCAGCTTGACAGTTGGAATTAAACACAAGACCACCTACCTCGATCTCCTCTGATCGATGTAGGAGAAAGGTGCCTCCCAAAACAACCAAGAATGGTGTAGATATGAGATAAAAAATTACCCATTAAAAACTAAATAACTTCCCTTAGGGAAATAATTGGATGGAAAGATTCAAGAAGAGGGAAGACCTTACCTGCGCGGAGCAAATGAGATTGACGGTGGAAGAATCAGAGTCCTGGTGCGCGATCGGGAGCTCCTTCAAGCCTCGTCCTCTTCTCCCTATGCTCTTAGTGAGACCTATTCCTCCTCTGCACAAAGAGGAGGCTACTGCCAGTTTTTAATGAAAAAACATAACTACACATCTTCTACTCTCAAGTACACAATGTGTACTATTTTTTTAACTGTTCCTCTGGCGGCTACTTTGCACCGCCTCACTGTTCACCTGCTGACTGATTACATGGTGTGTATTACTAAGTACACGACATTTAGTAAGTTTTTTACACCCTCAATCACTAACAAGCCTAAACTCCATGTATTCTCAAACTAGACTTCCATGGTACATGGCGTGTGTTCAATAGTACACGACGTGTAGTTAGTTTTTACACCCAAGCCTACATGCCCTGTATTCTCATCCCACACAGCCAAAGTACGCGGTGCGTGTACAAAAGTACATGGTGTGTACCCATAAATTTCATATTTTCCACCATTTCCCTTCTTTTCTCAAAAATACATAAGGAAAAGGAAAATAAGAACCCCGTACCTCAAGAATAATAATCGGGTTCTTACAAACTTTCCCCTTAAAGAAATTCTTCCCCAAATTTCCCTTACAAGGGTGGTGAAGATAAAGCTAACAAAAATTTTGCCACTGAGCATTTACGTCGCTCTCCCGCTCCCAAGTTTCATCATGTACTCAGCCATACGGCCATAACACCCGTACGAGAGGAACTGACCATGCTTAGAGGACATTCATGATCCTATTGAAAATACAAATCCAATGATTCTCAAAGGATGCATAAACATGAAGTTCAAACTCCTTGGGTTGAAAGACTTGAGATGGTTCTAGCTAATAACAGCACAACTGAGATATGTGGAAGACGTCATGCATGGTTAGGTACCTCTATAGTAACTACAACCGATAAGAAACTGGCCCGACTCTCTCCAGAATCTCAAACGACCCTACATACCTTGGTGAAAGATTACCATGTCTCTTGATCCACCTATGTCCCAACCTTGGTGAAACACGCAAAAAAACCTAATCCCCAACCACAAACTCCAAGGGTCATCTATGGCGATCAGCATAAGATTTCTGATGAGACTGTGCAGTAGCCATCTGCTTCCAAATCAACTGGACCTGCTCTGAAGTCTCTTGCACGAGACGTGGTCCCAGTAAAGTTGCCTCACCTGACTCCAACCAGCACAAGGTTGATCGTCATGGCCTACCATATAAATCCTCGTAAGGTGTCATCTCAGTAGTTGTCTGAAAACTATTATTGTAGGCAAACTCGACTATGGTTATGTGCTTCTCCCAAGAGCCCCCAAAGTCTAGGACGCATGCACGCAGCATGTCCTCAAGCACCTGTATTGTACGTTCTAATTGTCCATCGGTCTGAGGGTGGTAAGTTGTGCTTAGAGTCACTTGTTTACCCAGTGACCTCTGAAAACTCTTCTAGAAATGAGATGTAAAATAGGCATCCCTATCTGAAATGATAGAACGAGGTACCCCATTAAGACGTACTACCTCTCGGATATAAAACTTCATGATCTCATCAACACTGAATTTAGAGACCCAAAGCTTGACATAAATGGACATTACATAACTTTTGTGGAATACTTAATACATAACAAAAATAGACACACAAGGACCATAATAGTTTAGTGTCTTTGGAAACATAGAACATAAACTTCTAATCTTGGTGAAATATCTTCAACATCTCCCATAAAGATCTTCCTTTTTTTCTTACCTAAAACCTTTCTTTACATCCTGGGGAAAATAAAAAAATATAAAGGGTGAGCTCAAATTCCCAGTAAGGGTAGACATAGATAACATAAAACAATCCATAATCATTTGAATGCAAAAACTTGAACATAAAATCTAAACATCAAAATCTTGAGCAAAGACATGAATCTTGGAAGTACATAAGGAATATATCATAATGGAACATCAATCATGATAAAATAGTTTGGAAATAAATCTTGTAATTGTGGAAAAAAATTAAGTACATGATATGATTTCCATGGTAGCCAAGGCATTGCTACCAAGACCATCTTAGTGGACAAAGACCCTTTCTGAATCGATTTCACTCCTCGTTTCAGTCTTGTAACACTGAACCAGATTAACTTACCATTCCAGCCATGTCTATCTCATGAGATATAAATCATTACCCAATGCATTGGAGGGAGATATAGGTCACACCCATCTCATAATGAAATCATTCTTACTTGTACCAAAAAACAATCATAAATCATTCATCATAACCCAAAGAATAAAATGGGTTCTATAAACATTATCCAGTCATCACATAATCCTTATAAAAGAAATCAATACCATTTCATCATAAGAAAAATAACACCATGTAAATAATAGAGACATTATACTTGAAACATAAATATTCTAAATAATGGCATCTTAGATGGAAAATAGTTTTGATAAAACACTTGAAATGAATTCTTGAGGAAAATATCATTTCTTTTTCAAAATCATTTTCTTTTCAAAAAATGCCATGAAATTTTAAAAGAAATGTATTTTGTTGAAAATAATAATGAAATCTTATAGAGGAAGCTTCATGAAAATAAGGCATTATGAAACCGTAAAAATCTGTTCATGCCGTATAAGTTAAAAAAACATTCTTCTGGTACTTTTTCCGGAAAATTCAAAAAGTACCTTGTATTGTAAACAAAAGAAAGATTCCTTCCATACGATGTGGTAAAAGTAAAAAGGTTAAAAATGACTTTAAGTATAAATGGAATAAAATTAAACTTTTTATGAAAAAATTTTGAGAACATATGGACTTAGATAATAAACATAACCCCGGTAAATACTTACGAATAAACAGTCTCGGATAAGAATGATATTGGAATAATTATCCCTTACCTTAGGTATGATACGCTTCATACGTATCTGAAACTCCTGTATAATGATTTAAATAATGTCATTGAATTATTACAGAATCATCTTCATTGTTATGATATCATATATGGTTCACTTATGACTTTATATTACTAGTTCTTTTGTAAATTCATGTTAAAGTAGAGTTTTGGGTAAAATTGTTTCATTTATCGTCCGTGTTTTGACTTGTAATTATTAATATGATTACTTAGATCATGATTAATTAATTCCAGAATATGAAATATGATTTATATATAATATATATTCATAATATACATATATATAATAGATTGATAAATGGAAAGAAATACACCGTTCATGGAGACGGTAGGCCGTACGTACGCATGAACGCTGTTTTCGTTTCCTTATTGAATTGAATGGAATTAAGTAGATGACATATATATATATATATATATCAAGTAGCATTATTGTGTCATATATTTCATGATTACTTATTATATATACTTTATAATCATTCTTGAATTGTTAACATGGAAAATGAATCTCATCGCGTCGTGGAGACGGTAATCCGTACGTATACACGAGCGATGATATCGTTCCCATATTTATTGAATGGAATTGGAGTGAATGATATAA
Organism: Viscum album; assembly: GCA_963277665.1. Taxonomy (NCBI): domain Eukaryota; kingdom Viridiplantae; phylum Streptophyta; class Magnoliopsida; order Santalales; family Viscaceae; genus Viscum; species Viscum album. The sequence goes on from OY728152.1 coordinate 2,107,513,883, forward strand.
TATCTTAGAATCGGTATGATGTTATAATAATCATATTTAGTTATTCTTTACACCATTATACCCATCCAAGTAAGGTGGTGGTGGAAAAACAGATTACACCACGGCGTGGAGATGGTATTCCGTACGTACGCATGCGCGGTGATTTCATTTTCCTTAGAATGAATAGAAGGTGAAATAAGGTTGTTTCATATTTATAATAACATATCAGTACATGAGTGATACTGATGTTATTAATTCATAATTAAACAACTAAATAATAATAAGTATAATAAGAAATAAATTTGAAAGAATCGGTAATAGATATTACCTCTTCTTCGACACGCCTCTTTGAAACCTCCTCTTAAGGCACTAAAATTGGTCTTTGAAGAAGACCAGGACCTCTAGTATGTTTCTAAGGAGTTTGAGAATGTAAATGGTCAGGGTTTGGCCGAGCTTCAAGGCTCAAAAGGGTGTGAAGATAAGAGGGAAGGAGTGCCCTTTTATAAGGGAGGAGAGAAGCCCCTTTGGAATTATAAGAAATATTAATTTATAATAAATTCCTACCCCACTTAAAAACCTCCAAAATGACTCAAATCCGTTTATTAGATGATATAGGGTTGAAATATCATCAAATAATAAATTTTAGACAAGTTGGGAGTTTATTTTAAACATTATCAACTTGATTTATCCTTATATAATCTATTTAATTTTATTTGTGGTAATAAAATTATAAATTTTAAATCATTATAAACAATTACTTATATGATGCTAATTGTCCATAATTGGATAATTTATGACATTTTGTACCATATAAATTATAATTTTTAATTTTTAAACAATTTTGTAATTTTTAAACAATTTTATATTATAAAATAACAATAGTTTCAATTTTAAAACTATTTAATTTTTTGAATTTAAATAAAATACTCATAGAAGATATGTTTTAACTAAAAGATTTAATAGATTCATAACATGTCATATGTATCTATAAAATTAGTGGATCACATTAAATATTTCATATAATATTTATTTTAATATTTTTAAAACCTTTTATTTGGTATATCTCTTAATGAAATAATTACTACAACATTTTTGTATAATTATTTAATATACTTATTTATTGCAGAAAAATTTAAAATAAAATCCTATGATGAAGATAAATATAATACATTTCATAATAATATTCTTAATTGAATTTATAATCTTAAAATCACAACATTTAAATTGTTATATTTATTGAATTATGAAGGTGACATCTTTGACATCATTTAAAATAATATAATATAAATGTCATAATCAGTTTTATAAGGCTCCAAATGGTCCAAAAATAGACCCTTGGATGATTATGGTATACATATACTCGACCAATAATGTTTGGATAAGTTTCTGGTTCTTTTTATAGGTATTGTTTTTTTAATAAAAATTATATTATTGATTTTTCACTAAATAAACAATTTCTGCATCACTATTGTGTCACCATTAATGACAATTATTTAATCCCTAAAAATTATAAATAAATTCTCATGATGTAGATAATTTTTCTATATTTCTTTAGACTATTCATGTTCGAAGTTTCATGAAGTTTATCACTAAATTAAAATTATTATACTTATAATATTTAAGAGAGTGACATGTTGTCACTTTCTTTGGTTTTAATAATAATTAAATTATTTTCATGGTAAAAGGTCCATAAAATGAATTTAATCCGACCCTTAGGTGATATGGGTGTACTTTTAGTCATCAAATATAATATTGGCATCTGTTATGGTAATTTTATAATCTTAGGATTACACTTAATTACCCGATTGTTCTTTAACTGAAGTAAATAAAAATTACAGTAGTTACTATTTATAATGCCTAAAAATAAAAAGTATCTTATTAACATAATTTGGACCTAATGATTCCAAATATGGAATCCATTTTTCCAAATTCAAATCACATAATTTCAGAAATTAATTTAAAATTAATCCCGTTGTTAAGAAAATGAGTTTTAAAAGTTAAAACATTGCAAAAGATTGAAATTATTTTGCTTATGAGTTCAATGTAAAATCAATTATAATGACATACATTATATTAAATAGTAAAAATATATTCAATTTATAATTTAAAACCATTAAATATTTAAATTTAACCATATAAGTTATTATGACGAAAAAAGTTGTTTTTAATTAAAATATAGCGTGTTTTTACTATTCATTAAAATATGAAAGTTATCAGAATAATATGAAAAATTTATCCAAAGTAAATTTTTATATCCTAATTCTAAAGAAGAATTTCATTTTTTCAAATTGAACTTATAAACATGTCAAAAACTAGATTTAAAGTGGGTGCGCCATCAAAAGGCGGCAAAACTGTATTTTTTGAAAAATACTTATTTTACCCGAAAAAATTATTTTATTCTCATACCATGTTCTAGAAATTGTGTATGATGAATAATAATGTTATAAAATTCAAAATGTAATTAATACTATTCATAACGGCTAGTTCTTAATAATATGATAATAATATATCGTTGTTTAGTGAAACTCGGTATTGCGTGCAACACACGCTATCGAGGAAGGTCGCGATTGCGTGTAATGCAAGCCAAGTCAGGGTTGCGTGTAGTGCATGACTCCTTTGTTGTTGTGTATAAAAAAATCCAACCATATTTCATTAATACATTGAATATATATATATACTCAATGTTGTGTAGAATAACTACTATCAAACAACCTTGAAATTGTGTGTAACATGATCCAAGATAAGTGTTGCATATACTGCAAGATAATACGGTGTTGCGTATAGTGAAAGATAATCTTAGGGTATCGTGCAACATAAGACATAAAATAAATTAAAAAGAATACTTCTCATTAAATATCTAGGTGTTACATTCTACCCCCCATAATATGAATTTCTCCCTCGAAATTCGTCGGGGTTATAAATGGTTTATTACATGAGAGTTTCTTTTATAGAACCCCACATCATAAAAAGGAATACCAAAACTTTTCTTTAAAAACTAAAGTATGAAACGTAACGGTTACCCAAATTTACTAATCATTGGGTTTCCACATAGTATAACATAGGTGAAAATATAGATATGGAAGAGAAATATAACCATCAACTTCTGATGGAGAGTGGTAGAGGACATGGCTGTGAAAAATCCAAAAGTCACAAAGCCATAAATTTGTGATGATCTAAGGGACTATCTGATTCATCAGATATGAGGAAACTAGGACAACATTTTTGGTTTTCAAGATCATTTCTCTAAAGTTGATGAATTAAAAGAAATACTTACATGATTTTGGTACAATCTCACTGTTGTTCGTGCCTTGAACAATTTAAACTTCATCTCTTAAAGAAATGAAATTGAATTTGTTATTCATGAAGTGTTAGCAGATCATGTGATATAATGATGGGTCATTCCATCTATCTCAAACAAAAGGTTAGCAAAAGTTATTAAATATACATAAGTCGATTAATAGTATATGGTTCCTAAAATGGACTTATAATTCATATCTCATACCACATAATAAATTAAAACTAATTTATACTAACCATGGACTTCATATAGGCCAGTGGTATGCGACAAAGGCATGTCGCACTTCGGTTGAGGGTTCGATTCCCGCAATCTTGTCTGACACGACTGGTTGTCGCCCGTCCTGCAGGTTGTCCTTTTTCTAAAACTACATTATTATAACATCCCATAAATAATATCAAAAAAAAAGTTATAACCTTAAACAATACTGACTTATTTCCAACATAATCCATTCTAGTCTTTAGGATTATCCAAAATACTTCTTTCCAAGCTCATAGTATAGAGAAAACAATTACTATAAATGTCATATGTCGAGCATGTGAACACCATCATTTATCCCCCATATATCATAAGATAAAACTTTTTGTTCACATTCCAAATATGTGAATACCTTAATCATGTATTCTCTTGAAAATGAATATCCATTTACCCTTAGTGAAAACATGAATGCTGTCAAAATTTAACACTTTCCACATACCAAAATCCCAAAATTTCTATATACTAAATCCATGATATCACTTTGTCCTTATACCAGTCATGAGCTCATTAATACTATCAAAAAAATCATTATCTTCTTATCCTTTCATTATGCACATATCATCTACCTTCCAAAAATATTTGAATAACCTTTCATGGTTACCGGTACAATTCATCATATACTTTCAAAACTCAAGAAAATAAAATAGTGTAACAATCCATAGATTTTTTTTATTCCATAGTACCATACATTATTCTTGATAAACATACAATCATTACACTACCTTCTTAAACCATTGACCGAGCTTCAAAAATTATTTTATCTCACATATCATTTGTATTCTCTTCATCATCATCAATATAAATAATACCCATACGGCCATAATGATTCTCTTCATGAGACTTTCCCATAGGGCATTGGTTTGCATAATGCCCGTACATTCCACAGTTAAAACATTTAACTGTTCTTGATGTCTTAGAAATACCATTATCCTTGTCCATGGTGTTAACTAAACCTTTTCCTTTGAAATTAATGGCTTTGTGTCCTTATTTTCCACACCCAAAGAATCTTTCAGTTCCTTTGAAACATTCTCCCTGATGCCTCTTCCCACATGATTTACATGAGGGGAATTGAACTTTCTTTCCTCTATGATCATCATGAAACTCAATCTTTATCTTATTAGATAAGTTGGGATACTTACCAAAGTTGAGATTATTGATCATATTATGAGATTTCTGATTTGGAATAGTAATTATATGTGGACTTCCATATCCAATTTCATTTGGTTGCCCTGGAATAATATCATTCCATTGTCCATCATATCCTCCATTATCGTGAATCTTCTGATTTCCAGCCATTTTCTAATACCCAAAAAGAATAGTGTGAGAGGAAAAAATCATAATCAATGGGGAGTACCTTCAATATCTAACATCTTAGGTTTAATTATAATATCGTTAATATAATTCTAGGACTATAACCTATACGTATACTTATCCTTAGGGACATCCCTAGACATACCTTAAAAATATCTCTAGGGATCTCACTAAAGTTTCTGCATCCTGGTTTCCAAAGGTTAACTAAACCTTTCCTCTGATATCAACTATAGAGACCCAAATCTTGACGTACATGGACATTACATTACTTTTTTGGAATACTTAATACATAACAAAAAAAGACACACAAGGACCGTAATAGTTTAGTGTCTTTGGAAACTTGGAACATAATCTTCTAATCTTGGTGAAAGATCTTCAACATATCCCATAAAGATCTTCCTTTTTTTCTTACCTAAAACATTTCTTTACATACTGGGGAAAATAAAACATATAAAGGGTGAGCTCAAATTCTCAGTAAGGGTAAACATAGAGAACATAAAACAATCCATAATCATTTGAATGCAAAAACTTGAAGATAAAATCTAAACATCAAAATATTGAGCAAAGACATGAATCTTGGAAGTACGTAAGGAATATATCATAATGGAAAATCAATCATGATAAAATATCTTGGAAATAAAACATGTAATTGTGGAAAAACATTAAGCACACGATATGATTTCCATGGTAGCCAAGGCATTACTGCCAAGACCATCTTAGTGGACAAAGCCCCTTTCTGAATCGAGTTCACTCCTCGTTTCAGTCCTGTAACACTGAACCAGATTAACTTACCGTTCCATCCATGTCTATCTCATGAGATATAAATATTTACCCAATGAATTGGAGGGAGATATAGGTCCCACCCATCTCATAATGAAATTATTCTTACCTGTGCCACAAAATAATCATAAATCATTCATCATAACCCAAAGAATAAAATGGGTTTTATAAACATCATTCCATCATCACATAATCCATATAAAACAAATGGATACCATTTCATCATAAGAAAAATAAAACCAAGTAAATAATAGAGACATTATACTTGAAACATAAATATGCTAAATAATGTCATCTTAGATGGAAAATAGTTTTGATAAAACACTTGAAATGAATTCTTGAGGAAAATATCCTTTCTTTTTCAAAATCATTTTCTTTTCAAAAAATGCCATGCAAATTTAAAATAAATGTATTTTGTTGAAAATAATCATAAAATCTTGTAGAGGATGCTTCATGAAAATAAGGCGTTATGAAACCGTAAAAATCCATTCATGTCGTATAAGTTAAAAAAACATTATTCTCGTACTTTTGCCGGAAAAGTCAAAAAGTACCTCGTATTGTAAACAAAAGAAAGATTCCTTCCATACGATGTGGTAAAAGTAAAAAGGGTAAAAATGACTTTAAGAATAAATGGAAGAAAATTAAACATTTTATGAAAACATTTTGAGAACATATGGACATGGATAATAAACATAACCCTAGTAAATACTTACGAATAAACAATCTCTGATAAGAATGAGATTGGAATAATTATCCCTTACCTTAGGTTCGATATGCTTCATACGTATCTGGACATCCTGTATAATGATTTAAATAATTTCATTGAATTATTAAAGAATCATCTTCATTGTTATGATATCATATATGGTTCACTTATGACTTTATATTACCTATTCTTTTGTAAATTCATGTTAAAGTAGCATTTTGGGTAAAATTGTTTCATTTATCGTCCGTGTTTTGACTTCTAATTATTAATATGATTACTTAGATCATGATTACTTAATTCCAGAATATAAAACATGATTTATATATAATATATATTAAGAATATACATATATATATAATAGATCGATAAATGGAAATAAATACACCGTTCATGAAGATGGTAGGTCGTACGTACGCATGAATGTTGTTTTCGTTTCCTTATTGAATTGAATGGAATTAAGTAGATGACATACATATATATATATATATATATATATACATAAATCCAGTATCATTATTATGTCATATATTTCATTATTACTTATTATATATACTTTATAATCATTATTTAATTGTTAACATGGAAAATGAATCTCATCGCGTCGTGGAGACGGTAATTCGTACGTACGCACGAGTGATGATATTGTTCCCATATTTATTGAATGGGATTGGAGCGAATGATATAATATCTTAAAATTAGTATGATTTTATAATAATCATATGTATTTATTATTTACACCATTATACCAATCCAAGTAAGGTGATGGTGGAAAAACAGATTACACCATGGCGTGGAGACGGTATTCCGTACGTACGCACACGTAGTGATTTCGTTTTCCTTAGAATGGATAGAAGGTGAAATAAGGTTGTTTCATATTTATAATAAAATATCAGTATATAAGTGATACTGATGTTATTAATTCATAATGAAACAACTAATGAAGAATAATTATAACAAGAAATAAATTTGAAAGAATCGGTAACGGATATTACCTCTTCTTTGACACGCCTCTTTGAAATCAATTTTGACACTATTCATTTATTTGAATTTAAATAAAATCTTGACAGAAGATATGTTCAAACTAAAAGCTTTAATAGATTCATAACATCTCATATGTATTTAGAAAATTAGTTTATCACATTAAATAGTTCATATAAGATTTATTTTAATATTTTTAAAACCTTTTATTTCGTATATCTCTTAATGAAATAATTACTACAACATTTTTGTATAATTATTTAATATACTTATTTTTTTCATAAAAAATTAAAATAAAATCCTATGATGAAGATATATATAATACCTTTCATAATAATATTTTTACTTGAATTTATAATATTAAAATCACAACATTTAAATTGTTATATTTATTAAATTATGAAGGTGACATCTGTGTCATCATTTAAAATAAAATAATATAAATGTCATGATCGGTTTTATAAGTCTCCAAATGGTCCACAAATTGACCCTTGGATTATTAGGGTATATATATACTCGACCAATAATGTTTGGCCAAGTTTCTGGTCTTTTTTATAGGTATTGTTATTTTAATAAAAACTATATTATTGATTTTTCACTAAATAAACAATTTTTGCATCACTATTGTTTCACCATTAATGACAATTATTTATTCCCTAAAAATTCTAAATAAATTATCATGATGTAGATAATTTTTATAGATTTATGGAGACTATTAATGTTCTAGGTTTCATGAAGTTTATCACTAAATTAAAATTATTATACTTATAATATTTAAGAGAGTGACATGTTGTCACTTTCTTTGATTTTAATAATAATTCAATTATTTTCATGGTCAAAAGTCCATAAAATGAATCTAATCTGACCCTTAGGTGATATGGGTCGACAGTCATCCAATATAATTTTGGCATGTGTTAGGGTAATTTTATAATCTTAGGATTACCCTTAATTACTTGATTTATCTTTAACTGAAGTAAATAAAAATTACCGTAGTTACTATTTATAATGCCTAAAAATAAAAAGTATCTTATTAACATAATTTGGACCTACTGATTCCGAATATGGAATCCATTTTCACAAATTCCAATCACATAAATTTCAGAAATTAATTTAAAATTAATCCCGCTGTTAAGAAAATGAGTTTTAAAAGTTAATACATTGCAAAAGATTGAAATTATTTTACTTATGAATTCAATGTAAAATCAATGCTAATGACATACATTATATTAAATGGTAAAAATATATTCTATTTATAATTTAAAACCATTCAATATTATAATTTAACCATATAAATTATTATGATGAAAAAAGTTGTTTTTAATTAAAATATAGCGTGTTTTTACTATTCATTAAAATATGAAAGTTATCAGAATAATATGAAAATTTTATCCAAAGTAATTTTTTATATCCTGATTCTAAATAAGAATTTAATTTTGTCAAATTTAACTTATAAACATGTCAAAACTAGATTTAAAGTTGGTGTTCCATCAAAAGGCGGCAAAACTGCATTTTTTGAAAAATACTTATTTTACCCGAAAAAATTATTTTATTCTCATACCATGTTCTAGAAAATGTGCATGATGAATAATAATGTTATAAAATTCAAAATTTAGTTAATACTATTCATAACGGCTAGTTCATAATAATATTATAATAATATATCATTGTTTAGTGAAACCTGGTATTGCGTACAACACACGCTATCGAGGAAGGTCGTGATTGCATGTAATACAAGCCAAGTCAGGGTTGCGTGTAGTGCACGACTCCTTTGTTGTTGCGTATAACAAAATCCAACCATATTTCATGAATACATTGAATATATATTTATATAATCAATGTTGCGTAGAATAACGACTATCAAACAAACTTGAAATTGTGTGTAACACGATCCAAGATTAGTGTTGCATATACTGCAAGCTAATACGGTGTTGCGTATAGCGCAAGATATTCTTGGGGTATCGTCCAACATAAGAAATCAAATAAATTAAAAAGAATAATTCTCATAAAATCTCAGGGTGTTACACTAAAGGTCTCCTTGATTGGAAAAAAGTGAGCTACCTTCATAAGTTTGTAGACAAAAATCCACACATCGTTATTTCCTTGAGGTGACCGTGGCAACCCGATCACAAAGTCCATCGTGACATCATCCCATTTCTACTCTGGAATGGGTAACTGTTGCAATAGTCTGGCTGGTCTCTGATGCTCTACCTTCACCTGCTGAAAGGTGGAACATATCGTAACAAAACCAGTTACCTCTCCTTTCAAACCCGGCCACCATACTGGCATCTCAACTCACAGTACATTTTGGTAGCTACTTGATGCACTTCCCAAGCTGAAGCATGAAATTCCTACATTAACTTCTCGCGTATATCCCCTGGAACCCACACTCATCCATGGATACGCAGTACCTCGTCATCGCTTATTGTCCAACCAGGAGGGGGTCCTCACTTGCCACCGACTCCCGTAGAACTAGACCATCTGAATATGATAGTTGTCTCATACTCACTCTATCTAGGAGGGTAGAAGTCACAGGTATGGATAAAAGATAGGTTCTCCCCTAACTATCATGCACCTCCAAATGTATCTCAGAGAACAAAGCCATAAGCAGCCACTCACCACTGGCCTCCTACACTGCATGTATCTGAGTCTTTCTACTCAGTCCATCAGCTACGGCATTACCCTTACTAGGTGTATAGGCAAGATCAAAGTCGAAGGACTGAAGGTATTCAACCCACCTTCACTATCTCAAATTCAAGTCACGTTGGGTAAAGATTCATTTAAGACTTTTGTGATCCATAAACACCACAAAATGTTCTCCCAAGAGATAATGTCTCCAACAACATAACGCTTGAACAACTACATCCAACTCGAGATCATGTGTTGGGTAATTCCTCTAATGTGGCCTCAAATTCCAAGACCCATACGCAACTACTCGATCACCCTACATCAACACTGCTCCTAGCCCAATTCCTAATGCATCACAGTAAACTGTATAGATCTTCCCTTACTCTGGAAGTTTCAGGACTGGTGCTGATGTCAACCTTCCCTTCAGCTCCTGAAAGATTGTCTCGCAAGCTTCTGACCAAATGAAATTCATACACTCCTTAGTCAAACCCATCAATGGCGCTTCTAAGTGGGATAAGTCTGGTATAAAGTGCATGTAGTAACCAAAAAGCCCCCAGAAACTCTTTATTTCGAACACGTTCCTAGGCTTCTCCTAGGAAACAACTGCTCTCACTTTCTCTGGGTCTACCACAACTCTTGCCTCTAAGATAATATGACCCAGGAAGTGAATCTTGTCTATCCAAAAGTGGCACTTTGAAATCTTGGCATATAACTGATGCTCTCTTAGTGTACTCAATATGATCTCAAGATGGGTGGCATGGTCATGTCGAGTGTGAGAGTACACCAAGATATCATCCATGAAGACTACCACAAAAGAATCCAGATATGGTTGGAACACACGATTCATCAGAGCCATGAAAACTTCTGGCGCGTTTGTGAGTCTGAACGGCATGACCAAACACTCATATAGACCATATCTTCTTAGAAAAGTTGTAAGAAGTATGTCTGATGGTCTAATGCGCAACTGATAATATCCGGATCTCAAATAAATCTTCAAGAACACTTGTGCTCCTCGAAGTTCATCAAAAATATCATCAATCCTCGATAAGGGATATCGGTTCTTAACCATCAACTGGTTTAGTTTCTGATAATCGATGCAGAGTCTGAGGGTACCATCTACCTTTTTAGCTAAAAGGACAAGCAAACCCCCGGGAGAAATACTAGGTCAGATGAAACCCTTGGCTTGTAACTCCTATAACTACATCTTGAACTCCTATAATTTTGGCATAGCCATCCTATAAGGAGCAATGGACACCGTTACTGCTCCTGGCACAAACTCAATAGAGAAATCCACCTCTCGCTCTGGAGGTAGACCTGAAAAGTCATTCGAGAAGACATCCCTGAAACAATTAACCATTGGAGGGAAATCCTTTTGACAGGTTCCCCGGTCATCCAGATATAAAATCGCAATAAGGGCTATCACTCCACCTCTCCCACGATGCTCGGGTCCAGCTTGGCTCGCCTGGACATCCCTTTCACCCTTGAATTGAAACTCTTTACCCTATAGTGACACGAAACTCACCCTACAATGATAGTAATATACAAAGGCTTGAAAGCGTACCAACCAGTCCATCCCAAGAATGACATCATAGGATGTTATCTCTAATACATAAGGGCCCATAGAAAGTGACACCCACCAACCTCTAGGGGGAACTCCTTACATTGACGCACACCTGCAGTTATAATTCCCAATGGAGTGTCTAACATCATGATATCTGAAAAAGAAGAAACACAGAGCCCAAGGCTCTTCACAACGGATACAGATATAAAGCTATGTCTAGCACCAGTATCAAAAAGTACTAAAGATAAAACAGAAGCAACTAGAATCGTACCTCTGACAATGGAAGGTCTAGGATCCTGCTCATGTTCAGTCTATTGCACTGCATTCGTATTCCCAATGTTGCGGCCCTGCGACACGGCCTGGCTACCCTAAGCTGACCCGCCCTGCTATCTCTGAGATCCTGGTGTCTGGCTACAACGACCATGACCACCACCTCGGCCTGAACGTCCTGACGTATTCCAATTCCCTGACTGATAAGAAGCTGTTGGCTCGGCTCCTACATGAGGAGTCTGCATAGAACCCCTCTCACTAGTCACTAGTGAAAAATACTTGCAAAAATGCTAGAGATGACCAATCTTTCAGCAAGCTCGGCACTCCACTGGGTCACTTGGACACTAAGGTCTCTTGTTCCCCTCTTTACCACATTGGTAGCACATTATCTAGCCACCTGAATAATTCTTCTGGCTAGTACTGCCACCGTGAGATAAATCCAAATGCATATTCCTCTTACTGGTAGAAATAGTACTAGAGACCGGTGCCGAACCGCCTTGTTCTACGCCACTAGCTTCCCATAGGTTCTGCTCAGTAATCAATTCCTGGTTCACAATAGCATGCACTATAGGCAACCTGAAAACATTCAACAGTGCTTGGATGTCATATCGAAGACCATCCTCAAAGCATCTAGCCCTTAACATCTCATCACCCACCAGAATAGGTGAAAAACGATGTAGCTCAGTGAAGCATTCAGAATAGTCCATCACTAATATGGCACCCTACAGTAGATTCATGAACTCTCAATCTCGATCTTCCCTTAGTGTCTTCGGAAATAAAAAGTCATAGAAGACTCCCTGAAAATCTTCCCACACCATGTCTCAGTGATGCTTAGTTTGGGTGGAAACATCCCACTATCTCTTGGTGGAATCCCATAGCATGTAAGTAGTGAGCCTAAACCTCCTCCCCGGAGGTGTCTCCAGATGCTCAAAGATCATCTACAAAGAACCCAGCCATGACTCCGCAGCCTATGGTCCAGCATCCCCTGAAAACGTAGGTGGATGTTACTGCTAGAATATTCGTGTCAGCTCTACCATAGATGTGGAAACCGGCGATGCTCCCTGAAAGGTCTGCATGAACCACATGAAGCCTTCATAGAACTTTGCATTCGTGACTACGTCCGGTATAATGGCTGGAGACGCATCTGGAACTGCTGGAGGATCCATCGGTAACCCATGGGCTACCATTTCTGGAGTATAATCATTGCCACTCTCTTGGAGAACAACTTTTTGTCATCTCGGTGGCATGACACTGCAAATCAAATGCATACCTTAGTTTAATTTACTGTCGAGGTTTTTTTTGTCCGATTAAGAGTTCCAACAAAAAAAGGGAAAGATCCACAAGAACTGGAAAAAAGATATTACACAACGTGTATAATTTCTGCAAGATTTGTAACCTTAATCCCTTACATGGTTGTGTTCTGATGCTGGCCTGGGCATGTCTCAACCCTAGGTACACAACATGTTACATCCGCACACAGCGTGTACACTGCCTTGTTTCCCCAACCACATGGAAAAGTCCACACAGTCTCTCACTGGTCAAGACTACATGGCGTGTCCCAGAGGTACACGGTGTGTACTAAACGAAACTCACTGACCCATGTTGTTTGTGACACGGCCAGATACTCAACTAACCCTACAAGGCGTGTTCCATACGAACATGGCGTGTATATCCTAATATTTTCTCCTTCCGTGTTGTTAGTCACACGGGCTGACACTAGGTTAAGCCGACACGACGTGTACATCCGGTACACGGCGTGTTACCACAAGAACTTCTATATCTCGTGTATCTACCTACATGGCCTATAACACGGGTAGAGATTACACGACATGTACATAAGGTACACGACGTGTACTTAAGAAAAACAGTTTCTTCCCGAGCAGAAGAACACATGGTGTGTAGTCAAAATGACACGATGTGTATTATAGGTTTTTCCGGATAGTAAGCCTTAGAAACTAGCCCAGATCCCATAAAAACACTGAAACAAACACCAAAGGGACAAATTCGGATCTGTGAGGGCCTATACTCCCCACAAATCAAAGCCTAGTATCTTATACATGTCATAACAAGGTAAACAAATCAATGATCGACCAAATTCCGGTCAATGAGGGCCCATAACACCTCATGAACCAAGGTTTGGCATTCATTCAAACAAAAATTCATACAAAAAATACCCAATCAAACAAAAGTTATTTCTATCATGGAAACTATCACAAAAACATGCATTTTCTAGCACAACATCTATCACAACAACATGCAATTTCTAATGCACCTACATGGAATAAAAATTATGCATGACATATGATTCTAACATGTTTCTAAATGATGCATTGGATGTCATAACCTCATCTCATCAGGTTGCAACTAAATATAACCCAATTATATAAAAATATAAATAGCACACCACAAGTGTGTCACTAAATAGTGAAAATCCAATCAACCGTAACAATTGAAAAACCAAAAAATTACACGCGAGTTAAATTGGCTTTTCCCTATACACAAGTTAGCTACTCCCAGTTACATATTATTACCAAGTACCAATTCCATCCTATCCCAGGAAATAGGCTCTAAATAGTAAGTCAAGGAAAAGAAACCCTCTGATACCACTTTGTAACGTCCTGAATTCAGGTGCCACACAATGGGTGCCCCGAACCCGGCTAGTCACATGACCTCAAGGGAATTTCCCCAAACGCCAGAGGCTACCGACTAGCAGCAAGGGACTTGGACTGATAGTGGGGAAACTATGCCCTCATTTTTCAAAGTGTAGCGTGGTGAAAATAAATATAAACATACAAAAGTGGAAGCAGTAAAAAATATTGACCTAAAAATGGACAACAGAACTGAAGTAAAAGATAACCAGTAGTCGTATATATGGTGATGCAATACGTCTCTAATTCTAAGAAATCAGCCAAAATAGGATACACTGCAATCTGATAAAATACAGTACAAGGTAAAAAGTACAACAAAGCAAAACCAAAGTAGTGCAATAGGAACGCAGCAGCATCGCAAGCCTAAGCTCGGTCTCATGCCCTCCTACTCCTCTACAACAATCATGTACCTATATAGGGACTTTTTCCCTTATCGAAACTTATAGTAATATAATATGTTTGGGCCCAAGACATGATCCAAACTGAGTGTGAGAAATAAATTCCAGTATGCAACCACCTAAATGCTCGTGCCCAACTATCAGTGAAAATGTGCAACAGTAGTGTGCAATAGTGAAATGTAGTAAACTAGGAAGTAATCAAAAGTATCTATTCCTACCAATTACACTGCCATTTTAATAATTATTTAATGATTCAATATAATTGAATTGATATATTTTTGAGACTCGGCCTCGACTGACGATATCCTATTCCAATGACACAGTAGAAACCACAACAGGCTATCTAACAAGTAAAATATAATAATTCCAAGCTTGTGCTTTAACTTGGTAGGTACAACATAAGAAATCACCACATTGAATATTCAAAGTAATCATTGTCCTTAGACATGAAAATCCTTACCCTCAGGCAAACAGAAACGAAACCCTCAGGTGATTGCCCTGAGGCATAACAAATATTGCCCTCCGGCATACGATATATATCCCTCAGGCACAGAAGCTACTACCCTCAGGCATAGAAAATGTTTCCCTCATGTGAAAAAAAATTCCCTTGGGCTAATCAAACCTTACCCTCATGCTAAACAGAACCTTTCCCTCAGGCTAAACAAAACCTTACCCTTAGGTTTTACAAATGAAAATCAAGTAATCGGGCCGAGCCCAAAGCATAAGAAAGAAATTTATATATGTTTCCTCTTAAGAAAACTCAAAACTTGTTATAGTCACGGCATACCCACGAATATCCTGGCCAAACAGCTAAAGAAGGGAAACACACTTCGGTGTGGCCCTGGATCAAAGCAACGATCCCAAACAGCAGTTCAAACGTATTTATTAGATTACCTATGAAATTAAAGGTATATAAACAGTCAAAGTCTCAGTCATATGACACCCCTAACATGGGAACATGAAAAAATGGTACAAAAAATCAGCTCGACAGTTGGAATTAGACATAGGACCACCTACCTCAATCTCCTCTGATCGATATACATGAAAGGTGCCTCCCAAAACAACCAAGAATGGCGTAGATCTGTGATAAATGTTTACCCGTTAAAACCTAAATAACTTCCCTTAGGGAAAGAATTGTAAGGAATGATTCAAGAAGATGGAAGATGTTACTCGCATGATTCAAACAAGATCGACGGTGGAAGAATCAGAGTCTCAGTGTGGGATCAAGAGCTCCTCTAAGCCTCAGCTTCTTCTCTTGCTGCTCCTGGTGAGATCTCTTCCTCATCTACCTAAAGAGGACGCTACTACCTGTTTTTAATGAAAAAACATAACTACACTGCATGTACTCTCAAGTACACGACATGTACTATTTTTTTAACTGTTCCTCTGGCGGTTACTTTGCACCGCCTCACTGTTCACCTGCTGACTGGTTACATGGCGTCTATTACTAAGTACACTGTGTGTACTTAGTTTTTTACACCCTTAATCACAGACAAGCCTACATTCCATGTCTTCTCATCGCACACAGCCACGGTACATGGCATGTGTACAACAGTACATGGCGTGTAATGAGTTTTTACACCCAAGCCTACACGCCCTGTATTCTCATCCCACACGGCCAAAGTACATGGCGTGTACCCATAAATTTGGTATTTTCCCCCATTTACCTTGTTTTCACAAAAATACTTAAGGAAAACGAAAAGAAGAAACTCGTACCTCAAAAATAAGAATCGGGTTCTTACACCACTAGTAGATCTCACTCCAGTTCCCCAACATATACAGAAATGCTGAGGGATATCATGGATGTGCTAATCTCCCGATTCAGTCCCTGTTGAAAGGTTTTATCTCTAAATAATGGGTCTTTCACCATATCTATGGAGTAGTGAGAAAGATCAGAAAACCTCACCGAGTAATCCACCACAGTCTGACTACCCTACTGCATATATAGGAGATCTTGTGTGTGCATTGAATGCAATGTAGCTGGAAATAACTCCTCCCTGAATAGATGCTTGAATTAGGCCCAAGAGAGAGTAACCTTATCATGTGTTCAGGTCACTAAGCTTCAACATCACCCCACTAAGCCCTGAAGATGACTCACAGGTAGTACCTCTATCTAGTCATAAGGAAACCTCATAAGGAGGAAGAGATGTGTAAATGACTCCAACCACTCCTTGGCAACCTAGGGGTTCATCTCTCCCCAAAACTTGGGACGTCGCTACCTCTGAAACTCACACAATAAACTCAGTGTGTGTGAATCCTCAACTGGTAGAGCTGGTAGTAACTGATGCTCGATGGGTGGTGGTATCACTGGTAAACCACACAGAGGTGCTATCTCCGGTACAAGTCCTTGTACCGACACCTCATCACTAGTCGGATCATCCTTGTGATCACGTAATGGAATCATGGAAGAATGTCTATGAGGAGGCATCTTAAAATGAAACAAGATATACTATGGTCAATACATTATACCTCGTGAGATGACTAAATAAAGAAATAAGAACACACCCAAATCCTATATGATGCATTTATCATAATTTTACTTGAAGCTAGTGTTTTTATGTTCCAATTCAGAAAGAACATGAAAAAATTCTTGATGTATGTATATATAGGGGATCCTTCTCATAGAATACCAACAACACTACTGATGTGGCTGGTAATGTAGGGGATCCTTCTTAGTGAATACCGATAACCATATCAATATGGCCCACTGGATGGAGGAAAAACACCCTGAGCTCGGAGATCACGTCAATTCCCATAAAACTTAATCAAGGGTGATAGAGGATCTCTCTAGTCCCAAGGAGGGATATCACAACTCTATCAAGGAATGAACCTCTAGAGGGGACTATTATCCAAATATGTGGATGTAATACCATACTGAACCCTAGAGGAAATAACCAAGGGAAATTATCCTCCTATACTGGTCTAATCTAAAGACCCATTAAGACATCCCAAAAGGACTACCTCATTAGAAGGATCCCTATATTCAAAATAGATTGTTAAATAAACCTTCTGTTTGAATGTTAAAACCATTTTACTAAACAATTATGACCAGGGTCTGATCCGGGTCTGACCCGGCCTGACCCACCGACTCGACCCGGTCCGATCGACCCAACCTTGCATGGTCAAGCTGACCCGTTCCAGCCCGATCTGCTGGGTCATCCCCCTTCTCCCACACGTGTCCGACCTACCTGCGTGCTCCTGGCCAATTTGTATGGCCACCACATCCACTAGATTCTACCGCGTACCCCATTTGTGTACTCCATCTCCCCTATGGTGCTACTCTTGCTGTGGGCTCCCACGTGATCTTACATATACCACCACATTGTGCTCCACCATTGGCCGCCCCACCGGTATCCCATCCGCCTCATGCTCCACCTAGCACTACGCCTGGTCTGGCCCCCATCAGGGCTGAATGTTGGCATCGCCGCCAGTTGTCCTACTAGAAGAACATTGTTCGCATCATGCTTCTCCTGAATTGGCCAAAGTCTCTTCTCTAGTTTCCACCTTACGCCACCGCAATCTAATACCATGGTAGATTTTTGTCATGTCTGCTTCGTAGCACCTCTGTGGTTTTGTTGTGGTGTCTGATCCCTGGTCGCGGATCATTGTACCAGGGATCATGGCATTTTTCTATGTTAGTCTTGATTCTTTCTCATTATTAGGATCACGATAAATGAAGAAACACACATTTCTATCTCCCATTTAAATACACGTAAGAATAAACTCATCCCGTACGTGATCGAACCACGGATCAACCTATTCATGGGTTGGTCCATGATAATCATTAAAATTAAGAATGAGGAATTAATCACTAAGAAACAACACCCTACCTAGAGTTTGGATCGGTAGTTGATAAAGGGAGAAGCTACCTTGTCGTCATTTTTTGAACTTCAATCCAAGTTCCAATCTCCTATCCATCATCACCATCGAGAGAACCTCCTTCTCTTTGCCTCTAAAAAACTCCACGGTTTTGGTGATAACCCGAGATCCCTAGAAAAACCTACTATAAATAAAATTGGTGTTTTTTCATCAAAATAAAATATTTTTATTAAATATTTTATTACTGATACATCCAAAATATAACTTTCACGTCCGTACCATGCTGGTCTATAGTAGGCCTCGCCTATGGAAAATTCCCTGTTCCCAATGAAACAGTGCCCTCAA
Source organism: Viscum album (assembly GCA_963277665.1). Taxonomy (NCBI): domain Eukaryota; kingdom Viridiplantae; phylum Streptophyta; class Magnoliopsida; order Santalales; family Viscaceae; genus Viscum; species Viscum album. Next base: position 2,107,532,856 of record OY728152.1, read on the forward strand.
ATTTATATCTGGGAACCCATTTATAAATGATTCTAGTTTTAAATAAAAACCACCCACATGCTTTATTAAAAATCAAACATCATTCAACAAAATGTTTCGCGAACATCAGGCCTCAGAATCTCACAGTGCCTCAGTTCCTAGTCTCTAAATTTTACCAATTAATTTATAAAAATAAAACTAGATAATACCTTATTCATTACATTTCTAATTTAAAAAATAATATTTATGTGTTGGATTATGATAATAAAGTATGGGAAATTGATATCGAATCAATTTCACATGAATCATATCATGCTGAATTGTGGAATCATCAACTTGGTCATATAAATGAGAAACTTTAGACAAAGCTCTACCAAGATGGATATTTAGATTATTTTTAAAAATATATACTTTACGAATGAATTTCTTATTAATAAGGCATGATGTGAAAGCCAACTTTTAGGGGGAAGGGTGAAAAGTTAATAGAGATTCTATAATTGGTATAGAGAGATGTGTGAGGACCTTTTCTTATTGAATATGGAGATGGGTATTCTTACATTATTACCAAAACAGGTTAATTGAGTAGATATGGGTATGTTTACTTTATAAGGTATAAGTTTGAATCCTTTGGGAAATTCAATGAATTCAAGAATGAAATGGAAAATCAACATGGTAATAAGATAATGAATCATTTATCTAATCAAGGTAATGATTATCTTTATGAATTGTTTGTTGATTATTTTTGGGAGTTTGGATTTTATCTCAACTCATTCTTCCTTATACACCATAGAGGAATTATTTAAGTGGAAGGAGGAATTATACCATGTTTGACATGGTATGGTCGATGATAAGTCATGAAAATATTCAATTATACTTTCGAGGATATGAATTATGGACACTTGTGTAAAACCTAAATTGTGTCCCGACTAAGGTGGAAAATGAGATACCATTCATGTTCTGGAGTGGAAAGAAACACAAGCTTTCACATACTAAGATATAGGGGTTTTAAGGTATTTTTTAAGTCAAACTCTGGAAACAGACTAGCACCCTGAGGTGTGATGAATATCTTTATAGGATACCCCAAGAAAATAAGGTATTACTATTTGTACAACCCCTCATATAAGAATTTTATTTGGGAAAGACAATACCTATTTCATGAGAAGAAGCATGTCTCTAAAATAGATCATGGGATCAATATTGACTTTGGTAAAGTAAATGTGCATGATTCTTAATTGTTGGTGCATGAACACATTACATATGTACCCACGGAAGATATTGTTCTGGAGATACAAGTACTATATAGGAGTAATATATATATTGGAAGAAAAAGATATGGTTTTATATTCATAGAGGATGGTGAATCATTATTGGTTGAAAATAATGACTTTCTTTCCTATAAGAGGTATTACATAGCTCAAAATATGAAATATATCAGTACGTTATAAATTCTAAGATGGATTCCATATATTATGACTAAGTGTTGGTTTTTGTTTATTATCTAGTTAATGTAATGCATATTTGGTGAAAATGGGTATTCAAAACAAAAATGGACATGAAAGGAAAATTTAGTACCTATAAAAAATGTCTAGTGGATATTGGGTTTAAATAGCATTGAGGCATAGTCTACAAAAAAAATATTTTCTCTAGTTTTCATTCTTAAATCCATCATAATTTTTCTTCCCATAGAATATTTTGATCACTATGAGATTTGGAAAATGGATGTTAAAATAGTTTTCTTTAATGGAAACCTTTGGGGCGATGTATATATGAAAAAAACATAATGGTTTGTGACTCCAAGTGATGTCCATAATGTATTCAAGTTTTATCGATCTCTTTATGGGTAGAATCAAGCATTCAGGTTATAGAATATTTTATTTGATGATTCCATAAGAGTAATTGGTATCATAAATAATGAATGTGATCGATGTGTCTACAAGATTAGTAGTGGGAGGTGGTCATTTTATTAGTAGAATATGTTGATGAAATATTACTTATTATAAATGATATATCAGACTCACACTTAATTTAGTATTGGTTGAACAAGTGCTTCTCCATGAAGGACTTAGTGAAAGAATCCTATATTCTTATGGTCATGATCATTTTTGATATATAAAAAAAATTTCTAGGACTATTCAAAGTATATACATTGACTATATACTAAAGATATTCATATAAAACAATCCAATAGGGGATTATTTTCAATTTAAAATGGTATACATCATTCTAAGAAGATGCATCCTCAGATAGAACAAGAAATAGAGAGGATGAGTAGGATCCAATACACATTTGTGATAGGATCAATCATGTATGCCATTTTATGGTTCAGTATTGATGTTTCCTAATCCCTGAACATGGTTGGAAGATATCAAGTTTATCTTTGAGAACAACATTGGTCTATAGTTAATTATATACTTAAGTATCTAAGATGTACTAAGTATATATTTTTGGTGTATGGAAGAGATAATGATCTAATCATCGAGGGATATATAGATTATAGTTTCAATACTTGTCAGAATGAATTAAAGTTACTATCATCATACAACCTCAGTCTCAACAGAGGAGTTGTGAGCTAGAAGAGCTCAAAGAATCCAGTCATCGTCAATTCTATTACATATTTTGGATATATTTTAGCTACTATTTTCGATAAATAAGTGGTTTGGATATAAATTTTATCAATGATGTTGATGTGATTCCCATTATTAATGATTATATAACATTATAATGTGATAATACAATAATGGAGGCTCTCTAAAAGGATCTAACATCCTATCAAAGGATGACATATATACTTTGAAAGTATCACCTATTGTGGGATTTTTCTCAGATGGATGAGTTCATGGTGAGCATACTTTCCATATAGGATACTTTGGTTGACACCTTGACTAAATCCTTAGCTTGGTAGAATTATGAACATCATGTGATAGCTAGAGGACATAAATTTGTTAGCACATGGATCTAGTGAAAGTGGGATTCAGTTGGAGTTGGTACCCTAGAACCATGTTCTATATCTTTTTTTATTACATTTATCCATGGTATTGAATATTAATAATTTTATTATCATATCTTTATTTTTCTTATGTGTGAAATTTTATGTGATAATGTCTTAAGGATACTTGTCACAATAAAAGGTCATAGTAGTTCCCTTCTATGATGAGAACGTATATGTATTATGAAAGTATTATTAAATTTATTCTATATGGCTGAGTGATATAATTTTATAGGACATAGATGATATAGGTTATCATGGGTAGGGGACTCATAAGTAACTGAGAAAATTTATCATGATTTTTTCCCTTGGTAATAACAAGAAAGGAGGTTATAAAAATATAACCCTCCTATAGGAAATCCATATTTATATGTGTCATTAGATGATCCTATCTCTAGCTATATGTAATAATCCTAATACATTAATATTATTATAAATTCATATCATGAGTTGTTTACTTTGATGTATTGATGAAAATTATGATGACATATTCCCATAGTGAGGTGTGATACATTTGGTGTTTCACAAATGATATTTCTTTAATGAATAATGTCATAAAGTATTTTTCCCCTCTTTACTTCAATGGAAGTTAATATCTCAAGAACTTTTATGGGAATAGAACTGCCTGATTAACACCATAGAAATAGTGGTCTTCTGTCGAGAACATTTCTATAAATTCAATGAAAGAGACATCGAGAAAATAAGTTGATGACACTAGTATGAAAAATAATGGATTAGAGATATTTAGGAAAACAAATTATATTACATTATTTGAATTCATGTGTCAATATTTTCATTTTTTATTTAACTCTTTTCTATATGGGTTCCATTATGTCTTGTTAGGCATGATCCTCGGACTTTAAATGACTCTAACTAATACAACTAAGAAAGGTTCATACAGGGCCACAAGATAAGTATTTCCAGAACCTTGGTTAACTTCTACATGAATATAACATTTTAAATAAATATTATCCATGTACATGGATTAATAATCATTCATTTTTAGTTGATACCAAATATTCATCCCCTGTTTATTTGACTGGATATATGCGAATATTTAATAAATATATAATCACTATTTTAGGTAATATAATATATTTTATTTATCGATAAATAATGTAGTGGTATTTATTTATTTAAATAAATAGTCATTATTCATTGTCTAGTAAATACCAAGGTGGAAAGATATACCATGTTATAGGTCTGTCTAGTAATGATATATTAAATATCATTTGATCATATTTATTAATCCATGGGTTTAATGTATATCAATAAAATAATAATAATATATTATTATTATTTAGAAATGGGGATCTCTAGTAATTATGTTATTGTTCATGAGCCTTTTTCCAATTGTCAACCCTAACCTAACTCTATAAATAACAAGTTATATAATTTTTGTGAGTTAATCAAAATATATCCAATTTTATGCACACTGAATTCAAGAGAAAAAACTCTCAATCCCTAGAGATCTCTTCCTCTAGAATTATCTTAAGAATGGGTTGTGATTCTCAACCCCCACCCTATCAAATTTAGAGAGAATAATAAGAATCATTCATCCTCAAATATATTCTTATGGAAATCAACATTGAATGAAGAAATAATTATAATCTTCAATGCTAGAACCTGGGGATTAATATGGAAATTTTTAGAGGTTCTTGGAACACATTTTGATCACCGCTAGAGAGATTCTACCCTTGAATCATATGATAAAATGTTTTTATGACAATAATAGTTCAACCAAATCTTCAATAAAGAATTAATAACTATTAAATACAATCCTTTATCTGAATAAACTTGTTATAAATTATATGTGATGATCATGTGTTGTGGATTTTAGGGTTTCCATCTATATAATAATTAGGAGAAATATGAATAATTTGAAAATTCTCCTTTGTTAGTAATGGGAACCAAGAAAAGTAAAACATTAATTTCATGATTTAGATAATATATCTCACAAACAGTCACACAATCCAATGACCGAAAGGTTTAATGTCTTAGAGATTAGCTATATATGAATTCTATTTTACTATGATTGAAAACATTACTGCATAATCACACATCTATACACCCCTATCTAGTAATATCACATGATATAATCTTCTTCGTAACCTAGGTAATAGAAACATATGAAAGGGGGGATCTCATATGCTTATTAAGGAAAACTTTATCACAATGTATGAGATCATAAACATGAAGGAGAACATGGGGAAGGGAAAATATCAAAATAAAAGATCATGAGACCATATATTATAACCATAAAACGTGATTAAGGAACAAAAGATCAAAAAAATATCATTATTGTAGCATAAAATCTATGACATCACTCAAAATATTTCTTAATAATCATAAGACATATGATCTTGAAATAAGAGTTTAGAATACTTTAAAAATAAGGTATAATAAGAAAACATGGCATATCATTAAAATTAAAATCCGCTTATAAATGTGGCATAACTTGATAAACAATATAAAAATATTGAATAACATTATTAAAAACTTTTAAATGTGGTACAACTATAACCATAGGAAATATTTTGTGATCAAACTCATTATACACATGCCTATGTGAACAAAATCTCTATGATCATCCTAAGAAATATAAACAAACACATTTTGCCTAAAACTATGTAAAGAAACTCATTTTGTCCATTAATTATTATATCATAAGATATAAACCTAAAATAATTCATTGGTGGTTAAAATAAGACCTAACCCATTATCATCCTTACATATGTGGGGAAATTCAAATCAATCGTCATCATATCCTAAAGAACCCATGGAAAATAATGGGTTAATTAAACTTTTCAAAAAATATCACATAACATGAACTTAAGAAATTATAGGATATCAAAAATATCATTTTATAAAAGGTATAATATCATAATAAAATATAAATTCTGATCAAAACATCACTATATGAGAGATAAACCATATAATAAAAATATAAGGGAATATACCAAAGATTTCACAAAACATTTTAAACATTGTCATAAAAGATGAAGAAAATGTAACAATCAAAAAATTGAGAAGGGAAAGAGAATAATTTTGAAAAGATTATTATAAATAGTTCCAAATAAAGTATATTTACAAAATAAACAAAAAAAAACTTAATAAATCTAGATTGGTAAATAATGAAAACAAATTCCTTTATTAATCTTTTTAAGAAATTTTTAAGAAAAACCCCAATCATAGAAATGTTGAAATAATTATATTTCCAAAAATAAGTAAATAAAACATTAATAAAATAAGAGAAAAATAGTTTTTTATTTCTTCAAATTATGTAATTTTTATAGGAAAAAGATGGATATGGGAGAAAAAGATTCATTGGTAAGTATAAGAGCTATTCTTACAATCATTATTCTTTTATCTTGGGAAAAAATTATCAAATAAGTGGTTAGTGATTATGAGATGCAATTTCCCCATATAAAAGATTAAATATCACATAAAATATATTATTTTCAAGATTATGTAAATCTTAAAAAGTATATTCATATAAGAAATACTATGAACCAATGAATTGTAAATTTAGTCAATCAAACCCTAACCTTGAATTTCCACTTAGTTGATCGCATTCTAAAATCTTGTATAAGAAACATGATCATTTTAATAACCAATTTTAAAACGTTACTTTTGTCTATAAACTTCATTTAAAATTATTCTATATAAGTATATTAGTTGGTTATAATCTATTTTCAATATCGCGTGTGAGTAATCTTCATCATTGTGAATAAATTTTTTAATAGAATTTTAAGTCTTCATTTTTTCCAAAATTTAATCATTCATATATATTAAAAGGTATGTTAATTTTTTTTATTTTATAAATTTATAATTTCATTTTATGATAGTTTTAGTAATTGTTCTAGTAGATAAAATTGGCGATAATCATGTTTCAGTTATTTTTAACAAATGAATGGTGGTATCTTAATTAAATAGTTTAATATTAATCTTACCATTATAAATAAAAATAAAATCATTATTTAATTGTTTATATAATATATCATAAGTAATTAAGTTATCATAGTCATTCATGATATTATTTTATGGCACTGTTCAAGTAGGTGGTTAAATCGACCAAAACAAAAACATACTATAATTATTGGATGATTATAATTATGAAGTAGTTTATTTGTTAATAATTTAACTATTATAGAAAAATAATTATATTATTTAGAAATTTTTTATTTTTTTTATTCAAATTTTAATACATTATTAGAAATTATAAAAAAATACAGGAAAAACAAGATATATTAATTATAGAGGCAGTAGTCTACACATGCAGGAATGATGTTTCTGTTTTTCTTAATGGAAAATGGGAAAAGTGGTTGATAAATATTACCTTATAATAATAACATTAATTATATAAAAAATGATTTAATTATATATTAATGATAAAGTTTTACTTGATAAAGTAATAAATAAAAGAAAATAAGTTATGAAAAAAAGTACTCATGTTGAGGGTTTGAGTTTTACCTTGAAGTTATCCTTGGAAATTGAGGTCTTATGATAATATATTGTGACCAGATGCTCATGGAAAAATAATAAGATTATAGTATGATTAAAAATTACATATTTTAAGCAATAAATAAATTAGGGTTCTCTTTTAGGGGTGGTGAGATACCTCTTTTATAAGTGGGGAGAATGGAATTCTTGTAAATATTTTAAATTTATATAAATAGAGCACATGTTTTTCATGTCAATAAGACTCCAAAATTTACAATAATTGAGTTTGGATGTGATAAGTTAAATAATACATAATAAATTCATTTTTAACACATTTTTTTAATCATTTTCAAATTCATTTAATCTTATAAGTTTACTTTTACCATTATTTATTTTATCGTGGTAACTAATTTTTACATAAAATATATTATTTTAATAAATAAAAATAAAATTTCCCTAATAATATAATTTTTAAATAATTATTAAAAATATTAAATAAATTTTATCAAATAAAATTTTCTATGTGAAATATAAAAAAATTAAAAATATCACATGTAACGTTTAAATACTGATTTTTAGAAAACTTGAATTTTAAATATTAAAATTTGTTTAAAGGATTAACTTATCAAAATATTTTATTTTAATAATATAAATTGATTTATTATAAACCAAATAAAATTTATGTGTCTTTAAAATCAATTAATGACCTAATTTTAAAAAAATATGTACAATTAAATGAAAAGACCAAAAAATAGTTTCTTTAATTGGAAAGTATTACTTAAGTTCTTAAAATGATAAACATAGGTTTTATAAATTAATAATTGTATAAAAATATATATTTTTACTTAATAGATATATATTTGATCCCAAAAAAAAATTAATAAGTTTTTAAGTTATACCTACTTCTCGATAGAGTTATAAATGCTATGGTTTTAGTAAAAACTGTATTTTTCATTATTCACTAAAAAATAGTTATTTCATAAAAATTACAAAAAAATAATACTAAGATAATTTTTAAATTCACAAATTAAAAATTAAGTTATTTTTTTTGAATTAATATTATAAAATTTAAATATTTAGTTATTTAAATGAAAATTAAAAATATAGAGAAAAAATGTTTTATTGAAAATTTATTTTTAAACATCAAGTGTCTTTAATCTCATTTCATATAAATTTATAAATAATTGATCTTTGATATAATAGTTTACAAGCTATAAGTAAGAAATATTATAATAACTTTTTAAATATTACCAATTTTATTTATTATGTTCAATTATAATTTCCCCTTTTCTAAATGGTTCTTCAAAAGGCATCCTTTTTAAAAAATATTTATCACAGAAAAATAATAATATGTAATTTTTTTAGTTGCTTATAATGTTTTTATTAACTAATTATTATACTATAAATTTAATTTTAATATTTCATGGTTCATTTTATTTATGTGTTTTATTAGTTTGATTTTGTGTATGACACAAGCTATCGAATTTAGTATTAATTTAAAGGATCCAAAATCTTGGGTCATTACATTCTAACCCCTTAAATAATTTGCATCCTCAAAATTTTAATTATCATTTATTGAAGGAAAAAATATAGGGTATAAATAATAAAATCATTAAATATCTTCTACTAATACATCAAACTTACTGTCCTTGGTAAGACTAATAAATTATTTATCCTAAATATTCTTCTTTAGTAATTATAAGGGGAATATATTTCAGAGCTTCATTTTCATGATCGTGCTTCCAACCAAATTCTATAACCAAAAAGTTTATGATAATTTACAATAAAATTACATTAAATGATCATATTTATATAAATACTCAATCGTAGGATGAAAAAGCCAATGATGATGAAGTATGTAAGATGGATACCACCCATCTCCTGATGGCTAAAGGTTAACGTTGATGAAGCAGCTTCTGGAGCACCTGGACCTTATGGATGTGGTGGGGTTTTTTGTACGTACTGTTGATTTGTGAAAGCATTATTTTTCCATTATATTGGAAATGGTTATTCCATCATTTCATTATGGGGTTTTATTCTTGCACCGAACAATTATGAATGCCTCTAAAGTGCATAATGGTTCCATGAAAAATGATGTCTCTGATTTAATTTTGTTGAGATCACTTGGTGTCAATGGCAGGATGAAAAATCCAATGATGATGAAGTATGTAAGATGGATACCACCCATCTCCCGATGGCTGAAGGTTAACGTTGATAGAGCAGCTTCTGGAGCACCAGGACCTTCTGGATATGGTGGAGTTTTTCGTACGTATCGTGGCTTTGTGAAAGGATGTGTTTTCCATTATATTTGAAATTGTTATTCCATTGAAGAGGAGCTGTGGGTAGTGATAAAAGCATTCAAGTATGTCGTGCAATATGATTGGAATGAGTTATGGATTGAGTCAGACTCGTCTGTTGCAGTCCAGATTATCAAAGATCGATCGCGTAATGTTCCATGGAAGATGTTATCAGACTGGGGTGATTGTCTTCGGCTTGTGGAACGATAATCTATGGAAGTCACTTATGTTTATCGGGAGGCTAATCAAGTTGCAAATTCCCTCTCAAAGAGATCCATCTTAGAGGTCAGTTCGAGTTGGTCTTCTGTTTTGCCTGAGTATTGTAATTTCATTTCCCAAGCTGATCGTGATGGGGTGTTTTATACTCGCCACTGAAAATCTTCCCCATGATCTTCTTTTGTGTAATTTACTTTTTTATTATATTTTAATGGGATCAGGTGCACCTGACTTCTGATTTTATGAGTATTAGTTTATCTAACCTAAATAATCATATAATTCAAATATATATAAATCCTTTATATTGTTTTTAAAGGGGAATGTGATTGACCAAAGCATATCCTCTGGGAGTGTCAAATCAAGTGTGTAGTTTGGACTCTTTATCATGCATCGAGTGACAATTGAATTAATACCCAATAAGACCCTTTCAGGATTACTACCACTAGGTTCATCGGTAATATATAATACATCCAATTTTAACATCCAAATATGTGTTTTTATTTCAAGGAAAACCAAACACTATCCACATTACCAAAAAATTTATGATGTTATCGTATACAGAAACTTATCCCTTAGACTTTTACCTAGGGATTTCACTGAATTTATATAAAATAATCCTCAAATAACTAAACCCTACTCTGATATTAACTAAAGAGAACCAAGATAAACTTAACTTAAATACTATATTAATATCGTGATTTAGATAATACATATTTTAACACTCGAGCTTCAATTATTATACGTTTTTTAATATAGAAACAATATCACAATGCACATATATTTATTCAAGATTATGATTAAAACAAGAATTTCAAGTTTTGATATATTAAATTTTATTAAATTAATTTTATATTTGAATTCATATTTTTAAAATTATTTTAGAATGAATTTTTGAGTATTTTCAAAAATAGTTGATTTTTGGGGGAATAAAAAAAATATCAATTTTACAAAAACCATCACTTTTATGAAATTATAATGATTTAAGAATAAATTTAAAGTATATAAATACAAATTTATGGAAAATATATATATATAATAAAAATTATAATTCACATAAAAATATAATATTTGTCTTAAAAAAATATTCCTAACATTTTGGAGATCTAAGTAATGTTTTTTTTCAAATAAAAATTGTTTTTAGTTCACTCTTAATCATGTATATACAAGGTTCATTTAATTTTTTTCATTTTAATGTAAAATAAGTATCCTTTTATTTTGAATAATCCAATTTGTCCTATTATAATCTAAATTATACTTTGTTTTTCAATAAAAGTATTTTAATTATTAAAACAAACATGTTTCCAAGAAACATTCATTGTGTTTCATGCATTTAAATTAAAATTAATTTATAATAATTATTAAATTTTAATCTTTTAAATTTGATTACATGTTTATAATAATATTATTTAATATTATTTAACAAGTTAAACTTAATTTTTATCAGGATAGATATTAAAAATAGTAAAACTTTGGTACTAGTATTAAGGTTAACATGTTTACTGAGGTGTCAAACTAAGAGATAAGGGTCAAGATGACACTTAAAGTTGTATAAATATTATTTTTTAACATATTTAGACTAAATATTATCTTACCTTATAATTAATATCTATTTTGTGCCAATTTCTAAATAAAATTATTTTATATTATTTAATTCTTTTAAGTGATTCCATGTGTTTCCCTTCCCTAGCTTATAAAAGGAACCACTTCTCCTCCTTTTTTCACAAACATTGATAACTCTAGATAAGAAAATAACAATATATAAAAAAAATTCTAAATTAATTATTTTTGTTTTTTAGCTTATTTTATTATCTTAAGACTATCCTAATAAGGATTATGATGTAATCCAAAGGAGGTCTCTCGAGGAAGTGGTTATCATATTTACTAACTCTTCCAAAGTTTATCTCTTCTTCTAATTCCTATAAGTTTTTTGTATACATCCTAAAATAATTAATATAGTATCATAAATATACTTATATGTTAATATGGTAGTGGAAAAATCGTTTTACACCACCTTTATATCCTATGGAAAATAAAAACATCACTTGTGTGTGTATATGACCTTTCATCTCCACATGGCAGTGTAATTAATTTTTCATTACTAATTGACATGAATGGTTATAAAGATAAAAATAATGAAAATATAATATATTTCTGAAATAATTATGTAAATATAAGATATCATCTACGTTCTTATCCTTCCACCAGTAAAAAAATGATAATGTCACTCATGTGTATGTGAGGAAAAACATATCCATGAAGTGATGTGATTCATTTTTCATATCCACCTTTCATGGATGATTATAAATATATATATATATATATAATGAATTTATATGATATTTATATCATTATAAACAATCTAAATATTATTTAAACAAGATCAAGATGCAGGGTCCAAAACTTCTAAATAAAAACATAATGAATTGGTGATAAGATGTTTTAGGTAAAACATGTAAGGTATTATAAGTATGTATATGATTCTACAATATAATTTTAATAAATTTAAATTTATTACATAGGAGGTTAAAATCACTTACAAATAAATTCAACCTTGAGGTAAGGTTTTATTTGACAATATCATTTCTATTCGAGATTATTTATATTTAAGTTTCTATTAAAAGAATTATATGATACTTATATATTAAACCCCATAAATTATTTTATTATATTTTTATTTTAGAAAATTATAAGTTATCATTTAATTTTACTCTCTCTATGTACTCATATGTTCAAAAGAATTTTTTTAACGAAAAGTAACTTTGAGTTCTATTCAGATAGTCATATTTTTATTCCATGTCTATATTTTCATTAAAAAAAATTCAAGAATTGTTTTACTGTTCTAAAATTATTTATTAAATTAAATTTTTCCAATTTTTTAAATTTTATGAAATGTTTTAAAATAAATCGTCTTGTAATTTTTCTAAAAATGTAATTTTTTACCAATGGTGTGAATGGAATTTTTTTTTAACATTTACCGCACTATTGGGTCCTAAAATATCCAAAAATAATATTGATATAATTCTATTAATTTAAACAAGGGTAGAAATAAAACCCAGAAAAATATTGAAGAAAATTTTCAAAAGATTGAAACTATGAAGCACAAATACCTTTTTGGATTGATGCTCCGCATGGAGTTCCACCATATCATGAATCATCGATGTCCAAAATAGTTCACATATGGTGGTGTTTCCATTAGCTCCTCAAAATTAAACCAAAGAAATTTGTGGGATAGATGCGGTGATTAATTACCCCACAAAATAATATCCTTCGCCAAATAAATTGTTCACGGGATGAGGTTGTAATGTCGGCTTATGTAAATAAAATGAAGTCGTTTGTAGGAAGGAGGAGGTGAATTATGCCCCTATGAATTAAATCCCAATTAAGTAATTTATTAATGGACCCGAGCATCCTATATGGGCTCCCAGAAAAGAAGGATCATGTCCCATCACAGATGGCCAACCAGGATGGTATGCGGCCCCTCTATTATTAAATAAATAGACCCCAAGGGGGACCATGAAAATGGGAAGGAATCCATAATTAGACATGTGCACTAAAGTGAGCTAAAGCAAGGCACCATGAAAATCAAATACCTTTAAATGATTCTCTGCAGGTAAAACCCACCGCAAAGCATTAAAGAAGAAATAATAAATTATCTGGTGGTCTGCAAACCCGAAGTCCTCTTGCGGACACAATCCCATGAGATGGAAATTAATTCCCCCTTTATGGATAGGCATCTCACATAGAAAAGTGCAATGTAGGTGGAACCCTTCCACACATATAAAATAATTATGTGGTAGGAACTCAGCCCTGCGTAGCAACATGCTATGGGGGCGGAACTTGGTCCCTCATGGAATAATGTTATGTGGGTAGAAGCTAAGTCTGCATGGCACCATGCCACGCAGACCATACCCTCACCTTCATAGCACCATGCTACTCAGAGGGAACCCCATCCTACGTAAAAACCTTCAACATGGAATGAGGCATCCTATGGAATTCTACAATCTAGCTCCCGCCATGAACTTTCATGATGTCATCAGTCCCCATATTGGCCCCTCCATGAACCAGTCTACTGGATTTAGGCTAAGGAACCTTCCAGAGCCACTTGACATGTATTATAAAATCATCACACACATCATCGTGCCCTTTCAAGTTTAAATACCCAAGGAAAGTGGATTCTAATGGGTGAACACAACAAATAAGGCGGACCCTCAGAATAAACCTGGGTTTACATTCCCATGGTAATGAAGGTTTTTACTATGGGGTTCTCATGTGAACCTCCCTATTCTTGGGATTTAGGGGAAATTTTGGAATTTCCCTTCATTGAGGGATAGTTTTGAACATTCCTCTCTTTATGAGAACCAATTTTAGGGCGCTCCCCCTGAGGTAATCCCCTAGAATATATTAAAGGAGGTAGAACCTTTGATCATCTTCACCTCCACATAGGGTATATCCAGATAAATCACTAAATGTAACTATACTAGATAATAAAATAGAAAAGTATATATGGACACCTAACACCCACTCCCACTCCCTTTAGGCTTCAGCATCTCGTCCATCAATGGACCGAATGGAGAGTGTGATCTTCAAATCTACTACTTTCTTTTATTTCTCACACTGAGCATGACTCATGTGGGATTATATGTTAGTGGCAACTATGACATATTCATGATCCCAAACCTTAATTGGGCCTCTTATATGGTACAATCCCCAATCATATCCCCTCAAATGGGTCTTCTCCATAGATACAATCTCAAAACTCAATCTAAATAGGAAACTTCCATGTGTAAGCCCCATTCATGCCCCCATTTAGATGGTACTCCTCTAAGGTATAAGCCCCAACTCATACCAAACTATATGGTATTTTATTCCAAACTAACTGGGATATATAGAAAGCCTCCCTAAGGTCCCAACCCAACATCCACATCTATCTCATTTGGATCATAGCTCTAGTAATATCATACCCCTATCCAGGAGATTGCATCCCTTCTGGGCCCCTTAGACCGCTTCAGTATAAGTCCCACAACATCTTTGAATAGAAACCTTTCACCTATACATCCTTATTGCTTGATGTTAAAATACATTGTTGGGTCCTCTTCATATGACCTTAAAAGATTCTGTGTCCTATTAAGTGGCATCGAACTACATGGGTTATAATTCCTCTCATGAGTATATGTAGGAAGCTAATCTTATGGGTTTGATCCCAACATTAAAATAACTCTCGTCCCCCCTGGATGATGGTAAACTCCAGATTGTCACACCACATGGCTTAAAACCAGCATCATCCTAATAAATAACCAAAGAATCTCTGATCTGACCTTAAAAGGGAAGTGTTGATGGAAAACCTTAGATACATGCAGATCCTACCATTGATGGAGAAACTTGGATACATAAAGAATATTATGATCCCATGTGTAGTCATGATGTATTGTTACCTCAGGGTAATCAGCATATGCATACTTGGTAATGATCCAAGGATTCATGAATATATCTTAAATATATAATATATTCCCATAATAGGCAATAGTTTCCCCCCCAAAGGTTGTGATGAGCTCGACTTACCATCCTCTCATTCAATGTGAGTTTTTAAGTTTTTTTTTCCAAGTCACCAAATGAACACCTACCTTTGGAAATTAGGACCATGAATCAAGGATATGATAGTCATTGGGTGTTTCCATCTCTATAAACAAAACCCATTGGAGACCGTTTGAAGACCTTATACCCAATGTCAATGATTGCACACTATTTAACCCCTTGAAATCAACTGTTTTTTCCACATATACATCTTTGAGGATAACAAAATGGTGAACTCAACATGAATACTTAACAAAGAAAGTGGTGATTCCCCGCTTCAGGCCCCTTTCACATCCAAAATGGAAAAGGTTCAAGAAAGACCATAAATTTTTCATGTGGTCATGGGATAATACTTTGATGTTGTTTTATTTTTTTAATTTTTATGTAAATTGAAGTCACTCTTTATATCTATCTTAGATTCAATGGAATCTCACCAGCTTTTGAAAATGTGCACCTTAACCACTGAATCAGCTAGGTCCTCAACCAAACCAAGGATGTCATCACCCACACAGTAACTTAAATTCTGTGTTTTGAATGAATTGGTCTGAGAGTACCATCACAAGGGTACTCCCCCCACCCTAGAGGTATCTAGATAAGACCTCCAGTCTATGGAGCCCCACCAGTTGTCTTCCCAGTGATAGTCAGCAATCCAGAACCAGATGGACCCACTTTCCATCTTCAACCATTTCTAGATTCTGTCCCCTAACTATGATAATGTGTTTGTTCCTTATCTTAGGTAGGTTTATGAAGTCATCGCCGATAACTTTATTCCTACAACACTGGAGTCCCGCTCAAGGGCCCCTTACAAAAATTTTCACAACTAATTTCATGCACCCCATCATCCTCATCGTGTAGGGGATACTTCCCCATAGGCCCCCACTAAAATCAAAAAGACCATGATCCCCAAGGAAACCTATAAAGGGTAATGATCATACTATCAGTAATTTACCAACATCCTGATTACTGCTGGATAAGCCTACCGAGTAAATATGGTGGCTACCCATGGGTATGAATATATCCCTTCTCACCCTCAAGAATCCCATGAGTCAAATACGGTGGAAAATTATGAGTAGGGAGAAATCAATTCTATTTCTCACCAGGCCTGCTAGGCAAATAAGGTAGCAAACTACATGGATACGCATATCCCTACCAATTCACATGAAGCTTGTCATCCAAATAGGGAAGCAACTATCTATGAGTATATGTAAATCCCTACTAATTCACACCAATCCTGTCACCCAAATAGGGTACAAAACTACTGACAAATGTATATATCTTCCAATGCATATAAATAACATTAGTAAAATATGATGGAAACTAAATATAAGTAGATGTAAATTCCTATGGATGCATATCAATCCCATCAAAAAAATAAAATGGCACATAATGAATAGATGAAAATTCCCACACATTCATGTCAATCCCGAAAAACAAATACGGCGACAATCAAGGAAAATATTTGACATATCCTAGTTATAAATTAGTGGTAGAGCCATAACTATGCCCCCACATCGGAGAACTATAGACACCCACTGATAGAAAATGGAGGACTATAGGAGCCATATATTCTTACTCCAACATCGAAATGGGGATATATTCTCATTCCCCTCAAATATGACTCTCAACACATCATAGAAACGATGGAGGATCATGTATCAATATCTAGTCATATATTGTAGACTTGTCAAGATTTAATCACATCTATAAGAATATAAAGGTTTTGGGCCTACAACCCCATCTCCCAATGTGAGGTAGCTCATCCACATAATGACGTGGTCACTTCAGAGTAGACATTGATCCCATACCCTATCCATAGATTCATCAACAGTATTCTATAACAAATGGACAGTAGGATCAGGCATAAATACCCATTCCAATGTGGACACTAGTCCACATCAGTGGACACCAAATGGTAGGAATATATCCCTATCAAAACTCAGGTATATTATAAGTGTATCTTGGAAACACCATAGGAGACACTCAAATATTAATCCATAAATAAAGGTTATCACCTACAGCAAGTAGTCCCAATCACCTACAAGAGAGCGCCCAAAATGAATCATGCCAAAGGTACCTAGAAAATGAAGAGTAGACTCATAACCCTACTCTGTTATAAGTTCAAGTTCTTGCATCCATAAAACATCTATAAATGATGGATCAAGATCCTACAGATCAATTATCAAATTATGGAAGTAGTAGTAGCAGTTGCGAAGGTCCTCCCGACAACATTGTTACCAGCAACTCTAAAGGTACTCCCCATAGCATCAACCATGAAGTCACCCTCCATGGACACAAGCTATTCTATCACAAGAACTTATCTCATGATTATCATCACGGTATCCCTATTTTTTGTTAGATTACAAAATTGCAAGAAGGTCCTTCGGTTTCTATCATCCTCTCTGATGGTCCTACCTAGGTTATATGTTACAAAAATTCTACCTACAGTCGGGCATCATGCTATGATGGTAGTCCTCATCATGATGTAATTCATTGAGAAGGTCCTCCAAGTAGTGATATCAAACAGAAAGAAGGTCCTCCCCTTGTTGTTATCCACCATGATGGTCATATTTTCGGTATATGCTACAGAAAATCTCCTTGTAGTCGGGCATCAAGCTATGATGATATCCTCATCATGATGGAATTTGTTGTGAAGGTCCTCCTCCTATTCAAATTTTAGGTTGGAAACAAGGTCCTCCCCTTGTCGCATCAAATATGAGGAGTCCCTCATATTTTTATGTGATTCGAAAGATGTGTCCAGACATGCGGGATACCCTATTGGTAACAATCAACATCCTTTATCATCCAGGAGATGATACAGGGAAATTCTCATCATCTAAGCCACCCCTAGACCATTCACACTCCAACGAGACTCCAACAAGCCCCATTACTTGAGACCAAATAATCAAGAATCATCCAAGATGGATAGAGCATGATGAGGATTCTCTAGTAGAAGAATAAAAGGGTATATTAATAGTGAGAATCCAATTTTATAGGGATGACATACTAGTTATGTTTTTTCCCTCAGCCACTTCCCAATTTGACATACCACTGGAGTTTTTGGAAGAATGCTTACATAACATTCATCTCAACCACTGAAAAAATATCCACTAGCTAAAAACAAAATTATTGCCCTACAACGAGTATGTTGTTCATGTAAAAATATTGTGTGATATTTTTCATCAAATTGATTTGGAATCCCTTCCATATACATAGCAACCACAATCAGAGGGGTGACAGAAATATTTTCAAAAACATTCCTCAATAAACTACATAATTTTTTTCACTTAATATTCGACACCCCACTTGGCGTTCATATCAAAGGATGGGGAGATCATGGATAATTTCATTTTAACCCACACCCCATTCAGTAGAACCAACTGGAAATGAAATCCTATAATTTTATTATCCCAAGGTAGAAATTAAGAAAAATCCTTGCTTAGGAAAGGCAACACACCTAATGAGAAATGTCCCTAAGTCTCAAAAGCATCAGGCTTGATGAGAGCAATCCATCGAAAAACTCATGACCTAGGAAATTGAGAACTTTCATCAATATTCTCAACTAAGGGAATCCAATCAAAAAGAAATATTAATATCCTCAGAAAAAAATAGTTTATCTACAAATCCATCAACATATTTGGATCACGATCGAACAATAATGTGTGAGATCAAGTGAGTAGTGATAGAAGTAACAGCATCTGAAGTATGGGATCATCCATAGCCCACAGGGTTGGGGTAATATTTAGCACAAAATACCCCTGTAAGATCAACAAACCTATGTCAGGGCACACCAACAAGAAAAAAAAAGAAACCCCAGTCCACAAGGATGAGGTAATTTTTGCCTCAACCACCCCCTTGATAGAAATCATAATTTTCCCATTTATGGAGGATGTCAAGTAAAGAGGTATCTCGTTGCATCCCACCCTGTGACTCATTTCCCCAAGAACAAAGGCATATTATTAGGCTTTATAAAGGTTCCCTCTGAGTCACCCTTCATCAAGAATCTTAAAGAGGATATTTAAAGGTAAGGGAGAGGTCTTGCATAGGGCACAAACAACCTCCTATTATTCCACATTCAGTATGATTCCCATAATATGTTATCCATCAGTAAAGGTCATGGATTCCAATTCTATAGATGGCACTAAAAATGATACGAATATAGAAGATCAAGGAGAGGATGTTTCTACCCAGAATATGATCCCCACTAGGAATGAAGGTGTTCATATCCGGAATAAGAGAATCACCCTAAATTTGGGTGTTCCCCTGATCAATACTCCACCACCTCCCCAACAAACCTCTATCAGAGAGAAGAATAAAGGCAAGGTCGCATAAGAACAGTATCCTCATCTTGATAAGAATGATCCACTTATGCCCGAAGAAATATTAACTCTAAAGGAGGAATAAATTTAAGATTTGAAGAAAATAAATGTTGAGATGCTTTGAGGTAGCAGCCTACCAAACACACTCCTTGGGGAGAGCCTCAATGTACACTTATAGCAGGTGTACCCTATCCTTAAGGTTTCATCCTAATGATTGAAGTATGGTTGGGAAATCTATCTGAACACCTGGACCCACACATGGATGAATACAAGGATTTACCTCCATTAAGGAGACAATTGGAATAGTTCTAGGTAAATCCTCAATATATGTTTCTAGTAAGATATATTCCCCAAATAGCAATAGAACTGGCATGTAAAATTAGACCCATTTATGAACCTCTCTAAGAACAGGTTCAACAAAACACTCATAAAGTGCTCATCAAAACCATCAAGGAATTAGTAAATTGATTAAAAGTCATGGAGGAATGACATGCACCAAAGGAACTAGAAATAAAGCCTTACCCCAACTGGGTGAGTGACACCCCACCACCAAAAAATTTTAGGAGTCATATGTTTCTAGTTTTCAATGGATCAGGTGATCTGGAACAAAATTTGAACCATTATGTATCCCATTATGTTCCCATGATAGGAACCCATAAGAAATAAGAAGCAGTAAAATTCAGATACATTATGTGAACCCTACAAGGGCTAGCCTTCATGTGGTACATGAGCTTGCCTGCGCAATCTATCATGGGATGGGATGACCTCTGTCATTAGTTCCTATTATAGTTCATCTCAACAATGCAGAAGAAAACACTTAGTGTCCTCTCAAACTACAAATAGTGCGATAATGAGAGAGTATATGACTTAATCACCTAATAGAAATGTTTGGAATATTCCCTAAACTATATGCTTCCCCTAAAAGATATGCTTGTTATGTGCATCGATAACCTTGATGAAGAGATATGAACACTGCTCATCCTAGTTAAATATACAACTGGGTTCTTATATTTCTCCTCCATTTCCCAAATAATGGAAGAATCCATATAGAAAACTAATTTCAACTCCTGTATTACCCCATAGGTCCTAGGGAAATATCCAGAAATATGGATGGAGCATCAGTTACACTTGATACATCCTGCATTCCCACTCAAGCTCCTAATACTACGCCATATCATACAGCGCCCCTTGAGTGTCAACAATGACCACACCAAGATACGACGAGTAAAGGGAACCCAAAAGAATTCAATTCAATGAAATAAGTATTAAATTTTATTTGTTCCAATATGATCAAGTCTGTGGATATTTTAGAGCCACTATAATCCATGATTTACTCCATTTATCAGAGCCAAAAATTTCTGACGACGTGGGTCTCGATGACCAGCCATATTATTGAAAATTTCACCATATAATGGTATACACCATTCAAGATTTATTAATCTTAAAATACCTCCTATATAAAATTATAGATTCTAGGTAAGTAAAAATGGGACCACCACTAGAATAAGTGTTGTATACTTCCACTACTACCCATGATGAAGGATTTAAGTGGAAAGAAGTTTTTAACAAGAGAACATAAAATTTAAATAGTTGGATGAATCAGAAGATAATCAACCAAAATAATGGTATTCTCTAAGAATAATTGAAACAACTAACTATTCCCCCATTTTCTTCCACCACAACATAGCTTATGTCATCAGAGCCACAAACCTCTAAAGGATTTCCCTTCAAAAAGAAGCTTTGCCTGGAAGATGGAGAGAAAGCCTATGAGGATGAAATTTCACTAAGTCCATAGTTTTCTTTAACACTCTTGGAATTTATACTCTTAGATTTGAAACAATGGGTACCACTCTACCAAATAGAGACACTAAAAACACTCATCCAAGGAGAGTCATAATTGGAAGTGGAGTTGATTTTGGGTTCCATTAATAGCAGACCCTTTGAAGATCCCTTATCTGAAGATGAGTGTGGATATAAACCTATGTTCAACACATTCTAAAGGGGAACTGGAGGAAGAGTCTACAGGATCCAAGGATACCAAGGAAAATGCAGCCATGGAAGAAACCAAATCTTTGACCTCACCCCTACACCTACCAGAATCCACTCTAACCTGATCATTCTGGAATACCCATCAAAATAAAAACAAGTGTCCAATCACCCTCATCATGAAGGAAGACCTACCTGAACCAACCCAAAAAGAATAGGAACACCCCCATCTCCTTCCTCAAGCATTGATCCAACTATATACAACACTCAGTCCCTTAAATAGCCTATAAAAAATCATCCCCCATACTTAGAAGTGCCAAACATTAGACTAGAAATATGATATCTTGAAACAATTAGCCTTGATACCAGCCATGCTTTCAATCTTGGATGCTCTGAGTTTGTCAAAATACCTCAGGGAAGCACTCATAGAGGCCCTACTGATCCCCCAGGATATTGAAGTGGAAGTGATCACTATTGAAGTCTATCATATTGAGACTGGTCCGGTATAATTCCATGTGGTTATATCCTTCACATATCAAGATGATGATTCTGTTATAAAAGTGCACACCAAAACCTTGTATGTGTCTTCCAATATAAATAGTGTTGATATTTTAAAAGTGTTTGTTGACAATGGATCTGAATTTAATCCCATTCCAGTGCAGACACTTCATCAGATGGGCTGCAACAAGGATAACATATCACCTTCCATCATAACCTTACTGGGATATGAAAAAATTGAGCAAAATCTATGGGGACAAATTAATCTCAATACTCAGTTTTGGTTCATCATGTACAATATAGAATTCCCTGTTGTTAGAGAAAACACAACCTTCAACATCTTACTGGGAATGCCTTGGTTTCATCAACACATAGTAATTCCCTCATCATATAATCAATTCATCAAATATTTCATTAATGGAAAAAATAGGACATTTCACACTGATAAGGCCCCATTTGAGTCCAAACAGTCACATTACATTTATGTATGATTCTATCAATGAAAGGGGAAACAACCACTAGTCGATGGTATTAATTAGGTCACTTCCCAAACTATCTAGAAATGATCTTGGCTGACCCCTTCAAACAAATTGGTGAAGAACATGTGCTACTGATCAACTAAATCATGCACATTTATCCAAATTCAAATAAATGTTCCACAGTTCACATGATTTTGATCATGAACACTGAGTCTAATAGTGTTGAAAAATCTACTAACCCTCAAGATAATGGTGAAAGTTCAAGTGTAAATGCTTTCAATCCATCCTCAAAGTTATAGGAAGTCCTTGCCTCACCCAATGAGAAATAAGAGAAAGAATCTTCACCCAAAGAGGACAATGACACCCCTTCATCCCTCACTCCCTCCTCTCTAGAGTTTCAAGGAAATACCCACTTTTAGTTGGTTTAGAGGAACCCACTTCATCTTATGAATACCAAGATATTAATTCCCCTCCTTACTCTATAGAACTCATATCAAGAATTATTTTTCCATCATAACAAGAGGAAGAAGATGAATAGTGGAAGAAGGTTAGGAGGAAGACCTTAGGGATACCCCTCCAGCATTTGAGGAGGAAATTTATACTACCATTAATGAACTCGGTGAAATAAATATGGGAACAGAAGAGGATACATGACCCACCTTGATTAGTGAAGCCATGTCTTCTGATGAGCAAGAATTATAAACCTCCTTCATAAGGAAGCATCAATATCTATTCATATGGAACTACATAGAAATTTCTGACCAAAATACTAAGGTGGTCACTCACCACTTAGGCATACCCAAGGATCATTGGGGTTATAAACAAGCAACTAGAAGGATACACCCGATGCATGTTGTCAAAATAGTGGCTTAAGATGATAAGATCCTCATATCCATATTCATTCAAGAGTTCCAATATCCCAAGTTTCTATCCAATAAATTCCCCATCAAAAAGAAGAATGGGAAAATCAGAATCTGATTCAATTTAATAGATCCCAAATGGCACTACCTGAAGGATGATTTCCCAATCTTGATCATATAACTATTGATCGATGGAATGGTCATGTATCAGGATCTATCCTTTATGGATGGTTATTCAGGATATAACAAAATTCAAATGTTCAAATAAGATGAAGAAGTCACCACCTTTAGATCCCCCCTGGGAGTATTCTGCCAATAAGAGAAATCTGGTCTTATCCCCTGGATGAACCACGTTCTTTGCCTAATACAGTCAATCCTGACATGAATGATACCAATCCATGCCATGAATGACTTCGTAAGGTCTCGACGCTACTACCAAGAGATCCAACCATTACTCTCGCCTCCAAGGGTCGAGTCACACTATAGGTAGCAGTGTGTGGTCACTAGGTCTCCTTCGGTAGGAATCTCGAAAGTGAGGGTCAAGTCAACAGTTTTAAATCAGAACCTCTTAGTATCAACTACATAAAAAAAGATAGGGAAGAAAACGTCACAAGAACAAGTGTCTTTTATTACTGCAGCTCAAGGTACAAAGACACAAAATAACAATAAACACAACATCAACAAGGCTAGAAGCCACATGAACAAAAGTCTCTATGACCAGAGCTAGTCCTGCTCCTGTCCATCAGTTCCCAGAGCTCTATAGTCTTAATCCTCAACTGCATGAAGCTGAGCTATCCCCAGTACACTCGTTCCCTGCGGTCGGGGGTGGTCTCCCTGGTGTTGATGGTGGTAGGGCCTCAAAGCGTCGCCCACCACCCGCTGCTCAGCCAGCTCCTCTGCCTCGTCCACCTACTCCCTGCAGACCGCGATGGTCAAAACTCTACCTGGGAGGTCCCTATACCACTTGCTTCTCATCTGCAGGACGGGTCGGGCAGTCTCGAGCCATGTGGCCATGCCCGCTGCATGCATAGAACTGCCTGCTCCTCCTGTGGCTGGCTCTCCTTCGTGTGCCCCGCACAATCGAATCTACATCTTGAGATTTCTCATATGATGTCCTGGTCCTCTTGGACGTCTACATTAACTATCTACTGCCAGCTGCAGAAGACTCTGCTACGGGTCATCCTGTGGAGGGTCACGCCGCTGGTGACTGCTCGACGAGAAAACTCTCCACTAGAAGGGCTCTCTCCAACACCCCCGCCTACGTCAGGATGTTGAGGGAGATCATCGAAGCCCTGATCTCAAGCCTCAGTCCTTGCTCGAAGGTCCAGTCCCTGGACAACAGGTCCCGTACCATATCTGTGGAGTAGCACAAGAGATTAGTAAACCTCACCGTGTACTGGGCCACAGTCATGCTGCCCTACCGCAGCTGTAGTAACTCCTCAATGCGCACTGCACGGAGGGTGGCTGAGACTAACTCCGAGCAGAAGAGGCTCTCAAAGTCTGTCCAAAGAAGTGATGCCTCGTTGTTCACTAGGAGCATCAGGCTCCACCTTCTTCCAGCTGCTCTGTGTAGGAGAATCGCTGCAAGGATCACCATGAGGTAAGATGGGGTCCCCACTAACCTGAAAACTCGAAAAACAGCCTCCAACCAATCCTCGGTTGCCTAAGGGTCCGTCTCCCCACGGAACCTGGCCGGTCTCTAACACTGAAACTCGTACAGTGAACTAAGGTGACGTGCACTCTCAGCCACTGAGGCTGGTGGCATCGGTGGCTCGACGGGTAGAGATACCGCTGGTGCCTCTAATGTAATAGGGCCCCGCACCGAGGCCTCATCGCTCGGTGGGGTGTCGTCTCGCACAAAGCTCGGAACCCTAGCTGGCTGCCGTCGTGGGGACATCCTAAAAATAGACAGGTGTGCCATGGTAAATACAGTATACCTGGTGAGCTGACATAAAGTAATCACAAATAACACTTTTGAATCATACGTGCAATCAGTGTTTTCGTGCACAAAGTCAGAAATCAGAAGTCGGGGTCCTGGTGTACGGATACGTCGGCCGCCGCACCAACACTGGACTCTATAAACTGATAACCACACTCAATACCCTTAACACTATTGCTTCACATAGAAGAAAGATCAGAGTCCTGAGTTCTGCAGTAGAACCGAACTCCTCTAATACCAATTTGTCATGACCTGTCCTCGGGGCCCATGCTATGACTACCCCAAGCTCGCCTTCCATAGGCCAGGGGCTGGCGACTAGCACCAAAGGCGTAAATGCTGGTAAAAGGGAAGTAATTTCCTTTATAAAGAAAACAAACACCATAGAGTATGCATTTGAAGTAAACACGAAGTAAACTATAAAACAAACGTGCTGCAAGTACAAGGGGCCAGAAATACAGGCCCAAAATAAAGGTACAACTACAACTGAATGTAAAGTACAAGAAAAAGACAAAACAGCTGAAAGGTGACAAGCCGCTCTTGGATCGTCCTCCAGCTTCCTACTTGAAGGGTAGGTATAGATCTCCTCCTCAGCACTCCACATCCATCTGTCTCCTCCGAGTACCGACTCGTCATGAAATCCACCTCCAGGCACTGACTCGTCGTGAGATCCTCCTTCGGGCACCGACTTGTCGTGAGATCCTCCTCCGGGTACCGTCCAGCTCTACAAGCCACAACCACGATCAGTGATGTCTATCGTCTGTAACCAATACAACATAGTGCGGGAGAAGCCCGTACAGGGGTGAGTATATGATACTTATTAGGGACCCCGAGACCCCCGGTGGTCTCCCTAAATCGAAAAAGGATAAACCACAAAGAAAAGATACAATCATGAAGTATCATCCAACACTACTTAGGTATATTCCCATACATATACCTAAGTCATTAAATCCAGTTCAGCACCAACTCACGAGCTCATGTACAAACCAGTCCACTCAGGAAAGTATAACTTAATCCACACAAGAAAGTACGACCCAATCCACACAAGAAATCATAATCCAATCCACACAGTACATCAATTCAATCACATCGAAGATAATGATTGAATGTAAAGACTCATATCACATAGGTATACTACTCACGAAGAGGGGTGGAGATGATTAGATGTAGCCTCTGAATCATATCCTCTGCCAACCCACGTAGGATCCAAGTTTAGTAGTCGTCGCTGCCGAACCCATGGAGGATCTAAGTATAGTAGTCATCGTCGTCAAACCCATGGAGGATCCCAGCACGGTAGTCGAACCCACGGAGGATCACAGTACAATAGTCATCCTCATCAAACCCACGGATGATCCCTGTACGGTAGTATACCTATGTGAGCTGAGTCTTGACTTTCAATCATTATCTTCGATGTGATTGACTTCATGTCCTATGTGGATTGGATTATGATTTCCTATGTTGATTGGGTCATACATTCCTGTGTGGATTAAGTTATACTTTCCTGAGTGGACTGGTTTGTACTTGAGCTCGTGAGTTGGAGATGAACTGAATTTAATGACATAGGTATATGTATGGGCATATACGTAAGTAGTGTTGGATGATAATTCGTGATTGTATCTTTTTGTTGTGGTTTATCCTTTGTGGATTCAGGGAGACCATCGGGGGTCTCGGGGTCCCTATTGAGTATCGTATACTCACACCTGCACGGGCTTCACCCGCACTACGTTGTGTTGGTTGCAGATGACGGACATCACTGATCATGTTTGAGGCTTGTAGAGCAAGACGGTACCTGGAGGAGGATCTCACGACAAGTTGGTGCCCGGAGCAGGATCTCACGACGAGTCGGTGCTCAGAGGTGGATTTCATGATGAGTCGGTACCCGGAGGAGACGGATAGACATGGAGTGCTGAGGAGGATATCTGTACCTACCCTTCATGTAGGAAGCTGTAGGACGATCCAGGAGCGTCTTTTCACCTTTAAGTTGTTTTGTCTTTTTCTTGTACTTTACTTTCAGTTGTAGATGTACCTTTCTTTTGGGCTTGTATTTATGGACCCTTGTACTTGCAACACATTTTTTTACAATTTACTTAGATTTTACTTCATTTTCATACTCTGTGGTGTTTGTTTTCTTTATAAAGGCAATGTCTTTCCTTTTATTGGGATTTATGCCTTTGGTGCTAGTCGCCAACCCCTAGCCTATGGAATGCGGGCTTGGGGTAGTCACGACACGGGGCCCGAGGATGGGTCGTGACAAATTGGTATTAGAGGAGTTTGGTTCTACCGCAGAACTCAGGACTCTAATCGTTCTTCTATGTGAAGCAATAATTTTAAGGGTATTGAGTATGGTTATTAGTACAAGGAGACCAGTGTTGGTGCGGCGACCGACGTATCCGTACACCAGGACCCTGACTTCTGATTTCTGACTCATTGCACGAAAACACTAGTTGCACGTGTTATTCAAAAGTTTTCTTTGTGATTAATTTTTTTCAGCTCACCAGGTATACTGTATTTACCGTGGTGCACCTGTCGCTTTTCAGGATGGCCCCACGACGGCAGCCAGCTAGGGTTCCGAGCTTTGTGCGAGACGACATCCCACCGAGCGACGAGGCCTCGGTGCGGGGCCCTATTACATCGGAGGCACCGGTGGTATCTCTACCCATCGATCCACTGATGCCACCAGCCCCATCTGATGAGAGTGCACATATCCTTAGTGCACTGCAAGAGTTTCAGCGTCAAAGACCGCCCAGGTTCTATGGGGAGACGGACCCTCAGGCAACAGAGGATTGGCTGGAGGCTCTTGTTTTAGTTTTCAGGTTAGTAGGGACACCAGTTGACCTCATGGTGATCCTTGCAGTGAGTCTCCAGCACGCGGGAGCAGGAAGATGGTTGAGCCTGATGCTCCATGTGCAGGATGAGGAATCACTTCTTTGGACGGACTTTGAGAGCCTCTTCCTCTTGGAGTTCTTCCCAGCCACCCTCCATGCGGTGTGCATTCAGGAGTTACTACAGCTGCAGCAGGGCAGCATGACTATGGCCCAGTACTCGGTGAGGTTTACAGATCTCTTGCGCTACTCTACATACATGGTTTGGGACCCGTTCTTCAGGGTTCAGACCTTCGAGCAAGGATTGAGGCATGAGATAAGGGCTTCGATGATCTCCCTCAACATCCCGACGTAGGCGGGGGTGTTGGAGAGATCCCTTCTAGTGGAGAGTTTTCTCGCCTAGTAGTCACAAGCGGTGGGACCCTCCGCAGGACGACCCGTAACGTAGTATTCTAAAGCTGGCAGTAGACAGTGAATGTAGAGGTCCAAGCGGGCCAGGACATCAGATGAGCAATCTCAAGATGTATATTCGATTGTGCGGGGCACACGAAGGAGAGCCAGCCACACGAGGAGCAGGTAGTGCTATGCATGCGGCGGGCAGGGCCACATGGCTCGAGACTGCCCGACCCGTCCGAAAGATGAGAAGAAGGCGGTAGAGGGACCTCCCAGATAGAGATTCGACAATGGAGGTCCGCAGGGAGAAACAGGACGAGGTAAAGGAGCTAGATGAGTAGCGGGTGGTGGGCGATGCTTTGAGGCCCTACCACCACCACCACCAGGGAGACCCCCCCAACCGCAGGGAACGGGTGGACTAGGGAGAGCTCAACTTCATGCAGCTGAGGCTTATGACCATAGAGCTCCAAGAGCGGATGGACAGGAGTAGGACTAGCTCCGGTCATGGAGACTTTTGTTCATGTGGCTTCTAGACTTGTTGATGTTGTGTTTATTGTTGTTTTGTGTCTTTGTACCTTGAGTTGCAGTAATAAAAGACACTTTTTCTTGTGATGTTTTCTTCCCTGTCTTTTTTTTATATAGTTGATACTAAGGGGTTCCAGTTTAAAACTGTTGAATTGACCCTCACTTTTGAGATTCCTACTGAAGGAGACCTAGTGAACACACACTGCTGCCTACAGTGTGACTCGACCCTTGGAGGCGAGAGTAACATTTGGATCTCTTGGCAGTATCGTCGAGGCCTTACGGCGTCATCCATGGCATGGATTAGTATCATTCATGTTAGGATTGATTGTATTAGGCAAAGAACATGGTTCATCTCGGGGATGAGACCGGATTTCTCTTATCGACAAAGAAGAAATCTTTGCAGCTCTTGTACGACCAGAGAAGGTTCAAGTCATCCTGGAGCGGATGAGGACAGCTCAGTGCTGACAGAAGTCTTATGCCGACAGGAGGAGGAGACCACTAGAGTTCGAGGATAGTGACCACGTTTTCTTATGGGTCTCACCTCGACATGCATTACGGAGACTTGGCCGAGGCAGCAAGTTATCTCCACGCTTCATCAGACCCTTCTAGGTCCTCAGTAGGGTAGAAGAGGTGGTTTAACACTTGACCCATCCACCTCAGGTGCACGAAGACTTCCACGTATCTCAACTAAGGAGATACATGCGTGACCTGACTCATATCATTGACGATGGGGTGACTTTTGAAGAGGTCCTGGTGGAGATCAAGGATTGACAGGATCGGGTCCTACGTGGATGGTTGATTCCTCTATTGCGGCTCGGGTGGCAGCACGAGAACCTCCAGGAGAGCACTTGGGAGTGGGAGGCTCATATGCGTGCTCAATACCCTCTTTTGTTTCCCTAGTTTGAGATCTATCTTTACGGGGACGTAAAGACCTGAGGTTGGAGTAATTTAAAGACCTGTAAATTTCAAGGGAAAGTTTTTCTTAATTTTCTTTGGAATTCTACGAGTATGCAGTTTCTGACGACGCCTGATTCCCAAACCCGGTGTGCCCAGAATATTTTTCCGAAGTTTATCTCGGGTACGTTCAGTGAACGAATGAGCGGGTTTTCTAACATTTGATCTAGTGCTCAAAATTGAAATCTGAGGGCACCGATGAAACCGCAGCGCCGGTAATTTCTTAGGAAGACTTTTTCTGCTGTTGCGTTTGCTCGGGATGATATGTTAAAAATGTGTGTAATAAAAATATAGTTGTTTTACAATTATATTTTTATTACTCCACTTGTGGTTTATGAGTTATGGTAAAGGAAGTTGTGAGAAAGTGTGGTGGGACCCACATGAGCCCCCGCCTCCTTAAATTTCTTAACACACCATTAAACACCCTCTCCCTCTTTAATACTTGTCAACCCGTCAAGTTTATGAGGAACCTTCATCCCTCTCTTTAATTAAATGCCAACATGTTTAATTAACGAGGATACTTCCTATCTTTTTAATGTTCCACCACAACGGTTTAATTGAGTGGGGCCCTATGTCATAAATTCCCCATTTATGACTTGCGTGCCAACGATGAACCCACCACTCCTATTTAAAGGAGGCCAGGGGGAGGAGTTCTGGACGGTTTCTTCAAGCGGCAGAACGCTAGCAGCGAAGCACGACACCTAGAACTGAGAGAGTTTTCCTCTTACTCCAACGAAGAACGAAGAACGCCGACGCCACCCTCGGCTTCATCCTTCCCGACGTTGACGGAATGATGTCGGTCTACCGCGACACCGTCTACCGCGACACCAACGAACGCCTTATTCGAGGTAGGGGTTTTTTTGAGATTGATAATACTCCCATATTTGTTTTTTCCCCTAAAACAAGAATGCGGATCAACTCATTAACAAGTTGATCCGCGGGTTATTATTTGCAGGTTTGAGGATTAATATTTGTGGAAGATTGTTGGGTGTTGTTTCAACCACTAACGCGGTGGGTGCGGGTTAACGAACAAGCCCGACTCACCGCTGCTTTTTCTTGTTGTACAGAACAATTGACGATGGCGAAGCAAGGCCGTAATGGTGATTGGAGGCCTTCACAGTAATCTACGGGTCCCGGGGGGACCATAGACGCATTCGGGAGTAAGAACCGACCACCGGATTGGCTCTGGTGGCCCACAGACATCTCCGGCGGCGGCCGGCACCGGCCGGACGCCCGGAGGTGGCGACGCCCCAGCACGCCTCCAGGAAGAACCACCGCGGCTGAAACTGCGGCGACAGGCGGCCGGATCCCGCGGCTGCACGGGATCCGGAGGAGGAGGACGCGGCGCCTGCCACGTCCGTGGAGCGCCAAAGGGGGGAGCGTGTTCCCCCCGGCTCGGCCTGCCGGCTGAGCCAGCGCACCATGCCCGGCCGGGCCAGGGCGGTTCACGCAGACCGGGCCGGGCCACGCCCATCCAGGCTGGACCCGGACCTGGGTCGGGTCGACCCAAAGGGGGTTGGGCCAGGCCGGGCCGGGCCCAGACCCCCACTTCGGACGATTTCCGGTCTTTTTCTCATAACTTGAGATACGGACCTCCGATCGACGCACTGTCAGTTGCATTGGGATCCTTGGAACGAGAAGGTCGTTTCAGTATATTATACTCAAGGTTTCGTAGAAATTTGGGTATATCCGGTTTGGTTTGAACACGAAACCAACCGGGCCCTTGGAGCATAAACACTTATAACTTGAGCTCCGGACATCCGATTGACGTTCCGTCGACTGTGTTGGTTTCCTCTTAGTGAGACGGACCTTTTGGCTTAATTTTGTCGAGGTTTGAACATAGTTGGAGTATGGTCGGGTTGCTTTTAACTTAAAAACCAACCGGGCCCCTCGGACGAAAAAGCCAATAACTCTCAGACTGGGCGTCCGATTGACACACCGTATATTTAATTGAGTTCCTCTTGATGATACAGAACTTTGGGATACATCAACTCTGGACTTTGTGTCAGTTGATGTATCGCCCCCCTTTTCTCGTGGAGCGGACCCTCCCGGAGATGAGCGTGCTGTGTGCGGGAACCCTAGAGCTGGCTGTGACTGCGACGAAGAAGACTACTTTATTGGGATCCTCCGTGGGTTCGACAAGGATGACTACCATACTGGGATCCTCTGTGGGTTTGACGAGGACGACTACCATACTGGGATCCTCCATGGGTTCGACGAGGAGGACTACCGTACTGGTATCCTATGTGGGTTGGATGAGGATGACTACCGTACTAGGATCCTCCGTGGGTTCGACGAGGACGACTACCGTACTGGGATCCTCCATGGGTTCGACGAGGACAGATACCGTACAGGGATCCTCTGTGGGTTCGACGAGGATGACTATTGTACTGGGATCCTCTGTGGGTTCGACTACCGTACTGGGATCCTCCGTGGGTTCGACGACGATGACGACTATACTTGGATCCTCTGTGGGTTCGGCAGTGACGACTACTAAACATGGATCCTACGTGGGTTGGCATAGGAGATGATTTAGAGGCTACATCTAATCATCTCCACCCCTCTTTGTGAGTAGTATACCTATGTGAGCTGAGTCTTGACTTTCAATCATTATCTTCGATGTGATTGACTTCATTTCCAGTGTGGATTGGATTATGCTTTCCTGTGTGGATTGGGTCGTACTTTCCTGTGTGGATTAAGTTATACTTTCCTGAGTGGACTGGTTTGTACTTGAGCTCGTGAGTTGGAGATGAACTGGATTTAATGAATTAGGTATATGTATGGGAATATACCTAAGTAGTGTTGGATAATACTTCTTGATTGTATCTTTTCTTTGTGGTTTATCCTTTGTGGATTCAGTAAGACCATCGGGGGTCTTAGGGTCCCTACTAAGTATCGTATACTAACCCCTGCACGGGCTTCACCCGCACTATGTTGTGTTGGTTGCAGACGATGGACATGACTGATCGTGGTTGAGGCTTATAGAGCTGGATGGTACTCAGAGGAGGATCTCACGACAAGTCGGTGCCTGGAGGAGGATCTCATGATGAGTCGGTGCCCAGAGGTGGATTTCACGACGATTCGGTACTCGGAGGAGACGGACGGATGTGGAGTGCTGAGGAGGAGATCTGTACCTACCCTTCAGGTAGGAAGCTATAGGACGATCCAAGAGCGGCTTGTCACCTTTCAGCTATTTGGTCTTTTTCTTGTACTTTACTTTCAGTTGTAGTTGTACCTTTCTTTTGGGCTTGTATTTCTGGCCCCTTGTACTTGCAGCACGTTTGTTTTATAGTTTACTTAGTGTTTACTTCAGTTGCGTAATCTGAGGTGTTTGTTTTCTTTATAAAGGAAATGACTTCCCTTTTTTGGGATTTACGCCTTTGGTGCTAGTCGCCAACCCCTGGCCTATGGAAGGCGAGCTTGGGGTAGTCACGGCACGGGCCCCGAGGACGGGTCGTGACAGATCCTCATATCCATATTCATTCAAGAGTTCCAATATTTCAAGTTTTTATCCAATAAATTCCCCATCAAAAAGAAGAATGGTAAAATCAGAGTCTGCTTCAATTTAATAGATCCCAATTGGCACTACCTGAACGATGATTTCCCAATCTTGATCATATAACTATTGATCAATGAAATGGTCATGTATCAGGATCTCTCCTTTATGGATGGTTATTCAGGATATAAAAAATTTAAAATTTTCCAATAATATGAAGAAGCCACCACCTTTATATCCCCCCTGGGAGTATTCTACTATCAGTTAATTTCATTTGTCTTAAAGAATGATGATTTCACATATAAAAATGTCATGCATTTTATATTCAAACCCTTCCTGGGAAAGTTTGAAGAATGCTATGTTAATGACCTAGAGGTTAAATCTTGAGGATTCTTGGATGACCTAGAGGATCTTGAAATCATCTTCAACAAGTTGCATAAACACATCTTAAAAATAAACCCCTTGAAATGTGCTTTTGGCGTTACCTTAGGGAAGTTTCTTGGATTCATCATACTCTATAGTGATATCAAAGTCGACCCTCGGAATAAAAAGGATATCCTTGATATGTCACCTCCTCACAACCTCACTGATTTGAGAGGAATTAAGGGACACTTATCCTACATTCGTAACTTTATATCCAACCTTGAAGTAAAATGTTTTCCCTTCACCAGGTTTTTGAAAACAGGTTTTATATATCTATGAACTAATTATTGTTGGGAAGAATTTTATATTCTTAAGAAATATCTCTTAATCCCACCAATGATAATTCCACATGTCAAAGGAAGACTTCTTATTTTTTATATGAAAGTATTTGAGTGATCACTAGCTTCCTTCCTCATGAAAAATATTGAAATCGATAGTGAAAACATTGTTTATTATCTTAGTCTAACCATGATCAATGATGAGACTCATTACTCAAATATTGAGAAGAGTTGTCTAGCACTAATCTATACAGTACAAAAACTGTGACACTGCCTGCAGCATCATGAGGCCCACTTGGTATCTCATAGAAACCCACTCAAATAAATTATCAGCCATCAAATTTTAACCAAACATTTTTCATGAAGGGTGTTAATCCTGCCATAGTTTGAAATTCATGTTTTTCCTCAGAAATCGATCAAATTCCAAGAATTAGTAGATTTTATGGTAGAGAAAACCATGGTGGAAATG
Organism: Viscum album; assembly: GCA_963277665.1. NCBI lineage: Eukaryota > Viridiplantae > Streptophyta > Magnoliopsida > Santalales > Viscaceae > Viscum > Viscum album. Next base: position 2,107,567,783 of record OY728152.1, read on the forward strand.
AGTTCATCAGATGTTGAGCTACCCTATTAAGAGGTATCATTCATTAATGATGACCCCAGATATGTGAGATTCATTTTGGAGGTGCAAATAGAAGCTTGAAAGGTAATAAAATGAAAGACCCTAATCTCAAAAAAGAAGGTCTTGGAGTTGTGTGCATATCTCCAACAAAGGAAGACCTGCTTTAATCATTCCTTCTTTTGGATAGATTCATGAAAAATAAAGAAGAATGATAGGATCTCATTGTAGGGATATATTTAGCACTTTAGGTATAAGTAAAACACTTAAAGACAAAAGGAAATTTAGAACTAGTCATCAATAATGTTAATGGTGATTATGCTCTCAAGAAGAAGAAATAATTCCACTATTGAACCACGTCCAGGGACTAATGGTGGAATTCCCTTTGTAACTGACATTGATTCATGTAACATGATCGCAATATTCCCAGGATTATGCATTGAAAAATGTTGCCATAGTTGTGTCCAATCCAAACCAGGATGAAATGTTCATCAGTATTTCTCACCATTAGATGGTCTCACCATTCATTCAGGCCAACAAGGAAGAAATATATGAGATTAGCTCCATCCCTTATTTGTACGCTCTTACCACTAGATAGATGACACCCATTGTGGAATACTTTCAAAAGGAAGATCTCCCACTAGATAGAGTTGGGAGGGATTAAATCTTAAGATGAAAATTTAACTTTGTTTTTTATGACGAAAAAAATCAAAAAAATCTCCTCTATAAGTGGAGCCTTGACAGGGTCCTACTTTGGTGCATTGTTGGAGAAGATACAATTATTTTCATGAAAGATGTTCACATTGGATCTTGTAGTTCCCGCCAATTAGGATCTAATCTTTCCCATAAAATTCGAAGGCTTGGATACTATAAGTCCACTATAATGCAGGATTATTCCAAATTCACCAAAAAGTGGCATTTCTTCCAAGTTCATGCCAATTTCATCCTACAATCCCCGAAGTTACTTCACAAAAAAATCTCTCCTTGCCATTTTCCATATGTGGAATGGATGTTTTCGGACCATATCCCAATGCTACGGCCAAGCAGTTCAAGTATATTCTCACAGCAACCAACTTCTCTTCCAAGTGGGAAGAAGTTTTACCCCTCAAAGAGGTCAGGGAATGGAACATTGTTAGCTTCTTGAGAGACAACATCATAACCAGATTTGGTGTCCCTCAAACAATATTGATGGAAAACAACACCAATTTCTATTCTATTGAATTGGAAAAAACTATATAAGGAGTATGAAAGCAAGTCCATTCGTTCATCCCACTATCATGCAGTGGATAACAGATAGATAGAGGCCTTAAATAAGACTTTATTCAATATAATCCAAAATATAGTAGATAAGGATAAGAAATCATGGCCAGAAAATATCTGATATTCCATGTGGGCTTACCAAACCATGGCCCACACTGCCACATAGGCAACCCCATACTCATTAGTATATGGGACAGAGGTGGTTTTTCCCATCAAAGTTAAATTTTCATCACTTTTTGTTTCCATATATGATCATCTATCCATAGATGAGAAATCCTAGAAATGGATGGATGAATTGGAGTGACTTGATGAAAAGAGGTTTTATACTTAGCACCATTTGGAATTTCAAAAAAAAAATTGGGTTGCATGATCAATAAACAAAAAGGCCCCCCTCTAGTATTTCCTCAAAGGAGAGATGGTGTTGGTCCTCATAACTCTGGTGATACTCAGAAAGAAACCTCCAAAGTTAGAGCCTAAATGGGAGGGACCCAATACCATACAAAAATTCTAGCCCAATGGATCTTATTCCATGATCCCGATGGATGGACAGCTCATCCCGGCTCCCACCAATGCAATGTTTCTGAAGAAATATTTTGAATAAACCAAAAATTATAGTATCATCATCCTGGTCATATGACATAAAATTTTAGGATACATCATCTTAAATGAATGAAATTAAACTATGCAAGAGTTATCATTTTTGATTCACCACATATGAGCTAGATCTGTGCGTGAAAAATAGAAAAATTCCCCCTCTATGTATGGGCCATACCTATGTAGAGATATCCCATAAATAACTATTTATGGAATGATTCCTACCACTGTAGGATATGTGTTTAATCGAAAACCAATTTAGTTATTCCTAGACATAGATTTCCCCCAATTCATATGATGATTTTATTACCAGATTTTTTGCCTCAATTCCTCCTTTCACATTGGGATTGTGTTCCACACAGGTATGAAAAATTTTACTTCCCGCATCTATGGGACCTTTATCCTGATCACATGACATTAAACTTCATGGTTCATTATCCATTTCATAATATAGTAAATTGTGTAACATAAAATTTCCTTGTTTTGTGACATCAAAATACATGGAACTATGGTGTTCTCATCCGATAGAGAATCACCTTCAGAATCAGTCATCTAATATTCCATATTCAAGAACCACATATGTCTTGATTCATATACACATAGGATATATAGAGACACTTGGATGTTACATCCTTGTCCATCCACCCCAGAAAAAAAATCCCCTCCTTCTGTATGGTCCAGACTTACATAGGGAGATTTCCACTAAGAACTTTGTATGACTTGATTCTCATTCTATGAGATACATAGTGACGTCCGTACCCTATATCACATACCTACCCACAAAGTACATAAAATTTATCCTCCCATTCATATAAACTAAATCAATGTAGGGGATTTAAAATATGCCCTATCTATAGGACCATTTCAAAAAAAAAGGCCCCCCTCCCTGTGTTTAAGTTTGGTATGCCCAAGGATCCCTTTTTATGAACTACGTACAGATTGTTTCATGTCCACACAGGATACATAGAAATGCCTATATTCCACATCCTAGTCCATCAAACACAAATTCAAATTGTATATATCCTTTATGTGGTGGATAAACCTTTGACACCCCTTTTTCTCACATCGATCACAGCTCACGTGGGCCTCGAAGGTTCGATAGGGGACTCCCCACATGGAAAAGCCATGATAATCTAAATTGAGGTCACCATGGTCTTAGTATCAAAGCCTTAAAAGGCATGTCGATTGTCCTTCCCACAAGATGTTAAACTTTATGGGTTTTTAAGAACTACATGTGGCTTGATTCCTACCATCACATGATACATAGTGATGCCCTGATCCTTTAATCTTGGGTTCAATCACAATATTTCTTATTCATGTTAGGTAACCTTGGTCCTTATCATATGGCATTAAATTTTATAGTACCTCATGAACTATATATGGCTTGATTCTTGTTTCAATGAGATACGTATTGAAGCATAGGTTTTGTACCCTAGTCCCAACCATGAAAAAAACTCCCATCTCCTATATACAAACACAAATTCATGTAAGAAATCATAAGTTTGGGTTCATAATCTAGGGAACCATAAAAGAAATAGAAATGACCCCCCCCCATGTATAACTTGGGTCTATGTAGGGAATTTTAAACTTCATGACCATTCATGGTTTGGATGTTTCTTACATAACCAGACACATTCCTTCCATTTGTCAAACTTCATCCACTGAGTAATTCCGGATCTTCACAATCTTTCTATGGCCATCGTAAATAGAGGGTAAATTTCCTGAGTACACCTTTTTTTGACTATGCACAATATTCCCCAGTTGGATATACATAAGTTTCTCACCAAAAAAGCCTATCAACTAGAGGAAAATTCATCCTCATGAGAGGATTTTCTTATCTACATATACCTCAAATGAATTCCATTCCCCATATCATTTATCTTTATTTGATAATCCCTAGGATCATGGTTTACACTCACTTACCTTTTAATTTTTGGGTTACGTCAGAACATCTCGGATTGATTAGCCTCCAGTTAATCATGGTTTCTATGATAAATTTTCATAACCATGTGAAGATAAACTGTGTTGAAATCATCTTGACCGTACGATGATAAATTTCATGGACAATTTCCTAATTGCATTCCACTAAACTACATGATATTTAGAACTACATGGGGCTTGATTCCTTCCATCCTAGTGTATATAGTGAAACCTAAATGTTCAATCCTAGTTACAGTCATAGAAAAAATAACAAATACCCCTTCCCTGTGCATGAGTTATACTTTCATGTTGAAACTTCAAAGAACTATGTCCATATCGATTCATGTTATCATAAGATACGTAGTGATGTCTGAGCCCCCACATCTTAGGTCCATCCATGAGGTAAATATGTCTTCTATTTTCCTATGAATGGGTCATACCTACATAAGAATTTTCCATAAACAACAAAAAAAATCTTCCCCCATATTTATATGTATGAGATAGACCTATGTATGAAAGTGATATATGATCCTTGCCTCATTTGTGATCTCGAATTCAAAGAAAAATGTACTTATCACTGTAAATGGGGAAAACTGCATGGGGAGCCTCCTAGAACTAAGAATGGATTGATTCTCATTTCAATTATATATATAGTAACATCTTGGACTCATGTATCATACCCAAACATATCAAAAAGAGAGAAAAATTATTTATAATGTTGGGGTTATACTAAAATAAGGGGAACATATCTCACTATTCTTGGGAAATTTCTACTGGAAATTCACCTTTCACGTTCAGGAACTCTCCTTTAACTAACCATACTTTGTGTTTGGAATGTTCTAAATCTCAATAAACCTCCCAGGCTATCATAAATGGAGGACCAGTGTCCTATGGACACCTTTTTTTTACTATACAAAATATTCCCCAGTTTTCTATGCATATGTTTCCCACAAAAAATGCTTTTCAACCAAAGGAAAATTCTCCCCAAGAGAGTCTTTTCTTACCTCTGTACACCCCAAATTATGTTTACATCCCACATCATTCCTTGGATTCAGAAACCCCCAATATTACAATTTAAAAACTTTCCTCGTTCATTCCTAAATATGAAAGAACATTCCTAGTCAAATTATCTTGAAAAGGGAGAATCATATATCCCTTGGTCAAAGAAAATAAATCCTAATATTTATACCTGCATCCTAGTCATAAGACATTAAACTACACCACCCATGTCCTGGTTATACGACGTTAAACTTCACCATGCTTCAACTATCTTTTACACAATCAAAATTCGTATAGGAGTGGTTTATCATTTATGTAAAATCTCGAAACAAATACCCTCATTGTTTTCATTCATCATTCCCTTGATAATCCACCCTTCGTGGTCTTGAGAAATCATAATGTCTATAAAGTTATTTGGCCATCATAAATGGAGGGTCAGTGTTCTAGGAACACCTTTTTTTGACTATGCAGAATATGCCCCAGTTGGATCTACATAAGTTTCCCACAAAAAAGGCCTATTGTCCAAAGGAAATTTCATCCCCATGAGAGGTTTTTATAACCTTCATATGCACCCAATAACATTGTGTTGGAAACCACTCTCATGGTTAATCCTCAAATACTTTCCCTGTATCTTGTTTCGGATTCTGAAATCATAAAACCAGGGTCAAGAAAAATCCCTGATTCATGTCTGAAAAATAATGGGACATCCTTGGCCAATAAACTTTATTGGGTCCCCAGCCCTATAATTTTTTTCTAAGTTGTTTGACCTAAAACATCTATTAAATTAGTCCAATTTTCAGGACTCTAAACTTCCCATGAAGAGAAACACAAAAATCACCAGTATGAAAACTAACCAATAGAACCCTGGGTAAAAGTTGAATATCAGCTTGGTAGACCTATGATTTACATGGATTAGGAAAAAATTTAGCACGAAAGAATTAAATAAGTGAAAATATTTTTAGGTCTAAAACCCACAAACAGAGGCCTAAGAAAAATGAAAATTATGCCCACTAAATGCACACCACAGTGGGATTATGAAAAAATAAGGGTTATAATATAAAATATACCAAGTTCATAGGGTTTTCATGTGAACCTAAAAATAGTCTAAACTATGCTCGCTGAGCTCCTTGACTTAGGAAAAAATTTGATGATTACATGATTGTGTTAATTTTATTTTCCCAGGTTGTAATTTTAATTGATATCCAGTAATGAAGTTATTCACGTCAAATGATAGATATACCTTTAAAAATAAATTTTGAAATATGATTAGTAAACATTGTAGGAAAAGGAAAAAAGGAATACATTGGAGAGAAAATAATTTTTCATTCCATTAAATTGAATGGATAATAATTCACAACCTAGAGCATCTCCATATGTGTAGTACATGATAATTACAGGGTTCACTCAGTAGATTTGTAGAGTTATAATAGCACCTGGTCCTAGTCCTCTATGGATTTTAAAATCTCTCTAAAGTTTGAAATCTTGGCCTCTAAACCAAACCGTATCACCTCTGTCTCCTTAGCAACATCCAACCCTACCCTTTCATCCTCCTCCACCAGTCATTTCCCATCATTATTTTTTACCTTAGAATGATCCAATTATTTCTTGAGTTTATATAGTTCTTCTATAGGCCAATCCACCTCCTAACAAAGTCACTCCACTGATGTCATATTCTCTACAATTTCATCTTGTGCCTCATGGATATTCTGGCCTACTCAAGAGATTCATTAAAAAGTATTTTCCTAGTAGCAGCAAGATGATCCATGGACTATGAAGTCAAGAGATGAGAGTGGAGACTGTTAGCCTTCACCTGGGAAACAATCACCTATCTTATTATGTTGTAAATGGCATGATAATCAAATCCCCCATACCCAAGGAATGAAAATGGGTGATGTATCTTGGGTTGTCTCTTCGGAAAGCCTTACATGGGAGTTTGAGATACCAGTTTCCATATATCCTTCCATAATTTTCAATTGTAAGTATAGATGTTGTATAATACCTCTAGGAATTCCATAGAGTCTCTCTCAGATGGTGGAATATATTCAAGGATAAGAGCCACCAGAGAGGGCTTTAGATCTGAAATCTCAGTATGGATTGACTCTGTAGTAGCTGTATCACTTTTAATGTTGTCAGTTTGGAATATCAGGACATCTATCATAACCATAGGGATTAGTGGCCGCAATCCTTAATTTATAAAGTTGAAAGTGTTAATAACAAAATCCTGAAGTAAAAGGGAATGGTTGGGAGGATGGACAACTCGGGTCCACTTGTTGAAACCTCGACATCCATAACTACCATTGTTTCATCATCCCTATACAAAGTGGGTACAACATCCTTAGTTTGCAAAATAACTTCAGGTTCCTTCAAATTAAACTAGGGTATAGACTCATGATTGAGACTAGGTTAGAAATATCTAGAATATTGCTCACTGATACCATGATTTAATAACTAATAGTCATGGAATTGGGGTGTTAGCTAATTCTGATTCCTCTCGAACCGTAATTGCTCCATCTTCCTTGGTTTCACTCCCCAGAGGGGCAAGGTCAATATGCATAGTAGTAATGTCAACTCGAAAAGGTACCCCCTTTTTAATGGAATTAGTCATTTTATTAGGATTATTCAACCTCATGGACTTGGTATATCCCTAATATATTTAGTTTTCTAGGGATCCACATTCAGTTCAGCTTCCATCGGTGAAGTCCTTACACTCATCTCTGTAGGAAAGGGACTAATATGCTTAATTGAAGCTTTAACATATAAAGAATCTCCCACTACTGGGGCAGAGGTAATTTGATCCTAAATAGATGCCATACTGGGGTTTGGTATCCCTACAGCAGCCTAAGTTGGCCTAGATTCCGAGTCTTATTCAGGTGTATCCATCGGTGGTAACATTTGTACCTCGGAATAAGTAGGATATACATATGTATGGGAAATTGCTACCCAGTTTCTCATTGTATCTACATCAGATTATAAGAATGATTATTAGTTATAAAATAAAGGTGCATATCATGGAAATTAAATAGATAAATATGATGATTACCTGTTATCCTCGATTTTAGATGTATCATCAGTTGCAATTCCGGCAGATGTTTCATGGTATGCCACAGAGATAACCCTTTAAAAGAATAAAAGTTTGGGTCCAAAGGTGAAATGATCTAGTAGTATTTTCAAGGACCACCGCCATGCAATTCATTTACCCAGTGGATCCCTATAAAGCAACTTCCACATTCAAAGGGATATCCTCCAAAGATTCACTACCCCTCAGACTATATTCTCGGGAGGCATCTGTCTACAAAATCTCCCCAAACTCCTACAACTACCAGGAGTGGAGTTTTATTGTAACACCCTGAGATTTTATGAAAAATATTCTTTTAATTTCATTAATGTCTTGTGTTTTATGCTACACCAAGATTACCTTGCGCTATACACAACACCATATTAGCATGCAGTATACGCAACACTATTCTTGGATCATGTTACACACAATTTTGATAATAGTTATTCAACGCAACATTGAGTATATATATATATATATATATATTCAATTTATAAATGAAATATGGTTGGATTATGTTATACGAAACAACGAAGGATTATTTCACAACACGCAACCCTGACTTGGCTTGCATTACACACAATCGCGACCTTCCTCGATAGGGTGTGTTGTACGCAATACCGGGTTTTACTAAACAACGATATATTATTATAATATTATTATGAACTAGCCATTATAAATAATATTAACTAAATTTTGAATTTTATAACATTATTATTCATCTTACACATTTTATAGAACATGGTATAAGAACAAAATAAATTTTTCGGGTAAAATAAGTATTTTTCAAAAAATGCAAATTTGCCGCCTTTTGATGGCGCGCCCACTTTAAATATAGTTTTTGACATGTTTATAAGTTCAATTGGAAAAAATAAAATTCTTCTTTGGAATAAAGAAATAAAAATTTACTTTGGATAAATGTTTCGAATTATTCTGGTAACTTTCATATTTTGATGAATAGTAAAAACACGCTATATTTTAATGAAAAACAACTTTTTTCATCGTAATAATTTATATGGTTAAATTATAATATTGAATGGTTTTAAAGTATAAATAGAATATATTTTTACCATTTAATATAATATATGTCATTAACATTGATTTTACATTGAATTTGTAGGTTAAATCAATTCAATCTTTTGCAATGTTTTAAACAAAAACCCGTTTTCATTCGACAACGGGATTAATTTTAATTTAATTTCTGCAAATTCCGTGTATTGAATTTGAAAAAATGGATTCCATATTTGGAATCAGTGGGTCCAAATTATGTTAATAGGCTACTTTTTATTTTTGGAAATTATGAATAGTAACTACGGAAAATTTTATTTATCATAGTTAAAGTTAAATCTGATAATTAAGGGTAAATATAATGTTATAAAATTACCATAAGACATGTCAAAATTCTATTGGATGGCTAAAAGTAAACCCATATCAACTAAGGGTCGGATTAGATTCATTTTATGGACTTTTTACCATGAAAATAATTTAATTATTATTAAAACCAAAGAAAGTGACAACATGTCACTCTCTTAAATATTATAAGTATAGTAATTTTAATTTCGTGATAAACATCATAAAACTTCGAACATGAATAGTCTCCAGAAAACTAATTAAATTATCTACATCATGATAATTTATTTAGAATTTTTAGGGATTAAATAATTGTCATTAATGGTGATGCATTAATGATACAGAAATTATTTATTAAGTGGAAAATAAGTAATATAGTTTTTATTGAAATAATAATACCCCTTAAAAGGACCAAAAACCTGACCAAATCTTATTGGTAGTGTATATATACACCTTAATCATCCAATGACCTAATATATAACCGTTTGGATCCTTATAAAAGTGATTATGACAGTTATATTATTTTATTTTAAATGATGCCAAAGTTGTCACCTTCATAATTTAATAAATATAACAATTTATATATTGTGATTTTAAGATTATAAATTCGGGTAAAAGTATTATTGTTAAATTTAATAGATTTAGCTTCATCATAGAATTTTATTTTAAATTTTTATGCAACAAATAAGTATATTAAATAATTATACAACAATGTTGTAGTAATTATTTTATTAAGAGATAAACCAAATAAATGGTTTTAAAAATAATAAAATAAATATTATATGAACTATTTAATGTGATCCACTAATTTTATAGATACATATGACCTTTTATGAATCTATTAAAGGTTTTAGTTCGAACATATCTTCTGTATATATTTTATTTAAATTCAAATAAATGAATAGTGTAAAAATTGACACTATTGTTATTTTATAAAAATAACATTTTATAAAAAATTTTAAAAATCACAAAAATATTTAAAAATTATAAATTTAAATTTATATGGTCTATAATGTTATAAAGTAAAAACTTATGGAAAATTCACAACAAATAAGTAATTATTTGTGATAATTTAAAATTTCGAATTTTATTACCACAAATAAACTTAAATAGATTAAATAAGGATAAATCAAAATGATAAGGTTTAAAATAAGATCCAAACATGTCTAAATTTGATTGTTTGATGAGATTACAACCCTATATCATCTAATCTTGGAATATGAGTCATTTTTGGAGGTTTTTAAGTGAGGTTATATTTATTATAAATTAATATTTTTTAAAATTCCAAAGGTGCCCCTCTCCTCCCTTATAAAAGGGAACCTCCTCCCTCTCCTCCTCACACCAATTTGATCCTTCAAGATCGTCCAAACCCTGAAACATTATCTTCTCCACTTCCCTAGAAACATCCTAGAGGTTCTACTCTACTTTAAAGACCAATATTAGTGCCCTAAGAGGAGGTTTCAAAGAGGTGTATCGAAGAAGAGGTAATTTCTTCTCCCGATTCTTTCGAGCTTCTTTATTCTTCAACTTCTTCTTCTTTTGTTGTTTCATTATAAAGTAATAACATCAGTATCACTAATATACTGATTTGTTATTATAAATATGAAACAACCCCATTTCACCTTCTATCCATCCTACGGAAAACAAAATCACCGCGCGTGCGTACGTACGGAATACCGTCTCCACGCCATGGTGTAATCTGTTTTTTCACCAACACCTTACATGGATGGGTATAATGGTGTAAAGAATAACTATACATAGTTATTATAACATCATACTGATTCTGATATATTATATCATCCACTCCAATTCAATTCAATAATTATGGAAACGATATCATCGCTCGTGCGTACGTACGGACTACCGTCTCCACGACGCGATGAGATTCATTCTCCGTGTTAACCATTTAAGAATGATTATAAAGTATATATAAGAAATAATAATGAAATATATTACATTATAAAGCTACTGGATTTGTGTATATATGTATTTCATCTACTTAATTCCATTCAACTCAATAAGGAAACAAAAACAGCGTTCATGCGTACGTACGACCTACCGTCTCCATAAACGGTGTATTTCTTTCCATTTATTGATCTATTATATATATGTATATTCTGAATATATATTATATATAAATCATGTTTTATATTCTGGAATTATGTAATCGTGATCTAAGTAATCATATGAATAATTACAAGTCAAAACATGGACGACAAATGAAACGATTTTACCCAAAACACTCTTTAACATGGAATTTACAAAAGAACGGGTAATATAAAGTCATAAGTGAACCATATATGATATCATAACAATGAATATGATTCTGTAATAAGTCAATGACATTATTTAAATCATTATACATGATGTTTAGATACATACGATGCATATCGGACATAAGGAAAGGGATAATTATTCCAATCTCATTCTTATCCGAGATTGTTTATTCGTAAGTATTTACGGGGGTTATTGTGTTCATCCATGTCCTTGTTTCCTAAAAATGGTTTCATGTATGTTTAATGTCCTTTTTACCCATTTTTTGACTTTTACTACATGGTATGTATGGAATCTTTATTTTACGAGGTAATTTTTGACTTTTTCGACAAAAGTACGAGAAGAATGTTTTTTTATACGGCACGAATGGATTTTTACGGTTTTATAAAGCATGATTTTCATGAAGCTTCCTCAAAAAGATTTCATGACTATTTTCAAGAAAATATTTTTCTTTTAAAAATGCATGACATTTTGTGAAAAGAAAATGATTTTAAAGAAGAAAGGATATTTTCCTCAAGAATTCATTTCAACTGTTTTATCAAAACCATTTTCCATCTAAAATAAAATTATTTCATATGTGTATGTTTTAAGTATAATTTCTCTATGATTTACATGGTTTAAATTTTCTTATTATGAAATGATATCCTTTTCTTTTATATGGATTATGTTGTGATGGTATGATGTTTATGAAACCCATTTTAATCATTGGGTTATTATGAATGATGTATATTTATTTTGTGGCACAAGTAAAAATGATTTCATTATGAGATGGGTGGGACCTATATCTCCCTCCAATGCATTGGGTAAAGATTTTATATCTCATGAGATAGACAAGGCTGGAATGGTAAGTTAATCTGGTTCAGTGTTACAGGACTGAAACAAGGAGTGAACTTGATTCAGAATGGGACTTTGTCCACTAAGATGGTCTTGGCAGCAATGCCTTAGCTACTATGGAAATCATTACATGTTCTTAATGGATGCCATAATTACATGTTTTATTCTCATGCTATTTTATCATGGTTTATGTTCCATTATGATCTATGCCTTATGTACTTCCATGTTTTATGTCATTGCTCAAGATTTTTAAACATTATGTTCATGTTTTTAAGTTCCAATGTATATGGTATGTTTTAATTTATCCATGCTTACCCTTACTGAGCATTTGAGCTCACCCTTTTTATGTTTTATTTTCCCCCCAGATCAAAATAAAGGTTTTAGGTCAGGAAACAAAAAGTGGAAGATCTTTATGGGAGATGTTGAAGATCTGTCACCACGATTAGAAGATTACGTTCCAAGTTTCCAAAGAAACTAAACTATTATGGTCCTTGTGTGTCTATTTTTGTTATGTATTAATTATTCCTCAAAAGTAATGTAATGTCCATGTATGTTAAGCTTCGGGTCTCTACAGTTGGTATCAGAGGAAAGGTTTAGTCAACCTTTGGAAACTAGGACGCGAGAACTTTAGTGAGATCCCTAGAGATATTTCTAAGGTATGTCTAGGGATGTCCCTAAGGATAAGTATACGTATAGGTTATAGTCCTAGAATTATGCTAACGATCATAGAATTAAACCTAAGATGTTAGATATTGAAGGTACTACCCCTTTATTATGTTGTTTTACCTAGCATGATTTTTACCTCTCACACTATTCTTTTTGGGTATTAGAAAATGGCTGGAAACAGGAAGATTCATGATAATGGAGGATATGACAGACAATGGAATGATATTCTTCATGAGAAACCAAATGAAACGGGATTTGGAAGTCCAAACATCGTTATTATGCCTAATCAACGATCTCATAATATGATCAATAATCTCAACTTTGGTAAGTTTCCCGACTCAGATAATAAGAGAAAGATGGAGTTTCATGATGATCATAGAGGAAAGAAAGTTCAATTTCCCTCATGTAAATCATGTGGGAAGAGGCATCGGGGAGATTGTTTCAGGGGAACTGGAAGATGCTTTGGGTGTGGAAAAGAAGGACACAAAGCCAGTAAGTGCAAAGGAAAAGGTTCAGTTAACACCATGGACAAGGATAATGGTATTTCTACAACATCAACAATGATTAGATCCTTTAAATATGGAATGTACGGGCATTATGCAAACCAATTCCCTAATGGAAAATCTCATGAAGAGAATCAGCATGGTCATATGGGTAGTATTTATGTGGATGATGATGAGGAGACTACAAATGATATATGAGCTAAAAGAAGTGTTGAAGCTCAGTCGGTTGATTTAGAAGGTAGTGGAATGATTGTATGTTTATCGAGAGTTATGTTGTATAGTTAATGATACTATGGAATAAAGAATCATCTAAGGATTGTTACACTATTGTTTTTCCGAAAAGTATTTGAAAGTATATGTTGAATGGTACCAGTAACCATAGAATGTTATTCAGATATTTTTGTAAAGTAGATGATATGCGCATAATGAAGGAATAAGAAGATAATGAGATGTTTGATTGTATTCATGAGCTCAAGATTGATATAAGGACTAAGTGATATAATGGTTTGAGTATATAGAATTTTGAGGATTTTGGTATGTGGAAAGTGTTAACTTTTAACTGCATTCATGTTTTCGCTAAGGTTCAATGGGTATTAATTTTTCAAGAGAATACATGATTAAGGCCTTAGAACATTTTTAATGTGACCAACAAGACATATCTTATGATATATGGGGATCAACGATGGTATTAACATGCTTCTTATATGAAATCTCTGGTAATCGTTTTCACTATAATATGATAATGGACTGCAATATTATGGATAATCCTAAAGATTGGAATGGATTATGTTGGGCATAAGTTAGTATTGTTTATGGATAGAACCTTTTTTTTGATATTATTGATGGGATGATATAGTAATATAGTTTTAGAAAAAGGACAACCTACAGGACGGGCGACAGCCCATCGCGTTGGACAAGGCTGTGGGAATCGAACCCACAACCGAAGTGCGACTGGCCTTTATCGCCTACCACTGGCCTACAGGAACTCCCTGGTTAGTAGAAACTAGTTTTATTTTATTAAGCGGTATGATATATGAAGTATAAGTTCATTTTTGGAACCATATATGATTAATATAACCATAAGATGGACTTATAAATTTTTCTAACCTTTTGTTTGAAAGAGATGGAATGACCCATCATTCTATCACATGATCTGCTAACACATCACGAATAATAAATTCAACTTCATTTCTTTAAGGGATGAAGTTTAAATTTTTCAATTCACGAACAACAGTGAGATTGTACCAAAATCATGCAAGTATTTCTTTTAATTCATCAACTTTAGGGAAATGATCTTGAAAACCAAAAATGTTGTCCTAGTTCCCTTATATCTGATGAATCAGATGGTACCTTAGATTATCACAAATCAATAGCTTTGTGATCGTTGGCTTTTTCATAGCCATGTTCTCTACCACTCTCCATCAGAACTTGATGGTTAGATTTTTCTTCCATATCCATATTTTCACCTATGTTCTCCTACGTGGAAACCCAGTGATGAGTTAATTTGGGTAACCGTTACATTTCATACTTTAGTTTTTAAAGCCATGTTTTGGTATTCCTTTTTATGATGTGGGTTTCTATTAAACAAACTTTCGAGTAGTAAACCATTTATAACCCTGACGAATTTTGAGGGAGAAATTCATTTTAAGGGGGGTAGAATTTAACACCCTGAGATTTTATGAAAAATATTCTTTTAATTTCATTAATTTCTTGTGTTGTATGCTACACCAAGATTACCTTGCGATATATGCAACACCGTATTAGCTTTCAGTATACGCAACACTATTCTTGGATCGTGTTAAACACAATTTTGATAATAGTTATTCTACGCAACATTGAGTATATATATATATATATTCAATGTATAAATAAAATAAAGTGGGATTCTGTTATACGAAACAACGAAGGATTCTTTCACAACACGCAACCCTGACTTGGCTTGCATTAGACGCAATCACGACCATCCTCGATAGCGTGTGTTGTACGCAATACCGGGTTTTACTAAACCACGATATATTATTATAATATTATTATGAACTAGCCATTATGAATATTATTAACTAAATTTTGAATTTTATAACATTATTATTCATCTTACACATTTTCTAGAACATGGTATAAGAACAAAATAAATTTTTCGGGTAAAATAATTATTTTTCAAAAAATGTAGATTTGCCGCCTTTTGATGGCGCACCCACATTAAATCTAGTTTTTGACATGTTTATAAGTTAAATTTGACAAAATAAAATTCTTCTTTAAAATCAAGAAATAAAAATTTACTTTGGATAAATGTTTCTTATTATTCTGGTAACTTTGATATTTTGATGAATAGTAAAAACATGCTATATTTTAATGAAAAACAACTTTTTTCATCGTAATAATTTATATGGGTAAATTATAATATTTAATGGGTTTAAAGTATAAATAGAATATATTTTAACCATTTAACATAATATATGTCATTATCATTGATTTTACATTGAATTCATAGGTTAAATCAATTCAATCTTTTGCAATGTTTTAAACAAAAACCCGTTTTCATTCGACAATGGGATTAATTTTAATTTAATTTCTGCAACTTCTGTGTATTGAATTTGAAAAAATGGATTCCATATTTGGAATCAGTGGGTCCAAATTATGTTAATAGCTACTTTTTATTTTTGGGAATTATGAATAGTAACTACGGTAAATTTTATTTACCATAGTGAAAGTAAAATCGGGTAATTAAGGGTAAATATAATATTATAAAATTACCCTAACACAAGACAAAATTCTATTGGATGGCTAAAAGTAAACCAATATCAACTAAGGTTCGGATTAGATTCATTTTATGGACTTTTGACCATGAAAATAATTTAATTATTATTAAAACCAAAGAAAGTGACAACATGTCACTCTCTTAAATCTTATAAGTATAATAATTTTAATTTAGTGATAAACATCATAAAACTTAAAACATGAATAGTCTCCAGAAATATAATAAAATTATCTACATCATGATAATTTATTTAGAAATTTTAGGGATTAAATAATTGTCATTAAGGGTGATACATTAATGATATAGAAATTATTTATTAAGTGGAAAATAAGTAATATAGTTTTTATTAAACTAATAATACCCATTAAAAGGCCCACAAACCTGACCAAAACTTATTGGTAGTGTATATATACACCTTAATCATCCAATGACCTAATATATAACCGTTTGTATCCTTATAAAAGTGATTATGACACTTATATTATTTTATTTTAAATGATCCCAAAGTTTTCACCTTCATAATTTAATAAATATAAAAATTTAAATATTGTTATTTTAAGATGATAAATTAGATTAAAAGTATTATTGTGAAAGTTAATGGATTTATATTCATCATAGAATTTTATTTTGAATTTTTATGCAACAAATCAGTATATTAAATAATTATACAAAAATGTTGTAGTAATTATTTTATTAAGAGATAAACCAAATAAATGGTTTTAAAAATAATAAAATAAATATAATATGAACTATTTAATGTGATAAACTAATTTTATAGATACATATGACCTTTTATGAATCTATTAAATCTTTTAGTTCGAACATATCTTCTGTATATATTTTATTTAAATTCAAATAAATGAATAGTGTCAAAATTGACACTATTGTTATTTTATAAAAATAACATATTATAAAATTCTTTAAAAATCACAAAAATATTTAAAAATTATAAATTTAAATTTATATGGTCTATAATGTTATAAATTAAACAATTATGGAAAATTCACAAAAAATAAGTAATTATTTGTTATAATTTAAAATTTAGAATTTTATTACCACAAATAAACTTAAATATATTAAATAAGGATAAATCAAAATGATAAGGTTTACAATAAGATCCAAACACATCTAAATTTGATTGTTTGATGATATTACAACCCTATCTCATCTAATATTTGAATATGAGTCATTTTTGGAGGTTTCTAAGTGGGGTTAGATTTATTATAAATTAATATTTTTAAGAATTCCAAAGGTGCCCCTCTCCTCCCTTATAAAAGGGCACCTCCTCCCTCTCCTCATCACACCAATTTGAGCCTTAAATCTCGGCCAAACCCTGCCAAATTAACTTCTCCACTTCCCTAGAAACATCCTAGAGGTTTTGGTCTACTTTAAAGACCAATCTTAGTGCCCTAAGAGGAGGTTTCAAAGAGGCGTATCGAAGAAGAGGTAATTTCTTCTCCCGATTCTTTCAAGCTTCTTTCTTCTTCAACTTCTTCTTCTTTAGTTGTTTCATTATAAAGTAATAACATAAGTATCACTAATATACTGATTTGTTATTATAAATATGAAATATCCCCATTTCACCTTCTATCCATCCTACGGAAAACAAAATCACCGCGCGTGCGTACGTACGGAATACCGTCTCCACGCCGTGGTGTAATCTGTTTTTCCACCAACACCTTACATGGATGGGTATAATGGTGTAAATAATAACTATAAATAGTTATTATGAAATCATACTGATTCTGATATATTTTATCATCCACTGCAATTCAATTCGATAATTATGGAAATGATATCATCGTTCGTGCGTACGTACGGACTGCCGTCTCCACGACGCGATGAGATTCATTCTCCGTGTTAACCATTTAAGAATGATTATAAAGTATATATAAGCAATAATAATGAAATATATGACATTATAAATCCACTGGATTTATGTATATATGTATGTCATCTACTTAATTCCATTCAACTCAATAAGGACACGAAAACAGCGTTCATGCGTACGTACGGCCTACCGTCTCCATGAACGGTGTATTTCTTTCCATTTATCGATATATTATATATATGTATATTCGGAATATATATTATATATAAATCATGTTTTATAATCTGGAATTATGTAATCGTGATCTAAGTAATCATATGAATAATTACAAATCAAAACACGGATGACAAATGAAACGATTTTACCCAAAACACTCTTTAACATGGAATTTACAAAAGAACGGGTAATATAGAGTCATAAGTGAACCATATATGATATCATAACAATGAATATGATTCTGTAATAAGTCAATGACATTATTTAAATCATTATACATGAGTTTTGGATACATATGAAGCATATCGGACATAAGGTAAGGGATAATTATTTCAATCTCATTCTTATCCGAGATTGTTTATTCGTAAGTATTTACTGGGGTTATTGTGTTCATCCATGTCCATGTTTCATAAAAATGGTTTCATGTATGTTTAATGTCCTTTTTACCCATTTTTGACTTTTACTACACGGTATGTATGGAATCTTTCTTTTATGAGGTACTTTTTGACTTTTTCGGCAAAAGTACGAGAAGAATGTTTTTTCATACGGCACGAATGGATTTTTACAATTTTATAAAGCTTGATTTTCATGAAGCCTCCTCAAAAATATTTCATGACTATTTTCAAGAAAATGTTTTTCTTTTAAAAATGCATGACATTTTGTGAAAAGAAAATTATTTTAAAGAAGAAAGGATATTTTCCTCAAGAATTCATTTCAAGTGTTTTATCAAAACCATTTTCCATCTAAAATAAAATTATTTCATATGTGTATGTTTTAAGTATAATGTCTCTATGATTTACATCGTTTCACTTTTCTTATTATGAAATGATATAAATTTCTTTTATATGGATTATGTTATGATGTGATGATGTTTATGAAACCCATTTTATTCGTTGGGTTATTATGAATGATGTGTGTTTATTTTGTGGCACAAGTAAGAATGATTTCATTATGAGATGGGTGGGACCTATATCTCCCTCCAATGCATTGGGTAAAGATTTTATATCTCATGAGATAGACATGTCTGGAACGGTAAGTTAATCCGGTTTAGTGTTACATGACTGAAACGAGGAGTGAACTCGATTCAGAATGGGACTTTGTCCACTAAGATGGTCTTGGCAGCAATGTCTTGGCTACTATGGAAATCATTACATGTGCTTAATGGATGCCAAAATTACATGTTTTATTCCCATGCTATTTTATCATGGTTTATGTTCCATTATGATCTATGCCTTATGTACTTCCATGTTTTATGTCGTTGCTCAAGATTTTTAAACATTATGTTCATGTTTTTAAGTTCCAATGTATATGGTATGTTTTATTTTATCCATGATTACCCTTACTGAGCATTTTATCTCACCCTTTTTATGTTTTATTTTCCCCCCAGATCAAAAGAAAGGTTTTAGGTCAAGAAACAAAAAGTGGATGATCTTTATGGGAGATGTTGAAGATCTTTCACCACGATTAGAAGATTACATTCCAAGTTTCCAAAGACACTAAACTATTACGGTCCTTGTGTGTCTGTTTTTGTTATGTATTAAGTATTCCGCAAAAGTAATGTAATGCCCATGTACGTCAAGCTTAGGGTCTCTACATTTATAGTCATAATGCTAAAAATAAAATAAGTTGGTGCAAACTACCTCTTCTCCAGTATCATCTGGAAGGGTTTTTATTATCTCTATTTCTTCTACTCAATTAGACCAATAAGGTATTCCCTTGAAAGAGTGGAGGTAGGTATCCATATCTTCCATTTATGTAGCAACCTCACTTGTATTTTTGTGAGATGAAATCAATATGTTATAATTGATTTCTCCAAACCCCATAAGTTTAAGTGGCTCTACTTGGAGTGTATCCTAGATATATTTTGCATACATTCCATCCCATAAGGTATCCCATTATTTCCAATCCTCTAGGAATGTCATAATAATAGTTATGGTCAATGTTAGAGGATCCACTTAAAGAAGAGAAGAAGATTTCAATAGTTTAAGTTTCTTTACATGTGCCTCAGCTACCCTAGGACCCTCTAGGGATGAGGATTTATGAGACCCCAGATGAAAATGAGGAATCTCCCCCACTCTCATTGTGACAGGAGGTTCAAGTTCTTCCTCATCCTTGGAGGCATGTATATCATCCTCATTATCCCCATTTACTTCAAAAATCACCCTGTAAATTACTTGATAAGTATATATGTGTCAGTTTAGTCGAGAATCGATTTTGGTATTGAACTCTTCATGATGAATGACCAACCCCTCATGATCATTAACATAAGAGATGGTGGACGGTACTGACACATAGCCATATCTGGTCAATGCAACCTCCTTCTCCTACAGGAATCACCACAACGTGTGATACAAATGGGACATCCTCAAAGAATCTCACTAACTCCCTACCAATGAAAAGGTGGGATCAAAATGTTTAGATGCTTAACCTTTGATATTAGTTTGAATATAATGGGAGGTTGAACCCTAGGCTTTAAAAACCTTATGTTGGGGTTTAAATATCATGAAACAACTTGGTTTGTAAGCATCAATCCTATAAGATGAAAATAGGACAAACCACTTTTGTATCATCTAGCATACTAGTCCTATTATTCCAACCAATATAACCAAGGTTAACCTTGTTATCTATTTTAAATGGTGGTGAGGTTTCATCCAATGAAAATAATACTTTCTTTCCCCAAAACCCATTCAACCTCTCACCACCGTTCTCCCACCTTAAGTGCATTCCTCCTCTTACGCATCACACAACAAAACACAAGCCTCTTTACTAGGAACATGTCACAAATCACATATTTACACTCATATTAAATTTATAAAATTAGGGGGGATGTCTCAAGAGGGGTTTTCCATTTTCACTAACCATTATTAAAATTCAAAATGGGATTAATTATTTACAAGGATTCTTTTAATTTTAGAACACATAATAACCACCACTTTTAAGTTTCCAAAATCATTTAAAATCTCAACTAAACAACCAATGTACTCTACATTTAAAAAAAATCTTAAACCCATGATTACAATGATGAAATTCTTTCATAAATTCCAACCCACCATTTGAGCATGAGTTCACACCAAAACCCATTCTTGGAAATCACATTGGAGATTTTTTTTAAAAAAACCAAACATGTCATTATAATTTTATTAAGAAACCCACCAAAAAGAAAAAAATGTCATTCTAAATATCCATTCCACATTAAAAACAAAATTCCACCTTCAAAAATGAAATAAGGTGCCAACCAGACCGTAACATTTTTCAACATAAAAATCCACTTTTTCCAAGGGCATCTCCAATATCCTAAAAAAACACTCAACGACCTAAAATGTTCTAAATAGTCCAAGTTTCTAATAATAAGTTATTCCCAACCTTTGAGTTCCAATAAATTCACTTGACAACTAAAAATCATTTAGAAAACTATTTCACACCTTTATGACACTTTTAATTTAAAGACAACACATAACCAATCTTAGAGAAATCATAGAGGTAAATAATAAACCAATTCCAAGTGGTAAAAACAATTCTACCTAATGTATATATATATATATATATACATATATATGTATTCCAGAATGACATGAAAATATATATATTTAATTTTTTTAGGAAAAGGACTTTAAATTAAAAGCTCATTCATAGGGAACATACCTCAGGGTATAACCAAATTGAACATTCATCCCATGGATATTTCTAACTAAAAGTTGTTTCTCCCCCAATGAGCATATGAAACTTCACATATATGTATGTAAACCTAGCCCCAATGCACACATTCTCATGGCCATGAACATGCGCAAGGGGATCCATACATATATGCTTATATGCATATACTAGTCAACACTCGCCTACGCATGCATTTTCATATATATAAAAGGGGACACATATCCCCACACATGTATATTCACCACCATGGAGTAATATACATGTAACAGGGGAACCTAAAAATATACATATACTTACTTATGCATACGCAGCTGAATCTCCCTTAACTTTGCAACTCGGAATCACAAATTAGGGACCAATGAACTACAAGATAATTGGTATGAACCTTAAAACAATTAAAGATCATAATTTAGACAGTTTGAAACCAAGAAATAGAAAGAAAATTTCACCTCAGATAATGGAGACCAACCAAAATAAGCGGAACCACCTCACCATCAGTGTTTTTTGTCAGAACATGCACCCAAGGGTCTGGATAGACCATTCGTATAACCCTAGAACAAAAAAAATACTGATAATATGGGTTAGCCAAATACCCAGGGTTTATTCGAACCCTATGGAGTGATGTATAGGATGAATCGAAGCGGGAAATTAATAGAGGAAGGGAGGATAGACTCTACCATGATGATTTGGATGAAGAAAACAAAGAAATGTGGCCCTGAAATCACATATCAAAGGAGGGTTGTGGAAGGGGGTGCGCGGCTTAAAGGGGAACCCCTTTTGGGGTGTTGTGAGATGTGGGTCGATCAAGGGAGGGGTGAGGGAGAGTGGGGAATTGGTGGTGGATTGCTTGAAGGAGGTCGCGGGAGGGGAGTCAACTGATATAGGGGAGGTGTACTTCTATGAGAGGGAGTGTGGTTTCAACACGATGCAAGGAAGGGGGAGAAAGAAGGAGAGGGAAAAAATAAAGGAAAAGAATAGAAGGGAAAAAAGATAAAAAAAATAAAATGAAATAAAAATGGAAACCTAATAATAACAATATAACTAATAATAACATTAATATTAATAATAATATTATCCCAAAAATGCTACAAAGAAAAATAAAATACAATGCGCCAGGTTGGGGCAAGAAGATTCTCCCCACCATGACACTTTCTTCCCCAATAAAGTACCAAAATACTCAGTTGTTCGAAGATCGAAACAAGGATGAAATGATTCGTAAAACAAAACCATTTCCATTGGAGGATTGAACACTCACTTTCCACCCAAGACCTAAAACTTCAGGACCTAAACTACCAAGTGAAATAACCAACGACACGTGACTAACATTTCCAAATACAACCACAACTAGAAAAACCCCAACCCCTAACTTACAAATAACTAGAGTCTCCTCGAGATCTCTAATGAACATTCACCACAATACCCATCATATGGGATAACCATATACATTGATCGGGGTTGAATGAAGTAGAGGAAAAGAGTTTCCCTAAAAAGAACACCATGAAAACTAAGTTCTTCGTGAATTTTTCCAATGTTTGTCTCCCCATCTTATTAGGACTCTATCAAAATTATGACTTTCCCAAATAGAAACAAATCATAAAACCAATCAAAACCCCTAATGCTGGTGTGACCGCTTAACTTCCCATGTTTCACTCAAAAAACTTGAGGGAAGACATTGGTGAGACCCATAGTGGGTCTCCCCACCATATTAGAAACTGATTAGTAAAATGGAACCCACAAGGGAACTCTCATTTTAGTTTCAACAATGCAGATTGAATTTCCCGTCATGATCCCACCAACACAGGATAACCCCAAACACAAAAAGAAACATCAAAACAAACCATCCTAAAACCCCCCATTCAAGGGGTATCCAAAAAAAGATACACCAGAAAAATTTCAAGACAAAATACGATTCATAAGATCCATAACCAACAAAAATCTCTAAACTAACATCACCCAGAAGATAGAATTGGTCCAAAGAAAGAACAACCATTTAAATTTTATACTAATAATTCAATACCATTGGTATCATATAGAAGAGTCCACAAATACCTCTAAAACAAGCCCCCCCCCCCAAACAACCACATGAAGTGAAAACATAACTGGTCTATTCCCCAACATTGGAGACGAAAGGTTGGGCATGCATCTCCCACACCTGGAAACCACCTAACTGTGTGAAAATCATCGCTCTGAGAACTATTTATGGAGCTCTGATGTATTGAATCATATAATACACCACATTTAGGAACTAAAAACCTCAAACTACGGCTTCATATTCTGGAAAGACCTCTTACTGACTTCCCTAGGTGACCCAAATAGCCACACTGTTGGAAAGCCTTCAGATGATTACGAAGAACAACTTTGAGTGCCCAAATTGACCACATTGGAAAAAAATGAGTTTGTGGTCTTAGGAATGAGAAACAAGAACTAAAAAATACTTATTACTTGAACATATTCCCTTGGTTCACCCTCTGTATTGGATGAGGAACCCTTCATGAGAACCTTGAAAAACAAGATTTCCATTTGTCACAGGTCACTCGTTGTGACCGCAACTTACAAGGAGAAGGTAGAAATCACCCTTCTATAGCCCAAACATGACCCTTCAAACAAAACCAGGACAAATTTCCCTCCACAAGATCTGGAGTGCTTAAATACCATAAGAAATACTCGACTTCCTCAAGTTACATGGAAATCCCTCTTGAACCTCAACCACCAAAGATAAAACAAGAAATATTGAAAATAAAATAACCCCACAACTCCACTGGGGGTCAGGGTGTAACTAACAACTAAAAATGACCCCTCGAGGACCTTTGGACATGTCTGGGTGGCACAATTTAAACAAGAAGCACAAAACCAACCAGAAGAAAATCGCGAAATGGCCGGAAGGGTGTTCCAGATCACCACGGGCTGGAAGCTAGTGTTAGGAATCCAAATGAGACAGTAAGGAAAATTTTGGCCCATAAATAAAAGAAAAATAACTGAATATAAACTGAACGAAACAAATCAACACTAGTAGTGGAATTAAAAATAAACTAAGTTGTAGAACATACCTCAAGTGACCTCATGGGTCACCATGAAACACAAAACCACACTCACTCTAAGAGTGATCCAAACTAGAGGAACCTTAAACTGAAAAATAAAGTAGGCATGATAACCAAGATGCTTAGTAGGAAATCCAAGTATAAACAATTCCTTGTATCCTTACCTTTAAAAATAAACCCAATTATGAAATTTTGAAAATAATACATAATAGAGTAATGTTTTTCATTCTTTTAAAATTCCAATCCTAAGTTTAAATTTTTAAGCAAATCGTTTCTATTCCATTATATTTTCAAAATAGACTCCACACATGCATTAAAATTTATAAATTAAAAGGAAGTAGTTTAGATTGAAATATGTTTTTCACAAATGTGGAAACAAGTGTCAAACAAATGAAACAAAAAATAGATCATAAGAACTATGGAAAATCCTTAAGAAGCTAGTGTTATTTGGGGACCTAGGATCCTTGTACCTCAGTGAAACGTTGCATATAAACCACAAAGTATTATGTTCTCAAGCTTGAGCCACTAGTAGGGAACACACCCACATCCTAGTGGTCTCCAATCAATCATTATTATGTTTAGTTAGTGTTTTAAGCAACAATACTGCTAGAAAAAACTGGGTTGAACCACTTTCATATAATCTAGTGTACTAGTCCTAGAATTTCCACCTAGATACTCAAGGTTACCCATGTGCTCTACTTTAAATGTTGGTAAGGATTTATCTAGTGAACATAAATGAACACAATAATTTCATTATCCAAAACACATTCAACCTCCCACCACTGTTCTCCCTCCTTAAACCCATTCCCCCTCTTACACGTCACCCAACAAAACACAAGACTCTTCACTAGGCACATATCACAAAGTACATATTAAAACTCGTATCAAATTTCTCAAACTAGAGGGAATATCTCAAGAGGGTTATTTTTCACCAACCACTCTTAAAGTGTCAAACAGGCTTAATTATTTACAAGGAATATTCGGGATTTTAGAACACGTACCCACTGGCACTTTTAAGTTTCCAAAATCATTTAAAAGCTCAATTGAACAACCAATGTTCTAAAAATTTATAAAACCCTTGAACCCATTCTTACAATGATGAAATTATTTCAAGAAAGTCAAAACACCATTTGAGCATGAGTTCACACCAAAAACCATCCTATGAAATCACATTGGATATTTTTTAAGAAAAACCAAACATGTCATTACACTTTTATTAAGAAACTAGAAAAAAAGAAAAAATATATTTGGAAATATCCATTACACCTTCAAAACCAAATTCCACTTCCAAAAATGACATAAGGTTCCAACTGGGCCTTTACATTTTCCAACATAAAAAACTAATTTTTCCAAGGGCATTTCCAATATCCAGAGTAAGACCAATCAACACCCAAAAATGTGTTAAATAGTACAAGTCGCTAATAATACATTATACCCAACATTTGAGTTCCAAGAAATGTTGTAACGCCCCGAAACTAGTTACCCAGAGTCAGTTCATTATTACGTAACATTATCATTATCACAAAAGATCATGTCTCGAAAGACTGATTAGTTTAGTAGCCTTGGAAACACTAGATACATTCATAAATGATACATTACATCATAAAGTGAAAAACTACAATAACATAGTCTCCATAGTCCACAATCATATCCCCTTAAGAATGTCCCTACAGGTCAGTCATAAAATATTTCTTCACATCCTGGGAAAAATAAAACATAGAAAGGGGTGAGCTCAGATGCTCAGTAAGGATAACAATATAGCGGAAACTTTCATAAATAAACAAAAACATTTAAGGAAATGTATAACTAAAACAAAAGCCTTTTAAACATGAACTTCAACATAATATGGAAAAAATAAAATGAAACAATACCATTTACTTATTCACATGGATATTCTTCTAGTCGAATAATCACATTCAATATCAATAACCACTTTCATAATGATGGAATGCATAATTCCAGACTATCATAACCACGTAGCCAAGGACTTGTGCCAAGACTACAAATAAGATTTTGTCAAGGCCTCATGCCAAGACACTGGTTTGTCTCATGATACCTACCGATGCATCGAGGAGCTATAGATGGCTCCACCCGTGACTTATTAAGTCCAATGCATTCCTCATATGAACAGGTTTAAACATATCATAAACCATAACATAATTGTATCACATAAAACATGAATAAAGGAAACATAACATTTCCACATTTTAATCCCAAGATATCAATACAACACATTGATATAATAAAACCATTTTCAATAAAAAAATAAAAGAAAAGTAAAACATGGTATTTATTTTTTCTCATTAAAAAAAGTTATGTCTTGTAGATGAAGCCGAAACTCAAATAATGGTCACGGTGGCGCAGAAGTCGTTGTTTCCGCGTATGTAAGACAAAACATTCCTTTTGTAATTTAGTAAAAATTATTCATATAAAAATATTCATTTTGAATAAAATTAAAAGTCAAAGGGGTTTATACACCACATAAAATAAAGTTGTGTATAAAATAAAATATGCCTCAATGAAAGGAGATTGAGACGAAGTCCCTTACCTTGTGTCCGACTTGACTCGATCGTTATTTAATCTCCTGAATGATAAACTATAGTTAATTTATATTTGATTAAGAACCATTTTCAAGTTCATTATTCCTTTTACATCACTTATTACCATGTTATAAACATTATGTAATCATTTAATTTAATAACGGTCGTTTTGTCGATCCTTGGTACTTGAGTCAAAAATAAACTTCTTATAATTACAAGTTGTTTATGTGGTAAAATATCCATCATCTCAAGAATTATATTCATGATTTAGACATCATATATATCATATATATCCAGTATATACATGCATTTATAATATTACATGACATTTAGAGGTAAGAAATGAAATGCACCGTTCATGGAGACGGTAGGCCGTACGTACGCATGAACGCTACTTTCATTTCTATTTCATATTTAATGGAATGAAATAATAATTATATAAAGGTATATTATAATTCTAGTATAATATCATTTATAATATCATTAACTCCATCCTTTATACGTCCCACATATGGCTTTAACAATTCAAATCACTTTAATGGGTCGGTAGTTCGCACTTCCTAAAATGAAGTTATCGTGTTTACCCATAATGGAAATCATAAAGGTATGCCATAAATGAAAAATACAGAAGTATAAGGAAAACATAAACATAATATATATCATATATAAATATATTTACATCTTAATTTCCACCATGAGAGGTGTTAGAAGAATATTGAACAATCATCGTTTCATGAGGCAGTAATTCGCCACCCACAGAAACAGTATGTTATTTAACCATTAGACGGAGGTGTGTGTAAGTGTAAATCAAATAATTCTCATAAAAACATCCAAGTATATTTATTATACTTTTTTTGTTACAAAATAAAATAATAAAAATATTTTAGGGTATTGGAGAAACAAAATAAAACAAAATAACATAAGAGAAGACATTACCTTTAAATCGGGTAACTCTCCTTGGTTTGAAACAAAAGGGTTTCTTGAAAAGATTTCTGCCTAAGGTAAGGCTTCTAGGATGAAGGGAGGAACGTTTAGAGGGTTTTTGGGTAGAGGTTGGATGAGCCAAATGGATTTTAAGGTGTTAATAAGGTGGTATAGGTGGGGGATTTTATAAGAGGAGAGGAGGGGCTCTTTTGGAAAGATTGAAATGTTACTTTATTATGATATGATTTTCGGATTTTAAAGGACACAAAATGATATATTTCGTGGATAAGGTGATAAGGGTTCTAAATATACCCATCCAATAGGCTTTATACAAGTGTAAGTCTTAGATTTTATCTTATCTTTTCATTTTATTTAAATTGTTCATTAATGAGGTAATCATTGCATCATCATGGTGTCATAACTAAATTTATTTATTTAATGTCTAAAAAACAGAAAAAAATACCATGATATAATAATATTTTTATATTTCTAATGAATATTTATAGTCTAAGAGATAATTTATGTAGACAAAATTAAAATTGTTTTACCTAGGTGTTACATACTTTTGTTATATTTTCCTTTCTTTAAAAATAAAATGATAAAATGTTGTTATCACACAAAAGTGATTCCATGGGGTCCCTAAGTTGGCACAAGGCATCCCATGGTTGGCCATGACACAACCAATAGAATTAGAACACAATTTGGGGTCATTTTATATTATTATTATATTATTTCATTACCCTAACTACTCGATTACTAATTAATCATGATAATTAAAGATAATTGTCGTTGTTACTATTCATAATGTCCAAAAACAAAAGTCATAATTACATAATTTGGACCCTATAATTCCAAATATGGAATCCATTTTACCAAATTATAAACACAGAAATTGCAGTAATTAATTTAAAAATTATTCCCGCTGTCAAAACAAATAGTGTGTTTTTAAGAAATAATATCAATCAAAAGATTGACAATTGTTTATGTCCAATTTCAAAGTGAAATTAATTATAATGACCAATATTGGATAAAATTGTAAAAATATATTATAATTATACTTTAAAACCACTCAATAGTATAATTTATCACTATAAATTTTTTTGATTAAAAAGTTGTTTTTAATTAAAGTTTAGTATTTTTCACTATTCATCAAAAATTAGAAGTTCTCATAAAAATACCATAAATTCAAATTAGGCTAATTTTGATATTAAAAATCCAATAATGAAGTCCATTTTGAAATATAAAATTTATATAATTTCAAAAGGTGGGTATTACTATTCATAACGGCTACTTTGATTGGTCGTGGTGTGTTAGAACTCGAGGTTGCGTACAACACACACTATTGTATTATTCAAAGAGAAGCATACCATGGAAGCTTGGGGTGTTACAAATGAACTTTACAACTAAAAAACATTTATAAAACTATTTTACACATTTATGAAACTTTAAATTTAAAATACAACATGTAACCAGTCCTAGACAAATCTTATAGGTAAATAATAAACCAAATCCAAGTGGCGCATATAATTCTATCTAGCATATATATATATATATATATATATATATAACACAGTGAAATGAAAATATATATATTTAAAATATTCTATAAAAGGAATTCAAATTAAAAGCTCGAGCATAGGGAACCTACCTTATGGTAAAACGAAACCAAACATTCAGACCTTGGCACTTTCTAACTAAAAATTTATGCTCCCCCACTGAGCCTATGCACCTTCACATGCATGTAAGGAAACCTAACCCATATGCACACATCTTCATGGCCATGAACATGTGCAAGGGGATCCATACATATATGCTTATATTCATATACTAGTCGTCACTCACCTATGCATTCATTGTCATATATATACATAGGCACACCTAGCCCCATACATGAATATTCACTACCATGGACAAATATATGTGACGGGGGAACCTACCTATATACATATACCTACCTATGCATATGCAGCTGAGTCACCCTTGACTCAACGACTCATAATCACAAAGAAGGGACCAACATACTATAATACAATTGGTATGAACCTTAAAAAAATTAAAGATCCAAATTTAGATGGTGTGAAACCAAGAAGTGGAAAGTAAATATCACCTCGGATAATGGTGACCAACCGAAACAAGCCGAAACACCTCACCTTTGGTTGCGGTTGTCATAACACTCTCCCAAGGGTCCCAAGAGACCATTAGCACAACCCTAGAACATAAAAAGACTGATAATTCAGATTAACCAAAGACCTTGGGTTTGTCCGAACCCAATAGAGCAATGAATAGGCTTAATGGAAGCCGAAAATAGAGAGGAGAGGGGAGGAGAGACTCTAAATTAGTTATTTCGATGAAGAACATGAAGATATATGTCCCCAAAATTATGGATCTAAAGAGGGTCGTGGAAGGGGGTCATGCGGCTCAAAGGGGAACCCCTTTGGGGGTGTTGTGTGATGCGGGTCGATTAAGAGAGGGGTGAGGGAGAGTGGGGCACCAGTGGTGGATATCCTGAAGGAGGTTATAAGAGGAGAGTCAATTGGTAGAGGGGTGGAATGCTTCTAGGAGAGGTATGGGGTCGTAGCACAATGCAAGGAAGGGGGAGAAAGGATAGGGAAAAAATAAAGGAAAAAATGGAAGGAAAAAAATTAATAAAAAGTTAAAATTAAATAAAAGGGAAAACCTAATAATAAAAATATAAATAATATTAATATTAATATTAGCCCAAAATTTCTATAATGAAAAACAAAATACAATGCGCCTATTCGGGGAATGACATTAAAATTAATAGATTTATGCGGATTATTTCTAGGCCTAGAATTCCCGACTGGTTTATTTTTCTTCCCTCTGGACTTAGGAGATTTCCAAGCCGCAATAACAGGAACTAGTTTTTCCAGTTGACCTTCTAGTTATGATCAGTTCCAAACATCGGAATAAGAACTCATAAGTTTGGTCTTGAAACCCACTAAAGACTGTATTCCAATCGGTCATCGGGTATCCTCCTGAGTGAACAATAGCTAAAACTACCAAGATATCATTAAATGTTTCTCATTAAATGCACTATTAAGGGTGGGAGGAAACCCCAATTGGATATAGTTCAATTGGTGGCCAAATCTGTAGGGTGCATACCCCTCACAAATAAGTTCCTATTTATCCTAGAAACTAAAACGTCTTCTCTCAAAGAGATAAGGTATTACCACCTAACAAATTCATTGCACCCATCATTCAACAAAGTACTATAAGGGGAAAAATAAGGATCATAGATGAAGTCGTCATGGTGGTTGAGCTAGATCAATAATTCCCACTCATCCCAGTCTGATGGAATGACCCAAATTGTACATTATACGTATAACCGGATGGTAGCCTCATGGATCAGCTGAGTATTATTGATTTTATGGCCTCCCATATGAGCTACTACTCAACCCCAGATAATCTGGAAGGGACCCACCTTCCAATGTGGTGGCCTCCTTTTGCTAATTTGTCTCAATAAATGATAGATTTTTTACAAAACTAGGAAAAAAGGTTAATACACTAGTTGGTGGCTAATTGATCCACCATGATGAAAGTCGTCACTCTAAACCTAGAACCAGAATCACAAGCTAGAAAAATCTAGTCACTCAAAAACATTTCTAGAAAGTCTTACAACTAGAACAGCCAGTCATCATTAGGAATGATATTCCTAACCCATTCATTGAACCTAACATCTTCCAAATTGGGCTAGTAGGCACCCATATGCCTTCAAATTTCAATGGATGGTAAGGTCCTTGGTCTTCATGCATAGGTCTCCTAGCCACTTCGCATAGCAAATGTGTTAATTCAGTCACAAAAAGGGACAACTTACATTAGAAGAGGTCCATCATTAAAAAGGGAATTTACCTTGTAAATGTGTTTCCTAGAAAGAGGAGGAGTCATCTTTGTGGAATCCTAGGCTGAAGAGGGTGGTAGAAATTCACGATGCATATCACCGATTAAAGGAACCCCCGAAATCGGTCATTTATCCCAAAGGATAATGCTTAATTACCTATGAACCAAGTTGAAGGTGTTAGTGTTTGGGCTCCACCTACTAACAAGATGTGTGATAGGTTTTTAGTTTTGATGATAATAGGTCTCAGATACCCAGAATGCCTCATAAATCCCCATGACCTGCAACTTGGATTTTAATTCCTCATAGCTCTAGCAAACCCAAAAATTCCACCCCAATACAAGATAAATAATACCTTGGGGAAGAGTTTACATTTTGATGACCACTACTATTTCACATTTGTTGTGGTCTTCTATAAAATGTTGTGGTAACAGTGAACTTTTTTTGTTCATGCACACATGGTTTACTCTAATAACCAAGGGGCATAATTCAAAAGGGACCCAAAAATGTAGCTTTTCTAGATAAATTCCCCCTCTGGTGAGATATTCACCAAGAAGATATTTTTGTTTTCAATTATCCAGGATGTAGGTTGGTTTATTAGGTGTAGTGCCAGAATTGTTGCATCAGATGGAAGAACAAATCCATAATGGGAAACCAATCTAAGACTATATACCCTCTCTAGCTAGAACTAATAAGTACTGATAGTAGTTGATGAAGTGGGATGATGGAAATTTGTTTGTCAATAGTTTATATCATAACCATCATCCATTTTTCAACAGCTGAGAGGGTTAGTGGAATAGCAGTAGAAGGAGATGGAGAAGGGTCCATCCTTTTTCTATTCCAAAGTTTAGAAGTAACGTAATTAGTTTTCTAACAAATGGAAAAGTATGAATACCATGAACTATCCGTTTTTAAAGTCATTGTAAAGAAACCATAAATTCCCAGAATATTTTGATAGTGAACCAGCAATCCATGAATCACTGGTTTGCAAAGTCATTTTCCCATGAAGGCATTGGCCTGCGAAGTGTTGTCCAACTAAGAAATGGTTAATGGAATTTTTGAATCTGTGAGGTATCCACCCACTATGCAGAGTTAAAAACACGCTATTCATAGGAACATTTTTTAGTTCATGGTTGATTAAACTCAATTCTCAAAAGAGACAGCTACAAAGTAAACAATTCATGTACGCAGTACACGATTGCGAGAATTCAATAGCATTGAGTTTTTTAAGAAATTTGATAGAAAAAAAAATGAGTAGAGACTTCTATTTATATATGTGGTCCCCTCTTCAAGGTCCAATTTCATACCATAAATCATTTCAAAATAAATACCACTTTATAAATTTTAATATCATTCCTTTAATATAGATCAAAACCTATTCTGATGGGGGTATTTTTTTTGTCCTAAAATTTTTGCAAACAAGATTGATTAAATTCCATTAATTTGGAAAATCGTACAAATAAAACCCCAAAAAAAGATTGAATAAAATATTAAAATGAATGAAACAGTGAAGCACATATCCCTTTACAAACTTCCTCTTTGCGTGGTGTTCCACTTTATCGTGAATCATTCATGAACAAATTAGTTCATGGATGATAGATGTGTCATCGTCACCCACAAACAAAACCAAATCCATTTTGAGTATGGGGGCAGTAATTTATTCCCCATTAAATTAATATCCCCTACAAACTAAATAGTTCATGGGATTAGGTAGTATCATCATCTCCCACAAACAAAATGAAACTGTTTTTGGTACTGAGGTGGTAATTTATGCCCCTGCGAATGATGTCCCTACTGACTAATTCATTCATGTACTAGAGAATCCTATGTGGGCTCCTTTAAAATAAGGATCATGGCCCACCATAGGTGACCAGCCAATATGGTACTTGGTCCCTATATTATTCTATAAATATAACATTAGGGGGACTAAGAAAAGTGTAATTAATCTAGACCCAGATGTACAAACTAAAGAGAGCCGAATCAAGGCACTATGAAAACCAAAGCCCTTCAAAAATTCCCTACAGGTAAAACCCGCCGCTTAGCATTAAGGAGGAAATAATAATTACTTTGTGGTCTATGAACCCAATGTCCCCTTACATAAAAAATCCTAAGAGATGCAAAATGATGGACCCTTTATGAATAGGCATCCCATAATGAAAAGTGTTATGCGGGTGGAATCCAACCCCGCGTTGTAAATCACTACGTGGGAGGAACTCGGCCTCATGTAGCAACATGCTACGTGGGTGGAACCGAGCCCCACATAGCACAATGCTATGCTGGAAAAAACTAGGTTCATGTAGAACCATGATACATAGACCATACCCTCACCCACATAGCACCATGCTATGTAGAGGTAACCCCATCCCATATGTAAACCTACTATGTGGAATGGAGCATCCTAGGGGGTTCTACTCTCCATCTCCCACCATTCTCTCCTATTGTGTCATCAGTCCCGATGTTGGACCCTCCATGAACTAGTCAACCCGCATTAGGATAATTCCCCTTACAAATCTACCTGACACGTATGATAAAATCATCTAGCACATCAGTGTGTCCTTTCAAGTTTACATACCCATGGTAAGTGGAATCACATGGGTGATGCCATCAATAAGGAAGACCCTAGTAATGACCTCAGGTTTAAATCCCCATGGAAACAATGGTTCCAACCTTATGATTCTCATGTGAACATCCCCATTCTATGGATTTAGGGGAACCATTGGCCTTTCCTTTGTATGAGGGTTAGTGTTGAACATTTCTGTATTTCCTAGAATCAATTTTAGGGTGCTCCTCATGAGGTAAACCCTAGCCTTTCTTTCCTGAGGTGGAACTTTTGATCTTCTTCACCTCCACTTGGGGAATATCTAGATAGATCACTAAACATGAATATCCTGGATATCAAAATAGAAGAAGAGATGGGAACACTCAACACCCTCTCCCTCTACCACTGGGCTTCAGCATCTCATCCATCAGTGGGCCAAATGAATCATGTGATCTTTAGATCTACTACTTCCTCTTATTTCTTACACTGATCATGACTCACGTGGTCATAGATGGTAGTAAAGATTATGGCATCTACACAATCCCAAATGTCAAATGGGCCTCCCATATAGAATAAGACCCAATCATATCCCCTCAAATAGGACTTATTTATATATGTAATCCACAACCCCAATCCAAATTCACAGTTTCCATACATAAATCCCAATAATTCCCCCATTTAGATGAGACTCATCTGAGGTATAATCCCCAACTCATACCGAACTATGTGGTCTTTGATTCTCAACTAATTGGGATATGTAGGAAGCCTCCTTGTGGTCTCAACCCAAAATCCACATCTATATCCTATAGACCATAGCCCTGGTAAGATCATTCCCTATCTAAAAGACTATATCTCTTCTGGGACCATTGGATTCTTTAACATAATTCCCACCCCATATTTTTCTAGGCATCATTCATCAGGACTTCCTTGTCGCATGATGTTAAAATGCATGGTTGGGTGCTCGTCATACAACCTTAAAAGGTGATGTGTCTGGTAAAGTGGCACTGAACTATGTGGGTTCTAAATCCTCGCCTGAGGATATGCAGGAATCCCATCTTATGGGTTCAATCCTAGCATCAAAACAAATCTCATCCCCCCTGGATAACAGTAAACTTCAGAGTTCCACACTAAGTGTCTTAAAAAACCATTTCCATAATAAACGACAAAATAATATTTGATATTTCCTTAAAAGGGTACCATTGATGGAAATCCTTAGATTCATAAAAATCCATAAATTGATGGAGAACCCCAGAAACATACATATGTTTCTAAGCCAATGTGTAGTCACAATGGATCATTGTCTCAATGCACTCTGGGTATGCATACTTAGGAATGAGTGAAGGATTAATGAA
This sequence comes from Viscum album, assembly GCA_963277665.1. Classification (NCBI taxonomy): domain Eukaryota; kingdom Viridiplantae; phylum Streptophyta; class Magnoliopsida; order Santalales; family Viscaceae; genus Viscum; species Viscum album. Next base: position 2,107,603,961 of record OY728152.1, read on the forward strand.
CATATCTTAAATCTATAAGAGAGCCTTATAATAGGCAATATTTTACCCCTAAAATGGTTTGATGAGCTAGACTTTCCATCATCCTAACCAATGTGAGTTCTTAAGTGTCATTTTTCAAGTTACCCAACAAATACCTCCCTTTGGAAATTAGTCCCATGAATCATTGATATGAGAGCCATTGGTCATTTTTGGCTCCATGAAAACAACCCTTTGGAGACTTTTTAAAGACCTTGTACCCAATATCAATGGTTTTAAACTATTCAACCCCTTGTAATTAACTGTTCGGGCCATAAACACGTCTTCGAGAGAAACACACATGAAGGGATTTTCCCACCAGCATAACTATTATTTTTTAAAAGATTTCCATAAAAGTATCACTGGTTATTTTCAAAAAAAATCTTAATATTCTAGAAATTATTATATTTTAAATAATTGGTTTCAAAATAGAAAGGGTATTTTCTTCAAGAAATTTTCCAGTGATCTTTTAAAATTATTTTTACATATTTCAATATCCTTTGATTAATCGTATAGTTTTTTGGGGATATAATATAACGATAACATAAAAAATATTACTATGGATGTATTATGATAATGTTTTATATTTATTTTCTATAAAAAAATATTAATATTTAATCTTCTAGTTTTTTAATAAGAATTTTTATGTTGATTATGTATTGAATTGTTATTCATTTCTTTCATGTGATAAATGCATTGGATTTAGTAAGTGATGGGTTGGGAAAATTATAGATCCTTGAAGCATTAGTGGGTCTAATGATACAAAATAGAATGTTTATTGGTGTGTTACATGCCTACTTATTTATTTTTTCTTGGCATGATTTCTTGAATGTAAGATTATGATGTGTGGTATTATGAATTCTATCATTATGAAACTAATTTTTTATATCCATGGGATTATTTATGTTGTAGTGTCATCCATGGATTTAGTTTCATTTTTATGATATTAGTTATATAGAATATTTTCTTTGTAACACCCATATATTTTAAAATTTTCACTATTCTCGAGAGTGTCTTCAACATGAATCACTAAGTTCAAATGAATCATGACATATTATTAAAATATTTTTATTTTAAAGTGATCGATATAACCTAGTCATTAAATTTTTTGTTATGGATAGTGATAAAAAATTTATGAAATATATATAAATTTTATAATAGATATATATTAATTTATAAATGATTAATAGATAACCACTCTACCTTAATAAAGATATTTTATTCTATAAAAAATATGTTCCCATCAAAAATGTTTTTATTTATTTTATGAGAAAATGTTATAATTCATTTTTATAACTTTTATAAATTTTATTTTAAAAAACTGATATCATTTTTTAAATCATAATTTTTATATTAACTTAGGGTGAAATTTTTGGATTTTTCAAAAAAATATAGATTTTTCAGTGAATAGTGAAAAATACCGATTTTTGGTAAAACTTTCATTTATTTTTAACAAATATAGTAATTAAAAAGGTACCATTATTATTTCAATTGGATATAAAAATAACATAATTATTAATTATTTATATTTAACCCAATTAATTACATTTAAATCATCTTTTTAATAGATTTTATTATAAGTTTCTTTCTAGGATTTAAAAGACATTTTTCTGAAAAACTTTTTTAATGTTCATAATGTTTCACCATTTTAAATAATTAAAATAACTCATGTGGAAGAATAATTTTAATGAAATTTATAAATTATATATATATTAATTTTAATTAATTTATTATGATTACTTTATATAGTTAATATGATTTCATCTTTTTCTTAAAAAATGTAATTCCTGAAAAACCTTTTTTTAGACTCGTCAATGGGTTTAATTTTAAATTACATTCGGCCACATATATGAGTTGAATTTATGAAAATGGATTTAATATTTGGAATTAGAATAATTTATATTATTTAATAAGTTCAACTTAAATTTGGACAATAATTAATAGTTCAAATAGTAAAAATTATTTATTGTGATTAAGGTAAAAACAGGTTTATTATAGATTAAAATAAAAAGTTATGGATTAAAACTGACCCAAAACCTGTATAATTTCTATTTTTTGGTCATATTTAGGCCTTATTTAATATTATATTTTAAAATGGTTCATTTTTTATCCATTTTTATGTGATAAAAGTGGGTTTAATTCTTTAATTTCATAAATTCCAAATGTGTCCTCTCCCCCAATTATAAAAGGCCACCCCTAATCCTCTCTTTTACACACTTCTAAACCCCATTTTTTCTGAAAATACCAAGACAAAAAACTTCATTAATTCCATAACCTTATCTTATAATCCTTTTTTTTGATCATAAATCCAACCTAGAATGGATTTTGGAACAAACCTAAAGAAGTTGTCTGAAGAAGAGGTAATGTCCTTAATTGCGCATTTTATTTTATTTATTCTTCCACCTCATTGAAATATTATTAATACATTATGATATAATAACCTAAGGATATTCCATATACTTATATGTTTTTTTGTTAACTTCATGAACTAAACCCATCTCCACCACCCTCAAATGAGAAACGAAATCATTCATTGTGTGTACGACAGACTACCGCCTTGAAAACAGACGTAATGTTTTTTCCATCACTTCTTCTCATAGCTAGATATAATGATTTATAGAATTATTATATATTATATTTATGATATGATTAATATTATTTAATTATAATATCACATATAAATTATTACTTTTTATTCTATAGAGAACACAATAATGTCGCTCGTGTGTACAACGGACTACAGCCTGACCAAACGGTGTGATTCATTTTTTACTTATGATTTAAATGAAAGTTAATAAGGATTAAATTTAAATTTTTATGATATATTAGTTAAATATTAATCATTATTTAAAATAAATATATAACATACTTTCCTACCTTACCATCCATTAAATAAACAATAACGTTGTTTGTGTGTACGACAGACTACCACCTCTCGGAGCAATGTGACTTATTTTTATTACCACATCACATTGAAGATTTTTGTAATTGTATTTAAATAAATAATATTATATTTATGTTATAATTTTCATTATTTAAGGATAAAATAACACTTACCTTTTTTCAATCATAATCATCAAAAAAAAATGGAAACGTTACTCATGAATATGTACGGCCTACTATCTCCATGATTGTGACATAGTTAATTTTTCATAACTGTATTTCATGATTGGTTTTAAAATTGTAATTTATGAATATTAATTATAATTATTTAATTATTAATATTATTGAGATGATTGATTAATAACCTCTTTTACTTAATTCAACTTACCAAAGATATTTTGGACATATGCGTTGTTTATCGTTAAAACATCTGACATGAAATAAATTGGTAAGTAATTAAATATGAAATGGTAAAAAATAAAATATAAAAGAATAATAATCTAGAAAAGGTTTCTTCAAAAATTAAATGATTAACAAAATCTTATAATCTAAGAATATAGAGAATACACCTAATGATTTGGGCTCCAGGAAAGGGTGTTCATCTAAAACTTCATTCTTTGAGACAAATATTCTTTTTGTCACCTAATTTCTTTTAAATGGGGTATATAATACCCTTTAGAAACTATATCATGAATCCATACTACTTCAGGATATGTTAAATCTCAATTAATCTGCTTCCTTCATTGAATGTTATTAATAAAAAGTTACCAAATTAATAATTTTTTTTGTTTCAATCTCATTTTAATCAATAAATTTTATGATTAAATTTCTATTGTAGGAAATTATTGGATAATTATCTAATAAAACCCTTTAATGTTATTATTTTCCAATTATTCATGAAAGTTTTTGTGTAATATTACTTTTTTACCTCTTTTTTGTACTTAATTGTGTTGATAATTATTTTTTAAGAAAATTTTACTTCATTTACCTCTTCGGTCGAAAATACTTCTCTTCCATATCCATGTATTCAAAAAAAATCAAATATGTTTTTAAAAATTTCGAAATGATTTATTAAAGAGATTTTTACCAATTTTTTAATTTTAAAAAAAAGTTTGAAAGGTAACTTCTTGTAATTTTATAAATGAGGTTCTTTTTAAAATTTATATAACAGTGTGAAAGGAATGTTTTTTATGTATTTTACATGTATATATTTACCCATCATCATGGCCACTCAATTCTTTGAAGATTACTTTATAAGTTTCCATGGTTCTTTTTTAAAGAAAAAATTTTCAATAATATTTTCAAAATTAGTTTTTTAAGTTATTTTCAAAAGTGGAAAGGTTATTTTAATCAAGATTTTTTTTAATATTTTTAAAATTATTTCTATTCATTAAAAAACAACCTATATTTTTATGTATTTCTTATAAATTATGTATATATATCTCTTAAATATTTACCTAGCTCACTCTCTATTTATTTTATGGGTTAATACAAACCTTATAAAGACTTCCCAAATTCATTCTCTAAGAAATGTCTTTGGATTATGATATGAGGATAGATTATGCAACCCATTTTATCTTCATGGGTAATTATTAAGTTTATTCCTTATGATTGATTCTTTATATGGAACGCATATTCATGTATAAGAAATGAATGTGATGGGTGGGCCTAGAATTATAAAGACCTTCAATGCATTTGATAATATTTTAGTCTCATGATATTTCATGTATGGGATCATGGAGTGAAGCTAATCCATTATTGGACTTTGTAAACCATGTGATGTTGTCTAGACAGTTATCCTTAACTTATGTTTATCTCATGTTTTATGTTGCTGGCACATTTCCTATATTATCATGATCTTATGATACCATGTTCTCTATGTTATGATTCCATGTGATTACTCATGATCCTTATCCTTTATGATATTATGTCTTATATTTTTCTCACATGTTATATTTCCTTATCATTTTTATTCCATTATTGGGTTTTTACATCACCCATTTGTTTTATGTATTCCCCATGTTATCCCATGAACTTTCAGAAGATAAAATGATTTAGGAGCACACTAAGGAAAAGAAAAAAATAGGGATTCCATATTTTAGTTTCCTTTTGTATATTATAATCCAAGTCTTCCAAATACACCATGCCTCATGATCTTTGGGTTGTAACTAGGTATGTTTATATTAAAAATCTTGTAAAATATGAGTAAAAGGATTGGATCACTATGTGATTAATGTTTATCTCTGTTATATTATTCATGAATGATTTATCCTATGATATATTCTATTGTAAACATTACCTTAATGAGCATATGATGTCACCCATATATTATATTTTCCTTTCCTTAGGATACCAAGAAGGGATATATAAATGATTTTAGAGATATTCTAGAATAAATCATAAAGTTATCAGAATAATTTTAACTTCTTACTCATATTATCAAGTGAAATTTTAGAATCATTTATATATATAGTCTCCCAATACTAATAAACTACTTGATCATTCAGGATGTGAACCCTTGTGTCTTGTTCCAATATAGTAAAATAACCACTAACTATGAGTTATGGGTGTCAGGGTGTTACAGTTGGTATCAGAAACTTTTTAGTATTAACCATGGGAACAATATTTAGGAAAACATTTATAAGAGAGCATAACCCTATGAAAATATTTAGGAAAACATTTATTATGAGTGGGTATAAGACTACACACCTAGATATACACTCTCATGGGATATGCTTTTGTTGGTTCACATGATATTTATAAACCATTATGAATTATTTGAAAATATTTTTATGATTTGAGGATATTCCCAAAGATAATAAGTTTATGATTCTAAGATTATCTGCGAATTAATTTTCAATTTATGTTAATTTTTACGCCATATTTAGAATTATATACTATGATTTAAAATTCATAATTTTATGAGCTTGTTAATTATACGTCATTGATTAGAAATGGAACCTAGTGGAAGGAATGGAAACAGTATCAATGCATATAATCAAATTAGGGATTTCCTTTCTAGGAAAGAAAATGATAATAAATTTGTAGTTGAACAAAATATAACTATATTAGGGTAGATAACTCAGGTTGTGTCTAATAACATTCCCCATATAAAGTATCATATTAAAACCCAACATATTGTAACAATTTTGGGATGCTTCAAGTGAAAAAAACCTCTATAATTCAATGGAACTACTAATACATTACTAGTTGAGAAACGAATCAAGTCCCAGGAGAAGATATTTTTCATTTTGGGAAGTAGTGAAAGAGATAAATTTATCATGAAATATTATCATCTTGTATGAGATATTGATCAATGGTGGTCATTGGTCTAGGACATTAAGGTGTTAGATGAAATAAATAGTATAATATCGAAGACATTCCATGAGATATTAATCAAAAAATATTTTCCTCATGATCAAAGAGATGATGTTAATAGGAAATTCTCTAATATGAGCAAAAGGTAAGGAGAAAATATTATTGAATATGAAGCTAACTTTTCATGTTTTTTAACTCACGTTGTAGATAATTTATGTAATTTAATGAGTAATATTGATCATTTATTTGAGGGGATAAAGCTAAACCTTAAAATGGAATTAGTCACTCATGAATTTTAAATATATGAGGAAATAATATTAGGTTCCATCAAGATAGAGAAATAATTATCCAAGTCTTATGTTTTCTAGGGAATATAAGGAAAAAATTTGGTAGCTGGGCACACTAAAAAAGGAAATGAATAAAAAAGGAAGAAGGTAAGGTTATAATTTCCAACTTTTAATAATTATGGAATGAAACACCATAGAAGATGACTAATGGGAATGGTCGTTTTCTTCAAGTGTAGAGATAAATGTTACCATGATCATGATTGAAAGGGAAAGAAAAAAATCTTCCAATGTCCAATGCTTCAACTGTAAGGATATGGGAATTATTTGAATGAATTCCTTGAGAAACAAATGAATTTTCCTCATAAAAGGACAAAGGATCATAGAAAATATTATGAAACCACTATAAATAAGTTCAAAGTTCCAAAATATGTAGTATAAATTAAGTTTATTATATATTCAAATTTTTTAAATTCTTTTTTTGATTCTGGATCTAAAAAAATTATATCACCCATGTTTTTTAAGAAAATTAAATATTTATTTATTACCATAAGAAGGGAGTTTAAAATTAATACTCCTTGTGTAAATATTATTGCAAAAAAGAATATTTCATTCATATTCTAGTATAACACATGAGCATACCCTATTTGAAAACTTGATTATTATACCTATGGTTGAATTTGATACAATACTTGGTATGTATTAGATTTCAAAATATAATGTGAAACTTTAATGCTAAAAGTAGGATCTTATAATTATTTTAGAGATATGGAATCTATTATCTTCATAGGGTATACTAAATCATTTGAATTATATATGGATCCACCTCAAATAGCTCTCCAAAATTAAATTCTTAGAGAAGAAAAATAAAAAAATCCTATGAATGGGAAATATATACTTAAAATAGAGGATGTACCTATTTTTCAAGAATACATTGATGAGTTTCCAAAAGTATTACTAGGAAACCCACCAAAGTGTGAAATATAGTTTTCTGTTGATCTAGTCCCTAATAAAAAACTTATATCTAAGACTCCCCATTGGATGGATATAGTGGAATTAGTGGAATTGAATAAATAATGGCATGATTAGTTAGATAAGGGATTTACATGCCCCAATGTTTCACCATAGAGATATCATGTTATTTTTTTAAGAAGAAAATGGGTCCATAAGTTTGTGCACCGATTATTAGGAAATCAATTCCATTAATACAAAGAACAAGTAAATTATACCCCACATTGATGAATTATTTGATCAAATTCAAGCAGTTAAATATTTTTAAATGATTGATATTCATTTAGGGTATCATCAATAGAATTTAAATAAGTAAGATATTACAAAGTTAAAAATTCATATGTTGTAATAACATTAAGAATTTGAAGAAATTATATTTGAATTGACTAATTAACCCTATTTTTTTATAGATCTAATGAAAATAGTATTCAAGAATTATCTCGATAATTTCATTGTGGTATTTATTACTGATATCTTAATATAATCTTAAATCTATGATGAGTATAAGATTAATTTTTGAAACATTCATAATTATTTTTTAGAAAATTTTTTGTACATAAAATTTGGAAAATGTGAATTATGGATTCAGGAAGTTTTTTTCCTTTATATTATTGTCTCTAGGAATGAATATTAGTTGATCCTTAAAAGATAAAGGTATTGATGGAATGGACAACACCAATGAATATAAATGAGGTGTGTAGTTTCCTTAGATTAACAGGTTTCTATTGATGATTTTTTCAAAAAAAAATCTCGATTAGTTATCCCATTAACCAAGTCAAGACATAAAGGGGTTAAGTTCATATGGTAAAAAGAATTTGTAGAAATTTCTGAAGAATTAAAGTGGATATTAGGTTAATGTGATTGTTCTAATCACTGCAGAACAACTTATTAGGGATGATCCCAACTCATCAAATGTCAAATACAATGGATCATTCATATATTGTGCAAGACGTGAATTTCATAACCAATGAAAATTTTCCAAATAATAATGATATTAAAATACACCAGAACCAAGAGGAGATCATTTAACAATAAATTTAAAATTAATTTAAATAGATCAAAAGAAAAAATACATCTATCTTGAGATTTTTCTTCAATGATGGCATTGGTTATCTAAAACCCATCTCAGTCAACCATCATTGTGTTTTTAGGATCTAGGTGTATAATTCATAAAGTGGTGATACACATGTTCTATTTTGATCTCTAAACAAATTCATGGATAGTCGGGTGTTAACATGGTAGACCATTCATCTTGTGGCATTTATCTTCATCAATACGATGATTCCTTCAAGCATAAAGAATCATCCTTGAAAACTCATTCTTGAGATGATGGAGGATGAAAGAGAATCTCTAGAGTGTTCTTTAGTCTTAGGAGGGGGATTTTGATTTAATTATGGATAATGATTCACAATTTTTTATCAATCCCAATAAAACCCATCACAATAGATATAATCAACTATCTATAGAGATTAGGTTAGGGTTAAAATATTATTTAACTTCACAACATCCCTTAAATAATATATTAACCCTCGTCTGACCCCATTCCATGTAATAATAATATTATTATTATTATTATTATTTTTATTATTTTTATTATTATTATTATTATCACAAACTAGTGTAATGATAAATATTATTTAACAGGCTTGAAAATTAATATTTATCACAAGACACAATCTTTATCCTCTCATCCTCCTTAGCATTTATCGAACAAAAAAATAAATATTTAATTAAATATTTATACATAAATAAATATTATTTTCACAGTCTGATGAATAAATATTTATTAGTTATTTAATAAATAAAATAAATATTATATTCATAGTCTAGTGAATAAATATTTATTAAATATTCACATGATTAAATAAATTATTTATTAATTAATAAATAATTATTTATTAAATTGTAAATAATAATAAGTGAATAGATATTATATATTTGTGTAATTAAATAAGTTCCTTATGAAAAATATTTATTTAATTATTCTATTAATAAATTCAGAACAAAATTATTCCTCCTTATTGAGAAAAATATTTATTCCAAAAATTAAATTCAAGGATAATTTAATCGAGATCAATGGAATAACATAGTGTGTAAACCTCTAGGATTATTTCTCATTGTCATTAAGTGGGATTTCCTAAAGTCCAATATTACTATCTAGTCATGAGTAAAGACGCCCAAGATAAAGAAGTTAATATCGTAATGTTGATAACTATATACGAGTGTTTATTGGGTAATATAATCTCTTAGACTCAATATATCATCAAGTAGGTTTCACACTAATGTCATCAAACTAGGTTCTTGATATGTATTTCTTTACATATCTGAGATAAATTCAAAATTATTCCATGGATATGTAATTTAAATTGATTGATCCATTTCAATCTAAGATATGAGATATCAACATCTACAAAGATGAAAGGGGTAAATACTTCTTCAAGTTATTCATTAATAACACATAATTTTTTGTGCACCCAATATAATCAGATTCTACATGAACTGATATTGTCATGGTTTATGGAAATACATAAAAATTTTCAAGTTATGACATGCATTAATAATAATCTTAAAGTCCAAGGACCATTACACACACTCATTGATAAAAATATCCAATGATGTATAAAGATTTATAATTCATACAGGTTTTTAGATATTATAATCTCCCATCATGGAGATTACCATGTGAGAATTTCATGATAATAAGTCTCATTTTCTTATGAGTACTCACACCCAATATTCAATATACTATGTTCCAAATCATAGAATGTTATCTGACCATATAACTATGTTTAAGAATACCATCGTTGCATTTCAAGGTTCTCATCAGGGTATGTAACTGCTATTCTCTTTTTCAGTGTGATAGATACTCTAGTACATTGTCACATTAATGATATACATAAGAATAATCAATATGAGATAAGGTATTTAAATTAATATTCACTTATTTTAATACTAATTTAATCTAAAGTACAAAGTAGTTGGTTTTAGGGAACCAACTACAATAGACTCCCACTTACACTAGAGACAACTGCTAATGACTAGTTATTTATCACATGTTAAAACATGATTATACTTAGTATGGATATAAATGATAGTTTTACCACATTTAAATGGAAAGGGTTGGTAAAAAAACTTTTAGTTTGGGGAATTTTATTACTGTAAAAATACTACCTTGATAAAACCACTAAAGTAGTGACTTAACCGAGTATCCACCTCTTCTTCTCATGTCAAAGTCTTAAAATCTTGACTAATCCCATAGTCAAATATTATCATAATAATAATAAAACACTTTCTTTTAGTATAATCTAAAATGAGAACATGATGTAGCAAAATTTCCCCTTAAACTGGATCATAAGTCACAATATATTTGGATATTATAGATGTGGAAGCCACAAGATATAACAAGTTTTTCATTTATATTAAGTTATCCTTTTTATATGATAATAGATTAATTTAAAATAATTGAAGATAAATGTTCAAATCCATTGATCACAAATATTCCAACTTCTCTGGACACGATTAAATTATTTAGTTCTACTTTTCTATGTAGTATCATATAGTTATAACCGTAATATTATAAATTTATGTTGGATCTATTTGATATTCACCCACTAGAATTAGGCATCAGTAATATCAAATTTCAATACACATCATAGAATAAAAGATATAAATTCCCATCACTTAATCTTGTGAAATTAATTTAATCTCAATAATCTCTTCTTATTCCCATACATGTTCTACTGGAAGGATTATATGACAATAATAATTCAGTATTGAATTGTTTCAACTTGTAATTTTAAATAATTTTTTAATAAATGTACTGTGACTAGATTTTAAAAAACCATGGATCAATTGTTGGGATCTTTTTCTTAAGAACACAGTTTTAACTTTAAGTCATACTTGAAGAAATTGAATTCATTAGTCTTAAAAAACTATTAAGACACAACATTTGTTTTCCATATATTACCAATATATATATCTTGAAAGCATATATTGGTCCCAGTAACAAATTAGAGACATATTTAACTCTTTTATTTTCAAATGAATAATCTATTATAACTATGCATGATTTATTCATAAAGGAATTTATGTAATCTTCTTATCTCATTGGAATTTATTAATGTCATTGAACCTCTATAATTATGCCTTATATACATATACTATAGGGTCACCTTTTTTCATGTCATGTATACATCTCCCATAATTTTTCCTCTAAATGAGGTTTCTTTTAAAACAAATAGCCTAATATTATGATCATAAAAATATTCTTTGACAAGTGTAATTAAAAAGGATTTTAGTAATGACGATTGGTGTATAGGTTTATTTCATAAACTAAAACTTTAAATTATCAATCATTATTTATTAGTTCTATCATGTACCATCCATGTATAGTTTCACTTGAATACTGGCCAGTAGTATCAAGTCTTAGAAACATTTAAAATATGGAGTCCCTAAATCTTGATACATGGAGTCCATTGCTTGACTTTATTCATAATTTAAAAACATATAAAATTTCTATTTAATTCTTGTTTTTGGTAATGATTATTCTAAAATAATAATATATGTATCTGTAACAACCCGAAATTTTGAATAAATCTTGTTTCCTAATTTTATGTGTTATTTTATTTTTATACTCAACAAAAAATGTTTCATTTAATAACATGAGTATAATTAAAATGATACTGTTGGTTTTTGACTGTTATATGACCATTGGTCAATATGACCACTGGAAACTAAACATTTTGATTATTGTCTCTAAATACAAGTAATCTTGGTTAATTAATATAGAAAGAAGATTCGATGGCCTCACCCAGTAGTCTTGGACCAATCGAAGCCCATCTAACAGAACTTGGGAAGTAGGTAGCACCACTGGGCTTTGCTCTGGACCAAACCCAAGCTGAACTTCATCGTATAAAGCTAGAACGGGATCGCCTTCGCGAGAAGTTCAAACTGATAGAAATTACTACTCGTGCGATGTTGGCCGAGCCTCCCTCGGATTCTCTCACCTTAGCACACCTTACACTTAGGTCCTATGCTGGTGTGATAAGGGGCTATGTAAGGAGACTGTAACTGCCTTGTGTAATCCTTTGTTTTAAATAAAAATTGGGATTTCTTCTTATGATGAAATTTATGAATTTTTAAATGACCGGATAAATATAGTATGCATATTTTTGATGAATTTTAGAAAAAGGATATTTTAAAAATGGTTGTGTAAACCTTAAATAATTAAAAATGTGTAATGATTTTCGAAAAATGGTCTTATATAATTATGTTCAGTACGAAATTTAGAGTCTAATAAGATCAACTTAATTTTTGATGAATAGTAAATTATGAATAGTGATTTTATGATTAGGATTAGTAATGTGTCCAAATGGATTAGTAATCTCACTTAAAGAAAGTATTAATATAATCTAGGCACCTTGATTAAGTAATGTGATTCAATAAAATGGTTAAATAATGGTTTCATAAATTATTATTCAAGTATTAGTTTTTTCGGGTGAATAGTGTTTTTTAATTAAAAATTTAATTAAAAATATTTAGATAATTATTTTTATAAAACGGATTTCATTTTTGAACTCAGAGCACCGATATTATGCTATGGTATTTTTTGGGGTTTTTTCTGAAAAAAACGAATTTTCGGTGAATAGTGTTTTTATTTAAAAATTAAAATAAAAATATTTGGAAAATTATTTTTATAAAATGGAGTTCATATTTTTAATCAGAGCGTTGATATTTGGTTAAGGTGGAATTTTGGGATTATTCTGAAAAAGTTGAATTTTCGATGAATAGTGAAAATACAGTTTTTAAGTTACGGGTGTTTAATGACATCATTAAATGTCGTATTAAGTTTGTAATCAATATGTTCGAATTATGAATAGTGAGATAAGGTTTGAGGTGTCCCAAGTGGCCCATACCATGGGCAAATACCATGGGCAAGCCCATGGTTTTTCCAAAACCACTAATGAGGTGTCCCTTTGCCATTAATGCATTGTCCCCTCACTTCCCCTATAAATGCCAAGCCATCCTCTCATCCATTCGACTCCCCACTCTCCCCCAACGAAGTTCTGGTCTCATTACCTCCCAAGGAGTCCTCCCATGGTGCCCCCAAGCCCTCAAGGTCCCAACCTTTGAGTTTTAAGAGTTATGTTTTAAGGTAAGGGATCCGACCTCTCTCTTTCATTTCAAGTAATCTCTTTTATGTCATTCCTTTTATGCTCCATGTTCTTATGTTGGAGGATGTTATTTTATACTCCTCTTACTGCCATTTTCATGTTCCTATAATGAGATATCCCCTCTTGCTCTCATTATTTCGTTTTATGAAGTTTTAAGTGGCGCCGTTAGGCTGCCCAAATTTTTGTAACGGATTCTTTCTCCCTTCTCATTTTTCAAGATCTATTTTCATGTAAAGTATTTCAAGTTCCTTTTTATTATTTTGGGGTATGATCTCTAAATTTATCATACTGATCTTTCATGATCATATGATGAGAGACCCCATTTGATCTCTTCAATTCAGTATTTTGAAGTTTTAAGTGGCGCCGTTAGGCTGCCGAATTTTTAACTGGTTCTTCACCCTTCTCGTTTTGAAGTTCTACTTTCATGTCAATTCTTTCAAGTTAATTTTTGTTATGTTGGGGTATGATCTCTATATCTATCATACTGGACACTTATGTCCATATTATGAGAGACCCCATTTTATCTCTTCAATTCAGTATTTTGAAGTTTTAAGTGGCGCTGTTAGGCTGCCGAATTTTTAAGTGGTTCTTCACCCTTCTCGTTTTGAAGTTCTACTTTCATGTCAATTCTTTAAAGTTACTTTTTGTTATGTTGGGGTATGATCTCTATATCTATCATACTGGACTCTTATGTCCATATGATGAGAGACCCCATTTTATCTCCTTAATTCAGTATTTTGAAGTTTTAAGTGGCGACGTTAGGCTGCCGAATTTTTAAGTGGTTCTTCACCCTTCTCGTTTTGAAGTTCTACTTTCATGTCAATTCTTTCAAGTTCCTTTTTGTTATTTTGTGGAATTATCTCTATATCTATCATACATAACTCTTATGTTCACATTATGATAAACCCTATTTGATCTTTTCAAATAATTTTTGTTGAAGTTTAAGTAACGTCGTTAGGCTTCTGAACTTTCATAAGAGAAATCTAATTTTTGTCTTCCTTCCATGTTTTTCATTTCAAATGGTATGTCCTTGAAATTTCATTACCATGACCATTTATCCTTCTTATTCTATCAATATACTATTTTATGGGTCATTTATGAATTTTTGACCCATTTTAATTCTCTTTTTAATGTCTTCTAAAACCTCATAACATAGCCGTTATACTGCAGAATTTCCGTCTCAAAATGTCTCTCTCTTTTTCTAAAGTTCTTTTATATTATTAAGTGAATACTCAAATCTCTTTCTTCTGAAGGGGTATTCACATATATACCAAAATTTTCTATTTTAAATTCTTTTATTTACATACATGAGACCCACCTTCCTTTTCTGTGGGTTTTAAAGTGATGTAAAGATCATGTCTTTAAAGCAGTTTTTAAAACGTTATGATTATGAAATGAAACCCATTTATTTTATGATATATGGGTTATTTATGAAATTTTTGATGATGATATATGTGGATCAAATGATAATAAAGGAAAATTTAAGGGTACTCCCTAATAGAGCTCCAATGCATTGGGTAATGATGTAACCACTAGAGATTACAATTTTCACGATACCTTGGTGAATAACCTTGGTAATTTTCAAATGACACCTTGGGGATGGACCTTGGTGATATGTTCATGATTGTCTATGTTAAATGATGTAGCCACATTTTCAAGTTATGAAAAATGTTATTTTTATTATGATATGCCTCCTTATTTCATTCTCATGCCTTAAAGTTCTTTTTCATGACCTTATTGAAGTATCTCAAGTTCACATGTAAAATGTTTCTTGTGTTTTCCTTACTGGGATTTTTGCTCACCCTTTCTTTTGACGTATTCTCCCAGGTTATGTGATGCAGTAATGAACCTAGGATGAACATGAGGAGAAGCCTTTCAAGTGTTTTAGAAGAATGTTTTATGTTTTCATGTTTAAAGTTCCTGGTTTCCAAGACACTAAACCTTAAAAGATCCTCGGTTTTGTAAAATGTAATGAAAGTTTATGTGATAAAGAGGCGGGATGCTATAGTTGGTATCAAAGTATGGTTTAGTTATTTGTGGAAATTAGGATATGAAAAATCTAGGAAGAACCCTATAGAAAAGTTTAAATATAGGAAATCTTCCTAGTATTTTGGTGAGTATTGAGTAAGGGGTTTCCAAGCAAATACATCCCTGTCTGGATACGAGCAGGTAGAGGTGGCTCTGGCACAGATGTACATAGGGGTAAAACTTGAAAACACCTCTTTGAGCTAGACTCGAACGGGAACTGGTACACGACAACGGGGCTTGCTGCACTCTTGGTTACGACACTCCCGGGGGATATGCTTTGGTAAATTCATAAGCTTAGTATGAACCATTATTAAAGGAACAAGGATAAAACAAAATAAAGATTAACATAAGAATATATGATCATCGATAACCTAGATTGGAACCTAGGGGATCACAAGTTAGGATATATTTTTATTCTACATGTTTATCCTTTTATGCTTAAAGTTTCCTTTTCATGATTATTAGCTAAGTAAATAAGACCCTAATTATAGTTTCTTTTATTAGTTAATGGCGGGAAATGGAAGAACATGTCCCAAAAACCAATGTGATAGGAAATGCGACGATTGTCGTATTAATACGACAGAGGTGATTAGTGGATTAAAAGATGATTATTATTTTGGAATACGTTCACTATTTTAGGGACCCTATATGATCGAGGTAAATAGATTACTACGGTATTTTCATTGAGTAGTAAGGTTGACTTATATTTTGAATAATCGATGAATTTATGGTGGACATATAGTAATTTAGGTTACTTATGGGAATGATTAACCTATCTTGGGTAAAATATGTTTAGTTTAGATAATTTTGTTATAAGATGTTAGGAGTGGTTGATGTTGTTTGGAGATGAACAATGAAGTTTATTTTGGAAGACTATGTTATCAAATCCTTCTTGTATTTGGGTTTCAATATTAGTTTGGTTTATTTTGAGGAATTTTAAGGACCGTTATTTATGGGATGGTCTATGATGAACTTTGGGTATTACCATGGAACATTGAAGATTTAAAATTAGTTTCCATTCCTATGGGATTCTTCCTTTTTGAAGAGTTGTTTAACCTTACCCTTTCTATTTTTGGGATAATGTTTAAAGATAGAAGAAATAGATAGTTAATCTTTTGTGGATTATGTGATTATCTAGAAGATGATTCTTGTGTTTTGATGAGACCAAGTAGTTTTGAATGCTCATCGTTTTGGAGAAAATATTAGTTTTGGTAGAAATTTATTAAAGGGAGAAACTCTACATGAAGGTAGATATATTTCCTTATCTTTTTGTTCTATGTTGTAAATGAATTCCTCAAAATTATGAAAAGGAACGTAAAACAAAAACGTTGTTGGTTTATGTTTCCTACTAGGTAATCAAAGATCGTTTACACACATCATAAGTTTGGTATTTTCTTATGGTTAACTTTCTCCTAATCATGTTCTCTGTCACTCTCCCTCAGAACTTGACCCTTTGTTTTCTCCTCCATGTCCATGTTTTCCTACATGGAATCCTAGTGTGGGCTAACTCGGGTGACCTTCGTACTTCCCTTTCTTTCTTTTAAAGTAATAGTTTTACTGACTCCTTTTCCGATGTGGGACTTTCAATGAAATTTCAAAACCTAATTTTTAAAAAAATTGCGAGGACGCAATTTCTTAAGGGGGGAAGATTGTAACAACCCGAAATTTTGAATAAATCTTGTTTCCTAATTTTATGTGTTATTTTATTTTTATACTCAACAAAAATGTTTCATTTGATAACATGAGTATAATTAAAATGATACTGTTGGTTTTTGACTGTTATATGACCATTGGTCAATATGACCACTGGAAACTAAACCTTTTGATTATTGTCTCTAAATACAAGTAATCTTGGTTAATTAATATAGAAAGAAGATTCGATGGCCTCACCCAGTAGTCTTGGACCAATCGAAGCCCATCTAACAGAACTTGGGAAGGAGGTAGCACCACTGGGCTTTGCTCTGGACCAAACCCAAGCTGAACTTCATCGTATAAAGCTAGAACGGGATCGCCTTCGCGAGAAGTTCAAACTGATAGAAATTACTACTCGTGCGATGTTGGTCGAGCCTCCCTCGGATTCTCTCACCTTAGCACACCTTACACTTAGGTCCTATGCTGGTGTGATAAGGGGCTATGTAAGGAGACCGTAACTACCTTGTGTAATCCTTTGTTTTAAATAAAGATTGGGATTTCTTCTTATGATGAAGTTTATGAATTTTCAAATGACCGGATAAATATAGTATGCATATTTTTGATGAATTTTAGAAAAAGGATATTTTAAAAATGGTTGTGTAAACCTTAAATAATTAAAAATGTGTAATGATTTTCGAAAAATGGTCTTCTACAATTATGTTCAGTACGAAATTTAGAGTCTAATAAGATCAACTTAATTTTTGATGAATAGTAAATTATGAATAGTGATTTTATGATTAGGATTAGTAATGTGTCCAAATGGATTAGTAATCTCACTTAAAGAAAGTATTAATATAATCTAGGCACCTTGATTAAGTAATGTGATTCAATAAAATAGTTAAATAATGGTTTCATAAATTATTATTCAAGAATTAGTTTTTTCGGGTGAATAGTGTTTTTTACTTAAAAATTTAATTAAAAATATTTAGATAATTATTTTTATAAAACGGATTTCATTTTTGAACTCAGAGCACCGATATTATGCTATGGTAATTTTTGGGGTTTTTTCTGAAAAAAATGAATTTTCGGTGAATAGTGTTTTTATTTAAAAATTAAATTAAAAATATTTAGAAAATTATTTTTATAAAATGGAGTTCATATTTTTAATCAGAGCGTTGAGATTTGGTTAAGGTGAAATTTTGGGATTATTCTGAAAAAGTTGAATTTTCGATGAATAGTGAAAATACAGTTTTTAAGTTACGGGTGTTTAATGACATCATTAAATGATGTATTAAGTTTGTAATCAATATGTTCGAATTATGAATAGTGAGATAAGGTATGAGGTGTCCCAAGTGGCCAATACCATGGGAAAATACCATGGGAAAGCCCATGGTTTTGCCAAAACCACTAATGAGGTGTCCCTTTGCCATTAATGCCTTGTCCCCTCACTTTCCCTATAAATACCAAGCCATCCTCTCATCCATTCGACTCCCCACTCTCCCCCAACGAAGTTATGATCTCATTACCTCCCAAGGAGTCGTCCCATGGTTCCCCCAAGCCCTCAAGGTCCCAACCTTTGAGTTTTAAGAGTTATGTTATAAGGTAAGGGATCCGACCTCTCTCTTTCATTTCAAGTAATCTCTTTTATGTCATTCCTTTTATACTCCATGTTCTTATGTTGGAGGATGTTATTTTATACTATTCTTACTGCCCTTTTCATGTTCCTATAATTAGAGATCCCCTCTTGCTCTCATTATTTCGTTTTATGAAGTTTTAAGTGGCGCCGTTAGGCTGCCGAAATTTTTGTAACGGATTCTTTCTCCCTTCTCATTTTTCAAGATCTATTTTCATGTAAATTATTTCAAGTTCCTTTTTATTATGTTGGGGTATGATATCAAAATTTATCATACTGATATTTCATGATCATATGATGAGAGACCCCATTTTATCTCTTCAATTCAGTATTTTGAAGTTTTAAGTGGCGCCGTTAGGCTGCCGAATTTTTAAGTGGTTCTTCACCCTTCTCGTTTTGAAGTTCTACTTTCATGTCAATTCTTTCAAGTTACTTTCTGTTATTTTGGGGTATGATCTCTATATCTATCATACTGGACTCTTATTTCCATATTATGAGAGACCCCATTTTATCTCTTCAATTCAGTATTTTGAAGTTTTAAGTGGCGCCGTTAGGCTGCCGAATTTTTAAGTGGTCCTTCACCCTTCTCGTTTTGAAGTTCTACTTTCATGTCAATTCTTTCAAGTTACTTTTTTTTATGTTGGGGTGTGATCTATATATCTATCATACTGGACTCTTATGTCCATATGATGAGAGACCCCATTTTATCTCATCAATTTAGTATTTTGAAGTTTCAAGTGGCGCCGTTAGGCTGCCGAATTTTTAAGTGGTTCTTCACCCTTCTCGTTTTGAAGTTCTACTTTCATGTCAATTCTTTCAAGTTCCTTTTTGTTATGTTGCGGAATTATCTCTATATCTATCATACTTAACTCTTATGTTCACATTATGAGAAACCCTATTTGATCTTTTCAAATCATTTTTGTTGAAGTTTAAGTAACGTCGTTAGGCTGCCGAACTTTCATAAGAGAAATCTAATTTTTGTCTTCCTTCCATGTTTTTCATTTCAAATGTTATGTCCTTGAACTTTCATTACCATGATCATGTATCCTTCTTATTCTGTCCATCTACTATTTTATGGGTCATTTATGAATGTTTGACCCATTTTACCTCTCTTTTTAATGTCTTCTAATACCTCGTAACATAGCCGTTATGCTGCAGAATTTCCGTCTCAAAATGTCTCTCTCTTTTTCTAAAGTTCTTTTATATTATTAAGTGAATACTCAAACCACTTTATTCTAAATTGGTATTCACATATATACCAAAATGTTCTATTTTAAATTCTGGGATTTACATACATGAGACCCACCTTCCTTTTCTGTGGGTTTTAAAGTGATGTAAAGATCATGTCTTTAAAGTAGTTTTTAAAACGTTATGATTATGAAACGAAACCTATTTATTTTATGATATATGGGTTATTTATGAAATTTTTGATGATTATATATGTGGCTCACATGATAATAAAGGCAAATTTAAGGGTACACCCTGATAGCGCTCCAATGCATTGGGTAATGATGTAACCACTAGAGATTACAATTTTCACGATACCTTGGTGAATAACCTTGGTAATTTTCAAATGACACCTTGGGGATGGACCTTGGTGATATGTTCATGATTGTCTATGTTAAATGATTTAGCCACATTTTCAAGTTATGAAAAATGTTATTTTTATTATGATATGCCTCCTTATTTCATTCTCTTGCCTTAAAGTTCTTTTTCATGACCTTATTGAAGTATCTCAAGTTCACATGTAAAATGTTTCTCTTGTTTTCCTTACTGGGATTTTTGCTCACCCTTTCTTTTGATGTATGCTCCCAGGTTATGTGATGCAGTAATGAACCTATGATGAACATGAGGAGAAGCCTTTCAAGTGTTTTAGAAGAATGTTTTATGTTTTCATGTTTAAAGTTCCTAGTTTCCAAGACACTAAACCTTAAAGATCCTCGGTTTTGTAAAATGTAATGAAAGTTTTTGTGATAAAGAGGCGGGATGCTATAGTATCACCCACCATAATTAACATAAAAAAATCTCTTTTTCTATAAATTCTTATATAGTATACGACTCTGGAACTACTCCACCCACTGAGCTCGATGGAATCCAGCATTTATATGCCAACCCATGTGCATCCAGTGACTTAAAAAATATATGTTATGTCTATTACCACTATATTTAATGATATGTGATTACTTTATATTAATATATTAGGTTCTTAATAGATATTAATATCCTTAGTGGCTACATTTTTATTAAATCGAATACACCTTATTTTTTATGTTTTTTTGTAGATAAATCAATATTTTAACAAACGGTTTTCAATAAACACTCATGGTAGTGTCCTAAGAGATTCTTATCATATCATAATTGATAAGACATCCATTAGAAAATATATTTATCATATGGTTAGTTGTTTCAATTATATTTTAAAAACATGTCTTAGAATAAATAAAGGAATATTTTTAATATATATAAGACTCTTCATTGATCTTCTTTTTACTACCATTATGATATTGGTACATACATGGAAATGTGAGTTTGGTAATACCATTAATTCACATGTATAATCAATAAATACTTTGATAATATGTTGTCTGACAATCCAACTCAAATATTACTAAAAATCTACCACATCCACTCATTTACTTCACTAAGAATTTCTAAAATTCCTTACAGGAATCTCAGGAAGTATAAGTAGTTACCTTTAACTTTAGAATATTTTATATCACCAAGTTGGAATAACACTAAAATTAATGTGCAGTACCTTCATTTTAATGTTTTATTTATATAAAAATTTATAATTAGTTCATTTGTATACTTGGTGTCATAGATCAATTTAGAGTAAAACACTTTTATGTATACAAATAAGTTAACTCCTCTATATTTTATTTGAAAAATAATTATCTATCTATAATCAGTAAATAATATTATATTTAATATTCATCATTCATTGCAATGGATATTTGTGATTCAAGAGTTGATTAACCATTAGTTTAGTATTTAATTACTGTAATAATATTTATTCCAAATTTGAAATGATGTATCATTGTGTCTAGATAGAAACTAATATAAATAGTTTTTTAACACTTATTAAAAAACTTGAATCAATACATTTTTTCAATAAAAATTATTGAGCTCCTCTTGGCTGACATAGAAATCCCCCTTTCTCATCTACTTTTTAGTTTTCCCCATAAACATTCTATTCTTTCCCATTTTTTATATTTAAATATTGGTATGTTGTAAGAATATTTTATTTTAATACACAAGTGATGAATAAGAACTTAATGAATATTGTAAGAACCTGGATCTTCGTTTCAGGTACGCCTTTATTTCTTCTGGAGTTTTTGAGAAAAATGGAGTTTCTGGAAAATTTCGAAGTACACGCCGTGTACTCTTCTCCGGCTCGAAGCTGTGTACTGTCCATGCCTGGGCCACACACACAGTGTGTAGGGGTGACGTGGAGGCTGATTTTGGCGGATTACGGAAAAACCCAGTACACACCGTGTACTCTAAAAGTACACACCGTGTACTTTTATTTTTTTTACTAAATCCACCGGGGTCGCACCTGATGGACAGAACACACCCCTTCTCCAGGTTCTTCATCTGAGAGAAACCCATAGGACTGGATCTTCCCCAAGCCCTGCATCTTCGTCCGTTCTCCGATTCAAGCATGGTTGTTTCCATTGGAAGCGCAGCGGTGAGTTCTTCCTTTTGCTTGAGCCTTGTTTTCCAATTCTTCCTCCTTCTCAAGTTATCTAAGGATAAACGTTTTGGGCATTTTCTCAGATCTACGAAGTTCGGGGGAGAATCAGTCATCGTGGTTCAAGTATATCGACCTCCTAGGATCAAGGTAGGTGGTTTGTGCCTTTCTGTAGAAAGTATTTGAGTATATTGTGCAATTTTTCTGATTCTCTTGAATGATAATTGTGTGTTTTCCTGTTTTTCCCTTGATTGATTGCCTACTTTTCTTGATTGTTGTAGTAGAGGATTATGCTTGTGAGTAGAGTAATTTATTTTGTGCTCAGGTTTCCTTTCCATGCTTGTTTTTCTTGTTTGGTGTTTCCCAGTTTCCATGCCTAGTTGTAGGATAGTGTAACTATTGGTTTATTATGTTGTTGAGCCTTAGAATTATAGCCAAGTAGTTCTTGAGGTTTACTTGCATGTAACACGCACACTGAGCATGTTTATTTCACACAGGACTGTGATAACCTAGTGTAGTAGACCATGGGGATAATCGACGTAAGGGCTTCTCCATAGTGTCTTTAATTACGATGTGAGACCACAGGGGGAATTGACGTTGATTGCTTCCTCAGAGAGTCTGTAGTTCCTCGACGCGGGCCACATGGGGAATTGACATTGAATGCTTCCCTAGAGAGCCTTTAGCATGATACGAGACTATAGGGGGAATTAATGGTGAGTGCTTCCTCGGAGAGTCTATTCTTTAGCTAAATCTGAGGGGTGAGACTATGTGTGATTCCCAGAGGGTTGCTAGTACTTGTATGTTGAAACATATGGGTTAGACTATGAGACCTATCCAGAGGTTACCTTTTGTTCTACTTGATGATTTGGGTGTTAATAGTGTGCTTTATATGCTAGAATTGTGGATTGTAGCTGTTGTGTGCTTTTCTGTTTACTGTTTCCTACACTTTTACTTGTCTTGTATTCATTGATTGTTAGGCACAGATCTTTGGGTGATTTCCTACTGGGATTGTATCTCACACCCTATTTGGGTCATACTTTTGGGCCCAAGAAAATTATGTTGTTGCAGGTATAGATAAGGGAAAGCGCCCTTCTACTTCAGGTTCTTGATTTCACTGGAGTTGGAAATCATGGGACTGAGCCATGGCTTGCGATACTGAGGAGTTTAAATTGTTTTTCTTTTGCACTTTGTTTTCCAGTTGTATTTTAGCACGTTGGTTTGTTTACTACTTTCCATAAACATATGTACCAGGTTGCATCATTATTATTTTATACATTGTTTTTGTTATTATGTATGGTTGTTCTTCCACTGTATACTTTACCAAATGAGGGAAAAGTTTCCCCACCAACTCACCAAGGCCCTCACTGCTAGTCGGAAGCCTCTGGCATTTGGGGAAACGTTCTTGAGTTCATGTGGCGAACCGGGTACGTGGCACTAGTGGAGGGGCTCTGGATTCAGGTCATTACAAAGTGGTATCAAAGGGAGGTTCTTTTCTCTTGCATTATTGTTTGGAGACTTTATCTAGAGTTAGGATGGGTTTAATACTTGGTATTAAGCTGTGCTCGGGAGTAGCTAGCCCGTGTACAAGGAAAAGCCATACTACCTCGTTAATTGCAGTTACTGGTTTTGAGATTTTACGGTTGAGATAATTTCACCTAGAGTGATTCACATGCCTTGTGTTGTTATTGTCTTGACTATTGTGGTTTCATTTCTGTCGTAACCCAATGATATGAGGGTATTCCATCTCATGAATCATATAGGCACTTTTAGGAATCACATTCCATGCATTCTTGTCAGGCCATCTAGGATGCATTAGCGATTACATGATGTTGTGATAGACTTTGTGTATATTATTCATGCTGTTGTGATAGATGCTTGATAGAATCTCTGCTGCTTTTTTAGAGGATTGTTTGTATTCCACCTTGCTAAAATGAACACCAAATTTTGATTCTTGAGGTGTTGTGGGCCCTATTGAATTGGAAATTTGTGGATCATGATCCTTTTTTCTCTTGTCTATGACTGTAGGAGATGCCAAGATTTGATTCGCGGGGAGTATGTGCCCTCACGGATCGGAATTTGGCACCTCTTTGCCTTGTTTTCAGTGTTTTTGGGCTTCTGTGCAGTTTCTGAGTTACTGCCCAGAAAAACCCAGAATACATGGTGTGTACTTTTCAGATACACGTCGTGTAGTTTTTAGGTCGTGTCACTGACCGTGTGAGCAGGGACACGCTGTTGTGGAAGTAACTTCAGGAAAACGCTGTTTACGGTTGGTACACGCCGTGTAGTTCGGATCTATGTACCCAGTTGTGTCACTAACAACACGGGTCGGGGAAGCTCGAGTAGAACACACCGTGTTATAAAGGAACACGCCGTGTAGTCCCGTCCAGGTACCTGGCCGTGTCACGAACAACACATGTCGGCGTTACCTTCTCCTCGACACGTCGTGTTTGTTCAAAACACGCCGTGTAGTCTTGTTCAGGTACCCGGTCGTGTGACGAACAACATGGGACGGTGTCACCCTCACCTATACACGTCGTGTTTGTTCGGAACATGCCGTGTAAGGTTCAGCAATGTAGACGGCCGTGTGTTTAACAACACGGTCCGCCAAAACCTTGTCTAGTACACGCCGTGTGTGTTCATAACACGCCGTGTAGTCTCAGGTTAAGTTGGACCGTGTGGGCTAGCCGTGTAAGGAGACTCGGGTAGGGGAATAGTTTTCAAGTACACGTCGTGTGCTGGGTCAACACGCCGTGTAGTTTGAGGTGTTACACGACCTGTAGGGCAGGGGTACACGCCCAGGTCAGTGGCTTAAGAAGACACGTCGTGTAGTTTTTATACACGCCGTGTAGTCGTGTTTTGTAAACTTGTGTATTTTCCTTCCCCCATTCTCATTTTGTGCTCTTGTGTTCTATGTCCTTGTTTTTCTGATTTAAGGTGTTCTTTTGATCTTTCAGAGCTATTCCTCCGAGACGTCCTCCAGTTGTACGTCTGTCATTAGGTAGTGATCAAACGCCAGATATAGCTGATCAGGGAAACCCTGCCGACCCTCCAGTCAGTCCAGTCTTGGCACCGAAAGTCATACTAGTTGCTGGCGCTGATGCTCAATTCAGGGAAAGTTTTATGAGGATGATGCAGACCTTTCAGGGAGCACCGCCTCCTGCTATGTCTATGGAAGACTTGATGCAGGTTTTTCAGCATCAGCATCCTCCCACGTTCTCAGGGGAAGGGGGACCTCAGGCTGCAGAGTCATGGCTATAGGCCATGTTGACCATCTTTGAGCATCTGGAGACTCTTCCAGAGAGGCGGGTCAAGCTCGCCACCTACATGCTCCGAGACTCTGCCAAGAGGTGGTGGGACGTGATCTCACTGGCGGGTTATCAACAGGTTATGGATTGGGAGGAGTTTCGGCACGTATTTTATGACTACTTCTAACTGGAGACCCTAAGGGCCGATCGAGCTCGGGAGTTCATGAACTTAGAGTAGGGTACTCTTTCTTTCATGTAGTATTCCTCTCGTTTCATAGAGTTTCATCATTTTACACCCCTCCGGGATGGGAATGAGGTGTTCTTAGCAAGGAAGTTTGAGGATGGACTTAGGCGGGAGATCCGCTCATAGGTAAATATCTTCCAGTTGACTTCCATCACTTCCATCGTTAACCAGGCACTGATTGCGGAGCGCAATCTGAGAGACTCTAGAGCTGCGAACCAGGGCGGTTCTGCTTACAGAGCTAGTTTTCCTCTATATGACAACGAGAAGCACTGTAGGGAGACTACATGTGGTGATTCGAGGAAGCGAGATGCATCTTCAGGCAGCCAGGAGGTATGCTACCAGTGTTTCCGGTCGGGGCACACGAGGCCGAAGTGCTAGAGAGACCCCGTGGAATGCCGATCTTGTGGCAAGATGGGTCACCTTCAGCATTTCTTCCAGGTTTTCTCACCAGCAGTTGGGGACCTGGGTTCCTCCATGACTCCTCATTTAGGAGCAGCACCACCGATTTCTCACAAGTCGGGAAACAGGAGTTCTTCTGGCCATTCGGGCCGAGGAGGGGGTCGAGGTCATGGCGGTCAGCCACCAGTCCCTCAGCACCATCAAGGTGGATCAGCTCAGAGTGGTCAGCCAGGGGCGTAGGGCCGCGATGCAGGCCAGTCTTACGCCGCGGAGCAGACTTTTTAGGAGCAGGATTCCGGCCCTTCTACAGTTCGAGGTACGATTTTAGTAGCCTCAGTTTTATCCTCATCTCTTTTCGATACTGGAGCTACGCATAGCTTTATCTATTTTGTTGTCGTAGAGATTCTTGGGCTCTGTATATTTTCTTCTGCCGACTCGTTGACACTAGAAACACCTTTGGGAACAAGGACATCTAGTGCACGTCAGTGTCAAGAGTGCCCTCTCGAGGTTGCAGGGTATCGTTTCTCATGGGACCTCTATGTCCTAGAGATGACAGGCTATGATGTCATCCTCAACATGGACTGGTTGGTTCCCCTCCATGCAGTCGTCGACTGTTATCTCCACAGGGTGAGTTTTGTTTCACCAGAGGGTGAATATTTTCTTCATAGAGGTGAATGGGATGTTCAGGCGAGTCGAGCAGGACTCAAACATCATGGGCTAGAAAGAGTGACAGCCCAGATTTCTAGTCTTTATTTGGATGATCTGGGGACTTCACAGTTGGAATTTCCTCCAGTGGTGGATCATTTCAGGGACCTCTTTCCAGAGTACTTTTCGGGTTTGCCACCAAAGAGTGAGGTAGAATTTTCTATTGATCCCATGCCAAGAGCAGCACTGGTGACTATTCCTATTTATAGGATGGCTACACCTGAGTTTCAAGAGCTCAAGAGGCAGTTAGAGGAGTTGTAGGCAAAGGGTTTCATCCATCCCAGTACTTCTCCTTAGGGTTCGTCTGCCCTATTTGCGAAGAAGGCAGACGGTACCCTTCGGCTTTGCGTGGATTATCGGAAGCTAAACCAGTTTATGGTCAAGAACTGATATCCCTTACGAGAATCGATGTCCTCTTTGATCAGCTTCGAGGAGCCCGTGTGTTCTCAAATATCGAACTGAGGTCCGATTATCATAGGTTGCACGTTATACCCTCATATATACCACTAATAGCCTTCAGGAGCAGGTATGGTCTATATGAATATACAGTCATTCCGTTCGGTCTCATGAACGTGCCTACAGTTTTCATGGCACTGATGAACCGAGTGTTCCATCCTTACTTGGACTCCTTCGTCATGGTCTTCGTGGACAATATCTTGGTGTAATCTCACACTCGACACGACCATGCCACACATCTTGAGATAATTCTGAGTACACTGAGAGAGCATCGACTTTATGCTAAACTCTCGAAGTGCCACTTTTGGATGGAACAGATTCAATTCTTGGGTCACGTCATCTCTGAGGCAGGAGTATCTGTTGACCCAGAGAAAGTAAGAGCTATAGTTTCCTGGGAGCATCTGAAAAACGTTTTTGAGGTATGGAGTTTCCTAGGGCTGGTTGGATACTGTAGACGCTTCATTTAGGACTTTTCACACCTAACAACACCTTTGACAAGCCTGACCAAGAAGGGGGAGAAGTTCTTATAGTCAGATTATTGTGAGTCAGCCTTTCAGGAGCTGAAGGGTAGATTGACGTCAGCACCGATACTAGTCTTGCAAGATCCAGGCAAGAGATACACTATTTATTATGATGCTTCAGGTATCAGACTAGTCATTGTGCTTATGAAGGGTGATGGATTCGTTGCGTACGGGTCTCGATAGTTGAGGTCACATGAGAGGAACTACCCTACGCATGATCTGGAGTTGGCAGTTGTTGTTCATGCCTTATGTTGTTGGAGACATTATCTTTTGGGAGAGCACTTCGTGGTTTTCACCGACCACAAGAGTCTCAAGTACATCTTCACTCAGCGTGATCTGAATCTGAGGTAGTGCAGGTGGGCTGAGTATCTTCAGACTTTGGATTTCGAGCTTTCCTACACGCTGGGGAAGGGAAAAGTAGTGGCAGATGAGTTAAGTAGGAGGACTCATATTCAGGCAGTTTAGGAGGCCAGCAGTGAGTGGCAGCTGATGGCTCTATTCTCTGAGATGCATTTGGAGGTGCACGATAGGTAGGGACAGACCTTCCTATCTTCTGTAGCTGTTACCTCTACGCTACTTGATCAATTATGGATGAGTCATCTATCAGAATCAGAAGGTTTAGTCTTGCGGGAGGGTGTGTCAGGAGAGGACCCTCTTCTAGGATGGACAATGGGTGATGATGAGATCTTGCGTTTCTAGGGACGTGTATGGGTGCCAGCAGACATAAGCGAGGAGCTGATGCAGGACTTTCATTCCTCAGTTTGGGCAGTTCATTCTGGTGTCACCAAGATGTATTAGGATCTTTATCGCCAGTACTGGTGGCCAGGTATGAAAAAGGATTTTGCTGGTTTTTTCATGAGATGTTCTACTAGTCAGCAGGTGAAGGCGGAGCATCAACAACCAGCAGGCCTTTTACAACAGTAACCCATTCTGGAGTGGAAGTAGAACGATGTCATGATGGACTTCGTGACAGGGTTTCCAAGGTCACCCTGAGGTAATGATGTTGTTTGGGTTGTCTTCGACAAGCTTACAAAGGTTTCTCACTTCTTACCGATCAAGGAGACCTTCGGTGTTGATGATCTGGGACGATTGCACATCCGAGAGATTATACATCTGCATGGAGTTCCACACTCCATTTTTTCAGATAGGGATGCGTGCTTTACGTCTCGATTTTGGCAGGGGCTTCAGAAGGCCTTGGGTACATAGGTACTTTTGAGTACATCATACCATCCCCAGACAGATGTCCAATCTGAGCATACGATCTAGGTGCTGGAGGATATGCTCAGAGCTTTCATTCTGGACTTTACCGGTTCTTGGGAGAATCATATCCCTCTGGTGGAGTTCACCTACAACAATAGTTTTCAAGTGACTATTCAGATGGAACCATATGAGGCCTTGTACGGTAGGCCATGTCGATCACCCTTATACTGGCTGGAGGCAGGAGAGGCATCCTTTCAAGGACCTCATCTTGTTCAGGAGACTTCAGAGCAGATATAGCTGATTCAGAAGAGGATGGCTATAGCACAATCTCAGAAGAAGTCTTATGCTGATCAGTGGAGATGACCTCTGGAGTTCGAGGATGGGGATCAAGTTTTCTTGCGTGTCGCACCGAGGTTGGGACACAAGAGGATTCAGAGATAGCGTAAGCTTTCACCGCGGTATGTCGGGCCGTTTGAGGTGTTGGGGAGAGTTGGGCCGGTTGCCTATAGGCTGCACTTACCTCAGAGGTATCAGGACATGCATGACGTCTTCCACATCTCTCAGATATGATGTTACTTTTCAAACCCGTCTCATGTCTTCCATCCTGAGGAAGTTGAGCTCGAAGCGGATGCATCGTTTGAGGAGCATCCCATCCGGATTGTCAATCGCAGTACGAAGGTTCTCCATGGGTGGTCTGTTCCACTTGTACGGGTGCTATGGCAGCATGGGCGAGTATAGGATGAGACTTGGGAGAGGGAGACCGATGTACGATCGCAGTTGCCAGAGCTGTTTGGGGTTTCTTCTTCTACACCTTGCTAGGGAAGTTCGGGGACAAATTTCTTTAAGGGGGGAAGTTTGTAAGAACCCGGATCTTCGTTTCAGGTATGCCTTTCTTTCTTCTAGAGTTTTTGAGAAAAATGGAGTTTCTGGAAAATTTCGAAGTACACACCGTGTACTTTCTGAGTACACGTTGTCTACTCTTCTCTAGCTCGAAGTCATGTGTTGGTCGTGCCCAGGCCACACACACGGTGTGTAGGGGTGATGTGGAGGCCGATTTTGGCGGAGTACGGAAAAACCTAGTACACGCCATGTACTATAAAATTACATGCCGTGTACTTGTCTTTTTTTACTAAATGCACCAGGGTCATGCCTGACGGACAGAACACACCCCTTCTTCAGGTTCTTCATCCAAGAGAAACCCATACGGGCGGATCTTCCTCGAGCCCCACCTCTCTGTTCGTTCTCCGATTCGAGCACGGTCATTTGTGTTGGAAGTGTTGAGTCAAAAGTTATCTTTTGACTTCTATATCTTGTGTTGGAAATCACAAATGTCTTTTTAATCATACTGACTTTATCAATAGTATCATACTGACTCTGTCAATCGTATCGTACTGACCTTTTCAATCGTGTCATACTGACTCTGTCAATCGTATCGTACTGACTCAGTCAATCGTATCGTACTGACTCTGTCAAATGTATCATACTAAATATGTCAATCGTATCGTACTGACCTTGTCAATCGTATTATACTGACTCTGTCAATCATATCGTACTGATTTTGTCAATCGTATCGTACTGACTCTGTCAATTGTATCATACTGACTTTGCTATTCATACATTCATTACTTGTTTTTGTACTTAGTCAAAAACACTTATTTCATATCAATCGTACTCTTGTTTATCATCTTCATATATCTTGTTTTAACCAATACGATTTTCTTGAGTTAGTTACAGACTAATCAAAACGATGTCGTGCTTTCTGTTTCAATATGACCATTATAATGCCAGGTTTCCAAGTCCCTCTGAGTTTTTCAATAAATAGGAGGTCATATGAAGATGAGAGAATAACTGAAAACTGAGAACAGGTGTGATACAACTGTGATACTTTGTTTCTATCAATTTCTAGAGAGAGACGCTGTGACTTCTCTCATGCTTTGTACTTTGTGCGTCCGATCATCGTATCGAGGGCTTTCAAGTAATTGAAAGATAGAGGTGTCGATTACCTAAAAAATCAAGGGTTGTTGGGGATAGGAAGACAGACGTTCCAATCATCGTATCGAGGGCTACCGTGGATAGGCAGACAGACATACCGATCATCGTATCGAGGGCTGCCGGGGATAGGCAGACGGACGAACCGATCATCGTATCGAGGGCATACCAAGGTGGTGGTAAGACAGACCTCTTATCCTAGGTGAAAGGATAACCCTTCTCTTTGGGTAAAAGAATTGTAATACTTTTACATTTCTGCTGCTGTTTATATTAGAAAGGAATTTTTATTGTTTCCTTTATTAATTATACTTTCAATTGTAATTGTCTCAATTAAAATTATTCTATTACATTTTGTACTAATAGATTCTATACACTTTATGGTAGAATCTCTCACTTGTATTACTCTGATCATTGTATTCATCTTGAATACAATTACTTTACTTCTATAATAGTATTACATTACTTCATATCATTTTATTCAATACAATTGTGGTTGTTTTAATTGTATTAGTTTAAGATCTTTTAAACTAATATCTTTAAGTGTTTAAACTCTAAGTTTTTAAACATACAATTCACCCCCCCCCCTCTTGTATTGTTCCATCTAATATTCATATACATCTACATATTCGATCCAACATTTGGTATCAGAGGAGGTTTTCCACTGATTTGTATTACTTGTTCTATTTCTTTCATATTACTATTTTTAACTACTTACAACACTAACGTGTGGAGTGGAAAAGATATTGTTTCTTTAGATGGAAGGAATGAATATTGGGTCAATAGAAAATCTAAATCCTTCTAGACCACCTATCTTTGATGGGAATGATTATGAGTACTGGAGAGATCGTATGAAGACTTTTGTGATTAATGCTGGTGTAGACAATTTTATAATGCTTATTGGAGGTTACAAAATTACTGACAAAGAAGTCAGTACTTTCACGAACCAAGAGAAGAAAGAATATCAACTGAATTACAAGGTACGCAATACTTTATTATGCTCTATGACCAGGAATATATACAGTCAGATATCTTCATGTGAAGCAGCCAACTGTATTTGGAAGAAATTAGAAGTCACTCATTTTGGTACATCCAAGGTTTTGAAACAAGAAGAGCAATGCTACGAGCAGAGTATCATGGATTTGTTTTTCCTTATGGAGAGCCAGTATGTAAAGTGCAACAAAGGTTTATGACAATTGTCAACAGCTTAAAATCTATGGGTGAAAAAAGGCCTTGATTATGAAGCTCTAGTAGATAATATTATAGATATAATTCCAAATTAATGGGAGTCAAAAAGGACAGTTATTGATGAAAACAGAAAAGTTTCCCAGATTACTCTTTACGAACTATTTGGAACTCTTCTATAGCACAAGACAAGAATGAAAAGAGATGATGATTTCAACAAGAAGAGGAATGGGAATGGAAGTGTAGCCTTTACATCTAAATCTAAAACACCTGAAAGGATTACAAGATCCAAATCCAAGAAAGTTGTTTTATCAGAATCATGTGATAGTGATCACTCAGATAATGAGTTAGCCAATCTTGCTCGAAGGATGAACAAGATTGTGGGAAAGAAAGGCTTCCAATATAGATTCAAAAAGAAATATAGGAAGGATAAGAAAGATTCAGAGGTAACTTGTTATGAATGTAAGAAAGTAGGACATATAAGGTCTGATTTTCCTTTACTAAAGAGGAAAGACAGAAAGGAGAAACACTCTGAAAGAAACAAGAAAAAGTTTTATAAGATGAGTAAAGTCTTTAAGTCAAATGATACTTGGAGTGAAAGTGGTAGTGATTCTTCAGATGATTATTCTGAATATGAGTCCTCAGGACAAAGGAATATTGGACTTATATCCAGATTACCAATTGAAGATCACTGTCTCATGGCTAAGGTACACAATTCTGAAGCTATTACAAATGTCTCTTTAAATGAAAATTATATTGATAAAAAGTATTATGAATCTTCAAATGATGAATCTTCATCATCAGAAGATGATACATTACCTTCTTTTGAAGAAGTATCTAGATTTTATAAATTACTCAAAAATGAAAATTCTAAACTCAAGAAGAAGCTTGAGAAAGAAAACTCTAGAATTTCAGTTTTAACTAAATAAGTATCAGATCTTTCTAATGATATTGATGTGAAAACTTCTGATTTTGAAATTATTTTAAAAACCCTTGAGAAAGTCAAATATGATAAGGATAAACTTTCTAAAGATCTAGAAAATGTGATTTCAATGAAAAATGTTTTAGAGACTAACTCTAGTATAAAATTAGATGTTTTGAAAGATAAAAACATAGTTTTAAAACTAAAGTCAGAAATTTTCTCCATAAAGAAATTTTTGTAAAACTTTACTCATGGAAAGGAAAACTTTGACAAGATGTATTCTCAAATTAGACCTTTGAGAAATTGTTCTGGTCTTGGTTATACTCATTCCAAACTTGTTTTTAGTAATAACTATTTTGTTCCACAAAAACCCTCTTTTTGTTCTAAGTGACAATGTGGTGGACACTGGAGAAGAGAGTGTTCTCTCAATAAAACTCAATCTTTAGGATTTCATAAAGCTCATTTTATAAAACAAATGTGGATTCCTAAAATTTTGTTATCTAACCATTCTGGATCCAAACAAGTTTGGATTCCGAAAAACTAATTATTTCTTTTTAAGGAAAATGAGAAGTGTACCAACAAAAATATTTGGTACATGGATAGTGGTTTTTCTCGTCACATGACCGGAAACAATGATCTCTTTGAAAAGGTTATCAAAAAAAAGGTGGAAAAGTTACCTTCGGGGATAATGCTCAAGGAAAGATTATTGGTATAGGTAATATTTTTTTTCTTGGAAAAGTTCTTATCTCAAATGTTTTGTTTGTTAAAGGTCTTAGTCACAATCTCATCAGCATAAGTCAATTATGTGATCAAGGTTACCTTGTGAATTTTAGGAATGATAAGTGTCTAGTTCACAATTCCAAGGATGTGTTTATTCTATCTGCCCATAGGAAAGACAATGTATACACTATTAACTTAGAAGACCTTAGGATCAAAAATTTACCCTGCTTAAGTGCAATAGAAGACCATTCATGGCTATGGCATAGAAGACTAGGACACTGTAATCTAAGAAACCTTTGTAAAATCTCAAAGAAAAGACTTGTAAAAGGATTATCGAACCTTAGATATGATTATTCAAAAGTCTGTGATCCTTGTCAATTTGGAAAGCAACATAAAACTATCTTTAAATCAATTAATGAAGTTTCAACTTCTAATTCATTACAGTTAGTACATATGGATCTTTTTGGTCCTTCACAATTTAGAAGCATTGGAGGCAAATACTATGTATTTTTTATAGTTGATGAATTTACAAGATTCACATGGGTCTATTTTCTCACAAAGAAATCTAAAGCCTTTTCCTATTTCAAAACTTTTAGAGCCCAAGTTAAAAATGAGAAAAACCTACCATTGATATCTATTCATAGTGATCATGGTGGTGAATTTCAAAATTAAGAATTTGAAACTTTTTGTAGTAAGAAAGGTATTACTCATATTTTCTCAGCTCCAAGAACTCCTCAGCAAAATGGTGCTGTTGAAAGAAGAAATCATATTCTTCAGGAAATGACTAGAACCATGTTGAGTGAATACTCAATTGTTAAGCACTTCTAAGTTGAAGCTGTTAGTACTGCCTGTTATACTATAAATCGTGTTTTAACTAGACCTTTTCTTAATAAACCCACTTATGAGTTATGGACTGGCCGAAAACCTAAAGTTTCATACTTCAAAGTTTTTGGGTGAAAATTATTCATTCTGAATACAAAAGATAATATACACAAATTCGCACCAAAATCTGATGAAGGGATATTTCTAGGTTACTCCACAACTTCTAAGGCTTACAGAGTTTTCAATAAAAACACTTGTACTGTTGAAGAAACAGTACATGTGAAATTTGATGAATCAGATCCTTTTGTTTTTAAATCATCACAACCTACATCCTCATATGTGTTTTCAAAAACAGATTATCAACCTTTGTTAGAAGATCCTTCTAATTAGGAAAATATTCAAGAAGATACTTCTAAAACATTTACCACAGATGATTTTCTACCATATGTTGATGAACAAGTTTTACAAAACCCAAATCAATTGTTTCTTAGGAATCATCCCAGTGATAACATCATCGGTGATGTAAATCAACCTGTAAGGACCATAAATTCCTTAAGAAATGAAATAGAACATCTTGCTTTTCATTCCCAATTTGAACCTAAAAGTCCAAGTGATGCCTTAGGTGATGATGATTGGATCAAAGAAATGAAAGATTAACTAAATGAATTTGAGAGGAATGAAGTCTGGACTTTAGTTGGAAGACCTAAAGAAACAAGTGTAATTGGTGTAAAATGGGTTTTAAGAAACAAATTTGATGAAAATGGAATAATTGTATGAAATAAAGCAAGACTTGTTGCTAAGGGCTGTAATCAACAAGAGGGAATAGACTATGAAGAAACATATTCTCCTGTAGCTAGACTTGAATCTATTCATATTCTATTAGCCTTTGTAGCATACTTTAATTTAAAACTTTTTCAAATGGATGTAAAATGTGCTTTTCTAAATGGTTTTGTTCAAGAAGAAGTTTTTTTCGAACAATCTCCTGGTTTTCAAGACCTAAAACATCCTAATCATGTTTTTAAACATACCAAGGATCTATATGGTCTTAAATAAGCCCCTAGATCATGGTATGATAGACTTACCAGATTTCTTTTACAAAACAATTATACAAAAGGTACAACAGATCCAACCCTTTTTATAAAAATGGAAAACAAAAATGTCTTGATTGTTCAAATCTATGTTGATGACATCATATTTGGATCAACTCAGAAATATTTAACTGATTCTTTTGAAAATTTAATGAAGTCTGAGTTTTAAATGAGTATGATGGGTGAGTTAACATTCTTTTTATGTTTTCAAATTTCTCAAAAACCAGAAGTAACATATATATCCCAACATAAGTATATTAAAGACTTGCTCAAAATGTATGGATATGACAAAACTAAAAGTATTAGCACTCCAATTGGTACCTCAAATACACTTGATCTTGATGAAACTGGGAAACCAGTAGATCAAACAATCTTTAGAGGTATGATAGGAAGTTTTCTATACTTGACAGTTAGTCAACCAGACTTAATGTTTTCTGTATGCTTATGTGCGAGATACCAATATAATCCAAAAGAGTCTCATTTAAAAGCTATAAAGAGAATCTTTCAGTGTTTAAAAGGCACTATGGATCTAGGTCTCTTTTATTCTTCTAGAAATGATTTCGTTTTAAAAAGTTTTTCAGATGCTGACTTTGGTGGTTGTAGAATGGATAGAAAAAGTAAATCTGTAACATGTCATTTCTTAGGAGATTCACTGGTTTCTTAGTCCTCCAAGAAACAACACTCAGTAGCACTTTCCACTACTGAAGATGAATTTGTAGCAGCTAGAAGTTGTTCTGCTCAAGTGTTGTGGATGCAACACACACTCACTGACTATGGATTGAGTTTTTCCAAAACTCAAATTTTATGTGATAATACTAGTGCCACAGCTCTTAGTAAGAACCCAACACATCACTCTCGCGCAAAACACATAGATGTTAGGCATCACTTTCTTAGGGATCACACACACAAAAAAGATATTATTTTACAATTTATCAGAATGCAAGAATAACTTGCTGACATTTTAATAAAACCATTACCTTATGATAGGTTTGAGTTTATAAAACAGAAGCTAGGAATGATTACATTAAAATAATCATTCATATCCACTTCCTGTTTTACTTTTCTCCTTACAGCAAACAACTCCCTTAGAAAGGGGGAGGACATTTCTTACTATGTTTTTTCTTACTATGTTTATTTTTATCTTATGGTATTTAATTATTTACTCTCCTGGTATGTGTTTTTACTTTTCTGTTTATCGTATTGACAGTTTTATCGTATCATTTACTTTTCTATTTATTGTATTTACAGTTTTATCGTATCATTTACTTTTCTGTTTATCGTATTGACAATTTTATTGTTTTATTCATCTATCTGCCTATCATATCGACCGATCATGGAAATGGATTTCTTTTCCATCGTATAGACCGATCATCGTAATGGATTTCTTTTCCATCGTATCGACCGATCATGGTAATGAATTTCTTTTCCATCATATCGACCGATCATGGTAATGAATTTCTTTTCCATTGTATCGACCGATCATGGTAATGAATTTCTTTTCCATTGGCTTGTCAGTTCATGGTAACAAGATTGTTTTCCATCAGCTTGTCAGTTCATGGTAACAAGATTGTTTTCCTTCGG
Organism: Viscum album; assembly: GCA_963277665.1. Classification (NCBI taxonomy): domain Eukaryota; kingdom Viridiplantae; phylum Streptophyta; class Magnoliopsida; order Santalales; family Viscaceae; genus Viscum; species Viscum album. The sequence goes on from OY728152.1 coordinate 2,107,641,703, forward strand.
TTTGTCAGTTCATGGTAACAATTTTTTTTCCATCGGCATGTCATTTCATGGTAACAAGATTGTTTTCCATCGGTTTGTCAGTTCATGGTAACAATATTGTTTTCCATAGGCTTGTCAGTTCATGGTAACAACTTTGTTTTCCATTGGCTTGTCAGTTCCTGGTAACAAGATTGTTTTCCATCAGATTTTCAGTTCATGGTAACAAGATTGTTTTTCATCGGCTTGTCAGTTCTTGGTAACGACTTTTTTTCCATCGGTATGATAGTTGATAGCTTTTTTTCGTACGATTGTGTTTTCTTTTGAACTCTACTAAAACCAACAATTACCTTACGTTCTCCAGTAGGTACTTTCCATTTTTTTCATTTCATTTTAATCCTAACCATTGATCTTTTTTCCTCTAATCTTGACCGTAGAAGATCAACGGTCGTCCCTATATCGCCCATAAATAGCCCCTCCCCTCCCAAACCCACATTTTTTTTCAGGTTTTGAGGTGAAACTCTGCTCCAATTTTTTTAAGTCATCGTACAATTTTTCATCGGCAGCACCTATATGTCTCAGTCCTCTGCCAATACTCCCGCCGAAATGTCTTCAAAGAATTTTACAGAGAAAGAAGTTTTCAGAGAAAGGTTATTTTCTCGGGACTTTTTTGATTCGTATGATTCCACAATCAAAAGAATCATTTTGTTTCAAGTATGAGAGAATTTATGTGTTGAAAGACCTGTTTCTCAAGATCCTGTTCTCTTTAATGAAGTCAGTCAGTTCTATAAAACCGTATCTTTCGAAAAAGACATAACTATCAATTTTGCTGTGTACGATAGAAAGTTGTCTATGTTTGTGAAACAAGCGGCTCATTTTCTGAATGTCCCAATAGAAGGGGATTCTTTCTGTCCATCTCATAAACTACCATAGGACATCGGTACGTTTAATATAGAAAGTGCTGAGAAGTATTTGTTTGTTATAAATGAAGAGAAGAGAAAAGTGGCTCATCTTTCTCTGGACAGTCGGTTTGTGAAATTATGGATGCAAGGTTTTCTTATCCCAAGGAAAGGGGATAGAGAAACTCTAAAAGTTTTTGATATTTTTATGCTTGACTATCTTGTAAATATGAGAAAAGTAAATCTCATGGGATATGTCTTTGAAACCATTAAGAATGTCAAGACAGGAGGAATTAATTCTCAAATGATTATGTATCCAGCCATCCTTAAAAAGTTTATTCTTGGGAGCATGAAGTTTTGCAACATTCCTTTGAAAGGAAAGCTGATAGATCTAAAGCCATCCTGGATTAGTAAGAGTACGATGAAAAAGCTGAATGTTTGTTTTTATCCAAATTCAAAACTTTTTATAATAGATGTAGAAGTTGAATTGGCTCAAAATCAATCAGCACCTATGCCAGCCAAAGAATTTCCTTCTTTTGTTTTTCCTGAAAAGTCTGATCCACAAACCAGCTCAAAGCCAAAGAAGAAGCCTAAGTACTGTATGGAGGTTGTAGCCAAATGGAGAAAGGATAAGGAAAAGAGAAAGGAAGGTGATCCAAAGTTTTCGCTTGATCCAGCCGAAGCCTTTGCTGAGATATTAAGGGTTGAGGATACCCTTCAGGATGAAAAGAAGAAGAAGGTTCTTTTGAAAAGAAAAGCACAGGAATTTGATGCTTCAAATCTCTTGAAAGTAGTTGAGGAAGCTAGTGCTCAACTTACCACAGAAGTGCATGAAGAGCCCATCGTACAGAGCCTTCCTGATAAAGAAAAAGGAAAACAAATGATGGAAGAGATAGAATAAGTGTAAGAGGTGGAAGGAGATTTTCTTTTAGAATTCCTTTAGAGTTAGAAGAAGAGTAGGGAGGAATCGGTTCAAAAGTAGAGTGAAGGTGTTCAACAAACCCCTCATGCCGATCAAACACCTTTTGAAAATTCTGAAACTCCGGATAAAACACCCCGTCAAGTAAATCAAGGTGCTCAATACTCTCATACTGAAAAAGTTATTGTCATCAGTGACAAAGTAGAAGAAGAAAGAAAATAGAAAGAAAAAGCAAAAGGAAAATAGCCAGTTATTAACTCAAGCCGATGAAATGAATTGCCTTCGTACGATGGGGATACTGATTCAGAACATACAATCTCTCTCAAGAAGAGTGATTATATTGTTCATGTTTTAAGAAGGGTTGAAAAGACCATTCCTTACTTTCCCAGGCTGTAAGAGAAAATTTATTTCATTACTGACAATCAGAAAAAGAAGTTTGGTTCTGTAAGAGAGTTGAGAAATAAAGTTTTATCAGTTGAAGCTGATTTGAAAGTTCTTTCTGAAACCTCGGCTGCTCATAAAAAAGCTTGGAACAGGATGACCAAGTGGTCATATAAAACAGAAATCTTGGTGAATGACCATGAGATAGAAATTTAAGATATAAGGAGGTTGTCAAATGATCTTGCAATTTATTTCAATAAGCTTGACAAAGAAACTGTTGAAAGGCTGAATCAGATAACTCATGGAGCCAATATTCCTTCAGTAAAAGAATTGCAAGAGATAATGAATGATTTTCAGTATGAATTCTCAAAGGTTTCATCTTTCAAGGTTGAAATGGTTTTTTTAAAGAAAAAAAATTATGTGTTATCCAAAGATAACAAGAATCTGCAAGATAGAATTGATACCCTTGAGGAAGTAATCAGAGTCCAGGAGGAGACTATGAAGAATCAAGATCAGATTTTTGCAGACCAACAAGAGCTTTTTAGAACTCAGGGTGATTCAATTTCTGAAGACCGGAAAGAAATCAAGAAGATAAAAGTTGTTCTTAATGAGCTCATAAATAAGGAAAAAGAAAGATAAAACAAATAACTATTGTTTTTGTTTTTCTTTTCTTTTGGAACCTATCTTTGTTTTGTAATAACTATAATGATTTTTTTCTTCTGTCCAGCATTTCTTTTCTCTAACCCTTTCAGGCAACTTAAAGTGACCCCATTCTTTTTGTAAACCACAAAGGGGGAGAATTTTTTACAAATATGGAGAATGTTTAATAAAAGGGGAGAATATTTTACCAAGGGAGATTGATTTAATCAAATACTTTGAAACCAAGGAAAATCTATGAATATAATCCCTGGGTAAGTATACACCTAAGGGGGAGTTATTTGTATTCAAATTCATATTTAGAAGAGTTTCCAAAAACTCAGGGGGAGATAAGTATTTCTTGTTGTATTTACTTTGTGTGTTGTGCTTTCCAAAAAGGGGGAGATTGTTGAGTCAAAAGTTCTCTTTTGACATCTATATCTTGTTTTGGAAATCACAAATGTCTTTTTAATCATACTGACTTTATCAATAGTATCATATTGACTCTATCAATCGTATCATACTGACCTTGTCAATCATATTGTTCTGACTCTGTCAATCGTATCGTACTGACTCAGTCAATCATATCGTACTGACTTTGTCAAACGTATCATATTGACTCTGTCAATCGTATCGTACTGACCTTGTTAATCATATTGTATTGACTCTGTCAATCGTATTGTACTGACTTTGTCAATCATATCGTACTGACTCTGTCAATTGTATCATACTGACTCTGCTATTCATACTTTCATTACTTGTTTTGGTACTTAGTCAAAAACACTTGTTTCATATTAATCGTACTCTTGTGTATCATCTTCATATACCTTGTTTTAACCAATACGATGTCTTTGAGTTAGTTACACACTAATCAAAATGATGTCGTGCTTTCTGTTTCAATATGACCATTATAATGTCAGGTGTCCAAGTCCCTCCAAGTTTTTCAGAGAAATATGACCGTTAGAGGAGATGTGACCATTGGAACCTGAGGCCTATAAATATGAGGTCATTTAAAGCTGAGAGAATAACTGAAAACTGAGACCAAGCATGATACAACTGTGATACTTTGCTTCTATCAAGTTCTAGAGAGAGACGCTGTGACTTCTCTCATGCTTTGTACTTTGTGCATCCGATCATCGTGTCGAGGGATTTCAAGGAATTAAAAGACAGAGGTTCTGATTACCTACAAAATCGAGGGCTTACAGGGATAGGCAGACAGACGTTTCGATCATCGTATCTAGGGCTGCCGGGGATAGGCAGACAGATGTACCGATCATCGTATCGAGGGCTGCCGGGGATAGGCAGATGGACGAACTGATCATCGTATCGAGGGCTTACCAAGGTGGTGGTAAGACAGACCTCTTATCCTAGGTGAAAGGATAACCCTTCTCTTTGGGTAAAATAATTGTAATACTTTTACATTTCTGCTACTGTTTATATTAGAAAGGAATTTGTATTGTTTCCTTTCTTCATTATACTTTCAATTGTAATTGTCTCAATTACAATTATTCTATTACATTTTGTATTAATAGATTCTATACGCTTTATAGTAGAATCTCTCACTTGTATTACTCTGATCATTATATTCATCTTGAATACAATTACTTTACTTCTCTAATAGTATTACATTACTTAATATCCTTTTATTCAATACAATTTTAGTTTTTTGAATTGTATTAGTTTAAGATATTTTAAACTAATCTCTTTACGTGTTAAACTCTAAGTTTTTAAACATACAATTCACCCCCCTCTTGTATTGTTCCATCTAATATTCATATACATCTGCATATTCGATCCATCAGGAAGCGCAGCGGTGAGTTCTTCCTTATTTTTTAGCCTTGTTTTCCAATTCTTCCTCCTTCTCAAGTTATCTAAGGTTGAACGTTTTGGGCGTTTTCTCGGATCTACGACGTTCGGGGGAGAATCACTCGTTGTGGTTCAAGTATATCGATCTCCTAGGATCGAGGTAGGTGGTTTGTTCCTTTTTGTAGAAAGTATTGAGTATCTTGTGCAATTTCACCGATTCTCTTGAACGAGAATTGTCTATTTTTCATGTTTTTCCCTTGATTGATATCCTGCTTTGCTTGACTGGTATATTAGAGGTTTATGCTTGTGAGTAGAGTAATTTATTTTGTGCTCAGGTTTCCTTTCCATGCTTGTTTTTCTTGTTTGGTGTTTTCCAGTTTCCATTCCTAGTTGTGGGATAGTGGAAATGTTGCCTTATTATGCAGTTGAGCCTTAGAATGATATCCAATTAGTTCTTGAGGTTTACATGGACGTTACACGTGCGCTGAGCATGTTTATTTCACACAGGACTATGAGAACCTAGTGTGGTAGACCATAGGGAGAATCGACGTAAGGGCTTCTCCAGAGTGTCTTTAAGTACAATGCGAGACCACAGGGGGAATTGATATTGAGTTCTTCCTCAGAGAGTTTTTAGTTCCTCGACATGGGCCACCTGGGGAATTGATGTTGATTTCTTCCCTAGAGATCCTTTAGCATGATACAAGACTATAGGAGGAATTGACGGTGACTGCTTCCTTATAGAGTCTATTCTTTAGCTAAACCTGAGGCGTGAGACTGTGTGCGCTTCCCAGAGGGTTGCTAGTACTTGTAGGTTTAACCTTAGGGGTTAGACTGTGAGAACTACCCAGAGGTTACCTTTTGTTCTACTTGATGATTTGGCTATTACTTGTGTGATTTATATGCTAGAACTGTGGATTGTAGCTTTTGTGTTCTTTTCTGTTTACTGTTTCCTGCACTTTTACTTGCCTTGTATTCATTGACTGTTAGGCACAGATCTTTGGGTGATTTCCTATTGGGATTATATCTCACACATTTTTTAGGCCATGCTTTTGGGCCCAAGAAGATTATGTTGTTGCAAGTATAGATAAGGTAAATCTCCCTTCTACTTCAGGTTCTTGATTGCACTGGAGTTGGAAAGCATGGGACTGAGCCGTGGCTTGCGATGCTGAGGAGTTTACTTTGTTTTTCTTTTGTACTTTTTTTTCCATTTGTATTACACCACGTTAGTTTTTTTACTGCTTTCCATAGACATATGTACCAAGTTGTATCAATATTATTTTATATATTGTTTCTGCTATTGTGTCTGGTTGTTCTTCCGTTGTATACTTTACCAAATGAGGACATAGTTTCCCCCCTGACTCACCAAGGCCCTCGCTGCTAGTTAGCAGCATCTTGTGTTTAGGGAAACGCGCTTTAGGTCATGTGGCGAACCAGGTATAGGGCACCAGTGGATGGGCTCTAGATTCAGGTCGTTACAAATATACCTAAAGTGGATGAAATTATTTTCATCTTCAATTCATTGAAATTTCTTTGATAGTGTCCATTATTTCACATCAGAAGAAAATAGATTATTTCTCATTCCTTTTCCTCTGAACCAATTTTCACTTTGAAGGAATATTTAAAGTACATTTTGTATTTATATTATCCATGGGATCTCTAACCATGTCTTTAAAAAATCACCATAAAGGGTGGAGAAACATGGTTCAACCAATCCTTATTTTCTTGGTGAAGTATGGTCAAAATATTCCTGATTGACTTATCCATTTCATTTATCTAGGATTGGATAAATAAGTATAACCTTATTGGTAAGGATAATAAAACTATATTAATTGATAGTTTAGTATCCAAGTGGATGCCCAATTATTTTTACTTGTCAATGTACCCACAACATTTTGGAATAATGATCAGTAGCCAAATTACATTTTTCAAATTTAAACAAATATCATGTATTGAAAATATTATTTATTTCAATCATTCCATTAATTTCCCAAGAAAATGAAAATAAGGAATTATGGTGTAATCATACATGTCCTTATATTGAATCATTAACTCTCCTTAAATAGTTGATAATATAATACAATATATATATGAAGAATCCAATACATATATCTTGTAGGTATTATTTTCATCCTCTCTCACCTACTATGGTGGTAGAATATAAATAGAGGATTCCAAAACATAATAAATTTCTTTTATAATAATACATCCCATAAATAATTTTACTACATCTGAAAAGTTGTATTTATAAGGGCATGCCCTGCATTAAGAAATTTTCATAGTGGTTTCAGGGTTTTTCTTGAAATTTTAATATGATAATTAAAATATATGATTAGTATTTTTCTTCATTAAATATTATGTGAGACATAATAATTTTAGTTTCATTAAGTCTCCTACTATTTTATCAAGTCTCAATGGCCCCCTCAATTGAACTTGGAATGTCTAGTTTCATGGAAATTCTAATATAAATGTTCCAAATTTTCAACCTTATGATTTGTACTATAGCAATAAAATCAATAATAAGTTATTTAGGTAGGCAGAATTTCTAACTTTGGTTTTGTAATTCCCCATTTCTTTGAGTGGATCACCTAATCCTAAAATCTTGACATGGATTTCCTCAACACCAGCCTTGAAATTTTTATCAAACAGACAATGGTCATTAAATTCAATACATGTTTGGTTAATTCCACCCAAAACCCTTATGATAACTCCATAATAAAATTAATTTTCTATAATATGGACATGTAAACAATTAATTATATGGTTTCATTATTAATCAAGTAATGTAAGGATTAGTCTGACATAATATAAGATTGAATGATTTTTGTTTATTATGCAAAAAAAATCGTATTTTATCTTTTACATGTATTTTTAATATTAAATGGATTTTAAATAATGGATTAAGAATGTTAAAATAAACCATTTATGAATAATAAATTTATTCTAACTCTATATTTTAATATTATTCCATTTATTTATGTGATCATTTTCTTGCATCTATAAAATAAATCATGAATAAGATAGAAATAAAATAAATAAATAAATGACATGATCATGATCTTATCTAATTTTTGAATTATTTAGAGGGCCATAAATAAACCTAAAACCCTATGGGAATAGTCCTTGTACTGGTCTCATCGTGAGTTGCATCATTTCATCTGTCCACCTATGTTTCACCCAAGTTTGTTTCATTACGGTTCCATTTAAAACTGACTTTGAGCATCTTAGGGTACTCCTTTTATTACATATGTTTTATAACTTAGATGCAAGTGAGGGAAACTAGAGGATTTATTAAGGGGAATTGTATTAAACAACCTTGTACTCACAGGTCCAATATAATAAGGGTTGGAGGAATGTTATTCATACCATAATAATTAATCTAATAGTAAATAATTGAAAACCCTAGTAATAAAAATAAATTAAATAAAACAAATACATAGAAATGTTTTTCCAAAAATCCTTATTAGTCCAACACATGAAACAAATACACAAACGTACATTGGCTTAAATTCACTTAAATTCATACTTTATTATTAAAATAAATTCCTTTGTATTTATTCAATTGATTAATTAATTAATTAATTAATTACCTTTATCTTAATGATAATCTGATGTCGCTTGGAGATACCCACTATAAATTCATTTATGAAAAATTAATTGCCTGACCAATAAATACACATAATTAGATGTAATTAACTGAGAATTTATTTATTTTTCAAAACAATATTGCATAGTCAGCACATTTGGTGAAAATAATTTAATTAAGTTTTAAATGCTCTAATAGAATATTTTTTTAATGTAATTTATGTTTTTTATTTATTGGTAGATGGCATAATCTGTACTCATGATCTACACATATTTATCCTCAATTTTCATCTATCTAGGATCAATTCCTAGGTCCTCGGTGTGTATCAATGTTGAATTACACAGTTTTATCTAATGAATAACACATCATGTGTTCCACTTACCACTTTCCTTCATAACACACTGATTGACTCAATGTGTTCTTTGGACATGGGAATTAATGGATCACAAGACATGTACACAGGCTACATTCCATGTGTACTATTTTCCATGTGGCTATATAACCCACTGATTGACTCAGTGTGTTATTTTGACTCTGGTATTAATGATTCATATAATTTAAATTCTAGCTACACATCATGTGTTTCTCTAATGTTCTAGGATTCTATCTTCACATAGTATAAACTATACATTTGACCACAAGGTAAGCATGGATTTCTCTACTAAACCTTGTAAACTACATGTTGTTTACACTAGTCACATGATGTGTAGTCAGAAAACCCATATGTCAATTTGGATCAGTCAACATGTGGTTTATACCATGTGTAATAACTTATTAATTCATCATGCATCCTATAAAACATCTAGGTGTAGTGAACATGGGTATAGGAAATATACATATACTCTAGCTACACACTATGTAACCCAATCTATCGGCCAGATTATTTGGAACATCTTGATGGAATCTCTAATCATTCTTCATCTCGTTATTGAGATCTTTCAAAAAGTATGATACTCAAACAAATAAAATTAATATGTAAAAATTATTTTAATTAAAATTAATATTAAAAATGACTAAAATGTAAGTGAAAAACTACCCACAATATCATATAATCAATAAATAATCAAATAATTATAAATTTAAAATTTACCACTCTAATAAAACATGATGTTTTTGAGTGTAGTGTAAGAACTTATCGAGGTAGATCAAGACTCAGAAAATGTTGGATTTGGTGGATCATTCACATATTGTGAAATATTTGAACATTATAACCAATTAAATTTCTCCATAGAATATTAAAAATGAAATATGTTAGAACTAAGAGGATATATTTTCACTTTAAATTAGTAATTAATTTAAAATGATCAAAAGAAAAATACCTCAATATTGATAATTTTTATGATGTTTTTGATCATCTGAAACCCTTTTTGATCTACCACTATATTATTTGTAAGATCCAAGTATAGAATCCGTCTATCGTACATCCAAACATGCTCATAGGATCTCTGAACAACATCGATGGATTTTCAGGTTCTATCATGATGGATAAATCATATTCTATTTCTCTTCTTGATTGCCCCAATGATTCCTTAGAACTTGAAGAATTTATCTTATACACTTGTTCTTTAGATGATAGATGAGGAAGGAGAATATCTACAGAGTTATTTGATCTTAATAGAGATCTATACACACAAAATAATCTGAGATATGAGTTGGTGTCCTAACCCATATCCCCAAAAAATTTATTAAATAAAAAAGCAAATATCAGTGTATACATGGGGATTAATGAACTTAAACTAACTAAAAATTAAAAGAGAGGGAAAACATACATTCCATCATGTGCACATTAGTGAATAGTTCCAAATCTAAATGATATTATTCAATAGACTATAGCAACTTTACTTACATCAACAATTATCCAATAAGTATGAAAGCCATGGAAAACCCCATGAATACCAACCTCTATGAACCTGCAAATTAGTACAACCAAAATGTAGCGTTGTATAATCAAACCATGCACTGTAAAAAGATGAAAAAGAAATTTCCAAGACCCAAATCCAATCCCAGGTCAAGCCCAATGCACAAAATATGTTGAGTTTAGATCTGAAAAACAATACAAAGAAACCGCCATTATTCTCATCACAATATGTTCCAATCAAAACACGACTTCAAATCCTTCAAGTGCAATCACAAAATCCCGAGCACACTACATCTTTTATATCTTTAAGGTCCCAATATCCATGTGAACAAGGTTCATTTCCTTCCCAGCCTTATCAAAATATAACCATTGGAAACATCTCTAGATAACCATTATAAACTTGAATGAGAATCTTCTCATAAGTTGATTCAAAGGGGTCAGTGTGAGAATCCCCCAATACTTTCAGATCCGCTATCCACGGCACAAAAAACCAACTAATGATCATATGGGTGATCTGAAGGTAAGTCCATGCAACACCTACCACTTTGAAAGATTCGATATATATATATATAACAACCATTATAGAGTCACTAAACAATAAGATATTCCCAAGAAAAGGCCTAAATTCAAGAGAGTTCCCAAAAATGGTCTAAAAAAACCTCTCAACATGAAAAAAGAGAACTGGAATTAGCAAGATAAAAAAATCCCAAACAATTGTGTCCATATAATCATTTATTTATAGAGATATAGTTTGGGTTAAAATATTATTTAATTTCATAATGACCATCAACAATATATTAAACCTCATCTTACCTCATTCCATGTAATATTATTATTATTATTATTTTATAGTGTGCACAATGTGGCATATTGACAAATATTGTTTTACCAAATTGTAAATTAATTTTTATCACCAGACACAATCATGGTCTGTTCTTCCTCTTTGAAATTTGTTGAATACCCGAATAAATATTGAATTAAATATATGTAAATAAATAAATACTTTATTCACAATATGGTGACTAAATATATATTAAATATTAAGTAAATAAAATAAATATTATATTCACAGTCCAATGAATAAGTATTTATTAAATATATATATATAATTAAATATATTAATTATTAATTAATATATAATTATTTATTACCTTGTGAATAACAAGAATTAATAAATATTATATATTCACATAGTTAAACAATTACCTTATAAATAAATATTTATTTAATATTTTCAATCAATAAATCCAGAATAAAATTATTCCTCTATCTTCATGATAATATTTATTTGAATAAATAATGTGAAATATAATTTAATTGAGATCAATGGAAACACTTATTGAGTGACCCTCTAGGCTTCTTTATCATTAGCACTAGTGAGATTGCCTAATGTCCAAGATTACTCTCTATAAAAGGTTCAACACATCCAAGATAAAGAATTTAATATGGAAATGTCGACAACTATATACGAGTGCTCGTTGTGTAATATAATACATTTCTCATAATAACGCATTAGGTAGGTTGCACCCTCATGTTATAAAACTATATACTTGATTTGTATTTATTTGAATATATAAAATAAATTCATCATTACACCATGGCCATATAATTTAATGTGAAAATTCCATTTCAATCAAAGGGCTAATATATCAACTTCAATAAAGATATAAGAGACAAATCATTCCTCGACTTATTCATTAATAACACATCATTCATAACTCACCCAACATAACAAACTTTAACAGGAGCTAGTATCATCATGGTTTATGGTAATACATCTGAGAGTGTAAGTCATTACAAGAATTAATAATAATTTTAAAGTCTATGGACCATTACACATGCTCACAAAAGGGAATATCCATTGACGCTTAAACATGTGGAATTCCCACGTGTGGGTCAATTCTCATAATCTCCCATATTAAAGTTTACTAAGTGTGAACTTTATGATAAGAAGACCCATATTATTATGAGTATTTTCACCTGACAGTCAATATACTATGTTCCCCATCATAGAATGTTAATCGACCATAAAACTAATTTTAAGAACATCATCATGGAATTTTGATGTTTTCATCATATAGGGGAACTGTTATTCCCTTTTTCAATGTAACAAATATTCTAAGACTTTGTCAAATTAATTGTATAAAAAATGAAAATAAATATATGATAGGTTATTTAAATTAATATTCACTTATTTTAATATACATGTCATCTAAAGTATAAAGTATTTTGTTTTATGATATCAAATCTAATACAATGCACCGATATTAACGTTACCATCACGAAGGGTTAGATTTGTGATATATAGATATGTATCAAGAAAAGGGCTTAGATGAATCCTAATATATAATGATAGAGTTTTTTCCTATGAAATATAGTAGTTAAATATTCATAAATTGATTTATCCAACCCATGATCTTGAGTTAACAGTTGTAATATTTTCATTAAAGATATTGAGGCATTACCTTTATGGTGAAAGATATGAAATATATATGGATCAAAAAAGTTAAAAATACATATTCTCACATAAATATATAAACATGAGGAAAATTTTATGGTTAGTACTACTCAAGGATTATGATTTCTCAATAAACTAGCACCTTGGGAAGGCAAATAGGGTGTTAAATGCATCGAGTATAAAAGATACTGGAGTTTAAACTAAAATGAGAATTGATAATGATCATATATTATTAGATTTAGTAAATTTTGATATCATAATAAATAAATAAAGGAAAATATCACATTTATTTGAAATTATTTCTAAGACTTCCTTATTGGAAAAAATAAAAATTTCCCAGTTTGATGATAATAATACTCAAAAAAAATTGAAGCCTTGAATTATAGTAAATTGGTAAACTTCATCGAAGAAGATTATATTTTTAAATATGGAAAGAGGTTATGTGTAATATCCATGTATGAGTTGAAAATAGAAATATTAGATGAAAATTATTGCTCAAATTTCCTTATACACCTGAGTAGCACCAAAATGTATCATGATTTAAAGGAACATTTTTATCATGATAATATGAAAAAGGAAATTACATACTATGTATCAAGATTCTTGGATTTTCAACATGTAGAGACTGAAATAAAATATCTTAAATTTTTCTTGAACCCTCAACCTAATATTATGTGTAAATGGGATGATATTACTATAGTCTTTGTCACTGGATTTCCAAACACTCTTAGAAATAATGATTCTATATGGGTTATTTTTTTCATCTTACCAGGTCTGCACATTTCCAAGCTATAAGGGAAGATATTACTATTAATTACCTTGCATGAATATATATTAATGAATTTGTGAGACTTTATAGTGCACTTATTTTTATTATATCTGGTCATGATCAGGGGTTTACATCAAAATTATGGAAGAGTCTTCAAAAGGATCTTAACATTGAGAAACATTTGAGCATCGCCTATCATCCCTAAATAGATGAAAAATATAAAAGAATTTTTTAACATTATAATACATGTTTAGGTCATGATAACTTAACTTTGATGGTATGAGGGATCTGTATTTACCATTAGAATAATTTAAAAATAATTATAGATTTCATTTAATAGTTCATATGGAACCATATGAGGAATCGTATGGAAATAGTTTTTTTTACTACAACATATTTGGATGAATTTAGTGAAAGGAATCTTGTAGGCCTGAATATTATTTAGGACATAGTTTTGAAAGAGAAAACAATTCAGAATCATATTAAGGAATCTCGAAGTAGATAAAAAGTTATGTCTATAACCAAATGAGGATTTAGAATTTCAATTGGGAGATTATTTTTTCTAGAAGGTGACTCTATTGAAAGGTGTTATAATGTTTATAAATAAACGAAAACTAAATCCAAGGTATATAGAGCCTTTTTAAATTCTATAAATAATCGGATCTATGGGTTATTGTTTGGAAATTATACCCATCCTCTCTAAAGTTCATGATGTGTTCCATATATATTTATTGAAGAATTACATGCCAGACCAAACACATTTTCTCACCACTAAAGAAACTGATTTATCTTATTATGATTATCCTATAAAGATTCTTGATATGAGAGAATAAGTATTGAAGAATCAAATGACACAACTGGTAATGGTACTTTATAGAAATCATAAAATGGAAGAGGTTCTGTGGGAACATGAAGAAGTTATGATGAATAGATACCCACATCTATTCATGAGGTGAAATAATGTAAATTTTGAGGATAAAAGTTTTAAAGTATGGAAGAATGTAACATTTGAGCTTCGATTATAGTAAGTTTTTATTTATAAAGAAAGCATAACATAATTCAAATTTCTTTATTCAAGAATGTGATTAAAACCAAAAGTATCAATTTTTATAAATTGAATTTTAAGAAATTGATTTAATTTTTTAAATAATAATGTAAATATTATCATAGGGTTAATTTTTTAGATTTTTTATAAATAGTTTATTATTTGGTGAATAGTGAAAAATAATTATTTTACAAAAAACTTTCAATTTTATTCCATTATAATGATATACGAATAATTTAAAATATTATGAAAAATTTTTTTCTTTAAAAAATATATATTTAATAAGTAATATAATTCTTATAAAAATATAATTTTGAACTTAGAAATATATTTTTAACATGTTGGAAATCTAAGTAATGACTTTGTTCGAATAAAAATTATTTTTAGTTATTATCTCTTAATAAAGTATATTAAATGTCCCTTTAAGATTTATTTTTATTTAAAAGAAAAAATATCACATTTCATTTAACATAAACCAATTAATTACATTATAACCAATATTATACTTCATTTTTATGAAAAATCATTTTTATGCTTAAAACAAAAATTTTTCTAAAAATGAATTTCGTTTGGTTTTACACACTTATATTAAAATAAATTTATGCCAATCATAAAAATTGAACCATTTTAAATGGATTCCATATTTGTAATCCTTATAATTAAAATTATTTAGTAAGTTCAAGTTATTCTTTTTTCATAATTAATAGTAAAAATAGTAAATATTTGTTACCATGGTTAAGGTAAAAACGGCTTTATTGGGGGTCAAACTAATAGATAAGGGTATAAAGGCCACTAAAAATTTTCTAAATATTATTATTTGAAGATATTTAAAACTTATATTATCTTATCATCTAATTATGAAAATTTTGGTTCCAATTTCAAAAGAATATGACTCTATATTTTTTAAATCTATTAAGTAATTACATGTGTGTCCCTCCCCTCACTTAATAGAGGGAACATATTATCCTCCATTCTTCAAACACCTTGACAACATAAGATCAGAAAATACCTAGACAAAAACATTCATGTATTCCTTGCATTTGTTATTGATCTTCTTTTATTATCCTATGATCATCCTAAGATAGATTAAGTTGTAATCCAAAGGAGGTCTTTCAAGGAAGAGGTAATTTTATTTACTGACTATTTAAAAGTTTATTTACTCTTCTACTTCATATAAATTATTTGTAACTAAATAAACATTTTTAAAATATAATAAAAAATATAATGATTTTTTATTATTATGGTACAACCATTTTCCACCTCCTTTACATCCTATGAAAAATGAAAACATCACTCATGCGTACGAACAGGCTACCGTCTCCACATAGTGGTGTAATTAATTTTTCATTACCACTTTATTTGGATGGTTATAAAGATGTATATAATTAATTTAAGTTATATTTTTGAAAAAATAATGATTCTATAAATATAAGATATCATTTACCATCTTACCCTTTCACTTGTTTAAAAAATTATAACGTCGGTCATGCGTACGTGTGGACTACCACCACCATAAATCCATGTGATTCATATTTCATGTCATGTATGATTTTAAATATATATATATATATAATGAATATATATTATATCATATCATTATTAAAAATCTATAGATTATGGAACCATAATCAAGAATCAAGGACTATGATAGCCGAATCAAAACATACATGAAAAACAAAGTAGTTAACCCCTGAAAAGATGTTGATAATGAAATATTTCTAATAAATGGGTTATAATATATTGTAACTAAAACATGTATGTTATTAAAAATATAAATACAATTGTTTTATATAAGTATAATAGATTTTAATTTATTATATAGGATGTTAAAATCACTTATGAAGCAATTTGAGCCTGAGGTAACGGTTTATTTCATAATCTCGTCTATATTTAGGATTGTATATTATTAAGTTTCTGTTGGGGGGATTATATTATCTTTATATCTTAAACCCTATCTATTCTCTTTTCCTATGGTTATTTATGGAAATTAAAAATTTTCCTTTCATTTTCTTTCTTTAAGTACACAAAATTTTGAAATAATTTTTTTAAGGAAAACTAACTTTGTTTTTCTATTTGGTCTAGAATCTTTTTATTTCGTGACTATTTTTTCTTTAACATATTTTAAATATTGTTTTTATAATTCTAGAAATATTTATTAATACATTTTAAACCAATATAGACTTTATATAAAATAATTAAAATTAATATTCTTTTCATTTTTCTAACAAGGTACATTTTACGTATTGTGTGAACATAATATTATTTTTTAAAGTTTAGTACCTAAATAAATTTTCCCCCCGTCACAAATATTATTTACTATGAATCTTCCTTTACATGTTTCCATAGTCATTTTCAATGAAAACTTTTTTCCTAATGTTTAGAAAAATATTTGATTTTACAAAATTGATTTCAAAATGAAAAGGGTATTATCATCAAGAAATTTTATAATGATATTTTAAAATTATTTTCATCAATAAAATTTCATTTGATAAATAGTATGATTTACTGAGGATATACTCTAACTATTTCATCCACCATATTACTCTATATAGAGTCTGATCATGTTGTTCTATTTATTATCGTGGATAAATTTTAACATTTCATATATAATCATTTATGTTTATTATGAATTGAATTATTATTCATTTATTTCTTATGATGAATTAATTAGACTTATTAAGGTATTAAATGGTCCCATTATAGATTTTTAATACATTAATAGGTCTCATGAGACAAACTAGATTTGATATTGGTGTATTCCATACCTATTTATGTGTGATTTCTGGGCATGATACCTTAACGGTAAGACTATGATGTCTGACATTATGCATTCTAACATTATGAAACTAGATTTTTCTATCCATGTGATTATTTATTTTGTTATTTTATACATGGATTTAGTTCCCCTTTAATTAAATTATTTTTACAACATATTTAATCAATTTTTATCTTTTTCATATTATTCATACTTTATTTATCCTATGATAACTTCTATTGTATTCATTCTCTTATATAACATTTGAGATCACCATTTTATTATTTATTATTTTCCTTAGGATACCAAAAATGAATCTATGAATGATTTTAGGGATATACTAAAATAAATAATAAAGTAATCATAATAATTTTTAGGTGTATTTCATGTTTTCAATTGTAATTTTAGAATCATGTATGTATCTAGTCTCTAAATACTACTGAACTATTTGATCCTTCAAGATTTTATCCCTTGTATCTTATTCCAATGTAGTAAAATAATCAATTAATCTCATTTAATAGAGTTTATGTGTTACGAATATCACCAAAAGTCACACAACTAAAGGACCGAAAGGCTTAGTGTCATATATATTAACTACGTAAACATCATATTTTATAACACATGAAAACATTACTCCATAATCATGCTCCTCTAGACCCTTTTCTATATATCTCACATGATATAATCATATTCATAACCTAGGGAATGTAAATATAATAAAAGGGTGAGATCATACACTCAGTAATGAAAAATATATCACAATATATCAAATCATAAACATGAAGGAGAACTTAAGGAAGGGATAAATAACTTAATAAAATATCACTAGACTATCTATGATAATAATAAAAAATGATAGGGAAATATAGGGTCACAAAAATATTATTAATAAATTTTAAAAGTTAGTAAATTGCTCAAAATACATCTTAATAATCATAAAACATGAGAGAATGACATAAGAGTGCAGAATGCTTTAAAAATAAGAAATAACATGAAAACATGGCATATTTTGAAAATGAAAAGTACCATATAAATGCGGAAAAAAATTATAAAAAACTTTTAAATGTGGTATAAATTGATAAACAACCTGTAAATTTGGAAAACCCATAAGCATAGGAAAACCTTTATAAGAAAACTAATTATGCCCAAGCTAATGTAAACAAAAACATTATGTGAATTCCTGAAATGTCAAAAAACTAAATATGCCAATGATTGTGTAAAAAACTAATTATGTCCATTTCGGACTATCTCATGAGATATAAAGTTAAACCAATGCATTGGAGGGTGATATAGTACCCCACCTATCATCATCCTTACAAATTTATGCCACTTAAAATCAACCATAAACACGTCTTAAATATCCTATGTAAGATAATAGGTTTCATAAACATTTAAAAAAACATCACATAATGTGAACTTAAGAAATAATCACATATAAAAAATAGCATTTTCTAAAAGAATCATATCATTGTAAAATATATAGGGTGATTAAAAAATCACTCCATGGGATACATACCTTAGTGGAAAAATATAATTGAAAAATAAAAATGTTTTCACAAAACCTTTTAAACATTGTTATAAAATATAAACTGAAAATAAATTTAAAAATGGAAATAAAAGAATTTTGAAAATCTTGTTATAAATATTTCTGAATAAATTATCCTTTAAAAAATAAAAAATCAACCTAATAAATATAGAGTGGTAAATAATGCAATGAAATGTCTTTATTAAGGTTTTTAGGCCATTTTGAAGAAAACCCCACTTTGGAGAAACTTTGAAAGAATTTCATTTAATTAAATATTTAAAGAAAAATATGAATAATATAAAAATAAAAATATTTATCGATTTATTTTATGAAAACACTTTTGATAGAAAAAAATGTGGATATTAAATAAAAAGATTCATTAGTAAGATTGCGAGTTATTCTTTCCATTAATATACATTTATTTTAGAAAACATTTTATCAAAGAAGTGCTTATTGATGATTATGTGTAATTTACATATATAAAAATATAAATACCATATAAAATATTCAAGTGTAAGGATAAAATAACTATTGAAAATTATATTAAAGAAAAAAAGATTGTGGTCCAATGAATTTGAAATTGAGTCGATGAAACTCGTACCTTGAATTCCCACTTAGTTGATCTCACTCTAACCTCATGTATAACAAATATAAATATATTTAAAACCTATTTCATAACCTTATTCAAATATATATACCCTTTTATAAACTACATTTACAATTATTATCTACATTTATGTTAGTTAGGTATTATCTATTTTCAATATCGGGTGTGAATAATTTAAATCATTTTGAACTAGTTTTGTAATAGCGATATTGTTCTTCATTATTATCCAAAATTTTATTATTTATAGATAATAAAAGGTAATTTAATTTATTTTTTATGATAATTTATAATTTTATAATTTCATTTTTTTGATATTTTTATTTATGCTTCTTGTAGAAAAAATTGGCGACAACCATGTTTCGGGTATTTTTAACAAATGGTGGTATCTTAATTAATGTGTTTAATATTAATGTTACCATTATAAAACCAAATTATATAATTATTTAATAAATTATATAATATATATTATTAATTATGTTCTCACATTCATATATTATTTTATTTTATATTATTTCTCAAGTAGGTGGTTTGGCCAACCCAAACATGAATATACCATAATTAATGGATTATTATGATTGTGAAAGTGGTTTATTTTGAAATAATATCATTATTATATAAAATAATGATATTATATAGATATTTCTAAGTTTTTTTAATCATATTTTATTATATTTTACTAAATAATAAATAAACTTTAGGAGAATTAGATTTTATGTTTTATGGAGGTGGTAATTCACACACACCAAGAATGGAGTTTTCAATTTTCTTAATGGAAAATAGGAAAGGTGGTTAATAATTATTAACCTATAAATATAAAATTAATCTTATAATAATTAATTAATTAATTATATAGGGATGATAAAATTAAATTTTTTAAATAAATAAATAAAATAAAATAACTTAGGGAAAAAATTTCTCTTGTTTTGGACAAGACTTTTCCTTTGAATAAATCCTTAGAAATAGAGTTCTTATGAAAATAAATTGTGTCTATATAAATAATAAAAATGTATAAGATTATAGAGTATGTACAAGGGTATTATTTTCAAGATGAAATAGAATTTTTTGGGTGGTCTTGGATGGGTGGTGAGAGGCCCCATTTATAAGTGGTGAGAATGGATTTTTTTGTAAATATTTCAACTTAATATAAATAAATCACACATTTCACAAGTAAATGAGAATAAAAAATTTAAAATAATATATTGGTGGTTATATAAGTTCAATAATACCCAAATTATTAATTTTCAAAAATATTTTCAAATTTTCTTGTACGTCTTTTACTCTTAGAATTTTAACATTTAACATTTTTTGGTTTTATCATGGTAACAATTTTTTACTAAAGAAATATACTTTTAATTACAAAAAATGAATTTACCTTATTAAATAATTTATAAATTCATATTCTGAATATTAAATTTATTTTATCAGATAAAATTTCTATGTGTAACAAAAATGAATGTTAACATTAGTGCATGAAATTTGTAGAAACCTCTTTTAGAACAAATATATTTTTAAGATTAAAATTTATCTCTTGGAATAAATTATCAATTACTTTGATTTTAATGATATAAATTGGTTTATTATAGAAATATTTAAATTTATATCACTTAAAAATCATCCAAAAACATAATTTTTTTTAAAAACAACATTTAATTAACAGAAAAGACCAAAACTAGTTTCATTTATTAGAAAATATTGCTTAAGTTCATAAAATGTTAAACATAGTTTTATAAGTTTATAATGGTATTTAAATATGTATATTTTTACTCCTTAGATATATATTTGATCGTTAAAAAAATTATGAGTTCCAACATTATACCTTCTTCCTTAGTAGAGTTATAAATGTTATGGTTTTAGTAAAAACTACATTTTTCACTATTCACTAAAAATCAATTATTTCAGAAAAAACTAAAAAAATAACCCAATTAATATATTGAAATTATAAATTAAAAAATTTTGTTCTTTTTATCAAATTAAAATTATAAAATTTATATATTTAGTTCTTGAAATACAAATAAAAAATATACAGAAAAACTATTTTTATTGAAAAATGAATTCTTAAAATTCAAGTGTCTTTATTCTTATTTCATATAAATTTTTAAATAATTTAATGATAGAATAGTAGTTTATAAATAAAAATATTACCCGTTATAATAAAATTTTATCTGTGATGAATTTAATTTATTAAGGTAAAATACAATATCCCTTTTTAGAATGGTTCTTTGAAAGGAATCCTTTTCAAAAAAAATATTATTCAAAGTAAAATAATAATATGTAATTATTTTAACTGATTGTTATATTTTTATTTACTAATTATTATATTATTCATTGAATTTTTAATATGTCGATTCATTTTAGTCATGTGTTGTTTTACGTCGTTATTACATGTGACACAAGTTATTAAAGATATTATTAATTTAAAGGGTCCAAAATCTCGTATCATTACAGTTGGGCATGATCTTGGCCATTTCTATTATTCTACAAAACCTGCAAGGGTCACCTATGACTTGATTTTATTATAAAATATAATTTATGGGAAAAAAATCCAACCATTATAAGAAATATAGTAAATTGTATTTTATAAAACCATTGGTAATGAAAAAACTATATTTCACACCCATTTTTAATAGAATTTTTACAAAATATCAGTATTTAGTAACAACTTTTTTAAAACCACCTCTAAATAATATTAAAATGTATTTCATAGTGGTTTTATTTAAAAAATCCACTCCATTTTTTTAAATAATCAATACACCCCCCTTCCCTCCCCCACTCACTCTCTCTCAACCTCCCTCACTACCGCATGATGTCATCTGAGCCTCTCAGCCTTGGCTTCCCCCTCAGTTGTACTCAGCATCAGACCACCTCTTAGCCTCCCACTTGATAGTGCTTGACACTGAACTAGCTTCTCTCTTAGCCTCGATGTTAGATCCCCCACTCATATTATATCTCTTCCTCTACACTACCAGACCCATTCTATTATTTGGGGTGATCTTTATCAGATTTTTTTCTCCCTAATCACAAGTAGTGGATTTTTTTCTCAAAGTTAGGGAATAATTGTGCAATAGAGTTAGGTTTAATGATTTACCTATTTTAATTCCCCATCAATTATTTTAAGTTTGTATATTTTTGAGTTTTTTTACTTTATAGGTAGTTTTGGATGGATTCTTGGTGTTGATTGTTTTTCTAGTTTGAGATAGGTAACCTCTTGGACAATATGATATTTATTTTGATGATTTTATAAAAATAAAAAACTCCTCTTATGTTTGAATTTTTAGTGTGAACATACTGATTTGATAATTGATTTCAATTTATTGATCCTGATTTAACATGAATTGATAAGTGATAAACATTATATATTAAATTTTTTTAAAGAAAGGAAAGTGAAATTATAGGTATAAAAAATGTTTAATTGGGTAAATTGTGAAATAATTCCTGAAATTGATGTCAACATTATTAGAATAATTAATAATAAATTTATGTTTGATTCAATTATTATTTTTACTACTATGTGGTTATGTTATAGTGTGGTATATTGTTATAAATGACGAAATAAATCATAAAATGTGTTTTGGGTATAAATTGTGTGTATAGACTCTAAAAATATATTTATTTCATGTTCTACTAGTTATATACTATTTTAACATAAATTTGTAAATAAAATTTCATGTTAATGACTAAATTATGTGTCTTAAAATGTTTATCCTAATTAAAAAAAATTAATTGTATTCATTTTTTAAATTAAACATATTTTATTTTTATAAATAATAATATAATTATTTTTTATATTTTACATTATAGTAATTCAAGTACGTATTGATAAAATTTGCATTACCTTACCTTAGAACATATCTTAGTATGTTATGGTTTTGAACATGTTTTTTTATTTTTCATTTAAAAATAAATCCATGGATGGAATAATAAAATTTCCAAGTCCTGATTTCAAATTCATATGATGGTTGAAAATATATGAAGTATTTGAGCACATGAAATTAAAAAAAATTCCTCTTCATTATGTGTGTTGTGTTTTTCAATGAGAATAGAATTTTATAGAAAATTTGATCAGTTGTGGATACAGTTGAAATGAACAACTAAATTCTCTAATAGTGCGTAATGATATTAAAAACTTGATAAATGATGCCTTCGACATAGTATAGAAATTCCATCAATAATATATCACAACATTTGATTCAATTTTTTATGTTATACATATTAATTATGCTTTCATAACTATATGAAATATTGATCAAGATGATAGTGTATTAATGAATAATGATAAGGAAACTAATAAATGGGAAAAGTCAACTGATTAAATAAATTTTTTTCTAAATTAGTTATAGATAGGAATATGGAATTGTATGAAACCTGTGTCAAATATTAAAAAAATTATTTTTTTATAAAGTTGTACCACATCAGATGTTTATGTGGAATTATAAATAAATAAATGTCCATGATATTGGAATTGTTTTGTGATAAATTTGATGAAGTTAAGATCCCTGTATCATTTTATGAGAAGAAGAAGATTATTAACAATATTGGGCTCAATTATAAAAAATGCATGCATGTCCCAAAGATTTTATACGTTATTATAAATAAGATTCAAATAGATAAAAGTTAAAATGATGCTTTACTTTTATATAGAAATTAATAAATAATGACGTTAGTTTAAATATTTTTAAAAGAATAAAAAGAAAAAAATGAAATTTTTTGTGAAGGTTTTATGTTACTTTATATTAAAACCATAGTTGTAAATATTTTTTATGTTTTCTAAATCTATTGAACAATTTAAGTGGCATGATTTTTATAATAATAATGATGAGTTCATGTGACATATAAGAGATTCAAAAGTGTTTTGAGGACCTTTGATTAATTTCATCCACATTTATCTTCTAGATCTAGAAATATATGTTTGGGATTAGCATATGATGGATTCAATCATTTTGTGACTTTAAGTAGCTATTATAGTATTTTTTTTACATTTGTTTTTATCACTTATAATCCACCTACCTATGTGTGTATTCAATGGATTTCAGTCATCATATCGATGATTATTCTTAAAAATCAAATTCCTAGAAATGACATTGATGTCTACTTTTAGACTCTTATTCAATAATTATAGGAGTTATTGAATTATGGTGTAGAAACATACGATTAATATGTCATGAGAATATTCAAAATGAATATTTCCTTTATATAGGCCATTGGTGACATTCTTGGACTAGGAAATTTGTCTGGTAGGAATATACACATCGGCTTGGCTTTTCTAGTTCATATATTTGATTTTACATTTCAATAGATACATTATTTAATAAAGTGGGTTCTCATGTGCCATCATCACTTCCTTGATACATCTCATATATTTTAGTTTAATAAGTCATGTTTCAATGGAAAACTAATCTGATTCTTCCACCAAAATTATTATTGGGATTAAAAATATTGTCAAAATTATCAAATGTGGGTATATATTTTAGAAAATATTTTCAACTGAATGAAAGTGGAAAAAGAGTTAGAACATCATCAGTTACAATTATAGCATAGAAATGGAAGAAAAGAACATGTTTTTTGAACTCCCATATTTGGAATTTAATTTATTGCATCATAAATTGGTGGTCTGCACATTGAGAAGAATGTGTGTGATAAAGTTTTTTTTACATTGCTTAATGGTTTCGTAACATAAAAAATATAATTTAAATACTCATAAGGACTTAAAAGTAGTCAATATAAAATATGATCTATGGAGAAATGTGAATGGGAAGTATCCAGAAGAAATTTAGTAATAAGAACCCATAAATATGTTTTCCTCAAAAGATTAAAAAATTTGAATGTTCTTGATAGATATTATTGTAATAATTCAATATTTTTTCTTTTAATAAGCATAATATACATGGATTTAATATTTGGGACTCGAATGTATTGATGGATCAGTTTCTTCTATTAGAAGCAAAAAAACTTACAAGAAAATAACCTCCATTCTAATAGAAATTGGAACATTCTTTAGACATATTTGTGATAAGACATTAAACCCTAATGGTTTGGATAAACTTTAGAAAATAATTTTACATATTCTAGGTCATTTTGAGATGTTATTTACCTATCTTTTTTCACTGTAATGATTCATCTGATGGTGAGTTTTTCTAAAGAATATAAAATTGGAGGTTTCATACATTAATGATGGATGTATCCCATGGAGAGGTATTTTATTTTAGTATTGTTTTAATTAAAATAATAATAATTTTCTTATAAAATATTTAAAATCTTTATTTATTAATTTATTACCTTTTATTGTTAGTTATCTTGGTCATTTGAAGCCTTATATGAAAAATAAATATCATCCAAAAGGTACTATTGTGAAAGGTTGCCTTTCTGAAGATTGTTTAACAATCTATTCAAGGTTTTTTGGATTATATGGATAAAATATTAAATCAATTGGGACATTTTTATGATAATCCATGTCAACTGCGGGCTAATAATGAGTCATCAATGTTTCCAACTTTAGGTCAATAATTTGGAAAAATATATTCATTTTCATTGACAGTTTTTTATTTTAGACAATCACACTAATATGTGCTACTCAATACTGATATTATTGATCACTCTAAAGAAGAATAAAGGGTACAAATAAAAATACACCTTAATAGATAAACTCGAAATGAGACAGAGACAACAAAAGCTCCTACTAAAGAAATTGATGAATGGTTTGTACATCGTGTAATTTCATAATCTAATACATAGTTTGAATAATTTTATAATTATATAAATTATGTAACAATTTTTTATATAAACTTATATAGGTAATGAATGATCATAATTGAGTTAAACTATCCAAATATTTAAAGTTTTTAACTCAAGATCCGTTGATGCAAGCTAGGATATTAAATGCTTACTATATTTGTGGTTTCAAGTTCTGTATTATTAATCATGAGGAAGGTCTAAAAACACAAAACATTGGTTTATTCATAATTGAAAATAAAGGTTACTATAGAAATGTGGTTGATATTATAAAGTTGAATTATCATGGGAAATTTGAAGTTGTGTTATTTAAATCTAATTGCGTTAATATTAACAGGGATGTAAATAAATATTCATTACAATTTCTTTATGTCAATTTAAATTGGTTGATTTATACTAGTGAGTGGGAAGAACAACATATATATATTATGGATTCCTAAAAAAATGGTATATTATATTGATAATATAGTTATTATGAGTAGAGTATTATTGTCCACATGAAAATGAGAGACATGTATGATAAGGTTTATGAAGGTGAATTTATTTTTCATAGTGAAGACCATCAACAGCAACATATAGAATTTCTTATACCTGATGATATTGAAAATTTAAATCTTGTGAGGGAGAGTGAAGGAGAATAATAATTAATAGAAGAAGAAAAAATAATGTTAACAATAGAACAAGACAGAAAGATAACAAACCAAGAATTGATTTTTTAGGTTTTTTTATATTAATAAATGCAATGAATTTTTTTATATTAATTAATGGAATTAATTTTTATATATTAAGAAATGAAAGGAAGATTTTTTCATTTATATATCATTTAAATAGGTTTGGTGATATTATATGTTCTACATCATAGGTTTCTCATTCTCCTTCTATGATACAAGGTACAGTTCATCGCATACCTTGCACAATTTTTTGATTTCATTCCATCTTATCCTAATACACTTTAATTTATGGCTATTATTTATAATTATAATGTTGAGGAAATGTATAAGAAAAAAAATGATTAGTAAATTTCCAAAATGTACACTTATATTATTAATTTTAGTAAAAAAATTGTTAATATATTTTCTAAGTAAAATGAATTTAAATATTTCTTTAGTATCACTTATAAAAATTGGTCTTCAATTATTTGAATAATACAAATCATGATCATTCGATAAATATTTGAATTCTAGAGTGTAAATATAAGTTATGACCAAAAAAAGTATAACATATCTAATAGTTCCAAATAAAATAATTTATCCAGAACACCATTTTTTTTATTAGAAGTTTGATGACTTTTGATAACATTTTATGCATTGCCATTGATATTATAATTTCCATTTAGGAATCTTTTTAGAGTCTATAAAATTGGAATAAGTTGAGGAAATAATTTATAGGTTTGAAAGACACTACTGAGTTGATGTTTATACTTTAAATTTTGTATGAAAAAATGATTGTAATGAATAAGATGTTTATGATGTGGAGTATATTTAGTATTAAGATAATTGAAGGAATTTTGGTAATTAAATATTTAAATTAATTAATGAAAAATCAAATGCTAGTTTGAGTCTATAAATGTCAAGTTTTTTAATAGAGTTCTGTCATTGATCTAATTATCATCATGGCAATAATTATTAGCCTAGATGGTTACCGTAACGTGAAACTGATGTAGAAATTTTGACTTGGTGTTTGAGGATATTTGAGATCTAATCCTAAATGAAGATATTAGATTTAATGAATTCTAGATGTTTAGAAAAACAATATATAGTACAAAAGGTATGGATGTCCAACTCAACAGAGGCTATAGTATGTTATGATAATACCATATTATTTCATGTATCATTCAACAAAACTGAGTTTATCATATGTCATGATAATATTGGGAATGCGTATTCATTTCATTATTGTACCATTAATTAAACTAAATTTAGACAAATCATATATCATTTTTAATTGTATTTCATTTATTATTTATTGAATATGAACATTACTAATGTGTGGTTAACAAATTTAAATGTAGGCACCAGAGGTAAGAATTGGGGAAGTAGGTGATGGGAATCAACATGACCGAGTAATGGAGGGTGAGGGGTATGCATCTTAGTAGAGTATTCAGGAATAAGGGAAATTTCTATATTTTCTGGTTGTTAAAACTACTTTTAAATTTTTTCACCATGGAAAAACACTGAAAATCAAAAAACCACCATTAAATATTTTTCTACAAAAAATGATGCTAACTTAAAAAATGAACACTAAAATTCTCAATTAGAAAAACCGCTTCAAATTAAATAAATTTATACTAAAAATTAAATTTATCAGAGAATAATGAAACCTCCATGAAAAAAAATAATTGTTAAATATTTAATGGATAATTATTTCTTAGTGATTTTAAAAACCCACCTCAAACCTAAGTAGAGCCGGTTAAAACCACCAAAAAACCAAAAAAATACCCTTATCTTCTATTTTTTCTATAGTGTATTAGGGTCAACCATAATAAATTATTTAGGTCTTTATAAGTGTCCTATTTGGTAGGAATCTCACACTTAGTATTTTGAGGAATTTTTTAACATATCACCATCTTATATCATGATTTTTCATTCTATATGAATGATTTTATTGATTTAGTTTTCTATCCTATACATTTAACCAAAATAATATGTTCTAAATATATCAACATATAACACATTATAAAAATAATTATTTCTATTAATTACTCAAAAAATAAAATATAATTATATCAACACATATCTAAATTCATATCATGAAGAAGGTATATGAAACCCTTTCATGTGAATTTTTTGAATAATATGAAGCAAAAAAACCCACAAGTGAAAGTATGGTGAAATAGGTACTCAACTATCACTTTTCTAGAAATATCCTAAGCTCCCATGCTAGTGAAAAGTCCAACCCATATCCTGACTATCCATAAATCAATACTCAATAGAGATCATAATTTCAAAACAATTCTAACACCTAAAATGTATAAATCATAATTGACCTTTATGATTAAATGTATAACCCAGAAATAAATCAAATACTTAGTTGAATGAAACTAAATATTATATACTACCTAGCATGTAGCTTCTTATATGCATGGTATAAAATTTATAATAAATATTTTAAAATAGAAAATATATTTATTCACAACATAACTGCTTTATATTCAAGAAAAAAACAAGTATGGAATAACAAATTAAATAAACAACTAATAAATTTAGGCATGATTTTTTTTAATACTTCATAAATATATCAATTATAAAAAAAATTATAATGTAAACATGATTTTACAAACATTCCATAACATATAACTATAAAAAAATTATATTTATATAAAAATTCTAAAAATTCACATTTCATCATTTACGTGGAATATATATAAACTATTTCGTATTAAAATATTTGATTCTCTATGAAAAATAAACTATTTTTATTCTTTCATATATCAACGCTTAATTTTTATAATATAAAAAAATTATATTATTTTTAATATTATATGTTTTATAATTATTATAAATTTTATATTTCATATACCAAAATATTTATAGTTGAGTTCAAATAAATTTCTAAAACAAGACATATAATATCAATAAGTAATATTACTATTATTGAATATTTCAAAAAACTAACTTTTTATATTTAGCCAAATTTAATAATTTAAAAATTATTATTAATTAATAAACCATGTAAATTGGATTTAAACCTCTATAAAATCCACTGAAAAACATTGGAATGTTTTAAATCCCCCTTCAAATAGGGCCCACACTGATGAAGGATTTTGAGAATTTTAAACACATATTTTCTTTATTAATCATAAAACCACAATGTTGTTCTTTATTGACCATAACATGTCTCATTATATATGAAAATTATTTTCAAATGAACTACATTGTTTTTTTAAGAAGAAATTCTATCAAGAAAACCCTTAAAAGTCATATTTTTAACCATTCCATGGTTTTACACACCTAGGTCATGGATTTTCTATATATATATCATACCCCTCATAAACCATATGAATTTTTGTTAAAAAAAAGTAGAAAACATAATTTTATAATATTCTATTTTTCTAAAACATTTTCTATAGCCAGTTTTTTCATGTTCATAATGTGATTTTATCAATTCAATATAAACCATAACATTATTAAAAAATAATTATGAGGATATATGAATTTTCATAAATTATGGTTGTTTATAGATAAACTATGTCTTAGTTTTGGAAAAAAATCATTTTTATAGATTCTATATCTATTCTAAAATCAATCCAAATGAAATGTAAGTGCCCTCACTGCCATTGTTGGGTTTTAATAGGGAAACATTTTCTAAAAACAATGTAAATTAACCCATAAAACCCTTATTTCACAAGATCTAACAATCCATTTTGAATAGAATAAAACTTAAATGAAGAGAATATCTTACTTGAATTTTGAAATCAAACTCACCAATCTCTTCTATATAAGATTAATGGAGATCTCTTGTATATAATCAATAGACTCATTCCACATAGGATATTATTTAGGTTTCATAAATCACTAAACTCTTAATAATGTGTCTCATCACACTAATTTCCTACTAGAACCTTTGAGTTAAAGAGTAGAGTGAAATGAGATCTCCAAAAAAAATTAGTATTCAAGGAACAATTTTTTTTCCATACCACGATATTAACCTCTGTTTACTTACTTTGAGGATTTTATTTTAGAATCTCTATAATTTTTAAGGATTTATAAACCTTAAATTTTTTATCACTTCAAATAGGTTGAAACGTTTTAACTATGAAACTATATAATCAAATGTTTTAAATGGTTTAAAAACCAAGATTAAACATTTAAATTTTTAAATATTTCATATATTTCCATTAAAACTCCTTCAAACATCATGTAATGATGTTACAACTAATCATGATATATTTTATTGGGTGGAAGTAACATTCAACATTAATTACTTTACACTAAACTAATACATAGTTACCTTCACCATAGCATCATTTTCTTTAGCACAAACCATTTCATGGTTACTTATATCATGATAAATTTTTATTTACTATATATTTATGTAATTCATTTCATTATAAATTTGAATCATGAACCATATAAAAATATAATTTCACTTATTGGGAATTTATTTTTACAATATTTAATCCCTTGTATTTTCTTTTAGAGTTAAATATTACATTTAATTTTTCTATTTTTATTAGTTTTATTCTCAATATTCCTACTAAGTGCGTATAAAACCTTCTCTATTTATTATTTTAACCATTTACTTCAACAGAAATTATGAAATATGTTCTTTTTTATTGGAACTAAGGTAGCTTATTATTTTAAATCATGAAGACCTATCCTAGTTACAGACTCACTATCTGACTGAGTGTCTTTATAATCACTTGTTTTTAGTGATTTTCTTGGATTTTTGTTTTGCAAGTGGAAGGGATTATAGTATTTCTTAAACCTAAATCCCCAATTGAATTTTTATTGTGATAATTGTGTTATCATGTGATATTTTCTTGTGTTTGTAACTTATGAAAATTTTTTTTTCAATGTTGCAATATTATTTTTTATTGAAAATATTTAAAGATTATTTTTATCAAAAACTTTTTAGTTTGATAACCTATGTTTTTCCATGTTAAAAATTGGTTTTGTTTTTGGGAAAATTTATTTCAAAGGTTCTATTTATTTTGATAAAACTGAATGTTGATTATTAATTTGGAGAATTATTTTGAAATTTTTAAGACTATTTTATTCACTGTTTTCATTTGTTAATGTTTTATAAAATGAGAAGATTTTAAATTTAATAAAATTATTATTAATTCCAACTTTTACATTAAAAAATTCATTACACCCATTCTATCATTTATAAATATAGTTTTAATTTTATATCATTATTAAATATTTATAATTATTATTATTATGCCAAAATTTAATTATTATGTTTATATTTATTATTATTGTTTTAAAATAATTAAAATTAAAGAAAAAATTGTAGTTATAATGATGATGATGATGATGATGATGATTATGATGAAACTTGTTTATTAATGATAAGAATGAAAATTATTAATTGAATTGGGAATGTCGCTCAGATCATGGAATGGCCTAAGGTTTATGGCTAATCAGTTATGGACACTTCGGTCAGACCTCCTCCTCAATAGTGGGGATGGTCTTTCCATGGGATTTCTTATAGATCCCCCTTAAGGATACATCCCTTTCACTCTCTTGAACATACTCATTATGTTTCCTAGCCTTATACATTTCCTTAAGGTTACTTATTGAAAAGATGGGACCCTAAAGCTTCTACATTCCCTTCTAGAGTTCACCAAATCCTAAAAATTACTCCATAACTCATTGATGGATCGTTTTATCCAATAGAGTCCTTCAGTGGATGTATTTCATGTACTTTTAAATAATTATGTAGGGTTTAAGTATTAGGAATTTTTGTATTTTTTTACACTTTTCACCTTCTGATTCACTTAACTATAGAAGAGTGATTCTACTTCACATTTTCCTCCATCAAGCATGTCATTAATAGTTACTAATTCACCCTTTTCAGATGGTCATATGGATTTTACATGAATTGAGATTATCTAACTCTAGAAATTTGGGTGAGATTCCATGGGTTTTCTATTTCAAAATCTTCCGATTTGTCAAATGATTATAAATTTGGTCAAATGACTCCATTGTTTTAATAGTAAGTCCAAGGTCTTGTGTCACCTTATTTCACTATAAATCTATGTGGAAGTTAATGTTTCTAAACCACGGATTTAATCCTTTTGGATTGATGTTGGAGAGGAATTTTAACACTATCATTAGGTGAATTTTGATGTCTGGTGTGAATTTTGTTTTCTATTCTATTGTTTGGGCCATATTTTGTAAGATTGTCATCGGGGACCTACAGAGAAGCTTCCTCTAACCCAAGATAGCTACTACAGTGTGCCTCAATTTATTTGGGAGGGTATTAGGAATTTTATGAACTCTTCTTCTGAGTTTGGAAAGACAATTACCTCTTCTAATGAATGGGTTTTGATGGGGATTTATATTTCTCCCCTTGAGTTTTTCTAGAGGAGTTCCCTCCAATGAAAAGGAAATTTAATCCAAGGAGAACATTGGTTCACCTATTTCAGGAGCTATGTTTCAACATAATTCTTATGTATTACAAAGAGTGTAGGTATATTATACATTTCAGGGTTCACCTATAGGGACACTCAAGCCTAAGGATCATTTTTTTCTACTAGTGAAAGGTTGGATAAGATGGAGGAGTGTACAATAAGATCACAGTATTGTAATAAAATATAAATTCTTTTAGGGCCTTCTATGTAGGTTCCCAATTCTATAATTAATCTATAAAACCAATTCAAGAATTTAAAAGAAAATTCTAGTGAAAATAATGACTTTTATGGATATAAAATGGTAGTAACAAGGTGGAAGAAGAAGTAGGCTTCTTCCAAGATATTTGTGGTTCAGAGGGAGGAGTATTGTCATGATTTTGGACTTGATGAATCTTTATATATATCTATATTATCTAAATCCCATCATCAAGACTACTGTTAATTCATAGAGAAAAAACATACATAAGAAATAGTTTATTAAAGTAATAATAATGAGAAGAAAGCTGGTCATGAATCTGGAAAATACTTGGTAAATAAAGGGAAGAAATATAGAAAATGTACGGAATATTAAATGCTTCCCAAACCCATGATAACTGGGATAGTTATTAAGGGTATTGTACTCAAGGGTATTATTTCTCGTAAATCTAGTGAAGAAATCCCCCTGGTTTTGGTGGTGGACCTGAAACAAAGGATATCATAGGTTCTACGGCTTTCAATATTAGAGTCCACGAGTTTAATGAAAATTAGGGCCCCTTGGTTGAGGCTTATACTATTTTATTCTATAATCGAATAATGGTGGTATTGAATCCTATGGTGGAAACTTGTATTGTCCCCCAGTCTAAGTCCAGTGATTATTTCCTTAACTGATGGTTTCCACTATACCTTAGGCACACCACCTCATATTCCAGTGGATATCGACTAGCATCACAGGTCTATAGTGGTATGGTGGAGAGACTATATATCCATATTAAAGTTAAACAACAACATAAAAATGGAATTATATAAACCATCTAGATAAATAAAAAATAAAAACACATCTAGAAAAGTTCTGATAAATAATCCAAAACTCATGCTATATCAAAATAATTTTGTATAATACATATCAGGTAGTCATTTATCTGGAAAAGTTAATCTACCTTAAAACCCAAATGGATAAAAAAACTAGGATAAGCACTAAAAAATATTCTTGAGTCCTATCTTGATCTCAAACTCCAAACTCTATCTGAAGATCTTGAACATGCATCAACCAAAGGGTGATTTACCCTATCATATCTGGTAACCCTGAAGGTATGTTTGGGTTCCAAACGGTGGCAAAAGCAGGGTATGATTACAACTCAATAGTCTACCACCAATAGTAACTATAATAATATGATATTTGATAAATAAGGTGCATTTTTATGTGAATAATAAATAAAGGAAAAAATATAAATAAATAAAACCATTGTTGATCCTCCGATTTCCAAGTGACACCTAGGATCGACTATACCTATTTTAGCTTAAGTCAGATCTCTTTCCCCATAATATATCATCATACATAAATAGTTACCCAACAGAGTTAATCTCTAGTAGCCAATGTAATTAAGAAATTCTTTTGAACCTAAGTGAATCACCCAAGGTGTTGTAAGTAATCAAGCATCATTGCCAAAACCTTGGGGTATCACCCATGGCAATCCAAAGTATCAGGTTTCAATTTCCAAACCCAACGAACATCACCATTGGTGTTCTAGAGTATCACCCATCATCATCGAACCAAAGGGTTATCACCCTTGACATTCCAGAGTATCAGGAATGATCATAGAACCCAAGGGGTATTACCCTTAGCATTCCAAGCATCTCTCATTAACCAATCACGCATGAAACTCTTCAATAAATTAATTTAATTTAATACACATAAAATCTAAACCCTGGTCACCCCTAGGGTCACTAATTACATTTTCTATTTAAGTTTCTAAAGTCCAACCCTAAGAGAAAAACACTATCACAGTTTTTAATTTGATCATACCAGTCTCTATAATATATATATATGGACACTATATTATAGAGCATGTTCTAAAAATCCCTATTCAATCACCCACATCCATAACTCAAGTTCTTGGAACCCTGAGGGTCACCTCTTTAATTACCCAAACTGTTCTCAAGTCAATCACACCACAGGTGGTAATTAAAGTCTCAGTAACACACACACAGTCACATCCTAAGTTTAAGGCACTCAAACTCTGTAACATGAACACAGTCACCGACCACTAATCCTACAATGGTAACTAACACTGACCAATAATCTTACAACACTAACTCCTACTTTCATTTCTCCTCCTGGATACATTTGTGATGTTATTGTGCATGCACCAGTGGGGTTGACCCATAATAGAGAGCCTCCTTCAGCTCAATAAACTTATACAAACCGAATGACCCTAAGAGGAAACATCATACACAAGATCAAAAAATATACTAAGGAACATGCACATGGGGTCCTTCTCATACCCACAAGCCATGAAACCAACTTCGTTTGCTTCTCGAACACTGATGGCTCAAAACAGAACTTTAAGGGGGTTTATCACATGATTCACCCCTAAATCATGTGATTAAATGGGTTTCATCCCTGAATAATTTGATGAAATAGGGTTTCACCCCCCATAATAAATCAATGAAATGGGGTTTCACCCCATGTATCACATCATGACCACACAATTTCCAAATGAAAGTCTGAATACAACCTTTTCCTGCTCTAGGAAAAATCCATCCATTTATTACCTACTAAGAATGCTCTGAATATAAAGTCTCCTATATAGGACTTGGCCTAATATTTTTTGAGTCACTTGTATCTAACCAACATAGTGGTGAACTCCAAAAAATCCAAGTGGTACTCTTAAGAACCACCAAAGTCAAGGGAACGTTCTCTTGGCATGTACTCTAAGATCTGAAATTTCTACTCAAACTTACCATAAATCAATAATCCTAATGCATGAACCCAACTATACACTTCTAATTGGTTATTTTCATGCCAACACTTCACAAAAAACCATCTCTACCTCTCAAAACCTCATGATCCCATGAATCGTGGTGCCAATTACTTCAACCAACTTAACTACGATACCCCACACCTAGTGGTATTTCTGAATTCCAAAAACAAAAACTTAACACCTTAAAGGTTGATACCACTAGTCTATACCAGTCTATTTCTCACAAATAGATCTCATTGGAACTCATAGTCTCACTCCCTGTACTATTTAAAACATAAGGCCTTGCCTCATCATTCATGTTGGCAGGTCATCCCTAAGCACTAAAGTCCCATCAACTGTGTTACCTTACCATCTTGCTTCCTGATAATCACACCCGGTTATACCTAACCTTTGTGAAAAAACTATCTTTCATCAAAATTTCAATTTTATTAATACCCCTAAACATTCATCAGATGACACTTGTACATAGGATTCTTCCATTTTTTACATCTAACTCATCCAAATTCATCAAAGTCACATCTCCAAACATCATTCAACTCCTAGTTGGGTTAATCGACATTCCACTTGAGATATTTACTAGAAACTACTCAAAATGAGCACCACCTTCTCAGACATTCCATGATTTGATACCCCATATGACTTTCACACTACTGATCCACAAGCATTATTCTTCCCAATATCCACTATTAGCCAAACACTATAATCCTCAATCCCCACTTTCATCCCTTTAATAATTCCTCAACTCAAGCCTTTATTGATACTTTATTAACACTGTAGTGCTCCAGGAACCTACTTATGATATTATCCTAAAACTTCTTTTATACACCATGATCTTGATGGATCTAACTCAAGGTCCATAACCTTTCTCATCATCATGTGAATCTCACGTTTATCTTGATATGGGCACTACCTAAACCTTCTAGAAACCCACAAACACATTGGTGACCAAGATGAATTAGTTAAGGAACTCTCTCTTTCACCATCACATCAAGCCACACAAAATTCCACAAAGACCCAATGGTTAATATATTTTTCCCCATATCTCACATGAACTAACCATATTGACAATACAGATTCCTCATAACCCCAAGTTCAATCCATCATCGCATAATAAGACCTCATCTATTGCATCAGTCACACCCTAATGCATATACTTCTCATAAAAAATAAACCTTTTCATACCCCAGAGCATCCCACTAGAATATTTTATAGCATCAAGGGTATACACTCACTTCCTATTCTCGATAAAATAAGGAATCTCATACTTTTCCACCATCATTCCATATAAGATCATCCACCGACCCCATCGACAAACCATGACCATGCTCTATAATTCAAGGAATGTTAAGAAGTATTAATTCCCACCAAAACGGTCATGACCCCCTCCCCACAAAGTGTACCCCTCTTGGGCCGAAAATGTTAGAAGAGAGATAATGACCCCTGAGTCCCACCTCCAATAGGCCCCGAGTTGGTGACTAGCATCGAGGGTATAATAAACACACAAATGGGAGGCATTACCATTTAAGAGAACACATGCCGAAGAGAGAGATATGATAGACACAAACCAACTCCAACTCATAACTGAAATATAAAAGGAACCCAAGTACATATATGAAATGCCATGAAAAAGTACTAAAACTGAAAGGGAAAACTAAAAGTACCCAAAAGAAAGTAAAACAGCAGCGACCACAAGCCCAAACATCTCCTCCAACCACAAGCTAGTAGTAACCATCTTGATCTCCAACCTGCTCCAAGTGACTTAAAAAACAGTTTATATATATATAGGCTGAGTATAAAAGTATACTCGGTAGGATCCTCCTCAAGCCTCTCGTGTAAATGTAAAGAAAGTATGCTAATGCCCAGTGAACAACAAGTGAAACTAACTCGTCACCTAAATAGTTATACTAAGTTCCCAACCTCACCATGGCCACTCTCGCCAAGTAACGCATAAAATAATATAGCATATAATGAAAAATATCAAGGGTAACATGCTAATACTTCCCCACTGGTTTTCCGCTTTGCCCCAATGACATACGTCCTATGCATCTATCTCCAAAGGCTTGCCAGCAGACACCTGGGCTAAGCTCCACAATCTGCACCATGTGCACCACAAAGTCTTTCCCGCAGACACCTGGGCGAAGCACCACACCATCCTCCCAACCAAAAGTAACTATTCAAGTTCCGGGAGCCACCACAGCCCGCATAACGTGTATCATACATCGGGTATTATACCTCAAGCCATTATAGCCCATACACCCAGTAGGGATCCTCAAGCCATCACAGCCTATACACGTTACACCAATAGAAATCCATAGGATACTATATCCAGAATATATGTGTGTGAAATAACCACAAGCCATTACAGCCCTCTACACACATATATGGGGAAACTAACTGTTGTGTATGTTGGCACATGAATCTACCAAAATAAGAGAGCGGGGCCAAAGGTGGTAGTCATCCATTCGACCTCCCATCAGAATGTCGTGGAAAACACCCCCCCCCCCCTAGGGATCAGAATCCCTGGGGTGTCAGTTGCTCTTACCGACTGGGTGGAGTAGTGTATAGAAACACAAAAAGTACAGAAAATATATATAACTCACATCCACACTATGAGCATTACCTAGTCTTAGATACAACTTTAGCTAACGTCTCTCAGACTCCGGGCTGCTACTTCTAAGACTAGGTATCCTATAAGCACACAAACATTTGAAGAGCTTTATTATATTACTCCATTCTCATTTTATCAGTTCCACTGTACATTAATTAATTCTTTAAACATTAATTAACCATGAACAATTCCACATTAAACTGAATTGGCATCACATTCAAAATCAACTGCTCCTTTTAAGGTTCACAAAACCTTTAAATTCCAGTATCTCCCTCCCCATGGATTATCACCATTAAATCAAAATTTCATTACAAAATTACTTTCCCATATTCCCAGGAATTCTAGAAAGGCATCCTATGATACTAAACACAAAGGGGGATCAACACGGTGAGTAGATATACTACCCATTGAGTCTTTGCTGTCTATAGAAAGATTATAGACCCATTCTCCCTTGAGAGGCTAAACACGGAAAGGACGTGGCATACCTCGTGTGTATTTGCCTCCTTCGGAAGAACGGTAAGCAAGACCAGCTACCTTGAGAAGTGGGTAAAATCAAAGTAGATAAAAATTCAAAGAAACCACAAGCATCCATGAACCACATCCATCCCATTCCATCACCCCTGGTGTCCTCCCCGACACCCACATTCATAAACCGATG
This sequence comes from Viscum album, assembly GCA_963277665.1. Classification (NCBI taxonomy): domain Eukaryota; kingdom Viridiplantae; phylum Streptophyta; class Magnoliopsida; order Santalales; family Viscaceae; genus Viscum; species Viscum album. Next base: position 2,107,680,953 of record OY728152.1, read on the forward strand.
CATCTCGCCACTCTAGGCATCATCCGCTGCCACAACCACAAGGCCTTCGTGCCTCCACATATCATAACACCCCTCCAGGGTCACATCATAGCACAAGCAGTAGGAAAACAATAATCAAAACCATGGGCTCTTGGCCCTTTAACAAACAAGAGGGTAACTCAGAACCCTTTTAGAAATTATCAAACAAGCAATCCTTTAATCCATGTTGAATTAACAGATTCAATCTGTAGGTTCCAATTCCCGAAAAACTAATCGGTAATCTATCACAAAAGATTTAACATGCTTACTGTGCCAATACTATTATCATCAAATTATAACAACTACAACAACGGCAACAACTGGATTCATTAACATGCCTCTTTATCTTTATCCAATTAATTATCAATTAATTCCGGCTTTACGTTCTTTTACAATTTCCATCAAGAATGAACAACTAATCAAAGTAATCATAGATATCACTCTATCTAGCAAAACATGAGGCAAACCGTTATCACGGTACAAAGCAACAACATGCGATCAAACCAATTCTTTTAATCTGGTTCATGTATTTAATTAGGTCAATTTCATTGTGATTCAAAGGGATAAATCATGCTAACTCTACGATTTCACATATACAATTAGAGAAGTCATGAATCCCCTACCTCAAAGAGTTCTTGACGTCCTTTATCCACGCAACGGGTCACAATCCTCCTCTCATGACAACTGCATCCACCAGAGGATGCCACGGTACGACAGTACCAACCAACCCCAAGAAAAACCCATTAGAATCTTGGAAATTACATGGTATAATATGGAAGGGATAAATAAGAGGATATGATCCCCAAAAGAACGATGATACATCATACCTTATATCGAAGATTGATCGATATAGCTCAGTTGCATCAAAACAGAGCAGAACCAATCATAGGAGTAAAGATTGATTGTCAAACGGCACCATACCGATGGTGGAGTGAAAACTATTATTGTAAGCGAACTCTACCAAGGGTAAGTGCTTCATCCATGAACCTCCAAAATCATGAACACAAGAGCGCAACATGTCTTCAAGAGTCTGGATGGTTCGCTATGTCTGACCATCCATTTGAGGATGAAAAGTAGTGCTAAGGCACAGTTAAGAGGCAAAAGCATGCTGGAGACCTCTCCACACCCTAGAGGTAAAACGAGGATCTCGATCATAAATGATCGTCCTAGGTACTCCATGAAGTCTCACCACCTCCTCTAGATACTGCCTCGACAAAACTTCCACTGAGCTCGACTCCTTGATCGCTGTGAAGTGGGACGATTTTGTTAAATGATCCACTACCACCCATATAGCATCATGTCCTCCCGGAGCTCGAGGTAAACCTGTAACAAAGTCCATTGAGATATCCCCCCACTTCCACTGAGGAATCTCTAATTGCTGGAGAAGACCACCAAAAACACGGTGTTCGGCCTTCACCTTATGGCAAACTAAACATCGAGACACACTCTACAACCACACGCTTCAGCCTAGGCCACCAAAACTGACTCTTCAAGGATCGGTACATCTTTGTCACACCAGGATGTACTGCCAAGGGAAATCTATGGAATTCTCGGAGAACCGTCTCGCGCATCTCCAAGGGAACAACAAGCCTGTCATGATACAACACTCGGTGTTGTTCATCCTCCGACCAACCATCAGGGGCCTCACCACAAACAACTATGTCTCTCCAAATTTTCACCTCTATATCACCCAACTGAGAATCTTCCACCTTCTGCATTAGGGATGACTATACTGTCATCTGGAAAACACAACCTCTACCCCCAACTTCTCCCACATCAATATGCAAAGCTGATAGCTCTTCCATCACTCTCCAGGAATCACTAGATTCAGATACAGCATCATTACGTGACTTTCGGCTCAGTGCATCCGCTACAACATTCCCTTTTCCAGGTGTATATGATATTTCAAAGTCATATTCCTGCAAGAACTCCATCCGCCGACGCTTCCTCAAGTTCAAGTCATGTTGGGAGAAAACATACCTCAAACTCTTATGATCGGTGAAAACCACAAACTGCTCACCAATGAGGTAATGTCTCCACAACTTCAGAGAAAACACCACGGCTGCCAACTCAAGATCATGGGTGGCATAGTTGCGTTCACGGGGATGCAACTGCCGAGACCCATAAGAAACAACTGACCTCTGCTGCATGAGAACACAGCCTAGACCCAGATGTGAAGCATCACAGAAAACATCAAACTAGACTCCCTCCGCTAGAATACAAAGGACTGGATCACTTACCAACTTCTACTTTAGATACTCGAAAGCTGCCTGACAATGATCAGTCCATATGAACACTTGATCCTTCCTGGTCAAAGCTATCAGAGGAGTCTCAAATCGGGAGAAATTGGCTACAAACCTCCTATAATAGCCTGTGAGACCAAGGAAACTTCGCACCTCTGACACGGTCTTGGGGGCTTCCCAAGACACCACTGCTTCTATATTTGACGAATCCACAGCTACTCCCTGTTGGGACACAACATGCCCCAAGAAACGAACTTCTCGAGCCCAAAACTCACACTTCGACAACTTCCCAAACAACTGATGTTGGCAAACAAATCCCAAAACGGCTCATAGATGCTCTGCATGCTCCTCTCCATATGTGGAGTACACAAGGATGTCGTAGATGAAAGCCACAACAAACTTGTCCAGGAATTCACGGAACACAGAATTCATCAACCCCATGAAAATAGCTGGAGCATTCTTCACACCAAATGGCATTACAACAAACTCATAATGCCCATGACAACAATGCAAAGCAGTCTTCGGGATATCCCCATCCTTTACATGCATCTGATGATATCCTGACCGCAAGTAGATCTTTGAAAACCAACTTGCACCCTTCAGTTGATCGAATAAGTCATCAATCCATGGGAGAGGATAGCGGTTCTTTATTGTCACTTTGCTTAATCGATGATAATCGACGCACAACTGCAAACTGCCATCAGCATTTTTCACAAACAAAACTGGTGCACCCCACGGTGACACACTTGGCCGAACAAAACCACACTAAAACAAACCATCGAGATGTATACGTAGCTCTCGTAACTCAGAAGGGGTTATCCTATACGGAGACATAGAGATAGGAGACGCTCCTGGCTGTAGCTCGATCTCAAACTCGATCTCTCATCGAGGGGGTAATGCTACAACCTCTTCTGGAAAGACATTAGGGTACTCCTCTACGACCCTAGGAAACGCCAAATACTGAACCTCTGAAGAACTCGGAATCATCTCAGCCATCATGGATGAAAAGGATGGAACTCGTCTATGACCCATTTGAGGATCTCGCTCACCAACAAACACCACTTTCTCTCCATCTGCATCAAAGAAAATGACCTTCTTCCTGTATCAATCCACAACATCCTACACTGAATACAACCAATCCATTCCAAGAATGACATCATATGGTTTTATTCGTAAACATAGTAAATCTCCCCAAGAGCGGTGTTGCCCCAACACTACCTCACAGTATCTACATACTTCAAACAAGTCAGCTCGACCTCCAACTTGCGTAGTCAATGCCAAGGGAAATGGAATCCTCTCTACCTCAAGTCCCAAAGCATGGACAAGGGTAGGTGATATGAAGGAGTGTGTTTCTCCTGAATCAAACAATGCATGTACCAAGGTAGAAAACAAGCAAAGGGTACCTCGAACAACATCTGGCTCGCCTGGGGATGGAAATGCTAGAGTATGAAGCTGACCACGACCTCTCTGACCCTGATGAAGACCACCACCATGGCTGCGCTCTGCTCTCTGAGGATGGGGAGCATCATGGGGTTGTCCTCTACCTGCTCCAGCTACCCTCTGGTGATCTAAAGCTGGTGCAACGTGCTGTTGTTGCCTCGGCTGGAACTGCCTCAACGGAGGAACCTGAAGCAGAGCGCCCGGTGCACGATGACTGCTCTGAAAACTCGGGCACTCCCGCTGCTGATGACCATGGCCACCACAAGAAAAACAAGCGCATGATCCCTTAGCATAGGCATGATAGTTGCTGCTCTGGAGAAATGAGATGGGAAGGGCTGGGACCTACCCCTAGGTGAACGGAAACTCTTCTGCCCTAAAAACTGGTATCCCTAGACCAGAGCTTTGCGTCGTGAGTAATCATGATGATTCCCCTATCATGATGATCTGGTCCTAGCCAAAGTACCCTCAACAACCTCTACCCTCGCCACCACCTCAAGATATGTCTTCAGCATAAATGGGGTGACCTGGCGCTGGATATCTGGATGCAAAGCCTCCTCAAAATGCCTCACCTTGGCCTCCTCATCTGGTAACAGGTCTGAAGCATATCGTAGAAGTTTCCTAAAACGGATTCCAAACTCTCGAACACTAGAGCTCCCTTGTCGAAGGGTAAGAAGCTCCTGGCGACTGGACGCCTTCGAAGTTGATGAAATAAACTCAACTCTAAACTTGTCTCGAAACTACTCCCATGAGATCGCTGACTCCTCGCGATCCCCGAGGAACAAGAACCACTACTGCCTCGCTACTCCATGTAGCATCATCACAACCAAGGACACCCAGTGTTCCTTCCGAGCACGAATCGAACTGAATCCTATCTCGACCTCCTCCAACCAGTCTTCTGTGACTGCATCTAAAATAGAGACCTCATACATCTGTAGACTCTGGCGCTGAAACTCTTGGAGTGTCTTCCTCCAAGTGTCATCATCATCAACCGCTACTCTGCGACGATCTGCTAGAACAACCAGCTGGACATCTTCTGCGCAAACCTGACGAGGACGTCGACCTGGAGCCGTACCTGTAAAATAACAACTGTTGGAGCTTCTAATCCTGGAATATGGAAGACTCAACATTAATAAATTAATTGTTTTCTTTTATTAATTTTAGTTTAACCTATCCCAAGGTTTACCCATTCAAACACAGGCGCAAAGAAGAATGATGCATGATCCTTTCCTAGGTCTCTACCCTGCAACCAGTATCCCTTTGTTTAGTCTCCATCGTAAACTTGAAGGTCCGTACGTCAGATCATAGGGGGGCCTAAACGCCTATGTCGCAGCCGGTCTCTAGTGTTTACCTCACTTGCTAAACATGAATGACATTGTTGCCCTACCAAACCATACAATCTCACGTGTGCCTAGCTCCAAACTCCATAATATCCCTCAACCAGACCTCTGATACCACTTTGTCACGACCCCCTCCCCACAAAGTGTACCCCTCCTGGGCCAGAAATGTGAGAAGAGAGATAATGACCCCCAAGTCCCGCCTCTAGTAGGCCCCGGGTTGGCGACTAGCACCGAGGGTATAATAAACACACAAATGGGAGGCATTACCATCTAAGAGAACACATGAAGAAGAGAGAGATAAGATAGACACCAACCAACTCCAACTCAGAACTGAAATATAAAAGGAACCCAAGTACATATATTAAATTCCATGAAAAAGTACTACAAATGAAAGGGAAAACTAAAAGTACCCAAAAGAAAGTAAAACGACAGCGACCACAAGCCCAAACAGCTCCTCCAACCACAAGAAAGTAGTAACCAGCTTGATCTCCAACCTGCTCCAAGTGACCAAAAAACAGTTTATATATACATAGGGTGAGTATAACAGTATACTCAGTAGGATCCTCCCCAAGCCTCTCATGTAAAAGTAAAGAAATCATGCTAAAGCCCAGTGAACAACAAGTGAAACTAACTCGTCACCTAAACAGGTATACTAAGTTCCCAACCTCACCATGGCCACTCTCTCCAAGTAACTCATACAAGAATATAGCATATAATGAAAAATATCAAGGGTTCCCCGCTACTACTTCCCCACTAGTTTTCCGCTTTTCCCCAACGACATACGTCCTGTGCATCTCTCTCTAAAGGCTTGCCCATAGAAACCTGAGCTAAGCTCCACAATCTGCACCTCGTGCACCAAAAAGGCTTGCCCGCAGACACCTGGGTGAAGCACCACACCTTCCTCCCAACCAAAAGTAACTAGGTAAGTTCTGGGAGCCACCAAAGCCCGCATAACGTTTATCATACATCGGGTATTATACCTCAAGCCATTATAGCCCATACACCGAGTAGGGATCCTCAAGCCATCATAGCCTATACACATTACACCTATAGCAATCCATAGGATACTATATCCAGAATATATGTGTGTGAAATAACCACAAGCCATTACAGCCCTCTACACACAAATATGGGGAAACTAACTGTTGTGCATGTTGGCACATGTATCTACCAAGAGAAGAGAGCGAGGCCAAAGGGGGTAGTCAGCCATTCGACCTCCCATCAAGATGTTGGGGAAAACACACCCCCCCCCCCCCCCACCCTAGGGCTTAGAATCCCCGGGGTGTCAGTTTTCCTTACCGATAGGGTGGAGTAGTGTATAGAAACACAAAAGGTACAAAAAATATATATAACTCACATCCACACTTTGGGCATTACCCAGTCTTAGATACAACTGCAGCTAACGTCTCTCAGACTCCAGGCTACTACTTCTAAGACTAGGTATCCTATAAGCACACAAACATTTGAAGAGATTTATTATATTACTCCATTATCATTTTATCAGTTACACTATACGTTAATTAATTCGTTAAACATTAATTAACCATGAACAATTCCACATTAAACTGAATTGGCATCACATTCAAAATCAACTGCTCCTTTTAAGATTCACAACACCTTTAAATTATAGTATCTCCATCCCCATGGATTATCACCATTTAATCAAACTTTAAATACAGAATTACTTTCCCATATTCCCAGGCATTCTAGAAAGGCATCATATGCTACTAAACACATAGGGGGCTCAACACGGTGAGTAGATATACTACCCGTCGAGTCTTTGCCGCCTATAGCAAGAGCATAGACCCATTCTCCCTCAAAAGGCTAAACACGAAAAGCACGTGGCATACCCTGCGTGTCTTCGCCTCCTTCGGAAGAAGGGTAAGAAAGACTAGCTACCTTGAGGAGTGGGGAAAAGCAAAGCAGATAATCATTCAAAGAAACCACAAGCATCCAGCAACCACATCCATCCCATTCCATCAACCCTGGTGTCCTCCCCGACACCCACATGCATAAACCGATGCATCTCGCCACTCTAGGCATCATCCGCTCCCATAACCACAAGGCCTCCATGCCTCCACATATCACAACACCCCTACAAGGTCACATCACAGTAGAAGCAGTAGGAAAACAATAATCACAACCATGGGCTCTTGTCCCTTTAACAAACAAGAGGGTAACTCAGAACCCTTTTAGAAATTATCAAACAAGCGATCCTATAATCCATGCTGAATTAACAGATTCAATCCGTAGGTTCCAATTCCGGAAAAACTAATCTGTAAGCTATCATAAAATATTTAAAATGCTTACTATGCCAATTCGATTATCATCAAATTAGAACAACTACAACAACGGCAACAACCGGATTCATTAACATGCCTCTTTATCTTTATCCAATTAATTATCAATTAATTCCAGGTTTACGTTCTTTATCAATTTCCATCAAGAATGAACAACTAATCAAATTAAGCATAGATATCACTCTATCTAGAAAAACATGAGGCAAACCGTTATCACGGTACAAAGAAACAACATGCGATCAAACCAATTCTTTTAATCTGGTTCATGTATTTAATTAGGTCAATTTCATTGTGATCCAAAGGGATAAATCATGATAACTCTACGATTTCACATATACAGTTGGAGAAGCCATTAATCCCCTACCTCGAAGAGTTCTTGACGTACTTTATCCACACAACGGGTCACAATCCTCCTCTCACGACAACTGCATCCACCAGAGGATGCCACGGTACGACAGTACCAACCAACCCCATGAAAAACCCATTAGAATCATGGAAATTACATGGTATAATATGAAAGGGAGAAACAAGAGAAGATGATCCCCAAAAGAACGATGATACATCATACCTTATATCGAAGATTGATCGATACAGCTCAGTTGCATCAAAACAGAGCATAACCAATCCTAGGAGTAAAGATTGATTTTGTAACTCCTACGGGAATGATTGAAAGGTTATAGTGTCTCTTAGCTGAGAACAAAGAGAATGAACAAGAGAGAATGATATCTGGTTCCTTTTTGAAGATTTAACGAGGCGATGGTTTAAGATCCGGTTAATTCTCCATTAAAAACGGATCGCATTAACCCACGCGGTTTGACCAAGTAAAACATTCTGAGCCATAGGAATAATTAATATAGGATTTATGGAATTTGAATCGACCTTAAGAGTCCTTAAAATGAGGCTTTAAATGTATTTTATGTCAAAGGAAACGTCAAAGGGGCGAAACTGTAGGAACCTGGAAACACTGTTCACATACTCAAAATTTGGCAAAGGAAAGAAAAGGTCACCGTTAGACCTCACCATTCTGGAAACATTGTTCAAGTCTACCGTTATAAGGTCATCGTTAGAAGGTTACCATTCTGGAAACACTGTTCAAGTCTACCATTAAAAGGTCGCCATTAGAACCACACCGATAGAAACACTTTTCAAATCTACCGATAGAAGTCCACCGATAGAACCTCACCGATATAAACACTGTTCACTAAACCTCACCAATAGAAACACTGTTCACCTACCGATACTGTTCATAAAACTGGAAACACTGTTCACAGAACTGGAAATTTGGAAAAGTGTTATGGATAAGTCACCTTGACCTCCCAGAACACCTCCAACACCACATTTTCACAGAGTAATGGATAGGAGAGGTTCGGGTCATTACAAAAACATACCAATTCCTCATAAGCTTCTAAGCCTAATGGGTCTATAGGGACTGAACACATATGTCCCAAAATGAGTTGTCCACTCATTAGAATGCCAAAATCGACCACCATGCATTTTTATCCAATATCATGACGTCACCTTAGGTGTCATGTAACTTTATCAACTCAATCTCTTTATCCTAAAGAATTCTCAGAAACCAACCATTGACATATCACTCATGCCTTACAAGTATAACCACATAAATTCAGACACTGGGATTACCTTTATAAATCTAGGATTAGGTTTCCTCAAACCCAACAAACCTGTAGGTTAACAAACTCCACTCACTTTTTTCTATTATAAAGGACTATCTCGTTTAACCTTCTTCAACGACATGAAATAGATAAAGTTTCCAAAAAGACATACCCACCAAGAATAAATCCTAGTGTTTCTTTATCGCACTGCCTAAATCAACTATCTTGAGTCATAACCCACCAAACCTAGGCTCTTATGCTTAATAACCCAGCTGACCATACTCACTATATATCAATATAATCTATCCAAAAGCATCTCACTCATTACATTCTTCCAAAAGTGACTAGGGAATCTCACTCATGTCATGGAAAACTATGTTATCACCATCCAACCAAGGGTGTCACCACAATACCAAAATTTTCTACCCATGATCTACCAAATATTTATCCAAACATCTAGGATCACCTCACAAACTGGGACAGGAATATAATAGATATTTACCTTCAAAATACAGACACAACTCAAAACATCATGGTTAGGAATCTATATCCATATCACACAACACATCTACAAATGGATCATCCTGAGTTTTTAAAAGGAAACACTTTGTTCAATAGTATACAAGATATGCTACAACCAGCTTAAATGAACAACTGAATATTATAATTTAAATGTGACCTTTATAACCTAACTATTAAATTGGTAGGTATTGATAGGAATAACTAATTTATGAAATAAATATAAATATCCAACTCAATATTACTGTATTGGTAAATGATGAGAAAATATTAATATGATATAGTAATTGTAATCCTTAGAAATATGTTTTCTTCAAAAATGGGTTTTATTTCATTTCATGAATGAATAATATAATTAATTTTTTGATTTTTTAGAAAAGATACCTAAAAAATTAATTTCATTTTTTTTTCAAAATTTCAAAATTATCTTATGTCAAATTTTTGATAATTTTATGAAAATATTAATTTATCAATGAATAATGAAAAATACTGGTTTTATTTTGAAAACTGTATCTTATTTACATGGTAAAATTATGTTTTGGATTAGTTTTAAAATTTAAATTTTTCCTATTTATTTAAAAGAATCCAATTATGGTTATTAAAATGGATTTTATACTTAAATTTAGTATAAAAACATTTTATATTTAAAAATGGAATTTTTTTTGAAAAAAAAAATCATTGAATGTTTCCAGTTTCATTTTAAATTAAATTCTACCAATTCTGTGTTTTGAATTTTCAAAAATATATTTCATATTAGGAATCATAAGTTCCAAATTTAGTAAATGGGTCCCTTTTATTTTAGGATAATATGAATAGTAAACATATTAGTTTTTAATACCACAGTTAAGGATAAATCAGGTAATTAAGGGTAAAAATAATATTATAGGGACTATAAAATTACCCAAACACTTTTCCCAATTTTATTGGATGAGTAATTTTGACCAAATTCATCCATGTGATGAATTTATGACTCTTTGGAGCCACATAGATAACATTAATTCCCTTATATTATTTTATTTTAAGAAAATTCAAACTTATCACACAAATATTTTTAATAAATATGAACTTTTAAATATATGGTCATCCAGAAGCTATGTTAAACCAAAAATATTATTTTGAAATCTAAGATATTTATCTTCATAATGATAATTTTTTTTAATTTTCATGGGATAAATAACTACCTTAAAGGCTTCCACAATGATGATGCAGTAATTATTAAATTAATACGAAAATCAAATAAATGATATTAAAAATATTAAAATAAATATAAATTGAGATACTCAATATTATCCACAAATTATCTAGATAACTATTAAATTTCTATGATATAATGAAAAAATTTGTTTGAATTTCACTTTTTTATGTTTTTAATGTCATAGTAATGAATAGTATTAAATTTAACAATAATGATATTTCATGAATATAATAATTTATTAAATTATTAAAATTTCATAAAAATATTAAATAAGGACATATAAGAAAATATATTTTCTAAAATGACATATCATATTCATTTAAGGTCTATTTTTAGTTATTTGGATCTAGAATAGTCTTATAATATTTTAATATTTTTGAGAAATTCATAAAGTGTCCCTCACCTCCGTTATATAAGGGCACCCCTTCCTTCACTTCATTTCACCACCTTTAGCCTTCTATAATGACTATACTATAGAAAATTATCTTATACACTTCCCTAACTGCATTATAGAGGTTCTAGTCTCACCAAAATACTAATTCAAAGTTCCTCAATGGATCCTTCAAGAAAGAGATATTAAAGAGATAATTTTCTTAAACCACCTCTCTAAATTTCTTTTCTTCTTAAACCTTCTCCTCACCTCATTAATCCATAAAGAAATAATAACTACAATATAATTTATATAATGGAATGTTATATTTCTAATGGAATATATTATATCCATCCATTTTCTCATATCCTCATATTCAATGAAACAAAATCATTTTCCAAATCCTGGTGATTAACCGTCTCTGTGGATAATGAATTTTTTTCATTATAGCATTCAAGGATGGTCAGAAAAAATTTATTATGGTTAAATAAAACTATAATAAGAATATTATAACATATTTTATTTTCTGAAACTATTATAAATACATTATATTTAATAAAATGAAACAAATTTGTGATAGTTAGAAAAACCGACACAATAAACGAAACAATTTTCATTAATGTTTTCTCAAATGAATCATCCTCATGTGAGAAATAAAAATGATATATGGGGTCATTTAAACATATCAAGGTGCATTTATACCATATAATATCACTTATGGGGTACTATTTTCATTTGAAAATAACATCCATAAATATACACAAGTTAACCAACCATGAAATCATTAAACAAACGCTCCCAGAATGGTAATTTTGATCTTTATAACTCATTAAAATGGTCATAAATGAACTTAATAAAATTGTAATAATATATGTTGAAAAGATTATGAATTAAGAATTTAATGAATCTAGTTTGATTATCCAGGACGTTTAGTGAAAATTTAGAATGCAGTCAGACAAAATGTAAGGGACTCTTTAACGAAAAACCTTTTTTAAAATGTTTTAAAGATTTATTTTATAAATATTTCCATTTCATGTAAATGATATTAAAATGATTTTTATAAATTTATCTATATGTACATGAATTTTTTAAAATAATGATTTTCTAATTTCTCTCAAATGTTTTCAAAAATGAATCTTATTAAGGTTTATATAAAGTATTTTCCTTTAAAAATCCTCTTTAATGTATCTTTTTAAAAAAATCAAAAAGAATTTTTTTAAAACTTATACAGTATAATCAGATTTTCCAAACTTCATGATTCCTTAATTTTTTGAATATTTTTTTATAAGATTACATAATTCCTTTCAATGAAAATTTTTTCCTATGTATGTGTGTAGTATTCTTTTAAAATAAGTGATTTTCCTCAAGGAATGTTTTTATGATGTAAGTATTCTTGTTTTATGATTATTTTATGGTTCTTGGACATTGTTTATAATGATGAGTGGTTCCATTATAAACCAAACATGGGTGGTTTTGGGATATAACTCCAATTAAATAGGTGTTTAGAAGTTGGCTATATGGTTATTCCAAATGTAAATGTGACTGTTACTCAAAGTATATACTTGAGGGTTATGTAATGTACAATAATAAGGGTTATTTTATGGTATTTTTAAGGCTTACATCATATGTAAGTATGAAAATGATGCCCCAAGTCACTTATATGATTTATTTTATGCTTTCTATGTTTATACAGAAATCTCATGTTTTCACAAGTTAAGTTATTGGGTTTATATTCAATGAAAATTATATGTTACTCTTCAAGGGTGAAAATTATAACTTTCTGAAAACGTTTTCATGAGATTTTAATGTTTTCAAAGAAAAATTTATGGGTTTTATTTTTCCTTTGATACTTAATATTAAATGTTTAATACAAATAGTTGGGAATAAAAGGTGATTTTATGGGTAAGAAAATGTTTATTTTAAGCCTAATGTTTATTATGAAAAAGGGAAATTTTATAAGTCTTCATGGATTAACAATTTCTTTCCTTATTTTATGTCTCATACTAATCTTTTTGTGATCATCCCAAGTTTTTAAAAAAAATGATAGGGTTTATTAAAAATTATAAGGGTTATTATTCTATATTTAGAGATAGAACATGCAAAGAAAATTAGTTACATTTTTTACAACTCTGATAATTTGTATGATCTTGTCTAATCCACTAAAACCTAGACTAGAAAAGGTCTTCAGTTTTATAATGTATAGTGTATTTTTAAGTTATCTTTTTTTTTAAAAATACACAGTATTTTTCATTACCAAATATGGAAGTTTTAGTTCAGGTATTTACATTTCGTATCAAATTAATAGTTTAGAAAACTTTATAGATTAGGAATTATCATTTGAAAATAAATCTAAGTGATAGAATTGTCTTTTGAACTTCTCAGTAATTAAGTTCCCTTAGAAGTTATAGCTTTTTGAAGATATAAATTCATAATTTTCTTAACTATGAAAAATATATTTTGATTGTGAAATTCCACTAAAGGGGGTAGAATATAACATCCCAATTTTTTAAAAGGAAACATGATGTTCGATATCCTAAGAGATACGTCACATCGAGCTTAAACGAACAACTAAATATTATCATATAAATTTGATTGTTATAACCCAATCACTAAATTAGTGGGTACAAATAAGAATAAATGAATTATGAAATAAATATAAAGGAAAAACTCAATATTAATTTATTGATAAATAATTAACAAATAAAAATATAATATAGTAATTGTAATATTCAGAAATACATTTTCTTCAAAAATGGGTTTTCTTATTTTTTATGAATAAAAATTATAATTAATTTCTTGAAGTTCTAGAAAATTTATTTGATAAAATTAATGTTTTTTTTTATTTAGTCATGTCAAAATTATTTTAGGATGCATTTTTGAGAGTTTTCTGAAAATATTAATTTTTCAATGAATAGTGAATAATACTGATTTTATTTTGAAAATTGTATTTTATTTAATGGTAAAATTATGTTTTGGATTACTTTTAAAGTCTAATTAGTTACATTTAATTTAAAATAATCTAATTATGGTTTTTGAAATTTATTTTATAATTAAATTAAGTATAAAAACATTTTATATTTTAGAATGACGTTTTTTTTTTTGAAAAATAGTTTTTTCATTGAATTTTTCTGGTTTAATTTTAAATAAAATTCTTCCACTTTTATATTTTGAATTTTCAAAAATAGATTTCATATTTGGAATCCAAAATTCCAAATTTATTTAATTGGTACCTTTTATTTATGGAAAATATGAATAGTAAACTTAATAATTTTTATTCCTAGGGTTAATGGTAAATCAAGTAATTAAGGGTAAATATAATTTTATAAGACCTATGAAATTACCCTAAAACTTGTACCAGTTTTATTTTATGAGTAATATTCAACCGAAACTATACATGGGATGAATTTATGACCCTTTGGATCCACTTGGTTGATATTAAGTCACTTATAATATTTTATTTTAAGAAAAGTCAAACTTATCACACTAATGTTTTTAATATGTATAACATTTTTATTATATAGTCATCGATAAGATATATTATAACATAAATAATCTTTTTCAATATAATATATTTATCTTCACCATAATAATTTATTTTTAATTTTTACAGAATAAATAATTACCTTAAAGGCTCGCACATTGATGATGCAGTAATTATTAAATTAATGAAAAAATAAAATAAATGATGTTAAAAAAATTAAAATAAATATAAATTGATATATTAAAGGTGATCCAAAAATTATATAGATAACTATGACATGTCTAGGATATAATAAAATATTTGGTTTGAATTTTACTATTTTTTTATATTTTTGAAGTAATAGTAATGAATAGAATTGAATTTGATGATAATGATATTTCATGAATATAACATTTTATTAAATTATTAAAAAATAAAAAAAAAATATTAAATAAGTTCATAGGGGATAATATCGGGTCTAAAATGTAATATAATATTCTTTTATTGGCTGTTTGGAGTTATTTGTCTCTAGAATAGTCTTATAATATTTTAATGTTTTTTGAGAAATTCCTAAAGTACCCCTCACCATAATTACAAAAGAGAACCCCTTACTTCACTACATTTTACCAAATTGAAACTTATAGATAGACCATACTATAAAAAATTCTATTATAAACTTTCATATCCACATTCAATAGGTTCTGGTCACACTAAAAGACAAATTCCAAGTTCCTTAAGGGATCCTTCATGGTGGAAAAATTCAAGAGGTAACTTTCTTAAACCACCTCTCTTAATTTCTTTTCTTCTTCTACCTTCTCATCACCTTATTCATACATAAAGGAAAAATAAATCTAGTATCATGTATATATGGTAATTTTATATTTATAAGGTAATATCTTCTATCCATCCATTTTTTCTTATCCTCTTATTCAATGAAACAAAACAATTGTCCAAATTATAGAGATTAATCATCTATATGGATAATGAGTTTTTATTTTTCATTACTGCCTTCAAGGATGATAATTAAACTATTAATAAGGTTAAATAAGACTATAATAAGTATATTATAACTTATTTCATATTCTATAACAAATATATAGTCATCATAATAAATAAAATGAAATATATTTGTGATGGTCGAAAAAACCACATTAAGAAACTAAACAATTACCATTAAAGTTTTATCAAATGAATCATCCTTATGTAAGAAAGAAAAATGATATATGGGAACATTTAAAATTATTTAGGTGCATTAATGATATATAATACCACTTTTTGAGTATTATTCCCATTTTAAAAGAACATCTATAAATATACACAAGTTAACCAACCCTAAAACCATGAAACGAACTCTTTAGGAATGACAATTTTTATTTTTATAACTCATAGAAATGGATTTAAATGAACTTAATAAAATTATTATAAATAAAATATATGTGTAAGATATAATAAATTAATTAATTAATTAATATAATATGATTATCTAGGACATTAAGTGTAAGTTCAGAATGCATTCAGAAATAAGGTAAGGGACTCTTTAACTAAAAAAATTGTTTTAAATGTTTTGAAGATTTATTTTTTAAATCTATATATTTCATGTCCAGGAAATTAAAATAATTTTTATGAATATATTTATATTTAAATTAGTGTATAAAATTTTTTATTTTCAAATTTATCTCAAATTTTTTCAAAAAGGGATATTTTTAAGGTTTCATTTAATGGAATTTCCTTTAAAAATACTCTTTAATGTATCTTTTTAAAAATTAAAAAAGATTTTTTTTACTTAAAAAAATGAGAATATTTTCCATATTTTATGAATCTTTATTGTTTTGAATCTATCTTTAAATTATTACATGATTACTTTCAAAGATGATGTTTTCTTTTGTATGTGTACAATATTATTTTAAAATAAGTTATTTTCCTCAAGGAATGTTTTTATGATGTAAGTATTCATATTTTATGATTATATTATGGTTATTGGTAATTATTTATGATGAAAGATGATTCTTTTATAAACCAAAAATGAGAAATTCTATTATATCCCTCCAATGAATTAGTTATGTTGGAAGTTGACCATATGGTTATTCCAAATGTAAAGGTGATGGTTACTCAAAGTATAACTACAAGGGTTATGTCCAGTATAACCCTAAGGGTTATTTTATGGTAGTCATGAGGGTTACATCATAGGTAAGTATGAAAGTGAGGTTCCAAGTTACTTATATGATTTATTTTATTCTTTCTATGTTTCTATAGAAATCTCATGTTTTATTTATCCTTCGATACTTCTTATTAAATTTTTTATGAAAAGATTTTGGAATAAAAGGTGATTTCAGGGGTAAGAAAATGATTATTTTGAGTCCAATGTTTATTTTTAAAAAGGAAAATTTGTATAAGTATTCATGGGATAACAATTTATTTCCTTATTTTATGTCCCTTACTAAAATTTTTGTGCTCATCCCATCTTTTTCATAGGTTTTAGTAGAAATTTCAAATGTTCAATTTTCATATTTACAGGAAACACATATGAAGACAATTAGTTAAATTTTATAAAAATTTGATAATTTTTATTATTTTTTCTAATCCTCCAAAACCTAGACCAAAAAAGGTCTTCAATTGTATAATGTTCTGTGTATTTTTTAGTTATCTTTTATTAAAAAAATACAAAGAACATTTTATTACTAAATCCAAAAGTTTGGGTTCATATATTTACAACATGCTCATTCTATTTATTTAATATCAATTCCCATACATAAATTTAAATGTAAGTAATATATTGTGATTACCATATCCAAATCATCCACACAACTAGGCTAAACCTCTCTTTGGTAACCCTCATACATTAAATTTGTGTCGGGATACACTAGGAAACACCCTACTACTCAGTCACAGTTCTTAGCCAAGTAATATCATAATACACATCTCAACATTACAAGGAAGCTCACAACCCATTATACCTACTCTAGGGTCATCATACACATATTTCATTCCTACAATATTCAATCCAACTACCCACTCCAGGGTTATCCTCAAATCATTATCTTACACCACATAGGAAAGGTAGAGATGAAAACCACAGCTCATCACTCCTATCAAACCATAAAACTTGTGTGTCTCACGTTATAGTTCAATTATATCCTAACTCACCCGCTCACGGGTTAGGAAAACACCCACAAGTATTACAAACAATCATGACATACTCAGTTCTATAAGTCACAACTCAAGTCAATATCCCAATAGGTGTAGCATCCTATTATCTCATAAATCCCATGTCATAAAGGTCTCACATTTCAAGGATCTATCACTAACCCGATTTAACTATCCTTAAGATTAGGTCATACACACTATGACATATACCATAACACATTTCTATTTAAATTCTTAGCATCATGACTAATGGAAAGTGATAATAGTAACACACCTTGTTATTCTGTACATATCGTACCACAAGGATCACATAACTTAGGCAATCTCAACAACCCCTACTCCAATAACCAGGTTCAAAATCATATACCCATAGGTTCCACATCATATATATACAGGATTCACAGTCACCCTTATCCATTCTTACATTAACTAGAATTTACATAAACTAGGCTCAGTTAAATGAAATATCATTAAAAATTTATAGAGAAAAATGGTTTTTAAGTTGTTATTGGAATTTTATTTTGATGAAAACACTTAATAATAATGATATGGGATCAATAAATAGATTTTACACCATTTACTTTCATAATAACATTTCCCATTTGAGTCTTAGTTAACATAACACCCTGAGATTTTAAAATAAAAACGTTAGATTTTATAGCATATAATTTAGTAGAAAATAAAACACCCAAGACATTATGATACATTTATTTGTAATAAATTAAATTGATTCAATAGATTTAATTACATGAAACATTCAGTTTATATTTCATTACTTGAAACACTGAGTTTGTTTTGCGTTATACGCAACACTCAGTTTATCTTCTGTTACACGCAACACCGATTTTAAAAGAAATGTGAAATATTATTAAAATATTAATATTTAATATAATAGTTATCAAATAGCCATTGCAATGGTGGGTATGAATATTAATAACTAAATTATGAAAATTATCATTTTCTATTTATTAAAAAATCATTTAAAATAAAAAGAAATGTTTTCTGAAAATTCTATTTTTCTAAAATACGGTTTAATCACGCTTTATACACATAATTTAAAATTAATTTATAACACTTTTAGAAAATTTATTTAAAAAATGAAATTAATTTTTTAAATTGGAATACCAAAATTATCTTAGGGTTAATTTTTGGTATTTTTATAAAAACTTTCATCTTTTGATGAAAAATGAAAAATACTGAATTTTAATAGAAAAATGTTTTTTTTGTTTAAATATTGTATAATGTAAAATTTTAATTTTAGTTACATTTAAAGAAAAACTAATTAAATTATATATCAATTAATCCAATTTAGGTCATTAGAATCATTTTCATATTGAATTTTGATATTAAAACTTTATAAATGTTTGAGCATTTTCTCTTTAAAAACCTGTTTTCTCATCACGTCTGTGGGATTAATTTTAAATTAAAATTTTCCACTTATGTGAATTGAATTTGAAAAAATGGATTAAATATTTTAAATCATAAAAATTTGAAATTATCAATAAGATCAAATTAATTTTTTACCCAAATGAATAGTAAAAATAGTAAAAATTTATTACTGTGGTTAAGATAAAATGGATTTATGGGAGTTAAACTAAGAGGATAAGGGGTAAAAATGACCTAACAACTTATAAAACACTCATTTGACATACATATTTAGACCTTAACTCTTATTGGTTATATAATTAACAATTTTTAATGCTTTTTACATGATAAAAACGTGGGAATGATTAAATATTTTCAAAAAATTACAAGTGTGTCACTCACCTCATTTATAAAAGGCCACCCCCTCTCATATCTTCTACACATATTAAAATCTATTTGGTTAATACAATACATGCCCAAATAATCTAAAAACCTAAATATTATCATCCTAGAAGCATTATTGTTTTCATAATCTAATCTTGGAATGATTTAGTACAAACCTAATGAGGATACCTGAAGAAGAGACACCGTTCTTCAACGAGCATTTTTATTTTATTTATTCCTCCACCTCATTCAATTATTATTATAACATGATGATATAATAACATAATTATATTAAATATAATTATATTTTGTTTTTTATGGACATGACCTTTAACCTTACCCACTTCCATAAAATGGGTTATGAAATTATCATTCGTGTGTATGAAGGACTACCACCTTCACGACCTTATGTCATTAATTTTTCCATTACCACCTCTCAAGGTTGGGTATTATGATGAATATAAAGTATGTATATGATATTTATAAAACAATTAGACCTCTATAGTAATTATATCATATATACCTATTTTACTTTTTATTTTTTAGGAGATATGATAACTTCGCTTATGTGTACGGCAGGCTACCGCCTCGTGAAGCTGTGTGATTCGTCTTTCGCTAACACTTTACATGGAAGGTGATAAGAGTAAATTTATTAATTATATAATCTGTTAATGACCTAATTATGATATAAATAACATATTTATAATTTCTTAAAGATAATATATATCATTTTCTTTCTTATCTTTTCACTAAATTAAAGATGATAACGTCATTCATGTATATATGGATTACTGCCTTCACAAAATGATGTGAATATATTTTCATCACCACACTTATTGGATGATATATATAAATATATTTAAATAAATAATATTATATTTTTAATATTATGATCATTATTTAGAGATAAAATATTTCTTACCTCCTTTCTATAATGATCATTGGAAAATGGAAATGTTACCCATGCGTACATACGGCCTACCATATCCATGATCATAACATACTTAATTTATCAAAACCATATTTCATGACTAGTATTAAAAGTTTAATTTATGTATAAATATGTTAATTATGTCCTTATTATTATTTTATATATAATAGAACTATATAATATTAATAAAAACCAGATCTTTTATGACAAAATAGGTATGAGAAAACAACGCAATTAACACCTGAAACAATGAAAATAACGAAATATTATTAACGAAAGGGTGATAAGATGAAATAAAAGGATCATGTATGACATTAAAAATATTAACATGGTTCTTTTATATGTTAATAACATGCTTTAAATCACTATAAAGTAGTTTAAGTCGCATACAATCAAAAATAACTTTGAGGTAAGGGATTATGTCTCAATTTCCTTTAATTGAGGCACATTTGTATGTTAGGAATCAATTTATTTTATATGGTGTATATACTTCCCCTTGACATGTAATATCATAATTCCTTGATAATTAATGGTATTTTAAGTTTATATTTGAATTATTTTATCTAAAGGGATTTTAATTTAAAATTATAATATGGTAAAAGTTTTTGTACAATCTCACTTTCTTTCATGATTGTTAAATTTATCCTAAAACAATCACTTCCTTGTAATAATTTTTCATTTTACATTAAATTTATCTTAAATATAAATATTCTTTTATAATTTATATGATTATTTACTAAAATTTATGCCATTTCTACAGATGGAATTTTCTTTGAAAATTATTTGATTAACTGGGGAGATATTGATAAATATATATCCTTTACTCAATGTAGATATTTAATGATAAGGAAAATTGTTCAAGAATTAAATTTATTATTATATATATGAGTAATTATTTGGAAATTCAAGTCATGGGTGGGTCCCATTATATAGAGCCCCTTGATGCATTGGTAGTCTTATGAGATGAATCAGTTGGCCATATTAGATGGGTTTTTACCCAGTATGTTTTAAATGGTATTGTTAAAGGTCTTGATTATAAATGTATCATTTTCCTAGTAAAAATGAATCCAAATAATTAATAATTAACTTCATTTAGAATTTATTTATTATTATCAATGAAATTTTTACTACAATATTATCTCAGGATGAATTTCATTCTTAGTTTATTGATTAAATAGCATGTGTGTTTAGTTATTTACCTTTCCATATTAATTATGTATTATCTAGTTATATAAGTGGAATATGTGTTCAGTTATTTACATTGAAATATTAATTATGCTTATTTATCCATGATATATTCTTTTATACTTAAACATTACTGAGCATTTGATATTACCCTTACTTTGTTTCCTTTCCTCGGGTTATGAAGATGAATCCTTTAAATGAATTTCAAGGATGCTGAGAATTTTCTTTTATTATTTTTTATTTTGAATTACCAATGTAAAATAGGTATCATGTATGTATCTAGTTTTACAAAACTACTAAACATATTGGTCCTTAGGGATTCAAATCATTGTATCTATGTCAATGTAGTAAAGTAAGGCATCGGCTTATGGATACTCAGTTCAGGGTCGTTACATTTGGTATCATAGAAAGCTTAGTAGAAATATAGGGAATTAGATTTAGGAAAACATATATTAGGGAACACAACCCTATGATTTACATTGAGGATAAGTGTAGAATAACATCCTAAAGTTTTTTTAAGGTAAATATTATGTGTTTTTTCTTATTAATACATCAGTTTCTGGATACTACAATTGGATGTGGTTCTAGAAAAAAGCTAAATAGGGGTAATAACCTTAAAAAGATAGCATTGGTATGGACCTAATTGTTACCTGGTGCATAAAAAAGGGCCTTACTATACACGTTTTTTAAAACTACCGGGGAATATTCTTAAGATAATTCATATTTTATTTACAAACCAATATGAAGGATTTGGAAATATAGATTTCCCTAAAGAAACTATATTTATGATTATGAGATTAGTTATACATAAATGTTTCAATTTATGTTAAGTGTTTCACTTATTTTGGGATTATACATTATTTTCATAATGATATGATCTAATCTAGTATATTCTATCATTTAGAAATTGTGTCTAGCAGAAGAAATGGGAATCATATCAATGCATATAATCCAAAGAGTAATAATGATCATTTCATTGATGGTATTAAGCCAATATTTCAATAGTGACTAGTCTCTCAAAAATTATCATCATATGAGGACATGGTATCATGATATAGCATGATAAAGAAATAATTCTATATGTAATATATATTCTAAGGGAAGCAAGAGAAGAATATGATTTAAGGAAAAAATACAGATAATGGAAAGAAGGGAAAGAAGGATTTTTTCACATGTGATAATTGTGGAATGAAACACCGTGGTACTTTCTTAAAATGAATGGGATTTTTCAACAAGTGTGGAGAGACTGTCCACCATGCTTTTGATTATAAGGTTCAGGAAAAAAAAATTGTAATTTAAAATGCTTCAAATTTAAGGAGATGGGACACTATGAAAATCAATGTATCAACCATCAAAGGAATATACCTTAAGATAATCTAATAGATCATGGTTAAGCTTATGCTATTACCATAGAAAAAGAGGGGTGATTAATGTTCTTTTTTTTAATTAAAGAATTATATCATTTGATTTTTTTATCAATGATATCCTCATTATGAGAATTATGAATCATATAATAATTTTACTATATTATCTTTTCACTAAGGATTTGAAAGTGTATGTTGAATAGTATTGATGATCAAGAAATACGATTCAATTGAAAGTCGAACTTATTTGAAAACACATGATTGAGGACCCTAATATGTTCTTGATATTTATAAAATGATGTTGGGATAAAGAGATAATTGACATGGATAAAGTCATTTGGATTTTATGACTACCTTGTGACTGATTAATGATTCATTTATAAAGTGGTTTATACTAACATTAATGGAGTTTACAAATTATTTATATTTAAGGAATCTATCGAATAATATATGTTTTATTTTTAAGGAATAAGGAAGAATAAATTTTTTCAAGAAGGTTTTGTTTTAATTTAGGTTATTACCATGTTTCAAGAAAATACTTGATGAATGTATTCACATGTTTGGTATGTGAAGATTAAGAGCTAATTCATGTTATTTTGGGGATTAATGGTAAGTTCATTTTATAAATTTAGTGAAATATGGATTTTGGTGTTTTGTAAGGGTTATAAGGTTAACAATTTCTAAAATAGTTTAAGTTGAACTTTAAATGAGGTTTTAGAGATTAATGTTTTACTTAACCATGTGATGATTTATGCATATTCCATAACTTATGCTAACCATATTGGTCTTGAAATATAGTTTGAGACACACAGAAATACTTTTCACTCTTTTATGGATTTTACACTCCATTAAAAGTGAATATTAGTGCTTCAGGTGTAAAAAAATTCATTTTTGGATATTCATTTATTGGAGTAAGGGATGAATCGATAATTAACCGAAGAACAACCAAAGGATAAAATTATTCTTATGAAATAGAAATGTATCAAGTGAGTATATTTTTTTATATTCTTAGATAGTAAAATAATTCTTCAGCTTTATTATATGGATATTGAAACAAAAAATGTTATCATATTACCATTATATCTAAAAAATTAGATGGTCTTTTAAATCGTCATAGATTTATGGTTTTGAGGCCCTTAACTTTCCACTGATCATTCACTTTTTTGTGATCAATTACCTTAATCACTCTCTATAATTATTTATTCTTTTCTTATATTTCCATATCTTCACAACCACTAATTTTCTTCTACATAGAAACCTAGTTATGTGTTATTCTATATGATCATTGAACTCCCATTACCCTCTTATTAAGAAGATATTAAATTAACCCTTTTAAAATGTGGGTTTTCACCAACACAATTTCCAAATGAAAAACCGTTTATTCCCAATATCAATTTTAAATTTTGAAGATGTAATATATATATATGGTGGGTATAATGTAACACCTTGAGATGTTAAAATAAGAACATTGTATCCGATAGTGTATAAATTAGAAGAAAATATACCACTCTAAGAATTTATGATATATTTATTTTTAAATAAATTAAATCTATTTAATATATTGAATTGCAAAAAAAGTTGAGTTTATCTTGTGTTACATGCAACACTAAGTTTGTTCATCATTATATGAAACACTCAGTTTAACATGCGTTACACACAATATAGAGTTTAAATGAAATTTGAAATATTATTAAAATATTATTATTTAATATAATATTTATTTCCTATCCATTGGAATGGTGTGTATAAATATTAATAACTAAATTATGAAAATTATTATTATCTACTAATTAGAAAGAATAATAATAATAATTTAAAATAAAAAGATATGTTTTCAGAAAAACTGTATTTTTTAAAAGATAGTTTAATCTCACTTGGAACACACAATTTAAAATTAATTTATACCAATTTTAGAAACTTTTTATGAAAAAATAAAATAATTTTTTAAAATTTTAATATCCAAATTATCTTGGGTTGAATTTTTTGGATTTTTATGAAAATTTCATTTTTTAATGAACAACAAAAAATATCGATTTTTAATTGAAAACTACCTTTTTGTTTAAGTATTTTATAATTTTAAATTATACTTTGAATTGGTTTAAACTAAAATTAGTTCAATTATATATAAATTAATCTAATTTATTGCATTTTAATCATTTTTATGTTGAAATCTGGTATAAAAACTTTCAAAACTTTTGAACATTTTCTCTTTAAAACCCCTCTTTCTCATCACGTCTGAAGGATTAATTTTAAATTAAATTTTTTCAAATATTTGAATTAAGTTTGGAAAATTTGAACCCATATTTTTAATCATAATAATATATAATTTTTAATAATTTCAATTTAAATTTTGACCAAAATGAATAGTGAAACTATTAAAAAATAACTGTCATGATTAAGGTTAAAATGGATTTACCATGGTGTTAAACTAAGAGGATAAGGGTAAAAAATTACATAAAAAAATTTTAACATCCATTTTCTGGCCATATTCCGATCTTACCTCTTATATTTTTTATAATAGATCATTTTGGATTCTTTTTTTCATTATAAAAATGTGGTTATGGATGAATATTTTCAAAACTTACAAGTGTGAAACTCACCTCACTTATAAAAGGCCACCCCCTCTTCTATCTTCTTCACACCTTGAAACCTATTTTTTCAGAAACTACCTAACCAAATTAATTCTAAAATTATATCCTTTCATCATATAATCCTTATTTTGGTCATAAATCCAACATAGGAAGTATTTAGGTAAAATCTAAGAAGGATACCCAAATAAGATGTAACATTCTTCAACGAGCATTTTTTTATTTATTCCTCCACCAACTTCAATTATTGTTATACCATTTTGATATAATAACATCAATATATTCCATATACTTATATATTATTTTTTTGAGTTCATTATCTAAACCCATATCCACTTCTATCAAATGGTTTATGAAATCATCGTTCATGTGTATGGAGAACTACCGCCTCACAAACCACTGTCGTTCATTTTTCCATTACCACCTCTCATGGTTATGTATTATGATGTTTATAAAGTATAAATTTTAAATTTAAACATAATTATGCCTATTTATTAATTAAATAATATATAACTATTTACTTTCCATCTCATAGTAGAAATTATAACGTAGATCGTGTGTACGGCGGACTACCACCTCACGAAGCGATGTGATTCATCTTTCACTAATTCTTTACATGGATGGTGATAAGGGTAAATGTAATTATTTTATATTATATAAATGAAATAATTATGTTGTTAATGAAATATTAATAATTATATAAATATGATATATATAATTTTATTTCTTACCTTTTCACTAAATGAAAGATAATAACGTCTTTTGTGTATGTGTGGACTACCGCCTTCATGAAATGATGTGACTCTATTTTCATTACCACACCACATGGATGATATATATAAGTAAATTTAAATAAATAATATTATATTTATTATATCATTATCATTATGGGGTTATAATATATTACTTACCTACTTTCCAAAATTATCATTGAAAAATGGAAATGTTGTTAATGTTTATGTACAACCTACCATCTTCATGATCTTAACATACTAAATTTCTCAATAAACAACTTTTTTTATTGGTATTAAAATTATAATTGATGTATAAATATGAAAATTATTTCATTATTATTATTCATAAGGTGATATAACTATATAATATGTGCATGAACCAAATCTTTCAAGACAAAACACACAAGAGAAAACAAGACAATTAACACCCGAAACAATAAAAACAATGATGGATTATCAAAAAAATGTGATAATATTATATAAATTGATCATATATGATATTATAAATATTAATATGGTTATATAAAAATTTAATAGCTTGTTTAAAATCATTATAAAGGAATTTAAATCACATACAATCAAAAGAAAGCATGAGTTAAGGGATTCTATCTCAATTTCCATTCATTGAGGAACATTTGTATGTTATATACCAATTTATTTTTATATGGTGCATATAATTCCTCTTGATATTTAATATAATGATTCATTGATAATTCAAGGCATTTTAAGTTTCAATATAAATTATTTCATCAAATGCTATTTGGATTGAAAATTATTAAGTGGTAAAAGTTATTGAATAATCTAACTTTCTTTTGTGATTGTCAATTTTCTCCGAAAATAATAAATTCCTTGTAATAATTTTTTATTTTGAATTAAATTTATCTTAAATTCCCATATTATTTTATACTAGGTATTATTATTTCAAAAACTATATACCATTTTTACATACAATGTTTACTCTGATAGTTATTTGATTAATTGGGGAAATATTGATAAATACATCTATTTTACTCAATATGGATATTTAATGTCATAGTATATTGTTCATGAAATAAATAAATTATTAGATATACATGGAATTATTTTGAAATTAAATACATGGGTGGGTCCCATTATATATTTTTCATTGATGCATCAATAGTTTCCTAAGAAGAATCATTTTTCCAAATCAGATGGGTTTTACCCAGTATGTTTTAAACCATCTTGTGAAAGGTCTTAAAGATAAAGGTATCATGTGCCTAGGAAACATGATGTCTTATAATTAATAATTTCCTTTACTTATAATTCAGTTATTATTATCAATGATATCTTCTATATGATATTATCTCTTGATGCATTTAATTCTTCATTTATTGATTAAATGGCATCTATTTTCAGTTATTTATCTTTCCATATTGATAATTCCTTATCTAGTTATTTAAGTGGAATGTGTGTTAAGTTATTCACTTTTAAATATTGAATATTCATAAAGATTTATTATATCTTCCACTATACTTAACACTTACTGAGCATTTTATATCACACTTATTTTTCTTCCTTTTCCCAGGTTATAAAGATGAATCCTTTGAATGAGTTTCAAGGATGTCGATATTTTCTTTTGTTATATTTTATTTTGTAATCCCAATATAAAATTGGTATCGTGTATGGATCTTATTCTCAAAAACTACTAAATTGATCGATCCCTTAGGATTTAACCCATATTATCTATGTCAATGTAAAAATTATGCTACGAGCGTCGGGCTATTGGGGTTGGGTTCATTACAGTTATAAAAAATTTCAATTAAAAATTATTTAGGAAAACAATTTATAGGTATTAAATATTATTTTATTTATCTAATGCATCATAATAATCAAGAAAATTTATCACATAACATATCATTATCCATTTATAATATCTATTAAGTAAGATGTCATCATACACTTATACAAAAAAACATTGTATAAATGGTTGTAGACACCTTAAATAATTGACCCATGAAATAGTTAGAGTAAACAATAACAAGAAATCACAAAAACAAAATATGAATCCTATGTGTCTAGTATTATTCATGTACACATGTTCTCTTTTCATTCCATTAAGGAGAAAAATATAATAAACCATAAATCCTATAATCATGTGTCTCACTCTAAGTGAAGCCATAGTAAATGTGAAAATAATGAAAAATAATCTCATCCCAAAAAAATATAGAATTCCCTCATACATGGGGTGGATACTCCTATACATAAGTTCCATAAAATGTTCCAAAAATAAAATAAATCATGTTTACCTAACCTAAATATTCAGATAAAATAAAGTGATCTCATATTAATTTATAATGTCCCTCAATCTCAGGCTACTGATCAATGTTTGAACAGGTGGTCACCGCTATACCATGGAATGCCTCTCCATATATCAGAGGCTATCAAGTAGCATCATGGGTATATGGTGGTATAGTGGGGAGACTATACCCATATATCAGAGTAAAACAATAGTGGAAATAAATGAAATCATATAAACCATCTAGATAAATAAGTAATAATATGACACCTAGGAAAGTGTCGATAAATAATAAAAACCCATCCTATATCAAAATGAGTATATATAAAACATTTAAAGTATTAATACATCAAAAATAGTTAATATACTTCAAAACTATAAATAATAAATGAAAAACTAAGAAAACCCTTGAAAACTATCTTGAGTCCTATCTTGGTCCCAAACTCCCAAGCTCTATCCTAACTGCCCAAGAATACATCAACCAAAATGTGATTTCCCTTTTCCACTCTGCAACCATAACAGTTTTATTAGGTAAAAAATGGAAGCCTGCTTATTATTTGAGTATAACTCATTATAAAAGCACCAAAGTAATTTATAAACTTATTTATTCTATACAATAAGGGGCATGTTGATGTGTTTAATAGATAAAGGAATAATAAAAAATAAAACCATCAATACCTTGGTTCATAAGTGAAACCTAGGATCAACCATACATGATTCGGCCTAAGATAGATGTCTCTATTCATAATATATCATCTAACATAAACAACGGCCTCTTAGGATCAATCCCATGTAGTAAAAGTAATCAGGAAATCATATCGAACCGAAGGGAATCACCCATGGAGTTCTATGTAATCTAGCATCATCGATGAACCCATGGGTTATAACCCATGGTATTCTAAATTATTATGTGTAAATTGTTAAACCCTAGTTGTATCTCCCTTGGAGTTCTTAATAATCAGGAACCATCACCAAACCCAAGGGGTATCCCCCATGGAATTCTAGAGTATCAAGCATCACCATCAAACCCAACGGGTATCACCCCTATAATTCAAAGAATATATAAAAAAATAAGCACACATCAAACTAATTAATAAATTCAATTAATTTAATTCAAATCATGTCTCAACCTCAAAAATCCTTAGGGTTTCCCCTTTCATTTTCCATTTAAGTTTCCTATGTTGATACAAAAGGGAACTATAATGACCTGGCCCTCTCTGGTGCATTACTTTGTGAAAATGCAGTGTTTGGGGTGTTTTTGGGGCTATCGGTGACTCATTCTGAGAATTTTACCCAAAAAGTCTAGTTTTTATATCGGCATGTCTTTTTGAAAAATCGGTGTCGACAAGCCATTTTTTAAATGTTGGTGTTGGTGAGCCTTTTTTGTACTATTGGTGTTAGCGAGTCTTTTTTGTATTGTCAGAGTTGGTGAGTCATTTTTAAAATATCAGTGTCGGCAAGTCTTTTTTGAATTGTCGGTGTTAGTGAGTCAGGGTGTCAGTGTCGGTGAGTTAGGGCATCAGTGTCAGTGACTCAGGGCATTGGTGTCGATGATTCAAGGCATCAGTGTTGGTGATTAAGGGCGTGTCGGTGGCTTAGCGCCAATGGCTCAGTATCGATGGCTCGACATTGGTGACTCACCCATTAATTACTCATTCTAGTTTTTCCCAATTTTCCCAATTTCACCACTCTTACGTTTTATTTTATTTAAATCATGTTTAAAGCCTTATTGGTGTGTTTCTAAATGCGTTTCAAATGATGTTAATTATATATTTAATATCCTAATGCTCCGAAAACTTTTAAATAGTCGAACCACAAAATCTTGACCACGATCCCACATTAATGACTTTTAAAACCATTTCCCATTCCATTGATATAGGATCTAGATTTCATTTTATAAATTTGAGGTCCTCTCCTCTATTTTCTATTGGTTTTCCCCTCCTCTCTATACGATTCATGCTCCTACACTAGAGCCCTCTCCTATCCATTTTTTCTTGGAATTTCCTACTGCTCGCGCGATCCCATGTTCAACGTAAGGAAGAGTTTGGGATGCCTATTGTTCCAGGTAGGGATTTTCCTTCATATCTCTTTAATTTTTCATCATAATGGGTGGGTATAATGAAGACTCTTTGTGAGAATGGATGAAACCAAATTTAATAAAGATAATGAGAAGTAATAAATGGGGGATGGGGGAGATGTTGATGATGTGTTGTTTTTTAAATTTTTATCTTTATTGATGATGTGATTTGTTGTGGTCGTATGGATTTTGAAAATCATGGAAATTTGGTGGAATTTTTCATTATATGGGTGATGATTTATGATTGTTATTGTTTACTTGTGAATAATTGATGTAAATATGATTCTGATTAATCACGTATACCCAACTAAATTAAATGAATGCCCTAGGATGAAAGCCCCTTGTGTGATCACCCCTGTTTATTAAAGTTTATTTAAAGAACAGTGTTTACCAAATCTGAATACGTCATGTTTGATAGGTGTGTCTATGTGTTGTGTTTAATTGGGTTTTGTGACTTGTGTGGGTTCTGTGGTGATGCTGTTGGGAGCACAGTTGTGGGTAGAGTGGTGGACAGAGGAGTTGGTTCTGTGAGTTGGTTTGGTATGTTTGTGCAGCAAGGTTGTGGTTTTAGTGGTGGTTATTGTGGTCTCCATGCATGAGGTGGTGTATGAGGTGTGATGATATCTCAATTGAGATATTGATTGATTGTAGAATGGATGGACTTGTTGTGCAGCGGGACTACTTCGGGGAATTGGTTGGATAGCAGGGTTATAGGACTGGGTTATGTCATGGATTTATGTTTATGGGTGTGTTGGGTGTGGTGTTGTTGTGCACTGGGGCTGCCGGTTCTAGTTGTGAGAGGAAAATTGAGCGGGATAACTTTAAAGAATGATAGTGTGTAGTGGTTGAATGGGTGTCTAGGAAAAAGGGGGTGTGTAGGGGGACTACAGGTTTGTTGTTCTCTGTTGTTTTTTTGAATTGGTGTTAAAATGGGTTTCGTTACCTTGGTCCCTACTTCCTTGTATGCCATGGTAGTGTTTAGTATCCTTTAGCCTTTTAAAAATGGATTTAGATGTTGTGATAGCTAGTTTCTTGGGTAGGGATGGAATAAATAAATAAATAAATTGATAAATACAGAATGAAAATTGGTTAAATGGATTTTCTTGGGGTATAATTATACTTATGAAAGTGACTGTTATTCATGGTGATATGTGTATATAGGGTTAGTAGAAAAGGTGGTTTGTGTGGGCTGGTTTTGTTTTTGGAAACCCATTGGTTGGGCTGAGTGTTTTGTTTACCTATATATATAAACTTTTAGCTCCTTGTGTCTTCTATATATACCCCACCCATGTTAAGCACTATGTTCCAAACACCCCCATTTCATGGGGAAGGGTGTCTTTCCAAAAATTCGAGTGGGGGGATGGATGTATAGTTACTGAATTCTTTCTCGCAGCCCCTTCTGGGTTCTTACCATTCGAGCATATCTGGGTAGGTTTTAATGGATTGAGGTTTACTATAGCCCAAGATCCTTCAGGTAGGTTGTGTTGTGGAAGAGGGTCCCAGGTGTCTGTAGGCCATGTTTGTTTCCTAATTGTCTTCGGGATGATTCCCAAGTGTTTTCAGGTGAGAGTTGCGGTTGTTTTAACCTAGGGTCTGCGGGCGGGATACATGTGGTTTGTGGCCCAGGTGTGTGTGGTCGGTTGTGGTAGTGGGACTAAATTTGGAGAAGGGTGGTAGCATCAAGATGTTATTCACTATCAATGTGCTTATATTATTACCTAACTTGTCTTGTGTTATTTGGGTAGTGTTCCTTGGTGAGGCTAGGTCGGTTAGATTTCCTTATTAGGTGTTGTTGGTTTTTTCTATTTTCACAGGGAAATTATTATTCTTCTTCCACTTGTGCATGGGTGACTTTGGTTTCCCTACAAAGTATACTTTTATTCTCACACGATGTTATAAAACTATTTTTAGGTTTCTAGGAGGACCTTGAGGACTGTTCTGAACTTTACTAGCTTGGGCATCAAGATATTTTCTCTGATTCTTCATATTCAATCCTTTTGGTGCTTTTATTTTGAGTTTTTATTGTATGTTTGTATTAGTTTATGCTTAAATCATGCATGGGTTGGATTTTGGTTTCCTTTATATGAAAATTTTAGAGTCATTTGGGGATTTTTTTCATCTTATCTCCCGATATTGATTTATATAAAAAGGGTAATGCCTTCCATATTGTGTGATATCCTATACCCTTGGTTCTATTAACCACTCTAGGGCCTATTAAAGGTGGTAATCGGGGGTCATTATCTCTTCTTCATCTTTAAAAAGGAAGGGCATAGCACTTCTCCACCCCTTCCCTTATCTTAAAGATGGAAGGTTGTGACAGGCACAACACCCACACATTCATTACTTTGATCATACTCAGCCTCATATATATATATAAGGACACTATATCCTAGAGTACATCCCAAGAATCCCTATCCACTCACCCTTGGTTATAAATTAAGTTCTAGGAAGCTCAAGGGTTTCTTATTTAATTACCCAAACTATTCTTAAGTCAATTATAACTCAAGTGGTGGCTAAAGTCCTAATCACACACACACAAACATTTCTTAAGTATAAGGCACCCTGAGGGTCACCTATTTAATTTTAAAATTTATTTTACAAGGTTGTTTGTTCCCCATAGGTGGAAAAGGTCATGGTATAAACTCACCAATGGGATATTTGTGGCCTATTGGGAGGTTTTGTTTCATGATTAAGGGAACACTATATTTAATTTATAATTTTAGGTTGAACATGAGGTAGTGTCAAAATGGACACACAATACTGGAATCAATAAACTATTAAAAAATTATGGTATAGATTTTAAAAAACCTACCTCATACTCTTATATGTACACTCATCCAATACCATCATTTTATTCAATATAAACTGATAGAAATAGGAAAATAATACAAAATCACTAGAAAATAAGTATAATGATGTAATATCTCCAAACATAGAATTAAGTGAAGAAATAAAGGAAATATATTGATATATTTACCTTAGGATCACCAAGGAAATTAATGGAACTCGATTCCAAGTTAAAATAGAAGATAAATTTCAAGAGAAACAAAGAGGGAAGGTTAGTTTCATGTTGAGGGGAGCTACTAGCTGAAATGGGAGGTAAATGGGTTTTAGGTTATAAAATAATAAGGGAAAACTAGTTATTTTCCAATTTTTAATGGGACATATAGTTTTCTTGCATGGTTTTCTAAATCTTTCCCTGACCATATAGTTATCATTATCTCAAATCACCCCATCTCAGATCATTGGTCATCGGAATTTAGAAAACCATGCACAAACTGTGGGAATCGGCTCTGAAATATTTCACATGACATGATTGTAACCATGTAAAAACCATGTTCCAAGTCCCATGTCCAAAACACCCTTCACATTGTACTTTGATATCCACATGGTTTCCCCTATACTATGTGATAATAGTGTCATACAATAGTCCATTATGCAAATTGAACTGAAAAGTGACCCACACATAGGGTGTTGTGTGGTTTATCCACAACCATTCAAGCTAAATCATGAACCTTGGGAATAATCCTCAAAACACTTCCTAAATTACAAACAAATATCACAAGACTCATCCAATCACCCAAGGAACCTCTTCTACCATAAACTATATCCAAAATTCTCGACTTAGGAAGCTTGAACTATCATATTATCAATCCAAATATCCATTAAAAAAATAGACCATCTACCATGATCAAAATATTATAATCCTTTAGAAATCATAAACTAAAAATGGTATGGGATTTTAAAAAAATAATTTATAGAATACCCAATGTGGATATGGATCTTACGGAGTTATATCCTCAAAAATATGGTTAACAAAATAGAAATAAGTAATATACTTGATAGTGACAAAGTGAAAATTCCATAAGATAATAATACTACTACCACTGCAATTGATGTAAATGAGCTTGAATTATTTCCTAAAAATACTACCTTATTTTCCAATAAACCTAAAAGTGTATAGTGATAAGGAAGGATGAAGGAACAAATTGATTACACAACACCATCTTTCGAACTTATTTTACACCACGTAGAGGTGATATTGGAGGAAGAATTTCTAGTTAAATAATCAAAGGATGAATATGTGTGGAAGAATGTTGGAACCATTAAAGTTGGGACTAATTAAGAATAATTAGTATGGATTAATTCCCAGTGTTTTATTTTTATTTGTGGTTTTAATGAAATAAATATCAGTAAATAAGAGTATATAAAGAGGTGGGACACAATGGATTCTTTATTTGGGGACATATTTCAAAAGGATCCAATGAGGAGAGTGTTTCCTATTATATAGAGCCTTCAAAGGATATAAAATTCCAATAACTTAAAGTTTTATTGGAATGATTTAGTATTTATCATAGTATTTTAACTGCATGATTGTTCGAATTCCCATTCAACCTTTAAAATGGACCTTCTTGAAAACAAATAAAAATATAATTTGAAGGAAGGGTAGATATTAAATGAAATGATAAAAATAATTAAAAATTAATTATAATTAAACATGATTCATAATTTAAATTTCTTTGAAATTTAATTATTATTTTATAGAATTAATTTATGTAATTATTATTTATTTTTTATATTTAATTAATATTTGTAAATTTATTATTATTATCATTAAATAACTATAATTAACTATTGATAAATTTTTATAATAATAATAATAATTGATTATTAATTATAATGATGATAAATATTTTTATTAGTTCAAGTATTGTTAAATATAATTGTTATTTTGAATTATTGTTATATGTATTTTCTATTTTCTATTTTTTATTATCATTAGTTATAAATAATACAAATGGAAATTACAACTATTAAATGTAATTATTATTTTTATATTTATCATCACTATTATTAAATAATAATAATTAAATATTAAAACTTTTGGTTGATATAATAATACTAATAATTGATATAATCATTATTTAATAATGATCATAAGGATAAATATTAAATATAATACTGATGATCACTATTAATAGTAATTTAATTTCTATTAAATTTTGCACCATTGTGAAGATACTTTAATGGATGTTGCAATGATGTTTTAATGCGGAGCATTATAGTAAAAAGAACTATAACTCGGATCCCCTCAGGACATTGTAAAAATATTATTGTGAGGGGAATTGTAGTGTTTAGGTAGAAGTCGGTTTTAGAATTTATAAATTTTTGAAATTTATACTATGGGGATCTAAAAATAGATAAAAGGGTGTGTGTCACCTGTAATACCTAAGATCATCTTTAACAGGTAAACAATACATCCCTAGACTTTTTCTCAATGTATATCCTATTATTTTACCATTATAATGGAAATAGTTCATGCTTATATTTAAAAGTAAAATTTAAAATTTTAATTAGATAAAATGAGAATAATTTTTTATTTCATAAGGATGAATTTAGTTTATGGTGGTTTTTTGGTATTTTTCAATAATAGTTGTTTTTTGTGAATACTGAAAAATGCCAATTTTTGAAAAACATTCATTTATTTTATTTAAATAAATTCTTTTAAAATTATCATTTTTTTATTTGGTTTTAATATAAAATAATATCCCTATGATTAATTTAATCTGATTAATTTCATATTAAATGGCATTATATTTGATTTTTTATAAGTTCATTTGTATGCTTAAAATTCATTTTTATAAACAATTGTTTTTATTGTGTTTTTCACACTTATATTTAAATAAATTTCAGACACTTATATGAATTGGATCTTGAAAAATTAATTTCATATTTTGAATCAAGAGTTTCAAATTTATTACTAATTTCAATTTCATTTTAGGTCATTATGAATAATAACCTTGGTAAAAAAGTTGTCACCATAATAAATGGATAAAACGGGTTAATTAAGGTTAAAAGTTTGCAATATGGTCACAAAATATTATCTTAATTCTTATTGGATGAATTTATTTTAACCATTATCAACTTAAATTCAAATTTTAATTTTTTTAGTTCCACTTGACCATGAGTAAGGCATTTATAATATTTAAAAGTGTAGAATAATTACAAGTGTGTCACTCCCCTCACTTATAAAAGGGAACCTCCTGTCCTCAATTATCTACACTATTTGTGCACTTTAGCTTAACCAGGATCTGAAAAAATCCATCCCCAGCCTTCCACCCCATTTTCAAGAGGTTTTGGTCTCCCCAAAATACCAACTTATAAGGATTATGGTGTAATCCAAAGGATGTTTTCCAAAGAAGAGGTTTAACTCTTAATCGAGTTCTTTCGTGTTTATTTCTTATTCTACCTCATTAAAACCTATCATAAACATAATAGTATAAAAAAATAAGTACGTATAATATAATTAAATTTTATTATATTTATGTTCCAAACTTTTTTTATCTAGTTTTCCATCCTATGGGAAATGAAAACACAGCCCGTGCATACGTGAAAACTGCCTTCTCCACAAAGCGATGTATCTCATTTTTCATCACCACGTTTAACAGATAGTAATTATGATATATTTAATTTATAAATATTATATTAATGATAAAATTATGATTTTTTAATGATATATATTATCAACCTTCTTACCTTTCCATCCGTTGGAAAATGATAACATTACTCGTGTATACATGTGGACCACCGCCTCCGCGAAGTGATGTGATTTGTTTTTAATTTCCTCATTAAATGGATGGTATTAAGGATGGATTCAATGAATATATACGGTATTTATATTATGATTATGATTCTATTAAATAAACAGTTTTTTAATTTATTTTCTTTTCATCTATTAGAAAAATTAAAACACCGCTCATGTGTATGTATGAACTACCGTCTCCCTGAAAAGATATATTTCATTTTTCATGATCATTTTTAATTGATGTTTATAAAATTATATTGAATGTATAAAAATGAAAATTATAAAAAAAATAGATTCCATATATGATGAAACTATGACCAAGGTTCATGTACTGGAACCACTGAATCAAAACATGCATGAGAAATAGAATAGTTAACATCTAAATAATTGATTTTAACAAAGAATTGTGAGTAAATTGGTAAATATAAGTTAATAATAAAGGATATAAAGTAAAATGGATATAAATATGGAATATATATAAATTAATAATAAATATCTATAGATAAATAATAAATATATATATATATGAATAATAAATATATATGTATTATACAACTATTTGGAATGTGTCCGACCTAGAAAAAATCCAAGTTAAGGGTTTATTTCACAATCTCATTATTATTTGGGATTATTTATGTTTAAGTTTATGTTATGTGAATTATATCATATTTATCTCATGAAAACCATCTATTTTATTCTTCTATATTTATTTCTTAGTTTTTCAATTATTCTTTCCATTTTATCTCTTGTTGATACTCAAAACCTTTAAAATAATGTTAATAAGAAAATTGATCTTATTCTTCCTTTTTGGTTGGGAATATTTATCTTCCATGTAAATATTATTTATTTTACTTAAAGTTTGTTATTTTTTCAACTTAAATGATTTTTTAATTTCAATTTTATTTAAATTTTAATTTATATTCAAGTTTTTAAAAGGAATCCTTTTAATTTGTTTTGTACATTTCATTCTTGAGTTTTTATAAAAGTGTGAAATGACTGATTTTAATGTTTATCGCATAACCATATTTTCCCATCATAATATACATTATTAATTATCAATGTTAAATTTTAATTCTCACCTTATTAATTTTTAAGGATAAAAATATCTTTGAAGTATCTAATGATTTCATTTGAGATATTTGTAGTTATAAACTTCATCTGTTAATCTTAATTATTAGAAGATCATAGTGACATCTTATTAGAATATTGAAATAGAATTAAAGAAGTATTTATGGACTAATTTAAATAATTAAATAGTTTTGTAAGGTCTCTTAAAGGCAATGGGAGAATCTTGAAGTTTATGTGTGTGTTTTGACACAATAAGGTAACACAAACTTTTTGGTGCATAGCCACTGGCCAACTGGTGGTGATGGTAGAAGCCTCCCCTTATAGAAGTAGTCCACCGTACAGTCAGTAATGAAAATAAAATCCCCTCAATTTTAAAAGTTCTACCAGTTATCCAATAGACTTAGGAAGATCCTAGTCACCACTATGTGTCTCACTGGCTAGCCAGTGGGATCATCCAACTAGCCAGTGGATGTGATCTAGAAGCTTCCAGGGTGCATTTATTATTAGTCAAAAAGTTTTGTCTTGGCTCTTTATAGTTCTATCTCAAGCTTTAACTTCTCTATATACTTTTAATAATATAAATAAAGACCTTATAAATCTTGGAAACTTATCTTTTTACCTTCTCATCCACTTAAAAATGACAACATGCTAAAATCGTCAAATTACTTCTAAGTGCTCTCAATTCCAAAGTGATCTACTTCTCAAATCAAGATTGTGATATTATTATAATATTTTTCTCACTCTTACATATTTCTCATTCACTTCTAGTGTTTATTCATATATATTTTATAGAAACAAGATAGTGTTTAAATGATATTACTCGTAGTCAATCCTCTCTTTTTATCCTTCTTCAATTTTGGTGCTCACTACCTTTTCAAGTGTGGGGATCAGGTTTCTTGAAAAAACTACTAAAATGCAAGGGACTACGTTTTTGAGGTATATATCTATAGCTATTAAAAATATAGGTTTAATATTTTTTTTTCTTCCTATAACCTAAAAATTATGGGATTTTAGTTATCTTGGTTACCATTTAATCCAAGGGTCTTATACAATAAACCCTAAAGAATTTGGGGTAGGAGACATAGGGGGTCATCAAAGAACTTTATCAAAAATACTTTATACAATCATGTTATTTGTTTTATACTTTATCATATTATATTTTTATTAATTCTACACTTATAATTTCATACATCAATACACTCAATCATTCAATTTAAAAACCACTTATTGTTATATGCTTCTGCTTTTATAATTTTGGATAATTATTCCATTGTTCTTACTCTATTAATTTACTTATATCATTTTTTTATTTTAAATTTTTAAAAAGGTTTTAGTATCATCAATCTTTCAAAAGTGGTTTTTAGTCTTTAAAACTTTTAATTATTTACTTTTAAAAGGTAAATTCACCCCCCCCCCTTTATTTTATCCTACTCTAACCTATATTTAGTATCAAGGAAGGTCATGAATTGTTTTTCTTTGTTTTAAACTCTACAAAAAATAATTTTCTTTTCAAAATATTTATTCAGTTTTTAGAGAAACCTTATTTTATTACATGTCTTTTTCAAACACACATGGTGCTCCCAAAGGACACTCTATGGGGAATTCTCCTTTTTACGGTAATAATTTTGGTTTTTGGAAGAAACGTATGTATATATTTCTTAAATCAATTTATTTTACTATATGGAAGATATTTTTGTATGGTTATATTCCAACTATTAAAAATAAGATAAATAGATAGCCAATGATATTTTTGATTTTGAACTAGAAGGTAAATCTATGATTGTATTACATTTCAGTTTATACAAAAATGGGTTTAATGGAAATTATAGTTGTAAACTGGATCATGAAATGCGAAAAATAATAGAAGTAACTCATTAAGGAATGAATAAATTCAAATATACAAGATTAGATATATTTAGACAAGGATTTTAGAGTTTTTCTATTCATCTTAGCGAATATATTTATGAAATTTTTATTAGATTCACTAATATTTTTAATGGTCAAAAGTCTCTTGGTTATACTCTTTCTATAGTGAGTTTAGTAAAGAAAATTCATAGGTCATACCAAGTAATTTGGAACCTAAAATCACCATCATAAAAGAATCTAAATAAATTAAGAACATGGTGGTTGATGACTTCATCATTTATCTAATGAAATATGATATAACTATGGAAATAAAAGATAAAAAGGAGGAAAATGAGGTCACATAAACTCAAAAAAAAATCTTTCAAAATAATCAATGAAAAAACATATGGAAGAAAAACCATGATTTCTAATCTTCAAAAGAAGATGGAAAACTACATGAAAAATAAAATTTATTTCCAAAACTTTAAAAAAGAAAATCAAGAAATGAGAATTACTTGATTCAGTTTTAAAAACAAGGGAACATTAATCCAGATTTCCCCTTAGATAAGAGCAAGTATAAATGAAATAAGAAAAGTAAGAAAGTGCTAAAAGTTTCAACCTGTAGTTCTAGAGAGGTTTCATTTTTATCATCTAAATGAAGCAATTAAAGTCTTTAGTACCTTATAGGTGATATTAAGGTATGTAATAAATTAAATTTTGTATATTCTATGTCTTTATATTATACTTATTCAACTTATTATTTTAGTTATGAAGATATTATTTATTCTATAGATCAACTTCATAGTGGTTTTCTTAACATGTTTCCAAATTTTAGATTCTAAAAAGAATTATAATCTTATTGTTTTTGAAAAAGATCAAAAAATTTTAAAAAATATTATTTAGTTTTAAAACTAAAAGAGAAACGAAATACTAGGGACTTGAAATATAAAATTAATGATCTCAAAAAACTCTTTCTCAATTTACTCAAGGTGGAGAAACCGTGAATAAAATTTTGGGATCTCAATATGTTGTTAAAGGTAATAATGGAATTGCTTTTTCAAAACATTCTAGTTTTCAAAAAATTATTAAAATTCTTCTTTTGTAAAAGTAACATCCCCAAATAAATTTTTTGTAATTACTGTAAGAAATTTAGGAATCTTAATTTTAAATAAAATTTAATAAATTATAGATATGGTAGACCATAAAACCTTAATCTC
Source organism: Viscum album (assembly GCA_963277665.1). Lineage (NCBI taxonomy): Eukaryota > Viridiplantae > Streptophyta > Magnoliopsida > Santalales > Viscaceae > Viscum > Viscum album. Next base: position 2,107,722,193 of record OY728152.1, read on the forward strand.
TCATATAAAATTTCTAATGAAAAAACTTTTTCAAAACATGTTTGTATACCAAAGACGTTATTAGCTAACTTAAATGGACCTAAGATATGGGAACCAAAAACATTAGTCTCATAATATTTTATAAGATAAGGATCTCAATATTAAAGCCTAATAAGTAGCTTAGTACATGGATAGTGGGTTCTCGAGTCATTTTTGTGGTAATCCTTCTGAATTCAATCATCTCAAAGACTTTGATATTGGATATGTCACATTTAGAGATGATTCAAAAAGTAAAATTATTGTTATTTGTACAATAAATTTCTCTAACTATACTTGAATTAAATATGTTTTATTTGTTAATATCATACAGAATAATTTAATAAGTACTTTTCAAGCATCTAATATTGGTTTTCAATTATTTTTTAAATTAATTTTTTTCATGTTCTGAATTCTAGGGAAAAAAATATTTATCGTATCTCATTTTAAAAAATATATATATAATATATATAATATATTTTATAAGTCAAAATGTTAAGTGGATAAGTGCACAGGATAAAAAATCATGGATTTTTAATCAGTTCCAAAGTCATTTTGACATCCACTATCTTTTGAGGCTCAACTATAACTGACTGGTATGAAATTTACCAAAGTTATTTTTCAAAGATAACTTAGTTTGTGAACCTTGAAAACTTAGAAAGAAACAAAAATCTTCTTTGAAATATAAAACTGATTTTTTATCTTCTAAATCCTTATAAAAAGTCCACCTTGAACTTTTCAGACCAAATCATGTTTCTATTATTAGAGATAAATATTACACCTTTTAAATTATCAATGATTATACTAGATATACCTGGGTCTTTTATCTTATAAAAATGAGGCTTTTAGAGTCTTTATTAGGTATTACAAAAAATTAAAATAATAAAAAAGCTAAAATATATTATCCCTTATAAGTGACCATAGTGGATAATTCAATAAGAATTTATTTTATGAGTTTTGTGCTAATTAAGGATATCATCATTCCTTCTCAACTATTAAAACACCTTAATAAAATGGGCTTATCTAAAGATGAAATAGGAACCTCCAAGATATGTATAGGACTCTCTTAAAGAGTTTATGATACCTTAATAATTTTGGTATGAGGTGGTAAATACCACTTTCTATATCCTTAATCGTGTTCTCTTAACACCCATATTTAGTAAAAAAACCCTTATGAGCTTTGGAACAAAAAAATTATAGGTGTTGTATTATTTAAATTTTTTTTTTTAAATGACTTATCATAAATACCTAGGATAAGTTAGGAAATTTTTACCACAAATATGATTAGTTTGTCCTTATTTGGTAATAAAACTCAAATAATTACTATCAAGTCTTCAATAAGAGGACCAAGACCATATAAGAGTCAATTCACATAAAATTTTATGAGAATCTTCATAAATCTCATCCTCAAATTGATGATGATGTTGACAAAACTAGTTTGAACTTACCGAAACCTCTATCTTTTATAGAAATTAAATATGTTATAGAACCCCCTTATACACATTTACCCAAATCATGGGTTCAATATAAAGACCATGCCCTTGAGAATTTTATCATTGAATTACAATACATAACTCATACTAAACAATTGGTCTTAAATGGGGTTGAACATCAAGCTTTTCTCTATAACATTTAACCTCATTCCCTTGATGATTCTATTAATTATAATAATTTGATACATTCCATGCAAGATGATTTGAACCATTTTCAATTGAAAACCATTTTTATTCTGACAGAATGACCTGATGATCATCCAATTATTGGAAATAACTGTCTTTTTTTATGAAAAAAAACCTAATGAATAAGAAAATATCACATGTAACAAGGCTCAACTTGTTACTAAATTCTAAAATCAAGAAAACTGTATTGATTTTAGTGAAACTTTTTCACCCCTTGCATGGATATAATCCATTAGAATATATTTGTTATTAACCACTCATTTTAATTTTAAACATTTTCAAATGGATGTAAAAAATGATTTTCAAATTGGTTTTATTTTTGAAAAAAAATTGTGCTTCAACCACCCTCTTCTGAAAATACTAAATTTTCAAATCATGTATTTGGGTTAACCATTGCTCTTTATGGTTTAAAACAAGAGCCTATATCTTTATATTAATGTTTAACTAAATTTATTTTTTCAAATGATTTTAAAATGGGAAAAATCCATTGCACTCTTTTTCTAAAAAAATTAAAATGATTATTAATTGTTTAAATTTATATTGATGATGTTATTTTCAGTTCATCTAAAGAATTTATTTTTAATGAATTATATAATTTAATGAATAAATAATTTGAAATGAGTTTTATTGGATAAATCAAATTCTTACTAGGTATTAAAATTTTTCAAAATTTTTGTGTAATTTTTTTAAACCAAAGTAAATATATTAATGAACTTTTAAATAAGTTTTTCATGGATCATGCTAAGAAAATTAGTACACCCTTGAGTATAAATTATAAGCTAACATTGGATAAATCTAGTTAATTTTTGGACTACAAAATTTATATAATTATGATTGTAAGCCTATTTTACCTCACTAAAACTTATTGGTACATCATGTTTAGTGTATGACTTCGTGATCATTTTCAATCAAATCAAAAGTAATATCATTTGAAAGCTCTTAAAATAATTTTTAGTTTTTTTAAATAAACTAAAACCCTTTGATTATTTTATCCAAAGGAAACTTCTTTTGAACTTAATTGTGTTTTCAATGATTATTTTAGAGGATTATAACTGTATAGTAAAATTACTAGTGTAACATGCCATATACTAATAAAATACATTATCTCATAGAGTAGTAAGAAGAAAAACTTTATTTCTCTTTTTATGGCTGAATCAGAATATATGCCCATGATGAGTTGTTCATCCCAATTAATATGGTTGAAACATACTCTCATAGAATTTATGTTTACATCTTGCCCCATCAAATGTGACATTGGTGTGATTAGTATCTAAAAAACCCATCCAGCACTCTCACACAAAGAAAATTAATTCGAGATACCACTTTCTTCTAGATTACTTTTAAAAAGTTTATATCACTCCTGAATTTGTTTACACCAACCGTCAAATTAATGATATATTCACTAAACCCATTTGTAGACACCCGAAGCTTGACGTACATAGATATTACATTACTTTTTCGGAATACATAATACATAACAAAAACAGACACACAAGGACCGTAATAGTTTAGTGTCTTTGGAAACTTTGAACGTAATCTTCTAATTGTGGTGAAAGATCTTCAACATCTCCCATAAAGATCTTCCACTTTTTGTTTCCTTACCTAAAACCTTTCTTTTAATCCTAAGGAAAAATAAAACATAAAAAGGGTGAGCTCAAATGCTCAGTAAGGGTAAGCATGGATAAAATAAAACATTAAATACACATTTGAACCTAAAAACATGAACATAATGTTTAAACATCAAAATCTTGAGCAATGACTTAAAACATGGAAGTACATAAGGCATAGATCATAATGGAACATAAATCATGATAACATAGCATGGGAATAAAACATGTAATTGTGGCATCCATTAAGCACTTGAAATTATTTCCATAGTAGCCAAGGCATTTCTTCCAAGACCATCTTAGTGGACAAAGTACCTTTCTGAATCGAGTTCACTCCTTGTTTCAGTCCTGTAACACTGAACCAGATTAACTTACCGTTCCAGCCATGTCTATCTTATGAGATATAAAATCTTTACCCAAAGCATTGGAGGGAGATAAAGGTCCCACCCATCTCATAATGAAATCATTCTTTCATGTGCCACAAAATCATAAATCATGTATCATAGCATAACCCAATAAATAAAATGGGTTTCATAGACATCATCCCATCATCACATAATCCATATAAATAAAATGGATATCATTTCATAATAATAAAAAGTGAAACCATGTAAATCATATAGACATGATACTTGAAACATACACATATGAAATAATGTCATCTTAGATGAAAAATGGTTTTGATAAAACACTTGAAATGAATTCTTGAGGAAAATATCATTTCTTCTTCAAAATCATTTTCTTTTCACAAAATGTCATGCAATTTCAAAAGAAAAAGGATTTTGTTAAAAATATTCATGAAATATTTTGGAGGAAGCTTCATTAAAATAAGGCTTTATAAAACCTTAAAAATCCTTTTATTCCGTATAAGTTAAAAAAACATTCTCCTCGTACTTTTGTCGAAAAAGACAAAAAGTACCACGTATAGTAAACAAAAGAAAGATTCCTTCCATGACACAAAGTAAAAGTCAAAGAGGGGTAAAAATTCCATTAAACATACATGGAATAATATTAAACACTTTATGAAAAACATTTTATGACCATGGATAAAAAAATATAACCCCAGTAAATACTTGCGTATAAGAGATCTCGGATAAAAATGAGATTGCAAAATTATCCCTTACCTTAGGTCTGATATGCTTCGTACGTATCTGAACCTCCTGTAATATGATATAAATAATGGAATTTACTTATTACATAATCATATTCATTGTTATGATATCATATATGGTTCACTTATGACTTTATATTACCCGTTCTTTTGTAAATTCCATGTTAAAGAGCGTTTTGGGTAAAATCGTTTCATTTGTCGTCCGTGTTTTGACTTGTAAATATTCATATGATTACTTAGATCACGATTACTTAATTCCATAATATAAAACATGATTTATATATAATATATATTCATAATATACATATATATAATAGATCTATAAATGGAAATAAATACACCATTCATGGAGACGGTAGGTCGTACGTACGCATGAACGTTGTTTTCGTTTCCTCATTGAATTGAATGGAATTAATTGGATGACATACATATATATATACATAAATACAGTATCATTATTATGTCATATATTTCATGATTACTTATTATATATACTTTATAATAATTTATGAATGGTTAGTCATTGAGAATGAATCTCATCGCGTCGTGGAGACGGAATTCTGTACGTAAACAAGAGTGATGATATCGTTCCCATGATCGTGGAATTTTATTGGAGTGTATGTATACTATTACAAAATCAATATCACTTTACAATAATCATATATAGTTATTATTTACACCATTATACCCATCCATGTAAGGTGCTGGTGGAAAATAGATTACACGGCGTGGAGACGGTATTCCGTACGTACGAACGCGCGGTGATTTTGTTTTCCGTAGGATGGATAGATGGTGAAATAGGGTTGTTTCATACTTATAATAAAATATCATTATATGAGTGATACTGATGTTATTACTTCATAATGAAACAACCTAAGAAGAAGAAGTGGAAGAAGAAATAAAGGTGAAAGAATCGGTAACGGACATTACCTCTTCTTTGAAGCGCCTCTTTGAGACATCCCCTTAGGGCCCTAAAATTGGTCTTTGAAGAATACCAGGACCTCTAGGATGTTTCTAGGGAAGTGGAGAAGATAATTTGGTAGGGGTCGGCCGATCATGAAGGCTCAAAGTGGTGTGAGGAAGAGAGGGAGGAGGTCCCTTTTATAAGGGAGGAGAGGGGCACCTTTGGAAAACTAAAAATATTATTTTATTATAAAGTCATATTCGGTTTTAAATATCTTCAATTTGATTTATTTAGAAGCCAAGGTGGGTATGGGTCGAAATCCTCTCATCCAATAGAATTTATACAAGTTTAGGTTCCTATTTTAACCTTATCATTTAGATTTAACTTTAAGTTAAATAATTTTACTTTTACTGTGTCTTCTTGTTTTCTTACACTATAAGGTTAATAAACTTACTATAACAAGCCAAACGAACCCAAATTTGTTTATTATTAATATATATAACCTTATATAAGTCATTTGGCCTAACCTTAGATTTTTAGGAATAAAATAACAATTAATCAAATAATATTTGTTTTAAAAACTATTTTATGTCAATTTTGATACTATTTGGTAATTGATTTTTTTGAAACTCATAACAGAAATATTAATTCAAAACAAGTGAATTAAATCAATACTAACATGTCATATTAACATATAAAATTATTGGAATTCATAAAAAGTCTCAAATTACATTTATTTGTGTATTTATAATTTCAATTATGTCAATATTTCATTAATAAAATAATTACTGCATCATCATTGTGTCATAAATAAATTATAATATTTAATGTCTAAAAATTACAAATGAAATATCATTATGTAGGAAATATTTTTAGATTTCCAATTAATATTTATAGTCGAATTTATCTTATGTATAACCCTATAATAAAAATGATTTACTTATTAAACTTTGATTTTAACTATTTTAACCCTTCTTTAAATAAATTAATAATAAATGTCCTAATCTAATCCAAGTGGGACTAAATGGTCATATTTTATTCCTAAGGTTGTTTTTGGTCGAATTACACTTATCCAATAGAATTAGGACATGTGTTAGGGTAATAATAATATCATTTTTACCCTTGACTACCCTATTTACTTTTAACCGTGGTAAATAAAAGTAAAAAGTTACTATTCACCAAAACTTATTTTCATCTCATTGAACCACATTTTACTTTATGACATCAACTGTGTCTCTCGGATTTTTGAAATTCCACTCACAGAAGCGGTAAAATTAAGTTTTTTGAAAAAATTTAGTTTTTAGCTACCACTTAGTGGTTTCACTAGTCATCAAAAAATGAAAGTTTCCAGAAAAATACCAAAAATTAGGCCTAAGCTATATTTGATATTATGAATTAAAAAATGATGTTTATTTTACCAAATTAAAAACATATCAGTTACATTAACTAATTTAAAAATTAATTCCCGTCGTTAAAACAAATAGCGTGTTTTTAAGAGATAATAATTATCAAAAGATTAACACTTGTTTATGTCTGGTTTAAATGTGAAATTACATCCAATGAAAAAAATTGTATTAAATTGTAAAAATATATTCTAAATATACTTTAAAACCACTCAAATTAATAATTTATCACTATTAATTATTTCGATTAAAAAGGTTGTTTTTAATTAAAATTTAGTAATTTTCACTATTCATCAGAAAATGAAAGTTATCCGAAAAGTACCAAAATTTCACCATAAGCTAATTTTGATATTCCGAATCCAAAAATGAATTCAATTTTAAAAGATAAAATTTATAAAATTTCAAAAAGTGGTTAAAACTATTCATAATGGCTAGTTTTCATAATATTTTAATAGCATATCATAGTTTAGTGAAACTCGGTATTGCGTACTACACATGATGTCGAGGAAGGTCGCGATTGCGTGTAATTCAAGGCAAGTCAAGGATTCGTGTTGTGAAAGATCCTTTTGGTGTAGTGTACAACACAAGACATTAATTAAATTAAAAAGAATATTTTTCATAAAATCTCAAGGTGTTACATTCTACCCCCCTTAAAATGAATTTCGCCCTCGAAATTCATCGGGGTTTAAAATGGTTTACTACTCGAAAGTTTATTTAATAGAAACCCACATCGTAAAAAGGAATACCAAAACCAATCTTTAAAAACAAAAGTATGAAATGTAACGGTTACCCAAATAAACTAATCACTGGGTTTCCACATTGGTGAAAATATGGATATAGAAGAGAAATCTAAGCATCATGTTCTGATGGAGAGTGGTAGAGAACATGGCTATGGAAAACCCAGCAATCACGAAGCCATAAATTTGTGATGATCAAAGGTACCATCTGATTCATCAGATATAAGATCACTAGGAAAACATTTTTGGTTTTCAAGATCATTTCCCTAAAGTTGATGAAATTGGAATTAGAAGAAATACTTTCGTTATTTTGGTATAGTCTTATCGTTGGTCATTCTTTGGACAATTCCCACTTCATCTCTTAATGAAATGAAGTTTAATTTGTCATTCGTGATGTGTTAGCAGATCATATGATAGAATGATGGGTCATTCCATCTGCCTCAAACAAAAGGTTAGAAAAGTTATCAAAAAATACATAAGTCCATCTATAGTGAGATTAATCATATATGGTTCCTAAAATGGACTTATACTTCTTATATCATACTACTTAATATAATAAAAGTAGTTTCTACTAAAAAGGGACTTCTTGTAGGCCAGTGGTAGGCGATAAAGGCCAGTCGCACTTCGGTTGTGGGTTTGATTCCCACAGCCTTCTCCGACGCGATGGGCTGTCGCCCATCCTACAGGTTGTCCTTTTTCTAAAACTACATTACTATAACATCCCATAAATAATATCGGAAAAACTTCTATCCTTAAACAATACTAACTTATGTCCAACATAATCCATTCCAATATTTATTCTTATCCAAAATAATATTGTCTAATTATAGTGAAAACGATTACCAAAGAGTTCATACAACTAGCATGTTAATACCATTGTTGATCCCCATATGTCATGAGATATGTCTTGTTGGTCACATTCCAAACATTTGAAGGCCTTAATCATGTATTCTCTTGAAAAAAAATGAATACCCATTGAACCTTATTGAAAACATGAATGCTTTTAAAAGTTAACTCTTTCCACATACCAAAATCATCAAAATTCTATATATACTCAAACCATGATATCACTTAGTTCTTATATCAATCATGAGTTCATGAATACTATCAAACATTTCATTTTCTCATTTTCGCTTTATTATGTGCATATCATCCTTTTTTCCAAAAATATCTCAATCACTTTCCATGGTTACCGGTACCATTGAAAACCACAATAGACCAATACAAAAATATTCCAATATTCCACGATACTATATACAACATTATTTTGGAATCCCATTACATAAACACTTAATCATTCCACCACATCGTTGTCATATTCAACATCTCCAATAGTGATCGCATGTGACTTCACTTTTTCCTTTGCCTTAAGTGGTTTCTCATGTCGATCATCACTAACCCTTGGATTAGGGCATTTATTAGCATAATGCCCCATTTCCTTGCACTTGAAGCATTGAAGTGTTGGTGGTGAGTTCTCTATAGACTTTTCTTTATTCACATCATTGGAAACCCTTTTTCCATTACTTCGACACTCAGCTACTCGATGACCTTATTTTCCACACTTAAAACATTTTCTAGTCCCTTTAAGACAATCTTCACCATGCTTCTTTCCACACTTTGAGCATAAGGAAACATTCATCTTTTTTTTCACCATTATTCTGAGATTTCTCCTTGAACTCCATCTTTCGTTTCTTGTCAAAACTATGAGATGGATAAGTAACACCAATTTCCATTTCTACCTTGATAGCACAACGCACAATTTCTTCATATCTACTGAAGTCTCTTATAGCTAATTCCCTTCGAAGATTTGGTTTTTAGCCACTGAAGAATCGATCAACTTTACTTTCGGGTTGGATTATAAATCCAGATGCATACCTTGCAAGCCTTGTAAAATTCTCTTCATATATACCAATAGATTCATTATCCTTTTGCTTTAGTTCAAGAAACTACTTCTCTATCTTTGTTTGAAGAATACGAGGGAAGTACTTATTGAGAAATAAGTTCTTGAACTCGTCCCATTCCATGGACTCAATTTCATCTCTTGGCCTCGTATTCTTGATAAGATTCTACCATTGATCAACATCACCTTCCAAACGCTACACTGCTAAGATGACTTTATCATGTTCACAACATTGAAGAACTGAAAATATCTTTTCAGTAGTACTGATCCATTGTTCAGCAACAAGTGGATCAGAAGACCCACTGAAAGAAGGTGGGCGCTGCCTCATGAAGGAATCAATAGAATATTTTTCCCTTCTCTGCTCATTTGGAAGTCCAGAATGATTCATAGCTTGTGTAAGTATAGCAATAAGATTTTTCACTCCATCTCCCATAACATTTGTTTCTTCAGGAGGACAATCATTGCATTGTCCATTACATTGATCAACATGGTTCCTTTGGGTTCCAACCATCGTCTAAAATCCAAAAAGAATAGTGTGAGAGGAAAAAATCACGCTAGGGAAAACAACATAATAAAGGGGGAGTACCATCAATATCTAACATCTTAGGTTACCGTAATTATAGTACTATAACCTATACTTATACTTAACCTTAGGTACATCCCTATACATACCTTAGAAATATCTATAGGGATCTCACTAAAGTTCTCGCATCCTAGTTTACAAAGGTTGACTAAACCTTTCCTCTGATACCAACTGTAGAGACCCGAAGCTTGATGTACATAGATATTACATTACTTTTGTGGAATACATAATACATAACAAAAACAGACACACAAGGACCGTAATAGTTTAGTGTCTTTGGAAACTTGGAACGTAATCTTCTAATCGTGGTGAAAGATCTTCAACATCTCCCATAAAGATCTTCCACTTTTTGTTTCCTTACAAAAAACCTTTATTTTAATCCTGGGGGAAAATAAAACAGAAAGAGGGTGATCTCAAATGCTCAGTAAGGGTAATCATGGATAAAATAAAACATACAATAAGCATTTGAACCTAAAAACATGAACATAATGTTTAAACATCAAAATCTTGAGCAACGACTTAAAACATGGAAGTACATAAGGCATAGAGCATAATGGAACATAAATCATGATAACATAGAATGGGAATAAAACATGTAATTGTGGCATCCATTAATCACTTTTAATTATTTCCATAGTATCCAAGGAATTTCTGGAAAGACCATCTTAGTGGACAAAGTCCCTTTCTGAATCGAGTTCACTTCTCGTTTCAGTCCTGTAACACTGAACCGGATTAACTTACCGTTCCAGCCATGTCTATCTCATTAGATATAAAATCTTTACCCAATTAATTGGAGGGAGATATAGGTACCACCCATCTCATAATGAAATCATTCTTTTGTGTGCCACAAAATCATAAATCATACATCATAGCATAACCCAATAAATAAAATGGGTTTCATAAACATCATCCCATCATCACATAATCCATATAAAAGAAATGGATATTATTTCATAATAAAAAAAGTGAAACCATGTAAATCATAGAGACATGATACTTGAAACATACACATATGAAATAATGTCATCTTAGATGAAAAATGGTTTTGATTAAACACTTGAAATTAATTCTTGATGAAAATATCCTTTCTTCTTAAAAATCATTCTCTTTTCACAAAATGTCATGCAATTTTAAAAGAAAAAGGATTTTGTTAAAAATAGTCATGAAATCTTTTGGAGGAAGCTTCATTAAAATAAGTCTTTATAAAACCATAAAAATCCTTTTATTCCTTATAAGTTAAAAAACATTCTCCTCGTACTTTTGTCGGGAAAGACAAAAAGTACCACGTATGGTAAACAAAAGAAAGATTGCTTCCATGACACAATGTACAATACTGGAAAGATGATCTTTCCCAACACTTCTATACCAACGGTTTGTAAAAACCGTTGGTATAGGTGGACTTTCCCAACGGTTCACCAAAACCGTTGGTAAATCCATATATTTCCCCACCTTTCCCAACGGTTTTGGAAAACCGTTGGGAAAGAGTGACCCTTTCCCAATGGTTCACCAAAACCGTTGGGAAAGGCTATCTTTTGAGCCTCTTTCCCAACAGTTTGGCTGTCTTTTGAGCCTCTTTCCCAACGGTTTTGGTGAACCGTTGGGAAAGAGTGGCCTTTCCCAACGGTTCACCAAAACCGTTGGGAAAAACCATCCACAAATTCAACCTTAGGCCACCTAAATTACACCCAACCAGAACCTATCCCAACGGTTTTGAAAACCGTTGGGATAGGTTCTTTATTTTTTTTCCAGATCTAATAACCGAGAACATTATATAAATCAAAATTTTAAATAATTATGATAATACATATATATATTTATGAAATTATGTTTACAAAAGTGATGTTATCTTAGTGGTTAAGTCGTTCGATTATAAACGAGGGGTCCTGGGATCAAATCCCAGCGGATTTTTTATTTTTGTAATTTATACACCAACAGTTCCATTACCGTTGGTATAGATTTCATATTACCTATACCAACGGTTTCCAAAACCGTTGGTATAGGTCTATACCAACGGTTTTCCAAAAACCGTTGGTATAGACCTATCCCAACGGCTTACTTGGCTACGGTTCTCCAAACCGTTGGTATAGGCTATACCAACGGTTTGGAGGCCTATACCAACGGTTCCAAACCGTTGGTAAAGGTTAGTTTTCCAGTAGTGGTAAAAGTCAAAGAGGGGTAAAAATTCCATTAAACATACATGGAATAATATTAAACACTTTATGAAAAACATTTTATGACCATGGATAAAAAATATATAACCCCAGTAAATACTTATGTATAAACGATCTCGGATAAAAATGAGATTGCAAAATTATCCCTTACCTTAGGTCCGATATGCTTCGTACGTATCCGAACCTCCTGTAATATGATTTAAATAATGTCATTGAATTATTAAAGAATCATATTCATTGTTATGATATCATATATGGTTCACTTATGACTTTATATTACCCGTTCTTTTGTAAATTCCATGTTAAAGAGCGTTTTGGGTAAAATCGTTTCATTTGTCGTCCGTGTTTTGACTTGTAATTATTCATATGATTACTTAGATCATGATTACTTAATTCCAGAATATAAAACATGATTTATATATAATATATATTCAGAATATACATATATATAATAGATCAATAAATGGAAAGAAATACACTGTTCATGGAGACTGTAGGCCGTACGTACGCATGAACGTTGTTTTCTTTTCCTCATTGAATTGAATGGAATTAATTGGATGACATACATATATATATACATAAATCCAGTATCATTATTATGTCATAGATTTGATGATTACTTATTATATATACTTTATAATCATTTATGAATGGTTAATCATTGATAATGAATCTCATCATGTCGTGGAGACGGTATTCCGTACGTACGCACGAGCGATGATATCATTCCCATGATCGTGGAATTTTATTGGAGTGTATGTATACTATTACAGAATAAATATCACATTAAAATAATCATATATAGTTATTATTTACACCATTATACCCATCCATGTAAGGTGGTAGTGGAAAATAGATTACACCACGGCGTGGAGACGGTATTCCGTACGTACGCACGCGCGGTGATTTCGTTTTCCATAGGATGGATAGATGGTGAAATAGGGTTGTTTCATACTTATAATAACATATCAGTATATGAGTGATACTGATGTTATTACTTCATAATGAAACAACCTAAGAAGAAGAAGTGGAAGAAGAAATAAAGGTGAAAGAATCGGTAACAGACATTACCTCTTCTTTGAAGCGCCTCTTTGAGACCTCCCCTTAGGGCACTAAAATTGGTCTTTAAAGAAGACCAGGACCTGTAGGATGTTTATAGGGAAGTGTAGAAGAGAATTTGACAGGGGTTGGCCAAGCATGAAGGCTCATAGTGGTGTGAGGAAGAGAGGGAGGAGGTGCCCTTTTATAAGGGAGGAGAGGGGCACCTTTGGAAAACTAAAAATATTATTTTATTATAAACTCATATTCGGTTTTAAATAGCTCCAAATTGATTTATTTCTAAGATAAGGTGGGGATGGGTCGAAAGCCTCTCATCCAATAGAATTTAGACAAGTTTAGGTTCCTATTCTAACCTTATTATTTAGATTTAACTTTAAGTTAAATAATTTTACTTTTACCGTGTCTTCTTGTTTTCTTACACTATAAGGTTAATAAACTTACTATAACAAGACAAACGAACCCGAAGTTGTTTATTATTAATATATATAACCTTATCTAAGTCATTTGGCCGAACCTTAGATTTTTAGGAATAAAATAACAATTAATAATATAATATTTGTTTTAAAAACTATTTTATGTCAATTTTAATACTATTTGGTAATTGATTTTTGTTAAAATCATAATAGAAATATTAGTTCTAAAAAAGTGAATTAAATCAATACTAACATGTCATATTAACATATAAAATTATTGTAATTCATAAAAAGTCTCAAATTACATTTATTTATGTATTTATAACATCAATTATGTCAATATTTCATTAATAAAATAATTACTACATCATCATTGTGTCATAAATAAATTAAATTATTTAATGTCTAAAAATTACAAATGAAATATCATTATGTAGGAAATATTTTTATCTTTATAATTAATATTTATAGTTGAATTTATCTTATGTATAACCCTATAATAAAAATGATTTACTTATTAAACTTTGATTTTAACTATTTTAACCCTTCTTTAAATAAATTAATAATAAATGTCCTAATCTAATCCAAGTGGGCCTAAATGGTCATATTTTATTCCTAAGGTTGTTTTTGGTCGACTTATACTTATCCAATAGAATTAGGACGTGGTTTAAGGTAATAATAATATTGTTTTTACCCTTGACTACCCTATTTACTTTTAACCGTGGTAAATAAAAGTAAAAAGTTACTATTCACCAAAAATTATTTTCATCTCATTGAACCACATTTTACTTACTGACATCAACTGTGTCTCTCAGATTTTTGAAATTCCACTCACAGAAGCGGTAAAATTAAGTTTTATGAAAAAATTCAGTTTTTAGCTACCACTTAGTGGTTTCACTATTCATCAAAAAATGAAAGTTTCCGGAAAAATACCAAAAATTAGGCCTAAGATATATTTGATATTATGAATTCAAAAATGATGTTTATTTTACCAAATTCAAAACATATCAGTTACATTAAATAATTTAAAAATTAATTCCCGTCGTCAAACCAAATAGCGTGTTTTTAAAAGATAATAACTATCAAAAGATTGACACTTGTTTATGTCTGGTTTAAATGTGAAATTACATACAATGAACAACATTGTATTAAATTTTAAAAATATATTCTAAATATACTTTAAAACCACTCAAATTAATAATTTATCACTATTAATTATTTCGATTAAAAAGGTTGTTTTCAATTAAAATTTAGTAATTTTCACTATTCATCAGAAAATGAAAGTTATCCGAAAAGTACCAAAATTTCACCCTAAGCTAATTTAGATATTCCGAATCCAAAAATTAAGTCCATTTTAAAAGATAAAATTTATAAAATTTCAAAAAGTGGTTATTACTATTCATAATGGCTAGTTTTCATAATATTTTAATAGCATATCGTTGTTTAGTGAAACTCGGTATTGCGTACTACACATGCTATCGAGGAAGGTTGCGATTGCGTGTGATGCAAGTCAAGTCAAGGATGCATGTTGTGAAATCTCCTTTTGGTGTAGCGTACAACACAAGACATTAATGAAATTAAAAAGAATATTTTTCATAAAATCTCAGGGTGTTACACCATTCCTCTTCATTGGTCCAATTTTATTAAAGGTGGGGTGGGGGTGGTTAGCTTGTGATAGTTATATATTAAACTTGGAAACCTTGAGAATTTTTCATTTTTTTGAAAAATTTTAAATTTTTTTCCATGATCAAATGATTTATAATTTTTTTTTCAAACCAATTTTTTTTCAAAATTTTAATAATTTTTTAAAATTTAAGTGAGTGTGATACTCTAAGAAAACAAATCTTATCTGGATACAAATAATTTCCTATGGTTCTAGCACAGATTATCTTAGAGGATATTACCTCAAAATAGATGTTTGTATTTTTAATCTGATCTTCACCATGGGAAAAAGTAGTGGGCCTTTAATGCACACCTAGTTTGACACTTTCAGGGAATTTTATATGGTTTATTAACATAATCATTACTAAACATTAATCATAGAATGAATATTATTAATCTATTATTTCTTTATTTAGATTTAGATACCTGTATTTATGATGCTTTAGTTCAAGGGGATCAATCTTTGTTAATAATGAAATGATAATAGAAGAGACACCCATTATTTTTCAAAATTAATTTATAAAGTTTTATTTAATTTTTAAACTTTAATGAGAAATAATTTATAAAGTTTTATTTATCTCTTAATCATATTATAAATTTTATCAAAACTGTATTTTTAAATTTTATTTCTCTATAACCCCATCTAAAAATATTATGCTATTAAAGGGGGATTAATATGATATGTTTTGAGAAATTTGGTAAGTTAAGGTAATTCTAATAAATTTATGGTTTTTATCTAGGGTAAATTATTTTTATTTTGTGTTTTATTATTGGTGATAAATAAGGTTGTTATTGGTGATAAATGGTGTTGTTTTAGTTATAAGGTAGAAAAAATATTTTTATAAATATTTTCATGCTACTTGTTATTTTCTAGTTATATTCTATTTTTTGTTAAAGTGTGTATGATCATCAAAAAGGGGGTGATTTTTTTATTCTCTCCGTATTAAGTTTTAAATATCACAGAAACTCATTACTATGTCAAATGATTTAATTTGGGATGTTGGTAGTTATATATTTCATGTATTAATATTGGTTATTAGAATATCATGGTGACATATTGTTAGAATATTGAAATATCATTGAAGATATATTAATAGAATTTTTGAAATCATGAAATGGAGTTAGAAAGTATCTTAAAGGAAAGGAATGAATCTTGGAGGCCATGGGTGTGTTTGGACACTAGCAGGTTGCACCGACTTGCCAATGCATAGCCACTGACCAGCCGGTTGTGAAGGCAGAAGCCTCCCCATGTAGCATAATTCCAACAAAAAACTAGTATAGGAGCACTAGTTGTATAGTGATAAAGGTATAATCATTTCAAGTGGTCCATTGGCAAGCCAGTGGAGGAGAATTGGTGAGTCGATGGAAGCTGGCAGATCCCAGACACCCCAAGGTGTCTCACTGGCTAGGTAGTGGGATCATCTGGCTAGCTAGTGGCTGTAATCCAAAAGCTTCCATAGTGTGTTTATTATTTGAAAAAATGTCTTGGATCAGTTATTTAAATCCATTACTTAATCCTAGAATCTCAATCACCTTTGAAGTCTATAAATATTGACCTTGGGAGATTTTTAAACTTACCTTGTCACTTTCTCATCCAATTGGAAACCCCAACATGCTAAGATCTTCAAATTTCTCACAAGTGATCTCAATTCTAATGTGTTATCCTTCTTAAATAAAGAGTGTGATATTATTGTAATATTATTATAACTCCTACAACTTTCTCATTCTCTCCTAATTATTATTCTCATCCATTTGATATAATTTAGATCATGCTTAAATTATATTTCTCCTAAGTAATCCCATATTTCTATCATTTTTCTATTTTAGTGCTCACTGCCTTTTAAAGTGAGGGACTTGGGTTTCATTCAAAAATATGTAAAAGTTAAAGGATTACTTATTTTTTAGGTTTTTAGTTATAAATTTTAATAATATAGTGTCGATTGTATTTCAATCTCTTTTAATAACATAAAAAAAATGAGAATTTTGTGTTTATACTTTCATACATTAATATGCTAAATTTTTCAATTTATGGACAAATTATTTTTATATTCTTCCACTTTTATAATCTTTGATAATTATTCAATTGTGATTACTCCATTAATTTACTTCTATCATTTTTTTATTTTAATTATTTCAAAAGGTTTTATATATCATTAATCTTTAAAACAAGGTTTTTAGTCTTTAAAACTTTTAATTATTACTTTTTTTAAGGGAAATTCACCCACCTCTTACATTGTGTCTTACTCTATCCTATAAATTCCTATATAATTTTCTATGTTTTATCAAATAAAATTTTATTCTAATTATTATAGGATTTTTTAGTTTTAATTTTTTTCAAAATAATTGGATATTTATTATTGTTTTTATAATACGTTTATAAAGGTTTTTTTCATCTATGTCAACATATTTTAAATATTATTATTCCTAATTAGGTATATACTTTAATAATACCATCCACAATATATATCTAAATGAATTATGATCATATTGATCTATTTATTAACTGGGGAAATGTTTACATTTCATGTGTTAGTTTTTCAATATGAATGGTCATGTTGACTATGTATTTTATTGTTCTTCATTTATTTCATATGATGGATGTATTGGAATTAGTAGGAGAAAAGGTGGGGTCTACTATTATATATCCCCTAAATTAATTGGTAGGTATGATGAGACACACTAGTTTGGTTTTTTTGGTATATGGCTTGCCTATTTATGTATGATGTCTTTGAATGATGCCTTGATGGTAAGATTATGTTGTTTATAATTATAAATTATTTCATAATGAAACCAATTTTTGTGATCCATGTGACTATTTAGGATATTATGTCATACATGGATATATTCCCCTTTCATGATATCGGTTATATGGAATATTTGATCATTGTTTATCTTTGTTATATTATTCATGTTTTATTTATTCTATAATAGTTTCTTCTGCAAATATTTCTCTTATTGATCATTTGATCTCACCCTTTATCATGTTTCCCATTCCCCAGGGTACTAATAATTGAAATTTGATTTATTTAATGAATATACGTTAATAAATAATAAATTTCACACTAGAATTTTAGGTTTTATTTCATATTTTTTAATTTAATGTGAGGATCATGTATGTATCTATTATCTCATGAGTGCTAAAAAATTTAACCTATAGGATGTGATCTATTTTACTTTGAAACAATGTAGTAAGGTTACCACTAGCTCTATGTTACTTGATCCAGGTTGTTACGGTTGGTATTAGAGTAAGTTTAGTAGGAACCTTGGAAATTATATTAAGAAAAAAATAGTAGAACATAGTAGAACAAAATGATACTACATTAAGATATTTAAGAAACTCTTCTAGAATATTTTACTTAAATTGGAATCATATTTTATGATTCAATATTCATGATTTTATGAGCTAATTTGGTCAATTCCATTTTTTAGAAATGGTACTTAACTGAAGAAATGAAAACCATACCAATACCCATATCAAATGTAGGGATTTCAATCATGATCAAGTAAATGAATTAATTGAAGATAGTTATGGATATGAGAGGATTATAACTGTATTAGGTTAATTTAATTAGTTCATGAATAATAATCTCACTCGTATGGAGTAACCTACTGACCCCAACATGGTATAATATTATTGGACCACTTCATGTGATAACACCCTCCATTATTTAATGGGACTACTAATTAATTAGTATTTTAGCAGTGGATCATGTCCTGAGAAAATATATTTCTTACTTTGGGAAGTTTTGAAAGATAGGAATCTATCATGGAAGTTTATCATCTGAAAGAAGATATTGATCAATGGTTCTCATTGATCCAGAATACTGAAGAGGTAGAGGACATATAGAGTATGGAATGGAATAATTTTTAGGATATATTATTTTAAAAATACTTTCCTAATGAGAAATGAGATAATATTTAAAATAAATTTTATAATATATAGTAAAAGGAAGAGGCAAATATTACTGAATATAAATCTAACTTTACAAGGTTAGCAACTCATGTTGTAGATTATGTATATAATCTAACAAGTAAGATTTATTACTTCTTTCATGGGATAAAATCTACACTTATAAGTGTAATAGTATCTCAAAATATTTAATTATATGAGGATATAGTATCAATTTCCATTAAGATAGGGAAATTATTCTCCAACTATTGTTTTTTCTAGGGAAATCAAGAAAAGAACCGAGTGTATGAGTACTCTATAAGGTGTAATGTGGAAGAAGGGAATAAGGGAAGGGTGAAATTTCCAAAATGTAATGGTAGTGTAAAGAAGCATCATGGAACATTTTTTAAAGGAATGGGAGTTTTCTTCAAATGTGAAGACAAAGGTCATCACGCTCATGACCTCAAGGTAAAGAATGAAGTCACCAATATTCAGTGCTTCAAGTGTAAGAGGATGGGTAAATATTTAAACAAATTCCCCAAGAATCAAGGGAATTTACCTCAGAAATGGTGAATTGATTAAGGCTAAGATTATGTGATCACTATTGATGAGTTTGAAGTTCCAAAATACATGATAACAACTACTTTTATCATAAACTCGAAGTTATCTAATAATTTATTTGATTCTGGATCTATACACTCTTTTATATATTTTATGTTTTTTAGAACACTAAATCATCCTCTAACACTATGAAGAAAGGTTTTTAAATCAAGAAACATAATGGGAATATTATTTCAATAAGGATATAGTGAGCTGTATCTATTAAAATGAAAATATATTCCCAAGTTACAGACTTGATTATCATAATTATGATTTAATTTGAAAAAATCCTGAGTATATATTAGATTTAAAAGTATAACGAAATAATTTATTATTGAGAGAAGGATATTACAATTTACGATGGGGGTAGATAATTCCTTATTTTTAAGTTAGAGACTTCATTATCTAAATCACTTATGAATCCACCTCTAGTATCTCACCTTAATGAAATTATTAGAGAGAAAGAAGAAAAAATGTGATCTATAGATGGGAAATACATTATAGGAAGAGAGGATATTCCTATTATAAAGGAATGAATTAATTAATTTCCATAAGACTTACTAAGAAATAAAACTGAGCATGAAGTTTATTTTTGTATTAAAATTTTCTAATATGAAAAACATATATCCAATAATCCCTATAAAATGGAACTTTTGGAATTGGTGTAGTTGAAGAAAAAACTACATGAGTCATGTGATAAGGGATTTATAAACACTATTGTTAAACATTTGCGATAACCTTCACAATTTTTAAAAAAGAAAGATGTTTCTATGATGTTTTACATCAATTATTGGGAGATCAATTCCATTTATATAAAGAATGTGTATCATTTTATACACATTAATGAATATTTTATCAAATTCAGGGAGCTCAATATTTTTAAAATAATTATCTTCTCTGTGGTTATTATCAATTAATGGGGAACAAGGATGATATACGGAAGATGGTATTTCATAGAGGTATAGACATTATGATTTTATGGTAATTCATTTAGTATTAACTAATGAATAATCTATATTTATGGATTTGATTAATAGAGTATTCAAGGATTATCTTGACAAATTTTTGGTGGTGTTTATTGATGATATCTTGATATAATCTAAAATCCATGAAGTTTATGAAAATAATTTTTTAATAGTTCTTGAGACTCTCAGATAAAAATAATTATACAAGAAATTTAGTAAATGTGAATTTTGGTTCCATAAATTTTCTTTTATTGGACATATTTCCTCCAAGGATGGAATATTTGTTGATCTGTCAAAGAAAAAGGCATTAATAGAATGGACTATACAAGTAAATATAACCATGATACATGGTTTCATTGGTTTAGAAATTTATTGTCTGAGGTTTGTTAAAAAAATTTCCATATTATCTAACCCTTTAAACAATATGACATTTAAATGTGTTAAATTCACATATTCAATGGAATGTGAAAAAAATTTAAGATCTAAAGACGATATTTGTTAATTCCCCAATATTGATTTTATCATTGATAAAGGAGGGTTTTTTCATTTATACTAATGATTCAAAAAAAAGGACTTGATTGTGTAGTTATATAAAATTATATAATAGTTACTTATGTATCAAGGAAATTGATGATCCATGAACATAACTATACAACTCATGATATTTATTTGGCGTATGTAATATTTTTCTTGATGATATAGAGTAACTATCTCTATAGAAAAATATGAGACATATATAAAGATCACAAAATTTTGAAGTACATATTATCTCTACAGATATCAACATGATGAAAATAATATGGTTAGAACTACTCAAGAACTAATATTTCCCAATATACTACCACCCTAGGAAGGAAAATAATGTGTCTTATGCAATGAGTTGGAAGGAAAATGGAGTTCTAACTATGATGAGAATTAATAAGGATTGTGTATTCATGGATTTAGTAAAGTATGATATGGTAATTTTTGGGTAAGGGGAAACATCATTCCTTTTCCGTAAACTACCTTTACAAAAAAAATAAAGTGATTTCCAAGAAGGATGATACGGATTTACAAGGGAAGATTAAATAAGTAAAGGATGGGAAATTGTCAGACTTCATCTATAAAGAAAGAGTGTTGATGTTCGGGAAAAGGTTGTGTGTTCCATTTATATTTTGTCTAAAAAGGGAGATATTATATAAAGTAAAAAAGGTAAATTTTCCCTATACACCCTAGTAACACAAATATTTATAGGTCTTTAAGAGAACATTTCTAGTGAGATGGTATGAAATAGAAAATTGTAAAAATATGTGTCCATATTCTTGGTGTTCTAGTAGATAAAGGCAAAAGGAAAATATCCAGGGGGATTTATGAAACCTATATGTATAATAATATGGATATTGAAAATTGTTAAAATTTAATTTACCATTATACTTCCAAAGACTGCTAGAAAAAACGATTCTATATGGGTCATTATTGACCATGTTATCATCTCTGTGAATTTCTTAGAAATAAGGGAAGATCTAACCCTTGATTTCCTTACCCAACTCTATATTAATGATTTTTTGATACTTCATGGTGCATCGATATCAATTATATATGATCATGACCCCTAGTTTAAGTTGAAATTTTATAGTATTCAAAAGGATCTCAGTATTGAGATACATTTTATCACCACCTATCATCCTCAATCTGATGAGTAGTTGTAAAGGGATATTCAGACACTAGAATCAAACTTAATATCATGATTACTTAACTTTCAAGGTATGTCAGATCAGTATATACCTCTGATAGAATTTATATACAATAATAGATTACATTAAGGCATCTAGATGGAGCCATATGAAACATTAAATGGGAAGATTTTTTATATTCTAATTTTTGGGAATAAGTTGGGGAAAGGATGTTAGTAGGACTTAAACATATCAAGGATAAAACTGTGAAATTATGAGCTATTCAAAATTGTATCAAGGAAGATCAAAGTAGACAAAAGAGTTATGTTGACAACCAAAGGAATGATATGGAATCTCAAATGGGGGGGTCATGTTTTATAAAAGGTGTATCTATGTAAAGGAATTATAAAATATGGTAAATGGAAAAGTTAATCCCTAAGTTTATTGGGAATTTTGATATTTTTTATAGAATTGGAGTTGTGTCTTACTAATTGGTTAGTCCACCCAACCTCTCTAAAGTACGTGACATTATCTATGTTTTTTTATTGAGGAATTGCATACTAGATCCAATACATGTACTCACCTCTTAGGGACTAGATTTAAAACTCAAATTTTCTTATAATAAAGATCATGTCCAAATTATTTACACTATAGGGAAATTGTTTCAAAATCGAACAACTCGATTAGTGAAATTTCTTTGGAGAAATCACAAAATACAAAAGGCGACATGGGAGCCTAAAGATTATATGAAGAAGGATTACACAAATTTGTTTAAGAAGTGAAATATATCACAAATTTTAGGATTAAATTATTTAATAAGTGGTAATTTAATACTAAATATCATTCTATATCAGGTAAACACGGCATCCTAAGACTTTTTCACAATGCACATCCTATTATTTAATCCTTATAATAAAAATAGTTCTTGTTTACATTTAAAATTAAAATTTATAAAATTTATAAATTTAATTAGATAAAATTTATATAATTTTTGAGTTTATAATTTTGAATTAATATTATGGTCAATTTTTGGTATTTTTCAGAAATATTTAATTTTTGGGTTAATAGTGAAAAGTGTTGTTTTTTAAAAAACTATAATCTATTTTCATTCAATTAAGTAATTTAAAAGGAACATTATATTTTGAATATGGTTTTAATATAACATAACAAACCTTTAATTAAAAATAATTTAATTAATTCTATAGGAATCAACATTATATTTTATTTTGGTATATGTTCTTTTTGATGCATAAAAACACATTTTTTTAAACTATTTTTCATTGCGTTTTACGCACTTATATTAAAATTAATTTATGATACTTATAAAAATTGAATCTTGAAAAATTAATTTCATATTTCTAATTTTTAGGATCAAATTTATTAATGTTGTGAATTTCATTTTTGTTCATGATGAATAGTAACTTTGGTAAAAAAATTGTCAATGTAGTAAAGGGATAAAATTGGTTAATTAAGGATAAAACTTTATGATAAAGTCAAACAAATATCATCTATATTCTTATTTAATAAAGTTATTTTGACCCCTATCATATTTTTTTTTTAAATTTAATTATTTTAGAGACACTTGATCCTAAGTATGACACTTATAATATTAAAAAGTTAAAAATAATTACAAGTGTGTCACTCCCCTCACTTATAAAAAGACACCTCCTCTTATCACTTCTCCACACCACTTGATAACTTTATATAAAAAAAATATCTACCCAAATCCATACCTATACTTATTACCTACATCATGGATGTTATAGTCTCTCCAAAAAACCAACCTATAATTCTTAATGTGTAATCCAAAGGAGGTTTTCCAATTAATAGGTGTAACTCTTAACTGAGTTCTTTTATGTTTATTTATTCTTTTTCCACCCGTAAATATATAAAAAACATGATTTTATATTAAAATAAATTCATCCAATATAATTAAATTTTATTATTTTTATGGTATACCATTTTTTTATTCTCCTTTTCCATCCTATGAGAAATGAAAACATCACTTGTGTATACGTGCAGACTGCCATCTCCATGAAGATATGTATTTTATTTTTAATCACCACCTTTCATGGATGGTTATTATGGTATATTTATGTTATATATACTATAATTATCACATAATTCTGAATATATAAATATCTTTTATTATCTACCTTCTTACACTTCCATATATTGGAAAATGATAACATCGTTTTTGCGTACATGTGGACTACCACCTCCATGATGTGATGTGGTTTGTTTTTCATTTATACCTTACATGTATGGTAATAAGGATTGATTTAATGAATAAATATTATATTTATATTATGATTATGATTCTATAAAATTAAACCATTGTCTATTTTATTTCATTTCCATCCATTTGAAAAATTAAAATGTTTCTCATGTGTATATACGGGCTACTATCTTCATGAAACAATGTTTAAAATTTCCATGACCTTGTTAAATGGATGGTTCTAAAAGTATATTGAATATATAAAAATTATAATTTTAACTTTTTTAAGATATTGGATATGATCAAAACATTAACAATGTGTAAGGATTGCGACCACTGAATCAAAACATGAATGAGAAACAGAATAGTTAACTCCTAAATAATTGATTATAACAATAAATTATTAGTAAATTGGTAAAAAGAAGTTATGAATAAATGATATCAATTAATACATATATATTTAAATATTGATATTAAATTAATTAATAATAAATATATATTTATTATATAGGAGTTTAGAACATGTCTAACCAAGAGGAAATCCAAGGTAATGGTTTATTTCACAATATCATTCTTATTTGGTATTTTTTAAGTTTAAGTTTACATTAGGGGAATTATATTATTTTTCTCTCAAAAAACCCATCTATTTTCTTATAATATGGTTATTTTTTGTGTTTTCAATTATTATTTCCATTTTATCTCTTTTTGGTACTCAAAACCATTGAAAGAATATTTATTTGAAAACTAACCTTACTCCTCCTTTTGGATTGAGAATATTTCTATTCCATATTCATATACTTTATTTTAATTCAAGTATGATTTGCTTAAAATTCAAGGATTTATTATATTTTATTTTATTTAGATTTTACTTTTTATTCAAAGTTTTAAAATTAATCTCTCTAATGTATTTCGTACAAGTCATTTTTTACTTTTTTACAAAAGTAGGGAAATAATGTCTTTTTAATGTTTACTGCATGACCACCTTTCCTACTATCATATACATTATTAATTATTATGATTACTCTACAAATTTCCTTTTTTTCTCAAATAAAATATTATTACCATTATTATGGGAATTTTTAGTTTTAAAATGACTTAGCTCAACTAGGTTAAATACCCTAAGAGGGGGTGAATCAAGGTATGAAATATTAAAACAACACTCCCTTTGGATCTTGCTTCATCATTAAACAAATATATTTTCCCTCTCCTTACCATGGCATAGAATAAATCTAAATGAAAACATGAACATGAAACAAAAAATTTACTTTATTCACCATCACTAGGATATTTTCAAGGAGAATACAATGGAAATGTGTTGATCTACCTAATCCACAAAAGTGAACTGCTATTACACGGGTCAGAGTGGACTCATTATCCCTCCTGGTTTACAACAATTCACAATTTGAAATCTAACTAATCTCTCTCTTCTAAAGTGAACGTACTAATCCTCCAAAATAATATTTTGATGATTATTTTGTGTGTGAATTTATTATCTTGTTTCATCAATGAGATGATAACCACCTTTACGTAAGAATTCTCCTCTTGGATCATGTGACACTTGTGCAAGACCCCTTCGCAATACCCCATCGCAATATCCCTTCACAATACCCTATAATAATTACATGGATCACATGACTTCATTCTATTTATGTACATCATGTGACTTTGTTGTAATACCTTGCTCTTTTCACATTGATTATATGACTCTAGTGGGTCTAACTAAAGTAAAAACACTAAGTGTATAAATCCCTTCTAATAATTAAAAATAATTTTCTCTAGATCAAACACCTTAACAAAAAATATTAACCTCTTAAGTATAGTTTGGGGGTATTTATAGGAATAAATCCACCACCATAACTCCATAAATCAAGATTATCCATCTTCTCAAACACTTCAGCAACACCCTTACATGTTTCACATGATCATTTCTAGCTTTCATGATCGACCTCCATGAAATTTCACTTATTAAAAGACCTTCTGCCATGGTCTCCATCATTATATTTGAGCATGTCATGTGTATCTATCATGACATCCCTTGGAATAATGTAGAGATCATTTAAATTATCTTCAATAGCATCATGTGATCACATCACAAGATCCAATAAAAATCAAGTGGTAGTTAGTGACATTGTCTTCAAGAGCATCACGTGATCCCATCGTGAGATCCAATGAAAATCATACGGTCTCACGATTTTGAACAACTATGAGAAGTATCTATTATTTCCTTCCTATATTCCTTTATACGCATCTCATTAATCCTTCATGTGATCCTCTTATACTCACATGGATCGCATAATCATCTTTTCTTCATAAAATCAAGTAATCTCCCTCAGCTCACGTAATCTCAAGACTTTAATTCATCGCTTGATTCTGAAATACCATGAGACACATCTACTCTGGATATAAAAAAACTCTACATGATTAATTAAAAATTATGTGCATCCACATGATCCTTTGGAACTTACATTACCTATATGAACATTTAGGGATTACATACTCTATGTGGTCATTTATCACTTTTGTGCTCTGTATGATATTTTAGGACATCAATGCCAACTCCTCTTATTATTAAAATTTTCCCAAAGCATAGAAACCTTCATTCATCCATTAACAAACAACCTTCATAAAAAAATTTAGACCTTTTTAACAAAATACAATCAACCCAAAAACACTATCAAGATGGATTTTTAGAAAAATTTCACTATTTGGGTTTGCTGACAACACTTCAAAACATCAAGAACTAACTTGTTGATGAATCATGAACATGTGAAGCTATTTACTTTCTAAAACCCTAGATAGTGATCAAGGAATTCTTTAACATGTACTCTAATCCCACATGATTCAAGATTATCAAGATAAATAAGAGTGTCATGAAATTTCCATTGATGAATCACTTCATTATCAACCTATAAGAAATTTCTAAACACAAAAAGATAAAACAACCTCATCCATCGATAAATCTTCTTATATCAACTACTAGCATCATAAATACATCGCTTTTATTTATGATTCTTCTTTATTGAAAGACCATCTTTAGTATCATCATATTTAAAACACCACCTATTTTATTTCTCCCACTATTAAATTATCCCCACTCTTGATAAAGAAATTTCTCCCCCTTTTTCAAAAAAATAAAAAGGTCACTCCTTTGTTCAAAAAATACTTTGAGTAAGGCATTTATCAGGATGTCTACAAGCTATAGTTTAGTAGGCACATACTCCAACCTCACAATTCCAAGATCCACTTTCCCCTTGAAAAAGTGATATTTTATTTCAAATTTATTTGTCCTTGAGTAATAGACTAAGTTTTTTCTAATATTTATAGCACTTGAATTATCACATTGTATTCTAATCATATAATTCACTTAAACTCCTAAATCTTCAGGTTACTTCTTCATCCATAAAAACTACAAGAAAGCTTCAGTAGCTACGATGTATTAAGCTTCTATAGTTCTCAAAGAAATGATTTATTTTTTCTTTATTAGCTGATAAATACATACTCTTCTAATATAGAATTCACCACTTGATGTTGAATTTTGATCATATTCTGAACCAGCATAATCTGCATCTATAAAACCCAATAACTCTTGTTAATATTTTTCACTGTATAGTAAATTGAAATCTTCCATGCCTTTAATATACTAAATTATTCTTTTCACCACAAGTAGGTGGAATTATTTGGGATTACATTGATATCACTCCACCTATAATGTGTAAAAAACAATACTAGTTCATTTCATTGTTATGTACAATGTACTTCCAATGATCTATATATATTCTATGATAATGACTGTTTTCCTTCATCATCCCTTGAAAATTTCATTCATGTAGAATCTAGAGTTGTCATATTATTGTAATTTTCCATTCCAAATCTTCTCATAGCCTCTTTATGATATTTTTATTGAGAAATAAATGTTCAATGTCATCCTTTCACTGCATGTAAACCATGGAAAAACATTATCTCTCAATCAATGACATTTTGAATTCGTATTTAATAAATTACGAAAACTTTTTTCACTACACATCATTCAATCCACAAAATATTATGACATAAACATATACTAAAACCATAAACATTTTATTACTCACATTATTGAAATCAATATTATAATAAACTCAACCATTCTGGAAATAGAACTTCATTAAACAATGATCAAGTCATGAATGCCATGCTCTTGGTTCATGCTTCAACCTATATAGTGCATTCTTTAATTGAAAATTTTTTGTCTCGTATTTATGAATGAGAAAATAATATGGATAATCAATATACACTTCTTCGCAAACCCCATTCATAAATGTTTACTTTATATTCATATATAAAACTCTAAATTTCCTTTTCACTATTATGGCTAAGAATAATCGAATTATCTCAAACCTTGAAACATTTTTGAATGTTTCATCAACATCAATACCATCAATTTAGGTATATCCCTTGAACAAAAGTTGTGATTTTTTTAATTATTTGTCTTTATACATTCATCTTATTATGGAAGACCCATTTGGTCCAAATGACATTCTTGTATGTCAGCCTCAAAATAATCTCTTATGTTTGATTCTTTTATATTTGGTAACGCTCTTCATTCATCACCAGAACCCAATTCTCATCCGTTGTAGATTCTTAAAAACACATTGGCTCTACAAATGATAGTAAATATTCTTGATGGAGTTTATTCATCCTCCTTTTCCTCATTATTTTTTTTTGTTCATTGATTATGTTTTTCCTATCAATTTCATCTCAAATATTCATTTTCTATGCAGATACAGTTCAAATTTCATCCTTCTCCCAATCTGAATCTTCTTCTAAATCTTCATTGGATACTTTCACTCCCCTAATATTCTCACCTCTTCAACACTATCCTCTTGAGACTATTCATAGATTTTCTTAATATTTTTCTCATTTTACACCAAACCAACATCATTTACCTCTATAAATTTTCTAATATAATTATTGAATAATTTATATTCTTTGATTTTTCCTGAGTAACCAATAAATACCCTTTCATCTCCATGGTATTAAAAGATACTATATTTCTCATTATTGAGAATGAAAAACTTACTTCTGAAGACATGAAAGTACTTCAATATCGGCTTCATTCCATCCCACAAATCATATAGAGCCTTATATTCCTTTGGACACAATAATACTGAGTTATAAATTTATTCTGATATCAATATTATTTCATTCCAAAAAAATCTATAAGTTATTTCTCAATAAGAATCATTCTGACCATATTGTTGACAATCTGGTTTCTTCTATCAACCACTCCATTTTACTATAGAGTTATTGCTATTGGAGCTTTCTGCCTTGTCCAATCTTTCTTTGGATAATAATTCATTGGATATTTTTTAAATCCATTCCATTATATGTTTAGAACTTATATATTTTTTGACCTTGCATATTTTCAACTTCCCTTCGGTAATTTTTAATTCAAATGAACACCTTATACTTGTGGGTGATATTTGAAACCCATGTAATTCTACTAAAATCAATAATGAAAATGATATAATATCTATTCCCATCAATAGATCTTAGTTAGAAAGGTCCATGCACATCAATATTCACGAGTTCAAGCACTATTGTTAACCTATGATCTTTCTACTTATATATCCTTTGAGTAATTTTTCATTTTTGGAAAGCATTTCATGTATGAGTAGAGTCATGTGATAACATAGGTATATATTGATAAGTATCACATTTAACCAGATATTCCAAGGATTATTGGCTCATATGACCAAGGAACTTAGGCCACAACCTGTTTTTTCTTCCTTGGATAGAAAAACATATCTTTGTATCCACTCACAAGGTAGAGATTCCCCTTCATGTGATTTCCCTAAAAACAACTCCATTATTGTTTTCTTGATAATATAAATTTTATTGGTAAATATTAGAGTGTTTCATAAGTCACACAGTTGAATGACACATAACATGTTGTGATTAATACCTTTAACAACCAAGAAAACAAATCCTCTCATTTAGTTTCTCCCAAACTTGGCTTTTCCTGAGCCAATAATCTTCAATCCTGATCATTTCCAAACATGAAAACACCTTCCTTTTAATAATTTATTCCAATCACTATATCCTTATTCCTCATCATATGGTAGGAAAATCCAATATCAATGATCTATATTCTAGTGTGATCCGATTCTTTAAAGGTAATATCCACAACCACTTCCAGCTTAGTTCATTTATTTCTGATCCATATCATTGACTTTATACATGATGTTGACTAATATTCTTAATATTCCCTAGAGTATGATGGTCCAACCTCATATTTCAAAGATAGAAATTTATTTTTCATTCTTAGATTGTTCAATGATCCCTTGATCTACTGCATGAAACCACTTTGGGTCTACTATAATAAATTCATCCAATGAGAAATATCTGGCCATGTGTATGAATCATCCACACCAAAAATAGTGACCATAAAAACAATTCTAAGAATATTAGACTCTATTTGTCTACCTCTATTTATCTTGTGATTTTTGGTACCTCTTAGCTATAGAATAGAAATTTTGAGAATATGCCATATTTCAATAACAATAATGCCTGATATGAGGCATATTCATGTGAATCATTAATGCACCATTAATTATACCTTAGGATATCTGAATCTTCTAATTATAATTTACACCCAAATCGATCATAAACCTCAGAGTGGTAACTTGTGGTCTAAAAACAATAATTACTTCTTTCTATTTACAGTCAATCCCTATACCATCTATGTCATTATAATGTGCCGTCTTCTTCTCTATACATTCCTTTAACTATTTTTTTGGACCTCCTAACTCTAATTTCCATTTTCTATAATCTTTGTGACCTAATTTACCAATATCATATTCAGATTCAAGAGTTTCTTCAGGTCATATACCTTTATTCATTGGGCTATAACTTCCTCATCAAGTTATTCAATATGTTTTGTCTTGATCTTTTAATGTGTTAGTTAAATTATTAATAGCCTTGGTCTATTCTTCAACCATGAGTAAGAACCCAATTAATTTTTCTGATTTTTTTACCTTTTGAGATTTAATCTTTTCAATTTCAACCTTTAACTAAGAATTATCTTCTTCTTATTTTTTCATATATAGTTTGGAATCATAAACCACCATATTTTATTTCTTTGTTTTGGTTATACATAATCTACTCAAATGCATATTCAAAATTAACCAAAGGTAAAATATTTCTTCAAATTCTCTTTCTTAATTATTTCTTTCCTCCCTTGTTTGGTAATTTTTTAAAATTTCAGCAATATAATTTTCTCCATGATCCTTGAAGTATTCAATTTCTTCTGCCTAAATTTTTTTTGAACTGTTATTTTATTTTGAAATAATATTATTCCTTATGAATAAAATTTTAGTATTTTTTCTATATTTCACACTATCTTAAGACTTCTTCTTGGATGTTTCATCATCATCTTGAAACTTCTTGGGACACTTTTTGCAAAATTTTCAACCTTTACATAACAAAATCATGTAAGAGGAAGTTTCCCTTTGAACCTTATTTTTTCAATTTATAGATTTTAGGAAAGTAATGACATAAAATATTCCAAAATGTCTTCTTATAAACCATATTCAATAGTGATCTTATCCATGGCCTTGAATTCCACCTCTTTATACATCCGTTTTTCTACAGACTAATTATCATCATTTCTCATCTCGTATGCGACAAGACTGTTGAGTCAATAAGGTTTTCCTTATGACTTTTCCATTCTTTATTGTTTTGAAAATCACAAACACCTTATCTTTAAGAAAATCGCTTTTATAAGGAAAATCTCTTTTATAAGGAAAATTGCTTTTATAAGGAAAATTTCTTTTATAAGGAAAATTGTTTTTATAAGGAAAATCGCTTTCGTAAGAAAAAATATTCTTATCATATTTTAGTTAATATTTTTCTTAAGTATAAAATTTGGATTCATTTCTGTTTTCTCGGATTTGTTTGAAACTTTGATATAAAGTATTCTGTTTTAGGATCTGAATTCTGGATAAGAACTGTAAGGAAGTTCCACTCTGAATTCCAGATGAGAACTACAATAAAGTATCATTCGGAATTCCGGATACGAACTCTGACTAAGTTCTATTCCAAATTCAGTATACGAATTCTTATGAAGTTCGACATTGAATTCTCATTACGAATTCTAATGACGAATTCTCATTATGAATTCTGATAATGAATTTTCATTAAGATTTATGATGACAAATTCTCATTACGAATTATGATGATGAATTCTCATTCCGAATTCTGGATACGATTTCTCATTATGAATTATTAAGATGAAATCTCATTATGAACTCTAATGATGAATTCCCATTACGAATTCTGATGAGGAATTCTCACTATGAATTCTGATGACGAATTCTCATTCCGAATTCTCATTCTAAATTCATCTATTAAATAGAATCTGATCATCTCTGTTTTGTACACTCTGAATTTATTCAGACTCTGAATTTTTCACTCGAAACTTTCATTTTTCTTATGCCTTTATATTTTGACTACTCTTTATTATTTTCCTTACAATCCGAACTTTCACTCTGAACCTTCACTCCGAATCTTTTTAGTTAAGATTTAAAATGGTGTCATATATTCTGTTACACTTGTTTTGTTATAAAACGATGTCGTGTATTCTGTTATGAACTAACCGTTGGTTAAGTTACACGTGTACAGGTCCCTCCGATTTTTAAGGAAAATATGATCGTTGGGAAGGAGGCTGACCTTACCTATAAATAGGATCTCACTTGAAAGAGCTCATATTTGATGGATGGATGAACAACTTGGTTATTGTGCATACATGTTGTTGATGTGATTTCTAGAGAGAGAGGCTCTTATTAACTCTCAAAGCTTCATGCGACTCCGAATTTTGGTGATTACATTCGAGGACTTCCGGGGATAGGAAGACAGAGGTGCCGACTACCTTGAAGTTCGAGGGCTTCCTTGCTGAGGAAGACAGAGGTTGCCAACTACCTTGAAGTTGAGGGCTTGCGGGGATAGCAAGACAGAGACACTCCGATCTTCGTATCGAGGGCTTACCCTGGTGTGGGTAAGACAGACTTGCTTGAAAGTATAAATCAAGGGACCTTTATCCAAGGTTGTTGGATACCCTTCTCTTTGGGTTAAAAGACTTATATCTTGTTACTTGTAGTTATACTACTTGTTTATTTCCGCTACATTTTGTATTATAAGTAAAGTATAACTTTCTTATACTTCCTTACTTGTACTCTATTTTATTAAGATTCTATACGCTTTAAGGTAGAATCTCATATTATAATCTTTTGTTAAGCTTCAATTTCCGAAACCATATTTCTGGAACCTGCGTTCGGAATCTCTTTCCAAGTTTTCATTTGGTATTAGAGGTGTTGTTAATTTTCTTAAGTTTAATTTTGTTAAACTTAGCCCTTTCCTTTGCTTAAGGAAAACACAGTTATTCATAACTAACTTTAAAGGTTCCAAAGGAATTTTTAAAGTTTACAATTCACCCCCCCCCCCCCTCTTGTAAATTGAGCATCTACATCATTATTTCGATCCTAAAATTGGTATCAAAGGAGGTCTCTGAAATACTTATACTTACGTATAAGTTTTTCTTGCTCACTTTATCATTCTGAACTTTTCCATTCCGAACTTTGTTATTACGAATCTTTTCTACTAACAAGTTTGTGTGCCGAAAGTTATTATAAGTATGGTAGGAATTAATGTTGGTTCAATTGATAATCTAAACCCTATAAGACCACCAATCTTTGATGGTAATGATTATGAGTACTGGAGAGATGGAATGAAGACTTTTGTTATCAATACCGGAGTAGACAATTTTGTTATGCTTACTGGTGATTATAAAATTCCTGACAAGGAAGTTAGAACTTTCACTAACCAGGAAAACCAAGAATATCAACTCAACTATAAGGTACGCAATACCTTACTTTGTTCAATGACTAGAAATATATATAGCCAAATTTCCTCTTGTGAAGCATCTAACTGTATCTGGAAGAAGTTAGAAGTTACACACTTTGGAAATTCTAAGGTGATTGAGACTAGGAGAGCTATGCTCAGAGCTGAATATCATGGCTTCAATTTTCCTTATGGAGAACCAATCTGTAAAGTTCAACAGAGATTTATGACTATCGTAAATAGCCTACAGTCTTTGGGAGAGAAAGGTTTAGATGATGAAGCTCTTGTGGATAATATAATTGATATCATGCCTAGTGAGTGGGAGTCAAAAAGAATTGTTATAGATGAGAATAGGAAACTGACTCAGATTTCTCTTGATGAGTTATTTGGAACTCTTCTCCAACATGAAACCAGAATGAAGAGAGATGCTGACAACATCAAAAAGAAAAATGTAAATGGTACTGTTGCTTTCACAACAACATCAAATCATATGAAATCCAAGACTCCTGAGAGAGTAACCAGATCTAAGTCTAAGAAGATGGTATTTCAGTCAGATTCTAGTGAGAGTGAAATATCAGAAAATGAATTAGCAAATCTTGCTCGAATAACGAACAAGATAGCTGGCCAGAGAAATTTCCAATCCAAATATAAGAAAAAGGATAGGAAAGATAGAAAAGATGGAGAAGTTACTTGTTATGAATGCAAGAGAGCTGGACATATAATACCAGATTTCCCTATGCTCAAAAATAAAGAAAGACATTCAGACAGGAACAGAAAGAAGTATTATAAAGAAAAAGCTAAGAATGTTCTGAAAGCTAATGACACCTGGAGTGCCAGTGGTGGTGACTCTTCAGATGAATCTTCTGATTATGAATCTTCAGGACAGAAGAATCTTGGTCTTATAGCCAAATTACCTATTGATAATCATTGTTTTATGGATAAGGTATGAAATGATGAATCATTGACCAATGTTTCTTTAAATTCTAATAATAGTAAGTATTATGACTCTTCTGATGAAGAATATTCTTCTGATGAAGAAAATAATTTACCTACTTATGAAGAAGTCTCTAGGTTTGATGAACTTCTTGAGATTGAGAATTACAAACTCAATAAGAAACTTGATAAGGCAAACTCTAGGAATTCTATTCTTACAAAAGATATATCAGATCTTTCTAAAGATCTTGATAAGAAAAATTCTGATTTTGAAAGTATTTCAAAAAATCTTAGGGAAGTAAGTTCTGAGAAGAACAAACTTTCTAAAGAATTATAAAAAGTAATTTCTAATAAAAATGTTTTCGAGCCTAGCTCTAGTTCTAAAACTAATGATTTTGAGAATAAAAACTTGGTTGTAAAACTCAAGTCCGAAATTTTTTCCTTAAAGAAGTGTTTATCAAACTTTACCCATAGGAAAGAAAATTTTGATAAAATGTATTCCCAAATACGACTTTTAAGAAATAAATCCAGATTTGGTTATACCCATGAAAAACCAACTTTCAGTAACAATTATTTTGTTCCTCAAAGTGCCCCATTTTTTACCAAGTGTCAATATGGTGGTCACTGGGCAAAGGATTGTTCCTTAAACAAAACCCAATCTCTAGGATTTCACAAAGCTTACTTTTCTAAGAAGATGTGGGTACCTAAAATTTTATTGTCTGGAAATCTCGGATCCAAACAAGTCTTGATTCCGAAAGTCTAATTTTCTTCTTGATTTCAGGAAAATAAAGAGAGTACCAGCAACAATACATGGTACATGGATAGTGAATGTTCCCGGCACATGACTGGTAACAAAAGCTATTTTGACAAGATTATCAAAACGAAAGGAGGAAAGGTAACTTTCGGAGATAATGCTAAGGGTGAGATTGTTGGTATTGGTAATATTGTTTTTCTTGGTAAAACTTTGATTTCAAATGTTCTTTTTGTTAAGGGTCTTAAGAACAACCTTATTAGCATAAGTTAGTTATGTGATGAAGGTTACCTTGTGAATTTTAGGAATGATAAGTGCTTAGTTCACAATTCCAAGGAAGAATTTATTCTCTCAGCCAATAGGCAAGAGAATGTTTACACCTTAAAATTAGAGGATCTTAGAAGCCAAGATTTACCTTGCCTTAGTGCAATGGAAGATCATTCCTGGTTATGGCATAGAAGACTAGGTCACTGTAACCTTAGGAACCTATGTAAACTCTCTAAGAAGAAACTAGTTAAGGATCTACCAGAGCTTAGATTTGATTCTCCTAAAGTTTGTGATCCTTGTCAATATGGAAAGAAACATAAATCTAGTTTTAAATCAATAGGTGAAGTCTCAAAAACCGATGTGTTACAGTTAGTGCACATGGATCTTTTTGGTCCAACACAAACTGGAAGTATTGGAGGCAAATATTATGTGTTTGTTCTAGTTGATGATTACACTAGATTTACTTGGGTTTATTTTCTAGCAAAGAAATATAAAGATTTTTCTTATTTCAAAAGTTTTAGATCTCAAGTCAAAAATGAGAAAAACCTTCCATTGAAAATTATTCATAGTGATCATGGTGGAGAATTTCAAAATTCTGATTTTGAAACTTTTGTAGTAAAAAAGGTATTACTCACAATTTTTCAGCACCTAGAAATCCTCAACAAAATGGTTTAGTTGAAAGAAGAAATATAATTCTTCAAGAGATAACTAGAACCATGTTGAGTGAATATTCTATAGCTAGACATTTCTGGGCTGAAGCTGTAAGTACTGCTTGTTATACTATAAATCGAGTTTTGATTAGACCTTTTCTTAATAAAACTCCTTATGAGTTATGGAATGGTAGAAAACCAAGACTATCCTACTTCAAGGTTTTTGGTTGCAAAGTATTCATTTTGAATACTAAAGATAATATACATAAATTCTCACCAAAATCTGATGAAGGAATTTTCTTAGGTTATTCCACAACATCTAAGGCCTATAGAGTTTTTAATAAAAACACTTGTACTGTTGAAGAAACAGTACATGTAAAATTTGATGAGTCAGATCCTTTTGTTTTTAAAACAACTCAGCCTATATCCTCGGATGTGTTTTCAAAAACTGATTATCAACCTTTGATAGAAGAACCTTCTGATAAGGATAATTTTCAAGAAGATATTCCTGAAACATTTACCCCAGAAGACTTTCTACCCAATGTTGATGAATAGGCTTTTCAAAACCCAAATCAGGCGTTTCTT
The DNA here is from genome assembly GCA_963277665.1 of Viscum album. NCBI lineage: Eukaryota > Viridiplantae > Streptophyta > Magnoliopsida > Santalales > Viscaceae > Viscum > Viscum album. The sequence continues at coordinate 2,107,759,820 of OY728152.1, forward strand.
AAGAATCATCCCAGTGATAGTATCATTGGTGATGTAAATCAACCTGTAAGGACTATAAGTTCCTTAAGAAATGAAGTAGAACATCTAGCATTTCTTTCCTAATTAGAACCTAAAAGCACTGATGAAGCTTTAGGTGATGATGATTGGATTAAAGCCATGCAAGATGAACTAAATGAATTCGAAAGGAATAAACTCTGGACCTTGGTTGAAAGACCTAAGGAAACTTCTGTTATTGGAGTCAAATGGGTTTTCAGAAATAAATGTGATGAAAATGGAGTCATAGTAAGAAATAAAGCTAGACTTGTTGCTAAAGGCTATAATCAACAAGAGGGAATAGACTATGAAGAAACCAATACTCCAGTAGCTAGACTTGAATCTATCCGTATTCTACTTTCCTTTGCAACATTCTTTAATTTCAAAATTTTCCAAATGGATTTGAAATGTGCTTTTCTTAACGGTTATGTTCAAGAGGAAGTTTTTGTTGAACAACCTCCTGGCTTTGAAGATACAAAACATCCTGATTATGTTTTTAGACTTACCAAAGCTCTGTATGGCCTTAAACAAGCCCCACGATCATGGTATGATAGACTCACTGGATTTTTGCTTCAAAATAACTATGTTAAGGGAAATGAAGATCCAACCCTTTTTATAAATAAAGATAAGAAAAATGTTTTGATTGTTCAAATTTATGTTGATGACATCATATTTGGTTCAACTCAGCAATCTTTGACCGACTCTTTTGCAAGTCTAATGAAATCTGAGTTTGAAATGTGTATGATGGGTGAGTTAACTTTTTTCCTTGGTTTTCAAATTTCTCAAAAACCAGAAGGAACCTACATATATCAACATAAGTATATTAAAGATCTTCTTAAAAAGTATGGTTATGATAATACTAAGAGTATAAGTACTCCTATTGGTACCTCAAACTCTTTAGATCTTGATGAAGCTGGGAAACCAGTAGATCAAACATCTTTTAGAGGTATGATAGGAAGTCTACAATACTTAATAGCTAGTCGACCAGACTTAATGTTTTCAGTATGATTATGTGAAAGATATCAATCCAATCCTAAGGAATCTCACCTAAAGGCAGTAAAAAGAATTTTTCACTACCTTAAGGGAACCATGGATCTAGGATTATTTTATACTTCTGGAAATGATTTTATCCTAAAAAGATTTTCTGATGCTGACTTTGGTGGATGTAGGATGGATAGAAAAAGTACATCCGGAACTTGTCATTTCTTAGGAGATTCATTAGTTTCTTGGTCCTGCAAGAAGCAACATTCTGTATCACTCTCCACTGCTGAAGCTGAATATGTAGCAGCTGGAAGTTGTTGTGCTCAAGTGTTGTGGATGCAACACACACTCACAGACTATGGCTTGAGTTTTACTAAAACTCAAATTTTGTGTGATAACACAAGTTCCATTGCCCTTAGTAAGAACCCTGCACATCACTCCTGTGAAAAACACATAGATATTAGGCATCACTTTCTTAGGGATCAAACACTTAAAGGAGATATTATTCTTCAGTTTATCAGAACGCAAGATCAACTTGCTGATATTTTCACAAAATCTTTTCCTTCTGATAGATTTGAATATATTAAACAGAAGTTAGGAATGATAACCGTAAGTTAATCCTTCTTAATTAACTTTCTGTTTAAAACGTCTCCTTACAGCGATAAACTCCTTTTCATAGGGGAAGTACATTTGATTGTTAGTTTAACAAAGTTTTTCAAAATTTGTTTTCAAACTTTTTGGAACTAAAATTCTGGAATGGCGTTTCCGGAATGAAAACTTTCCAGAATGGATATTTTCGTATAGAAAACTTATGGAATGGAAATATCCGGAATGAAAATTTTCGTACTGGTATTTTCATAACGGTATTTTCGTACTGAATCTTCCATAATAAGTTTTTCGTTTTCAAAATTTTGTAATGAAATTTTCGTACTGAGTTTTCCATAATAAGTTTGTTTTTCGTAGTTAGTTTTCAGAATTTTGTCTTTTCATAATAAAGTTTTTTTGTTTTCATAAGAATATTACCCATTACTAATAATCCTCCTAATACAATCCGAAAGGTATGATTTCCTTACCTAAGTTTTCTTAGTCATATTTTACTTGCTGGCATTTTCTTATATTTTGGTTTCGGATTATAGTTTTCTTAATTCTTTGTTTTAATAAAAAACCTCAAAAGATCGGATTCAAGAGAATTGGTTTTCAACCATCAGATCTGATCTCAGCTTATCACAACCGTTCGATCAACCGTGGAAGTTGAACCATTTTTTTGTTGCCTATATAAAGGGGACCCCAAATGGTTGTCCCACATCGGTTTTCAAGCTCCAGCGTCTCAAAGCTCTACCTCTCTGTTTTAAGGCCATTCCGAACTTCATTTTTCTCAGTTCCAAACTTCTCAGAGGTCTTCAAATCCGAATGTCTGTGGAAGTATCTTCTCAAGACATGTCTTCATCTAAGCCGATCTCGAAGTGGTTAATATATAGAGAGAGGCTGGTTCATCCGGATTTCTTCAACAAGTACGATTCTCTTATTTCTAAGAATATCAAGCTTAATGGTTGGTAAGATGTTGCGGTGTCAAAACCCGGGAACCAAGATGAAGTATATTCAGATTTTCTTGTAGAGTTCTATGAGACTGTTTCTTTTCTCAAGGAAGATGGAAAGGAGAAGTTGCCTTTTAAGTCTTATGGTAAGACTTATAAACTTTCATATGGCAAGGCAGCCAGCTTGGTAGGGATGAATAATGAAGGTGAAGCTGAATTTATTTCTCATGTGTTGTCGGATTCTAAAGGTAGCTTCGACAAGGAAAAAGATTTAGAAACTCTCGGAGTGGCAGATGACAAGGCTCTGAAGATTGCTAGTTTATCTACAAATTTCAGGATTCTAGAGTTATGGGTACAGGGTCTTATCGTACCGAGGAAAGGTGACAAATATATCTTGAAGAAGAGTGAGATATACATCCTAGATTTTCTGATAAATCTGAGGAAGTTTAATTTAATGAAGCGCATTCTTATCACTCTTGAGAATTTGAAGAATGGAAATCTGAGAGTTCATATTATTATATATCCAGCAATCCTCTCCAAGTTGATAGTTCGGTGCCTTGAGTCTTTCAAGGAGGCTTGAAAATCTAAGCCAAGAGTTTGCAAGATTATGCTGGTGAGTGATGGTACACTCAAAAGAATGGATGTAGCCTTTGACAAGGAGTCTGGACAGTTTATTGATCTACCTGCTCAAAATGAATCAGTTCCGAAAGCTGCTGATCCAGAATCCTCTAAGCCGGTAAGGAAGAGAAAGCTGAAGGAAGTGGAAGTAGAAGCCGAGGATCCCAAGTCTAAGGAAGTTCATTCCGCACCTCCAAAACCAAAGAAGAAGAAATCTTACCCAGATGAGGGTGTTTCTAAATGGAGGGAGATGAAAGAAAAGAGAGTGCAAGGGGAGCCTCAGTTTGGCTTGGATCCTGCGGAGGCTAAGGCCTTGAAGGGAAGAACTGCCGATGAGCTAGAAAAACTAGCAAAAGAAAAGAAGCTCAAGAAGAAGATGTCCGAGGCAGAGGTAGCTCAGGCTTTGTTAAAATTCAATGAGATGGTTTTTGCGAACAATCCTGTTCCGAGATCCTTTTCATTGGAATCTCTACCTAAGACTCCAGGAAGAGAGTTTGTTGCTCTGGAAGAGGCAGTGGCTAAGCCAGTTGAACAAGGTGAGCAAGTTGAGCAAGTGGAAGAAGAAGATGTTGCTGAAGGAAGTGGTGAAACCGGAGATGTGTTGAAACAAGTAGATGATTATAAGGGGACGCCTTCGGAACACTTATCGCTCCGAACTTTAGAAGCTGTATCTTAGAAGCTAGTTACTCCAGAAATGGAAGAAGAGAAAGGAGAAGAAGAAGTATCTTATCATCGAGAAGAAGAAAACTTTTACATGATATTGCTCAGATGGAAAACGTAGAGTTTGGTGTTCAAGAAGTTTCTGATGATGAAGATAATGTTTTCTAAGTCTCTGATAGTGAAAAGAAAACTCCGGAACAGGATTCTATTCCGAAAAAAGACAAGGGAAAGAAAATTATTGCTGATACTCCGAGTTCAGTAGTGGTGAAGAGAAAAGAAGTTGGTAGTTCTTCAAAGAGAAAGATTGACCTTGTTGAAGAAGAAAATTCTCCAAGAAAAGTTTCGGATTCGGAGTCATCTTCGATGGGGCATGACTTTGTTGTCCAGTCTTTAAAGAATTTGGTGGGAACCATTCCGACCTTCTCAAGTATTGACTCAAGATGTCAGATGTTCCAACATGCTTTAAATCAGAAATCAGACTCCGTATCTATGGTTATGGACAAGTGTGTTGAAATAGAGGCTCAGTTCAAAAAATTCTTTGTTGGATACGAATCCCATAGAAAATCTTGCAAGAGGATGACAAACTGGTCGAGGAAGACTGTAGAAGAGATGAGGCTATTCGATGAATTTCAAGACAATGTTAAAGATGCTTTTGAGACTAAGGACAGGAAGATAAATGAGCTGAATTCTTCCTTTGAAGAGAAGCTGACAGATGAAAATAACTTTCGGATTCATGAAGTCAGAGATCTGAATGGGAAGATAAATTCTGTCTCTCAAAACTGGAAGTTTGAAAGGGATCATCGGATTGAGTTTCAAGAAAAGATGAAGGCTCAGGAAGAAAATATCAAAGCTCGGGAAGAAAAGCTTCAAGCCCAGGAAGAAAATATTGAAGCTCAATCTACAAGAATAGTGGTCTTAGAGAAGCAAGCTGAAGAAGATCATAAAGACTTAAAGAAGATAAAGACTATTCTAAAGGGTCTCATGGCGAAGGAGAAAGATCCCAAATAGACAGATCCGATCTTTTGTTGTACCTTAACTCTTTTGTTGTTGAAATTTTCAAACTTAATGAAAAATTTGTACTTGCTCATTTCTTTTTGTTGTTACTACTAATATTTCAGGTACTTTGCTATATTTTCCATTCCCTTGTATTCTTTTTGAAAATCACAAAGGGGGAGAAGGAAAATAACTCTAATGAAAGGGAAAAAGAATCCTAACAAAGGGTGAGAAAGAAAACAAACTCTAATAAGAGTTTATCTAAGGGGGATTTTTTCATTAAAGAAGACTTTCTTATTCGTAATGAAATGTCACTCCGGAAATCTAGAATACGATCCATAGAGTTTCAAAGCCTAAGGGGGAGTTAGTCGTATTCATCAATATCCTTAAAGCAAAGGGAGATAAGCCTTAATGTTTTTCTTTCTTCTTAGAATTTCTTTTTCAAGGATGTTTGTGCTTTCCAAAAAGGGGGAGATTGTTGAGTCAATAAGGTTTTCCTTATGACTTTCCATTCCTTCTTGTTTTGAAAATTACAAACACCTTATCTTTAAGAAAATCGCTTTTATAAGGAAAATCGCTTTTATAAGGAAAATTGCTTTTATAAGGAAAATTGCTTCTATAAGGAAAATCACTTTTATAAGGAAAATTGCTTTTATAAGGAAAATTGCTTTTATAAGGAAAATTTCTTTTATAAGGAAAATCGCTTTCATAAGAAAAATTATTCTTATCATATTTTCATTCATATTTTTCCTAAGTATAAAATTCGGATTCATTTCTGTTTTCTCGGATTTGTTTGAAACTTTGATATAAAGTATTATGTTTTAGGATCCGAATTCTGGATAAGAACTATAAGTTTCACTCTGAATTCCAGATGAGAACTGTAATAAAGTATCATTCCGAATTCCGGATACGAACTCTGACTAAGTTCTATTCCAAATTCAGGATACGAATTCTTATGATGTTTGACATTGAATTCTCATTAGGAATTCTAATGACGAATTCTCATTACGAATTCTGATAATGAATTTTCATTAAGATTTATGATGACGAATTCTCATTACGAATTCTAATGATTAATTCTCATTCCGAATTCTGGATACGATTTCTCATTATGAATTCTTAAGATGAAATCTCATTACGAATTCTGATGATGAATTCCCATTACGAATTCTGATGAGGAATTCTCACTACGAATTCTGATGACGAATTCTCATTCCGAATTCTCATTCCGAATTCATCTATTAAACAGAATCTGATCATCTCTGTTTTTTACACTCTGAATTTATTCAGACTCTGAATTTTTCACTCCGAACTTTCATTTTGCTTATGCCTTTATATTTTGACTACTCTTTATTATTTTCCTTACACTCCGAACTTTCACTCTGAACCTTCATTCCGAATCTTTTTAGTTAAGATTTAAAACGGTGTCGTATATTCTGTTACACTTGTTTTGTTATAAAACGATGTCATGTATTCTGTTATGAACTAACCGTTGGTTAAGTTACATGTGTACAGGTCCCTCTGATTTTTAAGGAAAATATGACCGTTGGGAAGGAGGCCGACTTTACCTATAAATATGAGCTTATTTGAAAGATCTCATATTTTATGGATGGATGAACAACTTGGTTATTGTTCATACATGTTGTTGATGTGATTTATAGAGAGAGAGGCTCTTATTAACTCTCAAAGCTTCGTGTGACTCTGAATGTTGGTGATTACATTCGAGGACTTCTGAGGATAGGAAGACAGAGGTGCCGACTACCTTGAAGTTCGAGGGATTCCTTGCTGAGGAAGACAGAGGTTGCCAACTACCTTGAAGTTGAGGGCTTGCGGGGATAGCAAGACAGAGACACTCCGATCTTCGTATCGAGGGCTTACCCTGGTGTGGGTAAGACAGACTTTCTTGAAAGTATAAATCAATGGACCTTTATCCAAGGTTGTTGGATACCCTTCTATTTGGGTTAAAAGACTTATAACTTGTTACTTGTAGTTCTACTACTAGTTTATTTCCGCTGCATTTTGTATTATAAGGAAAGTATAACTTTATTATACTTCCTTACTTGTACTTTATTTCATTTAGATTCTATACACTTTAAGGTAGAATCTCATATTGTAATCTTTTGTTAAGCTTCAATTTCCGGAACCATATTTCCGGAACCTGCGTTCAGAATCTCTTTCCAAGTTTTCATTTGGTATTAGAGGTGTTGTGAATTTTCTTAAGTTTAATTTTGTTAAAATTAGCTCTTTCCTTTGCTTAAGGAAAACACAGTTATTCATAACTAACTTTAAAGGTTCCAAAGGAATTTTTAAAGTTTACAATTCACCCCCCCCCCCTCTTGTAAATTGAGCATCTACATCATTATTTCAATCCTACAAAGACTACTATGTAAGCTATCCAATATTAGATCCTTTGGATAATTATTATCTAGTATAGAAAATTTCATATTTAACTAAGTTATAATTACTCTTAATATATTCTTAATGATCTTTACATCATTAATAATTTCTCTGAGACCTTGAATGTCTTCCACAACAACATTCACCCAATCAAATAATGCATCTATAGACTCACTAGGGTGTATTCTAAAGTACTCATATTTTTCCATAGAACCTAAAATTTATCTTCTTAGAATTTTTAATTTCTTTCACAGATATTTAATATTTTTCCCCACATTCTAGGCAATTACTTACATGACATCGCCTTCATGTAGCTTGTTTTGGATACACTCCCCCTAAGGCATTGATTTGTCTAGTATCAGCATCCAATTCTCTTTGATCTAATTTTGATAATGATATATTTTTTATACTAGATAAAATAACATGAATTTAATCTATAAACACATACATACCAAAAGATAAAATTATTGTTGCATCCGATTCTTTCAAAGTTGGAAAAAAATTCTATTGAAGATCAGAATCGCTTTATGATTAAAAACTTCCATTGTTTCTTCTAAGAGAGAAAATCCAAATTTAACCCATTTCCTAAGATTCCAATTATTATCCTAACAAGCTTAAAGAATTTTAGAGGGATTAAATTGGGGTATGATAGATAAAAATAATTTTCCCTTTGGATATTTTTTTCATCATTAAAGAAAAATCTTTATCTCTCCTTCATATAGCATAGAATAAATGGAAATTAAAACATCACATGACACAATAATTTTACTTAGTTCACCCTCAATTGGTTATATTTAAGGATCACACAAATTCAATGTGCTGATGTACAAAATCCACTAAAGCCTACTTCTCTTATAAGGTTTAGAGAATATTCACTTTCCATCCTGGTTTATAATCATTCACAATTTGAAAGTTCAGTGATATCTACCCTCCCCCTCTCTCTGTGTTGAAGTGAATGCATTGCTCTTCCATTAGAATATTTTGACAATCATTTATGAGTTGATTTAGAAGTGTGTGTGTGTGTGTGTGTGTTTATGATACTATTTTATAAAATAGATGAAAATGAACTTTGATCAAGAGTTTTCCTCTTATAACATGTGACCCTTGTGCAAGACCCCTTCACAAGACCCCTTCTCGTGATCCCTTTTCAAGACCCTCTACTGATTACTCAGATTTTGTGGATTTTTTTATATGAATTTCATGACTCTATCACAAGATTTTAGTCTTCTCACATGAATTGTGTGGCTCTGGTGTTTCTCCCTATGTGTAAAAACACGAAGTGACTAACTCCCTTACAATAATGCGAAATAATAAACTTTAGATCAAACCACTCAAGAAAACTTATTAACCTCTTAAGGACTAGATAAGGGGTATTTATAGGCATAAATAAACTTCTTTAACTCTATAAATCATGGTTATCTATATATTCCACTACCTCAGTAACTCCCTTATGAACTTATCGTGATTATTTATGGATTTCATGATCAGATTGCATAGAATACTTCTTATTGAAAGCCCTTATGCCTTGGTCAGTGTCTTTGTCTTTGATCATGTCGTGTGACTCCATAATGAGATCCCTTGATAATCATGCAGTGGTCAGCAATATTACCATCATTTATATTATGTGATCCCATCATGAGATTCAATTAAAATCATGTGGTGGTCAGTTACATTGTCTTCAAGTGCATTGTGTGATCCTATCATGATATCCAATGACAATTATGCGATCATAGGGTTTCGAATGACTGTGAGAATTATCCACCATTTCTATCTTGTCTTTGTGATCTTAGTGAGATTCCTTTGTTTGATCCTATTATACTTAAGTGGATTGGGTGATAAACTTTTCATCATGTGATCATATAATATCTTTTATCTCTCTCAATTTCAAGACTTACAATCATATCTTGATTATGAATGACCATGGGACACGTCCTCATTGGCTAGAAAAATAGAGTTTGTGTGATCCCTTAATACTTACTCTCTTCGATGTGATCCTATGGAACTTATGTACTTCACATGATACTTTAGGACTTACATGATCCATGTGATGATTTGTCACTTTTTTACTCTATGTGATCCTTTAGGAAATTCTCTATAACTCTTCTTCTTATCCAAGTTCTCCCAAAACATAGAAAACTTTATGCCTCCTATGACAAAACACCTTCTTCAATAATGTCAAACCTTATCAACAAACACAATCAACCCAAAAACACCATCAAGATGGATCTTTTCCAACAAAATGTTTTAAAATAATTGGATATTTATTCTTTTTTTTTAATTTCTTTATAAAGGTGTTTTTCATATATGTCTATATCATTAAAATAATTTTTTTCTTCACTAAAGATATACTATAATGATACAATCCACCTAATTTATCTGGATGAATTCTGATCATATTTTTTAATTTATTAACTAGAGAAAATATTGAAATTTTTTATGTTAGTTTTAAATGAAAATGCTTATGATGATTATTTATTGTATTGTTATTCATTTCTTTCATATGATGATTGCATTGGACTTAGTAGTGAACAATTGGGGATCACTATTTAATATCTTCATGATGCATCAATAAGTTTCGTGAGACAAAATATTTTGGATATTTTGGAATATTTTTTACCTGTTTATGTATGTTTTCTTTGCATGAGTCCATGACGAAAAGATTATGATGTACGACATTATGAATTCTATCATTGTGAAGCTAGTTATTTGTTATAAATTTGATTATTTATGTTGTTATGTATTACTTAGATATATTCTCCTTTCATGATATTAGTTTTATGGAAAATTTTATTATTGTTTATCTCTTACATATTATTTATGTTTCATATACTATATGATAGTTTTTGTTTTACTCTTTCCCTTACTGAGCATCTAATCTCACCATTTATTATGTTTTCATTTCCCTGGGACACCGATAATTGAACACTAAATGATTTCAGGGATATAATAGAAGAAATAATAAATTTCTTATCATAATTTTAATTTTAATTTCATATTTTCAAATGTAATGTGAGAATCATGTATGTACCTAGCCTCCAAGAACTACTAAACTATTTGATCCCATGGGATGAGATCTATTTTATTTTAAACCAATGTAGTAATATAACCACCAGATATAATTTACTTGAGTTAGGTTGTTTCATTTCCTCTTTGGGGTGGGGTGGGGATCATGGTCAAGGCCAATTGGGTCTTATGGATATGGGAGTGTTTTCCTAATGATTTATACATCCAAAAAATTGAAGTAATTTTTATTAAATGTAATTATTATTTTGGGATCACTATTTTAAAATACCCTTTTATTAGTTCTAAAATATACCTTTTATCAGTTCTTTTAAAAGAATTGATAAGTTAGAACTAATAAAAGTGGTTCAATTTTATCAATTCTAATATTTCACTCATAAAGCATATTTTATGAAGAAAAAAATTCATAGATCACATGAATTATCCAAATCAGATGAAAATCATGAAATACGAGAATAAATAAAAAAAATGAAGAACATGATATTAATCAATAATGTAGAGAATATGAAAATTTTCCAATGAAAATGACAAACATTGAGTATACACCCTTTCAAAACAACAATGAAGAAAGACTAGATCTAAGCATTAAATCTCTAAAAAATATGTATTTAAAATAAGTGATGAATATATGATATTGTGAACTATATTTGGACATAATTTTCATATGTGTTCAATGAATAACATGGATTATATGTTCTTCAAATATCTATTTCATTCATGGTGTCTATAATGCCTCATGTCTAGAAGGGTTAATAAAATTTAGAATGCATTTTAATTTTTTCTATTTGGTGGATAGTTCAATTGGAGAACTGGGATTCAAGAGGGAATTTTGAGAGTTGGATCATCTCTAATATGTGTTTTTTGACATGGAATGATTTTCAAAATGGATATTGGGAGCTAAAGAGAGCATTGGAGAATAGGCTGGGGTGTTTGGGGTGGTCAGCCTATTGTAATAGCCATCGACTAACAGGTGGGTTGGGAAATGGCCTGGTAAGCTACATGGGCTCACCAGCTAGTAGGTGGTGCCTTCAAGAGTTTTTTTATTGTTTGTATTTTGATATTTTTTCTATAAATTCCCCTAGTTATTTAGGATATTGGGTCTATGTGAGGATATTTATTCAGCCAACTCCTCCCTTATCCTTCCTCTCTTGTTTCCCATTCATCCAGGGTGATTCTGATGCTGATTTCATAGTGATTTCAAGGTAAGATCACAATTTATTCATTAATTATTCCTTCTATTAATTAGTAATTGATTTACCTTCAAATTTAGCAAGGTATTTGAAGATTATTTCACTATATCATTGTAAAATATTCTGATAACTATGGGGATTTTGTTTTTCTTGGATAGAGGGTGTCTCGAGAGGATGATTTCAAGTCATCACAAGTCATTTTTATTAAGTTATGTTTCCCTATGATTTTTCTTAGGGTTTTTGAAAAAAATTGGTATAATTGACCATTTTAATGGTAATTTAATTTAGGGTTTTTCTCAACTTTGATAGAGGAGGACCCGATACGTTGTCTGCATATCGTCTGTCATCATTTTGGTAGAGATAATCTATTGTCCTAATTTTATTTAGGGGTCATTGTAAAATCAGATGAAAGTGATGTTTATTTAAGTTTCACGTGTTAGGTATTTTTCTTTGGATTATGTTGGGGATGTGTTGTAGACCTTTCATGGGTGGTTTATTATGGTTCTGGTGAGAAGATGTCTCCTTGAGATATTTTAGACATTGTGACTATTTAAATTAAATTATTTAAAGGATTATAAATTATTATAATTAATTTTTTGATGATACTTGATGTGGAATAATTACTCACATTGGGGAGTAGAGTAAAGTTTTATGAGGATGATTCTTGATGAGCTTGGTCAGATCTATTTGTCTATGAAACTAAATAAGAAAAAAAAATTGTATGAGGTAGGTGATCCCTATGTATGGCCCTGTTTTTTTTTTGTAGTTTTATTTAATCATTTTATATGACATGTGATATATGATCTTATTGTAATGACGGTTGAATCTATTTAACTAAAAATGGTTTGGTAAATATGAAATTAATTGTTTATATTTAAAATGATATGTCTAAGAATGATATGAGTATGATTTTAGGGACCCTTATGAGATGGGATGCCACTAATTGGACTTCCCGACCAACTAAGGCTAGGAGTATAATTGTAATCATGTACCTTGTGATACATAAATACCATGATAGGTTCTTAATAAATAATTATGTGATTTTAGTAGTAATTTTAGTTTCCCATAGACCCTTGAGTAGGGATGAGTTGTGAATTAGTATAATTAGCCTGAGTTCGCCTGATGGATTTGTGAGATGCCTTAGAGCCATCCCAAAATATAATATGATCATAGGTAGAGTGAGGATATAGGTCCTGGATAGGAATCCTTAGAATATTACATGTGTTGGGAGTGATGATAGACTATATATGTATAGTCTTAGTGCCACCTAGTTGAGATGGATTGAGACATAGGGATGTATTACCCCTAAGTGGTGTGTGTTGGCCCAAGGAAAAATGTTAGTTAGTGATTAATTTTTTTTCATGGATTCTTCAGACCTATCGAAAGATCCAATATAAGAGTTAAATATTGAAATATTAATAAATTAAATTGGTTTAATGGTGTGACTATTATTTATATATATTTGGGGAACCATAAAATGGATGTATTTAAAGAATCTAGTGTTCTCGTTATTTATATATGGTTGGGAGACCATGGACATAGTTCATTAGATCTGGTACACCCATTATTGGTTAGGGGACCATGGATAGTGTTCCTTGGATTTGGTTTTCCCATTATTGGTTGGTGGACCATGGACATTTATCTATAGATCTAGTGTTCCCATTATTCATTATAGGATCTTGGATATAGTTCCTTAGAACTCGTGTTCCCGTTATTGTATATCTATAGTTGTAGGATTCCTTGGATGTAGTTCTAATATATAAGGTGCATATATGCATATATATATTTAGTTTACTTGGCTATATTGGACATTATACTTATTATTGTGGGTAAGGGATGCAACCCCCCCCCCCCCCATAGAGTTTAGGTTATCATGGGCTTTATCTTATGGGTCAAGAGGATACTATCTGGGGATAACTTATATTTGGATCCCGTGTTATAGTATTTGGTTTTTTTGGTTTTTATCCATATATTCATGAGGATTCCTATTTTAGGCTACCATGGACTTGTATCTCAAGTGAATTTTAGTTGGTATGGACACATTACATGCTCATAGACATTAGGAACTTGTTGAAGAAGGTATGCCAGATATCGAGTGTCGCATTGGACTCCAGGGATCAATGAAAATACTTATTTTTATTTTAATAGTTATTTACTCTTTTGAGAATGTCACATCCACATATCACTACATTTCTAATTTATTTCTGAGACCATATTGGTGTTTTCCTATTGAGTTATGTACTCACACCCTTCTCGAACGACCATTTCACTTGGGTGCCTATGTAGCTCTTCACTATTCATAGGTTTAGGTTGGGTAGAAGATCAGGATTAGATCATTCATCCAAATGGATTGTATGGAGTTAGGATACTGATGAGGTGAGATTCAGGGATATAGTAGATATTTAGTATATTTCATTCCTTTATGTTATCCTTTATATGTATGATCAGTCGATTGGGTAATCGGTTGATATATTTTTCTATATGACTACATCCATTTAATATTTATGGTTTTTGTTTATTTATTATGTATACTCGATCTAATTTTTATATTTTTTGATAATATTTAGTTCATTTCTATGATGACCTACATCGTCTCATGTTGAAAAAATCATAAGAAATTTGAATTTTTGTTCCAAAAAGTGTTTCAAGGGAAAAATGGCAATTTATCCTATAAAATAATATTAGAATGTTTTTATTATGACACCATTAATCCTAAAATGGGGTGTTTACCCTTATATAGAATTTTTTTGAAAATATTAGTCATTAAAATTTTTAAGGAACATTTAATATTTGATATTTAATTAAAAAATATTAAATTATTCGTGTGTGTTCGATCAGTGGTATATTTTAAACAGATCATAGAATTGAGAATTTTTTTTTGTGATTTAGTCCATAATGTGGGTTTTACCTAGGTGATTCATAAACATATCAAGGGAAATATGACCAAGACCAATCCTCTTTTCTTTTCCTTTCTTTTCTTTTCTTTTCTTTTATTTTATTTTTCTTTTCTTCCTTTTTATTTTTTTATTTTTTCCTCTTCTCTCTTTTTGATTGCCATTTGTGCCCATTTGGGATCTACCCCTTTGGGGTCTTTTACTAGGGGAGGGTTATGGAAATAATTGTGAGATTTAGGAGGTTTAAATGATTGGGGAGCTCATCTATAGGTATATTTGGCGTTGGTAGGTGTGTGGAACAAATCTAGTGTGGATATTCTATGGTTTCCACCTAGAGGTAGGCTATTCATATGTTTTTTCACAAATACCCATATATTAGTTGTTTTTAAGCTTTAAATCCTTCAATGTGTTTCTCATGGTTCCTTGAGGTACCCCATAGAGTTTTTATTGGGTGAATCAAGGGTTTCATATTGATTTATGTGGTTTCCCATGTAGAAATCCCGATCACACAGAGTGTAGTTATACAAACACACACCGTGTGTTATTCCTATTCAAGGAAGATGAAGTTTGTGAGAGAAACATTTTCTTACTTTAAGTACACACCATGTAGTAGAACATAGCCATGTGGTTGGGTACTTGGGTAGACACCACATATAGGGTAACATGGTTGTGTAATAGTACATGGCCAGACCCCATGTATGTCTTAGACATGTAGTTGTACATGGGAAGACCCCATGCTTTACTTGGTCATGTACTAGTAAATAAATAGACCCCAGTTGTTCCCAATCCTTATAAATATCATGTCTAGGTGCACCTTTGAGAGTACACACTTTCTACTCGGGATTACACATCGTATACTTTTTCCTGTAAGGGGTTTTGGGTTTTTTTATGACTCATAATGAGAATTGGACTTATGAGTAGTCCATTATGAGTTTTTTACACATAGATTATTGTGGTGGAATCCTTTCAGTGCTTAGAGTCCATCTGGATTTTGTTTTGGGTTTATATAGTTTGGAAAGAGTATTTCTTATAGGTGAGGATTTAGAACCCCCAAGCGGGTTAGGTTGTACAATGTGAGACCTGAGTGGGGGTCATGAGCTCATTAGTTTTCTTGTATGGTGTATGTCAGGTAAATTTTATTCAATTTTATTTTATATGGATATTGAAAGGTGATATCACGTAGTATCTATAAGGAGATCATGGATTTCCCCTATATTTCGAGATATGTGGATCTTTCTTAGAGAAGTTGGGGATTAAATCTTATGCTTGAGGATTAGAACTATTGGAGCCTTCTGGATGGGTTGGCATAGTCGGATGGTGGTTATGGATGGGTGTCATTTAGATACTGAGATGAGTCTGGGGGACTCTTTAGGATTACTTATGGGTTGGTTTCTGATCAAGTGGTCAATAGATTCCATAGTCGAGTGTGGGGAATTCTAGTGTGGAATAGTGTTTCGTTTGATGCCCTTATGGGAGAGGCAATACCCTTGGATGGGATGTTTTCAGGGAGGTTATCTGAGGTTTTATAACAATGGGATTTTCCCTAAGGTTTCTCTTATGTTGAGGATCCATTTTAGAGTTTCCTTCTTTTTATGTGGTCAAAAAGACCATTTAGAATTTCCTTGTAGGCGTGTTCATGATTTTGGATTCCCTTGTGGGTGCATTGTTGGTCAAAGATCATTTGGGGGTGCTAAAGGTTGATTGAGGATGTTTCTCATGTTAGGATTAACTTGATTTTTTAGATGAGATATAATAACCACCTATTGGGTGTCCTATTCTTATTGTGGACTTTAGCCTACTTGAGGATCTTTTAATGGGCATGTCCTGAGAACTTTGACGCATTAGGGGATTCCCTTATAGTATTTTTCTTTATGTTGTGACCCTAGGGACCATGACGACCCTGAGTTTTGTGAGTAGAGAGGAGATCAACACTTCTTGTATAGCCTCTTTGGGTGTTCATTTCAAGAGTAAGATCTACTAACATTCTATTTTCCTTTAGACAAGAGTTTTTCATCACCAATTGTGCTACCTCATTGGATGATGGGTTTTATAGTTGGATCAACCCACATTCTGGTGTCCTTTGGATTAGATGTTTGAGGAATTTTTTTCTTACGAATTGGTTTGTGAGAGGATACATTTGGGATAGCATGGTACTTGGTATTGGCCGTGAGTATGATATGGTGTTCTCCTCTATTTTATATATATTTTCTATTTTATGTTCTTAGAGAACTAATGTAATATATGGACGATTACACCCCTCTAGTTGAGATTTATTCCCTAGATAGAGGTTATGTTTTATGGATGTTGAGAACACCCAGTGTCATGTATGATGAGTGCTACCAGTTACTTACATGGGACCACTTGGATAGTGTATTTATCAGGACTATAGATGGATCGGACCCTTGGAATAGTACATCTATCAAACGCATACATGGAAATGAACCCTGGTATGGTGTATCTATCAAACCCTCATTTGGAGCTTGATTTTTCTTCCAAGACTTTCGAGATGTGATATTTTCTATGGAGTGTGGTGTGGATCTTTGTCACAAGTTCGGGCTATTATATAGGAAGATAGATCCTAGTAGTTGTGTGTTGTTATTTTTCACCTATAGTTATGACTTAGGGTATGGAATTCATGCCTTTTCATTTAGACATCTTGGATTTCCTATTTAGATTTGGCATATGTGCCTAATTTCATGTGGTGGGGTGATCTTCATGCTATAAATCCTCTAGAGGGGGGAAATTAGGGGTATAATTACCTCAAGTTTCAAACTATAACTCATGGTTAGATATTTTATTTGATTTTATTAATCCCTCTTTATTTTTTTCAGTTATTTATTTTATGTCATTTGTTCTTATTTTTCAGCTAGGTTGGGCATATCATATGTTCATTCACTTATTATGATAGTATATTTTAGGTCCACCATTGGGGGTGGCCTATTAAGATTTATTTCTCACCCCCTATACATGAACCTTGGTGTGTATGTAGACTATATATCTACTTTTAGGTTATATAATAGGTTTTGAAATGGATAGGGTCAAGTCTCAGTGTTCCTTGTTTGAGTAGAGCCACTCGATTGGAGTCTCAGGATCAGGATAATGCAACTTGAGAGTCTTGGTGACTAGATATGTGTTTTAACTTGAATTTAGAAGAATAGAATTATGTATTTGTTTTTAGTTTTTTTTTTATATGTGGTCGGCCCAATGAGAGACCAACTATCGTATGTTTTTCATTCCTTGAATATGTATGATTGTATTCTATATTTCATTTATTATAGCATGATGTTGTTTCAGTATATTTACTATGCATACTCTGATTTTTATCCTTGTGGTTATATTGGTTACTTTTACTTTTATGTTACTCTGACCAGAGGTTATAGTCTCTAAAATATCTTTATTATACCCTCATTGCTAGTCATCCACCTCTATAGTACAAGAAGTCACATTTGAGGTCGTGTAGCAAGCCGGATCAAGTGATGTGTTAGGTCAACCCGGGCTGGTTCACTATAATTTATATTTTTATTTATACTCTAATATGATCGTCTAGTCTTTCATGGTAACATATTATACTCTTATTTCTATTATGAATCCTCTGATATATGGGGAGGCATGTCTGAGGTCATATGGTGACTCGATATGGTTACTGTAAGGTGAAATAGGTGGGGTTATTACAACGTGGTATTAGGACATTCCTTTTCTTGACTTACTATTTTGGTATATAGTAGAAATGTTAAATAGGAATGTTTCATAGCATGTGATGGGTATTGATTAGCCACTAAATGAGGATAATATTCATTGTTAATATATATAATATTCATGTTTTTTATTATTCAAAAACACAATTTAGTGCATTTTACACTTTAAACATTATTTCACATTATGATTGTAATTACTTCTTAAAATGAACTATTATGTGGTACATTTTTTTAACATCATTTAAAGTACCAAATGATTCATCTGATTTTAAGGAATATAATTATCCATTTTTCAATTTGATATTTTGTTAAATTGATCTAAACTCCAATATGAACATGTTTCATTCAGGGATCAATGGAGAATTCATGGAAGAAGATGGGGATATTTTGTGATGAAAGGAAGAGATTCTAGAGAAGGCAGATTGGAAACCATCCCACTGATGAGATTGTGGGGCCCAACATACAAGCCCAATTAATCACAAATTTCTTGGTATGATATAAGACATGTATCGGAACAAATTACTCTTCAGGAGCTAATGCTAATTCGGCTTCCATGGTGGCCATTTAGGTGGCCCAATTTAGAGATAAAGTTTTGGGCTAGATTCTGTGGCCCAGACAAACATCCCACTAATTAAACCATATATCTAAAACAATAACTCCTTGTGGGCTTAAATTTTACAGGAGGTTAGGAGACATCTTGGGATCCATTTTATTCTTCTATGTCCCACTCTGATTCGGCCATCTAGAAGGTAATCAAAGCGCGTCTGTTCGGTGTATGAAGGCTGGCTGCCACCTCGGGTCAAATGTGGAAAAGTCTAAGTTCCACAAGCTTTCCACCACCCTAGGCCTACCATAATCAATTGAGATGCTTTTTAATGTTGTAGGATCGACCCAAGGCTTCCAAAATGCCTATTTAAGGCAGTTTTGGTGGAGGAGTTGAGAATCTTGGAGCTTGTTTTCATCTTAATGTTATGCTGCCAATTTCTCTTTGTAATGTTCTTCCTTCACATGTAAGTTGTTTTAATTCATCCTTGTTTCATAATAAAAGTTCTTCTTCTCTTATTATTATGTTATTATCCTTATCACTTTGATACCATTGGTTCAAGGTGTGAACTTGTTCATACCAAACCTTGTGATATTATCACACAGCGGTGGAGTGATTATTATTTTATTGTGTTTTTTTTACTTCTCCATTTCCTCCCTCATGAGTCTACTTTCCGCTTCCATTGAAACCATAGAATAAATGGAGGGATAACCCACATATGGGTTGATCCAAGGGAGTAGAAAGGGGCTGGATTGGATTTTATTTATCACCTCATTAATGTATAATCACTTCTTTAATTGATATTTTTATTTGATGATTTTTAAACTTCATCGTCCTTGTTGAATTTAAGGCCACACACTTCAAGTGCTAATACGAACATTTACCTTGAAGTGCTAAAAACTTTGATCCTTAAAGTATATAGGTGATTAGTATTAAAGGTTTTAGGCATTAAACCAGTAAGTGATGATGTTGTTTTATCTCCTTAAATGAACACATCTCAAATATAAGAAATTGAAATCATTAAAAAGGAAATACGTCCAATCCACCCCGAGCGATAACCTAGGATCAACTCATTATTTTAAATTGAATTCACTTAAGTCTCTTAGAGTTCCTTTAAACCCATATAAAATCAACCCAAGTTGGCCACTTCATAGCCAAAAACAGTCCTTAGAATGTGCCTGTCTATAGGTTACTTCTTAGGTCTCTGTGGATTCGACAACCCAAGCTAGACTAAAAGGACCGTTCTACCTTCATATCTTGGGTAAATTTTAGTGAGAATCAAATTTTGGCGCCGTTGCCGGGGACCCAAGTAAGTTACCTTAGACACTATCATCCTATTCTCACCCCACATTCTCTATTCTCACCCCCATCTCTCTTATCTTTACCCCTTTCTATTTGTGTGTGTCCTAAGAATCTGGAATCCAAATTTCTATCTACTCAAATGGAGTATCTTCCAAATTATCTTGTCACAAAATCATGCTGGAATCAAATAGAAAATCAATATTGGGAATCCCCTAAATTAGAAATTTTCTTTGATCAACCCTTGATTAATTACCACACAACTTGTGAGATGTACAATCAATGGGATGATGATTGTTTAAAGGATCAATTTCCAGCCCTCTCGAGGATGATTGATGAGATCAAACATAATGAAGGTCACGATTTACAAACTCCTATCCAGCCTAATCCTCAAAAACTAATTGAACAATTGTGTAATAAAATGGAGATAATGAGTTCTGAGGTATCATCTTTGAGATTAGAACTACAATGCATTAATACTTGTGAGGAACTCATCTATACACCAACTGTACCTTCCAAAACCTTATGTGAAGTGTCTAGTTTCCCAAAAACCTCTCATGAATTTATTGAAGAACCAACCTTTGGATTTGGGGTAGGGTAGGTGAATCAAGAAATTGTTGAAGGGTCTTTAAATCAGGAAGAAATTGATTTTATGTATTCACAAGAGGGAAATTTGACATCGTGGATTGAGTCTCCTAGGTATAACTCTATTGATGATTTTTCAAAAACACCAATCCCTGAACCATTAAGAGAAATCACAAAAATTGAGTCCATTCCAATTCCTAACACTGATCTTTCCAATTTTGTGGTTGAATCTTCTATTCCAAAGGAACCAATTTTATTGAAAAATTTTCAAATTGAAATTGAGTTCAATTCAAAGTCTCGACCAGTGTCTCAAAGTATTAGTGAACCTGAGCTCAAATTCAAGGTCCTTACATCCTCTATCAAGTCTTACATTATAGAGGATAACAAAAAAAATTCTATCATAATTTCATCCTCTCTTGATGCTAATAAAGATAAAATTATTCTTGATGTCTTAAGAAGTATTAAGAAGACAATTGGATGGACCCTTATCGATATTCTTAGGATTAGCCCATTCATTGGGACCTATATAGTTTTTCATGAATCAATTTCAAAACCTTCCTATAAACCCCATTAGAGACTCAATCACAATATAATTGAAGTGGTAAAAAATTTAATCATTAAAATGTTTAAAGTTGGCATTGGGTAAGTTGGGGGATCCATGGCGGGCTAACGACGTTAAACAAAGCGCTGCATGGGAGGCAACCCGTGGTTTTCAAGTTTCCTATCATTTTGTTGTTTTAATAAACATTATATTTTAAATAGGATTAATTAATCATTTTTATGTTTAAAAAAAAGACTATTGACATGTTCTTCTATTATGAGTATGGATGGGTATGAAAGGTGAGCATCGTATTCATCCGTGTCACGCGGTGTGATCCCTCTGAGTAATACCTTACCCAGAAAATTAAAAGAAGACAATTTATCAATAGTTTGATTTAAAAAAAACAGAAAAACAGGAAAAACCATGAAAATGATGATACTTGGAATTAAATAAGTCGTTGTGTTGTTTGTTTTGTCTGGTTTGTTCTTATTTTTGTTTAGGTACTATTTTGGGTGATACATGTTCAATCAAGGAGGTGCCTACATCCCCCAAGAGATAAAAGGACTAATTTGGAGCAGCAAGAACGTCAACTTCAACCACCAGGTGATTTCATTCCATGATCCTCAGTTTCAATTTCCTTTTTGAACTTCCATTATCTGCCTCTACTCCTTCTAAATTTTCATTTCTTCAAACACTGGGGACAGTGTTGTTTTAAGTTGGGGGGGAGATAAAATAAAAAAAATGCTTTTGTGTCAAAAAAAATGAATGATTTGAAAAAAACGTTTAAATGGAAGGAAAAATTCCTTTAACTTTGAACATGGTAATACACATTTCACACTTTGAAACTGAATATCAAATAATTTAGCATGCCCTGATTCTGATTTTAATCCTTGTATAATTTCATGAGCATAGATTTTGGAAAGTGTGGTTGTCCAATGTGATATTTCATCGTTTATATTTTCATCCAAATAAAAAAAAGATCACAATGCATGTCCCTTGGATAGTGGGGTATTAGTTTGAGTTCATGGGGTCCCCTAAATAAATAGCATAGGTTTGGTGATCATTTTAGTTTAATATGAGTATTCAAAAAAAATATTAAAAAAAAATTGTGCGTAGAGCAATGAAATGACCTAATGCGTGGCTTTCGGCACTTGGGGATCGTGACTCCATAGTTGTCTGGCCCAGACTTAGTAATTTTATCTCTATTTTTGGTAATTTGAATTTGTTTTTGACTGAGTTAACTCGAGATGATGCCCGAGTATGTGGGCTTCACTTGGTGCCCTAAGGTCTTTGAGCCTGGGAGTCATCGGCAAAGTCTCGCTACAGGGGTTGACTCTTTTGAGTGCAACTTCAATTACCATGGAAAAATTGCAAAAACAAAAAAAACAAAAAAAAATTATACAAAAAAAAATGAATACTCATCTTAATATTGAAATGTGATTCCACCTAGCGCTTCTGTAATTTCCCCCTTGAATAAAGATGAACCCCCATGTGTATTGTGATGCACAACACATCCTCATACTTAATTGATATTGGATGAAATATAGAAATGAATTTGAACAAATGAATGGGCTTGGGATTGGGATCTACTTATGAAACTATCTTTTATTAAAATATTTTTATGGGTTTCATGATTGTTTGGTATAAGGTTTTTTGGTGATCATTGTTTATTAAAATGTTTTTGGAAAAGGGAATTTGAATTTCATATTGTTGAGATATATTTTGCTCGGGACTAGCAAAACTCAAGTTGGGGTGTGTGATTATCCACTAAATGAGGATAATATTATTTGTTAATATATATAATATTCATGTTATTTATTATTCATAAACACCATTTTAGTGCATTTTACACTTTGAACATCATTTCACATTATGATTGTAATTACTTCTTAAAATGCACTATTATGTGGTACATTTTTTTAACATCATTTAAAGTACCCAATGATTCATATGATTTTAAGGAATATAATTATCCATTTTTCAATTTGATATTTTGGTAAATTTATATACACTCCAATATGATCATGTTTCATTCAGGGATCAATGGAGAATTTATGGAAGAAGATGGGGATATTTTGTGATGAAATGAAGCGATTCTAGAGAAGGCAGATTGGACACCATCCCACTGATGAGACTGTGGGGCCCAACATACAGGTCCAATTAATCCCAAATTTCGTGGGATTCTAGAAAACATGTATAGTAACACATCACTATTCAGTATATAATGACAATTCGGCCTCTATGTTGGTCATTTAGGCGGCCCAAGTTAGAGATAAAATTCTGGTCCAGATTCTGCGACCCAGAAAAACATCCCACCAATTATACAATATCTCGAAAACCAAAACTCCTTGTGGGATGAAATTTTATAGGAGGTTATGAGACATCTGTGGATTCATTTTATTCTTCTATGTCCCACTCTGATTCGGAAATATGTAAGGTCATCAAAGCCCATCTTTTCGGTGGATGAAGGATGGATGCCACCTCGGGTCAAATGTGGAAAAGTCTAAGTTCCACAAGCTTTCCACCACCCTAGGCCTACCATAATCAATTGGGATGCTTTGTACTGTTGGAGGCTCGACCCAAGGCTTCCAAAATGCCTATTTAAGGAAGTGGTGGTGGAGTTGAGAATCTTGGAGCTTGTTTGCATCTTAATGTTATGCTGCCAATTTCTCTTTGTAATGTTCTTCCTTCACATGTAAGTTATTTTAATTCATCCTTGTTTCTTAATAAAATTTATTCTTCTCTTATTATTCTGTTATTCTCCTTATCACTTTGATACCGTTGGTTCAAGGTGTGAACTTTTTCATACCAAACCTTGTGAGATTATCACACAACGGTGGAGTGATTATTATTTTATTGCGTTTTTTTTTACTTCTCCATTTCCTCCCTCATGAGTCTACTTTCCGCTTCCATTGAAACCATAGAATCAATGGAGGGCTAACCCACATATGGGTTGATCCAAGGGAGTAGAAAGGGGATGGATTGGATGTTATTTATCACCTCATTAATGTATAATCACTTCTTTAATTGAGATTTTTATTTGATGATTTTTAAACTTCATCGTCCTTGTTGAATTTAAGGCCACACACTTCAAGTGCTAATACTAACCTTTACCCTGAAGTGATCAAAACTTTGATCCTTCAAGTGTATAGGTGATTATTATCAAAGGGTGTAGGCATTAAACCAGTAAGTGATGATGTTGTTTTATCTCCTTAAATGAACCCATCTCAAATATAAGAAATTGAAATCATTAAAAAGGAAATACGTCCAATCCACCCCGAGCGATAACCTAGGATCAACTCATTCTTTTAAATTGAATTCACTTAAGTCTTTTAGAGTTCCTTTAAACCCATATAAAATCAACCCAAGTTGGCCACTTCATAGCCAAAAACAGTCCTTAGAATGTGTGTGTCTATAGGTTACTTCTTAGGTCTATGTGGATTCGACAACCCAAGTTAGACTACAAGGAATGTTCTACCTTCATATCTTGGGTAAATTTGAGCGAGAATCAGGTATCAAAATGGTTCATCATGAACACCCTTCCCAGTAATAATTGTTTTTTATTGAGGGCTTGGTATTTTTGTTCTTATTATTCGATGTTAAGGTTTTATAATTTCAACTCATGTGAAAAACTTCGATTTTGATATTTTTTATTAATTATGGTTTTGGATCTTGGAACTTTTTAGAAAGAGGTGTCTTCATTCAGCATATTTGATACATATGATCCACCTGAAAATTGCATTCTTGTGTGGTTTTTATCTCCAACAATGAGGTTTTAGTTGTTTAAAATGTCAGTAACAACTTATATAGTGTTTCACGTATAACTTAAAGTGAGATTCTACTCATTTTAACCATAGCATATTTTTTTCTGGTGAAAAATCATGTGGATATATGGTGAGATACCCGATGATGATGACTATGTAGTCCCTCTATGTACATGATGTATAGTGAGTCTAGTCGGTCGGTGCATGCACTAAGTGCCTTGGTGATAAAACCATATGTGGTTGAATTTGATATTGGTTATGAATATGGGATTGTGGTTACTCAACATGAATCGTAATAGATAGATATCATTGTTTATAAATTATGGCTGATGAGATTATGATCCTTAAGGGGATAGTCTCATATATAGATTCCTGATGAGGATTGGCACTTTAGAGGGGTGGTGATTTGGATTTTGGTTCTGTTTCTATATATATACAATACCATGGAGTGGGTTCCTTAGAATGTGAGTTGTCACGTAATTTTGAGATGAGAACAGAGAAGTGTTACCAGCATGTTTGGCCTATGTAAAATGTGGCCTATGGGTTAGGCAAGATAGACTAGTACTTTGAGATTGGGCTCAGGACATTGGTGAATTGAGAATTATAATTGGGGTGTGGGATGTTTTTCTCTACGTTTGTTGTGATGTGAAATGTGAAGGTAACCCAAGAGAGGGGTTATCTCAGGAATTTGAGTTCTTTAGAGGTTGAAATCATGGGTAGGTGCTTATGGTTAAGGGAATAGTGCACATTAGGTGCTACCAGTTATATCATATAGGCATAGTGATGCATAGAAAATTTTTCAATGATGAGCACTTTGAGTGTTGGTATATTTGGTATCAAAGTGAAAATTTGAGGGTAGGATTAGTAGGATGCATGCCCCTATTTATTTTAGATGCACATTAGGAGCACAGTGAGAGAATAAGTAGACATTGGTGGTTTTTGAAAAAATTCCCAAATCTCCAGGTGATCATATGGTAGAATATGACATAGGTGAAAATGCCCAATTTTGAAGAGTTGTTCCAAAGGTGATTCTAACTTTATGGGACTGGAATGCTTGTAGAGAATGGTTAGTAGTTTAGGTGTGTGAGACTAGGTATGATAATTAGTGACTCATGGAAGTGAGTTGGGTTCTCTAAATGGGTAATATGGGAGCATACACCATTGAGTCTAGTTGAATATGAGTTGGATAGTGAATAAGAACCAGTGTGTAAAGGGATAGGTTGAGCTGATTATGCACGATGCAATTAAATTATGGTTTTAGTGAGGCTTGTGTGACTAAAGAGGACCTATGTAAATTTTGAATTTCTTATGGGCATGTTTGCCTAAGGTTTTTGGGTGAAATATATATAGTCCCATTGGGGTGAGGGTTGTCTTTAGAAATGGATTGGGGTTTTAATGTGAATGAGGAGTGTATTCTATGTAATGATGATGAAATGGTGGATGATTTGGTGTCAAGATATGGAAGTGTGTGAGTGTGACTCATGAAGAGTGACATGTGTATAATTATTTAACTTGATGAGGTTATGTTATAGGAGTGGTATAAGGTAATTCATATAGTGGGGTGTCTACTATAGGATATTGGAGGGTATAACCTTCATTATTAATGAGATTTCGGGTGGGTGTGGAGGATGACATTTCCATGAACCGTGAATGGGTAGTGGGTGGTGCTTCATGTTTATTCTTAGGTATGGGAAACTAGGATACATCCAGTTTTCTTATGAGATGATGTAAAATGTGTGATCCATAGAGATAAGACCCTCATGTTAGGAGAGTAGTTGACATAGTGAGACCAGTCGATGGATGGTTGGGTTAGAATTTGGATGTCATTGAGCAAGTGAAGCCAATTATTTAGCACTATTTAAAAACTAGATATAATTTTTAGACATGATATTATATATTTTTTTTCATTGGCACTAGTCTTGGGAAAAAATAGAGGTGATCCAAGGGTGGATTGTATTGGTGGAATGTTTGTGCTCTTGGTGTAGCATGAAAATGAATTTGAATGATTGGTGATCCAACTATAAAGTTACACTAGAAGTCAGGTTCTTAATTTAGTGTGCATGTTTGGATGGTCACAAGATGCTCTAGGGATTTAAGGAATCATGATCAGGTGATTTGATAGTGCATTGGAAATTAAAATAGGATTTTTTAAGGAAAGGGCGGTCATAGGGGAACCCACTAGTGTTTTTGTAAGGAATCTGATGTGGTGAAGTGAAAACTATGTTGGGTTCATCATATTGGGTATGATGAGGAGGCTCATTCACTTCATTGGGAATTGAGACAAGGATTAGTACCAATTTTGTTACCAGTGTTTTTGCAAGTAGTTTATTGTGGTGATGTAGAGACTATACTAAGTTATTCATTGGATTTTGGGAAATTTGTTTTGATGGTAAATCCCAGTAGTGAGAAAATATGTGGATCATAATTATATGTATGGGAAAAGGCCTATAGTGGGGTGTTCCAAGGGCCTAGGGATGACTTTATAGAAGACTCTATGATGTCTCGGGATAGATGAGTGTGGGTAATAACTGAATTGATTTTACAAGTGATGGTGATGATATATTTTGATAAATTATGTGACCTAAATTGGGAGTAGCGTAACAGAATCTTATCTTTAATTCCAGAGTTGAATGCAATGATCCAGATGTGATTTGATGATGGGTGTAGGTTGAAATCAATTATTGAATTGTCAATGAGACTTCGCAAGGATGAGAAGTGTTATAGTGGGGAGATTATAATGCCTCATGTTCAGACATTTTGAGATTCAGAAATAATTTGAATTATTTTCATTTAACAGATGGCTCATTTTGAGAAATTTGATTCAGAATCGAATTAAGAGAGATAAAGAATCTCTTGGAGGTGTTTTTTGGACATAGAATGAGGTTTTTAAGGGATATCAAGAGCTCGGGATATTTTCAAACTAAATTTCGGGGTGGTTGATGTTCTATAGTATCCATCGGCCAGCCAGTGGGCTAGGTAGTAGCCCAGTAGGAAACCTAGGTGCAACGACATGCCGGTGGGATGTGTAGTAGCCTAGAACACTACCTGGGTGGTCTAACTAGCTATGGGTCCTACTGGGGTTTATTTATTGGGAGTGTTTTTTCCTTTTTTTTGTCAAGCCCCATCAGGATTTAAGAGGTAGGGGACATGAGTAGATAAATTCAACCAACTCATCCCCCTCTCCTTCCTCTTCCATTTCCCCTTGATCTGGGGTGATTTTGATGAAGATTTCAAGGTATAATCTCTATTTATTTATTTTTTCTTACTTTTTCATTTCTTATTGATCTCCCTTTGAATTATATTAGGGTTTTGATGATTATTTCACTGAATAATGGTGAAAATCATCTAAGAATGATGGTTCTTTGGCTCATCTTGGCTATAGGGTGTCCTTTGATGATGATTTCACGTCATTGCATGCTGTTTTTATTAAGGTATGTTACCCCATGATTTTTATTAGGGTATTTGATGAAATTGGATAAAATTTACCATTGGAATGGTCATTCAAATTAATATTTTTCTTGGATTTCATATAGGAGGACATGAGATGTTGTATTAATGTCATCCATCACTGTTTCTATGGAGTTAAGTCACTGCCCTAATTTTACAAAGGGTATTTTGTAAAATCAGATGAAAATGACATTTGTTTTGATGTCATGTGTTCAATATTTTTCTTGGGATTATTTCAAGGATGCGTTATGGACCTTCCGTAGGTGGTTTTTCATGGTTTAGGTGAGTATATGTCACCCATTGAGATTTTAGTAATTATTCCTATTTTAATTAAATTGTTTAATTAATTATAAATTATTATAACTAATTTTTTTATTATTCTTGACATGAAATAAGGATTAATTTTGATGATTTTTGGTCGATTTTATGAGAATTTTCATGGTGATCCTGTGTAAGTTTGTAGGACTATGAAGCTAAATATGAAAGTAACTTTGTATGAGGTTGAAAATCCGTTTGCATTTCCCTATGGTTTATAAACTTTTATTTAAGCATTTGATATGATATGTGATATTTTATCTTTTTTTGATGTAGATTAACCTTATATAATTAGAAAAAATATTTGTTAAATATTAAATGAATTCTTTATATTTAAAATTAGATGTATAAGAATGATATGATTAAGATATCAAGGACCCAGAAGGGATCTGATACCACTGATTGGACATCCCTATCCTCAATGTCTGGGAGTATAATTGTAATCATATAACTTGTGATACGTGAACCCCATTATAGGTGCTTAATAAATAATTATTCGAGTGGATGTTTTTGGTTATCATAGACCCTTAAGTAGGGATGAGTTATGAATTGGGATAATTTTCCCTAGTTAGACTTATGGATTTGTGATATATCATAGATCCTTTGGCTAGATGAGATGATCATGGGTTGAGTGATCATAGAGGACCTTGATAGAAATCATTTGAATATTTCCCTGGTTGGGAGTGATGAAAGACTAGATATGGCTTGCTCTGGCATCACCTTAGACCCCAGTACTGGATTGGGTGAGACTTGGTAGGTCAGATCATTCGAGTTAATATAGATCAAGAATGAGGGATGTATTAGCCCTAAGAGGTAGGAATTGTCTCAAGGAAAAGTATTGGTTAGTTATTAGTTATTTTTTCGAGGATAATTTTAACTAATATTAATATCTGAGACATGACTTAAATGTTTAACTCTTAATTAATGAAATTGGTTGAGTTGTGTGCCCATTATTTATATATGGTTGGGGGATTATGGATGAAGTTCCTTGGATCTGGTGTTCCCATTATTCATTTGGGGACCTTACACATAGTTTCTTGGATCTAGTGTGCCCATTATTTTATAACTATGGTTTTGTGATGCCTTGGACTTGGTTCTTGTATTTGGGGTGCGCATATTCATAGTTATAGATAGTTGAATTGATCACCTTAGACATACTCATGTTGGTTCCAAGAATAGAGAAAGCATCTTTGGTGGGCATTAACTTAAAAGTTATTTTAATTTAGAGTATCCTAAAACCCCAATATAGTATCATTCATGTTAAATAATTTATTTATTTATTTAGATCAAAATAATAAATTACCTCATCAAGGATTTTTCTTTGAATATGATGTTGATCATATGTAAACCCTTCTCAGGTTACCTTTGTTGTGTTAGGAGGATTTGAGTATAGAATCCCTCTAGAGGTGATCCACACATGTTATTTTGGTCTCTGGGAAACACTAGTTGATTTCTAGGTGCTAGCATGGTGAATCAATCATCTTAAATTGTTCATATTTATTTTTATAAGATCCTTCAGTCTTGAAGGAGTTATTCTTATTATTGAGAGTAATAGAAAAGTTTGAGAGAGAGAGAGAGAGTTCTATTGAGTGTAACTATTCTCTACTCTCAATTTTCAACCAACCTTAAAAAATAGACATAACCATCTATTTATAGAGCTAGGTTTTAAGATAAAATATTATTTAATTGCATGTAGAACCTTAAATAATATAATAATATTTATTAAGACTCATTCCAAAATATTATTATTATTATTATTTTATGGTGTGCATGCTAACTTTCGTAATAAAAAATATTATTTAACTAGATTAAAAATTAATATTTATCACTGCATGCGGTCTTGGTCCACTCAAACTTCTCAAAATTTATTGAATACCTGAATAAAAACTTTATTCATTAATAAATATTTTATCCATAAACTAGAAAACAAATATTTATTAAATATTAAATAAAATAAATATATATATTTTATTCACAATCCATAGAATAAATATTTATTTAATTTATGTGATCGATAAAATATGAATAAAATTATTCCTCGGTCTTGAGAATAGTATTTAATCCATTAATTAAATTCAAATAGAATTTAATCAAGATCAACAAAAACACTTAGTGTGTGACCCTCTAGGATTTTTTCTCATTGGCATTAGGCGGGAACACCTAAAGTCCAAGATCACTTTCTAGCAATGGGTCAAGCTACCCAAGAAAAATAACTTAATGTCACAATGACTATATTCACATATGAACATTAAATATGTAATATAATCTCTTTGTCTCAATATCTCATCAAACAGGTTTCACATCTGTGTCATCAACCTATGTGCTTGATACGTCTTTCATTGACTACTTGAAATAAACACGTAATTACACCATGTATTAGGAATTTAATGTGATGGTTATATTAAAATAAAAGGGTTAAGATATAAACTTCTATAAATTTGGAAGGGACAAATAATTCCTCAACTTAGTCATTAATAACATTTCACTCTTGACCCACCCAACATATCAAACTTCATTATAAATTGTCATCATAATGGTTTATGAAATACATCTAAGTGCATGAGTCATAGCACACATTAATAATAATATTCAAGTATAAGGATCAATACACACACTCATGGATAGGAATATTCAATGACACCAAAACATGAAGAATTTCTAATAGTGGTTTTGTTCTTATAATCTTCAATCATAGAGTTTACCAAGTTCGAACTTCATGAGAAGAATCATCATTCACTTATGAGTACTCACACCTAACGATATACATACTATGTTCCCTATAATAGTATGTTATCGAACTATAGAATTTTATTTAAGAATATATTCATGGAGTTTAAAGTTTCTCAACATATCATGGAACTAATATGATCTTATCAATATGAGAGATTCTATGGGACATTAATAAATTAATGTCATGTAGAAAAATTAACAACATATAAAAAGATATTTTATTAAAATTAAAATCATAAAATATTCATGTAATCAAAGTGAAAATAGTTGGTCCTTGGAAACCAACTCTAAAAAACTCCCACTTGGACTAGATACAACTGCCTATGACATTCAATCCACTAGACCTCACATGATAATCATGTTTATGCTATGTCAAGGATTTGATCAAGGGGTATTCCATATTGTCTTCCATGGAAATAATGATCACTGCAACCTCACCTTTTTGAGAAAATCCCTCAATAGATGATACTTATAAATATATGCTTCATCCGCTAATGTGACATTATCTCCACATCAAGGGCCACTATTGCAGTATTATCACAATCTTGTGTGATAGGATCATTACTAATTCGTACCATGTCAAACTCTTGGATGTATTTTCATATCTACACTGCTTCTTTAGTTTCCTCATAAGCTACAATATACTCAAATTATAATTTAGAATCTATAACCACAGCCTACTTTTAGATCTTCCAACTCAAAACACCTCTATTCAAAGTGAATATGTATCGCGTTTGGGAGTTCATATCATTTTGGTCTTTTTGGAAACTAGCATATACAATTCCTATGATGATTAGTTCCTCATATCCTCTATATAATAGAAACATATCCCTAGTACACATCAGGTACTTAAGGATAGCCTTGACTTCCATCTAATGGCGTTCACCCAAGTATGCTTGATATCATCCTACCACGCTTAATGCATAAGTGACATCTAGCCTAATAGATAGCATAACATACATGAATGACCCAATTGCCGATGTGTATTGAATCATTCCCATTATTTTTCTTTCCTCATGTGTTTAAGGACATATTTTCTTGGAAAGATGGATGTCATGTGACAATGGAAATAATACCCTATAGGATTTTTCTGTATTGAACCTCTTCAATATCTTATCAATATTTGTACCATGAGTTAGGTTAAGAATCCTCTTGGATATGTCAAGATGGATCTTTATCCAAAGAATATATGTTTCCTCACCTAATTCCTTTATATAGAATTATTTATTCAACCAAGCCTTAATAGACTATAATAATCATATCACATTTTGAATAAGTAATATGACATCAATGTATACTATTAAGAAAATGAAAACACTCCCACTAAATTTTGTATAGAAACATGGATCACATTATTTCTTTATTAAACCAAATTATATTATGGATTCGTCGAATTGAATGTTCCATGACCAAGATGATTACTTTAATACATAAATAAATTTTTCAATTTTCATATCTTATTGGAATCCTTTAGAGTCACAAACCCTTCAGTTCATGTCATATAGACATCTTCTTGAAGGTTCTTATTAAGGAAGTCTTTTTTCACATCCATTTTCCAAATTTCATAATCATGGAAGGTGGAATTAGAAAGTAGAATTATAATGTATTTCAACATTGAAACTGGTGAAAAGGTTTCATCGTATTCAATGAGTTGATGATATTTAAACCCTTTTTCAACCAATCATTCCTTATAGGTACTGACTTGTCCTACCATTCCTAGTTTCTTCTTAAATACCCATTTACATCCAATGGTATTTACATACACTAGAGGATATATCAAAATCCAGACATGTTTTTGATAAATGGAATCCATTTCATAATTCATGGATTCATTCCTTGGGAAACATCTATTCCACTTACTTCTTCCTTATAGGTTACAAGATCATTATTATCAACTAATAATGATCCACCATCCTTAGTGACTATGAATACATACTATTATAGTTCTATAACATCTCTTATACTCCTATGCAGTATTTTTTGTCTCTAGAATATCTTACTCCATGGGGATTTTTGGAATTTGTTCATGTGACAAGTCTTGTGTATCTTGAGCTTGGACTTCATCGAAGTCTTTCTCACTCCCACTATCTTCTTTAGATATGTGATCCTTCTCAAGGAATATGGGACGTTTATCTCTTAAAACCTTATAATATTGGTAATATTCTCTTATTTCCTTTTTATATCCTATAAAGATATAGTTAGTGCCTCATGGTGAAAGTTTTTTTTCATAAATACCCTTAACAAATTATTCATATCCCCACACTCATGCATGCTACAACACAGGTTTATTTCCATTCCAAAGATCATATAGAATATTTTTTTCCGCTTTATTTGGTGCTCATTTTATAATGTTTGTTTTTGTTCATAACATGTATCCCCAAAAGGATAATGTAATAATTTCATAAATCAACATTAATCTCACCATGTCCAATAGGGTTTGGTCCCTCCTTTCACTTACACCATTCCACTAAGGTGTATAAGGAGAAGTGAGTTGTGATAGAATCTCATACTCCTATAAATAATCAATTAAGTCTTGATTAATATATTATCCACCACATTCTAAGTTGAGTTTATTAATCTTTTTTCCATGCTAGTTCTTAACTTTATTCCTATATTCCCTAAATTTATCACAGGAATCCAACTTATACCTCATCAAGTAGACATTTCCATATCTACTAAAATCATAAGTAAAAGTTATGAAGTATGAGTACCCACCACTTTCATTAATAGGAAACGGTCCACACACATCAGTATGAACTAATTCAAGAAACATTTTGGACCTTTCACCTTTTCCACTAAATGGGGATTTGGTCATTTTTCTTTGAAAATATGTGTGACATACACCAAATGGATTTAGTTAAAAAGAATTAAATATCCATATTTGTGTAATTTATTCAAACATTTTTCTTTTACATGAACTAGATGGTGATGCCAAATTTGGGAGTGGTATGAGTCATGTGAAGTATTTTAATTATCTATTACAATTACTTGGTTAGTGTAATCCATCACATAAATTATATTATTTAAATGTTATTTACCATAGAAAATGATATCCTTATAAAAGAAGAACCATTTATTTGTGAACATGAAAATAAATCCATATTTATCAAGTCTAGATATATAAATAATGTTTTTAGTAATGGATGAAACATAATAAAAACCTTTTAAAACTAAGATAATTCTATTTGGAAATATGAGGTGGTAGTCACTGATAGCTACAATAACAAGTTTAGATCTTTTGGATACTCATAAATCTACCTCCACTCACTCAATATTTATGAATCTACTTGGTTACTATATTTTAATAAATATGCGAGCACCATAGGTTGTACCTAATACCTAATTTGTAGAAATAGATAAATTTCACTTAATAACAAACACACTAAAAGCTTCCCCTTGCTTCTTTGGTTGGGTATAGCTTTTCTTCTAGTGGCCCTTCTTCCCATATATGAAATAGAAAACATATTTATCCCTTGATTATATCTAGATATTTATCTTCTTGGAAGGGTGTGAAGAAGATTTCAGATTAGATCTCTTTGCTTTACCTTTCTGTTTGTTCACCATAAGGAACAAAGGATTTCACACTTTGTATCCTTATATACTTGGAAAAGAAGAATGAGAAGGTATTTAAGAGACTTTACAATGTTTTTTATATTAAAATTAACCAAAAAACTAGAGAATATATGAGGTATTGATGCAATAATGAGATCATGGTGTAGTTATTCAGGGATTTTAAACCCTAGAACTTCTAGAATCACTATGCAACCAATGAGCTTGATTACTTGAGGACCATAAGGTGCACCTACTGTAAGATTAATCTGAAAGAGTTATTTGAAAATCTCAAATTGTTCTTGTATTTATCTTCCTAAATATAAAACATGGAGATACTCAATCATTCTATAAGAATCAATGTTTTTAAGAGACTTCATGAGTTCAGTATACATAGATGAAAACATCAAACATTGAAATTTGATCGTGTCATTGATATTTTTTTCATAGATAAGGAACTCCCCATCACTCACCTCCTTGGTTGTTAGATCATACATTAATTATTCTAAAACATAATATTTCCATTCATGTCACAACACAACTCAATGTTCTCTAAACAACTCCCAAAAGTTACTGCTAGTAAGGATATGGTCTTTCTCTAATAAAGATTATAAGGATACTGTGGATGATGAACTTTACATTTTTTTATAAATATAAAGTATCATATAATTTGTACCTTTATTGATTACAAATTATGTGAGAAATAATAAAATTAATTTTATTAAATCTACCGTTATTTTTTCAAGTCTCAATAGCCCTCACCATTAAACTTGGAATGTCTAATTTATTTAACATTCTAGTAAAAATTAAATATATTTCCTTTTTTATAATCCATATAGAGTCCATGAAAATTAATATAAATTATTTAAGTAGGTGGTCTTTCTAACTATGGGTTTTTAGCTCCTTGATTTTTTGAGTAGACACCCCAATCTAGAAACAATGACTTAGATTTCCTCAACAATTTCCTCAAAATTTCTATTTGATAGATGAAATCCATTAAAACCAATAAATATTTGTTTAATTCAGCCCACTATCTTAGTAAAGACTTCTTGATAATTATAAGTTCCCCCAATGGAGGTTGAACCAACACTTAAACTATGGGTTCATCTTAATTCAAATGATGGAAGGCTTAATGACATAATATGAACTTGATGGATTCTGGTCTGTTGTGCTTAAATATTATCTTGTTTTATCCTTTACATGTCTTGTTAATATTAAGTGTATTTTAATTAATTAATTAATGATATTGGATAAAATTGTTAGGCATAATACATTTATTTAAATTCAT
This sequence comes from Viscum album, assembly GCA_963277665.1. Taxonomy (NCBI): domain Eukaryota; kingdom Viridiplantae; phylum Streptophyta; class Magnoliopsida; order Santalales; family Viscaceae; genus Viscum; species Viscum album. Next base: position 2,107,795,899 of record OY728152.1, read on the forward strand.
TATTTTCACGTTAATTCATTTATTTATGTGATCGTGCTCTTGCATTCATAAAATAAATAACGTGCAGACAAAAATAAATAAATAAATGACCCAATAATGATCTTATATAATGGTTGATTTATTTATCGAACAATAAATCAACCTATGACCTAGGAAAATAAATCCTATTTTCGTCCTTATCCTGAGTTATAGCATTTCACTTATCCACTTGTGTATCACCTAGGTGGTAATTATTATAGTTTCATCTTGAACCACCTCCACGCACCTTGGGAAACTCCATTAGTTACAAGTGTTTATAACTCACATGCAGGTTAGGGGGAAAAGGATTGGTTAAAGGGGAGTTACATAAAAAAACCTTAGACACATATGACCTACATACTAATGGAGGGAGGGATGACATGTAGTCTATCAGTTTAATTTAAAAATAAATAATTGCAAACTCATGTAATAAATTAAATTAAATAAATCCAACACATATACAGATCTGGTCATGCTCATGATTGGTCATACACATACAAATACTGTGTATTTAAAATCATTATCTAATATTCATTTCAATTCGTTCTTTTGATAAGATAAAATGTGCACATATTAATATGATTAATAATATTATTAATAAATTTATTTATTTTATATTATTTCCCCCAATAATCCTAAAATTTTCATATGTTGTGGTTTTAAATAAAATAAATTATTTTATTTTATATGAAACTCTATAAAACAATACACAGCTTCATACTTAGAAGCAACCTACTGATTACCTATCTGAACTACTCAGTATGGTTTGATTTTTTATAATGCACTCATACAACATACTATGTCCATACCATGTGTCATAATTTTAGGTCATGTACTTTCAACTTAATGACCCATGAAACACGTGAAAAATATGTATCCTATATAATTTAATGTGTTGAGTCTTTAATATATAATAACCATACATGATTCATAATCTCAAATATTATAATGAATTAATTAACATTTAATATAATGTAAAACCTAATTCTTGACATGTATGGTCAGCTTAATGAACCTTAGAACTCAAGTTGATAAGGTTTAAGGAGTAATTAATTAATTATAATATTTCCTCATAAACAGGTAAAGTTGATGTCATGTACAATCCAGCTACATAATGTGTACTTGTCTTCACCAAATATCCACAGTACATGCCTAAGTACTTGGTGCGTACTTATCACAAACATTTATAAAGTACACAACATATATAGAGGATACATGGAATTTAATTCTAGTTTTGTGGTTTCCAGTCCGTATGCATCGTGTATTAAATACACAGTGTACATTAATTACACAACATGGTTTGAATCCATTTTTTCAACTTGAACATACATGGACTACATAGTTCATAGTCAAACTATATGGTATGTACTTTGAAAAAGTTGTGTGCCACCCTATTTGGTCTACGCAAAGTGCATTTATTGCATGTGGTGCGCACTTATTACACGATGACTCGGAATCCACGTGGGTGTCCTTATGTAATGAACAAGGATACATGATATGTAACATGGGAGTACACACTGTGTAGTATTGTGTTATCTAACCAAGATCCTTGGAACCTCCAAATGGGATCTTCATATGTAAAATTCAATCATCATTAACCGATCTTGGTAGTATTTGTGAGAAATGAAAAAAAATGAATAATTGATTTAGATAATAGATCAATAGTGAATTAAAACTTAAAATGAATCTAAACTTTTTAATACAAAAACCCAACAATCAAATAAATAATTATAAATTTGAAATGTAACCTCCCTTTGATATCACTTTTTGGTTCTGAGTGTAGTGTAAATTCCTTTAGTGGGCGTTAAATTAAATTTTCTTTTAGTTAGTGTTGTCCAAAACCCCATTATAGGATCTTGAATATTAAATTTATAGTTAATATATTTAGATCAAATAGATAAATTACCTCATCAAGGATATTTATTTTAATATAATGTTAATCATACATAAACCCTTATCGGATTATCTTCATTGTGTTAGGAGCATTCAAGTGTATAATTCATCTAGTGGTGATCCACATGGTCTCATTTGGTCTCCGAGAAACACTCGTTGATTTTCATGTGCTAGTGCGGAGAATCAATCATTTTTCATTGTTCATCTTGATCACTCCTAGATCCTTCAAGTTTGATGTATTTTTTTCATTCTTGAGAGGAAGAGAGGAGAAGTTTAAGATTGAGGGAGAGTGTGAGAGATAAGTTTGTTGTGTTCAATGATTCTCTATCCTCAATTTTTGACTAACCCTACAAAATAGACATAACCATCTATTTAAAGAGAAAGGGTTTAGGTTAAAATATTATTTAATTACATTTCAACCCTTAAATAATATAATAATATTTATTAAACCCCATTCCAAAATATTATTATTATTATTATTTTATGGAGAACGTACTAACTTTAACAATAAAAAATATTATTTAAGTAGCTTGTAAATTAATATTTTTACTGGATACTATATTTTTCCATTCAAAGTCCTTAGCATTTATTGAATGCCTGAATAAGCTATTTATTCGTAAATAAATATTTTATCCACAAATCAATGAACAAATATTTATTAAATATTTAATAAAATAAATAAATATATTTTATTCACAATCTGATGAATAAATATTTAATTAATTTATGAGATCGATAAAAATGAATAAAATTATACCTCAGTCATGATAATAATATTTATTTCAATAATTAAATTCAAATAGAATTTAATAGCGATCAATAGAAACACTTAGTGTGTGACCATCTAGGATTTTTTTCTCATTGGCATTAGGAAGTATCACCTAAAGTCCAAGATTACTGTCTAAAAATGGGTCAAGGCACCCAAGAGAAAGAACTTAATTTCGCAATAATGAAAACCACATATGAATGTTAATTTTTAATATAATCCCATTATCTCAATATCTCATCGAGCAGGTTTTATGTCCACATCATCAACCTATGTGCTTGATACATCTTTCTTTAACTATCTAAAATAAACACATTGTTACACCATGGACATAGAATTTAATGTGATGGTTCTATTCTAATAAAAGGTTCAAGATATAAACTTCTGCAAAGATAGAAGGTAAAAATCCTTCCTCAACTTATTCATTGAAAATATGTTACTCGTGATGCACTCAAGGTATTCAACTTCACTATGAATTGTTATCATCATGGTTTATGAAATAAATCTAAGTGCATGAGTCGTAACACGCATTAATAATAATATTAAAGTAAAAGGACCATTACACATGATCATAGATAAGAATATCTAATGAAACAAAAAAAATGAATAATTTCTACTAGCGGGTATGTTCTCATAATCTATCGTCTTATATATTACCAAGTGTGAACTTAATGAGATGAATCCTCATCTTCTTATAAGTACTCGCACCTTATAGTCGACATATTATGTTCCCTATCATACTACATTATCATACTGTAGAACTATATTTTAGAATATATTTATGGAATTTCAAGGTTAACCTCATATAAGGGAGCTATTATGGCCTTATCAATGCAATAGATACTATAGGAGATCAGATTATATTGTTTAGGTTTTCATGGGTTTTATTCCTAGATTCATGAGGATTCATGTTTTGGGATTACATGGACTTGGATCCTAGGTGATTATGGGTTGGCATAATCATGTGATGTGCCTAAAGACATCTAACACTGGATGAAGTAGGTAGGGTTAATCTCAGGTGTCCTGATAGCCTTCAGGGATTGATAGTTGTGTTTATTTATGTTTTTGTAGTAATTATTTATTCCACTGAGCATATCACATACACATATCACTACATTTACCAGTTATGTACAAGAGCACAGTGGTGGTTCTCTGTTGACTTATGTACTCGCACCCTACATAGATGGTCGTTGCACTTGGGTACCTAAGCAATTGTTCACTGTTAACAGGTTCAGATTGGGCAGAGGCCCAAGACTAAATCATTTAGTTGGATGGATTGGATGGAGTCAGGAGATGGGTGAGGTAAGGATCATAGATATAATAGATCCTCATTGTATTTTATTCCTTTATTTTTTTTGGTATATGTATGATCGACCTAGTGAGCGACCAGTTGATCTTTATGTCTATATGATTTCATCCATTCATTATTGATGGTTTATATTTATTTAGTCTACATACTTTATCTTATGTGTATTATTTTGGATGGTATTTGGTACATTTCTATAGTTATTTCTACTCTAATATGAGGGTATATTCTCTCCACAATCATATCTTAGACCCTAATTGTTACTTGGTAGCCTCTGGCGTATGAGGAGGCGCGCCTGGGGTCATGTTGTAACCTGATTCGGTAACTATATAGTGAATCGAGGTGGGGATATTATCCACCTTGTAGAGAGTTTTTCATGTGATATCAAGATATAAATATTTTTTTATGGTTTCACTGGGTAGTAGTGAATGAAATCCCATGACAATTTTTTTTAAACCACTATTAGGGATTTTTAAATAACATTGATAAACACAAAGAGAAATGAATACCTTTTTCAATTATTTTTAAAAAGTGTTTATAAAATCATAGATAAATGAACATATTTATCGATGTTTTTTAAAAAGTGATGATAAAGGCATTGTTTTATCGATGATTTTTAAAAATCATTGATAAATGCAACTCTTTATCATCCCTTTTAAAAAAAACATTAATAAATGTGTTCTTTTTTAAAAACATATTATGATATTGAATATTATTAAATATAATTATTTTGCTATTATTATTATGAAATAGTGATAATTATTTAAATATAATTCTATTTATGATTAATAATATTAATTGTTAAATAATGATAATAAATATAATTATAAAATATAATAGCGGTTTCTAATAATTTTTATGATTTTAGTTAATAAATAATAATTATCATATACAATGATAATTTTTTTAGAAATTTCATTTTAATATTATTAAAGTATTATGTTTTAAACATTTAAAATAATATCAAATTTGAATTTGATTCCACAGTGGAAATTTTGAAAATATTTCAAGGGTTATCCAATTATAAAATTAGATCTTAAAATGAATTTTAAAATATATTATTTAAATAATTTAACTAATATCAAATATAATAATTGTTAAAATAATGAAAAATAAAGTAAAATTTTAATAAAAAATAATATTATAAGGAAATGGAAGAAATAACACTTTCTTTGAAAACAATTTTAAAGTGGGTTTTGTTTTTGATAAGGATTTATATTGATGTCAACTAACTATATATATATATATATATTTAAAATTGTATATAGTGATTTTAACTTAAATATATTTTTTCTAAATATGAAAGACCATTTTTCCCTTGACACTCATTTGAGGTGTCAAAAAACTCACAAGCCCATGGGTTAATCTGTTACCTCTTGGATTTTTTTGATTTAGGGTCTTGTATATTTAAGCCCAAATGAGTGTACCGAAAATGATTTGGTCCATGAAACCCAAAACCCACATGGGTAAGCCCATCAAGTGTCTTCTAGTCCTCTTAGGACAATAATATTATTTATAAATATCCCAAACATGGATAAAAAATAAAGAAATCATGTGCATGAATTTTTTTAAAAAAAATTGTATTATAATATAATTGAAATCAACACTTAACCCTAAGAAAATGTCACATAGGAAGATTATATAATTTTTTTATTTAACATTCAGATTACTAATATTGTAAAAAAATATTTAAATTTATCTTTATTTTTATCAAAATCAAATTAATTATTTTCATTTTGGTTATTTAATTTTTAACTATACCAATTATTATTTGGTTATGTACCATGAGTTTTTTTGTGCTTCTTAAAACAAACCAAGATACATTAAAAGATAACATCCACTTTTATGAATTATATTAAAATTAATTTCATATTTTCTAATTTGAAAATAGAATATCTGATGACAATTCTGAATATCATAACTATGTTTCTCTCCTTACCAAATTATTCCCATGATATTAGAGATAAATTCTGATTCCTAAGAAATTTACAAGGAAGTGAGATTTCAAAAAAGGCTAATGAGGTTACAAAAAAGATGCAGCTTATCCAGGTTTTTAACTCCACTTGAATGATATACTTTTAATTACTATGTGATTTAACATAGAATGACTACCATTATAATAATTTAATATATATTTACCACTTTAAGTTAAATACTTTGAATAGTTGAATATCATTTAGATGGATGTAGTGTCAATATTGTCTTAGACACATCAAATTGGTTTCCTTTATTAACTAGATCATTAAATGGAGTATTGTTTACACTTACAATTTTAATGTGTTAATTTTTCCAAAAAAAAATAATATTTATCATTTATTTACTTTATATCAACAATGATAAGCTTTAATCATTTAATATTTATTCTAGCCCTCATTTCCCTTTCTATATTTTATTTGGAAATATTTTTTTATAAAACAATATTATTTTTATTTGTTTTACAAGATACTATGTCTCATAAAAACGCAAGGGAAGAACACTTATTATAATGAAATTTTAATCAACTCTTCACCTTAAGATAATGACACATAGAAATATCAGATAATGATTTTATTTTTTTCAAATTAATTGAAGAGACTCCCCTTGACTCTAATTAAGTAATCTCACCCCAGTTTTACTTTACCTCTCTTCTTCCACACCACTCCACTATGTTTAGTAAATTCATAAATATATATTTTTAAAATTTTATAAAAATATTTGTATTTTATTTTAACATTTTACATGTTTTGTTGAAATTTAGCGTTAGATTTAGTTTTAGCTAATAATTATAATTTTTGAGACTTAAAAAATCATTTTTGGATTTAATTTTTTTTAAGTTTGTGGGTCGATCCGTGAGTTTTTGGATCCCGTGTGGGAAGGTATATGGACTTATTTAAAAATTATACATTCTAAATGTACTAGTCTATCCCACATCGCTAAATTTTACTATAAAAGAAGAGGCCTTTAACAGTGATAAAAAGGTCTTTGTTCATGAAATAAAAGCGTTGACTACTTAAGCACCATTAAAAGCGCTCAGCCTTTATCAATTATAGAAAAAGAAAGGATAAAGGATCCATTTATAAATTCTAAAAAAAGTGATGATAAAAGGTTCCTTTATCATTAGTTTTTCTATCCATGATAAAGGGTTCCTTTATCAGTGTTTAATTTTTAACACTCATAAAGGTACTCTTTATCAGCACTTCCTCTAGCACTGAAAAAGAAGGCCATTATTCGTGCTTACTCTAGTGCTAATAAAGGTTATATCAGCTGTGAGACAGTTACATCCCTACAACAACCATGAAGCATCCCAATAAAAACAAACCATAATTAAAATACATAAACAGGAATAAAAATATATAGAAAAATAGATTGGAAAACAAATATCACATTGCACCATCATTTCAATTAAAAATTTACAAACAAAACATTTATATTAATTTCATATTTACAATTAATCAAAAAAATTAAAATCCATATAAAAAATCAAAACTAGCAGACTTTTTCCAATGATCAACCTATATATAAATGCTTGGACTAGTAATAAAACCAATGTTTATTTTAGTAACAGTAAATAAAAAAGTAAAAAAAATTATAATTCTAATGTTGTATAATTCACATATGATAAATTATATTGTTAATTATGGTATATATTAATGATTTTATCAGTTAATAATGTGTAGGATTGATGTGTAGCCATTTATTACATGTCACAAATGAATTATATATTTTTTCCTAATGTTTGAAAACAATTTGATCTCATTTTCTTGGTTTTCTCTATATGATGGGTGTTTAAAACTAAAATGTAACTTTTATATTAAAAACAATCACTTCAAGTCATGCCTACCACATCGTGCATCAAATTGATGTGCATTCAATTATTACACATCATAAATGAATTATGGAGAATTTTTTAAAGTTTGAAAATAATCCAATCTCATTTTCTCATTTTTTTTCTAGTGATGTGCATTTTAAAATAAAATGACAATTTTATATTAAAACACCCAATTCGAGACATACTAGTCACATCGTGTGTTATATTGATGTATGGTAAATTACTAAGTGTCAAAATTTAATTATGGATCATTTTCCTAATGTTTTAAAATTATATGAGATCATTTATTTGGTTTTAGATATGTGAAGCATTTTAAACTAAAATGACACTTTTATATTGAAAACACAAACTTCAAGTTATATCGACCACATCATGTGTCGAATTAGTGCACAGACAATTCCTATATGTCACAAATGAATTATGGATTATTTTCTTAAATTATCAAAACAATTTGAATTTTTTTCTCATTTTTGAGTATGTCATGTGTGTTTTGATCTAAAATTTCACTTTTATAACAAAAAATCATACTTAAAGTCATACTGGGAACACCATGTATCAGATTGAGGTGAGGTTGATTCCTACACATCAAAAATGACTTATGGATAATTTTCCTAAAGTTTTACAAAAAATCAAGATCATCTTATTGGTTTTAGCTATGTGATGCATGCTTTAAACTAAAATGGAACTTCTATATTAAAAACACACACTTCTAGTCATACCAGACACATAATATTTATAATTGATGTGTGGTCAATTCCTAGACATAAAAAATTAATTGTGGATCATTTTCCTAAAGTTTGAAAAAAAATTAATGATTTTTTTATCATATTTGGATATGTGATGCGTGTTTTGAACTAAAATAGAACCTTTATATTGAAAACATTCACTTCGAGTCATAATGGGCACATCATGTGTCAGATTGATGTACAGTCAATTCCTATACATCAAAAATGGATTATAGAGAATTTTTATAAATTTTTAAAATGATTCAAGATTTTTTTATCATTTTTTCCAAGTAATGTGCGTTTCAAACTAAAATGGAACTTTTATATTACAAAAACACTTTGATTCAAAAAATCCATATCATGTGTCAGATTAATGTACGGTCAATTTCTATACATCACAAATGAATTATGAATAATTTTCATAAATTTTAAAAATTATCTGATCACATTTTTTTGGTTTTGAGTATATGACGTGTGTTTTGAACTAAATTGTCAATTTAAAACTAAAAACAAATAGTTTGAATCATACCTGGAAGACCATGTATTGTATTGAGGTGAAGTTAATTCCTACACATTATAAATGAAATACAGATCATTTTCCTAAAGTATCAAAACAATATGAATGTGTTTTCTCAGTTTTGAGTATTTGACGTGTGTTTTTAACTAAAATGTCAATTTTAAACTACAAAATACACTTCGAGTTATACTAGGAACACCGTTTATCATATTTTTATGTGATTGATTCCTCCACATCCAAAATTACTTATGGATATTTTTTCTAATGTTTGAAAATAATCTAAGCTTGTTTTCTTGGTTTTGGCTATGTGGTGCACATTTTAACTAAAATGGCACTTCTATTTTGAAATCATGCACTACAAGTCATACCTGACACATCATCTATCAAATTTATGTGCGGTCTATTCCTACATATCACAAATGAGTTATGGATCATTTTCCTAAAGTTTGAAAATAATTTGATCTCATTTTCTCAATTTTGTCTATGTGATGTGCGTTTTAAATTAAAATGGAACTTTTATATTGAAAACATCCACTTAGTGTCATATCAGCCACATCATATTTCATATTGATGTGTGTTCAATTCCTACACATCAAAAATGAATTATATTGAATTTTCCTAAATTTTAAAAACAATTTGAGTTCATTTTGTTCATTTTTGTATAGTGACGTGCATTTTAAACTAAAATGATGATTTTATATTAAAAACGTGAAATTCAAGTCATACTAGCCACATCGTGTGTTAGATTGATGTGTGGTTGATTCATATATGTCACAAATGAATTATAGATCATTAAAATAAATTTTGAAAACAATATGAGCTTGTTTTATCATTTTTTATTATATGATGTGTTTTTTGAACTAAAGCATAAATTTTAAACTAAAAACATATACTTAGATGCATACCGGGAATACTATGTATCATATTGAGGTGTGGTTGATTACTACATGTCATAAAATTTCTTAATATTCTCAAAATCAGGTTCTCTTGAATTGGATCACATCTATGGTAATAAGAAACTCTCACCACAGATGTGAGCCAATTTAAGAGTACATGCTTTTGAGAACAAAAAGGCTTTAACCATCACTACATTTATTATTCCTAGTAAAGCATTATCTCTATGAAAATTAACTAAATAAGTATTAATAAGTCACCTTTCCATGATATATGTATACATTCTTGACTCATTTCCCTATCACCCTTATCTTAGTTGCAGCCTTGAAGTCCAGTATCTCAAAATCATGAGGACCTTTGAACATGTTACTAGCTCTGCCAAAATTCACAGAGTGTAACCCTCCATTATACTTTTCCTTAAGAAAAATTTCAAAAATAACATATAATAATTACGATACTGATGCTTTAAATCCCAATTGTATCTATTGATGGTTCCAATTTTAGTGGAATTTTACGATGGTGGGTGATATATTAATATTTATTTTAATAATCATTTCCCAAAACCATGATAAAGGATCTTGCATACCAAATTTATAATCAATTTATTTAATATATGAAGAAATAAATACTTGGGATTAGAAACTTTCTTAGTTTATGAATATTGATCATCCAAAAAAGACCATTTTATATTGACTTCATTACATTGTTAGGATCAAAGGATGGAATCCCTCTAGTAGTGATCCACACGTGCTTCAATGACCTCTGAGAAACACTACTCGATCACCGGGTGCAAGCATAGTGAATTGAATGTCTTTCCTTATTCATTCTTGACCGATCATTCTTTAGTATTGAATAAATCTATCTGGAACTTCTCATTCTTGAGAGGGATAGAGAATGAGGATTAGAGATAGAATTGGTTGTGCAAAAAAATTCTCTATTCTCAATTTTTGGATACAATATACAATAAACATAGACATTTATTTATAGAGTAAGGGTTTAAGTTAAAATATTATTTAATTTCATACCTATGATTAAATAATATTTATTACCTTTAATAAACCCCATTCCATATAAAAATAATTATATTATTATTATTTTGTGGTGTTTGCCAACTTTCATAATATCAAATATTATGTAACAGACTTGTTAATTAATATTTTTCACCTAACTCGTTTTTAGTCTGTTTGAAATCCTATGGAATTTATTAAACAATCAAATAAATATTTTATTCATAAATAAATGTTTTATTTGTAATCTAGTGAATACATATTAGGTGGGATTGTCTAAATTCTAATATTTCTATCTAGAAAAGGGTAAAGGAACCCAAGAGAAAGAAATTAATGTCGCAATGTCAACAACCACATACGAATGCTCATTGTGTAATATAATACCTTTATCACAATATCTCATCATATAGGTTTTACATTCGCATCCCCAACCTATATGCTCAATGTGTCTTCCTTTGCTATCTAAAATGAACAAATAATTACACCATAGAAATGGAATTTAATAAAACGGTTCTATTCTAAAAAAAGGGTTGAGATATTAGCTTCTATAAAGATGGAAGGGATAAATCCTTCCTTGAATTATTCATTAATGACTTGTCACATGTGATGCACCCAACATATCCAACTTCACTGTGAATTGTTATCATCATGGCTTATGAAATACATCTAAGTACGTGATTTGTAACAAGCATTAATGATAATATTAAAGTCTAAGGAAAAACACACGCACTTGTAAATAGGAATATCCAATGACACCAAAACATGAATAATTCCTACTTGTGGGTTTGTTCTCATAATCTCCCTTCTTGGAGATTACCACATGAAAACTTCATGAGAAGAAGCCTTGTATTCTTATGAGTAATCTCACCTAAAATTATATGTACTATGTGTCCCATCATAATATGTTATCCAACCACAGAACATTATTTAAGAATATCATCATCGAACATCAGGGTTCTCATCATATCAAGGAATTTTTATGAATTTATCAATGTGATGTATACTCTAGGATATTATTACATTAGATTCATGTATAACCATGAAAAATATGTAATAAGTAGTTTTATTAATATTCAATACAAAGAATATACATGTAATAAAAGTAAAAATAGTTGGTCCTTGGACACCAACTCCAACACAATCTCACTTAGACTAGAGCCAACTTCTGGTGACCTTCAGTCTATTAGACCTCACATGATATTCATGTTTCATCTGAGTCAAGGATTTAGTCAAGGGGTCTACCACATTGACATACATGTAAATACTGCTCATGGAAAATTCACTTATCTGAGAAAAATCCCTCAATAGATGATACATTCTAAGTATGTGATTCATCCACTGATGTGACATTGGCTATTTTTTCAGGGCCACCGGTGTAGTATTATCATAATAGAGTGTGATAGGATATTTAATGCTAGGTAACAAGTCAAGATCTTGGACAAAGTTTCGCATCCATACTACTTATTTAACTACCTAAAAAGCTACAATATACTTGGAATCTACTGTAGAATCTGCAACCACAGTCTTCTCTGAGCTTTTCCAGCTCACAAAACCTCCATTCAAAATGAATATGTATCATGTTTATGACTACATTTCATATTGATAGTTTGGAAACTAGAATCTTCATATCCTCTGATTATAATTTATTCATCTCCTCCATAAACCTATAATATATCCTTAGTAATCCTCAGATACTTAAGGATAATATTGACTACCATCTAATGGTAGTCACCTAGATTATCTTAATATCTTCCAACCACACTTAATGCATATGTGACATCTATCCTAGTACATAGCATAGCATACATGACTGACCCAATTTCTGAATCATATGGAATCCTTGTCATTTTTTTCTTTCTTATGTGTTTGAGGAAACATTTTCCTGGAAATATTAGTTCCATCTGATTATGGAAAAAATCCCCTTTTAAATATTTTCATACTAAATATCTTCAGTATCTTGTTAATGTATGTACTTTTACTTGGGCCGAGAATCCTCTTGGATCTATAACAATGGATCTTGTTCCCAATAATATATGTTACCTCACTCAAGTCCTTTATAATGAAGAATTTATTCCACCACACCTTAATAGACTATAAGACTGGTATTTTTTTCCAATGAGTAATATGTCATTAACATATACTATTAAGAAAATGATTGCACTCACATTAAACAATTTTTAGATACATGGATCAAATTCATTATTTATGAAACCAAATTCCATTATGGCCTCATAAAATCAAATGTTCCCTGACCTAGATGCTTTATTTAATCCATAAATGGGTATTTTCAATTTGCATGCCTTATTGGCATCCTTTGGATTCACAAACCCTTTAGGTTGTGTCATATAGACATCTTCCTAAAGTTTCACATTGATAAAGTTTGTTTTGATATCCATTTTTCAAATCTCATAATCATGGAAAGCCAAAATGGACAATAGAATTCTAATAGATTTCAAAATTGCAGTTGGTAAAAAGGATTCATTATAGTTAGTGAATTAATGTTTTATAAACCCTTTTTCAAATAGTTGTTCCTTATAGTTACTAGATTGTACTTTCATGTCCAGCTTCTTCTTGAATGCTCATTTTCATCCAACGGTGTTTTCATCTACTAGAGGGTCTACCAAAATAAAGACTTAATTTTGGTACATGGAATCCATTTCGAAATTCATGGAATTTTTCACTTGGTAATATCTATGCCACATACTACTTCCTTGTAGGTTAGAGGATCATTATTATCAACTAATAATGATTCACCATCCTTGGTGACTAAAAACCCATACCATTTTGGTTCTCTGACCTCTCTATTACTCCTATGTAGAAATTATGTCTCTGGAACAATTTATTCTTCCATGGGGATTTGTGGAATTTGTTCCTATACAAACTCTTGTGTATATTGAGACTATAATTCATTGAATTCTATCTCACTCCCACTATCTCTTTTATAGATAAGATCCTATGTAATTAATGTGGGATTTCTTTCAACTATAACCTTTTTTTCTAAAGGATTGTATAGGTAGTATCTCTTTGTTTCATCAGGATATCCTATAAAGATACACTTTGTGCCTAATTGTGAAATATTGTTACCTGAAGAAGCCTTAAAAATGATTCTAAAACCCACACATGTAATTAAGATAACACATGTTTCTTTTTATTTCATAATTGGTATGGTATACTATCTATTTCTTTAGTTGGAACTCAGTTTAGTATTTATGGTGTTGTTTGTAACTCATATCCCCAAAGTGATAATGAAATACTTGCATGACTCGTCATTGATCTCACCATATTAAACAAGGTGTAGTTCCTCATTTTTCTTACACCATTCCATTGAGGCGTATATGGAGGAGTGATTTGTTATGATATCCCGAACTCCCATAAATAATCAATGAATTATTGATTAAGATATTCTCCCATAATGTCTAAGTAGATTTTCTTAATCTTCTTACCAAAATGTTTCTCAACTTCATTCTTGTATTCCTTGAATTTATCAAAAGAATCCAACTTATACCTCATTAATTGAAAATATACATATCTACTAACATCATCACTAAAAGTTATGAAGTATGATTACCCACCCCTTACTTTAATAAAAAATGGTCAATACACATCGGTATGAACTAATTCAATAGTATATTTAGCCCTTTCACCTTTCCCACTAAATGGGGATTTGGTAATTTTTCCTTGTAAACATGTGTGAAATAAACCAAGTGGTCTCAGTTCAAAATAATCTAAATATCTATCTTGATGTAATTTAGTCAAGCGCTTTTCATTTACACGACCTAGTCAGTGATTCCAAAGTTTGGTATGGTATGAGTCACATGAAGAAACATCATTGTCGATTTACATTACTTGTTTTATGTAATCCAACACATAAATACCATTATCTAAATGTGTCTTACCGTAAAAAAAAGATATCTTTATAAATGAATAAAAATGTATTCCCAAATTTAAAAATAAATTCATCAATATCTAGTCTGGATACAAAAATAATTTTTTTGGAAACTAAAGGAATATAATTACAAACCTTTAAACCCAAGATCATTCTATTCAGTAACGTGATGTGGTAGTCCCTGATAGCTATATAATCAAGTTTAGTTCTATTTTCTTCTTATAGATTGTCATGACCCATCCCCCGAGGCCCGTGTCGTGACTACCCCAAGCCCACCTTCCATAGTCCAGGGGTTGACGACTAGAACCGGAAAGTCATATCCCTAAAATAATGGGAAGGCAATGCCTTTAAACCTATAAACACACAAATCGGGTACACAATAAGAGCAAATCACGAAGTATAAATGATGAAAGTAAAAAGTGTGAACTGAAGAATAATGGGCCAGTATACAAACCCAACTAAAATAAATTATGGAAAAAAGAGAAAAAATATATCCTAAGGTCGTTTACCAAGGATCCTACCTAAAGGGTAGGTACAACTAATCATTGCATCTCTCCACATCAACCGGTCACCTCTGTGCACCATCTAGTTCTAGATCCCAAAACTAGGTCAAAGTTGTTTGTTGTCTTCACAAGACACAACAAGGTGAGGAAAAAGCATGTGCAGGGGTGAGTATAACAATACCTAGTAAGGACCCCGAGACCCCTGAAGGTCTCCAAAAATTCCACAAAGGAAGAACCACAAAGCATGATATCAATCACAAAGCACAAAGTAAAAGACTTAGCTCAAACCAGGTATAAAACTTAAGGTAAATTAATAAATATGATTAGTCATAAAGCTAGATCATTTTATTCTATCAAGTGGATTTTTCTCCAAACCCGCACAAGTTCGCTAGGTGCTAACCCACAGAGGATCTCTAGGTATTGACTCATAGAGGAGAATTAGGTGCTGACCCACGGAGGATCACTAGGTGTTGACCCACAGAGGATCACTAGGTGATGACCCAATCATAGGATCATTGGGTGTTGAACCACTAAGAGGATTTCTTGGTGCTAACCCATATATTTTTTCTAGGTACTAACCCACTCAGAGGATCTCTAAGTACTGACCCATAGAGGATTTCTATTCTTTCTCCACGTCACAGCCAGCCACTGGATTCCCGCACTAAGCACGATTGATTTCTAGAGGATCCACTCCATAAGTCATCTACCATATTTCAACATCCACTAATTCCCATATAGAATAAACCCAAAGGACCATCTTTTCATAAGGGTTTCAACGTGATAGACGGCACATCAATCGAACGCCCGGTCTGTAAGTTATAGGCATTTTAGTGTTGAGGTCCCAGTTGGAGTCAAGTCCGATCCAACCCGGTGTACTCCAAATTTTTACAAAACCCAAGTGGAGTATCTCAAAAGGAAAACCTTTTCCTAAGGCTTCCAACATCATAGATGGTTCATCAAACGGACGTCCGGTTTAGAAGATATGACCCTTTAAGCGAAACTGGGTCAAAAAGGGTCTCGGTCTGGCCCGACCCGACACGTTGGGCCCAGCCAAAACTGGCTAGGCCCAATCCATTTTGGCTAGGTCTGGTCTATGTTTCTGGGCCATGGGGTTGGCCCATTGGCTGGGCATGGGTTTCGCACCCCTCTTGAACGAACACAGTCTATTTGGGCTCACCAACCGGCGGTGCCAGGCTGGCGAAGCCCCTCCAGCTGACCGGTCTGGTGGATCGGTCTAGGGAGGGACCCGTGGTCACGGGTACACCTCTTCCATGGCTAGATCTGCAGCACCTCCTCCACGGAAGCACATTGGATTTCTCCACCTCCTTTGTGGCATGTTTTCATAGCAAGTCGTCCACCCCTGTCTGTTGCGGTGCCTTCGGGCACCGTCGTCTCCTTGCCGCTACCAGTCACCAGCACAACCATGTCAGGGGTGCTTCCATGGGCCACTAGTGATGCTCCGGTGGTCCAATTTTCTTCTTGACTATGCCTATGGGCTTCCCAAGACATCATCTTTACTGCGCGACCCTCGGTTTCATCTTTCCGCCAATTTTCTTGGTCGCCCACGAAGAACGCATAAAACCTAGATTGATGGAGGGTCCGGGCCTTGTTCAGTTCAGCCCACACCCTCTGCGTTGGAGTTATAAAATGGGAAGGAATTAAAATATCATCAAATCTTAGAATAAAAATCAAAACCCCTACCTTGAACTCGTTAGAAGATGTTGTGGAGGAAGAAGGGTTCGCGTTCGAAGGTGTTCATCGGTGTTTGTCGGTCTCCAGATCAAATCCTCAATGGCATTGTTGAATATTCATTCTTTGTTAGAGGAAGACATCACCAAAACTTTTTCAAGAGTCCTCCTGTGGGTATTCCCAAAACCCACGCCAACGATTTGATTAAATAAAATAAAATAACATCCCACGTTGGTTCATTATTATGATTCATTAATGAATCATAATTAAGGAACCTAATAAACCACAAACATTGTGGTTACACAGTGAGAGGTTTAAGTCATTAAATGGCCGATGTTTATTTCCCAACGTTACACTGTGGTCCCACCATTCACCGCTCAACTATTGAAAAAAAAATAACATCTTTAGTTATTTTATTATTTTTTTTGAAAGTTGAAAAATTAACTTTTACATCCGAATTTTTACGAACAAATTTAATATTCCCTTAAGTGAATCCCAGCATTGTGAGTCCAATGGTGTCCTCGCATTTTTAATCCAAGCACCAGTTCAAAAGATAGAAATTTTCACCTCCACGTTTACTGAACATACCTTAAAAAAAGTTCAAAATTTCGTTCTGGGCTCTCCAGGACTCGGAATCACGTACTGTCAATTTTTTAAGACTCGTAATAATTCCATATAATTTTAAAAAAAATTATACAAAATTTCTGGTTCTTTAAATTATCCCCACCTTAGGTCTTTACGTCCCCTAAATCTATAATAAAATCTAAGAAAACAAATGGGGGTACTGAGCATAAATCTGAGCCTCTCGCTCCCATGTGTTCTCTTGGAGGTTCTCATGCTGCCACTGAACTCAAAACAGAGGGATCAACCATCCACAAATGACCCGATCCTATCAATCCTCTATCTCCACCGGGAACTCCATGAACGTCTCCCCATTGTCAATATCCATCTCTCCCTAGTCAATAATGTGTGATGGACCATGCACGTACCTCCTCAGCTGCGACACATGGAAAACATTATGCACCCGGTGCATCTTTGGGGGAAGAGCTAGGCAGTACGCCACCTCGCCAACAATGCTAAGAATCTGGAAAGGTCCGATGAACCTCAGAGATAACTTGGCGCCCCGGAAAAATCTATTCAATACTCATTTAGGTGAGACCTGAACGAAAACATGATCTCCCTCCTTAAAATCCAGGGGAATCCATCTCTTGTTGGAATAAGACTTCTGTCTACTCTGTGCAATCTTCATCCACTCCTGGATGATTTGAACCTTCTCAGTGGTAGCTTGTACCATCTCTAGACCCATAAGTTCTGAATTCCCTGGGTCTATCCAGCATAGAGTTACTATGCACGGTCTATCATACAAGGCCTCAAAAAGTGCCATTCCGATGGTGGATTGATAACTATTGTTGTATGCGAAACTCCACCAGGGGAAGGTGGTTCTCCCAACTGCATCCAAAATCATAGACGCAAGCACAAAGCATGTCCTCAAGCATCTGTATGGTCTGGTCTTTCTGACCATCTATCTGAGGGTGAAAGACGGTGCTCAAGTGTAGTTTATTCCCGAATGCCACCTGAAATCCCTTCCACAACTGAGATGTAAAATGAGCTTCACGATCTAAAACAATCGTCGATGGAACCCCATGAAGTCATACAATCTCTTGTACTTAGACGCATCTCAAGCCTTCTAGTGATCCCTGCTCTTGGACGGCTAAGAAGTGGGCCGACATGGTGAGTTGGTCAATGATCACCCAGATGGAATTGTGGCCCCTGGACGTATGTGGTATCCCTACTACGAAGTCCATAGAGATTCCATCCCACTTCCATTTTGGCACCTCAAGGGTTGTGTTAAGCCTGGTGGAACCTGATGCTCAGCCTTCACTTGCTGACAAGTGAGGCATAATGAAACAAACTCCACCACTGCTATCTTCATCCATGTCCACCAGTAATCACACCGGAGGTCCTATTATATCTTCTCCACACACGGATGTACCACCAAAGGGGGTGTGTGGAACTCCCTCAACACCTCCTCTTGTAGCCTCATTGGTACCATGGTGCGTCCTCTGAAAAGAATTATGTGCTCCCCACCTTCAGAAAAACCTTCAGAAGCCTATACTGAGGATATCTAAGAATGTTGGGTCCCGTAGTCAACGTCCTCAAGCTGAGCCTCCCTGAATCGCTAGAGGAGTAGGGAAGTGACTGTCATAGACTGGAGGTAATCTACACCATCACTATCCATAAAGGATAACTGCAACGTGGCTAGTTGCTCTATCACCTCACTCGTCAACTGTAAACCATACCTCCTACTGAGTGTGTCTGCCACCACTTTCCCCTTCCCAGGAGTGTAGACTATCTAAAAGTCATAATTTGGGAGGAACTCCAGCCATCACCATTGTCTCAAGTTCATGTCCTTCTGTGAGAATATATACTTGATAATTTTGTGATCGAAGTAGATAGTAAACCGTTCTCCCATCAAGTAGTGATGCCAATATTCAATGCAAATAACACTACTGCTAACTCTAGGTCATGGTTTGCATAGTTCTACTCATGTTGCCTCAGCTGTCAAGATATGTAAGCGATCACCACTCACTAGTGCATCAGGACACATCCCAGTCTGATCCCCGATGCGTCGCAGTAGACAACAAACCCAACGCCCTCTTCTGGTAACCTCAATATGGGGACACTCGAGAATCTCTGCCTCATCTCTTGGAAACCTTGTTGGAATCTCTCTGTTCATACGAAGGGTTTCTCCTTCTTTTTCAAAGCTGACAAGGGTGTTTCAACTCTATAAAAGTTGGGTACAAATCTCCGATAGTACCCAGCCAACCCCAGGAAACTCCGCACCTCGGTCACACTCCTGTGTGGCTCCCAAGCAAGCACTACCTCTATCTTTGTTGGATCCACTACAAATATAGCTTCTGAGATAAAGTGTCCTAGAAAGTGGACCTCCTATATCCAAAATTGGTACTTTGAGATATTTTTATAAAGTTAGTGATATCATAGTGTATCCAAAACTATCTGCATATGCGTAACATGATACTCCTCCGACGCTGAGTATATCAAGATGTTTTTAATGAAAAGAACCACAAATCAATCGAGGTAAGGATGGAAGATCATGTTCATGATCCCCATGAACACTTCCAGAGTGTTGGTCATGCTAAAAGGCATCACCAAGAACTCTTAGTGGCCATACCAACATCTGAATGTTGTCTTTGGTACGTCCTCACATAGTACCCTAAGCTGATGATAGCTTAATATGTGGTCAATCTTCCAAAATCATTGTGCTCCCTTCAGTTGCTCGAAGAGATCATCAATACTTGGTAGAGGATACTTGTTCTTCACGGTCACCTGATTCAGGCGCCGATAGTCCACACAAAGCC
This sequence comes from Viscum album, assembly GCA_963277665.1. NCBI lineage: Eukaryota > Viridiplantae > Streptophyta > Magnoliopsida > Santalales > Viscaceae > Viscum > Viscum album. The sequence goes on from OY728152.1 coordinate 2,107,816,291, forward strand.
TCAAAATTCCATATGCCTTCTTAGCGAACAAAATCGGGGCTTCCCATAGAGAAACACTAGGCATTATGAACCCCTTACCCTATAAGTCATCCAGATGTACCCTCAACTCACGAAGCTCTATAGGAGCCATCTGATATGTTTGTGTAGATATCGGCATCGTCACGGGGTACAGGTCGATGTAGAAGTCAACCTATCTGCGAGGAGGTAGTCCCGGAACATCCTTAAGAAAGACATTAGCATACTAGTTCACCGCTACAGGATATCTTGGACTCCTCTTGTCAATATCTCTGAGGGTAAGGCTATCCAACTGATGAGTGATCGGTTGCAACCTACTCTGAGAAATTCCATCCTAAGCTGCAAAGGTTCCCTTCTTGCTGGTGAAAGAAAAATCAGTCCCATCCTCACAGACACACCGCACTTTGAGCCTAAAACAGTCGATCTGAGCATGGACTATGGATAGCCAATCCATACCAAAGATGACATCTTAAGGCCTCGATGCTCCTACTAGGAGATCTCAGTCAATGCTCTCACCTCCTAGAGTGATCTCACACTACCTCAAACAGTACGTAATCATCTAATCCTCTCTCGTAAGAGTCTCTAATAGTAAGGATTAAGCCAAAGTCTCCATTAATATCTCCAAGATCCGAACGAGATCCATGGAAATGAAAGAGTGATTGGAACCTATGTCTATAAGAACTGAAGCTAGGGTGGAGTAGACACAAAGCATACCTCAAATCATCTCTGGAGCACCGTGCTCATAAGACTCAACTGCCTAAAGTTGATCTCATCCCTATACACCTGCTCCCTGTGGTCGGGGTGGACCACCTGGGGGTGGTGGCAGTAAAACCTTAAATCACCGCCCACCTCCTACTGTACAGAAAGCTCCTCTACCACATCATCCACCCTGCAGACCTCCTTGCTCGAACCTCTATCACTTTATCGGTGGTCCCTCGACCATCTATTGATCTTCCACATGGGGATTTAGACAGTCATGAGCCATGTTCCCTTATCCTCCTCAATAGTAACATACTCTATTCCACAGATTACCTCCTTTTCCTTGCGAGCTCCGCACCTCTGACCCTACATACTAGGGTCGTCCTCCGGAAGGTCTGGCCCGGTTTGACCTCTACGTCATCTACCTACTACCTCATGAAGATGACTCGGCTACCTGTCGTTCAGTGGTGGATATCACCATCAGTTCCTGCTCTGCTAGGAATATCTCCACTAATAGAGCTCTCTTAAGCACTCCATCCTGCATCGGTATGTTGAGTGATATCATCGATGCTTTGATCTCCCATCAGATACCCTGATCAAAGGTTCGGGCCCTGAAGAAAGGGTCATCTACCATATCGGTGGAGTAGCGAAAGAGGTCATTGAATCTCACCGAGTACTTGGCCACTGTCAGGCTACCCTATTGTAAGTGCAATAGCTCCTAAATATGCACAGAGTAGAAAGTCACTGGAATGAACTCCCCCCTAAAGATACCCTCGAATTCCAACCAGGTGAGGTTTTCATCATCGTGCAACTAGAGCGTCAAGCTCCACCATCTCCCTTTTGTTCCCTAGAAGAGACTAGAATCTAGGATCACCATCTGGTATGCTGGTGTAACAACTAGGTGGAAAACTCATGCCATAGCCTCCATCCAGTCCTCATCTACCTTCGGATTAGTCTCTCCTTGAATCCTTAGAGGCCTTTGTCTCTGGAACTCGTGCAACACACTCAGTCATTGTGCATGGTCCATTGGTGGGACTGGTGGAAACTACTGCCCTATGGGTGGTGGTGATGTTTGTACACCACTCGAAGGTACTATCGTCGAAAGAGGGCCCTACACCGAAGCATCATCACTCAGTGGGCCATCATCGTGATCTCTCACTAGAATCATGGCTGGTTGTCTAGGCGGCAGCATCCTGTAAAGAAAAATATGTGTCATGGTCAATAATTTATACCTGGTGAGCTAACTCGAAAGAGATCAAAAGAAAAAACATTTTCAAAAACACATGCACATAGTGTTTTCATGTATCGAGTCAGAAAACAGAATTCAGGGTCCTGGTGTGTGGATACATCAGCTTCCGCACCAACATTGGACTCCCTGGACTGAAATCCAAACTCAAGACACTTAACACTATTTACCCATTGAAAAGATTAGAGTCTTAGTTCTTCGGTATAACTGACCCCTCTGATACCACTTTTTCACGACCCGTCCCCCGGAGCCCATGTCGTGACTACCCCAAGACCACCTTCCATAGGCTAGGCATTGGCGACTAACACCAAAAAGGAGTATCCCTAAAAAAATGGGAAGGCATTACCTTTAAACCTGTAACCACACAGACCAGGTACACAACAATAGCAAACCATGAAGTATAACTGCTGAAAGAAAAAAGTGTGAACTGAAGAAGAATGGTCCAGTATACAAACCCAACTCAAAAAAAGTATAGGAAAAAAAGGAAAAATAGCTTCTGAGGTCATCTGTCAAGGATCCTACCTAAAGTTTAGGTACAGATCATCACTAAATCTATCCACGTCAACCGAACACCTTCGTGCACCATCTAGTCCTGGCTCCCAAAACTCGGTCAAAGATTTTTGTCATCTGCACAAGACACAACAAGGTGCGGGCGAAGCCCATGCAGGGGTGAGTATAAAAATACCCAGTAGGGACCCTAAGACCCCCTAAGGTCTCCCATAATTCTAAAAAGGAAGAACCACAAAGCATGATCTCAATCATAAAGCACAAAGTAAAAGACTCAGCTCGAACCAGGTATACAACAAAAGGTACATGAATAAATATGGTTATTCATAAAGATAGATCATCTTATTCTGTCGAGTGGATTTTTCTACCAGACCACACAAGGTCACTAGGTGATGACCCATAGAGGATCGCTAGGTGATGACCCACAGAGGATCGCTAGGTGCTGACCCACAGAGGATCACTAGGTGATGACCCACTAATAGGGTCGTTGGGTGCTAACTCACTCATAGGATCACTTATTTCTGACCCACATAAGATTTTTAGGTACGGACCCACTCGAAAGATCACTAGGTGTTAACCCACAGATTATCGTTATCCTTTATTCACGTCACAGCCAGCCACTGGATTCCCACAATAAGCACGATTGATTTCTAGAGGATCCTATCCAAAATCCATCAGCCATATTTCAAATTCCAAGAAGTCCCACATAGAAGTAACCTAAAATTACATCTTGTCATAAGGGTTCCAACGTGATAGAAGGCACATCAATCAGACGCCCGGTCTGTAAGTTATAGGTTTTTTAGTGTCGAGGGTCCGGTTGGATTCGAGTCTGATCCAACTCGACCATACTCTAACATTTTCTAAAACCCAAGTGGATTATCTCAAAAGGACCACCTCGTCCTAAGGGTTCCAATTTCATAGATGGTTCGTCAAACAGACGTCTGGTTTAGAACATATGACCCTTTAAGTGAAACTGATTCAAAAAGGGTTCGGGTCTGACCCGGCCTGGTCCGACTGTCCCGACCCGGTCCGACCCACTCGGCCTAGTACGAAATGGATGGGGCCAGCCCAGTTCGAACTGGCTGGGCTTGGTCCGGTCTGGCTAGGCCCAGTCTATGTTGTTGGGCCTCGGGCTCGGCCCGTTGGGTCATGCAACCGACTCGGCCCACCTGGTTGGGCGGGGGGGCACTGGGCTGCGGAACCAGCCTAACCCACTGGCTGGGCGTGGCATGCTGGCTGGGCATGACCCACCAACTAGGCATGGCCCACTGGTTGGGCATGGCCTTCTAGTTGGGCGCGGGGTCCGCACCCCTCCCGAACAGGCGTGGTCCATTCGGGCTCACAAACCAGTGGTGCTAGGATGGCGTCGTCCCTCCAGATGACCAGTCCAGTGGACCGGTCTAGGGTAGGACCCGCGATCGTGGGTCCACCTCTTCCGCGGTTGGATCTGTGACACCTCCTTTGCGGCAGCCCATTGGCTGTCATCGCCTCCTCTACGGCGTGCCGACCATCATCATCGCGACTGACAAAGGCCAGCTTTCCCTATCCTCAGTGGTGCCTTCGGGTGCCTTTGTCCCCTTTCCGCTACTGCATTGGTGGTGCCCCGCTGGCGGTGCTTCTGCGGGCCACCGGTGAAGCTCCGATTATCCTATTTTCTTCCTGACTGCACCTATGATATTCCCAGGACTCCTTTACTTCACAACCCTCAGTTTTGTCTTGCCGCCAATTTTCTTGGTTGCCCATGAAGAACGCATCAAACTAAGATCGGCGGAGGTTCGGGCCTTGTTCGGTTCGGCTCACACCCTTCGCATTAGCGTTATAACATGGGAAGGAATTCAAATATCATCAACTCTTAGAATAAAAATCAAAACCCCTAACCTAAACTCATTGGAAGATGTTGCGGAGGAAGAAGGGTTCGCATTCGAAGGTGTTCATCAGCGTTCGCCGATCTCTGGGTCAAATCCTCAATGGTGTTGTCGAATCTCTATTCTTCGTTGGAGGAAGACGTTGTCAGCACTTCATCAAGAGTACTCTTGTGGGTTCCCAAAACCCACACCAATGATTTGATTAAATAAAATAAAATAACCTCCCACATTGGTTCATTATTATGATTCATTAATGAATCATAATTAATGAACCTAATAAACCACAAGCATTACGGTTACACAACGAGAGGTTTAAGTCATTAAATGACCGACGTTTATTGCCCAACATTACACTAAGGTACCACCATTCTCAGCTCACCTGTTGTAAAATGAATACAATAACATATTTTTTTATTTTTTTATTTTTTCCGTAAGTCTGAAAATTTAACTTTTCCATCCGACTTTTTTCAAACAAAGTTAAGATTCCCTTAAGCGAATCCAGGCATTGTGAGTCCAATGGTTTGCTCTAATTTTTAATCCGAGCATCGGTTCAAAAGATAGAAATTCAGGCTCACACGTTTACTGAACGTACCTTAAAAAAAGTTCAAAGTTTCATTCAGGGCTCTTCGGTCCTCGGAATCACGTTCCGTCAATTTTTCACAGTCTCGTAATAATTCCATATAATTTAAAAAATACATAGAATTTTTGGGTCTTTACATAGATCTACCTCCCCTTATTCAATATTTATGAATCTACTTAGTTCTTGTATTTGAATACATATGTGAGTACCAAAATCTATATATGATACCCAGTTTATAAAAATAGATAAATTGAACTTGATAACAAACGCACCTGAATCTTCCCCTTACTTCTTTGGATGGGTGCAGTTTTTTTCCAACGGCACTTCTTTCCACATGTAAAATAGACATCATATTGTTCACATATTTTCCCATTGATTTTCCTCTTCTTGGAAAGTAATTAAGAATATTTGGTTATAAATAATTTTTATTTTACTTTATGTTTATTTTCAATAAGGAATGAAGGTTTTTCACGCTTTGTATCCTTATCTACTTGGAAAACAAGAGTAAGAATATCTAGTAAATAATTCTCAATGTTTTTCATATTAAAATTCACATAAAGCTAGATAAGCTATGAGGGAGTGATGTTAGGATGAGGTTGGTGCCCAGTTCTTTGGGGAGTTTAAACCATAAAACCCCTATGTGCTCAATGTATCCAATGATCTTGAATATGTGAGGCCCAACTGGGGCTCCCTCTCCACGATTTCTCTAAAATAATGTCTCAGAAATATAAAATCGTTCATCTCTAGATCTATCCTGGTAAATACCATGGAGGTGATCAAGCATGTTCTGCGCATCCATGTTTTCATGATAATTAATTAGTTCACTAGACATAGATGAAAGAATCAAACATTGAACATTGTCTACATCACTCAAATGTTTTTTAGAGACAAGTAAATATTCATTGCTCACCTCTTTAGCAAGAATATCAGGCATTGAGGATTCTAGCATGTAATATTTTCATTCACATCATAGAAAAACCTGAATTCATCTAAACCACTACTGGAAGTTACTTTGAGTTAAGTGGTTGTCTTTCACCAATATTGATCATAGGGATAGTGTGGATGATGAAACTTTCATTTTATTCTACAATTAAAAATATCATATTATTATTACTTTTCTTGATTACAAATTAAGTGAGATATAATAAATTAAATGTTTTAATTAAATCTCCCACTATTTTATCTAGTCCTAATAGCCCTCGCCATTAAACTCAAAATGTCTAGTTTCTTTAACATTCTATTAGAAAGGATCCACATCACTCTTCTTAATGATCAAAAATTTAGCCATGGAAGACACAATAAAGTAATTAGGTATGTGTAACACCCCAAGCTTCTATGGTACGTTTCTCTTTGAATAATGTGATAGCATGTGTTGTATGCAACATCGAGTTCTAACACACCACAACCAATCAAACTAGCCGTTATGAATAGTAATACCTAATTTTTGAAATTATATATATTTTATATTTCAAAATGGACTTCATTTTTGGATTCAGAATATCGAAATTATCTTAAGTTGAATTTTTGGTATTTTTCTGAAAACTTCCAATTTTTATGAATAGTGAAAAATACTTAAAAACAACTTTTTTAATCAAAATAATTTATAGTGATAAATTATATTATTTAGTTTTTTTAAAGTATAATTAGAATATATTTTTACCATTTTATCCAATGGTGTTCATTATAATTAATTTCACTTTGAAATTGGACATAAACAATTGGCAATCTTTTGATATATATTGTTTCTTAAAAACACGCTATTTGTTGTGACAGCGGGAATTAATTATAAAATTAATTAATGCAACTTTTATGTTTGGAATTTTGTAAAATAGACATCATTTTTTAATTCATAATATCAATTATAGCTTAGGGTGAAATTTTGGCATTGTTCTGAAAAACTTCAATTTTTAATGAATAGTGAAACTACTAAGTGGTAGTTAAAAAACTGAATTTTTCATAAAACTTAATTTTACTGCTTCTGTGATTGGAATTTTAAAAATACAAGAGACACGGTTAATATCAAGGAGTAAAATTTGGTTCAATGAGATGAAAAAAAAATTTGGTGAATAGTAACTTTTTACTTTTATTTGCCACGGTTAAAAGTAAATAGTGTAATTAAGGGTAAAAATGATATTAATATTACCCTAAAACATGTCCTAATTCTATTGGACAAGTGTATCTCGACCAAAAACAACCTTAGGAATAAAATATTATCATTTAGGTCCACTTGGATTAGATTAGGACATTTATTATTATTTAATTCAAAGAAGAGTTAAAAGAGTTAAACTCAAAGTTTATTTACTAAAACATTTTTAATATAGGGTTATACATAAGATAAATTCAATTGTAAATATTAATTATAAATATAAAAATATTTCCTACATAATGATATTTTATTTATAATTTTTATATATTATATAATTTAATTTATTTATGAAACAATGATGATGCAGTAATTACCATAATAGTAAACAATTAAAATAATTGATATTATAAATACCCAAATAAATATAATTTGAGACCTTTAATGAATTAAACTAATTTTCTAGGATAATATGACATATTAGGATTGATTTAATTGACTTTTTTCTAAGTAATCATTCTGTTATGATTTTTACAAAAATCAATTATTGAATAGTGTCAAAATTGACATAAAAGAGTTTTTTAAAAACAAATATTATATTATTAATTGATATTAAATTCCTAAAAATCTAATGTTCGGCCAAGAGACTTATATCATGATAGGTGTATCATTAATGGACCACTTGGGGGTCGCTTGGATATATATAGTAAGTTTATTAACCATATAATATAAAAATACAAAGAGACATTGTAAAAGTGAAACTAAATAACTAAGAGTTAATACTTAATGATAAGGTTAATATAGTAACCCAAACCTATCTAAATTCTATTGGTTGAGTGGTTTTCGACCGATCCTCACCTTAACTTTTAAATAATCCACTTTGGAGCCATTAGAAACTGAATATGAATTTATTATAAAATAATATTTCTAGCTTTTCCAAAGGTGCCCCTCACCCCTCTTATAAAAGGGCACTCCTCCTTCTCATTGACTCACACCTTCAAAGCCTTTTGGCTCGGCCAACCTCTTCCCAAATACTCTCTCAACTTCCCTCACTTCATCCTAGAGGACTTCCTTTAGTCATAAAGCCAACCTAAGAGCCCTTTTGATCAAATCAAAAGGAAGAACCTGAAGAAGAGGTAATGATTTCACCACCCTTTTCCAAGTTCTTTTCTTCTTCCACTTCTTCCTTCTTTGTTATTACCATTTTAAAATAATAACTCCAGTATCTTATATATAATGTGATGTTATTATAAATATGGTACAACCATATTCAGTATTCTATCCATCCTTTGAATAACATGTCACCATACGTGTGTATGTACGGCTTACCGTCTCCACGTCGTGGTGTAATTGTTATTCAATAAATTATTATTTGGATGGGTATAATAATGATGTGTAACTCATGTAAACAATAAATATAACATGATTATGATTCTTTATATATGATATACCATCCAATTATATATTATTTTAATATCAAAAGAATGATATTGTCGCTCGTGCGTACGTACGGACTACCGTCTCCACGAACACGATGAGATTCATTCTCCATCGTATCCATTCAAGTATAATTCTCATTTTATGATTAATAATAGTATCTAAGGACTTGATATAATTCTGGATATGATTAATATAAAACCTATCCATGAGAAACACAGCTTACATAACAAAACATATAAAAGAAAATGAGTAAGTTAACACCCGAGACAACGATAATACTAAGATATTATTAACAAATCAATGTTAAAAGATCAAATATGATATCATATTGATGTATATGATTCTTGTATAATTTAATAACAATTATTTCACCATTATATATGAGGTTAACCTACCCCAACCAAGGTAAAGTACAAGGTAAGGGTTTATTTCGCAATATCTTCATTATCCGAGGTTGTTTATACGTAATAATCTACTGGGATTTCTTTATCATCCACATCCATGTTTCTTAAAAATGTATTTCAAAATATTTTTACTATTTACTAGAATATGGGTTAAAGTCATTTATACCCTTTTTGACTTTTATAAGTGGTTTATAAAGGAATCTTTCCATCGTTTTCCAAACAAGGTCCTTTTTAACCTTTTCGACAGAATTAAGGTAAGAATGTTTTTTTTAACTTATACGGTAGGTACGGCTATTTTCCGCCGTTATAAAATAATTTAAGCTTCCCTTACAAGCTTATAAGAATATTTTCAAAGAAAATGTTTTATTTTATAAATATATGGCTCTTAAATGATTTCAAAATAAAAAGATATATTTCTCTAAAACGAGTTTTGATTTCATCTATGTCAACATCCTTTGATGGATTTTACGCTTATTTGAAGTTGATTTATTATGATACAAAACTTCTATATTGTATTGAAGGTTTTGTGATATTTTTGACTGTGGATGTGTTATTTTTATACCATTCATGGTTTATGGATGAAGTATTTATATTTCGTATGCTAGTTTTAATACGAATGTTTATGTAATGTTTAAACCTTTTCATATGGGAATGCATTGGACTTAATATGTGATGGGTGGAGCCTGCTATAGCTCCTCGATGCATCGGTAGGTCTCATGAGACAAACTAGTGTCTTGGAACAAGGCCTTAACAAAATATTATTTGTAGTCTTGGCACGAGGCCTTGGCTATGTGGTTATGATAGTCTAGCATTATGCATTCCATCATTATGAAAGTGGTTATTGATACTGCATGTGATTATTCGATTAGTAGAATATCCATGTGAATAAGTAAATGGAATTATTTCATTTTATTTTTTCCATACTATGTTGAAGTTCAAGTTTAAAAGGCTTTTGTTTTGGTTAAACATTGCCTTAAATGTTTATTCTTATTTATGAAAGTTTCCACTATATTTTTATCCTTACTGGGCATTTGAGCTCACCCCTTTTCTATGTTTTATTTCTCTCAGGATGTGAAGAAGTAAATTATGAATGACCTACAGGGATATTATGAGGGGATAATAGTGTGGACTATGGAGACAATATTATGTTGTTGTAGTTTTATTTTTATGATGTAATGTAAGACTTATGAATATATCTAGTGTTTCCAAGGCTACTAAACTAATCGGTCTTTCAAGATTTGATCTTTCTTTTGATCATGCCAATGTTATGTAATAATGCACCAACTCTAGGTAACTGGGTCGGGGCGTTACAGTAGGAGGACTTACCAACTGTGTACTTGCATCTCCTTAATCCATTGAGTAGATTTCCCTATTCTGAAATCCTAACATGGATTTCCTCAACATCTGCCACCAAATTTTTTATTGAACAGACTTTTTCCATTAAACTCAATATAATTTTGGTTAAGTCAACACAAAATTCTCATGAGAACTCCCAAATAATTGTAAGTGTATTGAATTTTTCCATGTACTACACTTAGTTATATGGTTTCATTCCCAATAAAGTAATGGAAGTATTATTCTAAATTAATATTTAATTGTGGGGTTTTAATTAATTTATGCATAAATTTTATCTTGTTTTATCCTTTACATGTCTTTTTGATATTAAGTGGATGTTACTTAATTAATTAACCTTGTTGTATAAAACATTTATACATAATTAATTTATTTAATTTCCATCTTTTCATATTAATTCATTAATTTCTATGACCGTAGTCTTGCATATATAAAATAAATAATGTATAGATAGAAATAAATAAATGAAGTAAATTACACAATCATGATATCATCTAACATTCGATTTAATGAGAAGACATTAAATCAACATATGACCTAGGGTAATAACTCCATTTTTCAAGAATGGCATGAGTTACAGCATTCCACTAGTATATATATGTATCATTGAGTTGGTATCATCACGGTTCTGTTTTGAACTACCTCCACATACCTTGGGATGATCCATTAATTAAAAGTATTTATTACTCACATGTGGGTGTGGAGAACCAAAGGATTGGTTAAAGGGGATTACATAAATATCATTGGACATATAGGTCCTTTATAATAATGGAGGTAGGGATGACCCACAAGCCATCATTTAATTTAATATTAAATTTTAAAAAACATGTAATATATTAAATTAAATAAATTCCAACACATACATAGGTCTTGGTCATGCTCATGATTGGTCATACATGAAACAATAAAAAAGGTAAAAATATAAAATTCATTTCATGATTCGTTCTTTTATTATTAAAATAAACTCACTTTTATTAATTAATTAATTATCTTTCATCTTAATGATCATCTAATCTTAATTGGATATATCCATCATTTATGAAATTCATAGAAAATAAATGGCAGAACCAATAGTATAGCGACCCAACCTTTTCTTACACTACTATTATATCATTTATAATATAAACAACATAATAGTATTACACAATGAGGATCCAAATGTTTAGTGTCTTGGGAAAACTAGGACTATACATAACATTTACAACATAAAACGTAAACATTTATTTAATCCATTCTTCTCCATATTCTTATTATCCCTTGAAAACTCCTTAGTACACATAATCACCTAAGGATATACCTAAAAATACAATAAGAGGATAATATAACAATGGGTGATCATAATCATAACATAGGAAAAGGATCATGAACATGAGAGGAAGCACTAATAAAAGACTTGAAATGTGGCAATGCATAAAAATGAAACATCATGTCTTAGTGGTTAACTACCACACATAGTTGTGAAAAAATCTAACATCATGTTCATGAATCATTTCACTTTAACTCATGAGATTCATCCCTTTACCCAATTCATTGGAGTGCTATATAATTCTGGGCACTCCCATCACATTCAAACATTCATATTTCGTTATATAATTTCGAGCTCACTCGTCACATCATAACATTTTCATTATCATGAATTACACATATAACATATATCAATAATGAACCTAAATAACCCATTGAAAGGAATGTGTTTCATTTAATAAAAACACTTTCATAATCTTTGGGTTCCCAAAAGAAAGAGGGAATAACATACTTGATACAAGAACCATCAACATTGAGTGAGAATTAAAATGTGTGTTCTTAAAAGAATAGTTCTTTTGGAAAACATTTTATTTGACATAAACTTCAGTGTAAAACATGTATTATCCCATAAAATGTAATATAATGATGAAAAAATGATTTTTAAGGAGTATCCATACTGAAAATGGATTTAAATAGGGAGAACCCAAAGAAAGAAAGTTAGATTCAAGAATTTCCCCTTACCTTGTATCTGAACGCTTTCTTCATTTTATTTTCCTATATAATGAAATTATATTCATTAATTAGAAATTATAGAAACTTTTTTACATTAAAAAGATTAATTAAGGTTTTATTAAGTTCATTTATTGGATTTTGGATGAGTTATAGAGTTTAAATTCATTGTCTGGGAACGTTCGTTTTTATAGTTTTCTTGAACGGTTCACTTGTATTCATGAATGGAAGTTCATCTAAAACATGGATAAATATTAAGAATTGTAATTATATGTTATTAATGATGTTATAGAACTTTAAATTATATTATAAATAATTTTTTTATATACCATGAGAATGAATCATTAGATAAGAATTTAATGATGATCATTTGGGTTAATTCGGGCGGTTTTTCGACCACAACGAATTTGTTTTGTTCAATAATTTAGTAATATATACATAAGTTAGTTTCAGAACATTAAATATGATATAATACATATATAATAATCTTTTTCAACTATAAAAATGGTTTCATTAACATATCTGAAAGCGGTAAAGGAAAATTAAAACATGTCATTCTTGAAGTGATAAATTAACACATCACGAACGATGTTTTCCTTTCTAAAATAAAAAGAAGAGGAGAAGGGGGTTGGATGATATATTCTCCCATTAGTATAATAAAACTCCATTATATTTATGATACTAGATTTACCATACCATGTGGATGAGTATAGGTGGGTAGAGATTAAGAAAAGAACTTGAAATTGAAAGGAAACTAAAGAAAATGAGAGGGGGGAATTACCTCTTGAATCCTCCTTAAAGAACCTTGGATTGGTATTTTGATGAGAACAGAAGCTCTTGGATGTGGGGGGGGGGATAGGTAAGATGTTTGGGTAGATTTTATACAAGTATTGAAGCATGAGAGGTGTGATTAAATGAGGGTGTGAAGGGTGGTATTTATAGTGGAGGGGAGAGGGGATTTCTCAATATTATATTCATTAATTTATTATTTCTCCACAAGATAAGAAATAGTGATGATTCTAGGAACAAGAATAGTAATAAGTTCATGTAAGTTCTATATTTGGGTTCTTTCATCATTCATGATTTCAGGAATAGTGTATTTAAATTATAATGTATTTATACGGTAAATTAATGTATTTTACTATTCACTAAAAATTCAAGTATTTCAGAAAAATCCCAAAAATTCACCCTAACCATTTTTTGATGTGTAGAATCAAAAAATGAACTCCATTTTCAAAAATAATTTTATAAATATGTTAAATAAAATTTTTAAATAAAATAATAGTTTGTTCAAAAAACACCAATTTAAAATCATTTATTTACTTACACCAAGATATAGGTATATCATACTTTCACTTAAATCGTATATATATACTATCATATGTAAGGTTACTGTTCATAATGGTAGGTTACTATTCATAAGGGTAGGTTATTATTCACCAACAAATTATGTTTTTCCATCAGACCCTAAAAATCATCCTGGACGCAACCGTGTATTTCAGATTTTCAAAATTCAAAACATAGAAGTGGTAAATTTATGTTTAATGGTCACATAGTATTTAGTATCATTATATGTCATTGTGTTTCCTAATGTGATTATACTTTAAGGAATGATTATAAGAAGTTATTTACATTGATAAAACTTTGGGTTGTTACAAATAATGAAATATTAATTATAATAAATTAATTGATCATTTAAAATTCTTTAAACCCATTATTAAATTTTCAAACACACAACGGTGTTCCAATCAATAAAATTAGGTTTTAATGTTTCAATTTTCAAATTTAATGTGATTATAATTTTTTTCTATTAATGGGAGACTACATGGCATGTATATCCAGATACATGCCATGTACCTCGATTTCCATGTATCTAAGTCACGTGCTGGGGATTTGGCATGTTAACTAAGCCATATGTGTACATGCCAGCTACATGCCTTTTATCTGCTTTTTGTGTTCTAGGTTAGCCTAGTCAACATGAAATGTGTAATAAAATCACTGTGTGTAATTAATTTTTTGGTGCATCTAGATATAATGTGCATGGGTATACGGTGTATGCTCCAGCTACACGTTATGTAACATAGTTTTATCAGCCAAAAATTTAGAACTTTCTGATGGAATCTCCAATCATTCTTTATTTGTTCATAAACCTTTACGAAAATGAAACATTGAATGAACATGATTAATATTCCAATAACATTTTAATTCAAATCATATTAAAGAACAAATAACATGAAATGAAAAATAAAACCACAATTTCACATAGATCAACAATCAAGTAAATAATTATAAATTTAAATGTGACCCCTATGATACCACTTGATGGTTCGGGGCACTGTAGAAGCTTATAGTGGTGGGTGATATATTAATATTTCTTTTAATAATAATTTCTTGAAATCATGAGTGAAAATATTGCACGTAAAATTTATAATTAATTTATTTATTATCTCAATAAATAAATACATGGTCTTAAGAACTTTCTTCGTTGATGATTTTTGATCATCCAAAAAAGACTCTTTTGGATTTCCTTTGTTGTGCTATAAGGATTCATGGATATAATCCCTCTAGTAGTGATCCACACATGATCCAATGATCTCTTATCAACACCACTCGATCAATAGGTTCTAGCACAATGAATATAATGTATTTTGTTGTTCGTTCTTGATCACTCATTCTTTGGTCTTAAAGAAACCTCTCCGGCGCTTCTTGTTCTTAAGAGGGAGATAGAATGAGTCAAGAGAGAATTTGTTGTGTGCAATAATTCCAAATTCTCAATTTTTGGATACTCTACAAAATATATATATTCATATATTTATAGATTTAGTATTTAAGTTAAAATATTATTTAATTGCATACCAGCCATTAAATAACATTTATTACCTTTAATAAACCTCAATTATAATAATAATTATATTATTATTATTATTTGGCGCATGCCAACTTGTGCAATAACAAATATTATGTAACGGTCTTATTAAATAATAAATTTCACTGGACTCAGTCTTGGTCTATTCGAACTCCTCTAGAATTTATTGAACAATTGAATAAATATTTTATTCATAAATAAATATTTTATTCACAATCTAGTGAATAAATACTTATTAAAATATTTTATAAATAAAATAAATATTTTCCTCACATGACGATGAATAAATATTTATTTAATTTATGTTATCAATATAACTTGAATAAATTTATTCCTCCCACTTGAGAATAATATTTATTCTAATAATTAAAATCAAATAGAATTTAATTAAGATCAACAGAAACACTTAGTGTGTGACCCACTAGAATTATTTCTCATTAGCATTAGGTAGGTTTGCCTAAAGTCCAAGATTACTGTCTAGCAATGGGTCAAGAAACCCAAGAGAAAGAACTTAATGTCATAACATCGACAACCACATACAAATGCTCACTATGTAATATAATATCTTTATCAAAATATATCATCAAGCAGGTTTCACATCTGTGTCACCTACCTATATGCTCAATATGTCTTTATTTGACTATCTAAAATAAATATGTCATTACACTATGGTCATGGAATTTAATGTGACAGTTCTATTCTAATAAAATGGATGAGATATCAGCTTCCATAAAGATGGAAGGGACAAATCCTTCCTCGAATTATTCATTAATGACATGTCACTTTTGATGCACCCAATGTATCCAACTTCTCCATGAACTATTATCATCATGGTTTACAAAATACATATAAGTATGATAGTTGTAACATGTATTAATAATAATCTTAAAGTATAAGGACTATTACACATGCTCATAGATAGAAATATCTGATGACACCAAAACATGTGGAATTCCTACGAGTCGGTCTGTTCTCATAATCTCTCAACTTGGAGATTACCAAGTGTGGACTTTATGAGAAGAAACCTCATCTGCTTATGATTACTTTCACCTGGTCGTCTATGTACTATGTATCCCATCATAGTACATTATCCAACCCCAAAACATTATTTAAGAATAAAATCATAGCACATAAAGGTTATCATCATAGTAGGGAACTATTATGACCTTATCAATGCAACATATACTCTAGGAAATTATTACATTAGATTCATTATGAACAAAGAACAATGCATAATAAGCAGTTTTATTAATATTCAATACATTGAATATACATGTAATCAAAGTACAAATAGTTGGTCCAAAGATACCAACTCCAACATCTCTAAGTTCATAGCCTATACTAGATCACAAATATAATATGTAATCACATAAATTTGATGTGGGAAATCATTCTAACAACATGTGCTCTTCCCAGTCATCTATAAACAAATTTACTTCTTTTTTGAGAGTTAATATTGTTAAAAATCTTGGTAGTATTGAGAAAATATTTACAAACAAAAAATTAACAAATATTTTTAATGAAATTTTAATTACATTTAGAAATTACATGTTCGAAGATGCTAGTATTTTGATGGTATATGATATCTTTCATAAATTTCCAAATTTAATATCCATAATATTTTTCTTTATTTTTCTTCAGAAACTGCATAAACATTGAAAAAAATAATTAAATTGTTTTAAAATAAGTTTTTATAGTTAAATATTACTATATATACATTAATTTGTTTCTATTTGAATAAATCCATAGGACTCTTATGTTCAGTCACAGACCTAATTCCATGATTTAGCCTATATTTATATATTTCTATATCATGAAAAAATTATCTTTAAAACACAAAATAAAACATATAATTCAAATTTATCTGTAAAATATTGATTGCAGTGCATTAAAAATTCACAATATTCATCATGTGTGGTCAGTTTGATGAAAATCCATGCATTCAATCCAAAAAATAAACATTTGGGGTATCCAAATTGATTTTGATGAGCATCTAGTGAATCCAAAAGAATAAAAAATTTAAGTAATGAAAAAAATAAAAATATAGTTTATATGATTAGATTGTAGAGTTTTACCCCTATATTATAGGCATCAAGAATATTCTTTATTCTGTTATTATTTTCTCAAACACCTCTCTTAGTAAATATTTTTTCTTTTCAATTTCTTTTAATTCGAAATAAATTTCATGCATATAAATGATACTTGGATTAATGAGTTCAAATTGTGATTCATAGGGTTTTCCCTTAATATAGTAGTAATATATATTCTTATAAAAAATATGAATAATTATTAACTATAATTAACATATTAGATCATTTTTTGGACAAACTGATTATGAAAATGTACCTCATGTATGTCTTCAAAATTGAAACTCCCAGTCATTTAAACTTTATAATCTCATTTATAATCTCTAAACCAACCATGTCTATAATGGAATCTCCAAATATTTATTCTTCATATTGAATTTAAGACATATTTATATCTTTTAATGTTATGTCTACATAAACTTGTAATGTTAATATATGTGACATTGGAACTGGCAAGGAGAAGGTACTCTCATATGGTCCTTTTGATTTACGGATTGTCTTGATTTGACCATATTTTTTCCCAATTCTTTATCCATCTGTAATATCATACCTCATTTCAGACCTTTCTTCATAAACTATTAAAGGTTTTTTATTTGAAAATAATGTTAAGGGAATAACTCATGTATCTTTATAAGATTAGATGGCCATGCTATGAAATTTCCAATAGAATTATCAATTGTAGTAACATCCAGATCATCAAGAAGAATAAGAAACTCAGTTATTGGCTCATGATCTACTTTAATCTCCACTCTCATTTAAACTTTTGGGATTTTTTTTGTTGTGTAGCATGTCTCCTAATATATTATACACTGTGTACATTACAATAAGGTGATGCATAGTTGTTGATAGATATAAATCACATATAACTTCACCTTTTATAATTTTAGTACTATAATGTTTTCAGAAGTTTCTTGATTCACATTTAGGAGAAAGACTGATGCAAAAATTTGTTACCTCAGGTAAGGTAAGAAGTTTAGGGGAATGGATGGCCTCAAATCTAGTGGGGTTATTTGGATCTTCATGTACTGATCTGTGTTAAACTAGTAGTTTTATTTGATCCTTTCACATATATTAGTCCGCCAGACCAGATGGGATAGAAATTTATTTCAAAGCATCTATTTGTGCCTGAATTCCTTTCATCATATCATATTTATCTATTTGTGAAATTTTATTCTCGAAATATGTTTTAGGTGATACTCTAAAACTTACACCTCTAAAACATCCATATTTTTATGGATTCTTTAAAGCTACTGAAATTATTTTTCTTCAATTTTAGTCAATGTTGATTCTTGTGTCTAAACCGCATAAAAACATAAAAACATAATTATATATTTTTATGTAATACTGTTATAAATCATCATGAGCATAAAAAAATACTATTATGTCATACTTACACATAATTATCATGTTTCCTATTTTTTTCATTAACTAGTTTACCATATTTATTTACATGGGCCTCCTTACATAGTACATGACATGGGATGGAAGTGTCTTTGGATTTTGATTCATCAATCTGAAAATAAACAAAGGAACATATGTGGTTTCATATAACATAAAAAAAATTATTCTATATTTAAAATACATGGAATTATATTTTCAAGTGAATTTTACCCCATCCCTACTTTATGATAGGGGTACATTGGTTTTGATGAATGTTTTTTTGGAACTCCATTTTTTCATAAATTAAAAATTTTAAATCATAGTGGGTAAAATAAATAATTTCAAATAAAATATTATTGACTACATTTCACATGAAATAATTTATCATCATAAAGACTAATAAAATATTTCCATGTATATTATTTTATAATTTGTGCATATATAACTGGTGGGTGGGGGTTTAATTTCCCCTCAGCATCCCAAAGATGATTCTTTGTAAGAAGTTTCCAAAAGCATCTATAAGTTTTTATAATGACCATTAAGACATTTTTCTTATGGAACTTATTTAAATTAAATAAACTCTACAAGTTATAATGAAAATTAAATCAACGTTTCATTATATAACCTTTTTTAGTAAAATAGAGAAATTATATCATAACATTTCCTTAATATCTTCCAACGTGTTTCCTTCAATATAGAAAAGACATGGTGCCAAGAATCTATATCAATTGGTACATACATTATCATTATGATCCCAACATAACTAATGAACATTGAATGTTTGGGGTCAATAGTTTAGTCGTGTTGATTTTATCCAGCCGCTAATTTTATACCCTTTATTCTTTTCTTGATAATTTTATTTAGAATAGTGATGTTACATTGCTCTTGATTTTTTTCATCAACATGTTGTTGATACCCTAATAATTCTATAATTTCAGTGTCCTCGAGATTGGTAACATCATAATATGAATAAGTTATTATTTGTATGATTAGTCAAACATTTAATTTAGATTACATAAATTCATTATAGAACACATAATATTATATGGAAAATAATAGTATATTAAAAAAATACTTTAACCTGCTTGTTAAACTCTATTTTTTCCTTTAAAGGTTAAAGGTATTTGACTCCTCTATTGAGCATCCAAATCCCCACTTTGTGGTCCCCTCTAATGTATAAAGGCATTGTCTACATTAGGACCACCATGAAATTATTATGATCTCACAATTAAAGGTTCATCATAAATTTAATTTTCATCTCACCTCTCAAATTTTGTAGTCTCCACTAGTAAAATTTATCAATTCTTGTTTGTTGGATTTGAAACATAAAATACATACACTGCTTGTGAAGCAATTATGAATAGATCGTCCTTATACACTTCCGGACTGAAATTCACCTTCATGAAGCCCGGTTCATTGAATTTCACTGCATTCCTATTTTCAACCCATTTGAACAAATAATCTACACTATAAATGTTGTATAATCCAAATCGTATATTTGTTCGATGGTTCTGAAATATGACAATTCTCATAAATTGGATTTTTATCCATGGAACCGGATATATGCATCACTTCCACCATAAGAATAACTCTGATATTTTTCATCGTACTATATTCCTCTTATTCATTCGTATAGAACATATAACCATTAATTAAAAAACTATTTTAGCACCTTGAGATTTTAAAATGAAACACTATACACAATGTTAAACAAGATACGCCACATTGAGCTTAAACAAATGACTAAATATTATTATTTAAATGTGATAGTTATCACTTAGTGGTTGTAATGGTGGGAATAAATGAGATTAATAAAATTATAAAAATATATTTTACACATATTTATAAAATGAATTCTCTGGTTACTAATTAATTAGAAATGAAAATAAAAACTATTTGAATATAAATAATGTGTTTTTATAAAAAACATTGTTTATGCCCATAATAATATTTTATTTTAACACATTAAATTAATCACTATTAGTAAAATATATTAATGTTATTTATATGTTATATGTTCAATCAAGTGTTTTTTTAAATTCATCTAATAAGTTTCATAGACTTAAGATAATAATAAACCATGTTTTAAGCATAAAACGGTATATTTTTCTAAAATGAAATTTTGCCACCTTTTAATGGCACACCTATTTTAAATATACATTTTGACACTTTTATAAATTTATTTAGATAAATTAAAATTATTTTTTGAAATTTGAATATAAAAATTAGCTTAGTTTTAAATTTTGGTAGTTTTCAAAGAAGTTTCATTTTTGATGAATAAGGAAAAACATTGAATTTTAATTGAAAACTTCTTTTTAATTTAATTTATATGTATAGTTAAATTATATTTTAAATTGGTTTTAAAGTATTATTAGTTCAATTATAAATCATTAAAACCAATCTAGGTCATTTTAATCAATTTCACACTAAAATTGGATATAAATACATTTTGAACTTTTGAACTTTTCACTTTAAAAACCCAGTTTTCTATTATGTCTGCAGGATTAATTTTAAATATATTTTTTAAAATTATGTGAATTCAATTAGGTAAAATGGATTACATATTTGTAATAATAAGGTACAAATTATTTTTTAAGGTCAATTTCATTTTTAGGCATAAAAATGGTTACCATGTTAAAAATAATTATTTACCACAGTATAGGTAAAAAAATGAAAAGGGTTGAAGTTAAAAAAGGTAAAGGCTTAAAATACCTAAAAACTAAAACATTTAATGGTTGTTTGAGGTACTTTTATATGATATTAATCCTCCAAAAATATTAATTTCCATCCAAATTTTTTGAATTTAATGTCACCTCAATGTGGTTGGCTTTAAATATAAAATATTCATTATTTTAATCATTTACAACCACCTCTCCTCAAGTATAAATACCATCCCATTTCAACCCAAAAAAGACTTAAATATCCTAAAATATCTTCCCAAACCTATAATACTCACTCTACTCCTATCCAAGTTTTTCGATTCTCAACAAAAGACCATTTCCAAGGTCCTCAAGGGTCTCTCAAGGAGGTGATATTCAAGAGATAATTTTATCAAAGTACCTCTCTTAATTTCTTTTCCTTTACTAGTTTATCCTTAAATCCTTCATACATTAATTTATAATAAATATAGAATCATATATATAATGGATTTTTATGTGTCTAATGTAATATCTCGTATCCATTTCATATCTCATCTCCTCTTATTAAAAGAAATGAAATTATTGTCCAAGTTATGTCAGTTTACTAACTCCATGAATAATGATTTTTTATTTTCCCTTACCGCCTTCATGGATGGTCATAAAACTATAATTGTGGTTAAATATTATTTTAATAAGTATATTATATCTTATTTCATGTTCTGTAAATAATATATACTCATAATAGTGAATAAAATGAAACTAGTTCATGGTGTTTGGGAAAACTGTCAAAATAAAATAATCATTTATCATTAAAGTTTTATCTAATGAGTCATCCTCATATAAGAAATTAAAATGACATATAGAACCATTAATAATTATGTAAGTTCATTAATAATATTCCATTACAATTATAGAGTTTTAATCCTATTTTACAAGAACATCCATAATTTTACACAAATGAACTAGTCATTAAACCATGGAACAGACACACCTAAAACCATGAAAATAATGAAATATTATTATTGAATGGTTTATAAGATGTTATAAAATCATCAAATAAGGTATTATAAATGTTAATATAGTTCTTTAATTATTTAATAACATTATTTAAACCATTATACATGAGGTTAAAGTATTCACCACTAAAGGGAATCATGAGATAAGAGATTTCTTAACCCAATTTCCATTCATTGGGTTAAATTTATTCTACTTGATTATGTCATGCTAATATTATGTGTGAAATGAAATTTTAATATCTTATTTTTATTCCACTATTTTTATCTAAACTTACAGTGGATACACATATTTTATTCATTTGATTAATTTCCACTTCAATGATATGATATTTATAATGGACTTTCTTTTAAAAAACTATTTTTAAAAGTTACCCTTAAAACTCTCTTTTTCCTCCATGTCCATGTTTTCTAAAATTATTTCCAAAATTTTTTTTACTATTATTATATGATTTTTTAAAGTCATTTCTACTCATGTTTTACTTTTTACAAAAAAAAAATTAAAGTATTATTTTTTTGGTTTTCTAAAAGATTTCCTTTATAAATTTTCTGGAAAAAAAATGAAAGGAATGTTTTTTTAATTATACAGAATGAGTGTATTTTCCCATAGTCATAATTATTTAATTCTTTAATGATTATTTATAAATTTTCATGATTATTTTTAAGGGGAATGTTTTCTTTATGATGTGCGTAGTGTATCAATTTAAAAAGTCATTTTTAAAAAGGGAATGGTATTTTAATATCCAAAGGAGATTTTATTATGAGTTTAAAAGAGTTTTTAAAATGATTAATGATTAAAATTATAAAAATATTTTATTCATTATATGATACTTGAGAATTTAACATAGGGATCCCCAGATAGTGCTGGTAAATCCCATTATAGCTTAACATGGGGTAACCCAGATAGCACCGAGAAAGCTCATTATAGCTTAACATGGGGTGGCCTTGATTGCACCAGGAAATCCTGTTATAGATTAACATGGGTTGGTCCATATAGTTCTGTGAAATCCCATTATAAGTTAACATGGGGTGGCCCAGATAGCACCGAGTGAGCCTATTATAGCTTGATATGGGGTGACCCAAATAACGTCGGGTAAGCCCTTAATAGTTTTTGTATGTGTGAGATGTTAAATGATGTTACAAGTAACCTAATTATATTTTAAATGCTTGCTAATGAGTTTTCATGAAAATCTATTGATTTTCAAATGGTAAGATATTGTTCTTTTTTACAATATTATTCCTTTTTCCAAATAAAAATGTATGTTTTAATGGATTTTCATGGAACTAAAATATTCCCTTATTTTATGTCTCTTACTAAGATTTTGTGATCATACCAAGTTTTAAAATATTTTTCATAGCATTTAAAGAAAATAAGAGACAAGTATGAGAGAAAGGGGGAAAATATTATGAATTTACATGAAGTGAAAACATGTTTTATTTTTAAAAGGGTTTCCTTTGGTGGAAAATGTGGAAATTGAGTATATGATTCCACTTGTAATTTATGAGTTTAATTTGTAAAAGTTGTTTCAATTCTATAAAACTCTAAACATATAAGATATTTAGGAATGAAAGAAATATAATTATAGTTTAAGATCACTAGAATGTGTAATGTTTAAGGTTGGGTCCTTACAACCAGTGTATGATATAACATTTATATTTGGTACCCTGGCTAGCCATTAAATTCATTTGGAAATTAATTCATATTTTTAGATAACTCCTTATAAATATAATCTCATAACCATCCTATAAACTATTGGTCATGTGAATTTTATATCCATCCTTCATCCCTTTATGGATTCAAGTTTCTAATAATTTCTTTGTGGGATTCAACATATAGAGAAACTAATGCACTATTATGTAAATGTAAATGTGAGATTACTCCCACTCTGTGATGGTAATTGTAACAACATTTCTTCCATAAATCGCTTAACCCATAAGGCATCCATTGTGATGATACATTAGAAGACCTATGCTATCAACATCTGATAGGTAATTGGTATATAATTTAACATCTTCTTCAATAATGTATTATTCTGAAATATAACCTTCTAGATGACTTTGATTCTTGATGCACCCTTTCAAAATATTCATATATCATTTAATGGGGTGCATTAATTTGTAATTGAAAGAACTAAAGATTTGAATCTCTCTTACTATGTGAACCATCAGGTGGAACATAATTTTAAGACCCCAATATTTCATAGTACGTTATTTCTTCAAAGTAATTCAATAACTTGCACTACATGCAACACCGAGTTTAAGCACACCATGACTTACCAAACTAGTTGTTCAAAAGCGGTTATGAATAGTATTAACTGAATTTTGAACTTTTTATAATCCTTATAATTTTATAATCATTATTATGAGTTTCTTAGACATAATGTAAGAAAAAATTCATTTTTTCAGATAAAAGAAGTATTTTTCAAAAAATACAATTTTACCGCCTTTCAATGGAGAATTTTTTTTGAATCCAATATTTGAAACTTTTATATATTAAATTTGACAAAATAAACTTATTATATAGAATCTATACATAAAAATTTAGTTTCAATAAATTTTTGGTGTTTTTCTGATAACTTTCATATTTGGGTGAATAGTGAAAATACTATATTTTAACTGAAAACAAATTTTTTAATCAAAATAATTTATAGTGTTCAATTATACATTTTAATGGTTTTGAAGTATAATTATATTATATTTTTACCATTTAATACAATGATGTTCATTGTAAGTAATTTCACTTTGAAATTGGACATAAACAAGTGTCAATCTATGGATAGTTATTATTTCTTAAAAATACGCTTTTTGGTTTTGACAACGGGAATTAATTTTAAATTAATTAATGAAACATATCTGTTTTTAATTTGTTAAAATAGAATTAAGTTTTGAATTTGGAATATCAAAATTAGCCTAGGGTGAATTTTTGGTATTTTTCTGAAAACTTTCAATTTTTGATGAATAGTGAAAAACAATGCGTTATCGGTTAAAACCGAATTTTTATTTAAATAATTTGTTATTTTATTTAAATTTATATTAGGTAAAAATAGATACATAATACCTATATAAGTTCAATTTAATTAAATGGAGTCATTTTATAATAAGTTTAGATATATAAAATTTTATTGAACTTTTTACCGTCTTTTACCCACCTCCTAGAAGCATTTACAAATTTGCATAAAACATAATTTTACCGCTTCTGTGATTGGAATTTCAAAAATCGGAAAGACACAGTTGATATCAGTAAGTAAAATGTGGTTCAATAAGATAAAAATATTTTTTTTTAATAGTAACTTTTGACTTTTACTTACCACGGTTAAAAGTAAATAGGGTAATTAAAGGTAAAAATAATATTATTATTACCATAACATATGTCCTAATTCTATTGAATAAGTGTAATTCGGCTAAAAAAAACCTTAGTAATAAAATATGATCCTTTAGGTCCAATTGGATTAGATTAGGACATTTATTATTATTTTATTTAAAGAAGAGTTAAAAGAGTTAAAATCAAAGTTTAATAACTAAAACATTTTTAATATTGGGTTATATATAAGATAAATTCTACTATAAATATTCATTAGAAATATAAAAATATTTCCTACATAATGGTATTTTATTTATAATTTTTATACATTAAATAATTAAATTTATTTATGACACAATGATGATGCATAAATTACCTTATTAATGAAAGATTAATACAATTGATATTATAAATGTCCAAATAAATCTAATTTGAGACTTTTAATGAATTCCACTAATTTTATATTTTAATATGACATGATAGGGCTAGTTAAATAAATTTTTTTCAAATTAATAATGATTTTATATATTTAAAAAAAACAAAATACCAAATAGTGTCAAAATTGACATAAAAGAGTTTTTAAAACAAATATTATATTATTAATTGATATTCTATTACTAAAAATATAAGGTTAGGCCAAAGGGTATAAATAATAATATTTATGTCATTAATGAACCACTTTAGGTTCTCTTGGAAGTTTATAGTAAGTTTATTAACTATATAGTGTAAGAATACAAGAAGACAGAGTAAAAGTTAAATTATTTAACTTAGAGTTAAATCTAAAAGATAAGGTTAAAATGTTAACCTACTAAAACATATTTTTTGAGAGTATTTAGACCCATAAAACTTTATATTCTAAATAAATCAATTTTGAGTCATTATAAACTGAATATTATTTTATTATAAAATAATATTTCAATCTTTTCTTAAGGTGCCCCTCACCCCTCTTATAAAAGGTCACTCCCCCTTCTCTCAAATTCACACCTTCAAAGCCATTTTACTCAGGCATCCCCTGCCCAAATATCCTCTCAAATATCCTCCCTTAATACTAGAGGCCTTAATTTTGTCAGAAAGCCAACTGAAGGAGTCCTTTTGATCAAATCAACAGTAAGAACCCGAAGGAGCGGTAATGATTTCACCACCCTCTTTCAAGTTCTCTTATTCTTCCACTTACTCTTTCTTTGTTTTTACAATTCCAAAATAATAAATCCAGTATATTATATATACTTTTATGTTATTATAAATATGTCACAACTATATTCATTATTCTATCCATCTTATGAATGATAATGTCACCATGCGTGCGTGCGTACGGCTCACCGTCTCCACGCTGTGGTGTAATTTGTTATTCAACACTATGTTATTTGGATGGATATAATGATGAGTAATATGTGTATAAATAATAAAAATAACATGATAATGTCTCTCTAAAATTAATATACCATCCAATTCCACACTTTTAAGGAAATGATATTGTCGCTCGTGCGTACGTACGGATTACCGTCTCCACGACGCGATGAGATTCATTTCCACATTCACCATTCATAAATGATTATAAAAATATATATTACTAATAAGTATGTAATATATGAAATAATAATTCTACTAGAGATATATATGTGTGTGTACTTATATATATCTTATTCACTTAGTTCCGTTCAATACGATATGAAAACAAAAACAGCATTTATGCATACGTACGGACTACCGTCTCCATAAATAGTGTTTTTCATTTAATATGTATGTCTATTATACATATTTATATTCTAAATATATATGATATATAAATCAGGTTTTATATTCTGGAAGAATTTAAATCTTCATCTAAGTGGTATAATCAAGAGTGACAAGTTAAAACACGTACGATAAAGAAAGCGATTATTACCCGAAATGTTAATTAAACATGGAAATTAATATTAAATGGGTAGTATAAAGTCATAAATGAATCATGTATGATATCATAAATATTAATATGGTTCTGGTATAATTTATTAACATACTATGATCTTCATACAGGAGGATAAATGTACCCACGACTAAAGGAAAGTGCAAGGTAAGGGTTAATTCCTCAATCTCATTATTATCCGAGATTGTTTATGTGTAAATATTTACTGGGACAATTTTATCATCCTTGCCCATTTTTCATAAAAATGATCTCAAAATGAATATTTTAAGGATTTTTGAACAGTAATATTTATCAAGATCATAATTTTAAAGGTTTTAAAGATTTAACTTTCTAAATCTTTTTAATTAATTGCCATGTTTTCAAAATGATTTTAAGGATTTATTTATATGGACATGAATGTTTTGAAATCATAATTATTTTCAAAAGTTTCAAAGTGGTATGGGAAAATTTGATTCAAAAATATCTTTTAAATTATTTTCTTTATAAATTTGTGACTTTTAAATGATTTTACCAAAAATGATATTTCTCTTAAAATATTTTACTCATCATTTTCAACTATGCCAGCATCCTTTACTGGATATTATTTTTGATTGAGGTTGATTTATTATAATACAATCTTCCATATTGTATTGAATGATTTATGATATGTTTGACTATGGATGTTCTATTTTTATACCATTCATGGTTTATGGTTAATATATTGACATTTCTTATGCTAGTTTTAATACGATTGTTTATGTTATGTTTCAAATTTTTCATATCTGGAATGCAGTGGACTTAGTAACTGACGGGTGGAGCCAACTATAGCTCCTCGATGCATCGTTAGGTCTCATGAGAAAAACTAGTATCTTGGAATAGGGCCTTGAAAAAAAAATTATTTGTAGTCTTGGGATAAGGCCTTTACTATGTGGTAATGATGTCCGGCTTTAGGCATTCCCTCATTATGAAATTAGTTATTATATTCGATTATTCGACTAGTAGAAAATCCATGTGCATGTTTATATAGTAATGTTTGATTTATTTTTCCATATTATGTTCAAGTTAATGTTTAAAAAGGGTGTTGTTTTTATCACATATCTTTCCTTAAATGTTTATAGATTTTTCTAAATTATTTACCCTTACTGGGCATCTGAGATCACCCCTTTCTTATGTTTTATTTTCCCAAGATTCCAAGAAATGTATTATGTTTGATATGCATGGTTAAGACAAAGGGAATAATGGTGTTCTCAAAGAACTATCTATGATGTGTTTTACGTTTGAAATTTTAATGTAAAGCTAATGTATGTAATCTATTTTTAAAGACTGCTAAACTGATCGGTATTTCAGGACTTGATTCCTTGTAATCATGTCAATGTATTAAAATAATGTACTGGCTTTGGGAATCTAGGGTCGGGGCGTTACAGTTGGTATCAGAGGACGTTTAGCAATAACCTTGGAAACTGGATTTAGATAAACTCTGATTAAATCACATTACCCTAAGATAGACTTTGAGGATTATTATAGAATAACTTCCTAGAATTTTGGTGTTGTAGATATTTTTTGAGTTTTCCAAGAAATACATCCCTGGCTGGATACAAGCAGGTAGAGGCAGCTCTGGAACAGATGTACCTAGGGGTAAAACCCAAAAACGCCTCTTTGAGCTAGACTTGAATAGGAACTGGTGCATGACAACGAACCTTGTTGCACTCTTGGTTACGACACTCATGGGGGATATGCTTAGGATAATTCTCATTTTCTTTACAATCAATTATGAAGGGTTTATGAGTATGTACTTCCTCAAAAAAAATATTTTTATGATTATGGATTATATCCATAAACTGTTCAATTTATGTTAGGTATTTTACAAGTTTGGAATTATTCATTACAATTCATAAACTGACCTAGTGTATGCCATTGTATAGAAATGGCACCCAATAGAAGGAATGTGAACTCCAGCAATACGTATGATCCAAAGAGTAATAAGGATCATATATTTCATAGTATTAATCCCACATTTATAAGGGAAATAGTCTCCCATGTATTCTCAACATATGAAGAAATAGTATCATGTGTTAATAAGATAAGTAAATAATTCTCTGAGTCCTATGTCTTTTAAGGGAAGTAAGATAAGAAAAGGATGGAAGAGAGAAATATGGATAAAGGGGAGAGGAAAACGAATAATTTTACCATATGTGATAATTATGGGAAGAAACACCCTAGAACTTTCCTGAAGGGAATGAGAGTTTGTTATAAGTGTGGAGAAAAAGGACACCAAGTACGTGACTGCAAGGGTAATAAAAATGTTTCAAATGTACAATGCTTCATCTGTAAGGAGTTGGGAAACTATGTGAACTAATGTCCAAATCATTAGAGTATGCCCCAAATGATGCTATTGGATAATAATCAAGTTATGATACTACCTCAGATGAAGAGGAATGACGAGTGTTCTTATGTTGTTATTATATAATTATTTCATTTGATTGTTGTATCAACAATATACTGGTTATATGAATTATGGAAATAAATAATGATTGTACTGCAATACTACTTTATTGAGGATTTGAGATTATATGGTTCTAAGAAAAGTGACTTAATAGTAAGATACACTTTTTGGAAAAATACGTGGTTGAAGGAATTGTAATCCTTAATATGGTCCTGATAATGAGGTAGTTATTTTGGAATAGAGATGGTTGATTCGGATAAATTATATTGGATATTCTTCACTTCCTTGGAACTAAATAATAGTTTGTTTATTTCATAATTATTGGAATATTCAATATTTTTGGATATAAGGAATATATCTAGTATTATATAAAGGATAAGGGATCATGAATGTAATAAGAAAGTTTTATGGTAATTTAGGGTGTTACCATGTTTTAAAATAATAAATGATGAAGGTGTTCACATGCTATTACGTGGAAAAAAGGATCTTCATTATGTTTAAATTCCTTATAAATTTTGGATAGTGATTTTGGATAGAAGTATTTTGGATAAGTCTAAAGGTTGGAATTGATTATGTTTGAAATTGGATACTATTGTTAAGGTTATTTTTGGATTTTTATAAAAAGAACAACATGCAGACCGTGTGACAACCCGTCCCATCGAACAAGCTGCGGGAATCAAACCCACAACCATAGTGCGATTGGGATTTATCACCTACCACTGGACTACATGAAGTCCCTGGATTGTATAATGTAGTTTATTTTTTTAAAGGGTCTGATAGATGAATTATAAATTCATTTCTTTGGAACCCTATATGAATAGGATAAATATAATATTTTTTTAGTTCTATTATCTTATAGAGTGAAAGATGAGTTTTTGGTAGAAATTAGTTAAAGGATGGAACTCTACTTGTTAAGTATATTTTTTTTCTTCTCTCATTCTATGAAGAAATAAATTCTTAAACTTTAGGTAAGGGATCTTAAAACTAAAAATGTGTTATCCTAATACCTTATTTTTTGTTGAACCGATGATATTTTAAATCATCATAGATTGATGGATTTAAGGCCCTCAAATCTACAATTGTTTGTGACTGATGATCTTAATCACTCCCTATAAATATTTCCGTTTTTCCTCCAACTATGTGTCTCTAATTTCCACCAATGTTCTCCTAATCGAGATCATAATTTGATGGTGACTTTTTCATTCTCCTTTTCCTCTTATTAAGACTAAATTTTATTAACCCAATTTCTAATGTGGGTTTTCCCACAAAGGTATTTTATATTTTCAATGTTTTATTTTAGAATAACAATTTCAAATTGCGAGGACGCAATTTATTGAAGGAGGGAAGAATGTAACACCCCAAGATTTCATAGTACGTTATTTCTTCAAAGTAATTCAATAACTTTCACTACACGCAACACCGAGTTCAAGCACACCACGACTTACCAAACTAGTCGTTCAAAAGCAGTTATGAATAGTATTAACTGAATTTTGAACTTTACATAATCCTTATAATTTTAGAATCCATATTATGAGTTTCTTAGACATAATGTAAGAACAAATTCATTTTTTCAGACAAAAGAAGTATTTTTCAAAAAATACAATTTTACCGCCTTTTAATGGAGAACTTTTTCTAAATCTAATATTTGAAACTTTTATATATTAAATTTAACAAGATAAAATTCTTCTTTATAATCGGGACATAAAAATTTACTTTCAATAAATTTTTTGTGTTTTTCTGATAACTTTCATATTTGGGTGAATAGTGAAAAATGCTATATTTTAACTGAAAACAACTTTTTTAACCAAAATAATTTATAGTATTAAATTATAAATTTTAATGGTTTTGAAGTGTTATTAGATTATATTTTTACCATTTAATCCAATGCTGGTCATTGTAAGTAATTTCACTTTGAAATTGGACATAAACAAGTGTCAATCTTTAGATAGTTATTATTTCTTAAAAATATGTTTTTTGGTTTTGACAACGGGAATTAATTTTAAACTAATTAATGAAACTTCTATGTTTTGAATTTGGTAAAATATAATTCATTTTTGAATTCTTAATATCAAAATTATCCTAGGGTGATTTTTTGGTATTTTTCTGAAAACTTTCAATTTTTTATGAATAGTGAAAAACACTGCGTTATCGGTTAAAACCGACTTTTTATTTAAATAATTAGTTATTTTATTTAAATTTATATTAGGTAAAAATATATAAATAATACATATATAAGTTCAATTTAATTCATTGGAGTCATTTTAAAATAAGTTTAGATATATAAAATTTTATTGAACTTTTTACCGTCTTTTACCCTCCTTCTAGAAGCATTTAGAAATTTGCATAAAACTTAATTTTACCGCTTCTGTGATAGGAATTTCAAAAATCTGAGAGACACGGTTGATATCAGTAAGTAAAATGTGGTTCAATAAGATAAAAATAATTTTTGGTGAATAGTAACTTTTGATTTTTATTTACCACAGTTAAAAGTAATAGCTTAATTAAAGGTAAAAATGATATTATTATTAACATAACACATTTCCTAATTATATTTTATAAGTGTAATTCAACTAAAAACAACCTTAGGAATAAAATACGATCTTTTAATTCCACTTGGATTAGATTAGGACATTTATTATTATTTTATTTAAAGAAGAGTTAAAAGAGTTAAAATCAAAGTTTAATAAATAAAACATTTTTAATATTAGGTTATACATAAGATAAATTTGACTATAAATATTCGTTAGAAAGATAAAAATATTTTATACATAATGGTATTTTATTTATAATTTTTAGACATTAAATAATTAAATTTATT
This sequence comes from Viscum album, assembly GCA_963277665.1. Classification (NCBI taxonomy): domain Eukaryota; kingdom Viridiplantae; phylum Streptophyta; class Magnoliopsida; order Santalales; family Viscaceae; genus Viscum; species Viscum album. Next base: position 2,107,848,889 of record OY728152.1, read on the forward strand.
TATGACACAATGATGATGCAGAAATTACCTTATTAATGAAAGATTAATACAATTGATATTATAAATATCCAAATAAATCTAATTTGAGACTTTTAATGAATTAAACTAATTTTCTTGGTTAATATGACATGTTAGGGTTTATTATATAAATTTTTTCAAATTAATAATGATGTTATAGATTTAAAAAAAACAAAATACCAAATAGTGTAAAAATTGACATAAAAAAGTTTTTAAAAAAATATTATATTATTAAATGATATTCTATTCCTAAAAATCTAAGTTTTGGCCAAAGGGAATAAATAATATTATATATGTCATTATTGAACCACTTTAGGTTCTCTTAGAAGTTTATAGTAAGTTTATTAACCATATAGTGTAAGAATACAAGAAGACACGGTAAAAGTTAAATTATTTAACTTAGAATTAAATCTAAAATATAAAGTTAAAATGGTAACCAAAACTTCTCTAAAACCTGTTGGTTGAGAGTATTTCGACCCATTCCCACTTTATCTTCTAAATAAATCAATTTGTAGTCATTATAAACCTAATATTATTTTATTATAAAATAATATTTCAATCTTTACCTAAGGTTCCCCTCACCCCTCTTATAAAAGGGCACTCCCCCTTCTCTCAAATTCACACCTTTAAAGCCATTTGGATCGGCCAAACCCTGCCCAAATATCCTCTAAATTGTCCTCCCTTCATCCTAGAGGCCTTCCTTTGGTCATAAATCCAACCTAAGGAGCCCTTTTGATTAAATCAAAAGGAAGAACCTGAAGGAGAGGTAATGATTTCACCACCCTCTTTCAAGTTCTCTTATTCTTCCACTTACTCTTTCTTTGTTTTTTCAATTATAAAATAATAAATACAGTATATTTTATATACTGTGATGTTATTATAAATATTCCACAACTATATTCAATATTCTATCCTTCTTATGAATGATAATTTCACCATGCGTGCGTGCGTACGGCTTACCGTCTCCACGTCGTGGTGTAATTTGTTATTCAACACTATGTTATTTGGATGGATATAATGATGAGTAATATGTATAAAAATAATTAAAATAACATGATAATGTCTCTGTAAAATTAATATACCATCCAATTCCACACCTTTAAGGAAATGATATTTTCGCTCGTGCGTACGTATGGATTACCATCTCCACGACGCGATGAGATTCATTTCCACGTTCACCATTAATCGACAATTATAAAAATCTATATTACTAATAAGTATGTAATATATAAAATATTAATTCTACTGTAGATATATATATATATATATTTACTTACATATATCATATTCACTTAGTTCCGTTGAATACGATATGAAAACGGAAACAGCGTTTATGCGTACGTACGGACTACCTTCTCTATAAATAGTGTTTTTCATTTCATATATATGTATATTATACATATTTATATTCTAAATATATATGATATATAAATCATGTTTTATATTGTGGAAGTATTTAAATATTTATCTAAGTGATACAATCAAGAGTGACAAGTTAAAACACGTACGATAAAGAAAGCGATTATTACCCGAAATGTTAATTTAACATGGAAATTATTATCAAATGGGTAGTATAAAGTCATAAATGAATCATGTATGATATCATAAACATTAATATGGTTCTGGTATAATTTAGTAACATACTACGATCTTCATACAGGAGGCTAAACGTACTCTCGACTAAAGGAAAGTGCAAGGTAAGGGTTAATTCCTCAATATCATTATTATCTGAGATTATTTATGTGTAAGTATTTACTGGGACACTTCTATCATCCATGTCCATTTTTCATAAAAATGATTTCAAAATGAATATTTTAAGGATTTTTTAAAGTTACTCTATATCAAGATCATAATTTAAAATGTTTTAAAGATTTATCTTTTTAAATCTTTTTAATTAATGTCCATGTTTTCAAAATGATTTTAAGAATTTATTTATATGGACATGAATGTTTTGAAATGATAATTCTTTTCAAAAGTTTAAAAGTTTTATGGGACACTTTTATTGAAAAATCTCTTTTAAATTACTTTCTTTATAAATTTGTGACTTTTAAATGATTTTACAAAAAATGATATTTCTCTCAAAAAAATCTACTCATCATTTTCAACTATGTCAGCATCCTTTACTGGATATTATTTTTGATTGAGGTTGATTTATTATAATACAATATTCCATATTGTATTGAATGAGTTATGATATGCTTGACTAGGGATGTTTTATTTTTATACCATTCATGGTTTATGGTTAATGTATTGATATTTTGTATGCTAGTTTTAATACGAATGTTTATGTTATGTTTCAACTTTTTCATATAAGGAATGCAGTGGACTTAGTAAGTGATGGGTGGAGCCCACTATAGCTCCTCAATGAATCAGTAGGTCTCATGAGACAAACTAGTGTCTTGGCACAAGGCCTTGACAAAAAAATTATTTGTATTCTTGGCACAAGGCCTTGACTATGTGGTAATGATGTCCGGCGTTAGGCATTCCCTCATTATGAAATTAGTTATTACATGTGATTATTCGACTAGTAGAAAATCCATGTGCATGTTTATATGGTAATGTTTGATTTATTTTTCCATATTATTTTCAATTTTATATTTAAAAAGGTTTTTGTTTTTATCACATATCTTGCCTTAAAAGTTTATAGCTTCTACTAAATTATTTACCCTTACTGGGCATCTGAGCTCACCCCTTTCTTATGTTTTATTTTCCCAGGATTCCAAGAAATGTTTTATGATTGATATGCATGGTTAAGACAAAGGGAATGATGGAGTTCTCAAAGAACTATCTATGATGTGTTTTATGTTTGAAATTTTAATGCAAATGTTAATGTATGTAATCTATTTTCTAAGACTGCTAAACTGATCGGTATTTCAGGACTTGATTCCTTGTAATCATGCCAATGTATTAAAATAATGCACCGACTCTAAGAATATAGGGTTGGGGAATTACATTTGGTATTAGAGTATGTTTATCAATAACCATAGAAACTAGATTCAGATAAACTCTGATTAGAGCACATTAACCTAAGATAGACTTTGAGTATTAGTATTGAATAACTTCCTAGAATTTTGGTATTGTAGATATTTTGTGAGTTTTCCAAGAAATACATCCATGTAGGGATACGAGCAGGTAGAGGCAGCTCTGGCACAGATGTACCTAGGGGTGAAACCTAAAAAGACCACTTTGAGTTAGACTTGAACTGGAACTGGTGCACGACAACGGGCATTGCTGCATTCTTGGTTATGACACTCCCGGGAGATATGCTTAGGATAATTCTCATTTTCTTTACAAACAATTATGAAGGGTTTATGAGTATATACTTCCTCAAAGGAAATATTTTTATGATTATGGATTATATCCATAAACTGTTCAATTTACATTAGGTATTTTACAAGTTTGTAATTATTCATTTCAATTCATAAATTGACCTAGAGTATGCCACTGTATAGAAATGGAGCCCAGTAAAAGGAATGTGAACTCCATAAATACATATGATCCAAAGAGTAATAAGGGTCATATCTTTCATGGTATTAAGCCAATATTTAGAAGGGAAATAGTATCCCATGTATTCTCAACATATGAATAAATATTATCAGGTGTTAATAAGATAATTAAAGAATTCTATGTGTCCTATGGATTTTAAGGGAAGCAAGAGAAGAAAAGGATGGAAGAGAGAAAGATGGATAAAGGGGAGAGGGAAAAGAAAAAAAAAATCATATGTGATAACTGTGGGAAGAAACACCCTGGAACTTTCCTAAAGGGAATGGGAGTTTGTTATAAGTGTGGAGAAAAAGGAAACCAAGTACGTGACTGTAAGGGTTAGAAAAAGGTTTAAAATTTACAATGCTTCATCTGCAAGGAGTTGGGACACTACACGAACCAATTTCCAAATCATCAGAGTATGCCCCAAATGATGCTATTGGATAATAATCAAGTCATGATACTACCTCATATGAAGAGGAATGACTAGTGTTCTTATGTTGTTATTATAGAATTATTTCATTTGATTGTTGTATCAACAATATACTGGTTATATGAATTATGGAAATAAATAAGGATTGTACTGCAGTACTATTTTATTGAGGATTTGAGATTATATGGTTCTAAGAAAAGTGACTTAATAGTAAGATACACTTTTGGTAAAAATACATGGTTGAAGGAATTTTAATCCTTAATATGGTCCTGATAATGAGGTAGTGATTTTGGAATAGAGATGGTTGATTTGGATAAATTATATTGGATATTCTTGACTTTCATGGAACTGATTAATAGTTTGTTTATTTCATCATTATTGGAATATTCAATATTTTTGGATATAAGGAATATATCCAGTATTATATAAAGGATTAGGGAGCATGAATGTAATCAATAAGGTTTTATAGTAATTTAGGGTGTTACCATGTTTTAAAATAATACATGATGAAGGTGTTCACATGCTATTACGTGGAAAAAAGGATCTTCATTGTGTTTAACTTCCTTATAAATTTTGGACTGTGAGTTCGAATAGAAGTATTTTGGATAAGTCTAATGTTTGGAATGGATTAAGTTTGAAATTGGATACTATTGTTAAGGTTATTTTTGGATTTTTATAAAAAGTGCAACATGAAGACCGTGTAACAACCCGTCGCATCGGACACGCTGTGGGAATCGAACTCACAACTATAGTGCGATTGGGATTTATCGCCTACCACTGGACTACATGAAGTCCCTAGATTGTATAATGTAGTTTATTTTTTTAAAGGGTTTAATAGATGAATTATAAATTCATTTCTTTAGAACCCTATACGAATAGGATAAATAAAATATATTTTTTACTTCTATTGTCTTTTAGAGTGAAAGATGAGTTTGTGGTAGAAATTAGTTAAAGGATGGAACTCTACTTGTCAAGTATATTTTTTTTCTTCTATTAATCTATGAAAAAATTAATTCTTAAACTTTAGGTAAGGGATCTTAAAACTAAAAATGTGTTATCCTAATACCTTATTTTTTTTTGAACCAATGATATTTTAAATCATCATAGATTGATGGGTTTGAGGCCGTCAATTCTACAATTGTTTGTGACTGATGAACTCAATCACTCCCTATCAATATTTGCATTTTTCGTCCAACTATGTGTCTCTAATTTCCACCAATGTTCTCCTAATCTAGATCATAATTTCATGGTGACTTTTTCATTCCCCTTTTCCTCTTATTAAAGCTAAATTTTATTAACCCAATTTCCAATGCGGGTTTTCCCACAAAGGTATTTTCTATTTTGAACCTTTTATTTTCGAAGAACAATTTCAAATTGCGAGGATGAAATTTATTGAAGTAGGGAATAATGTAACACCCCAAGATTTCATAATACATTATTTCTTCAAAGTAATTCAATAACTTACACTACACGCAACACTGAGTTCAAGCACACCACAACTTACCAATCTAGTCGTTCAAAAGCGGTTATGAATAGTATTAACTAAATTTTGAACTTTATATAATACTTATAATTTTAGAATCCATATTATGAGTTTATTAGACATAATGTAAGAACAACTTCATTTTTTCAGATAAAAGAAGTATTTTTCAAAAAATACAATTTTACCGCCTTTTAATGGAGAACTTTTTTTAAATCCAATATTTGAAACGTTTATATATTCAATTTGACAAGATAAAATTATTCTTCAGAATCGGGACATAAAAATTTAGTTTCAACAAATCTTTGGTGTTTTTCTGATAACTTTCATATTTGGGTGAATAGTGAAAAATACTATATTTTAACTGAAAACAACTTTTTTAATAAAAATAATTTATAGTGTTCAATTATAAATTTTAATGGTTTGGAAGTTTAATTAGATTATATGTTTCCCATTTAATCCAATTATGGTCATTGTAAGTAATTTCACTTTAAAATTAGACATAAACAAGTGTCAATCTTTGGATAGTTATTATTTCTTAAAAATACGCTTTATGGTTTTGACAACGGGAATTAATTTTAAATTAATTATTGAAACTTCTATGTTTTTAATTTGGTAAAATAGAATTCATTTTTGAATTCATAATATCAAAATTATCCTAGGGTGAATTTTTGGTATTTTTCTGAAAACTTTCAATTTTTGATGAATAGTGAAAAACACGGCATTATCGGTTAAAACCGACTTTTTATTTAAATAATTAGTTATTTTATTTAAATTTATATTAGGTTAAAATAGATACATAATACCTATATAAGTTCAATGTAATTCATTAGAGTCATTTTATAATAAGTTTAGATATATAAAATTTTATTGAACTTTTTACCATCTTTTACCCACCTCCTAGAAGCATTTATAAATTTGCATAAAACTTAATTTTACCGCTACTGTGATTGGAATTTCAAAAATCCGAGACACACGATTGATATCAGTAAGTAAAATTTGGTTCAATAAGATAAAAATAATTTTTGTGAATAGTAACTTTTGACTTTTATTTACCACGGTTAAAAGTAAATAGGGTAATTAAAGGTAAAAATGATATTATTATTACCCTAACACATGTCCTAATTCTATTGGATAAGTGTAATTCGACTAAAAACAACATTAGGAATAATGTCACGACCCGTCCTCGGGGCCCGTGCCGTGACTACCTCAAACCCGCCTTCTATAGGCCAGGGGCTGGCGACTAGCACCAAAGGCGTAAATCCCGATAGAAGGGAAGGCATTTCCTTTATATAAGAAAACAAACACCACAGAGTATGGAAGCTGAAGTATACACTAAGTAAACTGAGTACAAAAGTAAGTGATGGAAAGTCAATGGGCCAGTATGCAAACCCAACTGAAAGTATAGTACAACTGATAAAAGAAAGTACAACGGCTGAAAAGTAAAGCAGCAACCACCAAGTCGTCCTCCGGAATTCTATTGGATAAGTGTAATTAGACTAAACACAAAATTAGGAATAATTTCATGACCCGTCCTCGGGGCCCGTGCCATGACTACCTCAAACCCGCCTTCTATAGGCCAGGGGCTTGCGACTAGCACCAAAGGCATAAATCCCGATAGAAGGGAAGGAATTTCCTTTATATAAGAAAAAAAACACCACAAAGTATGGAAGCTGAAATAAACACTAAGTAAACTGAGTACAAAAGTATGTGATGGAAAGTAAATGGGCCAGTATACAAACCCAACTGAAAGTACAGTACAACAGATAAAAGAAAGTACAACGGCTTAAAAGTAAAGCAGTAACCACCAAGTCATCCTCCGGAATTCCCACCTGAATGGTGGGTACATATAGTCTCATCGGCTCCTCGGGTCCGTCCGTCCGCTCTGTGTACGTCCCGCCGGATAGTCCACCTCCGAGTACCGTCCAGCTCTACAGGCCTCAACCACGATCAGCGTTGTCCGTCGTCTGCAACCAACACAACGTAGTGCGGGCATAGACCATTCTGGGGTGAGTATAAAATACTCAGTAGGGACCCTAAGACCCCCGAAGGCCTCCCAGAATCCAGAGTTGATGTATCACAAAGTTCCATCTCATCAATAGGAACTCAATGCGATAGACGGCGCGTCAATCGGACGCCCGGTCTGAGAGTTATTGGCTTTTTCATCCCAAGGGCCCGGTTGGTTTTTAAGTTAAAACCAACCCAACCGTACTCCAGCTGTGTCCAAACCTCGAGAAGAGTAATCCAAAAGAACCGTCTCACTAAGAGGAAAACAACATGATTGACGGCACGTCATTCGGACGTCCGGTCATTAAGTTATAAGCGTTTCTGCTCCAAGGGCCCGGTTGGTTTCAGGTTCGAACCAACTCGGACGTACCGAAACTTTACTGAAAGCTTGAGTGTAATATACCTAAATGACCGTCTCGATCCAAGGATCCCAACTCAGCTGACGGTGCATCGATCGGAGGTTCGTAGCCCAAAATATTAGCGTTTGAACGAATCTGACCGAGAATAGGGGGTTCGGGCCCTGTCCGACCCGGCCTGATACCCCCTGGGTCAGCTCGAACCGGGTCGTCCCGACCCGAGTCCGGGTCCAGCCCTTTTGGGCGCGGTCGAGTGGGATGCGAGGGGGGGCCCTGTTTTCGAAACGGCGGACCCTACGGGGTCCGCCCTTTTGCACTAGCCGGGGGTTTCAACCCCCGGTTTATCCAGAAAAACGGCCGGCCATTAAGGCCGGCCGGTTGAGCTTCTGCGGGACTCTACAGGGTCCTACCTCCCGGAGCACCGACAACCGGTTGTCCGGTCGCCCCTACTGGACCGCCGTGGCCTAAGCTCGCGGCTCTTCTTTGGTCGGCGCCACGCCCCTCTGCTGCGGCCTCTCTTGGTTTCTCTGGAGCGACGCGACGGTGCCGCGCACCACCACCGCGGCCCACTCTGGCCTCAGTTCTCCTCATTCCCGCACGATGCAATGGTATCGCGCTCTCTTTACCACAACTCGCCAACAATGTTCAACAAGAAAACGGGGTGGAGAAATTGGTCGTTTTTGTGCGGTCTGATCTCCTCCCGTTACGTTGGTAACAATTGTCCAAAATTTAACCAATGAAGAATGATGAATTAACATGGATGAAGATAACCCCTACCTCAACAAAGGTTGTCAAACGACGGGCGTCCTGGAAAATGGCGTCGTGGGGTGAGGTTCTATAGACGTCGACGGAGAGCGTCCGAGGAGGAAGCAGTGTCTCCTCTTTTTTATCACGGTGAGAACAAAGCGTGGCGTCGTTGACGAAATCCTGCGTCGTTGTTTCCTTCCTTTCCATGGAGTAGGAAAAGGAAGAAGAATATGGGGTCATCGGGTCGATGTTCTTCGTCGGAGTCTTGGCATTCTTCAACAAAGGAGATGAAGTTCTTCAAGTCTCAAGAACTCTCTCCCCTTTCTCTCAACACAACAAGACTAACCAAATAAAATAAGGCATCTCCTTATTTTATTATTTTTCCATGAAATTCAAAAATTCAAAACACTTATTAAAATTAATTTAAGTGATTGAATTCATTAAATTAATGGGTTGGCAAGTGTTTAATAGGGAGAGAGGAGGAGGTGAGTGGTTTCACATTAAAGGGGAGTTAACAAAATAAAGGGGGAGTTATGGAGTTAAGTAATGTGAAAACGTGGGTGCTCGTGTGTGCCCCACCTCCCTCATAACCACACATGGGAAGTTGGGTGGTCATGGGCCCCACTAACAACTTCCCATGAGAGAATTTAACTTCCATGGATGAAATAAAATTGTACACAATTTTATTTTACTTATCATTTAATCCACAATTTTTTTATAACTCCTCCCAAGTAAACGCACCATCGGTAAAGGTCCTCTTAAGCAAATACTGGCGCTGCGAGTTCATCGGTGCCCTCGGATTTCAAATCTGAGCACCGGTTCAAAAGATAGAAAAAACCACTCGTTCGTTCACTGAACGTACCTAAGCTAAACTTCGGAAATTGATTCCGGGCACTCCGGGCCTCGGAATCAGGTGCTGTCAAAAACTGCGTACTCATAAAATCCCAAAGAATTTAAGAAAAAAATTTCCTTGAAATTTACAGGTCTTTACATTACTCCCACCTCAGGGCTTTACGTCCCCGTAAAGATATATCACAAACTAGGGGAACAAATGATGGTACTGAGCATGCATCTGAGCCTCCCGCTCCCATGTGCTCTTCTGGAGGTTCACGTGTTGCCACCTGATGCGCACTAAAGGAATCGACCGTCCACATAGGACCCCCTCCTGTCGATCCTTGATCTCCACCAGAACCTCCACAAATTTCTCCCTGTCATCGATGTCCAGCTCCCTATGATCAATGATATGCGTCGGGTCGTGCGCATATCTCCTCAGCTGAGATACGTGGAAGACATCATGCACCCGATACAACTGAGGCGGAAGAGCCAGGCGATGATACACCTCACCTATCCTGCTAAGAACCTGGAATGGTCCGATGAAGCGCGGAGATAACTTGTTACCCTGGCCAAATCTCCGTAATCCACATCGAGGTGAGACCCGTAAGAAAATGTGGTCGACATCCTCGAACTCTAGTGGTCCCCGCCTCCTATCAGCATAGGACTTCTGTCGGCTCTGAGCAGTCCTCATCCGCTCTTGGATGATTTGTACCTTCTCCATCGTGGCCTGGACCATCTCTGGTCCTACAAGTGCTGACTCCCCAAGGTCTGTCCAGCACAGAGGTGATCTGCAAGGTCGGTCGTACAATGCCTCGTATGGTGCCATCCTGATGGTGGAGTGGTAGCTGTTGTTGTACGCAAACTCCACCAAGGGTAGGTGATCCTCCTAGCTGTGACCAAAGTCGAGGAAACATGCACGGAGCATGTCCTTGAGAGTCTAAATGGTCCTCTCCGTCTGGTCATCCGTCTGAGGGTGAAATGCGGTGCTCAGGAATAGCTGCGTCCCAAATGCCTCTTGCAACCCCTTCCAAAGCCGGGAAGTAAAGTGAGCATCTCGATCGGAGACTATAGTCGATGGCACACCATGAAGCCGTATGATCTCCTGAACGTAGAGGCATCCCAAGCTCTCCACTGAGCCCTACTCTCTGATAGATAGAAAGTGGGCCGGCTTGGTGAGTCGGTCGACAATCACCCAAATGGAGTCGTGACCTCTGTAAGTACGTGGAAGCCCTATCATGAAATCCATAGATATATCATCCCACTTCCACTCCGGGACCTTTAAGGGTTGTACCAATCCTGGTGGTACCTGGTGCTCCGCCTTCACCTGCTGGCAGGTGAGGCATCGTGAAATGAACTCTGCCATAGCCTTCTTCATACCCGGCCACCAGTGCTGTCGTCTGAGATCCTGGAACATCTTCGCTACTCCTAGATGTACCACTAAAGGGGAAGTGTGAAACTCCCTCAGCACATCCTCCCGTAAATCAACTGGTACCATGGTACGTCCTTTGAAAAGGATGGTGTTCTCTACTACAACATAGAATCCATCAGGTGCCTGTCTTGTGGATATCTGTGCACATCGCATATCACAGTCAACGTCCCCATGTTGTGCCTCTATGACCCACTAAAGTAGTGAAGGAGTGACTGTGAGTGACTGTAGAAAGGTTTCCCCATCTCTATCCACGAAGGATATCTGCAATGCGGCTAGCTTCTCTGTCGCCTCTCCAAGTAGCTGAATGCCCTTCCTCCTGCTGAGGGAATCTGCTACTACGTTCCCCTTCCCAGGAGTATAGACTATCTCAAAGTCATAGTCCTGGAGGAACTCGAGCCATCGTCGCTGTCTCAAGTTCAGGTCCTTCTACGAGAAGATTTACCTAAGACTCTGGTGGTCAGAGTAAACTGAAAAGAGCTCGCCCATCAGATAGTGCCAACACATCTTCAAGGTGAAGACCACTGCTGCTAACTCCAGGTCATGGGTAGCATAGTTCTGCTCATGCTATCTCAACTGTCATAAACCGTAAGTGATCACTGCCTGCTCCTGCATTAGGACACACCCGAATTCGGTCCCTGATGCATCGCAGTAAACTATGTACCCTATGCCCTCCTCTGGTAGCCTCAAGATGGGTGCACTAGTCAATCTCTGTCTTAGCTCCTGGAAGCTCTGCTGAAATCTATCTGACCACACGAAGGGTTTCCCCTTCTTCGTCAAAGCTGAAAGTGGTGCTGCAACTCTGGAGAAGTCTATCACAAATATCTGATAGTACCCAGCCATACCTAGGAAACTCCGCACCCCCATCACACTCCTGGGTGGCTCCCAAGCTAGCACTACCTCAATCTTCGCAGGATCCACCGCAACTCCCACCTCAGAGATGACGTGCCCCAAGAAGTGGACCTCTAGAATCCAGAATTGACACCTCGAGAGCTTACCATAAAGCTGGTTCTCTTGGAGTGTATCCAGTACAACACGCAAATGTTGGGCGTGCTCCTCCTTAGTAGTCAAGTAAATAAATATGTCGTAGATGAAAACTATGAAAAATAGATCGAGGTAAGGCTGGAAGATCCTATTCATGATACTCATGAACACTGCTGGAGCATTTTTTACACCGAAAGGCATAACCAAGAACTCATAGTGGCCATACCGACACCTAAAGGCCGTCTTCTGCACATCCTCATCTCGAACTCTGAGCTGATGATAGCCTGACCTGAGGTCTATCTTCGAGAACCATCATGCTCCCTTGAGCTAATCGAAGATATCATCAATCCTCAGAAGTGGATACTTGTTCTTCACGGTCGCCTGGTTCAGGCGACGGTAGTTGACACATAGTCGCAAGCTCGCATCCACCTTCTTGGTGAACAAAATTGGGGAAGCCCAGGGTGAAACACTGGGTCGAATGAATCTCCTGCCCTGCAAGTCCTCCAATTGTACCCGTAGCTCTTGAAGATTAGCGGAATCCATCCGATATTCTGGTGTAGATATCGGGGCTGTCCTGGGGTACAGGTCAATATAGAAGTCTACCTCTCTGTGAGGAGGTAGTCCTGGAACGTCGTCAGGAAAAACGTCTGCATACTGATCCACCACAATAGGAAAACTCGGACTCCTCACATCAATTGCTCCCAGAATGAGACTAGCCAACTGATTAGTGATTGGTTGTCCTCTCCTCTGTGTGAGTCCATCCTGCACTGCAAAGGCTCCCTTCTTGCCGGTGAAGGTGAACCTGCTCCCATCGGTGCGGACACACCGCACCTTGCGCCTAAAACATTCGATCTGAGCATGGACCATAGATAACCAATCCATACCCAAGATGACGTCGTAAAGCCTCGACGCTAATACAACAAGATCCCAGTCGAAGCTCTCGCCTCCTAGAGTAAGCTCACACTGCAGGAACCAGTGCGTAATCATCGAGTCTGCTCCCGTAGGAGTCTCTAGCTCTAAGGATCGAGCCAACGGCTCCATCATAATCTCTGAGCTCCGTACAAGGGCAGCGGAAATAAAAGAATGACTCACTCCTGTGTCTATAAGAACTGCAGAAAGGGTGGAGTAGAAATAGATAGTACCTCAAATCATCTCAGGTGCGCCGTGGTTGTAGGCCTCCACTGTCTGAAGCTGAGCCTACCTCTGCCCGCCAGCTCCCTATGGTCGGGGTGGACCTCCTGGTGGTGGTGGTGGTAGATCCCTGAAGCGTCGTCCACAACCTGCTGCTCGGCCAACTCCTCTACCTTGTCTGTCTGCTCCCTGCGGACCACCACAGTCGAACCTCTGCCTTTTCCTGGGTGGTCCCTCAACCGTCTGCTGCTCCTCTGCATGGCAGGTCAGGTAGTCATGAGCCATGTGGCCTTGCCCGCCGCATGCATAGCACTGCCTGCCTCTCGGATGACTAGCTCTGTTGCGTGTGCCTCGCACCACCGAACCAGTATCCTGAGGTCGCCCACCTGATTGTCTGGTCTTCTTGGACCTCTGCGACATCTGTCTACTATCGGCAGTAGAAGACCCCGCTACGTGTTGCCCTGTAGTAGATCTCGCTGCTGGTGTAGGCTCATCAAGAAAGCTCTCCACAAGAAGGGCTCACTCTTGTACTCCTGCCTGCGTTGGAATGCTGAGGGAGATCATCGAAGCCATGATCTCATGCCCCAATCCCTGCTCGAAGGTCCGGGCCCAGAAGAATGGGTCACGTACCATGTCCGTAGAGTAGCGCGAGAGATCGGTAAATCTCGCCGAGTACTGGGCTACTGTCATGCTGCCCTTCCGCAGCTGTAGTAACTCATGAATGCGCACTTCGCAGAGGGTGGATGGAACGAACTCCGAGAAGAAGAGGCTCTCGAAGTACTTCCAAATTAGAGATGCCTCGTTGTGCACCTGGAGCATCAGGCTCCACCATCTACCTGCTGCTGCGTGCGGGAGACTCACCACAAGGATCACTATGAGGTTAGCTGGTGTCCCTACTAATCTGAAGACTCGAACAACAGCCTCCAGTCAGTCCATGGCTGCCTGAGGGTTTGTCTCCCCGCGGAACCTGGACGGTCTCTAATGTTGAAACTCGTGTAGTGCACTCAAGCGACGTGCACTCTCAGCTGCTGGGGCTGGTGGAATCAGTGGCTCGGCGGGTAAAGGTACCACCGGTGCCTCCGCTGTAATGGGGCCCTGCACCGAGTCTTCGTCCCTCGGTGGGCTTCCGTCTTGCACAAAGCTTGGAACCTTAGATGGCTTCCATCATGGGGCCATCCTGAAAAGAAACAGGTGCGCCACGGTTAATAAAGTATACCTGGGGAGCTGACAAAAAGTAATCACAAAGAAAACTTTTGAAACACACATGCAATTAATGTTTTCGTGAATTGAGTCGAAAATCAGAATTCAGGGTCCTGGTGTAAGGATACGTTGGCCGCCGCACCAACACTGGACTCCCTTGACTGATAACCACACTCAATACCCTTAACACTATTTCTTCACATAGAAGAAATTATCAGAGTCCTGAGTTCTGCGGTAGAACCGACTCCTCTGATACCAATTTGTCATGACCCATCCCCGGGGCCCGTGTCGTGACTACCCCAAGCCCGCCTTCCAAAGGCCAGGGGCTGGCGACTAGCACCAAAGGCATAAATCCCGATAGAAGGGAAGTCATTTCTTTTATATAAGAAAAAAAACACCATAGAGTATGGAAGCTGAAGTAAACACTAAGTAAACTGAGTAAAAAAGTAAGTGCTGGAAAGTAAATTGGCCAGTATACAAACCCAACTGAAAGTACAGTATAACTAAGAAAAGAAATTACAACAACTGAAAAGTAAAGCAGCAACCACCAAGTCATCCTCCGGAATTCCCACCTGAATGGTGGGTACAGATAGTCTCGTCGGCTCCTCGGGTCCATCCGTCTGCTCCATGTACGTCCTGCCTGATAGTCCACATCCGGGTACCGTCTCGATCTACAGGCCTCAACCACGATCAGAATTGTCCATCGTCTGCAACCAACACAGCGTAGTGCGGGCATATCCCGTGCAGGGGTGAGTATACGATACTCAATAGGGACCTCGAGACCCCCGAAGGCCTCCCAGAATCCAAAAAGGATAATCTAAAAAGGAAAGATACAAACACGGAGTATCAACCAACTCTACTTAGGTATATGCCCATACATATACCTAAGTCATCAATTCTAGCTCGGCTCCAACACACGAGCCAAAGTACAACCCAGTATACAAAGGAAAGCATAACCCAATCCACACCGGAAAGCATAACCCAATCCACACAGGAAAGCACAACCCAATCCACACAAGAAAGCATGACAATCACATAGATGATAATGATTGAAAGTCAAGACTCATCTTACACAGGTATACTACTTTCGAAGAGGGGTGGAGATGATTACATGTAGCCTCTGAATCAACTACTCTGCCGAACCCACGTAGGATCCAAGTACAGAAGTCGTCGATGCCGAACCCACGTAGGATCCAAGTACAGTAACCATCACTGCCGAACCCACGTAGGATCCAAGTACAGTCGTCATCGCTGTCGAACCCACGTAGGATCCAAGTACAGTTGTCATCGCTGCCGAACACACGTAGGATCCAAGTACAGTCATCATCATCGTCATAGTCGCAGTCAGCTCTAGGGTTCCCGCACACAACATGATCAATTCTAGGAGGGTCCGCTCCACGAGCCAAGGGGGTCGATACATCAACTGTCACGAAGTCCAGAGTTGATGTATCACAAAGTTCCTTCTCGTCAATAGGAACTCAACGCGATAGACGGCGCGTCAATCGGACGCCCGGTCTGAGAGTTATTGGCTTTTTCGTCCCAGGGGCCCGGTTGGTTTTTAAGTTAAAACAAAGCCGACCATACTCCAGCTATGTCCAAACCTCGATCGGAGTAAGCCAAAATAACTGTCTCACTAAGAGTAAAACAACATGATCGATGACACGTCATTCGGACGTCCGGTCGTTAAGTTATAAGCGTTTCCGCTCCAAGGGCCCAATTGGTTTCGGGTTTGAACCAACCCGGTTGTACCAAAACTTTACCGAAATCTTGATTGTAATATACTAAAACGACCATCTCGATCCAAGTATTTCAACGCAACTGACGGTGCGTCGATCTAAGGTTCGTAGCCCAAGATATAGGCATTTGAACAAATCTGACCGAGAATAGGGGGTTCGAGCCCAGTCTGACCCGGCCTGATACCCCCTGGGTCGGCCCAAACCGTGTCGACCCGACCTGGGTCCGGGTCTGGCCCTTTTGGGTGTGGCCCGGCCCGGCTGGCGTGGCCCGGCCTGCCTGGGCACGGCCTACGGCCCGGCTCGGACGCTGGTCGCGGATCGGCACGCGGCCGAGGGGGGGGGGGGGGGGCTATTTCCGAATAGGGTCCACCCTTTTGCACTGGCCAGGGGTTTCAACCACCGGTTTATCCGGAAAAATGGCCATCCATTAAGGCCGGCCGGTTGAGCTGTCACGGGACCCTTCAGGGTCCCGCCTCCCGGAGCACTAGCGGCCGGTTGTCCGGCCGCCCCTACTAGACCGTCGGGGCCTAAGGTCGCGGCTCTTCTTCGGCCGGCGCGGCGTGACGGCGCCGCGCCCCTCCACCGCGGCCCGCTCTGTTCACGGTTCTCCTCATTCCTGCGCGATGCAACAGTACCGCGCTGTCTTCGCCAAAACTCGCCAACAATGTTCAACAAGAAAACGGGGAGGAGAAATCGGTCGTGTTTGTGCGATCCAAAATCCTCCCATCACATTGGTAACAATCGGCCAAATTTTAACCAACGAATAACGATGAATTAACATGGATGAAGATAACCCCTACCTCAACAAAGGTTGTCGAACGACGGGCGTCGCGGAAAACGGCGTCGCAGGGTGAGGTTCTGTAGACGTTGATGGAGAGCGTCTGAGGAGGAAGCGGCGTCTCCTCTTTTTTATCACAGTGAGAACAAAGCGTGACGTCGTTGGTGAAATCATGCATCGTTGTTTCCTTCCCTTCCGTGGAGGAGGAAAAGGAAGAAGAATATGGGGTCACCGGGTCGATGTTCTTCACCGGAGTCTTGGCGTTGTTCAACAAAGGAGATGAAGTTCTTCAAGTCTCAAGAACTCTCTCCCCTTTCTCTCAACACAACAAGACTAACAAAATAAAATAAGGCATCTCCTTATTTTATTATTTTTCCATGCAATTCAAAAATTAAAAACACTTTTTCAAATTAATTTAAGTGATTGAATTCATTAAATTAATGGGTTAGCAAGTGTTTAAGAGAGAGAGAGGAGGAGGTGAGTGGTTTCACATTAAAGGGGAGTTAACAAAATAAAGGGGGGGTTATGGAGTTAAGGAATGTGAAAAGGTGGGGGATTGTGTGGGCCCCACTTCCCTCATAACCACACATGGGAATTTGGGTGGTCATGGGCCCCACCAACAACTTCCCATGAGAGAATTTAACTTCCATGTATAAAATAAAATTGTACACAATTTTATTTTACTTATCATTTAATCCACAATTTTTTTATAAATCCTCCCAAGAAAACGCACCTTTGGTAAAGGTCCTCTTAAGAAAAAACTAGCGCTGCGAGTTCATAGGTGCCCTCGGATTTCAAATCCAAGCACCGGTTCAAAATATAGAAAAACTCGCTCGTTCGTTCACTAAACTTACCCGAGCTAAACTTTGGAAATTGATTTCAGGCACTCCGGGCCTCGGAATCAGGTGCCATCAGAAACTGCATACTCATAAAATCCCAAAGAATTTAAGAAAAAATTTTCCTTGAAATTTAAGGTTCTTTAAAAATAAAATAAGATCCTTTAGGACCACTTGGATTAGATTAGGACATTTATTATTATTTTATTTAAAGAAGAGTTAAAAGAGTTAAAATCAAAGATTAATAACTAAAACATTTTTAATATTAGGTTATTCATAAGATAAATTCGACTATAAATATTCATTATAAAGATAAAAATATTTCCTACATAATGGTATTTTATTTTTAATTTTTATACATTAAATAATTAAATTTATTTATGACACAATGATGATACAGAAATTACCTTATTAATGAAAGATTAATACAATTGATATTATATATATACAAATAAATATAATTTTAGACTTTTAATGAATTACACTAATTTTATAGGTTAATATGACATGTTAGGGTTGATTAAATAAAAAAAATCAAATTAATAATGATTTTATAGATTTCAAAAAAACAAAATACCAATTAGTGTCAAAATTGACATAAAAGAGTTTTTAAAACAAATATTATATTATTAATTGATATTCTATTCCTAAAAATCTAAGGTTTGGCCAAAAGGAATAAATAATATTATATATGTAATTAATCAACCACTTTAGGTTCTCTTGGAAGTTTATAGTAAGTTTATTAACCATGTAGTGTAAGAATACAAGAAGACACGGTAAAAGTTAAATTATTTAACTTAGAGTTAAATATAAAAGATAAGGTTAAAATGGTGACCTAAAATTTTATAAAACCTATTGGTTGAGAGGATTTCGACCCATACCCACTTTATCTTCGAAATAAATCAATTTGGAGTCATTAAAAACTGAATATGATTTTATTATAAAATAATATTTTAATTTTTTCCTAAGGTGCCCCTCACCCTTCTTATAAAAGGGCACTCCCCCTTCTCTCAAATTCACACCTTCAAAGCCATTTGGATCGGCCAAACCCTACCCAAATATCCTCTCAACTATCCTACCTTCATCCTAGAGGCCTTCCTTTGGTTATAAATCCAACCTAAGGATCCCTTTTGATCAAATCAAATGGAAGAACCCAAAGGAGAGGTAATGATTTCACCACCCTCTTTCAAGTTCTCTCATTCTTCCACTTGGTATTTATTTGTTTTTTCAATTATAAAATAATAACTCCAGTATATTCTATATAATTTTATGTTATTATAAATATGGAACAAGTATATTCATTATTCTATCCATCTTATGAATGATAATGTCACCATGTGTGTGTACGTACGGCTTACCATCTCCAGGCTGTGGTGTAATTTGTTATTCAACACTATGTTATTTGGATGGATATAATGATGAGTAATATGTATATAAATAATGAAAATAAAATTATAATGTCTCTATAAAATTAACATACCATCCAATTCCACACCTTTAAGGAAATGATATTGTCGCTCATGCATACGTACGGATTACCGTCTCCACGACGCGGTGAGATTCATTTCCACGTTCACCATTCATCGACGATTATAAAAATATATATTACTAATAAGTATGTAATATATGAAATAATAATGCTACTAGAGATATATGTGTGTGTGTGTGTACTTACATATATCTTATTCACTTAGTTCTGTTCAATATGATATGAAAATGGAAACAACGTTTATGCGTACGTACGAACTACCGTCTCCATAAACGGTGTTTTTCATTTCATATATATGTCTATTATACATATTTATATTATAAATATATATGATATATAAATCATGTTTTATATTCTTAAAATATTTAAATCTTGATCTACGTGATACAATCAAGAGTGACAAGTTAAAACAAGTACGATAAAGAAAGCGATTATTACCCGAAATGTTAATTTAACATGAAAATTATTATTAAATGGGCAGTATAAAGTCATAAATGAATCATGTATAATATCATAAATATTAATATGGTTCTGGTATAATTTAGTAACATACTAATATCTTCATACAGGAGGCTAAATGTACCCTCGACTAAAGGAAAGCGCAAGGTAAGGGTTAATTCCTCAATCTCATTATTATCCGAGATTGTTTATGTGTAAGTATTTACTGGGACACTTTTATCATCCATGTATATCTTTCATAAAAATGATTTCAAAATGAATATTTTAAGGATCTTTGAAAGGTACTCTTTATCAAGATCATAATTTTAAATTTTTTAAAGATTTATCTTTCTAAATCTTTTTAATTAATGTCCATGTTTTCAATATGATTATAAGTATTTATTTATATGGACATGAATATTTTGAAATTATAATTATTTTCAAAAGTTTCAAAGTGGTATGGGACACTTTTATTAAAAAATATCTTTTAAATTACTTTCTTTATAAATTTGTAACTTTTAAATGATTTTACAAAAAAGGATATTTCTCTCAAAAAGTTTTACTCATCATTTTCAACTATGCTAGCATCCTTTACTGGATATTATTTTTGATTGAGGTTGATTTATTATAATACAATCTTACATATTGTATTGAATGAGTTATGATATGTTTGACTGTGGATGTTCTATTCTTATACCATTAATGGTTTATGGTTAATGTATTGACATTTCGTATAATAGTTTTAATACGAATGTTTATGTTATGTTTTAACTTTTTCATATGAGGAATGTAGTGGACTTAGTAAGTGAAGGGTGGAGCCCGGTATAACTCCTTGATGCATAGGTAGGTCTCATGAGACAAACTAGTTTCTTGGCACAAGGCCTTGATAAAAATTTTATTTGTAGTCTTGGAACAAGGCCTTGACTATGTGGTAATGATGTCCGGCGTTAGGCTTTCCATAATTATGAAATTAGTTATTACATGTGATTATTCGACTAGTAGAAAATCCATGTGCATGTTTATATGGTAATGTTTGATTTATTTTTCCATATTATTTTCAAGTTTATGTTTAAAAAGGCTGTTGTTTTTATCACATATCTTTCCTTAAAATTTTTTAGCTTCCGCTAAATTATTTACCCTTACTGGGAATCTGAGCTCACCCCTTTCTTATGTTTTATTTTCCCAGGATTCCAAAAAATGTATTATGATTGATATGCATGGTTAATACAAAGGGAATAATTTCATTCTCAAAGAACTATCTATGATGTGTTTTATGTTTGAAATTGTAATGTAAAGTTAATGTATGTAAACTATTTTCCAAGACTGCTAAACTGATCGGTCTTTTGGGACTTGATTCCTTATAATCATGCCAATGTATTAAAATAATGCACCGACTCTAGGAATCTAGGGTCAGGGTGTTACGATAATATTAAATAATGATGATGGGAATAATATATCTACTTCATATAATATAACTACAATATTCTTATTCATGATTGGAAGCTTCGTTGGGTCTATAACGTTACTGCATATAGATTTGAAATAGAAGTAGAGACTGGTAAATGTTTGTTGTACATTTTTAGGAGGAATTCAACATAAAGTTATGGGAATCAAATATTACATCAAAACATGACAATCTTGTGTTTTTAGACCCTTTACCTTTAAATTAGTCATTGACATGACATTATTAATATTTTATGAATACCCCTCTAGAACTTTTACTCAATTAATGAAATTAAAAAATTACAATTTTTCTTATATGGTTAGAGTGTAGGCTACTAGAGGAATAAAATTTTATCTTTAACCCTTCATCAGTTACAAATATTCCTTTATCCCCATGTCAATAATGTATAACCTAGCCTTGATGTCGTCTTTTATTTTTTTAGGAACATTTATTAATGTTCTAATAAAACTACCAAATACATTTTTTCTAAATTCGTGACATCAGGAAGATGTATTATGTACAAATAATTCCATTATGGTAATTCAAAAAAAATCAATCACTTTTTACAACCGGATTTCATAAGGTTTTTCAAAAAGGGTTTACCAAAAATAGTATCAATATCTTTTACTTTCTTGAATAACTAATCACCCATTAGTGGATATGGTGTTATACCTTGTTTTGTGTTCTCATAAAATTTTGTCCTCTAGAATCAATATCTATATCATTAAGGAAAAAATTTCGGATGTCCTAAAAACTTAGTCTTTGATATATTTTTCAACTGAATTTAGTCTGTACATTCATCACAAATGGGATGCCCCAACATTCCTTTAATGTTATCAACTAAAAAAGTTCTATAAGTGGGAAAGTCATTTATCGTCCCATACAGCATGGCTCTCAATATGACTTCTTCATTTCTATGAGCATTATACAATATAACACATATATCCCACATCAATTTCGGATCTTCAATAAATAGATCTAAATAGACATCAATATCATTATCAGGTTGTTTTGGTCCAGATATAAATAAAGAAAATATAATTTTTTTTTCTTTATACATAACCATGGTGGAAGGTTATAATTTATCTACATAACTATCCATGTATTGTGAGTAATACTCTATACAACAAAATATTTATTCCATCTGTAGATAATGCAATATGGGTGTTTCTTGGATCATTTCCAAATTTAGGATATTCATAATCAATTTTATTTCACTGAGGAGAGTCTTATGGGTGACATAGTTTCCCATATTCAGTTATTGTATATGTGTGACATGTCAATTATCTAGTTGTTTCCTAAAATCCATAAAGTCTTATAAATCATGGATGACTTGATTCATCTTTCTTGTATTGATTCGTACCACACTTAGGTAATTTATTTGATTGATTCATGGTCCTTGCAGAACAATATACAATCATTTAGATCGGCATGTATTTTTTCATAGATCATTCCCATTGAATGTAGCATTCATTTAGCATCATATGTTCAACAAGGAAGCCCATTTTCTTATACTATCATATAATTTAAGAGACCAAGTAGTTATGTAAAGTTGGTGCCACTCTATCTACTATCATCATTAAAATTATATAACTTCAATATAGCTAGAATTGTTATATATTTAATACAACTGGTATACAATTGTCTCTTAGCATAGCTATTTAAATTCTCAAATAACTTTGGATAATAAAAAAGGTCATCTTCAATTTCCATTTTCATTTATTTCATAAAATATCCATCATTATTTATATTGGTATTGATATAAAATTATCCATAAATCATAGTATCATCCTAATCAGTTTGTACATTCAGTTTCTCCCTGTGTTTAGTCCAACATTTTACCTTTGATCTATTCTGTGAAAAAATTAATTTTCTTCCAACTCTTCCGGACTAATTTTTCTTTAATAACAACAATTTAAAAACAAAAAAAAGATTTAACAAGGGTCGTATGCATGATCCATTTCAAACTTGATGAACTCTTTAACTTCGTCCACATATTCTTTTATCATATAGTTAGAGCCCATCCATTTTTAATTCATATCCATCCTATTAGGTTCATAAAATATTTATTTTGTATAAAAAATAAATAAATACATAAAATGTATTCATAATAAAAGGATAAAGTTATAGATACTTCTAATACGTGTAATCCATTATGTGAATGTTATTGGTGATTATTCCTAACAAGTTATCATTTTATATGAGTGTGAAATGAAAAGAAACAACCCTGGGTAAACAAGTGTTTTTTGGTCCAGGTTCTCGATTTTATGTTTTGTATGACAGAAGGATAAAATTCTAGGATGGTTTATATAACTTTTCTACATGTGAGTACAACAAGAGGGAGTATTTTATGTTTATTCATTTCTTCAATTAATACGTGGTGGGTCAGGTGGTGTTTTAGTGATAGGGTGATTAGGAACCAAAGTTGATGATATTTTATCAGATGATGAAACAATCAACTTCAACATAAGTTGAAGAAGTGTCCTAGAGGGATTAGTGAAAATCCTCATCTCAAACTAATGATTGGGGTATAATCCCTACTACCTGGGATCACTTGAAAACAAAACTCAACCTCAGTGGAACCAAAAAAGAGAATCAAATCTGGAAAAATATTAGAGTGGAAATTGGGAGTGAGGTTTAAACATGATGGAATAAGATATAGATGTTTTTAATGGGGTCAGTAGGGGGATGCAACTACTATGAGTGAAAATTTATAGAACTAGGGAACTATGAATGAAAAATAAGAAGAATTAACGTACTTAATAATGATCTGAAACTTTCTATTATGTACGTTCACTTTTTGTATCATTATTACAATAATGGATTTTTTAACTGAACGCGAGGTTAGTGGTTTTTTTTACAAAATTCCTATCATATATGTTCATGTAAATTAAAATATTAAAATTATTGGGGTTATTTTTCCTGTTAATAGGGAAAAAATGGGCATAATTGTTTTATTTTAATCCATGAGAGCAAGAAGAATACCATGAACTTGGCTTCTTCTCCCTTGTATTTGAAGTCCAATCCAATACCTTACTCTAAAATTACCTCTATATGTATACTGAGTGGTAAATTTTTTGTGAATGATACTTTTTAGTGGCCAAATTTCAGGTATGAAAAGTATTAGTCACCAAAACTTTCACACTCCTTTCACATCCTGAGGTGAATTAGGTAATGGATAAGTAGTGTGTGATGTTGGTTCCATATCAAGTATGCATGAGAGAGATGATGTGCATCGAGGAAATTATCACAAGGATAAAGACACTTATAAAGGAGAACAATTTGAGGGTTTTGAGCATAATGGAAACACCTTTTGTGGGCATGAAATTAAAATTTATTTTAATTTCGAGTTTCTCGAAACCCCAAGAGAGGATATTTCACCTTAAATTTATAATTAATTTATTTTTTATTGGAAGAAATTATTACCTCATCTTAGGATCCTTTCTTTGATGGAATTATTGATATTCTAAAACACCTTTTGGATTACCTTCATTGCGTTGTAAGGATTCAAGTGTAGAATCCCTCTAATAATGATCCATGCATGCTTCTTTGATCTTCGAGCAACACCAATTGATTTTCGAGTGCTAGCACGATGAATCAATTGTCTTGTATTATTTATCTTTATCGCTCCAAGATTCTTCAGGCTTGAAAGAACTATTTTTGTTCTTGAGAGGAAGAGAGGAGGAATTTGTGAGAGAGAGAGAATTCTACTATGTGAAATGATTCTCTATTCTCAATTTTCAATTAACCCTACACAATAGATATAACCATCAATTTATAGAACTATGGGTTTTATTAAAATATTATTTTAGTGTGTACCGGTCCTTAAATAATATTAGAATCTTTATTAAACCTATAACCATATATTATTATTATTATTATTATTTTATGTTGTTCATGCTAATTCGCGCAATAAAAAATATTATTTTACCAACTTTTAAATTAATATTAATCATCGAACGTGGTCATGGTCTGTTTGAACTCCTCAATGTTGATTGAATACCTGAATAAACATGTTCTTCATAAATAAATATTTTTATCCATAAATCAGAGGATAAATATTTATTAAATATTCAATAAAATAAATAAATATATTTTATTTAAAATTTAGTGAATAAATATTTATTTAAATTATGTGATCGATAGAATTTGAATAAAATTCTTAATCATCCTTGAGAATAATATTCATTCCATTAATTAAATTTAAATAGAATTTAATTGACATCAACATAAACACTTAGTGTGTGAGCCTCTAGGATTATTTCTCATTGGTATTAAGTGGGTACGCCTAAAGTCCAAGAATATTGTATAGCAATGGATCAAGGAACCCAAAAGAAATAACATAATATCGCAACATCGACATCCACATACGAACACTCACTGTTTAATATAATCTCTTTGTCTCAATATCTTATCAATAAGGTTTCACATCTACATCAGCAACCTCTATACTTGATATGTCTTTCTTTAAATTTCTAAAATAAATGATGTTACACCATGTCTATGTAATTTATTCTAAGGTTATATTTCAATCATAGGGTCGAGATATCAACTTCAATAAATATGTAATGGTTAAATCCTTCCTTGACTTATCCATTAATAACATTTCATTAGTGATGTGCCCAACATACCCTACTTCCCACCAATATATAGTGGGATGGCTTTTGCTATTAAGTGCACAAATAATGATGTGCATTAATGATAATATTAAAGTCTAAGTAACATTACATATGCTCATAGATAGGAATATCTAATGACACTAAAACGTGTGGAATTCCAACTGGAGGATCGGTTCTTATAATCCCTCATCTTGTAGACTACCAAGTATGAAATTCATGAGAAGAAGCCTCATCCCCTTACGAGTACTCACACCTAATAGTCTATGTATTATGTACCATTAAATAGTATGTTATCTAACTATAGAACTAGTTTTAAGAATATCTTCATAGAATTTCAAGGTTCTCATCATATAGGGTAACTTCTATTCCCTTTTCAATGATACAAATACTCTAAAACATTATCATATCAAACGTTATGCATAAGAACAACCAACATGTGATAATATATTTAAATTAATATTCACATCTTTGAATATACATTTAATATTAAGTACAAAATTAGTTATTTCTAGAGCACTAACTCCAACAAACTCCCACTTGCACTAGAGCCAACTGCTAACAATTAGTTATTTATCACATGTAGAAACATGCATCTGGTGATTATGGCTACAAATTTTTGGACTATCATGTTTCCATGGATAGGGTTGGAAAAATCCCCATGTATTTATATAAAATTTGTTTACTATAACATTACTATCTTGAGAAAATCACTCAAGTGGTGATATAATCAAGTATCCACCTATTTCTCCCATGTCAAAGTCTTGAAATCCTATCTAAATCCATATTCAAAGATTATCATGATAATGATAAACCTCTTTATTTTGGTATAAAACAAAATTAGAATAGGATTTTTCTAAACCACTCTTTAAGCTGCATCAGAAGCTATAACGTACTTAGATATTGTAAATAATACTACTACTAGATGTAATAAGTTTTTATTTCATATTATTTTAGCCTTTTCTATGACACTAGATCAAATTGAAGTAAATGAAGACAAGTTTTCAATTCACTTTATCACTAGTATTCCCACATCTCTAGACACCAAGAACTCATCTAGTTCTACTTTATAAAGTATTTTCGGATAGTTCTAACTACAAGTTGGTGCGGTTATGTTGGATCTGTTTGATATTCACATACTATGCATCATGAATTAGTAATATAAAACATTATTAAATATCATAGAAAATAAGATAAATTCCAAAATCTTGTGAAATTCTATTAATCTCAATAATCTATTCTTATGTGTATCCATGTTCTACTGGAAAGATTATATGCCAATAACAATTCGGTCTTGAATTGTTACAACTTGTATTTTTTCAATACTTAGTTAATATATGTACTATGACTAAATTTGTAGAGACCCAAAGCTTGACGTACATGGAAATTACATTAGTTTTGTGGAATACTTAATACATAACAAAAACAGACACCAAAGGACCGTAATAGTTTAGTGTCTTTGGAAACTTGGAACATAATCTTCTAATCATGGTGAAAGATCTTCAACATCTCCCTTAAAGATCTTCCCTTTTTTTTCTTACCTAAAACCTTTCTTTAAATCCTGGGGAAAAGAAAACATAAAAAGGGTGAGCTCAAATGCTCAGTAAGGGTAAGCATGGATAAAATAAAGCAAACCATATACATTTGAACTTCAAAACATGAACATAAAGTTTTAACGTCAAAATCTTGAGTTGTGAAATAAATCTTGGCAGTACGTAAGGCATAGATCATAAAGAAATATCAATCATGCTAAAATATCTTGGAAATAAAACTTTTAATTGTGGAAAAACATTAAGCACATGATATGATTTCCATAGTAGCCAAGGCATTGCTGCCAAGACCATCTTAGTGGACAAAGTCCCTTTCTGAATCGAGTTCACTCCTTGTTCCAGTCCTGTATCACTGAACCGGATTAACTTACCGTTCTAGACATGACTATCTAATGAGATATAAATCTTTACCCAATAAATTTTAGGGAGATATAGGTCCCACCCATCTCATAATGAAACCATTCTTACTTGTGCCACAACATAAACATAAACCATTCATCATAACCCAAAGAATAAAAATGGGTTTCATAAACATCATCCCATCATAACATAATCCATATAAAACAAATGGATATCATTTAATCATAAGAAAAGTGGAACCATGTAAATCATAGATACATTATACTTGAAACATACACATATGAAATAATTTCATCTTGGATGGAAAATGGTTTTGATAAAACACTTGAAAATAATTCTTGAGGAAAATATCATTTCTTCTTAAAAATCATTTTCTTTTCACAAAATGCCACCCAATTTTAAAAGAAAATGATTTTATTGAAAATAACCATGAAATATTGTAGAGTAAACTTCATAAAAATAAGGCGTTATGAAACCATAAAAATCCGTTATGCCGTTTAAGTTAGAAAAAACATTCTCCTCGTACTTTTGTCAGAAAAGTCAAAATGTACCTTATATGGTAACCAAAGGAAAGATTCCTTCCATACAATGTAGTAAAAAGTCAAAAAAAAAGATAAAAATGACTTTAAACATACATGGAAGAATATTAAACATTTTATGAAAACATTTTTAGAAAACATGGACATGGATGATAAATATAACCCCAGTAAATACTTACGTATAAGCAATCTCGGATAAAAATGAGATTTGCAAAATTATCCCTTACCTTAGGTCCAATATGCTTCGTACGTATCCTAACCTCCTGTATAATAATTTAAATAATGTCATTGAATTATTACATAATAATATTCATTGTTATGATATCATATATGGTTCAATTATGACTTTATAATACCCGTTCTTTTTATAAATTCCATGTTAAAGCAGCGTTTTGGGTAAAATCGTTTAATTTATGATACGTGTTTCGATTTGTTGTTCATGATATTATTATTACTTATATCATGATTTACTTACTTCCAGAATTTAAATCATGATTTATATATCATATATATTCAGTATATACATATATATAATAGATGAAATGAAATACACCGTTCATGGAGACGGTAGGTCGTACGTACGCATGAACGTTGTTTTCCTTTCCTTATTGACTTAAATGGAATTAAGTAGATGAAATATATATATATAAATAAATCCATTAGAATTATTATGTAATATATTTCATGATTACTTATTGTATATACTTTATAATCATTCTTGAATTGTTAACATGGAAAATTAATCTCATCGCGTCATGGAGACGGTAATCCGTACATACACACGAGCGATGATATCGTTCCCATATTTATTGAATGGAATTGGAGAGGATGATATAATATCTTATAATAAGTATGATGTTATAATAATAATATATAGTTATTCTTTACACCATTATACCCATCCAAGTAATGTGGTGGTGGAAAAACAGATTACACCACGGCGTGGAGACGGTATTCCGTACGTACGCACGCGTGGTGATTTCGTTTTCCGTAGGATGGATAGAAGGTGAAATGGGTTTGTTTCATATTTATAATAAAATATCAGTATATAAGTAATACTGATGTTATTAATTTATAATGAAACAACTAAAGAATATGAAGTATAAGAAGAAAGAAACTTGAAAGAGTCGGTAGAAGAGATTACCTCTTCCTCGATGCACCTCCTTTAAACTTATTCTTAGGGCACTAGAGTCAGTATTTTGAGAAGATAAGAACATATATGATATAACTAGAGAGTTTGAGAAGAGTAATTGGCAGTTTTTGGCCGAGTTTCAAGGCTCCAAAGGGTGTCAATAGAAGAGGGAATGGGTGCCCTTTTTATAAGGGAGGAGAGGGGCACCTTAGGAAAAACTTAAAATATTATTTTATAATAAAGTCATATTCGGTTTTTAATGGCTCCAAATTGAATTATTTCTAAGATAAGGTGGGGATGGGTCGAAATCCTCTCAACCAATAGGTTTTAGACAAGTTTAGGTTACTATTTTATCCTTATAATTTAGATTTAACTCTAAGTTAAATAATTTAACTTTTACCGTGTCTTTTTGTTTTCTTACACTATATGGTTAATAAACATACTATAACAGGACAAAATAATCCCAAGTGGTCCATTATTAATATATATATATCCTTATATAAGTCATTTGGCTGAACCTTAGATTTTTAGGAATAAAATAACAATTAATAATATAATATTTGTTTTAAAAACTATTTTATGTCAATTTTGACACTATTTGGTACTTGATTTTTGTGAAAATCATAAAAGCATGATTAGTTAGATAAAAGTTAATTGAATCAATACTAACATGTCATATTAACCTATAAAATTAGTTTAATTCATAAAAAGTCTAAAATTACATTTATTTGGGTATTTATAACATCAATTATGTTAATATTTTATTAATAAGGTAATTACTGCATCATCATTATGTCATAAATAAATTAAATTATTTAATGTCTAAAACTTATAAATAAAAAACCATTATATAGGAAATCTTTTTATGTTTCTAATGAATATTTATAGTCTAATTTATCTTTTGTATAACCCTATATTAAAAATGTTTTAATTATTAAACTTTTATTTTAACTATTTTAACTCTTCTTTAAATAAAATAATAATAAATGTCCTAATCTAATCCAAGTGGACCTAAAGGGTAATATTTTATCCTTAAGGTTGTTTTTGGTCGAATTACACTTATCCAATAGAATTAGGACATGTGTTAGGGTAATAATAATATCATTTTTACCCTTAATTACCCTATTTAATTTTAACAGTGGTAAATAAAAGTAAAAAGTTACTATTCACAAAAAAAAATATTTTTATCTTATTGAACCACATTTTACTCCTTGATATTAACCTTGTCTCTCGGATTTTTAAAATTCCACTCATAGAAGTGGTAAAATGAAGATTTATACAAATTTGCAAATTCTCCTAGGAGGTGGGTAAAAGACGGTGAAAAGTTCAATAAAATTTTTATATATCTAAAATTATTATAAAATGACTCCAATTAATTACATTGAACTTATATGGGTATTATGTATCGATTTTGACCTAAAATAAATTTAAATAAAATAAAGAATTATTTAAATAAAAAGTCGGTTTTTAAATAGTAACCCAGCGTTTTCACTATTCATCAAAAATTGAAAGTTTTCAGAAAAATACCAAAAATTCACCCTAGGATAATTTCGATATTATGTATCCAAAAATGAAGTCCATTTTGAAAAATAAAATTTCAAAAAGTGGGTATTACTATTCATAACGGCTAATTTATATAACATATCGTTGTTTGGTGAAACTCGATATTGCGTACAACATATGCTATCGTGGAAGGTCGCGATTGTTTGTAATGCAAGCCATGTCAGGGATGCGTGTAGTGCAAGCTCCTTTTGGTGTAGCGTACAACACAAGACATCAATGAAATTAAAAATAATATTTTTCATAAAATCTCAGGGTGTTACATTATACCCCCCTTAAAATGAATTTCACCCTCGAAATTCGTCGGGGTTATAAATGGTTTACTACTTGAAAGATTTAATAGAATCCCACATCATAAAAAGGAATACAAAAACTTATCTTTAAAAACTAATGTATGAAATTTAACAGTTACCCAAATTAACTAATCACCGGGTTTCCACATAGGAGAACATAGGTGAAAATATGGATATGGAAGAGAAATCTAACCATCAAGTTCTGATGGAGAGTGGTAGAGAACATGGCTATAAAACAGCCAATAATCACAAAGCCATAAATTTGTGATGATCTAAGGTACCATCTGATTCATCGGATATAAGGGCACTAGGACAACATTTTTGGTTTTCAAGATCATTTCCCTAAAGTTGAAGAATTTGAATTAGAAGAAATACTTACTTTATTTCGGTATAATCTCATCGTTGTTTGTGCCTTAAAAAATTTCCACTTCATATCTTAAAGAAATGAAGTTGAATTTTTCATTCGTGAAGTGTAAGCAGATCATGTGATAGAATGATGGGTCATTCCATATGTCTCAAACAAAAGGTTAGCAAAAGTTATCAAATATACATAAGTCCATATATGGAAATATTAAATGTATATGGCTCCAAGAATGGACTTATACTTCATATATCATACTGCTTAATATAATAAAACCAGTTTTTACTAACCAGGGACTTCCTTTAGGCCAGTGGTAGGCGATAAAGGCATGTCACACTTCAGTTGTGGGTTCGATTCCCACAACCTTGTCCGACGTGACGGGTAGTCGCCCATCCTACAAGTTGTCCTTTTTCTAAAACTACATTATTATAACATTCCATCAATAATATCGAAAAAAGTTCTAGCCTTAAACAATACTAACTTATGTCCAACATAATCCATTCCAATCTTTAGGCTTATCCAAAATACTTCTATCCAAGCTCATAGTATAAATAAAACAATAACTAGACATGTCATCTGTCAAGCATGTGAATACCATCATTTATCCCCCATATATCATAAGATATATCTTGTTGGTCAATTTAAAAACATGTGAATACCTTAATCATGTATTCTCTTGAAAAATGAATACCCATTGAACCTTAGTGAAAACATGAATGCTGTCAAAATTTAACACTTTCCACATACCAAAATCCCAAAATTTCTATATACTCAAACCATGATATAACTTTTTCCTTATATCAGTCATGAGCTCATTTAATTTTTTTCTTTATCCCTTCATTATGCGCATATCATCTTCTTTCCAAAAATATTTCAATCACTTTTCATGGTTACCGGTACCATATAATTATTGAAAACCAATACATAGATATTTCAAAATTCCACGATACCATAAATGAGATTCCATGATACTATTTTGAAATCCCATTACATAAACACTTAATCATTACACAACATCATTTTCATACTCAACATCACAAATAGTGATCCCATGTGAATTCCCTTTATCCTTTGCCTTAATAGGTTGCTCACTTTTATCATCATTAACCCTTGGATTAGGGCATTGGTTAGAATAATGCCCCATTTCCTTGCACTTGAAGCATTGAAGTGTTAGTGGTGCATTCTCTGCAGTCTTTTCTTTATTCACATCATTAGAAACCATTTTTCCATTACTTTGACACTCAGCTACTCGATGACCTTATTTTCCACACTTAAAACATTTTCTAGTCCCTTTAAGACTATCTCCACCATGCTTCTTTCCACACTTTAAGCATAAAGAAACATTAACCTTTTTTTCACTGTTGTTCTGAGGTTTTTCCTTAAACTCCATCTTTTGTTTATTATCAAAAGCATGAGATGGATATGTAACACCAACTTCCATTTCTACCTTGATAGCACAACGCACAATTTCTTAATAGCTACTAAAGTCTCTAATAGCTAATTCCCTTCTAAGATTTGGTTTTAAGCCACTAAAGAATCTATCAACTTTACTTTCAGGTTGGATGATAAAGCCAGATTCATACCTTGCAAGTCTTGTAAAATTTGCTTCATATATACCAACATATTCATCATCCTTTTTCTTAAGCTCAAGGAAATCCTTTTCCATATTTTTTCAAAGAATACGAGGGAAGTACTTATTGAAAAATAATTTCTTGAACTCATCCCATTCAATGGATTCAATTTCATCTCAGGGCCTTGTATTCTTAATTAGAGTCCACCATTGATCTGCTTTACCTTCTAAACGGTAAATAGCCAGAATTAATTTTTCATGTTCCGAATAGAGAATTATGGAAAATATCTTTTCAATGGTACTGATCCATTGTTCAGCAACAAGTGGATCAGAAGACCCACTGAAAGAAGGTGGAAGTTGCCTCATGAAGGACTCAATAGAATATTGTTCCCTTCTTTGCTCATTTGGAAGTCCAGAATGATTCATAGCTTGTGTAAGTATAGCAATAAGATTTTTCACTCCATCTCCCATAAAATTGGTTTGATCAAGAGGACAATCATTTCATTGTCCAATATATTGATCAACACGGTTCCTTCGGGTTCCAGCCATCGTCTAAAACCCAAAAAGAATAGTGTGAGAGGAAAAAATCATGCTAGGGAAAACAACATAATAAAGGCAAAGTACCTTCAATATATAACATCTTAGGGTTAATTCTAATATTGTTACCGTAATTCTAGGACTATAACCTATACTTATACTTAACCTTAGGGACATCCCTAGACATACCATAGAAATATCTATAGGGATTTCACTAAAGTTTTCACATCCTAGTTTCCAAAGGTTAACTAAACCTTTCCTCTGATACTAACTGTAGAGACCCAAAGCTTGACGTACATGGACATTACATTACTTTTGCGAAATAATTAATACATAACAAAAACAGACACCAAAGGACCGTAATATTTTAGTGTCTTTGGAAACTTGGAACATAATCTTCTAATCATGGTGAAAGATCTTCAACATCTCCCTTAAAGATCTTCCCCATTTGTTTTCTTACCTAAAAACTTTCTTTAAATCCTGGGGAAAAGAAAACATAAAAAGGGTGAGCTCAAATGCTCAGTAAGGGTAAGCATGGATAAAATAAAACAAACCATATACATTTGAACTTCAAAACATGAACATAAAGTTTTAACGTCAAAATCTTGAGTTGTGAAATAAATCTCGGTAGTACGTAAGGCATAGATCATAAAGGAACATCAATCATGATAAAATAGCTTGGAAATAAAACTTGTAATTGTGGAAAAATATTAAGCACATGATATGATTTACATAGTATCCAAGGCATTGCTTTCAAGACCATCTTAGTGGACAAAGTCACTTTCTGAATCGAGTTTACTCCTCGTTCCAGTCCAGTATCACTGAACCAGATTAACTTACCGTTCCAGCCATGTCTATCTCATGAGATATAAATCTTTACCCAATGCATTGGAGGGAGATATTGGTCCCACCCATCTCATAATGAAATCATTCTTACATGTTCCAAAACATAAACATAAACCATTCATCATAACCCAAAGAATAAAAATGGGTTTCATAAACATCATCCCATCATAACATAATCCATATAAAACAAATGGATATCATTTCATCATAAGAAAAGTGGAACCATGTAAATCATAGATACATTATACTTGAAACATACACATATGAAATAATGTCATCTTGGATGGAAAATGGTTTTGATAAAACACTTGAAAAGAATTCTTGAGGAAAATATCCTTTCTTCTTAAAAATCATTTTCTTTTCAGTAAATTCCACCCAATTTTAAAAGAAAAGGATTTTATTGAAAATGAACATGAAATATTATAGAGTAAACTTCATAAAAATAAGGCGTTATGAAACCATAAAAATCCGTTCATTCCGTATAAGTTAGAAAAAACATTCTCCTCATACTTTTGTCGGAAAAGTCAAAAAGTACCTTATATGGTAACCAAAGGAAATATTCCTTCCATACAATGTGGTAAAAAGTCAAAAAAAAGGTAAAAATGACTTTAAACATACATGGAAGAATATTAAACATTTTATGAAAACATTTTTAGAAAACATGGACATTGATGATAAACATAACCCTAGTAAATACTTATGTATAAGCAATCTCGGATAAAAATGAGATTTGCAAAATTATCCCTTACCTTAGGTCTGATACGCTTCGTACGTATCTGAACCTCCTGTATAATGATTTAAATAATTTAATTTACTTATTAAATAATCATATTCATTTTTATGATATCATATATGGTTCAATTATGACTTTATAATACTCGTTCTTTTGTAAATTCCATGTTAAAGCAGCGTTTTGGGTAAAATCGTTTCATTTATCGTACGTGTTTAGATTTGTTGTTATTGATATTATTATTACTTATATCATGATTTAATTACTTTAAAAATTTAAATCATGATTTATATATCATATATATTCAGTATATACATATATATAATAGATGAAATGAAATACACCGTTCATGGAGACGGTAGGCCGTACGTTCGCATGAACGCTGTTTTCCTTTCCTTATTGACTTGAATGGAATTAAGTAGATGACATACATATGTATATAAATAAATATAGTATCATTATTATGTAATATATTTCATTATTACTTATTGTATATACTTTATAATCATTCTTGAATTGTTAACATGGAAAATGAATCTCATCGCGTCGTGGAGACGGTAATCCGTACGTACACATAAGCGATGATATTGTTCCCATATTTATTGAATGGAATTGGAGTGGATGATATAATATCTTAGAATCATTATGATGTTATAATAATAATATATAGTTATTCTTTACACCATTATACCCATCCAAGTAAGGTGGTGGTGGAAAAACAGATTACACCACGGCGTGGAGACGATATTCCGTACTTACGCACGCGCGGTGATTTCATTTTCCGTAGGATGGATAGAAGGTTAAATGGGTTTGTTTCATATTTATAATGACATATCAGTATATAATTAATACTGATGTTATTACTTTATAATTAAACAACTAAATAATATGAAGTAGAAGAAGAAAGAAACTTGAAAGAGTCGGTAGAAGAGATTACCTCTTCCTCGACGCACCTCCTTTAAACTTCTTCTTAGGGCACTAGAGTTGGTCTTTTGAGAATAAAAAAACCTCTATGATATAACTAGAGAGTTTGAGAAGAGGAATTGGTAGGTTTTGGTCTAGCTTCAAGGCTCAAAAGGGTGTGAAGAGAAGAGGGATGGGGTGCCCTTTTTATAAGGGAGGAGAGGGGCACCTTAGGAAAAACTTAAAATATTATTTTATAATAAAGTCATATTCGGTTTTTAATAGGTCCAAATTGATTTATTTTTAAGATAAGGTGGGTATGGGTCTAAATCCTCTCAACCAATAGGTTTTAGACAAGTTTAGGTTACTATTTTATCCTTATCATTTAGATTTAACTCTAAGTTAAATAATTTAACTTTTACCGTGTCTTTTTGTTTTCTTACACAATATAGTTAATAAACTTACTATAACAAGACTAACGAACCCCAAGTGGTTAATTATTAATATATATATCCTTATATAAGTCATTTGTATGAACCTTATATTTTTAGGAATAAAATAACAATTAATAATATAATATTTGTTTTAAAAACTATTTTATGTCAATTTTGACACTATTTGGTACTTGATTTTTGTGAAAATCATAAAAGCATGATTAGTTCGATAAAAGTTAATCAAATCAATAATAGCATGTCATATTAAACTATAAAATTATTGGAATTCATAAAAAGTCTAAAATTACATTTATTTGGGTATTTATAACATCAATTATGTTAATATTTCATTAATAAGGTAATTACTGCATCATCATTATGTCATAAATAAATTAAATTATTTAATGTCTAAAAATTATAAATAAAATACCATTATATAGTAAATATTTCTAGATTTCTAATGAATATTTATAGTCGAATTTATATTATGTATAACCCTATATTAAAAATGTTTTAATTATTAGACTTTGATTTTAACTATTTTAACTCTTCTTTAAATAAAATAATAATAAATGTCCTAATCTAATCCAAGTGGACCTAAAGGGTAATATTTTATCCCTAAGGTTGTTTTTGGTCGAATTACACTTATCCAATATAATTAGTACATGTGTTAGGGTAATAATAATATCATTTTTACCCTTAATTACCCTATTTACTTTTAATCGTGGTAAATAAAAGTAAAAAGTTACTATTCACAAAAAAATATTTCTATCTTATTGAACCACATTTTACTCCTTGCTATTAACCGTGTCTCTTGGATTTTTGAAATTCCACTCACAGAAGCGATAAAATTAAGATTTATACAAATTTGCAAATTCTCCTAGGAGGTGGGTAAAAGACGATGAAAAGTTCAATAAAATTTTTATATATCTAAAATTATTATAAAATGACTCCAATGAATTACAGTGAACTTATATGGGTATTATGTATCAATTATGACCTAAAATAAATTTAAATGGAATAAATAATTATTTAAATAAAAATTTGGTTTTTAAATAGTAACCCAGTATTTTCACTATTCATCAAAAATTGAAAGTTTTCATAAAAATACCAAAAATTAACCCTAGGCTAATTTCGATATTCTATATCCAAAAATGAAGTCTATTTTGAAAAATAAAATTTCAAAAAGTGGGTATTACTATTCATAACGGCTAGTTTATATAACATATCGTTGTTTAGTGAAACTTGGTATTGCGTACAACATACGCTATCGTGGAAGGTCATGATTGCGTGTAATGCAAGCCAAATCAGGGATGCGTGTAGTGCAAGCTCCTTTTGGTGTAGCATACAACAGAAGACATCAATTAAATTAAAAATAATATTTTTCATAAAATCTCGGGGTGTTACAAAATTGATCAAACTCATGGATATATCTTGAAGATCTTGTTCCCTAGAACACAGTTGCTACTATAATTCATACTTGGAGAAATTTCATTCCTTAGTCTTAAAAAACTGGTAAGGTGCGACATTTTTTTCCATATGTGATCAATATACCTATCTTCAAAACTTATAGTGCTCCTGAAAACCAGATAGAGACACTTGTCACTCATTTTTTCCAAATGAATATTCTATGATTACTATGCATGATTTGTTCATAAATGAATTTATGTAATATGTATACATTATTGGAATTTATTAATGTCACTAACCCTTTTAAGTTATTCCTAGTATACATATATCATTGGGTCTCCTTTTGGTCATGTCATATAGACATCTAGCGTAAGGGTTCCTCTAAGTGAGATGGCTTGGAAAATTGATAGCCCAATATGATGATCATTAAAATATTCTTTGAAAAAATAAAATTCAAGAAGGATTTTATTTATGATGATTGGTGTATAGATTTTTTCATAGACTATAACTTTCAGAAATAAATCATTCTTTATTAGTATAGACATGTACCATACATATCTAGTTTCTCTTGAATACTCACCAGTAGTATCAAGTCTTAGAAACATTCAAAATATAGAGTCCATGAATCTTGATACATGGAGTCTATTACTTGAATATATATACATACTTTTCAACCTTATCATATTACCGTTTAATACCACAATGTATGAATCTTTATTCTAAAATAATAATGCATATATCACCCACCATGGTTAATATAAGCCACCTATTTGGTTATAAATTCCTACATAGTATTTGTCTCTATAACTAATCCTCCCACTAAGCTACATAGAGTCCAATATTCGTATGACAACTCATGTGCATCCAAAACCTTAACCCATATAAGTTAAGTCTTATCCCACTATATTTAAAGATATAGGATTACTT
This sequence comes from Viscum album, assembly GCA_963277665.1. Taxonomy (NCBI): domain Eukaryota; kingdom Viridiplantae; phylum Streptophyta; class Magnoliopsida; order Santalales; family Viscaceae; genus Viscum; species Viscum album. The sequence continues at coordinate 2,107,887,477 of OY728152.1, forward strand.
TATATAAATATATTTGATCTTGACTAGATGTTAACATCCTTAGTGTATATAGGATCATTAACTCAGATGCACCTTAGTGTTTTGAAGTTCATTTGTAGCTAAGGCCATCTTTTAAGAAACGGTTTTCAATAAACACTTGTGGTAGTGTTATAATTGATTATTATCATATTGAATTTGATATGATATCCATTAAAAAAATATAGTTGGAATATGGTTATTTGTTTCACTTCTACTTATAAAATATGTCTTGGAAGGAATAATAGAAGATTTTCAATCTATATAAGACTCATCATTTCTCTTCCTTTTACTACCATCATGACATTGATTTATATAAGGAAATGTTATTTAGTTATGACCATTACTTCACATATATGATCAATGATTGCTTGGATAAGATATTCTCCAACAAGCCAGCTCAATGATTCCCCAATCTTTACCAAGTACACTCATTTACTTCACTGAGCATTTCTAAAATTTCTTAAATGGGTCTCATATAGTATATGAAGTTGCATTTATTTTAGAATGGTTCAAGTGTCCATGTTGAACCAACTCTAAAAATATTTGTGATGAAACTTTATTTAAAATGGTTTCTTTATCTAAAACATGATAATTATTTTGTTTTTATATCTAGTTTCTTAGATAAATTGCGACTAAAAAATTTTTATGGGTATAAACATATCAGCTAATTTCAGTTTTATTTGATAAAGAATTGTCTTTCCACAATCGGGTAAGATTCTTATATTTTATATCCATCATTCATTGCAATGTATATATGTGATTCAAGGGTTATTGAACTATTAGTTTAGTATTAAAGTAACATAACAATATTTATTACAAAAAAAATAATGTATCATTATGTATAGCTAGAAACTGGGATAGATGTTTTGGTAATACTTATTACAAACTTGAGTCAATCCAATCTAGCAATGAGAAATAATGATCTCCCCTTTTCTGACATAAGAATCACCCTTTCTCATATCCTTTTGAGTTCACTTTATAACATTTCTATTCTTTCTCATTCACTATATTTAAATACATGTATGTTGTAAGAATATTTTATTTAATAAAAAATCGGTGAATAGAAACTTGAGGAATATACCTGAAGTGGATACAACTACTTTCTTCTTTAATTCATTGAAATTTCTTTTCTAGTGTCCATTATTTCAACATAAGAAGCAAATATCCTCTTGTTTATTTTTCTCCATTTAAATATTTTTCCTCTTTGAAGGATGTTGTAAAGGGTCATTTGGATTTATATTATCTATGGGATATTTAACTTTGTATTTCAAACTTTTCACCAAAAGTGGTGGAGAAACATGTTTCTACTAATCCTAATCTACTTGATGAAATATGGAAAAAATATCATGAGTGAATTATCCATTTTGTTTATCTAGGATTTAATAAATAAGGATAATCTTGGTGGTAGGGATAATAGGATAAGATTAATAGTTAATTCCTTATCCAAGTGGAAACCTAATTTATCCAAATAATCAATATACCCCAGTATTTTGAAAGCATGATCAGTAGCTAAATAGCATTCTTCCAGTTTACATTGATGTAGTGAATTGACAATATTATTTATTTCTAGCATTTCTCGGTCTTTCTCAAGAGAACGGAGATGTGATATTATGGTGTAATAATCTATATCTTTATATTGTATTATCAACTCTCTAGACATGGTTGATAATATAATACAATAGACATAGGAAGCATCCTTAACATATCTCTGGTAGGCATCATTTTTTATCTTCACTCGCCTATTGGGGTGGTAGAACGGGATTAAGGGATTCCAACACATAATACAAACTTTATGATAATAATGCATCACATAAAAAAATTTACCATATCCATAAATTTGTATTTGTAATGACATGTCCTAATTTAAGGAATGATCGCACTGCTTTTTTAGTTTTGATTTCCATTTTCTAAAATATTTAAAAACAAATGACTAGTATTTTTCTTGATTATAAATTATGTGAGAAATAAAAATAATTAAATTTTTATAAAATATCCCACTATTTTATCAAGTCTCAACAACCCTCACCATTTAACTTGGAATGTCTAGTTGTTTGGACATTCTAGTAGAAAGGATCTATATGTCCCTTCACATAACCTCAAAAGGGTCAGTCAAGCTACTTGAAGGAATTTAGGTAGGCTGATCTTTTCCAACAGTGGGATTGTAACTCCTTGATCTGTTGAGTGGATTTCCCAATCTATAAATATTTTCTTATATTTTCTTTCACTTAGCTCTAAATTACACCAAGTCTATCAAGGGTCACTCCTCTTGATGTAAAATGTTTAATTCAACCCAAAACCTTCATAAGAACTCCCCTTGTAGAAGTAAGTGTGCCAACAAGGGTTGGTCAAATACTTAGTTCTATTAGTTTCATGATTAATCAAGTAATGGAATAACATGTCTAAATTAACATTTATTTGAGGGATTTTATTTATTATACATAAATTTTATCTTGTTTTATCCTTTACATGACTTGTTAATATTAAGTGGGTTTTACTTAATTTAACAACCATGTTGGATAAAAAATTTACACATAACCATTTATTTAAATTTCATCTTTGAGCATTAATTTATTTATTTATGTTGTCAAAGTCTTGAATCCATAAAATAAATAATGCATAGATAGAAATAAATAAATAACCCAATCATGAGCTTACTAATGGTTGATTTATTGAGTATACAATAAATCAACCTTTGACCTAGGGGAAATAACTCATTGTGTCGGTTTTAGCATGAGTTGCAACATTACACATGTCCACCTATTTATCACCTGAGTTGGCATCATCTGGATTTTATTTTGAACCACCTACACTCACCTTGGGATACTCCATTTATTACATGTATTTATAACTCACATACATGTGAGGTAAATCAAAGGATTGATTAAGGGAAATTACATAAATAAACTTGGACATGTAAGTCCTGCATAATAATGGAGATAGGGATGACTCACAAACCATCATATTTAATTTAATAATGAATATTTGTAAACATGTGCAATAAATTAAATTAAATAATTTCAACACGTATACAGGTCTTGGTCAAGTACATTAATGGTGATGCACATGCAACAAATACACAAAAGTATAACTGGTTTACATTCAAGTCTATTTGTTCCATATTATTAAGATAAACACACTTTCATTAATTAATTAATTCCCTTTCATCTTAATGAACATATAAATTCTCTTGCAGATACCCATCATTAAAATCATTAATGGGAAATAAACAGTAGAACCAATAATGACAGATTATTATAATAAATTAATCGAGCATTTAATGATTCTTTAAAACTTTATTAAATTGTCAAACACACCATGTGTGTCAATAAATAAAATATGGTTTTAATGATCTAATTTAACAATTTAATGTAATTTAATTGTACTATTTATTATAAGACTACACGGTGTGTACTTACGAGCTACACGCCTTGTACGTCAATTACTATGTACCTGGAATACATGTCAAGGGCTTCAGCATGTACCTTAGTAGGGCTACACAACATGTACGAGCTAGCTACATGTTGTGTATTGCACTTGTTGTGTGTTTGTGTAACCCGAAGAAAGAGATGGTATGGAACTGTCATCGGGACCAGCCTGAAAGAGTTATCATGTTCTTCAGATACGAGACCACATGATGTGTATGCCAGCTACACATCGTGTGTTCTGTTTTCCATATGTCTGCTTGACTCGCCGAATGGCTTAGCATGTACTTTGAACATGGGAATTATTATACCACATGACGTGTATGCTGACTACATGTCGTGTACTCTATTAATGGTTTAGGCTATCTGTATCACGCGGTTTTTATCGTGTATTTGACTACATTGCTAGCGTGAATTTCTCTACTAAACCGTGTAGACTTCATGATGTGTATGTCAGCTACAAGTCATGTAATCCGACAATTTGTGTTCCGGGTTGGCATGTTCAACATGCTATGTGAAATAAATACACCATGTATAATTTACTACTTGGCGCATTGTGTATCACCTGACACAACCAGGTGCGGTGCACTTGGGTACACGGTGTTTACTCCGGCTACACACTGTGTAATCTCATGTTATATGACCAGAATCATCGACGTTTCTCAATGGAATCTTTGGTCATTCTTTATCTGTTATTAAAATTTTAAGAAAAATATATCATGAATGATGATAATGAAAATATTGAAAACATGTTAATTAAAATAGATTAAATAATGAATAATTTGAAATGAAATATTTAACCACTATTGCGCATATAGATCAACAATCAAATAAATAATTATAAATTTGAAACATAACTACTCTGATACCACTTGAAGGTTTTTAGCACATCAGAAGCGCCTTTGGTGGGTGTGGAATTAAAATTTATTTTAATTTAGAGTTTCCCGAAACCCTGAGAGAAGATCTTTCATGTTAAATTTATAATTAATTTATTTATGATTGAATGAAATGATTAACTCGTCTTAGGATACTTTCTTCGGTGGCATTATTAATATTCTAAAAACCCTTTTGGATTACTTTCATTGCACTGTAAGGATTCAAGAGTAGATTCCCTTTACTGTTGATCAACACGTGATCATTTGATCTCCGAGTAATGCCAATTTATTTCTTGGTGCTAGCGTGGAAAATCAATTGTTTTGCATTGCTCGTTTTGATCGCTCCAAGATCCTTCAGGCTTAAAGGAGTTCTTCTAATTCTTGAGAGGATGAGAGGAGGAATTATAGAGAAAGATAGAGTGGTAGGGGGATTGAGATAGATAGATAGATAGATAGGAGTCCATTGTGTGCAATGATTATCTATTCTCAATTTTTGATTAATCCTACACAATAGATATAACCATTTATTTATAGAGTTATAGTTTAGATTAAAATATTATTTAATTGTGTACCAGACCTTGAATAATATTATAATATTTATTAAACCCCATGTCACATAATAGTAATAATATTATTGTTGTTATTATTATTATTATTTTATGGTGAGTACTACTTTGCGCAATAACAAATATTATTTTAATAACTTGTAAATTAATTTTTATTATCGAATACGGTCTTGGTCCATTCAAAATTATCAACATTTATTGAATACCTAAATAAAAATTTTAATCATAAATAAATATTTATATCCACAAACCAGTGAATAAATATTCATTAAATATTCAATAGAATAAATAAATAAATTTTATTCATAGTCCGGTGAATAAATATTTTTTAAATTTATGTGATCAATAAAACTTCAATAAAATTATTCCTCATCCTTGAAAATAATATTTATTCAATTGATTAAATTCAAATAGAATTTAATAGATATCAACAGAAACACTTAGTGTGTGACCCTCTAGGATTCTTTCTCATTGATATTAAGTGGGTACACCTAAAGTCCAAGATTATTGTGTAGCAATGGGTTAAGACACCCAAGAGGAAGAACTTAATGTCGTAATGTTGACAATCACATACGAATGCTCACTATATAATATAATCTCATTGTCTCAATATCTCATCAAGAAGGATGCACATCTGCATCATCAACCAATATACTTTATATGTCTTTCCTTGACTATCTAAAATAAACGTTGTTACATCATGACCATGAAATTTATTTGAAAATTATATTTCAATAAAAGGACTGAGATATCAACTTTCATAAATATGGAAGAGACAAATCATTCCTCAACTTATCCATTAATAAATTGTCATTTGTGACACACCCAACGAATCCTACTTCCCACAACATATGGCATGATGGTTTTTATCGATAAATCTAAGTGTGTGAATCATGACATGAATTAATGACAATATTAAAGTCTAAAGATCATTACACATACTCATGAAAATGAATGTCTGATAAGACCAAAACTTGTAGAATTTCTACTAGTGGCATTGTTCTCATAATCTCCTATCTTTGAGATTACCATGTATAAACTTCATGAGAAGAAGCTTCTTCCACTTACGAGTACTTGCACCTGATAGTCTATATACTATATTCCCTTGTATAGTATGTTACTAACCGTAGAACTAGTTTTAAGAACATCATTATAGCATTTCAAGGTTCTCATTATAGTGGGGAACTGTTGTTCCTTTTTCAATGTAACAGTTACTCTAGCGCATCGTCACATCAATGTTATAAAAAATAACAATAAATATGTGATAATATATTTACATTAATATTAACATATTTGAATATACATGTAATCTTAAGTATAAAATTAGTTGTTTCTAGGGCACCAACTCCAACTGTTGTTGAAGCTCAGTCATCCTTTCTGGTCCAACCTTTGTAAAAGATTATGGATGGAATTCTATACACATTGAATTTGATTGTCTCAACTGTTGGGGAGAATCCTGATTCCGGATCGAAAATTGCTTGCCAAAAATATCGTGAGAAACCCTTTGAAATATGGAAGCGATATAAGTAGAATAAATAAATCAACATGCAGGATTTTTTAACGTGGAAAAACTCTCCCATGCGGATGATTAAAAAACCACGGGGCAATTCCAAAATATCCACTATGAATCAGAGAATACAAGAATCCAAGTAATGCCCAAACTTGAATTACAAATAAGAGAGAATAGAAAACCTGTGTGAAAACCACACCCCGATATGCCTCTGCCTTCTCTCTGATAAACATCCCACTGATGCCATGTATCAGAAGATCAATCTGTGACAAAACGTCACCCTTCTATCGACGAAACGTCACTACCTTGGAGATCTTCACCCGAACATGTGTTAGCCTCACACCAGCTTGTGACACCTGAATGATCTCTCCATTATGATGTACCATCAATCCTCAATCAGGACACGCCACCTGCTCACCGCTATTAGGAATAATTTCAATACGTGGCCCCAATCATCAATTGCATCGCCGCTGCTCCGCACCTGTCAAACGTCGACGCACCGCACATGCTACCGCTGACACGACAGCCCCCTTATTTCTCTCGGTGGACTACATCTTGAACACCCTTCCAAGAACATCACCACACATCCAAGATAATTGCATCGTCGTCATCGTGTCACACGGGCCACCACAAACGCGGTAACCCCTTCCCGGGTCTCTCTTGCCGGCTACATCTTGCTGGCACATCCCTTGTTCAAAATTTGTTTATGAATCCTCCTTATATAGACACCAAGTCCATAATAATCAATTAATGTTGTCAACATTCATTATTTCATCCATTAATATTGAGAATTAAATATCCATTAATGTTGGGAGAAAATTCTCAATTAATGGTGATATAAATCTACCCATTAATAATTTTCCTCTCTCATCAATAAATGTGATGAATCCCTCCATTAATAATTTTCCTCTCTCATCAATAAATGTGATGAATCTCAACAATCTCCCCCTTCATCACATTAATGAATGGAACCATCCAAGAAACCCAGTTGGAAAGAAAATATGACGGTATCACACCAACCATCATCAACTGCGGAAAATATGATGATGTCCTTTTGCACTTATGATGAAAAAAATATCATCTCCCCCTACAAAAAGAAAATAAAACTCCAAAATCTTCGTTACATTTGTATCTACACCATCCTATTCATCCTGCTGAATAAGAAAAGAACCAGAAACATCTAGCTCTCTCATAATAGTGATTACCACATAATCTGGAGCACCTGTAGGAATAAACTGCTCCCCCTGCTCAACATTCTATGAGCGGACATGTGTATCACCTCTCTTAACCTGCTTTAATTTCCAAACTTTATTCTGCTTCATGCATGCATTTTTGATCCTCTTTGAAGCTTCCAAAATCCTCACATTAAACTGCAAGAACAAACCAACCTCCTCTGATACCACTTGTTGGGGAGATTCTTGATTCTGGATCGAAAATTTCTTGCCAAAAATATCATGAGAACCCCATCGAAATATGGAAGTGATATAAGTAGAATAAATAAATCAACATGCAGTATTTTTAACGTGGAAAAACCCTCCCATGTGGAGGATTAAAAACCCACGGGGAAATTCCCAAATATCCACTATGAATCAGAGAATACAAGAATCCAAATAATGCCCGAACTTGAATTACAAATAAGAGAGCGTAGAAAACCTGTGTGAAAACCACACCCTGATACGTCTCTGCCATCTCTCTAATAAACATCCCGTTGATGCCATGTATCGGAAGATCAATCTGTGACAAAACGTCACCCTTCTGTCGATGAAATGTTACTACCTCAGATATCTTCACACGAACATGCGTTAGCCTCGCACCAGCTTGCGACACCCGAATGATCTCTCCATTATGATGTACCGCCAATCTTCAATCGGGACACGCCACCTGATCACCGCTATTAAGAATAATTTCGATACGTGGCCCTAATCATCAATTGTATCTTCACTGCTTCGCACCTGTCAAACGTCGACACGCCGCACATGCTACCACCAACGTGACAGCCCCCTTCTTGCTCTCGGTGGACTACATCTTGAACACCCTACCAAGAACATCGCCACATGTCCAAAATAATTGTGTCGTCATCGTCGTGTCACATGGGCCACCGCAAATGCGGCAACCCCTTCCTGGGTCTCTCTTGCCGGCTACATCTTGCTGACACACCCCTTGTTCAAAATATGTTTCTACATCCTCCTTATATAGACACCAAGTCCATAATAATCAATTAATGCAGTCAACATCCATTATTCCATCCATTAATATTGAGAATTAAATATCCATTAATGTTGGGAGAATATCCTCAATTAATGGTGATATAAATCTCCCCATTGATAATTTTCATCTCTCATCAATAAATGTGATGAATCCCTCCATTAATAATTTTCCTCTCTGATCAATAAATGTGATGAATCTCAACATCAACATCATCAATGTCATCATCACAAATGATTTCGTTCTCCAATCTTTTAGCTTCTTCATCAAGAAAATATGGTTTCTCAGTCACATTTTCACGACTTGTTCTTTCTACTTCATCAAAAGGGAAGGAAATGAAGCAGCACATCATGTGACTACTCATTGTCTGTCTAGAGAGAACCACCTATGGCTTGATTTCTTTCCTTCATGGATGTTCAATCTTGTTACTCATTATCTTCATGATTAATATATCATCCTTCATTTTTCAAAAAAAAACTCCAACATAGGTGATGTCAACTAATGATATACATTTTTAGATAAAGTATATACATAAATATAAATCAATTTACATGAAGTTATAAAAAGTCTAATAATAAAATATTCACAAATGGCATTCCCATAAATTAGTAAAAAATAAGTTCTCCAAATATTTTTAAGCGTTGGGTATTTTTAAAAAATGATATAAATTAGAAAATAATATTATATATACTTCTTATTAAATTAATCTACATGATTTTAAAAAAATAATCTTCATCCTATTTAAAGGTGAACTCTATATAAATTGAAAAAATTACAATTTAAAACTAATTTATATAAGACATATTTAAGAAACCTTCTCAATTTTTCAAGAAAAAAACAAAAAACCAATTTATATGTAACACAGTTCAGTTTAACATCAAAAGATACATTCATTAAAAATTAAGCACATCAAACTCTTAGAAAAAATGATTGACTGTCGATTTTCAGTTTAAATTGAACACAACCAGATTTCAAAAAAAACATGTACTCCTCATGCAACTTCAATAGATCAATTGAAGATTTTGAACTAAACGAATTGAACAGATAACATCACAACCATTTCTAAATCTAGAATGCATTTACGCTTTTAAAAAATATGCTAGCAACATTAAATAATGAAAAGTTTATGCACATCATAATTGTTTAGATCAACAACATGTACAATAATGAGTTAAATCACAACTTGGTTTCATTTCAAAATAACAGTTAATAAATGTGAGGGAAAGGGATTGGATGAAACAATAGTAGCTCGAGGTGAGGGATATTGGGTGGACAATCGAGAGATCGAGGTAAAATTGCACACGCGCGCCGCTCAAATCCATTGAGAAAATTAAAGACCTAGATAAGAACTAAAAATACTGAAACAATGAAATATTTTGAAAGAGTTACACTATGGGTTTTGAAAGTCTCGATCGTCTGAGGAGTGTGAGGGAGAGTGGTGGGGAAGTTTCAGTTCCGTGAGAGCTTGAACGGCGCAAGCGATTAGGTCGTCTGTTAGGATTCTATTTAAAATATCATAAAGGTTTTATCATCAATTTTTAAAAAACACTGATATAGACCAATATTTATCAACGCTAAAATGGAAAGTGCTGATATAGACCACTCTTCATCAGCGCTATCAAAAAGCGCTGATAAATATGGATATTTATCAGCACTACCTCTTAGCACTAATAAAGATAGATATTTATCACCACTTTTTAGCACTCACAAAACTAATCTTTATCAATGCTTTAATTTTAGTTCTGACAAAATCTATATTTATCAACGCTCTTTGGAAAGCACTGATAAAAACTGTTGAGTCAAAAGTCCTCTTTTGACTTTTATATCTTGTTTTGGAAATCACAAATGTCCTTTATCATGTTTATCATATCGTACTGATCATGCTGATCGTACTGAGCATGCTGATCATACTAACCATGTTGATCGTACTGACCATATTGATCGTACTGACCATACTGATCGTACTGACCATGTTGATCGTACTGACCATGTTGATCGTACTAACCATGCTAATCGTACTGACCATGCCAATCGTACTGACCATGCCAATCGTACTGACCATGCTGATCGTACTGACTATATTTTTTTCATACTTATAATACTCATACTTTCTTTACATTCTTGATTTGGTACTTAGTCAAAAAGACATGTTTCATATTAATCGTACTCATGTTTATCATCTTCATATATCTTTTGTTTTAACCAAAACAATGTCATGGAGTTAGTTACAAACTAATCAAAACGATGTCATGTCTTCTGTTTCAATATGACCGTTATAATTTCAGGTGTCCAAGTCCCTCCGAGTTTTCCGGAAAAATATGACCATTGGAGGAAATGTGACCGTTGGAACCTGAGGCCTATAAATAGGAGGTCATTTGAAGCTAAAAAAACTTTTGGAACAACTGTGATACTTTGCTTCTATCAAGTTCTAGAGAGAGGCGTTGTGATTTCTCTCCTACTTTGTGCGACCGATCATCATATCAAGGACTTTCAAGTGATTGAAAGATAGAGGTGCCAATTACCTACAAAATCGAGGGTTGTCGAGGATAGGCAGACAGACGAACCGATCATCGTATCAAGGTCTGTCGGGGATAGGAAAACAGACATATCGATCATCATATCGAGGGCTTCCAGGGATAGGTAGATAGATGTACTGATCATCGTATTGAGGGCTGCTAGGGATAGGCAGACAGACGTACCGATCATCATATCGAGGGCTTACCAAGGTGTTGGTGAGACAGACCTATTATCCTAGGTGAAAGCATAACCCTTATCTTTGGGTCAAAATAATTGTAACACTTTTACATTTCCGTTGTTGATTGTTTTAGAAAGGGAATTGTATTGTTTCCTTTCTTCATTTCATATTCATTTGTGATTGTTTCAATTACAATCATACTTTTACATATTGTATTGATTGATTCTATACGCTTTATAGTAGAATATTTCACTATTGTATTACTCTGATTATTGTATTCATCCTGAATACAATTGCTTTAATTTTCTAATTGTATTACATCACTTCATACCTTTTTACTCAATACAACTATTGTTGTTTGTTTTGGTTGTGAATTGTATTAGTTTAAGATCTTTTAAACTAATTTCTTAAGTGTTTAAACACAAAGTTTTAAACCTACAATTCACCCCCCCCCCTCTTGTATTGTTCCATCTAATAAACATTTACATCTACATATTTGATCCAACAATTGGTATCAGAGGAAGGTTTCCACTGATTTGTATTACTTGTTCTATTTCTTTCAAACTTTCATTTTAACTACTTACTACACTAACGTGTGGAGTGGAAAAGATTTTTGTTTTATTAGATGGCAGGAATGAATATTGGGTCAATTGGAAATCTAAATCCTTCTAGACTACCTATCTTTAATGGGAACAATTATGAGTATTGGAGAGATCTAATGAAGACATTCATAATCAATACTGGTGTAGAAAATTTTATTATGCTTACTGAAGGTTACAAAATCCCTGACAAAGAAGTCAGTACTTTCACTAATCAAGAGAAGCAAGAATATCAACTGAATTACAAGGTACGAAATACTTTATGCTCTATGACCAGGAATATATATAGCCAGATATCCTCTTGTGAAACAGCCAATTGTATTTGGAAGAAATTGTAAGTCACACATTTTGGTACATCCAAAGTTATAGAAACAAGAAGAGCAATGCTTCGAGAAGAGTATCATGGATTGTTTTCCCTTATGGAGAGCCAGTGTGTAAAGTGCAACAAAGATTTATGACAATTGTCAACAGTTTACAATCTATGGGAGAAAAAGGCCTTGATGATGAAGCTCTTGTAGACAAGATTATAGATATAATGCTGAATGAATGGGAGTCAAAAAGGACAGTTATTGATGAAAACAGAAAAGTTTCCCAGATTACTCTTGACGAACTCTTTGGAACTCTTCTACAGTACGAGACAAGAATGAAAAGAGATGCTGATTTCAACAAAAAGAAAAATGGGAATGGAAGTGTAGCCTTTGCATCTAAAGCTAAAACACCTAAAAGGATAACAAGATCCAAATCCAATAAAGTTGTTTTATCAGAATCAAGTGATAGTGATCACTCGGATAATGAGTTAGCTAATCTTGCTCGAAGGATGAACAAGATTGTGGGAAAGAAATACTTCCAATACAGATTCAAAAAGAAAGATAGGAAGGACAAGAAAGATTCAGAGGTAACTTGTTATGAATGTAAGAAAGTAGGTCATATAAGGCTTGACTGTCCTTTACTAAAGAGAAAAGACAGAAAGGAAAAACATTCTGAAATAAAAAATAAAAAGTATTACAAGACAAAGAAAAAGAAAGTCTTGAAGGAAAATGATACTTGGAGTGCAAGTGGTAGTGATTCATCAGATAATTCTTCAGAATATGAGTCCTCAGGACAAAGAAATATTGGACTTATAGCCAGATTACCAATTGAAGATCATTGTCTCATGGAAAAGGTACACAATGCTGAAGCTATTACAAATGTTCCTTTGAATACGAATTATACTAATAATTAATATTATGAATCTTCAAATGATGATTCTTCATCATCAGAAGATAATACTTTACCTTCTTTTGAAGAAGTGTCTAGGTTTGCTAAATTACTTGAGAATGAAAATTCAAAACTCAAGAAGAAGCTTGATAAAGTAAATTCTATAATTTCAATTTTAACTAAAGAAGTATCAGATCTTTCTAAGGATCTTGATACGAAAACTTCTGTTTTTGAAAGTGTTTTAAAAACCCTTGATAAAGTCAAATCTGATAAGGATAAACTTTCTAAGGATCTAGAAAATGAAATTTCAAAGAAAAATGTTTTGGTGCCTAGCTCTAATTTAAAATCAAATGTTTTGGAGGATAAAAACTTAGTTGTGAAATTAAAATCAGAAATTTTTTCCTTGAAAAAGTGTTTGTCAAACTTTACTTGTGGTAAGGAAAACTTTGATAAAATATATTCTAAAATCAGACCTTTAAGAAATCATTCTGGTATTGCTTACACTCATTCTAAACCAATTTTTAGTAATAACTATTTTGTTCCACAAAATACCCCTTTTTGCTCTAAGTGTCAATGTGGAGGACACTGGAAAAGGGATTGTTCTCTTAACAGAACTCAATCTTTAGGATTTCATAAAGCTCATTTTTCAAAACAAGTGTGGATTCCTAAAATTCTTTTATCTAACCCTTCAGGATCCAAACAAGTTTGGATTCCGAAAAACTAATTATTTCTTTTTCAAGAAAACAAGAAGTGTACCAACAAGAACATTTGGTACATGGATAGTGGTTGTTCTCGACACATGACAGGTAACAAATATTTCTTTGAAAATATCATCGAAACAAAAGGTGGAAAAGTCACCTTTGGAGATAATGATCAAGGGAAAATTGTTGGTATAGGTAATATTGTTTTTCGTGGAAAAGTTCTTATTTCAAATGTTTTGTTCGTAAAAGGTCTTAAGCACAATCTCATCAGCATAAGTCAATTGTGTGATGAAGTTTACCTTGTGAATTTTAGAAATGATAAATGTTTAGTTCACAATTCCAAGGATAAGTTCATTCTATCTGCCCATAGTCAAGAGAATGTATACACTATTAACTTAGAACACCTTAGGAGCCAAAACTTACCCTGCTTAAGTGCAATAGAAGATCAATCATGGCTATGACATAGAATACTAGGACACTGCAACCTAAGAAACCTTTGTAAACTTTCAAAGAAAAAACTAGTAAAGGGACTACCGGATCTTAGATATGATTCTTCAAAAGTCTGTGATCCTTGTCAATTTGGAAAGCAACATAAAACTAGCTTTAAATCAATTAATGATGTTTCAAATTCTAATGCATTGCAGCTAGTGCATATGGATCTTTTTGGTCCTTCACAAACTGGAAGCATTAGAGGCAAATACTATGTATTTGTTTTAGTTGATGACTTCACTAGATTCACATGGGGCTATTTTCTAACAAAGAAATCTGAAGCTTTTTCCTATTTCATAACTTTTAGAGCCCAAGTTAAAAATGAGAAAAACCTACCACTGATAACTATTCATAGTGATCATGGTGGTGAATTTCAAAATTTAGATTTTTAAACTTTTTGTAGTAAGAAAGGTATTACTCACAATTTCTTAGCTCCAAGAACTCCTCAGAAAAATGGTGTGGTTGAAAGAAGAAATCGTATTCTTCAGGAAATGACAAGAACCATGTTGAGTGAATACTCAATTGCTAAGCACTTTTGGGCTGAAGCTGTTAGTTTTTCTTTCTATACTATAAATCGTGTTTTAACCAGAACGTTTCTTAATAAAACACCTTATGAATTATGGAATGGCCGAAAACCTAAAGTTTCATACTTAAAAGTTTTTGGGTGCAAAGTATTCATTCTAAATACAAAAGATAATCTACACAAATTCGCACCAAAATCTGATGAAGGAATATTTCTAGGCTACTCCACAACTTCTAAGGCTTATAGAGTTTTCAATAAAAACACTTGTACTATTGAGGAAACAGTACATGTAAAATTTGATGAAATTGATCCTTTTGTTTTCAATCAACCCAAACCTACATCCTCGGATGTGTTTTCTAAAAAATTTTATCAACCGTTATTAGAAGATTCCTCTAATAAGGAAAATGTTCAAGAAAGTATTCCTGAAACATTTACCCCAGAATATTTTCTACCATATGTTGATGAACAAGTTTTACAAAACCCAAATAAATTGCTTCTTAGGAATCATCCCAGTGATAATATCATTGGTGATATAAATCAACCTGTAAGGACCAGAAATTCCTTAAGAAATGAAATAGAACATCTTGCTTTTCTTTCCCAATTTGAACCGAAAAGTCCAAGTGAGGCCTTAGGTGATGAAGATTGGATCAAATCAATGCAAGATGAACTAAATAAATTTGAGAGGAATCAAGTCTGGACTTTAGTTGAAAGACCTAAAGAAACAACTTTAATTGGTGTAAAATGGGTTTTCAGAAACAAATGTGATGAAAACAGAATCATTGTAAGAAATAAAGCAAGACTTGTTGCTGAGGGCTATAATCAACAAGAGGGAATATACTATGAAGAAACATATGCTCTTCTAGCTAGACTTGAATCTATTCTTATTCTATTAGCCTTTGCAGCATACTTTAATTTCAAACTTTTTCAAATGGATGTGAAATGTGCTTTTCAAAATGGTTGTGTCCAAGAAGAATTTTTTGTCGAAAAACCCACTGGTTTTCTAGACCCAAAACATCCAGATCATGTTTTTAAACTTACCAAGGCTCTATATGACCTTAAACAAGCCCCTAGAGCATGGTATGATAGACTTATAGGATTTCTTTTACAAAACAATTATACAAAAGGTACACCAGATCCAACTTTTTTTTATAAAAATGGAAAATAAAAATGTTTTAATAGTTCAAATTTATGTTGATGACATCATATTTGGATCAACTCAGCATTCTTTATCTAATTCTTTTTCCAATTTAATGAAATCTGAGTTTGAAATGAGTACGATGGGTGAGTTAACATTCTTTTTAGGTTTTCAAATTTCACAAAAACCAGAAGGAACATATGTATCACAACATAAGTATATAAAATACTTACTCAAAAAGTATGGTTATGACAAGACTAAAAGTATTAGCACTCCAATCGGTACCTCAAATACACTTGATCTTGATGAAATTGGGAAACCAGTAGATCAAACAACTTTTAGAGGTATGATAGGAAGTTTGTTATACTTACCAGCTAGTCGACCAGACTTAATGTTTTCAATATGCTTATGTGCAAGATACCAATATAATCCAAAAGAGTCTCATTTAAAGGCCATAAAGAGAAACTTTCGGTATTTAAAAGGCACTATGGATTTAGGTCTTTTTTAGTCCTTTGGAAATGATTTTGTTTTAAAAAGTTTTTCAGATGCTGACTTTGGCGGTTGTAGAATGGATAGAAAGAGTACATCTAGAACATGTCATTTCTTAGGAGATTCCTTGGTTTCTTGGTCATGCAAGAAACAACACTCTGTAGAACATTCTACTGCTGAAGCTGAATATGTAGTAGATGGAAGTTGTTGTGCTCAAGTATTGTGGATGCAACACACACTCACTGACTATGGATTGAGTTTTTCCAAAACTCAAATCCTATGTGATAATACTAGTGTCATAGCTCTTAGTAAGAACCCAGCACATCACTCACGTGAAAAACACATAGATATTAGGCATCACTTTCTTAGAGATCACACACAAAAATAAGATATCATTTTACAATTCATCAGAACGCAAGAACAACTTGCTGACATTTTTGCAAAACCATTACCTTACGATAGATTTGAGTTTATAAAATAGAATCTAGGAATGATTACATTAAAATAATCATTCATATTTACTTCATGTTTTACATTTCTCCTTACATTAAATAACTCCTCTTAGAAAGGGGGAGAACATTTCTTACGGTGTTTCTTTTTATCTTATGGTATGGGTTTTTTTTCCCTATCTGTTTATCGTATTGACAGTTTTATCGTACTATTTACCTATCTGTTTATCGTATTGATAGTTTTATTGTATTATTCACCTGTCCATCGGCTCATCCATCCATGGTAATGAATTTCTTTTCCATCGGCTCGACCGTCCATGGTAATGAATTTCTTTTCCATCGGCTCGTCCGTTCATGGTAATGAATTTCTTTTCCATCGACTCGACCGTCCATGTTAATGAATTTCTTTTCCATCGGCACGTCCGATCATGGTAATGAATTTCTTTTCCATAAGCACGACCGTTCATGGTAATGAATCTTTTCCATCGGCATGTCCGTTCATGGTAACAAGTTTGTTTTCCATCGGTTTGTCAGTTCATGGTAATGACTTTGTTTCCCATCAGCATGACGATTGATAGTATTCTTTTTCTACGTACGATTATGTTTTCTTTTGTTAAAAATTCTACTGAAACCAATAATTACCTTACGATCTCCGGTAGGTACATACTTTCCAATTTTTTAAAGAAATTTTTTTTCGTTTTAATCCTAACCGTTGATCTTATTTATTCTAATCTTGACTGTAGATGATTAATGGTCACCCTCCTTCCACCTATAAATACCCCCTCCCCAAACCCACATCGTTTTTCAGGATTTGTGGCAAAGCTCTACTCCACTGATTTAAGTCATCGTACGATATTTCAAGCGGTTTCTTCTATATGTCTCAGTCTTCTGCTAATACTCCCGCTGAAATGTCTTCAAAGACTTTCTCAGAGAAAGACTTTTTCATAGAAAGGTTAGTGTATCGAGACTTTTTCGATTCGTACGATTCTACAATCAAAAGAATCATTTTGTTTCAAGGCTGGGAGCATTTGTGTATTGAAAAACCAGTATCCCAAGATCCGGTTCTTATTGATGAAGTCAGTCATTTTTACAAAATCGTATTGTTTGATAAGAACATGACTATCAAATTTGTTGTGTATGATAGAAAGATTTCTATGTCTGTGAACCAAGCAGCTCATTTTCTGAATGTTCCGATAGAAGGTGATTCTTTCTGTCCATCTCATAAACTACCAGAAGAAGTTGGTACGTTTAACAAATAAAATTCTGAAAAGTCTCTGTTTATTATAAATGAAGAGAAAAGGAAAGTGGCTCATATTTCACCAGATAACAGATTTGTGTCTCTTTGAATGCAAGGTTTTCTTATCCCAAGGAAAGGGGATAGAGAGACTTTGAAGGTTTCTGATATCTTCATGTTGGACTATCTTTTCAACATGAGAAAAGTAAATCTTATGGGATACATCTTTGAAACGATTAAGAATGTTAAGTCAGGAGAAATCAAATCTCATTTGATTATGTATCTAGCTATCCTTACAAATTTTATTCTCGAGAGTATGAAATTTTGCAATATTCCTTTAAAAGGAATTTTGATAGATCTGAAGCCATCCTGGATTAGTAAGAGTATGATGAAAAAGTTGAATGTTTGTTTTGATCCGAATTCAAAACTTTTTGTAAAAGATTTAGAAGCTAAATCGGCTCAGAATCAATCGGCACCTATGCCTGTCAAAGACAATCCTTCTATTGGTGCTCCTCAAAAGTCAGATCCGCAAACCAGTTCAAAGCCAAAGAAGAAACCAAGATACAGTAAGGAAGTTGTGGCCAAGTGGAGAAAAGATAAGAAACAGAGAAAGGAAGGTGATCCAAAGTTTGGACTTGATCCAGCTGAAGCCTTTGCTGAGAGAATAAGGGTAGAAGAAACCCTTCAATCTGAAAAGAAAAAGAAGACTGTTTTGAAAAGAAAGTCTCAAGACTTTGATATCTCTAAATTCCTGAAAATGGTTGAGGATGCTAGTGCTCAACTAACGGATGAAGTGCATCAAGAACCCATCGTACAGAGTCAACCAGAGAAAGAAAAAGGGAAACAGATGTTGGAAGAGATACAGGAAGTTGAAGAAGAGGGAGGAGATTTTCTTTTAGAATTCCTTCAAAGCTCGAAAAAGAGTAGAGAAGAATCTTACCAAAAGCAGAGTGAAGGTATTCAACAAACACCTCATGCCGATCAAGCACCTATTGAAACCTCTGAAACTCCGGATAAAGTATCTTCTCAAGTAAAGCAAGGTGCTCAATCTTCTCACACTGAAAAAGTTATTGTCATCAGTGATAAAGTGGAATAACAAAGACAGGAGAAAGAAAAAGAAAAAGGAAAACAGCCAGTTGTTGACTCAAGCCGATCAAATGAACTGGATTCGTACGATGAGGACACTGATTCAGAACACACAATCTCTCTCAAGAAGAGTGATTACATTGTACATGTTTTGAGAAGGATTGAGAAGAAAATTCCTTATTTCCCTAGGATTGAAGGAAAAATTGATTTCATCACTGACAATCAAAAGAAGAAGTTTGGCTCTGTAAGAGAATTAAGAAAGAAACTTTTGTCAGTTGAAGCCGATTTGAAAGTTTTAACTGAAAGTTCGGCAGCTCATAAGAAGGCTTGCAACAAGATGACCAAGTGGTCATACAAAATAGAGAGCTCAGTAAATGATCATGAAATAGCAATTAAAGACATAAGGAGGTTGTAAAATGATCTTGTGATTGCTTTCAATAAACTTGACAAAGAAACTGTTGAAAGACTGAATCAGGTGACTCATGGAGCCGATATCCCTTCAGTGAAAGAGTTACAAGATAGAATGAATGCCTTTCAGTCTGAGTTTTCGAAGGTTTCATCTTTCAAAGATGAAATAGTTCTCTTGAAGAAACAAAACTCTGTGTTATCCAAAGACAACAAGAATTTTCAAAACTGAATTGATACTCTTGAAGAAGTAATCAGAGTTCAAGAAGAGACCATCAAGAATCAGGATCAGCTCTTTTCCGATCAACAAGAACTTCTCAGATCTCAGGGTGATGCTATTTTTGAAGATAAAAAGGAAATCAAAAAGATGAAGGCAGTTCTTCATGAGTTGATTAAAAAAGAGAAGGAAAGAGAAAACAAGTGAATGTTGTATTTGTTTTCCTAAAACCTATAAGCTATTGATTATCGTAATGAGATTTATGTTACCATATCCATTGTCTTCTATTTCTTTTTTCTAACTCTTTTAGGCAATTCAAGTTTACCCCATTATTTTTGTAAATCACAAAGGGGGAGAATGTTTTACAAAGGGGGAGAATGTTTTATAAAGGGGTAGAATGTTTTACAAAGGGAGAATGTTTTGATCAAACACTTCTAAATCAAGGAAAATCTACGAATACAATCCTTAGGAAAGTATATACCTAAGGGGGAGTTAGTTGTATTCAATTTCTTATACAAAAGAGTTTTCAATAACTCAGGGGGAGATAAGTATTTCTTTTTGTTTTTACTTTGTATTTTGTGCTTTCCAAAAAGGGGGAGATTGTTGAGTCAAAAGTCCTCTTTTGACTTTTATATCTTGTTTTGGAAATCACAAATGTCCTTTATCATGTTTATCGTATCGTACTGATCATGCTGATCATACTGAGCATGCTGATCGTACTGACCATGCTGATCGTACTGACCATACTGATCGTACTGACCATGCTGATCGTACTGACCATGCTGATCGTACTGACCATGCTGATCGTACTGACCATGCTGATCGTACTGACCATGCTGATCGTACTGACCATGCTGATCCTACTGATCATGCCAATCGTACTGACCATGACAATCTTACAGACCATGTCAATCGTACTGACCATGCTGATCGTACTGACTATATTTTTTTTATACTTATAATACTCATACTTTCTTTACATGCTTGATTTGGTACTTAGTCAAAAACACATGTTTCATATTAATCGTACTCATGTTTATCATCTTCATATATCTTTTGTTTTAACCAAAACGATATCGTGGAGTTAGTTACAAATTAATCAAAACGATGTCGTGTCTTCTGTTTCAATATGACCGTTATAATGTCAAGTGTCCAAGTCCCTCCGAGTTTTCCGGAGAAATATGACCGTTGGAGGAAATGTGACCGTTGGAACCTGAGGCCTATAAATAGGAGGTCATTTGAAGCCAAAAAAACTTTTGGAACAACTGTGATACTTTGCTTCTATCAAGTTCTAGAGAGAGACGTTGTGACTTCTCTCATGCTTTGTGCGGATCATCGTATCGAGGACTTTCAAGTGATTGAAAGACGGAGGTGTCGATTACCTACAAAATCGAGGGCTGCCGGGGATAGGCAGACAGATGAACCAGTCATCGTATCGAGGGCTGTCGGGGATAGGCAGACAGACATACCGATCATCGTATCGAGGGCTGCGGGGATAGGCAGACAGACGTACCGATCATCGTATCGAGGGCTTACCAAGGTGTTGGTGAGACAGACATGTTATCCTAGGTGAAAGGATAACCCTTCTCTTTGGGTCAAAAGAATTATAACACTTTTACATTTCCGCTGGTGATTGTTTTAGAAAGGGAATTGTATTGTTTCCTTTCTTCATTTCATATTCATTTGTAATTGTTTCAATTACAATCATACTATTACATATTGTATTGATTGATTCTATACGCTTTATGGTAGAATCCATCACTATTGTATTACTCTGATTATTGTATTCATCCTGAATACAATTGCTTTACTTTTCTAATAGTATTACATCACTTCATACCTTTTTACTCAATACAATTGTGGTTGTTTGTTTTTGTTGTGAATTGTATTAGTTTAAGATCTTTTAAACTAATTTCTTAAGTGTTTAAACACAAAGTTTTAAACCTACAATTCACCCCCCCCCTCTTGTATTGTTCCATCTAATAAACATTTACATCTACATATTCGATCCAACAAAAACTATATAAAATAAATTAAAAAAATGTTAAATGAATATATATTAAAAATGAATAAATAATAAAAAAGATTAAAATTAATTAACATTATTAATAAATAGATAATCTTAAATGCGTGAATGTTAAAAATGAGTGAAATTTAATAATTAAAATGGAATAGACATCCAAAGTATTATAAAAATGAATGACCTTTATTAATTATATAAATTATTGAAAAAATGAAAATATATTAAAATGAAATGAATACATATTAAATATGTACATTACAACCATATTAAAAACCTTAAATGTTAATGAATAAATATGTATATATAAATATTAAAAAAGAAGAAATTACAAAAATATTAAAAGAATAAATATTAAAGCTGAATAAATTATAAAGAAAAGTAAAAAATAAGTAACATTATTTGTGAATAAATAATACTAAATAATATTGAATGAATGAATGTTAAAAAAGAGTGAAGTTTAATAATTAAAAAATTAGTAGATTGCAAAAATATTACAAAAATGAACAAGTGTTATTAATTGTAAATATTATTAAAAAAAGTAAAAATGAATATATGTTAAAATGAAAATGGATACATATTAATTATATAAATTACAAGCATATTAAAAACATTAAACACTAGTGAATAAACATGTATAAATAAATATTATAAATGGGCAAAATTACAAAAATATTAAACAATGAAAAATTGAAAACGAATAAATTAAAAATATATTTAAAAATAATTAAGATTATTAATGAATAAATAATATTAAAAATGAATAAATTCAAAAAATATTAAAAAGTAATAAATTCTATATATTGAATAAAAATATAAAAAATGAATAAAATTTACTGATTAAAAACATAATATATATTAAATATATTATGTTAATAAATATAATTAGAAAATGAATGTTAAAAATTGAATAAATTACATAAATATTGTGTGTGTGCGTTCTATATAAAAATACATTAATTACGTATATGTATGTGTGAAATTAATGAAACACACATTTGGTATATGTTAAATTAAAAAAATGACATTTAATTAAACCTCCATTACCCGATACAATTAATAAATATTTTTAATTAATTATATATATTATTAAAAAAATAAAAATGAATATATGTTAAAATGAAAATGGATACATATTAATTATATAAATTACAATAATATTAAAAACATTAAATGTTAATGAATAAACATGTATAAATAAATATTATAAATAGAAAAAATTACAAAAAAATATTAAATAATGAAAAATTGAAAATGAATAAATTACAAAGATATTTAAAAACAGTTAAGATTATAAATGAATAAATAATATTAAAAAAGAATAAATTCAAAAAAAATATTAAAAATTAATAAATAGTATATATTGAATAAAAATATAAAAAATGAATAAAATTTATCGATTAGAAACATAATATATTTTAAATATATTATGTTAATAAATATAATTCTAAAATGAATGTTAAAAATTGAATAAATTACATAAATATTATGTGTATGTGTGCGTTCTATATAAAAATGTATTAATTACGTACATGTATGTGAAAAATTAATGGAACACACATTTGATATATGTTAAATTAAAAAAACAAATGACATTTAATTAAACCTCCATTACTTGATATATATATATATATATATATTAAAAATATCAAATATATTAAGGAATAATTACATATAAAAAACATTAAAAATGAATAAATTTAAAAAATTATTAAATGAATAAATATTTGAAATCTATAAATTATAAAAAACTAAAAAAATCACTTAACTTTATTAATGAATAAATAATATTAAATGAATGCATGTTAAAAATGAGTGAAATTTAATTAAAAGATGAATAAATTGAAAAAATATTATGAAAATAAATAAGTGATTAATTATATAAATTAAAAAATGAATATATGTTTAAATGAAAATGAATATATATTAATTATATGTAAATTATAACTCCATTAAAAAAAAGTAAATGTCAATCAATAAATATAAATAAATACTAAAAATGAATAAAATTTTAAAAATATTAAATGAATAAAAATTAAAAATGAATTTAAAAAAAATGAAAATTTTTATTAATGAAATAATTATTAATTATAAATAGTAATAAATAGTATATATTATATATAAATATAGAAAATGAATAAAATGTATTAATTAAAAAAATTATATTAAAGATTAAATATTAAAAATTAATAAATAAAAATATTAAACGATAATATTAACAATTTATATTATTTGTGTATGTTTGTCTCTATAAAGTTGAACTAATTTAGTATATGTATACGTGTCAAGTTGAAAAAACAAATGGCATTGATAAAACAATATATTTTAGTTAGTAAATATTGGTTAATTATTATTAAATATTTTTAATTAAATTAATAAACCATTTTTCATCGAATACATGAAATATAAATCTATATGATTTATAATGCATATTTCATATTATGTAAAAAATATTTAAGAAAATTATATACATATATTTTTTATTTTATATGACATTTTTAACTTAATATCTTATATATCAAGTGCAAATGTATATTTAGTTATATATAAATCATATTTAATAAAATATGTTATATTTTTATTAATATTTATATTAATATAAGATTTTTAATATGTGTTTTTTAAAATAGAATATAACCTTTATTGATGCTTTTTAGCGCCCATAAAAATATCATTTATCATCACTTTTATCTAGAGGTAGTAAAGGATATCACTGTTTATTGCGAGTTTTGTAGTAGTGTTTGTATTCCGCAAGATACGCCATGTGGGCCGACCTGCCCCACCCCGTTAATAGATCTAACACCCGTGTGTAAAATACAATATCCCACCATGTTATATTAATATATGGTTTTAAATGATATAATTTTTCTAAATGGAATATACCATTTATCACCGTTGAATAAAAATGCACATAAAGGATAGTCTTTTTTAACACTTTTATCTAGCGTTGATAATGAGTATCGTTGTTTACTACGGGTTTGTATTAGTGTTTGAAGCCCGTATGATTCGCCCGTGGAGCGGCCCGCCCCACCCCGAGAGCTTTTAACACTCATGGTGTGTAAACTACAATATCCCACCATGGAATATAAGTTTGCCATGACATTGAAGATTTGATTTTCATTCTCATTCAATTTTATTCCCTAAAAAAAATAAAGGTTTTACCGGCAAGGACGGCTCTTTTGTCCGGTTCGTTTGGATATAATGTCCACTAATGTTAAATTGTCTATCCCTATCAAATGAAAATATGAATTTATTATACTATATTATTGCGGTTCCATCCGTGCTGACCGGGAAAAAGGACGTTTATGAATTAATTAAAAAAAAAAGAAAAAATGTCGACAGGTGGAAATGTAGGGTCCGGACAGATGTCGGGCAGTTAGTTGACCCGCACGCCATTAGACGCCAGCCCCCTAATGTTTACTCCTTCAACGTCTTCTGCTTGGCCCCTAATGTTTACCGTCTTTTTCAACTTAATGATCCTTTTTGTTTTATCAAACTCTCTCTATATTTGTGTTTTGACTACATTTATTTTTTCAATAAATAAGTATTAAATATAGATGAATGCAATCCATGCATCTATATAATTTTAATTTTAAGTTTTTTAATTTTTTTTTCATTTGATAGTTAGAAATTCGATCCTTGATTATGTGGGATTCCGATCGGTTGTTCTTTCTCATATTTCACCTTTGGTTCTTAAAGATTGCAGTGATCTTTATTAGCTATTTGTTCATAGTTTCTATTGGAACCCTCATAAAAGAATTTGGGTTATGTGGACCCTTAAATCTTGGAGTGATAAATTTGAATTGCCAAAATTTCCACTAGGTTGTTGATGATGACAAGGACCATTGTTTCACTACCTTTTTATATAGATATTATGAGAAATATCTCAACAATTCTACATGGGAGGGTATTTTAGGCATTGCAAAATAGATTGTATGCCCTTGATGTTTTGGGTGATTCCAATTGCATTGCTTTTCCTAATGAAATAAAGAATAGAAAGAAAATTTAGGTTAAAGGGGTAGAAGGGTTTAAATTTTTTGATAGAGGACATGCTATCGATCATAAAAGGTTTTCCTTTCCGAAGTCGAATGTTAGATGATTTCCTTCAATAATTTATGAGCACTTCTACTGCTTTGTTTCCTTAAAAATTCTTGTTAGATCTCATTCTCCTTTCAAATTCAGTAAAACTTGGTGCTAGATCGATAGTTTTCACCGGATGCTTAGAAACATTTTGTTATCTTTAATGTCATCCAATAATATTAATTATGCTCATGAAAGGATGAAAATTCTTAAGCTTAAATCGAAAGTGTGTTTTTTCTAAGTTGCATTCTAACTTGTATCACCAAGTCAACATAGCTAGAAATTTTTTATATGTGCATGAATCTATTTATAATGGAGACCTCAATCTATTTCTGTACTCAGAAGAAGAAATATTTCATAGAGTTCAAAAACCTTTATAATCATACATGAAGACAGACAGAAGAATAATATGGCTAAGGAAGTTGTTGTGAATTCAAAGCACTTCCAAACTTGTACTACAACACGTAGGAGTACAAATAAGATCTCCATATTGAAGAAATCTTATGGTGAATGGCTTGTTAATGATAGTGATATTAAATTAGAAATTGTTCCCTTTTTCACTCGTATCCTCTCAGCTATGAAAACCATAACAATATATTAAGACATATATTATGAAATTTGATTCTTTTGTTACAGAGGACCATTGTTTTCTTCTTCATTGTAACCCGTCAAAATTTTATATGATTTTTTCTTGAGATAAAAACTATGTTTAATAGTTTTTTTATATGCAACACCAAATAAAAATGTACCGCGATACATTTTATTAAGACAAAACATTACAACAATAGTACATGAAACCATATATTACAAACCATGAACTACCACATCTCTTAAAAGAGCATAAATTAAAAGGGGAGAATAAATAGAAACGAATAATATCTTTAAAACCAAGAGATTCCTTGGATCATCTTCATCCTTCAGAATCACCATTAGTAGACCTAAACTTGCGATGAAAAAAAGAGTCATGAAAAAAGAAAGCATTATGCAAAATCCTTAATATGGAATGAGAAGTGTGACTTAAAGAACTGAGTTTGGAATCAACAATTTTAGTAAGCCTATATATAGAAATGAAATATGGCCATTATAAATATGGTCATTCGAGATATGGTCATTGGAAATATGGTCGTTGGGATATACATGTATCCAATAGGTATACTTGATTTGTGTATTGTTAGTAACAAATTTAAAATAATATATTTCAAAAACAATAAATAACTAAACAAAAATATAACATATAATTAAAATATTTTTTTTATTGCGTTGCATATTATTATTTTTAAAACATGATATGATGTATTTATAAAATTCATAGAAGGATTTAATATTAACGAATTGATAAAATTAAATGTTTAGAATTTAAATAATTAATTTTAAATGGTATTTGGTGATGATTATTTAATATAAAAGTAATATTTTTCAAAAAACCACTTTTTTAAAGTGTTGTGTATTTTTAATTAATTTCTACTAAAGAATGATTTTAATGAAATCTATTGATAATATATATAAGAAAATAAATTAACATCCATCTAATAGTTATTGTCATGCAAGTAATAAAAATTAATTCATTTTATGCTTAAAAAATATTTTACTAAAAATTGCCTTTTTATGCGCTATACTTTTTTATTTTAAGAAACTAAATATATTATGATTAAATGATGATAAAGTATATTATTCATTTTAATAATATTTTAACACTGATTTAATTAGTAATTGATAGGAAATAAGAATAAGAATAATTAATATTTTAAAGTCATTTCCCTATAAAAACAAATTTCATTATATTTTATGTTTCCATTTAAAAGTTAAATTCCTAAATTTTATAATTTAAATTTGAAAAAATGAACATCATTTTTAGATCCAAAATAATAATATTATCAAAGGATGAATTTTTGAGATTTTTATTAAAAGATTGATTTTTAGTTGAATAATGCAAAATACTGTTTTTACAAATACCATGACTTTTATGCCATCATTAGGATATAAGCATGAATTAAAAATTTGTGAAACCTTTTTCCTAATAAAATATATATTTAATAATTAAAATTATACATTTAAAACATTAAGTTTAATTTAGAAATGTATAATTGACATTTTGAAACCTAAGTAATATTTTTTCCTAAAAAACTGTTTTTATGCATTATACATTTATTATTTTAAAATTATATTTTGTCATTTTGGAAATTTAATATTATAAAATGGTTTTTATAGTTGGAATTATCATATTCAAATTAGGTAATAAGGGAAATTTTTCTATTAGTCATAAAAATAAGTTATCGAGATTACAAGTGAGTTACCGGGGTAAAAATAAATTGTGATAAAAAAGTTAAATTAAGGAGAAAAGACCTAAAATTTCTAAAAACTTATCCCTTATTTTCATGGATGAGAGGTGGATCGACCGGTTCTTTCCCCCTCTCAATTATTATCCACTTTTAGACCTACTTATCTTGAATAGTGCACCACTTATTATAAAAATGTCACTTCTCTCACTTATAAAAGGAGTCGTTCACCACCCCACTTATCCTCGCACCACAAGCCCCTTAGTTTGACTAAACTCTACTTAAATCCCTCCCCAACACTCCTAGCTATGTCCTAGAGGTTCTGGCATCCTCAAAGCACCACCCCTCAAAGGCTTAATCCAATTTGAAAAGGAGTTATTTCAAGGACCAAGTTAAAAATTCTCAAACTACTCTTTTTCATTTCTATTTTTTAAGTCTTCTTCTTCTATATAAAAGTATATTATACTATCCTACAATAATAACCTTTATATTATTAGTTACTCCCTTCTTATTATAAAAAAATGAAAACATCGTCCATGCATATGTGCAAACTACCACCTCCCTGAACAACGTGTTTTATTTTTCATAACCTCCTTATATGGATGGTTCAAAATGAGTATTTTATAAATAAATATTATATTTATAACATGATTAATATTATGAAAATATAAATCAATTTCTATCTTCTTTCCATTTTATGGAAAAACAAAACCTTGGATGTGTGTACGTGTGGACTACCACCTCTATGGAACGATGTATTAAAATTTTCACCACAATCCTATTTTGATGATTACAAGAATTAATTTAATAAATTAAAATGATGTTTATGATATTATTAAGGTTTTGGAGAATTTATATTAATATTTAACTTGTTATTAATATATCAACCTTTGTTTGATAAGAATCATCAAAAGAGGCTCATCACTGATTCCATATTCACAAATTGTGACTAAAACTATCATAGAATGGAATTAAAATTTTATAAATCATTATAAATAATCCCTTTACATACCTTGGTAAATTTAATAATGATGAACTTGGTATCAAAGAATGAAGATCGACATCAGCATTTTGAATGTTGTGTGAAACAGTCAAAAACACTAACATCCGATTATGAAAATAAACTATAACTGATTAATAAATGTATAAAAATGACTATAATTAAAGATTAATATGGTAATAGATATGATAATGGATTAAAAATAGGTTATTAATATGGTTATATTTATTATACAAGAGGTTAAAGAGCTTTCATGGAAATCAAGAGTAAAAGGTAAGGTGGTTTTCTTAAGTCGACATCTTTTCTTCACTCGTAATTATTCCTCTTTGACTATGGTTTTACAAGATTGTTTTCTTCTATCCTATAATGATATTATATTTTCTTTCCTCCTCTATTTCAAGGGAATTGCATTTTCAAATAAAATATACCTTCTTCGATGAATTTTTCTTCATAAAATTCGATAATGTTAAGAATAATTTCCATACTCTTCAAATGAGATCTTTCCCTTCCATGTTTATATTAACTATTCCTTACAATGTCATCCTTCCTTATTAAAAATAAAAATATGTATTATTTCAGATTATATTTAAATTTATCTTTACCTATTTTCAAATGAAAGATTTATCATTCTTTTTAAGATGTGGGTTTTAATAAAGGTATTTTTAATATTGAAAAGTTTTTCCTTTCACAATCTTATATTTTTTATTTCACTCCATGTTTCATTTGGAAAAACTTTTATATCTTTTTCAAGGATGCTTTATTAATATTTCTTATTAAATAATTTTTGAAAATTCCTTTATGAATACTTCTTAAAAATGATATTTTCAAAAGTGTCTCATAACTTCATCACTTTATGATGGTGTTAAAAAATGTTTTCTAAAGACCAATTTTTAATATTTTCTACCATTTTCCTATTTATTTTCAAAGGGTATGTCTCCTATGGATTCATGATTTTTGAATAACCCTATAAATTCCTTTTTTAAATACTTCATTTGGGTGATTTAATGTTTAGCATCAATCGATCTAAATCCCAAATTCATTTTTTGTGATACTATTTGTGTCACACTATGAACTCTCCCAACATTCCCATTTTATTATTTTATTTATATTTTATCTTTTCCTTGAGTTTTGGGTTGAGTTGGTGGAATTTTTTTAGTTTCAGGGCTTTTGTGAAGGGTGCGTGGCATGGTCGGATAAATCACGTGAAAACCATGGGAGAAGGTTTGAAATCTTGACAGAGTTGTTTGGCATGGTTGGTGATTTTTTTATAACCATTCAGACCAATCATGTGACACCCAATATCTCTCGAGTAAGGGGTGAATAATTTGGTAAACCATGCACAATACCCAAAACTTTAAAATTTTATTTTTGTAAAGACCCGTAAAATTCAAGGGAAATTTTTTCTTTATTTTCTTTGGAATTTTACAAGAGCGCGGTTTCTGACGGCACCTGATTCCGAGGCCCGGAGTGCCCGGAATTAATATCCGAAGTTTGGCTCGGGTACATTCAGTGAACGAACGAGCGGGAAATTCTAACTTTTGATCTGGTGCTCGGAATTGAAATCCGAGGACACCGATGAACTCGCAGCGCCGATATTCGCTTAAGGAGACCTTTTCCGAAGTTGCGTTTATTGCGGGACGAAAGTTAGTTTTTGGGAGAATTATAAAAAGTTAAATAAAAATGTGGAACACTTTTTATTTTTCTTACTTGTTGGTTAACTCCTCTCAAAGGAAGTTAAAGGTGGGACCCACATCCACTTAACCTCCCTTGGGAGGATTAAGTGTGGTGGGGCCCACACGAAACCCAACTTTCCATCTCCTCTCAAAACTCCCTTAACTCCCCTTTTAAATGAAATTGACAAATTAGCTTATTAATTGGGTTGAGTTGTTTAAACTTTTTCAAACCTTTGAAATTCAAAAAGGTTTGGTTGAGTAAATAAAATAAGCTCTTAGCTTATTTTATTTGGTTAGAATTCACTAGCCTCTTGAGAGTTTTGAAGCCTTCTTCTTCTTCTTCTTCTTCTTCTTCAAGCTTGACGAAGAATGCGAAGAACCTTCGAGCTCCGACGAAGAACGCCGCTCCTCTCTTCTTCGTAGCCGATTGTATCCGAAGATCGACGACGCCTTCCGTGTCAACAAAAGGGAACGCCGCTTCCTCCTCAGACTTCCTTCGTCGGCTTACGAAGATTCGCCAACGACGTACCTCTTCGGACGTACCTCTTCGTCATCGGATTTGACGAACGATTACCGCGACGCCCGACCTCCACGACGTTGTCTTCCGCGGGACGTTGACGATCTTCGAACTTGAAACCAAAGTAGGGGTTTGTTGTGGTTTATTTATTTACTCTCGTTCTTGGTTCTAGAATGATAATCTTGTGATTAAATATTTAAGAGTTATCATCTAACGGGAGGGGGGTCGGACCGCACAAACACGGCCGAATTCCCCCTCCTTTGTTCTTGGTTATTTATATAATCTTGTGGATGAACGAGAAGGCGTGGTGTCATCGCACCACGCGGGAATCGCCCGACTTATTTACGCGACGCCGTCGCGTCGTGCCATGGAAGGATTATCATGAACGCGACGCCGTCGCGCCGCGTCGAAGGGAACCGAAGGCGCCGCGGCGGTAGGGTGCGGTGCCGTCGCACCGCGCCGGACGACGAACACCGCGGCCGGTTCCGGGCCGCGGCGGGACGAGAAGACCGGCGGCTCGCCGGGCCGCCGACGTCGGAAACCGAAAGGGGACCGGCTTTGCCGGTCCCGTTGAAGAAAAACCGGCCGGCCAGGTGGGCCGGCCGGAAGGTGAAAGACCGGGGGAATTAAATTCCCCCAGCCAGGTCACTTGCCCCCCCATTATGAGGGGGGGGGGGGGTTTCATTAAGGGGGGTAGGCGGCCCCCCGGTTCTCCTCAAGCAGGCCCCCATGAAGGGGGCCGGTTCTCCCAAAAGGCGCGGCTTAAGCCGCGCCGCCAGCTGGAAGCGGGGGCCATGCCCCCCGCGCGTGGCACCAAGCGGCGCCAGGCCGCGCCGCCGCCGGCCAGGCCGGGTCGGCCCGGACCCGGACCCCCCGTTTTCGAATTGACTTCGGTCTTTTGCTCATAACTTGAGCTACGGACCTCCGATTGACGAACCGTCTGCGGCAACGCGATCCTTGGATCGAGACGGTCGTTTCGGTATATTACACTCAGGGCTTCGGAATACTTTGAGTTTGGCCGGGTTGGTTCGTACACGAAACCAACCGGGCCTTCGGAGCGGAAACACTCATATCTTGAGCTACAGATGTCTGATTGACGTGCCGTCAACTTTGTTGTGTTCCTCTTAGTGAGACGGATCTTTTGGCATACTCCGCCCGAGGTTTGGACGCAGGTAAAGTACGGTCGGGTTGGTTTTGCCCTAGAAACCAACCGGGCCCCTGGGACGAAAAAGCCAATAACTCTCAGACCGGGCGTCCGATCGACGCGCCGTCTGTTGCGTTGAGTTCCTGTTGACGATACGGAACTTTTAGATATATCAAATCTGGACTTTGTGACAGTTGATGTATCAGCCTCTCGGCTCGTGGAGCGGACCCTCCGAACGAGCTTGCTGTGTGCGGGAACCCTAGTGCTGGCTGCGACTGTGACTACTACTGCTACTACTACTGCTACTGTGACTGCGACGACGACAGTACAGAGATCCTGTGTGGATTCGACGACGACGACTACAGCACTCAGCGATCCTACGTGGATCAGTTCTACAGGTCCTGTGTGGGCCCGATCCTGTGTGGGTCCGATCCTGTGTGGGTCTTTGCGCTCAGCGGTCCTGTGTGAACCAGCGCCTACAGGTCCTGTGTGGGCCCGATCCTGTGTGGGTCTTTGCGGGAGTTAGTTACCTATCGATCCTTCGTGGGTCCGACGACTTAGATGGATCAGAGATCATCTTTATCGTCCTTTGAAGAAGTATACCTGTGTGAGCTGAATCCTGTTGCTTTCCTGTGTGGATTGTGTTGTGCTATCCTGTGTGGATTACGTTTTGCTTTCCTATGTGGAATACGTTTACTTTCCTGTGTGGACTGAGTTGTACTTGGGCTCGGAGGTTGGAGCGTATTTGAAATTGATGACTTAGGTATATGTATGGGAATATACCTAAGCAGTGTCGGTTGTTACTTCGTGATTGTACCTTTCTTTGTGGTTTATCCTTTGTGGATTTTGGGAGACCTTCAGAGGTCTCGGGGTCCCTACTGTGTAGCTTATACTCACCCCTGCACGGGCTATGCCCGCACTACGTTGTGTTGGTTGCAGACGACGGACATCGTTGATCTTGGTTGAGGCTTGCAGAGCAGGACGGTACCTGGAGGTGGACCACTGGGCGGGACGTGTTCGGAGCGGACGACGGGACCCGTGGAGCAGTGGAGCTATCTGTACCCACCCTTCAGGTGGGATTTCTAGTGGACAGCTCGGAGTAGCGGCTTTTACTTTACAGTTGCTATTTTCCCTTTCGAGTTGTACTTTACTTTCAGTTTGGGTTTGTATACTGGCCCATTTACTTTTCCGCACTTTCAGTTGTACTCTGTTTTTTTACTTAGTGTTTACTTTCCGCTTGCTTACTCTGTGGTGTTTGTTTACTTTACAAAGGCAATGCCTTCCCTTTTTACCGGGATTTACGCCTTGGTGCTAGTCGCCAGCCCCTGGCCTATGGAAGGCGGGCTTGGGGTAGTCACGACACGGACCCCGAGGGCGGGTCATGACAATTTTTACATAAAATAACCTTTCACGATTAAGACCCTAAATGGGGTATTTTCTCCCCATTATATCATAGTGCACCAAGGGTATTAGGGATAATCCCTCCTTTATCATTCCTTTAATTTTTGGAGGGATTTCATGCTTGATTCTTGATGTTCTTCAAGAGGTAAGGCCCTTTCTTACTCTCTGTTTCCTTCATTCTTGTTTTCCTATTGTCCCTTGGTTTGGTTCTCTCTTATTCAAACCCTAAGGTAATGGTTTGATGTTTTTTTGTTCATTTCTTGATGTTAGGGTGTGCAACTCATTTCTATAGTCTTGTTTTTCCCATTTTCAGAGGCTTCAGTGAATCTGCACATAGTTTGAGGCAGCTGAATTCATGTTTTTACTTTTTCTCTAAACACCATATATGTTTGAGATTTCTAAATGTGTTTCCCTTAAAATATTTGTGGTTTCAAGGGTTTGTAAAGGGTTTATAAATCAATTGTTAAGGAATTTTATTTTTTCAATTGAATTCAAAGGATATATGTGCATTCCATGTGTTTGATAGAATCCCTAAATGGGGTTTAAGGCGAGGTTTTATTTTTTAAAATAATGATGTTGGATTTATATGATTGTATCTTGGGATGGAGCTACTTTTTAATTTGGTTTCTTAATTATTGTGGAATTTTAGTGGTTTACCTTATTGAACCCTTGTGTTTTGATAAATGGATTGGAATTTGTTTCTCATTGATTACCTTGGCTCTTCTTACGAACATGGGTGTATATATACATGTGGTTAAATACCCATATATGTTTGTGTATGAACACATATATAGGTGTATAGATATATATATATATGAAAGTTTATATGAGACCTTATTTATAAATTAGGATTTCTAAAATGTATTTTGTTTTTAAAATAGAACTTAAAATGGATTTCAAAATGTAATTCCCTAAAGTGGGACTCATAGGACCATTTGGAACTTTGGAGTGTGGTTTCAAATGGAATTTCTTGAAAAATGGTTTTCAAATGGATTTTAGTAGATGTTTCTATTTATTAATTCTAAAGGCCTAGTTGTTACCTTGAAACATTTTCTTTAAAGTGTGCGCCACTATGGAATCCCTCCACTTTAGGGATATATTTTCCATAGTTGGTTTAGGGAGGCGGGTTGTAGACATGATTTTTGGTTTGCATTGATTCTTGATTGAGAAATTTCATGTGTTGGATAACTCACCTCCCATGTTTATTGCCATCATGGGATCCTATAAATCTTAGCAAGGGATGAGAGAAGTTTTCTATTTATGAAAACCCATATCTTTAATAAAATTTATTTCATGATTTTTTATATAAAGGTATACATTATAAAATCTTAGAAGATTGTGTGGCCTAGTGTATTATGGAAATTAGGTACATAGAACATTAACTTGAAACATGGGTATAAAATAATTATTTAAAAACTCCAAAACATGACCTTATATTCCTTGGATCTTATAAAATTTCATGGGATAACCTGGGGGAATATATACTAGGTTGGTTACATCCGCCACTGCAGAACACAACATAAGGAATAAAAATGCAGTAAATCACATACCTGAGGACTTGACCCCATGACCTGAGGGAGTATATAAGAAAGGGGTAAACTATAAATCCAATTAAGGGAATAATAAAATCATAGAGAGAGGTAAATAAGTACATTTGATACAATAGGAATATCAAGGTAACATAATAGGGGTCATATTCATAATCTTGGACTATGAGACATGATATAACATGGCAACATAAAGGAAATATAGGAACGTGGAAACAACTTAAAACATGACATCACAAACAAAATTCAAGTCTAACCACCAAGACAACATAAAATAGTGTTCTTAGGATAACCTATCGTGAACCATACATGAAATCTCATTAGATAAAAACATTACGAGCTATATAATTATGGTCCTACCCATCACATTCATATCATGTACATGCATATGTATTCTACATAGATCATACAACATAAAGATGACATTCATAAATTTTAACCCCAAGATTAAGGAGTTTGGGTTAAATACATGTAAATCCCCAATAAATTAAGTATATGTAAAACTAGGTGAATATCCTTGAGTGGAAATGGAGATGGGTATTCATTATACAAATGTTTGGCATCAAAAATCACAGGATAATTTCAATAACATAACAGTTGTACATAAAGGTTTATAGAAGGGGTAAATGAGAGAGAAATGAGTCTATAATTAATTTTGAATCATAAGAAAAGTAAGAGGGATTTATAAAAACATATCCCAACTTGAACAATTGGAAATCAAAAGGCATGACCTGAAGAAGGTTCTTGAATAAAGAGGAGGAGATGATCCCTTACCTTGAGAGGACGCTTCTAAAAGCTTAGGAGGATCTTCTTTAGATATTAGTGTCACCTTGGGAGGAATATAGAGAGGTAAAGTTAGATTAATTTCATGCTCCAATGGTTTTTAGTGGAGAGGAAAATAATTTTGGGTGGGTTTATATAGAAAAAGAGAGGATAATTCTTTATTAATTTCCAAACTTAGGTTTTGGACTCTACATGATAAAGTAACCAAAACCATAAACCTTCCCATGGTTTCTAACAAAGAAGAGTGGTTTTAATTATTTTATAAGGATAAGAACTGAACATATTAAAATAATTCCCTTGGTGATGTGGAAGTGAGTCATGTTTGAATTGATTTTAAAATCTTAAAATATAATATAGGTTTTGGAGGATTCATTAAGGGTTTATAAAAATAATTTAATAACTTAATAAATACATTATTTTAAATAGGAAACATAATTTTAGTCATGGATACTCTTTATTGTATTTATTACATTACTTTTGGGATTTTCTGAGCTCATAATACATACCATATTTAATTTTTACCCAAAAAATCGAGTGTCTTAGAAAATTATGAAAAATTAACCATTAGATAATTTAAAAATTATTATTTTAAAAATAATATTTATTTTATCAAAATAATTATCTAAATATGAGAATTTAGACTTTTAAATCAAATATCCCCATTTATTGAAAAATAATGATTTTTTTGACAATAACAATTTTCTAACCCTTATGAAAATAAAATTTGACTTTGTAAAATTATATTATAATTTATATTTAATAAATATTATTTAAAAAATAATATTTTATTAAAATATAATTTATTTTAAAAATTCTTAAATTCATCAAAAGAGTGTAATGATTAAAACTACATATTTCCCAAAAATGCAATTTGTGTTTCATCGTATCAAAACATAATTTCTATAAAACTCATTATTTAATAATTTAAAAAGTAATATTAAATAGAGATAAAATAATAATTATTTTATTAAAAAGAAAATATAAAAATTTATAATTTTAGGTTCTAGATACACAACCCTTTATTACACCATCAAATTCCTTAAGGGTAAGGTGTGAGATAGTGAGATTCTCATGGGGTGGTTTGACATACATGGTTTGAGATGTGATCATAATGAGCTTCAAATTCTCCCATAAATGCTTTCATTTTTTCTTTAGTTATTAAATCTTGTCTTGGTCTTGGTCAAGATAAAATCCCAGTGATGCTATCTCTCTCGAAACCTCTGATAATTGGGCCTGATAGGGTACGATCCTACTAGTCGAGGCCATCGATTCCTTTGTCTGTGTCAAATGGATTTATCATAACCCTATATATATACAAATCATAATTTTCATTGTACAAAAATATATTACCAATGGTTATGATGCTTAATATTCTTTTAAATCTAATAGGATATAACTTATAATGGTCCAAAATAACCAAAGTAGTGAATGTGTTTTCTATATCTACATTACTTAATAAGTAATTTACTCATTTAAAAAGGGAATTTAATTTATAAAAGTTCAGGTCATTACATCATTCCCCTTCACTTGGAAATTTCACCCTAAAAATTTTCATTTCATATAGTAAATCAGGTAAGGATACTTCTGTTTCACTGCCTCTTTCGGTTCCCATGTTGCTTCCTCGAACTTGTGGTTAAAACATAACAATTGGACCAGGTGAGTTATCTTAATTTATATAACTTTGTATCTATGATATAATATCTTAATCAAATGCTCCTAATATGAAAGATAATTCTCAAATGGTACCAACTATGGATTTAATAGATGTGAGGGTTCTGGTATGTACTTCTTCAAGAGGGATACATAGAACATATCATGTACTTGAGATATATTAGGTAGGAGTGCTAGTCGATAGACCACTAATCCAATGTAATCAAGGGTATTAAGGTGGATGATGTATATAGGACTAAGCTTTCCCTTCTTCCCAAAAACTACAGATATATTCCATAATGATATATGAGGGAACATTTTATCTCCAACCTTAAACTCCAAGTTCTATCAACAATTGTTTGTATAGCTTTCATTTGATTTTTTGTAGGTTTCATATGAAGCTGAATGGTTTGAACATTATATGTCATCTCATAGATAATATTAGGACCCATTAGATTCCTCTAAAAATTTATTACAGTATGTTATATTTTGACACCTCTTCTCATACAGAGCCTCATAAGGTGATATTTGGATATTAGAATAGAAATTTTTATTATAAGAAAACTC
Organism: Viscum album; assembly: GCA_963277665.1. NCBI lineage: Eukaryota > Viridiplantae > Streptophyta > Magnoliopsida > Santalales > Viscaceae > Viscum > Viscum album. The sequence goes on from OY728152.1 coordinate 2,107,925,950, forward strand.
CACTAGGGGAAGGTGTTGATCCCAACATTCTTAGAAATACATTGTACATGATCTTAGCATATTATACAGAGTTTGAATGGTCCTTTTAGACTTCCCATATATATGAGGGTGGTAAGAAGTGCTGAAGCTCAGTTCTCTATCCAATTCTTGTTAAAGGATTCTCCAAAACCTCAAAGAAAACCTCAGATCTCGATCAGATACAATATAGAGTGGAACTACATGTAGTCTTACCAATTCACTTATGTATATATTAGCGAGTTGATCAATAGATAAATATTCCTTGATAGTTATGAAATGCACCGACTTGGTAAGGCGATAGACTACCACCCAAATGAAGTTATTTCCATTAAGGGTCTTGGGGAGTCCTATGATGAAATACATGGCTATGTTTTCCTATTTCCATACTGGTATGGGTAGTGTTTTCATCATACACTTAGACTTATGTCATTCATCCTTGAATTTTTGGCATACTAAGAATCAAGATAAGAACTCTACAATCTTCTTCTTTATGTTATCCCACTAGAAGTTTTAATTCAAATATCTATACATCTTAGTGCTTCCTAGATGAATAAAGAAGGATAAGCTACGAACATCATCCAAACTTTACCCCTTCAGTTATTGTTTTTATGGGAAATATATCTAAGTTCCAAACCATATAAATCCATCTTCAGCAAAGTTGAACTCCAGAATATTTACTACCATATTATATAGAAACTCATCATCTTTTTGGTCCTTCAAGATACTCTTAAGAATAGATGGTTGGGTAGTTATTTCAGAAATTTAGGATGAATATTATTTAATTATTCCCATATCCATCCATTTTATTTCCAAAATATTGGATCACTTTCAATCCAAATCATGGATAGGGTTGTGAGATCCTTTCTACTCAAAGCATTTTCCACTTTGTTCAACTTACCAAGATAGTAATGAAATGAACAATCATAATCCTTTATCAACTCCAACCACCTTCATTGGTTCATATTAAGATCCTTTTGTGTGAATATATAATTGAGGATTTCATGCTTTGTATATATTTCACAGTTTTCTCTATAGAGATAATGTCACCAAATCTTTGACATGATGACCACTACTACCAATTCTAGATCATGTGTTGTGTATTTCCACCCATGGATCTTTAATTTTCAGGAGGTAAATGCTATCAATTTTTCATCTTTTATTAGTACACAACCCAATTACTTTTTGGACGCATCACTATAGATCACAAATCCTTCCCCACTGGTGGGTAATGTGAGCACAAGTGTAGTTATTATCCTATTATTTAGTTATTTAAAGATTTATTCACATTTATTATTACATAAAAACTTAACACCTTTTTGCGTAATATTGGTTAGTGGTCTTTAAAATCATGAGAAGTTTCTCACAAATAAATAATAGTAACTAACTAATCCATGGAAACTATGTATTTCCATCACATATGTTAGTCTAGGCCATCCTTCAATTACCTCTATTTTTGAAGGATCCACCAATATCCGTTTTTTGGTGATAACATTCCCCAATAAAGTTATTTGATCCAACAAAAAATCATATCTAATTTAATTTTCATATAAATTTTCCTTTTGAAAGGTCTTCAATAGAGTATTTAAATTCTCCTCATGTTTCTCTTTACTTTTAGAGTAAATAAGAATATCATCTATAATGGATACCACAAATTTGATGAGATAATCCCTAAATAATCTATTAATTAAATCCATGAATATTGATGGATCATTATCGATTCCAAATGTAATCACTATAAACCCGTAGTGAATGTATACGAAAATAAGTCTTGGTGATATAATCATCCTTCACCATTAATTGATAATATCCTGACTGAAGATCTACCTTAGAGAAGTATTGGGATCGATGTAGCTGATCAAACAAGTCATAAATCCACGGAAGAGAATAATTCTTCTTTATTTTGATCTTATTGAGCTCACAATAACCAATTAATAGGTGCATTTCCCCATCCTTCTTCTTTATGAAGAAGACTTGTGCACCCTACATTAAAGCACTTGAGTGTATAAACCCTTTATTCAGATTATCTTACAGTTTCTTATCTAGTTCTTCTAGTTCAACAATATATATTATATATGGAGTCTTAGATATTGATAAAGCTTCATGTATAAGATCAATAGAGAAATCAACCTCACAACCTGGAGAAAGACTATACAATTCTCCAGGAAATACCTCAACATATTCCCTCACAATGGACATGTATTAAAGGATGGTCTTTTCCTTATTCTCAATCACTTGAGCAAGATACACTTTCTCATAGGGAAATACATGATTGATATTATGATAGAAAATTATATTTATCCTCATCCATGCAACTGTATAGAATCATAGGATGATTCACAACAAAGAGGGTGATTTCCTTTTATCATAAATTTATATCGGATTCGTATAAGGAAATTAAATCCATGCTTATAATAGCATCAAATTATGCTAATGGGAGTATAAAAAGGTTTTATAATAAATTCATCCCAAAAATTTGTATAGGGGAGAAGTTATACACTTAGGATGAAATAATTCCCTCATTTTTTATTTTCACTGATAACTTGAGTTCCATGTTTTGTGGTGGTATTTGAATAGTTATACTAAAATTGCATGATATGAAAGAATGCATAGAACCCAAATCAAATAGTATGTTCTCTATCCTTGAATGAATAACTAGAATATCTATAACCACTTCATTATCGAGATCCACCTTAGAAGTTATGATGGAATACACTTTCCCTTTATCTATAGGCCTTGGAGGTTGTTGTTGTCGATTATCATTGAAAACCCTTATCTTAGGGTATTAATTCTTATAATGTACCTGTTCATTATAGTTGAAACAATGGACGACAGACTATGGGTTGACTATAGCATTCCTTTATACCATCACATTGGTGGGTTTCTACCATCGAAAATCACTAGCTAGGTGTCATTCCTTCCCACACCTAAATCATTTCCTTATCCCTTTCAAGAAATTCCTAGGATATTTATTCCCATACTTTCAAAAAGTGGGATTTTGGAATTTATTTCCACTGTTATATTTCTCCATAATAATCCCAAAATTAAACACCATTTTTCACTTCTTATCCCCATGATAACCTTGAGATTCACTGATCTCTATTTTGAATTTGAGGGTACATCATACAATTTCCTCATAATTGTCAAAGTCCTGAATGGGTAAGGATTTTCATATACTTAACTTTATCCCACTAAATAAGTGTTAAAATTTAGTTTTAGGGGTAATGAAAAATGTGAAGGTGTATCATGAAATTCTTGTGTCATTTTCCTTATACATCATGATGGGTTTTTATCCTTTTTATTGAGGCTAAGGATATCCCTATCCATTTTAAGTCATAGATTATGAGGAAAATATTTTTCAATTTTTTTTCTAGAATTCCTTCTACTCAATCACTTCGATCACCTCCTTGGGCTTTGTATTTTTGACTAAAATCCACTATTAATCAGCTACTCTCTACTCATGATAAATATCAAGTATGGCCTTCTCTTTCTTATAGGATTGAAGAAAGAAGAATATCTTTTCATTGAAGTTTATCCAATGCTCTGTGATTGAGGGATTGGAAAATCCACTTAAATTTGGAGGCATTTATCACATAACGGTATCAATTGAAACCTATTATTTCTTAGGGGGATTTTGGTGTTCCTCCTAATTCAGGTTTTTATTCAAAACCCTTTCTAATTGAGAAATTATTTCCATGAATTTCATGATTCCTACTCCCATCGGGTTGAGAATCTCATTTGGCTTGACATCACATTTCCACTCACATTGGTTGTTGACTTAGTTCCTCATATTTTCAACCATTGAATAGAAATAAAGGAAAAACTATGGGGTGAGTATTTTTAAACTATTAAACACATAAAATTGAAACTATAAACATTGAAAGGATAACTCATAATTAACACATATTCTTTAACCTATGAATTTATAGATTTCAATCTAAGTTATCCATGATCATTTTACTAACATAAAATATTATGGGAATTTTTATTACCTTAATCATGGTTCATAAGGAGATTTTTAATTTACCAAAGAAAATCCCTTAGGAGTGTGAAACTAGGTGTATAGAAAGGGCCATTTTTGTGCACATGGTGACAATCGAGTCCAACACAATGCACCCTTTTTGGGGTTATTACCCCTAGGTACCTACGTGCTAAAGCTACATCCACTTGTAGTATCCCAGAAGGGATGTGTTTTTTTAAACCAATTAATATATACTTTACCAAAATTTAATAATGTTTTCTTATGTTTAGTCTTATCCCTAATTATTTCACTAGAGTTTTCTAATCATAATCCCAAAAATAACTATACTTTCCTTTGATACAAACTATGGAAACCCATATCTTTAATAAAATTTATTTCATGATTTATAAAATAAAGATACACATCATACAACCTAAGAAGATCATGTGGACTAGTGTATTTAGGGAATTAGGTATATAGAACATTAACTTGAAACATGGGTATATCATCATTATTTAAAAACTATGAAACATTCCCTTATATTTCTTTGATCTTCTAAAACTAGATGGGATAACTTGGGGATGTACATAATAATAGAGTGAGTTATAAAGACCAATAAGGAAATATTAAAATAATAGCATGAGGTAAAGTAGTAAATGTGATCCAAGAGGTATATCATGGTAACATAATAGGGGTTAGAATCATGATATTGAACAATTAGGCATGATATAACATGATAGCATAAAGGAAACATAGGAATGTGGAAACAACACAAAACATGAAATCGTAAACATAAATCATGGATAAAAGAAAATAAAAAATAACAAATAATTCTTAGTATAACCTCATGTGCACCATAAATGGAATATCATGAGATAAAAACATTACCCAATTCATTGGAGGTCTATATAATTCCAATCCCAACTGTCACTTTCATATCGTGTACATGCATAAGTGTGCCACCTAGATCATACAACATAAATATATTTTTAATCAATTTTAATCCAATTATTAAGGATTTAGGGTTAAATACATATAAATCCCCAATAAATTAAGTATATGTATAACTAGGTGAATATCCTTGAGTGGAAATGGAAACAGGTATTCATTACACAAATGTTTGGCATGGAAAATCACAGGAAAATTTCGGTAGCATAATGGGTGTATATAAAGGTTTATAAAAGGGGTAAATGAGAGATAAATGGGTATATCATTACTTAGTAATAATAAGGATAATAATATTTATGTATAAAAACATATCCCAACTTGAAAAATTGGAAATAAAAAGGCAAGAATTAAATAAGGTGCTTGAATAAAGAGGAGAAGGAGAAGATCCCTTACCTTTAGAGGACACTTCTAAAATCTTAGGAGGAGCTTCTTAAGAGATTGGGGAAACCTTTGGAGGACTCTAGAGAGAAAAATATAGAGTAATTTTGTGATATAATGGTTTTGAGTGGAGATTAATGGGATTTTGGGTGGTTTTATATAGCAAAAGAGAGGGGAATTCCTTATAAATTTCCAAACTCAGGTTTTAGACTCTATATGATAAAGTAATAAAAAACAAACCTTCACCTAGTTATTTCCAATTAATTCTATAAAATAGGAGTGTTTTTCATTATTTTATAAGTATAAGAACAAAATACATTAAAATAATTCCCACTGTGATGTGTAAATGAGTCATGTTTATAACAAATTGATTTTAAAACCTTAAAATATAATAAAGGCTTTAGAGGATTCATTAAGGATTTATAAAATTAATAAAATAACTTAAAAAATATATTATTTTAAGATAGAAACATAATTTATATTGTGTATACACTTTATAATATTTATTACATCAGTTTTGGTCTTTTATGAGGTCATAATACAAACCATATAATTATACCATATTTAATTTCTACCCAAAAATTTGGTTGCCTCAGAAAATTATGAAAAACCATTTGATATTTTTGATGTGATAATTTAAAAAATAATATTTATTTCATCAAAATAATTCTATAAATATGAGATTTTACACTTTTAAATCAAATATATCAATTTATTGAAAAATACTATTTTTTTGACAATAACAGTTTTATAACCCTTATGAAAATTACATTCGACTTTATAAAATTATATTATAATTTATATTTGATAAATATTATTTAATAATAATATTTTATTAAAATATCATTTATTTCAAAAATTCTCAAATTCATCAAAATAGAGTCTTGATTGAAACTATGTATTTCTTAAAAATGCAATATATGTTTCATCGTATCAAAATATAATTTTTATCAAACTAGTTATTTTGTTAAAATTTAGGTTCGAAGCCTCTTTTTATTACGAAAGAAAAAACATATTTTTGTCTGGGTAGAGGGAGACCCATTTCATAGCTTGTAGTCCCAAGGCCAAGTGGCCCATGAACATGGCCTGGAGGTATAGTGAAACTTCATGTCTGCATCATTCTGCCCACATCACCGGGTCTGCATCATGCATGTGTCACCATCTACTATAAACAGTTTCATTTTTGATTTAGTTGTTAAATCTCAGTTAGTATTGATCAAGGTAAAATTCTATTAATGCAATATCCATCAGAAGCTCTAATAAATGGTCTTCATAGGGTATGATCCTACTGGTCGAGGCTGTCACTTCCTTTTTATGTGTCAAATGAATTTATCATAACCCTATATATATAATAATCATAATGGTCACTGTATAGTGAATATATTATCAATGGTTATGATGATTAATGGTATTTTAAATTTGATAGGATATAACTTATGATGGTCCAAAATAACTAAAGTAGTACATCCATTTTCTATAGCAATATTAATTAATAAGGAAATTACTCATTTAAAAAGGAAATTTCATTTATAAAAGTTTGGTTCCTTACCCTATTTAGTCTCGATTAGATGGAATAGATCCTCCATGGTGTTAGAGAGCATGGGTGTGTGCTAAGGATGAGTCTAGATGAGGGTAAGCTAGTTGGTTATTGATATAGGGATGCATCAATAGGCCAATAGAAGGTTCCACCTGAGTATGTTTATAGTCTCCTCATGGGATGTTTAGGAATTTCACATGATTGGATATACTTTACTATTTCCTTCTTATTATACTTGGTTACACTACCACTTATTTTTTATATGGTTCAATTATGACATTTTCCCCTTGTTTTACTTTTATATTATATTCCTTATTCTATTATCTTGTTTGGAATATTTGGATCCTTTGGTGCGATTTGGGTGTTTTTTTGAAGGAAGGTTAAAAAAGGGGTTATTTCAAAGAAATGGTTTTGGAAAATCTTAAAATATTAGGTTTTAAAGATAATTTCTTTGTAAAATATATTGATTATTTTTTCATAAATAATAAAGTGAATATTTTATCTATATTCCAAAATAATGGCCCATTTTTTAAAAAGGAAATGTATGGACTCTCTAGTGATTTCTTATTGAGATTAGTTATACTCACACCCTACTTGTACAACTCAACATATATAGACCCATATTTGTTTTATAGTTTTTTGTATCATTTTGGGATCACTCATGGAGTGAGTGGTATTATGGATGGATGGGTACCAAGAGACCACACAAAGATCAGTCTAGGTATTTTGGTTTCATTTTGTATTTGGGATGTATCAACTTAATTGAATTTCTTGTACTTGGATCCTATTTTATCTCCTTTTGTTATGTTCAATTGATTATCTATTCTGGTTACGTTGTGTTTCTATGATTTATTCTATTTTTTATCTATTATTTCTTGTTGACTTAGTGAGAATGTATAAGGTCTTGACGGGTTATTTTGGAATTTCTAGGGGAATTTTGTTATTTTTAAATCATTATTTATTGGAAGAAATCATCCACAATGATTTTTTTGAAACCTTCAATGCTTATCATTATATTGGAGGGATTGGGGTCATCCCTTAGGTTAATGGTAAGATGATTTAGGTTCCAATTCATATTGTAGCCCTGTCCAGGTCATTGTAAATGATATTAGAGCTTAGGTATCTTAAATACTTAATTTCATAGAGAAAAGTCTTCTATTTAGTATATCTGGTAGGTTTGAGCTACGACTATCATAATTATATAGGTAGAAGTGGTAAGAGTGTCATAATCTCTTACTCATCCCGAGCCTTGACTTTTTATGGGTTTTTGGGTGTTGAGTCTTGGGTTTTGATTGTTCTTTATTGATTTTTTGGAATATTTTGGCCCCTGTTAAGGGTATTTGAGATTATATTTATGTTTTATAGCTGATTTTAGATTTTCCATGTTTTGGAGGTGAACAGGAATGAAGTATCTAAGGAACATGGTCACCCTGTATAGTTTGGAAAACCATGTGTCTTATTTTTTCACCTTCCATCGGCATTTTTCATGGTTGGTGCATGGTTTTCAAAACCATGTGTCCAAACCATGAACTTCCACTAACACCCCTTTTAAATTTTCATTGAGCTCCTTTTGTTCCCATTTCTTCTTGAGTTATGTTTAGATGTTATTTGGATGGTTTAAAAGGTATTTTTCATGGTGTTTTGATGAAAATTAGTTTTAATTTAAATGTATTTTTAAATTAAAGTTTGGTTTCAAAGGGAAAGCATAGATTGATCTTGGAAAATTTTAATGGCATCCAATGAATTGAAATGAAATGATTTTGAGATTAAGGTACTATGAATATTTTAAATGAATAAATTTTTCTATTTTTAGATGGACTCAAGTGTGAAATTTAAAGTGGTTTTAAAGTAAATTTTGAAATTTTTAAATTTTAAATGCGAAGTTTTAAATGGTTTAAAGAGGGGAAGTTTTCAAATTATGTATAGTGAATTGGTTGATTTTATTTTGGAATTATTATTTTGAATTCATATTTGTTTCTACTTGGGCGTGATTTATAATTTTTTCATTATTGATAGGTTTCTATGTTTCTCTTATTATTTAGAGTATGCCTCCCCAAAGATTTGTAAAAGTTTATAAGGATTTTAGAGTAACATGTTTAGTTGAAAATGCATCCCAGATTCATGATAGAGTAGTGGATCCAGTTTCCTCTAAAAGTTTTTTCTTAATTTAAGGTGGTCGAGATCCTATAGATTCTATGGAGTGGATCAAGAGAGTTGAAGAAGTATTTTTGTATTTGGAAACTTCTGATGTTGTAAGGGTGATAGCTGTCTTGAGTTTGTTTGAAGGGTCATGTTTGGATAACTAGAAGATTATCATCCAAGTTGAGTTATAAGTTAGGATGAACTATGAATTATTTAATTCCACATTCTCTCAGTGATTTATTCCTAAGAAGTTTAAAATGAGTAAGGTAACAAAGATATTGGATCTCTAGTAGGATCTATAAATGGTGAAGGAGTACATCAACCATTTTAATAAGTTGGTTCATTTTTATATTGAACTCATGTCATGTGATTCATTAAAGGCTCACTTATTTATAAAGGAACTTCATTTGGATATTAGTGATTAACTTATTCCATTTGGGTTCATCTAGTTTAAAGACCTAGTGGATGAAGCTTATCTAGCAGAGCTGGTTTCTAGAAGGAAGCTCATGACAGGTGGTAGCCCTGTCTCTTTTGTAGCTTGTAAAGGTTCTCTATTTGTTTGTGGAGTATATATTGGAGGAAATTTTTTGGGGAGAGTCTTATTATTTAACTTCCGCTTCCTAAAAGTGGAATCATGCCCTCATGTGCTTCTAGTGTGGTTAGTTTGGGCATTCTAAGACCTCTTGCTCTGATGCTATAAAGAATTGTCACCAATATGGTTGATTGAGACTCCTTTAGATATTCTGTAAGTGTAAGAATCACCTGAGGATGAATCCTTATCAACCTATGGATCTTGATAATGGGTTATAAATAATTTAATTTATATCTATTTATCATCTTATTTATTTGTCCAAATTTTTCATTCAGTTAGTTATGATCATTGGATCATGTGTTGGTTTCCCAATGTTTTATGCTCATTTGGAGAGTGATAATTATTTTGAGGAAATTATGGATAAGACTTCATTTAGTTTATTTCTCGAGTCTCCTCAATTAGGTATTTGGGTAGTGTCTTATATTTCTTTGTTTATCCACTATGTAAGTGAATTCTTAAATGGTGGGGAGAAACACTTTGGGTCTCCACCTCTTGACATCTTTGTTGGTTCGGTTGAGTGTGAGTGTGTTTGAAGATATATTTTTTTAAGTGTTTTAGTTTATTTGGTGAGTTTTTTTAGTTTATTTAGAGAGGTTATTCTATTTTTGGTATAATCCTTTGAATTTCTATCCTTTCTTCAGAAATCAGTGTATTTTGAGGGTTAAAAGTGTTATGGTGGGGAGAATTGTCACACCTAAACCTCTAAAAACCTTTATATTTTATTGTTTTATTTATATTCAGTCATGTCCTTGAGTTTTGGGTCAATTTAGTGGAATTTTTTGAGTTTTTAGGATTTTGTGCAGGGTGCACAGTTAGCCCACATGGTTGGAAAAATCATTTCACAATCGTGTGAAAGGGTATGTAATATTAACAAATCTGTTTGTCATGGTTGTCACATAGTTTTATGAACCATGTGGACCAACTGTGTGGTACCATGTTTCTATCTAGTGAGGGGTTCATAGTTTATGAACGGTTTGGAAAACTATGCATTCTAAACCATGCAGAGTGCCGAAAAATTTAAAATTTTGGTTTTTATTAAAATACCCTTTCAATTTTAAGACACCAATTGGGGTATTTTATCCCCATTTGGACATGGTGCACTAGGGTCATAAGTCTTATCCCTTATTTATCCTCTATTTAATTTTGGATGGATATTTTTCTCGATTCTTGGTGTTCTTAAAGAGGCAATCCCATTTATTATTCAACTCTTCCTTCCTTCTTGTTTAATTATTTTCCCTTGGATTGGTTATCTCTTAGATAAACACTAAGGTTTGGGATTTCATGTTTTGTTCTTCTGTTATTGACGTTAGGGAATGCAGATTGTGTCTCTGGTCTTTATCTGTATGTTTACTAAGGACTCATTGAATCTTCAAATAGTTTGAGGTCGATGGTTCCATGCTTTCTAATTTTTATCTACATGAAATATATGATTGATATTTATAAGTGTTTTTACCTTAAAATTTTAGTGGTTTCAAGGGTTTTAAAGGGTTTATAAATCAATTTTTAAGTCATTTTATTTTGTTAATTGATTTACAAGGATATAGGTGTATGCCACATGTTTGATAAAATTCCTAAATGGTTTTTAAAGTGATTTTAGATTATTAAAAATGTTGATATTGGATTTCTATGGCTTATATATGATTGTATCACGAGTTTCTAGTATTTTTTAATTTTTTTCTAAAATATTATGAAATTTTAGTGTTTTACCTTGTGGAACCCTTTGGTTTTGATAAACAACATGAATTGTGTTTCTCCTTGGTTGCCTTGGCACTTTCTATTAACATGGATATATATATACATGTGGTTGAGCACCCATATATATATATATATTCATATTAATAGATATATAGGTGTATGGGTACATATATGGATGTTCATATGAGTCCTTTATAACTTGGGATTTCTAAAATGTATTTGGTTTTCAAATGAAACTTAAAACGGATTTCCAAATACAATTCCCTAAAATGGGACTCATAGGCCCATTTCAAACTTTAGAGTGATTTTTCAAATGGATTTTCTTAAAAAAATGTTTTCAAAGTGATTTCAGAATACACTACTATTTTCTATTGCTTAAGGCCTGGTTGGTACCTTGGAAGGTTTTCTTTAAATTGTGATCCACCATGTAATATCTCCATGTTAGGGATGAATTTTTCATGGTTAATGTAGGGAGATGGGTTGAGGAAATGGTTTTTAGTCTATGTTGAATCTTGATTGAGACATTTCATGTTTGGACTACCTCACCTCCCAAGTTAATTACCATTATGGAATCTAAGACGTCTTAGTGAGGGTGAAGAAACAATTACTATTTAGCCCCAATTAGATGGACTAGATGCTCTATGGTATTAGAGACCATGGGGGAGTTCCACTATTGAGGATAGATGTTGGTAATATAGTTGTTTATTGACATAGGGACGCATCAATAGGCCTGATGATGGTTTTACTTGAGTATGTCTAGGGTCGCCTCACAGGATATTTAGGAATTTCTCATGATTTACTTGGTTACACCACTGCTTATATATTTCATGGTTTTATTATGAAAATTTACCCTTGTTATACTTTTATATTATGTTCCCACTTATATCATCTTATTTCTCTTATCTAGATCCTTTGGAGTGAGTTGGATGCTTATTTAAAGGAATGTTTCAAAAGGGAGAATTTCAAAGAAATGGTTTTGGAAAATATTTTATGGTTTCTTTAGAACCTGTTTGGGTTTCAAAGATGGTTTGTTTACAAAACCTCATGATTGGATTTTATTAAAGAATAAAATATATATTTTATATTTATTTGAAACTATTATTGATGGCATATTTTTGAAAATGAAAATGCATGGACTCTCTTGTGATTAACTACTAAGATTAGTTATGCTCACACCCTACTTGTTCCACTCAAAATTAGTATAATTGAGTTTTTTTTAGTTGCAGGTATTGTTTTGGGATCACTTGTAGAGTGAGTGGTATTATGGATGAATAGAGACTAATAGGTAACACAAAGACTAGTATAGGAATTTTGGTTTTGTTTTGTATTTGGGATGTATCATCCTAGATAAACTTCATGTACCAAGATCCTATTTTGGTTTCTTTTGATATTTTTAGTTAATTATGTATCTTGGTTATGCTTTGTTTCTCTATTTTATTCTATTTTTTATTTGTTCATGTTTGTTGACTTGGAATAGATTTCCAATGTATGGATGGTTCATGTCAGAATTTAGGAAGGAATTCTATTGTTAAATAATTATTTATCAGGAAAAATCATTCCCAAAGATTGTTTGTTATGCCTTCGATGCTTATTGTTATCCCAAGGGGATCAGGGATTCCCCTCGGGCCAGTGGGGATCCAGTTTAGATGGTATCCCATGTCGATTCATTACAATTTTGAAATGTCACGAAACCCATTTTCTTTCCATGGGTTCCTTATGATATGATAAAAGATTAATTTCATATGACACACATATGTATGAATGAGATGAGTGGGGTGATATATATCCATAAAATTAATTGGTTAAGGGTTTATATCTCACGAGATAATTATTTTGAGAATGGGAATAATGTGTTTAGATAATTTCACATGATTGAGCAAGAACACAATGAAATTATATATGTCCACATGATTTTTCATGGAAACAATACAATTATCTATGTTTAAATGATTGAGTGTAGACATGATGTGGTTATCTATGTTCACATGATTGCGAATAGACATGATACAATTGTCTATGTTCACATAATTGAGTGTGTATATGATGTAGTTAGCTATGTTCGCAATATTGAGTATAGAAATGATGCAATTAAAATTATTCACAATATTGAGTTTTGAAACGATGAGACAAGTTATGTTTACAATGTTATGATTTTATATATTTAAGATTATTCCTCATTTATATATTATATACCAATGTTATGAACCATGGATCAAGATAATTGTCTCATGATTTCACACATTTAGGCGATGGTATATGTTTGTTCTTTTGAGATTACATTTTCTTATATTATGTCGTATAGATAACTCTTATTATTCCATGTTGTTTTTAATAAGATATTTATCCCCTGATCATGTTTTCTCACATGCTTATGATCCAACCCTTGATGATATGTTGATGAGTTTTTCCCTTATTGAGCATTTGAGCTCACCCCTTATTTTGTTTTCCCATTCCAAAGGTTATGAAGGTGAGTATAAAATATGAGAGGTCTAAAAGTAATTATAGTATGGTGTGATTATAAATAAATTTTCACATGTATTATAAAATAATTTGTTTATATAACCAGTCCTCAAAGACACTAAACCTTCAGTTCTTGGGATTGTGAGATTATTTGTGATTTTTAATGTTTAACTTATGAAAATTAAGTAAAATAAAGATAAGTTTAGTTTAGTTTCTCTTAATTGGTAACAAATACTATGTGTATAGTATATGTGTTTAGCACTAGATCTAGGATTTCATGTCTTGGGTGATTTATTTGGTATCACAACTAGTGTTTGAAGAATGTCTTTTTAGCACTAGATCTGAGAGAGTGGCTCTGGGGAGACTCGGTCGGAATCAGAGTAAGGTTTAGTTATTTTAGGTGATAAACTTAGTAATTTTTTGGGATTAGGACTATATAAAATTAGTAAAAATCATAGGTATAAGTTAATTTATAGGATAACATCCTAAAATTTTGGTAAAGTATAGGGTGTGTGGTTTCCTAGTAATGAAATCCTTGTCTAGATACAAATAAGTGGATACATGATTTGATATAGATGCACCTAGGGATAATAACCTTAAAAAGAAAAGTTGGGTATTAACTCAATCTTCATTTGGAACATAACAAACAAACCTAACTGCACACTTGGTTTGACACTCTGAGGGGATATTCTTTGTTGATTCATATTCTCTTTAAAGACCATTATGAGGGATTTGAATATATTTGTTTATAGAACCTAATAGGAAAATGACTATAGATAACCTATATTGAATCCTAGATATTATTAAGTTAGGATATACACATTATTTATGAATTATTTATTCTATAGATTTCTTTTTATACAGATAATTTAAGCATTTTCACCGCTAAATTTTCCTTTATTTAAGTAAAGGCCAGAGTAAGGTGAAACTGAGTTAACGATGGACGTGATAGAAAATGCAGTGATTTTCCAAATGAGTATCCAAACAGGATGTGACCTTTTTTCAAGAATCTTATGCTTATTCCTAACTATCTATCTCGAGTTATGATTAACCATTTGAGTATAATTTAATTTCTAATCACTCCAAATAAGAGAAAAATGGATTTTAAAGAAATTTTAGGTGATGCATACCATATAGGAAATATGATTTAACTTACTACATGTTAATAATGTGGGAATAAACACACAATACATTTATTAAAATGAATAAGAATATATTTCTAGTATATAATGGTTGTTCATAGAGATAATTATTGAAAACTAACTTTTTTATTATTTATAAGTAGACAACACAAAAACAAAAGCCGCACCCAACTCATGGGGGTCAGAAATGATGAATCTCAAGAGCACCACCTCTATCTATAAGCTTGCAATCATTAGGTAAGGGTCCCAATCCCGTATAAAGAATAATGCTATCTCCTGGACTCCCTTTGCTGGATAAAGCATCAGCTGCAAAGTTCCCTTCCCTCTATGCGTGACTAACACTAATGCCCTAGTTATCAACGATATTTAAATTCATTACAAGGTAAGTCAGCTCCCATGGTGATTTATCCTTCACTTGGAGTAGCCCAACCAAAATAGTGGAATCAGATTCAACTTTCGTAATATGGATATTTTAAAGCCTACATATCAAAAGTCTAGTGACCATAGATCTTCAATCTTCTCCAATAGAATTACCAAGCCCATAAAAGGAACTAAATCCCAGAATCACTGAACCCTAATTGTCTCTCACTAAACCACCCCTCACATATCCCCATAGACACATGATTCATCCACATTCAATTTCATCCCCATGTTGGGTGGATTCCATTTAACCTACTAAACCAAGTTACCTCAACCACCTTCTAGATTAAATCTTATCCTTAGAATAAATCTTCTTAGCATAATAGAGGACCCCCTTCCCTTGACAAGAGCACCAAATTCTACCACAAGAGACTTTACTTGAACCTAAAAGAAAATGTGGGTGTACCTCCTTCCATATCTTTCCTTATTCCTTTCCTCCCAAAGTATCCAACACACAACCATAAAACCCATGACATGAATCTTAACTTCCACCCCTTACTCACCAACTCCCTGAAACCATGAATCAATAACCTCCAGTATTGAACCCCACGCCCATATATATTCATAACCTAGCCCATGAAACTCCCCTTTTCCAAATAACCTTCAAAAAATAAGTGTCATGTTGCTTCCTATTCTGATATTTCATAACACTAACATTAGGAGGCTAAAAAGACACATTTCTTTTGCACATTCTCATCCATATGGATTGCTTGATTCCTCATTTTGAAAACTAGAAAATTCATCTTAACTAATATATCTTTACACTAATTTTTTTGATTCCTATTAATCCTTCCCACTTCTTGCATGTGTCATCAATATAAAACCCTGACCACTGAAGCTACTTAAAGACGAGGCCGAAAAAACAAATCTTTCTAGTCTATCAACCAACTAATGCTCCCATAGATTTCCTTCTGGTATTGATTAAGAATGGAATTGATAAAAGTAAGAAATATACTATCCTCCTTGTATGAAATATTCAAGACTAGGAACCTTGGGAAATACAGTGTTTCTCCATCCCAACTCTCATTCTAGAAATTAATATACTTGTGACCAACAACCTATCAAACTTTTTCCTTTATCCCCTCCATTTGGACTATCATGCATCACGTAAGGATTGGTAATATCTTGGTTTGATCTGACCATACCCTCCAATCATCCCCATATTTATCTCACATAAAAATGGCTCATAAATAATTACTTACAATTAAATCCCATACCAATTTCACTTGCATTTCACGCATGGTTTTAGACACACTACGTATGCCAAAACCTCCTTCATCAACATGCCTTAATATTCACTTCCAAGATTCCTAGTGATAACATTAGGACTGATTCACACCCCAAAATAATTCTGTCATAATCTTCTCCAAATTTTCAATAGTCCCCTTCGGTAGCTTGATGATATATAACACATGAATTGGTATGGAAGTAAGTATATTGTTAATCAGTGTTATTCGTCCGATGAACCAAATTAATTTATTCTTAAAGTTAAAAATCCTTCCCATGAAACAGTTAATGATACCCTAAAATAAAACATTTTTAACCCTTCCATTAAATATAGGAGCTATGAGATACTTCATTGAAATTTTCCATATTTTAATGCTTAATTTGTCTTGAATGATCCTACTATGACTGCTTGAAAAATTATTGGAGATAAAAACACTACTCTTCCTATGGTTGACACTATATCTATTCAATATTACATATGTTTCTATGATTTTAATGAACCTATTAATTGATCTTTTCCTACCATTAATAAATAATAACATGTCCTCAAAAAACATAATATGAGATAAAATTCCATTCCTGAACTTGTTTCCAAATTGAATTATCCACCCTTAATCCAGGCTACTTTTGATGTTCCTTTAAAGCAACCACTGATCCAGAATAAAGAGGTTGGGAGACAAAGGGTCTCTTTTCCTTAACCCATGTACATATTTGAAAAATCCAAAACCTTTTACCATTAAGAAAATATCCAGCCATGGGGAATCATAGAATCTAAAACATAAATTACAAAACTATTCATTGAAGCCAAATTTTCTCATAAAACTTATGATGAAACTCCATTATAACCATTCATAAGTCTTGTCCATGTCCACCTTTATCATCACATTGGATCCAAGCATCTTTATATTTATATCATCTACCATTTCTTTTGTGATACCAAATAACTCCTGAATACTTCTCCCTTGAACAAAACCTTATTTATCCTATGAGATCAATCTTGAAATACACAACCAAGACTTATATTAATGATACACGTGATGATTTCATAGTCTAAGTTGCATAAATTTTTTCCTATAATGATTATGATTTGTGGGATCTTTGATATTTGGAATAAGAATCACCTTGGAGGCACTAATACCCTTATTTAATGCCCCAACTCTAAAGAAATCCTACACTACTTCCCCCACCTGAACCTTAACAATTTCCCAAATATCCACATAAAATGTGCCTAAGAAACCATAAGGTCAAGGGGTGATTTAATACTTAATTCTTAACACAATATCTTTGATATATTCTTCCCTTGAAATAGCTTCTAAAATGCAATTTTACCTATCCTCCACCAGTCTTGGAATGAAGCTCATGAAAAAATCTTCTCAATTCCCCATTATTAGTCTTTCTTCATTGAAGGTGGATGATCTTGACAGTAGGTCCTCAAAGTACTCCAATGCCATATTTCCTGCCACTTCAACATTTGTTGTGAAAGAACCATATTCCAGTTTTAAATCGATCCATATAGTCACCTTTTTTTTCATCTAGACACACCTAGAAATATGTGGTATTCCTATCCACTTATTTTAGACAAAGTATAGTGACCCTATCCTTTTACATATAACATTACATGATTTTAAGCATAATTATACATCAGAGTACAAGCCAAGGATCGTTAAGTCTAGTGTCTTGGAAAACTAGGTACATAAAACATAAAACATGGGGGTAAACAAACACTTCTTTATTTAATCTAAATAAATATATCCTAACTTCCATTGATACCGTACATCTACATAGGGTACCCTGGGGAACACATGAACAAAGGGATGAGCTAAAAATCCCAGTAAGGGAATGAACATAAAAATAAAGTTTAAGAACATGAGTTTGGAGGCATGAAATAATGATATTAGAAGCATGAAAAATATGAAATCATAACATATAAACATGGGATCATATAAACATGTAATCATAGAAATGTGGAAGAAACATAGAACATGTCTTTAGTACGAGTCAAGGCTAACCGCCAATCCCGTTTCCCACAGTAGTATAGGTCAAGGATAACTGCCAATCCTGTTGCACATAACATCTCATGAGACTTAACTTTACCCAATGAATTGGAGTAATATCTGGGTGAAACCATCTTACATTTCATGAATATGTTTTCCACATAAATAATCATACATAATCAATCTTACATAAACATAAGGGTTACCCATAGAAATAATTGGGTACCACAATCATGACATAAAGCATAACCAAAGGGAATATCATGAAAGTGTCCATGAAAGAAAGGAATTAGAAAATAAATGGATGTTTATAAGGTAAAATAGGAATATAACATGGTAATTTATGTAAAATATAAGTGATAATATATAAGAAATGTATTTGAGAAACATTATCATTAAAACATTTTTGTGTGGTTTTAAGGAAAATACTATAGAACTTTCAAAATAGAAAAGGGAACAATATTTTATATAAAAAAAGAATTGAAACAAGACAGTTTTCATAATAAAAATACTGATTTTATAAATATAATGGTGGCTTAAAACAAGGGATATAGTGTACTTGAAATCAGGTAAGAATTTGGGAAGTTCCCTTAAAACTATTTTGCTTATCGGAAAGTACTAAGAAGGGAATATTTTAAAAACATGTATATCCCCAAAGGAGAGTGATGAATGGGTCTTGATAAATGAATTTTTAACAACTAAACATAATTTAGAATATTTAAATAAATATATAAGATAAATCCATTTTGATATAAAGAAAGATAAGGCAACCTGAAAGAACAAAGGAGGTTCGGGTAGAATTCATTACAGATTATCGGCATGGTATCAGGCGTACCTAAGAGGGATTGATGAGAGAGAAAAGGGGTTTATCATCACTTATAAATCATTAGTAAAGTATGGGGGAGGCAATAAATCATACCCAATATTTTGGGATTACACATAAAAAGGCATAGCATAGAGGACAATCTTGATTAAGATTGAAATGGAGAGGATCCCTTACCTTAAATCCGAAGGTGTTCTCCACTTGTTATTAATGAACTGAATAATAAAATTAGGTTCATTAATTAATAATTAATGAACATATTATATAATTAAAATATTTATTATAACTTTTTAAGTTCATTTATAACCATTTTTATTGGTTATGAGGTTCAATTTCATTGTTCGAGTTAGTTTGCTTGCTTGGATTTAATGATCAGTTCATGTTCGGATAAACATGTATGACGAAGGTGGTTGTCCAGAATTGAAGTTATATTTTATTATTGAACATCCAGAATATTACATGGTTGGAAAAATAATTTGGTTACTTGTATTGAATTTGAACCATTATATATAACTTTAGTGATAACCATTTTGGGTTAATCAGTGGGTTTGATTACAATGAACATGTTTTGATTTATAAATTAACACCATTTGTACACAAAGATTACAGAACCATAAAAAGGATATATTATATATATAATAATCTAGTTAAACCATAAAACAAATGGTTTAATTACCAGAATTAAATATGATAATAGAAATTGATAAACCGTTGTCCTTGAATGTGTTAAATTAACACATCTCAAACGATGTTTTCATTTCTTTCAAATAAAAGGTGCGGAAAGGAGAGAAGAAAATGAAGTATCACATTAGCATAATAGAATTCCAGTAAATGTATGTTACTGGAGTTATCCTACCATTTGGGTTAAGGTAGGTGAGTAAATAAACAAGAAAAGAAAAAAACTTAAAAGAAACGAAATAATTGGAAAGAGGAATTTACATCTTGAGTCTACCTCCTTTGAGAACCTCTTAAGGGAAGAGGTTTTGGCATTTTGAATAGAATAAGAGATGTTTTATGTGGGGGAGAATCTTGGGGAGAGATTTGGGCAGAATATTGGAAAGGCACAAGGCTTTATAGGAGTGAATAGAAGCGGTAAGAATGTGTGGTATTTATAGTGGAGGGGAGAGGTGTTTTCATAATATTATAATAATTAATTTATTATTTCTTCACAAGACAAGAAATAGTGAGTATTACATGACCTATAATAGTAATAAATGCATGTGAGTTCTATATTTGGGTTCTTACATCACTTATGATGTCAGGAATAGTGAATTTAAAATATAATGTATTTATACGGTAAATTAAGGTATTTTACTATTCACAAAAAATTCAAGTATTTCAGAAAAATACCAAAAATTCACCCTAACCATTTTTCGACATGTAGAATATAAAAATGAAATCCATATTTCAAAAATATTTTTCTAAATATTATTAATTTAATATTTAATTAAAACCATTATTTACTTGAAAAATACAAAATTTAAATCATTTATTTTCATATTCCTATATATAGGTATACCACACTTTCACTTGAATATTATTTATATACTATCATAGGTAAGGTTAATATTCATTAGGGTAAGTTACTATTCATAAGGGTAAAATTACTATTCATAAGGGTATGTTATTATTCACCAAAAATTAAGTTGGTAATATTAGACTCTAAATAACTTACTGATCGCAACCGTGTATGTCAGATTTTCAAAATTCAAATCATAGAAGTGACAAAAAATGATTAAGGGTTACATAGCACTTAGTATTTCATTGTGTTGTGATTTCATGTGATTATATAAAATAATTATAAGAAATTAAATTCTATTTATAAAACATTGGGTTGTTACATTCTTCCCCCTTATGAAATTTCGCCCTTGAATTTTTTTTTGCATTATAATCCATAAACAGGTGCATGTACTTTTCCTTCATCCTCTCCTATAGTTCCTATGTTTCCTATTTGTACTTATGGTTACGCCACAATACTTTGACCAGGTGAGTAGTCTTGTTACATAGAAATTCATCTCTAGATCCAAGACCTTCATTGGATGTTCCTCATAGGAAAGATCATCCTCCAACTATACCACCTCTGAAGAGAGTACATGTGAAAGGTATGGTATGTACTTCCTTAATATGGATACATGAAAGAAATCTTGTACTTTGGACATGGTAGGTGGAAGTGCTAGTCGATAGGCCACAACCCCAACACAATCAAGAATTTCAAAGGGGCCGATGTATCTGGGACTTAACTTCCCTTTCTCCCCAAACCCCATGACCTTATTCCACGGAGATATGCATAGAAATACCATGTCTCCAACTTTGAACTCAAGGTCTCATTGACAATTGTCTGCATAACTCTTCTGTTGACTTCAGGATGCCTTGATATGCTGCTGAATGGTTTTCACCTTCTCCACCATTTCTTCAACCATCTCAGGTCCTAGAAGCTTACGTTCACTGACTTCATCCCAACACGCTGGTGTTCTACACATTTTCCCATAAAGGCCTTCATATGGTGCCATTCATATGCTTGAGTGGAAACTGTTGTTGTAAGAGAATTCAACTAGTGGAAGATGCTGTTTCCATCCTCCTTTGAATTCCATAGAACATACTCTCAACATGTCTTCCAGTGTATAAATATTCCGCTCATATTGGCCATCAATTGAGGATGATAGGTCGTACTGAATTTCAGTTTAGTGCTTAGACCATGTTGGAGAATTTTCTATAACTTTGAGGTGAATATAGAATCATGATCGGATATAATAGATAGTGGTACTATATGCAAGCTTACCACTTATTTGATGTAAATATGTACAAGTTGATCTAATGATAAGTCCTCTAGAATTGTGATAAAGTGAGCTGTCTTTGTAAGACAATCCACAATAATCTATATAGCATTGTTTCCTCTGGATTTCATTAGAAGTACAGTGACAAAGTCCATGGTAATGTTCTCCCACTTCCATGTTGGTATGAGTAGTGGTTTCATAACCCCCTTAGACTTTTTATTCTCAGCCTTCACTTGTTGACATACCAGGAACTTTGATGTACATTCAACAATATCCCTTTTCATATTGTCCCACCAAAAGTTTTCTTAGAGATCTTGATACATCTTTGTGCTCCTTGGGTGGATAAAGAAGGTTGAGCTATATGCATCATTCAATAACTCCTTATTTATCTATGGATCATATGGTACACATAATCATGACCCAAATCTTACAACTCCTTCCTCATCTATCAAGAACTCAGAGGATTTCCCATTTTTAACAGCTTCCACCCTTTTCAGAATTTCCACATCTTTCCTTTGAGGATCGTTTATTTTCTCCATAAGGGATAGTTGAGAAATAATTTGGGAAATTATTGATGATGTTCCTCCCTTAATGATTATCATGTATATCCTTTGAAAATATAAGAAGATCAGATCCTTTTCAATTCTCATCATTGATAAAGACGTAGGATCCTTTCTACCTAGAGCATCTGCCACCTTATTTTCCTTATTAGGATGGTAGTGGATTGAGAAGTCATAATAATTGATGAGATCTATCCATATTCGTTGGCGTATATTAAGCTCTTTTTGTGTGAATATATATATTTGAGACTCTTGTGGTCAGTATATATCTCACACTTCTCCCCATAGAGATAATGCCGCCATATTTTCAACGCAAAGATCATAGCCACTAACTCCAGATCATGCATGAGATAGTTTTGCTCATGGATTTTTAGCTGCCTAGAGGAGTAGGCTATCACTTTATCATTTTTCATCGGCACACAACCTAAGACCTTATTTGAAGCATCATTGTACACTACAAAGAGTTCTCCACTTGTTGGGAGTGTGAGTACTGGCGTAGTGATAAGCCTCCTTTTCAACTCCTTGAAATAGTATTTACATTCCTAAGTCCAGAAAAACTTTAATCCCTTCCATGTAATCTTGGTAATTGGGTTTTAAAATCATGAAAAGTTATTCAAAAATTGTCGGTAATACATGGATAGATCCAAAAATCTGCGGATAGCCATTACAGATGTTGGCCTGGTCCACTCTTCAATTGCCTTTATCTTGGAAGGGTCTAAGTATATCCCTTTTCTGGTGATAAAATGCCCCAATAATGATACTTCCTCCATCCAGAACTCACATTTACTGTACTTTGAATACAACCTCTCCCTTTGAAAAGTATTTAACATAATAATCAAATGCTCCTTGTGTTCCTTCTTGTTCTTAGAGTATATTAGAATATCGTCAATAAAGACTACCACAAAATTGTCAAGGTAATCTCTAAAGACTCTATTAATTAAATCCATAAAAATTTCTGGAGCATTAGTGAGTCTAAAGGGAATCACTATGAACTCATAGTGTCAATACCTCATTCAAAAGGTAGTCTTGGGAATATCTTCCTTCCTCACCTTTAATTAGTGATATCCCGACCGAAGGTCTATATTAGAGAAATAAATGGCCCCATAAAGCTGATTAAACAAGTAATTTATCCGTGGAAGGGGATACTTGTTCTTTATCGTGATTTTATTGAGCTCACGATAATCAATGTAGAGGTGCATTGATCCATCCTTATTATTAACAAAGAGGGCTGGCGCACCCCATGGTGAAGAACTATGGCATATAAAACCCTTCTCCAGATTCTCCTGTAACTTATTCTTCAGCTCTTTTAGCTCTATGGTGGCTATTCTGTAAGGTGTATTTGAGATAAGAAAAGATCCAATAATAAGTTCAATTGAGAACTCAACCTCACGATCAGGAGGAAGACCATGAAACTCTTCATAGAATACATCAGTGTAATCTCTCATTATGGGCATGTCTTCAAGCATGATTCTCTCCATTGTCTCAATTGTTTGAGCTATATATGCTTGCTCATAAGGCAAAAATATCCACACTTAAGATGATTATTCTAAAGGAGATTCATCTTCCTCCTTACACTTGTAAAGAATCAGAGGATGCTTCAGGATGTGAAAAGTGATCTTTGTTTCCCAACATTTGATGTTAGCCTTGTACAAAGAGAGCCAATCCATGAACAATATTGCGTCGAACTCCACTAAAGGAAGTATGATGATATTTTATGGGAGATTCATTCTGCAAACTTTAATTGGGGAGGAGTTATAAACCATGGACGCAATAATTTCCCCATCGCTATTCTCACAGATAAATTTTCCTCCAAATTTTGAAGTGGTGTTTGAATAGTTCTACTAAACTTTCAAGATATGAAAGAATGCTTAGAACCAGAATAAAATAGCAAGTTCACTATTCTTGAATGAATAACTAGTGTACCTATCACCATATTATTTCCTGGCTCCACCTCAGAAGTAGTGATAAAATAATCCCTTACTTATTTCCTTTTAGGTTGTTTTTTATATCCTCTGACAATCCTTGGCTTAGGTAAATTGTTTACATAATTCCCATGCTTCTTGTAGTTGTAACACTACACTACTAGATGAGCGTTGATCTGAACCTTCCTTTTCTCTTCCACATTCTCAGGATTTTTCATATCCCTTCAGCATTTTTTAGCTATATGACCAAAATTTCCACATTTGAAACAATTCTTGGTTCCCTTCAGACAGTTCCCAGGATGCTTCTTCCAACAAATTTTACAAGTGGGATATTTGGGCTTCTTTCCATTATGGTATTTTTTTGTTGAACCACCCATGTTGTTCTCCATTTTTTGATTCTTGTCACTGGGCCCACGAGACCACTGAGAGTCTCCAATCTCCATTTCAACCTTGAGAACAAAATGTACAATCTTCTCATAACTATAGAAGTCTCGGATCGCCAACACATTCTGTATACTTGGCTTTAGCCTGCTAGAGAAGCGACCCACCTTGCATTCAGTGTTCATGACAAAGCCAGAGGCTTACCTTTCAAGCCTTGTGAAGCTTTCTTCATACACCCCAATGGACTCATCTTCCTTCTACTTGAGTCCAAGGAACTCTCTTTCCATCTTGATACAGAGGTTTAGAGGAAAATATTTATTGAAAAACATCCTCTTGAATTCCTCCCAATCCATAGAATCAAATTCCTCTTGGGAATTTGTATTCTTGATCAGTTTCCACCACCGATCAACTTCCCCATCAAAATGATAGACCTCTAGTACAACTTTCTCTTCTTCCGAGCACTGGAGGATGGAGAATATCTTTTCAATGGAGTTAATCCACTATTCCGTGAGGAGGGGATTAGAAGATCTGCTAAACATGGGAGGCCTTTTCCATATGAAGGATTCCACGACAACTTTCTATTTCCTTAGAGGAGGAGGAAATTCCACACAATTCAAGTTATTATTCATAACTTGATCTAGATGAGAAAGTACTATCATGAAGTTTTGAGCACCCACTCCCATCATATCAGGAATATCATTAGGGTAATCTTCATATTCCCTATCACATTGATTGTTGGTTCATGTTCTTCTATTTCCCACAATTAACTAAGAAAAAGTAACGTATAATTATATGGATTGAATACTTAGCTATTGAGCATAAAAAGGAAAATTTGAACATAGAAGGATAAACTTGTAAAGGAGAATTATATCCTAACTTGTGATTCCTTATGTTTAAATCTAGGTTATCCTCTATCTATTTCTTAACTTATATTCTTATGGTATTTTTTGTCCCTTAATAATGGTTTTTACTAAGCTCATTAATCTACCAAACCCTATCCCCTAGGAGTGTCAATACCAAGAGTGCAGTAAGAACCGTTGTCTTGTACCAGGATACCCTAGGTCAAGCCCGAAACTCCTTGTTGGAGTTTTCACTCCTAGGAACATCTGTGCCAGAGCCGCCTCTACTTGTTTGTATCCATATAGGGATGCATTTTCTTGATAAACCAATTAATATATACTTACCAAAATTTAGGGATGTTTTATTATACTTTATCTCATCCTTAAGGTTCTCACTAAGGTTCTATATTCCTAATATCCAAAAATAACCATACCATCCTCTGATACCAACTATAGTGACCCTAGCCTTTTACATATAACATTACATGATTTTAAGCATAATTATACATCAGAGTACAAACCAAGGATCGCTATGTCTAGTGTCTTGGAAGACTAGGTACATAAAACATAAAACATGGGGATAAAAAAACTTCTTTATTTAATCTCCATAAATAGATCCTAACTTCTTTTGAGCCCTTACATCTTTATAGGGTACCCTGGGGAACACATGAACAAAGGTATGAGCTAAAAATCCCAGTAAGGGAATGACCATAAGAATAAAGCTTAAGAACATGAGTTAGGAGGAATAAAATAATGGTATTATAAGAATGGAACATATGAAATCATAAAATATAAACATGGAATCATATAAACATGGAATCATAAAAATGTGGCAGAAACATAGAACATATCTTTTGTATGAGTCAAGGCTAACCGCCAATCCCGTTTCCTATAGTAGTACGAGTTAAGGCTAACTGCCAATCCCATTGCACATATCATCTCATGAGACCTAACTTTACCCAATGAATTAGAGTGATATCTGGGTGCACCCATCTTACATTTCATGAATATTTTTTCCACATAAATAATCAAACATAATCAATCTTACATAAACATAAGGGTTACCCATGGAAAGAATTGGGTACCACAATCATGACATAAAACATAACCAAAGGGCATATCATGAATGTGTCCATGAAAGAAAGTAATTAAAAAAATAAATGGACATTCATAAGGTAAAATAGGAATATATCATGGTAAGTGATATCAAATATAAGTGACAATATATAAGAAATGTATTTGAGAAACATTAGCATTAAAACATTTTTGTGCAGTTTTAAGGAAAATACTATAGAGATTTCAAAATAGAAAAGGGAAAAATCTTTTATATAAAACCAGAAGTGAAATAATAAGGTTTTAATAATAAAAATAATGATTTTATAAATAAAATTATGGCATAAAATATAGTATAGAGTGTACTTGAAATTGGGTAAGAATTCAGGAAGTTCCCTTAAAACAATTTTGCTTATCAGAAAGTACTAAGGAGGGAATCTTTTAAAAACATGTATATCCCCGAAAGAGAGTTATGAAAGGGTCTTGATAAATGTTTTTTAAAAATACATAGAATTTATAATATTCAAATAAATATATAAGATAATTCCATTTTTATATAAAGAAAGATAAGGCAACCCGAAAGAACGAATGAGGTTCAGGTAGAATTCGTTACAGATTATCTGCCAGGTATTGGGTGTACCTAAGAGGGATTGATGAGAGAAAAAATTGGCTTCTCATCAATTATAAATCATTAGGGAAGTATGGGGGAGGTGAAAAATCATACCCCATATTTTGGGATTACACATAAAAATTCATAGCATAAAGGAAAATCTTGATTAAGAGTGAAATGGAGAGGATCCCTTACCTTAAATTCGAAGGTGTTCTCCACTTGTTATTAATGACATGAATAATAAAATATGGTTCATTAATTCATAATTCAAGAACCTATTATATAATTAAAATATTTATTATAACCTTTTAAAGTTCATTTATAACCATTTTGATTGGTTATGAGGTTCAATTTCATTATTCGGGTCCATTTTCTTGCTTGGTTTTAATGATCGGTTCATGTTCAGATAAACATGTATGATGAAGGTGGTTGTCCAGAATTGAAGTTATATTTTATTATTGAATATAAAGAAGGTTACATGGTTGAAAAAATAATTTTATTACTTGGAGTTAATTTGAACCATTATTTATAACTTTAGTGACAACCATTTTGGGTTAATCTGTGGGTTTGATTACAATGAACATGTTTTGCTTTATAAATTAACACCATTTGTACAAAAGGATTACAGAACCATAACAAGGATATATTACATATATAATAATCTGGTTAAACCATAACAAAAATGGTTTCATTACCATAATTAAAGATGATAATAGAAATTGATAAACTGTTGTCCTTGAATGTGCTAAATTTACACATCTCAAACGACGTTTTCATTTCTTTCAAATAAAAGGTGGGGAAAGGAGATAAGATAATTAAGTATCCCATTATCATAATATAATTATAGTACATGTATTTTACTGGAGTTATCATACCATTTTGGTGAAGGTAGTTTAGGAAAGAAACTGGAATAAAAAGAACTTAAAAGAAATGAAAGAATTGGAAAGAAGAATTTACCTCTTGAGTCTACCTCCTTTGAGAACCTCTTAAGGAAAGAGGTTTTGGTATTTAGAAGAGAATATGGGATTTTGGACGTGGGGGAGGATCTTGGGGAGATATTTGAGTAGAATATTGGCAAGGAACAATGCTTGAGAGGAGTGAATAGAAGAGGTAAGAATGGGTGGTATTTATAGTAGAGGGGAGAGGGGTTTTCATAATATTATAATCATTAACTTATTATTTCTTCACAAGACAAGAAATAGTGAGTATTCCATGACCTATAATAGTAATAAATTCATTTGAGTTAGATATTTGGGTTCTTACATCACTTATGATGTCAAAAATAGTGGATTTAAAATATAATGTATTTATACGATAAATTAATGTATTTTACTGTTCACAAAAATTCAAGTATTTTAGAAAAATCCCAAAAATTTACCCTAACCATTTTCAACATGTAGAATCCAAAAATGAAATCCATTTTTCAAAAATAATTTTCCAAATATGATTAATTTAATATTTAATTAAAACCATTATTTACTTGAAAAATACAGATTTTAAAGCATTTATTTTCTTATTCCTAGATATAGGTATATCACACTTTCACTTGAATCTTATTTATATACTACCATAGGTAAGGTTACTATTATTTATGGTAATTCACTATTCATAAGGGTAAAATTAATATTCATAAGGGTATGTTACTATTCTTTACAAATTAAGTTGGCCACATTAGACTCCATATAACTTATTGATCACAACCGTATATGTCAGATTTTTGAAATTCAAATCACATAAGTGACAAAAAATCCTTAAGGGTTACATATAACTTAGTAGTTCATTATGTTGTGATTTCATGTGATTATATAACATAATTATAAGAAATTAAATACAATTTATAAAACTTTGGGTTGTTACACAAAGTGTTATCAATTTTTCCGTACACACCCTTCCAATCTTCAAAAAATTCTCCGCTAAAATATTATACGTCGCATTTAGAAGAATGAACATGTTATCATCCCAATTATCCTGAAGACTCTACTCTAATATTTCAATGTACACTTTGATTCCATCTAGACTAAAGTCCCCAACCATTCTAGTTTAAATCCATTCCTTTATATCCATTTTTATTCATTGAATGCACCTCATAAGACCCATCCACACAGTTATCCTCTCTAGATTATCCTAGGAACTTTTGATCAACTGTAAGAAACCATCCATCTGATGATAGTTCATGGAATAATGGAGTTTTTCCCTCTGATCCTCCTTCTTTAAAGCCACTAAAATTAGAGAGTGAACTAAAATTGATTTAGTGAGATGAATGATTGTGTCTAGAGTAAAAGAATCTATACCTTGAATATTAGAAAGAGATCGATCAAGCCTACTCAAGATTCTCCTATTCCCTCTCCGATTATTACACCAAGTGTATTTACTTCTAATGAATCCCATATCTATAAGAACATTATGATCCGTGAACTCATTGAAGTCCTTCATAGATTTTATAGATAATATTGCTCCTATTTTTAGGTAATTTACCCTTTTATTATGTATTTTGAAGTTTTATAATACTTTGGTTGAGTTTCTGGAGTGTTTGGATGGTTTTAGAGTGTTTTGGAATCATTTTTGAGGTGCATGGTTTGAGTATGGTTAGGGGAAACCATACACTATCACTATGAAACTGTGAAATGTGATGTTTGGAGTTACTAGGAAGGTGCATAGTTGATGTATGGTTTGGCCAAGTTGTGTTGGTTCCTAAGATAAATAATGCGAAAGAGAGTTTTTGGATAGTGGAATGCACACAATTTTTCAAACCGTGTGATACAACCATGCATCCCTCTAGTTGATGGATAATATAAATTCATAGTTAGCACATGGTTTTGAAAACCATGATACACAACCATGAGTCTCTCTAGTTTGGAGGTAATAACATTTTCATGGTTGGAACATGATTTGAAAAACCATGTGTCAAACTGTGTGACATAGATTAAATGCTCTGAAATTTATATTTTAATATGGATTTCACCCTCAAAACTCTCATTTTTGTCCTAATGACCCAATCTCTCAAACTTATCTTCTTCCCTAGGAACCCTTATAAATTTAAATTGAATAGGAAGGTAATTTTTACAAATCAATGTGTGTTGTATCTCCTAAATCAATGGTAAGTACTCATTCTTCTTCTTTTTATTTAGGTTTTATCATCTACTCTCATACAAAATATTATATTTAATCTGTTACAGATAGATAAATGATCCATGATGTGTTTTTATAATATCTTGATTGAATCTATTGATGTAAAGTTGTTTTAAGACTATATCTAGAGGTTTATTTGTGTATTTGTTTGGTTTTTTCACACGTTGAGAGGTAGGTGGCTTCTCTCCCTTCTCTAATTATTATCAAACTTGAATATTTAGTTTTTGTTGAACAAGTTTATTTGATTTTCAAAGGAATGATTGAATGATTTATTTAAAAGAACCTTCATCACCCAAATTTTTACATAATTACCCTTTATTTATGTATTTTAAGTATTTAAACTATTTGGGTTAAGTTTGGTAGGGTTTGGAGGACTTTTGGAATGTTTTTGGGTCTTTTCTGGAGGTTTATGATTTGATCATGGTTAGTAGAAACTGTGAAACTCCTCTAGAAAACCCTGAAAAGGTGGATATAAGATTATGGGAAATTGCATTAATAGTAACATGGTTTGTCCAAAACATTTGGATACCTAGGGGCAACCATGAATTTGGGGATAGAGTCATTTGAACGGCTAGCGCACAATTTTCTTAACCATGAACCCTAATCATGCATGAGGAAAATTAGATTCAAAAATTGTGGATCTAATTAATTTTTGATCCTAAATGAATATTTTACCCTATTTAGACCCTAACACGAATTCTTCTTTTACCAAATGTTGTTAATACCATTTTTTATTGATCCAATAGTGATCTGTTGGAAAATCTTGGTGTTTTGAAGGTTAGATTTCTTAGTAAGACTCTCTTCTTGGTTGTTTTTCTTAGATATCTCATTCTTCCCTTTCTTGTATTCATATATATAATATATTGGGGATAGATATATGTTATTTTATGTTAATAATGATGAGATATGGATTTTTTGATGTTAGATAACAAGATATAATGTGGGGTTTTTCGAGTTTCAATCCAGTTTTTTTGAAAAATTCACGATGTTCTTTGTTTTCACCTTAGTTTTCAAGGTAGGTGGATTCACTATTGATTAATATTATTATAAAATGAAATATTGGTTTCAAATTATTTAAATTTATTTAATTTTATTGTGAAATTTTAGTGAAAATATTGTTAGAAACCTTCTTTAGTGATGGTTTTTGAAACTGTGATTTTTTTTTGCAAAGTGCAATGTTGAATAAATTTAAAATGATGATGTTAAAAATGGTTTTTTGGTTTGATTTATGGAAAAAGGTTTTGTGGAAAGGTTTCAATTTTTTTATTAAAATGGTTTTTAATAATTTTTTTGGAATGGTTTTGGCATATTTGGTTGGTGTGTGTTCATTTTCATTGATGTGACCCAATGGAAGCGGCGTGTGCCATTGGGGAACTAGTATATGGTTACCTTATGATGAATCTGTAGATCAATGATAGAATTATCATGAGTTGGGAACTATCACCTGGACATAAATGTGTGGATGTATGTATTGAAATGGTTTATTCCAAATGGAAAGGTATGGTATGTACTTCCTTAATATGGATACATGAAAGAAATCTTGTACTTTGGACATGGTAGGTGGAAGTGCTAGTCGATAGGCCACAACCCCAACACAATCAAGAATTTCAAAGGGGCCGATGTATCTGGGACTTAACTTCCCTTTCTCCCCAAACCCCATGACCTTATTCCACGGAGATATGCATAGAAATACCATGTCTCCAACTTTGAACTCAAGGTCTCATTGACAATTGTCTGCATAACTCTTCTGTTGACTTCAGGATGCCTTGATATGCTGCTGAATGGTTTTCACCTTCTCCACCATTTCTTCAACCATCTCAGGTCCTAGCAGCTTACGTTCACTGACTTCATCCCAACACGCTGGTGTTCTACACATTTTCCCATAAAGGCCTTCATATGGTGCCATTCATATGCTTGAGTGGAAACTGTTGTTGTAAGAGAATTCAACTAGTGGAAGATGCTGTTTCCATCCTCCTTTGAATTCCATAGAACATACTCTCAACATGTCTTCCAGTGTATAAATATTCCGCTCATATTGGCCATCAATTGAGGATGATAGGTCGTACTGAATTTCAGTTTAGTGCTTAGACCATGTTGGAGAATTTTCTATAACTTTGAGGTGAATATAGAATCATGATCGGATATAATAGATAGTGGTACTATATGCAAGCTTACCACTTATTTGATGTAAATATGTACAAGTTGATCCAATGATAAGTCCTCTAGAATTGTGATAAAGTGAGCTGTCTTTGTAAGACAATCCACAATAATCTATATAGCATTGTTTCCTCTGGATTTCATTAGAAGTACAGTGACAAAGTCCATGGTAATGTTCTCCCACTTCCATGTTGGTATGAGTAGTGGTTTCATAACCCCCTTAGACTTTTTATTCTCAGCCTTCACTTGTTGACATACCAGGAACTTTGATGTACATTCAACAATATCCCTTTTCATATTGTCCCACCAAAAGTTTTCTTAGAGATCTTGATACATCTTTGTGCTCCTTGGGTGGATAAAGAAGGTTGAGCTATATGCATCATTCAATAACTCCTTATTTATCTATGGATCATATGGTACACATAATCATGACCCAAATCTTACAACTCCTTCCTCATCTATCAAGAACTCAGAGGATTTCCCATTTTTAACAGCTTCCACCCTTTTCAGAATTTCCACATCTTTCCTTTGAGGATCGTTTATTTTCTCCATAAGGGATAGTTGAGAAATAATTTGGGAAATTATTGATGATGTTCCTCCCTTAATGATTATCATGTATATCCTTTGAAAATATAAGAAGATCAGATCCTTTTCAATTCTCATCATTGATAAAGACGTAGGATCCTTTCTACCTAGAGCATCTGCCACCTTATTTTCCTTATTAGGATGGTAGTGGATTGAGAAGTCATAATAATTGATGAGATCTATCCATATTCGTTGGCGTATATTAAGCTCTTTTTGTGTGAATATATATATTTGAGACTCTTGTGGTCAGTATATATCTCACACTTCTCCCCATAGAGATAATGCCGCCATATTTTCAACGCAAAGATCATAACCACTAACTCCAGATCATGCATGAGATAGTTTTGCTCATGGATTTTTAGCTGCCTAGAGGAGTAGGCTATCACTTTATCATTTTTCATCGGCACACAACCTAAGACCTTATTTGAAGCATCATTGTACACTACAAAGAGTTCTCCACTTGTTGGGAGTGTGAGTACTGGCATAGTGATAAGCCTCCTTTTCAACTCCTTGAAATAGTATTTACATTCCTAAGTCCAGAAAAACTTTAATCCCTTCCATGTAATCTTGGTAATTGGGTTTTAAAATCATGAAAAGTTATTCAAAAATTGTCGGTAATACATGGATAGATCCAAAAAGCTGCGGATAGCCATTACAGATGTTGGCCTGGTCCACTCTTCAATTGCCTTTATCTTGGAAGGGTCTAAGTATATCCCTTTTCTGGTGATAAAATGCCCCAATAATGATACTTCCTCCATCCAGAACTCACATTTACTGTACTTTGAATACAACCTCTCCCTTTGAAAAGTATTTAACATAATAATCAAATGCTCCTTGTGTTCCTTCTTGTTCTTAGAGTATATTAGAATATCGTCAATAAAGACTACCACAAAATTGTCAAGGTAATCTCTAAAGACTCTATTAATTAAATCCATAAAAATTTCTGGAGCATTAGTGAGTCTAAAGGGAATCACTATGAACTCATAGTGTCAATACCTCATTCAAAAGGTAGTCTTGGGAATATCTTCCTTCCTCACCTTTAATTAGTGATATCCCGACCGAAGGTCTATATTAGAGAAATAAATGGCCCCATAAAGCTGATTAAACAAGTAATTTATCCGTGGAAGGGGATACTTGTTCTTTATCGTGATTTTATTGAGCTCACGATAATCAATGTAGAGGTGCATTGATCCATCCTTATTATTAACAAAGAGGGCTGGCGCACCCCATGGTGAAGAACTATGGCATATAAAACCCTTCTCCAGATTCTCCTGTAACTTATTCTTCAGCTCTTTTAGCTCTATGGTGGCTATTCTGTAAGGTGTATTTGAGATAAGAAAAGATCCAATAATAAGTTCAATTGAGAACTCAACCTCACGATCAGGAGGAAGACCATGAAACTCTTCATAGAATACATCAGTGTAATCTCTCATGATGGGCATGTCTTCAAGCATGATTCTCTCCATTGTCTCAATTGTTTGAGCTATATATGCTTGCTCATAAGGCAAAAATATCCACACTTAAGACGATTATTCTAAAGGAGATTCATCTTCCTCCTTACACTTGTAAAGAATCAGAGGATGCTTCAGGATGTGAAAAGTGATCTTTGTTTCCCAACATTTGATGTTAGCCTTGTACAAAGAGAGCCAATCCATGAACAATATTGCGTCGAACTCCACTAAAGGAAGTATGATGATATTTTATGGGAGATTCATTCTGCAAACTTTAATTGGGGAGGAGTTATAAACCATGGACGCAATAATTTCCCCATCGCTATTCTCACAGATAAATTTTCCTCCAAATTTTGAAGTGGTGTTTGAATAGTTCTACTAAACTTTCAAGATATGAAAGAATGCTTAGAACCAGAATAAAATAGCAAGTTCACTATTCTTGAATGAATAACTAGTGTACCTATCACCATATTATTTCCTGGCTCCACCTCAGAAGTAGTGATAAAATAATCCCTTACTTATTTCCTTTTAGGTTGTTTTTTATATCCTCTGACAATACTTGGCTTAGGTAAATTGTTTACATAATTCCCATGCTTCTTGTAGTTGTAACACTACACTACTAGATGAGCGTTGATCTGAACCTTCCTTTTCTCTTCCACATTCTCAGGATTTTTCATATCCCTTCAGCATTTTTTAGCTATATGACCAAAATTTCCACATTTGAAACAATTCTTGGTTCCCTTCAGACAGTTCCCAGGATGCTTCTTCCAACAAATTTTACAAGTGGGATATTTGGGCTTCTTTCCATTATGGTATTTTTTTGTTGAACCACCCATGTTGTTCTCCATTTTTTGATTCTTGTCACTGGGCCCACGAGACCACTGAGATTCTCCAATCTCCATTTCAACCTTGAGAACAAAATGTACAATCTTCTCATAACTATAGAAGTCTCGGATCGCCAACACATTCTGTATACTTGGCTTTAGCCTGCTAGAGAAGCGACCCACCTTGCATTCAGTGTTCATGACAAAGCCAGAGGCTTACCTTTCAAGCCTTGTGAAGCTTTCTTCATACACCCCAATGGACTCATCTTCCTTCTACTTGAGTCCAAGGAACTCTCTTTCCATCTTGATACAGAGGTTTAGAGGAAAATATTTATTGAAAAACATCCTCTTGAATTCCTCCCAATCCATAGAATCAAATTCCTCTTGGGAATTTGTATTCTTGATCAGTTTCCACCACCGATCAACTTCCCCATCAAAATGATAGACCTCTAGTACAACTTTCTCTTCTTCCGAGCACTGGAGGATGGAGAATATCTTTTCAATGGATTTAATCCACTATTCCGTGAGGAGGGGATTAGAAGATCTGCTAAACATGGGAGGCCTTTTCCATATGAAGGATTCCACGACAACTTTCTATTTCCTTAGAGGAGGAGGAAATTCCACACAATTCAAGTTATTATTCATAACTTGATCTAGATGAGAAAGTACTATCATGAAGTTTTGAGCACCCACTCCCATCATATCAGGAATATCATTAGGGTAATCTTCATATTCCCTATCACATTGATTGTTGGTTCATGTTCTTCTATTTCCCACAATTAACTAAGAAAAAGTAACGTATAATTATATGGATTGAATACTTAGCTATTGAGCATAAAAAGGAAAATTTGAACATAGAAGGATAAACTTGTAAAGGAGAATTATATCCTAACTTGTGATTCCTTATGTTTAAATCTAGGTTATCCTCTATCTATTTCTTAACTTATATTCTTATGGTATTTTTTGTCCCTTAATAATGGTTTTTACTAAGCTCATTAATCTACCAAACCCTATCCCCTAGGAGTGTCAATACCAAGAGTGCAGTAAGAACCGTTGTCTTGTACCAGGATACCCTAGGTCAAGCCCGAAACTCCTTGTTGGAGTTTTCACTCCTAGGAACATCTGTGCCAGAGCCGCCTCTACTTGTTTGTATCCATATAGGGATGCATTTTCTTGATAAACCAATTAATATATACTTACCAAAATTTAGGGATGTTTTATTATACTTTATCTCATCCTTAAGGTTCTCACTAAGGTTCTATATTCCTAATATCCAAAAATAACCATACCATCCTCTGATACCAACTATAGTGACCCTAGCCTTTTACATATAACATTACATGATTTTAAGCATAATTATACATCAGAGTACAAACCAAGGATCGCTATGTCTAGTGTCTTGGAAGACTAGGTACATAAAACATAAAACATGGGGATAAAAAAACTTCTTTATTTAATCTCCATAAATAGATCCTAACTTCTTTTGAGCCCTTACATCTTCATAGGGTACCCTGGGGAACACATGAACAAAGGTATGAGCTAAAAATCCCAGTAAGGGAATGACCATAAGAATAAAGCTTAAGAACATGAGTTAGGAGGAATAAAATAATGGTATTATAAGAATGGAACATATGAAATCATAAAATATAAACATGGAATCATATAAACATGGAATCATAAAAATGTGGCAGAAACATAGAACATATCTTTTGTATGAGTCAAGGCTAACCGCCAATCCCGTTTCCTATAGTAGTACGAGTTAAGGCTAACTGCCAATCCCATTTCACATATCATCTCATGAGACCTAACTTTACCCAATGAATTAGAGTGATATCTGGGTGCACCCATCTTACATTTCATGAATATTTTTTCCACATAAATAATCAAACATAATCAATCTTACATAAACATAAGGGTTACCCATGGAAAGAATTGGGTACCACAATCATGACATAAAACATAACCAAAGGGCATATCATGAATGTGTCCATGAAAGAAAGTAATTAAAAAAATAAATGGACATTCATAAGGTAAAATAGGAATATATCATGGTAAGTGATATCAAATATAAGTGACAATATATAAGAAATGTATTTGAGAAACATTAGCATTAAAACATTTTTGTGCAGTTTTAAGGAAAATACTATAGAGATTTCAAAATAGAAAAGGGAAAAATCTTTTATATAAAACCAGAAGTGAAATAATAAGGTTTTAATAATAAAAATACTGATTTTATAAATAAAATTATGGCATAAAATATAGTATAGAGTGTACTTGAAATTGGGTAAGAATTCAGGAAGTTCCCTTAAAACAATTTTGCTTATCAGAAAGTACTAAGGAGGGAATCTTTTAAAAACATGTATATCCCCGAAAGAGAGTGATGAAAGGGTCTTGATAAATGTTTTTTAAAAATACATAGAATTTATAATATTCAAATAAATATATAAGATAATTCCATTTTTATATAAAGAAATATAAGGCAACCCGAAAGAACGAATGAGGTTCAGGTAGAATTTGTTACAGATTATCTGCCAGGTATTGGGTGTACCTAAGAGGGATTGATGAGAGAAAAAATTGGCTTCTCATCAATTATAAATCATTAGGGAAGTATGGGGGAGGTGAAAAATCATACCCCATATTTTGGGATTACACATAAAAATTCATAGCATAAAGGAAAATCTTGATTAAGAGTGAAATGGAGAGGATCCCTTACCTTAAATTCGAAGGTGTTCTCCACTTGTTATTAATGACATGAATAATAAAATATGGTTCATTAATTAATAATTCAAGAACCTATTATATAATTAAAATATTTATTATAACCTTTTAAAGTTCATTTATAACCATTTTGATTGGTTATGAGGTTCAATTTCATTGTTCGGGTCCATTTTCTTGCTTGGTTTTAATGATCGGTTCATGTTCAGATAAACATGTATGATGAAGGTGGTTGTCCAGAATTGAAGTTATATTTTATTATTGAATATAAAGAAGGTTACATGTTTGAAAAAATAATTTTATTACTTGGAGTTAATTTGAACCATTATTTATAACTTTAGTGACAGCCATTTTGGGTTAATCTGTGGGTTTGATTACAATGAACATGTTTTGCTTTATAAATTAACACCATTTGTACAAAAGGATTGCAGAACCATAACAAGGATATATTACATATATAATAATCTGGTTAAACCATAACAAAAATGGTTTCATTACCATAATTAAAGATGATAATAGAAATTGATAAACTGTTGTCCTTGAATGTGCTAAATTTACACATCTCAAACGACGTTTTCATTTCTTTCAAATAAAAGGTGGGGAAAGGAGATAAGATAATTAAGTATCCCATTATCATAATATAATTATAGTACATGTATGTTACTGGAGTTATCATACAATTTTGGTGAAGGTAGTTTAGGAAAGAAACTGGAATAAAAAGAACTTAAAAGAAATGAAAGAATTGGAAAGAAGAATTTACCTCTTGAGTCTACCTCCTTTGAGAACCTCTTAAGGAAAGAGGTTTTGGTATTTAGAAGAGAATATGGGATTTTGGACGTGGGGGAGGATCTTGGGGAGATATTTGAGTAGAATATTGGCAAGGAACAATGCTTGAGAGGAGTGAATAGAAGAGGTAAGAATGGGTGGTATTTATAGTAGAGGGTAGAGGGGTTTTCATAATATTATAATCATTAACTTATTATTTCTTCACAAGACAAGAAATAGTGAGTATTCCATGACCTATAATAGTAATAAATTCATTTGAGTTAGATATTTGGGTTCTTACATCACTTATGATGTCAAAAATAGTGGATTTAAAATATAATGTATTTATACGATAAATTAATGTATTTTACTGTTCACAAAAATTCAAGTATTTTAGAAAAATCCCAAAAATTTACCCTAACCATTTTCAACATGTAGAATCCAAAAATGAAATCCATTTTTCAAAAATAATTTTCCAAATATGATTAATTTAATATTTAATTAAAACCATTATTTACTTGAAAAATACAGATTTTAAAGCATTTATTTTCTTATTCCTAGATATAGGTATATCACACTTTCACTTGAATCTTATTTATATACTACCATAGGTAAGGTTACTATTATTTATGGTAATTCACTATTCATAAGGGTAAAATTAATATTCATAAGGGTATGTTACTATTCTTTACAAATTAAGTTGGCCACATTAGACTCCATATAACTTATTGATCACAACCGTATATGTCAGATTTTTGAAATTCAAATCACATAAGTGACAAAAAATCCTTAAGGGTTACATATAACTTAGTAGTTCATTATGTTGTGATTTCATGTGATTATATAACATAATTATAAGAAATTAAATACAATTTATAAAACTTTGGGTTGTTACACAAAGTGTTATCAATTTTTCCGTACACACCCTTTCAATCTTCAAAAAATTCTCCGCTAAAATATTATACGTCGCATTTAGAAGAATGAACATGTTATCATCCCAATTATCCTGAAGACTCTACTCTAATATTTCAATGTACACTTTGATTCCATCTAGACTAAAGTCCCCAACCATTCTAGTTTAAATCCATTCCTTTATATCCATTTTTATTCATTGAATGCACCTCATAAGACCCATCCACACAGTTATCCTCTCTAGATTATCCTAGGAACTTTTGATCAACTGTAAGAAACCATCCATCTGATGATAGTTCATGGAATAATGGAGTTTTTCCCTCTGATCCTCCTTCTTTAAAGCCACTAAAATTAGAGAGTGAACTAAAATTGATTTAGTGAGATGAATGATTGTGTCTAGAGTAAAAGAATCTATACCTTGAATATTAGAAAGAGATCGATCAAGCCTACTCAAGATTCTCCTATTCCCTCTCCGATTATTACACCAAGTGTATTTACTTCTAATGAATCCCATATCTATAAGAACATTATGATCTGTGAACTCATTGAAGTCCTTCATAGATTTTATAGATAATATTGCTCCTATTTTTAGGTAATTTACCCTTTTATTATGTATTTTGAAGTTTTATAATACTTTGGTTGAGTTTCTGGAGTGTTTGGATGGTTTTAGAGTGTTTTGGAATCATTTTTGAGGTGCATGGTTTGAGTATGGTTAGGGGAAACCATACACTATCACTATGAAACTGTGAAATGTGATGTTTGGAGTTACTAGGAAGGTGCATAGTTGATGTATGGTTTGGCCAAGTTGTGTTGGTTCCTAAGATAAATAATGCGAAAGAGAGTTTTTGGATAGTGGAATGCACACAATTTTTCAAACCGTGTGATACAACCATGCATCCCTCTAGTTGATGGATAATATAAATTCATAGTTAGCACATGGTTTTGAAAACCATGATACACAACCATGAGTCTCTCTAGTTTGGAGGTAATAACATTTTCATGGTTGGAACATGATTTGAAAAACCATGTGTCAAACTGTGTGACATAGATTAAATGCTCTGAAATTTATATTTTAATATGGATTTCACCCTCAAAACTCTCATTTTTGTCCTAATGACCCAATCTCTCAAACTTATCTTCTTCCCTAGGAACCCTTATAAATTTAAATTGAATAGGAAGGTAATTTTTACAAATCAATGTGTGTTGTATCTCCTAAATCAATGGTAAGTACTCATTCTTCTTCTTTTTATTTAGGTTTTATCATCTACTCTCATACAAAATATTATATTTAATCTGTTACAGATAGATAAATGATCCATGATGTGTTTTTATAATATCTTGACTGAATCTATTGATGTAAAGTTGTTTTAAGACTATATCTAGAGGTTTATTTGTGTATTTGTTTGGTTTTTTCACACGTTGAGAGGTAGGTGGCTTCTCTCCCTTCTCTAATTATTATCAAACTTGAATATTTAGTTTTTGTTGAACAAGTTTATTTGATTTTCAAAGGAATGATTGAATGATTTATTTAAAAGAACCTTCATCACCCAAATTTTTACATAATTACCCTTTATTTATGTATTTTAAGTATTTAAACTATTTGGGTTAAGTTTGGTAGGGTTTGGAGGACTTTTGGAATGTTTTTGGGTCTTTTCTGGAGGTTTATGATTTGATCATGGTTAGTAGAAACTGTGAAACTCCTCTAGAAAACCCTGAAAAGGTGGATATAAGATTATGGGAAATTGCATTAATAGTAACATGGTTTGTCCAAAACATTTGGATACCTAGGGGCAACCATGAATTTGGGGATAGAGTCATTTGAACGGCTAGCGCACAATTTTCTTAACCATGAACCCTAATCATGCATGAGGAAAATTAGATTCAAAAATTGTGGATCTAATTAATTTTTGATCCTAAATGAATATTTTACCCTATTTAGACCCTAACACGAATTCTTCTTTTACCAAATGTTGTTAATACCATTTTTTATTGATCCAATAGTGATCTGTTGGAAAATCTTGGTGTTTTGAAGGTTAGATTTCTTAGTAAGACTCTCTTCTTGGTTGTTTTTCTTAGATATCTCATTCTTCCCTTTCTTGTATTCATATATATAATATATTGGGGATAGATATATGTTATTTTATGTTAATAATGATGAGATATGGATTTTTTGATGTTAGATAACAAGATATAATGTGGGGTTTTTCGAGTTTCAATCCAGTTTTTTTGAAAAATTCACGATGTTCTTTGTTTTCACCTTAGTTTTCAAGGTAGGTGGATTCACTATTGATTAATATTATTATAAAATGAAATATTGGTTTCAAATTATTTAAATTTATTTAATTTTATTGTGAAATTTTAGTGAAAATATTGTTAGAAACCTTCTTTAGTGATGGTTTTTGAAACTGTGAATTTTTTTTGCAAAGTGCAATGTTGAATAAATTTAAAATGATGATGTTAAAAATGGTTTTCTGGTTTGATTTATAGAAAAAGGTTTTGTGGAAAGGTTTCAATTTTTTTTATTAAAATGGTTTTTAATAATTTTTTTGGAATGGTTTTGGCATATTTGGTTGGTGTGTGTTCATTTTCATTGATGTGACCCAATGGAAGCGGCGTGTGCCATTGGGGAACTAGTATATGGTTACCTTATGATGAATCTGTAGATCAATGATAGAATTATCATGAGTTGGGAACTATCACCTGGACATAAATGTGTGGATGTATGTATTGAAATGGTTTATTCCAAATGGATCTGTGAAGTTGTTTGAAGGAATTGTTTGGTTGTTTTCTATGGAAACTATTTTGTTTAGAAAATGCTTGGATTTGATATAAACTTTCATAAATGTTTTAATTTTTTTATATAATTTGTTTTAGTGCGTTTGCAGATTTGTTTATCAGGAAAAAGTTAAAGGTAAGGTATCTCATTTCTTTAGTGATTATTTGTGATACCTTGGGAATGGATTGTGGATTTTCATCTTTGAGCATGTTGGGATCCATAGAGTTAGTGTCTTGGAGTCTTTGATCTTTGTTGGTTTTTCTTCCGCTTTGTACTTTGATAGAGTTTGGTTATGGTGTAGTTGGTATTATTGTCTTTGGGATTAATTTTGAGTTATATACATTATGTTCATGCGTCATTTAGTGGTTATTTAGTTATTATATACTTGGTTTGGTTGTTTTATTTTCAAATAAAAAATCATCCCCCAATTATATTGAAGGCCATGGAATTTATTTTCATACTGTGGGGTCTTGAGGATATCACCTTAGGACTAGTAACACCTCAACCTCTTCCCAAGCCAATAGTGAGGGGTGGGATGTTACAATATGTATTAGTTTGTTCAATCCTTGGATATCAGTTATATCAGTATTGGAGTTAAAAATCATTCTTTTTTTCTTTTAAAAAGGGAATTCCCATTTGTGTCTTTTTCGAACCCTCTACACAAGGAAACCCCCTCCCCATGAAGAGGTCACTTCGGAGAGAGCCCAAGCCTGGAAGGATCCATTGCCAGCTGAGATGGCAGAGCGTCTCGAAGGGTGACAACCCGGGCGAAGATGGTAATGATTTATGATGTGGTGAAAACATGATGATTTTTGAAAAATGTTTAAATTATTTTCAAATGTGAAATTTTGAAAAGGCATGATAGTGGTATTTTTAAAATAGTTTTATTTTCAAAAGCATGGTGAAAATTTCAAAAATAGTTTGAAGAGGAAAAGTGTTGAATTTTGAAAAGACTTATTATGATATGTGTGATGTAATTGAATTTGAAATTACTAAGCCTTAAGTTTCTATAGAGTGATACTTACGGAATTTTTTTTGTTATAGAAAATGGAACATAGTAGTCATTATAGAAACCAATCGGAAGAAGCTACTAAGAATGTGGTTTCACCCACTATAGGTGAACCAACATCCAGTTCAAAGTATTGTCCATGATTTTCAAGCTGTGGATAAATGGAATAGAAGGGATGAACCAAGGAAAGTGGATCATTTTATTCAGTTCCAAAAGTATAATTCACCCATCTTTCAGGGTGATTTGGATCTAGAGAAGGAAGAAGTGTGGTTGAATAGGATGAACTGAATCTTTGATTTTCTTGGAACACTAGTAGATTTAAAGTCAATTTGGCGATGTATATGCTATAGGATCTTGCATGCTAGTGGTGGGATTTAACAATTCAGGCTAAATTAGACCAAGTCATTACATGGTAGGATTTTGAAGAATTATTCAAAAAATAACTCTGTCCTCACATGTTCAGGATTTCCAGAATGATGAACTTTTTCATCTTGAAATATGAAAAATTATTAGTAATAGAGTATGTGGTTAAATTTATCAATTTAGTTCACTTTTCACCTGAAGTTTCTATTAGTGCGTATTTGAAGGCACGCATTTTTGAATTGAGGTTGAGGCAAGAAATTCACTCAAAGATTTCCGCGATTTGTATAAAAGAATATATGAAGATGGTCAATAGAGAGATAATTTTAGAAAGGGACATCTCAGGAAGTACTGGTGGAGTAAGAATATTGATACCCATGGGAAGTGGTGGGAACTCTAATACTAGGAACAAGAGGAAGAGGGAAACCTATTTCCAAGGTAGTGTGATGACTTAGAATTAGACGAAAGAATTAGTAAATCTTCCTCTAAAACCAAAGGGTAAACCTGGATGTTTTCAATGTACTTTATTAAACAACATTAAGTGAGATTGTATGAAACCATCTAGAGCATGTTGAAATTACAACCAGATGGGGCATGTTCAGCGCTATTATCACAGTGCTCTATAGTTTGGTTCTAGGGACACATCTCATGTATCACAGAAATCATATGCTTTGACGAGATGAGGGCATGGTAATAACTCTCATCAGCAGAACTGAGCTAGATATGGCGATTCCAGGAATACCGGGACTCCTCATCAAGGGTATTCTCAATTGGGAAATAAATAACAAAGTGTAGTGAGTAAGAAATT
This sequence comes from Viscum album, assembly GCA_963277665.1. NCBI lineage: Eukaryota > Viridiplantae > Streptophyta > Magnoliopsida > Santalales > Viscaceae > Viscum > Viscum album. The sequence goes on from OY728152.1 coordinate 2,107,970,914, forward strand.
AAATGGATTTCAGAAAGTTATTATGGATGATCAATTTGGACCATAAATGGAGAGAGGTAAGATTCTCTTGAATTATAACCTTATAAAATATTTATTTGATATGGGTGTATCCCGTTCATTTATTTATTATCATGATATTTATCATATGGGTTTTCATGTTGAGATAATTCCTTCAATTTTGAAACTTCAAACACCTCCTAGTTAAAGAGATTATTGAGCCTTTATCTGAAAAGCGTGTTTGATAAAAATTGATGGAGGTGATTTGATATGGTATTTATCTATGCTTGATATGGATTTATATAAAATAATCCCGGGTATGGATTGGTTGATAGTGTTCAAGGCTCACATCTATTTTTATTTATGAAAGTTTATTTTTATAACTGATGATGGCATCAAGAATATCTTTAGAGGAGACTATAATGTAAAGTCAGGTGTAATAGTCTTGTGGGCACCAGTAGATGGATCAATATCGTACAAGTTGGCAGTGTTAACTTTGGAATCAGTGGATGAAATCAGGGATAGAATATTTACAATAGTTGTTGATCAGTTTCTAGATGTTTTTTCTTAGAATTTCTCAGGGTTTCCACCCACAAGATAAGTGGAGTTTATAATCGATCTCATTTTATAGACCAATAATATTCTCCTTCCATATTATTGTATGAAACCAACATAATTATGATAATTGAAGGTCTATTTGGAAGATATTGAAAGTATAGGGTTAATTCGGCCTAGCACATTTTTATGGGAAGCATCGGTCTTGTTTGTCAAAAATGTGGATGGAACTCTTCGGTTGTGTGTTGATTATCATAAACTTAACCAAGTTATAATAAAGAATCTGTATCCAATTCCATGCATTGATGATTTGTTCGATCAATTGAGAGGATCCCAATGGTTCTCTAAGATTGAATTGTGATCAAAATATCACCAATTGTGGGTTCTGAAGGAGGATATTCCAAAAAACATCTTTCAGAAGTAGATATTTCCATTATGAGTATGTGGTTATGCCTTTTGGTCTTATGAATTCATCAAAAGTATTTATGGAATTGATGAATAAGATATTTCAAGGGTATCTGGATTCTTTTGTGGCGGTGTTTATGGATGACATATTGGTGTATTAAAGGATAAGGGTGGAGCATGATAAACACTTGGAGTCAGTATTGGGAATCTTGAGGGATCATCAATTTTATTCTAAATTATCAAAGTGTAATTTTTAGATACAATAGGCACCATTACTTAGCCTTTTAATTTTTGAAATAGTTGTTTCTATGGATTCAAAAAATATAGAGGCTCTAATCTCTTGGAAACCACCAAATAATGTCTTTGAGATATGAATTTTACTTGTTCTAACTGGTTATTATCAATGTTTTATTCATGATATTTCAGAATTAGATTCACCTATTATAGATTTAACGAGAAAAAATGATCCATTCCAATGGAATGATTAATGTTGGAATTCTTTTTAGGAGCTTAAATATCACCATAAATTAGCACCAATCTTTATTTTTCCAAAATCAGGACAAGGGTACGTGGTGTATTATGATGCTTTGGGATCTGGGTTGGGATGTGTTCTCATACAGGGATATCATGTTGTTTCTTATGGCTCACTAATGTTATGGTTTCATGAGAAGAACTACCTAGAACAAGATTTGGAGTTATCTTCTATAATCCATGCTTTGAAGAATTGGAATCATTACCTATTTGGTAAAAAATTTATAATGTTTACATATCATAACAGTTTGAAACATATTTTCTCACAAAGGTATTTGAACCTGATACAGATAATATGGATAGAGTATCTCCAAATTTTTTACTTTGACTTGATGTATAGACTGGTTAAAGGAAATTTAGTGGAAAATTCATTAAATATAAATTCATATGCTCAGTTAGTAAAATAAGCTTCATATCAGTGGAAGTTGATGTCAGTGAAAACTGACATACAGTTGAATTGTGAAGACTAAGTCAATTATTGTGGTTTTTTTCTAGATTTGTTCACTCCTGATTTGGTTGAGACAATTAAAGAGGCATAATAATTTGATTCAGAATGTTTGACTATGAGGTAAAATCTCAATGGTGGGGAGACCATTGAGGGATGAAAGCTGGATGAAAGTTCAGTTTTATGGTTTTAAGGTCAGATGTTCATACTTATGGATTTTAAAGAACCAATTCTTCATGCTTACCACAATTCAAGATGGGATATTTATCCTGGAATATAAAATATATACAAGTCATTAAAAGCATATTTTTGGTGAGTCAACATGAAAATGAAGGTGGATAAGTTTGTTATGATACACCTCTCATATCAATGTGTTAAGGTATATAACCAGTGACTAGTGGGTATGTTATAGTATTTACCTATTCTTGTTTGGAAATGGGGGTAGATAGGTATGGAATTTGTGATAGGTCTCTCAAGGATGGTTTAGAAACACAATGCCATATGGGTGATAGTTGATCATATCACAAAGTCATCCCATTTTATCCCTATTCATGAATCTCATATGATGGAGTAATTGTCTAAATTATATATCTGATAAGTGGTAAAGAGGAATGGTGTACCCATTTAGATAGTATCATATCGAGATCCAAGGTTTGTGTCATGTTTCTAGAAATCCTTACAGCAATCCCTTTGGACTCAGATGACCATGATTATAGATTATCATCCTTAGACAGATGGAAAATATGAAAGGATGATACAATAATTATAATAAATATTGTATGATTATGTATGGATTTTGATGGCTCATGGTATGAGAACATAACATTAGTGTAATTATTCTATAACAACAGTTATCAAGCCTCGATACACATGGATCCTTTTAAAGCATTGTATAGGAATCCTTCTCATTCTCAACTTTATTGGGTGGAAACAGGTGAGACTTTATTGGTTGGGATGATCCTTGTCCAATAGACAATTAATAAGATTAAAATAATTAGGAATAGAATAGATATGGATTAGATTTTTCAAAATTCATATGCGGATCATAGTTGATGACCATTGTCATTCGAGGTGAGTGAACATGTGTTATCGAGAATCTCTCTAAGGCTTGGGAATCATCATTTTAGGAATCAGGGAAAGTTATATCCTCAATACATAGACCCTTTTTAGATAATTGAATGGTTTAGTGAGGTAGAATATCAGTTTCAATTTCCACCACAATTCAGTTTGGTTCATAATATGTTTTATGCATCTTGATTGAAAAAGTATCAGCCTGACCCAGACTATGTGATTTGATGAGATCACGTTGACTTAGAGACATATACTTCGTTGGTTCATATATCTGTATATATTGTGGATATGAAATATAAAGTCTTTTATGGGAAAATAATCAGTCTATTTTGGGTTTTATGGCAACATGGTTGTATTTAATAAGAAACATGGGAATGAGAAAAGGAGATGGTCTAGAAATGGTCCAAACTCTTCCAAGGCAATGATGGTTTTCAAATTTATGAGGACGGAAATACCAATGTTGGGGAGAATTTAACACCCCTATTTTCAATTAAGTAACATTTATTAATTTATTTTAAGTATGTAAAGTATATAGGTTAAGTTTGTGAGCATTTGGAGGGCTTTTGAAATGTTTTTGGGGCTTTTCTAGAGGTGAACGGTTTGAGAAATAGTTAGTAGAAACTATGAAACTCCTCCAGAAAATTGTGAAAATGTGGAAATGGGGATCTTGGTAAGTGTACAATTAGGTTAATTATTTGAAAAAAATGTGTGTCCTCCTAGTAATAACCGTGCATTTGGGGTAGAGAGGCATTTTTATGGTTAGTACACGATTTTCCTAACCATGCACCGTAACCGTGCACGAAAAAAAATAAGATCCTAAAATTGTGGATCTTATTTTTTATCCTAAATGGATTATTTTTCCCATAGGTCGACCCTAACATGAATTCCTATCTCCCTAAAGTATGTGAAGACCATTCCTCTTGATCTGGGAGTGATCTTTTGGTAAATCTTGGTGCGTTGAAGGTTGAATTTCTTGGTAAGTCTCTATTTTTGGTTTTTTTTCTTAGATATTTTCTTCTTCACTTACATGGATTCATAGATTTAATCCATTGAGGATATATATATATATATATATATATGTTATTTTATTCCAATCATGATGATATATGGATTTATTGATGTTAAGGAACAAGATCTAAGGTGGATTTTTGGAGTTTCAACCCGGTTTTGTTGAAGAATTTTTGATGTTTTTTTTCACAGAAGTTTATGAGGTATTTATCTTCACTCTCAACACATATTATTATAACTTTAAGGGTTGGTTTCAATTTTTTTAAATATATTTAATTTTATTATGAAATGTTTGTGCATATCTTGGTAGAAACTTTCATTAGTGATGGTTTTTGAAATTGTGGAATTTTTGTGCAAAGTGATTTATTGTATGATTTTAAAATTATGATTTTAAAATTTTTTGTTTGGTTTGATTTATGTAAAAAGGTTCTTTGGAAAGGTTTCTAATAAAAATTTTGTTTTATTTAAATGGTTTTAAACAATTGTTTTGGAATGGTTTTGGCATATTTGGTTGGTGTGTGTTCATTTTCATTGATGTGACCCTATGGAAGGGGCATGTTCTATTGGGGAACTGGTATATGGTTACCTTGTGATGACTTGGTAGATCTATGAGAGACTACTTATGAGTATAGAACTATCATCTGGGAATGCATGTGTGGATTTGGGGATTGTAATGGGTTATTCCAAATATATTTGTGAAATGGTTTGAAGGACTTGTTTGGTTATTTTATATGGAAACTATTTTGTAGAGAAAATTCTTGGCTTTGATATAAAATATTATAAATGTTTTAAAGTGTTTTATGTAATTTTTTTATATAAATTTTCTAAAATGTTCTATCCTAGTGGAGTGAGTAGGGAAGTCATTTGGGGAAAACCTACTGAGTTTCATTACTCACCCCCTGCTTGGGAACTTTGGTGCATTTTCATATATTGTTTATTGAGACATAGGTAAAGGTAAGGTATCTCATTTATTTAATGATTATTTGTAATAACTTGGGAATAGATTGTGAATTTAGATATTATAGCATATTGGGAGCTGTGGAGTTGGTGTCTTGGAGTCTTTGAGCTTTTTGGTTTGTCTTTCTCTTTGTACTCTGATAGAGTTTGGATATGGTTTAGTTGTTATTATTTTATCCTGGATTACTTTTGAGTTATATGCATTATGTTCATGCATAATTTAGTGGTTTTTTAGTTATTGTATGTTTAGTTTGGTTATTTTATTTTCAAATGGAAAATCATCCCCCAATTGTATTGAATCCCTTGGCATTTATTTCCATCCTTTGGTGTCTTGGGGATGTCACCTAAGGCTAAGTATTAATTACACCTCATCTCAAGCCAATAAGGAGGGGAGAGATGTTACAAAACCCTTTTTGGTTTATGAATTGGAAATAAGGTATTTGAATGAAGTTTGGAAAACTCCCTTCAATTTAAAGTTTGAAATTAAGGATTTAAAATTATGGTTTTGGTTTAACACAAGAAATATTATCTTTGAAATGTTTATAAGGAATTTTTTTTATGTGAAATGAAATGATATATAATACCATATTAGTATACATGGTTGGAGAGAGTTCATTTTCATTGGATGTGACCCTGAATAAGGGTCATGTGCTATTAGGGAACCTAGGGATTGGTCACCTTATGATGACTTTGTGTATTGATGAGAAACTTCTCATGAGTATGGAACCGTCACCCGACATTAATTTGTGTGTGTGTGAGAGAAACATGTAATGAGTATGCTAATTGGAATTAATTAATGGAGAAATTTATTTAGTTCAATTATTTTTCCTAAATTTTTTAATTAAGGATACATTATTATGATTTCAATTTAAACTATTTTAATTTGAAAAACTATTGATGTTCTTAGTTTGATATAAATTATGTTTTAAACTATGTTTAAACATGTTCTTATCCTAGAGGAATGAGTTGTGAAGTCCATATGGTAAAGACTATTAATTTTCATACTCACCCCCTGCTTGGGAACTTTGGTGCACTTATAGATGTTTCTTATCAATACATAGGAAAAGGAGAGGTATCTTACTTCTCTAGTGATGTATCATGATTCTAATTTTATAGGTTGATATTTGGAGCTCTGATTTCTCTCTCTCAAAGTCTTAAGAGTGATTCCACATCAGTTTTACTATGTTTGGATGGCCTTGGTTCTTATGTGTCATATTTTAATTTTCTCTGTTACTCTGATGTTACTATTTATTTGGTTTTTATTTGAGTTATATTGTTTTTAATCATTCATAATAGAGTTTGGTTTGGGTATTTGTATTTTATCTTGTCATATTGTGTTTGTTTTCTATATAAAATTGTTCCCCAATGTCTTACTAAGCACTTGGATTTTATTTTTAGTCTTTGGTATCTTGGGGATGTCACCTAAGGTTCTCAGAACCTTTGATCCATCCCAAGAAAATAGGTTGGGGTGGGATATTACAAATGGTATAAATATTGTTTGTTTCATCATCTTTTAATGAAATCAAGGAGATATGAATGTTGGAACTTGAAATGTATATCATAAAAAGATATTGTTAAACTCTTTATGCTGAACTTCAAGTTACCTGGGTTGTCTGGATACAAAAAGTATTTTAAAACACTTCTAGGTGTGTGGTAATCTAATATTCATGGGTTTAGCTGATGAGTGTGGCATATCGTTAATTATTAGTGAGTTTTACAATTAGGAATACATTGTTTATCTTATGTTTGATGATTTTTGGAAAATGGTTAAAATTATTGATTTTTGGAATGATGTTTGTAATGACTGTTACTTACAATGATTTAGAATATTCCAATCCATAATTTTCTAGTGAGTGATGAATAAGTGGTGTTTTTTTCCATCTATAAAGAAATGGAACTGGGTAGATGATGTAGAAACCTATAATAAGAGGCTTAAAAAACATGGTTGCACGAGATCTAAAGGTGAACCAACATCTTTTTTAGAGCATCGTGAAAGATTTTCAAACTATTGACAAAAGAAATCGAAATAAAAAACCTCAAAAGTGGATCATTCTATGTAGTTTCAAAAACAGAATCCACCAATATTTTTAGGGGATTCAGAAACTGAAAATAAAGAAGTGTGGCTCAACAAAATGAACTGGGTAGATGATGTAGAAACCTATAATAAGAGGCTTAAAAAACATGGTTGCACGAGATCTAAAGGTGAACCAACATCTTGTTTAGAGCATCGTGAAAGATTTTCAAACTATTGACAAAGGAAATCGAAATGAAAAACCTCAAAAGTGGATCATTCTATGTAGTTTCAAAAACAGAATCCACCAATATTTTTAGGGGATTCAGAAACTGAAAATAAAGAAGTGTGGCTCAACAAAATGAACCATATTTTAAATTTCCTTGGTACCCTGATTAAGCTAAACATCAAGTTAGTGGTATACTTTCTGGAAGATATTTCATATAGTAGGACTTTAAATAATTGTTCAATAAATAATTCTATCCTCAAATATTCAAGATATCCCAAAAAATATACCTCTATAACCTAAATAAATAGAACCTATCAGTGATGAAGTATACAAATAAGTTTATGAACTTAGTTTTTTTTTCTCTAGAAGAGTTGCTCGTGAATCTTTAAAAGCATGCATCTTTGAGTCTGGATTGTGACTATAGATTTATTCTAAAAGAGTTTTCCTTTGTATTACAGATTATACATATATAATTAATTTATTGATAGTGGTAAAAATAAATATAATTGAGATTTTAATTATAGGAAGCGTTGGTCGGAGTGGATACTCAAGAGGGGGGTGAATTGAGTTCCAATAAAAATTTCTGTTAAAAATATTTCTCTTTAAATCCCCCAATTTAAAAACAAAGTTAAACTGTAGTGAATCTATACAGAGTGTAAATGTTCAATCAGTTTCTCAAAGATTTATTAGGTCTCAGTTGACTTAATCTGAAGATTAAATTAACTTTTGAAACTAACTTACTGGTCTACAATAAGTATAAAAACTTGATAATTTAACTATCAAAGTAGATTTAAAATAGTTTTTTATTTCAAAGTAATAGAAGCGGATTATGAGATAAATATATATAGTATGCTTATGAATTAAACTAAAAAGCACAGCAGAGGTAACCAAGAGGTTCAGTCTCAAGTCAAGACTTAGTCCTCTGAACAATTCACATAAATTGATCCACACCCTGGATCGAGGGTAAACAACAGTACACTACTGTCCAAGTCCAAAGACCTCTACCACAGTTCTATGTGGGAAACACAACAACAACACACAGGCTGTCCAGGTCTTACTCGACCTCTACCACTATCCACAGTGGGAAACAAAGGGTTATGAAGTTTGAGTTAGGATTTAAAAATCCTCCAGTTTAACTTAGGAGACAGTGTGTGTGTAAAATAAATAGGGTACACACACTGCTCAAAATGTAAAGATAAAATCACTAAGGAAAGTGAAAAAAAGTTTAGAAAAGATTTAGTGATTGTCAGTGCAGCTCTGGACTCGTTTGGTTGATCAGAAAAACTTCTGAGTCCTTCTCTGGTTTCTGATCAGAAAACAGAGTGTCATTTTATTCTTTGATTCTTGGTCCAGCTTGTCAGATTGAGTGTATGAAGTGATTTTGGTAGTTCTTCACTCAAGGTGCAGCTTGTTTTCTCCTTGAAAATGAGTAGCTTCGTGTATGTCCGGTGTTCTTGAAGTATGGATGTAGCCTTTCACGAATGCACCATGTTTGAATGATGTTCAACCCTTTTCTTTTTCACCTGTGTGCCTTCTTAGTTCCTTGATTCTTGTCGTATGCACAACCAGTGTTATTTACTTCTCATCTTTTTTAGCTAGGTCTTTATCTTCCCTTTTATAGCTTTTAGCTCTGGAAAATTGGAATGATTACCTTTTGCATGGGTACTAGGTACGGTTCCCTGACATGGAAACAAAGATCATTAAATAACATTAACTGCATTAAAAACATCCCATGTAACCGTTAGCTTAATAAATAAATAGTATTGAGAGTATAGAGTTTGACTGGTCGGCCAATCATTAGTAGCCCATGTTGGTAAATGTGTACGGTGGTCTTTTGTGTAACAAGACCTTCCATCGGTAGCTCTTTGAACTTGCATCGGTAGCTTGTTGGTATCGGTAGCTCTAGGTATCAGTAACTCCTTCTATCGGTAGACTGTGTCAGTCGGTTCATATCAGTCTCTAGTCTGTGTATCAGTAGTCTGTTCGGTAGCTCGTATCAGTAGCTCTTAGTGTTCTGTATCGGTAGACTGAATCTTTCGGTAGACTTGATTACCGATGGACTTATGCATATCAGTATACCTGTTCAATCGGTAGCTCGGTTTCATTCGGTAGCTCTATACATATCGGTAGCCTTATCTTATCGGTGACTCTTTCTATCAGTATACTAAGTACCGGTAGCTCTATATCAGTAGCTATACCCAGATTAATGACTTAACACTTGTTTGTTTTATGCAAAACATATCCGAATGGGTTAGAAGAACTTCATAACTCATATAAACATAGATAGACATGGATTAACATATCTCAGGGATTATTTTAATATTATTATCATCTTGATCACATATTAAAAGAATTAATATATAGAAAAACATTATATTGATATTATCAAATTATATGAAAGCATAATTAGGATTATCAAAATAGGTGAGGTCAACAATCTCCCCCTTTTTGATAATCACAACTTATGATATTATCATTTTTAAAATAGTGAGCAGCTGTATCAGAGGATATATCATTAAATGAAATCATCTCAGAGAAACAGTATGTTATAGAACATAATGGATCAGAGGTGGAAGAAAAAGTGATAGTATCAGAGATAAAATTAAATTCAATGATATCAAAAGTAAAATTTGGTGTCATCAGAGAGTTAGAGAAAATGGTATCAGAGAATGAAATGTAACAGTATCAGAGGGGATAATCAAGATAGCTCTTCCTTAGATAAAAATTTCTCCCCCTTTGATACTTTCTCCCCATTATTTATTCTTCCTTTAATACATCTCCCCCTTTGTAAAAGCTTGGTAAAATATTTATCCCCCTTTGTGATAATCAAAAATTGGGAAACCATAGAGAAGAGGAATAAAAATAAAAAAATGAGAAAAGAGATAAAAACTAGATTCATTTCATGTCCCAAAAAGGTACAAAGAAATAAACAAAATACAATGGATTCCTATCAAACAGTCTAGACACTTGGTCAATCCACATTCTCAATGTAAGATTTGCCCTTAAGAGCAGAAGAGGATTCAGGTGAAGTGGTTGGAGGTGAGGGATTAGGAATCCCAAAAATGATCATTGGAGGCTGAGCCACAGAAACTATTCCTGGTCTGCACTGAGAGGATATTTGAGTGATCATAGGAGTGAGGCTTAGAATTTCTTAGACAGGAGTCATCTGAACTAGAGAATCAGTAGAGGCAGAGGCTGGTAAGGCAGGAGGGACAATCACTGGCCTAGCATCAACATGCAGAAAAGGCAGAAACCGATTCCTGAAATCCATAATTATTCCTCCTCCTCTCTCCATAACAGATATGATGTCATCCTTGTTCTCCATAAATTTATCCAATGCTAGAGTCAATTCCCTTATCTTGCTAACTTGTTCTCTGAAAGCTTGATTCACAGGAGGCAGCTTCATATTTTCTATCAGAAGCTTGAAGTGGCTGGTCATTTTATTCTTTGTGTAAATCTTTTGGAAATAGGATTCCACTTTATCTTTAACTTCTTTATGAGATTAAGAATCATCTCTCATGTAGTCTTGGGATATCTTCATTATCTCTCTAGCTGAATCTCAAGTAGAAAGCACAACTTTTCTCAGCTCGGATGAGTCCACAGAGCCACTGGTTGAAGCTGAACCAGGCTCCTCCTTCATCACAGCTTGAATTCGATTCAAATCCACTGAGGGTTTAGATGCAATAGAACCAACAGAGAAGGTTACTATTTATTTGAAGTTCTTGGTCAACCCACTGATAAGATTTTGAACTTGATAGTCCTGGGTTTTAACATGATCTTTCAAGGAAGTTTTAAAACTTTCAAACACTGAAACCATTTATCTTACCACACTCTTGACATAGGCTAAGTCCTTGTCTGCTTGGGATTTTGAGCCCATGTAAGAGTCTAAAGAAACAACAGATTCCTTTAGAGCTTCAAGATCTGCTTCAAGTCTAGAAACTTGAGCTTGTAAGTCTTTAACTTCTTCCACTATTTCTTCCATGAAGATTGACAAATTACAACCTAGAGAGAGTTCAAAAGATCGTTCCAACGTGATCATCTATTTAGAAAAACAAAGCTTCATCTCAGTAACTGATGCAAAAAAAGATTCTTTCAGCTCATCATTCAAGGATTCTAGATCAGCCCTAGTGATCATATTAGTAGGTGAAACTGTAGTGGGTACTCTTTCAGATGCTAAACTGACCACTGAGTCAGTCATGATAGATTGAACTGAAGATACTAGAGAATATTCCATATTCTTTACGTCTTCCACAAAACTGTCCTTAAGCTTTTTCTTTAAAATATCCAGGTCATGCATTCTGACCACATCTTCAGGTAGTAACTCAGTTTCAACATCATAAGTAATCTTAGGTCTATTGAGAGAAGCTTCATTTTTAGAATCAGGATAGTATAAACCACAGACTATAAAACCCTGGTCTTCTACCCAATCTTCAATTCCAGCAGCCATTGTAACACTTACAACATTGGTTTGATGCTCACCCTCAATTGGTGCTATCACGACCCGCCTTCACTAAAAGGTGGGAAGGGTCAGCATATTGCCAGGCCCTTCCTTCTTCAAGTTGAAGGAGAGATAATGACCCCCGTAACCCACCTTCAGTAGGTCCCGGAGTGGTGACCAGCGCCAAGGGTATATAATCACTCACTAAATGGAAGGAATTACCCTTTTTCTTTTAATAGGATCGGGAGATAAGATAGTAAATCCCACAACACCAAAACTAAAAGTGAAAGAAAATCCAAAACAACCATTCCCATATGCATGTTCTAAAAGTAAATACCACAATGTACTAAGTGACTACAAAAGTAAAGTACCAAAGAAAGAAAAACAGAAACTACAACTGTCCCAAGGGTCCTACGCTAGTATGGTCCCGCGCGATCCCCGAAGTCTTCCTGGAAACCTGAAAACAGTTTTAATATACGTAGGGTGAGCATACAAGTATACTCAGCAGGGAAAAACCTAAAACTCTTGTGCACAAGTGGGGAGGCATACTAATTCCCTGTGAGAAAAGAGATAACCAAGCACTTAACAAGGAAACTAACCGCCCAAGCCTCACCAAGGCACACTCCCCAAATAACGTAAGTTGAGTAAAATATAATAATAGCACATAAATGTTTGGGTACCCTGCGCCACTTTCCCACTGGTTATTGAAGACATCCTATGCATTGAACCAATCCTGCCATTCTCACCGCAGTCCAACTGCCACACCCCACCCGCACACACCTGGGCCATACCCTCACGCTGTCCCACTGCCAAACCCTACCCGCAAACACCTGGGCCACAACTGTCTCACGTAACCACGCCTAAAAACACCTAGGCCAGAACAACCACCACCACACCTGAAGACACCTGGGCTAGAAGATCCACTGCCACGCCCGAAGACACCTGGGCCTCATCCCGAAGACACTTGGGAAACCACCTGCCCGCACACACCTAGGTCAACCACCACACTACCCTGCCTAAAGACTCTTGGGCTAATAATGGACCTCAGGCCATCACAGCCTGCCCGAAGATACTTGGGATATCCAGGAAAGGGAGCAGAAAGGAGCTAATAAACAACCACTAATATAAGTGTTGGGAAAAACACCCCCCCATGAAATGGGGATGTTCGGCACTAAGTGCTCAACTTGGGTGGGGCGCGAATAAGAAACACAAAACTACAAGTATATGTATAGGTAACAAGCACCCACCCAAAGTTTAGGTTTTTCTTCATCCCACATAAAGAACACATTCAAAACCTATGTACAAGTCACAACTCATACCAAACCAAAAACCCATTTGTCTCATCCTTGTTTTCATGTTCAGTAAATATTGTTAGATGAGTTTTTTTCACCTACTTGGGAAACTAGCAAGCATAAGATTAAGACAAGGGAAGGGTATGGTCAAACATCAACTTAAACATTCACACCCGGTTCTCTTGTAAAGTCACAACAACAAAAGGGATAAGGGAGATCCCTCAAAGTACTAGAACCAAAGAAAAACCCCAAGATACAGCCCCATGTCCCCAAGATCCAGGAGACAACGGTTTCTCAACAATAGAGGATCCCTCCCCAATTTGTGATATAAGCAAAATAACCACCCGACCTTAAATTCATAACCACCGAAACCATAGCAACAAGGGATCCCATCCCCACCCACATCACCCAGAAATAGTCCCATGAATGAAAACAACCAAACCACCACCACCAACACAAAGCAGGCTCGTGCCATTATTTTCAGATTTAAAAGATTTAACACACTCCATGATTCCAACTTCGGTGTGCTTTAACCGGGGTTATCACATAAAGGATTGATCGTTGTGCTTTCAATTTATTTAGACGGATGTCCGTAATTAACCAAATTACTTTACACAGAAAGGGTTCACAAACACAATAAAACCATTTAAACATTAAGGGTTCATTAGTGCACAGAGAAAGACCACCAACGACCACAATTTTCAGTAGGCGTAAGCTCGCACAATTCAGAAATCATAATCATGGAAGAGAAAAATAGAGCAGCATCATCGGTCACACCCCTCTCCTTAGTTCTTTAGAATTTGATTATTATCTTCTTTGAACATTGGTTAATTAAATTCTATAGAAACAATAGCATACCCACCCTGCAAGATACACAGAAATGAGAGACGAAGGTGAAACCCTACCTGATTGATCGACGATCGAAGTTTTTCTTCACGCGCTAGGAATAGAGGAGTGCCCAAAGTGCAGGGGTGGGGCTTCGAGAACTCAAGCACGAGTAGAATAATCGTTCAGAGGGTGATTGAGAAAAGAATCCAAGGATTACCCATTTAGTTTATAAAGGTCGGGGACGATTGAGATAAGAACGTGAAACCGCATAAGGAGCGGGCTCATGGGTTGACCACATGGCCCCACACATCATTAAAGGGTCCCCACCCTTTGGGGTGGTTTAAACTGACACACACACTAGGTCATTTTAATTAAATACTTAATTAAATGCCATTTATGGGCGTTACTAGGCTTTAAAACAAACTTAAAGGGTAAAAACAGGGTTTAAAACGCGATTTGCGCAAAAATGAGCGCTACTGAAAAAACCCATGGGGGTAGGCAAGAGCTACCGGTAGCCGAGAGCTACCGGTGGCTGACAGCTACCGGTAGCCGAGCTATCGGTAAGATTGTAGGCACCAGTAGTTGAGAGCTATCGGTGGCTGACAGCTACCAGTAGTCGAGCTACCGTTAAGCTTGTAGCGACCTGTAGTCGAGAGCTAATGGTAGGGTGCAGCGACCGGTAGACCGAGCTACTGGTAGGCCGAGCTACCGGTAGGCTATGGCTACCGGTAGACTGAGCTACTGGTAGGCCTTCTACCGATAGGCTAAGGCTATCAGTAGGCCTACCATGGGTCAAACTTCACCGAGAAGTTGGGATGGCCTCCCAGACCACCCATAACACCTCAAGCATCCGGTTTTTATTAAGTAATGATCCTCCAACAACCCGGGCCATTACATCAGATACCTCTCAAAATATTCTCATCCTCAATAATCAAGACAACCCATAAGGAAAGAGAGGGTCCGAACAACCACCTCGAAAGATACCTCTTAAAAGTGAACCTCATTGTCATATAAAAACACCTTTCTCTTAAGAACCAAGCAACATACCATGTCAGACTGCCTGATATGTGGGTTGGGGAGTCTCTTCCCCCATGTCAAGATACTATCCGCTTTGTGTGGCATTGACTTTCCCACACGGGTTTAATCGCATCCAACTTAATGCGTCTTGATTAGGGGTCCGATACTCCCCTCCCCATAGCCAGAACTTTTCACACACATTCAGAGAGGAAAGAAAAACCACATATTTATAGCCAACAAGGTAAAATGATCCACCAAAACGAGTATAAAAAGAACAACACAAAACTCAAAACAGCTCTGGGTACTGGGTATGCATCTGTGATTCCCTCTACCACGTACTCTCCTCAAGCCCACCATGTCTCCATAACACACGAACCAAGGGAATGGTTCTCCCATGAAGCACATTCTCCTCATGATCCTCGATCATCACTGGTCTTTCCACAAAGGTCACGTCATCCTCGATGTCTAGATCTCCCCAGTCAAGGATGTGTGAATCGTCGTGCAGATAATGATGGAGTTGGGACACATGAAAGATGTCATGTATTCCCAGTAGCGGCGGCGGTAACGCTAGCCGATAAGCCACTTTGCCGACTCGGCGTAACGCTTCGAAGGGTCCAATAAACCTGGGAGAAAGCTTACTCCCCTTGCCGAACCTCCATTGGCCACGCCGAGGGGAGACCTTCAAGAACATGTGTCTACAACCTCAAACTCCAAGGGCCTCCTCCTAGTATCAGCATACGACTTCTGTCAGTCTTGGGATGCCTTCATCCTTTCCTGTATAAGTTGAACCTTCTCCGACATGCTTTGCACCACCTCCGGGCCAAGGATGCCCGCCTCTCCGACTTCGGTCCAACAAAAAGGTGAGCAGCATAGCCTCCCGTACAAGGCTTCAAACGGGGCCATACCAATGGTAGAGTGATAGCTATTATTGTAGGCGAACTCTACCAGAGGCAAGTGTCGCACCCATGATCCTCCTGAGTCCAGAACGCATGCCCGCAGCATATCCTCAATGGTCTGGATGGTGTGCTCTGTCTGCCCATCTGTCTGGGGATGGAAAGCAGTGCTAAGATGTAGCTTGGTACCAAAAGCATGCTGAAATCCTCTCCAGACTCATGAGGTAAACCGTGCATCCCTATCCGAGACTATGGACCTCGGAACTCCATGCAACCGCACCACCTCATCCACGTACCTTCGTGCTAAATCATCCACTACACTCGACTCCTTAATTGCGAGAAAGTGAGACGATTTTGTCAATCGGTCCACTACTACATAGATGGCATCGTATCCCCCTTGAACCTTGGGTAGTCCCATAAATAAATCCATCAAGATGTCCTCCCACTTCCACTTGGGGACATCTAGATACTGCAGCAGACCGCCTGGAACTCGGTGTTTAGCCTTCACTTGCTGACACACTAGGCACTTGGCCACAAACTCCGCCACTGCTCGCTTTAATCCGGGCCACCAAAACTATCTCTTCAGACCCAGATACATCTTGGAAACTCCTGGGTGTACCGCTAGGTGTGATTAGTGGAACTCACTGAGAACCTTGCCGTGCATCACCTTTGGAACAAACAGCTTCCCCTGAAAAAACATTTGTTTTTGGCCATCCTCTGTCCATCCTTCCAGAGCATTTCTCTAGACAACTCAGTCATGCATCACTTCGCACTATGGGTCTCCCCACTGAGACTCCTCCACTTGTTGAAACAGAGATGACTGCACTGCCATCTGATATAGGCAACCTCTACCGTAATCCATCCTCGCATCCAGGTGTAAGGCAGCCAATTCCTCTATTGCCTTCCAGGTGTCTGCCGACTCTCAGACCGCATCCTTCTGTGATCTCCTACTTAAGGCATTGACCACTACATTACCCTTCCCTGAAGTGTAGGAAATATCAAAGTCGTAATCCTGGAGGAACTCCATCCACCTCCGCTGCCACAAGTTTAGGTCCCACTGGGAGAAGATATACCTCAAACTTTTGTGATCTGTGAAGACCACAAATCATTCCCTGATGAGGTAATTCCGCCATAACTTTAGCGCAAAAACGACCGCTGCAAGCTCTAGGTCGTGGGTGGCATAATTACGCTCATGAGGGCGTAGCTTCCTAGACCCATAAGAGATCACTCCTTGCTGCTGCATCAATACACATCTGAGGCCTTTCCATGAAGCATCACAGAACACCTCATACGCCGCCCCTTCTTCTGGTAGTCTGAGCACTGGGGCACTAACCAGCTTCTCCTTCATATAGGTGAAAGCTGCCTCGCACTGCTCACTCCACACGAAGACCTGATCCTTCTTGGTCAAGGCTGTCAAAGGGGCTGCAACTCGGGAGAAGTTGGGTACGAACCTCTAATAGTAACCTACCAGCCCGAGGAATCTATGAACCTCTGCCACATTCTTGGGTGATTCCCAAGAAACAACTGATTCAACCTTCGATGGGTCCACCACTACTCCCTGTTCTGACACTACGTGCCCAAGAAAGTGTACTTATCATGTCCAGAACTTGCATTTTGACAACTTCCCATAGAGCTGGTGATATCGGAGGACCTCCAAAACCATCCTCAGGTGCTCCGCGTGATCCTCCTCTGATCATTAATAGATCAAGATATCTTCGATGAACACAACTACGAACCAATCTAGGTACTCCCGGAAGATGGAGTTCATAAGCCCCATGAACACATCTGGGGTGTTCGTAACACCGAAAGGCATGCCTACGAACTCGAAGTGTCCATATCTACACCTGAAGGCCATCTTTGGAATGTCTCCCTCCTTCACTCTCAACTGGTGGTACCCAGACCAGAGGTCGATCTTCGAGAACCACCCTGCCCCTTTCAGCTAGTCGAAAAGATCGTCTATCCTCATTAGAGGGTAGCGATTCTTGATCGTTACCTGATTCAGCCTCCTGTAGTCTATGCACAACCTGAGACCACCATCTTCCTTCTTTGCAAATAGGACTGGAGCACCCCACGGTGATGCACTTGGTCGAACATAATCCCTCTTCATTAGATCATCAATATGAATCCGCAGCTCTCGTAGCTCCGAAGGTGCCATCCGGTAAGGAGCCATCGAGATCGGACGAGCACCGGGCTGCAAGTCTATCCCAAACTCGATATCACGTTGAGGGGGTAGAGTCTTTACTTCCTCAGGAAAGATGTCCATAAACTCTTTGACGATTCCTGGAACCTCTACCATCTTAGTATCTACTGGCTCTGCTGACAGCTCGGCTAATAAGGAGAGGAGGGGTTCCTCTCGCCTGCTGCCCTTCTGACTGCTCTGCTCGCTGGTGAAAGTAACATGCCGGCCACCCAAGTCTGAGAACACAACCCTTCCTCAAAAGCAGTCAATGACGGCACACACAGAGAACAACCAGTCGATGCCTAGGATGACATCATATGGCTGTATCTGTAGCAGTAGTAGATCCCTGACCGACTGATGTGGCCCTATCATCAGTCTGCATCCCCGACAAACATGTAGCAAGTCGGTCTAACCTCCGACTGGTGTGCTCAGCACCAGGGGAACTGGAAGTCTCTCTGCATTTAGACCCAAATCACGGGCTAGACTGGGTGAAACGAAGGAGTGCGAAGCTCCGGTATCGAACAAGGTATAATCAAGAGTGCTAAATAAATTGATCGTACCTCGAACGACCTCTAGTCCTGCTGGGACTGCTGCTTCCGCGGAGTGCAACTGCCCATTCCCAGCTCCTCTGCCTCTCAGCTGTCGGCCACCTCCCTGACCACACCCTGATCGAGGTCCCTGAGGAGCACCCTGAGGTCGACCTCCTCCTGCAACGTCTGCCCTCGGAGGAGCGGGAGCTCGCTGTCCTTGCTGCTGCTGCTGGAAAGGCCTAGCTGGAAGCTGCTGCTGGGGCAGGTGCTAGGGTTGTCCACCACCGCTGTACTGTACTCGGTCCGAGCACTGAATTCAGAGATGTCCATGGCTCCCACAGATGAAGCACTGCGGTCCTGGGCCCGAAGGAAAAGGGTGAGGACTAGGGGACCGGAAATGAAACACCTACGGCCTGCTCCCTGATGGTCGGAACCTGGAGGGTCCTGACGCTGGAGGCCTGGTGCTGACAACCTTCCCCTTCGATGGTCCCAGCTAGATCCCCTCTCGCGACACACCTCCTAGAGCGTGCATCCTCTCCACCACTTCGGCCTTCTTCTGGACCTCCAAGTACGTCGGTAAGGTAAAGGGGGTAACAACATACTGGAGGGAGGGTCATAGCGCCTCCTCTAAACATCTTGCCCGAGACTCCTCATCGGGAAAGAGGTCCGGGGAAAAATGTAGGAGGTACTTGAACTTGATTCCTAGATCCCTTACTGACATACTCCCCTACTGGAGGGAGAGCAACTTCTGCCTCTTCTCCCCCTTCATCGTCGAAGAGAGGAATTCCGCCCGGAACTCCCTCTCGAAATCAGCCCATGCCACCTCAACCTCTCTCCTCTCTCCCAGGTAAAGCGTCCACCACTGACGCGCCGCTCCCCGCCTCTGGCTGACAGCCAGAGGAACCCAATACTCAGTCGGAGCCCGGATCAGGCCGAAGGATATCACCAACTCCTCTAGCCAGCTCTCCGTCTTCATGTCAGAGGTGCTGCCCTCATACTTCTTGAGGGTCTGTCACTAGAAGGCCCAAAGTTTCTTCTACCACTGGTCATACTCCTCCTCTTGATCAGCTCTCTGTCGATCGACAAAGGTAGTCTCTGGGGCCTCGATCGCCCACACCACACGTGGTCATCTCCCAAGTTCCATAACTGCAAGGTAAACAAGGAATGCCTAAGCCCAAGTAGTGCAGAATATTTCTCTTAAAATTTCTTAAACTTCTTATTGATTAAAATTCCCAAAACACCCATGAAACATCAGAACACAAGTCATTATGATGCATGTACCTTTTCTAGGGTCTCTACCCTACAATCAGTGTGGCCTCACTTGGTCGTTCGTAGGTCCAGAGTCCTTGCATCAGATCACGGGGGTCCCTAAAATCCCGTGTCCTAGCCGGTCTTCCCTGGCCTAATTCACACACCAAGGTCACAAAACACTTTTTCCCTACCATCCCATGCAACCCTTATTGTGCCTAACTCTAGAATCCATCCTATTTCTCAACCTGATTCCACCTCTGATACCATTCTGTCACAACCTTCCTTCACCAAAAGGAGGGAAGGGTCAGCAGATTGCCAGGCCCTTCCTTCTTCAAGTTGAAGGAGAGATAATGACCCTCGAAACCCACCTTCAATAGGTCCCAGAGTGGAGACCAACACCAAGGGTATAGAATCACCCACTAAATGGAAGGCATTGCCCTTTTTCTTTTAATAGGATCAGGAGATAAGATAGTAAATCCCACAACACCAAAACTAAAAGTGAAAGAAAATCAAAAACAACCATTCCCATATGCATGTTCCAAAATTAAATACCACAAAGTACAAAGTGACTACAAAAGTAATGTAACAAATAAAGAAAAACAGCAACTGCAACTGTCCCAAGGGTCCTTCACTAGTATGGTCCCACGCGATCCCCGAAGTCCTCCTAGAAACCTGAAAACAGTTTTAATATACGTAGGGTGAGCATACAAGTATACTCAGCAGGGAAAAACCTAAAGATCTTGTGCACAACTGGGGAGGCATACTAATGACCTGTGAGAAAAGAGATAACCAAGCACTTAACAAGGAAACTAACCACCCAATCCTCACCAAGGAACACTCCCCAAATAACGCAAGTCGAGTAAAATATAATAATAGCACATCGATGTTTGGGTACCCCGCACCACTTTCCCACTGGTTATTGAAGACATCTTACGCATCGAACCAATCCCACCATTCTCACCGCAGTCCCACTGCCACACCCCACCCGCACACACCTGGGCCATACCCTCACGCAGCCCCACTGCCAATTCATAACCACTGAAACCATAACAATAGGGGATCCCATCCCCACCCACATCACCCAGCAATTAGCCCGTGAATGAAAACAACCAAACCACCACCACCAACATAAATCAAGCCTGTGCCAGTATTTTCATATTTAAAATATTTAACTCACTCCATGATTCCAACTTCGGTGTGCTTTAACCGGGGTTATCACAGAAAGGATTGATCCTGGTGCTTTCAATTTATTTAGCCAGATGTACATAATTAACCAAATTCCTTTACAAAACAAGGGTTCACAAATACAATACAACCATTTAAACATTAATGGTTCGTTAGTGCACAGAGAAAGACCACCAACGACCACAATTTTCAGTAGGCGTAAGCCCACACAATTCAGAAATCATAATCATGGAAGAGAAAAACAGAGCAGCATAATCGGTCAGACCCCTCTCCTTAGTTCCTTATAATATTATTATTATCTTCTTTGAAAATTGGTTAATTCAATTCTACAGAAACAATAGCATACCCACCCCACAAGATACACAGAAAGGAGAGATGAAGGTGAAACCCTACCTGATTGATCGACGATCGAAGTTTTTCTTCATACGCCAGGAACAGAAGAGTGCCCAAAGTGCAGGGGTGGGGCTTCAGGAACTGAAACACGAGCAGACAAATCGTTCGGAGGGTGATCGAGAAAAGAATCCAAGGAGTACTCTTTTAGTTTATAAAGGCCGGGGACGGTTGAGATAAGAACACGAAACCGTGTAAGGATCGGGGTCGTGGGTTGACCACACAGACCCACACGTCATTAAAGGGTCCCCGCCCTTTGCAGTGGTTTAAACCGATGAACACACCAGGTCAATTTAATTAAATACTTAATTAAATGCCATTTATGGGCATTACTGGGCTTTAAAACAAACTTAAAGGGTAAAAACAGGGTTTAAAATGCGATTTGCGCAAAAAGGAGCACTACTGGAAAAACTCGTGGGGGTAGGAAAGAGATACCGGTAGCCGAGAGCTACCGGTGGCTGATAGTTACCAATATCCGAGCTACCGATAAGCTTGGAGTGACCGGTAGTCGAGAGCTACCGGTGGATGACAACTACCAATAGCTGAGCTACCGGTAAGCTTGCAGCCACCGGTATTCGAGAGTTACCGGTGGCTGACAGCTACCGGTAGCCGAGCTACCGGTAGGGTGCAGCAACTGGTAGACCGAGATACCAGTAGGATGAGCTACCGGTAGGCCGAGCTACCAGTAGGCTGTGGCTACCGGTAGACCGAGCTACCGATAGGCCTGATACCGGTAGGCTAAGGCTACTTATAGGCCTACCGTGGGTCAAACTTCATCAAGAAGTTGGGATGGCCTTCCAGACCACCCAGAACACCTCAAGCATCCGATTTTTACTAAGTAATGGTCCTCCAACAACCCGGGCCATTACAGGTGAATCCTCAAGTAAAACAACAAAATTATCAGCATTTTCAGCAGGTCTTCCTTTCTCAGGAGAATCTTCCACTATCAATTCTCTCTTTGCAATAGCTGAAGGGTCTTCCAAACGAGGAAAGGGTATGTCAACTTAATTTTCTTCCGTAGCAGGCACTAAAGATTATCCAATCACTGGACTCAGGCTCAAATCAGTTGACAGAGATGCTTCACTTTCATGAACATCTTCTTCATTATCTATAGCAGCCACTTTATCATCCTCTACAGCAGCTTCTTCCTTATCCGATTTATGTTGATCTTGATTTTCAGGAGTTGGGCTAGGAGGTAAGTCAGGGTCTCCTCCTTCATCTGCAGAGGACTCTTACTCTTCTGAATCATCACTGTATTCTAGCTCCTCTTCATCAGGTCCCAGACCTGGATCCCTTATATCCTTTAGTCTTGAAGGATGATCCACATGATTGAATTTGTCATATACCTTCTGGTCATCATTGACCCATTCTTCTCTCCAAGGGTTCCAATTTATCCTCATGTATTTGCATACTGTGGATGTGATACAAAAGTTATTATTTACTACTACTGTCTCATCTTGAGACTCATCTACCCATTTTACCTTAATCATCACATAAATTAACTTAGCAAAGAATAGGGCATTTGTCTTTGATTTCGGCCTTGTCATTTCTTCCATTTGGATCATCAGCAATCTGTACAAATTAACTTTTACACAATGTCTTAAAAGATGCAGGAGATAGATATCCTGATATCTCAAATTGGAAAAGTCTCCTCTCCTCAGTATCAAGACACGTTGAACAAATTTTAATAGCAATCTGTTCTCTCCATCCATTTCTACAGCAACTACTTGTCTTTGACTTCCATCACCAGTCAGCTCTTCCAAAGCAGTATCATAGTCGAAAATATCACTGGTAGGTGCCATGGATCTTGATACATATCCAGATACCCCTTCATATGGAACTTTTAAGAACTCAGCCCATTCAACAGATGAAAACAATATCTCTTTTCCATTCATAAACGAAGTCACTCGGTTTTCATTCTCAGATTTCTCAAAAGTTACAAACTCGTAAAACTGTTTCACTAACTTTGGAAAGTAAGGACCATTGTTGTTCGAAAAAAACTCTACCAATTTTTGATCTTCAAGAACTTCGAGTACTAATGACTTTCTAGACAGTATCCATTCTACACACAGCTCCTTTTCAATCACAATAACTTGATTTTGTAGATGTGGATTTACTGGTCGTCTTCCTGATCTTGTCCTGCTAGCACTGCCACTTGCTTCTGGCACATACTTTTGCTTCTTTGATTTCGGCTCATTAGTAACATCTCTAATAGAAGGGAGTTTTGTTTTTTCCATATTGGATTCGAGGGATTTATGGTTCTCTAAGGATTTGAGAGCTAAGGTTTGAGGGTAAAGGTTTGAGGCTCGGTGGATTTAGAAGTAGCTCAGACTTTAGTTTTATCATTTAGGAATCATAAAATAAATAAATAAAATGAAATAACGCAAAAAAGATTCAGATTATGGCGGCACACAGAAGTTTAAAACAGCGCACTCATCAGTAGGATCTATCAGTGAGAATTCCTATTAGTGAGGTTACATCGGTGAGAATTCTACATCGGTGAGAATTTTACATCGGTGAGAATTTTACATCGGTGAGAATTTTACATCGGTGAGAATTTTACATCGGTGAGAATTTTACATCGGTGAGATTAGCTACCGATCAAGGTTAAACATACCTAACTCATGTCTAATGTAACTTAACCTCTCTGAACTCAAAGGTTTAGTGAAAATATTGGCTAATTGATGTTCAGTACCTATAAAATCAAGAATAATATCACCCTTTTGATAATGATATCTCAAGAAATTGTGCCTTACATCAATGTATTTGGTCCTAGAGTGAGACACATGGTTCTTTGAGATATTTATTGAACTAGTGTTGTCATAGTTGATAGAAACATGCTTAAAGTCATATCCATAGTCCAAAAGAGTGTATTTCATCCATAGAATTTGTGCACAGAAACTACCAGCAGCTATGTACTCTGCTTCGGTAGTGGACAATGCTACAGAATTCTGATTTTTATTACACCAAGATACTAAGTATTTTCCCAATAAGTGACATGTTCCTGAAGTTCTTTTTCTATCCAACTTGCTACCAACAAAATCAGCATCAGAATAACTCATTAAATCAAAGGGTTGTCCTTTTGGGTAAAACAAACCTAAGTTTACAGTATGTTTAAGATACTTAAAAATTATTTTAACAGCAAGTAAATGAGATTCTTTTGGATTAGCTTGAAATCTTGCACACATACACACACTAAAAAAAATATCTGGTCAACTAGTAGTAAGGTAAAGTAAGCTTCCAATCATACCTCTGTAATTAGTTTGATCCACTGGTTTCCTAGTTTCATATGCATCCAATTTACAAAAAGTACTCATAGGAGTATCACTTTCCTTAATACTATCCAAACCAAAACGTTTTAAAAGATCCTTTGTATATTTACTTTGATTCAAAATAATACCATTTTCATTTTGGAAAACTTGAAATCCAAGAAAATATTTGAGTTCTCCCATTAAAATCATTTCAAATTCATTTTGCATACTCTTTGAAAAATCACTACATAAGGAATGTTTAGAAGATCCAAAAATAATATCATCAACATAGATTTGAACTATTAAAACATATTTAGAAATTATTTTAATAAAAAGAGTTGGATCAGCAATCCCTTTAGTAATTTTTTTTGAAATAATAAAATTACTAAGTCTATCATACCAAGCTCTTGGAGCTTGTTTTAAACCATATAGAGCTTTAGAAAGTTTAAAAAATTGATTTGGAAAATGAGGATTAGTAAATCCAGGTGGTTGTTCAACAAAAACATCTTCGACAATAAAACCATTTAGAAAAGCACATTTAACATCCATTTGATATAACTTGAAATTCAGATGAGTAGCATAGGCAAGTAAGATCCTAATAGCTTTTAATTTGGCTACTGGTGAAAAGGTTTCCTCATAGTCTATACCTTCCTCTTGACTATATCCTTGTGCAACTATCCTAGCTTTGTTTCTAACTATTTTTCCAGATTTATCAACTTTTTTTCTAAAAACCCATTTAGTGCCTATTGTTAAAGTTTTCTTAGGTCTGTCAACTAATTCCTAGAATTTTTTTCTTTCAAATTGATTTAACTCTTCTTGAATAGCCATTACCCAAAATTCATCATTGATAGCATCATTGAAATTTTTAGGTTCTAGCTGTGAAAGAAAGGCTTGATGTTCAACCTAGTTTCTTAGAGAAGCTCTAGTCTGTGTCCCTCTATAAAGATTACCAACAACAACATCCAAAGGATGATTCTTTAGAATCCTTGTAGATCTAGTAAAGGTAGGACTAGAAATTTTAGGTTCATCTCCATGTTCTGGTTCAACAGAAGCAGATTCTTGAATATGTCCAGAACTGGGAATTTTTACAGCAGGTTCTTTAGATTTATCATTAAGGTCCATAACACTCAAATCTTCTTCAAGATTTTCAAGAGATGTTTTAGGCTCATGTGGATCAGTTTCATCAAACTTTATGTGAACAGATTCTTCCACACATTTGGTTCTTTTATTAAAGACTCTATATGCTTTTCTAGTTAAAGAATAACCAAGAAAAATTCCTTCATCACTTTTAGAATCAAACTTGTACAGATTATCCTTTGTATTAAGAATAAAAACTTTGCAGCCAAAGACTCTAAAGTTAATAACTTTAGGTTTTCTATTGTTCCATAACTCATATGGGTTCTTCTTGAGAACTGATCTAATTAAGACTCTATTAATAATATAACAGGCTGTATTCACAGCTTCAACCCAAAATTAAATAGGCAGATCATACTCATTAAGCATGGTTCTAGCTATTTCTTGAAGGGTTCTATTCATTCTTTCTACTACACCATTCTGCTGAGGTGTCCTAGGAGCAGAAAAGTTGTGAATATAGCCATTATGTGAGCAATAAGATTCAAACTCTTGATTTTAAAACTCACAACCATGATCAATTCTCAGGGTTTTAATCATAATTCCACTAAGGCTTTCTATAGATTTGGAGTATTTAACAAAGTAAGAACAAACTTCACTTTTGTGAGCTAAGAAGTATACCCAAGTATATCTAGAAAAGTCATCTACTAGGACATAGACATAGTGCTTCCCATTTAAACTAGAAACTCTTGAAGGTCCAAACAAGTCCATGTGAACCAACTCAAGAGGTTGAGAAGTTGAAACTTCTTTCTTTTATTTAAAAGAAACTTTATGTTGCTTTCCCTTTTGAAAGGGATTACAAACTTTGTCATTTGGAAATTCAAGTTTAGGTAGGTCTCTAACCAAGTTTTTCTTAGTCAGATTTCTAAGTGAATAGATGTTGCAGTGTCCTAATCTTCTATGCCAAAGCCAAGATTCTCTATGAAAAGCATTTAAACAAGTAACATTTTGTTTAGCTAAAGCATTTAAATCAACAACATAAACATTTTCATTTCTTAAAGCATAAAATACTAAAACATTCTTACAATTAAAAACATCACAGGAATCATTTTCAAATTTCACATTAAATCCATCATCAAATAACTGATAAATACTTAACAGGTTATATTTAAGTCCATCAAAAAATAAAACTTTAGAAATTAAAATTGAATCAGTGTTACCAATCTGGCCTAGGCTGATGATTTTTCCTTTAGAATTATCACCAAAGGTGACATGGCCTCTATCAACCTT
Organism: Viscum album; assembly: GCA_963277665.1. Classification (NCBI taxonomy): domain Eukaryota; kingdom Viridiplantae; phylum Streptophyta; class Magnoliopsida; order Santalales; family Viscaceae; genus Viscum; species Viscum album. The sequence continues at coordinate 2,107,997,738 of OY728152.1, forward strand.
TATTAATCTTTTGAAGCATGAATAATATCCAGACATGTGTCTTGAACATCCACTGTCCAAGTACCATAACTTCTTGTGATAAATATTCAAACATGTTTCCTCAGATGTGTTGGTCATGAAGCACATGTTGGAATGATTCTTCTCAGAATCAGAAACTTCAGATTCACTTGTGCTGTCCTCCGAAGCACTCCAAGTAGCTTTCATAGATTTCTTGTACTTCTTGTCCTTATAATCATATTTCTTTTTGAATTTTAGTTTTTGACAGTCAACCTTGATGTGTCCTTTCCTTTTTCACTCATAGCAGACTATATCATCCTCCTTGTCAGGCTTTTTCCAATCCTTTTTCCAATATCCCTTGTTATCATACTTTCCTTTGTAGTTAAATTTTCTAAAGAATTTATTCTTCCTATAGAACTTCTTGAATCTCCTGGCTATTTGAGCCATTTCAGCATCACTGTCTGAATCAGAATCTTTACTAGTTAAACTTTAAGTTTGTATTTTCATTGTCTCCTTGTCTTTTCTCTTAGAAGAAGTAGACTTGAAAGCTACGAATTTTCTTTTGGGTTCATCATATTCCTCTTTGTTCACCTTGATTTCTTCTTCATACATCATTAATTTACCAATAAGCTGTTTTACAGGAAGTGCTCCAATGTCACATGACTCTCTAATTGAAACAAAAGTGCCCCTCCATCGTTTTGGCAGACATCTCAGTATCCTCATAATTTGTTCCTTAGCTGAAACAACTTTTCCAAGTGAACTCATTGTATTGAATATCTCATTAAACCTGAGATACATATCAGAAATAGGTTCATCAATTTTAATTTTAAAATTATCATATTTAATAGTATAAGTATTCAATCACATTTCTTTAACATTGGTTGTTCCTTCATGAGAAACACCCAAAGTATCCCATATTTCATAAGAAGTTTTGCAAGCAGATATTCTATTAAACTCTTCATCTCTGAAAGCACAGTACAGGGCATTCATAGCTTTACAATTATTATTATAAGAAGTCTTTGTAGGTTCATCCCAAGTTGTTCTTTCAGTTTCTGGAATTTTATATTGAGACTCTATAGCAGTCCAGATATCAAAACCCATACTTTCTAAATGAATTTTCATCTTAAGTTTCCACTGGGCATAGTTGGTGCCATTAAAGAAATGTGTCTTGTTGGTAGCAGCAACCTCTAGTCTATTTTCCATAACTAGATTTTAGAAAAGAAATTTTAAAGAGATAAAATTTAGAACTAACAGAAATTTAATATCTTTAAAGATGCAACTAAAATCACAGTTGAAAAATAGATTGTTTTGAAAACTTTGAAAAGCAAAAATTCCTCTGAAACCAATTGTTGGTCGGAGTGGATACTCAAGAGGGGGGGGGGGGGGGTGAATTGAGTTCCAATAAAAATTTCTGTTAAAAATATTTCTCTTTAAATCCCCCAATTTAAAAACAAAGTTAAACTGTAGTGAATCTATACAGAGTGTAAATTTTCAATCAGTTTCTCAAAGATTGATTAGGTCTCAGTTGACTTAATCTAAAGATTATATTAACTTTTGAAACTAACTTACTGGTCTACAATAAGTATAAACACTTGCTAATTTAACTATCAAAGTAGCTTTAAAATAATTTTTTATTTCAAATTAATAGCAGCGGATTATGATATAAATATATATAGTATGCTTATGACTTAAACTAAAAAGCACAGCAGAGGTAACCAAGAGGTTCAGTCTCAAGACGAGACTTATTCCTCTCAACAATTTACATAAATTGGTCCACACCCTGGATCGGGGGTAAAAAACAATACACTACTGTCCAGGTCCAAAGAACTCTACCACAGTTCTACGTGGGAAACACAACAACAACACATAGGCTATCTAGGTCTTACTTGACCTCTACCACTATCCACAGTGGGAAACAAAGGGTTTTGAGGTTTGAGTGAGGATTTAAAAATCCTCCAGTTTAGCTTAGGAGACAGTGTGTGTGTAAAATAAAAAGGGTACACACACTACTCGAAATTTAAAGATAGAATCACTAAGGAAAGTGAGAATGAGTTTAGAAAATCTTTAATGATTGGTAGTGCAGTTCTGGACTCGTTTGGTTGATCAGAAAAACTCCTGAGTCCTTCTATGGTTTCTGCTCAGAAAATAGAGTGTCATTTTCTTCTTTGATTCTTGGTCCATCTTTTCAGCTTGAGTGTATGAAGTGATTTTGGTAGTTCTTCACTCAAGGTGCATCTTGTGTTCTCATTGAAAATGAGTAGCTTCGTGTATGTACAATGTTCTTGAAGTATGGATGTAGCCTTTCATGAATGCACCATGTTTGAATGATGTTCAACCCTTTTCTTTTTCACCTGTGTGCCTTCTTAGTTCCTTGATGATTTTCGTATGCCCACCCAGTGTTCTCTACTTCTCATCTTCTTTAGCTAGGTCTTTATCTCCCCTTTTATATCTTTTAGCTCCGACAAATTGGAATGATTACCTTTTTCATGGGTACTAGGTACGATTCCCTGACATGGAAACCAAGATCATTAAATAACATTAACTGCATTAAAAACATCCCATGTAACCGTTAGCTTAATAAATAAATAGTATTGAGAGTATAGATTTTGATTGGTTGGTCAATCATTAGTATCTCGTGTTGGTAAATGTGTATGACAGTCTTTTGTGTAGCAGAACCTTCCATCGGTAGCTCTTTGAACTTACATCGGTAGCTTGTTGGTATCAGTAGCTCTAGGTATCAATAACTCCTTCTATCGGTAGACTGTGTCAGTCGGTTCATATTAGTCGCCAGTCTGTGTATCAGTAGGCCGGTCGATAGCTCGTATCAGTAGCTCTTAGAGTTCTGTATCGGTAGACTGAATCTGTCGGTAGACTTTCTTACCAGTGGACTTATGCATATTGGCAGACCTATTCTATCGGTAGCTCGGTTTCTGTCGGTAGCTCTGTATATATCGGTAGCTTTAGCTTATCGGTGACTCTGTCTATCAGTAGACTAAGTACCGGTAGCTCTATATCAGTAGATATACCCAAATTAATGACTTAACACTTGTATGTTTTATGCAAAACATATCCGAATGGGTTAGAAGAACTTCATAACTCATATAAACATAGATAGACATGGATTAACATTTCTCAGGGATTATTTTAATATTATTATCATCTTGATCAGAGATTGAAAGAATTAATATATATAAAAACATTAGATTGAGATTATCAAAGTATATAAAAGCATAATTGGGATTATCAAAATAGGTGAGGTCAACAGGAAGTATGTTTCTCTCCATGAGAATAGATGGGAACTCTAATGATGGGAACAAGATAAAGATGGGAACATATTATCAAGGAGGTGGAGCACCTCAGACTCAGAACTATAAATCAGTTAATTTTACTATACAAAACAAAATCAAGTTTGGATGTTATTAGGGTGGATCTTATGATCATAGCAAGTATGAATACACAAAAGCTCTATGAGAGTGCCACAACTATGGAAAGTTGGGACATTTGAAACATTATTGCATGGAAACTCTAAGGATAACTGATACCAATAACTCAAACACGTACCAAACTTCTTATGATCATATGGTTCAATCAAGATACAATGGAAATATCTCCTAGAATTGAGAAACCAAAGGTGATTCTTATATCACACCGACACATCGACATTCATCATAGTCACAACAGAGCAATAAAGAATTATAAGGTGCACCTAGTAAGTAGTTTTATGGTATTGAGTATATGATCACATAGTATAAATTGGGTCCTTTAATAGTATGATGTGCTATTATCTTAAAATATAATCTCATGTAAGTCATGTTTTATACTTTTATGTCCAAATATTTTATTTATACTTATGTTATGAATCATATCAGGTTACATGTTGAAATGATGCCTCCAATCTTGAAACTTCAAAAAACTCTTATCCAATGAATATGTCAATCCATTAAATGTATAACTTGTTCTATAACTATGGATGAATCCATTTTTTTGGGATTTATCGGTTCTTGATATGGACATATTTTACCTGATTTTTAGAATGGATTGCATAATATTCATAAAGGGATACATCAAATGTTATACCAAACAGGCTAGTTTCACAACTCTAGATGGTGTTTAACATCTCTTTAAATTAGATTAGGGTGTGAATGAAAGATGAGTAGGACATTTGGTACTAGTGGTTAGGAATATCTTTTACCAGTTGGTAGTAATTAATTTTTAAACTGGTCATACAGTCAAACATAGTGATTTTTCAAACATAATACTTCAATTTTACAATTTCTTTCCAAATAATTTATTAAGGTTTCCACCTAAAATAGAATTGTATTTTATGATTGATATCATAACAGTAACTAGTCCTATTTAATTCCATCTTATAGGATTACACCAATAGAATTAAGGTGACTGAAAGTTTATTTAGAAGAGTTATAAATTAAAGGGTTCATTTGACCTAGTTGGTCTCTTTAGGTAACAAAATTTATTTCTGTAAATAAAGTAAATGGATCTCTTTGACTTTGTGTGAATTATTGTAAGCTTAACTAGGTCACAATAAAGAAATTATATCCTCTTCCATGAATTGATGATCTATTTGATCAATTAAGGGGATCCAAATGGTTTTCTATAATTGATTTATGATCAAGGTATCACTAACTTTGATTTCAGATGGAGGATATCCCAAGGAAATATTTTAGGAGTAGTTATATCCATTATGAATATATGTTTATGAACTTTGGTCTTATAAATTCACTAGTGGTGTTTATATATTTTATTAATTTGATATTTCAGAGTTATATTTAATCCTTTTTGGTGGTATTTGCTGATGATATCCTGTTATATTCTAAGACTAAGGCCAATCATGAACAAAACTTGGCCATATTATTGGGTATCTTGTGAGAAAATTTCCTTCATACCAGGCTTTCAAAACTGTGTTTTTTGATACAATAGGCACATTTACTTGGCCAAATTATTTTTGAAAGAGGAGTTTATATAGACCTTGAAAATATAGAAGTTGTTATCTATTTCCCATCACCAAATAACACCTTTGATATACATAGTTTCCTAGGATTAGTATGTTACTACCGATGCATTGTTCATGAATTTTCATGGATTTACTCTTAGATAAAATATTTTATGAGGAAATGTGTTCCTTTCTAATTGAATGATTATTTTTAATATTTTTTCAAGATCTTAAGGTTTAGATTGCATCAGCACCTATCCATACATTTTCAGAGTTAGGTCAAGGCTATGTAGTCTATTTTGGTGAATTTAGATCTAGTTTGGGACGTGTTCTCATATAGGTAGATCATGATATATCTTATGGGTCACGATAGTTATGGGTTCATGATAATAATTACCCAACACAAGATTTGTAATTATCTGTTGTAGTCTATTCCATAAAAACATGGCATTGTTACCTTTTTGGTGAGAAGTTTACAGTTTTCATAGATCATAATATATTAAAACATATCTTATAATATAGAGATTTGAGTTTAAGTAATGAATATGGATGGAATACCTTTAAATTATTGAATTTTACTTGATTTATACATCAGGAAAAGGAAATCCTATAGCTATTGCATTTATTAGTATGTCATATAGACAATTCACTAAATATTCTTTAGATCAGGGGAAATTGATAACGGTCATATCTAACATGCATGTATATTTTTATGAACAAGGTGATTCTATAGTTTTCCTTCATGTTTCTCTTATTCCTAATTTTATTAATTAGGTTAAAGATGCCCAGACATATGATTCTAAATTTCCAACCATGAGGTCAAAACTCAATAGTGAAGATACCATTGAGGGACAGATGGTGGATGGGAAATCTATGTTTCATTTTAGAGATCATATTATGGTTTCAATGACTTATCAATAACAACTAATTTCTTCTTACCAACACTTGAGATAGGTTACTTGTCATTTCATTTAGAATATGTATAAGTTGATGAGATCACAATTTTAGTGGGATGTTATGGAGAGGAAAGTGTTAGAGTATGTCTTGATATGCCTCGCATTACAGTAGGTTAAAGTGAAGAAACAATATCCCACTGGTATGTTACAATTATTAACTATACCTGAGTGGAAATGGGAGCAAATAGCTATGGATTTTTTCATAGGTCTACGAAGAATAGTTTGGAAACATGATTCAATATTTGTGATTGTGGATTATCTCATAAATTATGCTCACCTCATCTCTATTCATGAATCCGATGCGATGGAAGAATTATCAAAGATCTAAATTTAGAAAGTTGTAAAGTAGCATGATGTACTCATTTCTATTATTTCTAACTAGGACCCTAGGTTTATATCATGATTTTGGAAATCTTTAATGTAAGACCTTGGAACTTAGTTGACCATGATCACAACTTATCATCCTCAAATAGATGGACAATTTGAAAAGATGATCCAAATGTTTTAAGACATTGTTAGAGATTGTGTTTTGGATTCTAGAGTCTCCAGGGAGGATCACATACTGTTAGTGGAGTTCTCATACAATAATAGTTATCAAGGATCAATATATATGGATTCTTTTACAGCTTTGTATGGTTTTATTTATCATTATATACCTTATTAGGTGGAAATGGGTGAGACTACACTTATTATACCTAGGATTCTGCATGATATGAATAATAATATTATAATAGAAAGGAAAATAATGGTGACATATCAAAGTCATCAAAAATTGTATGCGTTTCATCATCGATGACCCTTTACTTTGGATATGGGGGATCATATTTTCTTGAGAGTCTCTTCGAGGCTAGTGTAAAGACCCGTAAAATTCCAGGGAAATTTTTTTCTTAAATTTCTTTGGGATTTTACAAGAATGCAGTTTCTGACGGCACCTGATTCCGATGCCCGGTGTGCCCAGAATCATTTTCCAAAGTTTAGCTCAGGTACGTTCAGTGAACGAACGAGCGGGTTTTCCAAACTTTTTGATCGGTGCTCGAAATTGAATTCTGAGGGCACCAATGGAATCTAAGAACCAGAAATTGCTTAAGAACACCTTTTCCAGAGTTTCATTTGCTCAGGTGAAGTTATTAATTATTTGGGTTAACTAAAGAATAAAATAAAATATTGTGCAACAGATTTTATTTTTATTATAAGTAGTGTTAACCTAGGCAAGGTGGTTGGAATGAGACCCACTGATATCCTAACTCCTAGGTAGGATATTAGTGAGGTGGGGCCCACACAAGCCCCACCCCCTTTATTTCCTTTTACCTCCCACGTGCATTTAATTTGGTAACTCACCCGCACCCCCCCTCTTTAATACCAAGTCAACTCTCATGTTTAATTGGATTATTAAACGCCTCATTAATTGGACAATGATCGATAATTAAATCGTGATCTGTTTTTGATTTTCAAAAAAGTTGGCATGAGTAATAAAATAAGGCAACACCTTATTTTATTTTGGTTGTTTCATTGTGCGAGAGGGATTGGGATAGGAATTACTCAAAGCCTTGAATCTTCATCTTCTTCATTGGAGAATGCGGAGAACGACGAAGAACACCGACCTCCGATGGAAGACGACGAAGGACGCTAGTTCCCTAGAGATCGACGACACGACGCCGTGTACCACGATGCCGACAATACTACTTCCGCGACGCCGTCTACCGCGGCGTCCCTTCCCCGTGACGACCCTTCATTCAACAACGCTTTAGGTAGGGGGTTTAGTTAAATTTATTTTATATGGATTAAATCCTCGTCATGTGTTTAAATTATTGAAAGACGTTTGAAGCACTAACGCGGTGGGTGCGGACCAACGAACAAGTCCGAACACACTGATTCTCTGTTCTTGGTGTGCGGATCGACGGACGACGACGAAGCGGGCTGCAAGGGAATTTTGAACCCTTCGCAGTAATCTACAGGTCCCGAGACGACCCCAGGCGCAGACGAGAGCAAGAACGGACCACCAGAGCGGCTCCGGTGGCTCGTGGACTACACTGGCGGCGCGACGGCGGCGTCCTGGCACGCCGCCAGGAGGGACCGCCGCGGCTTCAGCCGCGGAGATAGGCGACCAGTCCCGCGGCCGCACGGGACTCGGGGGGAGACGCGGCACCCAGCGCCACGTCCGTTGGCCAAAGGAAGCGGCCCCCATGTGGGGCCGCGAATTCAATCAAGGGGGCTGCCGCCCCCCTTGCGCGCCTACTCGGCCAGCGCCGAGTCGATCCCGTTCGGCCAGCACCGAGCCACCCCAGGCCAGGCTGCGCCTTAATGGGCCGGACCCACGACCCGAGGGGGGGGGGGGGGGGGGGGGGGGTGGGCCGGGTCAGACCGGGCCCAGACCCCCCACTTTCGGACCACTTTTGTTCTTTTTCCCATATATTGGGCTACGGGCCTCTGATCGACGCATCGTCAGTTGCGATGCGATCCTTGGATTGAGACGGTCGTTTCTGTATATTACACTCAAGGTTTAGGAGAACATGGTGTACAACCGGGTTGGTTCAAGCACGAAACCAACCGGGCCCTCGGAGCGAAAACACTTCTAACTTGAGCTCCGGACGTCCAATTGACGTGCTGTCGACTTTGTGGGATTCCTCTTAGTGAGAAGGACTTTTTGGCTTACTCCACTCGAGTTTTGGATGTATTTGGAGTGTGGTCGGGTTGGTTTTGACTTAAAAACCAACCGGGCCCCTGGAACGAAAAAGCCAATAACTCTCAGACCGGGCGTTCGATTGACGCGCCGTCTGTCACGTTGAGTTCCTCTTGTCGAGACGGAACTTTGAGATACATCAACTCCGGACTACGTGTCAGTTGATGTATCAACCCCTTGGCTCGTGGAGCGGACCTTCCCGGGATGAGCATGCTGTGTGCGGGAACCCTAGAGCTGACTGCGACTGCGACTGCGACTACGACTGCGACTGTGAAGACTGCACTAAAATCCTATGTGGGTTCATCAGCGATGAAGACTGTACTGAAATCCTATGTGGGTTCGATGGAGATGAAGACTACACTGAAATCCTACGTGGGTTCGGCAGCGATGAAGACCGTACTGAAATCCTATGTGGGTTCGACGACGATGAAGATTGCACTGAAATCCTATGTGGGTTCGGCGGTGATGAAGACCGTACTGAAATCCTATGTGGGTTCGACGGCGATGAAGACTGCACTGAAATCCTACGTGGGTTCGGCAGCGATGAAGACCGTACTGAAATCCTATGTGGGTTCGACGACGATGAAGACTGCACTGAAATCCTATGTGGGTTCGACAGCGATGAAGACCATACTGAAATCCTCCGTGGGTTTAACGACAATGAAGACTGCACTGAAATCCTATGTGGGTTCGGCAGCTTGGCTGGTTTAGTATCCTACGTGGGTCCCATATTAGATGAATCAGTGGCTATATATGATCATCTCTATCACCTTACGAAGAAGTATACCTGTGTGAGTTGAGTCTTGACTTTCAATCATTATCTTCGATATGATTGACTTGTTGTCCTATGTGGATTGTGTTGTGCTTTCCTGTGTGGATTGGGTTGTACTATCCTGTGTGTACGTGATCGAACTTGGGCTCGGATGTTGGAGTTGAATGGGAATTGATGACTTAGATATATGTTTGAGAATATACCTAAGTAGTGTTGGTTGTTACTTTGTGATTGTATCTTACCTTTGTGGATTATCCTTTGTGGATTCTGGGAGACCTTCAGGGGTCTCGGGGTCTCTACTGAGTAGCGTATACTCACCTCTGCACGGGCTATGCCCGCACTACGTTGTGTTGGATGCAGACGACAGACATCGTTAATCGTGGTTGAGGCTTGTGGAGCAGTCGATACCTGGAGGTGGACCACTGGGCGAGACATACACGAAGTAGACGGATGGACCCATGGAGCTGAGATGGCTATCTGTACCCACCCTTCAGGTGGGACTTACAGTGGACGGCTCAACGTTGTTGCTTTACTTTCAGTTTCTGTACTTTCTTTCCTATTGTACTTTACTTCCAGTTTGGGTTTGTATTCTTGCCCATTTACTTTCCGCACTTACTTTTGTACCCAGTTTTACTTAATGTTTACTTCAGCTGGCTTACTCTGTGGTGTTTGTTTACTTTATAAAGACAATGCCTTCCCTTTTTGTCAGGATTTACACCTTTGGTGCTAGTCGCCAGACCCTGGCCTATAGGAGGCGGGCTTTGGGTAGTCACAACACGGGCCCTGAGGACGGGTCGTGACAAATTGGTATCAGAGGAGTTCAGTTCTACCGAAAAACTCTGGACTCTGATATTTATTCTATGTGAAGCAATAGTGTTAAGTTTATTGAGTGTGGTTATCAGTCCAGGGTGTCCAGTGTTGGTGCGGTGACCGACGTATCCGTACACCAGGACCCTGACTTCTGATTTCCGACTCAATGCACAAAAACATTGATTGCATGTGTGTTTAAAAAGTTTTCTTTGTGATTACTTTGTGTCAGCTCACCAGGTATACTATTTGACCATGGCGCACCTGTTTCTTTTCAGGATGGCCCCACGATGGCAGCCATCTAGGGTTCCGATCATTGTGCGAGACGACAGCCCACCGAGTGACGAGGCCTCAGTGCAGGGCCCTTTGAAAACGGAGGCATCGACGGTACCTCTACCCACCGCGTCACCGATGCTACTAGCCCCAGCCGCTGATAGTGCACGTCGCCTTAGTGCGCTGCATGAGTTTCAGTGTCAGAGACTGCCCATGTTCCGCGGGGAGACAGACCCTCAGGTAGCCGAGGATTGGCTGGAGGCGGTTGTGTGGGTTTTCAGGTTAGTGGGGACACCAGCTGACCTCATGGTGATCCTTGCAGCGAGCCTCCTGCACGCGGCAGCAGGAAGATGGTGGAGCTTGATGCTCTAGGTGCACGACGAGGCATCACTCCTCTGGATGGACTTTGAGATCCTATTCCGCTCGGAGTTCATCCTAGACACCCTCTGTGCTGTGTGCATTCAGGAGCTTCTATAGCTGCGGAAGGGAAGCATGACGATCGCCCAGTACTCGACGAGATTTACCGACCTCTCGCGCTATTCGACAGACATGGTACGAGACCCATTATTCCGGTCCCGGACCTTCGAGCAGGGACTGAGGCATGAGATCAGGGCATCGATGATCTCCCTCAGCATTCCGACCCAGGCAGAGGCAGAGGGTCGACCGTAGCGGTCCGCAGAGAGCAGGCGGATGAGGCAAGAGAGCTGACTGAGCAGTAGGTGGTGGGCGACGCTTTGAGGCTTTACCACCACCACCACCAGGAGGTCCACCCCGACCACAGGGAGCTGGCGGGTAGAGACAGTCTCAGTTTCAGGCAATGGAGGCCTACCACCACGGCGCGCCAGAGATTATTCGAGGTACGATCTGTGTCTACTCCACCCTTGCTGCAGTTTTTATAGACATAGGAGCGAGTCATTCTTTTATTTCCTATGCCCTTGTTCGGATCTCGGAGATTCCGACGGAGCCGTTGGCTCGATCCTTATGGCTAGAGACTCCTACGGGAGCAGACTCAATGATTACGCACTGGTGCCGGCAGTGTGATCTTACTTTAGGAGGTGAGAGATTTGGTTGGGATCTTCTTGTAGCGGCGTCGAGGATTTACGACATCATCTTGGGCATGGATTGGTTATCTACAGTCCATGCTCAAATTGACTGTATTAGGCGCAAGGTACGTTGTGTTCGCACCGATGGGAGCAGGTTCACCTTCACCGATGAGAAGGGAGACTTTGCAGCGTAGGATGGACTCACGCAGAGGAGAGGACAACCCATTACTGATCAGTTGGCTAGCCTCATCCTAGTAGCAGTTGACGTGTAGAGTCCTAGTTTTCCTGTAGTGGTGGATCAGTATGCGGACATTTTCCCTAACGACGTTCCAGGACTACCTCCTCACAAAGAGGTAGACTTTTATATTGACATGTACCCTAGGACAACCCCGATATCCACTCCAGCATATCGGATGGAACCCGCTGAGCTTCGAGAGCTACGGGTACAGCTGGAGGACTTCTAGAGAAAGGGATTCATCCGACCCAGTGTTTCACCCTGAGCATCCCCGATATTGTTCGCCAAGAAGGTGGACGGGAGCCTGTGACTATGTGTCGATTACCGTCACCTGAACTAGGTGACCGTGATGAATAAGTATCCGCTACCGAGGATTGACAACCTCTTCGATCAACTCAAGGGAGTACGGTGGTTCTCAAAGATAGACCTTAGACATGCTATCATCAGCTCAGAGTTCGAGATGAGGATATACAGAAGACGACCTTCAGATGTCAGTATGGCCACTCTGAGTTCTTGGTTATGCCTTTCGGCGTAACCAATGCTCTAGCAGTGTTCATGAGTCTCATGAATAGTAGCTTTCAGCCATACCTCAATCGATTTTTCGTGGTCTTCATCGATGACATATTGATATACTCGACTACTGAGAAGGTGCACACCTACCACTTGTAGGTTGTACTAGACACACTCCGAGAGCACCAACTTTATGGAAAGCTCTCGAAGTGTTAGTTCTGGTTACGTGAGGTCCACTTATTGGGACACGTCATCTCTGAGGTGGGAGTTGTGGTGGGTCCTGTGAAGATTGAGGTAGTGCTAGCTTGGGAGCCACCCAGGAGCATGACGGAGTTGCGGAGTTTCTTGGGGCTAGCTGGGTACTACTAGAGATTTGTGCCAGACTTTTCCAGAGTTGCGGCACCACTCTCATATTTGACGAAGAAGGGGAAACCCTTCGTGTGGTCAGACAGATGTCAGCGGAGCTTCCAGGAGCTAAGACAGAGATTGACCAGCGCGCCTATCTTGAGGCTACCGGAGGAGGGAGTAGGGTATGTAGTCTACTGCGATGCATCAGGGACTGGGCTCGGATTTTTCCTGATGCAGGAGCGGGCCGTGATCACCTATGGATCATGTCAGTTGAAGCAGCATGAGCATAACTACGCTACCCATGACCTGGAGTTAGCAGCAGTGGTCTTTGCTCTGAAGACGTGGTGACACTATCTAATGTGCGAGCGCTTTATAGTCTACTCTGACCACCAGAGTCTCAGGTACATATTCTCGAAAAAGGACCTGAATCTAAGACAGCGACGATGGATCGAGTTCCTCCAGGACTATGACTTTGAGATAGTCTATACTCCTGGAAAGGGGAACGTAGTAGTCGATGATCTCAGTAGGAGGATAGGCATTCAGCTACTCAGGGAGGCGACTGAGCAGCTAGCCGCTTTGTAGATATCCTTCGTGGATAGAGATGGAGTAGCCTTTCTTCAGTCACTCACAGTCACTCCTCCACTACTACAGCGGGTCAGAGAGGCACAACATGGGGACGCTGACTGTGAGATGCGGCGTGCACAGATATCCTCAGGACAAGAACCTAATGGATTCTCTATAGGAGGAGAGAACGACACCCTTTTTAGAGGACGTACCATAGTACCAGTTGCTTTACAGGAGGATGTGCTGAGAGAGTTTCACACTTCCCCTTTAGCGGTACATCCAGGAGTGGTGAAGATGTACCAGGATCTCAGACGATAGCACTGGTGGCCGGGTATGAAGAAGGCTGTGGCGGAGTTCGTTTCTCGATGCCTCATCTGCCAGCAGGTGAAGGAAGAGCACCAGGTACCAGCAGGCTTGGTACAACCCTTGGAGGTCCCAGAGTGGAAGTGGGACGGGATATCTATGGATTTCGTGACTGGACTTCCACGCACTTCCAGAGGTTATGACTCCATTTGGGTGATTGTCGACCGACTCACCAAGTTGGATCACTTCTTACCCATCAGAGAGCAGGGCTCAGTAGAGAGCTTGGGACGTCTCTACGTTCAGGAGATTGTACGACTTCATGGTGTGCCATCATCTATCATCTCCGATTGAGATGCTCGCTTTACTTCCCGGATTTGGAAGGGGTTGTAGGAGGCATTCGGGATGAAGCTACGTCTGAGCACTGCCTTTCACCCTCAGATGGATGGTCAGACGGAGAGGACCATTCAGACTCTCGAGGACATGCTCTGCGCATGTGTCCTCAACTTTGGTTGCAGCTGGGAGGACCACATACCCTTGGTAGAGTTCGCGTATAACAACAGCTACCACTCCACCATCGGGATGGCACCATACGAGGCATTGTACGGACGACCTTGCAGATCACCTCTCTGCTGGACAGACCCAGGGGAGTCAGCACTTGTGGGACCAGAGATGGTCTAGGCCACGACAAAGAAGGTCCGGGTCATCCAGGAGCAGATGAGGATAGCTCAGAGCCGGCAGAAGTCTTATGCCGACAGGAGGCAGAGGACACTGGAGTTTGAGGATGGTGACCACATCTTCTTGCGGGTCTCACCTCGACGTGGATTACAGAGATTTGGCCAAGGCAGCAAGTTATCTCTGCGCTTTATCAGACTATTCCAGGCCCTCAGCAGGGTAGGTGAGGTGGCTTACCTCCTAGCTCTACCACCTCAGTTGCACCGGGTGCACGATGTCTTCCACGTATCTCAGCTGAGGAGATACGTGCATGACCCAACGCATATCATCGACCATGGGGAACTGGACATTAACGATGAGGTGACTTTTGCAGAGGTCCTGGTGGAGATTGAGGATCGACCAGAGTGGGTCCTACATGGATGGTCGATAAATCTAGTGCGGATCAGATGGCAGCATGGGAACCTCCAAGAGAGCACTTGGGAGCAGGAGGCTCAGATGCGTGTACAGTACCCACATTTGTTCCCCTAGTTTTTGATGTATCTTTACGGGGACGTAAAGCCCTGAGGTGGGAGTAATGTAAATACCCATAAAATTCAAGGGATTTTTTTTTCTTAATTTTATTTGGGATTTTACAAGAACACAGTTTCTGACGACACCTGATTCTGAGGCCCGGTGTGCCCGAAATCATTTTCCAAAGTTTAGCTCGGGTACGTTCAGTGAACAAATGAGCGGGTTTTACTAACTTTTGGACTGGTGCTCGGAATCAAATTCCGAGGGCACTGATAGAATCGCAGCGCCGATAATTGCTTAAGAACACCTTTTCCGGAGTTGCGTTTTCTCGGGTGAAGTTATTAATTATTTCGGTTAACTAAAGAATAAAATAAAATATTGTGCAACAGATTTTATTTTTATTATAAGTAGTGTTAAACTAGGAAAGGTGGTTGGAATGAGACCCAATGATATCCTAACTCCTAGGTAGGATATTAGTGAAGTGGAGCCCACACGACCCCCACCCCCTTTATTTACTTTTACCTCCCACGTGCATTTAATTTGGTAACTCACCCGCACCCCCCTCTTTAATGCTAAGTCAACTCTCACGTTTAATTGGATTATTAAACGCCTCATTAATTGGAAAATACTCGATAATTAAATCATGATATGTTTTTGATTTTCAAAACAGTTGGCATGAGTAATAAAATAAGGAAACACCTTATTTTATTTTGGTTGTTTCGTTGTGCGAGAGGGATTGGGAGAGGAATTACTCAAAGCCTTGAATCTTCATCTTCTTTGTTGGAGAACGTGAAGAACGATGAAGGAAGCCGACCTCCGGCAGAAGACGATGAAGGACGCTAGTTCCCCGGAGATCGACGACGCGACGCCGACGATCCTCCTTCCGCGACGCCGTCTACCGCGACGTCCCTTCCCCGCGATGAACCTTTGTTCAACAACGCTTGAGGTAGGGGGTTTGGTTAAATTTATTTTATGTGGATTAAATCCGCGTCATGTGTTTAAATTATTGAAAGACGTTTGAAGCACTAACGCGGTGGGTGCGGACCAACGAACAAGTTCGAACCCATCGATTCTCTGTTCTTGGTGTGCGGATCGACGAGCGACGACAAAGCGGGACGAAAGGGAGTTTTGAACCCTTCGCAGTAATCTACGGGTCCTGAGACGACCCCAGGTGTAGACGAGAGCAAGAAAGAACCACCGGAGTGGCTCCGGTGGGCCGCAGACTACACAGGCAGCGCGGGTCGCCGGGGCGGCGGCGCCGGTGGCCGGAGGTGGCGGCCGACACCAGTCGGCTGCCCGGAGGCGGCGGCGTCCCAGCGCGCAGCCAGGAGGGACCGCCGCGGATGAAGCCTCAACGTTAGGCGACCGGTCCCGCAGCCGCGCGAGACCCGGGGGAGACGTGGCACCCAGCGCCGCGTCCGTTGGCCAAAGAAAGCGGCCCCCATGCAGGGCCGCGACTTCAATCAAGGGGGCAGCCGCCCCCCTTACGCGCCCGCTCGGCCAGCGCCGAGCCTCCCCGGGCCGGATTGGCTGCACCGGGCCGGGCCACGCCCTAATTGGCCGGACCCGAACCCGGTTCGGGTCGAACCGGGGGGGGGGGGGGGGGTCGGACCGGGCCCATACCCCCCACTTTCGAACCATTTTCATTATTTTGCCCATATCTTGGGATATGGGCCTCCAATTGACGCACCGTTAGTTGAGATGTGATCCTTGGATCGAGATGGTCGTTTCAGTATATTACACTCAAGGTTTCAGAGAACTTTGAGTATGGCCGGGTTGGTTCGAGCACGAAACCAGCCAGGCACTCGGAGCGAAAACGCTTATAACTTGATCTACGGATGTCCGATTGACGTGCCGTCGACTTTGTTGGATTCCTCTTAGTGAGACAGACCTTTTCTCTTACTCCGCTTGAAGTTTGGATGCAGTTGGAGTGTGGTAGGGTTGGTTTTGACTTAAAAACCAACTGGGCCCCTGGAACGAAAAATCCAATAACTCTCAGACCGAGCGTCCGATTGACGTGCCGTCTTTCACGTTGAGTTCCTCTTGTCAATACAGAACTTTGAGATACATCAACTCCGGACTACGTGTCAGTTGATGTATCGACCCCTTGGCTTGTTGAGGGGACTTTCCCGGGACGAGCATGCTATGTGCGGGAACCCTAGAGCTGACTGCGACTGCGACTGCGACTGCGACTGCGACTGCGACTACGACTGCGACTGTGAAGACTGCACTAAAATCCTATGTGGGTTTGGAAGTGATGAAGACCATACTGAAATCCTATGTGGGTTCGACGGTGATGGAGACTGCACTGAAATCCTATGTGGGTTCGGCAGCGATGAAGACCATACTGAAATCCTATGTGGGTTCGACGACGATGAAGACTGCACTGAAATCCCATTTGGGTTCGGCAGCAATGAAGACAGTAACATGCACATGGTTGGTACACAATTTAAAAAACCCTATGAATTAACCATGCAATGTATATTAAATTCTCTAAAAATTAGAGTTTAATTTAGATTTTACCCTTTAAACACTCATTTTCACCTTATCTCCTAGGATCTAAAAATTCTATTCTTCTCTAGGCACTATCGGAAATTCCCTTTGATGTGAAAAAGGTGATTTAAATGAATTAAAGTATGATGGATCTTTGAAATCAATGGTAAGTCCTCATTCTTGTTATTTCTCCTTATATATTCTTATCACCCCTCACAAGGAACGTTAAATATAATCTATTATAGATAGATCTATGATCCATGGTGTGTTTTCATGAGATCATGATTGGATATATCAAATAAAATGTGTTGTGAGCCCAGACTAGAGGTTTCTTGATGTCATTTCTTGGTTTTTTCAATCGTTTAGAGGTAAGTGAATTTTCTATCTCTTCTAAATTTATTCTATAACTTTAAGGCTTAGTTTTTATTGAATTTTTCTCTTTTATTTGAAAAGTAAAAGTTGAATGATTTCTTGAAAATCCCACTTTTTGGTTAATGAATTAGAAACATGGGATTTGAAGGATATTTGGAAAACCCCCTTTGAGTTACAATTTTAAATGGAGGATTTTAAATTATAGTTTTGGTTTAACAAAATAAAAACATTCTTTGAAATGTTTTAAAGTGGAGAAATATTTTATATAAAATTAAATGATATGGAATATGGTATTTGAATACATGGTTTTCTTGAGTTTATTTTCACTGTACATGACCCAAAATAAGTGGAATGTGATATTAGGGTACCTAGGGATTGGTCACCTTGTGACAACTAGGTGGATCCAAGAGAAACCACTCATGAGTACAATACTATAATCTAGTATGAATGTGTGTGTGTGTGTAAGAAACAAGGAATGAGTATTCCAAGTGGAAAGAATGAATGAAAAAATTTATTTAGTTCATTTTTTTGCCTAAATTATTTAATTAAGGATTAATTATTCTAATTTCATTTTTTTTAAATTGAATAACTATTGATGTTCCTTTGTTGATATAAATTATGTTATTAATTTTGAGATAACATGTTCTTATCATAGTGGCATGAGTTGGGAAGTTTGTTGGTAAATCCAATTGAGTATTATACTCCCCCCCATTTGGGTACTTTGGTGTATTTTCAGATTTTTTTACCAGTACATAATAAATAATGGTACTTCAATAGGTTTATGTTTGGATCTTAGAGTCCTCTCTCTGAGATTCCGTGGAGTGATTCCACATTGGTGTTATTATGTTTGTATAACCATGGTTACTTAGTGTCATATTTTATTACTTTGTCTCTACTACTATAATGTTACTATTTAATTGGTTTTAATTTGAGTTGTATTGTTTTTATTCATACATCATATAGTAGGTTTTAGTTTTTTATATTTTATCTTGTTAAGTTATACTTGCTCTCCAAGTCAAATCATACCCTAATGTCTTACTAAGACCTTCATATTTATTTTTAGCCTTTGGTATCTTGGGGATGTCACCAAATTCTTATAGAACCTATCACCTAGCCCAAGACAATGAATTTGGGTTAGATGTTATATCAATTATTTAAATGCAATGAGTTTGGGTATTATTAAACTCAATGCCCTAATCCTGGACTTCTACGGATAACAGGAATCAATAACCTTCAAGACAAAGGGAACATGGAAGGGCCTATGAGATGGATACCATAGAAATGGATCATGATAATTAATTCAAACTTATCCTCCACTCTAGAGTTGTGAATATCTTATTAGATTTTGATTCTTGGAACCCTAATATATCTAGGAAGTTTTATAAGAGCATTAAATCACCACCCCGATGATTTTATTATTCAAGTAAAATTCAAGTTATATGATTATTGTATCCCAAGATGAAGTTTATAAGAATGAGTTTCATTTAAATCTTTTTAATTCTTCCTTTATATGGATTTAATATGATTTTGGACATGGATTGTCTGTCTTTACATAGACTCCATGTTAATTACCAAAATAGGAAAACCATATTTCATATTCCAAAACAACCTATGTTCATATATTAGTTCAAGGATGACTATGAATTGTCTATGTAAAAAACTAATTCTATTATAGGAGTTATAATAATCAATAACGAGGGATGTTTAACTCAAATTATTGTATAAAAAGTAAATATTAGGGATTATCCTATTCTAAGGAAAAAATATGTTTCATAAATTTAAAAGGTTGATAACTCTATAATTTTTTTCTTAAGTTATGTCTATATTTTAGACACTCTTAGTTATTTTCATTAGTAAATGATAATTAGTATTGTGAGGACATAATTTATTTAGGGGTGGATGTAACACCCCAATATTTTGTATGAATTTTATTTTAGATAAAAACTATTTTGAATAGATTTCTTCATACACAACACAAAAAAATTTTATTGCGATACATTTTATTAAGATAAAACATTACAATAAAAGTACATAAAACCATGTAATACATACTATGGATGATTACATATCTTAAAAGTGCATAAATAAAAGGGGGACAATAAATAGAAACAAATAATATCTTTAAAACTAGGAGATCCCTTAGACTATCTTCACCCTTGAGAATCACTATTTGTTAAACTAAACCTGCGATGAGTAAGAAAATCATAAAATGGGAAATAATAATATAAAATCTATAGTATAGAATGATAAGTGTGACATAAGATGTGATAATGGAATCAATGATTTTAGAAAGTCTATATATAGGAATAAAAAATGTCAATTATAAATATGGTTATTGAAAATATGGTTATTGAAAATATGGCCATTAGAGATATGATCATTAGATATAGATGCATCCAATAGATATACTAATTTTTTTTATTGTTAGTAACAAATTTAAAATAATACATTTCATGAATAATAAATAACAAAACAAAAATATAAAATTAATTAAAATATTTTTTATTGCGTTAAATATTATTATTTTTAATGTATGATATTATGTATTTATAAAATTCAGAGAAATATTTAAATATCAATATATTGATAAATTTTTTTTTTTTTATAATTTAAATAATTAATTTTAAATGATATTTTGTGAAGATTATTTAATATAAATGTAATAATTTTAATGAACTATTTTTAAAGCATTATGTATTTTTAATTAATATCTACTAAAGAATTTTTTTAATGAAATATATTGATAATTTATATATATATATAAGAAAATAAATTAACATCTATCTAATAGTTATTACTATGCAAGTAATATGAATGAATTTATTTTATGCTTAAAAAATATATTTTACCAAGAATTTTATTTTATGTGCTATATATTTTTATTTTAAGAAACTAAAAATATTAGAGTTAAATAATGATAAAAATATATTTTTGATATGAATAATATATTAACAAAAATTTTATTAGTAATATTTATGGAATAAAAATAATAACAATTAATATCTTAAAAAGTCATTTTCCTATAAAAACAGTTTTTCATTATATTTTATGTTTCCTTTTAAAAGATAAATTCATAAATTTTAGAATTTTAATTTTAAAAAAATGAGCTTTATTTTTTTATTCACTATAATAATATTATATTATGATAAAGTTTTGTATTTTTTCTTAAAAGATCCATTTTTAGGTAAATAATACAAAATACCATTTTTAAAAATTCCATGAATCTTATGAAATCATTTGTATACAAGCACAACTTAATTTTTTTTGAAACCTTTTTCATAATAAAATTTGTATCTAATGAGTAAAATTATATAATTAAAATATTAGATTTAATTTAGAAATATATAATTGACATTTTGGAACCTAAGCAATATGTTTCCTAAAAAACTATTTTATGTTTCATACATTCATTATTTTATGAATATTTTTATCAATTTTTTGAAATTTAATATTATAAAATGGTTTTAATAATTTAAATCAATATATTAAAATTTAGAAATATGGTAAATTTTATTTTTAGTTATAAAAATAAGTTACCGAGGTTAAAAATAAGTTACCATGGTAAAAGTAAATTATAGTACAAAGTTAAATTAAGAGGAAAAGGATTAAAATATCTCAAATATTATCTCTTATTTTTGAGTATGATATTTGGATCATCCAATTCATTCCCCCAATCCATTATTTTCTACTTTTTGAGCCACTTTCCTTAAAAAGTTCACCTCTTACTACAAACATTCCACTCCTCTCAATTATAAATGGATCCATTCACCACCCAACTTATCCTCATAAAACAAGACCATTATTTGAAAACAATATGAAAAAATCCCTCAAAAACACGAATATAATCTTCATATAGGTTATGGTATCCTCAAAGGACCACCCCTCAAAAGTTTAATCCAATTTTTAAAGGTGTTATTCCAAGGGTAAGGTAAAAATTCACAAATCACTTCTTTCCATTTCTATATTTAAGTATTATTATTCAGTCTCAAAGTATATTATACCATCCAAAAATTATAACCACAATATCATTAGTATATTTAAGTGTTATTACATTTATGTAATAATCATCATCTACCTTCCTCTACCCACCTTAGAAAAAATGAAAATGTTATCCATGTTTACATGCAGACTACCACCTCTATGAATGACATGTTATACTTTTTATAATCACATTACATGTATGGTTCACAAGGTTTATTTTATATATAAATAATATATTTATAACATTATTAATATTCTTAAAATTTAAATTAATTTATAACTTATTTATGTTCCATGGAAAACAAAAACATCATTTATGTAGGAGCTTCCTACTACCTCCATGGAACAATGCATTTCATTTTTCATCACCACCCAAATTGGATGATTCAAATAAATAATTATATGAATTAAAATTAATTTTATGTAATTATTAATGTTATGGATAATTTATATTAATATTTTACTCATTATTAATTTATCAACTTTTTTTTGTTAAGAATTACCGAAACAAGATTATCACTTACTCTATATTCATGAATCATGAAAACAAATCTCATGGATTGAAAGTATAACTTTATAAATCATTATAAATCATTACTTTTAGTACCTTTTATAATCTAGTAATGACTAACTTAGTATCAAGGAATAGGTATTGACATTGACATTTTAAATCATTTGTGAAACAGTCAAAATTTCTAACATCCAATGATGAAACTAAAATATAAATAAATAAAAAATGTATAATAAATGAATATAATTTAAAAGTATATTGGGTAATATATATTATTAAGGTTCTTAAATATATTATTATGATGGTTATGTTTGTTATACAGGAGGTTAGATACCTTTTGTGGAAGTTTGGAGTAAAAGACAAAGGGGTTTTCTTGACTCACCTTCTTTTCTTGAGTCATAATTAACCCCATTTATCTATGAATTTTCAAGATTATTTTATTCTATCCTATAATTATAATATATTTCATTTCATTCTTATTTTATAGGGAATTACATTTTCACATCAAATATGCCTTCTTGGATGGATTTTTTTCTTTTAAAAAATTGATGATGCTAAGAATAATTCCCATCATCTCTAAATGAGATCTTTCTCTTCCATGTCTATATTCACTATTCCTACCAATGTTATCCTTTGTTATTTTAAAATCCAAATTTCTATTATTTCTAGTGAACATTAAATTTATCTTTACCTTTTTTTCAAATGGAATATTTATCACTCTTTTAATGATGTGGGTTTTAGTATATTCTTTTTTAATATTGAAAAGTTTTTCCTTTCATGATAGTATATTTTATCATACAATCCATGTTTCTTTTATAAAAACCTTTATATATTTTCAAGTATTATTTATTGATATTATTGTTAAATAATTATTGAAATATTCTTTAAGGAAACTTTAAAAATTATATTTTTGAAAGTGTCTCATAACTTCATCTCTTTATGACGTTGTTCAGAAATGGTTTCTAATGACATTTTTTAAGTTTCACTTTGATTTTTATATTTATTTTAAATGGGTATTACTCATATGAATTAATTTTTTATAAATAAACCTAAAAAGTCTTTTAATAAAAACTTCTTTTGGGTGATTGAATTTTTGGTATCAACCGATATAATTCTTAAATTCATTTTATGTGATACCATTTGGAAATATTGCGAAAATCATTTTCCTATCATGGGGTCATTATAATATAATAAATTATTGATTTCATATGGCACACATATTTATGGATGAGATGAGAGGGGTCCAACATTTCCCTTCAATGCATCATTTATGGATTTATATCTCATGAGATAATGATGTGGATCATGGACATGATGCAGTTAGCTATGTTCACATGATTGAGTGTGGGAATGATGCAGTTAGCTATGTTCACATGATTGAGCATGGAAACAATTCCATTATCTATTATTAAATTATTTATCTTGTATATGATTCGGTTAGATATGTTTATATAACACTCCAATATCTTACTATATATCATTCCTTTCAATAAATCTAGTGTGTACGATAACTTTTGCCACATGGAGTCCCAAACTAAAATGAGTTATGACATATTAGATGAATATTAGTAAAAAAAAATTAATAATAATAAAACATCTAGTAAAAAAATATTTTAATTAATTATAAATTCATACAAAATAAGATTAAAAACACTTATGGTTTTAAAAGGGTATTTTTCAAACAAGCAGTTTTTCTTTGTATATTATATTTTCATTTAATAGATAAATTTATAAATTTTAGAATTCTAGTTTTTAAAATAAACTTAATTTTTTAATTCATCATTAAAAATTTACATTAGGGTTAATTTTTGATATTTTTCTAAAATAATTTATTTTTAGGTGAATAGTGAAAAGAATACATATTTTTCTATTACCATCTCTTTTATGACATTATTATAATAAAATACCAGATTTAAAGTTTATGAATTTTATTTTATAAAAAAATTATATATTTTTAAATAAAAATAAATAATTAAAAAAATACTACATTAAATTTATAAAACCCATATTTAACATTTTGAAAACTTGAGTAATATTTTACTCTAAAAACTGTTTTTATTCGCTTATATTAAAAATTAGTTTTTAGAGATTATATAAATTAAATATAAAAAAGGATTTAATATTATTTATCAGAATTTTAATATTATTTTAAAATGTTAATTTAATATTTAGGTAGAAAATTATGATTAAGAAGATTAAAATAATGACCGTGGTAACGATGAACGGGTTATTTCAACATTTTTTTTATTAATGTTCGGTAATTTTTATCTAATAAATTAAAATGATATATTTTATATAATGAATATAAAATGTTTTTTAGACATATATAAAAGTATATTATCACTCATTTTTGGTAATTAATATTATATAAGTTTAAGAACACTTAATGTTAAAAATATAGTTTTTCTAAATTTTATATGTTTTAATTTAAAAATTAATTATCTAATATTTATAAAATGGTTTGGACTAAACGGAGTATAAATTTAGGTTTAAAAAACAATAATTTTTTAATATTATTTATCTTATATTTTTAGTAAAAAAATAATTACCTATGTAGAAACTAGTTACCAAGGTAAAAACCTAAAGGTAAAAGTTAAAAATCTAATGGTAAAAGATAAAAACAAGTTTTAAATACGGAACAAAATTATTGGTAGAGGGATTATCCATATACCTCATCTTAAACTCAATTATTTTCCATTTTTAATCCTTTTACATTATAATAATTCCAGGACATTATTGTAATGTAATGAGTAATTATGAAAATTCCATTTTCTACATTTATGAAAGGAGATCACTTCCCACACATTTATACATCTGTTAAAATGATTTATCTATGAATTTTTTCCCTAGTACCTCCAAAACTCTCTCACCACATCTTATAATCCTTTATATTTCCAAAATACCAAGCTAAGGAGACTTAGGGTGTTACCTAAGGGGGAACATCCAAAGGGAGGGGTAACGTTCGCAATCGATCCATGTTAATACTTTTTTTATTATACCCTTTCAAACCTATTATATTCATGATAGTATGATATAATTAGTATTTTTAATTTTATTAAATTTCATTACACTAATAGGATATCCATTTTATACCTTTCTCAAAAACTATTCAAAAAATGAAGACATCATTTTGCGTGTGTGAGAACTACGACATCCTCGAATGACGTGCTTGATTTTTCATCACCACTATAAATTATTTTATATAAAATTAAATTTAATTTATTAACATGATATTTATAATATTATTAAAATTATTAAATTTTAAACCATTTCCTATCTTCCTTCTATTTTATGAAAAATGAATGCATTGTTTGTGCGTACATGCAAACTACTGCCCTAATGAAAGTGACATATTTCAGTTTGCACTCTAGTATTTTATTATTAATAAAAAAGTCTTATAAAATTACTAAAAAAATTAAAAAAATATTAAAAATATAAGCCTTCTTCTTTAATAATGATATTATGACAAGGAGTCACTTTCTTAACCATAATCATCCATATATTATAACTTGTTCTTATTAAGGATGGGTTTTTACAACCCAAATGAACATTGAAATAAATTTATATCATGGGTAAATAAGAAAAGATAAATAATGGTGATATTATAAAATAATAAGTAAATAATGATTTTTTTTGGGTTTTTTAATGTTAATAGTAATATCTAATCCAACATCAAGATACCACCACTTGTTTCTTAAAATTACCAAAACAAACACGTCATTGTCTTCATCACCGTGAATCATAACTCAAATATTTATGAAATGAAATTAGAACATTATAAATAATTATAAAACTAATATTAAATTACCTATAATTATCTTTTAATGATAAAATTTTAATATCTAAACAAGAATCAATACTACCATTATGAAAATAGTATCAAACAAAATAATTGAAATAAATAAACACCTTATGATAAGAGTAAAATATAACTAACTAGTATATTTATAATAAATGGGTGTAAATAAAGTTTATAAAAGGTTATAGATATGAATAATTTTATTAAATAGGCTATTAATATAGTTATTTTTGTTATATATGAGGTTAGAGAACATTTGGCTAAATAGGATTTAAGGTAATTGTTTTTGCCTCTCAATTTTAATTTATTGAGATATGATTTGTATTCACCACTTATTCACTTTTTTGATGTAAATATTTCCCTAGAATTGTTTTTTATCACAATTTTATTGAAATATATTTTATTTATAATCCATTTCAATTCCAAACATTTAGGGGGGTTTTTATTTGAAAGATAACAAAGTCATAAGTGGTTCATTGACTCAATTTTCTTTCTATTTTGGTCTTGCACTCTATTTCTTCACTATTATATTCTAATTTCTCTTATTATTCAATTTATATATTTTAAATGGTAACTCATATTTTTTCCATTGGGTTAATTACTTCTTTTAAACACAATATTCTCCATGGGATGATTTCTTCATAAAAATTATGACATTTTTAATGCCTTTTTCTCCCCCATATCCATATTTTCACTTCCCACCAATGTTCCCCATTACTATTTAGGAACTCAAATATATTTAATCTCCTATGATACTCATATTTATCTTTTTCACCTATAAAAATAATTTTTTTATCCTTTTAACGATGTGGGTTTCAGCAAAGGTATTTTAAAACATAAAAAGGTATCTTTCGAACCACCCTCATTACTTTTAATTTACACGTTCTATTTAATTTTATCCATTTTACCCAATATTATTCTCATGTATATATTACATATTATGTATATATGTTCCTTATATATATACACCTATTTTACTATACCATTATTTGTTGGTGATAATATGTGTTTTAAGTTCCCTTTAAATTCTCTCCTTTAAGTGAACCTGATTTAAGGAAACATCCATATTTCTTATTTATTTTCAAGTACCACCCCTATAAAATGTTTTTTAACCATAAATATTTTATTAAAACCCACTTTATTTTGTTAAAAATCCTCACAGTTCAATTATTATTGAGAGAAAAATAATAATCTCTTTCCCTCTATAAATAATCCTTTACCCATTTCCTAAAGCATCACCCATGTAGTTCATTTTTTCTCACTTCTCCAATAATTATCATGAATTTTTATATATTGTAAATCTATGTTCAAGACCATTTATTAATTATTAAAATATTAAGGTCTAAAATTATTTTATTTCTTATTATTTTTTTAATCCTTATGATATATCCCTTAGTTACGCTTTAAGATGAGTTTATGAAACCCATTTTCTTTTCTTTGATTTTATCATGATTATGATTCATGTATGGTTTATTTTACTCAAGTATCATATGTATGCATATATATATTATGATTTTAATTATGTGACTAGTAGTGCCAAAATTATATAGACCTAAAATACATTGGGTATTTTTTTATCTCACAATATACCATGTATGGTGTAAAGACAGTCATCCTAGCACACTATGTTATGCTATATGGGAAGTAAGCCTTAACTTATTCTTATGTTTAAATGATTTATTTTGTTTTTTTATATTTATAATTCTATGAAATTTTTATATCATTACCTTACTCCATGTTTAGATGATTTTCCCATACTCTTATTCCCTAATACATGTCTGTTCATTTGATATTACACATTCCGCTATTAAGTCATATGAAAAACTCTAATTATTCCATGTTATTTTTAATAAAATATGTATCCCCTTATCATGTTTTCTCATATTCTTATGATATACCCCTTGTTGTCATGCTATTGAGTTTTTACCTTACTAATTTTTTGAGATCAAGAATTTCTTATGTTTATATTCCCTAGGTTGTGAAGATGAGTTTAACTTATAAGAAGTCTATAAGGGAATCTATTGTGGCTCAATTAGGGAGAAATGGTCAAAACTTTCATAAAATAAGTTTCTTATATTGATAATCCTCAAAGAAACTAAAACTTTTCCTCTTTTGATTGTGTGTTTAATATGATATTTCCTATTAAACTTATGTAATTAATGTAAAATAAAGATATATTTAGCTTGGTCTATCTCAATTTGTATCAAATACAGTGTTTAAATAAAGGGCTTCTTACACCAGACCTGGGATTGTGGGTTAGAGGCACCTTAGTTGGTATCAAATAAAGGTTTAATTATTTTTGAGGATTTTTAGTTATTTTTGGGGATTATTTTAGTTATTTTTATTTAGGATAAACTAAATTTTGTGAAAACCCTAGGGGTAATACTAAGGGATATGTCTAAGTATAGTATTACATACTGAAATTTTAGTAAAGTTTTTAGTGTGTGGTTTTCCAAGAAATTACATCCCTATATAGATACTGGAAAGTATATGTGACTGTGAAATGGATTCACATATGGGTAATAAACATGAAATTGTCTGTTTGAGTATCAATTTGATCTTTACTCAGTGCATGATGAGTGGTCCTAAGACAACACAACTAGATAGACACTCCCAAGGGACATTCTCGAGTTAATCACATTCCCCTTATGAACCATTATGAAGGATTTAAATTTAATTTGAGGATGAAAATAGTTAGGTTAAAGAACCTACTTGGAATATGAACATGAAAAAAATAGCTTAAATTGAAGGAGTTATCGGTTGATCCAATTATGTCATAGTTGAAATGAAAGTATCATCAATTAAAATGGAGGTGTCATTGGAGAAGACATATTATAATTAATTTTTCATATTAATAGGATTATTTACACTAATTTTATTTTATATTATCTTTTGGTATTGAAAAAATTCATTCCACACACTTTTTTCCCATGAGCCATGATGTGACACTTAGACAACACATGTTGATTTTAAGTAGAAATTTGTCTCCATGTTGGAACAAGAAGAAGATCGAATTTCCATGTGCTGTAAGACTGATCCTCAATGAGGGATAAATATTACTTATAAATTATCCTCAATATGGTGGCATGGTGGTGTGAACTACCCTAGAAGAGTAGGCTGTGGATTTTTTAAATTGTTGATAAAAATGTGTCGATTCCTTAAAACATATTTTTAGGATATTTTGGGAATTTTTTGGCATTATAAAACCCCCTAATAAGGTGTATACAACATATTTGAGGATGTAATTCACTTTGTAAGCTTTGATTTTACTATTCACAAATTCCAAATAGACTTAAATGTCAAAATTTATTGTAGTCATAAGTTGTGATTTTTTTTAAAGTAATTAAAGATCGTATAAGGCTCTTTCATGCCACTCCTTTACCCATCTCTCGTAAGTCCTAGATACATAGACCATACTACATAGAACATCAATTTTGAGGGATATCCTATGTGATCAACCTATACAGAGAACCTATAAGAATTAACCTATGTAAACCACTTATAGGATCCACTCTCACAAGGGACTGGCACTGACAACCTCCTTCACCCATGGTCCTAAAATTGACTATAAATTGGACCCCTAGGCTACCCATTTGGCATGAATGGAAGATGAAGAGACAAATCAAAGATCATATTGCCAAATTTTCTAACCCAAGTACTCTAAAACCTTGGGTGTATTTATAATCTTATAAAATAATAGGTAATTATTAATATAAAAGGGAGTAAAGTTCCTCAAAGTTCTAAAGCACCAAGGGCCTACCCAAGGAACCACCCCTCCCTAGTCCAAACAAAATAGGGTGAAGGACCCTTATTTGGATAAAAATTAGTCACAAACCTTCCAATAACACCCGAAGAGACCCTTGGGTATTGGAGCATGGTATTTACCAAGTAAGGTTGGCCACGTTAATATTCACTTAAGAAGTCAGCCCTATTTCTCCTAGGTTATATGCGGGAGAGGTACCTCATAGTTCACCCAAGTTTCACCTGGGTGTGGTACCCCTAGCTTTCCTAGGTATCACCTAGTTGAATAAATATCCATCTTGATAGGTATCACCTAGGAGAGTCCCAACCTAGCTCTCCCAGGTATCACCTAGGTGAAGCACCCTTTGTGCCCTCTCTTATACCATCAATGATAAAGACCTCTTTTTGAGACTCTCATTTGAATGAAACCAAGATAAAACCTCCACTAAGGCCCCTATATTTGCATGATCAGATAACTTGAAACATCAAAATTTAACCTATTCAATTATGAATTCCATTAGAAAAATATTTTCCATACTTATCCTACCTAATAGGTAGGGTCTTATATGTGTTTAGAACCATGAATCCCCTTAGTAATGAGGAACCCAGCCTTGGAGGTAGTACCAAGGACCTCCCCATTTTAGACAGTGAGGGGAAACACTTTCTTTTACCTTTGATGATGGTTAGTTATGTATCCTTCTATCCTCCTATATGAAACTAGGAATTGGGCATCCCTTTTGGAGTGAGACCCTAGTCTTTCTTGGAGAACATATCCCACAATCCATACCCCAAACCTCATCCACCAATGGATGAAGGGGATTATGAAAAGTTCCAAATCTTCTACTTCGTCATATTTCTCGAAATAATAATGAATCACATAGGCTTAGAGGTTAGTGGTGATCATGTCATCAATACAGTAAAATATCCACATGGGCCTCCCATTATATGTAATTATGAAACCATGTTACCATCCTCTCAAAGGGATATATTCCATGTGAGACAAACTTTCATAGGGTTATATTCCCAATGAAATAAATTTGGGGCTCTATCATATGTGTAAGCAAAAACATTTATGAACTATGTAGGATTTGATTCATATACTCATAGGATACGTGGTAAGTCTCCCTAAGGTTAAATCTCAACACATTTTAAAAGATCATCATCCTTATTATAACATATTTTCAATAAGATCAATATCCCCATCTGGGAGGCTACATTCCTTCTCAGTCCTTTTAACCTCATCCTCATCAGCCCAAATTCCCAATACAGGTCATCTCATTATAGGGTTATACTCCCTTCCAGATCAACCAAAAGGGACGCTCATGCGTAAGAGCCACACCATCCTTTGCTAGGAATCTTCCTCTTCAAATTCATCATTGCATGACACTAATCTACATGGTATGGTCCTTGTCACATGAGCTTATAAGGTATGACGTGTCCCATTAAGTGGAAACAAACTATGTGGGTTCTAATTCCTTCCACAAGGATACATATGAATCCCCTTTTATGGTCCCAATTTATATATTAAGACTCTAACAACTTCCCTGGATAGAAATAAACTCCAGAGTTCCCAATCACGAGGCTTCAAACCATGATTATTTAAATAAATAATTACCAAGTAAATAAAAAAAATTAGAGAGAGAAACTTTTATAAATACTAGTGGATCTATCAATGGATAACCTTGGATACATATAGATGGTTCTATTGATATATAACCCTTTATACGTACAGATGATTACTCCCACATGTTTACATGATTAATTGCAAATGGAAAGGGTGACCAATTTCATTTTAATGTTTATGAAGGATTCAAGAATATAAATTAAATATATTAGAGGGTTTTGGAGTAGGAAACAATTCCCCCCCACAAATGATGTTATGTTCCCGAACTCCCATCCTCTCTACCAATGTGAGTTCCTAAGCATCACTATAAAAATACCTCAATGACCACCTAACTTTGGAAAGTATATCCATAAACCATCATAGATATGAGAACCACTGGGTGTTTCCAGTTCCACAAATAAACCCCATTGGAAACCACCCTGAATGAAAAGGGGTGTGAAAAATTATCATATTTTTTTTGGATTTATTATTTGAATAGTAACATGATCATAAAAAATGAATCTATGTAATGTATGTCTCTAGAAACTCCTAAAGAATCTCATTTTAGGAAAAATGTTTCTTAGACTTACCTAAGATGTTAAGGTAGATATCTCATTAGAAATAAAATCCCGAGTCATGTATATATTTTGAATACCCTTAACTATTTAATTAGTGAGTTTTATTTAAAATCACTATGATTAAATTTATTTTCTTGTGTAGTGGGGGGATGTAACTCCCTAAGATTTAACCATATATCTTCCCTTTAAATAAATCTAAGGAGTTTGATAGATTTCTTCACATGAAACACTAAAATAAAATGACCCACAACATATTATATAAATATTATTAAGAAAATTTAATAATAATAAAACCTATATTAAATAAAAATACTTTAATAAATTGGAAATTCATGAAAAATAGGATGAAGAACACTTAATGTTTTAAAAGTTATTTTTTAATAAAAGAGGGTTTTCTTTATATATTTTATTTTCATTTAAAATTTCAATTTATAAATTTTATAATTTATATTTTTTAAATTTAAATTTATTTTTGAATTCATCATGTAAAAATTATATTAGGGAAAATTATTTAATTTTTTCTAAAATAATTGATTTCTTGGTGAATATTGAAAAAATACCGATTTTTCTATTACCATCACTTTTATAAAATTATCATAATATAAGAATTACTTAAATGTTTTTGAAAAATTTAATATATAAAATTATATATTTATTAAGTAAAATAAATGATTTAAAAAAAATATTTTGAATTTATAAAATCCATGTTTGATGTTTTAGAAACTGAAGTAATATTTTACTCTAAAAACTTTTTTTATTCACTTATATTAAAAATTAGTTTTCATCGCATATAGAAATTAAATCTATTAAAATTGATTATATATTTTTAATCATAATGTTAATATTATTTAGTAAGTTTAATTTAATTTTTAGGTATAAAATTATGATTACTAAGATTAAAGTTAATGACCATGATAAAGGTGAAAAGTATATTTTCAAAGAATTGTTTTATTGATATTGTTTAATTTTTATATAAAAAATTAAAATAGATATATTTTATTTAATGAATCTAATATGAATTTTAAACATATATAAAAATACTTTATCA
The DNA here is from genome assembly GCA_963277665.1 of Viscum album. Lineage (NCBI taxonomy): Eukaryota > Viridiplantae > Streptophyta > Magnoliopsida > Santalales > Viscaceae > Viscum > Viscum album. The sequence goes on from OY728152.1 coordinate 2,108,030,485, forward strand.
CTGTTATAATTGGAAATTAATGTTATATAAGATTAAGAACACTTAAAGTTTAAAACATCATTTTTCTACAAAAATAGTTTTTTATGTATTATATATTTTAATTTAAAAATTAATTATCAAATATTTAGAAATTGATTCAGATAAAATGGAGTGAAAATATATTTTTAAAAAATAATTATTTGTCAATAGGGTCTATCTTATATTTTTAGTTAAAATTTTATTACTGAATAAAAACTAGTTACCAAGGTAAAAATTAAAAAGGTAAAAGTTAAAAATCTAATAGTAAAAGACTAATTTTTTTTTAAAACATGGAAAAAAATTAATGGAGGAGGTATTATTAACCTTAAATCACTCAAAAATCAATTATTTTCAATTTTTGAGCCTTTTACCTTGTAACAGCATCATGAAATTACTATAAAGTAATGACTAATTACAAAAACTCCATTTTCTTCACATATTAAAGGAGATTACTTCCACAACATTTATCCATCAATTAAAAATATTTAGATTTAAAAAAAATATATAATATTCTCTAATAAACTCTCTAACCACCTCATATAATCCTTTATCTTCCTAAAATGACAAGATAAAGAGACTTAAGGAGTAAACCAAGGGAGAACATCTAATGGGAGAGGTAATGTTCTTAATAATTATTTACTAATTATTTTATTATTATACCCATAAAAATTATTATATCCATGAATGAATGATAAAATTATTATTTTTAATATACTTAATTTTAATTATACTAATTTAATATCCATTAATACCTTCCTCCAAAATTATTCGAAAAATGAAGACGTCGTCATACGTATGTGTGAACTACCGCCTTCGTGAACGATGTGCTTGATTTTTCATCACCACCTTAGATGGATGGTTATAAAATTTTATTAAATGTATTAATATTATATTTATACAATTATTAATATTCTTAAAATATAAACCATTACCTACCTTCCTCCTATTTTATGGAAAAAAATATGTCACCCGTGCGTATGTGTGGACTACCGCCTTCATGAAAGTGCTGTATTTCATTTTTCACTATAGTATTTACTTATTAACAAAATAATATTATAACCTGATTCATAAAAATAAATATAATGAACCATACTTTTCATACATAAATATCTCATTTTAATAGATGAATAATCAATACATAATGTTACGATCCACACAAGTATCATATAGGTCTATTATCTCTGGAAACTTGGATACATAAAAAACTGGTACAAAAAGTACACTACATCATCTCTCACTAAAATTTTCATAACTATAACCCTTATAAGAAATATCAAACTTAATGCCTTTCTTCATAACCTGGGGAAATGAAACACAAGAAATGAATGAGCTCAGATGCCCAATAAGGGTAAATAAGGGAGATATCAATGATCGCATGAGCATAACATGAGCATAAGGGTATGAGAACATGACATTAAAATTTTAAAACCTTACCCTATATATAAAAGATAATAATATTGAGTCATGAAATAAATATTGTATGTTCATAAGACATAAATCATATATGAATCAAAGAATATGCATTATGAGAGTATATCCTGGCATAAGACATTAGTTTGTGGAATACATATAAGCATATAAAATCATTTCCTTAGTAGTATAATATCACTACCAAAACTATCATAGTGGATTGGGTTCACTCCCAAAACCATATCAGTTTTCATGGTTCACTCCCAATACAATCATAGTGGAAAAAACCCCTTATTGAGTTGTGTTCACTCCCAATTCCAGTCCGGTTTATCTCACGAGATATCCATCTTTATCCAATTAATTTTAGGGCTATATAATTATGGGTTCACCCATAACATAATTAAAATCATACATATGTGTACTTAAATATCATAAAACATTTATAAAATAATAACCCATGAAAATAAATGGTTTTCATAAACATTTTATCATAGCATAATCTATAAAAAATAAAGGGTTCTCATAAACATTTCTTCATTTTATCTTAGTATAACCTGTAGAAAAGGAATGGGTTTCATAAACATCTAATCATGATAAACATAAAACATAAAAATAAATAATAAGGATGTTATCCTTGGATCACATCTCTAGTAAATCATAACTGAAATCAAGGGTTTTTTTCGTTGATGGATAAAAATATCATTACAAGATAATTAAAACATTGTTGAGGGAAATACCCTTTCCACTTTAAAAATCAATTTAAAAAAAAAATTCACAAAATATTATTAAAATAATTTTATTTGAAAATATACTTGGAAAATTATAAAAGAATTATATAGTATAAAGTATTTATGATTTGGGGAAATTCCGTTCATGCTGTATAATTTAAAAGAAAACATTTCTTTCACATTTTTGTAAAAATTCTAAAAGCACCTCATTTGAAAAATGAAAAGAATATAACTTTAAAACAATTTTTTTTAAAAAAATTAAATCATGGGTAAAAAATACTTTAAAAAATAATATTATAATAAAAAAAATTCATGAAAACATTTTTAGAAAATATGGATATGGAAGAAAAAATATTTTCGACAGAAGATAGAAATAATGTAAGTTTTATTTAAAGTTGTTATTTTAGTTTCTTGATTACTTAAAGAGTATAATGAAAGGAAAAAATGTATTATAAATAAGAACTGTAGTATTATAAAATTCATGAGTTTATTGAGAGGTATATGATAATATTTTATCATCGAAAACTTAATCCTAGACAATATCGATAAATAATGAGATTGTAATATAAAATGATTACCGATTTAGTAACATTTAGATTGTATGAACCATGAAAGAATAACTTAAAATAAATGTTTAAATACCATGACCATAATAATAATAATAATATAAAAAGTAAAAGGGTAGTATATACACCATATAAAAAAATATAGGTTCATGGCATAACATATGTCCCAAAGAAGATTGTGTGAGATGATAAACCTTTACCTCAAGTGTAACTTGATTAATACATGTTTGAACCTAATTTGTAGTAAATATATATTTATTATAAATATATTTCAGAACAATAATCCTATATATCATACCGCACATGACTTAAAACATTTTATCGCCCACTTATTGATAATTCTTTATTAAAATTACTATTCGGAGTAACATCTCTTTTATTTTTCATGTAATTTTTGGTTTGGAAATTTTGGTCCTTGAATATTGATCATAGTTATATCATATATATAATGTTAATTATTATATATATTCAATTTATAAATAATTAAATTAATCTATAAAAGGAAAAGATAGAAAAATGAATTACATCATTCATGAAGACAACATACCATACATACACATGAATGCTATTTTCACTTTTTGACGAATGGAATGAAAGAAAGGTAAATAATAATTCACCTTTATATTATAGTAATTATATCATATATTTAATTTATATTAGTTAAATATATCCTTATTACCATCCAAGTAAAATGAAAAAGAAAAATAAATCACATCGCATCGTGGAGGTGGTACTCTATATGTACATATGAGCGATGTTATCATTTTCCAACTGAATGGAAGGTAAGAAGGTAGATGTGATATAATATTTCTAGAAGAATTATTATGTTATAAATATTATATAAAATATTAAAACCATCATAATACCAATTCATAAAATATGGTGATGAAAAATGAATTGTATCGCTACGTGGAGACGATAAGTCGTACGTACGCACAAGTGATGCTTTCACTTCTCATTTGATGGAAAAGAGGGTGGATAGTGGTGGTTTCATAATCATAATAAAATTTAAGCATATTTATTATAATTAATTTTTTATTTTATTATAAATATAACTGATTTATAAGAGGTAAAACTAGAAGTAAAAATAATGTGATCCGTTAAGGTGATTACCTATTATTTGAAAGAACTCCTTTATATTTCCACTTAAGGATCCTAAGGTCAGTCTTTTTAGAATAACAGAGCCTCTATAGTGTGTTTAAGTATGTTGGATATGTATTTTAGAAGGGTTTTTTAGATTTATGGTACAAAATATGTGAATATGTGAGGGGAGAAGGTGCCCTTTTACAATTTAGGTGAGGGGTACTTTTCGAAATTTCTAAAATATTAAATTATAATAAAGTCATTCTCAAGAAAAATGCTTCTAAATGGAAATATATTTTAATTTAAGGTTTTATATAGTTGTAATACCATAAAAAATAGATTTTTTATAGGTTTAAGCAGTGTTTTAAACCTTAGATTTTGGTTTGACCCCTTAATTAACCCATTTTAACCTTAAACACTATAACAACGTTTTCTCTCTTAAAGAAATATAATTTTATTTATAAGGTTACTATTTAATAATAAATGGAAATGTTATGTAATTTTACACCATATATTATCCAAATTTTCCTATTTCAATATTTTTATAATTTTAAAATAATTTCTTAAAGTATTATTTCGATAAAATATCATCAATGTCAATTTTGGAACTATTCATTTAATTTGACTTTAAAGATATCAATAAAAAGATGAAATTAGAATATAATAATTTTAAATATCAATAATATGTTATATGTATCTAAAAAATTCATGTAGCATTATAAATAATAAAAATTATAACACTTAATATTTGTAATGTCATTTATTTTATTTTTCTATTAATAGAATAAACACTGTATTAGAAATACGTAAGCATTTAAGGTAATTATTTAATCAAAAAATATTATAAATAAATTACCATCATGAATATAATTTCATTATTCAAAAAATATATATTAATAATAGTTTTTTACTTGATTTACTCTCTATGTGAACACATAATAGTTATTTAAAACTAAGAGAGTGACATTTTATAACTTTATTTGATTTAAATATCATATAGGTCATTTTCATGGAAATGTGTCCCTTAAAAAATTAGATGTAGATTATAAGGTGATAAGGGTATAATTAAATTCATCCAATAATAATTAATATGAATAATAGTGACCTTAATACTTAGTTTTAACCTAGATTAACCCGATTTACCCATTACTGTGGTGATAAATTTTACCATGATTTCTATGCATATTGATTAAAAATAAAAGGAGACTATTTACCAAATTTAAACCTATAAATTAAAAATATGGAATCAATTTTTTAATATTAAATTTCTATAAGTTTCAAAAAAAAAAATTTAAAAGAAGTTTTTAAAATGCGACAAAAAAAGTTTTTTAGAAAAAATAGAGTTTTAAGCGTAACACTGAATTTACTCTTATATCACACATAAAAAAATATCAGATAAATGGTAATTTTTTTATTAAATATATAATATATTAATTTCATTAAAATAATTTACTAGTAGTAATAATTTTATTTATTAAGATAAAAACATATTGCACATTTTAAAATAGTTTTTTTCTTAGAAAAATGACTCTTTATCTATAAAAAATGGTTTTATACTAAATTAACAATAAATTTGATTCCAATGAAATTAATTGGATTATTAATAATATTATAGAACTAATTTTACTTTAAAAAAACTTTTAAAAAATTCACTCTTGCAAATTATTGAATAAAATAGTCTTCAATAAAAATGAGTATTTTTCACTATTTAACAAAAAATCAATCTCTTCAGAAAATTATCCAAGAATAACCCTAAGATAATTTTGAGAACAAATCTCAAAAAATGAAGTTATTTTTTACACTTAATTTATTAATATTGAATAAAATAAAATAAAATATTTTCTTAAAAAGTAGTAAAAATAATTTTTGAAGGAAACACATTTTTGAAGCATAATATAAATTAATAAAAATTGAATGTCTATTTCTTAATAATTACCCAATAATTTTGTATTTAGTAGGAACTCTATATATATTTAATAATTTGGTTATTTTTATTAATACCCACCAATTCAGTAACTGGGTTTTATTGGTCATAATAATATTTCATGGATGTTCAAGTTCAGCATTGCATGCCATATACACAACCAAATATAATGTTCTTATTTTAAAATCTCAGGGTGTCACATTCTACCCAATTTAATTAACTATATAATATCAATTTTAATTTTTTCTCTGTTATCAAGGGTTTGATATGTGAATTCCTTTTTTGAAAACCAAAATTAAAAAAATGGTTAATAAAAATTTCTATTGAAAAGTGGGAAAGAGAAATACGAAGGTCTTATGGAATAACACATATCTAGATTTCTAGATAGGAGAGCATTAGTAGGAAGTCAAAATATAGGCATGGAATTAAAAATTAACTTCCATCTAATTTTGGAGAGTGAAATATAAATTTCATCAAAAGAAAGTGAATTATCATGAGAAAGTTAATGGCCACAAAACCATAAATCTATGAGGTGTGAAATAGACCATCAATTTATCATAACTGAAGGCTATAGAATTTTTTTTAAGATCCTTTTATTAGAGTTACATGATTTAATTTCCTTCTAGACTAATAACATATGGAAATATACTTAATTGACACATATAATTTTATCCTTTAATCAATTCCCATGAAAATATAATTGGATACTCCCAAATGATGAGTATTTGAGATGAAATTTTCATACCCGAAGCACTAAAATCAACTTCTAATGGATTGAAAAAGTATATTAAGATATTCCACCTGTATTTAAGCATTATCAAAAACCACAAATAGTTAGCACATAGTAATTATTACCAAATGAATTAAGCTTGAAATAATACATTTACCTCCAAAATTTATAGAATAACACCAATGTTTCCACATAGAACATTTCATAAATAACCCTATATCACAAATAAACTCAATATAATCAACATTAGAGAATGTCATATCCTCAAATTTGATCTCATAATTTTAATCTTACATCTCTAAAAATTTGTCTACATTCTTACCAAATAATCACTTGTTAAACCTAAGGTTTACATGGTCCTCATCCCAGGGAAACTTCTCCCAAAATATCATTAATCGACATGATAAATCACTATATAATATTTTAATGTAGTGAAATTAACCAAATTATCATGAATAAAATTTAGATAATAACCATAAATTAAGCATTAATTTGAACATAAATAAGTCAAAAATTATTACATTGCCAATTTATCAATTTTCAACCAACAAGATTATCTATATCCAAATATACGATAGACCATAATCATTAAATCATAAAATAACAAAAAGAGTTATTTAAAAATCAATAGAGTATTCTTCTTAAAAACTAGTTAAAGATTCAAATCACCTCAAAATACCATCACTTAAAACCTCAAAATGGGCGTCTTTGTCTTTTAACTTATTATTAAACTTAAACCTATAAAATAAGAATGGTATTTATATCTCCTAATTTAACTGAACATGGAACCACACAAGATTCCAAAAAATAATATAATCCCTATTCATCAAATAAAATCATATACTACTGAATATGTTCTATAAATCCAAAAATACAACACAATTCATCAATGATAACCTAAATCACATTATAATAAAATCACTAACCAATTTATAGGCCAACAATACTATCCTATCAATGTCAATCATTTATTTATCCCAACTAAACATTATCATTTTTCTTGGTTATTGGTACCGTTCAACATACATTTTCAAAATTCTAAAGAAAACTAATGAGGAAAAATCCTTATATGTTTCATGATTCTTATATCTAAAATATCATTGATATAATTCTTGAATCCCAATACATTAATAGTTAAATACTTTCACTTCAAATAGTGGCATAACAAAGGTCCTTCCTTGGTCTCAGAGTTAATAGTTCGATTGGGGAATTGGATCAAATAATGCACATATTTCCCACACATGATACATTGAACTATAAATTGTAACTTATGAAGGAATTAAATTCTTTTCCACATAAATATTCATTTTACTTAGAAATTATCTTCTTTATGCCCTTTATTTCCACATATAAAACATTTTCTATTCCTTTGAGATATTCCCTTGAGTGCTTCTTACTGAATTTTTGACATGTAGGAAGCTAAATATTCTTTACTCTATATTCTTCATAAAAATAATTCTCTATATGATTAGGTGTGTTAATAAACTCACCCAAGTAGAGGTTATTAATCATATAATGGGATAGATGATTAGGCATAATCATAAGTTTTGACATTCTAACTCCTATCTCATTTGGTTGCTCATTAAGACAATAATTCCATTGACTGTTATCATTAACATAAATTATCATAGTTCTATCTAATGACTAAAAAAAATATAGCATGAGAATCAATATTCATAGTGTGTAATAATGAATAATAATTTATAGGGTGTCTAAATCATGACACCTCCTTTTCATTTTATGAAACCTTAGGTTTATCCTAGGTCATCCATGATCATTATGAAAACTTTGGCCTGTTATCCTATACTTAGAATTATCCAAAGGGTTCTCACTAATGGTTTCTCATTCTAATTTACAAAGATAACTAAACCTTGATCTGATAAAAAATATAACGACCCATAATTTTCATAAATAAACATCACATGCCAATAGATGAATAATCAATCCATAATGTTATGATCCATGCTATAATTATATAGGTATAGTATCTTTATGATCATGGATACAAAAAAATGGTTCATGAGTGTACTACATCATACCTCCCTAAAATCATTTTAACTTGAACCCTTCTTAGTTATATCATTCTTAGTATCTTTCTTTATAACCCGGGCAAAGGAAACATAATAAAAGGGATATATTAGATCCTCAGTAAGGGTAAACAAAGGAGATTCCAATTATCACATGATCATAATATGAGTATAAGTTTATGATAACATGAGATTAGAATTTAAAAACCATTCCTTGTATATCAAAGATCATAATATTGAGTCCTGGAATAAATCATGGTGGTTCATTAGACATGAATCATATAAGAATTAAATAAAATGAGTCATGAGATCATATTATTGGAATAAAACATGAGTTTTTGGAATACATATAATAACATAAAATCATTTGTTTAGTATTCATGGATCACTACCAATATAATCATAATGGATTTTGTTCACTCACCAAACCATAATAGTAGTTACAATTTACTCTCAATACAATTTTAGTGGATATAGACCCTTATTGAATGAGGTTTACTCCCCATTCGAGTCCTATTTATCTCATGAGATATCCATATTTACTGAATGCATTAGAGGAATATATAATTCCATAACCACTTATTGCATAATTAAAACCATACATATGTGTTCCACAAGACCATAAAACCTTCTTCATATCATAATCAATGAAAAGAAATAGATTTCATAAAAATTTTATTATATTTTAACCCATGGAAGAGAAATGAGTTTCATAAATATTTCATAATTTCATCATAGAATAACCCATAGAAAAGGAATGGGTTTCATAAAAATATTATCACTATAAAAATAAACCATTTATATAAAGAATAAGGATGGTACCCTTGCATCAGATCCCCAAAAAATTATACTTGAAATCAAGGGTTGTAGTATTTGATGAATAGAAATACCATTACAAGATCATTAAAATATTCTTAAGGAAAATACTTTCTCCACTTTGAAAATCACTTTTCAAAAACTAAAAATTCACAAAATATTGTAAAAGTAATTTTATTTAGAAATAGAATTGGAAACATATAAAGGAATCATTACAGTATTGAGTGGTTATGATTGTGGGAAATTATATTTATGTTAAGTTAAAAGAAAACATTTCTTTCACATTTCTATAAAAATTCAAAAAGTACATCATTTGGAAAATGATAAAAATAATACTTTTAATAAATTATGTAAAAAATTAAATCATGGGTAAAAATTAATTTAAATTATAATTTATAATAATAAAAAAATTCTTGAAAATATTTTTATAAAGTATAGATACAGAAGAAAAAAAAATTTCGACCAAAGAGAGAAATAAATTTGGTTTTTTATAAAAATGTTCTTTTGGTATATCGAGTAATTAAAGATATGAGAATGAAGTAAAAAAATGTATAATCAATAAATAACCATATTAGAAGAAAATTCATGAGTTTCTCTGGAGGTATATCATAATATTTCATAAAAAAAATCTTTATCATAAATAATGATAATGTAACATAAAACACTTACCACTTTGATAACATTTGAATCATAAGACCCATGAAATAATAACTTCCAATGAAACTTTAAATACAATAAAAATAAGTATTATCATGATATAACATATTAAATTGTGGTATATATACAACATAAAATAAGATAGGTGCATGACATATCATATTCCCAAAGAAGATCATTTGTGACGATAAACCCTTACGTCAAGTCTGAATTTATTTGTATGTTTTGAAACTCATGTATAATAAATATAGATTTATTTTAAATATATTATAGAACCATAATAATATATAAAATACCATATATTACTTAATTATAATAATTTATTATCTTTTTATTGGTAATTCTTTATTAAAATTACCATTTTGGGTCATACCTCCTTCGTTTTTCAAGTAAGTTCTGGTTCAGTAATTTCAGTACATGCATATTTATCATGGTTAAATAATCTTTATAATGTTAAAAATGGTATAATTATTATATGTATTGAATTTATATAAAATTAAATTCTTCCACAAAAGATAGAGATAGAAAAATGAATTGCACCGTTCATGGAGATGGTGGGCCATACGTACGCATGAATGTTGTTTTCACTTTTCAACAGATGGAATGAAAGAAAAATAAATAATAATTAAACTTTATAGAATAATTATTATATAATATATATCATTTATGTTAATTAAATATATTCATATTTATAACCAATTAAACTAGAAATGAAAAACAAATCCCATCGCTTTGTGAAGGTGGTAGTCCACACACACACATAACCGACGTTATAGTTTTCCAATGGATTGGAAGGTAATAATTTATATGTGATATTATATTTAATGAATAATTATTATGTCATAAAATATTATATATAAACATTAAACCCATTAAAATCCCCATTCATATAATATAGTGGTGAAAAATGAATTGTATCGTTACGTGGAGATAGTAAGCTGTATGTACGCACGAGTAATAGTTTCACTTATCAATTGATTGGAAAGAGGTTGAATAATGATGGTTTTATAATCATAATAAAATTTATGTATATTTATTATAATGAAGTTATTATTTTATGATAAATATTATAGATTTATAGGAGTCAAAATAAGAAGTAAAAATAAAGTGATCAGTTAAGGCGATTACCTCGTCTTTAAAAGAACTCCTTTAGACTTCTGCTTAAGGATCCTAGGGGTTGTCTTTTGGGAATAGAATAACCTATATTATTGGGATAAGGATGATGTGGAGGTATTTTTTAAGGGTTTAGTAAATCCATATGGCTCAAAAGGTGTGAATAAGTGAGGGGAGGAGGTTCCCTTTTATAATTGAGGTGATGGATACTTTTGGAATTTCCTAAATGATTAAATTATAGTAATGTAATTCTCACGAAAAAAACTTCCAAATAGACATATATTTTAAGATAATGTAGGATTGGGTTATAATAAAATCAAAAAACATAATTTGGATAGGTTTCTATGGTGTTTTAAAACTTATCTTTTGGTTTAACCCCTTAATTAACCCATTTTAACCGTAACCATAGTAATGACTTTTTCACTCTTAAAGGGTTATCATTTTACTTATAAGGTAACTATTGAATCATTAATGGATAAGGGATGAAATTTTATACCATATATTATTCTAAATTTTATCTTTCAAGATTATTATAATTTTTAAATAATTTAATAAAATATTATTTCTATATATTATCATTAAGGAAAATTTTTGAACTATTCATTTAATTTGAGTTTAAAGACACCAAGAAAAATATAAAATTTAAATACAATAATTTTAAATATCTATAATATATTATATTTATCTAATTTTTTTTTGAAACACTATAAATCACTCAAATTATATTAATTTTAATATTTTTAAGATCATTTATTTTATTTTTTCATTAATTGAATAAATACTGCATTAGCGTTGCATAAACATTTAATATAATTATTTAATTACTAAAAATCATATATAAATTAACATCATGAAAATAATTTCATTTTCACAAAATTACCAATAATATTCATTCACCACTTTATTTTTTCCCAATGTGAACACATAATACATATTTAAAACTAAGAGAGTGACATTTTGTAAATTTATTTAATTTAAATATTATATAGGTCATTTCCAGAGAAAAATATCCCTTAAACAATTAAATTTATATAATAAGGCGATAAGGGTCTAATTAAATTCATATTATAAGAACTAATATGAATAATGGTAACCTTAACACTTAGTTTTAATCTAGATTAACCTGATTTACCCTTTTCTAAGAAAATAAATTTTACCATAGTTACTACGTATATTGACTTAAAATAAAAGGGAAATATTTAAAAATATTGAACCTCATGAATAAATATATGGAATAAATTTTTAAATATTCAATTTCTATAAGTGATAGAAAGTTTTTTAAAAAGTGTGAAAAATGTGATGAAGACTATTTTTTTAGAAAAATTAAATTTTAATCATTAAGATGGATTTATTCTTATACCATACCTAAAAAGTTACTTGATTAATGTGAATTTTTTTATTTAATATATAATATATAAATTTAATTAATATAATTCATCAATAGCGATAAATTATATTTATTAAGATAAAAAACATTGGGCATATAAAAATAGTTTTTAAAAAAAATGCTTCTTTATGTATAAAAATGTTTTTATACTAAATTCAAAAATAAAATTGATTCAAATGTAATTTATTATATTATTAATAATATAGGATAACTAATGTTTATGTTAAATAATTTTAAAAAATTCATTTTTAAATGCATGAAAAAAATACAGTTTTTATTAAAAATTAGTATTTTTTCACTATTCATTGAAAAATCAATATTTTCAGAAAATTGTCAAAAAGTCATCCAAATATAATTTTCATAAGATGATTTAAAAAATAACTTTTATTTTTTCAAATAAGTTTAATAATTTTTTAGAAAAGTTAAATAAATCATTTACTTAAAAATCAATAAAAGTCATTTTTGAAGGAAACATATTTTTAAAGTATAATATGACCTTACTAATAATTGAAAGCTTATTTTTTTTAAGAATTAATCAATACATTGATTTTGAGTAGGAAATTTATATATATTTCATAATTTGGTTATTACTATTCATACTCACCAATTAAATATCTGAGTTTTACTAGTTATAATAATATTTCATGGTCTTTTAAGCTCAAAATTGTGTGTCGTATACACTATCAAACATAATGTTCTTCTTTTAAAATATTAGGGTGTTACATTAAAAAAATCTAAATAATATCATTATTCTTATGTAATAATGATATTATATCAAATATTTCACTTTATTAACCATGTTGACCTATATATTGTAACTTTTTCTTATTTGGATCAGTTTAAAACCCACGTGAACAATGTTATAAATTCCAGTAATAGGTAACTACGGAATTATAAATATTATTGTTGTTAGAAAATAATAATCAAATTTTTTTTGTGTGTGTTTTGGAATTGTAATGGTAACATCTAACTCGTTATCAAGATACCACCCCTCGTTAATTAAAATTATCGAAACAAGATTGTCACCAAATTCATTATCAGGAATCATAACTAAAATACTTATGAAATGGAATTAAAACATTATAAATTATTATAAAAAATATATTATAGTATCTATAATGATATTTTAATGATGAAATCTGAATCTATAAACAATAATTGACACTTTCATTATGAAACTAATACTAAACAAAAAAACCGAAATTAATAAACATCTGATAATGAAAATAAAATATAACTAACTATTATATTTTTAATAAATGGTGATAAATAAAGTTTTTAAAAGGTTATAGGTATGAATAATGTTATTAAATAGGTGATTAAGACAATTATTTTTTTATATATGAGGTTAGAGAATTCTCATCTAATCAGTATTTAAGGTAAGGATTTTTTCATCTCAAATTTTCTTCATTGAGATATGATTTGTATTAACTAACTGTTCCTTTTTTGACGAAAATATTACCTTAGGATTTATTTTTTCATACCACTATTTAAATTTAAGTTATTTACCATCCATATCATGTCATACCTTTTTGTATTTTTTATTTTAAATATAACTAAGTCATAAGTGTCTTACTGATTTAATTTTCTTTCCGTTTAGGTTTTGAGCTATTTTTCTTGACTATTATTTTATAAGTTCCACGATTCTTCCATTTCTATCTTCTATATGGTAACTATTATTTTTTCCATTGGGGGAATTATTTATTTAAAAAAAAATCTTCATTGGATGATTTATTCTTAAAATTTATGAAATTATTTTGATTAATACTCATCCTTTCCACTTTCCTTTTCTCCTATATGTCTATATCTTCCCTTCCCACCAATATTCTTCTTTACTATTTGGGAACCAAAATATATTTTATCTCCTATTATCCTTATCTTTCTCCCTAAACCTTTTTTAAAATAATGTTTTGTTATGATTTGAATGATGCGGGTTTTAATAAATGTATTTTCAAACATAAAAAGGGATCTTCTAAACCAATATCGTTACATTTGAGTTATATGTTATCCTTATTTTTCTTATTTTCCTCTATCTTATTATGATCCCCATGGATGTGACCATCTAAATTTCACGAATTTAAGTAAATATTTTATTAAAATACATTTCCATGATCTCTTAGGTTTATACTTTTAGATAATTAAGACAAAACATTAACTAAAAAAACTCATGTCTATTTCAACTAATAGACATTTTTTCTAACTATATAATAAAATGGTTAATCCATATCAATTATTAAAAATATCCCAAAAAATTCTCTACACAAGATACTATTTTGAACACATAATTCATATCACTTTTCTTCATAACATATAGAAATAGAAATATAAGAAAGGGGTGAGATCATATGCTTAGTAAGGGAAAAAATAAGTGCTAATTATCAATGATCATAAGCGAGCATGTGGGTATAATTAAGATAAAAAATAAAGTTATAACTAATAAATAATAGATCATAAATCATGTAATAAGGCATCGAATAACATAAAAGTGTTGAATATATTATAAAAGCGGAAAAACCATGGAAATATTACATAGTGTAGAAATGAAAAGAATCATAGAAAATAAAACAATGTAGAGAAAAACCTAGAGATATTGAACAACCATAATAATAGGTAAACTTGTGTGAAAAATCATTATTCCCATGCCTATTTGAATAAATTAATTATATTCACACTTGAAAATGTGAGAAAACTGATTATGCCCAAGCATATGCTAACAAACTCATTATGTCGACACCAAACTATCTCATGAGATATCAAATTAAACTAATGAATTTGATGGATATATAAGAATTTACCCATAATCATCATTATATATGTGAACTGTAATGGTATGTGCCTTCCCAATCCATTACTTTTTTGGTTTTGAGCATTGGAGGTGTTTAAGGGAGGTTCTGAGAGTTTTCAATGGAAGCTGTAGGTGTAGCAAGGCTACTACAGGAAATACACATTATGTAAACATTAAATGATGTGAAAGTTGGTTTCATAGATTGTTGAGGGATAGTTCAAGATGTATAGATTTTTAGGGTTAAATAACAGAAAGGTGATGCATTTTATGGTGAAATAGAACCCTGAGGATTACACAACGTGAGAGGGTATTACATGTCTTATAAATCCCCAATGTATTACAGTTTTAAAGTTATATTTTGGATGAATTTTCATTAATTCAGACATGTATTCTTCTTACTCTCACTTTGGGTGAACCCTATATACCCTCATGAGTTCTTCAATCCCTATTCCTCCATCTTTAACCCATTTCTCCTGATGGTTGTTCATTGGTAATCCATGGTAAGCCATTCCTTATTCTTGGATGGTTTTATCCCATTTTTCTTTGGGGTTTTTCTATGGTGGTGCAGTTTGGTTTGGGTTATGTGTTTGGGATGCATTTTTATGGTCTTTGGGTTTAATGTTTGTTGATCCATGGGTTCTTGTGGTGTAGTTGTGATTTCAGGTGATTCTTCTTCGCCCTGCGGTGCACAATGAGTTGGAAAAGATTCTTTGAGGTAGGGAGTCCCGCGTTTCTATTTATTGTGTATCATAAAGGAGGGGTTTGTTTTTTTATCTATGGTTTATGGTTATATTTTATTAATCAAAGATAAATAATTGGTTAAATTTAAATTTAACAGAGGTCAATGGGGTTTTATTCTCATGATTTTATATCTTTGATATTATTTGTGATATTTTGGATTGTATAGGATTATGGCCCCATTGAAAATTGTGGCCATTGGGGGATTTGTTTGTGTTTGATGATATGTGTTGTGACTATTATGCCTATTGTGATTATTATGATATCACCCTAAAATAGAAATTTATTAACCAATTATATTTTTCTAATTAAATGGTTTCCCCAGGATTATGTCTTGTGTGATAACACCCCTAAAATAAAGTGAAATGTGCTAGAATCACCTTTGTAAATATGTAAAATGATCTTCATGTGTTGTAATGTTTGGACATACTTTTAGGTTGGTGATGTGTGTTTAGGGAATGTGGGGTTTATATTTTGTGGGACATGATTTTGGGGTGGTGAGATGATTTATAGGCCATGATTTTGGGGTGGTGAGGTGGTTTGTGAGCCATGATTTTGGGGTGGTGAGGTGGTTTGTGGGCCATGATTTTGGGGCGGTGAGGTGGTTTGTTGTCTGTTCTTTTGGGGAAATGATTTGGTGGTTTCTTTATGTTATATGTCTGAGTGGTGATGGAATAAATGATTAATAATGATTAAAATGACATAGGTGGGTTTTCTTAGTAGGATGAAAATGGTTAATGAATAATTAAATGGTGGGTTGTGTGGTTAAATGTGGTTGATGCTAAATAATGTAAAGAATGATATGATTAAGTGGAATTTTTTGGAAACATGAAATAGGGTTTGTGGTGTGTTGTGTGGTGTTATGTATTTAGAGGTGGTAGAAAAAGTGACAGTGTTGTGAGTTGGTTAGATAGTTTTGGAACCCATCGGTTGGGATTTAGTGTTTGATACTATATATATACTTGTATATTCTTTTTATTTCTATACACACTCCACCCATGTATATAACTATGTACCGATACCCGTATAGTCACGTAGGAGGTATTTTTCCTGACATCTGGTGAGTAGTATCGATGGATGGGTACCCGATCTTTCCCACCCTCTATTACTAATGAGGTCGTTATTTCACAAGCTGTGATGGATTGATATTTTTTGTGAATTATATGGCGGTTGTGATAGCCAAGGTGCTTTCGAGTGAGATATGATCGTGCTTGTGGGGCGGTGGTCCATGTGTTTTTGGGCGGGATGAGATATGACTGTGCTTGTGGTGAGACTTCTGGTGGGGTTTGTGCATGGTAGGAGGAGGGCATGAGGTTGATGTCCAACATGTTTCTAATACCCTAGTACTCTAGTTTTGGTAGTGGTTGTGTTGTATACCATGTGTTTTTGGGTGAGATGTGTTGTGGGCGTGCTTGCAGGGAAGCGAACCCAGGTGTCTTCGAGTGAGGTGTGTTGTGACCATGCTTCTGGGTTGTTTTGGTATACATAAGGGATAAGAGTGCCATAATGTATGATTTTGGGGTGTTATATTGGAATACTAGTGGTTAATTGGTGTGGGGTAGACTCGTCGATATGCTTCTAGTTATATTATATTACTTGGCTTGTGTTATTTGGTGAACATGCCTTGGTGAGGTTAGGTTTGGTTAGTATACCTGTACAGGTGTTGTTTGGTTCTGCTATTTTCTCACAAGTGCATCAGTATGCTTCTTTCACATATGCATAGGAGACTTTGGGTTTTACTACTGAGTATACTTATATGCCCATCCTACGTATATAAAATGTTTTCAGGTTTACATGAGTATTAAATGGGTTCTGATGGACATTACCAGATCAGACCTTGGATAACTGTCACATTTCTTCTTTATCTTTACTTTTAGGTATTCACCTTGTAGAATTTTATCTGTACCAGTTTTATATATACATGCATTGTGGGATGGTTTGGGTTTCTTTTTATATTATATAACGGGGTTTATTATGTATGATTCATCCTATCTATCGATCCTATTTATATTATAGAGGAAAATGCCTCCCATACATGATATTTTTATATTCTTGGTACTATTTTCTAAACCGATGCCTACCGGAGGTGGGACTTGGGGGTCATTATCTATCCCTCCCCTCATTGCGGTATATTTGGAGGGATGGAGTCATGATAGAGTGGTATTAGAGTAGTGATTGAGAGATAGGATGGAGTTTGGAGTTAGGCACAACAAAGATTTCATTTGTTGGTATGGAAATAGTTTCAGTTGACCTTGGTGCATAACATAGGTCAGGGATACCTACTAGGAAATGATATTTTAGGGCCCTCATGATTCAGTGCACGAACTCTAAGCTTATTAAATGATGAAGTGAGATGGAATTTCTTGTAGGGTGGAGACCTAGGAAAGGTACAAGCATCACGATGAATTGTATTCTTGTTTGAATTGGGTTGTTTTTGGAATGTTAAAATGAATAAAGTGAATTAAAATGAATCTAAATAAAAATTTCATACTACCACTCTTAGGAGGTTCCTTGTTTTCCTTACAGCTATGGATCTTGTTTGTCGTCTGTATGTGGATTAGGTAATTGAGGTTCAGTAGGATGATCGAATTGATCACCCTATGGTTTATCTAGTTGAGGAGGATGATTAGTGGAAGATGATGTTGTGTGATTTCCAACATAAGGATTTGGGGAATTACGAGGAAAGTGTTTCAAATGTAGATATAGAGAGATGGATGGAGGAGATCAAGACCACTTTCAATTTGATTTGAGCCCTAATGGGGTACTAGGACCTTTTAAAAATTAGTTAGATGTGGGGTGATGTATTTCAATGGTGGATGCTATACCTAGGAGAGCGGAAGGTGCCATGCGTTTTGTGGTTCGACTTCTAGAATGAGTTCTGGGTCGAGTTATTTTCATCGACCATGAAGGTTGTAAAGAGGCAGGAGGTTCTTTCTCTTCATTAGGAGAGCATGTTAGTGTGGGAAATAGGAATCGGGTTAAAGGTACTTCTTCATTTTCCCCCAAAACGTTTTGTAGACGAGGAGTCTTGTGGAATATCTCTTGAGGAGGCACTCCATCCTTCTATCCAGTATTTAGTTACTCCTTTTTCATTGATAACATATCTAGCGGTTAAAAAAATGAGAATATGATCGAGTGGATACACTCATGGGGAGGTTTTACATGGGAGGTGAACCAATAGGGTTCCTATAGGAGAAAACTTATTAGTGGAATCTCTCATGCACTAGGACCTTTGAGGTTTCAACCAACAAGGATCTGATCTCAACATATTACCTTTTGTCCTTCTAGGGTCAATGTTTTTATTTATTTTATTGGGAGATTTATCCCAGTGTGTTTTGGTTGTGGGGTTTGAGGCCATAAATAGAACCAGTTCCCATTGGTTCTCCAAGCTTAGTTTGGTGGAGGTGGACAAGTTTAGTTCCAGACTCAGTAGTAGTTTCCAGTGAGGCCATTTCAGTAGTTGGGGTAGAAGGTTTTTACTCCACTGTGGGGAGATAGAGCAGGTAGATCCCAACCTCAGCATATCCATTGCATTTACAGACTGTGAATCAAGCGTGCCTATGAAGGTGGTCATTAGCAGAGAGTTATAAGAGCTAGGTGGGATTAGTTACATGCATTGGAGGTCGAATTTCAAGAGGGGCCATAGATTTCTAGAGGTATGATTAGTTTGTTTAGTACTCTTATTTGTGCCTTGTTTGATTCAGGAGACTCACACTCCTTTATTGTATATGATTTAGCCCATTTTATCAAACTTTACGTAAATAGGCTTCCCATTCCCCTAGTGTTGACTACACTATTCGAAGGCCAGAACAACTTGTTTGATGTGTGCTGGGGATGTAGATTGATGATGGATCCACATCAGTCCTGTGGGGATCTTTTCTTGTTACAAATGTAGACATATGATTTAATCCTCTACATCAAATGATTTTATTCCTTATATGTTGTTGTTGAAAAATTTTATAGAAAATTCATGTTTTTGGATTTGGATGGACAATGTGTGGTTTTCATTAACAAGTGGGGTTTTCAAGTGGGAAGTCAGTGTATGGATCTCCGTCTTTACTTATTGGACGATTTGTCGATATAATCAGTGTAAATTGGGATGGTAGAGGTTCTCAAGGTTGTTGGAGAGTTCTTGGATGTTTTTCCTAAGGTGGTTGTGATGCTACCCCCTCGATGTGATGTTGAGTTTGGGATAGACATGCAGCCATGTGCCTCTCCAATTTCGATGGATCCTTATTAAATGGAACGTTCTGAGTTGTGGGAGTTGAGGATTCAGAGAGATGATTTGATGTAGAAGGGTTTTATCTAGCCCAATGTGTCACTATGGGGTGCTCCAGTGTTGTTTGCAAATAAAGAAGACAATAGTATGAGGTTGTGCATATACTACCATAGGTTGAATCAGGTTACATTTAAAAATGGTTACCCTATTCCAAGGATAGATGATCTTTTTGACCAACTGAGAGGGGTGAGTTGGTTTTCTAAGATCGATCTACAGTATTGATATCACCGATTGAGGGTGAAGGAGGGAGATATCCTGAAGACTGCCGTCATATACAGGTTTGGGCACATCAAGTTTTTAGTCATGTCATTCTGTGTTATGAACATGCCAACTGTGTTCATGGGGATTATGATCTCCATGTTCTATGAGTTCCTAGATCATTTTTATATCATATTTATTTATGATATCTTAATCTAATCAAATTCGGAGGAGGAGCATACTGAGAAACTCAAAACTTTCTTGCAGGTTCTTCAATGCCACCATCTTCATGGAAAATTGTCCAAGTGTAAGTTATGAACAGAAGAGGTTCATTTACTTGGGCATGTGGTGTCTCAGTATGCTGTGACAATATACCCATAAAAGGCCAAATTAGTATTTTCTTGGGAATCACCCAAGAACGTGGTAGAGGTTCGTAGTTTCTTTGGTATCACATGCTATTATCAGAGGTTTTTACTCAATTTATCTCAAGTTTCATCCTTGCTGATAAATTTGACTTAGAATGTCCAGGATTTTGTGTAGAGTGATCAGTTCGAGGTAGCATTCAGTTTCCTGAAGGAAAAGTTGGTTAATGATCTAATGGTTCAGTTGCCTAAGGAGGGGGAGATGTTTGAGGTGTTTTGTGATGCTTTACATCTAGGAATGGGATGAGTGATGATGTAGTAGCAAGAGGTGATCACTTATTTGTCTTTTAATTTATGTCCCCATGAGAGTAACTACGCCACCCATGATCTGGATCTAGCAACGGTTGTGTTTGCGCTAAAGTTGTGATGACATTACCTCATTGAGGAGTGATTTATAGTCTTCATAGATCACATGAGTTTGAGGTATAAATTTTCCCAATATTATTTTAAATTAAAATAGCATAGGTATATTGAGTTTCTTTAGGATTATGATTTTGAGATCTCTTACACCCCAGGAAAAGGAAATTTTGTGGTGATGATTTGAGAAGGAATTCAGGGAAGGGTTTTGTTCAAGAATCTGGGGATGCTTGGTGAGCAAAGGAGGAGTCTAAATACTTGCGCTTAGATGAAAATGTGGCTGATGGTAGAGGATGTTTGTTTCAAATGATAGTACAATATTCCCTAATGCATCTGGTGAAGGAGTTTCAGTGGGGAGACTTAGAGGAAGAGGTGATGCATGATCGTTTTGCCTATAGTGATTCTCTAGAGGGATGGTCAAAGAATGGTGAGAATTGGATGTTGTTTTGTGGGATATTGTTTATTCAGGTAGAGATGCATGGGGGAGTCCTCTATGAGTTTCATAAATCATATTTTGTAGTACTATAAGGATTTTAAAAGATTTACCATGGATTGAAGATGTAGTTTTGGTGGCCCGAGATGAAATGAGATGTGGTAGAGTTTGTGGATTTTTTTTTGTTTTTATAGTAGGTAAAGGCCGAACATTGTGTACCTAGTGGTTTTTTGTAGACCTTTGATGTTCTCGAGTGTAAATGGGAAGAAATCTAGATGGATTTCATGACTAGGTTACCCAAATCTCAAGGAGGTTGTGATTCTATCTGGGTGGTCCTGGATCGGTTGAAGAAATCAGACCACTTCTTATCGATCAAGGTGTCGGGTGTAGTGGATGATTTGGATAAGAGGTATGTGGATAAGTTAGTCCAGTTTCATGGAGTCTTGAGGTATATTGTCTCATATTGAGACAAAATGTTTACCTCATGAGTCTGGAGGGGATTACAACATGATTTTGGAACTCAGTTATTCCACAACACTTCTTTCCACCCTCAGACAAATGGTAAGATGGAATAGACTATCAAGACATTATAGGATATATTGTGGGCATGCATCTCGGACTTTGGTGTATCTTAGTAATAACACCTACCTTTGGTAGAGTTTTATTTTAATAATAGGTATAACTCTTCCATTGGAATGGATCTGTTTGAGGCTTTGTATGGGAGACCATGTCGTTCACTATTGAACTGGATGGAGGTTAGGGAGACAACCATTCTTGGCCCCGATGTAATGCAGAGCATGAATAAGAATGTTTAGATTGTTCATGAGAGGATGAAAACAGTGAAAGAATGAATTTTTTTTATACTGATTGTAAAAGGAGGCCCTTTTAATTTTAGGTTGGGAACCACTTGTTGTTGAAGCTTTACCCTAGATATGGGAAGGAAAGGTTTGGTAGAGGGAGTAAGATTTCTCCCAAGTTTTGTGAGACCTTTGAGGTGTTGTTGCCAGTTGGCGAGGCGGTGTATCAGTTGGAATTACCACCGTAGCTGGAGAGGAACCACAACATCTACCACATCTCTCATCTTTTTCGGTTTCTTCATGATGACTCTCATGTCATTGAATAGGGAGAGTTGTATATCTAGTAAGACACAAAGTTCATGGAGCGACTAGTTGATATCTAGGACCACAAAGAGAAGGTGCTTCATGGATGGACAATTTCTTTGGTTCATGTGTTTTGGAGGCATGGTTTTCTAGAGGAGAGTACTTGGGAGTGAGAGGCGCATATGCCTGCCCAATACCCAAATTTGTTTTGAGTTTTTCTTTTCTATGCCTTGCTTTTTGATGTGATGTTTAAGATCTTTTTGTTTTATCTGATGAGCTATTTTCTTTGGTCTATGATGTGTGATAAAGTTATGAAATATTAAAAGGGGAGGACCAGATTCATAATTGAGACGCATTAACTAATATGCGATTAAACCCATTCAGGGAGTCAGTTTTTCCCATAACAGATAATATCTTGACATAGAGGATGGAATTACATAATTCATGTGTTTGGAATAATGCAGTTTGTTAGTTGTAGTGGTTGTTAATTGGGGATGCGTGGAGGTTGATATGGGTGTGAAATGGTTGTGAGGAAATGTGGTTTTATGATAGGTGATGGTTTTTAGTTGTGGTTTCATGGTGATGAGGTTGTGTGATATGTTTTTGGTCATTTGGTTTGGAATGTTTGGATGTTGGTAGCATTTGAGGTATAACAAGATCCTTGGGAGGCATCTCACGGGGTGGTTGTTCATACCCCTTTCCTTCTGGGCTTGGTTTTGGATTCTTGAGGGAGAGAATCATTTTATAGGTATCTGATGTAATGGTTCATGCCTTCCTGGTCTATTATTTTTTTTGTTTGGAGTGTTGGAGGTGTTTAGGGGAGGTTCCAAGAGTTTTCGATGGAAGATAGAGGTGCAACAAGACTATTGTAAGAAATATACATTGTGTAAACTTTACAAAACATGAAAATTGGTTTCCCAACTTGTTTAGGGTTGGTTCACGACATATAGATTTCTGGGGTTAAATAATAAAAAGGTGATTCTTTTTTCAATGAAACTGATCATTGAGGATTATACAATGTGAGAGCGGATTACACGTCTTGTAAATCCATGATGCAGTAAAATTTTCAAAGTTATTTTAAGGGGTGTCCATGGGTTAGGTTGGGTCGGGTTGGGGGCGTTTCAGGACCCAAACCAAACAAAAAAGTTCGGGTTGGGTCGGGTCAAGCCACATGCTTCATGAGCAACTAACCCGACTTAACCCAACCTGTTGGGGTTGGATTACCCAACGCATGCCTGAAGGACCCGACCCAACCCAACCCACTGTGGGTCTGGTTAGTTTGTGTCGGGTTATATGTGTAAACCCAACCTAACCCGACCCAACTAGAAGGACCCGGACTAGACCCTCAGACCCAACCCCCCTAGACCTAACCTGATGGACCCCTACACAGCCTGCTATACCCCTCCCCCAGACCCAACTCGGTGGACCCCTACTGCCCCCTGCACACCAACCTGCACCCCTCCCCCAGACCCAACCTGATAGAGCCCTCCACTATCCTTCCCCCTCCCCCCTGCACACCCACCTGCACCCCTAGACATCAACCTCAGCCTGCCCCCCCGCACACCAGACCAAACCCAACCTCCCTCCCCCCACACACTAGACCAAACCCAACCTCCCACCCCCTGCACTCCACCCAGCCTCCCCCCTGCACTGCATTTCACCCCTACACCAGCCTGCCCCCTCCCCCCTGTACACTAGCCTACCCCTCCCCCTACACACTAGCCTCAGCCAGCCCCCCCTGCACACCAAACCCAACCTCCCCCTACACCCCTGACCCCTCTTCCTGCAGACCTGCCTACCACTCCCCCATACACACCAACCTTAGCCTGTCCCCTCCCCCTGCACACCAAACCCAGCCTCCCTCCCCCCTACACCCCTACCCCCTGCACACCACTTAGTCTCCCTCCCCCCTTCACACCAGACTGCACCCCTCCCCCTATACATCATCCTTCCCCACTCCCCCCTGCACACCAGCCTCAGCCTGCCCCTCCCCCTACACACTATACCCGACCTCCCCCCCTACAGGCTGCACCCCTCCCCCCTGCACACCAGCCTACCCCCTCACCCCTACACACTATCCTCAACCTTCCCCCCACACCCCCCTACACACTAGACCAGACCCAGCCTCCCTCCCCCCCTGCACACCACCCACCCTCCCTCCCCCCTTCACACCAGCCTGCACCCCTCCCCATATACACTAGCCTGCCCCACTCCCCCCTGCACACCAGCCTCATCCTTCCCCCCTCTCTCTGCACACTAGACCCAGCCTCCCTCCCCCTACACCCCTGACCACTCCCCCTACACACCAACCTTACCCCTCCCCCTTGCACACTCCCCCCTGCACACCAGCCTACCCCCTTCCCCCTGCACACCAGACCCATCCTCCCCCCCTGCACCCCTGCACCACCAGCCTCCCCCCCTGCACCTCTGTACGAGCCTGAACCCCCTCCCTAGACCAGACCCAACACTGAATAGTGAACACAAAAATCTTTATTTACTTCAAAATTATTACATGTATCCACACATATCTCAGACAAAAGGAAAAGTAAAAAAATTTAAATAAGATAATTCAATAAAAACTAAAAAATGTTATTTGTATTAAATGAAAAATACTAAATATTAAATATGTATTATTTTATAAAAATTATCATATAAATCTACTTCCTGGTGAATTCAATCACACCAATAAAAATGGAGAAAAAATAGCATCTAATTATGCCGAAATTCTAATAAGAAAAGGTTCAGATCAGGATCCATAAGTTCAGATATTCAGGAAATGTGTATGCTATGTATAAGTAAAAAAAACTATAGACAGAAGAAATCAGCCAGCATCCAATATTATGAGAGAAGAGAATCCACCATATTTTTCTCTATATAAGTTCAAAGTTTTTTACAATTTAAGAACAAAATGAAGAAGGGAATGAAACATAATAACAACCATGTTTAACATACAAGTTAAGATCACCCATGTCAATTTTTGGAAATAGGTTAAAATAAAATTGAAATCCATCAGGGCTTACATCTCTGCACAACAAACCTGCAATAATCACCCAGTACAAATATTTTTCTCAAAAACCTAATAATTTTAAGAAACAAATTAAAAAAACCCACATGAAATTATGGCACGAACCATTCCTCACTAATCAAGTTTATCATTTTCCAAAATTCAGAAACAAATGACATGAAATTTCCATCCTTGTATGTATGTATAAGGTACAGTTGAGAAGGTAAAAAATTTTAGGTTTTAATGACTGTTGATAGGAGAAGGTCCCTATGCTATGAAAGGGAATAAAATTCAAAAAAACCCACAAAAAAGGCATGCATGCATGATGGAAGAAGTTAATAAGGAATGTGAGAAGCCCAAAAATATTGGTTAAACAAAGAAAATGTGTTTAGTTTGGCCTGATCAATTGGAAAAGACTAAGAAAATTAATAAATCATAAGACAATGCTAAGAAAAAATAAAAACATGTGGTTGTAGTTCATGAGGAGTCATCCACAAAATATTCCTTGAAAACTGGGATAGATGAAACAATTTTACTTGAGGAATCAATTCATGGGAAGAAGCTATATATTATTTGGGGGTGATCTATGTATGTGACGATAGTATTATGAAAAGAATTTGAAAAACAATCATAAATTTATACCTTAATGAAGAGTGCTCTATCCATAATCCCTGCTTATTATACTTTAGTTATTGAAACTATAATCATGAATTGTGGTGGATTATGGCATATCTTAAAAAAAACAACAAAAGAAATAAAAAGTCAGTATTTTACTTTTTCAAACAAAATTTTATAATTAACAAATGAAAAATTATAAAAGATATTAATATTTTTAATGGTACTTGATTCAATCGATTAAATTTCATATAGTTGCTTTCGACTGTCAATTGGTTTATAATTTCTAAACTAATTTTGTGAGAAAATTAATGCTTAAATTGTGTTGGGATTCAAACAACTACAAAACAGATCAAGGACTCATCCTCTTATAATAAAAGTGGACTCTGAAGATACTTTAGTTAAAGGAATCACTAGAATATCTCTAAAAATTCATGAAATAACATGATATTTTCTTTCTTTTCCTTTACACCAACTTAAAATATAAAATCCTTAGAAATCAACCTCACAACCATCAATCTCAAGATATCTCTCTAGTTCATTCCTTTTTTGTGTCAATTTCCTTTTTGTTTTCTTTAATCTACATGCATATTTCCATTTCTCATCATCCTCACTATCAGTACTAGCATCATGAATATGTGACTATTGATGATAAAATGACTCACATTTATCAACAATTGGTATGGGATATTTAAAATTTTAAAACTCATAAATATTATTCTAAACCTCTGTTAATTTACTAAAAAAATGATTTTTGTCTTCTTCATCATCAAACATCATTTCAAAACTACGCTAAACATATTCCAATTTATATTGGGGATCAAGAAAAACTACCATAAGTAAGAAACAATTAAAATATGAACCAATAACCCAATACATTTCCAACTTAATCTTCATTGAAATATCCATTTCACTCACAGTAATATCACGAATCTTCATCCATTTCTTAATTTTTCAATATTTTTCACAGAGTATGAAAGAAAGTGTGTCATGTCACTTTCCTTGAACCAGAAAACTCAATAGTTCTATCATAATTTTTTTAATAACTTCACAAATTCATGAGCATGCTCCCAATCATATGCTGTAGAAGAACCACCTTCATATAAAAGATAACTACTAAAACTTTGATCCTCCTGAGGGTTAACAAATACTTTCTCATACTTCTCTGCAATATCCAACAAAATGTAACAAGAATTCCACCTAGTAGAAACATCAAGAATTATTACATGTTTACTAAGAATTTTTAGCTCCTTAGCTATGCTCTTGAAAAGATCCAATCATGAAGGTGAACTTCTCACAAATTTTTAGGAAAATCTGATTCTAGAAATTGATGATGATATTTCCTTAATCCCATCACTAACAATAAGGTTTAAAATATGTTCAAAACATCTCATATGCATATAGTCTCCATTAAGAATAGACCCATTCAAATCATTAACCATCCTCACCAAATAATTGATCTCTATATTATTAGAACTAGAATTGTATATGGTAATAGTATTAATACTTTCAATCCCCCATTGTTTGAATTCCTGTTCTAATACTTGGCCAATTGTTTCCCCTTTATGATTCATAATAAGACAAAACTAGATGATTTTTTTATTTAATATCCAATTATCATAAATAAAATGTGCTCTCACACACATATAATTTAGATTCTGAATTTAAGTCCATGTGTCAGCGGTAAGACATACCATGTGAGAGAACATATCAAACATAGACTTCAATTTTTCTTTCTCATCCAAATATAATTGCAAGAAATACCTAGAAATTGTTTGTCTTGATGGAACTTGAAATTGAGGTTAAATAACTTCAATAAATTCTCTAAAACCTTGATTCTCAATATATTTAAATGATAACTCATCAATGATTATCATTTTAGCATGATCTATTCTGCATTATTCTTGGTTAAAATGAGATACTAAAATTTTAACCATCCCATCATCCTCATCTTCACACTTCTTTGTAAGACCAAGAGTGGTTTGAATTTTGTCATGATTTTTGTGTGGATTTCTGTTGCCCCTAATCAAATGCCTATTCAAATTACTAGTTCAATGTTGTATAGATGTTCAAGCATAATCTTTTCCACAATAATTATAAAAAAACCTTCCATTTTTCTTATGAAAATGATCCCAAGCTTGAGAAATTCTAGAACTAGGAGGTTTATCAATTGTTACCTTATTATTAGGAGACCTCTTACCCTCACTTTATTCACCTGGTATGAAACTAATCCCACTTCTATTTCTATTGAATGTGTAGTTGGAGTAGACCCCATATGACTTTGGGTTCTTGTGACAACAGGATGATTAGAACCACTTATTTTATCACCCTCAATGTATCACTATCCGTTTCAGCTATGGCACACACCCCTTGACAGAATAAGGAGAATAAATTTTAAAACCAATATATAGATTTGAAATTAAAAATACAAGGATAATAAATTATAAAATTTTTAATAACAAATTTTTTAAAATGATTATAAGGTTCATCATGCATTGAGATCAACATGAAACTTACTCAACAACCAAGGATGCTTTACCCAAATGTTAATCTTTCATTTTTCACCACTACTCATCATAAAAAAAATCCAATACTTTACACTGATAGAACCATCAACAATAATATCCATAAACCATTATGGACACTAATGAGGATGAAACACCAAAAATGAATATTATTTGACTATCAAAAAAATCAGGGACAAGAAAACCCAATGCCTCCCAAAAAAACAACCATAAAACAAATTTAAATTGACTTGAGACCAAATGGAATTCGAGACCAGACCACATCATCACCATCACAACTTCACAAGACCACCGGTAAACAAGGAAACCCCAAAACACCACCATTAAAGGAAAAATGATAGCTAAAGGAATAAATGAAACCAAAAACAGGTCATGCCTCATGGAAAATTGGTGGATGCTCAACCAAAACATCCTAAAATCCCTAAAAAACAAATCACCAAACAAGAATTGGTCCTATTTTAGTGCAACAGTTATTTCAGAAATTCTAGAGGTTGAGTCGAACTAGGTAAGCAGTTAATCTGTGACTAAACCATGATTGTGTCGGAGTAGAAAAACAAAACTAAGAAATCTCATAATGGAAAATATAAATCAAAAGAACATGATAAAAAAAGTAACTACTTACCAATAATTACTACCACGCCAGACTGCTCACACAAAAGTAGGTAGGAGGAAGAGGTGATGCGAGCCAAGGGGTTTCTACCGAAGAGAGAACAGAAGGTGAGGGGTTGGGGAAGCTCGGGGAATGAGGAGGAAGAAGGATAGGGAGGGTAGGTTTTCATCTCCCATTGATCGTGAGGGAAGAAGGATGGAGTAGGGTTTTCTTCGCTGTGAGGGAAGGTAGGGGTTGGGGGGAGAGGAGGAGAGCAGGTCGGAAAGGATCCCAAGGGAGGGAGGGAGGGAATGTTCTGGGGGCAGGGCCACGATGCGACTTCGTGAGGCTAAGAAAGATATTAGGGAATTTTTTTTGGCTGGTACTGATCGAGTCATAGGTTAGGTTGGGTATAAATAACCCCAACCTAAGACCCGAACCAACCCATGTATGGGTCGAACCATTATGAACCCAACCAAAGTTTTTTCTGTGTAACCCGACCTAACCCAACCCGGTCTAGGTGGGTCAAACCCGTTGGGCCAGGTCAGATATGGACACCCCTAGTTATTATTTTCCTTCTAAATTTTCATTCATTCAGTCCTGGATTATTCTTCCTATCAGTTTGAGAGAACCCTTGGTGCCCTAACTAGTTATTAAAGCTCTCTTACTCCCTCTTTGATACGTTGGTCTTGGTGGCTGTTCGTTGGCAATCCATGGTAATACATTCTTTATTCTTGGATGGTTTTATCCCGTTGTTCTTTAGGGTTTCACTATGGTGGTGCAGTTTGGTTTGGGATGAATTTTGATGGTCTTTCAGTGTGGTTTATTTTTTTCAGTGGTTTCTTGTGGTGCGGTGGTGGTTGTGGGAGCTTCTTCTTTACCCTTTGGTGCACAACGAATTGGAAAAGCTTCTTTGAGGTAGGGAATCCATCATTTCTCTTTACTGTGTATCATGTGGGAGGGGTTTTATTTTGTTTATCTATTATTTATGTTTTTTCTAGCTTAATAAAAGATAAAGAATTAGTTAAATTGAAATTGAGAGTGGTAAATTGGTTTTTATTTGTATGCTTTTACAACTTTTATATTATTTGTGCTATTGTGGATTGTATGGGATTGTGGCCCTACTAAAAATTGTGGATGTTGGGGGATTTTTTCGTACTGGATTATATATTCTCTTACCATTTCACCTATTATGATTTTTGTGATATCAACCTAAAATGGAAATTTATTAACCACTTATATTTGGATAATGAAATGGTTTCCCTAGGATTATGGATTGTTTGATAACACACCTAAAATAAAGTAAAATGTACTAAAATCATATTTTTAAATTGGTAAAATGATATTTATTTATTGTGATGTTTGGCCATGATTTTGAAATTTTTATGCATGGTTAGGGAACGTAAGGATGATGGTTTGTGGACCGTGCTTTTGGGGCAACGATATGGTTTTTGGGCCAGTATTTTGGGGAAGTGAGGTGGTTTGTGGGCACTGATTTTTTGGAGGAGAGGTGGTTTTTGGGATGTGATTTTGGGGAAACGAGGTGGTTTTTTGGACGTGATTTTTTGGGCAGTGAGGTGGTGGTTTCTTTTTTCTATATTCCATAGTAGTGATGAAATAATTAAATGATTTAAATGATATGGATTGGTTTGGTTTTTGGGATAAAAATGGCTAATGAATAATTAAATGGTGGGTTGTGTGGTCAAATGTGGTTGATGATAAATAATTAAAAGAATGAGATGATTAAGTGGAATTGGTTGGAAATGTGAAATGGGGTTTGTGGCTTGTTGTGTGGTGTTATTCATTAGGGGTGGTAGAAAAAGTGACAGTGTTGTGATTTGGTTAGTTAGTTTTTGAACCTATAGGTAGGTCTTAAGTGTATGATGCTATATATATATATATACTTGTATATTCTTGTGATTTCTATACAAAACCAATCACATCAAGCACTATATGAAGACACCACATAGTCACATGGGGGGTGTTTTTCCTGACATCTGGTGAGGAGTACAGATGGCTGGGTACCCACTCTTTTCAGCTCTCCCTTTCATATAAGGTTGGTATTTCATAGGCTGTAATGGATGGAGGGTTTTTAGTGTATTAGAGGATGGTTGTGATAGCCCAGGTGTTTTTGGGAGAGATGAGACCGTACTTGTTGGGTGGGGGCCTAAGTGTTTTCGATTGGGAAGAGATATGACCGTGCTTGTGGGGAGCCTTTTGGTGGGGGTCATTCATGGAAGGATGAGAGCATGAATTTGATGTTATTCATGTTCATGATACCCTATCTCTAGTTTTGGTAGTGGTTGTGTTGTGGCCAATGTGTTTTTGGGAAGATGTTTTGTGGCCATGCTTGTGGGGCGGTGACCCCAAGTGTCTTCGGGCGAGGTGTGTTGTGACCATGCTTGTAGGGTGGTGTGATATATAAAATAAATAAGAGCACCAGGATGTATGATGTTGGTGTTTGAGAGAATCATAACCATGGGAAAGTGGTGCATAGTACCCTTATCAATACGCTTCTTGTTATATCATATTACTTGGCTTGCGTTATTTAGTGATCATTCCTTGGTGAGGTTGGGTTTGGTTAGTATGTTGTATAGGATTTATTTGGTTCTATAGTTTTCTTATAGGTTCATTAGTATGATTCTTTCACATATGTAGGAGATACTTTGGTTTTTCCAACTTAATATACTTGTATTCTCACCCTACGCATATAAATTGTTTATAGGTTTAACGGAGGATTTCATAGACCATGATGGACATTACTATACA
The DNA here is from genome assembly GCA_963277665.1 of Viscum album. NCBI lineage: Eukaryota > Viridiplantae > Streptophyta > Magnoliopsida > Santalales > Viscaceae > Viscum > Viscum album. Next base: position 2,108,062,758 of record OY728152.1, read on the forward strand.
TGACCTTGGATATATTTCATGTCACTACTTTAGCTTTACTTTTGGATATTCACTTTGGAGAATTTTATCTATATTAGTTCTTTTTATCAATGCATTATGGGATGGTTTGATTTTATTTTTATATTATGTCAGGGAGTTTATTTTGGATGATTCATCTTATCACTTAATAATATTTATATAATAGAGGGTAATGCCTCCCATACGTGATATTTTTATATCCTTGGTGCTAGTCCCAAACTTGGGGCCTACTGGAGGTAGGACTCGGGGGTCATTATTACTCTCCATTCATTGCAGTATCTTTGGAGGGATGAGGTCATGACATGTACCATAAGAAGTCAAATAATTCATCATAAAGAACCCATGGAAATAAAATGGGTTATATATATATTTCAAATGAAATATTATAAGTAAAACATTCATAATTCTACTAATAATTTGACATGATATTCTCATGGAAAATAAATAGGTATCCAAATATATTCAGTAGCTTTCTAGGTAAATATACTTTAATGAAGATAATAGAGTTTATGATATTTACACTATATAGATAAAGTGTATATAGTTATGTTATTGATTTCCCCAATCAATCGATTTATTAAATCTTGGTGAAAACCCTTCAATTAAAGGAATGAAGTATTGGGTATTCACAGAGGAAGGACATTTTGAAGAAGAATCATAAACATCTAATGACTAGGAATTATAAATGACATAATGGATTTACATTATATTAACCTCAAAAAATAGTATAAGATAATTTAAAGGGTAATTCAAGAAAGGAAATTTCAAAGTAAATAATTTTTTTGAGATATAGAAGAAAATAAAAGGACAAAAAGGGGCTAAGAAGATCATAAACATGTAGAGAATTTATGACTTAGGGAGAAATAATTTGAGTTGGGAAATCTATTGCAGCTCAAGTAATACTTAAATTGAAATTCCTTAAAATAGAGGGAGTTTTAAATTGAACTCAAAATACTATAAATGAAATAGATTTCATGGAATAATAAATAAAATTGGTAGAATATACTCTATATAAATAAAATTATGCGCTTAATATAGAGCATCACAAAAAGGGAGTTTGAGATGAAAACCCCCTTACATCTTTTGAAATTTTTGAGTCAGAACCCCATGAGAGAAAGAATATAGAATAGAAAATATAATATCATGAAATATAATAGAATCATTATATAAAATTAAAATGGGGAATTAATTAAACCATAAGAAAATAAAACATGGTGTATAAACTAAACACATCTCAAGGAATTTAAATTCGAGACAAAGGACCCAATGTCATTATAAAATTTTGAATAAAAACCTCTTGAAGGAAATGATTTCAAATGAACTATTAAATATCATTAAAAATTAGAGGATCATAATCTACAATACTAAAGGTTAAGTAGATACACCATTCCAAATAAAACATGGTATATAATAAGAAATATGTCTTAAGAAATTTAATTTGAGACAAGAAACACTTACAATATTATAAAATTTCAAATCAAAACCCCTTGAAGGATATGATTTAAAATAAAAAAATTAAATATAATAAAAAAAATGAGAGGATCATGATAAAAATATTAGAGGATATTTTGATACACCATTGCAAATAAAACCTGGTTTGTAATTAAAAATATGTCTAATGAAATTAAATTTGAGACAAGAAAACCTTACCCCATTTTCCCACTTAGTCAAATGCGATATAAAACCCTATAAAGAAAACATAACTATCTTAAAATTAGATTTCATAAAATTAATCATATAAATTATATTTTATATATTTTATATATAATAATTTATTATTAATATATTAGTTATAATTTATTTTTATCAGCAGGTGTTAATAACTTTAATAGTTTCATGCATGCTTTATGATGTCAATTTCTGTACACATTATTTGATACAAAATTAATTATTAATAGATAATTTAAAGTACTATAATATATGACTTATATTTATTTAAAAAACTCTTATCTAATTCCATAATTTGTTTAGTTATGATTATTGAAAATGGAATCAGTGTTTTTTTATTTTAGTAATTTTAGTGATCAAATACTATATTTTAAAAATAAGTTAAATACGTAATAGAACCTTTAAAGATCCATAAAAAATAATTTTCTTATTAACCCATAATAATAATATTATTTATGTTCCCATGTTTATCTATGATACATTTCATAGAATTACTCATGGAGGTGGTTAAATTTAACCAAACAGGAACATGCTATAATTCTATGGGTTGTTTGGTTAAGAATTTTTTTATTTTGAAATAATATAATTATAACATAAAGATAATGATATTATTTATATGATTTTATATTTGTGAATAATATTTTAAAAAATATGGAAAAAAAATGAAAATATATATGAAAAATAGAAAATGTTATTTCGTGGAGGCGATAGTCTGCACGTATACACAATCGATGTTCTATTATTTTTCTAAGTGGATAAGAAGGTATAAATAATAGTTTATAAATTAATATTATAAAATTTCATAATAATAATAATATTAAATTTATTATATTAAAATGTTTTTGGGTTGTGTTAAAAGAATAATTTATGGAAGAAAAATTAAAGAGAAGCGAGACACTTACATAGAAGAAATTAATCTTCTCTTAGAAATATATCTATTTTTTGAAGGGGTTTGGGAAATATTAAGGACCCAAAGGCTTAATAAAGTGAGAGAGGGTCCTAGGGGAGTTAAAATTGAAGTGTTTTAAGTATACATTTAATGTAATAAGGGTGTCATTAAGGGGTGGAAGTGTTCTATTTTTGTAAGTGAATAGAAGGGTAAGTTTGGGAGTACCCATTACTTTTCAATAGTGGAATGCTACTATTCAAGGTTAAAAGTATAAAAAAGTGAAAAATAAAAAGTCTAGATAGTTATTAGTCCCATAATCCTCTCCACCCCTCATTTTAGAGGCAAAATGGAGTGATTTATGGATTTTTCATTTTTTTACTTTGTATCTTTTACCGTGATATACTTTTACCTACATAATAAATTTTTAACCATGGTAATTAATTAAAATGAACAAAATTAAAAATAAAATTATTAAATAAATCGAACATTAAAATTTAAAATTTTAGAAATTTTTTATCAAATAAAATTTCTAATGGCGAGGAATGTTGCTTTTAAAATAAATGTACATAACACATAAAAATGGTTTTAAGAAAAGGTGTGTTTTAAGATTAAAATTTGTGTGTAGGTTAAAATTACCAATGGTATAAAATTCCATGAAATAAATTGGTATATTATAAAAAAATAATTTTTTGTCTTTAAAATCAATCCAAAACCGAATTTTATCATAAAAATGTCTAATTAAAATAAAAAACTGAAAACTATTTTTAAATTGTAATAAAATATAACTTAAGTTATGAAAATTAATTTATTTTTTATAAGTTTAAATTATTATTTTAAAATACATAGTTTTACTCCTGAAATAATTAAAAGATTTTAAAAACTTTTTGGTCTTGCTCATATATTGATAAAGTGATAAAATTTGCAATATTGGTAAAAACTACATTTTTCACTATTCAATTAAAAATAAATTATTTTAGAAAAATATAAAAAATCTACCCAAATATAATTTTGAAATTATGAATTAAAAAATTAAATGTATTTTACAAAATTAAAATTTTAAAATTTATTTTTTTTCTTTTAAATGATAACATGCAAAGATAAGATACTTTTATTGAAAAGTTTTATTTTAAATCATTAAGTGTTTTTAATCTTAATTTATATGGATTTATAATTGATTAAAATATTTATATTTAATAGTGGTTGTATTATTCTTAAATTTTATTAATAATATTCATCTAAAATGTTGTGTTTCATTTTAGTCATGTGTTTCATTAGTTCAGTGTTGCATATGAAACAAGCTATCAAAGATTATATTAATCTTGAGAAAAATATATTGAAAAATTTCATATTGTTACATTCTACCCCCATAAATAAATTTCATCCCCAAAATTTTAATCATTACCCACTAATAAAAGTTTATGAGGGTATTCTTAACATATTTATCATTCTGGATATAAATTATAATATGAAATCTACCTTACTCTATTAGTCTATATTATATTACTTATCTTTCTTTAGAAAAACTTAATCTTTCATAAAATTACATTCTCAAGTATATATATACCCATATCAAGCATTCTCTATTATATAAATTTCAAAAAACCATATAAATCATTAAGATATGAAACCATAATGGAAAATTATATTCTTATAGAAATTAACACCATCTTTAACCCTAAAATGACATTAATTACTAGGTTATAAAAAAACACAAGACAATATATACCACAATCCAAAAAATGAAATATACTTCAACAAAAATATCCTGAATCAATTATCATTATCAAGGTTAGCAATACTATCTAACTTTTTCAAAATCAATCAACCGTTTATTTTCTCAATGTCAATTCTATATTAAAACTAATAGTTATCCATCCCTCAATCATCAGTTCTTAAATAGTTATACCTAAAAATTTAACCTTTTTTAAAATTAATTTTCAAGGTTATTTATACCATTTAATATATGTTTTTTAACCTTTATAGAAAAAATAATACAGAAAAAACTTCAGATGTTTCACATAATCATCACAACATTTAGAATATACCATAATATCATCGATAAATATTATTCACTAATGAAAATATTTTAGGGTATTAAGAGTTAATTTCTATTAATATATCAACCAAACAATATTAGGTAATACTACAAAACTAAACTTTTCTATCATAACTGGAATATAAATTGATTCTCAACTATTTAAGTATGCACCCTTATGACACGTTTATTTTTAACACGTGTTACTTTCAGTTCAACCTATGAATCTCTTTGTTCAATCATTAGTTATCCCTGGTAATTTTCTTATTAGATTATCTAACCTAATTATTTAACATCATAATCAAATACTTTAATGGTTCATTAAAGTGAGTATGAATTAACCATAGAATATAAGCTAGGTGTGTCAAACCAGGTGTAAATTTAGGCCTCTTTATCATGCATGAGGTGATTATCGAGTTAATACCCAATCTTACATTTTCAGATTTATTACCATAAGTTATATTTTTTCCAAATATTTTATCCACTTTTATTATCTATACATATATGTAATTGTTTGGAAATAACATAGTCAAAACACCACCAAAATGTTAGGATGTCATCCTACTCTTAGACTTATCCCTTAGACTTATACCAAGGGTTTTCACTAAAGTTCAATTATCCTTATCCCTAAACAACATAAAATATGCATTATTACCCAAACTAAACTATCCATAACCTTGAAATTGTAATCCACCTCAACTTATCAAACTTTTATGACATTTATAAGTCTTAAATTATCATCAACCAATAACATCCTAATCTCCAAAGTTATCTAAACCATTATATGATACCAAATATTATTCCCCACAGATATAACCATTTCAATTACATGAATTTAATAAAATATTTCATTATTATACATTCCCAAAAATTTTTAGGTTTACAATTTCGGAGAATTAAGACAAAATATTAACTAACAAAACACATGTTTTTTTTTCAATTAATGTATATTTTCCCAACTATATAAGTAATTGATTAATCCATAAAAAGCCTTCAAAATCCCCTAATTGTTTTTAAAAATAATATAATATTCTATAAACATCATATATACTAATTTTCTTCATAACATATGGAAATGAAACATAATAAAGGAATGAGCTAAAATAACTAGTAAGGGTTAATATAAGTGATAACAATAAACAATCAAAAGTGATAATAAGGTGAGAATATGGGTATAATTAGGATACATAATATTGTTATACCCAACATATAATAGATAATAAACCATGGAATATGACATGGAATAATAAAAATTTGAGAATATCTTAGAAAATAATAATTAAAATAAAAATGTATCATAATCTAGAAATGAAAAAAATTATAGAATTATGAAACAACATGAAAAATAACATAGAGATATTAGACAACCCTACACATAGGAAACCTTGTGAGAATACTAATTATGCACATGACTATGTGAATAAAATCATTATATCCACACCTAAAAATGTGAGAAAAATCATTATTCCCATGCCTATCTGAAAAAACACATTATGTACATGCCAGACTATATCATGAGATATAAACTTAAACCAATTCATTAGATGGAGATATAGGACCCCACCTATAATCATCCTTATATATGTGCACTATAATAAATTAAACATTCATTATAAATAACACATGTAATGAAAATTGGGTTATATCCCTTTAAAATGAAATCATATAGGGAAAACATCCATAATTACATTAAAAATCATAACATGATATACCCATGGAAAATAAATGGGTATCAAAAGATATTTAGTAACTTTTTATGTAAATTTCCATTAATCAAGATCATAGAGAAAATAATATTTACACCACATAGATAAGGGATATACAGTTAGTTAAATTATTTCCCCGATCAATTCAAATATTGCATCTAGGTGAACACCCTTCAATTAAAGGAATGAGGTATAGGGTATTCGAAATGGGAGGTCATTGGAATAAAAATCATAAACATCCAATTACTAGGAAAGACAATGGAACTAATGGATTTCCATGAGTTTAATCCCCTAAAATAGTATAATATAATTTAGAGAATAATTAAAGAAACAAAATTTGTGGGGAGATAAATATTTTTGAGATAAAGATGGAAATTTAAGGATAAAAGTGGGATTATAGGATCCTAACATAGTTGAGAATTTATGACTCAATGAGAAATAATTTTAGTCAGGAAATCTATTACAACTTGAGTAACATTTAAATTTAAACTAGTTGAATGAGATGGAGATTGAAATTAAACTCAAAATACCATGAATGAATGATATTTCATTTAATAATAAAAAGGAAACGTAATATATAGACCATATAAATAAAATTGGTCATTTAATATATACACATATCAAATAAGGGAGTTTGAGATGAAAAACCCCTTAAAAATTTTGTAACTTTTGAGTGAAAACCCAATGGGATAAAGAACATGGAATAGAAAATTGAATATCATAAAATATAATAGAACCATGATATAAATTTACAATGGGATAGTAAGTACACCATAGAAAAGAAAACATAATTTATAACATAAAAATGTCTCAGGGAATTGAAATTTGAGACAAAGAACCCTTATGAAATTATAAAAATTAGAATAAAAAATACTTAAAGGATATGATTCCAATGAAATATTAAATATCATGAAAATAATTTGATTATGATAAAAAATATTAAATTGTTAGTAGATACACCATTCTTAATAAAACATGGTGTGTAATAATAAATATATCTCAAGATATTAAATTTGAGAGAAGAAACCCTTATGACATTAGAAAATTTCAAATCAAAACCCTTTAAAGGATATGATTTACATTGAAACATTAAATATCATGAAAAATGAGAGTATAGTTATATAAAATATTAAAGTGGAATTACATAAATAATTCTAAATAAAACATGCTTTATAATAAGAAATATGTCTTAAGAAATTAAATTTGAGATAAGAAACCCCTACCTTGTTTCACCACTTAGTCGAATGCACTCTAAACATATATAAAACAAACATAACTCTCCTAATATTATATTCAATAATGGTACTCATATATATTAACTTTTATATATTTCATTTATAATCATTTATTATGAATATATTAGTTAGTTAATGGTAATTTTTACCATCGGGTGTTAGTAAATTTAATGGTTTTGTGCATGATTTAGGATGTTAATTTCAATGAAAATTATTTGATATCAAGTTAAAAATTCCTATATAATTTAAGGCACTATATTATAAAACTTATATATATTTATAAATCACTTATCTCATTCCATAATTGGTTTGGTTATGTTGCGTGAGAATGGAATTAGTGTCAGCTTATTTCAGTAATTTTAGTGATCAAAGATGATTTTTAATAAAAAGTTAAATAATTAATAGAAAATTTCTAGAACCATAAAAAATAATCTTATTATTAAATTATAATAATATTAGTATTCAAGTTCCCACATTCATCCATGATATATTTTCATAGCATCGTTCATGTAGGTGGTTAAACCAACCCAATTAAGAACATGGTATAATTCAATGGTTGAGTATGATTAAGAAATTCTTTATTTTGACCTAATATGATTTTAACATAATAATAATGGTAATTTTTATAAGGTTGTGAATAATATTTTAATTTTTTTTGGATAGATAATGAAAATCTAGATGAAAAATGAAAAACGTCATTTCATGGAGGTGGTAGTCGAGACGTATGTACAATCGACGCTATTTTGTTTTACTAAGTGGATGGGAATGAATAAATAATGATTGTTCCATTAATATAATAAAATTTTATTATAGCAATAATATTAAATTAATTATATTATAATGGATTTGGGTTGTGGTAAAAGAATAAGTTATGGATAAAAAACTAAAGTGAAGTGAGATACTTGTGTAGAAGAAATTAATGTTCTCTTGGAAATATACTTGATTTTTGAAGGGGTTTGAGAAATCTTAAGAACCCATTAGATCAATAACATGAGAGAGGTTTCTATGGGAGGTACAATGGAAGATTTACAATAAGAAATTAAAATGAATAATGGTGGCATGATGGGGTGTAACTGTTCCCTTTTTATAAGGGAAGAGAAGGGTTATTTCGGGAGTACCCATTATGTTCTAATAATAGAATGTTACTATTTAAGGGTTGAAGGTTATAAAAGTGGAAAATATGAAGTGGATATAGGTAATTTACCATCATTAATGACACTAAACCTATGCTCTGAGCTAGTTCATTACGAGCCCTCAAGTGAGCCTCTCTATATGCCAAAGGCTACCAACTACTAGTGAGGGCCTAAGGCGTGTTTGTAGGGAGACTATGCCCTCATACGAGAGTAAAAAATAGTATAAATTACTAGATAAAATCAAAGAATTAATAAAACATGTGTAGAATTAGTAAATAAACTTAAATAGAATATGTTAAAATAATAAATGAAATTCTATAAAAGACTGAACAACCATGTCATACATACAACATTGGCCACACATTGGAATGACCATATATACATGAGTACAAAAAGGAAAATAAAATAAAATTATATGGATATAAAACTAAATATGAGATGTAATAAATACATATTATCTATATATTTTTGAACTACCAAATCCCAATAATAAGAATCCACATGAGCAGATCTGTTCAATCATGTAACTCTAGGACTCAGGCCTATCCTCTATGCATTTGTGCTCTACCTAAAAAAAGAAATAAGGTTTACATGAACATTGAGGTACACATAAAATGGTGAGAATATAGTAAATATAATACAAACCAATGAAAAACATATAAATATTTTATCATAAGTCCAAGATCATGAAATATGACTAGCCGAACCGAGACACAACCGAAAGGATAAATAAATCAAACAGATAATGTGAAACTATAGTCGATCCATAAGTCTATGATCACAATCAACTGGGTAATGTGAAAAAATATATATTTATATTTGTATACATATATATTTATATTCCCATACATATAAATATATACATAAATATAAATATACTTGAGTAAGGTGAATTAAATAACATAAAACCATCAGCATTCAATCCTTGGGTCCATAATCCCGATCCCCTATACATCATATAAAAATGGAATTGAGTTGGATGTCATACCACTCATGTATCGTATCATTTTGTCAATATATGGGTCCATAATTACAATAAAAAATATCTGCTTCATCTAGTTCAAGAAATGTCTCTGACGAAGCTACGTCACCATAAGGGGATACTTGTCCTAATCCCGTGCTCACCCGTACTCACCTCCAATTACTGTAATAAAGAATTCTAGGGAAGTATATCCAGTCATCCTATAAATGGCCAAGAGCTAGCTTCGATGACACTCATTACATGTAAATCTATTCCTATGCATGAGCCCTAGGTTTCGGTCTGTAGGTGGTCATGACATTATAAGTCGGATAAACCCTAAGGGTATGACCCTTAGGTGATATGCAAGGAGAACTCACCAGTGATATGTCATGACCACCCCTCAAGGTCTCCAATCAGGGAGAGAAAAATCATCTTTGTCACTTAAGATATCTTAATTATCCCCGAGTATCCGATGATGTGAAGTGTCATGTCCAACATCATGGTCTATTAATCGACCAGAGAGTGTGTAATCATCCCTATCGCTTGGAAGAGAATAATTATCCATGAGTATAATCAGATTGAGGAGATCATTAGAATCCTTATCACATGTCAATTAGAGGAGAGTAGAATCATCCTCAACATATAACAATTAAAGGAGAGTGGAATCATCCTCATCACTCAGGATATCATAATCATTAATGAGTATCATTTTCATGGATTCCTTGCCCGTATATCGTAATCATAAGATCAAAATTTGGATCCTAGAAAGCACCTATAGAGACCCCAATAATATAACCGTCAAATATACTGGCTCAAAAGTTAAATCCCAGGTAGTATCTATGAGTATACAAATAAATATTAAAATAACATGGCTCAGAAGCTAGATCCTAGGAAATAAATCTGGGCACCCCAAAGAGAAAAGAAGACGCATCACGTCATGATCAAAACTACAAACAAATAAGCACCTCTGGTAATCATCACTTCATCGGTAATAAACAAGTGAATGTATAAATAAGAGCGAGGGTGTAAAAATACCTAAAACCACCACTAATACCACAAAACCATTGGATTACATGTTCGATACAGGTTCTAAGGTCACTCCCGCTACCAACTCTACCCAAACCCCTATCACACTAGCTCAGGGTTGGTCAAACATCAGGGCACCCACTGGGTCCCTCAAGTAAAAACACAAGAGAGGCATCCTATGTGTAATAATCAGTAGAAAAAGGTAAAGAGATGAATCCTACATTATATCACCAAATAGTAAGAAACAGAGGCATCCTATATGGGATCCTCGATATGGGACTTAGGAAGGGGAATCCTATATGGGTTCCTCAACAATAGAGTATGTAGGTAAAGGCATCCTATATGGGATCTTCAGAATAGTACATAAATAAAGGGATCCTATAAGGGATTACCTAAGTCATCATGTAATAAAAGGGATCCCACTGGGGACCCTTGATAATAGATATAAGATTGAGGTATCTTAAAGGGGATCCTCTAGGTAGAAGCATATATAGAGGCATCCTATGGTGGATACTTAGAAACAAATAAAATCATCTCTCCTATGCCAGAAGGGAACATCTTGCAAGGGAGATGTCATCAGGGGAAATCTATAAGAATTGGTAATGATAGATGGACCATGGATCATCTTAGATCAAGGTATCACTCTCAAGAGACAAATGTATTTGACTACTAGAGGAAGAACTTACCCGTTTAGAAAAAGTCCTAAAATGCTTCAAAGGAGTCCTTAAATTACCTCAAGGGTTTCACTATCACTATCTATAAAAAAAGATAATAAAAAAGGACTAATCATGGGTCCAATTTTGACTCCAAGGTATAAATATATGAAAAATAGGGAAAAAACCATGAAAAGGGCAGCAATGGAGGATTACCTGGCATGCCAGCCCTAGCACATGTGGTGTAACCACTCAACCCCACCTCTGTGTGTACTTCAACCAGACATGGCATGTTAGCCCATGTACATGACATGCACCCTACATGGGATACCTACCTATGTACTTCACATGGAATTGGCATTTATACATTCTAACCATGTATATATACATGGAATGCAACCCACATGGGGTCTGGCTGTATACTCCACATGACCATGTGCCTTTACATGGGCTGTCTGGTCGGGTAATCGACTACATTACCAAGTCCTAGTACATGGTGTGTATAACCCATACAAGGTGTGTAATTCCAAAAAGTCATATTCCCTAAGAAAGAATAACACATGACCTGTGTTCCTGGACCATACACTGTGTGATTAAGATTCCCAAATGGGAAATCCCTTAGAAGAGATAAAATCCCAATTCCCCCCAAAAAAACAACATATTGACCTAGAATGGGCCCTAAGTAAGAATAATAGGGTTTTAAATAAGAAAATGGATAATCTATTGGGTTTTATGGAAAAAACATAAAAATAGAATACCCATGGGGTAATCCACTGAAGCTTGACCTATTTCCATGATCCACGGCTACCGCACGATGATTCAGCATGTCCCAAGATTAATGACAACTCCTCCTTCCTCATCTACTTATATCTATCCCTCACACTCTTTCATTTTATCTCTTGATTATGTGGAGGGGGAATACCATAGTGTACTTCATGAGAAACCAAAGGGGATAAAGAAAAGAAAAGATAAAAAGAAAAGGAAGAAAAAAATAAAAAGAAAAGGGGCCCCGGTACGGCCCCAACATCTAAATTGAGTTTATACCCCACCTAAGAAAAAATACCCATTATGTACTCAATGGAGAAGAGGAAATCTCAATCCGATGCCCCATTCAAAAGAAATTTCTGAACGAATCTACGCAAAAAAATTAATATTTAATTAATATTTAATTAATTATTAATTATTCTACTAAAATTTGAATGGATCAAAATTCCTCCACACTCCTTTAATAGGGTAAAAATCGTATTCTGGGACCAATAAAGTAGTCATAAAAATTATCCAAAATCATCTGCTAGGGGAAAATGAACAAATTTTCCCTCATAAGTATCTGACAATGAAAATTCAATATTTTGCCAAAAATTTCTAGTCCGGAAAAAACACGGGTTCTTAAAATATAGTTATTGTTACTAGAATCTTCTACAATACTAATTTTTGAGTCAAATTGATGTGATTTAAGAATTTTTTTACTTTTAAACATTTTTATTAATGTAATTTTACCATGGTAATTTTTTTAACCTTGCTAATTAATTTTAATTAAAATAATTAAAAATAAACTTATTAAATAATTTGAACACACTGATTTTAATTTTTAGAATAATTTTATAAAATAAAATTTCTTAAGTTGAGAAATGTTAATTTTAGAATAAGTGCACATAACGCTTAAAAATAGATTTTAGAGAAAGTTTGTTTTTATGATTAAGATTTTGGTGTTAGTTAAAATTATCAATTTTATTAAATTTCATGACATAATTGGTTTATTATAACAAAAATAATTTGTTTTCTTTAAAATCAATCCAAATCTGAATTTTACTATAAAAAATTTAATTAAAAGAAGTGATGGAAAACTATTTTTAAATTGGAATAAAATGTTTCTTAAGTTCTAAATATTATTTTTTTATAAGTTCAAAAGAATATTATAAAATACATATTTTTACTACTTAAATAAATATTTATTTAATTGAAAAGTTATACATGATTATAGGCCTTGTTAATATATTAATAAAGTCATAAAATTTAAAATTTTGGTAAAAACTGTATTTTTTATTATGCACTCTAAAAACAATTATTGATGAAAATCTCAAAAATTAACCCTAAGATAATTTTTACATGTTGAATTCAAAAATTTAATTCATTTTTCAGAAATAAAATTATAAAATCTATAAGTTTTTATTTTAAATAAAAATATATAATGATTAACTCATTTTATCAAAACATTCCCTTTTAAAATATTAATTATTCTTAAACCTAATTTATGTGAATTTATATTTGATTAAAATATTTTTATTTATTATAACTTTTATTATTTGTAAATTTTATAATAATATTCATATAATGTTTGACAGATCATTTTAGTTCAATGTTGCATGTGACACAAGCCATCAATGACTGTATTAATTTAGGAAAAAATATATTCCAAAATCTTTGGTCATTACACTTATTCTCTTGTATTTATCTTATATTATATATATGTTTCTTATATATATACATTGTTCACTATTAATTTCATTTTTAAGATAATACATGTTTTAAGTTTTCTTTACAATTCTCCCATTGAAATGAATTTGATTTAAAGGAGATCCCCTATTCTTATTTCATGCAAATTACCACCCCTATCAAATTATTTTAACCATGAATAATTTAAGGAAAAACACTCTATTTTATGGAAAAACCTCATGGTTTAATTTTTCTATAGAGGAAAATAATTATGTACTCTTTTCTTTAAAATACTCTTTATCCATTTTGTAATGAATCACCAAAGTGGCTCATTTTCCCTTAAATCCCCAATAGTTATCATAAATTTTTCTACACTAGAGCTCTATGTTAAAGAAAATTTCTTCATTATTCAAATATGAATTTTAAAAATGATTTAATTCCATTTTCTCTTGGGAATACTTAATATATTTCATTTAGTTATGCTTTGAGATGATATTATGAAACCCACTTTATTCTCATGGGTTTTATCATGCTTATGTTGTATGTATGGTTTATTTTCCTCATGTGAAACATGTATTCATATACATATTATGATTTTCATTATGCAATGGGTGGTCCTAAAATTATATATCTCTTTAATTCATTAGGTAATGTTTTTATCTGATGAAATTTCATGTATGATGCATGTAAAATCATCCTAGTACACAATTTTATGTTTTCTTAGCAGCGATCCTTGACTTATTCTTATGATTACATGATTTATATTATTTCCACATATTTATGATTTCATGGAATTATTATGTCATTACCTTATTCCATGATTCTTTTCTTACCCCACACTCTTATACCATGGTACATGTTTACTTATTTGAGATTACATATTCAAATTTGATGAAATATTCACAAATCTTATTGTTTCACGTTATTTTTTATAAGATATGTCTCCTTTGATCATGTTTTATCTAAGGATTATGATCTAACACTTGATGAAATATTGATGAATTTTTTCCTTAATAAAATTTTGAGCTCACCCATTTCTTATGTTTCCATTCCCATGGTAATGAATACAAGTTTAACTTATGAGAAGTCTAGGAGGGAGTATAATGTGGCTCAATTATAGAGAGATGTTCAAAAGTATCATAAAATAAGTTTCATATATAGCTAATTATCAAATTCACTAAACCTTATGTTCTTAGTATTTTGTGTTTGTTGTGTGATATACTGTTAAAATTATGGAATTAAGATAAAATAAAGATATGTTCATCTTGGGAAATCTCAATTTTTATCAAATATAGTTTTTTAAGAATATGTTTATAGAATCAAACCTTGGAGTATAGCTTAGGGGAAATATATTCACATGACAGATCATGGACACGATGTGTCTATTTATGTTCACATGATTGAGTGTGGACATGTTTTTATTAGCTATGCTTCCTGATTTATCATGGACATGATGAAATTATCTATGTATACAAGATTGATCATCGACATGTTGTGGCTTGATATGTTTATAATGTTATGATTTCCTATGATTATTCTTATTCTTAATTTCAATATTATATTCCTTTGTTATAAACCATTAATCAAGATAATTGTCTCATGATATTTCACTCATAGGAAATGGAATGTATTTTTTCTTTTTATATTAAATTTTTTTCTATTATGAATTATGGGTAAATCTTATTGATTCATGTTCTTTTTAATAAGATATTTTTCCCATGATAATATTTTATAACATTCTTATGATTTAACTCTTGGTAACATGTTAATGAGGTTTTCCATTATTAATAACTTTATCTCACCCCTTCTCATGTTTTCCCATTTCCAAAGTTATAAAGATGTGTATAAAGCATGAGATTTTTAGAAGGAATTCTAGTATAGGTTGATTATGGAGAAATGTACACAAGTATTTAGAAATAAGTTACTTATATAGATTGTTCTCAAACACACTATAACTTAGATTCTTATTATTAAGAGATTATTTATGAATTGTAATGTTTAATTTATATAAATGATTTACAAAAAATATATGTTTAGTTTGGGTATCCTCAACTAGTATCAAAGCCTATGTTTATAGTATGTGTTTTTATCACCAGGTCCTGGAGTGAGATTCTAGATAACCTTAGTTGGTATTAAATCTAGTATTTAAAGAATTTGTTTTTAGAACAAGATATGGGAGATTGGGTATGGGGCGCCTCATCCATTCCCCTGTTTCTATATATATTGTAAAAATTGTATTTTTCACTTTAGAAATGAAAAAAAACAAATCAAATAAATTCAAATCCTATTTATTTTACAAATATTAGTACAATTTTAGGCCTAATATCATTTTTTTGTTAAAAAGTTCTTTTAGAGGGGCTCATTACCTCCAAATATTAACTCCATCACATTATCTCTTTTCCCAAAGCTAAAAAATTATTATATATAAATTAATTTTGGACCTATTTTTTATTATTACATATTTTAAAAGGGTATTATTAATTCCATTTATATTAGGTTTACATTTTTTAACCACTCACTTGAGGGTTTGGATCAGGGGGTCTTTATCTAACACCAAAATATTTCTCATTATTATTTTTTATTTTAAAAAATAGCACAACTTTACTTTCAAAATAAGGTTAGTATTTGATGTTATTTAAAAATAAATTTTTCAAAGTCACATGAATTTATTTCATGACACTAAGTAAAATTATCAATTCCTATAGATTCCCTTCAAATTTTATTCGAATCCCAAAGGTCTTTTTTCTCGATAATCCCTTTCTAACTCGATTGAGGGGGAACCTTACATAGCCCATAAACACAGAGGCACTAGTCCTAGTACCTTACCTTAAAGGACCAAATATCAGGTAGAAAACACACAAACCCCTCCCAATATGATCTTAAATGATAATCTTAAGATCCCAACTTATAAGGGTTGATCAATAAGAAATTACCCATAAAAAACTGTATAGTGACCAATACTGATGGAAAAAGCTATATCCTCTCATTATTCCAATATTAATAGCTCCATTGGAGGATTATTTATAGTACTAAACCACTTCCTAGGTTTGGATATGGGGATCTAACATACATTTTTTCCTGCCCAAGGAGACCGTTGGTGCTACCTCTACCATGACCCTGAATGCTATTGAGCCCCTACCATTAATCCACCGATGCCGACTCCTCAATTCCACCAAGCCTGACCTCCAGCTCACCGTTAAACCTACACCAATGTCAAAACCATTCCTATCATCTATTTCAAACACCACCTATATTTAGGGATCCTACGTCACAAATCACCTTCACTTCCACCAATGTCGATGACTCACCTTCACCGCTACATGCATTGTAGAACACTTTCACCTTCACCTGACACTGAATACCCACCTACTATTTCACCTGACATACCCATTGACTCCATAGAGACCTTCCTGGGCCTACCAACTTTATAAAATTCCCATATTTACAACCACAAAAAATATTGGGATTATTCTATGATCTAATCATAGGCTTAGATACAATATTATGGGGCACCTTTTCCACTAAGACAAACTCCAACTATGATTCCCTTGAAAGTTTATTCATTGGGAAATTCCATAGATCAAAATTTTTCAATTATATTTGGTTTTTGATGAATATATACATGAAATATTTCTTTGTAAAAGGATTATGGGATTTATGAGAATATAATATGACCTAATTTCATTGGAAACAAACAATACAAAATTTTTAAGATCATTAGGAGTGGAATTAGTAGATCAAAATGAAATAAATTATTGAAAACATACATGATCACTATAGATTTCCATCATTTTTATTTGAAAAACATGAAAAGAACAAATCATAAGACTCATTACACTACATGTGATCTATTATCTATGCTAATCATAAATAAAATATTAAGGAATCCTCTTCAAAAATTTCTCTCTCAAACCACCAAAGAAAGGGTGGGGGGGAGAGGGGGGAAATTGGATGGGGATTTATTTAAGAGGATTCACCAAGAATTATCTTATAATGTATGAAAGTTAAATAAAAATTTTAGAATATTTATTAAAATAATTATGAAGGATCCTTAAGGAGTTATAATGTTTCTCCAATGTCATAAGATTAATTAATTGAAAATTTTATTCTATAATGCATGGTTTAATTAAACATTTTATCTTCAAGATAAATTTTCACCCTTCAACATTAGAATAATAAATTTTATAGCCCCATTAATACAAAAAATTATGATGTGTAAATCACTTAACGAAAAATCAGGTTGAATATTTATGTTTCCAAATAAATATTAATAAACATCATTTGGGAAAAATTGATATAAATGAATTATTCATTATTTTCTCCATTATTTGATGAAAAATTTATTTATTAATTATTCAGTAAATTGGAAAGAAATTACTTTTTAAGAATTTTAACATATATTTTTTTAAATATTTCATATATTTTAAGAAATAATGAAAAGTAATTATATTTTTGAATATAATTAAATATTTTTAAACCTAATTATCTCACTATGGTGGGAGTTTGATGATGATTTTAGATTTGTAGAAGGTTAATATGGTTGAGAAAAGGATGTAATTCCATCGAGTATTATTGTTAACTAAATATTGTTGAAACCGATATGGATCAATCAAATATAGAGATATGATTTGTGGGTGACCTTTTTATAAAGTGTTCAGATCCCTTAGATGGAGATATATTCACATCGATGGATGCATGAAGAGTTTGAGACATTGTAAGTGGTGACTTCACATATTATAATCCACAATGAAATAAATGTATAAAAACTTGGAGCGCCTTAGAGACACAATTGTTGTCTTAGACCATGAAAAAATTTTGTGATGTGATATAAGATTGTCACAAGCCATGAATGAATTTATAGTTATGACATGGGATTAACGAAAAGTCATGATAGTGAACAAGAAGGGTTTTTGAATATTGCATGTTATAATATTCTGTCTCATAGGTTTTGAATGAATCCCCCATTACAATATAGCGTATTAGAACCAATCTATGGAACTCTATTTTTTGTGGAACAATTCACTTGAAAAATATCACTATGTATGATATAGAGAGTCATATGATATGATATGGGTATGAAAGACAGAATAGAATTATCCCAAAAAGTGATATAATGTATCGAAGGTGAATATGTAATAGTCATTTATGATTGATAACTAGTTGAAAAAGTGAATTTCACATCAGGGATTTAACATTTATTATTAGTAACCAATGTGAAACCTTGATAGTTGGGGTTTTAATATTTGTTATACTAATAATCAATTTGAAAACCTCTACTGATAGAGCTTTACCATTAGTTATACTAATAAATGATGTTAAAATAGTTTAATAATATTATAACACATGTGACATATTATTCTCCCAATTCATCTATTGCCACCCCAAATTCTAAAACCCTAAGTTCTGTAAGTCCCCAACCCCCACCCTCTACCTCTTTTGTGCAGATTCCTATTTTTTTACATTGTTTAATCACATGATTCTATAATTTCACACCTATTTTTTCTCCTTTCACTGAACCTTTGCACATTTCATTGACTTTAGAATCATTTAGCATCTCTCCTTTGATTTCCATCATCACGATCACTCATCTTGTTTTTCAACCATGCTCTCACTTAATTGTGTTTAATTTGAAGTCTCTCTTCTATTATTTTGCCTTTATTCTTCACTAATATAATTCCTACAACAATTTTTTTTGTGATTTCAATTTTAATTTTATTTATTTAAAATATTTATTATCTGTTTGTGATTATTAATTATATTTATTTATTTATTAATTAATTATTGATTGTACTTTCAATTAATTATGCACAATATAATGTTGTTTACTACTATTTTTTCTATGTTAATCATTGATATATTGTCTCCATCGACATTTTGGTTCTAGTCAAATGTTTATTTTATTATTTTAGAAGATTTATTAAATTATTAAGTTTTTAAATTGTATTTAGTTATTTATTTTTAATAAGAATCTTATATTCATTCATTCATTATATTAATATTAATATTGTATATTTTTTGATAAAATGTTTATGAATAAATCATTATTTGATTGTTTTTTTATTAAATGTTTATGAATAATTGGTTAGTATATTTATTATATCATATCAATTTATTTATTATATTAATGTTTATTTTGTATAATTTTTTTATTAAATGTTTATGAATAAATGGTTAGTTGATTTTTTTATTTTGATTATATGCTTACATATTTTATTTTTATATGCATATATATAATTTTAATCTCTATTTTTTTTAAATTTATATAAATTTTAAATTTATATGTCTACTATTTTAAATTTATCTATTTACATATAAGTTTAAATATATATATATATATATATATGTTTTAATATTTTTATAATTTTTATTAGTACTTTTTTAATGAAACAAACTTTTATCAATGGAATTTATCCCTTATTAAAGTAATTTCATATAATATAAATCTCATAAAATCACTTATAGACCATAATAAAAACTTTATAAATGAAAAAATAAGGAAATAAGAAGTATTTCTAGAAGTTAAGGAACCAATACTGATGAAATAATAACTTGACCATAGAAATAGTAATATGACCCTTATGAATAGTGAACCAGATAAATAAATAGTAACCTCACCCATGAAATTAGAAATAAAATTTATGCATATTATAAATGAAATTATGATATAATTGTATCATAGTCTTGGTAAATAATTTTTTTAGAAATTAATAATTAAGTGTTGGTATTTTTTGTAAGTCATAAATATTTAATTACAATTTTATGATTAATTTAATAATTTGAAATAAAATTTATTTTCATATAATTTATTCATAAATTAATATTTTTATGTCTTATTATTTTAATATAATTTTATGATACCTTAAGTAATTTTTCAAAGTGTTACAAAATTAGTTATAATTTTAAAATCTGTATTTTCCAAGTAAATGATGATTTTAATTAAAAATTAAATTAATCACATTTAGAAAATTATTTTCATAAAAATTTATTCATTTTTTAATTCTAAATGTCAAAAAATTATTAGGGTGATTTTTTTATTTTTCTAAAATACTTGAATTTTTGATGAATAATAAAATACGATAATTTTCAATAAAAGCTAAATACATAAATTACTGAGTCATAGATGATGTATGGCTGATGTAAGCCTAAAATCTCTAACTATACTTCATTATTTTAAAATATTTAGTAATAATTATCAAAATAATCATAGTATTGAGCCAAAATAATAAATTAATGAATATAATATTGAGAAAACACCCCTCTCCTCCACTATAAATACAACCCCTCACCCCCTCTTCTACTCACACTTATAAAGTTTTTATCATTTCCTAAATTATACCCAATAAACTTCCATAGTCTCTCCCCCACATTTAGGATCTCTTGGTCTCATCAAAATATCGAAACATTTCCCTTAGTAGGTTCTCAAGGAGGATAAATTCAAGAGGTAAATCCTCTCTCTTTCTTTTAATTTCCTTTCAACTTCATTTCATTTCTTATTCTATCCTCACCTAAATTTATCTAAATGGAATTATAACTCCAATATTTTTTATATACTATAATTATATCATGTTAATGGAAGATTTATCATTAAACTCCACCCTTTCTCTATTTTATTTTTTTAAATGAAATTGTCACCGGTGATGTGTCAATTTGCTGACATCATGGGCGATGCACTCTCATTTTATTTTTAAACCTTAAAGTATGTTAATAAAACCAGTAAGTGGTTGAAAACAGATTTTAAATTTTATGTTATAACCACATTTATCTTCCGGATCTAACATTTATACACAATACTAAATGATAAAACAAAATTGAGTTCATTGTGACCAAAAAACCGCCAAAATTAACTTAAAAGGATCATCATTATATTTTATCTAATGATTCATCCTTATACCATATTACCAAATTATTTATAATATAATTAAAATTTAAATATTATCATTAATAATATATAACAACAATCCTGGATATTTATCATCATTTTACATGAACATCCATTCACGAAAACTAGTGAACTGATCATGAAAACCATGAAAACGAATGCTCATGAATGATGAAATTATATTACATAACTCATAAAAATGACCATAAAAGAACATAGTAAAACCATAATGAATAATATTCATGTGTAAAAGGTTTTCTAATTTTTGTTAATGAATCTAATGTGATTATACAATATGTTAAAGTGAAGAAATCATTTGAACACAAGGTAAGAGGAATTCTCTAACTCAACTCTCTTTGTTTGGGGTTTCCCTATTTCACCCTATTTTCAGTATGGATATTCCTTAAATATTATTTATTAATAATTAACTTACCATTTATAGGACATAAATATTTTATACATGATTTTATGACAAACACAATTCTTTTTAAATGAACTCTTCTTCTAAAAAACACACCTTTTACTTGTCAAGATTGTTCCTTATTTACCCAAGGCTAATGATTCTTATATCAAGTATGTGAATCACTCTTTTATTTTGGAACCCAAATTTTATTAATATATGATTTATGAAATAAAATCCATTACTTTCCATGGGTTATTATATTTCAAGATTGGTATATGTTCTATATGACATGCATGATAATGTAAATGTTATATATGATCCTAATTTACCCAAGACACTAAACCTTTGGATCCTCATTGTGTATTGATTTTATGATTATTATCTTTAAAATTATGTAATAGTAATTTAATAAAAAGTAGGGTCGCTATAGTTGGTATTAGATGATGATTTAATTAATTTGGGAATTAGGATTAGAGAACCTTAGTGAAAACCCTTAGTATGAGACCAAGTATCTGTAAGCACCCAATAAGATTTGTTTTAGAAAATTATAAACATATGAATCCAAAAAGATACGCCTTTAAACTTAAAGGGACAATGTAATATATTATTTATTCATTAATTATGAATTTATGTTTTGTTCGAACCTTTTCTATTTTATAAAATGGTGGGAACTAGGAGAAACTAGGCCAACAACCCGTGCGAGGGACAATGAAAAGATTTCCTGAACAACATCCTGAATGCCTTGGGAGGTGGAGTTCAAAATTTCATGGTGATTCTTACCCAAATGGATTAGGTTTTGAACAATTAACTAAATAATGTAGAACATATTCCTTCACCTAATAGGAAGAAACCGACTTTAAAGTGTTTTATGTGGAAATGACCACCAATGTTTAATGGATCTTCTGATATACTAGTTGCGGAATAGTGGGTCAAATAAATTGAGAAGATATTTTCTATTATTCATGGTTCTGATATGGAGAAGGTGAATTTTGGAAGTTTATCATCTAGATGGAGAGGTTGATCAATTGTGGGATTTGATTAAGAACACCGAGATGAGGGACTAAATTGAAGATATTGAGTGGGAAGACTTTAAGATAATGTTTCTTAACAAGAATTTACCTTGAACCATTCGTACAAATATGGAGAGAGAATTCATAGAGCGGAATCAAAAGGAAGGAGAATATATCATGGCTTATGAAGAAAATTTCACAAGGATTACAAGGTACACTTAGGGTTTTGTTACAAATAGTGACATAAAGATTGATAGATTATTTAGTGGTTTAAAGCCACAACATCAAAAGGATCTTGTAATTTGAGACTTTGGGAGTTATGAATAAGTTGTACGATGTGATCTTAAAATGGAGATGAAGTTTGGAGAATGGTCCAACAGGTATGGTGATAAGAAAAAAAGATGAAATTTTAAGCCATAGGATCTAATGAGAAAGGTGGAAAGAAAAATCAACCACCCACCTGCTAAAAATGTGGGAAGAAGCATCATGGGAACTGCCTAAAAGGTATGGGGAAAATAATTCAAGTGTGTGAGAGTAGAAAACCAAGCTCATGAATGTAGAAAAGAAATGAGGAAGTTGGACAATGTGATGATGGAAAGGAGAGCACCACCCATGGTCCCATATACAACTGTAGGGAGAAAGGGAACTATGAGAGCCAATGCACTAAACCCCGAGTCCTCAAGGGTAATTATCATTAGTATCCACTAAAGCCAAAGGATCAAGGAAAGGATTATGCCATCACTACTGCTTAAGTGGAGAAAGAAAATGAAGTCATACAAGGCACACTTCCTACTCACACAATATAGAGACCAAACATTTTCTTACATTACTATTACATCATTATAAAGATGAACAACATAATAGTATTACACCAAGAGGATATATAGGTTTAGTGTCTTGGGAAAACTAGGACCAAACATATCATTTACAACATTAAACATAAACATTTATTTAATTCCTTATTCTCTAGATTCTTATTGGAAATTGACCTCTCCTTAGTACATGTAGTCACCTAAGGATATACCTCAAAAATTAGTGAGATAAATTCCCAATAATAGGGTAGATAAGAACAATATAGCATGGGGTGAGCATAATAATAACATCATCACAAAAATCATGAGAGGAAACTTTAATAAAAGACTTGAAATATGATAATACATAAAAAATGAAACATCTTGTATTAGTGGTTAACTACCACACATAGTTATGAACAAATATAGAATCTTGTTCAGACATAATTTCACTTAAACTCATGAAATTAATCACTTAACCCAATCCATTGGAGCTCTGTATAATTCTGGGCGCACCCGTCACATTGAAACCTTCAAATTGCACTATATAATTCTGGGCGCACCCGTCACATCATAACATTATCATTATCATGCATGGAATAATGAAAATATATAAAAAATGAGCATAAATAACACATGTAAAGGAATGGGTTTTATCTCATAAAAACACATTCATAATCTTTGGGTTCCAAAATAATGTGGGAATAACATACTTGATACGATAACCATCAACCTTGAGTGAGAAGTAAAAGGTGTGTTTTTGAAAGAAGAGTTAATTTGGAATTTTTTTTTGACATAAACTTTATTAGAAAACATTTATATCCTATAAAAGGTAATATAATGATGAAAAAATAATTTTTAAGGAGTGAACATACCAAAAATGGAGTGAAAGAGGGAGAGCCCGAAGAATGAAAGTTGGGTTCGAGATTTTACCCTTACCATGTATCCGAATGCTTTCTTTACTTTAATGTCCTGTATAACCACATTATATTAATTAATTATAAATTAAAGAACCTTTTATATATGAATATGGTTCATTTTGGTTTCATTAAGTTATTTTATGGTATTTTGGATGAGTTATGGAATTAAAATCCATTGTTTGAGAATGTTTGTTTTTATGGTTTTCTTGAACAATTCACTTGTATTCATGGATGGAAGTTCGTGTAGAACATGGGTAAACATAAAAAAATGATATTACATTTTATTACTGATATTAAAAAAGTTTAAATTATCTTATAATGAATTAAGTTATATACCATTTGGATGAATCATTAGTTAAAATTTAATGGTAATTGTTTGGGTAAATTCGGGTGATTTTTCAACCACAACAAACTTGTTTTGTTTAATAATTTAGTAATATGTAAATAAGTTAGTTACAGAACATGAAATAGAATATAATACATATAATATAATCTGGTTAAACCATAAAAATGGTTTCATGATTATATCTTAAACCTTTAAAGGAAATTGAAAACATGTCGTTCTTGAAGGTGATAAATTAACACCTCATGAACAACGTTTTCCTTTCTAAAACAAAAAGAAGCAAAGAAAGGGGTTTGATGATATAATATACCATCAGTATCATAAAATTATATTATATTTTTGATACTGGATTTACCATACCATGAGTATGAGTTTAGGTGTGGAGATATTAAGAATAGAACTTGAAATTGAAAGGAAATTGAAGGAGAGAAATTACCTCTTGAATCCTCCTCTTGAGATCATCCTTAAGGAACCTAGGATTGATCTTTTGATGAGAAAAGAATCTCTTGAACGTGTGGGAGGGGCTAGGGAATATTCTTGGGTAGAGTTTAGACGAGGCTTTAAGCTTGAGAGGTGTGAGGAAATGAGGGTGTGAAGGGTGGTATTTATAGGTGATAGGATAGGGGATTTCTCAATATTATATTCATTATTTTATTATTTCTCCACAAGACAAGGAATACTGATTATTACATGACCAAGAATAGTAATTTAATCATGTTAATTCTAAACAATTGGTCTTACATCAGTAGAAAATCATACATGACTCTATAATTAGTGTTTTTAGCTTATTTTGTAAACTATGGTATTTTACTATTCATAAAAATTCAAGTATTTCAGAAAAATCCTAAAAAATACATCGAACCATTTTTTGATGTGTAGAATCAAAAAATGAAGTCCATTTTTCAATAATAATTTTCTAAATATGATTAATTTAAATTTTAATTAAAATCATAATTTACTTGAAAAATACAGTTTTTAAAACATTTGTTTACTTATTCCAAAACATATGTACATCATGCTTTCACTTAAATCCTACATATATACTATCTTAGGTGAGGTTACTATTCATAATGGCATATTAATATTCATAAGTGTAGGTTAATATTCATAAGGTTAGGTTATTATTCACAAAAAATTAAGTTTGTTCTACTAGACTCTAAAAATCACCTCAAACACAACCGTGTATGTCAGATTTTCAAAATTCAAAACATAGAAGTGAAAAAATTATGTTTAATGGTAAAATAGTATTTAGTATCATTATATTTCATTGTGATTCATAATTTTATTATAATATAAGGAATAATTATAATAATGGAATTACATTGATAAAAATTTGGGTCGTTACATTCTTCTCCCCTTATGAAATTTCACCCTTGAAATTTTGTTTAACAGAAATAGGTGAGGGTACTTATCCTTCGTCGCCTCTTCTGGTTCTCAAGAAGCTTCTTAAAACTTATGGTTCCTCCAAAAAATATTGACAATGTGTTTTGTCTTGTTGCGTAGAACTTTATCTCTCTGGTCTAGAATCTCTACTGGTTGCTCCTTGTAAGAGAGATCATCTTCCAACTGCACCACCTATGAGTTCAGTACATGTGAGAGATCAGGTATGTACTTCATCATGAGTGATATGTGAAACACATCATGAACTTGAGTCATATTTGGTAAAAGTTCAAGATGATAGGCCACAACTCTTATATGGTCAAGGATCTTAAAGGGGCCAATGTACCTTGGGATTAACTTCCTTTTTTGTTCAAACTGCATGAATGTCTTCCATGGTGACATTATAAGGAATACTTTATCTCCAATGTCAAAATCCAAGTCCCTTTGATGGTTATCAACATAGATCTTTTTCTGAATCTGAGCATCTTTGATATGTTTCTGGATGACTTGAACCTTCTCTGTCATCTCTTGCACAAGATCAGGTCCAAGTAGTTTTCTTTCTCCAACTTCATCCCAACAGGTTGGAGTTCTACATCACTTTCTATAAAAAGCATCATATGGAGCTCTCTGAACACTCGAGTGGAAGCTACTGTTGTATCAAAACTCAAATAATGGGGGATGCTGATCCCATCCACCTTTGAATTCTAGAGAGAATGCTCTTAGCATATCTTCAAGCATCTGAATAGTCCTTTCACATTGGCCATCATTTTGGGTGTGATAGGCCGTGTTTAAATCTAATTTAGTAGTCAAATCATGTTGAAGGATACTCTAGAATTTAGATGTGAACCTTGGATCACGGTCAGAGATAATCAAGAGTAGAATGCCATGCAGTCTCACCACTTCCTTCACATATATCTTTGCAAGTTGTTCAAGCGAGAGGTCTTCCCTAATAGCGATAAAATGGGAATTCTTGGTGAGTCGGTCAACCACAACCCATATCGCATTATTTTCCTTCGATTTCTTCAGGAGACCCGTGATAAAGTCCATAGTAACAATCTCCCATTTCCACATGGTTAAAGGCAATGGATGCATCATCCCTTTGGACTTTTATTACTCTACTTTAACTTGATGACATACCAAGAACCTTGATATATATTCTGAAATCTTCTTCTTCATGTTATCCCACCAGAAGTGTTCTCAGATATCATAGTATATCTTGGTACTCCTAGGATTGATAGAGAATGTTGAGATATCTGCATTGTCTAGTAGCTCCTTCTTTATCCCTGGTGATGAAGGCACACAAAGCCGCATTCCAAACCGAATCACACCATCATCTTAGATAGGGAACTCTTGTAGATTCCCTTCCTTTACTGCATTCACCCTCTTTTATAACTCAACATCATCCCTTTTTGCTTCCTTAATCTTATCTTGGATGAATTTTTACACAATAATTTGGGAAAGGTAGGATGTATCCCCTGCCCTTATGATTTCTAAATCCATAATTTTCCTATCCAAGATGATAAGGTCTTTCTAAATCTTCTACATGGATAGAGTAGTAGGTTCTTTTCTGCTTAGAGCATCAGCTACCCTATTCACCTTTACAGGATGATAGTGAATAGAGAAATAAAAATATTTGATTAGATCTAACCGTATTCTTTGATTCATGTTGAGTTTATTTTGTGTAAATATATACTTGAGGCTTTTGTGGTCAGTGTATATGTCATAATTCTCACCATAGAGGTAGTTCTGTCAGATTTTCAAGGAAAAAATCAGAGCTTCCAGTTCTAGATCAAGCATTGGGTAGTTATGCTCATGTATCTTCAACTCTTGTGAGGCTTTGGCTATCAAATTTTCATTTTTCATGAGTACACTACCCAAGACTTACATTAAATCATCACTTTATATCACAAAACATTCACCAATCTTCGGTAATGTGAGTACAGGTGCAGGGATCAGACTTCTTTTTGGCTCCTTGAATCTTTCCTCACATTCTTCTATCCAGACATAGTTTACCCCTTTCCTTTTTAACTTAGTTAGTGGGCTTGGAAATCGTGATAAATTTCTCACAAAACGTCGGTAGTACCCAGATAGTCCAAGAAAACTACAGATTTCTGTGACACTAGAGGGCCTCTGCCATTCCTTAATCACCATTGTTTTTAAAGGGTCCATATAAATTCCCTCACTTGTGATCACATGTCCCAAGAATGTGACTTTCTTCAACCAAAATTCACACTTGATGAACTTGGCATACACCTTCTTCTTTCTCAATGTCTCCAACACAAGTCTTAGATATTATTCATGTTCCTCCTTTCTCTTGAAGTAGATGATAATATCATCAATAAACACTACAAAAAATTTCTTTAGGTAATGTCTAAAGACTCTATTCATAAAATCCATGAAGATTGCAGGGGAATTAGTAAGTCTAAAGGGAATCACCGGAAACTCATAGTGCCCATACCTTGTATGGAAGGTAGTCTTTTGAATATCTTACTTATTCACCTTTAGCTGAAGATATCCATAATTAAGATCCACCTTTTAGAATTATTGATATCCTCTTAACTGATCGAAAAAGTTGTTAGTCTTTGGAAGAGGATACTTTTTCTTTATGGTAATCTTGTTGAGTTCCCGATAATCGATACACAACCGCATTGTTCTATCCTTCTTCTTCACAAAGAGCACTTGCCAGCCCAAGGTGATGCACTAGGGAATATTAAACCTTTGTCTAGATGCTCTTGAAGCTGCTTTAACTCCTCTAGTTATAAAGGAGCCATCCTATAGGTAAAGATTGAGATAGAATTAGCTCCGGGTATGAGTTCTATTGAGAAATCTACCTCACGATCTGGGGGAATTACGTGTAACTATTAGGAAATTACATCACCGTATTCACTCAATATGGTAATTCCCACAAGGCTGGTACTATTATTTGACTCAACCATTTGGGAAAGGTATGTTTCTTTATAGGGAATCAACACACACACCGTTGAAGGATTTTTCAAAGGATATTCATGATCTTCCTTGCATTTGTAGAGGAGCATGGGATGATTCGAAATATGAAAAGATATTTCATTTTCCCAATAGTTGATACATGATATATATAACAAGATCCAATCCATTACTATTATAGCGTCTAATTTCACCAATGGAAGTATTACGAGGTTCACTGGAAGAATATTCCCACATACGCCAATAGGAGAAGATTCAAACACTTGGGTTTCAATGATTTCTCCACTTGGTGTTTTTATAGATATATATAATTCAAGGTTTCAGGGCTTCAATTTTATAGTTCTAGAAAACTTGTAAGATATAAAGGAATGCATATAACTAGAATAAAATATGAATTTTCCATTATTTAGTGAATAGAAAGTGTACCTTGTAAAAATTCATTATCTTGCTCCACTTCCATAGTAGTGATGGCATAATCCTTCCGATGTTCCTTTGGATTTGGTGGTAGCTGATATTGATTACCCTCAGGGACTTGTGGTTTAGCGCACTAGCTTGCATAGTTCCCTTGCTCCATAAAGTTTTAGAATTGGACCATGGGTGGTGCTCCCCTTTCTTCCACTAAATTATCCTTCTTTTCATGTCATTTCGACACTCTTGAGCATGGTGTCCTCCTTTCCCATACTTGAAGAATTTCCCCATCCCTTTGAGGTAGTTCCCATGATGAAACTTCCCTCATTTTCGATATGTGGTTCATTGAGTTTTCTTCCACCTTTATCATTAGATCTTCTGGCTTAAAACTCCATCTTTCTTTTCTTATCCCCATATCCATGGGTCCATTCTCCAAACTCTATCTCCACTTTGATATAACATCGAAAAAATTTATCATAACTCCCAAAGTATTTAATTTCAAGAGACTTTTGAAGGTGTGGTTTTAATTCACTAAAGAATATATCAATTTTTCTATCATTTTTGATAACAAAACCTGAACTATACCTTGAAAGACTTGTTAAATTCGCTTCCTAGGTTGTGATAGATTCAACTTCTTTTTGATTGAGCTCTATGAACTCACTCTCCATCTTCCTGCGAAGAGTTATTGTGAAATACTTGTTAAGAAACATTATCTTAAAGTTTTCCCATTACATATCTTCAATTTCATCAATTGGTTTACTGTTACTAATAAAATCCCACCATTGATTATCCTATCTATCTAGAAGATAAACGGCTAGTGTCACCTTCTCCGTCTCAGAACAATTAAGCACAGAAAAGATCTTCTCCATGGAGTTGACCCACTATTTTGCAACTAGTGGATCATTAGATCCACTAAACATTAGTGGTCATTGCCGCACAAAACACTCGATAGCCAGTTGATCCCTCTTTGGTAAAGGAGGAAATTCTCTATTATTATAGTTTCTTTTCATAACCTGAGATAGTTAAGTAAGAGTCTCTATGAAGTTTTGAACTCCACCTCCCAAATCATTGGGGATGTCATTCAGGAAATCGTTGCATTGGCCCACGCACGAGTTGTTGGCCTGATTTCTCCTGGTTCCCACCATTTTCTAAAATAGAAAAGGTTAGAACAAAACATAAGTCAAAAATTCATGAATAACTTATTCATTTGTACGATTTATACTTAAATCATAACATATGGGATCCCTATGTAAATATTCTTGTGTGCATATTTGTACTTAGTCTAATGCTAGAGGTTTTCTCTAAGGTTCACTAATCCTAATTCCCAAATAAACTAAACCTTGCCTCTGATACCAACTATAGCAACCCTGCCTTTTCTTACATTACTATTACATCATTATAAAGATGAACAACAAAATAATATTACACCATGAGGATCAAGAGGTTTAGTGTCTTGGGAAAACAATGACCAAACATATCATTTACAACATTATACATAAACATTTATTTAATTCCTTCTTCTCTAGATTCTTATTGGCACTTGACCTCTCCTTAGTACATTTAGTAACCTAAGGATATAAATCAAAAAGAGGCGAGTTAAAATCCTAGTAAGGGGGTAGATAAGAACAATATATCGTGGGGTGAGCATAATCATAACATCATCATTAAAATCATGAGATTAAACTTTAACAAAAGACTTGAAATGTGGAAATGTATAAAAAATGAAACATCATGTATTAGTGGTTAACTACCACACATAGTTGTGAACAAATATAGAACCGTTTTCACACATCATTTAACTTAAACTCATGATATTAATTACTTTACCCAATGCATTGGAGCGCTATATAATTCCGATCCCACCCATCACATAGAAACATTCACATTGTGCTATATAATTCCCGGGGCACCCGTCACATCATAAAATTATCGTTATCATTCATGCCACAATGAAAATATATAAAAAATGAACATAAATAACCCATGTAAATGAATGGGTTTCATCTCATAAGAAAACATTCATAAAATTTGGGTTCTCAAAATAAAGTTTGAATAACATACTTGATACGATAACCATGAAAATTGAGTGAGAAGTAAAAGGTGTGTTTTTGAAAGAAGAGTTCTTTTAGAAAACATTTGTTTGACATAAACTTTAGTATAAAATATTAATATCGCATAAAAGGTAAGATAATTATGAAAAAATTCTTTTTAAGGAGTAACCATACCAAAAATGGAGTGAAAGAGGGAGAACCTGAAGAAAGAAAGTTGGGTTCGAGATTTTCCCCTTACCTTGTATCCGAACGCTTTCATAACTTTAATTACCTGTATAACCACAATAGATTCATTCATTAGAAATTAAATAACCTTTTATACATGAATATGGTTTATTTTGGTATCATTATGTTATTTTATGGTCCTTTGTATGAGTTACAGAATTTAAATCCATTGTTCGGGAATGTTCGTTTTTATGGTTTTCTTGAACGATTCACTTGTATTCATGGATGGAAGTTCATGTAGAACATGGGTGAACATACAGAAATTATATTAAATTTAATTAATTATATTCCAGGAGTTTAAATTATCTTATAATCAATTAAGTTATATACCATGTGGATTAATCATTAGTTAAAATTTAATGCTCATTGTTTGGGTAAATTCGGGCGATTTTTTGACCACAACGAACTTGTTTTGTTTAATAATTTAGTAATATGTACATAAGTTAGTTACAAAACATGAGATAGGATATAATACATATAATATAATCTGGTTCAATCATAAAAATTTGTTCATGATCAGATCTTAAAGCTGTAATGGAAATTGAAAATATGTCGTTCTTGAAGGTGATAAATTAACAACTTACGAACAACGTTTTCCTTTGTAAAATAAAAAAGAAGAGGTGAAGGGGGTTGAATGATATAATATCCCATTAGTATCATACAATTAAAGTATATTTATGATATTGGAGTTACCATACCATGTTGATGAGGTTAGGTGGGGAGAGGTTAAGAATAGAACTTGAAATTGAAAGGAAATTAAAAGAGAAAAATTACTTCTTGAATCCTCCTCTTGAGATCCTTCTTAAGGGAACTAGGCTTGGTCTTTTGGAGAGACCAGAAGATCTTGGACGTGGGGGAGGGGCTAGGGAATATTATTGGGAAAATTTTAGACAAGTATTTAAGCTTTATAGGTGTGAGGAAATGAGGGTGTGAAGGGTGGTATTTATAGTGTAGGGGAGAGGGGATTTCCTAATATTATATTCATTAATTTATTATTTCTCCACAATAAAAGTAACATTGAGTATTAAATGACCAATAATAGTAATTTTATCATGTGAATCCGAACAAATTGGGCTTACATCAGCAGAAAATCACACATGACTCTATAATTAGTGTATTTAGCTTATTTTGTAAATTATGGAATTTTACTATTCATAAAAAATTCAAGTATTTCAGAAAAATACCAAAAAATAACCCCAACCATTTTTCAACATGTAGAATCCAAAAATGAATCCCATTTTTCAAAAATACTTTACTAAATATGATTAATTTAATTTTTAATTAAAATCATAATTTACTTAAAAAATATAGTTTTTAAAACATTTGTTTACTTATTCAAAAACATACATACATCATGTTCTCACTTAAATCCTACATATATACTATCATAGATGAGGTTACTATTCATAAGGGTATATTACTATTCAGAAGGGTAGGTTACTATTCATAAGGGTAAGTTACTATTAACCAAAAATTAAGTTTGTTCTATTAGACTCCAAAAAACACCCTAAACGCAACCATGTATGTCAGATTTTCGAAATTCAAAACATAGAACTGGAAAAATTATATTTAATGGTCACATAGTATTTAGTATCATTATATGTCATTGTGATTCCCAATGTGATTATACTATAAGGAATAATTATAAGAAGGGAATTCCATTGATAAAACTTTAGGTCGTTACATTCTTCCCCCCTTATGAAATTTCGCCCTCAAAATTTCATTTTACATTAACAGGTGAGGGCACTTCTCCTTCATCACCTCTTTAGGTTCCGAAGTAGCTTCTTCAAAATTAAAGTTCCTCCACAACACTTTGACAAGGTGGGTTGTCTTGTTGTGTAGAACCTTATCTCTCTAGTCCAGAATCTCTACTGGATGCTCCTCATTAGAGAGATCATCTTCCAGCTGCACCACCTCTGAGTTCAGTACATGTGAGGGATTAGGTATGTACTTCCCTAGGAGTGATACGTGAAACACATCATGCAATTGACCCATATTCGGTGGAAGTGCAAGCCGATAGGCCACGGATCCTATACAGTCAAGGATCTCAAAGGGTCTAATGTACCTTAGGCTTAGTTTCCCTTTCTTTCCAAACTACACGACTCTCGTCCATGGTGATATTCGAAGGAAGAATTTATCTCTAACGTCGAACTGCAAGTCCCTTCGATAGTTTTCAGCATATATCTTTTGCCATCTCTGAGCATCTTTGATGTGTTTCTAGATGACTCGAACCTTCTATGTCATATCTTTCACAAGATTGGGTCCAAGTAGTTTTCTTTCTCCAACTTCATCCTAATAGGTTTGAGTTCTACATCTCCTTTCATATAAAGCTTCATATGTATCCATATGAATACTCGAGTGGAATCTATTTTTATTTGATAACTCAACCAATGGGAGATTCTGATCCCATCCACCTTTGAATTCTAAAGAACAGTCTCTTAGCATATCTTCAAGCGTCTGAATAGTCCTTTTGGATTGGCCATCAGTTTTGGGGTGATAGGCCATGATGAAATTTAATTCATTACTCAAATCATGTTGAAGGATCCTCCAGAATTTTGATATGAACCTTGGATCATGGTCAGAGAAAATCGAGAGTGGAATTCCATGCAGTATCACCACTTCCTTCACAAATATCCTTACAAGTTGTTCAAGTGAGAGGTCTTCTTGAATAGAAATAAAATGGGCAATCTTGGTGAGTTGGTCAACCACAACCCATATCACATTATTTCCTGTCGATGTCTTCAAGAGACCTATGAAAAATCCCATAGTAGCATTCTCCCATTTCCACATGGGTATAGGCAGTGGCTGCATCAACCCTTTGGAATTTTGTCTCTCTACTTTAACTTGATGACATACCAATCACCTTGATATATATTCTGCAATCTAATTCTTTATGTTATCCCACCAGAAGTGTTCTCAGAGATCATAGTACATCTTGGTACTCCCAGGATGGATAATTAATGTTGAGATATGTGTATTATCCAATAGCTCCTTCTTTATCCCGGGTGATGAAGGCACACAAATCCACGTTCCAAACCGAATCACACCATCATCGTCGATAAGGAACTCTTCAAACTTCCCTTCCTTTACTACATTCACCCTCTTTTATAAATCCCCATCATCCCTTTGTTCTTTCTTAATCTTATCTTGGATATATGGTTGCACAATAATTTGGTCAAGGTAGGATGTATCCCCAACATTTATGATTTCCGAATCCATCCTTTGCATATCCAAGAAGACAGGGGATTTCTCAATTAGAAACACAGATAGAGTAGCAGGATATTTTCTTCTTAGAGATTCAACTACCTTGTTCACCTTTCCAGGATGATAGTGAATAGAGAAATCATAATCTTTGATTAGCTCTAACCATCTTCTTTGACACATGTTGAGATCCTTTTGTGTGAATATATAATTTAGGATTTTGTGGTCAATGCATTTGTCACAAATTTCACCATAAAGGTAGTGCCTCTAGATTTTCAAGGCAAAAATCATAGCTGCCAGCTATAGATCATGAGTTGGGTAGTTCTGATCATGGATCTTCAACTACCGTAAGGAATAGGCTATCACATTATTATTTTTCACGAGTACATAACCAAATCCTTTCATTTAATCATCACTGTATATTGTAAAACTTTCACCACTCTTTGGTAATGTGAGTACAGATGCAATGATTAGTCTTGTTTTTAGCTCCATGAAGCTTCCCTCACATTCTTCCTTCCAGACATACTTTACCTCTTTCCTTGTTAACGCAGTTAGTGAGCTTGACAATCATGCTAATTTTCTCACAAAACATTGGCAGTACCCAGCTAGTCCAAGAAAACTACGGATTTATTTGACACTAGAAGGCCTGGTCCATTCCTCAGTCACGTTTGTTTTTAAAGGGTCCATAGAAATTCCCTCACTTGTGATCACATGTCCCAAGAATATTACTTGCTTCATCCAAAAGTCACACTTGATAAACTTGGCGTATAACTTATCCTTTCTCAATATTGTCAACACAAGTCTTAGATGTTCTTCATGTTCCTCCTTTCTCTTTGATTAGATAAGAATATAAGCAATAAAAACTACCACAAATTTGTCAATGTAATGTATAAAGACTCTATTCATCAAATCCAGAAAGATTGTAGGGTCATTAGTAAGTAAGAAGGGCATCACCAAAAACTCATAGTGCCTATACCTTGTACGGAAGATAGTCTTATGAATATGTTCCTTCTTTACCTTTAGATGATGATATCCAGAATGAAGATCCACCTTTGAGAATTATTGATCTTATCTTAACTAATAGAACAAGTCTTAAATCCTTGTAAGAGGATACTTGTTCTTTATGGTGATCTTGTTGAGTTCTTGATGATCAATACACAACCGTATTGTTCCATCCTTCTTCTTCATAAAGAGAACTGGCGCACCCCAAGGTGATGCACTAAGGTGTACAAACCCTTTGTCTATATTCTCTTACAGCTACAAATTTAACTACTCCTGTTTGATTGGATCCATCCTATAGGGACACTTTGAGATAGGAGTAGATCTGAGTATGAGTTCTATTGATAACTCAAACTCACGATCTGGGGTAATTCCGGGTAACTCTTCAGAAAATACATCACTGTATTCACTCATGATGGGAATTTTCATAAGGTTGGTACTATCCTTTGACTCAACCATTTGGGTTAGGTATACTTATTCACAAGGAATAAACAACCACACCATTGAAAGATTTTTCAAAGGATATTCATGATCTTCCTTGAATTTTTATAGGAGCATGAGATGGTTTGGAATATGAAAATATATATTTTTTCTTGAGAGTTGATACATTCTCTATATAACTAGAGCCAATCCATTCCCATTATAGCATCTAATTCCACCAAGGGAAGTATTATGAGGTTCACTGGAAGAATGTTCCCACACACACCAACATGAGAAGAGTCAATCACTTGGGTTTCAATGATTTCACTCGTTAGTGTTTTTACATATATCTCTAATTCAAGGTTTTGGGGCTTCAATTCTATAGTTCTAGAAAACATGCGATATATAAAGGAATGAGTAGAACTAGAATAAAATAAGAATTTTTCCATTCTTGAGTGAATATGAAGTGTAACTTGTAAGATTTCATTATCAGTAGTTATGGAATAATCCTTCCCTTGTTCCTTTGGCTTTGGTGGATACTGAGGCTGATTACCCTCAGGGACTCAAGGTTTAGTGCACTGGATTTCATAGTTCCCTTTCTACCTAAAGTTTTAGCATTGGACCATGGGTGGTGATTTCCTTTCTTTCACTACATTCTCCTTTTTTTCATGTCTTTTCGACACTCTTGATCATGGTTTCCTTCTTTCCCACACTTAAATCATTTATCCCCCCCTTTGAGGTAGTTCCCATGATACAACTTCCCACATTTTTTTTTCATGTGGATCGTTGAGTTTTCTTCCCACATTTATCATTACATCCGCCATCTTAAAACCCCATATTTCATTTCTTATCACCATATACATGGGAACATTCTCCAAACTCTATCTCTACTTTGAGAGAACATCTAAAAACTTCCTCATAACTCCCAAAGTCTCAAATTGTAAGATCCTTTCAAAGGTGTGGTTTTAATCCACTAAATAATATATCAATTTTGCTTCCATTTTTGATAACAAGACCTGAAGAGTACCTTTCAAGCCTTGTGAAATTTGCTTCATAGGTTGTGACATATTCTCATTCTTTTTTCTTGAGCTCTATTAATTATCTCTCCATCTTCATGCGAAGAGTTATTGGGAAATAATTGTTAAGAAACATTATCTTAAAGTATTCCCATTCCATATCTTCCATTTCTTCAATTAGCTTGGTGTTCCGAATCAAATCCCACCATTGATTGGCCTCTCCATCTAGATGATAAAAAATTAGTGTCACTTTTCCTTCTCAGAATAGTGAATCACAAAAAAGATCTTCTCCATGGAGTTGACCCACTCTTCCACAACTAGTGGATCAGAAGATCCACTAAACATCGGTGGTTGTTGCCACATAAAACACTTGATAGCCAGTTGCTCCCTCTTTGGTGAAGGAGGATGTTCTCCATTATTATGGTTATTGTTCATAACTTGAGATATTCTGTTAATAATCTCAATGATGTTTTGAACTCTACCTCCCAAATCATTTGTGATTTCATTCGGGTAATCGTTTCATTATCCCTCACACGAGTTGTTGGCCTGGTTTCTCCTAGTTCCCACCATTGTATAAAATAGAAAATGTTAGAACAAAACATAAGTCAAAAAGTCATAAATAAATTATTCATTTTTATGATTTATAATAAAATCATAACATATGGGATGTTGATGTAAATATTATTGTGTGCATATTTATACATAGTCTCATGTTAGAGGTTTTCTCTAGAGTTCACTAATCCTAATTCCCAAATTAACTAAACCTTTCCTCTGATAACAACTATAGTGACCCCACCTTTTCTTACATTAATATTACATCATTATAAATATGAACAACATAATAGTATTACACCGTGAGGATCTAGAGGTTTAGTGTCTTGATAAAACTAGGACCAAACATATCATTTACAACATTAAACACAAACATTTATTTAATTTCTTATTCTCTAGCTTCTTATTGGCACTTGACCTCTTCTTAGTAAATGTAGTCACCTAAGAATATACATAAAAAAGGGGTGAGATAAAATCCCAGTAAGAGGGTAGATAAGAACAATATAGCATGGGTTGAGCATAATCATAACATCATCATGAAAATCATGAGAGTAAACTTTAATAAAAGACTTGAAATGTGGCAATGAATAAAAAATGAAACATCATGTCCTAGTGGTTAACTAACACACATAGTTGTGAACAAATATAAAATCTTGTTCACACATCATTTCACTTAAAACCATGAGATTCATCACTTTATCCATTGCATTGAAGCTCTATAAAATTCCAAGCGTACCCGTCACATTTAAACATTCATATTGCGCTATATAATTCCGTGCTCACCCGTCACATCATAACATTATAATTATCATGCATGAAACAATGAAAATATATAAAAAATGAACCTAACTAACCCATGGAAAGGAATTAGTTTCGTCTCATAAGAACACATTCATAAACTTTGGGTTCCCAAAATAATGTGGGAATAACATACTTGATACGATAACCATTAACCTTAAGTGATAAGTAAAAGGTGTGTTTTTGAAAGAAGAGTTATTTTGGAAAACATTTTTTTGACATAAACTTTAGTAGAAAAAATGTATATCCCATAAAAGGTGTTATAATTATGAAAAAAGTATTTTTAAATAGTGACCATACCAAAAATGGAGTGAAAGAGGGAGAATCCGAAGAAAGAATGTTGGGTTCGAGATTTTCCCCATACCTTGTATCCAAACACTTTATTCACTTTAATGTCCTATATAACCACATTAGATCCATTAATTAGAAATTACAGAACCTTTTATACCTGAATATGGTTAATTCTGGTTTCATTAAGTTATTTTATGGGCCTTTGGATGAGTTATAGAATTTAAATCCATTTTTCAGGAATGTTCATTTTTATGGTTTTCTTGAACGATTCACTTGTATTCATGGATGTAAGTTTGTGTAGAACATGGGTAAACATACAGAAGTGATATTACATGTTATTACTGATATTATAGAAGTTTAAATGATCTTATAATTAATTATTTTTTATACAATGTGGATGAATCATTAGTTAAAATTTAATAATGATCGTTTGGGTAAATTCGGGCGATTTTTCGACCACAAAGAACTTATTTTGTTTAATAATTTAGTAATTTGTATATAAGTTAGGTCCAAAACATGAAATAGGATATAATACATATAATATAATCTGTTTAAACTATAAAATGGCTTCATTATCAGATCTTAAAGCTGTAAAGTAAATTGAAAACATGTCATTCTTAAAGGTGATAAATTAACACCTCAGGAACAACGTTTTCCTTTATAAAATAAAAAGAAGAGGAGAAGGGGGTTGGATGATATAATATCCCATTAGTATCATAAAATTAATTTATATTTATGATATTGGAGTTACCATACAATTTGAATGAGGTTATGTAGGGAGATATTAAGAATTGAACTTGAAATTGTAAGGAAATTAAAGGAGAGAAATTACCTCTTGAATCCTCCTCTTGAGATCCTTCTTAAGGGACCTAGGATTGTTCTTTTGATGATACCATAATCTCTTAGAAGTGGGGGAGGGGCTAGGAAAGATTCTTGGTCAGATTTTATACAAGTTTTAATGCTTTATAGGTGTGAGGATATGAGGGTGTGAAGGGCGGTATTTATAGTGGAGGGGAGAGGGGATTTATCAATATTATATTCATTAATTTATTATTTCTCCACAAGAAAAGGAACAGTGAGTCTTCCATGACCAAGAATAGAAATTTTATCATGTGATTCTGAACCAATTGGGGTTACATTAGCATAACATCATACATGAATCTATAATTAGTGTATTTATCTTATTTGGTAAATTATGGTATTTTAGTATTCATAAAAAATCATGTATTTTAGAAAAATCCCAAAAATTCACCCCAATCAATTTTCGACGTGTAGAATCCAAAAATTAATTTAATTTTTCAAAAATAATTGTCTAAATATTATTAATATAATTTTTAATTAAAATCGTAATTTAATTGAAAAATATAGTTTTTAAATTTTTTTTGTACTTTTTCGAAAACATATGTACATCATACTTTCAATTAAATCCTACATATATATCATCATAGTTTAGGTTAATATTCATAATGGTATATTACTATTAATAAAGGTAGGTTACTATTCATAAGGGTTGGTTACTATTCCCCAAAAATTGATTTTTCTCTATTAGACTAAAAAAATCACCCTGAACGCAACCGTGTATGTCAGATTTTTGAAATTCAAAACATTGAAGTGAAAAAGTTATGTTTAATGGTCACATAGTATTTAGTATCATTATATGTCATTATGATTCCTAATGTGATTATACTATAAGGAATAATTATAAGAAGGGAATTCTAATAATAAAACTTTGGTTCATTACACTCAAGAGTGGAAAATGCCTTATTTGATTATGGTTATACACATTACTTTATTTCTTGAAAGTTTTCTTGAACTATTCAATCGAATACCCAAAACATTTAAGTAGATATATCCATAAAAAAATAGTGGTGTAATCATTTGAACCCAAGTGTTGGACTCTTATTTTATTGGCACATGTAGGAATATTCTTTCATCTAATATCATAATACTTCCCTTGGTGGAATTAGATTCTATAATGGGGATGGATTGGCTCTCATTATATATAACACATATAAACTATTGGGAAAAGGAAACATCTTTTCATATTCTGAACCATCCAATGATCCACTACAAATGAAAGTATCATCATGAATATCCTTTGGCAAATCCTGAAACGATGTGGGTATTGATTCCTTATAAATAATCATACCTTGATCAAATGGTTGAGTTAAATGAAGGTATCAATCAAGGGGAAATTCCCATTTTGATGGAATACAATGATTTATTTTTTGTAGAGTTACCCAAAATTACACCAGATCATGAGGTATATTTATCAATATAACTCATACCGATAGCTACTCCTATCTCAAAATGTCCCTATAGGATTACCTCTATCAAACTGGAGGAGTTAAATAAGCAGATGAAAGAGCATTTGGACAAAGGGTTCATATTCCCTAGTGCATCACCTTGGGGTGCACCAGTGCTCTTTGTCAAGAAGAAGGACGAAACAATGTGGATGTGTATCAATTATCAAGAACTCAACCAGATTACCATAAATAATAAGCATCATCTTCCAAGGATTGATGACTTGTTCAATCTGCTATGAGGATCTCAATACTTCTCAAAGGTGGATCTTTGTTATAGATATCCTCAGATAAATACGAAGAAGGAAGATATTCAGAAGACTGCTTTGTGTATAAGGTATGGGTGCTATAAGTTTCTGGTGATGCCCTTCATACTTACTAATGCCCATATAGTCTTCATGGATTTGAGGAATAGAGTCTTTAACATTACCTTGAAAAATTTGTGGTAGTTTTTATCGATGATATTATCATCTACTACATGAGAAAGTAGGAACATGAAGAACATATCAGACTTGTGTTGATGAAATTAAGGATGGATAATTTTTACTCCAAGTTCAAAAAGTGTGAATTTTCGATAGAACAAGTCACATTATTGGGACATGTGATCAAAAGTGAGGGAATTTTATTGGACCCTTAAAAAAGAAAATTTAGGAATGGCCCAGACCCTCTAGTGTCAAAGGAATTCACAGTTTTCTTGGATTAGGAGGGTAATATCGAAGTTTTGTGAGAAATTTCTTACAATTTTCATGCCCTCTAACTAAGTTAACAAGGAAAGGGGAAAAGTATGTCTGGATAGAAGAATGTGAGGAAAGATTCAAGGAGCTAAAGAGAAGTCTTATAACTACACATGTACTCACATTACAGAAAATTGGAGAAATTTTTGTGATATATAGTGATGATTTAAAGAAAGTATTGGGCTGTTTACTCATGTAAAATGATAATGTGATAGCATACACCTCAAAAAAGTTGATGATCCATGAGAAGAACTACCTGAAACATGATTTGGAGCTAGCAGTTGTGATTTCTGCATTGAAAATCTGGCGGCACTACCCGTTTGGTGAGAAGTCTAACATATATACTGATCACAAGAGCTTAAAGTATATATTCATACAAAAGGGGCTTAACATGCGTCACTATAGATGGTTAGAGATAATCAAATACTACGTTTTCT
Source organism: Viscum album (assembly GCA_963277665.1). Classification (NCBI taxonomy): domain Eukaryota; kingdom Viridiplantae; phylum Streptophyta; class Magnoliopsida; order Santalales; family Viscaceae; genus Viscum; species Viscum album. Next base: position 2,108,105,619 of record OY728152.1, read on the forward strand.
CTATTCACAGTCATATTGGAAAGGAAAACAAGGTAGCTGATTCTCTTAGTAGAAAAGAACATGCTACACTATCCATGTTGTGGATTGAGAGAGAACCTATCTTCTTGGACATGAAAATTATGGATTTGGAAATCATAAAATCAGGGAATACATCACACCTTACCCAAATGATTTCCCAACCATATATCCAAGAAATGATTAAGGAAGCACAAAGTTATGATCCAGAGTTACAAAAGAAGGTGAATGTAGTAAAGGAAGGGAAGCTGCAAGAGTTCCATATTGATGACGATGGTGTGACTTGGTTTGGAATGAGGATATGTGTTCCTTAATCACCTGTGATAAAGAAGGATCTATTGGACAATGAACATATCCCAACATTATTTATCCATCCTGGTATCACCAAGATGTACCACGATCTCTGAGAAAACTTCTGGTGGGATAACATGAAGAATGAGATTTCAAAATATATCTCATGGTGTTTGAGATGTCAGGAGGTTAAAGTAGAGAGACAGAAGTCCAAAGGGATTATGAAACCATTTCCTATACCCATGTGGAAATGGGAGAATGTCACTATCGACTTCGTCACTAGTCTCCTGAAGAAATATATAGGAAACAATGAGATATGGGCAGTGGTGGACCAACTCCCCAAGACCGCCCCCTTTATCGCCATTTGGGAAGATCTCTCACTTGAAAATTTTTTAAGGATACATGTGAAGGAAGTGGTGATACTGCATGGGGTTATACTCTCGATTTTACCTAATCATGATCCCATGTTAAAATCAAAATTCTAGAAAAGTCTTCAACATGCTTTGAGTACTGAATTAAATTTCAGCATGACCTATCACCCCCAAACTGATGACCAATATGAAAGGACTATTTAGACACATGAAGATATGTTAAGAGCCTAATCTTTATAATTAAAATGAAGATGGGATCAACATCTCTCACTGGATGAGTTCTCATGCAGCAATAGATTTGACTCAAGTATTTATACAACTCCATATGAATCTCTGTTTGGAAAGCGATGAAGAACTCCAACATGTTGGGATGGAGTTGGTGAAAGGAAGTGACTTGGAACTGATCTTATGCAAGATATGAAAAACAAGGTTCAAGAATCCATAAACATATCAAAGATGCTCGGAGTCAGAAAAATTTCTATGCTGACAACCGGTGAAGGGTCTTGGAATTCGATGTTGGAAATAAAGTCTTCCTTCGAATATCACCATGGAAGAGAGTCATGATGTTTGGAAAGAAAGTATGATAAGCCCAAATTACATTTGTGTATTTGAGATCCTTGATTGAATATGAGTTGTGGCCTATCAGAATGAACTTCCAAAAAATATGGATCAAGTTCATGATGTGTTCAACATATCACTTCTGAGGAAGTACATACCCAATCCCTCACATTTACTAAATTCAGATTTGGTATAACTAGAGGATGATCTATCATAAGAGGAGAAACCATTAAAGATTATGGACTAGAGAGATAAGGTTATATGCAACAAGACTACCCACCTTGTCAAAGTGTTTTGGAGGAACCAAAAGTATGAAGATGCTACTTGGGAACCAAAGGAGGTGATGAAGGAGAAGTACCCTCACCTGTTTATGTAAAACGAAATTTAAAGGGCAAAATTTCAAAAGGGGAGAAGAATTTAATGACCCAAAATTTTATCAATGGAATATATACCTTATTAAAGTAATGTAATATAGTATATATCTCATAAAATCACTTATAGACCATAATAAAAACTTTATAAATGATTAATTAATTAAATATGAAGTATTTCAAGAATTTAAGGAACCAATACCGATGAAATAGTAACTTGACCTTAGGAATAGTAATATGAACCATATAAATAGTAAACTGACCAAATGAATAGTATCCTCACCAAATAAAGTATAAATAAAATTTAGGCATCTTATAAATGAAAGTTTGACATAATTAGATAATATTCTAAGTAAATAAATGTTTTTAAATTTATTAATTAAGTGTTGGTATTTTTGTAAGTCATAAATATTTAATTAAAATTTTATGATTAATTTAATAATTTAAAATAAAATTAATTTTCATAAAATGTATTCATAAATTAGTATTTTTATTTCTTATGATTTTAATATAATTTTATGAGACCTTAAGTAATTTTTCAAAGTGTTACAAAATCAGTTATAATTCTAAAATCTATATTTTCCAAGAAAATGATTATTTTAATTAAAAATTAATTAATCATATCTAGAAAATTATTTCCATAAAATGGATTTCTTGTTTTAATTCTACATGTCAAAAAATATTTAAGGAGAATTTTTGGGATTTTTCCAAAATACTTGAATTTTTGAGGAATAGTAAAATATAATAATTTACAATAAAAGCTAAATACATGAATTATAGAGTCATAGATTATTTAAGGACGATTTAAGAACAAAATATATAAATATCCTTAATTATTTTAATATATTTAGTGATAATTTTTACACTATTCATAGTCTTGATCCAAAATAATAAATTAATGAATATAATATTGAGAAAACACCCCTCTCCTTCACTATAAATACCACCCTCACCCCTCTTCTCCTCACACTTATCAAGCTTTTAGACTTGCCTAAATTATGCCCAATATTCTTAACTATTCCCTAACCCATGTCTAGGATCTCTTGTTCTCATCAAAATACCAAAACCTTTCCCTAAGGAGGCTCTCAAGCAAGATAAATTTAAGAGGTAAATCATCTATCTCTTTCTTTTAATTTCCTTTAAATTTAATTTCTTTTATTATTATATCATCCCCTACCCGTATAAAATGGAATGATAAATCTATTATGTTTGATATAATGTAATTATATCATGTTAATGGAAGATTCTTCCTTAAATTCCACCCACTCTCTCTTTTATTTTTTTATAATGGAATCGTCGCCCGTGATGTGTCAATTTACCAATATCGTAGGAAATACACTTTAATTTTACTTTAAAACCTTTAAGTATGTTAATAAAACCATTAAATGTTTGAAAAAATATTTTAAAGTGTATTTTATAACCATATTTATGTTCCGAAACTAACATTTATACATAATAATAATGATAAAATAAAATGAGTTTGTTGTGATAAAAAAACCACCAACATTAAATTAAAATGATCATAATTAAATTTTATCTAATGTTTCATCCATATTAACAAATTATTTATAAGATCATTAAAACTTTTGTGATATCATTAATAAAATATAACAATAATTTTGGATATTTATCATCATTTTACATGAACTTCCATTCATGAAAACAAGTGAACCAATCGTGAAAACCATGAAAATGAATGCTCCGGGATGATGAAATTATATTCTACAACTCATAAAAAGGCCCATAAAAGAACATAATAAAACCATAATGAATCATATTAATGTGTAAAAAGTTATATAATTATTAATTAATGAATCTACTATGATTATATGAGACATTAAAGTAAAGAAAGTGTTCAAGAACAAGGTAAGGGGAATTCTCAAACCCAACTCATTTTCTTTGGGTTTTCCCTATTTCCCCCCATTTTCAGCATATATATTCCTTAAATATACTTTATTAATCATTATATTACATTTTATAGTATATAAATGTTTTTTTGATGAGATGGGATGTTTTGGGTTTCAGTCTGGTTTTCACTCTTTCTGTCTTTCAAGTGTGATTTTCCTACGTCCATGGAGTCCTTTGGGTTCACCCTTCTTCCCTTAAATGGGGGATTTATCAATAATAAAAATATTTGAAGGCCTAAAGTCCGTTGGATGGTATATAAATGTTTTCTACATGATTTTATTAAAAACATAATGATTTCCTCCCATCTCTTGTTTGCAATGTATATTTTTTATTCTTGACTTGTGGAATTATGTTTTGTTCTAAACTTTTCTATTTTAGAGAGTGGTGGGAACTAGTGTAAACCAAGACAACAACACATGTGAGGGACAATGCAGTGATTGCCCAAACAACATCCCCACTGCCTTGAGATGCGGGGTTCCAAATTTCATGGAGATGCTTAACCAACTGTCTCTGGTTACGAATAATAACATGAATAATGTTGAATTTACACCTTCAACTAAGAGGGAGAAACCCGATATCGAGTGTTTTATGTGGTAAAAACCACCTATTTTTAGTGTATCTTCTTATCTACTAGTTTTGGAAGAGTGGGTTAACTCAATGGAGAATATATTTTATGTTATTTACTATTCTGATATAGATAAGGTGAATCTATCCACTTATCATCTAGATAGAGAGGCCGATCAATGGTGGGATTTTATTAAGAAAACCAAGTGGAGGGATGAAATTGAAGTTATGGAGTGGGAATAATTTAAGATAACATTTCTTAATGAGTATTTACCTTTAACTCTTTGTGCAAAGATAGAGAGATAATTCATAGAGATGAAGAAAAAGGAAGTTGAATCTTTCAACTCTTACAAAGAAAATTTTACAAGGATTTAAAGGTATGCTTAAGGTTTTTTGATTAATAATTATAGAAAAATTGATAGATTATTTAGTGGTTTAAAGACACAAGTTTGAAAGGATCTTCTAATTTGAGACTTTGGGAGTTATAAAGAAGTTTTATGATGTGTTCTCAAAGTCAATATGGAGTTTGGAGAATAGTCCCATGGCTATGGTGATGATAAACAAAATATATAATTTCAAGTGATGGATATAATGATAAAGGTGGAACTAAAACTCAACCACCCACATGCCAAAAATGTTGGAAGAAGCATCATGGGAACTACCTCAAAGGGATGTGGGAAATGATTCAAGTGTGGGAGAAAAGGCCACCAGCTCATGAATGTAGAAAAGATATATGGAATAAAAACAATTATTGGAGGAAAGGAGAGCACAACCCATGGTCCAATACTAGAACTAAAGGGAGCAAGGTTAATATGCCAGATAATTCACTAAACCCCAAGTACTTGAGGGTAATCAGTGTCAGCAGTCACTAAAGCCAAACAAGCAAGTCAAGGATTATGCCATCACTACTGCTGAAGTGGAGGAAGAAAATAAAGTCATCAAAGGTACACTTCCTTTTCACTCAATAATGGAAAAATTCTTATTTGATTCGGGTTATACACATTTATTTATATCTATCATGTTTTCTAGAATTACTGAATTGAAGCCCTGAAATCTTAAAGAAGGGATATCTGTAAAAACACTTAGTGGTGCAATCATTTCAACCTAAGTGTTGGACTCTTTTCCTATTGGCGCATTTGGGAAGATTCTTCCAGTGAATCTCATACACTTTTTGGAATTCTATGCTATATTGGGGATATATTTTCTCTCTTTATATAGAGAACATATAAACTGTCGGGAAAAGGAAATATCATTTCATATTCCAAACCATCAAATGCTCATCTTCAAATGAAAGGAATATCATAAATCTCCTTTAGAAAATACTGCAACAGTGTGGGTATTGATTCCCTGTAAAGAACCATACATTACTCAACTAGTTGAGTCAAAGAAAGGTATCAAACTAGGGAAAATTCCCATTGTGAGGGAATATAATTATGTGTTTCTTGAATAGTTACCTGAAATTATATGGATCATGAGGTATAGTTCTTAATAGAACTCATACCCGGAGCTACTAATCTATCAAAATTTCCTTATAGGATGGACCCTATTGATGTGGAGGAGTTAAAGAAGAATCTTTAAGAGAATTTTGAAATAGGGTTCATATGCCCTAGTGAATCACCTTAGGGTGCACCGGTGCTCTTTTTCAAGAAGAAGAATGAAAAAATGCTACTGTGTATCGCTTATTGGGAACTCAATAATATAACCATAAAGAAAAAGTATCCTCTTCCAAGGATTGATGACTTATTCGATCATATACGAGGATATAAATAATTCTCAAAGGTGTATCTTCATTCTGGATATCATTACTTAAAGGATAAGAAGGAAGATATTCATATGACTTCCTTCCCTATAAGTTATGGGCACTATGAGTTTCTGGTGATTCCCTTAGGACTTACTAATTCCCCTGAAATCTTCATGGATTTGATGAATAGAGTCTTTAGACATTACCTTGAATTTTTTAGTATTTTTTATAGTTGATATTCTCATCTACTCAAGGATTAAATAGGAACATGAAGGAAATCTATGGCTTGTAATTGAAACATTAAGGAAGGATAAGTTGTATTCCAAGTTCAACATGTGTGAATTTTGGATGCATAAAGACACATTCTTAGGTAATGTGATCACAAGTTAAGAAATTTCTATGGACCCTTAAAAAACAAAGTTAATTGAGGAATGGATCTACCCTTTGGTGTCACAAAAATCAACAGTTTTATGGGATTATTAGGGAACTATCTCCATTTTGTGATAAATTTCTCACAATTGTCAAGACTGGTAACTAAGTGAACAAGGAAAGGGGTAAATAACATATGTATGGAATAATGTGAGAAATATTCAAGGAGCTAAAGGGAAGTCTTATCAATGCATCTGTACTCACATTATTGAAAATTGGAGAAGGTTTTGTGATATACAGTTATTATTCAAAGAAAGTATTACGTTGTGTACTAATGAAAAATGATAATGTGGTAGCCTATGCCTCTTGAAAGTTGATGATCCATGAGTAAAACTACCTGATTCATGATCAGGAGCTATCAGTTGTGATTTTTTCCTTAAAAATTTATCATCACTACCTATATGGTGAGAAGTGTGACATATATACCGATCAAAAGAGCCTAATGTATACATTTACACAAAAGGATCCAAATATGTATCAAAGGATATGGTTAGAGATAATCAAAGATTATGATTGCTCTATTCACTATCATCCGGGCAAGGCAAACAAGGTAACTGATGCTCTTAGTAGAAAAGAACCTGATACTCTATCCATGTTGTGGATTGAGAGAGATCCAATCTTCTTAGAAAAGTAATGTATGGATTTGGATATCATAACGGAAGGAAATACATCTGAACTTTCCCAAATTATTTCCCAACCATATATCCAAGATAAGATTAAGGAAGCATAAAAGGATGATCCAGAGTAAATTAAGGGAAGCTGCAAGAGTTCCATATTGATGATGATGGTGTGATTTGGTTTATAATAGGGCTATGTGTGCCTTAATTACCTAGGATAAAGAAGGATATTTTGAACAATGAACATAGATAAACATTCTCTATCTATACTGAAAGCACCAAGATGTACCATGATCTTTATCAAAACTTCTGGCGGGATAACAAGAAGAAGGAGATTGCAGAATATATCTCAAGGTGTTTGATATGTCAGCAAGTTAAAGCAGAGCGACTGAAGTCCAAAGGGATGATGCAAACATTGGCTATACCTATGTGAAAATGGGAGAATTTCACTATGGAATTATTTATTGGCCTCCCGAAGATATCCAAAGGAAACAATGTAATATGGGTTGTGGTGGAATGACTCACCAAGACTGCCCCATTTATCACTATTTGGGAAGATATATTTCTTGAACAAATTGCAAAGATATATGTGAAGGAAGTGGTGAGACTGCATGGGGTTCCTCTCTTGATTTTATTTGATCGTGATCCCAGGCTCACATCAAAATTCTAGAGGTGTCTTCAACATGATTTGAGTACTTAATTAAATTTCAACATGATGTATCAAGCCCAAACTGATGGAGAACCTAAAAAGATAATTTTGAAGTTTTATGATATGATAAGTTTCTACTTTTTAGAATTAAAAGGAGTATGAGATCAACATCTCCCATTGGTTGAGTTATCATGCAACAATAGCTTGCACTCAAGTATTTATAAGGATAAATAATAATATCTGTATAGAAAGTGATGTAGAACTCCAACCTGTTGGGATGAAGTTGGTGAAAGGAAGTTACTTGGACCTGATCTTGTAAAAGATATGACATAGAAGGTTCAAGACATCCAAAAACATATCAAATATGCTCAGAGTTAGAAAAAGAGATATTCTAACAAGTGTCAAAGGGATTTGGAGTTCGATGTTGTAGATACATTCTTTCTTAGAATATCACCATGAAAGAGATTCATGCAGTTTGGAAAGAAAGGGAAGCTAAGACCAAGGTAAATTGGTGCCTTTTAGATCCTTGATCGCATTAGAGTTGTGGCCCATCAGCTTACAGTTCGACTGAATATGGATTATTTTCATGATTTTTTCAATGTTTCACTCCTCAAGTACATACCTGATCCCTCACATGTACTAAACTCAGAGGTGGTACAACTGGAGGATGATCTCTTATATGTAGAGTAGCCAGTAAAGATTCTGGATCGGAGAGATAAGGTTCTATGCAACAATACAACCCACCTTATCAAAGTGTTGTGGAGGAACCATAAGTATGAAGAAGCTACTTGGGAGCCAGAGGAGGCAATGAAGGAGAATTACCCTTATCTGTTTATGTAGAATGAAATTTTGAGGGAGAAATTCCAAAAGGGGGGAATAATGTAACGACCCAAAATTTTATAAATGGAATTTATCCCTTCTTAAAGTAATTTAATATAGTATAAATCTCATAAAATCACTTATATACTGCAATAAAAACTTCATAAATGAAGAATTAATGAAATAAGAAGTATTTCTAGAAGTTAAGGAACCAATACCGATGAAATAGTAACTTGACCTTAGGAATAATAAAATGAACCTTATGAATAATAAACAATCCAAATGAATCATATCCTCACACATAAAAGTATAAATAAAAATTAGGTATCTTATAAATTAAAGTATGATATAATTATATCATAGTCTAAGTAAATAAATGTTTTAAAAATTATTAATTAAGTGTTGGTATTTTTGTAAGTCATAAACATTTAATTACAATTCTATGATTAATTTAATAATTTTTAAAAAATTATTTTCATAAACTGTATTCATAAATTAATATTTTTATGCCTCATGATTTTAAGGTAATTTTATGATACCTTAAGTAAATTTTCAAAGTGTTATAAAATCTGTTATAATTTTAAAATATGTATTTTCCAAGTAAATAATGATTTTAATTAAAAAATTAAATTAATCATATTTAGAAAATTATTTTCATAAAATGGTTTTCATTTTTTAATTCTACATGTTAAAAAATTGTTAGGATGAATTTTTGGTATTTTTCTGAAATACTTGAATTTCCGATGAATAGTAAAATACAATAATTTACAATAAAAACTAAATACAAGAATTATGGAGTCATAGATGATTTAAGGCTGATGTAAGAAAAAAATATTGAAATATACTTCATTATTTTAATATATTTAGTGATAATTCTCAAAGTATTCATAGTATTGAGCCAAAATAATAAATTAATGAATATAATATTGAGAAAACACCCCTCTCTTCCACTATAAATACCACCCCTTACCCCCTCTTCTCCTCAAACTTCTCAAGATTTGAGACTTGACTAAATTCTAACCAATATTATTCCGTATTCTCTCCCTCACACTCATTATCTCTTGGTCTCACCAAAATACCAAAACCTTTTCCTATAGGTTCTCAAGGAGGATAAATTCAAGAGGTAAATCCTCTCTCTCTTTCTTTTAATTTCCTTTCAATTTCATTTATTTTTTTATTATCACTTCACCTCCCTTTATCAAAATGGTATTATAACTCTAGTATGTTTAATATAGTGTAATTATATAAAGATAATGTAAGATTCATCATTAAAAAAAACCCTCTCTCTCTTTTATTTTTTTAAAATGAAATCGTCGCCTGTGATGTGTCAATTTACCGACATCGTTGGCGATGCACTTTAATGTTAATTTAAAACCTTAAAGGACGTTAATAAAACCATTAAATGGTTAAAAAATATTTTAAATTTTATTTTAAAACCATATTTATGTTTGGGAAAAACATTTATACATAATACTGAATGATAAAACAAAATGAGTTCGTTGTGATCGAAAAACCGCCAAAATTAACTTATAACGATCATCATTAAATTTTATCTAATGATTAATTACCATACCATATTACTAAGTTATTAATAAAATCATTAAAAAATCTAAAATATCATTAATAAAATATAACAACAATTCTGTATATTTATTATCATTTTACATGAACTTCCATTCATGAATACAAGTGAATTGATCGTGAAAACCATGAAAATGAATGCTCTTGAATGTTGAAATTATATTATATAACTCATAAAAAGTTCTATAAAAGAACATAATAAAACCATAATGAATAAAATTCTGGTTTAAAAGGTTCTATAATTGTTAATTAATGAATCTAATGTAATTATATAGGACATTAAATTGAAGAAAGCATTCAGACACAAGGTAAGTGGAATTCTCGAACCCAACTCTCTTTCTTTGGGTTTTCCCCATTTCACCCCATTTTCATTATGGATATTACATAAATATCATTTATTCATAATTATCTTACCTTTTATATGATATTCATGTTTTCTACATGAGTTTATGAAAAACACAATGTTTTCCAAAAGAACTCTTCTTTCAAAAAAAACACACCATTAACTTATTGATATTGTTTCTTCTTCAATCAGGGTTAATGATTCTTATATCAAGTATGTTAATCCATATTTTATTTGGGAACCCAAAGTTTATGAATGTATTATTTATGTAATTAAACCAATTTTTTTCTATGGGTTATTATATGTTCAATATTGATATATTTTCTATGTGGCATGCATGATAATGTAAATGTTTTGTATTATCCTAATTTTCCAAAGACACTAAACCTTTGGATCCTCATTGTGTTATGATTTTACGTTGATTATATTTAAAATGATTTAATAGTAATGTAATAAAAATAAGGTTCGATCTAAATTTTATGTAATCAACATAATATAATTTAATTAATTCATAGAGAACTGTTTATGAATATGAGAAATGAGTTATTGTTTTCTTTGAAGTTTATAAAAGGAATCTTGAAAATAGAGACATATTTTTCTATCCATTCTTGAAATATTTTAATATAAGAAATTCAAGGTTTATAGAAATCAAAGGCCATATGATTTTATAAGGTTTTAATCATACTTATACTCACTGGATCTAGAATAGTGGAATAAAGGAGAATTCAATATCTAATATTGATGAAGATATTTATTATGAGATAAGGGGGTTGTTTTAATGAATTAATTTATGATATAATAATTGAATCAATTAAGAAAATATTCACTATGGAATGATTTCATGAAGACGATGAAAACCCATTGTTCCCATATTGTATGGAATTTATAGTTTTATAAGTGGTATTAGATTGGTTAAATTAAAACCAAGAAATGGTTGGAGAAACAAATCTTTCACCAAATTTCTTAAACTTTTGAAAGAGTTACTTGAAGAAGAAAATGGACTTACAACTTCAAATTTTGATGGAAAAATTATTATGCCCAATGGGACTAGGACATAGGAAAATACATACCTGTCCCAACAATTATTTTCTATATAAGAAAGAATATAAAGGTTTATAAAAATTTCCTAAATGTGGGACATCATGATATGAAATGGATGGAAGTTCCAACCGTGATTAATTCTCAAGGAGAAACACCAAACCTTCTCATTTGGAAATTTGGTACTATCTAATAATTCCTTGGTAAAAGTTTTTATTTGAATATTCAAATTATTAAAAGAGATATGGATGAAATATAGATGAGAGAATATACAATGGAAACCTACAAAACCCTACTGATTCACCAGAATGGAAGAGATTTGATTAACAATTTTCCATTTTTAGAAGTAAAATTAGAAATCTCATAATGAGACTATGCATAGATGGAATGAATCCCTATTAGAGCTTTAGTATCCAACATAGTTCATGGTTTTTTATGTTGGTAGTTTACAACCTTTCCCCATAGATATGTATGGGGAAAAATATTCTATGATGTTTTTATGTTTTTTAGATTTAAATTTCCTAGAAATGAAGTTGAGTTTTATATGTCACCACAGATTAAGAATTTATGATTTTTACAGGAGGAAGGTGCTAATGTGTTTGATGCATATAAAAAAGAATATTTTATTTTTCATCCTATGGTAATATTTTCTATAAATTAATTCCCTTCTTATGGAAACATATCTAGATATATTATTTAAGGAGATAAATCTTCTTAAATTTATGAAGGAGTGAATTTACATAACCAATTACAGAATTAGAGAAAGAAAGTGTACATGGTTTATTAAATATTTATTCCCAATGGATAAATATTATCAAAAATTTAAAAAGGAATTCAATAGTTTACAAGAGTACGCTTTTCCACCAAAAACTTTTTCAACTGAAGAATTTTATAATAAGGTGACAAACATTGATGTTACATTTGGGTAGATAGAAATATACAGTCATCATAAAATACATAAAATAAATCCACTATCTTATTCAATCTACATTATTAGATATTTTTATAGGAAAAAAATAACATTGATGTTATTCATATTAATAAAGACATGTATGATAGTTTTATTTGATATTTGTTAGACAGAAAAGGAAAGAAAGAAATGGACTATATTTATGATTAAACTTAATATCTATGGGAATAGTTATGTAGTTACCTAAAAATATAAAAGGAAAAATAATATACTTACCTTCATCTTGTCACATGTTAAGAAAGAGGAAAAAGTTTAATTTTTATCAATGTTTGAATAGTATTAAAGTACTTTGTGGGTATTCTTAAAATGTAAAAAATTTGGTTTCACTAAATTATTTGAAGTTAATAGGTCTGAAATCTCATGAATTTCATGTATTGATGCAACAACTACTGTCAGTTTCACTATGTGTAATCTTATAGATCCTATCAAATAGTCTATCATCAAATTTTTATTCATTTTATTTCAATTTAAAACAAATTTTTCTATCCAATTTTTTAAAATGCATTGTAGAATGAAGATTATAGATTTCTTTCAACTAGAAATGTATTTTCCGACATCATTTTTTGATGTACTGGATCATTTTATGATTTGTTTATAATGAGAGATAAGGATATATGGGTCTGTATATTTACATTGGAGGTATCCCTTTGAATGATATATGAAAACTATGATAGGATATGGTAAAAATATGCATCAATCATAGGTCTTAATTGTTCAAAAATATATATCATAGGAGGTGATTAAGTTTTGTATTGACTACTTGTATGAAGTTGAGAACTTGGGTCTCCCTATATATCAGAATGTTTTAGTCAATAGAGAAGGTAATGGAATCCAAGGCTTAAAATTTCTGTTAATGACATTTGTTATAGTGATGCATACACATTTATATATTTTGAATAACACTTCTGAGGTTCAACCAAATATATCATCACATATTATTAAATTGAAGGTATGATATTTGAAAAGAAATTAAATGAATGATAAACGATCATAAAAATACTTTTGTTTCATGGTTTTAGGAGAAAGTAAACACTTATTCATTTTCATCAAAACCATCTAATATTTAGATACAAGGATATGTGTTAATGTAATCACATGGTTTGTTTTTTACATTATTGGTTACACATTTTACACAAAAGGTCAGGAAAATAAGAATACTATTCAGAATTGTGGTGTAATGGTTGTCGTTGAAGAAAATCATTTTTAGTGAAAAAGATTAAAACCAAACATATACATCAAAAAAGTATTTTGGAGTTATAGAGGATATATGTGAAATTAATTATAATAAATTTATAACACCAGTATTTAAGTGTAACTATGTTTTTTATAAAAATGGTGTGTGTTGTGAAGAATATGGATTTACAATGTTTGATTTGAAAATATTTAGTTGTAAATAGGAATATTGTTTCACAAAAAAACACGTGACACAAGTATTTTATGTTTTTGAACCATCAAATTATGATTTTTTTTCATTTTTTAAGGGAAAAAAATTCATTTTGGTGATGAGGATGTTAATGATATTTTGGATTTATGTAAGTTTTCTTCATCCATTACATGATTAGTTGAAGATAATAGAAACTGTGATGTTGACATAGTCTATGTTTTACCAAATGATCAAATAGAAGAGATATGAGAAAACACCCCGTTACACTACTAATTATTCAAGTAAATATATATTTTTTATTTTTTTAAATTACATATGTAAAAACTATATTATTAACTTTGATATTTAATCCAACACAAGTTGATTATTTATATCATTTTGTATTTAATTTTTTATTCATCAGTTTAAAGTTTAAAAAAATTTGGTTGAAAAATCCCAACATCATCATTTTTTCCTAAAACATAAAAATGTAAAATTATTTTTTTTAACTTGGATATTTAAATTTATAGATATTGATCTTTTATGACATTTTTATATTGATTTATATATTTACCGGTCTTAATTAATTTTTTTTGATTTAATAAGTATGAAATCATAATTTTATTATGATAGTTACACATGTAAAAACACTACTTTTTAACATCTACATTTAGAACTTTATATATTGATAATTTCTTCAATTTTTGAATTTTTATTATATTTATTAGTTTTAGTTACTCATTTGTTATTGAAAAAGTAGGATGTGGTTATTTTTTGGGGAAAATTACACATTTAATGAAACTTTTTTTAACTTGGGTATTTAAATTTATATATATTGATCATTTCTATGAATTTTATATTCATTATTTTTAGTTACACTTTTTATGATTGAAGAATCCCGACACCCATATTTCTGCAATACTGTTCCTTTGCAGTATTTGTTTTTTGGTAGGTATAATTTGTTTTCTATTATTAAAAATAAATTTTTATACTTCTAATAATACTTAAATTTTAATCAAATACAGGTATTTAAAATTTTATTACATTAATTTATTTAAATGACAAATAAAGAGGAAGAGGAACATTTTATGAGGTTTTTGTATGTTTTATTATTATTAATATATCTTAAATAATTAAATTATTTAATGAAATTAAACTTTTTTTGTCTAGATTATTTATCGAAATACTGGTGAGACTCTAATGTAAGAGTATTCTTCGTCTCTAGAGAAAATGATACATAGAGTTAATAGACATGGGGTTATATATTTTCTAAAAATTCTACCTGAACATGGATAGTAGAGGATTTGAATTGAATTTGATGATAATAATAACCCAGTTGGACTGAACGCAAAGCATTTTAGGAGTTATATAACCTTGAAGTCTCATTATATGATTAAAATTTTATATTCTAATTGGGGGATCATCAACCAAACACTAAAAGATTAGCTGTGAGAGTCTGTAATGGTAAAATATATCAAAATTTGTTTTTCCAATTAATAAAATATTTTATATTTCATAACACTAATATTTAATCTATTTAATTATTGGTGGGATTTTACTTTCAATATTAAAAAGTAGTAAATAAGCAGTGGTTATTTTTTTTCTATAAATAGATTATGGGATTTAAAACAAAATTGACTTTAAATTATTTTTTTTGGAATGAAAAATTGAAAAACCATACTCATATATGGGTTTATAGATTTAGATAGATGGGATAATGTTTTCTCTAGTAGGTGGGAGGAATCCTTTATGATATGAAAATTATAATATATAAAATTAATTTAAAAAATTATTTTTTAATTTCTTTATGTCATACTCATTTATTCTTACGTAACACGACTCTAGGATATTTCACCAAGATATTATATACCCGAAATTATACCCTCATAATTTTGTGATGTGAATTATATCCTTTACTAGAGGATCACATGATTATTGAAAAGTTTAAATAATTAAAATATAAATCAATTAACAAATCTAAAGAGGTTCAATTTGTCTCTCCATCTTCTCTGAATCACTATGAAAAATAGAAAACGGTGACAATAACAAAATGGGGAAGTTTATTATATATCAATTAAAAGTAATAACTGATAAGATTATATGAAATTATTTATTATATTTATTTAATATTATTACTTTTTAAATTCACCACACCAAGATAAATTTTATATATATCATTTCAGGACACCCTTTTGGAGAAAGAGACATTGGGGACCTTTATACCTGAGGGAAAGATGAATATTCTGATGACTTATCTAGGAAATTTAAAACACCCAGGCCACGTAATAGGATATGAGGTGGGTGAAAGTATTAAATTTTTTTATTCTTACTATTTTGACATCAAGGGTGGAATAATACATGAGAGAAATTAATTCCCTGAAGGTTATGCTATAAGAGTTGAATTCATTGATAAAGGGTTGAATTAAATACTTTTTATAGACTATGTTTTCAAAAATGATGAAGTAGGAATAATATGCACAACCTACCTATCTAGATCCATCACCTCCTAATTTAGACCAAATTGTGCATTGTGAGTTTTATGCTTGGGAATTACATGATCATTTTATAATATAAAAAATCATACATGATTTGGGGGACTATTTACACCATAAGGTCATGTAACTGAGTCAGATAAGATTATATGTACGTGACATTACTGATGTAACTTCTCCAATGATATTTCATTTAGAGGTGGTGGCTAGAATTTGAGATAACATGGGGTTTTTTTACTCTAGCTAGCTATCCTTCTTTTTTCAGTTGACATATAAAGAATATATTTTTTTTAATTTTTATTTATATTTTATTTTAAATTATTTTTAATTTGTTAATAAATTTACCTTATATAAGAGTATATTAAATCAAAGTAATCATTAAAAAATAAACAAATATTTTAGGAACCAGTACCTTCAAATACTTCTCAAATTTCTACTAGGACAAAAAAATTAGCCCTAAATTACTTTATATTAGCTTCATTTTATGTGTTTCTGATAACCATTTACATATGTAGGTGAGAATATGCATTAATAATATTTAAAAAAGATATCATGGATATTATCACGAGTGATGATATCTTTATAACTATGTTTCAGTTGCTTTCCATATTAGTGAATTTCAATTTCAATTTTCATTTCTTAACTTATTGTGACTAAAATTAAAAATTATCTAATTAGGTATCTACGCACTCTTTACAAGTAAAATATGATCAGGTACATTTATATTTTAATTAATCCAAAATAAATTTCAATGAATATGAAATATTTGAATAAGGATAATATATTTAAATAAATATATATATCTAACAGATTGAAAAATACAAAGATTATATGTTAGTTTCTTCCATTCCTTGATGGGTAAGAAGTCTTATATAATTATGAACTACTATTAATTATAATATAATTAATGTTAAAATTTTATATTTTAGTGTGAATTGGATGTTTTTTTATTCTTCCCTCATGAATACCCATCCAATTATGTTTTATATTTACACAGTGGAGTCAATAAAGTTTATTCATTTTTTGAAATAATTAGTTTTTTTATATTCAATTATTTCTTTATTATTAACATTTTCTAGATACATACGTTTTTAAAATTATTATATGAAAATAAAATAGGTCATGTAAATTGTTTAATACTATTCACATTTCAATAGAGAAACCAAATAATCTAAAATATCTTAATGTACAGGTAGTTAACATTTATAATATCTAATACTTGTTTTTTATTACACATATAGTGTTACTTATTTTAAACATTTTGTTTTATGATCATAGTGTCATCATAAAATAAGAAGTTTTTAATGTGTTTATTATGTTTTATGATTCATTTTTGAGATTATCATAACCAAAAAAAATGATAGATTTTGACAAGGTTGGTTCTATTATTACTCTTACGTTTTAAACCAATCTATTGTATTATTAATTTAAAAGCATTTTTTATGTTTATTTTTAATTATGGTTCATCATAAATAGACAAAGACTTAAAAAACCTTTAAATTTAATTTTATACTATTCAGTAATTTTGATTAATATATATATATATATATGTCCAAAATAATTATGTATGTGTATTTTTTATGTAATGTTGTATTCAAGTTTTTATTGAGTTTTTAATGTCTATTTGATATTATTTACTATTATTTTACACTATATGATGTTTTTTTCAATAATTAAATGTATTGGTTTATTTTATTTAATTATTATTTTTAAAATTAATTAAGATTTAATGTTATTTGTTTCAAAAATAGATGTTGAAAGTTAGTTAAAAATTATTTTTGTTGGAAAAAAACTTTGAAAGAGAAATAAATATCAATTTTTATTTTTTCTTTTAATGTTTGTTTGTTTAATGACATTTTGACATTGATTTTATATTAAAACTGATGTAAAATGGAACTTTCAACATCAATTTTCATTAAAACCTACATCAAAATCCAAATAAATATGGATATTTATTTGGCCATTCAACATGTATTTTTAACTTAAAAATACATTGAAAATACCATTGGATACATTGGTAAAAATAAAAAACTGATGTTGAAAGGCCAAATAAATTTATATAATTATTTATTTTTTAAGATTAGTTTTTATTAGAAAACCTAAATTGAAGATAAATTTCCACATCGATTAAAATTTTAAATCGATGTTGAAATCCTATTTATTTCTAAATTTTTAGGTGTTTCAAGGATGGTTTTATAGTATTTATCATTTAAATATATTTTAAAATAAATTTTCAATAATCGGTGTTAAAACAATTATTTTTCACATCGACTATATTTATGCCTCCATTTAAACAATGTTAACAATTAAAATTAACCATCTTTAAAAGATTATTTTCTAGTTGTGGATGATACCACCTAAGGATTAGCCACATGTTATTTTGGAAATCAATCATTTTATATCCAAAAATAGGTAATATTGTAAAATATAATGCAGCTGTAGACAATGATATCGATATCTTGGAGTTAGTGATTAAAGGGAATTTATATATTTGCACTAATGGCAGAGGATTTCAGAGTAAAAAATGTATATCATAAAAGGTGATAAGAATTATTAATGTTAATGATGAAGGGGGATCAATATATATTCGTTTATGATATATGATATTGGTATAAGTGTCATGGATCGTGCTTCAACGTTTTTAATATCATAGATTGAGATTTTTCATGTCACTATTAGAAATTACATAATATAATATAGTTTAAAAAAATAAGGATTTATCTTATCACTAGATTTGGCCAGGGTCATTCAGTACAATCTATTCTTTAAACCTCTTATTTTTGAATTTTTTTATTCTAGATTGACTATGGCTATGTTATTACATGATAAATCTAAATCCATAGAAACATTTAATGGAAACATGAATGAAATACAACATAAATTTTTTTTTTGTATGAATGATTATTTCACCATGAAGGGAAATGGTTTAACAAATGTGAAATTGTATCTTATACAAGGAGAGTGGTGTTTTTTTGTGATTGTATAATGAATTTAATGATGTTAGTTGAATATGAAACTAAGTCCAAATTGTTTAGTATTTTAAAGGTTTTTAATTATTAGGTTTGGCCTTGGGGAAACCATTTTATTGATATGTAATTATAAGAAATAGATAGAGAAAAACCATGGGGATAATATTAAATAAAATATGTAAATTATGAAGTGATAATAACTAGGGTCCAAGATTCTTAGACATCGAGAAGTCAAAAGATACGCAGGATAGGTAGGTAGGACGATGCAACTGTATGATGCGATCAGACAATGTAGTCGGACCGTAGAACTGGATAATGTGTTTTACTTATACTCTTTTTTTATTCTCATGGAATTAGTGTGGAAAATTAGTGAATGAAAGAAATATAATAGTCATATTATGAGAGTTTTGGTTGATAGAACTATTGATTGGGTGAAAGAGTTGATGTGGTGGAAGTCCTTGATTGAATGGAGGGATCATGTATAGAGATCATATTTGGTGGAATTCATATGGTGAATATTGAGTGGAAGTGACTACTAGATGTACTCTATGAGACCTATTATGTAATAGTGGGATGGTTAATTTTTTTGAGATGATATGATATAACTGTAATCATCTTTCACTTACTTGAATAAAAGAGTTTTAGTTTCCCCCATGGATTATAATGGAAGTTTGAACCACATAAAATTATTGTTATTACACCTTGGTTTGTTTTATTTATATCATTTTATTATAATAGAGGTGTCTATTAATTTTATGAAGGTTTTTGGTTACAGTGTAATGTTTGGATGCCAATACTTCCATGTTCTTATTGCTTTAGTGTGGGCTCATTTGATGGTTTTTTGTTTTCAATTTTTTTATGCTCTAGTGTATATATCATCTAATGGTTCAATTGGATGGTGTCCATGATCCCAACAAGCGGAATAAGAGCATGGTTGGAGTGTTTTGAATAATTAAACCTTGGTAAATTTAGTTCAAATGTTGATTCAATAACATCAATTTTCCCTTTTACTTATAAGAGAATATCATTAATCATTTATTGACATATTTTCTTAAGTTTTATAGAAGTTAGTGGGAGTTCAGAATTTTTAAATTTGGAATCATAAGAAGTTAATTTATAGATGGATAAGTTTTATATAATAGATTTTGGGTTTTGGAAGATACAAATAGAAGATTGTATCCTATAAGAGGACCTTGATCTTCCATTGATGGTAGCCAAGATGAAAGTGATAAAAATAAAATAATGAAATATATTGGATAATAAAACATTGGGGATGATATGAATATCATTTTCTAAAAAATTATATTTTAATATTTAGTTTTGAAGTTTGTGTCATAACATATAAACATCGTCACTAAAATGTATGATAATCCATTGGTGATAAACAAAGTGTTCTTTATAAGGATACTTTTTGGTATAATGAAAGAAGAAGGGAAGTCTATTTTCTATCCTTTTAATGAATTTAGTATGGTAATAAGTTTTTTATATTCAATTAAAGTGAACTTATGAGATATATAATGTGCATTTATGCCACTCTCATCGCTCCTTGAATCTTGATATGTAGTGGCCACCACTGTGTATGACAATATAAAAAATAATTTCCTTATGTTTTTGGGTACTGGAGGATTGATATTGAATGAATAAATTCAATGAAAGGATATCCATGAATCTTTTGGAAACATTTTGTAGCATTGAAGAGTCACAAAAATGGAAAAGGAGAAGGTAAAGTCAAATAAACTTGGTGGATGGTAGTCCTGTGTGCTAGAATTAATGGAATAAATGAGACCTTAAGAAATATTGCTATGAGAATAGGGTAAATTCTAGAATATGTACATAATGAAGAAGACCAGTTAGTCTTATGTTGAAAGATATAGGTGGATTACTCTTAAGTGTCACTAGTTCACTCGATGCTTGGGTGATATACACTGGATTGCAATTTCACTCAATATTTGAGACTGGAAGTATATAAAACTATATTTCTAGATGGTTCAAAATAGTATATCTGATGGATGGTCAAGCTCTCAAGATAGTTTCTATTGGATAAAGTTCCATTTGAACTAGGAAAAAAAGAATGTTGAGTTTTAAAGGAGTGCGGTACATTCATGGATTAATAAAGAACATAATCTCCATTGGATAACATGATGATATAGGTTTATATGTAACATTCATGGATGGAGCATGAAATATTTCATGGTGTTCTATAGTGGTTGAAAAAGGAGCAAATGATGAGAATTTGTTACTCATGGGAGTATAATAAAGTGTGATTCATGAATAATTTAGTGAGATGTATTTTTATCAGTCAAAATATAACACAATTTTATGTTTTTGGAGTTTTGGGACCTCCCTAGGGGTATAATAGTAAATTTTACCTATCAGCTGACCTCAGTTTTTTTATATTGGTTTTATTGATTCTGAGGTGTGGTTTATACCCCAAGATTGAGTTGGTGTGGAATTGGGGGAATGTTAGAGCCTTGAAAATAATATATATAAAAATATGCATTATTTTTTTCCTGTATTCATTTTTTGTGAAGATTTTCTTATATATAATACATTGTGTATTGGGAGGGGAAATCAATACCACAATTGATTCTAAAACCATGGCTTTACCCTAGGGACAATGTCATTTTTTTTCATTAGGAACTCGAGTTCGGGTTGTTGTGAGTGGAAATTGAGTGATTAAAATTATTTAATTAATTTAATTAATTATGATGATTTATTATAAAGAAACCTTAGAGGTAGCCTATATAATACATGTTATATTCCCTCTATAGGGTTATCTAATTTCTATCAGTGAGGTAACCTAAGAAAGATATAGAGGGTGAGAGTGGTTCATGGTGGGATTTATTCCAACATCGATGATTGAGACCATGCTATGATGAGAGAATCGAAGCATCAATGACTCACCATTGATATTTGTATTTTAGTTTGTTTTTAATTTTCTATGTTCTTGATGATTGGGTATTGATATTGGTTTATTAAAACATCCTATTCTTTTTAATTATATCGAGGTAAATATTTCTCTTATTCTTCTCTCTGACCTCATTGTGAATCATCAAAACTTCAATTCGTGGTTTCATATCCTCGTGTTGTGGAATTTTAGGCTAGACATTACTTAACCTTATTGTTTTTATTTGTAATGTGAGAATTTGGCTAAGGATTGAGGAAGAACTCTTGGATTGTCCTCTCTCTTTTCTATCTCTCTCTCCCCCTCTCAGCTCTTTTTGTTATTTAACAATTGATTAGAGACCATCAAAATCAAAGAATATAATTATAAGTAAAAATAAATTTCATGCTTTTAATTAAAGGTTGGTGCTAGGGGTCAAGAGATCATATGGAAATGAAAGATTTTGGCACCGGTCAATGATGAGAGGAGGAAGACTAAATGGTGCTATGTGGTTAGTGATTGGGAGTGGAGGTGATGGATGGTGGTTCAAAGAATTATGGGGTGTCAAATATGTGGATGAAGACATTCCATTGGAAAATAGAGACCATAAAGGCCCATCATGGAGAGGTAGTGTCTCACCATAATGGGTGGCCAACATTAAAGGAGGAGTGGTGGACTTGGGCCATCGTGGCTCATGTGGTGCAAGAGTTTCCCTATCCAAAATATTTTTCAACATAGATCACAATGGTGTCATCTATTTTTCTATCTGAGGTTATTTGAATGTTGAGAGTGTTCATATTAATATTTATCTCTATAGGAACAATGATGGGGTTTAGGTGTGATCATCACAGTGTTCAAAAGGTTAGTAATCCCCTCGAGGCATGTGGTGGTAGGATGAAGGTTCCCTATATTCATTCATCCTAGAGTTCAATACTCCCCATAAACTTGGGGAATGTTTACTATAGATTATAATGATCTCAAATCTCCCTCAATTCCGAAGAGGTGTGGGTCCACCACACACTATAGATTGGGTTCGGTACTCCCTCGCATGATTGAGGAATGGGTCCTCTATCCATTTTTTATATACTACCTCAAACTATGTCTTATTCATAAATGATTCATGGATCTCCCACTACATTTACTATGAGGTTACATGGGTTACTTGGCATTGGTTGTTTAGATACATGATTATTGGTATTCAATTGATTGACTAGAGGGCATGAATTCCCTCAATTGATGAAAATTCCTCAGTGATGAGTAGACACACCCTTTATGGATCTGAGTGGTGATGTGTAGGATAAAAAGCAGAATATTTTATATTTTTTAAGTATTTTGACTCCTAGAAAACTAATATGATGACTTGAAAATGCATTTTTCAGTCAGGATATTGACTTTAGACTTTCTGGACTCTTTGGTTCTCCAAGTACTTATAGTTTCTCTTATGATATGACACATGGTTTAGAGTTGAGATGACTATGAATCTCCTTAAATCCTGGAGAATTTTTAATTATATAATATATATAGACTACTTTCATGACCTCCTCACTCCAAAGATACCAAAACGAGGGGAGAGAGATAATGACCCCTGAGTCCTACCTCCAATAGGCCTCAGGTTGACCACTCGCACCAAAAGTATAAAAATATCAAGTATGGGATGAATTACCCTCTATAATATAAATAGGATTGAGAGATAAAACGAATCATCCCAAATAAACTCCATGAAATGATATAAAAAGAAACCCAAACCATCCCACAATGAATGTATAAATGAAAAATACAATAGAGGTCTCCAAACTAAATACCAAAAATATAATCTAAAGCAGCAACATGAAAACTATCTAAGGTCGAAGCTGGTAATGTCCAACACGGTCCACAAAATCCTCCTGTAAACCAAAAAAGAGTTTATAAATGTAGGGTGAGAATATAAGTATACTCAGTAAAAAAAAGTCTATTGTGAACATGTGATAGAAGCATACTGATGCACCTATGAGAAACAATAGACCAAACAACACCTATACAAGCATAATAACCAAAACTAACCTCACTAAGGAATGATCACCAAATAACACAAGAAAAATAATATAATATAACATAAATAATGTTGATAAGGATACCCCAGACCACTTTCCCACTGGTATGCCTCTCTCACACCCCCAATGTTTTATGTCCTGGCACTCCCATCCCTTCCGTTTAACACACTACCCCACAAGCATGGTCACAACATACCTCTCCCGAAGACACCTGAGTTTTCCACCCCATGAACATGACCACAACACATATCACTCGAAAAAACCTAGGCCACAACAAAACAACTTACAAAAATAGAATAGTAGGGTATTGTAAACATATAGGACATCAACCTTATGCCCTCCTCTAACCATGCATGAACCCCACCAGAATCCACCCCACAAGCACAGTCACATCTCGACCGAAAATACTTGGGCCATGACAACCATCATCTAATGCACTAATATACCTCATACCATCATATACTATGAAATAACAACCTCACATGGAAGAGAAAGTGGGAAAAATCAGGTAATCATCTATCTGTCCTCCTAACTAGATATTGGGAAAACACCCCCGTGTGACTATGCAGCTGTCAACATGTAGTGATCAACATGGGTGGGGTGCGTATATAAATCAAAATAATATAAAATTATATATATATATATATATATATAATATCAAACACTCAATACCAACATATGGTTTAAAAAAACCAATGAACTCATAACACCATCACTTTTGATGCCACCTCTAAATGAATAAAAATAAAAAATAAGACATGTGCCACATTCACATTTCCATCCAATTTCATTTAATCATCTCATTATTTTAAATATTTAGAATCTACCACGTTTAACCACACAACCCACTATTTAATTATTCATTAACCTTTTTCATCCCATTTATAAAACCAACCTACATTATTTCAATCATTATTAATCATTTATTCCATCACTATTAATGCATCTATCACATAGAAACCACCACCTCACTTCCCCAAAAGAATGACCGAAAAACCACCTCGATGCCCCCAAAGTATGACCCACAGACCACCTCACTTCCCCAAAATCAAGGCTCACAAAACACCTCCCCGCCTCAAAGGTATGGCCCAAAAACCATCAACCCCACATTCCCCAAACACACATATCCATCCCAAAATCATGACTACAAATCACAACACATAAAGAGCATTTTATAGATTTATAAAGGGTCTTTTGGAACATTTCACTTTATTTTAGGGGTGTTATCACACAAGCCATAATCTAGGGGAAACCATTTCATTAGAAAAATATAAGTGGTTAATAAATTTCCATTTTTGGGTGATATCAAAACAATCACAACGGTTGAAATAGTCACATCATAAATTATTCAGCACAAAAATCCCCAACGACCACAATTTTTTAGTGGGGCCACAAGCCTGTACAATCCACAATATCACAAATAATCTCAAATCTATAAAATCATGCGAATGAAACCCCATTTAACCCTTT
Source organism: Viscum album (assembly GCA_963277665.1). Classification (NCBI taxonomy): domain Eukaryota; kingdom Viridiplantae; phylum Streptophyta; class Magnoliopsida; order Santalales; family Viscaceae; genus Viscum; species Viscum album. Next base: position 2,108,131,092 of record OY728152.1, read on the forward strand.
CAATTTCAATTAAAATAATTAATTATCTTTTATTAATCTAGAAAAACCATAACCCATAGATAAAAAAATAACCCCCCTCATGATACATAATAAAGAGAAATGAGGGATTCCCTACCTCAAAGAGGATTTTCCGACTCGCTACACACCACAGGGTGAATAAGAACACCCATAAACCACAAATGCACCGTAAGAAAGCAAGGGTAAACCTACACCAAACCCAAATACCATAAAAAAGCATCCAAAACACACAATAGTGAACTACATGGTCTCCCGTACAAATCATCAAAAGTATCCCTTACAATTGAAGAGTGATATCTATTAATATATGAAAAATATACCAAAGGAAAGTGTCATACCCAAGATCTACCAAAGTCCAAGACACACTCCCATAATATATATTCCACTATCTGGATTGTCCGTTCCATCTTCCCATCTATATCAGGGTGGAAAGTAGTATTGAGGTGTAATTGAGTTCCAAAATCATGATACAATCCTCTACTAAATCATGAGGTACAATTTTCATCCCGATATGAGAAAAGGGACCTCATAACTCCATGAAACCGCATCACCTCATCTATGTACCATTTTGACAATGCATCCATTATGCCTAACTCTTTGATCGATAAGAAGTGGGCCGATTTCGTCAACTGATCCACAACCACCCAGATATCATCACAAAATCATTGAGCACTGGGTAACCTTATGACAAAATCCTTTGATATTTCATCCCATTTCCACTTAGAAACATCCATTGGTTACAACAAACCACCAGGGACATGATGTTCAGACTTTAGAATCTAGCAAACCAATCACTTTTACAAAAAACTCTACCACCACTGGTTTCATCCAGGGCCACCAAAATTGCATCTTCAACCACAATACATCTTGAGAACTATTGGGTGTACATTCAAAATTGAGTTATGAAACTTATAGAGGAATCCCCCATGCATCGCTACAGAAACAAACAACCTCCCACAAAACAACATCCAGTTCCGACCATCCTCCAACTATCCCTCTAGAGCATCACCATGGAAAAAAATGATCACGCATCACCTCTGCCTATGAGTCTCCCCACTGAGACTCATACAATTGTTGCATCAGGGAAGATTATACCATCATTTGAACCAATAATTCTCTTCCATCAGCCACCGTTACATCTAAGAATAAGGCTTGAAACTCCTCCATTTCTCTCCAATCATCCCCAGATTCCCAAATAACACCCTTCCATGACTTCCTTATCAGCATGTCAGCAAACAAATTCCCATTTATAGAGGCGTATGAGACCTCAAAATCATAATAATGAAGAAAATACATCCTCCTCCGCCACAACAAGTTTAAATCATGCTGGGAAAAGATATACCTCAAACTTTTGTGATCATTTAAGACCAAAAAGTGATCCCTAATGAGATAATTCCACCAAAACTTTAGTGAAAAAAAATTATTCTAGCTCCAGATCATGGGTGGTATAGTTAATCTCATAGGTATATAAATTACTAGACCCATAAGTGATCACCACCCACTACTGCAGCAGCATGCATCCCATGCTCATATGGGAAGCATCACAAAACAACTTAAACATCACCCCTCATCAAGAAACTGAAAAACTGAAACACTAGCCAAATTCCCATTTAGGTAATTGAATGATTCCTGGAACTGATAAATCCATAAATAATCATGGTCCTTCCAATTAAAACATGTCAACAAGGATAATACTCTAGATAAATTAGGTAAAAACCTTCGATAATATCCTAAGAGACCAAGGAAACTTTGAAACTCTGCGAATTCTTTGGTACTTCCTAATAAAGAACTACTTCAACCTTAAAGAGGCCTACTTCCACACCCTGCTGAGTCACTATATACCCAAGGAAATACAACTCTCATGTACATAACTTACACTTGGACAAATTTCAATAGAGTTAGTGGAATTGAAGAACCCACAAGACAGTTCTGATATTCTCGACATGCTCCTTGTAGAAATTCGAGTAGATAAAGATATCATTAATGAATACGATGTTGAAATGATCCAAAAACTCACAGAAAATAGAGTACATAATTCCCATGAACACAACTAGTGTGTTTATAACACCAAATGACATGAATACAAACTCAAAGTGCCCATACCTGCATCTGAAGGCAGTCTTTAGAATATAAACTTCTTTCACCCTGAAGTGGTGATATCCAGAATACAAATCAATCTTAGAAAACCCAATTTCCCCACTCAACTAGTCATGACTATCATCTATCCTTAGAATAGGGTTATAGTTTTTGACCATTACCTAATTAAATTTCCAAGATTATATTCACAACCTCAGAATACCATCATAAATCATTACAAACAACACTATATAAACCTATGATGACACACTGGGATAGATAAATCCCTTTTTCATCAGATCCTCTATCTGAATCCTTAACTCCCATGACTCAAAAGGTTCCATTCGATAAGGATCCATCCAAATTGAAGAAGCATAGGGTTCCAAGTCTATTTAGAAATCAACATCATGTCAAGGGGGTAACATCAAAACCTATTTGGGGAAAACATCCATGAACTCTCCAACAACCCTGGGAACCTCTACCATCCCATTTTCTAATGATTCATTCTAAAACTTATCCAATAAGAAAATAAGGGGATACATATGCCAACTTCCCACATGAAAACCACACTCTCCAACTAAAACTATATATTTTCCATGCACATACGAAAACACGACTCTCCTCCAGAAGCAATAAATAACATAATATATGGAATAAAACTAGTCTATATAGAGGATAACATCATATGGATTCATCTAAAATAGGAAAATATCCCCATGGGATTGATGCAACCCCATAATTATGACAACCCTGCTCTTTATTACACACTTTAACATGATTTATTACATAAACTTGCACTTAAGAAAAATCTAAGGATTGAGAGGTATAGTGTATTAGAAAATTAGGAACATTACATAGAAAATTAATACATAAAAATATAATATCTTTATTGAAAACTTCCTTTATATGACCCAAACATTCCCTTGTACTTAACATTTCATGGGATAACCTAAGGACATACATATGAAAAGGGTGAGATATAAAACCTAGTAAGGGAGTAAACAAGGCATAATAAGAATAATAAAATACATGTTAGGAAATAGGTATATTAATGGAGAATAACAAAAATATGAAAAAAGGCATGATATAGAATGATTATCATAATTTTTAGATGTGGAAAAAACACTTAACATGATATTAGCATGATCCAAGGCTCATTACACATGGAAAATGAGTAAAACATCATTTCACTTGAATTAGCATAAGTAAACCCTCATTTAAATTTAATTAGCGTGAGTAAACCCCCATTGAACTTGATGTATCATGATACAAATCTTTAACCAATGCATTGGAGCACTATCAGGGTGCACCCTTTATAAAAATTTCATTTCATGCATATGTGTGTCACGTGGATCATACAACATGGATTCATTAAACACCATAATTTATTCCACGAATAAGAGATGTGGAATACATAAATACAAGTCCCCAATAAATAAGTATATGTTAATAAAGGTGAATACCTTTTATAGAGAAATGGGTATGGTGTTCACTTTCACAATGATTTTGGCATGGGAAATTTTGGTGTAACTTCGACAGCATAACGCTGTCAAATAGAAATCGTAAAATGGGTTGATGAGAGATAAATGTGTATCTCATAGTTTATACATGAAATGGATAGTAAGAGAGTCATGGAACATAATATAAAATAATTACTTGAATGTAAATGAGAAAATAGAAATTCCTTACGGAATTTTGGCATGGTCATAGGTGTACATGGGAGGAATTAATGAGAGAGAAAGTGGTATCTCATCATTAAAAAATAAGGAGGGAAGTATGGGGGAAGTGAAAAATCATACCCCAACATTTTTAATTGAAAATAAAATGGAATATCAACATAAAGAAATTTGGACAAAATGAGAAAGGAAGAAATCCCTTACTTGGAAGTGTGATCCCAAAGGGCTGGGAGGGGCTTGAGAGAGGCTTATTGGGAGCTTGGGCTGCCTTGGGAGGATTATAGAGGGAGTAGGTCAGAGTAATAACATTATACAAGGGGTTTTAGTGAAGATAAGGGGGATATTGGGGGGGGGGGGTTATATAGGAAAAGAGAGGGAATTCTTTATTATTTAAGTTTTGGACACTAGACATTAAACTAATCAAAACCACAAACCATACCATGGTTTTTGCCCATGGTTTTTTCCAAATGGGATTAGAAAAATTTATTTTATAAGTACAATGGAATAATTTATGAAAATATTAGGCTTTCTTTTTTGGAGGTGAGTCACACTCTCAAGGAAATCATTTTAAAATGATAAAATGTTTTATAAGACTTGGAGGGTCCACTAAGGCTTTGTAAAATAAATAAAACAAATATAAAATCACATTATTTTAAATTTAAAACATAAATTGGCCAAAAATACCTTTTATATTATTTTATTACATCACTATTGGGTCATTATGATGTCATAAAAAACATTATATGTTAAATCGGTATTTAATTTTTACCAAAAAATTCAATTGTCTCAGAAAACTATGAAACATTAACCATTAGATAATTTAGACATCATGGTTCCAAAAATAATATTCATTTTATCTAAATAATTTTCTAAATATGTCAATTTTAACTTTAAAAAAACCCCGACATTTATTGAAAATTCATGAGTTTTAACAAAAATAGTTTTCAAACCTTAATAAAAATTACAATTGTATTCATAAAAATTATAAGATCAATTATATTTAATAAAAAGTAATTTAGTAATAATGTTTTATAAAAATATTATTTAATTAAAAAATCCATTAATTCATCAAAATATATTTCTCAATTGAATATTAGCTAAAAATATTATTTGTGCTTTAAAAACCATTTATAATGTAACAATAATAATTTGAATGTATATTATTTATACAAAAATAATACACATAATAATAGTGCTAGGGACTTGTTACATAACTCTTTATGAAACCCCCATAAGACCTAAGGGTACGGTGTGTAATGGTGACATACTCTTGGGGTGTCTCAGATAACATCGCTCGAGTGGTAATCACTATTAACTTCCACTTCTCCCGTAGGTGGTTCCGTTCAAGCTTAATGTGTTGAAGCTTAACTTAGACTTGGTCAAGAGATAATCCCAATGACACTATATAATTTCCAAGCTCCGATAAATGGGATTTGTATGGAGAAAGTGCACTAGATGAGGCCATCACTTCCTTAGTCTATGTAATTTGGATTTGTTAAAGCTCTATATTTACACTAATCATGTAGTCACTATTCAATAACTATATTGGCAATGATAACAATTATTAATGGTATTTTAAAATCCAAAAACATAAAACCAATGAAGTGCATATTTTATATATATCCATTATAAATAATAAGACATTTAATTAGATCAAGTGGAATTTTCATTAATAAAAGTCCGGGTTGTTAAAATATTCTACCCTTAAGAAATTTCAGCCTCAAAATTTCTTTTTCCCAAACTAAAACAGATGTGGGTAACTCCACCGCATCACTTCCTCCGGTTCCCACATTGCTTATTCAAACTTTTGGATTCACCACAACACCTTGATGAGGGGAATTGTCTTATTTAGTTGAACTTTTTCCCTACGATCTAAGATCTTCACAAGATTCTTTTCACAGGGGAGGTCATTCTCCAATGGTACCACCTATGGATTGAGTACATGAGATGGTTTAGGTATGTACTTCCTCAAGAGTGATACATGGAATCCATCATGTAATTGATATACATTCAGTGGGAGTGCTAGTAGATAGGCCACTACTCCAATGTGATCAAGGATCTCAAAAGGGCCGATTTACCTTGGAATAAGCTTTCCCTTCTTCCCAAATATCATAACTCTTTTCCCTGGTGATATATTAAGGTATAACATGTCTCCAATATGAAACTCTATGTCTCATCGATGATTATCAGCATAGCTCTTTTGTCAAATCTAAGTAGCTCTAATGTGCTACTGGATGGTCTTAACCTTCTCCACCATTTATTCAACCATTTCTAGACCTAGTAGTTTTCGCTCCCCAACTTCATCTCAACATGCAGGTGTTATGCACCTCTTCCCATAAAGGGATTCATAATTATCTATTTGGATGCTTGAGTGGAAACGGTTATTGTAAGAGAACTCAACCAGGGGAATATGTTGATCCCATCCTCCTTTAAAGTCCATTGAGCATGCTCTAAATATTTCCCCAAGTGTTTGGATAGTCTGATCAGAATGGCCATAAATTTGAGGATGATAAGATATAATGAAGTTAAACTAAGTATTCAGAGCATGTTAGAGACTCTTTTAGAACTCAGAGGTGAATCTTAGATCTTGATCGGATACAATTTATAGTGGTAATCCATATAGCCATACTAGTTCTCTGATGTATATTCTTTCTGGTTGATCCAATGAGAAATCCTCTCAAATTGAAATGATGTGTGTAGTATTTGTAAGAGGATCCACAAAAATCCAGATAACATTGTTTCCTTTGGGTGTCTTCAGATGTCCGGTGAAAAAGTCCACGGTGATGTTCTTCTATTTCTATGTTGGTATGGGAAATGGTTTCATCTTCCCCTTAGACTTATGCATCTCATCCTTCACTTTCTGACATACGAGGTACTTTGATGTTTAATCAGTGATCTCCTTCTTCGTGTTATCCCACCAATAATGCTCTCGAATATCTCAATACATCATTGTGTTTCCAGGGTTAATGGAGAAATTCGAACAATGTGCATCATCCAAAAGTTATTTCTTTAACTCCAGATTTGATGGAACACATGGTCTTGTCCCAAATCTCAAAATTCATTCTTTATTAACATTGAACTCTGAGGATTTACCTTTTTTGATAGTTTTCACTTTCTTCTGAATTCTGAAATCATTTTTTTAGCATCCTTTAACCTTTCCAAAAGAGATAGTTGAGAAATAATTTGTGAAAGGATTAATGACTTTCCCTTCTTTATTATTTTCATGTCCATATTCATCAAATATAAAAATATTTTTTCCTTTTCAATTCTCATCAATGATAGAATCACTGGGTCCTTTTGATTTATAGCATCTTCTACCTTGTTCGATTTCCCAAGTTGGTAATTGATTGAGCAGTTATAGTCTTTGATCATCTCTAACCATCTTCATTGCCGCATGTTTAACTCTTTCTGCATTAATATATACTTGAGGATTTTGTGATCCATATATATTTCACACATCTCTCCAAAGAAGTAATGTCAAAATTTTTTTAAAGAGAATATTATTAAAACCCACTCAAGATCATGTGTTGGATAGTTTTTCTCATGAAATTTCAATTTCCATGAAGCATAGGCAATGAATTTTTCATTTTGCATCAACACATAGCCCATGCCCTTCTTCTAAGCATCACTGAATACCATAAAAAGTTCTCCACTTGTGGGTAGTGTGAGAAAATGTGTAGTGATATGCCTCCTTTTCAACTCCTTGAAGCTGTATTCGCATTCATCACTCCAAGAAAACTTGACTCCCTACCGAGTTAGCATGTTAATAGGGTTTGACAATCCTGATAAATTTTTCACAAATTGGCGATAATATCTAGCTAATCCCCGAAATCTCTGGATATCCATCACTGATATTGGCCTCAACCATCCCTCAATTACAGTTGTCTTGGAGGGTTCCACAGATATCCTATTTTTTTTGATGATATGACCCAAGAATGAGACCTCCTTCAACCAAAAATCTCACTTGCTATACTTTTCATAGAGAATCTCCTTTCGCAAGGTCTCTAGTACAATTATTAGATGCTTCTCCTAATCTTCCTTTGTTTTGGAGTATATTTGAATATCATCTATATAGACTAACAAAAATTTGTTGAGTTAATCTATGAAGAACCTATTCATCAAGTCCATGAATATTCCTAGTGCATTAGTGAGTCCAAAAGACATTACTATGAATTCATAGTGCATGTAACATGGACAAAAAGCAGTCTTGGGGATATCCTCGTCCTTCACCCTTACTTGGTAATATCCTGACTAAAAATACACCATGTAGAAGTATTGTGATCCATTTAGATGATTGAAAAAGTCATCAATTTAGGGTAAAGGATACTTGTTCTTTATCGTGATTTGGTTGAGCTCACGATAATCAATGCAAAGGATCATTGACCCATCCTTCTTCTTAACGAAGAGGACTGGTGCACCCCATGGTGAAACACTTAGTCATATAAAATATTTATCTAGATTCTACTGTAGTTGTTTATTTAGATCCTAAAGCTCCACAAAAACCATTCTATATGGAGTCTTGGATATTTTAAATTCCCCGGGTATATGATAAATTGAGAATTCAACATATCTTATAGGAGGAAGATCAGACAATTCCTTAGGAAACACCTCAATTAATTCCCTCACAATATAATTGTTTTCAAGGATAGTTTCTTTCTTAGAATCAATCATCCATGCAAGATATGCATGATCATAGGGTAGTAATATCCACACATGAGATTATGGTTCTAAAGAATATTAATTATCCTCCTTTCCCTTGTATAGAATTGGGGGTCGATTTGCCATATGGAGAGTGATTTACCTCTCATGGAAATTTATGATGGACCTATATAGGGAAATCCAATCCATGCCAATAATTGCATCACATTCCACCATAGAGAGTATGGAGAGGTTCTTCAGGAAGTTCAATCCACATATTGTGACAGGAGAGTATTTGTATCCCTGGGATTCAATAATTTCCCCATTTCCGTTCCCACCGATATCTTTACTTCTATGATTTTTGGTGGTGTTGGGATTATTCTACTAAAATTTTAGGATATAAAAGAATGAGTTGAACCTAAACCAAAAAGTATGTTCACTATTGTTGAATTAATGACTAAAAAACCTATCAACACTTAATTTTCAGGGTTAAATTCAATAATAGTTATGGAAACATCTCTCCCTTGTTTCCTTGGAGGTTGTTGGTTTCCTCTGAAAATCCTTGGCTTAGGGAATTGGTATGCAAAGTTCCATAGTTCTTTGCAGTTGAAGAAATGAACAATGAATTCAAGGTCGAATAGAGAATTCCTATCCTATATTATAGCAGCGGTTTTTTATTGTCAGCAGTTAATGGCTAGGTTCACTTATCTTCCACACCTAAAGCATTTCCTTGCCCCCTTCAAGAAATTTTCGGGGTGCTTCTTTCCGAACCTTTGGAAAGTGGGCTGTTAGAATTTATTATCACCATTGGATTTATCCATCAGACCTCCAGAATTAAATTCCACCTTTGGTTTCTTATCCCCATGATACCCCTTAGATTCTCCAATCTCCATTTCAACTTTGAGGGCACATCGAACGATTTTCTCATAGCTATCAAATTCACAGATCGCTAGGGCTTTCTATAGGCTAGGTTTCAGCCCACCAAAGAAGTGGTCAACCTTACATTCAGGGGAAACAATAAAGCTGAAGGCATATTGTGAAAGCCTTGTAAAGTTTTACTCAAACTCTCCAATGGATTCATCATCCTTTTTTTTGAGTTTAAGGAAGTCCCTTTCCATTTTATGTTAGAGGGTGCGCGAAAAATATTTATCAAAAAACATTTTCCATAAGTCCTTTTATTCCAATGCCTCGATCTCTTCCTCAAGCTTAATATTTTTTTTATCAATGTACACCATTGATCAAATTCACCCTTCATATGATAAGTATCCATAAGAAACTTCTCTTGTTCAGAACATTGAAGGATGAAGAAGATATTTTCAATGGAGATGATCCATTGTACGGAGATTGAGGGATCTGATTATCCATTATAAGTAGGAGGACTTTGTCTCATGAAGCTCAAGATTGTGGATTGTTCTTTTTTAGGGTTGGTGGGGGGGAATGTTCCTCTTGACCCATGTTTCTATTAAAAAATTTAGTTAACTGAGATATTATCGTGACATAGTTTGTGATTCTTTCTCCCATCGGATTGGGCATCTTATTAGAACAATCATCACATTGATCTTGGCATCGGTTGTTATCCCAAGTCATCCTGTTAGATTACATTAGATGGAATAAAAGGGAAGATAGGGGTAACACATAAGGGGAATCCAAAAAAATGGATAACTTATAAATTACATTTATTTCCTTAACTTTTGAATTTATAGGCTTAAATCTATGTTATCTATGATCTGCTTCCCAACATATATTCTTAGGGGAATTTTTAATTCCCTTAACAATGGTTCAAACTAAGCTTATGAATTTATGAAATCACATCCCTTGAGAGTTTCATAACCAAAAGTGCAATAAGGCCCGTTGTCGTGCACCAGTTTTTGTTTGAGTCTAGCTCAAAGCGGTGTTTTCGGGTTTTACCACTAGATACATCTGTGACAGAGCCACCTCTACTTGTTTGTATCCATATTGGGATTTATTTTCTTGATAAACAACTTAATCTATACTCACCAAAATTTAGTGATGTTTTTATTATACTTAGTCTTATCCCTAAGGCTTTCACTAGGGTTTTCTAATCCTAATCCCAAAAATACCTAAATCTATTCTCTGATACCAACTATAATAAAATTTCTCTTTATTACACACTTTAAAATGATTTATTATATAAAATTTAACTTAAGACAAATACGAGGATTGATAGGTCTAGTGTCTTTGAAAATTAGGAACATGACATGAAAACTTAAGACATAAAAATACAACATCTTTATTGAAAACTTTCTTTACATGACCACAACATTCCCTCTTACTTATCAACAAATGGGATAACCTAAGGACATACATGTGAAAAGGGTGATCTATAAATCCCAGTAAGAAAGTAAACAAAGTATAACATGAATAATACAATAAATTTTAGGCAATAGGCATATCAATGGAGCATAAGAGAAACATTAACATAAAGGCATGATATTGCATGATTATCATGACATGGAGATGTGTCACTAACACTTAATATGATATTAGCATGAGCTGAAGCTCATTGCACATGGTGCATTAGTAAATCCTCATTGCACTTGAATTAGCATGAGTAAACCCTCATTACACTTGAATTAGTATTAGTAAACCCTCCTTTCACTTAACGTATCATGATACTAATCTTTTCCCAATGCATTGGAGCTCTATTAGGGCACACCCTTTATAAACATTTCATTTCATGCATAAGTGTGCCACGTGGATCACACAACATGGATTCATTAAACATCATAAATTATTCCATGAATTAGAGATGTGGAATACATAAATGTAAGTCCTAAATCAAAAAGTACATGTTCATAAAGGTGAATACCCTTAATATAGAAATGGGTTTGGTATTCACTTACATGATGATTTTGGCATGGGAAAGTTTGGTGTAACTTCGGCAGCATAACAACGTCAAATAGAAATAGTAAAATGGGTTTATGAGAGAGAAAGGGGTATATCATAATTTATACATTAAATGGACAGTAAGTGGTTCATGGAACATAATATTCCAACTTATGTAATGGAATTTAGATGCATAATAAAAAATAATTTCTTGAATGTAAATGAGAAAATCGAAATTCCTTACGGAATTTCGGCAAGGTAACAAGTGTAAATGGGAGGGATTAATGAGATATAAATATGTATATCATCATTAAAACATAAAGAGGGAAGTATGGGGGAGGTGTGAAATCTTACTCCAACATTTTTAATTGAAAATAAAAGGGTATAACAACATACAGAAATTTGGATGAAATGAGAAAGGAAGAAATCCCTTACTTTGAAGTGTGATCCAAAAGTCTTGGGAGGGGGATGAGAGAGGATTATTTGGATGTTGGGGAGCCTTGGGAGGATTCTAGATATAGGAGGGTAGAGTAGGGATGTGATCCAAGGGTTTTTAGTGAAGATAAGTGGGATCTTGGTGGGGGGGGGGGTGGGTATAAGAAAAGAGAGGGAATTCTTTATTATTTAGGTTTTAGACACTACACATTAAACTAATAAAAAACACAAACCAAACCATGGTTTTTCCCATGGTTTTCTCCAAAGGGGAGTGGAAAAAATTATTTTATAATGAAAATGGCCTAACTTATTAAAATATTAGGCTTTATTATATAGAGGTGAGTCACACTCTCAAGGAAATCATTTTAAAATGATAAAATGTTTTATAAGTCTTCGAGGGATCACTAAGGATTTGTGAAATAAATATAACAAATATAAAATCATATTATTTTAAAATTAAAACATATATTGTCCAAAAATACCTTTTATAGTATTTTATTACATCACTATTGGGTCATTATGATGCTATAAAACACATTATATATTAAATCAGTATTTAATTTTTACCCAAACATTTGACTGTCTCAGAAAATTATGAAAAATTCACCATTGAATAATTTTGATGTCATGATTCCAAAAATAATATTAATTATATCTAAATAATTTTCTGAATATTTGAATTTTCACTTTTAAAATAAAAACTGATATTTATTGGAAATTCATGGGTTTTGATAAAAACAGTTTTCAAACCATAACAAAAATTTCTATTGTACTCATAAAAATTATGTGATTATTTATATTTAATAAAAAGTAATTTAGTAATTATATTTTATTAAAATATAGTTTAATTAAAAAATACATTAATTCATTAAAATAGATTTCTCAATTGAATATTAGCTAAAAATACTATTTGTGCTTTAAAAAACATTAATTAAGTAAAAATAATAAAATGAATGTATATTATTTATACAAAAATAATTCACATAATTATAGTGCTAGGGTATTGTTACATAACCCCTTATAACATCTGCATAATACCTAAGGGTAAGGTGTGCAATGGTGACAAACTCTTTGGGCGTCTTAGATAACATCGCTCTAGTGGTAATCTCTATTAACTTCCACTTCTCTAGTAGGAAGTCCCATTCAAACTTAATCTATTGAAGCTCTACTTAGGCTTGGTCAAGAGAAAACCCCAATGAAAATAACTCCTTTATGAGATCTAACAATGGGATTCATATGGAGAAATTCTACTGGATGAGGACATTGGTTCCTTTGTTTGAGTAAATTGGATTTGTTAAAGCCCTATATTTATACTAATCCTCCTCCAATGGCCTAAAGGACTTCATTTTTTATTGATTTTTGATAATCCACCTTTCAAGGGGTGAGGTGGAACCCTTAAAAGTCCCATAGGAGTAAGTATTACATGGCCCATAGGCCTTAGAGGAATTCATTTATCGTAGGCTTGAAACATTACATACAACCCAAACTAACTACTTGGAACTTCTCCTCCCCAGCATCTTCATCATGAAATCAGCTCCCCACCTTTGTATGAATATTTAGCTAGGCTTTCCTATGCATGAACATGCTTCTCCCAATGGGAGGTGCCATACCCTCTCATTCTTGCAATTCGTTTAGATTCTACTATGGTGAAAGATCCTTTCTCCTCCTCCTCCTCTGAAGCTTGTTCCTTGTAGGTTGTCTGGTTTGCATCTGCACTTAAGGTGGCCCAAAGGCCTTGAGGTGGCCCGAAGGCCTCACTGACCCAAAGGCCTGGGTGGCCCAAAGGCCTTAAAGGACTCGGGGACCAAATCGGTGGCCTGAAGGCCCAAACGGGGGAATATTCATGGTTGCTACAGTGCCAAACAGTGCGTACTACAGTCCTGCCACATCACCTGCTATAGTTCTGCATAGTTTTTGCTACAGTACCTACTAAAATTCTGCTACAGCCTGCTACAGTAATGCTATAGTACCCTTGGAAATTAGCATCCCCTTGGATTTGATCTTGGGTCTCTTGGATGCACTTAAGAAGTCCTCACCAACTGGGCTGAGGCTCATTTTCATATTTATACTAATCATATGGTCACTATTCAACGACTATATTGGAAAAAATAAAAATTCTTAAAGGTATTTTAAAATACAAAAACATAAAACCAAGGAACTGAATTTATTTTATTTAGATTCATTTTAATTCACTTTATTCATTTTAACCTTCCCAAAACAAACTAGTTCAAAAAAGAACACAATTCATCATGATGCATGTACCTTTCCTTGGTCTCTACCCTGCAAGAAGTTCCATCTCACTTGTCCATTCAATAAGCTCAGAGTTTGTGCACTGGATCATGGGGCCCCCTAAAAAATCATGTCCTATCTAGTCTCCCTGACCTATGTCATGCATCAAGGTCAACTGGAACTATTTGCATACAAATCCATGAAATCTTCATTATGCACAACTCCAAACTTTATCCTTTCTATAAACCACTCCTCTAATACCACTATGTCATTACCCCCTCCCTCCAAAGATACCACAATAAGGGGAGGTAGATAATGACCCCGAGTCCCGCCTCCATTAGGCCCTAGGTTGGCGACTAGTACTAAGGCTATAAGAATCTCATATATGGGATACATTAACACATATAAATAAATAGAATTAGAAGATAAGATAAATCATCCACAATAAATTCCATGAAATAATATAAAAATAAACCCAAGACAAAACATAATGCAAGTATGAATGAAATAGATATAATAAAAGTATCCAAAGTGAATACCCACAAGCAAAGGTAAAGTAGTGACCTGACATCTATCAAAAGGTACGAGCAAGTAATGTCTACCATGATCCCTATAATACTCATATAAACCTAAAAATAGTTTATATACATAGGGTGAGCATAAAATAATATTTAGTAAGAAAACAATAGTTTCTTGTGCACATGTAAAATAAGTACACTAATGCACCTGTGAGAAAATAGAAAAACCGAACAACACCTATACATGCTTACTAACAAAACCGAACCTCACTAAGGCATGATCAATAAATAAAAATTTACAAGTAATATAATATTATGAGACACATATCAATAATGCTACCCCGCACCACTTTCCCACTCATATTCAGTTCTCACACCCTAACATCGTATGTACTAGAACTCCCATCCCTTCCATATAACACACAACCCCATAAGCACAGTCACAACACACCTTGCCCGAAGACACCTAGGCTCACCTCCCCACAAGCACATCCATAATACATTTTTCCCTAAAAAACCTAGGCCACAATGAAACCACTTCCAAAACTAGAGTAGTAGAGTACAGTGAATATATAGGACATCAACATCATGCCATCCTCCTAACATGCATGAACCCCACTAGAATCCACCCCAAAAGGATAGTCATATCTTGTACGAAAGAACTTGGGCCATCAAAACCACCATTTAATGCACTAATAGACCTCTTACCATCAAAACCTGTGTCATAACTACCTCACCTGGAAGAGAGAGTGGGAATGCGCGCGTACCCAACCATCCGTCCTCATCAGAAGATACTGGGAAATACAACCCCCACATGACTATGCAGGTATTGATATGTAGTGATCGACGTGGGTGGGGTGTGTATAAAAATAAAAAGAACATTCATGTATATATATACTTATATATATAATATCAGATACTCAAGTGTAACCTATGGGTTCACAAAAAAACCAAACAACTGACAAATCTATCACTTTTACTACCACCTCTAAATTCATAACACCACACAAAAATCCATTAGCCACATTCATGTTTCCAACTAATTTAATTTAATCAACTCACTCTTTTCATTATTTATCATCAACCACATTTAACTGCACAACCCAACATTTAATTATTCATTAACTATTTTCATCCATTTAACCAAACCAACCCATTTAATTTTAATAATTATTAATTATTTATTCCATCACTAATCAAGAATCTAGAAACAAGCAACCACCACCTCACTTCATGAAGAGAAATACCAACAAACCATCTCTCCACCCCAAAAGGATGGTGAAAAAACCACCTCACCACCCCCAAAGCACGTCCCACAAACCACATTTCCACCCCAAAAGCACGAACCACAAACCACTTCACCACCCCAAAAGAATAGACCGCAAACCTTCATCCCAAAATTCCCCAACCACACATGGCCATCTCAAAATCAGGACCAAAAATCACAACACATCAAGATCATTTTAAAAATTTACAATGGGGACTTTAGCACATTTCACTTTATTTTAAGGGTGTTATCATATAAGACATATTTATGGGTAAACCATATCATTATCCGAATATAAGTGGTTAATAAATTACCATTTTAGGGTGATATCAAAATAATAAAAATAGGTGAAACATGCATAACACATATCATAAAACACAAATAAATACCCCAATAACCACAATTTTCAGTAGGGACACAAACTTGTACAATCCAAAATATCGCAAATAATATCAAATCTATAAATGAAAGAAAATAAAACTCCATTTATCCCTTTAAATTTCAATTTAACCAATTTTTTATGTTTGATTAATCCAACACAACCATAAACCATAGATAAACAAAAGAAAAACCCTCCTACATGATACAAAATAAAGAGAAATGAGAGATTCCATACCGCAAAGAATATTTGACAACTCACTTTGCATTTACAGGGTGAAGAAGAGCACTCACAAACCACAACCGCACTATAATAAGACACAAATCAACCTACACCACACCCAAAGACTTTCAAAATGCATCGAAAACACACAACCCAAACCAAAATGCACCACCATAGCGAAACCCTGAGGATGAATGGGAGAAAACCATCCAAGAAGGAGGAATGGCTTACTGTGTATTTATAATGACAAACTACAAGAAAAACAGATCAAATTGGTAGGAATAGGGATTTAAGAACTCCTCAGGGCACCTACGGTTCACCCAAAATGAGAGGAAGAAGAATTCACAACCAAATGAATGAAAATTTGGATAGTAAAGAACTTTTAAAATTGCACTTCATAGAGCATTTACATGATTTGTAATCCCATTTTACATCATGTAATCCTCAGGATTTAGTTTCACCAACAAATGTGTATCCCTTTCTTTATTTAAACCTAAAAATCTACATGTCGTGAATTGTCCTTGGATAGGTTGTGAAGCCAACTTTCACATTGTGTAAACTATACTCAACGTGTATATCCTAAAATGGATCTTCTACACCTCTAAATTCCACCAAAATCTCTAGGAACCTCCCCCGAAAACCTTCGACACTCAAAATTGGCAATGTCACGGACTAGGATGGAACAAATCATTAAAGATACCTTCTCTTTTTTTCCTCCATATTATAGTATAATATTTTAAGTATTAAGTGGAAATAATGTTATATATTTAATTTGTGGTTTCAAGAGTGTCTTATTGGGTATGATTATACTCACCTATGCACAAGACTTGATCCAAAAAATGTTGTGTATCTATAGGTGAAACATAGTTGGTGTTGATATTGGTAGAATGTGGAGTTGGTGTGGATTCTTCAGAGATGACGTAGGGTGATGCCTGATGATGCAGGATGGAGTTTAGTTGTTCATGATGGTGTCAATGACCATTGAGGTTAGAGTTCAATCTAGTAGTAAACATATCAAGGAGAAGCTTATAATGTATTATGTCTAGTATATTTTGAGTATAGTCTAATTTATAGTTTTCTACTATATTGTTTTATGTGGGGATGCATTTATTCTTGGAATCCAATGCATACATTGTATAATGTACATGTCTAGATGGTGATGCTGGTTACCATGTACATTGTAGATGTTCTTTTTGGAAGTTGATATAGGATAAGTCCTCCCATATTATATGATATTCCTACTATGTGATTTTCACCAACCACTAAAACATTAAAGGTGGTCTTGGGGTGGCACATTTGACATATTTTTGGCCCAGGTAGGGCCTTAAAGGTTCAAGTTATATTAGAGTGGTTTAAAAGTGGACCTATAAGAGGGTGATGTTTGGAGCTAGTAGTAACATAAGTATTTTTTGGGAACATAAGGAAAAACATTAATGGGTATCTTGAGTTTAGTTATTAGAAAAGGGGAATCAAAAAACGTATGGAGAATGATGTATACTTTCTACAAGAATATGATAACCTATTAATAAACTCATAACTCTAAGGCATCGTCATAGGGTTTTTGAATTTTGGTACATGCATCATGTAATGGTTGGTTATGATATTTTATATCCTTCTAGTGTAATATCATCTAGATATGATCGAACCCTTATGGGTTCTTCTTATCAAATGAATGGTTTTACACACTGATTAGCAACTTGTTTTCTGTGGTAGGGTCATGAGTATCCCATGACTATAGATGGATCTCTCATAGATGATTAGTGAGTGATGAGGCATTATTTCAAAGATTCAGTTATGAGATATATTTACCCAATGATCTAAGGTGGTATCTCTCCCCTTTACACATAATGAATATTTTCTTATAGAGTAGATAATAGTTACCACTGAGTTGGATGAGGCTACTAGTAGTATGGGTGCATTTCAATGACAATGGACTCATGAGTTTATGAGGAAAGCCTGAGGATTGAGTTATATGAGATTGGATGGAGTCTAAGACTCCCATTTCCATAAATTTTGGACTTTCATTGAATAGATGAAAATTATTATGTTGAGTTCCTTATACGATATGAGAGGTATTGGTCAATGAAATTTTTCTCAAATTCATGATAAGAATACTCTACCATGGTTGGATTTTAATTACTTTTTTAGAATGTAGAATTATATGAGGATGTTGAGACCATCTATAGGGGATTGTATCGGTGTTTGAGTATGTTTTGAGGCCAACTAACCTCACAAAGAATCCACTGGACATGTTTGTAGTGTAATTTTTCAAGATCAATTGATCAGGAATAAACTATGAAGGAAGGGTTATTGAGATGTGTTTGTGTTTTCAAACAAAACAACATATACTAGAGGATGCTGAGAAATCAATGGAAAAATTATGATTCTCCAAATAAATGAAATCTAACTATTGGAGTAGGTTTGAGTTTCATTTGAACATAGAACAAGTAATCTCATGGATGTACCTTCAAATGGGTGATAATATTGATATTATATACCTACCTAATATAAGAATATTTTACTACAAGGAAGCTATTTGGCTATAGATACTGTGGTGTGGGAGTATTCAGAGATATATGATACAACAATCCACTCCCAAAATCACCACCTTGGGATAGTTTCTATCCACTATAAAGTTTTTCTAGCCAGATTTGTTAGATGAATTGCAAAAATAATGCTTATAGCCAGGTGTTAGCATATGTAGATTGAATTATTACTTGTTTCCTCTCTTTATGAACCCTTTTATCAATCAAAATAGGTGTGATATATTTATTAAATAATTTATTTTTGAGAGTTAAAGATTTTAGTGGAACCCCAAGAGGGACCCTTATTAGCTAGAGAGTTTCCATTGATGGATACCATCTTTACTCAATCCTTCTAGTAAAGAGATATCCTCATGTTCCTATATGGGGTTAGAAATCTATAGTTTAATCATGTTTTAAATTTTAAAATTGATTAGGTCATAGTGGATTGAAAGTTCCTTCATAATAACTTATTGATAATTATTTTGGTAATAATTCAATCTCTATAGATTTATAAGGGTGAATATACTCCTCCAAAGGGTGACCCATGGTCTCCCCTAAATGATATACCAGTTAATAAGATGGATTTCTTTAGATAGTTATAGTTTAGGTGTTTTATTGTGAAGTGATGAGCCAAATCCTTACTAGTACCAGTTTATGGTGGATCCTATTAGGAGTTTGAGGAATCTATATAGTCTTACCATAAGAGTGATAATTGTGATATTAAATCTCATATTACAGGATTAAGATTAATGGGGTGAAATTAGTATTCATAATGTTAGAGAAATGGAAGTTGTTGAAGTTTGAATGGCCTAGTAGTTTCTTGTTCACGAGAACTTCTTAGTGTAGAACCTTTTGTTTGGGTGATGAAATATGTTCTTGAGATGTTATCTTTAAAGAAGTTGATTCTAGTCTAGAAGGGAAAAAATTTCTCACCATTTATCAATAATGCCTTCTCCACACTCTTACCTTGTTTAAGAGATGTCTATAATGGTAATGTCTAATTAGTGGTCTTGTGTGTATGGAAATTATTCAGTGATGAACAAGGAGGTTTTTCTTGAAGGTAGAGAGAAAATCATCAACTAACCCTAGTAGATAGCAATTTCTCTAAGATATTTGTATTTGATATTATTTGGGACATCCAGAGTGGATACCTCCATTTTAGAGCAAGATGCACAATGTGGTATATATAGTGGTCTAGCGTGGGTGTTTAATCACATGGAAAATCTTTCTATGTAGCGGATGTGTAGGTTTTTCTTAGGAGGTTATGGATTTTAGTTATTGAGGAAGGTGTTATATTGGGGTCTAGATCAGATAGAGATTGGCCCTCTAAATAGTTAAGACCTTTTACTTTATATTGGGATAGAATTTTCCACCATATAACCAGTGATTTGATATTGATCGATTTGAAGATATTTTTATTGTTCTTAATGTTCTTATCTATAGATTTTGTGAAAGAGAGATGACAATAAAGCTGATATTTCTTTGGTTTTGGATGAAAAACCTATTGGATATCGAGATTCATATAAAGGATACCCGTATATGATGAGGTTGGGAAACAATGATCACGTGTCCTTTATGAAACATTCTAGAGATATTGGTGCCTATTCTTTTTGTGTAGGATATTATAGATAAACAAAAGTAGGTCAAGAGGAGTATGAACCATTGTAACTCTTATAATGATAGTGAAAATTCTTTATGAAGTATTCAATTTCGGGGTTCAACTTGGATGGGTTGTTCTCAAATAATAATCATTTATAATTATCTTTAAATTTGAGGAGTGAGGAACTCCCACTAGTGATAAACTTGTTAATGTACCCATTTTTAGATCGTTGTCAATATTTTATGGTTTTATTTTGTCCCATGTGGTGGTATAACCTTTAGATGAGAAAAGGTTTGGGGTGATAAGTCCAAAAAAGACTAACATTGGGAAGATTTATGTTTCCATTATGAAAATTTTCTATGATGAGAAGAATCTGATAACCTGGTTGATGAAAGAGGCTATTCACTTTTTGGGTGGTGGTATAACAAGTCAAAAGAGATATTTGAGAACTAAAAACGAAGGATGTATGTATGAAGGTGGGTTTTTCTTCATAAAATTTTTTTCGTGAGTTTTATTTTTTGGTATTTATGGTTTTTCTTTATTCGAGGATTCAAAGAGGTAAATTTGGAGATGATTTAGTGACCCAAATTTTTCCCAGTTGAGACTTAACTAAATTTTGAGTTTTCAATGTTCTAAAACCTCTCCATGGGTAAAATGGTAAATTTACCCTAGTATACGACCATGGTATTTTTTACTGGTTTTTTTAATTTTGGGGTGTGGTGTTTACAAAATGCATGAGCTGATGTAGAATCTCTATCATGTAAGAGCCTTGAAAATATTATATATAATATTATTTTTAGTCATCACATGTTTTTTATGATTAATTACTTATATATTCTAAAGAGAGTATAGTATTAAGAAATCGAGACAACTATTGAGTCTAAAATGAGGATTTTACCCTTGGGAGTTTGTATGTTTAGTTCACATCATGTTCCTAGATTCGGGTAGTTGCAAGTGGAAAATGATTAATTAAAATGATTTAAATACCTTAACTTATTATGATGATTTACTTTGGATAAACCCTAGAGGCATCCTATATAATACTAATTATATTCCCCCTATAGGGTTAAGTAATTTTTTTCATCAACATTACTCTAGATAGAGGAATAGGGTGAGAGGGGATCATGGTAGGATTGATGATGAAATCTATGAACAAGACCACATTGTCATAATGGATTTGATGTATTTATGATTCATCAACAAATTAGGGATTTTCTGTTCTTCATATTCTCTATTATTTTTGATTTAATATTGAAATTGGTGGGTCGACACCCCTCATTCCTCATAATTATATCAATGTAAATTATTCATTTATTATTATCCCTAGACTTATTCTGAATTATAAAAACACTATTCATGGTTTCAAATACCCACACATTGGAATTTTAGGGTGGTGATTATTTAACTATAGTTTGATTATTTGTAATGTGAGAATTTGGTGGGGAATCGAGAAGAATGCTCATATTATCCTCTTTTTCCTCCCAATCCCTTCTTCCCACTTTTCTTTTCTCATATTGGAGACCATTGTCCCTAGTAAATGATATTTGTAATAGCATAACAGGCCACACCTGGTAGTGATAATCGAAATTTTGAAAACACCACATATTTAATACACATTAATTAATGATTTATTACATAAAGATACACATAATTAAAAAATAAAAGATCGGTATGCCTTTTTAATTTGGGTAATTATATACATAAAATAGTAACTTGAAATAGGGATACAAAAATTTTATTTAAAAACTCCACAATGTGCATTTAAAATCCAATGATCATCTAATATAGGATGTGATAACCTGAGGATGTATATAAAAAGGGTGAGCTATAAATACTAGTTAGGGAATAATCACATCACAGTATATGAAAAAGAAGTATAAGTGAGTTAGGAGGAATGACATGAAGACATATAAAGGTGAGAATCAGAATCTTTAACTTCAAATAATGGTATAATATGATAAAATCAATTAAATATAATGAATGTGAAAATAAAATAAAAATGACATCTTAAGCATAAGTAAATGATAACCGTTGAGTCAGTATGACATATTATGTTTAGGGTAACCACCCATGAACCATACATGGTATCTCATGAGATAAAAACATTACCAAATTCATTGGAAGACTATATAATTTTGGCCCCATTTATCACATTACTACAATATAAAATTTTTATTTAAAAAAGAACTTTTAAAAGGGGATAAGTGAGAACCTAGAAAAAATTCATTCAAATGAAAATTCAAACCATATAATAAATTACCAGGACATTCCATATAAATTTAAAATATGTTGACTCATTTACCTTATAAAGGCTCTAGTCAATGGAGGATACTTCTATGTTTGGATCATCCTTGATGAGGTCCTAGAAAAGATAAGCCTTCCTATCCCATTCATGAATGTTGCCTTCCAAATTTATATTCCCATCATTGATCTTCTGAGCCAATATCCTATCTTGTTTTTTGATCCAAATTCATTTAACCTTGTTTAGTTCCACTCGTATATCTCTCTCATAAATTCTATCAGCCTCCTCTTTAGTAACTTTTTCATTAAAGGATTTCTACTTCATATCTTCCTTGTAATGTAGCAGCAGCACCAATCCATTAGATATGTAACCCTCTTCCCTTCCTGAGTCCACTTATACTTCCTCAATTGTTAACCTCCCTAGTATTTGTTATGTTTTGGTAACCATATCACCTTTTCCTCCTCTTCCTCAAGCAAAAAAGGTGAAATTTTCTCACCCGTCTTAACAAGCTCTTGAATAACTCCTTTAGTTGTCACTGCCATTGGCGTTACCTCAAACCTGATATCTTTTTCCCCTGATTAATGGGTGAACATGGGATTAGGAAGATTTGAGTAATATTTAAGGTTTTTTGTTTTTACCTTTGTTGATAGAAAAATTCCCAACAATAATATTTCCATGCTTCTAATTCCTCAAGTGACACCCAACAACCATTATTGCTTGGTGATCTTGAACACATCCTGAAGATTTTAGGGAATCTATTTCTTGATAAGTATGATCAGGATCCACATGTGTTCTAGACCCAAACTACTTTCTCTTCTTTCTTGGAATGAACTACTGCCACCCTTCCAGATCGACCTCCTATTCCGTATTTCCATTCAAGGATGTGTATCTATTTTGAAGCTGGATCAAGATAGGGATTTCTTTTAAGAATGAATACCCCTGTGACTGAGAAGTCCTTGAAATCTACTCAGGATCAGTTTGAAGATTTGTGGGAAAGATTAAATTATATAATTTCATAGTACAATCATACCCAATGTCATTGAATGCATGTAAACATGCACTAACATCAAACTTCTAGCCTTTGTCTTCACCTCCATCCATAATATCCTAAGAAAAAGAAGGTAAAAAAAGGAAAACTTGGCCTAGACCATTCTATAACCTTCACTGTAATCTTGGAGCCATCCATGTTTCACCTCATTCTTCCAAATACGTTTGTGACCCCCAGGTTTGGGATCAGAGGAAAAACTATATTTTGATGAGAGTCTGCAATAGATGGAACATTGGTACCCAGGATATTTTTTAGGGGTTTTTAGGAGAAATGACCTTTTTACATTTCTAAAATTGGGAGGATTCATGGCCCAACCTCCCACATGGTGAAAATAAGGGTACCGTGGATGTTTAGAATATCTTCTACTTCTAACAAATATCACCTTCAATCTCTATAAAAATGGACTCCAATAGAGCCCTTGATATATCCACTTCGAAACAAATCCAAGGTGAGATGGGGTGAAGAAGCGCTTGAGTGAGATTATTTGAACAAAGGAAGTGACCCACCATGTTTTTAATCATCCTTAGAATCACTAGATTCTGGAATGGGAGAGGAAGTCCAGGGAGAGGAATCCAAATCGTAGTGGAGGGGGGAGGGGGAGGTGGAAATCTGACATCCATTAAAACAAGGAGAAATGGAAACTAAAAACCATACATGGAGGGTTTTTTCTAGATAGAAATTATTTCAAATTTAGATGAAAATCAGATAAAAAATGGAACCGATCTAGAATTCCAACGACCACCCGATCGAGCAAACCCCAAAAATAGTAAATTTACTTGTCGAGGACATGAACTATGGGATGATTCTTGCTGAAATGAACCATGACAGATAAATCCAATAGAGAAGTAGCATGTGAGAGTTCTAGGAAATATACTAGTATATAATTAAGGCTATCATATCATGACTTTAATTTATGATACACTTCACATTTGGGTAAATTGGGAAGTAGTCGCAGGTCGGTGAAAGGGGTAAAAGTGTGACGTCAAGTGGTGGTAGGGGAATGGGAAGAACCTTCTCCCATACTTTAGGGAGAGGGGGAATGAAGGATTTTACATGAAATCATCTACACCATTGAAAGTGAGGAAGAAAATGAGGATAGGGGAACCCTGGAGTATGAAATGACTTTAATTTTTTCCCACCTGTCACATTCATATCATGTACATTCATTTGTGTGCCACATAGATCATGCAATATAATAACGTATTTCATAACTTCTAATCGAATTATTAAGTATTGTGCATTAAATACATGTAATTCCTAAATAAATTAAGGATAGCTCCATCTAGGTGAATACCTTTAAGTGGAAATTGGGTTGGGTATTCAGAATACACATGTTTGGCATAGAAAATCATAGGACAATTTCTACAACATAACTAGGGTACATAAAAGTTCATGGAATGGATTAATGATAGAAAAAGGTGTTATATAATTACATTAGAATCATAAAAATTATAAAATTTTTGTGTAAAAACACATTACAACATTTAAATTTTTAAATCAAAAGGCTCATTATAAAGAAGTACTCAAAATAAAAAGGAAGAGGAGAGGAGATAATATACTTACCTTGTCCTAGAAACATCTTAGATAACAATTATAATGAGAAGGGAAAAATTATCTATCCTAATTAGAATATAAATTTGATAATAAAGTTATATTTTTAAATTCATGAAAAAATAATCATTCTAGATTGAAAAGGATTAATATAAAGAAGGTTCTTGAATTGAAATGAAGAGAGAGACATCCCTTACCTTGAGAAGATGCTTTTGAAAGCAAGAGAAAATATTATTATGATATTGGTAACACCTTGGGAGGTATTTAAAGAGGTATAAGTAGAGTAACTTCATTCTAAATGGGTTTATAGTGAAAAGAAGTGGGAGGATTATTGTGTATTTATTGAAAAAGATAGGGGAATTCTTTATTCATTTCTATAGTTAAGATTTGGAATCTATATGTTAAAATAATCAAAACCTAAAACCTTCCAAGTGGTTTTCCCATGGCTTCAACCAAATAAGAGTGGTATTAAATATTTTATAATTCTAATAATAGACACTATAAAAATAATACTATTGGTGATATGAAAGTGAATCATGTTCACAAAGAATTGATTTTTAAATATTAAAATATAATATAAGTTTTGGGGGATTCATTAAAAGATTATAAAATTAATAAAATGACTTCAAAAAACCATAATTTTAAAGGTTAAACTTTATTTTGGTCATGGATACTCATTATAGAATTTATTACATCATTTTTGGTATATTAAGATGTCATAATACAGACTATATATTTATACCATATTTAATTTTAGCCATAAATTTGAATGTATTAGAAAATTTTAAAAAATAACCACTGGATAATTTCAACATGCTGATTTTAAAAATAATATTTATTTTATCAAATTATTTCCTAAATATGATAATTTTCATTTTAAAATAAAAATCCTTATTTACTGAAAAATCTTAGTTTTTATGATACTAATAACTTTTTAACCCTTATAAAAATTACATTGGATTTAATTAAAATATATTATCATTTATATTTAAATAAATATTTTTGAATGATAATATTTTGTTAAAATAAAATTTATTTCAGTTTTTTTGAAATTCCTGAAAGAGTGTCTTAATTGGGAGAATATATTTCCGAAACACAAAATTTTAATTTTCTCAAATAAAAATGTAATTTTTATCATACTCATTATACAATAATTTAAAATTTAATAATAAAAAAGGTTAAATATAATAATTATTTCATTAAAAATAAAATATATAAATTAATATTATTAGGGTCTAGATACATAACCCATTTTTACACCAGCGTACACCCTAGGGGTAAGTGTATGATAATGATGCTTTCTTGGGATGGTTCGGAAAAAATTGTTTGGGTTATGATCTAGATAAGATTTATCTTATGCCATAAATATTTTTAATCAAGCCATAGTTGTTGGATATCAGCTCAGTCTTGGTCAATAGTGAATAAAAATGATGTCATCTCCCTCATAAGCTTTGATAAATGGGATTCAGAGGGTACAATCCTATTGTTTAAGGCCCTAACTTTTTTCATCTATATCAATTGGTTTTTTATCATAAACCATAATATATTCTAATCATAATAGTCAATTTAAAATGAATATATTATCAATGCTTAGGATTATTTACTATATTTTAAATCCAATAAGATATATTTTATTACTGTCCAAAATATCCTAAGTAGTGCATGTGTTTTCTATAACTATATTACATAATGAGGAATATATTAATTTTTAAGTAAATTTCATTTATAAATGTTTACGTCATTACATTATTCCCCCTTTTATAAATTTTACCCTAAAAATTTCATTATGTACACTAGAATAGGTGACTATAATTTGGTTTCATCACCTCATCCTATTCCCACATTGATTCCTCCAACTTGTGGTTTCACCACAACTTTAAGACTAGGTGAGTTACCCTATTTAATAAAACTCTACAATATAATATCTTCACTGGATGATACTTATATGAAATATTGTTCTCAAAATACCACCTTCGAATTCAGTAGAAGTGAGGATTTCAAAATGTACTTCTTCAAGAGAGATGCATGGAACACATCATGTACTTGAGATAGGTTAGGTGATAGTACTATTTTAATGTCCACAACTCTGATGTGACCAAGGATCTCAGAGGGGCATATGTATCTAGGACTAAACTTTCCCTTCTTCCCAAACCTCATGAATTTCTTCTACAGTGATAGATGAAGGAAAAATTTATCCCTAACCTCAAACTATAGGTCTCATCGACAATTGTCTGCATAGATTTTCTTCAAATTTTTGTGGATTCCATATTATGTTGAATGGTTTAAAAATTTTATATCATCTATTAGATAAGGGAAGGCCCCATAATCATTAACTCTATAACTTCAAATCATGTTTTTGGAGTCTGAAACCTCTTCCCATATATATCTTCATAAGGTTCCATTTTAATGATAAAATAGAAACTACTTTTATATATGAACTCCACTATTGAAATGTGTTGACCCTAACATCCTTGGAAATACATTGAATATGATATCAATATATCATCTAGAGTTTTAATGGTTCTTTTAGAATGGAAATAAATCTGAGGGTGATAAGTATTACTAAAACTTAACTTTTTATCCAGTTATTGTTGAAGTATTCTCCAAAACCTTGAGTTAAACCTTGAATCTAGATCAGATACAATGGCGAGTGGCACTCCATGTAATGTTACCACTTCCCTTATGTATATCTTAGTGAGTTGGTCAAGAGAGAAATATTCCTTGATAGAAATGAATTATGCTAACTTTGAAGGAGATCAACTACCAACCAGATGATGTTATTTCCATTAGATATCATTGGGAGTCCTATGAAAATTTCCATTGTTATGTTTTCCCATTTCCATACTAGTATGGGAAATGGTTTCATTATACCCTTAAACTTCTATGCTTCTGCCTGACTTGTTGGCACACCAATCATTGAGATACAAATTCTTTAATATCCATGTTCATGTTATCCCACCAAAAGTTTTTCTATAAATATCTATAAATCATATTGATTCATAATTTAATATAGATGAATGATCTATAATAATCATCAATAATTTCACTATTTTATTTTGGATTTTATGAGTTGAATATCTGGGTTCCAAACCTTATAACTCCATCTATAGAAATGTTGAACTCCATAATATTACTTACCTTTTTCTATAGCTACCCATAATATTTTTGGGTCTCCTTGATCCTCTCAAGAATGTATGGTTGAGAAGTTATTTGAGGAAGGTAAGATAAATATCCTTTTATTATTCCCATTTAAACCCTTTTCAAGTACAAAAAAATGGAACCATTTCAATCATCATCATGGGTACAGTTGTAGGATCCTTTATACTTAGATCATATTCCACTTTTTTCACCTTTCTAGGATTATAATGGATTGAAAAATCATAATTATTTATCATCTTTAAACACCTTTATTTGTGCCTATTGATATTTTTTATGTGAATATACACTTGAGGATTTTATGAACCATGTATATTTCACAATTCTCTTAATAGAGGTAATATAACAAAATCATAAAAGTTAATATCAATGCAACCAATTTTAGATCATGTGTTAGGTATTTCTACTGATGGATATTTAATTGGAAGCTAGAATAATCTGTCACTTTGTCTCCTTGCATGAGTACAAAACCCAAGACCTTTTTGGATGCACTGATGTAGATTACAAATCCTTCCCCACTGGTGGGTAATGTGAGCATATGTGTTGTGATTAGCCTCTTATTTAACTATTTAAATCTCTCTTATAATTCAAAAATGTAGAAAACCATCACTCCCTTCAGAGTAAGATTCGTTAGTGGGATTGAAAATCTTGAGTATTTTTATACAAATAAATGATAGTACCTAACTGATTTAAGGAAACTACAGGTCTCCATCACAAATGTTGGTTTATTCCATCCTTCAATTTCCTCTTTTTTTGAAGGATCCATATATATCCCATTGTTGGTGATAACATGGACTAGGAATGTTACTCACTCCACCCAAAATTCATATTTATTTTACTTCGCAAATAAATTTTCCTTTCACAAGGTCTCAAGTACAACATTCAAATGATCCTCATGTTCCTTCTTTATTTTAGACTATATAATAATAAAATCTATAAATACTGGAAAACATTTACTGAAAAAATCCCTAAAAATCTATTGATTAAGTCTGTGAAGATAGCTGCAACATTAGTGAGTCTATATGTAATCACTATAAACAGATAGTTTCCATATCTTATATGAAAAGTGACATTCGATATATCCTACTTCTTTACCATTAAACGCTAATATCTTGATCATAGATTCACCTTAAAAAAGTATTGTGCTCTATGTAGAAAATAAAATAAGTCATCAATCTATAAAAGGCAATACTTTTTCTTTATCATGGTATTTTTGATCTCATGATAATCAATACATAAGTACATTCATCAATCTTCTTCACGAAGAGGATCGACACACCCCATGGAGAAGAAATTGGGCATAGAAACCCTATATCCAAAATATATTATAGTTTCTTCAAGTTCAATAGTGGACATTCTATATGGATTCCAGGATATTGGAAAAGATCTGGGAAGAATATCAATTGAAAACTCAACCTTATATCTTGGAGGAAGACCATAAAATTATTTATTAAACACATAAAAATATTCCCTTAAAATGGGAATGTAATCAAGGATTATATTTTCCTTAGTCTAAATCATTTTATCAAGATACTCTTTCTTATAAGGTAATAATATGAATTCTTGAGAATATGATACCAAAGAAGATTGATCCTCTTCAGTGCACTTATATAGAATCATATTATTATTTTTTATATAGAGGGTGGTTTACTTCTCTCAGAAATTTATGTTGGCTCTATATAAGGAAATCAAATCTATTTCCAAAATAACATCGAATTCCACTAAATGTAGTTTTACAAGGTTCCCTGGGAAATTAATCCCAAAAATTTTAACAGGGGATGAGTTATATTCTTGGGAAGTAATAATTGACCCATTTTTTATCTTTATCAATAACCATAATTCCATATTTGGAGGTGGTTTTTTAATAGTTCTACTAAAATTTCATGATATAAAAGAATTTATAGAACCATTGTCACATAGGACCGTTGATGTTCATGAATGGTTTATAAGACTAGCTTTCACTATTTGATTATAGTTCTAATCATTTACATCATCTAAAATAGATTTAGATATTGTAATTTGATAATTTTTAAACATATTAAAGGGAAACTATAAACATTTATGGGATAACTCATAAATCGAATACATTCCTTAACCTATGAATTTATATGTTTCTATCTAAGTTATCAATGGTTTATTTCCTAACATATAATTTTATTTGAATTTTTTGTCCCATTGATAATGGTTCATAAAGATCTTTTGAATTTTATAAATAATATCCCTGAGGAGTGTCAAAATTGGTGTGCAATAATGCCTTTTTGTTATGAATTGAGTGATGATTGAGCCATTTAAAAATGTGACCATTTTGTGGTTATAACATCAAGGTACAACTGTTTAGAGCCACATTAAATTATTAAATCCTTCACTGGATTTTGATTCTTAGAAACCAACCAATCTATACTTTACCATAACATAGGTATTTTTTTGTATGTTTACTCTTATTCTGAATTCTTTAACTAATTTTTTATAATTCTAATTCCCAAAAATCCTTTGATACAAACTATGAGAACCCATATCTTTAATACACCTTAATTCATGATCTATTAAATAAAGATACAAATAATACAAAACCAAAAGATCAAGTGGTATAGTGTGTTTTAGTAATTATATATATAAAACATTAACATGAAATAGGTATACACCAACATTATTTAAAAACTCTAAAACATTACCTTAAAATCCAATGATCTTTTAATACTTTATAAGATAACATAAAGAAATACATAAGAAAGGGGTGAGATATAATTCCCAAGAAGATAATAATAAAAACCTAACATAAATTAAATAAATATAAGTGATTCAATAGGCATGAAATGATTACATATAAAAGTGAGAATCATAATATTTAACTTAAAATCATGATATTTTATGATAACATCAAGGAAACATAAGGAATGAGGAAATAAAATAAAACATGACATTATAAGAATAAGTCAAGGATAACCACTGAGAGATATTAACATACCACGCTTAGGATAATATAACAAGCACCATAAATGGTTTATAATGAGATAAAAATATTACCCAATGAATTAGAGTTCTATATAATTTTGGGCCCACTAGTCACATTCATATCATGTACATGCATTTGGTTTCCACATAGATCACACAAAATAAGAATGTATTTCATCACATTTAACACCATGATTAAGGATTGTGGGTTAATTTAATGGAATTATTAATAAATTTAGGATAGGTCAATCTTGATGAATACCCTTGAGTATAAATTGGTATAAAATATTCACAATACAAAAGTTTTGCATTGAAAATCTCGAGATAATTTTTGCAACATAATGGGTGTACATAAAGGTTCATGGAAGGGATTAGTGAGAGCGAGATGTGTTTTATAATTACATTTACATAATAAGAACACTAAAAGGGATATGTAAAAACCCATTAGAACATGAAAAATTGGAAATCAAAAGTCATATTACAAAGAAAGTACTCGAAATAAAAAGAAAGAGGAGCGGAGAGAATACACTTACTTCAATATAGTAACAACTTAGCTAAATGTTATAATGAGAGGGGATAAATGATTTATTATTATTATAACATAAATAGGATAGTAAATTTATATTTATAAATGAATTTCAATATAATATATTGACATTAAAAGGGATAAATATAAAGAAGGTTCCATGTTGGAAAAGAAGAGACATAAATATTTTACCTTGAGAGGGTACTTATAAAATCTTGAGAGGAGATCATTAAGATATTCAGAAATAATTGGGGGTGATTTAAAGATTTATAGGTGAAGGAAATTCATTCTAAATGGTTTTTGTTTGAATATTAATGGGAGGACTGGTGGGTATTTATAGAAAAAGATGGGGGAATTATTTATTAAATTCTAAACATAGGTTTTGGACTCTATATAATCAAAAAATAAAATCCACAAACCTTAACATGTGGTTTATAAAAAATAGGAGTGGTTTTTAGTATTTTATAATTGAAAAAACTGAACTTATTAAAATAATACCATTGGTGATGTGGAAGTGATCCATGTTCATAAAGAATTGATTTTAAAACCTTAAAATATAATAAAGGGTTTGGGGGATTCATTAATGGATTTTAAAATTAATCTAATAACTTCAAAAAAAATTATTTTAGTGGGAAAATATGATTTCAGCCATGGATATTACTCGTATAATTTATTACACCACTTTTTGGGATATTATGATGTCATAATATCGACCATATATTTATACCGTATTTAATTTTTCCCAAAAATTCAGCTATCTCAAAAAATCATGAAATAATTATCATTGGATAATTTCAACATGATGATTTAAAAAATAGTTGTTATTTTATCCAAATAATTTACTAAACATGAGAATTTTCATTTTTCAATTAAAACCTTTATTTATGAAAAAATTACTAGTTTCTATAATACTAAAAACTTTATAGACCTTATAAAAATTACATTGGACTTCATTAAATTATATTATAATTTATATTTAAATAAATTTTAGTTAATAATAATATTTTATTAAAAAGAAATTAATTTCCAAAATTCTTGAAATTTTCAATAGGTTGTCCTAATTGTGAGTATATATTTACTAAAAATATAGTTTTGATATCATCATAAGAAAATAAAACTTTTATCAAAACCATTATATAATATTATTTAAGATCCACATATTTGGTCAAGATTTTTTTTTAAGATTTATCTTATGTTCATATATTAAAATGCACAGTATTGTCAAAAATGATATTTTGTGCTATTCACCTAAAAATAAAATATTTTAGAAAAATCTAAAAAATTCATCTAAAGTTAATAGGACCATAATAAATCCTAAAATGATGTAATTTTTGTTTAATTAAACTTCTAAAAGTTATAAAATTAATTTGGATATAATATCACATAAAATAATTTTAATAAACATAGATTTAAATGTATAAAATGACCTTTTTTTTATTATAAAAATTTGTATAGTTGTTATGAAGAGGTCAATTTTTTGTAATATCTTCCAATTTAATAGCTATAATAGTAATAAGGTTATTTTTTTGTCAAATATTTGTGTACCAAAGAAGATACTCACATGATACTTAATTAAGTAAAAGTAATTACTGAAATCTTTGGACGTTACATTCTACCCCTTAAAAGAGTTTCTTCCTCAAAATTTTATTATATGGAATGAAAATGTGTGGTTAATTTTATCTCATCATATCATCAAGTTCCCATGTATCCTTCTAAATATTGTGATTTATCCCTAAAAAATTGACTTGTTTTGTTTTCATTTTCGGAATTACCTTATCTATTAAATCTATGATCTCCATGGAAATTTCTTCATAGGTGAGGTCATGTTCTAGTTTCATGACTTATGAGTTTATTAAATTTGATTGATTTGGTACGTACTTACTTAAGAATGATACATGGAAGATATCATGAACTTGGTAGAGGTGAAGAGGGAGTACTAAGAGATAAGCTATGAATCTGATATGATCAATGAAGGGGTAGGTTTTGGGTGATTTGAGTTGGTTCATTAAAAATTATTATCATTGGAAAAGTTTATCCATTCTAATTTTCATTATACATATTGTGATATCTTGGTAGATTGGATATATAATTGTTGGGACTTAAGGGGTAGGTTTTGAGTGAGTTCCTGGCCAACTCTAATTGAGGCGAGCCTTAAGTTACAATGTATTATGGAAAAAATGAGTCTTTTGGGATATAGAGTGACTAAAGTTTAATATTATTTTTTAATGAATATTTATTATTTTAATTGAATTTTTTTATTTCAAGTAGGAATTAGTTATTGGGTCTAATGATATTATTCCTCTTTATCCAATGGTGTATATAAACATGCCCCCAGGAGACTTCAAGAAAAATCATTTGGAGGTTTCTACTAATGTAACTTGGTATAAAAACACTATTATTGATTAGAATCTTATTGATGAAATTGTGAACACAGTCTAATCTCTGAACCAAGGTGTGCACCTTTCCCCTGGATAGTATAGAGAGGAGATAACTAGAATGGGAGAGGATAAGAATTGTTCTAAAGAGTTTCTTCATTAAAAACCACCATCTTTCACAAGGATAGATATTCCTCAGGAGGTGGAATATTTTTTAGGAAATATTGAAATACTCTTTTAATTCTTGGAAGCCCTAGATTCCTTCAAGGTGAGGTTAGTTGTATTCAATATTGAATGTCTGATTAGAAGGTGGTGGGATTCAGTAGTTTTGTTAAACAAGCATGAGATATTGGAGTTGAAAGACTTAAAGACTATCTTCATAAAGAGATTCTACATGGAGTCTATTACTTTATAGAAATCCAAGTAGTTACTTAACCTTCAACTATAGAATATGATGGTGATGGAATACATTAATCATTTCACAATGTTTTTTTTCACTTGAGGTTGTGAAAAATGGAAGATAAAGGCTCAGAGGTTTCAAATGGACCTTTGATATGATATCTATTTATAGGGTTTTATCCTAAAACATTCTATCTATTCTAAGGTTTTGGATAGGTAATTTATGGGAGAGATTTATTTTACAGGTAAGTCCGAATTGACTGAAGTTCCTCTGGTATTAGTTTAATTGGTTCT
The DNA here is from genome assembly GCA_963277665.1 of Viscum album. NCBI lineage: Eukaryota > Viridiplantae > Streptophyta > Magnoliopsida > Santalales > Viscaceae > Viscum > Viscum album. The sequence continues at coordinate 2,108,166,065 of OY728152.1, forward strand.
TATATTGGGGAAAATTGGTCCTTAAAGATTTATATTCCCTTTGGTTACCACCATATCATAATAAAAGATTCGTATTATCTAAATATAACCTTCAAGAGAAGGTATGTCCTCTTTGAGTAACTCATGATGTCGTTTGGATTGAAAAATGCTCTAGCCACTTCATGAAACATATGAATAGGATAATCCACCAAAATCTTAACACATTTTTATGGTGTTCATGTATGAAATTTTGGTGTAGTAAAATATAGAAAAAGATCATGGTTATCACCTGATATATGTTTTTATAATCATAAGGTTTCATCACTTGTATGAAAAATAATCAAAATGATAGGCCTGGATCCAAGAAGTTATGTTATTGGGACCTGTGGACACCAAATAGGGTATCTTAGTTGATCTTGAAAAGGTGATTGTAATTATGTCATGATAAGAACCAAAAAATACCTTTTATATTAATATATTCATAGGTTTCGTAGGATATTATCTATTTTTTTAAAAGTATTTCTCAGAAAATACACTATCTTTGATTTCTATCACCTCGAAAAGGGTGATGTTCTTATGAGACTCCAAGTGTAGGTTTTCTATTGATGAACTAAAGTAGTTTTTGATAATAATACTGTTGAGCAATGTATTGTTTTCAAACAATTCAAAATAATGTTTTTTAAAGGGGGAGATTATTTCAAATAATACTCTGTCTCTTTATGATGATTTTGATGCTCACAAATACCCTTAATTATTTACTAATTATTTCGTTGAGTATTTTGCAGGAATTTATTTTATTTATTTATTTCATACAACGAGATTTCATACTTCATTTATTCCGAGATCAATTTTAACGTGTTCTGGAATCACTGTAGCGCGAGATCAATTTTAGCGCGTTCTGGAATCACTGTAGCGCGAGATCAATTTTAGCGCGTACTGGAATCACTGTTCATACCCTACGTTGATGAACGTAACGTATGGATGAAAAGTTTACTTTTTATGTTAAAAGAAACGTATGGTTAAGGAACCTTACGTTATTTTAAAACGTATGGTTAATGAATCTTACGTTGTTGAAAAGTATGGAAGAAAAACATTACGTTTGGAAGGAACCTTACGTTTTCGTTGTTGGACAAGTATGGAAGAGAAACCGTACGTTAGTTTTCAGTGTTGAGTTTGTTTCTCAAAAGTATGGATCATCAACCTTACTTTATAATCAACCGTACGTTCTTTGAAGAGTTGAAGCGAGACAAAGTATGGATGATCAACCCTACATTTGAATGCTGAAGAGAAAGTATGTATGTTCTGAACCTTACGTTCTGAACCTTACGTTTGTGAATCTTACGTTTGTGAACCCTACGTTTGGAGCCACGTCATCAACCCTACGTTTGGCGTCGGGATATTTTTGACAGACGATATTTCCTTTTGCATTGGTCAAACAAGCGGATTATTAAGCGGATTTCGAGCCGATTCTTAAGTACGACTTTGACTGAATAAAAGACGATTTTCAACAGATTACTGATTGATTTAAACAGAGCTTTTTATGCCGATTCTTCAGGGGAGTTACAACGGCTCTGTTATTTCATTTAATATCGCGAATCTAAAGGAGATTTTCATGGATCTATTTATGCGGAAGATTTTCTCAGATTTGAATATATATGTTCTATCTTGGAAACTTCAGATATATATATACACAGAAAAGTGTGTGAAAGATACAGATTGATCTTTTAACGAGCAAGAAACAGAGACTGTGTAAAGGCGTTCTTTTCTGGTGATCGAGAAGAAGTGTAAAACCTTTATTACCGAAGGAAGATCTTGATAGCAGATTCACGTGTTCTACATCGACTATCTGTTGTGAATCTATTGCTGCTGAAGTTGTGAAGTTTCTGGTAATATCTATTGCAACTGGATCGACTCAGAACTGTTTTGATTACAGATCTTTATTTTCTGAAGACAACGATCTATCTACTATCAATTGCATTCTGTTGCAATTGTGAAGAACAACTGGAGAAGTGTTTTCTTTATCGAAACCCTTTTTATTTTTGAGTGATCAGCTTCTCGTTCTAAGCTGTGTGGGTTCATGTTTAAACCAGGAAGGCTGTGTTTGCCTGAATCTTGTAAAGGTGTCAACTGCCTGTACTCAGTTGTGAACGGGTCTGTGGAAACGAGGACCAGATAGTGAAAATCGCCAAGCTCGTGGATTTGAGCGTTGGTGGAGTGGACTAGGGGCCTTCTGTTCCCCGAACCACTATACATCCGTGTGTTCATGCTTTTACTTTTTCCGCTGCATATTTAATCGTGCAAAAGCATAGTGGACAGAATTTGTCTAAATTGAAGAGATTGTAATAATTTTGAAAAGACACAATTCACCCCCCCCTCTTGTGTGTAATCCGTAGATTCAGATCCAACAATTGGTATCAGAGGAGGAGCTTCTTATTTTTTTTTAAAGTCTTATCAAGCTAGAAGTATTTAAAGATTATACATAGTGTATCATGGCTGATATGAGAGAGGGAATGTCAATGGTCAGAGCACCTTACTTTAATGGAGATAATTATGGCTGCTGGAAATCACGTATGATTATTTATCTGAAAAATCTTGGTTACAAAGTCTATTCAAAGATTCTGACTCCCTATGAAATTCCTGAAAATCCCGATACATGGAGTGCTGCTACAGAGGCTGAGTATGACATAAATTCAAAAGCTATGAATGCAATCATCTGTGGTCTAGGACCAGATGAATTTAACAGAGTATCTCAATGCCCGACTGCATATGAAATGTGGCAAACAATAGCTGTTGCTTATGAAGGAACAGATAATGTAAGACAGATGAGATATGCAACTGCTAAGTTAAAATTCGATACTTTCAGAATGATTGAAGGAGAGAGCATCACTCAGATGAATGGAAGATTGACAGAAATTGTCAATAATATAACAGCTCTAGGAGAACCAATCAAGCAGGCTGATCAAGCGTTGAAGGTACTGAGAGTACTTCCTACTCGATGGAATGGAATCTCTGCAGCAATCAGACAATCAACTTCTGTTAAAGATCTAACTATGAGAGAACTGATTGGTACATTGATGATGTACGAAGCTGAAATGCAAGATGAGGTAAATGAGCATAAAGTCTACATAAAAAAGGAAAATACTGCTTTGAAAGTTACTTCTCAACAAAAGGATAGAAAGATGAAGAACAAAGAAGTAAGTGCTAAATCAGAAAGCTCTGATTCTTCAAATTCGGATGAAGAACTGGCTCAGCTAGCCAAAAAATTCAGAAAGTTCTACAGTAAGAAGAAAGACTTCAAGAAATCCTTCAAAAAGGATAGCAAGGAAGTGAGATGTTATGAATGCAAAAAGATGGGACATATCAGACCGGATTGCCCAAAACTGAAAGATGCAAAGAAGAAGAAATTCTTCAAAAGAGATGATTATGAGTAGAAAGACAAGAAAGCTATGAAAGCTACTTGGAGTGTTTCTGAAGACTCAAGTAATTCTTCTGAATCAAGCTCAGAGAAGGAGGAAGCCAATTTAAAAGCAAATATGTGTTTCATGGCTGAAACTGATGAGGTACACTCATACTACTCCTCTGACTCAAATAATGAATCAAACTCTGAAACAAGCTTCTCAAATAAAAAACTTGCAGCTTACTGCAATATGCTTGAAGAAAGGTATGACTCATTATTTAAAAAATATAAATCTATAAAGAACTTGCACAAAGCTATTTCAGATGAGAGAAATACTTTGCTAAAACAACATAAGGAATTAATTGACAAATACAACTCTGCTGACTCAAATAAAATTAATTTTGAATCAAAAATAAAAACTCTACAGGATGAAGTAGAATCTTATAAAAAGGCTGCATTAGTTTTTACAAAAGGAGAAAACACCTTAAATGAGATACTTGGAAAAACTGTAATTAAAAAGGAAAGGTTTGGAATTGGAAGTAAAGGAGAAAAACCTAAGTTATACAAAAATTATTTTGTTCCTAGCACTAAACAGGTTATTTGTAACTTCTGTGGAACAAAAGGTCATATAGCTAAAAACTGTTTTCTAAGACAACCTCAAATATGTGGAATTAAGAAAGCTTATATTTCCAACGATCTATATGATTCAATCAATTTTAAGAAAACAAAGCAAATCTGGATACCCAGATCACTACTTGCTAACACTCCTGGACCCAACAAAATATGGGTACCAAAGCAATTTGTTTGAATGTCTTTACAGGTAGCAGGTCACCAAAGAAAGAAAGAAATATGGTATATGGACAGTGGCTGCTCAAGACACATGAGTGGAACTTCAGATAATTTCTCTTCTCTTACTCGAAAGGAAGGAGGACTTGTCACCTTTGGTGACAATGCCAAAGGAAAGATTATTGGTATTGGAACAGTTGGAGATCCAGAGACAGTCTCAATCAACAAAGTACTTTATGTACAAGGGTTAAAACACAATCTGATAAGTATCTCTCAACTCTGTGATGATGGATACACTGTTGATTTTACTAACAATAGTTGTACTGTTTCTAAAGATAAACTGTTTAAGTTTAGAGCACCCAGAACTGATAATGTTTATACTTTGGATTTGTATTCCTTGTGTAAACAACAAGTAAACTGCTTAACTGCTAATATAAGTGAATCCTGGATCTGGCATAGAAGACTTGGTCATTGCAATATATATGCTTTACATAAATTATCTAAGAAACATCTAGTTTCTGATTTGCCTAGTCTCAAATTTGAAAATGATAGATGCTGTGATGCATGTCAGCTTGGCAAGCAACACAAATCATCATTCAAATCTGTTAATAAAGTTGCTACAACTAAACCTCTAGAACTTATCCATATGGATTTGTTTGGACCTTCAAGAGTAGCAAGTTTAGCTGGTAAATTATATGTTTATGTATTAGTTGATGATTATTCTAGATTTACTTGGATTTTCTTTTTGAAATTTAAAAGTGAAGCTTTTAGTTTATTTGAAGGTTTTTGTAAATCTATTCAAAATGAAAAAGGTTTTAATATAATCTCATTGAGAAGTGATCATGGTGGAGAATTTGAGAACCAGGAATTTAATTCCTTTTGCTCAAACATGGGTATTAAACACACCTTCTCTGCTCCAAGAACACCTCAACAGAATGGGATTGTAGAAAGAAGAAATAGAACTATTCAAGAAATGGCTAGAACTATGTTAAATGAATATAGCCTACCTATATATTTCTGGGCAGAAGCTATTAATACAGCTTGTTATATAATGAATAGAATTTTAATAAGACCTATTTTGAAAAAGACACCCTATGAACTATGGAATAACAGAAAACCTAAAGTAAATTACTTTAAAGTTTTTGGATGCAAGGTTTACATCTTGAATACCAAAGATAATCTTGGTAAATTTGATCCAAAATCTGATAAAGGTATTTTCTTAGGATATTCTGCAACCTCCAAAGCTTATAGAGTCTATAATAAAAAGTCAAGGATTGTTGAAGAATCAGTTCATGTGAAATTTGATGAATCTGATCCTTTTGAGAAAAGGATAGAACAAATAGATGAACCTGATTCTAATGAAAACATGAGACTTGAGAATTTAAAGAATGATTTTGTAAATTATATAAAAGAAATTCAGTCCAGTTCAGAAGAACATGACACTGAAGAACCTTTGAATGTAATGCCTAGACAGTCTAGAACCTTAAAGAATCAACCTTTAGAATCTGTGATAGGTGACTTAGAGACTGGTATTCAAACTAGAAGAAACTTTGGAAACATAGTTGAATTCTCTGCTTTCCTATCCCAACAAGAACCTAAGACTATAGAAGAAGCCTTAGATGATGAGAGCTGGGTAATAGCAATGCAGGATGAATTGAACCAGTTCAAGAGAAATAAGGTTTGGGAATTAGTTGAAAGACCACATGATTATCCAGTAATAGGAACTAAATGGGTCTTTAGGAATAAACAGGATGATCAAGGGATAATAACTAGAAATAAAGCAAGATTAGTAGCTAAAGGATATAATCAAGAAGAAGGAATAGATTATGATGAGACCTTTGCACCTGTAGCCAGGTTAGAAGCCATTAGAATCCTTTTAGCCTATGCATCTTATATGAATTTTAAATTATTTCAGATGGATGTTAAATCTGCCTTTTTAAATGGTTATTTAATGGAGGAAGTTTATGTTGAGCAACCTCCTGGTTTTGAAAATTCTCAAAAACCAGATTCTGTTTTCAAACTTACTAAAGCTCTTTATGGCCTTAAACAAGCACCTAGAGCTTGGTATGAAAGACTAAGTTCTTTTCTTTTGAAAAATGATTTTACTGTTGGACTAGCAGATCCAACACTCTTTAAGAAAACTGTGAAAAATAATGTTTTGTTGGTTCAAATTTATGTTGATGATGTAATTTTTGGATCAACCAATAAAATTCTTTGTCATGAATTTTCAGAATTAATGCAAAAAGAATTTGAAATGAGTATGATGGGAGAATTAAATTTCTTTTTGGGTCTTCAAATATTTCAAAAAGATTTTGGAAATGTTTTAAATCAATGCAAATACATTACTGATTTACTTAAGAAATTTGGACTTGAAAACAGCAAGACATTTACAACTCCTATGTGTACTAATATAAAACTTGATTTGGATGAAACTGGAAAATCAGTGGACAACAAGTTATATAGAGGTATGATTGGTAGTTTGTTATATCTTACTGCTAGTAGACCAGATATAATGTATTCAGTATGTCTTTGTGCTCGATTTCAATCAAATCCCAAAGAATCCCAATTAACTGCTGTTAAAAGAATTTTTAGATATTTAAAAGGTACTATTTATCAATCTCTGCTTTATCCAAAAACCTCTGATTTTAATTTAATTTCATATTCAGATGCTGACTTTGGAAGCTGTAGATTAGATAGGAAGAGTACTTCAGGAACATGTCACTTTTTAGGAAAGTCTTTAGTATCATGGTCTAGTAAGAAACAACACTCAGTTGCCCTGTCAACAGCCGAGGCAGAATATGTGTCTGCAGGTAGTTGCTGTGCACAGGTGTTGTCGATGAAAAACACTCTTATGGACTTTGGATTGAATTTCAATAATACACCTATTTTATGTGATAATACTAGTGCAATTAATATTTCAAAAAATCCTATTAGTCATTCTAGAACTAAGCACATTGATATAAGACATCACTTTTTAAGAGATCATGTGTTTAAAAAGGATATATTTTTAGAATTTGTAAATACAGAAAACCAATTAGCAGATATTTTTACTAAACCACTTCCCACGGCAAGGTTTGAATTTATTAAGGGGGAGTTAGGTTTATTTAATTTTAAATAGTTTTTTTTAAATCTTATTCTGTTTTCTAATTCTGCTTAATTTCTATTTCCCGCTATAAGTAATTTTATTTTGTTTTAAATAAAAGTAATGATTAGTGATTACACGGGAATCAAGGCTGTCAGAACCGTTTCACCTTCTAAACTGTTTCACATTTTTCGGAAACCCTTTCGAAAACCTAAAACCACACATCTGCTCCAAAACCCTTTTCTGAATCTTCAAACCCTAAACTTACGAATCTTCAGAAATCGTTGTTGAAATGGCAAAGACTAAGCGTCCAGATGAAGCTGAGAGCAGTGCTGCAAAGAAACCTAAAGTAGTTGGTCGGAAAATACTGCAAGGTAAAGTCATAGATTTAGAATGGCTGTTTGAAACTAATTTACTATTGAAGCAAGCGTTGTCGTTTCAAAGCCTTGAGCAAGCTTTTAATAGTGAAATTTCTGAGTTTCTATATGAGGCAGAAATGAGACATTTCTTTAGAACTGTTCAGTTTATCCTTGGAGATACGGAGGATAGTTTATTGGCTCAAATAGAGGATAAGGACTTTTCCATATCATCTGTAGAGATAAGTCAAATTCTTAACTGCCCTCATGAAGGAGTTTTTCATTTCGATTTACAGAATATTGGAGATTCTGTACATAAGTCTGAAGACACTATGTCTTTTCTGTTTGGAACCAGAGTGATAAAGAAAATGTTTATTAAAGATTTGGAGCCCAATCAGAAAATCTTGGTAAAATTTGTTCAGACTGGTTTAGCACCAAGGATGGCTGAGATGGAGAAAATCCTATACCCTGACATGTACATAATGTATCTTCTGATGTGTGATATTAAGTTTAATTTTCCTCGGTTTATGATAAGATATCTGAGATACTGCTGTCAGAGTGAAGCAAGAATGACCTTTTTCCCTTATGGAAGGTTCATTTCTTTATTTTTGTTTAAAAGAGGAATGATCAGATTGGTAGATGCTGGGGTGAAATGTCACCACAGTAATGTTTTTAATGCTGGAACTTTGAGGAAAGTAGGATACTTCTGGAGCACAATTAAAGGAAAACTCTTACCTGTTGGAGATGAGGAAGACTCAGAGAGTGCTCAGGCTCAACCGGCTAAGTCCAAGGAGGGACAAGCAGAATCAAGGGTTAGTACAGTGGCAAGGAGAATTCGCTTTGAGATGGAGGAAGTTGAGGAAGAGAGAAGTCAAGAAGGACTTCAATCTAGAAGGAAGAGGTCAATTGATGATGAAATTATCTCTCCTTCCTTGAAATCCTCTGAACCGGTAATTTCTTATTCATTTGTGAGAGAAGCTGTTGTGGAGCAGACTGCACCGATAGAGGAACCAGTAGCTCAACTGGAAATCCAAAAACAACCTCAATCTGCTGCTGTGCCTGTTGAAAAAGTAATTCCACAAGAACAACTTATGGAGGCAGTGCCTGGTGAAGAAGTGGCCCGACCTCAAGATTTTTATGAAAATATTGTTCTTGACTATTCAGTAGAAGTCAGAGAGACTACTGTTCGTGATGAACATACTTCTGAAGCTAATACAGAGGTACTTCAGGAAGATTTTTCAGTGGAAGAGTTTCAAGCTTCAAAAGCTAGTTCAGTGGATCAACCTTGTCAGGACAAGGACAAAGAACAGTCAGATGCAGATTCTTTACCACTTTCCCTGCCTCATCAACCTATTTCTGGACATGAGAATAGAGCACAGGGTGCCCCTGATTCGAGAAAAGAAGAAGTTGTTGAGTTGTACAAGCGTATCTCTCAATTAGAATCTGAGAATGTTAGTCTCAGAAATTCTCTGAACTTAGAGCAGTTGAAGTTTCAGAAGCTTAAAGAATCTACTGTTTCAAGACAGGAAATAGATTTGTTTAAGACTGATATGCTGCATCCTGTTGATCAGTTAAAATCAGAGATGGTAAAGAAAGATGATTTGTCTGAGATGAAGATTTACATGGAGAATAAATTTGAGTCTATTGCAAACAATGCTGTAAGTGGATCAGGCTCTTCACCTGATTTGATTCGGAGATTTCAAGCAATTACTGCAGCAATGAGCAATATGAGTGACAGATTACACGATCTTCAGTGTAATAGTGCCCCTTTGTCAGTTTTGCTAGATAATAAGAAATTTTTAGTGGATCAGTTGACATCTGGAGAGCAACCGATTAGGATTCTTTTGAATCAGTTATCAGAGAAACTGGCTCTTTTTGTTGAAAAAGAAGAAATAATGCATGAGTTTTTCAGAGTTAATTTGATTGAAGATATTCATATGACTCAAGAGAATAGAGATCTTATCATCAAGTTAGGAGATGGGATGATGAAGAGGCTCAGAGAACAGTTTACAGAGATCAAGACCGCGATTCAAAGGAGATAGACACCTTTTTTTTTTCTTTTCCCCTATCTTATCTATGAACCTTGATTCCTCTGTATATCACAATCGTTTATATATAACAGCTTGTGAATGAAAATTCTTTTTTTTTGTTTTGTTGTTTATGGATTTATGATTAAGTTAGCCAGTATAACAAATTCACTTATTCATACACAGTTAATTATAGCATTTACTTATAGTTCAGTGCAATATTGAATGTGTTCAAATCCGTAATTTTTCATTCTTTTTGATATCACAAAAGGGGGAGAATTTGGATAAACACAACATTTAAATTCATTTGTTTCCTATGAAGAAATTTGGATATATGGGAGAAGACATTTATCCTTTATCTATTTTTTAGCTGAAAATTTATTTTTATGGGGGAGAAATTTTATTATAGTTAAATATTGTTTTAATCCTTTAAGAATTCTAAAATTTTATAAAACTAATTTTTCAATAAAGATTGAAATTAAATTAGTTCTATTATTTTATGGGTTTTGTGATCATCAAAAAGGGGGAGATTGTTGAGCAATGTATTGTTTTCAAACAATTCAAAATAATGTTTTTTAAAGGGGGAGATTATTTCAAATAATACTCTGTCTCTTTATGATGATTTTGATGCTCACAAATACCCTTAATTATTTACTAATTATTTCGTTGAGTATTTTGCAGGAATTTATTTTATTTATTTATTTCATACAATGAGATTTCATACTTCATTTATTCCGAGATCAATTTTAACGTGTTCTGGAATCACTGTAGCGCGAGATCAATTTTAGCGCGTTCTGGAATCACTGTAGCGCGAGATCAATTTTAGCGCGTACTGGAATCACTGTTCATACCCTACGTTGATGAACGTAACGTATGGATGAAAAGTTTACTTTTTATGTTAAAAGAAACGTATGGTTAAGGAACCTTACGTTATTTTAAAACGTATGGTTAATGAATCTTACGTTGTTGAAAAGTATGGAAGAAGAACATTACGTTTGGAAGGAACCTTACGTTTTCGTTGTTGGACAAGTATGGAAGAGAAACCGTACGTTAGTTTTCAGTGTTGAGTTTGTTTCTCAAAAGTATGGATCATCAACCTTACTTTTATAATCAACCGTACGTTCTTTGAAGAGTTGAAGCGAGACAAAGTATGGATGATCAACCCTACGTTTGAATGCTGAAGAGAAAGTATGTATGTTCTGAACCTTACGTTCTGAACCTTACGTTTGTGAATCTTACGTTTGTGAACCCTATGTTTGGAGCCACGTCATCAACCCTACGTTTGGCGTCGGGATATTTTTGACAGACGATATTTCCTTTTGCATTGGTCAAACAAGCGGATTATTAAGCGGATTTCGAGCCGATTCTTAAGTACGACTTTGACTGAATCAAAGAAGATTTTCAACGGATTACTGATTGATTTAAACGGAGCTTTTTATGCCGATTCTTCAGGGGAGTTACAACGGCTCTGTTATTTCATTTAATATCGCGAATCTAAAGGAGATTTTCATGGATCTATTTATGCGGAAGATTTTCTCAGATTTGAATATATATGTTCTATCTTGGAAACTTCGGATATATATATACACAGAAAAGTGTGTGAAAGATACAGATTGATCTTTTAACGAGCAAGAAACAGAGACTGTGTAAAGGCGTTCTTTTCTGGTGATCGAGAAGAAGTGTAAAACCTTTATTATCGAAGGAAGATCTTGATAGCAGATTCACGTGTTCTACATCGACTATCTGTTGTGAATCTATTGCTGCTGAAGTTGTGAAGTTTCTGGTAATATCTATTACAACTGGATCGACTCAGAACTGTTTTGATTACAGATATTTATTTTCTGAAGACAACGATCTATCTACTGTCAATTGAATTCTGTTGCAATTGTGAAGAACAACTGGAGAAGTGTTTTCTTTATCGAAACCCTTTTTATTTTTGAGTGATCAGCTTCTCGTTCTAAGCTGTGTGGGTTCGTGTTTGAACCAGGAAGGCTGTGTTTGCCTGAATCTTGTAAAGGTGTCAACTGCCTGTACTCAGTTGTGAACGGGTCTGTGGAAACGAGGACCAGATAGTGAAAATCGCCAAGCTCGTGGATTTGAGCGTTGGTGGAGTGGACTAGGGGCCTTCTGTTCCCCGAACCACTATACATCCGTGTGTTCATGCTTTTACTTTTTCCGCAACATATTTAATCGTGCAAAAGCATAGTGGACAAAATTTGTCTAAATTGAAGAGATTGTAATAATTTTGAAAAGACACAATTCACCCCCCCCCCCTCTTGTGTGTAATCCGTAGATTCAGATCCAACAAATACCTATTATAAAACTAAAAGATTATAGATAGGTCTAGATGGTTAATTGTAATGTTTCAGGGGTATCTTTGGGATATATCATTATTCAAGGAGATCTTATGGTGGATTATGGATCTCATTATCTTTGAAACCATGAAAATAATTATTCCACTCATGTTTTGGAACTCAAAATTATTTTTCATGCCATTAAGTGTTGGATAATATCTATTTTCATGGAAAATTTCATCATTTACTTTGATTATAAGAGTTTTTTGTAAATATTATATCAAAAAAATTTGAATATCTAACAGATATGGTGGGTGGAATACCAATAGTCATTTAACTTTGACATTTCCAATACTCCATACAAATGAAATGTGGTTTCTAATGCCATTAGTGGGAAGTTTTATTCCTAGGATATGTGGGAAATAAAGGATAAATGGAACTTTATGGGACTATTAACAGATTCATGTTGGTGTCATGGTGGAAGAGTCTGCAATGTTCTGAAAGAATTCAATTTACATACTCTCTTCTTGAGATGATTTTCCTATAGTAAGAATAGAATACTGAGTTTTAGAACTCCAAATATTTTTTATATTGTTGGGAGATAATCAGTTAATGTTATCTCTTAGTGTAAGGTATTATTTAATTAAGTAACATTTATGTATTTACTTAGACTATAAAAAACATTATGATAGAATATTGTAATAATTCTCTAGGTTATATCCACCATTTAATTAAAAATATGTTTTATGACATGAACCATCAGTTTTTGTGGCCTAGTTTGAATAATTACAAAACCGAATTTATATTTTGATGGTATAATTTACAAAATATTAAAGTTTGAGGAAAAAAATAATTCTAGTTTTCTTCTACTAATCCTTATTCCCACATGGAAATGGAATGATATATCATTGGATTTAATTGGTTGTTTATCTCAAACTCCCTGGGGTAAGAGTTCTATTTGTGTGGTGATTGGATGATTAATAAAGTTAGCCCATTTCATACCGATTCATGACACCAATAGGGAAGAGGAATTGGGAAATTTGTTTTTCCATGAGATTATTAGGTTGTATTGGATTCTAATGTCCATTATATTAATAGAGACCCTCGTTTTACTTCTCAGTTTTTGAAGGGCCTCCAAGAGGCGATGATATATCAATTTAAGTTGATCACCACATATCATAATTATAAGGATGGGTAAATTTATCTTTCAATTAATATTCTATAATATAATCTTTTTTCCAATATCTTAGACTTTGGAGGTTTTTTAAATAACCATTTAGGTATTTTTGAGTTTTCCTATTACAATAGCTACCAATCATCCATAAATATGAAACCTTACAAATCTTTATAGGGTTGACCATGTAACTCACTATTATATTATTTAGAGTTGGGTAAAGCTTACTTGGTCAGACCATGATTTGTATAAGAAACAATAGAAAAGATCCATATTATTCATCATCATTTGGTGATAGCTCAAATATAGTAAAAATATTAACCAGATCACAATTGTTGTCCTTTAGAATTTTCTGTTAGTGACTATGTGTTACGGAAAGTTTCCCTTAGGTTGGGTCACCTTTGGATTGGAATGTAAGGGAAGATAGCTTTGAGATTGTCTGGAAATTTTGAAGACATTGAATGGCTTAGAAAGGTGGAATATTTATTTGATTTATCACCTTAATTTTATTTTATCCATAATGTTTCCATGCGTATCAACTCAAGAAGTACCAACCTAACTTGTATCATATTTTGGTTTGGGAAGACCTCGAATTAAAAAATGATATGTCAGTGTCTGAGAAACCATTTTGAATTTTTGAATCTCAAGTAATAGTTCTACATGGGAAGTCCATACCACTGGTCTGAGTTATGTAGAAACATGATTCAGATACTCATGAGACGTGGGAGTGGGAGTCTTTAATGGAAGAGAATGAACTTATCTATTTGTGGATGAACCTAACGACCTAATATTTCACTATATATTTTCCTTAAATAAATCATATATTAAATATTGTTTTTAATACACAATACCAAAATATAACGAAATAGCTAGATATATTTTTGAATATCAAACATGACTGTCAAAACACAGTCATTAAATTAGCTGGTATAAATCAAAGTAACCATATTAAAAAATCAAAAAATAAATTAGGAATAAATAGAATATTGAAGTGGAAGTATTCATTAAAAATACCATTTATTTGATCTTGAAAGGGAGGTACCTATTCTAGTGTGTTCCTTGAACCATGAAAAATCTAAACTCAATAAATTATTATTTGATAAAAACTATATACGGGAGGAGTTCAAGATTGTGATGATTACCATACGATACATGATAGCTGAACTACCACCCAAAACAACAAACATACATTATTTTATACTTAGGTATCACATGAATATCATAAGGGTTTATTTAAGTTTAAATTATGATTCTATAAATATGTAATAAAACATTTATATCGATAGGCATATCTGAAATTTTTGTACTATTCAAAAGGTCAATTTTTCTCAATTCATGTTATACTTAAAAAATGTATTTTTTAGACATTAGTGTTTTATTGAATGGAAATAATTTTATTATTATTAAAAATTAATAATGTATTTTTATTTTATAAATAAAAATTTAAGGCTATATTAATTGGTAATTTTTCTGAGAAAGAATAGTTAATACAGTAAAAGTAATTTTCTTGTAAAAATTGGTTTTCACTATATTTCATGTTTTTAATTAAAAATTAAATTTATAAATTTTAAAATGTGAATTTGAAAAAATTAGATTAATATTTTCATCTTTCTTGTAAATGTTAACTTAAGATATTTTTTTTATTTTTTTTCAAAAAAAAATTATTTTTAGTTGAATATTGCAACATACTGTTTTTATAAATACCATAAATTTTATGGAATTATTAGTTTATAATAATGATTTATAAATTTTTACAACCCTTTTATATAAAAAATATTCATTTTTATGTTATATTATAAATTTAAAATTATTTTTTCTTTTTTAAAAACCTTTATTTATTATTTTATAACTTAAATAATATTTTTCCCAAGAAATTATTTCAATACATTATATAATAATTATTTTAATTTTTTTATAAATTTTATAAATTTAATCATATAAAATGATTTAAATAGTTGTAATTGAAAGTTTTAAATTAGGAAATTAGATCAAATTCATTTTTACAAGGTAAATACTATTTACCATGATAAAAAAATTATTTAGAAAAGAAGGATTCTTTTCTAAATATTGTGTTTTTAATTAAATGTAAAAAATTAAATTAAAAATATAATAATATGTTTGATAATATATAAAAATTAATGAACAATAATTTAATTGGTAATGAATTTTAAATATGATTAAATGCATGAAATAATTAAAATAGCTTAAAAAAATTTCAACAAATTATATGTTCTAATTTAAAAGTTATCTTTCATAAATTTATAAATTGAATGAGATTAAATTGATTCCAAATAAAAATTAAAAAAATCCATATTTTTTAAGAAGGTTAATATTATATTTTTAGTGATAATATAATAACCTTGTTATTATTTAGTCAATATTAATAGGTGTTAAAATGGGTAATCTAATGTGGCTCAAATTATACTAAATCAATCTTAAATTTAGACCTTCTAGAATACCTTGGGAGGTTAGATATCAAATATAAAAATATCACCAAAGTTTTCTGACCTTAATCACATAAATCTCAAGAAATTCCATTCTTACCCCTTACCTAACATTATTTTACAAATATTTGTCCCTCTTGTTCACCTATAAAAGGAGATCACATCCATCCTTTTAAAATACACACCCCTAGTTATAGTTTAACAAAAAATATGACCAATTTTCTTCTCTTGTACCTATTATACACGTTTTCCAGCCTCTATTCTCAATAGAGTTCTTCATGTACTTCATTTATAAAGAATACTTCAAGAGAAGATCTGAATTATCAACATAAGTATTACTTAACCTTTAACTTCCTTTATTTATCCTTCTCACCCAACATCATACAAACACATTCCAACCATATTTATATAGTGAAATCTATAAAAATAATATACTAAAATTTCATTATATTTATTTTAAAATTGTTATCTATTCCACTCCCATTCAATTGAAAAAACAAAAACATTGTTCATGTTCAGGTGTGGACAACCACCTCCATGGACGACACATTTAAATTTTCATTACCATATTTTAAGAATTATTTTAGAAATGGGTTTAGGAAATAGGTATGTTATTTATTTATTTTTTTGTATTTTGGAAATAAAAAATTTCATGTGCAACATTAACAATAAGTGATATTTGTAAATCAAACCTCCCAAAATGAGCATATCAAGAAGAAATAGTTCTTTATTTATAAGTGAAAACCCCTTTTCATTTACCTTAATCTTATAGCTCATACCAATTATGATTTATCAACTTAATAATATATAAATAATTTCATTATACATTTGTGATAATTATTTTATAATAAAAGGAACTCTTCTATAACTATACTCACACATAAATTATAGCTTACTCTTGTTAGGTCGGTTTAGCCACATAAATGAAAAACAATTTAAATTTATATCAAGTATAGAGTTGTAGACTTAATATTGGATATTAATAAGTATATAATAATTTTTTTTGGTAATATAAACACTTGACCTTTTAATTATGTTTCCACTGTTCTTTTGTAAAAAATCACTAAAACATGACCATCCCCAATTTCATATACAAGAAATATAACTACAAATTTAATTTAATGTTAATATAAGTTTATAAAATATCCTAAAAAATAAATTATAGTACCTTTTATGATATATTAATGATGAAAATTTGGATAATAATAAAGAAAAACACCACAATTACAAAACTAGCTCAAAATGATCAAGATTACTCATTCCTAAAATTGAAAATGGGAAATAACTAAACAATATACATGTTGAGTATAATTATAAATTAATGGGTATGGATATGATTAAGGTTATGATATAGGTTACTAATATATTTATTAGTTTTATACAGGAGGTTAAATCACTTATATGGAAATCAGTAAGTATAGGCAAGGGACTTTGGCCACTCAAATCTCTTTTGTTAAGTTATGTATTGTATTTTGAACTTTGACCATAAATTTTCTATATATTAAATTATATAATTTTCACATATTATGTCAAATTTTATCAACCTATATAAATTGAGTTATTAATCCAAATATCCATATACTAATGACTTTATTTTCCATAAAATTATAATATGTTTTGAATACTTTTTGTCCTATTAATTATTGTTTTATATTAAATGGATATTTCTATCAAGACCTTTTTATCACTAATAACTACTATTATACTTTCCTATTTTAAAATCCAAATATGTCTCAATTTATATGATCTTAATAATTTCCTTTTAATTATAATATCTGTTTCTCTCTTTTATGATTTGAATTTTATTTTCCTCTTTATCTAAAATGGAATCTATTTTACTTATTATCATGATTTAATAAATCACATTATAAATGATCTCATGAAGTTACTATTTTAGGTGATTAAATTTAGTATCAATTTATATAGTTTAATAGGTTATTTATGTGATACCTTTTAAAATGTAATGTGAAGCCCAATATTATTCTTGGGTATTCATGATGTAATGATTTGATATTTTCTTATAGAAAACATGTGTTTGGTTAATCTTTAAGTGACAGATGGAATATATATATCCATATAATTCAATGGGTAAATATGTCCATCTCATGATAAAATAGTTTAATGAGTATTTATTCTCAATCTAAAATGGAAAACTAGTTGTGATGCCTTATCTGTTCGGGGAAATTGGTTTTGATTCCTATCCACTATAGAAAATAGGTGGGGATTCTCGATCCAAAATGTTTTGTTTCTATGATTATACTAGTTCCATAACACTTTGATATATGACTATACTATGCTCCTTGAATCATGATTTAAGCTTCATGTTTCCCCAGTCTCAACACCATGTTATATATTTGATCGTATGAGATTATTTGTTCTCCTATATTTTTATATAAACATTTTTTATGATTTTATTTGAGATTTCCCTCCAACTTATGTTTTCTCGTATGATTGTAGTCTCACCATGGGTAGTATGTTTATATGTTTTCCCCTTTACTGATCCTTTTAACTCACCCTTTTTTATCTTTCTATTTCCCAAGGCATGGGGTTGAGTTTAAATTGGGATACATTTTTGAATAAGACATAGTATGATGAAATTATGTAAAAATGTTCACATGAATTGTAAAATAAGTTTTTATGTGTATTGTCTCAAAAGACACTAAACATATTGATTCTTGAGATTTTGTGTTAATTATGTAATTTGATTATTTTAATTATGGAAATTATGTAGAATATTGGCACATTTATCTTTGGTCACATTACTGGGTATAAGATAAAGGTTTAGTTATTTTTGGAGATTAGTCGAATTAATTTTGGTATTAGGGTCAAATAACCTTTGTGAAATCCATATAGATGAGTCTGAGTATCAGATGATATACTAAAATATTAGTAAAGTCTTGAGTAGGTGTTTTTTAGAAATATATCCCTATCCAAATACTGTAATTGGATGCAGGATCTGACATAGATGTACCTGGGGAAATATCCCTAGAAAGGTATGTTGTGTTTTTAATCAATCACTGCCTAGTTCATGATAATGAGGCCTAATTGTACATCTTGTTTGAAACTCTTAGGGGATATGATATAGTTGATCATATTCCATTTAGGAAGTACTATGATTTATTGATTTCATGTTTACTTTGGAAAATAAGGTAATGAATAATCATAGAACCCAACCTAATATAACCCAGGTTAACAAATATTGATATAGGTTACACAAAAAGAATTATAGTTTAACATGGTAATATATCAGAAAAAGACGTTTTATGGTTTAATTCATTTTATTATTATGATAATTATATCATATTCGTAATCTTTCATCACTCATGTTAACCCTTATGATTTTAGTGGTGGTCGTAACAATGAGAAATAAAGTTAAAAATGGATACGAGGGATAATGTTGTAACTGTCTTCATGATAAAACCATTATAATGAAAGATATACTAAAAAATATAGTGATTATTCCAACCCAAATATCATGAAATATGATTAACAATGAGACTATATTTAAAATCCAAGGTGTAATAAAGAAAAAAATGATGGAGACTCTTGGAAATTTAATAAATAAAGATGATGAAAGAAAAAATATCCAACCAACTATATGTCAGAAATATTGGAAGAAGATGCATGGTAATTGTCACTTGGGTACTTTATGATTCTTTAATTGGGGAATATGGGGTCATTGATCATCAAACTTCCATAGAAAAATGATGGGGATAGTTAGCATGATGGCTGTGAAAGCATGCATAAAAAACAAACACTAACAGTCTAATGACTTAAGTATGGAAAACATGGAAATTATCCAAGTTAGTGTCATAAATCCAAGGATGATAAAAATGATAGACCTAGACAACCACCATAACCAAAGGAACAAGGCAGGTCCTCTAGAATGACTATTTATGAGATAGATCATGATAACCAAATCCTCAACTTTAGAATTGTGAATATGAGATATTTATTCTTTCCACTCTAAGTTTCATAGATTGTTTTATATGTTTACCACCATGACATTTTTTACCAAATGAAACATCTATTTGAATGAGGTTTTCATTTTTAAATTTAAATTTATAGAAATATATATCTTAGCGGGGGTCCATTTTATGGATATATCATTATTTTGGAAATAGATTAACTATTTAAAAATAGGCTCCATATTCATTGATCAGGGATATTTTACCCCTAAAATATTAATTATTGGAAAAATGGATGGGGGTGGAGATAATAACCTGTATCCACCATGGAGAGATCTTAATGTCACTAAAATAGTAGATGAAAATAACTAATCATCTTAATCATCATCTATCAATGCAATACTACCGAATATAGTCGCTAAAGTTTATAAAGAAGTTGTAAGAACCAATCCAATGGTGGATTTACAATAAAACCCCCTCTGCCACCATTAGTGCAACGCGACATGGTGGTTGGGTGAAAAGAGGGGAGTATACCTAGTGACCTTGGGTTTAAAAGTGGTTCAAGAATCAAGTTTTATGCCCCAGATCATAAATCCCATGAAACATCTATCTAAAAAATTTGGGTATTAGAAAACCATGTTTTGACATATGAAGAACCACAAGGAGCGGATGTGGTGGGGTTTCCATCCCCTGCCAATATTTGTCTTGGAGGGATTCATGGAGTGTGGAGTGATAGAACTCATGAAACAATCAGGTGGAAAGAAGGATGGTTATCTAATGAGGCTGGTGACGTAGTCTAGGGATAATCTAGAGAGGGTGTAGGGTTTTTTGGTGAGGCAGCTACTCTAAAAAGTGTCGGGAGGGGTCATAATGTGGATCTCAATGAGATTTATGGGGAGGATAGGAATTCTTCATCAATTTTATCGTTTAAACTAAAATTTATTCCAATAATTCCATGTTGAAGAAGCATAAGGGATGATATATAAGTGTGTGTGGTGTATCTATTGTGAAAAAAGGTATCAAATTTCATAACTGAAACTAATTTATGATAATTTTTCACTTCATGTGTAACTATAAAATCAAGTAAATATAAAACATGTCTCAATAGCAAACAATGAGAGGTATTTAACTCATCCGGATAAGAAGCGACATAATATTGGGATTATGATTATTATATGTTAATAGATATGATTTATAACTCATTACAAAATAAAATCCTGGTTTATCTTTTAGGTACTGTTAGCTATATTCATTAGTATGAAACAATTAAACTTGTGAGGATGAATTTTATTTAAGGTGAGGTGGGAGGGAGAATGTAATAACCTGAGATTTCACTGTATTATCCTTAAATAGAAAAATTTATTTAATAAAATTTTTCACACACTGTACCAAACTAAAACAAACAACTTTGATATATATTTTTGAATATTAAATATAATCGTTAAAACGTGTCCATTAAATTAGATTGTATAATGAAACGACCCAAACTTTTGAATAATATTTGTTTCTTGAATTTTTGTATTATTTTATTTTATATTCAATAAAACTATATCCTTTAATTAATTAAGTGAGTGTAATTAAAATAATACCACTGGGTTTTGATTGTTATATGACCGTTGGTCAATATAACCATTGGAAACTAAATTCTTAACGTTATGATTGTTGTTTATAAATACAAGTGATCATGGTTAATTAATATAGAAAGAGGAGTCAATGACCTTATCTAGTAGACTCTGTCAATATGAATACCATCTGTCAGAGCTTCAGAAGGAGGTTGCATCACATGGCTTTGCTTTGGACCAAGCCCAAGCCGAACTCCAATATGTAAAACTTGAACGGAATCGCCTACAGGAGAAGTTCAACTTGATAGAAATCACCACATGGAAAATGTTGTCTAAGCCACCCCAAGATTAAATAATCATAGCACATCTTACTCTTAGGTCTTATGTAGTTGTTATAAGGGGCTATGTAATGAGACCTTAGCTACACTGTGTAATCCTTTTGTATAAATAAAATTGATATATCTTATTATGTTAAATTTGTGAATTTAAAATATCCAGATAAATTTAGGATGAATTTATAGAAGTTCCATATTATTGAATAATTTTGGAAAAAGGGTATTTTAAAATATTTTTTTGAAAACTTTAAATAATTAATAGTGTAAAATGGTTTTAAAAAAATGTGCTTCCACAGTTGTGACCAGTAAGAAATTTCAATTCTAATCAAATCAACTAAATTTTTAGTGAATATTAAAGTATGAATAGTAATATAACCTTATGAATACTAATTAATAATAAATTGTCCAAAAAATAGAAACTTCACCCATGAATGTATAAATACAATTTAGACATTTTAAAAGTGAAAAAATGATCATAGTATAAGTTTAGATATTTCTGCATGTCATAAATATTTTATTTACAATTTTATAATTAATTTTATAATTGAAAATGGAATTTTATTTTCATAAAATGTAATAATAAATTGTTACTTTATTTTATTATGGTTAGACAATAATTTCATGAGCCCTTGATTAATTTTTCAAGGTGTTACAAAATAAGTTATAGTTTTAGAGTTGTTTTTTTGAATAAATAATGATTTCATTTAAAAATTAAATTAAAAATATTTAGAAAATTATTTTCATAAAATGGATCTCATTTTTTAATTTAGAGCATTGATATTAGGTTAGGGTGAATTTATTATATTTTTATAAATTTTTTTGTTTGTTAGTGAATAGTGAAAATACTGTTTTGAGTTTCGGTGTGTTTAATGACATAATTAATGATATAATGAAGATATAATAATTTTTTTCGACTTGTGAATAGTAATATATTTTATGAGGTGTACCAAGTCGCCAATACCGTGGAAAAATACCATAAACAAGCCCATGGTTTTTCAAATACCACTAATGAGGTGTCCCTTGGAAATTAATTAAATATTCCCTCACTTTTTCTATAAATACAAACCCTTTCCTTTATTAATTTATTCCAAATTCATCATAAACAAAGATATGGTCTTTTTACCTCCCTAGGAGTCCTCCTAAGGTTCCCTAAATCCCCCAAGATCCCAGCCTTCAAGCTTTTGAAGTTACTTTTTAAGGTAAGGGAACCTTTCACCCTCATCTTTTAAGTCATGAATTCCTTTATGTTATGTCTTATAGTTTCCTTTTTATTATGTTGGGGTTTGTTAATATATAAACCTAGTAATTTCCATTTCATTTTCAATTGATGAGAGACCCTTTCCTCTCTCATAAAATTATTTTTTTTGGAATTTTAAGCGGCGCCGTTAGGTTGCCAATTTTTTTGTAAAAGAAATCACATCTTCTCTTTTCATTAAATTTTCCTTTTCATGTGGTATGTCATTAAAATATCCATAAAATTCTATTATTTATATGTTATTTTTTCCCTATGTTGTTTTATGAGTTATTTCTAAATCGGTTGTTCTTTCCCCCTTCTTTTCAATATTTTCTAAAACCATGTTGTATAGCCGTTATGCTGCAGATTTTTTTTCTCAAAATCTCTCTCTTTATCAAGAAATTCTCTTGTTTTAATAATGTAAATACCCAAATCTAATTTAATTTCCTGGGGTGTTCATCAAGAAATAAAATTTATCTATTTTATTCTATAATTGACATACATATATCCCTCACTCCCTTTTCATGAGTTATAAATGACATAATGATCATATTGTTTAAGCACTTTTAAAACGTCACGATTTTGAAGCGAAACCCATTCCTTTTACTCTCTATGGGTCATTTATGAAATGTATGATTATTATTTATGTGGATCACATGATAATAAATATATATTAAGGTTCCTCCCGGATAGCTCTCCAATTCATTGGGTAAAGAATTTAATCTCTAGAGATGACAAGTTTCACGATACCTTGGTGCTTAACTTTGGTAATTTTTATGAAACCTCAGGGATAAAACTTGGTGATATGTTCATGAATGTCTAAATTAAATGTTGTAGCCACATATTCATGTTATTACTCATGTTATTTTATCTACGATATTCTTCGTTTTCTATTTCTCATGTCTTTATGTTTTTCATCAAATTTTTATTGATATCACAAGTAAACTGATTCCCTTGCTTTCCATACCGGGCCTTCTTCTCACCCTTTACTTTGATGTACATATCCAAGTTATGAGATGCAGTAATTTTTCATTGGATGAACTTTTCAAGATAATTTTCAATGGGATTCAAAATAGTGTTTTAATTTTACATGTATTTTGTTCCTGATTTCCAAGACACTAGACTTTAAAGGTTATCTATTTGTAAAATGTAATGAAAAGTTATGTAACAAAAAGGTGGGATTCCATAGTTGGTATCAAAGGATAGTTTATTTATTTATGGAAATTAGTCTATAAAAACTTTAGGATAAACCCTACATAAAAGTTTAAATATAATAAAACTTCTTGGTATTTTAGAAAAATATTAAGTAAGTGGTTTCAGAACAAATAAATCGCTATCTGGATACGAAAATGTGGATGTGGATCTAGCATAGATGTACCTAGAAGTGAAAACTACGACAATAAGTTTCGAGCTTGACCCGGGGTATCCTAGTACACAATAATGGTCCTTGATCCACTCCTGGTTTGACACTCATGGGGGATATATTTGGCCAATCAAAATCTTTTTATGAATCATTATGAAGGATTTATATAGAAATGTAATTGTTTAAGAATGAAGTTTTAAGACATAAAATCCATTATAGTTAAAATATTCGTAAGTAAAATAAGATTATAAGGTTTTATTCTTTTAGAAAATGGAGGGAAAATGGAGGAACCATGCAAATGATGACTGCAATGGACCATGTGCTGACGACCCTTCAATGGAAGCCAAGATGAAAAATTTCAGAAGAATAATGAACCAACTGACTCAAGTTACATGATATAACTTGAATCAAGATGAGAGAATGATCTCACCGCAAAGGTAAAAACATTCTATTGAGTCCTTTATGTGTCAATGACCACCAAACTTCAGTGGATCTATCAACCCATTGATTTATGAACAGTAGATCAACTCAATTGAGAATATTTTTTCTATGCTCCACTGTTCAGAGCAAGAAAAGGTAACCCTAGCTATCTATCTCTTAGAGGAAAAAACTGATAAATGGTGGGAACTGATTAAAAACAAGAGGCCAAGAATAGAGGTTGAAGCTATAGAGTAGGAAGAGTTCATAGGGATATTCTTCAGTAAGTATTTCCCTCTTACCTTGAGAACAAGAATAAAGAAAGAGTTTCTCGAGCTGAAGCAGAAGGATAATGAATCTATGGGAAGCTATGAGATGAACTTCACAAGGCTTTTACATTATACCTCTATATTTTTCATGGATCCAAATGGTAAGGTTGATAGATTTTTTTGTGGACTGAGACATCATCTATGGAAGAATCTAGCCAACTGAGACTATGATAGCTATGAGGAGGCCGTGCGGAGTTCGATGAAGGTTGAACTGGAGTTTGATGAGACATAATGGTCTCATAAATCCAATGAAAATAAAAGATCAATGGATCCAAGATTAGGTCAGACTTTTCATCAGGGAAGAGGAGGAAAGCAGGTACAACATCCCATGTGTAATAAATGTGGGAAGAAGCAATCGGGGAAGTGCCTGCCCGGGATCCGAAAGTGCTAAAAGTGTGGGAAAAGATGGCCATATCGCATAGAAATATCGTAGTGAGGTGAATCCTCAACTATCAAACACTAATGACAAAGTAAAGATGGTGTAGGCCCTACCTTTTTTCCAATTATCTAAGTATGGAAAAGTTCGGCACTTTTCCAATCACTGTCCAAGTCTGAGGGCAGTGGAGGGGAATCTCCACCAGCCTCAGCATCGGCCAAGGGAACAAGGTCATACTTTTTTGATCACTATGGATAAAGTTTAAGTTCCAAATGATGTGGTGTCATGTGATATTTTTGTTCACTCAAATCTAGAAAGTAATTTGTTTGATTCTAGTTATACACATTCCTTTATTTCCTCTAAGTTTGCAAATAATTTAGAATCAAACCCTGATTTTCTAAAAGTAAAGTCATTAGTCAAGACTCCTCATGGGATTATCCAAGAAAAATTAGTGTTTAGAAACTCTAGTATTTAATTTAGTGAGAAAAACCTTATCACAAATCTAGTAGTCATTCCCATGATAGAATTTGACATTATACTAGGGTTGGACTGGCTCTCAAAGTACAATGGTAAGATAAAATGTATAAGAAAGGAAATCT
Organism: Viscum album; assembly: GCA_963277665.1. Taxonomy (NCBI): domain Eukaryota; kingdom Viridiplantae; phylum Streptophyta; class Magnoliopsida; order Santalales; family Viscaceae; genus Viscum; species Viscum album. The sequence goes on from OY728152.1 coordinate 2,108,191,727, forward strand.
TAGTAGTCTTGAATGGAAAACCTACAGTTATCTTCCAAGGAGAGATATATCAACCTGATCTTTATCTAGAAGAACATCTTGTATCTATCTTTATGGAGTTGATCGGGGAAGAAGAATAAGTAAATGAGGGTTTAAGGATAGAAAATGTACCCATCGTCTAGGAATATGTTGACATATTTCCTGAGTAGTTACCCCGACCTCCCCTAGAAAGAGAGGTAGAGTGCTCTATTGAACTCATACCTAGATCTCATTCGATATCAAAGACCCCATATAGGATGGAAAATGTGGAGCTTGAGGAATTAAATAAGAAACACCAAGATCTTTTGGAGAAGGGGTTTATCCATCCAATTGTGTCTCCTTGGGGAGCACCTATTCTCTTTGTAAAGAAGACGGATGGATCAATGCAGCTATGAATTGATTATAGGGAACTGAACGGGATCACAGTGATGAAAAAATACCCTCTCCCAAGAATTTATGACTTATTTGACCAACTTCATGGGGCTCAATTATTCTCTTACATTGATCTTCGATCTAGTTATCATAAATTTAGGGTGAAGAAAGAAGATATTCCAAAAACTGCCTTGTAATCAAGATATTGGCGTTATGAGTTTGTTGTTATGTCCTTCTGACTGACTAATGAACCTATTATTTTTTTGGATTTGATGAACAGAGTGTTTAAGGACTACTTTGATAACTTTTTGGTAGTTTTTATTGATGATATTCTGATATATTGCAAAAGTCTCTAGAAGCATGAAGATCATCTAAGGGTTATTTTGTAAACTCTATAGAAGGAGAGGATTTTTGGAAAGTTTAGAAAATGTGAATTTTGGTTATAAAAAGTGTCTTTCTTGGGGAAAATTGTTACCAATGAAGGAATTATAGTTGATCCTACAAAGAAAAAAGTTAAAGAGGAGTGGCCTCATCCTACAACAATAACTGAGATTCATAGTTTCCTTGGATTATTGGGATATTATAGGAGGTTTGTGAAAAAAATTTCATGACTTTCTAATCTGTTAACCATGTTAACTCAAAAAGGGTTAAAGTTCAACTGGGAAAAGGAGTGTGGGGAAAGTTTCCAAGAGCTGAAGAAGATATTTGTTACTGCATCAGTGTTAACTCTACCCTCAAGTGGAGAAGGATTCATTATTTTTAGCGATTCTTATTTGAAAGGGATTAGGTGTGTCCTCATGAAAAATGAAAAAGTCATTGATTATGCATCTTGACAGTTGAAGACTCATGATAAAAACTATCTTATGCATGATCTGGAGATGGTTACGGTTGTTTTTTCTCTGAAGATATGGAGGGACTATCCTTATTGGGATAAATGTGATATATACATAGACTATCAATGTTTGAAGTATATTTTCACACAAAAGGAATTGAACATGAGACAAAGGATATGGTTGAAAATTTTTAAAGACTGTGACTGTTCAAGTAATTATCATTCCGGAAGAGCAAACAAAGTCGATGATGCATTAAGCAGGAAAGACCTAGTTGTTCTTTCCATGATGATAATTCAAAGAGATACTTTGATCAATAAACTAGTAAAGATGGACATGGGAATTATAAGGGAAGGGAAATCATCAACCCTAACCCAAATTATTTCTGAATCCTCATTACTAGAGAATGTCAAGAAAGCTCAGAAATAAGATCCTTTGTTAGAGAAGAAGTTTGAGGCTATGCATGATGGGAAATTTCTTGAGTTCAATATTGATCAAGAAGGTGCACTGAAATTTCGTACAAGACTATGTGTTCCATCTATTTCGGAAATTAAGAAGGAGCTGATGGTTGATGCTCATAGCTCTACATTCTCTATACATCATGGGAGTAAAAAAATGTATAGAGACCTTCATGATCATTATTGGTGGGATAATATGAAAAGACAAATTTATAACTACACTTAGAGGTTCTTTGTATATTATAAAGTGATGGTAGAATAATAACTTCCTAAAGGGATATTGCAACCACTACCAATACCCACATGAAATTTGGACAATATCACTATGGACTTCGTCACGGGTCTCCCGAGAACTTCCAAAGGAAATAATGCGATATGGGTTATTGTGGACCATCTCACCAAGACTGCCCATTTTATCTCTATTCAGGAAGATTTTTCACTTGATCAACTTTCTAGGATTTTTGTGAAGGAAGTGGTAAGGCTACATGGAGTTCCACTTTCTATCGCAACTGATCGTGATCCAAGGTTCACATCAAAATTCTGGAGAAGTCTTCAACATGCTCTGATCAATGAATTGAATTTTAGTACAGCCAATCACCCCTAAATTGATGGTAAATCTAAAAGGACTATTCAAAAACTCGAGGATATGCTGTGAACATTCTCAATGGAATTTAAAGGTGGATGGGATCAACATCTCCCTTGAGTTGAGTTCTCTTACAACAACAAATTCCACTTGAGCATTAAAATGTAACCCTATGAATCTCTATATGGTATGTGATGTAGAAATCATACTTGTTGGCATGAAGATAGTGAGAGAAAGATTTTTGGGCCTGATCTCATGCATGAGATGATAGAAAAGGTCCATGCTATACAGTAACACATTAAGGCTGCTCAGGGTCAGCAAAAGAGTTATGCTGACAACCATCGAAGGGACATAGATTTTGATGTTAGTAACAAGTTCTTTCTTGAAATTTCACCTTGGAAGAGAGTTATGAGGTTTGGGAAGAAAGGTAATCTCAACCCTAGGTACATTGGCCCCTATGAAATCCTTGATTGTGTAGGAGTAGTGGACTATCAGCTTTAACTTCCTCCAAATATAGCACAAGTTCATGATGTCTTCCATGTATCTCTTTTGAGGAAGTACATACCCGACACTTTACATGTACTAAATCCAAAGGTGGTACAAATGGAACATGACCTCTCTTATGAAGACCAGCTGGTGGAGATCTTGGATCATAGGTACAATGTTCTATGCAACAAGACTACCCACATTGTTAAGGTGTTGTGGAGAAACCAAAAATGTGAAGAAGCCACGTGGGAACAAGGGGAGTCTATGAGGCAGAAGTACCTACACCTTTTCTCTTTTGAGGGTATGAGTTAAAATTTCAGGGATGAAATTTCTTAAGGGGGGAAAAATGTAATGACCCAAACTTTTGAATAATATTTTTTCTTGAATTTGTGTATTATTTTATTTTATACTAAAAAAACTATATCCTTTAATTAATGAAGCGAGTATAATTAAAATTATACCACTGGGTTTTGATTGTTATATTTTCGTTGGAAACTAAATTCTTAATGTTATGATTATTTTTTATAAATACAAGTGATCATGGTAAATTAATATAGAAAAAGGAGTAGATAGCCTCATCTAGTAGACTCGGTCCATATGAAGCCCATCTGTCAGAGGTTGGGAATAAGGTTGCATCACTGGGCTTTGCTCTGGACCAAGTCCAAGCCGAACTCCAACATGTGAAGTTTTAACGAAATCGCATATAGTAGAAGTTCAAGCTGATAGAAATCACCACATGGGAAATGTTTTCTGAGCCTCCTCAAGATTCTATAATGATATCACATCTTCCACCTCGGTCCAATGTAGGTGTTATAAGAAACTATGTAATGAGACCTTAGTTACGTTGTGTAATCATTTTATATAAATATTTTTTTTATTTCTTATTATGTTACATTTGTGAATTTAAAATGTTTAGATAAATATAGGATAAATTTATAGAAGTTCCATATTATTGATGAATTTTGAAAAAATGGTATTTTAAAATATTTTTTGTATACTTTAAATAATTAATAATTTAAAATGATTTTCAAAAAATGGTCTTCTACAGTTGTGGCCAGTAAGAAATTTAGAGTCTAATAAGGTCAAATTAATTTTTAATGAATAGTAAAGTATGAATATTAATATACCCATATGAATTTTAATGAATAGTAATGAATATTAAATTGGAAAAAAAAATAAAAACATCACCCATGAATGTATAAATACAATTTAGACATCTTAAAAGTGAAAAAAATGATCATAGTATAAGTTTTGGTATTTTTGTATGTCATAAATATTTTATTTAAAATTTTATAATTAATTTAATAATTTAAAATGGAAATGTATTTTCATAAAATGTAATCATAAATTATTACTTTATTGTCTTATGGTTATAAGATAATTTTATGGGGTGTTGATTACTTTTTCATGGTTTTACAAAACAAGTTATAGTTTTAGAGTTGTTTTTTTGAATTAATAATGATTTTATTTAAAAATTAAATTAAAAATATTTGTAAAAATATTTTAATAAAATTGAGTTCATTTTTTAATTCATATCATCGATATTAGGTTAGGGTGAATTTATGAGATTTTTATAAAATGTTTTGTTTTTCGGTGAATAGTGAAAATACAGTTTTGAGTTTCGGTGTGTTTAATAACCCCATTAATGATGTAATAATGATTTAATAATTCTGGTCGACTTGTGAATTGTAAGATATGTTATGAGGTGTCCCAAGTGGAAAATACCATGGGCAAATACCATGAGCAAGCTCATGGTTTTTTAAATACCACCGATGAGGTGTCTCTTGGAAATTAATTAAATATTTTCTCACTTTTGCTATAAATACCAACCATTTCCTTCATTAATTTCATTCCAAATTCATCATCAACTAAGATATGATATTTTTACCTCTAAATTAGTCCTCCAAAGGTTCCCTAAATCCCCCACGGTCCCAAACATCAATCTTTTGAAGTTACTCTTTAATGTAAGGGAACCTTTCACCCTCCTCTTTTATGTCATGACTTCTTTTATGTTATATCTTATATTTTTCTTTTTATTATGTGGGGGTTTGTTATTATATACACCCAATACTTTCCATTTCATGTTATATTTATGATATACCATTTCTTCTCTCATAAACTTATTTTTTCATAATTTTAAGCGATGCCGTTAGGATGCCGAATTTTTCATAAAAGAAATAACATCTTCTCTTTTCATTCAAGTTTCCTTTTCAAGTGGCATGCCATTAAAATATCCATACCATTCTCTTATTTATATGTTATTCTATCCCTATAATGTTTTATTAGTTATTTATAAATGGTTTGTCCTTTACCCCTCTCTTTTCAATATTTTATAAAACCATGTTGTATAGCCGTTATGCTGGAGAATTTTCGTCTCAAAATCTATCTCTTTCTCAAGAAATTCTCTTGTTTTAATTATGTGAATACCCAAATATATTTTAATTTCCATGGGTATTAATCAAGACATAAAATTGATCTATTTTATTCTATAATTGACATACATATAACCATAACTCCCTTTTCATGAGTTATAAATGACATAATGATCATATTGTTTAAGCACTTTTAAAACATCATGATTTTGAAGTGAAAAACATTTCTTTTAATATATATGGGTTATTTATGAAATGTATGATTATGATATATGTGGATCACATGATAATAAATAAATATTCAGGATTCTCACTAATATCACTCCAATTCATTGTGTAAAGAATTTAATCTCTAGAGATGAAAAGTTTCAGGATACTTTGGTGATTAATCTTGGTAATTTTTTATGATACCTCGAGGATGAACCTTGGTGATATGTTCACGGATGTCTAAATTAAATTTTGTAGCCACATAATCATGTTATGACTCATGTTATTTTATCTATGATTTTCCTCTTTTTCTATTGCTAATATTTTTATGTTTTTCATCAAGTTCTTATTTATATCAAAAGTAAACTGATTAACTTGCTTTCCTTACTGGGCATTCTGCTCACCCTTTCCTTTGATGTATGTCTCTAGGTTATGATATGTAGTAGTTTTTCATAGTATGAAATTTTCAAGTGAATTTTAAAGGGTATTTAAAAGATTTTTTAATAAGTTTTCATGTATTTTGTTCCTATTTTCCAAGACACTAGACTTTAAAGGTCCTATGTTTGTAAAATGTAATGAAATTTTTTGTAATAAAAAGGTAATATTCAATATATAAATTAAAGTATCCATATTATTAAATAAATAAAGTAGAAAGTAATGACATTAAAAAGTTGAAGTCTACCTTATTAATCCCATTTTTCTAAGTTTAGAAGGGAGGTATCATTGCTATGGTTTTTCTTAGACCAATACAAAGTGAAATTGGAGCAGTTATGTTTTGAGAAAAACCATTTACCAAAGAATTTCAGGCTTTGGGAGATTACTGTAAGATCCATGCTAGCGAACCGCTACACAAAACTACATTTAGATGTTATCTGATACTTAGGTATTACATTAGGATAATAAGGGGTAATGTATGTTTAAATTAGTATGATATTACTATTTAATAAAATATTTAAATTTATACGTATATCAGGAATTTTTATACTTTTCGAATATTCATTCTTCTGAATCCACTTTATGCTTAAAAAATATATTTTCCTGAAATTAGCATTTTGTTTCAAGGAATTGAATTTATTATGATTAAATTATAATAATATATATTTATTTTATTAATAATTAGTTAACACTAGATTACTTAATAATTTATTAGAAAGATAATAGTTAATATACAAAAAGTTTTTTTCCTAAAAAACATATTTTCTCTATATTTTACGTTTTTAATTAAAAAATAAAAAATATAAATTTCAGAATTTTAATTTGGAGAAATTAGTATCATATTTTGAATTAGCATGGGAATATTTCCTTAATATGATTTTTTTACATTTTTTCTCAAAAATATTTTTTATGTGAATAGTGTTAAATACTATTTTTCATCAATACCATTCCTTTTATGGAATTATTAGTTTATAATAATGATTTTTAAATTTATAAAACCCTTTTTCTAGAAGAAATATTTATTTTATAAGTTTTATTATAAATTTAGAACTTATGTAATATTTTTCCCAAGGAATTCTTAAAATACAAAATATACTTATTATTTTAAAATTCATTTTTATCAATTTTTGAAATTGAATCATATATAATAATTTGAATATTTTTAAATAGTATTTTCAAATTAGGAAATTTGACCAATTTTATTTTTAGTTATAAAATCACCACGATAAAAATTATTTACCACGATAATGTAGTTATTTTTTCAAAGACTGATAATTTTCTAAATATTTGGTTTTTTTAAAAATGTTTCCATTTTAAATTAATACTCTAATATGATTGTTAATAATATATAAAAACTAATTAATTTACATTTAATTTGCAATCAATGTTAAAAAATATTAAATATTCACAATATTTAAAATGACTTTCAAAAATATTTTTTAACACAATATATATTATAATATAAAAGTAAAATTATAATATTTATAAATTGAATAAGATTAAATGAAGTCCAAATTCAGATTTAATATATCAAATTTTTGTACAAAGGTTCATATTATATTTTTAGTGATAAAATAATAACCATGATTAATATTTAATAAATATTAATAATTGTTAAAATGAGTAATCTAACATGGCTCAAATTTTACTATATCACTTTGAAACATAAACCTTTTAGAATACATTTTTTAGGTTTTAAATTCTTACATATATGTCTCAACAATATTTCCCCACCTAACCCACCTAAATCTTATGCAATTCCATTCTTACCCCTTACCAGACATTCTTTTAAAAAGGTTTGTCCATCTTTTTCACCTATAAATGGCGCTCACACCCACCCTTTTCATAAACACACCCATAGTTCTAAATTATATTGAAGTTATTCCAAATTTACTTCAATTTTATCTCTTATACACATTTTTTAGCCTCTAATATCCAAAAATTTCCCCAAGTCTTTCATTTCCAATGGAAACTTCAAGAGAAGATCAAAATTCTTAGTATAAGTATTACTTACCCTTTAACTTCCTTTCTTTATCCTTATCATCTTCCCTCCTCCAAAACAATTAAAAAAATGTATATAATTAAATAATTATAAATAATGTAATTAAATTTTATTATATTTATGGAATATCATTCTCTATTCCCCTCCCAATCAATCAAAAAAATGAAAGAATTACTCATATGCATGGACCGACTTTCACCACTATGAATGGCATGTTTTTTTATTCATCACCACATTTAAATTCTAGTTCTATAAATATATTTATGGAATATATGTGTTATTTATGTCATGATTTATATTATATAAATATTAATTAGTTATTTTATATGTGATATTATAAATAAGTGATCATTATAGAACAAAGCGCCTAAAATGAACATATCAAGAGAAAATAACGATTTATTTATAAGTGAAAACATAATTTTCATTTACCTTATTATTATAACTCTTAAAAATTATGATTCTTCACCTTATTAATATGTAAATAATCACATTATACTTTTTTATAATTATATTATAACAAAAGGTTCTCTTCCCTAGCCATACTCACACATAGATTGTAGCATGCTCTTGTTAGTTTGATTTAATCACCTATATGAAAAATGCTAAAAGTTTATATCAATTATGAAATTGGAAAGTTAGTATTAGATATTAATAATTAAATATTTTTTTATTTTTTTAATATAAACATTCAACTTGTTAATTAAGTTACCACCATTTATTTGTTAAAAATCACTGAAACATGTTCGTCTCCAATTTTATCAACATAAACTGAAAAGAAAACTCCCTATAATGAAATTATAAGTTTATAAAATATTTTAAAACTACAATTCTAGGACCTATATTATTTTCTAATGATGAAATTTGGGAGAATAATTTATAACAACACCATGATTATGAAACTTATTCAAAATGATCAAGATTACTTAAATATAAAATTGAAAATCGATGAGAACTAACTAATATACATGTAGAGAATAATTATAAATTAAGAGATATGTATATGAATATGGTTTTGAGGCTTGTGATTAAGATATATATTTTGTTATATACGAGGTTAAAAAACTTCCATTGCAATCAAGAAGTAAAGTTAATGGACCTTGGTAACTGAAATATCTTTATTTGAATTATAGAGTTTCTTTTTAACTTCATAATTGAATGTTACCTAATTTAAATTATTTCAGTTTTTACATATTATGTCCAATTTTATCTCCCTATCGTAAATGAGTTCTTAATCCAAATCCCCTTTCATGAATGAGGTTATTTTTTATAAAATTATAATATTTTTGAATAATTTACATCCTCTTAAGTATTGATTTCTCTTAAATGTATATTTCTTTCAAGACCGTGTTTTAACATACCACAAATGTTCTACTTTCTTATTTTAAAATAAAAATATTTTTCAATTCATGTGATATTTATAATTTTATTTTAAAGATAAGTTATTCCACTCTCTTTTATGATTTGGATTCTTTTTTACTCTTTATCTCAAAAGTGGTATATTTCCCATAATGTTATGTTTTTATAAATCACATTCTAAATGATTTTATAAAGTTCCCATTTTGGGTGATTGATTTTGGAAAGAATTGATATTTTCTTTGGATGTTTATGTGATACGTTTTGAAATTTAATGTGAAACCCATTCTTATTTTTTGGTTGTAATGATGCGATTATTTGAGGTTATCTTTTGGGACATATGTGTTTGGTTAATCCTTAAGTGATCTATAGGACCTATATTTCACTTTAATATATTGGGTAAATATTTACATCTATTGAGATAATGGAGAAATGAGTAGCGATTCTCAATCTAAAATGGGAAATAGGTTGTGATACCAAATCTTCAATGAAAAAATGTTTTTATGCTTGATATGCTATAGGAAACAAGTGGGGATGACCGATCCAAAATATTTTGTTTCTATTATTATGTTAGTGACAAACTCCTTTAATATGTCATAATGATATTCTCCTTGGATCATTATTTAAGTCTCTTTTTTTGAGACATTACTCCATATTATATGTTTTATCATATAAGATTATTTGTTCTCCTATTTTACCATATGAAACATTTTTATAATTTCATATGATATTTTACTCCTTATATTTTATCATATACTTATGATCTGATCATTAGTAACATATTGATATGGTTATTTTTACCTTAATAATTATTTAATATTACCCCTTTATTATGTTTTTCATTTATTAGGGTATGAGGATAATTTTAACTTGAGATATGTATAGAAGTTTACATAATATGATAAAATTATAGGGAAATGTTCACAACCATTGTAAAATAATTTGTTTATGTTTCTAGTCTCCGAAGACACAAAACCTTTCAATTATCAAGATGTTGAGTTTATTTTGTAATGAAATGCCTTTAATTATAAAAATGATCTATAATAATAACATGTTAATCTTAGGTCACCACATTCTTAAACTTATATTTTTGGAGTTGGAAAACAATATAGTGGGGAGAATTGTCACATACAACTACTGTTTTAAGGTTTGAAATTATAATTGTTTTTGTTTTTACTCTTTTTATATTGATCTGTAGTTGTTACTATTATTTTTTTATTCGTTGAGATGCCAAGGGAGTAGGATTTTGATTTTTTGTAAGTATAACCCATATCCTAGAGTTGGAAAAGATACAGAAGGTCTACTGGATAGCCAATGACGACCACTTACCAGCCAATGGGTTAACCTGGACTGAACCAATATTTATGGAGCCCACCAGCTAGCCAGACTTACCAGCCAATGGGTTAACCTGGACTGAACCAATATTTATGGAGCCCACCAGCTAGCCAGTGAATAACCACTAGCTAGCTCATAGAATATTCTAGATTACAAGAATTATAATTTTAACCTTCATATAGCTAGTGGCCCGCCACAAACTAGCTGGTGGAAAATATGGGGACATATTAATTATGTCTATAACCACTTTCTATCCAATGGGATCCACAAGCTAGATAGTGATACCTATATGGACATAAAAGATAAGGGGAATATCCAAATTATTTCCCAAAGCCTTCATTTTTTTCTTATTCCTACTCCCTAGACCTTGTCTTAACCTATAAAAACCTTGGACCCCCTTTGGATGTTTTTTTGTCTCACCCAAATTTAATACTTGGTGGATCGATGTACCAATCAATGTCATGATCCTATTTTGGTAATTTTTACTTTGATTTGGTATTAAATCATCTTCTTCTTTAGGTTACATTTGTTTATTACTACATATTAGCCATGAAAACCATGTAAATTTATAAGATATATGTTTTAATTAGTAATTTTGGTTCTATGGATCTACTTAATTATTTTTTCATCCTTTCCAATTTGTAGGTTGTAGACCCCTTTCGGTAGTTTAAATTCCAAGTGTTTTGAGGTAGGTGGTTTAGTGATATAGTTTTATTCTATTAACCTTACTTTATTTCTTGTCTTCAATAGTATTATAAAGTGTTTTGAAAGAATAATTTATGGATTTATTTTTGAAATAGTTTTTTAATTTTTTTAAAGGTATGATTTACGAAATATGGTCATTTTATGAAAACATAATGATTTTTTTTCCTTACGGTACTATTAATGAAATTAGAGTTCAAGGAATCTTTTATGTAGTTTAAACGGTTATTTCATTATATATATATGTGAAATTCACTTTGAATAGTTTTAACTATGAAAACGGTAAACCATGTGTGGTCATTATTGTGGTAGGGATCCACTCTAAAGAGTGTACTCTTACCCTATAGGCCCATTATTCTAGGGTATTGTGCACACAACATGGACTAATATTGTTGTATTAGGGAGGAAATATTGGGAGTGTAAACTAACCCTATAGGACCATTTTTCTAGAGTAATGTGTGTATTAGGTGGCCTTTTATCACAAAAATCATGAGGCAATCCTTGCTAACCAAGACCTAGTTACCAAAGGGACAATTTTCCATGTTTATTTTCTATGAATATTTAATTGAAATTTTATGATAAAATTATTATCATGGGAATGATTTAAAAAATAGTTTATTCATAAAGGTTTTATAAGTTGTTAAAAGGCAGATTTCCATGTTTTTTTTATAAATTGTGTTTTTTTTGTTTCATTGTTTTTTTAATTGAGTATAATCTGTTTATATTATAAAGAATTCTTATGAAAAACATGGTTGGATAAAAATAGGATTATTTTGTTCTCACTCTATATACACATTTGGTTGTATGTAGACCTTATTTCATTTAATGTAGGTAATGGAAAGGCACTGTAGGTTGGTGATAGTTTTGTTTATTAGTAGGGCGTGGGAGACTAGTGGTGAATATATGTCACATAGTGATCGGTTGTTGATATACCTATGTACCTTATTTTGGTTTGTGGTTTGACACCTATATTTTCCTTAATTATGTGTTTTTTCAATTATTGACTTATATTTACTTACTAATATTATTTTTACCACTTTCATCTTGTTTTCTGGTCTTTTGTGCTGAAATAATTCCCAAAGATAGTTCTTTATTCCCTAACACTTGGAAGGGATAACACAGGTTCCTAGATAGTTGGGTGATCTAGGCTGGTTTATGAAATGAGGATCTAAAAAAATTCAGGCAGAGAAAAAATAGAGTAACCAAAATTTATTAGTTTAAATGTTCAGTTTTAACATTAAGGTGTTTATTAAATTCTTAAGTCATTATTAAATAAAAATTTACTTGAATAAAATTATTTTTTTGCAGATAATTTTATACTGATTAGTTTAAAAATTTGAGAAATTATTAAAGTTAGATAATATGATTTATATAGTTTAATATTATTATATTGAATTATTAAATTCATTATAAATGTTTTATGTATTACTAAAAATGATTCCAAATTTAGGATTAATGAATTTGATGATATTACCTGGAATGTGAAATTTGCATTGAGCATGGATAAGAGGCATAATGGGATATCATGACTTGTGTCAAATGTAAAACATAAATGCTTAATTATTTAATTGTAAATTTGAGGATGATCATAAAATGAGTTAGGATTTTGTTTCATTAAAAAATTAAAGTAAATGAATTTTATATTCACTAGGTTTAAGCATGTTAATGTTTTGTTAGCATGTGAGCATGTTGAATTAAAATTTTTTATTCTAGAATTTGTTTTATGTGATTCTTTTAAAACATTTTTTTATTATCCTTATGTGAATATATTGATAAAGAGTATATTGAAATGAAATGTTAAAAATAAAATTTAATAAGTTAATTTTTTTTATTCCTATGAAGACAAATATGGATTAAATATAATTGGTTTTGATAAATATATTATAATATTTTAATGGGAAAATGTGCTAAAATTTACTATTTGATTGTTAGGTAGATTGTTTATTAAATTGATTAAAGAGGTTTAATCGATAGTAAATAACATGATAAATGAGAATTTGCTTGTGAAAGAATTCTTAAAATAACTATTTCTTAGGAAGAATAATTATTTTTGGTAATCATTGTTGTTTTTGATTTGTAATTAGTTGATTCTTAGCTTGAATATAAATTCATTAAAGTGAATAAACTTTTTTAAATTAAAAGATTATTGGAAGACCATTTAATAAAGTTTAAATGATTATTTTATATTTTATTCATTTTTTGTTGGGTTGGGTTAATCCATTTTGTTGGATAAAGTGGTGTATGAAACTTATGTCATGGTTCTTACTTTATGAGTTTTAAAAGATACTGAATTTGGGATAAAATTGGTAAAAACCTTAGATATGTACATTTATAGACCGTCTTTCATGATATTATGGATGAATTTACCATTTGAGTTTATTTTTTATTGTATAATTTATAAATAAGGTGTGGATTCATGGGGAATCACTATTCATTATCTTCAAATGAGAAGTGAATATGGTTAATTATTCATTTTGGTAAGAATAATTTTATAGTTGGGAGCCTCATGAAGTAAGTTATTTTTGTGTGGGGCCATTAATGCTAGTTATTTGTAATGGGAAAAGATTTTAGATCTCAATAGAAAATTCATTTATTGGAGACACTCAAAGATTCTTATTCGAGATGAGAAATAATGTGGGGTATATAATGAACCCAGTTATCTTGGGTGAATTCAAAATTTTAGTTAGTAGATTTCGTATTTAAATAAATACATCTTAGTGTGTACTTTAATGTTTTTGTTAAGGAATGTGGATAAAAGGGGGAAGTTAAGGTGGAGTTTTCTATAAAACAATAAATAATTCTAATTGGTACTTGGTATGCAGTCATAGGGTACCCATTGTTTATGGTAGAGGGGTTTCTCTAATTCCGACCACCATGTCCTTGTTAAATATACATTAAATGGAAAGCATACATTGGGTGGTTAGTGGATTTTCATTGGGTAACCGATGTAATTACAATACTTTTTTATCAAGGATAATTTGGTAATTCCCTAGTTACATAATTTAGGATTTAGGGTAATATTTTCTTCTCTATAAATGATTAGACTTCGTTTTATTTTTATAATTCTCTCTTAGTCTCTTATAAAACTATTTTTATGAATTCTTATTCATTTCATGGAATATAAATGATCATCTTATTTTATTAAAACCATGACAATTAAAATGTGGGTGTGGATTAATAATGCTGTGAAATGGGATATGTGTATGTGGAATTATATGAAATTTATTTTTTATATTAGGAGATGAATATTGGGAATGAGTTTACTATAATTTTATTTATAAACCATATAATTACTCATGTTACACAAAGGTTTTTTTTCAACTCATGTAGTTGTTTATGGACTAAAATTGGAAGGCTATTGATCAAAATTTAAAAGGTTAAGGTCTAATAATATGTTTAGGAATTTTTATAAAAATTCATAACTGATGAATTTATAGGGTTGAGTTTAGATTTATTTTTTTGAGTGTTTGTAAGTGAACTTTAAAAAATAGGTTGATTCTAAATACCTATTTTACATTGGATTAAATGTAACTTTGGGATAATTTTTATGGTGAGAATTTTTAAATGTATTATAATGAATGTCTTGATTTTAAATGGGTTTGTTGTATATTTATTGATAAATTTTGATTTAAAAAATTAGATTTTAAATTTAATTATTTTAAATAGTATGTGTAGAAATATTATAATGTGAATAATTTTTTAAATTTTAACAATCATGTTTTTTATTTTAGTAGTAGTGTTAATTAACTATGTTGTATTATATCAATATTTTTAAAAGGGATGATAAATGAGAATGTTTAGGTAAACTTAATAGTAAATCTTGATATTGAATCCTTCTTAAAAATATATAAAGATGGGTTTTTATATTTATAATGATCAATCTTTAATATTTATAAGAGATAATAATTTTTATTGGTAAATAATATGTTTTCTGTCCTGGATTTGTATGGTGAACCTTTGGTAAATATTCTTAAATGAGTGTTTGTTATAATAAAATGATTATGATACATACTAAAACTAAAAAAAAGTATTTTTTGGTATGTTATGGGAATTATAATTAATAAATTAATAATGGAATTTCATGGAAATATGTGAAAAATGAGTATGTTTGAGTAAATTATATTATTTGATTCATAAGGTAGTTAAAGGAATATTGAGTGATGATAAAGTATTTGTGTTAATATATATAATATGATGATAGATTACCTAACATTTAAATGAGTATTGGGATGAGAATTAAAATTGTGATTGTATAATATTATGGCTATTGGCGCTCAATGTTGATAAAAGCACGAACTCTATAAATCTTATATTGTAATTGAGAATAATTCAAAGGGGTAAAGAATAAATAGGAACCCCCTACATTATTACCTATTTAGTAGTGTTTTTCCTTCCCCTAGTTATTGATTCCATGTCTCACACCCTATTCACTAGCACTGTTTCCCATGCCTAGTCTCCAATATTGCACACTGTACGCTATTTACCACCACATCACGTTCCCTCTTCAAAGGAATTGAGAACCTACTATGATTACTAATGGTTACTCGTGTGACTATCTCTCCTTACCTATATATAGACCCCCATACCCCATTTGAGAAGAAGAGAAACCTTTGAAGCATATGTGGGCATGATGTTATCAATTTACATGCCCATCACTTCCAAGCACCTCCTCATGGTATTTTTAGTCAAAACCATGGGGAAGGTAATGGAAAAGGATATTTATTTCCTTATTAGATTTAACCATAAAAATACCACTTTTCTCAGATCATCATCAAGACTAGGTTGTTAGACCCCCCCAATAATCTTTCTCAATCAAATACAGCATGCCCTAATGGTAGCTAAGATGTCATTTAGTGGAACCACACCCAATTCGTAGAGGCTATTAATAGGTTTTCATCTACTGGGGCATCATATTATGGATCAAACTCAACCCCAAGGTCCTCTCAACATAGAACCATGATCTCCAAAAATGGATTCACACTAATTTCTCTTAATTGGGCACCAATTTTCTCATCTTGCTCAAATATACACCCATTTACCCAGTTCACCAAATTATACACACATTTACTTTGATATCCCTCTATGATACATTCTCATCTTATAATATTCATCGATAATACTACTCAATACTAGTTCAAAAAATATTCAAAAAAATACATTTATAATATCTATTACTTATAAACGATGTTTTAAATTATTATCTACTATAATTACTTAAAAATGATATGGAAAACCAATGGATGATGTTTTCTAGGTCGATTATAAAATAACTAACATTAAAAATATTAAAAAAATATTTAAATATCGAGGTCTACATTTAATTTTATTTCATTATCTCTTGAATTTATTCTTTGAACTAAACCTTATCCTCTCTTCTTTAATCCACCCAGTGTAATGCCCCAACCTGAATCGCCGAATCCTATTTGGAGTTCTTATGGTGTCATGTGAACCTCAAAATATAAATTAGGTTTCTAAATACCCATGAGGGTTTGAGAATTGTTAATGGTTAGATTATATCATCAATATCAGTTTAGACAAGTATAAATAAAAACACAGGATAATGCATAAAAATAATAAGAAATAATTTAAAAATAGAATTTCAAGTATCTCATGTCATACATAAATAATATACCAAGGATTTATAAATTGGATGGTAAAAAAAGATTATAATCAATATAGTAAAGTAAATAAAACTTTAAAACAAAACTCCAGAGTTTGTCCCAGTACTACCTCCGAACACCATGCTCCATATCCTAGTTCCCTATCATCAGGGAACTTAACTTTCCTATATCCCTAATCATGATGTTTTTAAACGAATTGAGATGCATGCACCGGTTGTGAGTATAAATCCATCAAGACACCACCAATTCATCCTTAACATGAGTGTACATACATAAGAGTGTGTTCTATGATATTAAATAAATACACAAGAAAACAACATAAAATCATATCTAGTTATTGTGTGATAACTAAGATACTAAAAACCCATGGATGCATATTCTTTAGCTCCATTTTGGAAAAATGATCATAACAAAAGTCATAAACTAGAGTTGACGACAAAGTCAACACAAGTATCCCATAACTCCCACATGTATAAATACTCTTAGAGATCATAAATATAATGATTCTTGGCTCAATTCATAAGGTTATCAAGACCCTACATAGTCATAGGTCAAACCATGAGGTCATTATACCCAATTTCTACCTTGGTTCGAGCCATATGGTCATCATATCCCGACACCACATTAGGTAAAGACTAAAGGCTGTCATACCACTACATGTGTCTTGATCAATTATCATTATCATCATTTATCAACACACTCCCCCTCTAAGGGCCAACAAATTTTGGACAACCCACCTATCATTCTATACCTGTAGAAAAACCCTAAATGTATATATATCACACACAATAATAATTACACATATAAGAACAAAAATCATATCAATATTGAGTATTAATATCCATATACATACAAATATCATCATACTAAAACCTGTGTCTCATGGGATATAAATCACACACATATGATCAAACATAAATTTTTTTTATAATCTTTTAACCACACAAAATGTAATATCATGATAAAAATCATATACATGTCCTCTATATTATAAGTAAATTCTTATCTAAATCATGTCGATGTCAAAATTCAGGTTCTTCAAGAGTGTCGACTCCCAAACCATGTTCACACACCAACTGAAATAGACCTTCATGCCAAGAACTAATAGAGTAGATCCCAATAGGGTATAATAAATGTTATAGAATGATACTCAAGAAGGAATCAGGCCAAGGGGTATAAAAATTTCATACCCAAATTCTAAATGTCAACAATAGAAATCTTATAGTATGGTTGAAGGAAGAATAATTTCCATCACACTTGGAAATTGACAAGAGAAGAGATACATGGCTATAAAAATATATTTCAACAATACCAGCCTCCATCATTCAAGTTTTGATATCTTAGAAAGGTAGAGAAAGGGGTATTATGAGAAGATCAAGGTTATCCAAGTAAGTGACATATTTGAAAGGAACCAAATCAAGATCACCTTAGGTTCTCCCATAACAATTTTATTTTATTGGAAATTATTGTAATTGAAAGAATATTCAACTAGATGAAAAATAAATTAATAGGGAAAATAATATATTAATATCACATTGAATACCCCTCATAACATCTCACATGGTTTCTTCTTTGAACCAGTTAGAATCCATGAAGAACGGTGGCCATTCAGCGATTTGAATTATAGATTGGCCATCACCACAGCCTCTACTATGGTTGTGGTGGCCTCGATAATGTGATCCCAACATGATAATACCCCATGATTTTTTTTACAAAACACAAGTCATTTTACCGCCCCATAGACCCCACCATGTGAGTGTTGAGGTCACTCTAGATGTTGATCATAAGATCCTCCCTCGAGCACCACATCTATGGAAACACCTTGGAAAAGTTTCTTATCTATTCCCATTTTACATAGAAGTTTACCTTGACCAAAACAGATTTTCCCATGGGCATAGTGTTGGATATTTTGAACAAAAATTCATCCAAAAACTTAAGAATCTTGTCCATTCCCAAAGTAATTTACCCAAACAAGGTTAAAAATTAGATAATAATAAAGAAAGGATAGATACATGGTCTTACATACATAAAACAAACGTTTCAAAACTTTACACCTAGCCTATGAGCTCCTTCAACCACCTAAACTTCCACAGATATCCATCATAATTTTCATTCACCACCACCACCAACCTATATCTGCCTTTTCCCATCACTATTTAATATATTTAATTGATTTTTAGGTTTATTTTCTATTTTATTTTTTAATTTACCATTTTCCTAATGGATTATATTTTTGTATTGACATGGATAAATAAAATTTGTTTTTATAATTTAGTTACTTATGTTATCTTCTAAGGTTACCGTATATGATGATATTATCAATATTACATAAACTAGACTATCATTATTTATTTTAAATCTATATCATAAGATATAATAATTTTTTTATATAACTTTAACTAATATGAATCTATCATGATTTATAAAATCACATTCCACTTGATTTTTATTATATCATTTTTTTATGTTTTATTTATTATTTGAACAATGTACCTTGGATTATTAGTGATATGGATATATCATATATGGATATTTTAATCATCGTCAATGAAATAATGATATTATAAAAGGTATTTTATTTTACTCCCTTGATTTTCATCATCTAAATAGTATAAAATATGGAATTAATACACTATGATTGGTATCATTACAAAAAATATCATGGTATCGCTTTCCTATGTTATGATGTGGGAAATAACATGAAAATTTAGTTTCTCATGATATAAAATTTTTTAACATATAAACATATGACTTAGATGGTGATATTATATAATTACCCAGTACAACATTCCTTACTTCAAAAATTTATCCATTGAAATATTTATTTCACTCTTATAAATGATTATCAAAAAAGTTTATATCTTTATGTCATTATTTAGATCGGTTATGATTTTAGGGATTTCTAATGAAGTTTTTGATTAGATATGGTCTTTGATTTAATAGGTTGAATGGTTCCCACTTATCCTAAAGTTGTTTTATATGAAAAAAATAATTTGGACATTTAATATGATAGACTCAATTATTTAATAATTTTTGGGATTTTCAACCAATTACAAGAATTACATAACATCGTAATAATCTATACCAATTAAAAATTAAAAAATTAAAAACTAAACATTTGGATTTTTAAATTAAAATATTTACTAATATTTTATAAAAATAATTGGTATATAATTACCAAATCACATTAAAAAAATAATGAAAAGTGTGTTTTATTAGTGTTTAATCTCTCTAAAAACACTGATATGGTATGAATTTCTATTCAAATATCTCTTATGTTTTAATTTTTCTAAAAGTTTGATAATTAAATATATTAAAATTAATATTAATGTTTTTATAAAAGGGAGAAAAACATAAAGTACGGTAAAAATAATAGGGTGATAGTTAAATAAATCTTAAGTAATTTTTTTAATGAAATTTTCTTTATTTATTTCATTTGTAAAATATTTTGTCTTTTTTATGTTTATATTATTATTAATAAAAGTAAAATTGAATTTAAATTTTAAAATAAACTAAATAAAATTTATTAATTTAAAATAGTATTGGTGATAATGAATCATAGTTGGATTACTGTATGGTGAAAAAGTAATGAATATGAGGAAAGGGTTGATAATTTTTTGGAATTTTACAAATGAAATGTTTCAAATGAAATGTTTCAAATGAAATATTTTTATCTCCATTTGGGAATTTTTTTAACATGATAAATCTATAATTCATATAAACAAAAGATCAATTAATTTATAATGTTTTTAATATAAGTTAAAATCCATGGATTTGGCCAAGTAAAACCGGGAAGAATTCAAGATCTAATGATGAAAAAGATTTTAAAAATGAATGTTTTGGTCAAACTAAAGAAATGATTCATGATATAAAAGTAGATAAAATTGATAAAACACTAATGATTTGGTGCTTATGTGGTGATTCTTAAAAACCTATGTGTCTAGGTTATACTAATTCATTGTTTTATAAACAATTTTAACATTTGAGAACTTGAAATCGTTGAATAGATAGAGTATAAAGAGTGTTACATAATTGTTATAGCTTCTAAAATACATAATTCTGGAATAGAAAATATTCCGAATTCAAATTATTATGAAAAAATTCGTATACCTAAAGGTATTGGGATATAAAAAGATACATTCCCACCCCAAATACTATGTGTTATATTGGATGGAATATGACATTCTTTCAAATCCTACAAAATATGGTTTATCATGATTAAGTTGAAATAAAGACCAAAATTTGATTTATCTATTATGCCATGTTCCAATACTCCTTCTAAGGAAATATGGTATCTTCCTATAATTCCTCATATAAAATATTTTTTTTAATTTAAATGATTTATTAATATTAATATGGATTGAATATGATATAATATCTCATGGAAAACTTTCATCTCCATCTTATTTTCCACCATAGAATAATTTGATCAATAATTTCATAAATTAATAAATGAATTTTGAAATATTGGAACTTAAATTTTCACATATGGATGAATCCATATCAGATCCATATTTTCATACATTGTTAATGTCATATTTTTTCTGAATTTTACTAATTATCTTCTAAACTTCGTAAGAAGAGGAAATATATCATGTTGATTTTAATTATTTATGGAAAAAATAGCATGGGAATGATATTGATGTTTATTTGTAACCATTAATTAGGGATTTTAAACTCTTATTAGAGGAAGGTATCAAATATGTATGATTCTTATGGAAATGAATATTTTTAATTGTGTACATTGGTTATGTTCACAATTAATGGTTTCCATGTATATGAAATTTTTTTCTTGATACATTCTCAAGGGACATAAAAATTATCCAATTTACAAATAAGGGGATTCATTTTATCAGTAAAAAAATACAAAAAAACAGTGTAAATGGGTCATCAATGGTTTTTTTCCTTATATCACAATTTTTAAATATTTAAAAAAGGAATTCAATAGGTCGCATGAATTTGATATTTCACTAAATCTATTGACAACAAATAATTATTTTGAGTGGGTGAAAAACACTATAATCATACTTATAAATTCAAAAATATATATAATTTATAGAAATGTATAGAATAAATGATTAATATTTTTTATGATTTAATATAGGAGATATCATGAAGTTAAACTGACATTTATACAATACATATTGAGAAGATTATATGTGGTAGTTTGATTAAAAAATTCTTAGATATTAAAGGCAAGACTGATGGGGGTTTTAAGGAAATATTATTCTTACATTCAATGTAAATATTTTCCTTCTAATCTGGGTCATCTTTGATAATATCCTTGAAGGTGTAATCTATATTGTCCTATCTGTGAAAAAATTCATCCACTAATAACATTTTATCCTTAAATACTTTTGATGGGATTAAGTATTTCTTGTTTATCTCGTTGCTTTTCTTATAATTTATGTTCACCTGAAATGGTCTATCTCCCATCTTGATTGCATCCTTTTCAGAGGCATGAATAGTGAATGCCTTCCCCAAAATTTCTTTAGTAGAATGAAGGAGAAGCTCCCACTTTTCCACTGCCTCCTCACCTTCTTCCCACTGCATTATTATTGTAAGGTCCAATGATGCATCATATTTTTCAATCCCATTTTTAGGAATTCATTGGTGAAATATCAAGAAACAATCAGCACATATTATCCTTAGTTCTGGATACCCATCATGACATCCATCTTTTTAATGGGATGATCATTATATCCATCATCCTTGACCATTTAATTTTCAATCATCAAATTTTAGGACACTCTCCTTCACCTTCTCTTTCTTATAAGAAACATTATCTATCAATTTGGACACATTTTTATTGGATGACCAAGTCTCCATTGGTTTGGGAAGATATTAATAATCATTATTCCCCTTGGATCTCTTACTCTTGATTATAATGCAGATTCATATATCCCTGAGTCCTCTTAGAACCTTCTTCATTCTTGGTATATTCAAGCTTCCATAGATCTCTCCATTAGAACTATCATCCAAGAATTGGACATCAATATCCCCTGAATCTGTCCCTGAAAATATGGAGATCTTAGCCCACACTTCTTCTCCCAAAAATTCAAAATTGTTTCCTAGATTCAAATAGGATGTGGTCCTACTTATATTGGATCACTTTTTAAGCTCCACCCATTCCTCAGATAATTTAAAAGGATTATCCCGTATCATACAACCCTTAAGGCCTCCTTCATTTAACAAATTTACCCCCTCATCCAGGGTAAAAACACTACCATGTTCCACCACCCATGTATATTATATCTGAGATGAATTTCTAGGGGTTGGTATCAAGACACAAGGAGAAGAAACCTCCCTAATTCCCCCTAGACATGAAGAATCCTACACAATAGGCATAGGGTCATATAAATATGACATTAAGCTTTTAAATATGTCCAACACCATCGGGTTTCCCATATGAGGACTACTATGAGTGTGTTCCACCTGAATTTTATTAAATAGAACGTTCAAATAAATCAACGAGCCTTTACCAAAAATAGACACCCCACCTTGAACACTTTATCCTACATCTAGAACTAATTGTAGAGGTATGTTCTTCATCCCGTGCCTACAAAAACCCATTAAACGACCCAATATCTTACATGATTGATAAAAATCAAACCACAACTCAATGGTCACATATTGTTTGAAGCATAATTCTTATCTGACCGTAATCCAAACAAAATCTATCATCCTTCGTGATACATTTATCTCCACAAAAATTTGTGGAAGAATCAAGTGACAAACTAATTTGGTCATACCGGCAGAGCATAGATATCTACCCACCATATTTCCTAGCATATAAAAAATTGAGTGATTTTTAAATGGTAAAGGGATATCAAGTATATATGCCCATATCACCACATTTGTAGTATTAAGTTTCTTTTGAATGTCATAAGACCACATAAATAGGAAGAACCAGAGGCCATTTTAAGAGTTGGGGGAACTGGACCAAGACCGAATTAAGTATTCCTTAGAAGCGAAATGAACCATGATGTGTTTGATATCAAGAAGGGACACCATTTAATGATCTTTTAAACACCAAAAATCCAAATATGCAGAAATTGAAGGAATCTATCGAAGGATGACACTATCCGAACCAATCAATGAAAGTAAGAATCAAGATAATTGAGGCCCCATTGAATTCCGAGGACCAGATCTGGAGGTGAGGGATACCATTGAAAATGTATAGAAATTTAGGGGAAAAAATTGGTGGGAATGGGGGAAGAATTTTAGGATTGGTGGAGGGAAAAAATGGGCTAGATAAAGCCTCCTTGTGGGACAACGGATATCCCACCCCCAAAAAAGGGGAGGGACTGGTACAATGGCTATGGCCGTCAGGTAGAGAGAGAGGCTCCATTACGACCCAAGCTCTCCATCAAGCTTCGATAAAAATAGATATTTCTAGGTGTTAACTATTTATTCTATTATATCATCAATATAGTTTATGTTTTCAGATATATTGTTTCATTGAGTGGAGCACTATTTCCTACTGATGAGGTTTCTACTATTGGAAAAAGTGTTGGAAATTTTTTAGTTTGACATATAGACTTACCTGACAACATGAAACTAATTTATGAATAGATTATATATTTTATTTTTTATTTGTTTTAATTTTTTTAATATTTTAATATATATATATACATATATTTTTTATAGGAAGGAATTAAAGGAAAATATATTCTGTATGGAAACCCAAAGCATGTTATAGAACTTTGAAATTTGTATACTAATTTTTTTCTAAAGGTATTTCTAGATTATAATTATATTAATTAATGTTTTTTGATGGTTATTAGTTGTAAATGAGTTCATATGTTTGTGTGAATGATTATGAGGTGATTATTCATAATAGATATTTCTGGGAGATTATAACTGCAGATATGTCAGGTCTCATAGTGAAGTAATTGTTTTTTATATAATTCAATGATTATAGTTATTTTACCTATATCAATTTGATTTAAATTAGCACCTATTTTTTTATTATGTATTTTTATACAATTTTTATTTGGAAAGATATGAAATAAATTTACGGATTCGTGGACACATAATTTTCTTCTCGATTATAGAAGATAATGAATGATGAAGAATGAACATTATATATTTCTAAAATATTTTATAACGACACAAT
The DNA here is from genome assembly GCA_963277665.1 of Viscum album. NCBI lineage: Eukaryota > Viridiplantae > Streptophyta > Magnoliopsida > Santalales > Viscaceae > Viscum > Viscum album. The sequence goes on from OY728152.1 coordinate 2,108,216,623, forward strand.
TAAGTGTTGGATGATTCCTTATCATGATGGGTATGGAAAATATAATTTATAAAGTGTTATTTATATTAATTAAATAACAAATCACACTATATTTTTATATATCAATACTCAGTGGTTGTTGCGTGTTTTCTGACATGAAAAGACAACTTACTAGTTATTCTCCATAAAGGCTGGCATGTGACAAAAAATTAAAGAAGTATTAGATAAATAAGTTTGATTGTTTTAATAAATACATATTATAATAATTTTTTATTTTATTTCATTATTTTTATTTTTAAATATGGCATGGAAGAATTATAACCCTTAAAATGAAGAGGGTGAAGAAGATCATTTATGTCTGTGTAAAGATGACTTCATCTATAAGCACTAAAATTTTGTGGATACTTAAAAATTTTATTTTCAATAGAGAAATTACTTTTAAATTTAAATTTAATCATAAAGAACGGGAAATAATTTTTTATAATTATATTCTAAGTTTTATATATGAAATATTTATAACTGTGATTGGAACATATTTTGACAATGTTATATTTTTTATGACTTTTCATTTTATTTATCTTATAATGAAATTAATAATACATGTTGAATACATTTTTTTAAATTTTTTAGAATTATGATGAACTTATTCCATACAATTGAAAAGATATAAATCAAATTTCAAGATAATGGGATAGTTATTTTTTTGTAAATTTGGTTCACTTGTATCTTTTCTATTTATATTTATAATGCTTATTTTGAAGTAGTTAGGGTGGAACCTAAGTGGAAACCACTATAATACTATATCCAAAGGACTAGGGTTTGAATCTTGTGAATCCCCTTAGGAAAATTATGATGCAGGAAGTGATGAAGGCTTGAGGTGGTTAGGTAGTGATGCAAGCATGATGCAAGCATGCAGTGATGTAGGCATGATGCAGTTTTAGTGATGAAGGTGTGATGTTACACTGGGCCTTCAGTCCATGTTTTGGGTCCACTTAGACTTGGGCCTATGGGCTATGTAATAGGTATCTCTCTACCTAGAAATTAAGTGGTCTTTGCTTTCAAAATAATAATAATGTATATTTTGAAATTTAAATTTCAAAATTAAAAGTTATTATAATTTTAACAAAGTTTTAATATAAATGGTTACTAAATAATTTTATCAGATTTTTCTTTTGTTGTGTACTATTTTTTAACTTTTCTCCCTATTATAACTTTTTAATAGTGTATTATTATTTAAATTGTTAAAAAAAATTATTTTTGATGTTGATTATTTTAATTAATAATCTTAAAATTTATGTTACACATCATATGATTTATAAATGATGTGGGAATTATTTGATTTTATTTCCTTCCAAAAGGGGTTTTCAGATCATTTATTTTATAACTAATATAGAATATGATTTTTTAACCAGTGTTTTAAAATATACAACACAAAAAAATAATCTTTATTATCAGTTATAGGAAAATTTATGTGGAAGGTCCCTTGATTTTTAATGTTGGGAAGGTTCTCAAAGTTTTTTATTATTTTAACCAATGTGGAAGTTTTTTTAATGAGTTAATATAACCAAAGTTAAATACTTATTTACAATGTTTCTTATAAAGTGTTCAATTATTAAAAGATGTTAAAACTAAAAAAATCGATTTGTAAAAAATATTTTTTTACTAGTAAAATTTTTCTTGTCCATGAATGCCACACAAAACCTGTATAAACACCATTTGGGTGAAAATTTGACCAAGGATAATTACTTGAGATAAACTGGATTCCCCAAAGACCATTTTGAAACACATTTTTCTAATCCAAACCTTTAAAGAGCCTCACCCACCTAAGCCTCTTCAATATACTCCTAACGTACATGAATGTATTATAAACATCGTCATGCTTCCTTTATATCATATATTCCATTAATAATGGGAAGACTATATTCTATAAGATACATCCTAATCATTGTGTAAGGAAATGACATGAAACATTACATATTCTAGTTTCTTTAGACAATAATTCACTTCCTTTCAAACAAAAATATCTTTTGTTTTTATAGCTTTAGATAATTAGGTTATTATTCTTATATAACAAACACATAAATTATGAGATTGAAACTTCTGCTCAATATCCATTTTTCCCATAATATAAAACCTTTAAATTAAAAAATGCTTTATTTTTATGAAAAATATTTATGAATTTTAACATAGATTTTTATTTTCCCTTACCCATCCACAAACTCTTTGAAAAATATTTTAAAAACGTTGTATGAGTACAAAAATCTCTATAAGGTACATAAAATAATGAAAAAAACCACCAGTCTATGAATACTTACAATGTTTTTCCTCTAAAATAAAACTTTATTATAGAGTAAAACTTTTTATTACCTAATAGATAATCTTAACATTCCAAAAATTTTCATAAAAAATTTCATTAGAAATATTCAAGGCAATATAAATTCATAAAGTTTTATTTTTAAATTTGAAAATCACATGAAATTCTTTTCACAAAGTAATAATTTTAACTCCTACATATGGAATAACGATCACATTTAAATTTGGATAAACCTTCATAGCTAATCATAGAATACCTTTATAGTTAACATCTAAAAATTACCATATAGTAACCATCACATCTACTCATGTATTAACCATCTAAATTAATCTTATAGTAACCATCTTAGTATATTCCCATTATCTCTTTAGAGAAACACAATTAGTTAACTCTATCATTTATTTGGAATAACCATACAACTGAATTACATAAAAAATGCATTATATGGATATCAAAGAACCATTTGTATTTTGTATATAATGGATACAAACATCATTATAAACAATTTCCAAGAACCATAACATGATACATTAAATCTTTCATTATAAAAATATTTCTTGAGAAAAATAAATTTTCCATTTTTAAATCATTTTTTAAAAAAATATGTGGAATTATAAAGGAAAGAATTTTAATTGAAAATATCATTGTAAAATTATAAATTAATCTTTTAATAAAATATTTTTTTGAAGGTGGGAAAATCCTATCATTTCGTATAAGTTAAAAAAACATTCCTTCCATACTATTTTCAGAAACTTCAAAAAGTACCTCATTTGGAAAGTGATAAAAAGATTCATTTCAAAACATATTGTAAAATGTCTAAAATAGGTAAAAATTACTTTGAAAAATAATATGATAATAGTAAAAACATTCTTTAATTTTTTTTGAAAATATGGATATGGAAGAAAAATATATTTTTATAGGAATCTTTAAAAGATGATTTTTTAAAAATTAAGTCCCTTACCACTTTGGTAACATTAGAATCATAAGACCCATGAATGAATAACATATAAACCCTTAAATATCATGAAAATATATAAATTAATTATATGAAATTTTAAATTTTTAGTATTTAAACCTCATAAAAGAATGTAGTTTCATAATATCAAAATATGCCTCAATGAAAGGAAAATGCGATAAAGTCCCTTATCTTGAGTTCGACTTGTCTTGTACATTATTTGTCCTCCCAAATAATAAACTTAGTTTAATTTCTTACATTCTTAATAATAATTTTTTTCATTATTCCTTTATTTCATTTAATACCATGTTATATATAATTATATATTCAATTAAATTCATATCAGGAATTTTGATGGTATTAAGCTTATATTTCATAAATGAATTCGGTAGGTTGACTATGGTGAAAGTGGTAATTACACCAACATATCTTGAAAAATAATAATGAAATAATTATCAATTTTATACATAAAATATGCCTATAAATTCAATTATTATATATGGTTATGAAAAATGAACTATGTTACAGTCATGGAGGTGGTAGGTCGTTTGTACGCATTATGAACATTTCCATTTTTCAATGATTGCTAAGGAAAGACGATATATATTATTTTTAATCAAAAAAATAATCATAATTTATTATTAATTATTTAAATATAATTATATATATTTATCATACATATGATGTGGTCATGAAAAATAAATTACATCGCTTTGTGGAGGTCGTAGTCTACACGTACGCACAAATGACATTATCATTTTTTAGTGAATGAAAGGGTGAGAAGAAAAATTGTATATAATATTTTAATATTGAATTTATTTCATGAATTTAATATATAATTATTAATTCCATTATTATACACTTTCCTGAGAGATGGTCATAGAAAATGAATTACAACAGTTGGTGAGGTGGTAGTCCACTGTATACACGAATGATGAATTTCTATTCCATTTGATGGAGGTTGGAGATGGATATATGTTATGAAATTAAAATAATAACATAATATTATATGGATTATACTGGTTTTATTATTTTATCATTGTTGAAGATTATTTTTAGGAGGTGGAATAAGAAACAAGATTATAATATATAGTTTAAAACTATACCTCTTCTTTAGAAAACCCCATTTTTTAAAACCTTAATACCTCTAAGATTTTTATTATTCCCAAACTAAGGCCTATATAATTATTGGAGGGATTATAAGAAAGTATTTATTCACATATTTTTTGAATCAAAAGTTTTATTAAGTGTCAAGGATTGAGAAGAAGAGGCACCCTCTTATGAGAGAGGCAATGGACACTCTTTTTTTTAAAAGGTGGGGGATGATTCCTCAATTATTATATAAAAAAACCAAGAAGAAGAGTATCAAGTACATCCAGATTCAAAGGACAGTAATTTCAAGTGCCTCCTTCCAGATGGCCAATCTTATTTCTAATTTTATGATTCTTTTACCCTTATATTTTTTACCCCTCGTTAACCCCTTTTACACTTACCATGATAATAGGTATTTTTACTCTTTGGGGGGCAATATAATTAAACTAAATTAAACAAAATACAATAATTAGACCATTTTTATATTATAAACCATATAATAATAAATTTTCTAAATATAAGACTTTTAATAATCGTATGTTATTTAATAAATTATTATTTACTATAAAATAACATGAAGTTTGATTTTCAGAAGTATTAAATAATTTTATTTCAATAATATCAATAAAACAAGTAAAATTAGAAAAAAATATTTTATTATTTCCATATATTTTAATTTTAATCTTTAAATTTTTTGGGTCACATTAATTATCTCAAATTATAATACATATAATATTATTACTCTCATTTTTTTGATTACTCTATTAAAAAAGTAATTAATACGTTAGTGTTGTGAAAGTATTTAAAGTAATTTTTTATTAGATAAAAATTTTAAAAAAAATAACATGATTAATAAAATAATATTTATATTTTAAAAGGGTATTTATAATCAAACACATCCTATGGTTGACCCCATGTTAAAAATATTATAGTTATTAAAAATAAGTTGGTAACATTTATTATTTTTCCTTAAATTAAATATTATAAAGGTCATAATCTCAACCAAGTGGACAAGAAATTAAATATTGATGAATATTTGATGAGTATGGAAGAACTAGACTCATTAAATAAATTTAATGAATGTTTTAGGTCATTGTTTAGTAATTATCATTTTGTTTTTAACATTAATTACTCGATGTCCCCTTTACCATGTTAACAAAAATTACTAAGCTTAAATTCATATTTCCAAAAAATAAAATGGAAATTCTTACTAAATTTAAAATTACTAATTAAAAATGTGATATAAATTTTTCTAAAATTAAAAATACATAATTGGTAGAGTTTAATTTAAAATTAAACTTAAAAAACATGATGAAGAACAATTTTTCAAAAAAATGAACTTTTTATACTAATTTGAAGTATAAAATTCATTTAAAAAACCGTAATTGGATTATTTTAAATCAAATAGAGCTAATTAAATTTTAAAAATAATCTGAAATAGAATTTTAATTTTTCAATACTTTAAAATAAAATATTTTCTTTAATAAAAATCAGTGTTTTTCTCAATTCATTGAAAAGTCCAAATTTTTAGAAAATTCTTAAAAATTTATCATAAGATAATTTTAATGTCTTGAATTAAAAAATTGAATTAATTTATTTTCAAGTAATGTTTCAATAATTTATAATAATTAATTATAATTTTAACTTATAAAAATTATAAAAACCATTTTTTAAAGAAAATATATTTTTGAAGAAAATATATTTTTGAAGAATAAAACGACTTTACTGAAAATCGAGTGCTTATTTACAAACCATTAATTAATACATTACTAAAGAGTAGGACCAATATAAATTTAATGATATAGTTTATAATCTTCATTCCCACCAATTTAATGGTTTGGTTATAATGGTTACATTTAAATAGTAATAATTCGTTGTTTGTTTAATCATGGTGTTACGTATCTTTTATTCTGTTAAAAATTCTATATATTTTGAAAAATCATGGGATATTACACCTTTTATTCTTGAAATAGTAGGGTCCCTGTTATACATTAAATCGAGAATTCTCTTAATAATGGGGACTCTTTTCATAAAATGATTGATGGGATTCCGTTTGAATCAGTTATGTCGACTCACCTAACTATGATATTATAAACTAGAACCATGTTCACCAGGTCCCTGAATAATCCTTTAATCTGTATACCTAGCCTAGTTTATGAGCCAAAATAGACCATATATGCTACTAATTAGGTGAAAGTATCATCCTTTCTTTATTAGTTCACATCACCCATGTCTTCAGTCATCCTACCATATGTTTTTAATAATGGATATGAGATAAAAAACATCCTCATATGTGTAAGTCATGCTTGTTTTCTTAGGGGTCTAAAAACACTTTTTAGATGCAGTGTAAATGAAAAAAGAAACCCAATCCTAAGATCACCATGTTTTATAAATGAAACCATGTGAATATTTGAAATGAATAATTCATTAACCTTATATCGAAGCTGCAACCTATTATTATTATTTCATTCATTCATACATGATGATAATAACCAAAGAAAAATTGAAAGACTATTCCCCATGTGGTGTATAAATGAGTTGAATTTTAATAACTTATTTCATGAGTGGGATTATTTGTTATATAAGTCATGTTAGCACCTCACCAAGAAATGGAGGCCAAAAAAGGGACTTATGAGGAAGGGATTTTGGTCCAAGGCTTGAGAAAGAAAACTCCTACACCATCACACAGATTGTGAATTTATGAAACCTTTGAAGATTCTCCTAGATTGTACATGTGTTAACTCAGATGTTATGATTTAATACATATATCAACTATAACTCTTGTATAACTCATTTAAACCTTGAATACATCTCACCCCAATAGGTTTCTTTTTATGAAATAGTTGTTTTTGATAGAAAATGTGGAGATTAATTTACTAATAACTATTTTCATTTATCCACCCTTAATTCATAATTTTGGAGTGTATCATGCCAAAAGATCACACTGTTATATGATATCATCTAATTATAAAATATGACTAGTATTGAAAAAGTCATTAAACCAAAAATTATAATATCTTTAGTCATAAAATATAACATAAAAAATTTTGATAACATGAAAATTGGGTTTAGGGAATATCTCCTTTAATATCTCACTTTCACTAATTCCAAAAATATTTATTTTCAATTCTACCTTATATTATATCATATACAATAACTGGTTAAACTATATCCAATTTTTTTAATATACACTAAAACACTGTTGGAATTAAGGAATCAATTTCACTATGTATTACATCATCTTTAATACCTTACAAATACCAAAACAAACAAATTTTGCATTAACTATAGAACACTTTTAGAGAAAATCATTGTGTCAAACTCAATTACCATTTGATCAACTACAATGTGTGAGCCCAAGTGCCTTTAAAGTGTTGAAAGAAAATATAAATCTCCCAATACATAATTGTTTGAAAAGAGTATCCTCTAGGAGACAATAAATGTGACTCAAGCAAGAAATGCATCAAACATAATCACCACCAAACACATAGATATCTGTACTTGTATTCAAAAATTTCTTCACATTATATAATTCTCCCTCATATATACACATTTTACAAGACATAGAGTGACCATAGGACAGAGAGTATGTCAATCCTATATATATTAATCTCACATTCTTGACTCTTTGAGTATATATAAAACACATCAAAAAATACAGTACATGTTATCCACCTTTATGGATGAGTAAATCATATGCCCCTCATTAAAATATATAAGCACATCATATAGACAGTCTAAGTGAAAGCAAATAGTAATCTATCTATCTCAATCGAGGAGACGAATTTCATAACCATCATATAAGAGGAGAAATCTCATATTGGGTTTTCTATAAATGATGAAATTATTATAAAAATTTTCAACCACCCATTGATTAGATAATACTCAAGGATTTCATAAGAAAGGTATTAATGTGTGGAGGTTCGTATGCTAGGTATCTTAACAAGATCAAGTATTTGGGACTCCTATATGTTCCATACACCTCTAGTACACCAAATACAGAGTGTATTACACTCTACATGGTATACATCAAGGGTAATCTTGTATAAAAATTCTTTTTGTGCCTCATGATCATTTTCCATTTCTATATGGAAGAATCCTCCTCATATTGACCATAAAATTTCATTATAACCTTTAATATTCAATGATGAACATAAGTTCGGGATAAATAAAATTTTTACTTAGAGGGGTTAATTATCATTAAATTTATTTAATTTTATATCGATATATATATATATATTTATGTATCCAAAGTGGAAGAATAATAAAATAGATATATAAATTAATACGATCTATATTTAATATTCTTTAAACTATTTTAGGAATATTTAACCAAACCCTACTTAAAATATGTATATCATATCACATATAATAATATAGAAGACCATCATTATGTTTTCTGCACTTTATAGGGTTTCTAACTCGGTATATATCTATGTAATTACAGTCACATATCTAAATGACTATCTCATAAAACACTCATACTAAAATATTTAGTGAGAAACATCTATGAAGAAAGAAAGTTTGAATAATGGTGTTATTTAGGAATCATATCCCTAATGTTCAACTTATATTACATATACAAACTCATTAAATCTACAATATCCAATGTTACAATTTTAATAACTATTTATTTATATAAAGAAAATTTCTATGGACAAACATAATCTTCATTGGAATCATTTCCAACAAACTTTTTCTTTGAAATATTTTCATAATTAACACAACTATTTATATTATTACTTACTTGAACATCAAAAACTCTTTTAGGATAAAGTGATATCATTTTCTTCATGTAAAAAATATAAATATTTAAAATTACATTTACCAACATACCCTAAACTTTTTTAGTATATCAAGTGAAGTCCACATTTTATTTTTTGACTAGAATAACCATTTTGGAAATGGTGATATTCACTTTTTTATGGTAACTAAATGTAACCCTTTAAATATTAATGTACCAACACATATACTATACTCTTTATGATGTTAAGTGAAAAATGAATTTAATTATTGACTATTATAATCTTTTATTTGTAAACTTTAATATTTCTTAAGTCCAAAAATACTATTACAAGCATCTTAGACACAATGTTCTTTTCAAAATAAATGGATAAGATACATTAACTCATTTATTTGAGGAAATAATTCTTATTTTATTTTTATTCGTTATATTTAACAAATAAATGAGTATTTCCATATCATATATGTTATTTTATGTATTTTGTGCATTTTACTCAAAAAATAAATCTATGAATTAAAGTGTTCCATTGATGGGCGGTGAGAACATCTTCACTGATATTTTAACAAACAATTGTATATATATTTTATGATAGAAAAAAACATTTTTTATATTTATGTTTATTTTAAAATATGTTATATAATATGATGAATCCTAAACCTTTTTATTGAATTAATTTTATCATATTATTTACAAAAACACTCTTTTAACAAAAAACTCTTCTTATCATATAAAATAAATGAGATACCAATACACATATTTTATTTATATCTATATGATCATGATAAATACTTTTATATTCAAATATTATATGTAAAAAATATTTTCTTAGTCACATTAGCATAGAATACATGCTCTATAATTTTTTATCTTTATTTTGGACTTATTTATATTCAAAATATTTGTGAAATATACATTTAGTATAATGTTACATTTAAAAATAAATAATTGATTTCTATAAAATTGTTAACTAACATGGATATTCCATGGAGTTTCAAACACCCATTCAGATATCCTGATAATTTCAACTTATGGAATCATTATTCCTTCTTGGTAACACCCTTAGATTTCAATGACATTGACTAATTTCCTAATGAAACATTTCTGTACTCTCCAATCAACTTTCGTTTTTTGGGGTCAACTTTTACCCATTAATATAATCCATATAGAACCAAATCCTATAAATCATATTTCAATTTCTTCTATTATCAATAATTTTATAATATCTAGTAAACATTTCATGACTCAATTTACATTTTCATACCATTTTAATTGATGAAAACTATATGAATTCTTTAACCAGAATAGGCCTTATAGAAAATACTTAGCCTCTCAAAGTATTTAGAATTTATAATCATGTTTAATATATGAGTGGAGACTAAAATTACCTATTTTATTATACATTTGATTCATTTTACTTGTCAAGAGAATCATTCTATGATTCTTATAATTATCTAGATTCACCTATTGAAAAAAATTAAAACATGGTTACTTAGGAAAAGTATTTCACTAAGACATAAATTTTTTCTTAAGATCTTTTATCAATTCACTATTCTTTAAAGTTACTTACACTATTCCACCCCTTTCAAAGATACATTTAAATGATAAGATTAAAGATAATGATTTTATTATCTAAAAATAAATTTTTTATCAGATGAGCCTCATTATTTGTTATCATTTGATATGGAATTTTATTAAATGGGATGCCAATAAAATAATGACCCTATGGGAATTCATCATATCCATCAGTTATTTAATATCCATATTTCATTGAGCAGTGAGTCCACTTTAGTGTTCATCCCACCACATAGAAATTTAGGCAGGGTATCATCCTAGTCTTATGAAACATGAATCTTGAATAATTGAGAGAGTATATTTTTATCAAATCCATCTAATGGATAAAATCATCTCTATTTCTATATTGTACTTCTTAAGGGTTTGCAGGCTCTGTATAGATTACAACACATAATGGGATTTAGTTACCTAAACTATATGAATATCCATTTCCAATATGGCTTACATAAGATAATCCATGGTCACCCAAATTTAGTATGAAACTAATCAGTTGGATAATTAAGGACTTGACATGTGTTTTCATTTGAAGGAATATCATATCTAGTATTTATAAGGGGATTTAATCCCACCATATTATCTCATATTATTCCTTATATATATATACATTCTTTTATTAATTTAGTTTATAATACTATTTATTCCACCAAATCAATAAGTTGAAACCATATTGACGTGTAATACTTTTCAAAACTCATATATTTTGTTACTAACCCAAAAAAATAGATGAAAAATATATTTACAGATATTCAAATGGGATCACATGATAGGTGAAAAGAGAGAATCTGGCTTGGGAGGGTCTGAATAACATAGACCTTCTAGATTATAATGCTCAAGTTCATAAATGGGTAACACCGAGAGTGTTATAGTCTCATCAGAAACAAAATAAGGTAGAAGGGATGTAAATCATGGCTTCCAAGATCTAAATAACAAGATAGAGTGACTAATTCATGTGGAATTACTACTTATCTTGTTGGAAAAACATTTTCTATGACCTCACTAGTCTAGGACGGGGTTAGAAAATTCTATATTGTCTGTTGACCATATTAAGAACATGGGGAACATCACTTGTCATAAGATATACTTTGAGGCATGTACCCAAGATGGTATGTGATCCATTTTATCCAGGCACCATCGACGTTTGGGGATCCTGTTCGAATTTGGAGGACTATGGGGATCCAAATCAAGGAAGAATCAATGTTTTTAATTGAATATAGTTATATGTTTATAGGATAGTTAAAAACTTTGGGAGATATTCCACCATATTCTTGAATGCATTGAGTGGGAATATTAGTGAGTGAAAATTTCACATGTTCTCTAGGGGAATAGACTTAAAATTAGTCAGTGGTTTCGCCAAGCCCAAAATGTGTGATCTTGGTGTCCCTATATATCCAATTAGAAATGGGGACCATGCATTACATATTTATATAATGTGTAACTGTAGTAATATGACATCGAAATATAAGGTCCTCTAAGAATAGGGCTTGGATGTAAAATATTTTTTATGTCATGCGATTATGATATAGACCATTGAGTTTGACATCTTGCATCAAGGATGAGATCATGTAGGTTAGTCATTCAACTAGGATGATGTCATGTAGTTTTATATCATACAAATATGGTGATGTCATGTAGTTTTATGTCTTTATTGTAGGAATATGTCATGAAGTTTTATGTTGTTTGTCTAGGATGTTGGTGAGGTGTCACTCAAAGTACCTCTTAAGGAACCCAACATTATTGGGAGGTGTGATATACTCCACATTCATGGTAATCAGTGAGTATATACCATTAAAGTAGAACTTATAAATAACATAAGTTCCTTACAATTTGGTTTATAACTTTGGTTTATTCTTACCACGTATCATTGGTGTCCTTATAAATAATACCATATCTCATCAATGGAAGGATTATAGGTGAACCACTTTTTTGAATTCTTTTTCCACCCGATTCAGATGTATTTTCTGGTTATGAAGTACTTGGAGCCTATTTTATTTCAGAGCTAAGAACTTTTCCAGATGGATTTTATTTCTATTTTCCTTTATAAAAAGATTATAAACAACCATCTAGAGAAACAACATATTGACCATTATAGATAAAACTACTGATATTATATTTATTATGGAGTATGGAGTAACATGGGTGGAAATTTGGGTCATCAATCGATTGGCCCATAGTGCATTAGAGAGATTATTTATGAAAATATTTTTACTTTCACCTACCATATTATGTAGGATGTTATAGAGGGATTTTTTAACGCCCTGATCTTCCCATTCACCTGTGCATGATAGTGGTAGGTGTGATTCCACTATATGTTTTACTTGTTATACAACCTATTCTGCTAGAAAGCTATAAAATTGGTGAAATTTTTCATGAGAATAATTTGAGGAATCATAAATAGATATATTATGTGGGACTTTATAAACTCAATCATGGACCGGTCCTTGAATTATCTGGGGAGGATGGATTCAACCCACTTTTATAATAAGTTGGTAGTTGACAGAATGAACATGCACTATTGAGATATTTACTGGTGGGTAGGGGCCTACACCGTTAAGCCCTCATATAGAAATGAGTTAAGATTGATTTGAAACAGGAAGAAGCTATCATGGATGATGCATGAAGTTGGTATAGATCAGGAATTCTTGAAACCTCTTGGTAAACTTAATGTAGTCATGAACTATAGTGGGCTAGAAGTACCTCAATCTCAGGATCTTGTGGGAAAGCTTTAATCCAGATTAATGGGATCCACATTACTTGGCATGGAATTACTGAAAAACCTAAGTATACTCTTTCCCATGAATGAAATAAAGAAGGATTACATAAAAATACCACATTTATAGGGACTTCTCTAGGTTGGGAATATCACAAAGGGTAAATTTCACAAAAGGCTGATGGATCTACTCATGCTCGACTCAGTTTGGCGGGAGGATCCCATATTGGAGATACACGACGAAGGGATTTATCCAATCATGTGATTCTTTGACTATCAATTAATTTAAGGGCCTTGATGTGAAAGTGATGATGAATATCTAGTTTACCTATAGGTCATATTCATCAGAAGTAATGGGGGAAGAGACTCTCTGATGTGCCACATGAATGACCAAGTCATTTTGGTTGGGCTCTGAAAGGGCAGTGCCCAGGATTGATAAGGTATCGACTTAGTCATTTTGGGATTGGAAAACATGAGTCACCTTTGACTGGGAATGGAACTAGGCCATCATATAATTAGTTTTTTCCCACAAGAGGTTTAGTTCTTACTTATTAATTACATTGTCCCCATTGATCTACTTTATAACTATTTCTGACACTCCCTTAACATATAGCTTGGGGGATTCGATCTTGAGATCCAAATTGAGACCGTTGATAAGTTCCTAATACTTAGACTCATTTTTAGTAAAACATTCCAACACAATTAATGAGTTTGAAAATATGACATGTGTGGGAGTGATGAAGAAAATCTTGAGGCCCACCCTGTTGAGTATTGGGTTGTCGATCCTTCTCTCAAATGAGCACTGGGAGGCACCATCAAAGTGAATATACTAACATAGTGTGAATAGGTTAATGGAGTGGATGAACTCATCTAGGAATTTAAAATCTTGTTTAATTTCATCAGGGGTTTGATTCGCTGCTAGGAAATCTTCCAATTCTTGTCTCTTGACAATTTTCTAGGGAAAAACCTGAGAACTACTGTATAATTACTACCCACTATGAAAATCACCCAGTTAACATGTGGCCATTGAGAATATACTTTAGTGGATTGACTTGGGAAAAAATATATATCTAATTATGTTATATATTGTGCAATAATTTTTGAACTGTGAAGACTAGGGAAACACAACTATTCTCAATGGTAGAAGATGTAGTATTCATATCGAGTATCATGTGAGTGAGGTATTACAAGATATTATCCATTCCATCATTGTTATTTTTAGATTTAAGGGAAACAAGGGACCATTTAATGATAATCACATAAATAACCATTGAATTTTTAGGATAGGTGGCATCAAGGTTAGATGATGCATCAGAAACTTCTTGATATGCTCAAATGTGGTCTGGTATTCTCCATCAAATAGATAAGCGGATCATTTCTTTGTAATCCTTGAAAAGGGTTTAAAGTTTCTATCTATATTAGTTATGAATAATTAGATTTAGGCCAAGTGGATCTGGAGGCATAACAACTCTTGGAGGTTGTGAATATGTGTAATTTGGATGATAGACTTAATATTTTATAGATCGATTTTGATGCACTTTGCCTAATGAAGAAGCTAAGGAACTTCCCCGAGGTAACCCTGAATGTAAAATTCTGGGGATTTATCTTTAAGTTATGGGAGTAGAGTAATTTTAACATTTTATCAAGATATTGGAGACAATCCTAGAAATAATAGCATTTGACCACCAAATCACCAACATTTCATTCCACAATTATTCTATAGAGTAGCTTGAAAATGTGGTTTTTGGAATACTGGTATGTATCTGTAATATTATTAAAACCAAACTTCATCATTTGATAGAAAAATGTTCCATGAGGTATCCTAAAAGTGGTGGAATATTCATCCTCTAGGGACATAATATTTTATTATACCTGGAGTACCCATCCATTAAAGGAAAGGCCTAGAAACCAACCATTGTATCAATTAGAAGATCTATCACTGGTAAGAGAAAATCATATTTCGGGAAGTGGTGTTTAAGGAATTATAATTAAATGAAAGCTCTGATCTATCCATTATTCTTCTTGAATGTGATGATGTTGGCTAGCAACTTGAGGTATTGTGCTTCCCTAATGAAGTTGTCTTTGATGATATTTTCAACATCAGGCACAACCCTGGCACTCTAGAAAGGGTTCATTATGAAAACCCTACTCTTTATTTCACATTAATACAAAATTTAATATATAAGAATAGTATTAATAAAACTTGAATGATTGAGAAGTCTAGTTTCCTTGTGAGTTAGTTACATTATATAACAACATAAAAAAGATAATACAACATCATTATTGAAAATTTATTTAACATGCTCAAAATACTCCTATGAACTTTAAACTACATGTGATAACCTGGGAACATACATATGAAAGGGGTGAGATATAAATCCCTATAAAGGAATAAACATGGAATAAATGATTCATCTAATCCAATTGACATATCAAGGAGGAAAAAAAAGGAACATGAATAATAAGGCATGATATTTCATTATAATAATAACATGGGATATGTGGAAACCACTTAAAACACTAAATCATGAACATAGGTCAAGGATAAACCGCTAATAAATCATAGTGGAAAATGTCCCATAATGTAATCAGGTACAAACCTATCCAAACATGATGTATCATGATACTAAACATTACCCAATTCATTGGAGTGCTATCAGGGCACACCCATCCTCATCATTTCATTCTCATGCTTAATTGTTCCACATAGATCATACTACATGGATTCATTCATCATATAAATTTATTAGATGATAAATTAATGTGTAATACATAAATGTAAATAAAATATTGATAATTATATGTTTATAAAGGTGAATACCCTTCATATAATAATGGGTATGTTATTCACTATACATTTTTTTAGCATGGAAAATCGTAATGAAATTTTGGCAGCATAACGACATTACTCAAAAACACATAAAAATGGTTGATTATCATGAAAGGGGAATCTAATTATTTTGAAATAAAATGGGAAGTAATTGGTAAATAGAAAATAATATCCTAACATTAGAAACTTGGAAATAGAAGGTATAAGGTAATTAAGAAACATGAATAGAGAAAATAATTCTTACAAAATTTCTATATGGTAACTAGTGTACATAATGGATCATGAGAGGATTAATGAGATTAAAAGGAATATATCATAAATTATACATGAAATGGATATTCAGGAGAATATGGAATATAAAATCCCCTCAAAATTAAATGAAATGTAAAAGACATAGCCTAAAAGGAGTTCTCGATAAAAGAGGAGAGTTAAAGATCCCTTAAATTTTTTTGGCATAGTAATGACTTAGATAAAGGTAAAAATGAGAGAGGATAAATGTTCACTCATTAAAATTACATAAATTGGATAGTAAGTTAATTTTTATAAATAAATCAAATTATAAACAATTTCAATTAATAAGATAAATTCTAAATAATGTGCTTTAATTGAATGTAGGAGAGGAAGACGAGGATCCCTTACTTGAGTGTGTAAATTCAATGATTGATAGGGGGTTATTAAATGATTTGGGGTGCCTTGGGAAGACTCAAGGGAGTAGAGGAAAGAGTGAAGATGTTCTCCAAGGAGTTTGAGTGAAGAGAAATGGGATATTGGGTGTAACACCCCAAGCTTCCACGATACGTTTCCCTTCGAATAATGCAATAGCATGTGTTGTACGCAACCTCGAGCTCTAACACACACCACAACTAATTAAACTAGCCGTTGTGAATAGTAATACCTACTTTTTGAAATTTTATAAATTTTATTTATCAAAATGGACTTCATTTTTGGATTCGGAATATCGAAATTAGCCTATGTTGAATTTTTGGTATTTTTCTGAGAACTTCTAATTTTTTATGAATAGTGAAAAATACTTAAAAACAACTTTTTTAATAAAAATAATTTATAGTGATAAATTATACTATTTAGTGTTTTTAAAGTATAATTAGAATATATTTTTACCATTTTATCCAATGGTGGTCATTAGAATTAATTTAACACTGAAAATGGACATAAACAATTGCCAATCTTTTGATATAAATTGTTTCTTAAAAACACACTATTTGTTGTGACAGCGGGAATTAATTATAAAATTAATTAATGCAACTTATATGTTTGGAATTTTGTAAAATAGACATCATTTTTGAATTCGGAATATCAATTATAGCTTAGGGTGAAATTTTGGCATTGTTCTGAAAAACTTCAATTTTTGATGAATAGTGAAACCACTAAGTGGTAGTTAAATAACTGATTTTTCGTTTAAATGAAATATTACCACTTCTGTGATTTTATTTTCAAAAATCCAACATACATGGTTGTCATTAATAAGTAAAATGTGGTTTAATGAGATTAAAATAATTTTTGGTGAATAGTAACTTTTAAGTTCTTAATCGCGATTAGAGGTAATTAGTGTAGTTTAAGGTAAAAATAATGTTTTAATAATATGAGATGAGCTTGACACATGTCCTACCCTCATTGGATGTTCCATGGCCGACCAAGACAATCCATGGGTCAACTTGGGGACCCCATGGAGCCACATTAGTTGGAAAATGACATAAATACCTTTTATTTAATGTTAAAGTAAAAAATGACACAAACATGAAATGTTTTACTAAAACAATTTTTATATGGGGTTATACAAGTAATATTTTTGACTATAAATAGTAATTGGAAATATAAACATATTTCCTACATCATAGTATTTTTTTAGAATTTTTAGACATTAAATAAATTAAATTATTTATGACATCATGATGATGCAGCGATGACCTCATTATTTAACGATTTAAATAAAATGAGAAGATAATGCAAAATCCAAGGCTTAAACTTGTCCAAAGCCTATTGGATGAGGAGATTTAGAACCCTTATCACCTTAGCCACGACTTTTATAAGTTTGGGACCTTTAGAATCTGAAAAGCATTGTATAATAATTTAACATTTCAATCTTTCCAAAAGAGCCCCTCCTCTCCTCTTATAAAAGGCCCCCACCTCTACCACCTTATTCACACTTTAAAGCCTTTTGGTTCGGCCAACCTCTGCCCAAATACTCTACCAACTTCTCTCCCTTCATCTTAGAAGCTTTACTTTAGTCATAAAGCCATCCTAAGGAGTCCTTTTGATCAAATCAAAAGGAAGAACCCGAAGAAGAGGTAACATTTTCATCACTCTCTTTCAAGTTTCTTTCTTCTTCCACTCCCTCTTTGTTTATTATTTCAATTCTAAAATTATAAATCCAGTATATTCGATATACTGTGATGTTATTATAAATATGGAACAACCATATTCAGTATTCTACCCATCATTTGAATGACATGTCACCATACGTGCGTACGTACGGCTTACCGTCTCCACGTCGTGGTGTAATTGTTATTCAACATATTATTATTTAGATGGGTATAATAATGATATGTAATTCATGTAAATAATAAATATAACATGATAATGATTCTGTATATATTATATACTATCCAATTATATATTATTTTAATATCAAAATAATGATATTGTCGCTCGTGCGTACGTACGGACTACCGTCTCCACGAACGCGATGAGATTCATTCTCCGTCGTATCCATTCAAGTATAATTATCATTTGATGATTTAAAAATAATGTTTAAGGACATGATATCATTCTGGATATGAATAAGATACAACCTATCGATGAAAAACACGACTTACGTAACAAAACATATAAAAGAAAACGAGTAAGTTAACACCCGAAACAACGATAAATCTAAGATATTGTTAACAAAGCAATGTTAAAAGATCATATATGATATCATATGAATGTATATGATTCTTGTATAATTTAATAACAATTATTTCACCATTATACAGGAGGTTAACCTACCCCAACCAAGGAAAATTACAATTTAAGGGTTTACTTCACAACCTCTTCATTATCCAAGGTTGTTTATACATAATTATCTACTGGGACCTCGTTATCATCCACATCCATGTTTCTTAAAAATGTCTTTCAAAACATTTTTACTATTAAATGGAAAATGTGTTAAATTCATTTATACCCTTATACATTTTTGAAAGGAATCTTACCGTCGTTTTCCAAACAATGTACTTTTTGACCTCTTTGACAAATTTAAGGTAAGAATGTTTTTTTAACTTATACGGAGGGTGCGACTATTTTCCGCCATTATAACTTCGTCGAAGTTTCCCTAACAAGCTTATAAGAATATCTTCAAAGTAAATGTATTATTTTATAATTATGGGACTTTTAAATGATTTCAAAAAGGAGAGATATTACTCTCAAATAGCTTTGATTTCATCCATGTCAACATCCTTTGATGGGTTTTAAGTTTAATTGAAATTGATTTATGATACAAAACTTCCATTGAACATTTTGTGAAATATTTGACTGTGGATGTGTTATTTTTATACCATCCATAGTTTATGGAGAAATTGTTGACATTTAGTATGCTAGTTTTAATACGAATATTTATGTTATGTTTAAACCTATTCATATGAGGAATGCATTGGACTTAATATGTGACGGGTGGAGCCCGCTATAGATCCTCGATGCATCGGTAGGTCTCATGAGACAAGTAGACGTGGAATTGGCCGAGGCCCTTTCCCAATTTGATTTATGGTTTTGGCCGAGGCCTTAATCATTTTAGACATCTTGGCCGAGGCCTTGACAAAGTGTTTCAGAATGTCTGGCATTATACATTCACTCATTATGAAAGTGGTTATTGATATTTCACGTGATTATTCGTCTAGTAGAATATCCATGTGAGTAAGTAATGGCATTATTTTATTTTACTTTTGCCATATTATGCTGAAGTTCAAGTTCAATAAGGCTTTTGTTTTAGTTATACATTGCCTTAAATGCTTATGTTTTCTTATGAAAGTTTCTGCTATATTGTTATCCTTACGGAGCATTTGAGCTCACCCCTTTAAATGTTTTATTTTTCCCAAGATGTGAAGAAGTGTATTATGACTGACTTGAAAGAATATTCAGTGAGGATATGAGTGTGGATTAGGGAGACCATGTTATTGTACTTTTCATTTTTATGATGTAATATAATGTTTATGAATGTATCTAGTGTTTCCAAGGCTACTAAACTAATCGGTCTTTCGAGACTTGATCTTTTGTGATCATGCCAATGTTATGAAGTAATGCACCGACTCTGGGTAGCTGGGGTCGGGGCGTTACAGTTGGTATCAGAGGCAGTTTAGTACTAAACTTGGAAGCTAGATTTAGATAAACTCTGATTAGAGAACATATCCTGAAGATAGACTTTGAGGATTAGTATAGAAGAACTTCCTAGAATTTTGGTATTGTAGAGATGTTGTGAGTTTTCCGAGCAATAAATCCTTGTCTGGATACGAGCAGGTAGAGGCGGCTCTGGCACAGATGTACCTAGGGGTAAAACCCGAAAACACCGCTTTGAGCTAGACTCGAATGGGAACTGGTGCACGACAACGGGCCTTGATGCACTCTTGGTTACGACACTCCCGGGGGATATGCTTTGGATAATTCCCATTTTCTTTACAAACCACTATGAAGGGTTACGAGTATATACTTCCTCAAAGAAAACATTTTTATAATTATGGATTATATCCATAATTAGTTCAATTTGTGTTAAGTGTTTTACAAGTATGTAATTCTGTATTTTGATTCATGAACTAATCTAGTTTATGCCATTATTTAGAAATGGCACCTAGTGGAAGGAATGGAAACCGTATCAATGCACGCACTCTGTGTAGGGATTTCCCTCCTACTCAAGATAATTATGGTGGAGCTAGTGATACAACTGGTGCTGATCAGCTTCTCACTGTACTGGGACAATTCACGCGGGTTATGAATAACAACCTTACTCGTATGGAGCACCCTGATCCGCAACGTGGAGGATCAATGCTAGACCGTTTCATGAGGCAACAACCACCAACCTTCAATGGGAGTACAAATCCTATAGTTTCTGAGTAATGGATAAATTACTTAGAGAAAATATTCCATGCCTTGGGGAGTAGTGAAAGGGAGAATGTTGTCATGGCAGTTTTCCGCCTCACTGGAGATGCCGATCAATGGTGGTCACTAATTCAAAACACAAAGGAAGATGATGAATTAACAAACATGGAATGGCAGGATTTCAAAGAGCTGTTCTTAGAAAAATACTTTCCTCGAGACCATCGAGCGGATATGGAAAGGCAATTTCTGAGTCTGAGGCAGAAGGAGGATGAGAATGTCGAAAAGTATGAGGCTAACTTTAAAAGGTTAGCATAGTATGCTGTAGATTACATACATAACCCAATAAGTAAGACTGATCGTTTCTTTGATGGGTTGAAACCATTTCTCCGTCGAGCTTTAGTATCACAAACCTTCTCTTCATACGAAGTTATTGTCTCGTGCGCTATCAAGACGGAAAAGGAATTCTCTAAGTCTTATGACTTTAAATCAAAGCAAGATAAGAATAGATCTGCTAAAAACTCTGGGAAAGGAAATAAGGAAATAGGAAAGAAGGGTAGAAATGAATTTCCACCCTGTGATAATTGCGGTAGGAAGCACCCTGGTGCCTGTCTAAAAGGAAAAGGAGTATGTTACAAGTGTGGTGAAAAAGGCCACCAAGCTCATGAATGCAAGGGAAAGAAAGCGACTGTCAACATGGAATGCTATAATTGTAGAGAGAAGGGACATTATGAAAATGAATGTCCTAAGCGTCAGGGGAACTTACCTCAGAAGAGGCCAAGGGATCAGGGACAGGCTTATGCTATCACTACTGCTGAGGTGGAAGCTCCAAAAGACGTGGTGGAAGGTAATTTAATGGTTTCCTCAAGTTTAGAAAATGCATTATTTGATTCTGGATCATCACATTGTTTCATATCTTCCCAGTTTTCTAAGAAAATTAGATATTTCCAATTTGATTTAACAAGGGAGTTGTCGGTCAAAACCCCTAAGGGAAGTATTGTTGCAACAAAGTTTTGTCGATTAGTTCCCATTAGAGCACCTAAATGTTCTTTACCTGTTGATCTCATCATCATACCCATGATTTAATTTGATATAATCCTCGGTATGGATTGGCTTTCGGACCATGATGAAAAAATTTATTGTAAGAGGAAAGAGGTTACGATTCTTGATGATGATGATAAGGAACACCTTATCTTTAGAGCTGAATTATCGCCACATAATTCTTATCTAGATCCACCCACAGTAGCTCAACTAAATTCAATTATTGGGGAGTAAGAGAAGGAAATTACTGAGGGTGAAGAAAAGAATATTCAAATAGAGGATGTACCTATTGTGAGAGAATATGTTGATGTGTTTCCGGATGATTTACCTGGACATCCTCCAGAACGAGAAGTTGAGTTTTCCATTGATTTAATTCCTGGATCAAGGCCCATATCGAAGACCCCTTATAGAATGGCCACTGTGGAATTAGTTTAACTAAAGAAACAACTAGAGGAATTGAGTAATAAGGGATTTATTCTCCCTAGTGTTTCTCCTTGGGGAGCCTCTATTCTTTTTGTTAAGAAGAAAGATGGATCTATGAGGTTGTGCATTGACTATAGGGAGATCAATGCTATAACAATAAAGAACAAGTATCCCCTACCTCGCATTGATGATTTGTTTGACCAACTGCATGGAGCTCAATACTTTTCAAAGATTGACCTTCGGTCTGGATACCATCAGTTGTGTGTGAAGAAGGAAGACGTTCCAAAGACAACATTTCGAACAAGGTACGGGCATTACGAGTTTACAGTAATGCCTTTTGGATTGACTAATGCACCCTCTGTTTTCATGGATCTAATGAATAGAGTTTTCAAGGAATATCTTGATGACTTTGTAGTGGTATTTATTGATGATATCTTGGTATACTCCAAAAGCCACGAAGATCATGAAAATCACTTACGCATTATCCTGAAGACTCTTAGAAGACATGAATTATATGGGAAACTTAGCATGTGTGAATTATGGCTTCATGAGATTTCTTTTCTTGGCCATATTGTCTCTAAGGATGGAATTTCAGTTGATCCTCCTAAAACCAAGGCAATCCAAGAATGGCCAGCACCGACAAGTAAAACTGAGGTACGCAGTTTTATTGGTTTAGTAGGTTATTATCGACATTTCGTCCAGAATTTTGCCAGATTGGCTAACCCATTGACAAAGCTCACACGTAAAGGTATTAAATTTGTCTGGACAAAAGAGTGTGAAGAATGTTTTGAAGAACTAAAGATAAGATTAGTCAATTCCCCTATATTGACTCTACCATCGGGGAATGATGGGTTTGTTATTTATAGTGATGCATCGAAGAAAGGACTTGGTTGTGTCCTTATGCAGAATGATAAGGTCATTGCCTATGCATCACGACAGCTAAAAATTCATGAGCAAAACTATCCTACTCATTATCTTGAGTTAGAAGCTGTGATCTTTTCTTTAAAGATATGGAGACATTACCTCTATGGTGAAAAATGTGAGATTTATACTGATCACAAAAGTTTGAAGTATATTTTCACATAAAAAGAACTCAACATGAGGCAAAGGTGATGGCTTGAACTACTCAAGGATTATGATTACACGATACATTACCACCTGGGGAAGGCAAACAAGATGGCAGATGCTTTCAGTAGAAAAGACCATGGAGTTTTGAATGTGATGAGAATTGGAAGGGATCCAATTTTCTTAGATCTAGTGAAGATGGACATGGGAATAACTAGGGAAGGTGAAACATCAATGCTTTTTCAAATGGTTGCCAAACCATCATTACTAGAAAGGATTAAGAGTTCTTAGACCAATGATGAAGAATTTCAGAAGAAGATTAAAGATGTGAATGATGGAAGATTGAGGGACTTTGTGTATAAGGATGGAATTTTGAAATTCAGGAAGAGACTTTGTGTTCCCGATATACCTGATCTAAAAAGGGAATTGCTGGATGATGCTGATAGTTCCAATTTCTCTATACACCATGGGAGCACCAAAATGTATAGAGATTTGAAGGAACATTTTTGGTGGGACAATATGAAGAGGGAGATTGCTGATTTTGTGTCGAGGTGTATGGTTTGTCAACAAGTGAAAGCTGGAAGGCAACATCCTGGTGGAGTATTGCAACCTCTTCCCATACCTGAGTGGAAATGGGATAATATTACGATGGACTTTGTCATGGGACTACCAAAGACTCCTAGAAGGAATGATGCAATATGGGTCATTGTTGATCGTCTTACTAAGTCATTACATTTTCTGGCTATACGGGAGGATCTACCACTTGAATGTCTAGCAAGATTATATATTAATGAAGTTGTAAGACTTCATGGAGTACCCCTATCGATTGTTTCTGATCGTGATCCTCATTTTACTTCAAGATTCTGGAAAAGTATTCAAAAGGCCTTGGATACTGAACTTTTTTTGAGCACTGCCTATCACCCTCAAACAGATGGACAATTAGAACAGACTATTCAAACCTTAGAAGACATGTTGAGATCATGCTCTATTGGCTTTCAGGGTATGTGGGATCAATACTTACCACTGGTAGAATTTTCCTATAACAATAGCTTCCATTCAAGCATTCAGATGGCACCTTATGAAGCGTTATACGGAAAGAGATGTCGTACACCAACCTGTTGGGATGACGTTGGTGAAAGAAAACTTGTGGGACCAGAACTGGTGGAAGAAACAATAGAAAAGGTGAAGGTAATCCAAAACCACATCAAATCAGCTCAAAGTAGGCAGAAGAGCTATGCCGATAACAGAAGAAAGGTTTTGGAATTTCAGGTGGGAGATCATGTTTTCCTAAAGGTATCTCCATGGAAGGGAGTTATACGTTTTGGTAAGAAGGGTAAGTTGAGTCCCAGGTACATCAGACCTTTCGAAATTCTAGATCGTATTGGGGTTGTAGCTTATCGTTTGGCGATGCCGCCAAATCTCTCCAAAGTTCACGATGTTTTCCACATATCACTATTGAGAAAATACATGCCCAACCCAACACATGTACTTACCTATGAGGAATTAGAACCGGAACCCGATCTATCTTATTGCGAAGAGCCCATCAGAATTTTTGATGTGAGGGAGCAGGTGCTGAGAAACAGGACGACTCGTCTGGTAAAGGATTTGTGGAGAAATCATAAAATGGAAGAGGCAACGTGGGAACCTGAGGAACTTATGATGAAGAACCACCCGAGTCTTTTTATGCAGCAATACCCTAGAAATTGCGAGGACACAATTATTTGAAGGAGGAGAGAATGTAACACCCCAAGCTTCAACGGTACGTTTCCCTTCGAATAATGCAATAGCGTGTGTTGTACGCAACCTCGAGCTCTAACACACACCACAACTAATTAAACTAGCCGTTGTGAATAGTAATACCTACTTTTTGAAATTTTATAAATTTTATTTATCAAAATGGACTTCATTTTTGGATTCGGAATATCGAAATTAGCCTATGTTGAATTTTTGGTATTTTTCTGAGAACTTATAATTTTTTATGAATAGTGAAAAATACTTAAAAAAAACTTTTTTAATCAAAATAATTTATAGTGATAAATTATACTATTTAGTGTTTTTAAAGTATAATTAGAATATATTTTTACCATTTTATCCAATGGTGGTCATTAGAATTAATTTAACATTGAAAGTGGACATAAACAATTGCCAATCTTTTGATATAAATTGTTTCTTAAAAACACGCTATTTGTTGTGACAGCGGGAATTAATTATAAAATTAATTAATGCAACTTATATGTTTGGAATTTTGTAAAATAGACATCATTTTTGAATTCGGAATATCAATTATAGCTTAGGGTGAAATTTTGGCATTGTTCTGAAAAACTTCAATTTTTGATGAATAGTGAAACCACTAAGTGGTAGTTAAATAACTGATTTTTCATTTAAATGAAATATTACCACTTCTGTGATTTGATTTTCAAAAATCCGATGTACATGGTTGTCATTAAGAAGTAAAATGTGGTTGAATGAGATTAAAATAATTTTTGGTGAATAGTAACTTTTAAGTTCTTAATCGCGATTAGAGGTAATTAGTGTAGTTTAAGCTAAAAATAATGTTTTAATAATATGAGATGAGCTTGAAACATGTCCTACCCTCATTGGATGTTCCATGGCCGACCAAGACAATCCATGGGTCAACTTGGGGACCCCATTGAGCCACTTTAGTTGGAAAATGAGATAAATACCTTTTATTTAATGTTAAAGTAAAAAATGACACAAACATGAAATGTTTTACTAAAACAATTTTTATATAGGGTTATACAAGCCATATTTTTGACTATAAATATTCATTGGTAAGATAAAAAGATTTCCTACATCATAGTATTTTTTTTTGGAATTTTTAGACATTAAATAAATTAAATTATTTATGACATCATGATGATGCAGCGATGACCTCATTATTTAATGATTTAAATAAAATGAGAAGATAATGCAAAATCCAAGGCTTAAACTTGTCCAAAGCCTATTGGAAGAGGAGATTTAGAACCCTTATCACCTTATCCACGAATTTTATAAGTGTGGGACCTTTAGAATCCGAAAAGAATTGTATAATAATGTAACATTTCAATCTTTCCAAAAGAGCCCCTCCTCTCCTCTTATAAAAGGCCCCCACCTCTACCACCTTATTCACACATTCAAGCCTTTTGGTTCGGCCAAACTCTGCCCAAATACTCTCCCAACTTCTCTACCTTCATCCTAGAAGCTTTACTTTAGTCAGAAAGCCATCCTAAATAGTCCTTTTGATCAAATCAAAAGGAAGAACCCGAAGAAGAGGTAACATTTTCATCACCCTCTTTCAAGTTTCTTTCTTCTTCCACTCCCTCATTGTTTATTATTTCAATTCTAAAATTATAACTCCAGTATCTTCTATATACTGTGATGTTTTTATAAATATGGAACAACCATATTCATTATTCTACCCATCATTTGAATGACATGTCACCATACGTGCGTACGTAGGGCTTACCGTCTCCACGTCGTGGTGTAATTGTTATTCAATATATTATTATTTAGATGGGTATAATAATGATATGTAATTCATGTAAATAATAAATATAACATGATAATGATTCTGTATATATGATATACTATCCAATTATATATTATTTTAATATCAAAATAATGATATTGTCGCTCGTGCGTACGTACGGACTACCGTCTCCACGAACGCGATGAGATTCATTCTCCGTCGTATCCATTCAAGTATAATTATCATTTGATGATTTAAAAATAATGTTTAAGGACATGATATCATTCTGGATATGAATAAGATACAACCTATCCATGAAAAACACGACTTACGTAACAAAACATATAAAAGAAAACGAGTAAGTTAACACCCGAAACAACGATAAATCTAAGATATTGTTAACAAAGCAATGTTAAAAGATCATATATGATATCATATGAATGTATATGATTCTTGTATAATTTAATAACAATTATTTCACCATTATACAGGAGGTTAACCTTACCCAACCAAGGAAAAGTACAAGGTAAGGGTTTACTTCACAACCTCTTCATTATCCAAGGTTGTTTATACATAATTATCTACTGGGACCTCGTTATCATCCACATCCATGTTTCTTAAAAATGTCTTTCAAAACATTTTAACTATTAAATGGAAAATGTGTTAAAGTAATTTATACCCTTATACATTTTTGAAAGGAATCTTACCGTCGTTTTCCAAACAATGTACTTTTTGACCTCTTTGACAAATTTAAGGTAAGAATGTTTTTTTAACTTATACGGCGGGTGCGGCTATTTTCCGCCATTATAACTTCGTCGAAGCATCCCTAACAAGCTTATAAGAATATCTTCAAAGTAAATGTATTATTTTATAATTATGGGACTTTTAAATGATTTCAAAAAGGAGAGATATTACTCTCAAATAGCTTTGATTTCATCCATGTCAACATTCTTTGATGGGTTTTATGTTTAATTGAAATTGATTTATGATACAAAACTTCCATTGAAAATTTTGTGAAATATTTGACTGTGGATGTGTTATTTTTATACCATCCATAGTTTATGGAGAAATTGTTGACATTTCGTATGCTAGTTTTAATACGAATATTTATGTTATGTTTAAACCTATTCATATGAATAATGTATTGGACTTAATATGTGACGGGTGGAGCCC
This sequence comes from Viscum album, assembly GCA_963277665.1. Taxonomy (NCBI): domain Eukaryota; kingdom Viridiplantae; phylum Streptophyta; class Magnoliopsida; order Santalales; family Viscaceae; genus Viscum; species Viscum album. The sequence continues at coordinate 2,108,245,066 of OY728152.1, forward strand.
GCTATAGCTCCTCGATGCATCGGTAGGTCTCATGAGACAACTAGACGTGGAATTGGCCGAGGCCCTTTCCCAATTTGATTTATGGTTTTGGCCGAGGCCTTAATCATTTTATACGTCTTGGCCGAGGCCTTGACAAAGTGTTTCAGAATGTCTGGCATTATACATTCCCTTATTATGAAAGTGGTTATTGATATTTCACGTGATTATTCGTCTAGTAGAATATCCATGTGAGTAAGTAATGGCATTATTTTATTTTACTTTTGACATATTATGCTGAAGTTCAAGTTCAATAAGGCTTTTTTTTAGTTATACATTGCCTTAAATTCTTCTGTTTTCTTATGAAAGTTTCCGCTATATTGTTATCCTTACGGAGCATTTGAGCTCACCCCTTTCAATGTTTTATTTTTCCCAGGATGTGAAGAAGTGTATTATGACTGACTTGCAAGAATAGTCAGTGAGGATATGAGTGTGGACTAGGGATACCATGTTATTGTAGTTTTCATTTTTATGATGTAATGTAATGTTTATGAATGTATCTAGTGTTTCCAAGGATACTAAACTAATTGGTCTTTCGAGACTTGATCTTTTGTGATCATGACAATGTTATGAAGTAATGCACCGACTCTGGGTAGCTGGGGTCGGGGCATTACATTGGGTGGGTTTATATAGGAAAAGAGGGAGATTTCTTTATTATTTTGGTTTTGGATTCAATATAATAAAATATCCTAAACCACAAACCATCCCATGGTTTTTTCCAAATTTTTCTACCAAAGGGGAGTAGTTTTTATAAATTTAGAAGGAAAAGGTCCAAAATAATTAAAATATTATTCTTGGGGATGTGGAGGTGAGTCACACACTTAAATAAATGATTTTAAAATCTAAAAATATATTATAAGTCTTGGAGGATTCTTAATTGCTTTACAAGATAAATAAAATAAAATTTTAATAAAATTATTTTAAAGGTAAAATATATATTTTTTCATGGATTTATATTACTTTTTATGTCACTTTTGGGTCATTGTGATGTCATAAAACACAAAGCTTATTTATTCGATATTTAATTTTTTTACCTGAAAATTTGAATATCTCAGCAAATTTCAAAAAAATACAATTTTGGATAATTTCAACATACAGATTCCAAAAATAATAATCATTTTTTATAAATAATTTTCTAAATATGTGAATTTTAAAATTTAAAATAAAAAATAGCATTTATTGAAAATGATGGGTTGTTTTGACAATAACATTTTTTGAACCCTTATAAAAATTACATTTCACTTCATAAAAATTATTTGATCATTTATATTTAATAAAAATTATTTAATAATAATATTTCATTAAAATATTATTTATTTCAAAGATCCATTAATTCTTAAAAATATATTTCTTAATTGAATTTTAATATTAATAAAAAATACTATTTGTGTTTTATTGAATCAAAATAAAAAACATTTATAAAGTAATAATAATACGATGGAAATATATTCAATATCCTATAAAAAATAATTTACATTCTCATACTGATAGGGTTTGGATACATATCCCGTAAATACATGAGAAAAATACATAAGGGTACGATGTCAGATGGTTGGACTTTGATGGGACGGTTTCACGAATATGGTTTGGGTAGTGATCTTGATGAGCTTCAACTTCTCCTATAATTGGTTTATCTCATACTTAAGTTTTTGGATCTCATGTTGATCATAGTTAAGGGAAAATCGAAAAGATTATATCTCCTTTGAAAGAAATGATAAATGGGATTCATAGGGTACCATCCTACTAGTCAAGGCCATCAATTCCTTTGTTTGTGTCAACTGGATTTGTTAAATCCCTATATTTATAATAATCATGTGATCACTATTTAACAGCTATATTATCAACTGTAAAGATACTTAATAGTAATTTAAATTTAATTGGATAAAAAAAAGAAAGTCATGTTTTTTATATAACCGTATTATATCATAATACATCTAATTAAATCAAAAGGGGAATTTTATTTTTAATAGTTCGGGTCATTATAATGTTCTCTCTTAAGAAATACCAACCTCAAAATTTTAATTTCCCACACTAGAACAGATGAGGGTAACATTGTTTGATCACTTCATCTGGTTCAAACGTTTCTTCTTCAAACTTTTGGTTTCTCTACAACACTTTGACAAGGGGCATTTTTTAATTTCGAAGAAATGTTTTTCTATGATCTAAGATCTTCACTCACTCCACCTCATAGGAAAAGTAATTATCCCATGGTACTACCTCTAGATTGAGTACATGTGAGGGGTTTAATATATACTTCTTTAGGAGGGATACATGTAATACATCATTTACTTGATACATGTTCTATCATAGTTCTAGTTGATAGTCCACCACTTCAATTCAATCAAGGATCTCATAGGGGATGATGTATCTTAGACTAAGCTTTCACTTCTTCCAAAATATCATTACTTTATTCCATGAAGATATGTAGAGGAATACCATGTCTCTAACATAAATCTCTTGGTCTCATAAATGATTATAAACATAGACCTTATGTCAACTCTGAGTAGCTTTGATGTGCTGTTGAATGGTTTTAACATTTTACACCATTTCTTAGACCATTTTTGGTCCTAGAATTTTCATTCGCCAAAATAATCCCAACAGGATGATGTTTTTTACCTATTCCCATAAAGGTCTTCATAGAGAAATATTTTGATTCTTGAGTGGAAAATATTATTTTAAGAGAACTCAACCAGAGGAAGATGTTGGACCCACCCTCCTTTGAAGTGAAATGGGAATACTCTCAACATGTACTCAAGTGTTTGGATATTCCACTAATATTAACCATCATTTTGAGGGTGATAAGCTATTTTTAAGTTCATCTTTGTGTTCGAATCATGTTGGACACTCTTCCAGAACATAGAGGTGAATCTTAGATCTCAATCCGATAAAATCAATAGTGGTACTCCATACAACCTTAAGACTTCTCAGATGTATATGTATTCATGTTTATCTAGTGATAAAATATCTCAAATTATGGTAAAGTGATATATATTTGTAAGAGAATCCATAACAACCCATATAACATTGTTTCTTTTAGATGTATCTGGAAGTTTGGTGACAAATTCCATGGTGATGTTTTCCCATTTCCATGATGGTATGGGTAATGTTTGCATCATCTCCTTATATTTATGCCTTTCGGCCTTCACTTTCTGATATTGAAGGCACTTTGATGTATATTCAATGATCTCTTTCTTCTTGTTGTCCCACTAATAGTGATATTGGAGATCTCAATACATATTTGTTTTTCCTAGGATAATGGAGAAAGTTGAACAATATGTATCATCAAATAGTTCCTTATTTAACTTAAGATTTTATAGAACACCTAATCTTGATCCAAATATCACAAATCCTTCTTCATTAAAATTGAGCACCGAGGATTTACCTTTTCTTATAGTTTCCATGTTCTTATGAATTACCACATCATATTTTTTAGAATCCTTTAACCATTCAAGAAGAGATAGTTGAGAAATCATTTTTTAATGGATTGATGGTGTTCCATATTTTATGGTTCTTATGTCCATCCTATTCAATTATAAGAAGATTGGATCCTTATCAATTCTCATAAAAGATAAAATTACTAGATCCTTTCTACTTAGAACATATTCTACTTTATTCCATTTACTAAGATGGTAGTGGATTGAGTAGTCATAGTCCTTTATCAGCTCTAACAATCTTTTTTGGTGCATATTCAGCTCTTTCTATGTGAATATATACTCTAGGCATTTGAGATCCGTATATATTGAACACTTCTCCCCAAAGAGATAATGCCGCCATATTTTCATTGTGAAGATCTATGATTCCAAATCCTAATCATGCATTAGTTAGTTATATTTGTGAACTTTCATCTGCCTTGAAGCATGGGCTATGAATTTTCCATTATGCATTAACATATTGACCAAGACCTTCTTCTAAGAATCCTTTAATACCACGAAAGGCTCTGCACTTATGGGTAGTGTGAGAGTATATGAAGGGAAAAGCCTCCTTTTTAATTCCTTAAAACTCTCTCCATATTTATCATTCCAAAAAAATTGACTCCATTCTAAGTTAGCTTAGTAAGAGGTTTTGAAAATTGTCAAAAATTTCTATAGAATCATCCATAATATTCAGATAACCTAAGGAAACTACATATATCTATCACAGAAGTTGGACTAAAAAATCCTTTGATTTATTTCATCATTGAATTATCCATATATATTCCTTTGTTTGTGATGATATAACCCATGAATGATACTTATTTCAACCAGAACTCACACTTGTTGTACTTAAAATAAAGCTTCCCCTTTCATAATGTATTTAGAATAGTGTTCAAATGATCCTAATGATCCTCTATTATTTTGAAGTATATTTGGATATCATCTATAAAGAATACCAATTTTTTTTCAAGGTAATCTAAAAGGAATCTATTATTCAAATTAATGAATATTTCTGGATCATTAGTTAGTCTGAATGGAATCACTATGAACTCATAGTACCCATAATTTGTACAAAAAACAATTTTAAGGATATCTTCCTTCTTCACCCTTACTTTATAATATCTTGACTGAATATTCACCTTGAAGAAGTAATGTGCTCAGTGTAGCTGATGGAAAAAGTCATCAATCCAAGAAATATGATACTTTTCTTTTATCATGAACTTTTTTAGCTCACTATAATCAAAGAAAATGCGCATTGACCCATCATACTTCTTAACAAAGAGGCCTGATGCAGCCCATGGTGAAGCACTTGGGTGTATAGACCATTTATCCAGATTCTTTTGTAGTTGTTTCTTTATCTCCTCAAGTTTGGTAAAAACCATCTTATATATAGAATTGGATATTAGCAATTCCCTAGGTATAATTCAACCTCTTGTCTAGGAGGAAGACCAGACAATTCCTTGGGAAATATAACAGAATATTCCCTCACAATAGGCATGTATTAGAGGATGATTATTTCCATAGACTCATTCATTTGAGTTAGATACAATTTCTCGTAGTGAAATAATATCCATGCTTGAGATTATGGTTCTATAGATTATTTATCCTCCTCATTACACTTGTACAATATTGGGTGTCAATTTTTCATATAGAGAGTGATTTCCTTCTTATATCTATTTATGGTGGTTATATATAGGGAAATCTAATCCATGCCCAGAATTACATCAAATTGCACCAAAGGAAGTATGAAAAGGTTCTCTGGGAAGTTCATCCCACAAATTGTGACATGTAAGGATTTATATATATGGGATGAAATAATTTTCCCATTTTCTTTTTTTAACAACATATCTACTTCCATTCTTTGTAGTGGTGTTTGAATAGTTCTACTAAAAGTTCATGATATGAAGGAATGCATTGAACTGTGGATGAAAAACCTGAATTTTAAATTTTGATTCTAGTTATACTTTATCCAATATATACTTGGGGATGAGTACTTTTAAACTCTTAAACATGTAAATAAGAATTCAATGACATTAAATGGAAAAGTTATAAATTACATGTATTTTGTTAACTTATGAATCTCTAAGCTTAAATATATGTTATCCATGATCTATTTCTTAAAATATATTCTTATGGTCATTTTATATTCCATTAAGAATGGTTTTTATAAATATTATAAATTTTCTAAATCATATACCTTAGGAGTTTCAAACCAGGTGCATAGTAAGGTTCATTTTCATGTACCAGGTTACCCTGATTTAGGCCTGAAATACCTTGTTGGAGTTGTTACTCCTAGGCACATATGTGCCAGAACCATGTACCCTTGTTGTTTTAAGGAAAGGATTTATTTTATTGATAAACCAATTCAACTATACTTACCAAAATTTAGGGATATTTTCTTATACTTAGACTAATTCCTAAAGCTTTCTCTAGAGTTCTCTAATCTTAATCCAAAAAATAATCAAACATTTCCTCTGATATCAATAATAACATACATGATCGTTATTTTACATCAATACTTGATTTTTTACATAAGGATAAACTTAAAACAACATGAATGATCGGTAAGTATTGTGCGTTTGGAAATTAAGTACATTACATAACAACATAAAATTGGGAATATAACATCTTTATTGTAAACTTCTTTAACATTCTCCAAATACTTATTTTAACTTTAAAATGCATGGGTTAACCTAGGGACATACATAAGAAAGGAGTGATATATAATTCCTAGTAAGGGAATAAACATGGAAAAAGTGATACATGTTATAAAATATTTATATAAATGGGGAAAAAAAGAAACATGAATAATAAGGAATGATATAACATAATAATCATAAAATAGAAAATGTGGAAACAACATAAAACACTGAATCCTGAACATTGGTCAAGGATAAAACAAAAAGAATTTGTGGTGGAATGATTCCCATAAATAAATTAGGTATACCTATATCCCAATATTATTTATCATGATACCAAACATTACCCAATGTATTGGAGCACTATCTAGGCCCATCCATCATAATCATTTCATTCTCATGCTTATGTGTGACACATAGATCATACGACGTAGATTAATTCATCAACTTAATTTATTCAATGATAAAGGAATATATAATACATAAATTTAAGTCCGCAATAAATAATTATATGTTCATAAAGGTGAATACCCTTGATAGAATAATGGGTATTCTATTCACTACACAATTGTTTTGGCATGGAAAATCATGGTGAAATTTCAGAAGCATAACATCATTACTTAAAAATTCATAAAACTAGTTGATGATATTTAAAGGAATCTATCATTATTTGGAAATAAAATTTAAATTAATAGGTACATAGAAATTTATATCCCAAAATAATAAATTTGAAAGTAAAAGGCATAAGGTAATGAAGAAACACAGATAGAGAAAATAATCCTTATGAAATTTCGACATGGTAACCGGTGTACATAAAGGATCATGAGAGGCTTAATGAGAGTAAAAGGAATATATCATAATTTATAAATCAAATGGAAATTAATATTATTATATAATATCATATCCCATCAAAGGAAAATGAAAATTAAAATACATAGTATAAAAGGAGTGCTTGATAAAAAAAGAGAATCCCATGAAAAATTTCATCATAGTAACAGCTTATATAAAATAAAAAATGAGAGAGGATAAATGATATCTAATTAAAATAACATAAATTGGATAATAGGGGAATTTTTATAAAAAAATTACATTATAAAAAATTAAAATTAAGATTATAAACTCCAAATAATGTGCTTGAATTGAGAGGAGGAGAGGAAGGTGAGGATCCATTACTTGAGTGTGTGACTCAAAATCTTTGGGCGGATCTTCTTGAAAGCTTGAGGGAACATTTTTTGGACTCTTGGGAGTGGATGGAAGAGTAATTATGTAATGAAATGAGTTTTAATGAATATAATTGTGAGATAGGGTGGGTTTATATAGGAAAAGAGGGACATTTCTTTATTATTTTGGTTTTGTATTATACATAATAAAATATCCAAAACCACAAACCATCCCATGGTTTTTGACCATGGATTATTACAATGGGTTTGGTTTTTATTATTTTATAATTCTAGGGTCTGAAATTTTTAGAATATTACCCTTGGTAATGTAGAGGTGAGTCACACTCTTAAAGAAATTATTTTTTCATGGATCTTATTTATATGACTTATTACATCACTTTTGTGTCATTGTGATGTCATAAAACACAATGTATATTTCTACGGTATTTAATTTTTTTACCCAAAAATTCAACTGACTTATAAAAGTATAAAACATTAACCATTGGGTAATTTATTCATATTTACTCCCAAAATAATATTCATTTTATATAAATAATTTTCTAAATATGTGAATTTTCACTTCTAAAATAAAAAAACGACATTTATTGAAAATGTCAGGTTGTTTTGACAATAACATTTTTTGAACCCTTATAAAAATTACATTTGACTTCATAAAAAATGTTTGATCATTTATATTTGATAAATATTATTTAATAATAATATTTTATCAAAATGTTATTTATTTAAAAGATTTGTTAATTCATCAAAATAGATTTCTTAATTGAATATGAATATTAACCAAAAATACTATTTGTGTTTTATTGAATAAAAATAAAAATTATTTATATAGTAACAGTAATATGATGAAAATATATTCATTATCCTAAAAAAATAATGTACATACTCATACTAATAGTATTTTTAACATATCCCTTTAATACACCATAAAATTCCCTATGTGTAAGGTGTGTGATGGTTGGACTTTCAAGGGGCAGTTTAGAGAACATGGTTTGGGTTGTGATCTTGATGAGATTGAACTTCTCCCATAATCAGTTTCTATCATGCTTCAGTTATTGGATATAAACTTGTTCTTGGTCAAGGTAAAAGACCAAAAATGTTATCTCTATTGAAATATCTGATAAATGGGACTCATATAGTACAATCCTACTGGTTGGGGCCATCACTTCCTTTGTCTATGTCAATTAGATTTGTTTAAACCCTATATTTATACTGATCATTTGATCACTGTCAAATGGATATGATATCAAGGGTAAATATACTTAATGATAATTTAAATATAATTGGATATAATAAAACAAAATAAAGGCATGTGTTTTTAAAAACCATATTATATCATAAGACATTTAATTAAATCAAAAGGAAAATTTTATTTATAACAGTTGGGGTCATTACATTCATCTTCCTGGAAGCCTATTTAAAACTATAATTTACCATTGGGAGGCCAAGGTGATGAATAAAAATATTAGGGTTGATTCCTAGAATATCCTTATAGATCTATGTGATTACATCATGGTGCTGATTTAAGAAATCCATGTATTGATTGTTATCCTCTGAAGACTTGAATGCACTAATCATTATTGACTTTAGATATTTATTAGTGCCAATAATCCCCTTGGTAAACCTATAAATAGTAGAAGAGAAACCTTCTTCAAAGGAAGGAGGGGTTTCATCCAAATCCTTTTCATTATTTAAAAAATAAGGATCATAGGAGGGATGTGACTCCCCAAGTTGGAGAGCACATAGTGGTACTACCATCTAATTTGGTAGGGGTGGGATCCTCAATAAGGGATTCATAATCTATAGAAGATATAGAAACAAAATATAATGAGATATTCTCATGTGGATTCCAATGGATAGATCCTATTTTAATTTTTAAAAAGTGATGACAGGTCAACATCAATTAGACCAACTATTTTCTCAAGAAGGTATAATGTTGTCATGGATCTGTAAGGAAGGGAAAAACCACTTAAAACTCAACTAGGGTAAGTATTTCTGAATTTAACTATTCAAATACCATGTAGTAATATTAGGTAATATATTAACATTCCTTATTCTAAGTAACTATGAAATAGTTCCCAATGTCCAAGGTTATTCTTTTTAGTTAGTTGATCAAAAGAGTGAAGCTGTCTTTCAAATCCACCCATGGATCCAATAAGGTGGATATTAAATTGTTAGGGGCACTGATATACTTGACTCCATAAACATGAAGTAACTTCTCCTCCATTTTGTAGTACCTAGCATATAGGTAGTGGGATTCATGGGAGTTTTAGAGAGAAATATTTTCAGAGAGTACACCCACTCAACCATTGTGGGAGTATTTGAGGAACTAATGATAAAAAATGGGTCCAATTCATGCTGATGGATCGAGGGTCTCCCTAAAAAAGAATTATAGGCAGTGTCATGTGAGACAACCATGAACTTTATGTTTTCTAACAAGTAAATAAATGGGTTCTCCAAGAAAATATTTCCACATAGATTCTACATTCTTTTTTTATACCTCTAAATTTTTAGGTTGGAGGGGGTATGGTCTCCCTCATCGTGTCTTAGATTCTAGAGAATTTATATTGGGATAATATTGATCCTAGATATAATTCCCACTAGGAAATGTATAATTTCCATGAAATTGAACTAGAATCAGACATACAAAAGGAATATATTCCCTTGATTAGTGGCACACTCATATTTCTTGAAGAATTAGATGATGAAATGGAGTTATTTCTATTTATTTTACATATAAATGAAAAGCCTTTGCAAGAACTACCTCTATCTCTAATTGAGGAGGGATCTTCAATTACTTGACGAGAGTCCTACTTAACTCCATCGACCGGCCGAATTCATCAATGATTGTGAGTCTTGCTTGTATATTGGAAAGGTAGTTTCACACATCATATTTCTGGGAAAGGGGAATATTTTTTCGACTAGGGTTTCCCTTTAATAGGGTGAGTAGTGGGTGTAGTTTGTGATGGAACTATGGCCTAGATGGTGAAATATATGTTCTTATGTTGATTACGTGACTTATTCTGAACACTAGATAGCTAGGAATGATCCATGGATAGCCACAACAAATCCCCATGATTCTATAGAAGAAACACACGATCAACCAATCTGGTTGGTGGTAGATGTTTTCTTGATGATAAGACCTATGAGGACTATTCTTACTGATCCATAAGAGAGTATTGAAATATGGTTTTAATGGTATGAACTATCTTTCTTAATGTATCAATTTAGAAATATTTCCTTATAGTATAGAGCCTGCAATTCCATTGGTGGCATTAGATTGAGGTTCCTAAAGAGGCTATGTGGATTACCACATCAGGGGGTATTATACAATAATCTGTTAACCTAACAATGTCGACAGAAGCATACTCTTATTCATCATTAGTAGAATGTTTTCGGATGGGAAAAATTATAAGGGCATCTAATTTAGTGATTGTAGGAGGTTATGGTATTCTCAAATGAGTATGGATAATTCCATGGGTATTATTTTAAGTCTTATTATCCATCCAGTCATTACACTTTTACATACCTATATGAGGAACACGCTTCCATCCATCAATATTTTTCATCACCATCAAAGGTGGAAGAGTAATATTTCACCTACATTGGGACATAAATAAAATCAACAAGGCCATGATCTAACTATTCCTAGAGGCAATATTTGATGACAATGAACTATTTTATGTTGTTTCCGAGGACCCTATGTCATGAGAAGTTGTCAAATTAGTTTTTCATTCTTTCATCTTGGTGCCTACTGATTCAAAAAAAATCAATATGTTTGTTTCCCTGGAACAAAATAAGTACCATTGGAATTTCACATCGTTAAAGAGGTATACCTTTTTATTTCAATATGGGAAGCGAACCAAGGAACTTGGCCCAATCAGGTGGCATGGTAAACATTCTTGTGGTGAAGTTTTACTTGGAGAAGCATGTCCTACCAAGATGGATAAAGTTATAATGGTTGTGGGACTTGAATCTATACAGCGGTGGCTATTTCCACTTTAATAGGCATCCACAAAGGAGGTAGAAGAGGTAATGTTGATGATCCATAATTTGTATTCTATAAGGATTATTTTAAATTATGTTAAATTTCTATGAATTCTTGAAATGCACCTAGATATCTCCGGGAGATGAGGTTTGGAACAATCTCATCTTGAAATTATCTATGCACAACCACAATAGATGTTAGTAGGAAGGTTACATGTCAAGGGAGTATATAATCCCATTGAATTGGAAAATAAAGTAATAAACTCACTCATTATCCCTATTCTTGAATTTAGAGAGGTTAGTGATGTTGGTTTTTTTTCCAGTGGGGCTAAACTTGCAGAGAAACCTATTTCATTGATCCTACCATCTGGAAATAGATCCTTGTGATAGTTGAATATACCAAAAAATGTGTCCAATAAAGCTTTGAATGAAACAAAAAAGTTTTTGTATATTCTTACTACTATGGGGTACCTAGAATACAATTATAATGTGATGTTAAGTGGTCCAGATTTGGTAGAAAACCACCCATATTTACAAAGAGGGTAAATCTTAGATTAATGAATTCTGGGGATGTATGAACATGATCCACCCATAACATATAAAACTTCCCTTTAAATAGATTTTAAGCATATTTTATCTCCATATCCTCAAGATATCCATTTATAATAGATATCATATCATCATGGTGAGAGTTGGTAGTCACCAGTGATTTGACTAGCCAAGTGGCTCAAGAGGCGAATAAATCATGTTGTAAAGGTAGAAAGTCACACTTCTCAGTTGGGGTAATAATTTCATATCTTGATAATTTGTTGGATCCACCAGCCTCTACACTAATTTTTTGCATGATACTACCCACCTAACCTCTAGGATTCTGACCAAGAAAGATCAGATGTTCGGTCAGAGTAGGGAGGGTCCCCTTAACTATTTTATCAATCATGTCACTAATCAATAAAAATTTAAATGAGGAGCCTCTTATGTCACTAAATATATTGGATTAAATCATTTATTATAGAATCAATAATAATTTTGGTTGAGTCCATGGATAGGATTACGGGCTCAGAGATTTCTTTACCCTTGTCGAGATGTTGTCACAAAGTTGGAAACACCTCAGTGGGACTAATGAGACCGAATATATGTCTCAGTTGATGAGTGTGGTAATCTATTAGAGGAGATTTGTGATTATAAAAATATTTAAAATTTGGGTTTATGTTCCCATGTTCTATGATATTGGACTAATTTATTTGATCATACAAATGATTAATCGTGATGATATTCATGGTTGTGGTGGTTGGAGGGGATCCTTTACCATAATTGTGTAGGTTATCTGGACATTCTTATTGACACCATGAAAGGGGGATTAATTAGTAAGAAATATTCTACCCTATCAAAAAATATATACATGGAGAGATACTTCCTATATAACCTAATTAATCATAGTGTGGCTCTTTACATAGGTCAACTGGAAGATCTAGTGGTACCCATATGAGTTAGGGCACTTAGCCATTGGGAGTGCATTGATTTCAACCTTATGGAAATTTTTATGGATAGCCTCAGGATTTTTAGGGATTTATTTATGTGTCTAATGGTGATCCTAGAAGATTTTTAATGTCTCTTAGATATTTTCACTAAGGCACATGACATGGTCCTCAGTGAGGAACTATGAGATGGTGAAGTGAAGTGTGGAAGGTGTCTAAAATATGACTAATAGCTAGTTTGTAGATATAATCTACAATAATATTTCCTTCTCCCATAATTTTTCTTAATTTTAATCATGATATTCATCACCCCAAGCTCTAATCAGCAATGAGATAGAATCTAGGGGTGGTAGTTATGTAGATCTACTCTTCTATTCATTTTTTTAATAAAGGCGGTATCAAACATGACAATCATCCCTAAAATGACACGTGTACTCTATATAAAATAAAACATTTATAACCATTTTCATGAAGGGTGGGGTATCCATGAAATCCTATTGATTGAGAAGTTTTTCAAGACCATACATCTGATCAGGATTCTCACCTTCATCTGAGGGAGCCTATCCATACCCAGGAATCTCCCCAAAACTGATGGTGGATGTGGATAGGATGGAGGATGATTTTGGAAGGGAAGGTTGAATAGAGAGTCCATTAAAGGAATACAATACATCCTCCACACTTATATACTTATGGTGGGATCAAGGGACCTTATGGAACTTGACCTTAGGGATGATCAGTCTTAACTAAAGTGATCCTACCCCTAAATCATATGGTGGAGGTGAAGGCATTTCCACCGATTAATCAGGCATCTTTTACTTTAAGAGTTCGATGTTGAGGTGATGTTACCCTAAAACCATTAAATAATGGTGAAACGAGAGTCCCCCCAAGTGTGAGAATCTATGGGTAACATGGTCTTCTTTCCTACATGTTGTAGCCGGTGACATTATTATGGCTCCCATGATGGTTTTTTCATTATGCCTCAAGACAGATCTTCATGGAAAGGAAAGTCTTTACAATGTCAAGGACCTCTATGAAAGTGAATAAAATTGAGTAGAGGAACCCCATAGTGTAACTCTTCATCATGTTATGGCCCATGATTGGTGTTAGTGGGGCCCATGATTTGGGGAATCAATCCAACCCACATAAAGGATAGCTTAGGTCTCAATCCCAATCAGGAGAGAACATTCCCCCACACAGTGGTTGTGAGATTATGATGAGTGTTTTTAGTAGTGGGGGCCACTGGTGCTATAGAAGATGCCTAATTTAGACTAGGATTAGTTTACTTTATACAATGTTGGAGATTCACAAGGTCCAATGCTATTGGAGAAGGGATGTGATCAGCTCTCTTGTCGGCCTATGAGACAACACGATGTTGTCTGTGTGGCCGGGTGGGAGTTGTCCTTAGTGGCTCTAGGGTAGTGGTCATGGAAGACACAATTATTTTATCCCCAACTCCTTGGGGTATGGGATTGAGATATTAGGAAATTTTTTTGGAGATACTTATAAAATGATTCACCATCATAATGGGGGGGGGGATCCCCCCTATGTGGCCTCTGAGGGTGGTGACATCAAAAGAATATATTGATACTAACCACCTAGACATAATAAATTAGTGTTCTTATGATTATTAATTGTAAAACATTAATTTTATATCATGTGATTAAAAATATTACCCATTGCATTGGATGGATATATAATTCAGGCCCACCCATCATATTCATACCATTTACATGAATTTGTGTTCCCAAGAGACCATTCATCATAAGAATACATTTCATCACATTTAATATCATGATTTATGAGTGTGGGTTATATTCCTAGAATACCCAAATATATGAAGGATATGTACATCTATGCTAATAACATTGATTGTAAATGGGGATGGGTAATCAAAATACAAAATGTTGTCTTGGGATATCATGAGATAGTCTTGATAGCTTCATGGGTGTAAATAAAGGTTCATGACAGGTTTTAATGAGAGTAAAATATGGTATCTCATTACATGGTCATGATAATGAAAGTAATTTATGATGTAAAATGCATTATAATATGAAATATTGGTAACCAAAAGTCATAATAGAAATAATGTACTCGAATAAAAAAGAAGAGTAAGAGAATCCCTTACCTTAAGGGGTTGCTTATAAAATCCTGGATGAAGCTTCTTAAGATTTTGGGAACACATTAGGATATATTTAAAGAGGTATAATATGTTTAAATTCATGTTAAATGATTTTTTAGTTAATAATAATGTTGGCATGGTTCATTATTTATAGAAAAATAGAGGGGATTTCTTCATTGATTTCTAAAATTAGGTTTTGGACCTTTTGTAATAAAATAATCAAAATCAAAATCCTTCCCATGGTTTTCCCAAGGATTCTTTAAAAGTGGATTAGTTTAAAATATTTAATTAGTATAAGATAAAAAATCCTTAAATTAATACCATTGGGGATGTGTGAGTGAGTCGTTTTTATAAAGAACTGTCTTTAAAACCTTAAAAATAAAATATAGGGTTTGGTTGATTAATTAATGTTTTGTAAACTTAATCAAGTAACTTAAATAATAAATTATTTTATAGTTTAAATATATTATTTAATTTATCACCTTTATATTATTTATGACATCACTTTTTTGCTATTATGATGTCATAATATGTACTCTTTATTTATAAAATATTTAATTTTTACCCAAAACATTTACTTTCTCATAATAGTATGTTGAAGGATTACCATAGTATTCATTTATTCCATCACATTTCTGGGTTTCTCCCATCAAAATTTTCTTTCTAGGTTCCCTTATCTAAAATACCCAAATCATTTACTTTCCCCCTTTAGGAAATTTCTTATATGCTTCTTCCCATAATTTTGACAAGTGGGGTGTTGGAAGTTCTTACCCCTTGATATTTATCTATCACTCTACAAGAATTAAAACCCATTCTTCTATTCCTTTTTCCAGTAACTTGAGACCCTTATTACTCCATGATATACATTTTTTACATTTAGGGAATATATGAAAATATTTTCATAGATTTCAATGTCTCAAATCACAAAATATTTTCATATATTCGAATTTATCCCCCTAAATAAGTAGTCAAATTTACTTTTGGGGTCAATGAAAATGTCTAGGAATATCATGAAAGTCTTGTGAATTTATACTCATACACCTAAATGGATTCATAATCCTTTTACTTAAGTCTAAAGAAACACCACCCCATTTTATGTTGGAGAGTATAAGGAAAATATACATCAAATTTGTTTCCTGAATTCTTTCCACACCATCACTTTGATTTATTCCTTTGGATTCATATTCATGATAAATTTACAACTTTAATAAGATTATCCATCTATGTGATAAATAGTTTACATGAAAATATCTTTCTTAGAGATTTTAATTATAGATAAGATCATTTAAATATAGTTTATCCATTGTTATATGATTAAGGTATCAGAGGATCCACTAAAATTAAAATGACCTTATTGTGTAAAGATATCAATTGAAACTTGATATTTCATAGGTGGATGTGCATGTTCATCTAGATAAAATTTGCTATCAAATACATTATTTAATTTAGAAAATATTTTCATGAATTTCACAACTCCTTCTCCCGTTAGGTTGGGCATCTCATTTTGGCAGTCATCACATTTCCCATTACATTGGTTGTTGAATCCATATCTTGTAATTCAAGACATGGACTTAGATAAATGAGAATTAGGGATAATAATTTTTAAATTATTAAACTAAAAAATAGAAAATTGGAACATTTAAGGGATTATCCATAAATGTAATTTATTCCTTAACTTATGAATTTTTAGGTTTTAAATAAAAGTTATCCAGTGTCTATTTTCAAACATTAAATTTCATGGGAAATTTATTTCCCTTAATAATGGATTGTAAAAAGAACATGATTAACCAAATAATATCCATCAAGAGTGTATAACTAGTTATATAGTCATAGGAATATTTTTCATGCACCAGGTTATGATCGCATTAATTCACAATGTGTGCTTTCCAAGAATATTACCCCTAATTACAACTGCTACCCAAATTCTTCAACTTTAAAATTTTAAAGAAGATATATATTTTCTCAAAAAACCAAGATCCTTAGACTTTACTTACATTTATTTATTTTTCCTATGCTTATTCATATTCGTATGGTTTCTAGTAACATATTCTAATCTTAATACATAAAAAATAACTAGACATTTCTTTGATACCAACTATAAAAACCCGTTTATTTAATACACTTTTATTTTACAATTTTTTACATAAATATAAACTTAATACAATCACAAAATATTGTGAGAAATATTTCATTTTTATAATTAGTTATATAGAACAATAATTTAAAACATGGATATAAAAGAAAATATAAAAAATCCAAAGAATGCCTTTATATTCCATTGATCTTCTAATACTGCATGAGATAACCTAAGGATGTACATAAAAAAGTGTTGATCTATAAATCCCAATAAGTTAATAATCAAATAATAACATGAAGAAATTAATACATCTAAGTCAAGAGGTGTATCATGGTGAGATAAAAGGGAAATAATCATAAAAATGAACATTATAGTATGATATGAGGTAAGAACATTGAGGACACATAAGGTTGTAGCAATAACCTAAAACAAGACATAAAAATAATAAGTCGATGCTAACAATTAAGTCATCATAAATTAGCGCGAATAGGATAATTACCCAATGAATTGAATGGATATATAATTATGGGCCCACCCATCATATTCATATCATGTAAATGAATTCGTTTTCCATATAGATCATTCATCATAAGAATATATTTCACCACATTTAATCTCAGAATTTAGAAGTGTGGTTTATATACCTGGAATAACCCAATCAATGAAGGATATGTACATCTAGGTCAATACCATTGAGTGGAAATGGGGATGTGTAATCATAATAAAAAAATTTGGCATGTGAAATCAGGGGATAATTTTGATAGCTTAACGGGTGCAAATAAAGGTTCATGAAAGATTTTAATGAGAGTGAAATATGGTCTCTCATTACTTATTAATGATAAGTATAGTAATTTAATTTCTAAACACACATTAAAACATGAAATATTGTAAACCAAAAGGCTTAATACAAATAAAGTACTTGAATAAAAAAAGAGAATGAGAATCACTTACATGGAGGGGTTGCTTCTAAAATCTTGGGTGGAGATTCTTAAGATCTTAGGAACACCTTGGTAGGGATTTAAAGACAAATAATAAGATTATATTCATGTTCAATGATTTATTAGTGAATATTAATGGTAGTATGGTTTGTTTTTTATAGAAAAAACATATGGTAATTCATTATTGATTTCTAAAATTAGATTTGGGACCTTTTTTAATAAAATAATCAAAGACACAATCTTTCATGTGGTTTTTCCCATGGTTTCTACCAAAGCTGACTGGTTTTAAATATTTCATTAGGATAATATCCTAACTCTTTAAATTAATTTGAATAGTGATGTGTTAGTGAGTTATTTTATTACATAATTGTTTTTAAAACCTTGAAATATAATATAGGTTTTGGATGATCAATGAATGGTTTGTAAAATCAATAAATTTACTTAAAAAATAAATTATTTTAAATGTAAAATCCATTTATTTATTTATTCACTTTATAGTATTTATTATGTCACTTTTGGGCTTTTATGATGTCATAATATATACGTTATATTTATAACGTATTTAATTTTTACCCCAAAATGCTAATGTTTTAGAAAATAAGAAAAATTCACCTTTTGATAATTTCAATATGACAATTTCAAAAATAATATTTATTTTTCCAAAAAAAATTATAACTACAAGAATTTACACATTTAAATGAAAATAATTATTTTCTGGTAAATACTTGTTTTTATGACACCAACAAATTTCCAACTCTAATAAAAATTACCTTAGACTTCATTAAATTAAATTTTTAGTTATATTTTAAAAAATATCATTTAATTAGAGTATTTAATTAATATTATATTTATTTGAAAATTCTTGAATTAATCAAAAAGAGTGTTTTAATTAAAGTTAAATATTCCCCAAAACACAATTTTGGTTTGTTTATAACAAAATCTAATTTTGTAACAACCTGAGATATTAAAAGAAAAAAACATATGAGATAGTATATATGAAATGAGAAACTAATATTAGAAGATAATGTACCACCATAATAATTTTTGATATATTTCTTTTTAAATAAATTCAATAACATCGATAGCTTAAAATGCATGCAATACCTAGTTTAAATGAAACAATATACTCTTTTAAAATATTATTATTTGGACATGAACATTATAACCTGGCCTTTATGTTAGTGAGTATGAATATTACTAAATAAATTAGTAAAATTATATGTTTTACACACATATAAAATTAATTCAATAGTTATCTATTTATTTTAAATAAAATAATAACCATTTTAAAGGAAAAGAAATGTTTTTTGAAAAAAACTTAATTTTAAAAAAGGAGGTATAGTTGTGTTTTGGGTACATAATTTTAAATTAATTTTTAATGATTTTAGAAAATTCATTTTAAAAAAATATCTTTATCTTTTAAAATCTACGTGAAAAAAATTATCTTTGGGTGAAATTTGTAAAATTTTATAAATAGATTAATTTTCTTGTTGAATAGTGAAAAATACTATTTTTATTGAAAACAACCTTTTGGTTTAAATTATTTACAAAGTTAAAAAATATTTTAATTTTTTTAAAGTAAAATTTGTCAAAATAAATTAAAATTTTACCAAATTAGGCTATTTTATTCAATTTCAGGTTGATTTTTTTCTATAAAAACATTCTATACATATGAGGATTTTCTCTTTATAAAACCTCTCTTTCATCGCATCTTCAGTTTACTTTTAAATTGAATTATATCGATTCTACGAATTAAATTTAGAAAAATGGATTCCGTATTTAGAGTCATAATAATTTATATTATCTAATAATTAATTTTTTTACCACAATTAATTTTGAAAATAATAAGATTTAATTGTTGTGGTTAATGTGAAATTGGGTTTTCCAAGGTGGGGGTTGTGGGGTTAAGCTAAGAATATAAGAGATAAAAATGTTCTAAAACTTAACCAAAACCCATTATATAGACATATTTAGACCCTAAAATCTATAATGTTTTATAATTACCAATTTTTTAGGCTTTTTATATGAGAGACTCTGGGGTATCACTTTATCTTTTCAAACATTCCATTTGTGTCCTATCCCCCAGTTATAAAACTCCACCCCCTGTACTCCTTTTTCACACATCTAAAATTATTTTATTCACACAAAACATATATAAATATCTTAATTATCTCCCTCCCCACATCCCAAAGGCCTTAGTTTGATTATGAATCCCTCCTAAGGATGATTTAGGTATAAACCTAAGAAGGCTCTCTGAAGAAGAGGTAAAATTTTTAAACGTGCATATTTGTTTTATTTATTCTACCACCTCCTTAAATATTTATTCAAAAAAGAAAATATAATAACAACATTATATACTATATATTGATATATTATTATGTTACTAGAATAACCCATATTCCTCTCAAATTATATCAAATGGGAATCGAAACCGTCAATCATTCGTACGGCAGACTACCGCCTTGCAAACCGATGCAATTAGTTTTAAATCACCACCTTTCATGGATGGATATATTTATGGATTAATCATATGTATATTTTATTAATTATTTTTTAATTATTTAATTATGATATCACATATACCTTTTTTCTTTCCATTATATGGGGGATATGATAACATCATTTGTGTGTATGTTGGATTACCACCTCATAAAGCGAGGTGAATCTTTTTTCACACACAATTTACATTAAAGGTAGTGTAGTTAAAGTTATTAAATATATTTAATATTTATTATATAACCATACTTATTGAAATATAATATAAAATATTAGTTATTACCTTCCAATCTATTAGAAAACAATAATGTTGCTCGTGTGTATGTGTATACTACCACCTCCACACAAAGATGTGAAATGTTTTTAATATTATTTTACATGGTTATTAATAAGGATGTATTTGATTAATATTATTTTTATATATTATATAAAAATTATTCTATAAATTTTAATTAATATTTATTTCTATTTCTTTCCATCCTTCGAGAAAAATGGAAACAATATTCATACGTATGTAGGGCCTACCATCTCTATAAATGGTGTAATCCATTTTATATCTATAACATTAATATATTACTATAAATAAATATATAATGAATATATATGATGTTTATATCATGTTTAAAATTCTTTATATTATTTAACCTTGATAAAATTAATTGTACTAGTATTATCAAACAAAAAGATGCATGAAAAACATTGCAATTAATACCATAAACAATAATTTTTACAAAGAATTGATTATAAATGGGTGAAAAAGACAAATAATTAAATAATATATGGTACGAGATTTATGAATATGATTAATTAATATATCTATAATAAACCAATATTTATTATATAGGAGTTTCAAACACAAACAAAGGATGTCAAACCTGTGGTAAGGGTTTCTCGTCTCACTTTTACTTCCACGAGACATACAACATATTCACCACTTATTCCTATTTTTGGTGTATATAATTATCATTTTGATATTTTATATCATGAATCTATTTATATTCATGATATTTAAAGTTTCATTTTATGTTATTTCTTTATGGGGATTATGATTCAAAAGATACTGAAGTGGTAAGGGTTTATTTCAAAATCTCATCATTATTCAGGATTGTTTTTGTTTAACTCCCAATTAAGGGAATTTTTATGTATTTATATCATAAAACCAATATATTTCATTATAATTTTATTATTCATAAACTTTTAAAATAATATTACCATTATTCTATGCCTTGGTACTTAAAATAATTGATGAATTATTTAAGAAAACCACACTTTATTTATCACTTTGGTTGAAAATCATTTTCAATCAAAATCCATTTTTTATTAAAAAAATAAAAATTTCATTTATCATTTTTTGAAATTATTTAGTAAAAAAAATTACCCATTTTTTTACAAAATGTTTTGAAAATAATCTTCATGTCATTTTCAAAACATGGACCGTTTGGATTTTACTGAAATTGTGAAGCGAATATTTTTTTAACAAGCATGACATGAAAAAAATTTATGACCATCATGACCACTCAATGTATTAAAGAATAATTTATAAGTTTCAATGTTTATTTTTGAAGAAAATTATTTTCAAAATATTTTTTAAACAATATAAATAAATATACTTCACAGTTTAAAGGTTATTTTTTAAAAGCCGTTTTTATCATATTTTACTATATTGTTATTCAGCAATGACATCATCCATTTATTTTAATTATGAAACAATGGGGATATTTTATACTGATATCATACTTATTTTTTATTTTAATGGTTTAAGATAAATTTTATATAGGTTTTACTATTTTATTATCATTCACCATAATACTCTACATTTTTAATCGTGTTATTTATTTGATTAGTGTAACTATTAACATTTCACACATTAGTTTTTCTCTATATATGTTTTTTTTGGTTATGTTTCACCCCTTTCATATGAGGAATTAATTGGTCTTAGTATGTGAAGGGTGAGACTGGGTTATAGATATCCCCTCGATGCATCGACATGACTCATGAGACAAATTAGTCGGAAAAATTAGACAGGTTTCTACCCACATATTTAATCTTTTGTGTGAAAGGTCTTGACCATACATTCCAGATGTCCGACATTAGGAATTACCTCATTATGAGATTAGTTATTTGTGCCCATGTTATAATTCTATTAGTTAGAATATCCATGGATAAGTTTCAATCTTATGTGATTATTTATATGGATTTATTTGATCATAATTAATTTCTCCAATATTATGATTATTTTATTAAATAAATGGAAGATGTTTTAGTAATTTACTTTTCTAAATTGATTATTTTTGTTTATTCATGATTTCCTACATTGTATGAATTCCCTTACCGAGAATATGATATCATCCATTTCTTATGTTTTATTTTCCCCATGATACAAGTATGTGTTTTGTGATTGATATGCTGGGATATGCTATAGTGAATAATGGAATTATCAAAATAATAATATTTTTTGTAATTTTTGTTCTAAATTGTAATGTGAACTTTAATTATGTATCTAGTTTACCAAGACTAATAAACTATTTGGTCATTTGGGATGCGATTATTTGTATTTTTTGCCAATGTAATAAAGCAACCACTAACTTTAGGCTATTAGAGTCAAGGCCTTTAATTTTTCTTATCAAAATTATTATATAATCATAATATAAATTAATATTAAAAGGGATAAATATAATCAATATTTTTTGGAAAATAAAATATAAAAATATATTTTATTAGGGCCTGGATACATAATCCATTATTACACAAGCATACACCCTAAGGTAAAGGTGTGTGATGGTGGTACTTTCTTTGGGTGGTTCGAAACAAATTGCATGGGTCATGAAATCAATAAACCTGAACTTATCCCATAAATGGTTTTTTATCATGTTTTAATTTTTGAATATTAGCTTGGGATTGTTCAAGGGAAAACCACAATTATTACATTTCCCTATGAAGCTCCAATAAATGGGATCTGTAGGGTATGATCCTACGAGTTAAGGCTAATGATTCTTAATTCTAATTCAATTAGACCTTATCATAAACCATAATATATACTAATATTAATGATCACTATATAATGACCATATTATCAATGGTTATGATACTTAATGGGATTTAAATCCTAATAAAAAATTATGGCTATAGTTTATAATGGTCCAAAAATGACAAATTAAATATAGTGAATGTGTTTTATATAACTACATTACTCAATAATGAATTCATTCATTCAGAAGGTAATTTAATCTATAAAATTTTGGGTCATTTTTGGGATATATAGAATGTAGTTCCTACATGACCTGGCATGTGTGTAAGTTCATGCATAGGGTTTTATATTGGTTCATATGTTGTGTTCATTGTAGGATAAACCATGAATTCCTAGACTATATGTATTAGTTAAGTGGAAGAGCATACCTAGTTTTTTCATTGGTATAATATGTGGTTTACATTATTGTATATTCCATGGAGTCAAAAATTTCTTTCCTTGTGTTGGGAAGTTTAAGAATAGATGGGTAGACATGGTTTTGATTTCATCTACTCCCAAAAGTACATATTATGTACATTTATAAAGCTTGTGGATTTTCATATTTCCTTGTTCAGAACTCTGGTTTAGGAAGTTGAATAGATTATTTTGAGATTTTTTCTATATATTATGTAATTATGGACTTTACTTCAATTATAGGGATGAGGGAAAGGTGGTATGGTCATAATTTCATATCTTTATCTTTAGATATCTAATAATGATTGGTGCTAGTTTAATGATCTGAGCATTCTTATACTATTGGTTGGGATAAGTATCCTCCCATCACTGAGGGAGTGGGATCCATTATCTGTAGTTTGGTTATAGATAGATTTTTATATCCCCCCATGGGACCAAATATATAATCCTCTATATCATCCCATAGGTAGGTTCAGGTATCCCCCCACAACATAAGGTATGATATCCTTTATATACAAGTCACCTTATAAATAGGTTCAGGTATCCCCCAGTTACCTTGGGTACATGACCATCTACTTGTGGGTTAAAATACCTTGAAAAAATGTGTCACTAAGTAAGTCTTGAAATATTACATTAAAATTATATTTTAGTTATATTGATTTCTATCATGGTTAGTTATAGAGGTTAGATTGATGGAACTATATTGATAGAGCATAAGATGCAATGCTCCCTCAGATGATGAGCATACCTTATCAATGAACAGATCCCTCTTTATGGGTTTCTTGTGGTTGAATGGTTGTTGAATTTCAGGGAGGTACAAAATTATATGGACATGTGACTCTTTATCCCCTATAGGTGTTTCCTTTGATATGCATTTTCCAACTAGTATCAACTTTTGGTTTTGGGGACTCTTTAGTGTTTTGAGATCCCATATTTACTTGTATGATATGATATTAGAGGATTGAGTATGACGCAACTAAGACTTATATGTGTCCCTATGACTTCTAGTGATTTACCACATATAAATTATCTTCCCTTTTTATCGATCCATTTTCTCTTTATTACCAGTGGATTTAAGTTTACATGTTGTTTTGGTTTCCCCCCTCTCTCTTCCATCTAGTTGCTAATTATACCTAGAGGTAAACTGGCTTATTGATTAGTGTTTCCATTATCATTTTCAAGGTGTATTTATGGGTGTGTTTATTATCACTCTTATACAAGGATTTTTTTCCACACATTGTGTGTTTGTGTATATGATGCACAAGTTTGAAGATAGGCTGGGTAGATGTGGAGTTGACAATTCTTATTCAAAGATAACACATTGTGATACATAATTAAACATTATAGGCCATTGAGATTTATAAAAACACAGTATTTTATGGTATTTATCTTCTTAAATAAATTTAATTCATTCAATATCTTTCATTTCACCTGACATCGAGCTTAAACGATTCATGATATACTATTAAACAGTAACTTGAATTATGGAATAGTAATGAAAAAATTAGGAATAGTAATACGACCAATAGAATAGATAACTTACCTATGAAATTATAAATAAAACTTATATGACTTAAAAATTAATATATGATATATTTATATTAAGTAATGAGTAAATAAATGTATTGAAAATGATAAATTAAGTGTTGGTATTTTTTTGGAACGTAAATGTATATTTACAATTTTATAATTAATAAAATAATTTAAAATTAAGTTTATTATCATAAAATAGATTCATAAGTTATTATATTTTTGTCTTATGATTATAAAATAATTTTATGAGACCATAATTAATTTTTCAAAGTTTCATAAAATTAGTTATAATTTAAAATTGGTATTTTTCAAAGAAATGATGTTTTTAATAAAAAAATTAATTTCAAATATTTAGAAAAATATTTTCAAAAATAGAGTCCATTTTTTAATTATATATGTGTGAAAATGGCAAGGGATAATTTTTGGGATTTTTTTAAAATAGTTGAATTTTTGTGAATAGTGAAATACAATAATTTACGGTATAAGCTAAATACATGAATTATTTAGTCATGAATGATGTATGGCTGATTTAAGAACCATTGGTTCGAACTTATAGGTACTAATTACTATATTTAGTCATAATAAGAAACAATATTCATAGTTTTGAGCCAAAATAATAAACTAATGTATAAAATAATCAAAAACACATATCTCTTCCACTATAATACCACCTTCACCACCTCTCCTACTCACCCCAAAAAAGCCTTTAATATTTTACAATTTATACCCAATAATCTTCCCAATCCTCTCCGAATTGTTTTTGTGTTTATGGTCTCACCCAAAATACTATTTAATTGTTCCTTAAGAAGGTTCTCAAGGAGAGGAATTCAAGAGGTAACATCCCCTTTCATTGTTTTAATTTCATTTATTTTCTTATACTCTACTTATCTCCTCCATACAAATATTCATGATAACTCTAGTATCTAATATATTCTGGAATTTAATTATGCTAATGTAATATCGATCATAACACCTCTTATCATCTCCCTTTTATTCTAAAAATGAAAACATTGTCCATGATGTGGTGATTTACCGCCATCATAGATAATATGTCTTCATTTTTCATTACCACCTTCAAGGCTGGTCAGAAAACCATTATAATGGTTAAAAAAGAATGTAGAATTTATATTAAAACTTATTTAGTGTTATGTAACTATTATATATCAATAATATTAATTAATAAACAAAACTAGTGTGTGATGATTGAAAAAAACAAAATAATCTAAATGGTTATCATTAATATTTTATCTAATGAATTATACTAATATCTAAAAATTGATATTTAAGACCTTTTAATATTTTATATGTTCATTAATAACATATAATTTCAATTCTGGGGAGCTATTATCATTTTACATGATCTTTCATACATCTACACGAGTGAACCAATCATGAAAACCAAGGAAACAAACACTCTCAAACAATGATATTGGATCTTATAACTCATCAAAAAGGCCATAAATAAACTTAATAAAATTATAATAAATAAACTAAATGTTTAATAGGTTTTGAATTAAATTATTAATGAATCTAATTTCATTATACAGGACATTACATGCAAGTACAGAACACTTTCAGACATAAGGTAAGAGATTCTCCTTGAACTGCCATTTTTTTTTCCAGGTTACTCTTTCTCTATATTTATCCCAATGTAATTAATAATAATAATTATTTACTCCTTATAAATTCTGTTTTTATATCCCAAAAATATTTACCAAGCCCAATTATACTTTCTTTGATGGGGAAATAAATGTTTTTAAGGTTTCCTTTTAAATTTATCCCAATAAGTATGTCCGATTTTTTGGAACTTTCCAATTTCCTACCCATTTTCAAGTACAATTTATAATATATTTTAATAAATAAATATTATTATGAAATCAATATTTTTATCATGAAAAACTATTTTTGGTCACTTATTTTTTTTAATAAAAATAATGATTCTTTTTTTCTTTTTAAAGAATCTTTATTATTTTCCCTTAAACCACACTAAAGTGGACTATTTATAAAGTTTCCTAAACAATTTTTTTAAATGTTTTCACGATAGTTGGACATAATTTATCTTGATATATAAATATTTTGCCTTATTAATTTTCAAGCATGATATAAATCCATTATCTAATGGACACTATTATGATATTACCTTTTGTTATTCCTTATTCACCACTTATTCCTTATGTGTGGTTTATGTGTACTTATCTTTTATTTGTGATCATCATTCACTGAAAGTTTCATTAAATATCCATATTTTTTATAATGGATATTATTATTGTCTTATCCATATACCATTTTTATACATGGTGTTTTATTTTAATGATATTATTTAATTGAATCTATCTATAAATAATGATTTGGACTTGTAGTGATGGGTAGGGCCCAGTTATAGATAGCCCCTCAATGCATCAATAGGTCGTATGAGACAAATATTTGGAGAAAAACCCTTCATTTTTTTTCCAAGAAGAATCCTATGGGTTTTTACCCACAAACATAAACTTCCTTGATAGTATAATGGTTTATGTTATAGATACATGATGTCAAATATATAATCATTTTTATTCATTCAGTATAATGTTATTAATTTCCATTCAGTTTTCAATATGAAAAAAATATCTCGATGAATTTTCAGTCATAGTGTATTGATGATTTGTGTTTTTTGGATTATTTACCTTTCTATAATGTGTATTACTTATTTACTTTTTCTTCACTTATTATTGTTTCATAAAAACCTTACTGAGCATTTGAGATAACCCTTTTATTTGTTTTCCTTCCCAAGGTTGTGAAGATGAAATATTTGAATAAGTGAAAAATAAGAAATCCATTTTCATTTATTATGTACCATGTTTAATTATCAATGTAATAAGAGAACCATGTGTGTAACTAGTTCTTCAAGACTACTAAAATGATAGATACTTAGTGATGTGATCTATTGTATCTATTCCATTTTAATAAAAGGACCACAAACTCTGAGATACTAGGGTGGGGGTTGTTATGATTGGTATCAGATAAAGTTTATTAGAATCCTTGAGAACTAGATGTTAAATAAACATTATATTTATAATAAATTTTGGTAGTGATTTTTTTGATCAATACTCATGATGTTTATGAGATAACTTAGTGTGTTCCCTTATTTAGTGATGGAGCCTAATGAAAGGAAAGGAATAAATACCCATGAAAAATGTTGGGATTTACCCACTGATCAAGTCAACATAGTTAGTGTTGTAGTTGAGCAGATCATGTCCATATTACACTACAAAAAACATCATATTAATAGCAGTTTCTTATTGGATTTATACATAACCCCCTCTAATCATTGAATTTAGATTGGGTTCACACTCCACTATGAATTTTTTACTATTTTTTCTTTGTTATATTTGGTTGGATTTTATTGGTAGTTGTGTCTAAACCACTACTAATTTAATAAGTAGTGAACCTATATGTTCGGTTATATTTTGGAGCCACTATATATATATAAGATCAATTTGGATATTAGAGGCTATATATATGACATATAAATTTTTTTAAAGGAAATTGCGGGGGTTCAAAAAACCCTCTAATATCTTAGATTAGAGGGGATTTTTAACCCCTTAAAATTTAAGACATTAGAGGGGGTTGTGAACTCCCTATAATTTAGGAAATTAGAGGGGGTTGTGAACCGCCTCTAATATATGACATCAGAGGGGGTTCATGAACCGCTGCTATTCCCTTTAATTTGATTGGTAATTTAACCACCTCTAAATTGTTATTTATTTTTTAAAATAAATCTCATATAAATTTAAATTTTATTATATATATGTGTGGGTGCTAATGTGTGCGTGTGTCTATATATATATATATATATACATATACGTATATATTACATACATATTATATAAATGTACTTTAATGCATTATAAACCTGCATATATATATAAATAAATTATATAAATACTTTAAATAAATACTTATACATATAAACAAAAATGTATACATATATAAATATTGGTATACATAATATAAATGTAAATATAAATACATATATACGAATATCTAAAATTTATATATTGTTTTATAAATACTATATATTTATATTATGAATTATATTATACATATATTATATTAAATAAATTCTATTGTATATTTATAGATAAATAAATTTATATTATATTATGTATACAAATAAATATAATATAAACAAAATTAAATATAAATATAAATATATATTATAAATATATATTATATATAATATTTTATAAATATTTTACTATATCCAAGTTTATATATATTATGTAATTATTTTATATATATTTAATACACCATATTAATTATAAATTAATTTATTATATATATATATATCATTTAATTATATTATATATTTCTAATTATATGATTGTATTTAATTGTATTTATATGTATATAAAAATATAATTTTATAATTTTTTGTACATTTATAAATATTTATTTGTACAAATTTTATTTCATATAATATTAATTTTATCTAATATAAAAGAATAAACATATTATATAAATATATACATAAATAAATTTATTTTAAAAATATATCATATAAAAACCCAAGTTTATTGTTTTTATAATTTATGTAATAATAATAATAAATATATTTTTAAAGAATATGTTAATGCTCTTATATTATATATAATTAATATTATATGATATACAATTTATAAAAATAAATATAAATTAATGTACATAATATTATACAATTATATTTATTGAAATACACATATATTAATGTTCATAATAATAAATATATGTATTGAAATACATTATATGAATATTTATATAAATTGTATTTCATATATCATTAATTAAATATTTGTATATGTTTTATTTCATATATAATAATTGTATAAATTGCACTTCATATAATATTACTTATATATAATATATATATTTGTATAGATTTTATTTCACGTTTATGTGTTTCATATAATATTAATTATATATAAAATTATAAAATTTATACAAATAAATAAATATTAATGTTCATAATAATAAATATATATATTGAAATACATTATATGAATATATTTTTTTAAGAAATTATATAAATATATTAAGTAAATACTTATATATATATATATATATTATATTAATAAACATGTACATAATATATAAATATGTATTTCCGAATATAAATAATTTACACACATATATTTATAAATATATAAATAAATAAATGTGTATATAGATAACATAAATAGAGTTATAAAATATATTCAGTCAAATGTATGTAAATACACATATATAACATATAGTTTATATAAATTTATAAATTGAATATAATATAAATTTATTATAATATAAATACATAAACACATGATATAAATATATATAAAATTTAATTTATATAAATATATATTTAGTTTATTTATTTATATTTATTTAAATATATACTCAAATAATATTTATTTGATTTATCATACTATTACACATATATATTATAATTATTGTGTATAGATAATAAAAAAACACTTACCTTGGTGGTAGAGGTGCTCAGATTTTTGGTCGAGGTGAGGGGTTTGAAACCTGTTGGAAACATTTTATGATAGATGGGATTGAAGGTGGGGTGGTGGGTCGCGGCGTTGCACAGATCGAGGAGGGTGGTTTGGGCACAGGGGAATGGAACCGGAGGTAGGGTGGGGAACAGGGGAACACGGGGGAACTAGACACGGGGCATAGGGGAAGGGAACTGAAGGGGAACTAGACGGGGGCACAGAAGAAGGGAACCAAAGTGAGGGAGAGGCACAGGGGAACCAGAGGGAGGGAGGGGCATAGGGGAACCAGACACTATGGTGGTGAATAACCATACTACAAATATGGTGGCTCGTTTCATATGATATAATCTTCTATCTTTTAGTGGGGACACTGATCCAGTGGTTGATGATTAGTGTATCAAATCCCTTGAAATGATATTTTTATCATTGGGATGCAATGAAAATGAAAATGAAGTATTGGAATTATATTACCTCAAGGGATATGCTAATCAATACTCTTCTTTGATCCAGAATATTAAGGAGGAATATGAAATACAAGACATGGAATTGAGAATTTTTAAATAAGCATTATTTGAAAAATACATTCTTCATGATCAAATAATTGAAATGTAGATAAAATTATTTAGCTTAAATAAAATGGAATAATAGAGTTTGCAGAGTATGATACTACCTTCACAAGACTATCTAGGTAAGCTATATATTCTTTACATGATTCGAAAGGCAAGATTGATCATTTCTATGAAGGTCTTAAATCATGTCTCTGAAGGGCACTGGATTCTCAAACATTTTCATCATATGATGAAATAGTATTAAGTTCCATAAAAACATAGAAGGAATTTTCTAGATCCTATATGTTTAATGTAAATCAAGAGAAATAGAGCCCTTCTGATAACCATGAAAAGGTGACGCATCAAAGAAGAAGAGGGGAACAAAGAAATTACCTTTATGTGATAATTGTGGAAAGAATCATGTTGAGAAATACTTAAAGGGCATGGTAGTTTGTTATAAGTGAAAATAAAAGGTTCATATAGAAAATGAATGCAATGGGAAGATATAAATAAATTATTTTCAATGATTCAACTGTAATAAAATGGGGAATTATTCAAATCATTGTCCCAATAATCAAGGGAAATCTACCATAGAAGAGGCCAAGGGGAGATGGCCAAGCTTATGTGATCATTATAGATGAATTAGAATTAACCAATGATGTGGTGGGATGTATAATAATCCTATATTTAAATTTATCCAATGATTTATTTGATTCTGGATCATGGTACTCATTTATATCTACCCTATTTTCCATGAAAATTAGATATTTCCCTTTCGATGTAATAAGTAAGTTTTCAGTAAAAACCCTTAAGGGAAGTGTCATTATAATAAAAAAGTTTTGGAAAGTTCATATTGTGGAATATAAATGTGATTTATTTGATAACCTTATCATCATACCTATGGGTCACTTTGATATAATCATTGATATGGACTGACTTTTAAAATATGATATAGAAATTTATTGAATGAAGAAGGAAATTATGATTTTTGTGTAAGATATATAATCCCTTATCATTAGAGTAAAAACAACATCATTTTATTCTTATCTAGATCTACCCGTAGTATCTCTACTGAATGAGATTATTTCGGAGGAAGAGCACACATAATCTGGGGATGAATAAAGTAATCTTCAAATTGAGGATGTACTAATTATATAGGAATACATTGATATATTTACTGAGAAATTACATGGACACCCCTGGATTGTGATGTTTAGTTTACCATTGATTTAATCCAAGATGAAATAATAATATCAAAGACTCCTTATAGAATTTCCATTGTGGAGTTAGTGGAGATGAATAAAAAACTAAAAGAGTTAAGTAATAATGGATTTATTTTCCCTAGTGTTTCCCCATGGGGAGTCAATGTTATCTTTGTTAATAAGAAAAATGGGTCATTGAGGTTGGGAATTTAATATAGAGAAATAAATTCTATTACAATAATGAACACATATTCTCGGCTTCACATTGATGATTTATTTGATCAAATTCACAGAGATCAATATTTCATGAAGATTGGCCTTTATTCTGGGAATCATCAATTGCAAGTAAATAAGGAAGATATTCTGAAGGTAGCTTTTTGGATCAGGTATGCACATTAAGAGTTCACATTAATTACATTTGTATTTACTAATTCATCCTCTATTTTCATGGATCTAATTAACAGAGTATTCAATGAATATATTGATGATTTTTCTACAGTAGTCATTGATGACATTCTAGTGTGTTTTAAAAACTATAAAGACCATGAGAATCACTTGAAGATTATTATTTAGACTCGTAATGAATGATTTATGTGGTAAATTTATCAAGTGTGAATTATGTATTTAGAAAATTTATTTTATTGTCCATATTGTCTCTAAGGATGGAATCTCAGTTTATCATGAAAAGACAAAGGAAATCTATGAATGGCCTACAACAAAGAACGTAAACGAGGTACAAAATTTTATTGGTTTAGCAGGTTAATATCTATTTTTCATTCATAATTTTTATTTATTAAGAAACCCATTAACCAAGATCACAAATAACAGGGTTAAGTTAGTATGGAAAAAATAATTCACAGAATGTTTTGAAGAATTGAAAAGAATATTAGTCAATTCTCCAATTTTGACTCTACTATCAATAAATAATGGATTTGTGATATAAATTGTTGCATAAAAGAAAGTAATGGGTTGTTTTCTTATGAAAAATGATAAATTCATTTCATATTTATCAATGAAATTGAATATTCAGGAAAAAATTATCCAACTCATGATATTGAGTTAGCAGGCATACTATTTTCTCTAAAGATATGGAGACACTACCTTTATGGTGAAATATGTGAGATATATACGGATCAAAAGAGTCTTAAAATACAAATTTACATATAAAGAACTTAACATGGGGAAAATAATATGGTTCAAGTTACTGAAATATTGTAATTTCTCAATAAACTACTACACATGAAAATTAAATAAGTTAGGAGATGCATTGAGTAGGAAAGATCATGGACTTCTAACCAAAATGAGGATTGAGGTAGATCCTATATTCATGGAATTAGTATAGATAGATATGATAATTGTTAAGGAAAGGGAAACATCACTATTTTTTTAAATTATCGTTAAACCATCTTTTATAGAGAAGATAAAAAGCTATCATTCTGATGATTATAATTTTCAAAAGAAATTAGAGATGTTAAGGATGGAAGTTCGGAAAACATTGTCTATGATGACAACATTCTGAAATTTGGAAAGATGTTATGTGTTACATAAATATATGAACTAAAAAGGGAACTGTTAGATAATTCTCATTTCTAAACTTTCTCTATACACCTTAGTAGTACAAAGTTGTATAGAGATATAAAGGAACATTTTTGGTGGGATAACATGAGTTGGATAATTTCTGACTATGCGTCAAGATGCCTAGTTTATCAAAAAGTGAAGGCTAAGAGACAATATCCTATAGGAGTCCAACAAACTCTCGCTATTCCTATGTGGAAGTGGTATGACATTACTATGGTCTTCTTAATTGGATTACCAAATACTCTTAAAAATAATGGTGTAATATGGGTAATTGTTGATCGACTTACCAAATCTTCATGTTTCCTCACTATAAGGGAATATTTACCTCTTGAGAATCTATAAAGACTCCATATCAAGGATGTTATAATACATCATGGTGCACCACTTTAAATTTTTTCTGATCACAATTGATGTGTTACAACAGAATTATGGAAGGGTCTTCAAAAGGATTTGGATACTGAGCTTCATATGTGTACTCCTTATCACCCTCAAACTGACAGACGTTCCAAAAAGAATATTCTAATATGATAATACAAGGATAGATCATGCTAAATTGACTTTCAAGGTATGTTGGATCATTATTTTACTTTGGTGGGAATTTCATACAATAATAGATTCTATTTTAGTATTTAAATGGCACCATATGAAGCATGATATGAAAATTGATTTCATACTCCAACTATTTGGGATGAAGTTGGTGAGAGGAAACTTATTATACTATAATTTATTGATGATATAATGAAAAGGGTAAAGACTATCAAGGATTATATTAAAAAAAGGTCAACGCAGGAAAAAGATCTATTCTAAAAAAATGGAGAAATGATTTGGAATTTAAAGTGGGAGATTATGTCTTTCTGAAATTATCTCCATGGAAGGGAGTATTAAGGTTTAGTATGAAAGGGAAACTAAGAACCATATACATTGGACAATTTTACTTTCTAGAAAGAATTAGAGTGTATCTTACTAATTATATATGATTCTAAATATCTCCTGAGTTCATGACGTGTTCCACATATCATTGTTAAAGAAGTACATGCCAAACCCAATGCATGTACTAAAAAATAATGAAATATAACTGGAACCTAATTTTCATTACTATAAAGATCCTATCAAAATTCATTACATAAGAGGGAAATTATTGAAAAATATGATGACTCAATTTGTAAAAGTTATTTATAGAAACTATAAAATGGAAGAACCAACATAAGAACCCGAGGATGCTTTGAAGAAGAACCAAACTCATCTATTTAGAAGGAAATATTCATGAAAAATTTCTTGGAATAATTTTACAAATTATTGGAGAATACATCACCCTAATATTTTATAGTATGTATCTTCATAAATAAATACAATTCATTTTATACTTTATATTGTAGAGGAAACTGAGCTTAAACAAACAATGATATACTATTAAATAATAACTTGACCATTAGAATAGTAATGTAACCATTAGGAATAATAATCCATCCAAGAAAATAGTAACCATACCTATGAAGGTTTAAATAAAATTTAGGTATCTTACAAATTAAAATATGATATATTTATATCATGGAAAATGTAAATAAATGTATTAAAAATGATAAATTAAGTGTTGTTACTTTTCTAAAACATAAATGTATATTTACAATTTTATAATTAATACAATAATTCAAAAATAATTTTATTTTCATAAAATATATTCATAAATTAATATTTTTTTCTTATGATTATAAGAAAATTTTATGAGACCTACATTAATTTTTCAAATTATCATAAAATTAGATATATTTTTAAAATTGGTATTTTTAAAATAAATAATAAATTTAATTAAAAATTAAATTTATTATACATATAAAATTATTTTCAAAACATGGAGTCCATTTTTGAATTATATACATCAAAAAATTGTTAGGGGAGATTTTTGGTATTTTTCTAAAATAGTTGATTTATTGGTGAATAGTGAAATACAATAATTTGTGGTATTAGCTAAATACATAAATTTTTGAGCCTTGGATGATGAATTTATATTGTAGGCACCATTATTTAGAACCCTCATGCATTATTTACAATATTTAATCACAATAATCTATATTATTCATAGTCTTGGGCCAAAATAATAGACAAATGAATAAAATAATCAAAAAATACTCTTCACCTCCACTATAAATACCACCCCTCACCACCTATTTTCATCACACCACCAAAGCCTTTAAGCATGTCTAATTACTAGAAAATAATCTTCCCAATACTTGTATCCACTTTCGATTTTTTTTGGTCTCACACAAAATACAATTTCAATGTTCTTTGAGAAGGTTCTCAAGGAAAAGAATTCAACAGGTAAAATCCCCTCTCATTCTTTTAATTTTTATTTAATTTATTTTATTTTCTTATCATCTCCTTATATACTCCATAAAAATATTCCGGATAACTTTTTTATATAATATAAACTATAATGATATTATGAAAATGGAATATCCTCCATCAAATTTCCTCTCACCTATCTTGTAATATAAAAATGAAAACATCGTCCATGATGTGTCGATTTACCACCATCATGGTCAATGCATTT
The DNA here is from genome assembly GCA_963277665.1 of Viscum album. Lineage (NCBI taxonomy): Eukaryota > Viridiplantae > Streptophyta > Magnoliopsida > Santalales > Viscaceae > Viscum > Viscum album. Next base: position 2,108,281,746 of record OY728152.1, read on the forward strand.
TTATATTTCATTAATTAATTAAATTTTGGTCATAAAACCATTATAATGGTTACAAATATTATAAAATTTATACTAAAACTTATTTATTATTTTTGAATGAGTATATATATACCTAATATTAATTAATTAAACAAAACTAGTGTTCGATGATCGAAAAATGTTAAAGTAATCTAAATGGTTATCATTAATGTTTTATCTAATGAGTCATCATAATATACAGAAAAAATTATATATAATACCATTTAATCTTCTGTATGTTCACTAATAACATAAAATTTCAATTTTGGAGAACCATTCCCATTTGACATGATCTTTCATACATGTGTACAAGTGAACCAATAATGAAAACCAAGGAAACGAACCCCCCCAAACGAAGAAACAGAATCTTATAACTCATCAAAAAGTATATAAAAGAACTTAATAAAATTATAATAAATAAAATAATTGTTTAATATGTTCTGAATTAAATTATTAACAAATATAATTCTTTTATCTAGGATATTAAGTTCAGGTGTAGAACACTTTTGAAAATAAAGTAAGGGATTCTATCCAAACATCCATTTTTTCCTTTGAGTTACTTTTTCTATCTCTTTACCCCAATGAAATCCATAATTACTGTTATGTACTACCACGAAATTATATGTGAATGTTCTAAAAATAGTTACCAAGATCAATTATACTTTCTTTGATGGGGAAATACATGTTTTAAGGGCTCCTTTTCAATTCCTCCCGATAAGCAAGCCTGATTTAAGGTAACTTTCCAATTTATTTCCCATTTTCACGTACAATCTTTAATATATTTTAGACCACCAATATTATTTGAAAAGCACTCTTTTTATCTTAAAATTTTATCTTGTTTTACTTATGGTTTTATACAAATAATTATGCTTTTGTTCATTTTAAATAATTTTTATATTTTTCCTTAAACTAGACTGAAGTGTCTCATTTCTAAAGTTTTTTAAAACCTTTTTTTACATGTTTTCATTTCAGATAGAAATAATTTATATATATCTATAAATATTTTACCTTATGAATGTGCTAGTTTTATTTAAATCCATTCTCTCATGGACACCATTTTGGTATTCCCTTTGGCTATACCTTATTCACTACTTATTCCTTATGTGTGTTGTATGTATACTTTCCTTTTATTTATGATCATAATTCATTGAAGATTTTATTAAATACCCATATTTCTTATATTAGTGATTTTATTATTTTCTTATTTGTACACCATTTTTATATATGGTGTTTTATTTGAATGATATTATTAAATTTAATCTATTTAAAAACAATGATTTGGACTTACAGTGATGGGTGGAGCCTGATTATTGATACCCCCTCATTGCATCGATATGTCTCATGAGAAAAAATAGTTTGCAACAAACCCTTTATGTTTGTTTCCAAGAAATATTAGATGGGTTTTACGGAACGAATTTATCCATCATTATGGTTTAATGGTATATATACAAAATACACGACATCCAATAAATAATCATTATTCTTCATTCAATATCCAGTTATTACTTCCCATGAGGTTTTTACTATAAAAAAACCTATGGATACATTTTATTTCTTATTATATTGATGGAACAGGTTTTTTAGATTATTTACCTTTCCATAATGTTTAGGCCTTATTGACTCCGCTTCACTTATTATTGTTTCACATAACCCTTACCATTTATTTGAGCTCACCATTGTATTTATTTTCCTTCCCTATGTTATGAAGATCAAATCATTGAAAAATTTATAAGAATCATTTCATTTAATTTTATTATTTTCTAGGTTTAATTACAGATTTAATAAGACAAAAATGAATGAATCCAGTTCTTCAAGACCTCTAAAATGATTGATCATTGGTGATGTTATCTCTTGTATATATTCCATTGTAATAAAACAACCACTAAATTTGGGATACTTCATTTGAGGTTGTTACATTATTTTTTATGGATGTAGTAAAAATTTTAGCTAGAGTGTGATTAAGGATTATATGCCGCATGCAAGATATTTTCAATTTTTTTGTTACAGAGAATTTTTATATGTTCAGTTCCTATTGTATCTACCTTATGGTATTTACGTGTACTTTTTTTATCTTGCATGAATTATATATATCTAATAGTTATATATATTTATATATGTTATAAGTATTTTGGGTTTATCTTGTGTATTGAAGATGTATATTTTACAAGTTATTTTAGAATAACATCTCCCATATTTTGAGATATGCATAGTCAGTTACAATTACTATCCCATGACCTTATTTGGGGTTTTATTGGGGTGGAACAATCATCTAACCAATGGAATAGCGTGTGGGGTCATTTTATATTGGTATTTGACAAATTTTTACTAGGGATGGAGTTTGGAATTATTAGTCATGTAAATAATGGTTTTGGAACATTGGGAAAATAATGGTAAAGGGATAATATGTTTAATTATCAAACAAGGTATTCCATAATATGTGTGGTGGATAATGAATTCTAATTTTAGGATGTTTATAATCTTATAGTTGACCCAGAACTCTAAGACATCCTTATTGGGTACATGTAAATTGGTTCATGTGTTATATATTGGTCAGTTTTGATCTTTCATATTTTTCCTATGTTATCTTATCAATATATTCTATAACCCTTGTGGGTTTTGACTTTTTAATATAGGGTTTTACCTGATAATAACCATCATTAATGTAAACACAAGTTTATTACTACCCCATGATTATTGTTATACCTCTCATCTCTATATAGTTAGTGACAAGGCATTGTTTTTTTAGACTCTATTGAATTATATCTTTCCCCATGAACTGAGACTATTTCTATCAGCATAATCCTAAATATAACTTCTTATGATAGTGTAGATAGTTTTTTCACATAGAATTGGATTGTAATAGTTGTAGTCTATATATTCTAAATGCATTATGAAATCATAGGACTCATTGTTTTGTGAGGAGAGCCTAACGATTTAGTGACAAATGTTTGGTTGGAGTCTGAGACTCACATTTCAATCCAACTCAAAATTTCAATAACCAGATATCAATTCTTGATTGATACCCCTACATCATTTCATGAGACATTAGGGGATGAAATACCATGACTTAATACCATAATGGGATTACCCAAATGTGGCTGATGTTTTAGATTTTTTCTTGGATGAGAGTCTTTTCTGAGGACGTTGACCCCTCTATAGGGAAGTGTGACCATGTCCAAAAATATGTTTAAGGTCTTAAAACTCATGAGATGTTCCCCATACTTGTTTCATTGTGTAATTTATCAAGATAAATAGTCCAAGAGGAGACTTTATAAGTGGATATTATGAGTTTTGGTTGTGTCTTCCTACAACACCACATATAATAGAGTCACTAAAGAGAGAATTACCTTATCAAGGATTATTACTAGAGATACACCATGAGTAAAATATCAGGTGAGTGTCTTAATTGAAGATAGATAGAGTGATTCCATAGATGAAAATTCAAAAGGGAAAAAATGTTGAAATATGACATCATCCTATTTGAGGTAATGTCCTACCAGAGAGTGATTTTAGATGATAATTTGATTGAGGTAGGATCCTATGATATAAGAGTATTCATAGATATATGATTCATCAATTTTCTATAACACATCACTTGGATACTTCCTTTTAAGAATAGAGTATGGGTAGTTAGAGCTATAAATGATTTTTATGATGATGGTTAACATCAAGCATCAGTGAGTTTAGTTCATGTTAAGATTCAAATCTATTTTTTATAAACCCTCATACTGGTCGATGATGACATGATATGATCATCGTGCACTATATTTTTATGAGTTATAGATTATAGTAAAAAACATAGATAGAACTGGATCAAATATGTAGTTTTATTTTATTGATAACTTCATTTATACACCTATTATAGTGAAGTGACTCTATACTTGATGGAGAAATAAAAAAATTTTAGAAAAAAAATCATGGTATAAAATAGTTATGGTGGTACTCATGTCAACATGGATTGGTTATATTTTTCTTATGACATGAGGTTATTGGTGACTAGATTGATGAGTTGGGTCCTTTATTTAGCCACAACCGAGGCCCCTTATAGTAGGGAAAATAGATCCAACCCCCATATAGTTACGATTAACTACAAATAAGGTGGGTAGCATTGATGTGGGTGTTTTATGTACGATCGATAAATTAACCCAAGTAGATGTTGAGTGATGGTATGGATTGCCTTATTCACTATTCTCATGGATGAGAATTTAGTTTTAATGAGTATAGTGGAATGTGCATATGATTCTAATGTGTAACCTATGGTTGAACCATGAATGATATATCCATTGACATGAATTATGAGGATGGTGTTAAAATGTTGTCGAGTGGGATTATGAGTTCCCATATGGAATTTTTGGGATTGTATATCCATTCCTTTAGGGAATTTGTTTGTGAAGGATCTTATTGGTCGTCCAATGGATTTTATCATGTCTTCCCCTGAGAGTTCCAAATATTCAATAAACTCCCATCGTGTAGAATCTAGATTCAAGGGGTAAAGTTATTCTTTATGATGTGGAATCCAAGATAGAATATGAGATAAATGTGGTACAAAAAATGTGTAGTGATATTAATTTAATGGCCTTGTTTGACTACGGATTCTTATAAAGTAGACCTGAATGATATTTTTGAAGTTGGGGATCATGTCACTCACCATATTGGGAAGATGTTGGTCTTCTCTTGGAAGTCATTTTAATCATAAGGATAGACATCTTAAGTGGGACCGCCAATGTGAAACACGACCCTCAATGATGTAATCCAAGTGAATGTTTATGGGTTTACCCATCATATGGATATTCATGATATACATTATGGAGGAATTTTTCTTGGAATACTATGAATTTTTTTCACTCGGGTAGGTGTTATCCTAGGGTCTATAACTGATAACGTTGGGCCATTTGAATGTTTAAGACAACACACTTCGGATTTTGGTGGATTAGTCTACCCAACTAGACGTGTTATGGTTTTTATCACTCGGGGGAGGTTGTTTTATTCCTTAGTTTCTCATTTTTAACTTTTGTAAAAGAGAAATGACAACATAACCAATCTGTGTTTGACTTTGAATGTGAAACTTTTTGGGGATTAGGATATAGAAAGAGGATTCCCATGAATTATAAGTATGGATAAAATTTTATTTATCAACCTTGTTTCATGATCTAAAAACATAGTTTCTTTTGAATTAAAGGATATTGATGAAGGAGGAACTAATATAGTACCAATGGATATTTTTACATAAAAACTATAATAGTGTTAGTATAGGATTTTATAAGTAACTCAATGGCATGTGTGATGTGGATGGTTTTTTCTACTATGAAATCCATTGATAATTCTCCCTAATGTGTGGAAAAAGTTAAACTACCTATGATAACCATACCGAGCAACAGTTTTTGGGATCAGTGTTTATGGTTCATGGTTTCGTTTCATTTTATGTAGTAGGAATACCTTCAAATGAGGAAGGCCTTAGGATGTTGGGTAGTGGTAATATTTTCTAAAATAATATGTGTGTATTTATATAGTGTTTTTATCCAGATATATGAAACCAATATCCTTATGTATAGAGGAGGATGTTCCCTTCCTAGGGACCTATATTCCAACTTTATTTGGAGCTTGGAACTTTGGTGTCCAGGGAAGTTTATGTGATGGTGGGGAATTTTCCATATGAGGTTATTTAATTATTTTTCCTATATAGTATATACAGTTGTTAAATTTTTGAGGAATACAAGTTGTGAATGTTTGTAGGATCTTTAGACCAGAGTTATTCCCAAATAAGACTTAAATAGATTTTGAGTTTCAATGTAAAAGAAAACACCAGGGCCAAAATGAAATATTTACTCTTGTAGATAAACTCATAAAAATTATCTAATGTTCTCTTTATAACATCCTCATGTTGTTTTCTTGTAAAAATATTTTTATGTTCTTATTTTTCTATCCTTAGAATTTATAATATTGTCCCTATTGCTTTAGTTGATTTTAGTCAGAAATAATTATAGGGGGTGAGGATTTGTTTATCATTTGAGTGTTTAGAAGTCTTTCTATGTGGTTGGGGTTGGTGTGGACTTGGGCCTATATTTATAAGATCTATAAATAGTCGATCAGCTAGTAGGTGAGTGTAGAAATCTATCTGATGGAAGGATGGTAGTAGGGGTTTCCTATAGGAAACATACCGACCATTTTGAAGAAACCCATAATCCAGTCAATGGGGTGTCTAGTAGTGAAATAATTATATTTGGAACTACCTTATAGCTAGTGGTATACCACTAACCATCCATTTTTATGACTAACATCTTATAAAAAATTACGAAACACATTGAAGGGTTGGAAGTTGTGTTTCAGGTAGTGGAGGTGAGAGATAGCTTTGTATTTACAGTACGTCAAATTCTAGTTTTATTATAATTTATACTCCTTCAACCTGAATTCAATCAAATTGACTTATAGACTCTTATAAGTAATTGTACACTCTCTATACTCAATTTATTTGGTGGATTGAACTATAGATAAAACCTATATTTAACTTTTGTTAATTTGGCCTTCATTTTGGTCTTGGATGCCCTTCTTATTCCAATTCCGCTTATATCTCTCTATGTCTTGGCTTCCTCAAAAATGGGAAATTTTGGATTCCAGATTCTATTTTTGTTCTTTATAGATAAATTATATAATTTTGGGTTTTAGATTAGATCTTCAAACCTTATGGAGTGTTGGTCAGGAACTGTGGTAGTATGTGTTCTCTTTAGTATTATTCATTGTAGATCACGTCAATTTGTATATTTATGATTGTGAATTCATATTCTATGATAACTTATTGATTACTTATTCTCTTGACTCATTTTGTTCCATTGTTTAACCATGGTAATTTTTATTCCAAGTGTTTAAATGTAGGTGGTTTTGTAACTTTTATTTATCTTATGATGCTTGATTTCTTTCTATTTGAAATGAATTTGTTTCCTTTTTTAAAGGAATGAAACATGTTTTGAAAAAACATAGTGTATTTTGAATATGGTTTTCAAAATGGAATTCCCCTTTAATATGGATTATACAAATAGTTTTAAAGAATTAATTGTATGGTTTAAATTTCATAATGCCATTGGATGATATTAATTTGTTAAACCTAGATGTGATCGATGATGAGATAGATATCTATCGCAAAGACCCCGACCCAAGTAAACCCGAGCTAATTATTACTTTAATACATTCACATAATATAAAATCAATCATATCCCAATAGACCAAATATTTTAGTAGTCTTTCTAAACTTGATATATACTTGAGCCTCACATTTACATTTGAAATCGTAAAATATATATTATAGTGAAATAAAATATTTTATATCCTTGAACTCATTCAATGATTACTTGTTTATATCTTGAGAAATGAAAACAAAATAAGATCTGAGATAGAATTCATAATAAGGGCTATTCATAATGAAATATATCATGAGTAAATAATGAATATGAAATATGTTATGGTAAATAAATGAAAATAGATTCCATTAAATAAATATCTTCATAAAAAAATGAATCCATTCATAATATCAATGCAGTAATATTATGGAGAATACTAACTAAATTCTCAATAAAGGAAATGCTTAATATTTTTTGTCATGATATCAGATAAATTTAATGTCTAATGATAAAAATAAATTAACAGTTTCAAAATAAAGTTAATGACCAAAAAATTAATAATAGATAAGAGATGACCATATATTCATCACAACAATGGTATTTGTAATAAAATAAATCTATTTGTAGAAACAAATAAAATAGAATTTAAATAGTAAAATAATATTCCATTAAATATTTTACTTTTTAAAACCTTTAAAAACATGTATAATAAGTTAAATATCAAAGAATGGTTACGATAATGGGGAAGTTCATTAACATCATATATGTTAAAAAACATTCATTTGACTTTTTATAATGATTGTCTGAAATGAACCATTCAGAAAACATTAGAAATATTTATTTAATTTTTTAAAAAAATTCAAGGATAACTTAAAATATAATTAATAAATCATTTGATTAATAATAAGGAATTTTTTAGAGCAATTTTTAAAAATATGGACATGGATTAAAAATATATCTAATTAAAAGTTAAATAAAATTGTTTTTTATTTTTAACACTTCTTTGATCAATTCATGTGAAAAAGAGATGAAACATTAGAAGAAAAATGGAAACTTATTAAATATCCCTAGGATAAAGAAATAGGTGGATTTTATGAAGGGTGAATTATAATATTCCTTCAATGAAAATTAAGGCAATCCCAAAACAACAATATTGTAAAATAAATCCTTACCTATTTGGTAACTTTTAAATTGTAACCCATTGAAATAATTAAATTTAATTTTCAAGTTAATCATTATTATTAAATAGGTATTCATAATATATCAAAGTGGAATTATGTACAAAAAATAATTAAATAGGTGAATAATATAAAATATGTCTTAATAGAGATGAAATTGAGATGAAATTACCTTACAAATATCATACCGTTGAAGTGATAATTAATCAATGAATTGATTATGTGTATAAAATGTAAATAAACATAAAATAAGTGGAATTAAAACATAAAATAATCAAAACTCATTACACACATAATCATAGAATATCAAAAGAAATGAAGAAGTAATACAACCCAATAAAAAGAAATTGTGTAATGAAACCCCTTACCACTTGGTAATAATATCATGAAATATAAATGATTCATGATATAAAATTTAAAAGGTAATAATATATAGAATATAAAATAAATTTTTACATAACATTAAAATATACCTCAATGAAAAGAAATTGAGATAGAATCCCTTACCACAGGTCTGACTTGTCATGTATATTCTTTTTCTTCTTGAATAATATACTAATTTTAATTATTTAAAGAATAATTTTTTTAAATGTCATTATTCATTTTATTTTTTATTACAGTATTATAATTATTTATTTAATCCATTATATTCACGTCAGATGTATTGATGATACTTGGCCTGTATGTCCAAATTGGGTTTGGTTGGTCGAATATGGTAAAAGTGGTCATTTTTACATCATATAAAAATAATAATCCTGAAATTATTGTAATTTTTATACATCAATGAAATTTTTCAAACCAACCATGAAAGTTGGTTATGAAAAATGATCTATGTTATAATCATACAGACGGTAGGTCATAGATACCGATGTGTTTCATTTTAATTTTTTCAATGATCGTGCGGTCCACTGTACACACAGAGGAAAATTTTATTTTTCATTTGTTAGAATAGAAGATCGATATATGGTTTTAAATTAACAGAAAAACATCTCAGTATATGGTATATACTTATATTATTATATTATCTTGGATAGAAAATATTTTAATGAGGTGGAAGAATAAATAAAATAGAAACTCTTGGTTAAAAATGATACCTCTTCTTCGGACAACCTCTTTAGGTTTATACCAAAAGACCTCCTAAGAGGTTTTTATAACAAAAAATTGACACATAGAATGTATTAGTGGAATAAAGGAAGGGTTTTGGGCATGTATTATGAGATGAAATTTTTTATTAAAGTGTGAATAAAAGAGGATAGGATGTTCCCTTTTATAAGAGAGGGGATGAGCACTTTTGGAATTTCATAAAATATTAAATTATAATAATTTCATATTCCATTTAAATTCATAAAATATCCAGATACTTGAATTTTAGATAGTATAAGTCATAAATATGTCCATCCCACAGGATTTACCCAAGTCTAAATAGGAACTAACCGTTATATCTTGGTTTAACCCACTGGTAAACCTGTTTTAACTGTATTCACCATAAAAATTTTTTCAAATAGAAAGGGTTATAATATTAATTATAAGATAAAAATTGTATCATAAGTAGGAAATTGATGAAATTTTAGGCCATTTTTCTTCCTAATATTCAGTTTTTATTATTTTTATGATTTTTAAAAAATTTAATAAAATGTTATTGAATATAAAATATCATTAATGTCATTTCGGAAAGTACAAATTTAAATCTTTAAAGACATGAATACTATAATGAATTTAGAATATAATAAATTTATACGTCAATAAAAAATAATTATTAACTATAAAATTATTTTGTAACGTTAATTAAATTCAAATACATTAATTTTAATGTTTTTTAAAATCATTTACCTTGAGTTTTTCACTGTTTTAAAAAGTGTTGTGTCCGCATTGTATAAGAATTTAAGGAGAATATATAATCAATAAAAGTTAAAAAAAATATTACCAAAAAGAAAATAATTTAATTTTACTCATGATAACCTTTAATAGTCATTAAACACTTATTTTTATCCCTATGTGAAAATAAAAAAATATTTATAGGAATGAAAGTAAATTTTTATATATTTATTTACTTAAATAATTATATAGGTAAATTTTATAGACCAGTGACCCATAAACAACTAAATATTTAGAATAATGTGATAAGGGTTTAAATAAAATAATAAAATAATAATTAAGATGAAAAATGGTAGCTTTATCACTTAGTTTTTACCTAGGTTAACCTGATTTACCCTTTTACTGTAGTGATAATTTGTTTTACAGTTTTTACTAATCGTTATGACCAAAAAAATAATTTATAATTATTAAATAATCTTAATTATGATTATTATAAATATGAAATCAATTTTATAAAAATAAATTCATAGATGCGGTAGAATTTAATTTGAAACTTAACCTGGAAAATATGTTGAAAAAACAGTTTCTAAAGAAATGTATTTATTAAGAACAAAATGATCTTAGTTAACTATATGAATATAAATAATAATTCTATGAATTTAAATTAATTTATATAGATATATAATATATAAATTTTATTTAAATCATTACCCATTAGTTTTAATTTTTAATAATTAAAATGGATAAACATTATGCACATAAAAAACGCTTTTAGAAAAAATGTGTTTTAAGCCTAAAATTAAACTTATACCAAAATACACTATACATATAATTAAAATGTAATTAATTATATTCAATATAAATATATAATACGTATTATATTTTGAAATCAAATTTAATGAATAATGGGTTTTTAATTTAGTTAAATTATTGAAAAGAAATGGTAGTTTTATAAAAAATTTATTTCACACTATCCATTGAAAAATCAATATTTTAATAAAAATCCCCAACTTTTACCCTAATTTCACTTTTACAATAAAATTTATAAAATTATGTTAAATTTTTATAATACAATTTCTAAAATCTATAGAAAACAATTATATTATTTTCTCATGATAATCAATAAAAACATTTTTGATGAAAAATATTTTTTGAAACACACAAAGACTTTATAAAAAATTGAGTCATTATTTAACAATATATCATATTCATAAAAAAATACTAATAAGTAATTTTTAAAATTTGTTTATTCCTATTCAAACCACTAATTTTTATAACTAGGTTATAACTGTCACATTTAAATTTTATAACATGGTTTCTCTAGCCTTGGTGATGTGTGTCATATATACTATTGAACATAATGTTCTTCTTTTGAAATATAATGGTATTAAATTCTACCCACCATCAATAAATTGAATCCTAATAATTTTAACTTGCACTTGGAAATCAAGGGTTTTGAATTTGAATATTCTTTTATGGAAATCTCACATAGTAAAATGGTTAATAAAACTATCTCTTAAAAATCGAGAAAGAGAAATATAATGGTCAACTAGAATAAAAAAATATATGTTTCCAAATAGGTTAAAGTCAATGGGATGTGAAAATGTGGAAATGAATATGTGAACTAATTCCCACAGAATAATATATAGTGATAAAAAATATGGTTTGGAGAAAATTAACCACCATAAAACCATGAATCTGTACCGGGTGAAAGGATCATCAACTCATTAGAAATGATTTTAATTGGGTAAAATTTTATTTCAAGACCCTTTTAATATAGTTTAAGAATTTCCTTACCATCTTTAATAAGAACAAAATGAAATATACTTAGTTTATATCTTTTAATTTAATAAGAAAAATATCATTCTTTGATTATGTTTTGTTGAGTTTCCACTTCATATCTTACTATAAGAAATGAATATCCCGTATGAATTTTTTTGTATAATTAACTAAAATTAAAGTGTAATAGACTAGAATATCCATAAAATAATAACAATAAATTCATATTATCATTAAATACTTTTCAAAACGTAAATTATTACCACAAAGGAAAGAAAATAACTAAAATGTATAAACCTTCATATGAAGAAATAATACATTTTACTTAAAAATTCCCAGCTAAGGATCAACTTAGTTTATTCCAAAAATAAATAATTCTATATCCCAATTAACCTCAATACTATAAACATTAAATAAAAATTTCACCTCAAAGTATATATCATACCTTTTAACTTATATCCCCTCAAATTTAATTTCATTATTCCCTAATAATCCTTTATGTTAAACCTAATGGTTATATATATACCTCAACCTAATAAAATGTCCCCTGAAATATCATTAATAACCAAAAAATAAAAATGATTTGAGATTATAATATGTTTCCAAAAATAAACATAATATTTATCTATCAATATATTTAAGTAAAAATAATTTCATAATAATAAGGGCTTCACATAGTCTAGTTATAGGCACCATACACTTTTTACCTTTTTGGTAGTGGGTTCAAGCCCTGTAATCTTCTTAGATGTGAAGGGTTGTCCGCCAAAAAGTAGGGTTTCCCTTTTATAAAAATATATTAATATAATTACTATAATGTTTATAAAAATATGATGAACATCCTCAAAAATAAAATTATTTATTAAATCAATTCATAACCACAAAAGTTTTCTATAGTAATTTTTTCCCAAAATAAATTAATCTTAATTTAATATTATTACCTGTACATAAAAGATCATATTATCCCTAAAGAATATCAATAACATTAAAATTATATCTCTAAATTATAAAATCATTAGTCGTTAAATATCCTTCTCAATAAAACATAATTTACACTAAAGGGTTATAGATACCTAAAACATCTATTAATACTTAATAAATGTATATAAGGTACTTTAATTACATAAAACATTATAAGGGGTATGTATGAACTTAAACGTAAAATCATTCATAGACTTATTAACCCATAATGGAAAAAAATATTAATCTATCATTATTTGAATCATAAACATAGTGTCTTTGGAGAATCTCCTAAAAGTTTTTCAAATGGTTATGTTACCTTAAAGACCCCTACCCTAGTAACCCAAAGTTGGTGTTTTCTTTAATACATTGAAAAAATATTCAAGAGATTTTATGCAAAAGTTACAAATAGTTTATTTTTTATAGTAAAATAGATACATACTTGAATCACATATTTATATTTGAAAACATAAAAAATACAATGTAGTGAAGGTAAATATTATACGTCCTTAAACTGATTCAAAGATTCAATATTTATATCTATGAGAAAGGAAAAAATAAGGTTTTATCTCAAATTAGAAGTAAGGGTCACATAGAAAAGAATATATCATGATCAAATAAGTCATAATAAATCTGGTAAGGTAAATAATTGAAAACACATTATATTTAATCAATAACAAGAGAAAAAATGCATCCATGTATATTATCAATGAATGAATTTCATTTATAATAATAACTAAATTATCATTGAAGGAAATACTTAATATTAGACATCATGATCTCATAAATCATGATATATATATTTTTAAGACCATATTATAAGAAAGTTTAATCGATGGGTAGGTATACATAAGAAAACCATTTAATAAAAGGTTATTGATTTGTCTCATGAGGCCTATCAATTCATCTATGTTATTTATATAACCGGGCCCCTCCCATCACTACTTATCCAATGCATTCCGAATATATTAAATTATAAATTAAATTCATAAACAATATTACTTACCAATAAATGTATGTGTTGAATAATGAATACATACTATAAATTTTTACCCATTTAATAAAATAACATTCAAAGTAAAACACCATTTCTAGAAATGGTATATGTTTTATGAAATAATAACATATATGATATAAATAATATGGATATTTAAGATAAATTTAATGTCTAATGATCACAATAAAGTGAATGTTTTAGAATAAATTCAATGACCCCAAAATTAATAATAGATAATAAATTACCACAGCTTGATCAAAATTATTGGATTTTTCATAAAAACATTTTATTTATAGGAATAAAGAGAATGGAAATGAAATATTAAAATATTATTTCACTAAATATTTTATATTTAAAAACCATTTAAGTCATGTAGAAGAATCTAAATATCATAAAATTGTTATAGAGGCATGAAAGTTTGTTAATGTCATATGCATTAAAAAAATTCTTTTTGATTTTATATAAAGAATATTATAAATAAGTTCTTCATAAAACATTATAAATATTCCTTAAAACCCTTTGAAAACATCAAGGATAACATCAAATATTCTAAAAAAATATTCGAGTAATAAATAGGAAATTTTTAAAATAATTTTGAAAATTATTGGCATGGAAAAAATATATCTAATTAAAAGAGAAATAAAATTAGTTTTTCTTTTAATCATTTATTTCATTGATTGATGTGAAAAGGAGAGAAAATATTAGAATAAAATATAAAAAATACTTAAATATCCATTTCAATAGTAAATATATGGATTTTATGAAAGATTTATTATAATATTCATTCAATTAAAATTAAGACAATCCCAAAAAAATGAGATTCTAAAATAAGTCCTTACCTCTTTGGTAACTTTTAAATTGTAAAACCTTGAAAAAAATAATTGTGTATTGAACCATAATCATCATGAAAAATTTGGTATTCATGTTAAATATGTAAAAATGGACAAATATACACCACATAAAAGTAAATCTGTTCATTATATCAAATATGTCTCAATGGTGTGGAAATTGAGATGAAATTTCCTTTCAAAGATCATACCATTAAAGGCAGAAATAATCATTGAATTTATTATGTGTATAAAATTTAAATCCACATAAAACAAGATTAAATATGGCTAAAAATAATAAAAATTCATTAAACACATAATATTATAATATCAAAGGCATTGAATAAGGATTGTAACCCAATGAAAAGAAATTGAGTCATGAAACACCTTACCACTTGGTAGATTTCAATTAAAACCCCATTTGGTGAAATAATTTGAATTTAAACAAAGAATAACTTTATTTATGATTTATTTTTCATATAAATATATATTTTTAGTAAAGAAACTATATAAAATAAATTTATGTATAACCTTTAAATATGCCTCATTGAAAATAAATTGAGACGAAATCCCTCACTTTTGGTTTAACTCATCTCATAAGTTCTTTGTCAACTTGAATAATAAACTTATGTTAATTATTTAATTACATTAGAACCTTTTCAATATTTTTATTCCTTTTATTTTATTTATTTCCTGGTTATGTTTATTTACTTAATCAATTGCGTTCACATTAGATGTTTTGATGATATTTTGTTTATATGCCAAAAATGAATTTAGTAGGTTAAATTGGTAAATATAGTCATTATTCAATAATATATAAAATAATAATAATAAAATAATTATATTTTATATACAAAAATTAAACTTTTAAAAATAACCATGAAATATGGTTATGAAAAATGAACTACTTTACAATCATAGGGATAATAGGTTGTACGTACACCTGAGTAACATTTCCATTTTTCAATGATCTTGATGAAAAGAAGGTGTGTGTTATTTTATCTTTCTAGAATTACCATTATATCTTAAGTATCATTTTATTTCTTTAAATATACTTATATATTCAATCCATGTTTTTGGTAATGAAAAATGAGTCACATCACTTTGTAGAGGTGGCAATCCACACACCCAAATGAGCGATGCTATCATTTTTAAACAAATAGAAATGTAAGAAATTATATTATATGTTATATTTTAGTAATGATAAATATGTAATTAAAATAATATATATTCACAAAAAAATTAATCATAAAATTCATCCATGAGGGGTAGTGATGGAAAATAAATCACATCAAGTCATAAGGTGGTGGTCCATCGAACACAAGAACAACAGTTTCTTTTACCAATTTATGGAAGAATAGATGGATATAGGGTATAAAATTAATATAAAACCAAATTATTATATGGTATATAGTTATTTTTTTATATTTTCAGGTTTTAATAATATTTTAAGGAGGGGGAAGAAGATATAAAAAAAATTCTCGGTTAAGAATGATACCTCTTCTTTTTACAACTACTTTAGGTTTATAAAAGCATCCTTCATAGGGTGGTTTTCTAATAAAAATCCTATAAAATGTGGTAAGGAAATTGAAGAAGAGATTTGGGTATAATTTTTTGGAACCTAATGGTTCTTTAGGTTTAATGAAAATAGGATAAGAGGTTCCCTTTTATATGTGAGGGGGGGAGAACTTGTGGAATTTCAAAAAATATTAAATTATAATAACGTCATTTAAAATTGAAATAAATAAAAATGATAAATTATTATAATTTTTGATAATATGAATGTTAAATATGTCTATAAAATAAGATTTATACATGTTAAAAAATAAACTAACCCTTGTCTTTTGTTTTAACCCCTGATAAACTCGTTTTAACTTTACCTGCGGTAACAACTTTTTCAAACTAAAAGGGTTAAAATTTTACTTATGATGTAAAAAGTGGATCATAAATGGAACATTTGTAAACTTTTACACCATTTTTAATCAAATTTTTATCTTTCATGATTTTAATATTTTTAAATAATTTAATAAATCATTATTTAACATAAAACATCATTAATGTCATTTTTGTCGTTATTCATTTAATTTCACTTTAAAGGCATGAAGATAATAAACTATTTAAAATATAATCCATCTAAGCATAAATAATACATCATTATTAAATATAATATTATTTTTTAACCATAAATAATCCCAAATACATTAAATTTATTCTTTTAAATCATTTACCTCGAGTTTTGCACTATTTTTACAAGTGATTTTTCAGCATTGTATTAGCATTTAAGGTAACTCTATAATCACAAGAAATTAAAAATAAATTACCACCATGAAAATAATTTCATTATATTAAAAATAAAATTTATTATTTTTTTCACCACTTATTTTTATCCCTATGTGAACATATAAGATATATTTAAAGGAAAGAGAGTGAAATTTTTTCTTCTTGTTTACTTAAATTATTATATAGCTCACTTTCCTGGAAGAGTGTCCCATAAATATTTTAATCTTGATAATAATGTCATAAGGGTAGAAATAAATATACTTAATAATAATTAAGAGGAAAAAGTGGCCTTATCACATAGTTTTAACAAAGATTAACATGATTTATTCTTTTATTATTGATGATAACTTTTTACTATTTTTATTTTTCATTGTGACCGAAAATTAATTTGACCTTATTAAATAATATTAATTATGATGATTAAAAATATATAATATATTTTAAAAAATTAAATTCATATAATTTTTATAATTTAATTTTAAAACGAACCCATAAAATGTGTCTAAAAGCTATTTTTCAAGAAATAATCTTCTCAAGCATAATATGATCTTTTATTAACTATATGACTAGAAATAATAATTATTTGAATTTAAATTATTATATATCAATATATAATATATATATTTCATTTAAATAATTAAAAATTAGGTTTTATTTTAATTAATTAAAATAGAGTAACATTATGCGCTTAAAAATAATTTTCAGAAAAATGTGTTTTAAGAAAAAAAATAAACTTATACCAATATCTGGATTAAATATAATTCAAATTAAATTAATTAGATTACATAAAAATAAATAATGATATTTTTACATTGAAATAAAATTCAAATAATAAGGGGAATTTTCATTTACTTAATTTTTTGAAAAGAAATGAAAATTTTGTAAAAAGAGGTATTTCTCAATATTCACTGAAAAATCACTATTTTTAGAAAAGTTTCAAAATTTCACCCTAGGTTAATTTTGAAATTATAATTTAAAAAATTATATTTATATTGTTTTATAATTTTTATATAATTTTGATAATTTAATTATATTATTTTCTCACAAAAGAAAATAAAAACCACTTTTGATGAAAAATATATTTTTGAATCATGTAAATACTTTACTAAAAACTGAGTACTTTTTTAACAATATATTTTAATCATTTAAATATTTATACATAATTTAAAAAATAATATTATTATTTATACAACCAATTTTAATGTCTATTTTATAACGACCATGTTTAAATAGTATATCACAGTTCGTTTAGGCTCAGTGTTATGTGTCATATACTCTATCAAACATAATGTTCATCTTTTAAAATCTAATGGTGTTACAACCGTCCATGGGAATGAAATATTTCCCCATAGAACTATTATTCTTGTTTAATGTGTGCACTATGTTTTCTAATTTGTGGTAATGAGTCACTCTCGGATGTGTCATCTTACTCCCTAGACCCGTTCTGCCAGGGTAATGTGCACACCAGGAGGAAAAATTATCATTAAAATGTAAAGAGGGTCCTCAATGACCCATATTTTTTTTTACTCATGGGTTTTTTCTTTATTTTTTATCTTTAAAACTCTATATCAATGTGTGTACTAAAATTCTTAAAAAAACCTATTTATTATCATGCTTTTCTATATTGTGTAAGGGGTGATTTATCCATGAATTTTGTTAAACTCTTTATAATTCCTTGATTTAAATTACCTAAGCATAAATAGTTTAAATTATATATTTTATATATGAAAAACTTGGTGGGATCCTACTTGAATCCTTTCCCACAACCTACAAACACAATTAAGTGTTTGGAGATATTTTTATATCTGATATAGGTAGGGAAATGTACTGTAAGGAGGTGAATGATTTTTTCATTAGTATGGTGTGAGATTCTAGAGGTGACATCATGTCACATGGAGTTGGGATTTGTAGTTTTGAGTACTTTGGGTGTTTTATATATCTTGGAATTTATTTTTTCTATTTATTGTACCTATCTTTTATTGTTTATTTCATATAGACATATTTTTTTTATTTATCACCTTTTCTTAGATTCAACATAGAAACATCATTCCCAAAGGTATTTTGTGATTTATACACATTTATCAGTAGTCCATGGTGTTTGGAAACACCATTTGGTCCATTTCATGACTTATTTAGGTTATAAATGTTTTTATTAATCTAGTTTGGTTCATGGATAATTGGTATCAATGGGAGTTCAACTTGTTTTAATTATCATAATTCATTTTTATATGTATTGGTATCTAAGATACATGATTGTGGAGACTTAAGGGGCATGTTATGAGTGTGTGCCCGACCAAATATCATCATTAGTAGTCTTATGTTACCTTGGGTTGTTGGAGAATCAGTCTTATGGGATTTGGAGAGTTTTAATCCATGTTTTTCATTTCCTTATTTTATAAAATTTTAGATTCTTTAGTTTATTCTAAAGTGGAATTACATCATGGTTCTAATGTTATTATGTTTCTTTGTTTTTTTATTTATTGTACCATGACCCCTAGAACACATCTACTGATTCCTCATGGGGTTCTTCCAATGAACCATGGAAGGGAACCTCTACCTGATTGGATTTTTTTTTGATTTAGTGGTTCACATATTCTGACCTATAGACCAAGGTGTAACACCTACTTTAGTTCAAGATATATAGGTAGGAACTTGAAGGGACAAGGATAGGAATTGGTACCATGAGTTTCCTTTGCATAATCCGACATATTTGTATAGGGTGATTTAACTGGTGGAGGTGTGGGGTTGGTTAGAAAATATTTAGAGGCCCTTTGAATTTTTGAAGAATCTAGATTCTATTAATGTGAGGTGCACACTCATTAAGTTGGAAGGACTGAGTATGTGGTGGGGGGACATAGTTTTTATAGCTAATAAACATGAGGTATTATAGTGGAAAGACTTAAATTACATATTTACCAAGTAGTTCTACCTAGGATCCATGGCCATTTATTAATCCAAAAAGTTCCAAAATATTATTCAATGTAATCAATATATGATGGAGTATGTTAATTTCTTTAATGAGCTATCGATGTTTTCTTCTACGGATGTTTAAAATAATAATATGAAGGATCATAGGTTTTAGTTGGATATTTGAGATTTTTTCTAATAATAGTTTTTTATTTTTAAGCTAATAACAAATGAAAAAGTGGTGTATAAATCCTTGATGACAGATCTTGACCTAGAATATAAGACAAGTTTGATAGGAACTGTTTTACCTCTAGTGGTTTCTATAATGGTTCTTATAAGGTAAAGAGAATGAAAAAAGAGTTTCATGATAGAAATAGTGGCGTAACTTGTTAGAATTATCTTCCTGCACCATCATCAATGGCTAGTGGTTTGATATATTATTAATGTGTCCAGAGAAGGAACAAAAAGCTATTTTTCCCATGCCTCTAAATGTTTGAAACACATATATAAACTAGGTTCATTTGAAGAAGTTTTTTATGTATATGTATTTTACTCACTATGGTACAACCCCATCAGTACCTAAAGGATCTATGGTGCAGTAAGATTCTCCATAGACAACAAGGTTCTAGCCACAATACTTTAGAATAAATAAGTTACATGTATTTGAGGAGATTTTGGTTTAAGTTTATGCAGGTCCTGTGACTATGAGAGGTTCCATTTATAATTCTTCTTCTTAATAAATACTCTATTTTGTATTAGTGTATCCAAATCCTTTGTATCAGATCATTTGGTGGATATTCTAAAACTTCCAGTGAAACTCATTCTATTCTTTAAAGAACTAGAAACACCACTAGGAAATACAAATATGTTGGGTTTACATTTTCTATCATGATATTTATTTATTTGTGATTTAGTGTTGGTTTTGGGTTTCTTAGTTCTAAAATTGAATATTTTTATGTGATTATTGGGATGAATTTTTCGATTAGTCTTAAGGATCAGATCGATTTTTATCATCATTGGGTGTTTTCACTACTTATTATGGGAACTCCCATGTGTTTCATGGAGAATGAGATCCTTGGTCCAGTTTAGTGGGGTTATCTATTGATGATATTAATAAGTTATTTCTTTTTTCTGAAGGTACATTGGAACAGAAATCTAGCAGTGGTATCCTTATTCCTGTATTCAATGAACTCCCATAATCGTTTTCTAACGACTTCTCAAGTTTACCTTCAGAGTTAGAGTAAAATTATTGATTGAATTAGTCCCTAGAAATTAACTGATACTGATTTTTCCTTACTATATGTATCCAATAAATTAAAATATATGAAAATATAGTTGGATTATTTGAGAGCCAATGGATTTATATGACAAAGTGTGCGACGTTGGTCAGCCCCCATTCTTTTTTCCAAGAAGGCTAAAAGAAATCTTCGCTTATGAATTTATTATTGAAAAATAAATCGTGTAATGGTAAATAAAAAATATCCCCTACCTCAAATTCATGATTGGTTTGACTAGTTGAAAGGGGATTTTTTTTCAAAAATTGATCATTGTTCTAGTTATGATCAACTTAGAATCAAGGATTATGAAATTCCAATGACCACTATCAAAAGAAGGCATGAACAGTTTTATTACCTTATGATTCCATTTCTTTAGACTAATGATCCTACTATATTTATCTAATTGATGAACCAAATAATCTATGATTATGTTGAAAATTTTTCATAGTGTTTTTTGAGGATATCCAAGAGTACTTAATAACTAAGGAAGATCATGTGTGTTACTTTTGAAATATTTTTTGGAATTATGAGGGACCATTTTCTTTATTCTAAATTATCTAAGTGTCATTTCTAGATCCAGGAAGATAAGTTCTTGGGTCATGTGATCCCATAAATTGGTATCTCAATTATTCCTAAAAAGGCGATAACTCACATTTCAAGTGAAGAACCATATATTGTTTTTAAGAAACATATATTCATAAGTTTGGTAGGATATTATTGGCAATTTTAAAGGATTTCTCTCATCTCACATATTATTTGATCACTCTAAACAATAAGGTAGGGAGGTTCTTGTGGGATTTAAAGAGTCAAACATCCTTATACAAGCTAAGGTATTATTTTAATTCATGGGAAATTATAACTTCATAGGAGGCTAATTAGGGATATGTTTTTACTATATTTATTT
This sequence comes from Viscum album, assembly GCA_963277665.1. NCBI lineage: Eukaryota > Viridiplantae > Streptophyta > Magnoliopsida > Santalales > Viscaceae > Viscum > Viscum album. The sequence goes on from OY728152.1 coordinate 2,108,303,797, forward strand.
GGGTTTAGGTTTGGGTTGTGTTCTTACATAGGGAGAAAATATAGTGTAATATGAATAATTTTTACATCGAACTCAAGATGTAAATTATCCCACTCTTGATTTGTATCTATCAATATTTATTGATGCCCTCAAAAGTTGGCATCACTATATTTTTGGGGAAATGTTTACCTTTTACTATAACTATAAGTGTTTTGGGCATTTATTTTCTAAAAAATACTTGAATCTCATAAAGTGACGTTGGGATAAATATATATAGTATTCCCATATTTACATTTTCTATACACTCAAGAAAGGTATCCTGGTAGATTATTATCTTAGTAGGATGGTACCTTCATAAGATTTGAATGTGGAAAAGGATGTGTGGAACTTGATGGGGGGTCTTTACTCAGATGCACCAGGAGTCAGGGAGGATGTGTCTAGAAATATTTTGGAATGTTTTCACATGACATAATATATTCTTGAGATTATTATTTAGATAAAACAACAACATGAATAATTCTATAGTGGAAGGAATTATTTATAGGGTGGGGTGACCATTAGCGAGTGGTCTCATTCCTTGGAGGGTATCCTTTTATTCAAGAACCTATGTGTTGTCCCCTCATATGTAAGAAAGGATATTTTGGGGTATTTTAATTATTATTTGAGGGGTTTCCACTTTAGAACCAAAAATATGTTCTATGACGTGAAGTATCATTTTGTGTGTGTCCTGGTATGAAATAAGACATAACTGACCTTGTATCTCATTTTTATCCTTTCTAACTAGTTAAAGATAAGCATTATAAGTCTTATAGTTCTCTCTTGCCTTTACCTATTCCAACTTGGAAGTGTGATGAAATATTAATGGATTTCAATGTCATTTTACCTTGAACTCCTCATTATAGAAATTACATATGGGTGATGATTGATCATTTAACCAATTTTGATCAATTTATACCGATCCATGACATCACTAAAGTGGAAAACATTGGAATTTTTTAGAAGTAATAGATTTTTAGGTTATATAGTATCCCTATTATCATTTTCTTAGATAGGGAATCATTTTTAACCTCATATTTTTGGAATGGCCTCCATGGGGAAATTTCACTTAGATCAGGATAAACACCAAATATTATTCTCATATGGATGATAAAACAAAAAGGGAAAAACCAGATTATAGAAGATATGATTTTTACCTTTGTTTTAGACTTTATAGGTTTTTTTGGAAATCCATTTGGGTCTCATTGAGTTTTCTTATAATAAAATTTTCCATTCAGACATTATAATGGAAAATTTTGAAGCATTGTATGGTCCTCCTTATGGATATCCCCTTTAGTGGTCCGAGGTTTGAGAAACTTCCTTGGTTGGACCGAGTTTGGTTTAGGATACAATGAATAAGATCCTGTTGTTTTGTCATTTTATTGTGATGGAACAAAAATGGTACATATTATATATAGGGGAAAATAACTTTTTTTTGAGTTTATGGTTGGTGATTAGTTATTCTTGATATTCTCTCCCTGGTTGGGTCACTGATGGCTCAAAAATTAAGGTAATATCACTCCTATATTCAGGAAACCATTTAAGATCATTGAAAATATAGTAAAGGTGGAATATCTCTTAGATATTCCACCATATATGTCTTTAGTATTTTTTTCATGTATCCAAATTCAAAAAGTATCATATGGACCCATCTTATGGTTTGAGTTGGGAATAAATTAATGTGGAACCTAACCTGACCATGATCAAGTATCCAATTTGGATTCTTGATTTGTAAGTCATGGTTCTGTATTTTAAGTCTATACCATTGGTTTGTGAGCTATGGAAACATGGTTTTAATTCACACAAGACTTGGGATCAGGAGTCTTTGATGAGATAATAGTGTCCTCGACTCTTTGTAGGAAATCCTTCTTCTACTTATTTTTCAAAGACATAAAGTGATATGGTGGGGAGAATTGTAATATCCTTAGTCCAATTTCAGGTATAATAATTTTCGTGTTCTTATTTTTTATTCCTCACAAGTTATAATCCTTTTCATATTACTTCAGTTAATTTTTGTTTTAAATAAGGTTCAGTTTCTCATTTGAGTATTCGAACAGTGTCACAGGTGGTTAGTGTTAGTGTAAGCATATGTATATAGCTGGAAGTGCTACAATTAGTCCACCATATCATCAGTGAGTGAAACTATATATCTATTGAAAGGAAAGAAGTAGGGGTCTCCTATAGAAATATGAATGTAAAACTTTTTTATTCCCACCTTTCAGCTGGTGGGGAGTCTAATTTTATAGGATTTCTTCCTTGCACTACGAGCCTGCTAGTAGAAGCCAGCCCACTAGCCGATTGAGGAGTTATAGGTTATGAAAGTTAGGGGTATTTTTGTATTTAAACCACATTAAAAGCCCATTTTATTTCTAAGTTATCCTTTATTAATCCTATTTCAATTTATTTGACTTGGAAACTCTCTTGAGACATTCTATGTTACCTCAAATCAATTCCCATGGTGGATTGAAGCACCAATCAAACCAGTGTTCATATCTTGGTTTGTTGATCTTTTTCTTAGACATTGATCTCTTTTTATTCCAATAACTATCATTTACAACAATTTTTTTCTTCACTAGTGATAGAAATTGTGGGATTTGATATTCTAATTTTTTTTCTTTATATATCCATTGAGGAAATGTGGGGTCTTGATATGATCATCAAACCTCAATGTGTGTTAACCTTGAATTGTGTTGGTATGTGTTCTATTTAGTATTATTTCTTATATATCATGAAAATTTGGAGATTTATGATTATGAATTCATATTATAGGATACATTCTCTATTTCCAAATCCCTAGACTCATCTTGTCAAATTATTTAACCCTGGGTGTTTTCATTTCAAGTGTTTCAAGGTAAGTGTTTTTTAAACAGGCTTTACCTTGTAAAAATTTGTTGGTTTCTATTTGATATGCATTTATTAAATTTTTTAAAGGCATGAAAAAAGTTTTCATAAAATGCAGTGGATTTGAATATGGTTTTGAGAATGGATTCCACTTTATCATGATTTATGAAAATGGTTTTAAAGCATAAATTGTGTGTTTATGAAGATGTAATTCTATTAAGTGATTTTAAAATGTTAACCCTATATGTTATCAATTTTGAGGTAGGAAACCATCTTTGGGGATGAAATCCTTCCACTTAGACCTATTACACTAGGGTAATGTGTGCAACATATTGCCTAAGCTGCTGCAAGGAGCTGGTCTTAAGAGTTTCATCTTACCCCATATGCCTATTCTTCCTGGATAATGTGTACACTATACAGACTAATAATCACTAAAATCTATATGGACCCTCAATAACCCATAATTTTTATTCTACGGGGCTAGTTTTCTCTCTTGGTTATATTTGAGATTCCATAATGGCATGTGTACTGATATTCATTAGACAACCTATTTATTATCATGATTTTTATTATTTTTAAAGGGGAGATGTATTCATGATCTATGTTAAACAGTTTCTCATTCCTTTATTTAAATTACCTAAGAACGAATGTTTTCCTCTATACAACATGTTTAAGAAAAATTTTGTGGGATTATACTGGGCTATTTTTCTCACACCCTACATACACATTTAGGGGAGTGTAGATCATGTTAAATCTGATGCTAGTAAAGAAAAAGATCTATAGGTAGGTGGTGATTTTTTTCATTTGTAGGGTGTAAGAGTCAGAAGGTGACATCATATCACATAGAGTTGGGATTTTATATTTTTGAGTACCACAATTGTTTTATGTATCTTACCACTTTTTGCCTACTGATTGTAGATATATAATATTGTTTTATTTTTTGTATACTGGCATATTCTATTTTTATCACCTTATTTCATATTCAATGTGGGAAATTTTTTCCCAATGGTATTTCTTGATGGATAGGTATTTATCACCAGCCTGTGGGGATTAGGAATATCTTTAAGGCCATGCCAAAACTAGTTTGGGTTATAGTTGTAATGGGTAATATGGGTTTGTTTGTGACACTCATTGATTTTGTGGCACAATGTTTACCATAGGTTGAGTTAACATAGAATTTTTAGTGCTCTAGGGTTTTAATAGAAATATATTAAGTCTAAAAATTATATTTTCATCATTCATTTTTTAGGATAAAAATTATTATATCTCTGTAATGGATAATTATATGGGAAAAATGTCATCGTGGTTGAGTCTATAGTGGGGTATTCACCCAAAGTGTAGTTTATATTTAATTTTCAATGGAACTATCAGGTGTTTATTTTTATAGCTAGAGAGGATTAATAAATTCAATTAAATTGAATTAAATTATTTAATTTATTATGTAACCCCTATAACCCCTCCATATAAGAACTCTAATATTATCTCATAATGGTTAGTTGCGTTGTATCATTGACTTAACCTTAAGGGGAGGGAGAGGTTTAGTGGAGAACAAGGTGGGATTGATATCAAATTTTAGGATGGAATCAGATCTATGGAAATGAAGATGAGTTGATATTGTGGCTATTAAAATATAATCAAAGTGATGTTTATTGTTCCTTGAGGCAATGCATTGTTATTCTTGTATTTTTCACCATCTATTATGATTTCCATGAATATATTTAAAACCTACATTTGACTACTTATTTTTGGAATGGACTCATCAATTAACAATTTATTATTTGTATTAGTTTATTCATTTGATTTTTTATTCTTCCTTAGGTTTCTTGGAATATGATAAATTGAAATGTTTTCGGAGGCCTGCAATTTTTTTACTTTATTTATTTATTTGGTTTTATCCTGATGTTATTTTTATATTCCTCATTAGTATATGATTAATCTTTTGATTCAAATTTCTTGGTTTTATTCTAATTACGATCAAATTTTTGGTCTATTTTTTATCATTGTTTTTTGATAATTAATGACGTAGAAAGTGGAAAAATCATTGGGTGATGGTGGAAACATAATTTTTGGTGGTGTGACTTCTCTATTGGGGTAGTGATGTATAATTATAGGAGTTTTTGAGAAGGATATATATCTCGTTTTTAGAAATCCATGATCATAAATAAATTCCAGTCAGTGTTTATTCCATAACCAGGACCTTTAATGATGAAACGTGTGAGATTTATAAAGAAATAAGAGAAATAATAAAATTTGGGTGATTACATTGGTGCTCAATGAATAACCTGACTACAGTTTATGTATTCTATAAACAAAAACTGTGTACAACCTTGAATGGTGTTCTAGAGATTGAGCTGTATATATGTATCACTTTCCATTTTGATTGTACATACATGCCATATATGGTGTCAAGATAATTGGCCAACCACGAGGAGCCTTTTTAAGATACATGCTATGTATGGACTATATGATATAGATTGGGTAGGAGTTCATTCCCAAGGTGTTGTCATGGTTTAGATGATCTGTGTTATGTAGAACACACTTTGTATTTAGGGACTACATAGCTTAGAAAATGGGAAATACACACCAATTTTCTCCATTAGTACCACACACCATGTACATGGTATTTCAAGACACATGGAATTAATTTTCATGCCATGTGTTAGGAATTGCATGAATATATGGGTACCTAGAGACTACATGTTTTCTACCTCTCTAAGTACATGTGTTGTGCTTTTCTAGCCTTAGGGGATTTTTATATCTCCTTGCTCAAAAATATAATTTGGTTATGTTATATCCTATTCTAAGTGTTTTTTAAATATAGAATTAAATGGTGACCTTTATATCAATCTCATAGATGAGGGTGAGATGGTATGACAAGGATACCATATTTCATCTTCTGATAGACTATGGTGATATATGTGGGTGAAGTGATCAAATCATTCTTGTCCTCCTAGTAGGTTAAGGTATCTCTCATCAATTAGGGTATGAGGTACCCTATTTTTAGGTTAGTTATAGATATATTCAGGTGTCCCCTTGTGGGATCGGGTATGATATCCTTTATCTCATATAATTTTTAGGTTCTGGTATCCCTCTCACTACATGGGGCGTGTGATCATATATCTATATATTGAATTATAGTTTGGTTCAATTACCCCTCTTATTTATCAAGATGTGGGATCCTTTATCTCTGGGTTGAAATCCCTCATTTGTGGTGTCATCCTATAATGAATATAATTTTATTTCCTATCTTAGTGAGGTTATATGGATTGTCATCATGGATAGTTATTGAGGATTAATGGAGGGAATAATATTGATATACTGAAGGATGTGGTGCTCCATCATATGATGATTATGCTTCAATGATTAGTAGTATTCTACATGATGGGTTTATTATGTTTTTATGGTTTTTGGACGTCAATGAAGAATGGAATTATATGGAATTGTGATTCCTTAACCCTCAAGGGGGTTTCCTTTGAGGCGTGGTTTCGAGCTGACTATCAACTTTTGGTTTTATGGACTCTTTAGTGTTATGAGATCCCATATTTACTTGTATGCTATTAAATTCAATGATTGGAGGTGATATGATCAGGAATTCTCCCTATGACTAGCACTTCTAGTGGATGACCATATATGGTTGATAATTCCTTTTCATTCCACTAGTTAATCATTTATACCATGGTATTTTTGTTAACTTGGTGTTATGGTATTTTATCATTATCTTCCTCTTGGTCACCTATCATAATATGATTTTGAGGACTTATTACTTTGTGTTTACATTTTTTTTTAGGGTTTTATACTAGGTATGTTTATTACCACCTCTATATGGTCCTTGTGACCATAGTTATTGTGTCATTATAGATGATGTAATGTTTCAGATATAGGCTAGGTAAAAATGGAGCTGGCATGGCTTTTTCGGAGCTTATTCTGAAGGATTATTAGTGAAACATTATGGAAATTGAGATTCTTGATAGTGGTAATGGCTGTTGTGGATGATGGGTAATCTAGAAGTATATTATTTGTGGAAGATCTTCTTAGTGTTTTGTATCTTAGGTACTTGTCCGATGTTATGTTCCCCATGTTTTTATCATGTGGGATGTACTTGTTCTTATTCTATCATGCATGAATTTTATATTATTCAAATATATATATATATATATATATATATATATCCTTCATGAATGTTGGGTTTATCTTCTGTATTGGATATGAGTATATTGTAGGTTGTTTTTATCCAATACATCTTACATTTTGATATATTCCTACTCAATTCTATTTACCAATACTTTTCCTATTGAAGGATATCTTAGGGTAGAACTCTTAGATTTCCATTATCCTGGGTGGATCTCTAGTGGGTCGGGTCATGTCAAACCACCCACCTTTAGAAATTGGTTCTATGATCAAAATAATTGTGGACATGAACATTCTGAGATCTATAAATTGTGAACCCAATGTGAAACCCTTAACTTTTGAAAGAGATCAACTAAACATGAACTCTTACTTGTGATGGGTTTCTTATTTTTGATTTCCTCTCTTCTCCCCCATAAAATCAAAAAGTCTTGATCACTTAATTTATGATGATGAATCAGATTACATAGGTTACCATAGGTTCACTCAAGTTCTCATGACTCATCAACCAACGACACCAAGATCCCATGTTATTACCATAATAATTATCATAGATATGAAGTCCTATCATATTATATCTCAAATTAAGTGCCTAAAATTCTAGGTGGTGACTACCCTAGTTTTGGAATATAACTTTAAAGGCTCTATTTCAATATTAGTTGTGGCCTGTAAAAGCATAGAGAAGTTGAATCCATGTCTTTCATTTCTCTAATGGTAGTTTAGGAGGGGGCTGGTGGCCCCATCATTATTAAAAACTACTTAAGAAGTTTTTAAATGGATTAAAGAAACACATAACTCCCTTAACATAGGGTGGTGGATAAGGGTGTTTACTATATCCCTATAGCCATCAAAGTTCTACCTAAGAGATCTCCCTTGAATTATGACCACCACCATCTTTGCTTGACTTAAATTAATATTGACATTTTTTGTGAATATGTGGCCACTATTATTTTGTAAGATAAAGAATTTATGAAGATATCCCATTGAGGGTTTTATTTTTTCAAGGCCCAGGAGTAAGGCCCTTCCCTCATAGAAACCAATGTACCCAACACCCACTGACATATCCCAATTGTAACCTAAGGATGGTACCAAGTAACCATTTGTATGAAAGTATAGATTATGTTGAGGTTGAGAATGTTGGATGTTTTAAAAATGACCACACTTAAAGGGAAAAAACCACTCTGGTAGTCCTCCCCATATAAATATATCCAAAATACCTTGACGTTTTCCTCTAAACATTCAATCTAGTATCCTTCCCTATGATTGTAAAGATGCAAACCAAGGAGGAACACATCTTATAAGTAATCAACAAGTAACCTTCCAAACAGTTCATCCCCATGTATAGACACAATAATATAATTCTATAGTACATCCATATATATAGTTTTTTCTATAAAGGTTCTCCCTATAACAATTTTAAGACTAAAAATGTAGGTCTACCCTATAGTGAAATATAATTTATCAACGATGATGGTCCTTCCTTTGATATCAGTTATAGAGGCCCTTCCTATAGTCAAATTATCAGATGATAAGGTGTTCCTCTCATTATCAATCAATTAGAAATAAATATATATGTAGGAACTCCCGATTTAATTAAATAAAAAAGACAACTAAAGTATAGATCCTCTCTATCTGAAAAAAACTATTTTTCTACCATGGTGGCCCTCCCAATGGGGATCAAGCTGAAATTAAAGAGGTTATCCATAGGTTTTTTATAGAGTTCATTAATGTAATAAAACATTTTATCAACGTGGAGTCTATATCCATCGCGATGATTGAAGAGACATTAACCAAAGAGGTCCTCCATATAGTGATTAAGTAAATGACTGAATTGGATCTCCACTCTATAATGGTCAAACCAATTAAAAAACTATAGAGGTCCTCCCCATGATTATCATTACAAAGGTTCTCCTCGTGATGAAACATAAAAAAGTACACAATATAATTTCTAAAGTGCTATATTTTTTTGTCATCATTGAGTAAGAATCATCATAAGATATTGTGGATTCATTTAAATAATTTGAAAAAGTTTTTGAGCTTATTGAATATGACTCAATATGTATTAAAAAAGTTCTAATATTCTTTTCACATGTTTTTTAATTATATCTTTTATATTGAAATTGAAAAAGTGTTTAGTTTCCTTGAATAAATAATTAATTTCGATGTTTTTTAATATATTTGAGTATCTCAGAGTAGAACAATTGACTAAGGAATGTCTTATGTATGTTATTAATTGAATTAATATTTTTTTTATCAAAAGTAGTGATTTAGAAAAGTCTTTGGTGGTTAAACTGGATATGTAACATTTTACTTTGGGAATGTATGATTTTATTTAGAGGTGTCACCAAGTATAAAATCTTATATAGTGTGTTATAATAAAAAAATATACATATAATTTATCTATTGAAGGTAATGTAGAAAATCCAGAAAATATTACACAATTAATAAGATACTTCAAAACATGTATAATATTTTTGGTTCCACAAATGTGATATATAAGAAATTATATTTCTCAGGTATGTGTTAACAATTTATAAAATTTTGGGAGATTAAATTCTTTCTAGATTTTTTTTCTATAATTTTAAATCTAGAATTGATTAGATGATTTTCAAGATTAATATATCATAATACTAACTAAAGGCTCAAATATGCTTCAAGATGACATTTGTGAATGTTTGAAGGAATATTAAATGAGGTGATCACTAAAAAATTATTCTAGTATTTTTAAATATTGAAATTTAAATATCATTTATAGTGATTAAAGGTATATAAATTATTAGGAATAACATTGTCAAGTTTAATGTGTTATGATTGGTATTATTATAATTTTAGTGAACAACTGTTCTAAATGGATCGATAATATTTTCTTATCATAGAATTATACACATCTGAATAACTAATAAAGATAAGTTCATGAGAAAGTTATTAGACTAAATATATTGTAAAAATATTATGGAATTTATTTATAGATTATTTTTTTATAAATTATAGTATTTTGAGTTATTGATCAATTCATGAGACTGTAAAAATATATATTGTGACGTAGAATCGAATGATAAAAAAGAGATATAATATAGTGGAAGAAGTGATCTAATGCTATAGTGTATTGAATATCTAGAGTATCATGTAGAGGGAAAGTGAATGTATTCAATTAAAGAAACAGAAGAATAATAAAGGGAATAAGATTAACTAGAACATTATATTATGAAATATTTATCTATGAAAAGTTGAGAATTTTATTTTTGATCATGTAGTGCATCTAATTATAATTTATCAGCCAACAAAATTTAAGTTGAATAATATGATCTCATATAGTGATGCTATGAATTTATGGATTTTTTCTACATATCTTATTCACTATGTTATAGGTGTATTATTATCAAAAAATTATATCTTGTATAAAAAATTTCAAGAGGCATTATGTTTGGAAATAAAATTGGTTTAGGATGATACTTACACAAAATATTTTAAATTATAGTTGATTATATTGTAAAATTTGTGTTTGGAGTTGTATCTAACACAACTTGGAAATTTTGTCCCACCTTTAAGGTGAAATTATTATAAATGTTGCGTTCCTTGTATTTTTATTATTTATGTTCCATTAAGGTAAGTCTAAGAAAGAATATTTAAGTACACCAGCCTTTAACAAGTCATAGAGAGTTATTTTAAGAAAATAAATTGTAAAAAAATTACCATTGATTCAACCCCTAGACATGTAGTGCAACCCATTCCTTGGAACATCAACTTGAGTCAGATAACTCGAGTTACCTAGGTTATATCCATAGTTTATTGGAGATAAATTATATAATTTTTTTAATAGTAGATAAATTCTTACATTTTATGAAAAAATACCATTTATGGAAGAATATAATGATACCATATCTTCTTTCATTTATCTTGGAAGTCATTTATTTGACTATGTGCGATTTTCTCCAACTGAGAGATATGTTCCAACATCATTTTCGGATAAGTTAAATCTTGAGGTTTATGATAGAGAAATGAATTCAATATTTGTGACCTTATTAGAAAAAAGTTACACAAAAGCGATGGGACTTAAAACAAAATAAGAAAATTGGGACAAGATAGAAAGTATTTTTAAAGTGATTATGAAAGTAACAAAATTGAAAATATAATGGAGAAAAATTGAATATTTTTGGATGTGTGGTGGTGGAAATATTTATTTTTTTACTTTAATAGAGTAAATGTAATTTTCAAAAACATTTTATTATATATGGAAAATCTTGAAGACTCTATAATTTTAAATAAATTATAGATAAATTTTTTGGATATGTTTGATCCTAAAATCTAAACATTTGAAGATAGAGATTATTTATCCATTAATGAAATTAATAATAATATTTTGGATTCTGGTTTGGGGAAATCTCCAAAATTCAATCAAAAAATAATGATGAAAAGGATTTTAATGGAATGAAAAAACATAAAATCATGGATGAAGACTATGAGAGTTTCATTGAACCTTAAATTGAAGAATGTAATGACGGGTATATGAGAATTATGTCACTTATATTTAGGAATTTTGGAAATGGAAAAATAAAGTCCATAATAAAACTCCCTCTATTTTTTTAAAATGTGTTGAATTTGGAAATTTCTTAAATAATTAACCAAAGATGAAAGGTGGTAAAAATAAGGATAATGTGAATTAAAAAATACATTAGAAAATTAAATTGGGGTAAAAGTTAAAATTAAATTAAAAAATATACTAAGACAAATGGAAATTTTCATAGAAAAATGAAAATGAGTGATGAAAAAATACGTGGAAGGAAAATCCACTTTAAATATACAATAAAAATAATATTCTGTTGAAAAATTTAAGAACATGATGTATTATATTTAAAATAATGAATAAACTTCAAGTAGTGAAGGTGAAGAAGGTGATGAAACTTATATAAATTATATATTGAAGGTTGAACATGAATAATTTCTAGATAATAATACTAAAATCCTGAAGAAATTTAAGCTGTTGAAAACAGAAAATGAAATGAAGAATAATAAAAAATAAAATCTTATCAAAATGGAAGATGGTAATATTGGAAAATTTTAAAGGAACAATATGAATGTGGTAGAGAAATGTATGGTGGTGATTGAAATTGAATAAAAAATTATCTGGTGAAATAATATTTTAACAACACCCAATAAAGGTGACTTAAATAAGAAAAACCTTTGAGGAAAATGAGTGAATATTTCAATAAACCAGTGGATGTTAAAACTTATTCATGATAAACTAATGGGAAATATAGTGCTTGTAGTTAGGATAAATGTTCCTATAAAAAATTTCAATATAATTATATTATTTATAAGAGTATAGGTTGTTATTCCCACATAAGAAAAGTATTTCATAAGAAAAGTGATTAATAATCACTTTATACAATAATGAAAGATAGGGGTTGATCAAAAGGAATAACCTCCACCAGAAATAAAAATTGAAAAATAAATATCTAGATAACAAGAATAGATTTCTGGACTAAATTATTATCATTATAGAAGAACTAAATTTAGGACATACTACTGGTGTTGTGTATTCTATGGTAACAATTTATATTCAATCAGGAAAAACATTTCACTCCCATAGAGTTGGAATAAGAAGAGGTGGAGAAATACTAAAAGAAAATTTTCTTATTCTAAAAATGTGAATCATAAATCAAGGAAAGAAAAAATCTATTAAGAAGTTCTCATAATATCAATCAAATCAATACATATTTTATTTCATTGGAGAAATATGTAGAAGACAGGAAAAATATTTACTCTATTATGAAGAATATATGAAAACAATTCATGGATATATTTGATATGGTAAAAAAAGAAATAGAATTTATATAATGAATAAGAAATAAAAATATCTCATTGTAAAATTTATTTGAAGTGTAACAAGAATGATAAGACATGGATTCTTAGTAGTTGTTATTCTTCACATATGAATGGTGATTATAAAATTATAAAGAACATAAAATAATATGTGGGTATGATAGCGAATTTTTTTAGTGATAGTTCCTTGATAATCAGAGGTGTTGGTATCACAGAGATATAATATAAGAGCCTAAAATCTAATTATGTCACTTTTATTGAATAAAATAAACATAAGTCTTGGGTGTTATCCCACTATGTACGATAAAAATAAATTTATTTTCAAAAATAATTCATTCATTATAAATAACTCAAAATATTTAAGAATGATCACTAATAGAAAAAGAACTAGTGGTAATATATTAAAAATTAGTGATGTAGGTAACTCATGTTACTTGAGGGATAGAGATAAAAAATATTGGCAAGAGGAATTGTCTATCTTCTCTATAATTTTTCAAGTAAAATATCATAGAATGATGTGGTGAGATACCTTCCCCAACTGAATATAGAAATATAAGTTGCATGTGAAACTTAATAAAAGGGGAATCTTGTTTATGAAACTCATAAAAATGTGGAGACTCAGTCCATTAGGAAACATGAGCTTATCCATTCTTATTTTTTTTTGTCTTATGAGAACCCAATAAACTAAATAAGATTATAAATTTTTAATATTCACTGATTACTTCACATGGATGAAAAAATTTATCTTCATGAAATAAAAATATTATGCAGTATATATGATCATGTTTTTTATAAGAAATGTTGAGAAATAGATGGTAGCATGTATAAAAATGTTAAGGAATTATAATGATAATGAATTCACTTGTAATTATTTTGAATCATATATTATTATGAAGGGGATTAAACACTAATATAGTGTTCCTTATACCCTTCAATAAAATGTAGTTGAAAAATGAAAGACTATAAGCCTGGTCGAAATGGGGAGTTCCATTATAGATTAACCTATATAATCAAACTTAATTTACAGGAAACAATTATTTACAACTATAATTAAAAAAATTAGATATTTAATGAGAAAAAATTCCAACATGACTCTATATGATATATGGTATAACAAAAATACTACAGTGAATTATTTCAAAGTGTTTGGTAGCTTATGTTTTGTGAATATTAAGAGCTCATATTAGAGAATCTTTTAAGAGAAATCTTAGAAAGGGATTTTCATGGGATATCTTTCTAATAGAAGAGGATATAGGTGTTAAAATAAATGGATAAAAAATATGGTATATTTTATTGATATAAATATTTTTGAAAATCCATCCAAATTACCTACAATATTTTTTGGAGATTTAAAAAATTAAAAATTATAAATCGTTAAATTTTATATTAAATTGATGAAAAAAGAAACCCGCAATCAACCAGATATTATTGATGTTGACTTAGATCAAACCACTAATGATGTTGAAGTTAATTCTTTTTGTGAAATTGAAGCATAAGATGTTAAAATTTCTTTTACCTAAAAATATTATTGGAAATCAAGAATCTCTAGTCTAAATAACAAGAAGAAATATTTGTTAAAAAAATCAATATTTTAACAAATATCACCATAATTAGTGATAATGAAAATTAATCATAAATAATTGATAGAGGATATATATTAAGTGATTGATTAGATTTAAAAAAAATTCTACTTGGTAATTTTTCCCTAGTCTAGAGTGGATAAATTTTATTGGTATGAAGTGTGTATTTATAAATAATATAAACAAAAAGGTGAGTTAGTAAGAAATAATGGATAATTAGTTTGAAAAGTTTATTCTCTGGTGGGAGTAATTGACTTAGAATATACTATTGAACAATTTTATAGACTCAAAACAATTATGATGTTTTTAGATATTGTAGATCATAGACTCAGCATAGTGTATTAGATGAATAATGTAATTTTATATATGAAGAGATGGAATAAGAGGTTTTTATTGAGTAGAATGAACAATTTATTCTTGTCAATGATGTAATCATGGTATACAGGTTGAAAATGCATTTTAATGGCTTAAATCCAAATCCAAGTGTGTGGAAATCTATACTATACATCTTCTGGAAATAATTAAATTTTTATAAAAGGTAAGTTAATAATATCTTATATTTTAAATAGATGAGTTTAGGTACCTTAATTGTTAACATTTATTTTAATAAAATAATTTTTATTGGTGAAAATAGAGTATGCTAGTGAAGATTTTTTAAAACTTATGAAAATTATTTTAGGATGAAATATTTGGGTGAAATGATATATTTTTTTGGATTATATATTCCTCAAAAGGATAAGTTCATCTTTTAATCCTAATAAAAATATTTGGAGGAATTATTGATGAAATTTAGCATAGAAGAATCAGATGATGTTTTAACACCCAAAAAAGTTGGTATGAAACTGAACAAATATGACTCTCTTAGACTACACTATCATCATCCTCTATTATTTTAAATCCTGAAGATGGTTTATACATCAATGTTTTCTAATAAAAATAGAATTAGAGAGATGTAAGTTAGGAATATTCGTGGAATATTTCTTCATTTTATGACATCAAGACTAGAAATTGTATATAATACGATTCTTTGTAAAAGATAACTATGTGATCCAAAAGAACTACTCTTATTGAATGATAAAATAAATTTCATTTATATAATGGTATATTTAGTAATACTTATGTATATACTAAGTAAAAAATTTAATGTGTTGGGTTTTATAAATGTATATTGGGAAGAAGACTATCGTCATAAAAAATATGCTTCAGGCAGAACTTTCATTTTAGGTGAAAGCTATGTGATATGGAATAGTAAGAAAAATTATCAATTATTATAATTATAGTGAAGGTTTATTATTTAGTTTCAAAACATTCATGTACAAAATACTATATATGAAAGTGAAGTTGGATGGATTGAAAGTAGAAGTGAAGAAACCATTGAGGATTGATTGTGACAATCAAAGTTCAATTAGTATTTAGAAGAACACTCTCTATAATTCTTGATCCAATAATATTGATATTAAATATCATTTCCTTAAGGTTAATATAGTGAATGGGGATGTCATGTTGAAGTATATCTCTATAAAGTATTTGATTTAAGATATATTAAAAAATCTATACTAAGGGGGAGATTTTATGAGTTAAGGAAGAAACTTGGTGTTTACCATTCCCCTATTACTTAGTAATATGTGTTATTACCCAAAAAATACTTTAGATTTCATTTAGAAAGTGGCAGAGGGTTATAAAAGACTTTCTTTAGCTTTTTTCTAATTTAATTTGTGGTTATTATAATAAGGGGAGAAATTTTTTGAGTGTATAGAATGAGTAGATGATAATTGGAGAAACTTTCCCAATTTTTTTTTATCATCATAAGATGTAAATCACTCAAAAAAATTTCCTTATCTGAAAGTTTTGATTAAAGACCCTTATTATTGAGAAATTATATGATTTTATGACTCTTGGTGTGGTTTCTTATTTTTAGAAACATGTGAGAGATTGAATAACCCAATGGAGTTGTTGAAGTCTTATATTTTTATTTAACCCTATGTAAGAATGATTGGTAGTTATTGAGGATTACATTACTTTTGTTAAGAGTGTTGTTTTTTTTGAAGTTGTACTGAGAGGTGTTAAATTGATTCATATAATTTTTTTACAAGTTGAATAATTATGAATTTGAATATAAAATTGAAAAGTTATGAGTTTCTATGAAAAAGTAATTAATTAAAAGGATTCAAAATATATTTATGTATCTTTGATAATAAATATTTTATAAGGAATATCATGCATAATTTTTTTTATCAGATTAATAATTATTTTCATAGAATTAGTGATTTATAAATGTCCCTAGAGGTGACACTAGATAAGTAACATTTTATTTATGGAGCATAAGTTTTTCTTTGTATTTGTAGTCATGTATAAATATAGATAGAATACATTGGAATAAAAAATATTATTTATGAGTAATCTATTAAAGTAAATATGTAATGTAAGAAAATATTACTCAATACATAAGATAATTCTAAACAAATTTAACATTTTCTAATCCATAAAAGAGATATGTAAGAAACTATATTTCTTATGTATGTGTTGTGAAATGTGAAGAGGTTTTTAAATTTCCAAGAGTTATTTCTAGAAGTTTAAATATAATTATACTTAGCAAGTTTTCAAGATCAAAATATTAGGATGTTGATTAGAAGGTCAAAAATAATTAAATATATGATTTTTCGAAGTTTTATTGTATATTAAATCAGAATATTAGTGCTAAAAATAATGAGTATTTTTAAAAATAGAAATTTGAAAGTCATTTATTGGGATGAAGGTTGGATTAATTCTTGGTAATATTATTTTCTAGTTTAAAATATGATAATGAATATATCTCATTTGTCTATAGAAGCTATGATGGTTATTCTTGAGATTCCTTACAGAATGTACTTAGATCTTTTGACCCTGTAGATTGTTCACGGATCGTTGTTGGGGACTTTAACATTATTTATGATCCTTAGAAGAAAAAAAGAAATAGTACCTTCCCTCAGAGGGAGAGTGTGGATTTCTTCCATTTAATAGACTCTAGTGGTATCTTAGACTTGGGATACACTGTAGACCACTTCACCTAGGGAAAAAATAGGAAGGGGAGCCAACACACCTAGTTCCGTCTTGATAGGTTCCTGGCCAATGTTTACACAACCTCAACCTTCCCCAACAATAAGGTTTCTCATCTCACCAGAAGTCTCTCGGATCACTCCCCCTTCTTGTTTCTCTCACATCTAGGAAAGGAAGAGAAGGAACGTTATCTTTTTCTCATGTCTAGATTGAACTCCCGAGTTATCACCAAGCAGTGGATGATTTGTGTAACCAAGCAACCCATGGGTTCCCTTGGATAGGTTTTCACAATAAACTTCATTGCCTTAAAGATGTCCTCAGGATTTTGATCCAAAAATAACACCTGTTTTTTGAAGACATGGATGTTTTTTTAGTGGAAATTGATCATATCAAAGCCTTAAAAGAAGATAACTAGGATGATGCAATGTTTATTGAGCTTTCTAAAAAGAAGGACATCCTGGAGAACTTTATTCTATGTTATGAGATAATGGACCAAGATTAGGTGCGCGTTGAATGGATCCCTGAGGTTGATTGTAACACAACTTTTTCCTATGCTTACATCAAGAAAAAAAGGTTACTCATTAGGCCTAACATCACTATATAGGACTAATACCACATGGATGATCGTGATTTAATTAGCACAATGGTAATCTCTCACCTCAAAGAGGTCCTGGTTGGTCTGAATCCTCACATAATTAATAGATATCCAGGTCGTTTCAAGGCATTTCAGGATGTTATTCCTCAATTCATCTTCAACGCTGACAACATGACATTTTTGGAAGTGACAACTAAGAAATAGGTCTATGATGTTATTCATGGTCTCAACTCAAAGAGAACACCCAGATCAGATTGATTTCAAGGTTCCTTATATAGAGGGTCCATGAACCAGGTCAGATCTAATCTGGTCGAGTGGTACATGGATTTTTCCAGGGGGTAGTCTTCCTCCTGCTTCTTGTTCTATGTCCTTGGTTCTCATTCCTAAAATCAATAATCATCCCTCTCTATTCCATTATATATTGGTTAGTCTTTTCAATTTCCCTTACAAAATCCTGGATAGTTTCATCAATAGACGCCTTTCCAGCTATCTTGATCACATGATCGCCATTTAGAAACATAGTTTCATCAAGGGGAGGTCAGTCTAACATGTGATTTTAGTTGTGTAGGAGATGATCAGTGACATAAAATATAAGGTGATAGGTTCAAACTTGGCCCTTAAACTCAACAGGGATAAATCATCTGATAGAGTGGAATGGAGTTTTACAATCAATGTGATTTTTTAGAATATGATTCTTTCCCAAGGTATGGACCTTATATTCAGATGTTTCATCTCAACCTATCTCTATATATCATTATTGGGTAAGTGATATGGATTATTCAAAGATCTATGAGGTCTAAGGTAGGGATATCCACTCTCTTAGACTATCTTTGGCCTCTCTCTGGATTTCCTCATCCGTTTAATTAACACGAGTGTATCTAATAGAAATATCCTCCGTTTCTGTTGTTGGAACTACCCTCATATAATTTCTTACATTATATACATAGATGACTCCCTCATTTTCCTTAATTCTAGTAAGAACTCAATTCTAATCATCTCCAAGGTTCTATAAGAGTACTGTATGTGGAGCGGAAAACACAAAAAAATTTCTAAGAGTAACTTTTTTATCTATGATAAATGCTCGAATAGACGTGTAAACTCCCTCGAGGCCAGCCTTAACATGCATCATGGTATCTTCCCCATGCAATACCTTAGTTCCCTTATCTTGTCACGTAGAATTTTCATCCACCACTTCAATAATTTATCCATAAAGACCTCGAATATAATCATGAACTGTAAGAACCACTGCCTCTCCTTCGAAGACAGTATTTATCTTGTTAATAGTGATCTTACTTCTATATCGATCCACACTCTTTCAACTATCAAGGTCCCAAAGAGTGTCCTTTAAAACATTGAAAAACTCCTTACTTCATTAATTTGGTACACACACTCGTATGGTCGACATCAGTGGGTTTTGTGGAACCGCGTGGCCAAGCCCATTGTAGTGGGAGGCATAAACATAAGGAATATCAAGGACATTCTATAGTGTTTTTATGAAAAACTTTCCAGGGAAACATTGGAGGAACATATCCTCTAGGGGAACTTGATATGGGTTTATAATAAGAGGGAGTCAGTCTACATAAGGGATAACACATCCACCTTCTTGTTGAAGGTCATCCCTCACATTTAGATCCTTCAAAATCAATCCCATTGGATCATGGGAGGAGGTGATATTTCATTTTTGTTTCCCAACTAGGGTATTTTTCTTCTTGGTTTACCGGGTTTTCCTACACCCAATATCACCTTCAAAAATGCATGAATTTATTCAACCTTCATTAATGTCATTTTAGAACAAATCCAGCATGCTACCTTCGATTTGATCAATCTCAATGAAGAGCTCGATAGATGAATATTTTCTGAGAATGCCTATGGTGTCTTTACAACCAAACATTACCGCATGATCACTACTCCCATAGGGTTTACTGTTGAGTGGGGGGGATAAGAATGAAATATTTTCCTACAAAATACTATTTCTTGGGATAGGGAATTAAAAATCATGTAGTTTCCATTGATGAGAATATTCAATAACTTGGTATTAACACGCCCTCCAAATGTTCATGCTGAAGCATTGGTAGGACATAGTTTATAAATCACCTTTTCTTAGTGAGTGATTGTGCTCACTCTATTTGGATATCCTTTAGCATCTTCACATACTTATCTTCTCTAGCCCTAAAAAGTATAACTTTCCTCAACCATTGGTTCCATGGCGTGGGATCCTGAGTTCTAGAGAGAAAGGACAGACCGATGATCCTCATTACTAGTTAATGGTGCATTTTTAATGTGAGAAACATAGTGTAATTTTCATTTAAGGATAGCCATATGTCATCTCTGATCATCTGCTAAAAAAATATTCATCTCATCTTTACCAAGATCACCACAAACTAGAAGGAAACCCCCTCTCTCAAATTTTTTCAGTCTAGATTCTCACCACACTCCTCAGTCCCTAGCCACTGGGTACATTGTATTCCTCCACGGACGAGCCTCAAGCTCAAATCAGAAAGATTATGTTTCTTGGGGGTTACATAGTGCGTCAGTGTGGCACTCAAATCTCAGGGGTCTATCATATTCTCCTTATCTATGTTCTTTGGCCATTGCCATTTCCTTTAAGATGAAGGTATGGACTTGATTACTGGTCTTTAACTTTTCATGCACAACAACATTGACCTTGAGGCCATTGAGATAGACTCACTCATTCTCTGTGACTCCCTCTATGGTGTGGGAACTCCTCCATGTGATGTCACCTACATCTCTTGAAGGTGTAGAAGTATAATCCTCATTGAGATGGAAATACTTCACACATGGAGGGAATCCAATCAGGTCGCGGACTACCTCAACTTCTATGTGGCTCTTGGATCAGGTATGAGTTTTTTCACTCCAATTAACTCGTTTTACCCTAAGGAAATGAAACTTTCCATGGATGATGCTTTGGGGTTGAACAATTATAGGCCCCCTTAAATATCTTTTCACTATATATTGATCCTCTTCTCTTCCCTTTTATATAATAAATGATGATTAGTTTAAAGTGGGTGTAGTGAGAGATACTAATTGTATTCTGTTGAAGAAAAATAGAAGAAGAAATGGAATGGGATCACCTTGTACCTACTATTTATAAGTATCCATCAAGGAAAAGTTGAGAAGTATAATGAGGTTCATGAAGTGAATCTAATATCAATTTGGAAGGAAAATTCATTGAATTTTAAAAAAAAGTTCACATAAGGTAATATTGTGAAATCTTGGAATTCATATGAAGATCATGTTCAATATGTTGTATGTAACTTCCCACCCAATATCAATTCATACAGTAGCTGAAATAGACCCTCATGTGACCTCTGGTGCACCTCCACATACACTAATGGATATTGAATATTAGTGGGGGTTTGAGTTGTAACTTTGAGGATACTATACCCCCGGTATGAGAGTGCACAATCATGTATGAACCACCCAACAACATCTAAAACATAATATCTGAGTATACAAAACCAATAAGAATATCCAATAATAATAAATGAATAAAAAATAAATACAAACTAGAAAAAACATGTCCTATACAATACTAGACACCTACTGGATCGAATACATATACACGTTAATACATAATAATAAGCAAAGTTACCAAATAGGTCCCACCCTTAACTCGAGGCCTCCTATATAACCTCTTGACCCCACTCAAGTTTCTCAAGATCGAATGACTAATATTGGGCCTCATCCTAACCAACATCTAGAACCAAGTGGGAGGTATTATCTACTTCCCAATTATCATGAATTATAGAATAGGGTGTTAGTACATAACTTAGTAGGGAACCACCCACATGGTCTCATACTATATCTATGATATAATGATATGTGAAATGACCAGAATAAATAAATAAACCACTAAAATAAATAAATAATACCCAACATAGTATATGTTTCATCATAATTATATAATGTTCATGAAAATTTGATGATGACCTTTCCAACCAATGTATCACAACCATCCTAAGGGAATTCAAATATACTCAGTCCAAGCCCATTAATGTTCGTTGATCCTCAGGTTCACCTCCCTGATCGACCACACCATCCTAGATCAGTGCCAGAGTGTCTCTGAGAATGATTATCACCTTAATGGAAATGCTATCCTATCACTAAGTATCCCATGATCACACCTATATCATAATGATTATCATACGCTATGGTGTCACTAGGAATCCCTCATCCTAAAGTCCTTAGGTATAACCCCACAGTAGTACCAGTGCATTCTCATTGTCAGTACGACATCTGATTCCTAAGAGGGAAAATACCCTAATAATTCCTATACATATAGACATGAATTATCCATAGAAAACCCATGCAATTAGATGGAATACCCTATGTGGATACCACAGTGAGTATCCTAGGAATCAAATATCCCACGGTTCCTCAATCGACCTATCCCCTTTTCATCCATCCAATCCCAAAAGGGATCCAAGGCATTAATCAAGGGGATACAACATTCACCCTAGAGATTTACAATATCCATTCTTGGGGATATATTTCCACCTAACACCTCATGCTTCAATTCAAATCCCATGTATCACAAGAATCCGTAATAGTATATTGGTGTCTCCATTTGAATCCTATCAATCGAGCATTCATAATGGTGTAAAGAACCACTACCACCTACGGTATTCCAATATATATGTCCAAGCGGGATATGATGTTGGTTCCTAGTTACCAATACTTGGAATTAAATCCCAAATAAATTGAAGCACTAGATTCTAGCCGATCTAGGACTTTGACCTTAATATACTATGGATTGGTTCCTGAATACATCATGTATCCTGAGGTCACTTTTATGTTAATGGGTTATTCCCTAACATCACGGGGAATCACATCAATGCTAGTACTGTCATAAAATTCCCAATAATCATGGGAAATCACATACCTTAAACAAATAATAATATAAAACATACTAAGGGTTGGTCGAACACCCACACCCATCACAATTTTCATGGCCCCTTTTGCTCACATGTTCAGTATGGGTTCTAGGTGACACTATATTTCATCTCTACCCATAACCAAAAACACCCACTCAATTTCATCTCATATAGTTTCACTAACAGTGGTCCCTTAGGTCAAAACTACAATTCATGAATCCCACTTAGGATCCTCTATCAAAATTGGTCTCTTGGGCCAATGCCTGACACTAGGAGGACATCCCCTCCCTCAGCGTCACCAAGGTCTCCTCATGACCTCTTGGGACATAGGGGAATTTGAAACTAGATACTATCTTGTGAGACTGATTAGGGACCATCTCTATGTCTATGGTCTCTCCAAACTAGTTGACTCACCAAACCCATTACGGTCTACCTATGGTTTATCAACCTTGGCATAACATATCACAAGGGTCCTCACCCAACCCTATAGGGCCATCCATATCAAGTATAATCACAACCCTATTGGATGTGTCATGGTGTTTGGGTATCCTCCTAGTCTAGGGGTTTTCCATTGTTAGTATATAAGTCATGCTAGTGCACATTGTCCTCACTTTCCTTGACACATTTCTCATTTCTGGGTTTTCATTTTAATCTATCAATTTATTTAAAGATTAAACAAGCCAAAATGAATGGGTCATTTCTCTTAATAGAATGACCAAACATCCATATTAATATAATAAAAATTCACAAGCCACATTTCTAGTTTGATGACATCCTACCTTAATTGAATCCTTTTTCATTTTCTATGTCTCAAAAACTCACTGCTTGACCTCAACAAACTTCGTATCAGCTCCAAGAGGAATCAATTTAACTCAAGGGCACCCAAATGATGTAAACGTATCAAAACCAATTAATTATAATCAATTATAATTAATTATAACATTCACCCAATGGTGGTATAAATTATAAATCCTTATAAAATGTTCAATGACCACCAAAATCTTGAATAATGGGATGTCGAACATCCCCATCACAACTTTAAACCCATTCTAGAGAAAACAACTAACCTACACCACCAATTCCATAATTTTTTTTAAAATTTCATAAAAATGATAAGAAGAAAATATAGTGTGATTCACCTTTTATGAAAAGATAAATGAAGATAGGAAAACATTTCCTCATAATTTCCTCTTCAAGGGATGTATGAAATCCCCTTTAAAATTTGGAGATTTTACCATTGTAGAGAGAAATTTTCATTTTTAACCTAAATTAATAATTTTTTGAATAAGTGAATATAATAAGGAGAAGATATTTGTTATAGAGGATCTCATAACTTGAATATTCATCGAAAACACCAGACAAAACACCCCTGGGTCAAGTGGGAAGAGAGGGAGGAAGGTGGAAGTACCTCCGGCTATGCATGTAAACAAGGAGAGAGAGAGAGAGAGGAGGTAACCCCTAACAAATTAGGGAGAATATAAGTAATTAACTTACATGAAATACCACTAGCTAGCTAGAACTGGGCCATTGGAAAGCCTGTTGCAGCTGTAGTGGAGCCCTGACCACTGCCCACACCACCGACTAGCTGGTGGATATAGACTGCTGCCCAACTTTCCTTCATATTCCTCCCACATATATCAAACACCAATTATATCTTTGTTCCTAACCCAAAAAAAACACTTTTGAAAGATTAAAAGTTCCATAATTAGGTACCAATTCCCAATCCAAAATTCAACCCACTCTGAAAATAAAAATTATAGTTATTTATTTTCAATGTTCATTGAAAACGAGACTTTAAAAATTACCCAACATAATAATTCTCAATGACAGGAAGTACCAATAGAAATACAATTATACATCATTGAACTACTTGTTCATCAAACCCCATTCATATGGTCACGTTCCATCATTGAACATGTAATCCATTTCAAAAGTTTATCTTTAAAAATATAGTGCTAAAATATTGAAACACAATCCATCACACTAATATATTACTGAAACACCGATTCTAAAACTTCCCAAGACTGTATATCGTGATGTAATGATCACATCGTCATCTAATTAATCATCGTTCTATGGTTCTCTCCACCATAGGTCTCAGCTCATCCTAGATGATTCAGAACTATGATGCTTATTACTATAGGGGTTTCTTATCCAAACATATTTCAGGAATCCTCATAACACACTTGGGGTGGTTCCCAACTAACTATTCTTTATTGCATATAAATACACTAGTCCAACATCGATACTAACTCCAAAATCTCATTTCCAAGACAAAACGGGCATTCCCCTTTCATCCAAACACAACAGAATCATGTCATCTTTTCCATGAAAGGTTATCGCCAAAACCCTAAAAAACCTCATAACATAAATTATTCTCCTAATGAGATTTCTATATTAACACATCCAAAAAAATAAAAAAGAACCTCTTCAAACTTCCTTTAGATGACCATCCTCAAAATGTTCATCTACACCCACCAATGTGCTTACAATTTATCCGATCACAATGACTTAAATTATAGAGGCACCATGTAATCATTCCAATACACCCATTGAAATATAAACTTCACTTTTAGTGTGATTATATGTTCAAATATACCATTGACCAATTCCATCATTAATTACTACCATATTGTGAGAACCAATGTAGAAAAGACCAGGCCATGCTAAAATAACCCTTACTTACCATGAGCATGATACAAATGACCAGACTCCATTTGATATCATACATGATTTCCTACTCATAATTTCCTAAGGAACCCAACTAAATTCAGACCCATATACTCACCGACATCATATTTCCCTATTAACCATCCAACAACTTGACATGTCACACCCACGACCCTACCAACTCAAGGTCATTACACCACCCAAAACTGATAAGATAATCCCCACTATAAGAGTGTCCCAACCATCATAATTCTGAAAAATTTTCAAATCATCATGTCCTATGCATATTCCATAACAATAAAAAATGATTATCTTGTATAAAACTACTCATACCCGAGTGATAATAAAAAACATAACTGAACATGCATTCCAAACTCTTAAAAGTTCCATGCTTGAAAATGTCAAAATATAAAATTTATAATGAGGCTAGCCACCTTCAACTAGCCATCGATGTACATTCCAAGAAATTGATTTATTCATGCTTCTCCTTGAATGCATAACCTCTTTAGGTACTCCCATAATTGTATGTATGATGATACTCCCAGACCATGATCATCAAGTTCCTATCACAATCCATCGTCCCTCAACTCACACACACCGGATGATGATAATAAAACTCAATAAGTTCCACATGTGAACAATATGTCTCACCTTGATCTCATCAGGAAATAAATGGGAATGCTATTTATTATTTTCCAAAATCATAAACAAAATTCATGCTCTTGTGAGTCTCACATATTCAAATGGGATGATACACCAAAATCAATGACCATGAACAATGTTTTATTGGTTATTCCATCGAACTACATGATTAGATTCTCTCAAATTCCTTTACAGGTAATTAGAATCCACATGTGATCTCAACATGATTATAAGGGATTCTAAAGTCAATATGGTCATGAATCGAAATGACATTTCCCTTCCAAACTAGTGTCTATGCCAAAGCACTCAAGGTGCATTCTCATGAACTGAAGGCTTCATCATGCCTATTCCAAAACCCCCTAAAGAACCTCCCATGTTCCAGTCTTGAACAAAATATCCTACTTGCACTTCAAATCTCTATGGAGGACACAATCCCTTAATCTATCCCCTCTCATTGGTTTCCCTCTAGTATCAATAAATATCTTATTCACTAAACACTGAGTCCTATCTCCAGGGTGTCTAGCACTCCCCCCCATCCCAAAATTTATGTCTCTTAAAAGGTCACAAATCACAAGAAATTATCAAAGATTTCATTTTAACAACCATAAAATCTAACCTATCAAACTCTCTCTTGAGTGTCTTATATACATAATGATATCTTGTGGTAACTCAACATCCCATCAAGATAACGATTCTCACTGATTATCCACCTAAAGGACTACTCCCTTGATAATCCAAACACACCTAGGGTCACATACATACAGAATTACATCATCTTGTATGATCAACACAAAATAAAATCACATTCACTAGCTAAGATAAATATAATTCCATTCAAATCTATATTGGAAAACATCGTATAGGTTATTACTGACACTTTAAATAACCGATCATATTATCAAATCACAAAAACAAACTCACTCCATCAACATCACCCTAAAATTATCCATATAAAGTAACCACTAACATGTGGTTGAATTATATATAATTTAATTCTTAGCTATAAAAGAAAAAACCATATAGGTAATTACTTTCAATTTAAATAATCAAACCTACAGGTTACTTTGAACCAATATCACCTGATAAAAATACCTATCTTGGTAACCACTGATAAATACATCATTAGACAATGTCAAAGTTTAAGATTTTATATTTCCTACTTACTACTGTATAGAGGAAAGTAGGGTTACCCCAAGGGAAGGATTAAAATAATTTTACTGACAAAATAATTAAAAAAAACCCATTATTGTTAACAGTGGGTGGGTTTTCTTTTTTTAACATTTTACTTTTTTTTGTATCAATATATAATGGATTTTTTATATTTTTTTTAAATAACTAGGTAGAAAATGGGCTATAATAAGAAGTGATCAGTAGAGAAAAGAAATTCTAGGAGATGAATAATCAAGACAAAATGCCCAAGTGAAATTTATCCTACTGGTTTTAAGAAGGTTCCTATTGAAATAAATATAATTGAAAACACAACCATGAAAAATGAATGATTTATCTCACTCTCTATGAGATTAATCGTGTAGATTAAACAATCTTGTAATTCTCCACTCTAAGAAAGGTTCATCTACAAAAGCATATTTGAAAAAGTAAAAATTAATACACTTGTAGAATTTTATGAAGTTTTCTTTTTGAATTTAAATCTTAGTGAAATTTCATCCATGATCAAACTCACCTATTGATCATAGATTTTGGTTTTGAGTACATATGGCATGGTGAAATTGAATGAATTCGGAATTGATCTCCTTGATCAATTATATAAACATTGAATTAAAATAGTGAAAAGGTGAATTAATTATTACCAGTAGAAAAAGAAATTCCCCAAACTAAAATTTTAGTGGATGATCATGTTAATATTAAGAATTAAAAACATTCAATTACAAGTTAATAAATTGAGAACGAAAAGGGAAGAAAGATCACTGTTTCTACTCCCTTTCAACTGCTCTATTTCTTCTCTACTGGGACCCTGAGTCTCTATCTCCAAGAGGTCTCCATATTCATCTCCTGGTCTCCCGAAATTATTGAATGAATATCAAATAAATGATCCCAACTTCTCCCACTACTACTTCCTTTATAATTTTAATGTCCTCTGTTATACTCTGATTTCTCACCTAAAGCCTCCACCGACTTTAATTCCCTCTCACTGACTCACTAACCACGTTTCTGCACCTCTAACATGCTTATCACATTAACAAAACCATTATAAAAAACATCTTCAAGTATTTGGGTTGAATCTAGATGTGATTACATCTTCTACTTGAATCTTATCAATGAAAACAGTGATTAAATAATAAAATTTTCAACACTATTAAATGATTTTATAAAAATTTACTTATTTGATTAATTAAGATTACAATTATTGGATTAAAAATATTAAATTGAATTATTATATTTATTTATAATTATTTGTTTTTAAAAGTTTAATTGAATACTTTAATTTTTTTATTTATAACATTAATTTATAACGATATATTTTATTAAATATTATTTTGAAAATTATTAATTTATTATGTTATATATATATGTATAAATTTATTATTATATATTTGTTCGATTAAATTTTATTGTAATTATTTATTTTATTTTCAAATATTATTTTAGTTTTATTATTTATTAGGTTATAATTTTTATTTATAATTTATTATTTTATTTTATTTTATTATTTTCTCCCCCATTTCCCTAATCTACACGAAGAAGGGGGATTCTGTTCTGGTGATGCTTCTCCTCCCCCAATCTCGGTGATGATAGCAGGAAGTCCAGGCTGCAGTGTCAACTTCATCCTCCTACGACACCAACGACATCTCCTCATTCTTAAGAAACTACTGCATCTTCGGTAGTGTCAGCTTAGACTATTGGTGGTCATTGCTTCAGCACCTCCCATGACAAAAATTTTCTTCAACCCGGTGGCAGGACTTTAGATCTGTGACTGGCTTCATCTTTGGCTTCTTCTAAATGCAGCAAGATGTCCATGACTGGTGGCGATGATAGTGGTTCAAAAATTATTCAGCAGTGGTTGCTCCTAGTTCTTCAAATATGGATTTGTTCTTCAATTTGGTTCTTAGATATTTATCAATTTGAAAGAGTTCAGATATGCGATGATGGTTTTTAGGTGCGATGAAGTCCATTTTAGATCAGGGGTGGTATGATGAAGCAAGAACTAGCGGTGTGATGGTGTGAATGTTGAGACACCACCAGTAAACTGGCGATGTAAAGTGCAGTGAAGTCTTGGGATGTGGCGGTGTTATTGAGAGTATAGAAACCATGTCTGGATGGTAGTGTGAACCTGGAGAAAAGAGATAATATTAGTAGTGCGAGGAAAATTGTATATGCGGTATCTCACTTGATGATCAAATTCCCTGGAACTTACTAATTTATGGTCATCAATCAATTATCATGATTTATTGTCCTATGAAAAGAAGAAGTTTTTACATAAAGTCTCAAAATCAAACATGTCTAGTGATTTAAAATTAGGGAACTAAAAAGTGTGAAATAGGCTTTGAAAAATATATATTCAAGTGAAGTATTTCCTTAATCCAATTACTAACTTGATGGTCAAGGGAGAAAACAATCATCTACTATTGAAAATTTCTTGCCTCATATATTATGATGTCTGCTAACTTATTTCAATTCAAGTTCTAGTTTTAAAATTAAGAGTGATAAAAGGTAAAAAAATAAGTGGAATTAAGAACTTAACCAACGAAACCTTATACTTTGACTCTCTCATAGGTTTCAAAAGAAAAAATTAAATTAGATTTTTCGAATCACTTTATTGATACAATTTATATGATTTCATATAAATCAATTATCCCCTTATTCATCTAGTGTTTGAAATTCCCTATACCTTAATAAACTCATTTTGGAAAACTAGGTACTTTGTTTCTTTTTGTAAAAAAATTTCCCCAACCATGTAACTTGTGATAAGAACTATGCATATGCACTAATTAGAATTGTAAAGAGGGATTACTCACACACACTATGTCTAGTGTCTCAAAGGTTCACCTTAGGTTCCTAAATGCCCATTTTACTCTAGTTTGAAAAGATTTATATGAATACCATTTAAATTGGATTAATAAGGTGATTAATGTTTTTATTTAAAAAGTGATTCCCCTAGGATGAAGTTCAAACTTCTAGTTTCCTAATGTTAAGATCATAACTCCACAAATATTTATCCTATATCACTCTCAAACTTTTTTCCTAAACAAAACATTCCTAAAAATAGTAAACACATCCATTAAAAAATCATTTATCATAAAAAATTTCAAATTTAAAACAACTCTTTAATACCAGTAATATATTATTCTTTAATAAGAGTGATTTTAAATGAAAAATTAAGCCTAATGAACTCAGATTGAAAAATAATCTTGAAAAATGTAACCATTTTTTTACAAAAAAATAGACATAGAGGGATTTGATGGGATTAGGGCACATATTAGCTCAGTATAAATTGAACCCCTCCCCAACACTTAAAATCCAATTTTCTCCCAATGTTGAATTGGAAGGTGTGGAAGATAAAAATTTGACTTTTAAAGAAGAAAATCGATTTTCAATATCTAGGTGGATGACATGTTGAGGGCCATAATGAAAATCAAAAAGTATGTTTCCATAAAAAAATATTTTACAGCAAGATCACATGTATTTTCATTAATCCAGTGAAAAGATATTTTTCTATTAAGTTAAAAAAAAACAGCATGCGAATCATGAGTATGAAGTCTATATGGTGTGTGAAATTTTAAAATTTTTATTCCACAGATTTACAAAAGAGAATAAAAATATACACTAAATACCCTAGTTAAAGAATAAATATCCAGGAGTAATTCCCCCACAAATTAATTTCTAATAGTGAGTAAATTTAAAATAGTGAATAAAGAAATGTAGAAGAAGTTCAGCAGATAAACACCTAAAAAAATTTCTAGCAGCAACAGGAAAATCAATGAACCACCGCCACTTCTATACCAGTGAGTCACATTGTGGTGACACACTGCCAGCAGTGGAATGATGACTCAAGTGAAATAGTGAGTCCGAGAATTGTTTTTTATTATGGTAGTAATATAGAATAAAAATAATATATAATAGATATAGATTTAGAAGTAGGTAACTTCCCTGATTAAATTTTATCCATTAATGCTCCACCAATAGTTTCTTATGTTTTGAATATAAAAGATAAATATTATTCTTCTATGACACCAACAATAGCATCCTTATTACTGTAAGAACATAAACCAATAAGACCCAGAACACATATCTTGCAGATTAAGAAGATAAGGATAGTGTAATCCCAATTTTATTGAAAACAAACAAAAAAAAATTAAAACATAGAAAAACTATGGGTTGATTCTCATGAAGCACTAAATTTTAATTATTCAGTTATAATTTATTAAGAATCAGTTTTCCAGCATAGTGATGGAAACCAACACCTTCAGATGTCCTTTGAAATAGACTTTACATCTTCGAACATTAACAAAAATAGGATTGTTTTCCTCTCATATAATTTCAACAGCTCCATTCTTCCATACTCTAACAATAAGAAATGGTCCACAGCACTTAGATTTCAGCGTACAAGGAAAGAGTTTAAGTTTAGAATTAAAGAGGAGGACCTTCTGTCTGGGATTAAATTGTTTATTTTGAATAACATGATCAAGAAATTTTTGGACCTCTCTTTGTATATCCTAGATTTATCATAGGAATCTATCCTAATCTCATCTAACTCACTCAACTCAAGAATTATCCTCTCTCTATCACTATTAAATTCAAAATTTAAAGCCTTAACTGGCCAATATAACTTGCACCGCAACTCCCCAGACAAATGAAAAAATTTACCAAATAACATCCTATATGGAGACATACTAATTGGGGTTTTATTGGATGTTCTATAGGCCCACAATTACTCATCTAACTTCCGAGACCAGTATTTCCTAGACTTTGAATAAATTTTTCTAATAAAATATATCTTGAAAGACTTATTGAGAAATCCTTTCACCATCACGATTTCCTCCCCAAGGCGAGGAGTGAAAAATTTCCAGAATTGAAAGCATTTCTTCCTCTGGGAAACACCATCTCAGAATTCCATAATTATATCTTCTAAATAGAAAAGTTTTATCCTAAATATATTACTTAAGTTTTGAAATGAATTTATTTCTTTGGTTATTTGATAAGTCATTAGAAATTACAATCGTTTTTAAAAAATTTGAAAAATCTGCATACCAATAAGATTATATAATTGAGATAATGAGAAGCTTCACAATAAGAATAGAAGAGTTTATCTCACTTTGATCTTCACCGTGAGTATTAAGAATCCTATAAAGATGGTCTACAACTAAATTTTAAGCTCACAACATATCTTTAATATCTATTTCAAACTCTTTTAACAAAAGGATCCATCTAATAAGCCTAGATTTGGTTTCCATCTTAGAAAATAGAGGAATAAAGATCATTGAAAATGGAGAATTTAGAAACTTGAAATTACTGCCTAATTTTTTCTAGAGAAAACACAACAGATAACAAATCCTTTTCAGTAGTGTTATAGTTCCTTTGTGGCTCATCTATTAGCCTGATAGCATAGTAAACCACATGAAACTTCTTATCTCTCTTATGTCCTAATATAGCTCTAATAGCAATATCCCTTGGATCACACATTAATTAAATGGGAAGTTTCCAAAAAGGTGAATTTATGACAGATAATGAAGTGATTTTTAACTTTAACAGATTAAAAAATTCCAAAAAGTTTTGTTAACAAACAAAGGGTGTATCTTTAAGCAGTAAATAACACAAGCGATTTGAAATTTTAGAAAATTATTTTATAAACCTCCAGTAAAAACTGGAATTCCCTAAGAAGCATCCCACACCCTTAACATTATCAAGAGGTGGCAATTTTTGAATAACTTCAACTTTGGAAATGTCATCTTCTAAACCCCTCTTAGACACCTAATGTCCATGAACTATCCCTTAAGTGACAATGAACTGACCTTTCTCCTAGTTAAGAACTAGATTGGTCTCTAAATATCTCTCTAAAGAAATTTCTAAATCTTTCAAAAAAGTATAAAATGTTCTTCCAACTATAGAAAAGTCATCCATGAAAACCTCTATGATCTTCTCGATCATATCATAAAAAATAGTCATCATACAACTTTGAAAGGTTTATGGAGAACCACATAAACAAAAGGGAATTTGTTGGTAGGAAAATTTCCTAAAGGGGCATGTGAAGGTAGTTTTATTTATATCATATAGAGCTACTGGAATTTGGTTGTAACTAGAATACCCATCTAGAAAACAAAAGAACTCATTTCTGGAAAGACTATCAAGCATTTGATCAAGGAAGAGAATTGGAAAATTGTCTTTCCTAGTGGCAGAATTAAGCTTCCTATATTCGATAAGACTCTCCACTTGGTTGATTTCCTAACCTGAATTTCTTCATTTTTCTCATTGGTTTTGAAAGTGAAACCACATTTCCTTGGAAAAACATAGATCAGACTGACCCAAGTACTGTTAGAGATAAGATTGATGATTCTAGTGTCTATAATTTTAATAAATTCCTCTCTAAAAACTCCTTTCAGGTTGGGGTTCAACATTATTTGACACTATACTCTAGGTTTTTGGTTTGTTTCCATAGATATTATTTGTATGAAAAATGAAGGGTTATTCCCTTTAATATCAGCTATGGTCCATCCTCCAGAAGATATAAATTTATTCAGAACACCCATCAACTTTTATTCATGGTTATATTTTAGCTCAATAAAAACAATGACATGCCGTGCATGATCCTCTTCCAAAAATGAGTATTTTGGTGTGCAAGGATTAGTTGAGCTACAATGTGTGAATGAGGGATCATCCAACTATTGGATGACTGTGGTGGGTTGAAGATCACCCAATCTCAACTATTTGAATAGTGAGTATGGGAGAAGGTTGATTCTAGCACTTAAGACACACATGCAGTTGAGTTGACTAGAATTTACAATTGTATAAGGTATAACAAAACTACTTGGTTTTTTGAGCTTTAGAGTTATTTTATTTTGGATTTCATCACTACAGTCTTAAGTGAGGCTGTATGTGAAAAATTATTAAAGTGTATTTTTGTTTGAAATAATTTTTAAAGAGATATTAGGTAAGATGGAATTTTAATTAAGGATTAAATAAAATAAATACTCACTTTGAGCTTTGTTAAAATCCCAAGGAACTGGGGAAGTTTAGACTTGTTCTTACTTTTTGGTTTTAACTCTTCTAGGTATGGGATGGGCAGGGAAGAATTTCTAATAATATTAGGTATTTGCATCATTTGTTCAACAGTTTTATATTTATTATTATTCTTCTTATTTTAAGAAAAAATTTCATCTTGAATATCTAGTGACAAATTCAGATTAACTTCATTTTCAGTAATTATCTCATGATTTATAAATTGAGTGTGAAACATATTTTTATTTCAAGAATCATACAGTTTTTCAGTTTAGGAATTTCTAATGTCATTTGAAGTTTCATTTTGAGTGTTAAGCCCATTTCTTATTAAAACAACCACAAAATTATCAATAGGGTTGAATTCAGTTGTGTTAGGAATTCTACCATTATTCCTAGATGTCATATCTCCAGCTAGTATTCCCAATTGAGTTTCCATATTTTCTATTCTAGTATCATTCTGAATTTTATTAGAATTACATAGGGATTTTTATTTATTCAGCTGAGCTTCAAATTTTTCATCTTCAGAGTCCATTATATTTAAAATTTGATCCATTTTTGAAAACATTTGACCATCAAAATTTCCTTGTAAATTGGAAGACTCACCCTTTGGTTGATTAGAAAATTATTGTCTTGGTTGGTTTTGGTAACCAGGGGTAGTGGGTTGCTTTATCATAACTTGTTCTTTCCATGAGATATTGGGATGACTCCTACAGGCTTGGTTATAGTTGTCTGAAAATGGGTCATCCTTGTGAGGTATCCTAGGACCATAGTTAACAAGTTTGGATTTTATTTTTGGATTGGAATGTCAAAGTATGTATAGAAGTTTTGAGTGTAACCAAACATCCCACAATGTTCACACCATTCCCTAAGTGATTTTTTTTTGTTTTGAAATCCCAGTTGATTAAATTTTTTTATAATTTTGGTTTATTAATGATTAAAGTTGGTTTGTGATTTTAGCTAGTTGAGAATTTGTTACTATTCCGTAACTAGTGTATTCATTTTTTTCCACTTATTTTCTTCTTGAATTTTGATGTTAATAATTTAATGCGAGGTTGTTAAAAAGATTTATTTACTCTTCATCAGTTTTGTCAATTTTTCTTCCCCGAGGAGACTGGTCCACCATATTTTTACTAAAAGAAGACATTCCTTCATAAAAGGTGTCCATGTGAACATGGGATGAGATTTAATTATGGGAACACTACCTAAACAGGTCCCTAAGTCCTTCCCAAGCCTCATGAAAAGATTCTCCATCCACTTAATAGAAAGTAGTGACTTTGGTTCTTAATTTACCTTTAAACATTTAGGGATAAAATTTTATTATTAAAGAATTATAAACATGGTCCCAATTTTCAAATATGTTTTCATCTAGATTGAGAAAGCCATTACTAACATTCCATTTAGGGAAAAAGAGAAATAATAACATTATTTGATCATTTTTTGTGAGTCATAGAAGTGGAAGTTGTTTTACTGTATTATAGAAATATCTAATGAATGCTAGAGATCCTTCATTAGAGTGTCCATTGAATGAATAAATCCATGAAAAGTGAGATTGTTTCAATTCATAATTTATGGGTCAAGGTGAAAGTATAATAGAAGAAGGGTTGAAAATGAACCTCATCCCAGTTGATGAGGACTATTTATGTTAATCCATGAGTCCCAGATTCAAATTTGAGCAAAAGCATATTTTCCGGTTACTATAAGAGTACTGTAGGAGTTATTGTTTGCTATTATAGCATCCTAAACTATTCACCATCTGGCTACTGGTTTGGGCCTAGTATCCTTAAGGCCTTTGGTCCACCCAAGGGATTTAGGCCAGTTAAGGCTTTCAGTCCACATCAAGGCCTTTGGGCCAACTCAAGGACTTTGTGCCACCTCATTCCAATCCTGAAGTGCATATGGAACTAGACAAACCAAAGGATTTAGCTCCAGATGAGGACTTAGAGTAGGAAGTTTCACCAGAACAAAGCTATTCAGATTTGGAATAATGAGATGGTATGGAAATTTCCATCGATACTAGGCTTGTGCACCTTTGCATAGGTATTACTAGCTAAATAAATAATGCAAAGGTGGGAAGATGACTTCATGATCTAGATGATGGGGAGGGGCATTTTCAAGTAGTCAAATATGGGATGAATTCCTATAAGGCCTTAAAGTCATGTAATATACTAATCTTACGGGATTTATAAGGGTCCCCCCATAACCCTTGAAATAGGGATGATCACAAATAAATAAAAATAAGGCATTTGGGCCATTTGGGTAATAGAACAATGGTTGCTTGTAACTTTAGGAAGTTGAATCACCTTCAACCTAGGTCTCTCATTATCTTATTAGAGTTCATGGTAAATTTTTGGTTGATTATTAGGTGAATGAACTCTATATCCTCACTTCTCCATTTCAGTATTGTTTTTCCTTTTTTAGATCAGTTAAATGTTTATAAATTTCAGGGTATTGGGGCTCTAATCTATCAGCAGAAGATATAGTGCTAATGAAATGGAAAAAACAAGAGGAAATTCAGCACAAATAATAAAATGCAGTAACAAACATCAAAGGTAAAATGAATGAAATAGAAACAAACTACAACCAAAACATACATAAAATGGCAGAACAAATATTTTTTAAATATTTTTCAAATTTTTAATTTTTTTATTTATGTGAATTTTTTTTAAACTAATTGTTTTAGTTTTTTTCGAAACTGTTGGTTTCTTTAATCATTACCTGGAAATGGTTCCAAAAATTTGATAGGGTTTTCATTAAACCGTGTTAACGTTTAAAAATTTATAGTTCATACTTAATACTGTATAACGGAAAGCTAGGCCGAACCTAAGGGAAGGCTTAAATGAATTTGAGTGACCAAAGATTTTCAAAACAAACCCACTGTTGTTAATAGTGGGTGAGTTTCCTTTTTTTAACTTCTTTCTTTCTTTTTTGTATACATCAATAATGGGAAAAAATGGATTTTATTTTTATTTTTTTTAAAGAAATAGGTAGAAAATGGGTTATGATTAATTAGTGAGCATAAGAGAAAAGAAATTAAAAGAGATGAAAAATCAAGACAAAATGCCTAGAGAAAATCAATCCAACTAGTTTAAATAAGTCTCATATTAACATGAATATAATTTCACACATTAAAACTAAAAATGAATGATTTATATCCCCCCAAAAAATATTAATGATGAATATTAAACAATCTTGGAGTTAACCACTCCAAGAAAGATTCACCTATAAAAATATATTTGAAAATGTCAACATGAACAAACTCACCGAATGTTCTGATGTTTTCTTTTTTGAATTTGAATCTTAGAAATTTCATCCATGATCAAGCTCACTTATTGATCATGGAGTTTGAATTTTAGTATAAGTGGCACAATATAATTATATGAATTTGGAATGGATCTCACTGATCAATTCTAAAAACAATGAATTGAAAAAGTGAAAATGAGAATTAATTATTACTAGTAGAAAAAGAAATTACCCGAACTAAAACATTAGCCTACGATGATGTTCATATTAACAGTTGAAAACATTCAATTACAAGTTAATAAATTGATAATGAAAGGGGAAGATATATCTACCCTTCTAATCTATGAAACTTTTCTATTTCATCTCTCTGAGTTCCATAGGTATCTCTCTCTGAGAGGTGTCTAATACTGCTATGAATCTTTCGAAAGTTTTGATTGAATATCCAATGAATGATCCCCCATATTCCCGCTATTGTTGCCTTTATAATTTTAAATTACTCCATCATCCTCAGTTTTCTCACCCAAATCCTCTACTGACTTCAATTGTTCCTCACCAAGTAACCGACCACGTGTCTTCAACTATTACATGCTATTCACTTTAACAAAACCCTTCTAATGAAATTCTTAAAATGATTGGGTTGAATCTGGATGTGATTTTGGATTCTTCTTGAATCTTCTCGATGAAAATAGAGACTAAATAATTCACTTTTTAATTCTATTAAAAGATTTAATAAAAATATATGTATTTAATTTATTATGATTACAATTATTGGATTTAAAATATTAAATTATAATTTTATATTTATATTTAATTATTTTTTATTAAAATTTTAATTGGTTATTTTAATTATTTTATTTTATTTAGAACATTAATTTATAATTATATATTTTTATTAAATATTATTATTAAAGTTATTAATTTATTATTTTAATATAAACAAAAATATAAAATTATTATTTTATATTTATTTTATTAATTTTTATTTTAATGATTAATTTTATATTTAATTGATTAAATTATTTTACAATTATTATTTATTTAGTTATAAATTTTATTTATTATTTTTTTAATTTTATTCTCCCCCTTATCCCTTATTTGTGTGCGATATGGGGTCTTGTTCTAGCGAAGCTAATCCTCCTCTATAGAGTGGCGGTGAGGATGTGTGGTCCAAGCTACGGTGGCAGCTTCATCCTCCTATGACACCAGCTGCATCTCCTCATTATCATAAAACTACTCCATCTCCAATGATGCCATATTTGACTGTAGGTGGTCAAGGATTCAACTACTCCCATGACATCAACCTTCTTCAACCTGGCAATAGAACTTCAGATCTGTGATGGGATTTAGCATCGAATCCTCCTTCTCATAGTGTGATGTCCATGAATGTTGTCGACAATAGAGATTCAGAAATTCTTCAGCAGTGGGAGCTCATGGTTCTTCAAATCTGGACCTTTTCTTCACTCAGACTCAAATATCTATATCAATTTAAAAAATATAAGATCTACACTTATGGTTTTTGGGTGCGGTGAAGTACATTTTTTGATTCGGGGTAGTTTGATGAAGTAAGAACTGGTGGTGCGACAATGTGAAGGTTGAGACACCATCAGTGAACTGGCAGTGTAAAGTTGACTGGAGGCTTGGGTTGTGGTGGAGTCACTAAGAATAGAGAAACAATGTTTTTATGGTGGTGTGAATTCAGAAGAAGGATAAAATATTAGCGGTTTGAGGACAATTTTATGGCAGTATCTCAGATGTGGAAGAATGTAAGAATGGATGGTGTCTCAACGAGGCACGATTTTGGTTCTTCCTGGTGGTGTCTTGTAAAACTTAAAAGGGACTAAGGTGAAGAGGAAGCTCTTGTGGTGTGTCGATACACTTCTGTAGCCGGCGGTGCGTATGCCTTTTCCAACAGTGTGTCTAGAGAATAGTTTGTGGGTGCTGGTGGTTTCTTATGAGAAACTGTTGATAAAATTTTGACAAAGGAAATAAATGGGTTAAAAAAATAAAAAATTACGACTAACAAAAAAAATAAGAACATTAATTTAATTTAAAATTATACTCTTAGACTAAATAAAATCATTAAATCTAAAGAATATTAATTATTTAAGATCACAATTGATACTTAAATGAACCAAAAAATTAAGTAAGATAAATTTAATACTTTTAAAGGATTGAAAAACCAAATTAATTATAAACATTGATTAAAAAAAATTAATCTATAAAATTATTAATGAGAAAATAATTATCATAACAAAAAATAATTAAATAAATGAAAAAAATGAATGATAAATATGTGGAAAATTAGTTGATTTTAAGACCACATCAACCCCCATCACTCTATTCAGTTATGTAGAGTTTCATTCCAAGATATATTGGAAAATAATATATAGTTTTCCACTAGAACTTTACAAAACCAAACCTATGAAATGGAAACCCACAATGGGCTTCCCACTAAGGAACCATATGCCTCACTAGCCTACCATGATCACTACAAGTCCACTCCTATAGGGAATGTGTTTTAATTTTCAATAAGTGTGTCACCACAGATTTCCATCAAAATGATATATATATATATATATATATCATTCTTGATAAGTATAATGGCACTAATTACTTATATGAGAAAACAATGTATGAGGAGTTGCTGAAATTTTAAATATTTGAACCTTTCTTCAATTATAAAAATCACATTAGCTGGAACCTAAATTTCATGTTAATCCTATGTACTAAATAATGATGTTTAATATGCCACTTGTCTCTACAGAATAAGAGATGGAACTAGTCTCTTTCCAATTGTCCAAGATCCAAAAATAAATCATAAATCATAAATCCAAACATCATGTGAATCACACGTAGTGAAAACTATACAACTATAACATCACAAATCCATAACACAAATCCCATCCTCAAAAACCTAGACTCCCCTACAGTAAATGTGTTTCTGAAACATTGGTATGGTACCCCTCTATAGGATCTCAAACTTTCCTATATCTCATGGATTCCATGTCCCAAATAGTAAGTCAAAAAATTCATTCATACAACTTAGTAAGACCCTTCCCTGGATCACTCTGTATAGTAGCCAGACCAGACCACCACATGACCTTAGGTGTTCTTCATTGTACAGCAAAGACTACCGACTAGTAGTAAGGGTTTTAGATTGTACTATGTAGAGACTATACCCCCTATATCAGAGTACACAATGATGGATAAATTATCTAATAAAATCCAAATTATCACATCAGATTTCATAGAAACAATAAACTTATCCATCTATAATAAATGAATACAGAAGCAGTAAAAAATAGAATAAACATGGTGTCATACAAGAATGACCACCCACTAAGATAATAACATATAAAATTAAATAAAAAAATAAAAAAGGCTACCAATGATGTCTTTTCCTATGATGTAGTCCTCCTCTACAATCTCTTGATACCACTAGAGCTACTCCAACTCAAACACACAATACAAAGCCTCATCCCAACCTGCACATACACCTATAACTAATTGAGATATTTTGTTAGGTTTATAAGTTCTATGGACACATGATTAGAGTTTGAGTGTATAACTCAGGAAGGAACCATCAGCACAGTTATGACCAATGCTGAAACATAATGATATGTGTAACTAACATGATCAAAATAAATAAATAAACCACTACACAAAATAAATAAAACCCACACTCTAAAAATCCCAATAATATTCATTGAACCTCAGCTATGCAACCTCGACAAACCATACCTTCCTTATCCAGTGCTGGCATATTTCTTTGCGTGATATCATGTTAGAGGAATCTATATCCTATCACTAGGGATCCCACATTCAAACCTCCATCATGCCGAGTAAAAGATGCTTGGGAATAACAAAGAATCCTTCATCCTGAAGAACTCAGTATGAAACCCATTGTAGTTCTGTAGAATTATTACTTTTCAGTCAACATATGATTTCTAATAGGGGGATAGACCATGGAAATTATATACACCTATGATTGAATGATTTTTTAGGGACTTAGTAAATCAAAGGGAATACACTCCCTAGACCCTATGGTCAGTATCATGGGAATATAATATCTCATGGATCCTTAGTTGAACCATCACTAGTGTGTCCAGGCGATCCTATGTGGCATCCAAGGCATCAATAGAGGGTATCCAATAATCACCCTTGGGATTTACAATATACGTGATCAGGGATATAGTCCCACCTAACACTAGATACCCCCATTTAAATCCTATGTGTCAGGGAAATTCATAATGGTCTATTTGCCTATCCATTCAAATCCTGGCTACTAGGCATTCATAATGGTATCAAAAAAATTCCCCTTCCATCCTGAACATTTGTATATATAAGGAAACAAATTCCTTGATGTGTGATATTAGGTACCACCTCAAGGAAGTGACTCCCATATGAGCTGAATCACTAGATGCTATCTGAGCTTAGGATCCACCACCAACATGTCATGAGACTAGATCCTAAACACACAGAGTATCCCAAAGTCCCATTCATGTCTACGAGTGATTCCCCAACATCTTCGGAAATCATAAAAGTTTTCTAAAATCCTGAACTACATAAACCCATAGATGGAAGTTATATTACAATATTGGTATGAAATAAAATGGTTTATAATGTATCTAATAGTTTATTTTTCATATAAGAATATATACATGCATTCATATAATAAAACTCAAAACATAAGATACAACATGAACATATTGTGAGAATATGACTATCCCTTCCACTGTTTCTCTAAAAATTATACATATTGCTCTTCTAGATTTCATGGGGAAAGGAAAAAGTGTAAGATTATATTATTAGTAAGGAGTAGTATAAAATGAAATATTTTATAACATAAATATGGAATAAGTGATATTTTAGGAATAAATGAAAAACATGAAGACATAATCTACTAAAAATGAGGGAATGTTATATCTTTGATTATAAATCAAAACAAGGATAAGAATAATCATTAACCTCATCTTGATGGAATTCAAAATGTCGGACATCAAATATTTTCTATCAAGGCCTTTTACCAAGACATTATCCTATTATGGGAATATGTATACACTAAAAAACAACATATTTTGTATCATGGGACATGTCTATGCATCAAGGGGATATATAGTCATAGCGCCCACTCATCACTTGATTACGTATAATGCATTCACTATTAGAGTCATCAAGAACTTTCATACCATTTCCTAAGGAAAATCTTAATGTAAAAAACATAGTTATATGTATAAGAATAAAAATAGAAATCAAATACTTCCCCATTAATTATTATAATTTAAATTTCTAGGATAAAATACCTTAATCAGACTATAATCTATGGGGTATCTTCAAAGTAACATGAAGTACTCTTATCAATGAAATATAGTAGTGTAAGTACTTAAAATGTGATGGGTTATCCATGGAAGATAATAATTGGATTCAATAGAGTAAATTAGTAGGATAATAAGGAAATGGTTGAAAATATACTTCATCATGGTTTATAAAGTGCATGTGAATATTCCAAATCACATCCCTTTAAATCATCTAGCTAGGTTTGTAGTATTTTTTCCATTCATCACATATTAGAGTGATAATAGAGTAAAATACCAACCAACCATTTTTTGTGTGATAAGACCTAGGTGAATCTATTTCACAACCACATACACTTTCCAATATCCATACGAGGATGTTGTTTTTGGAAAATTATACATAATTTTACTTTACCAAAACATAGTATGGTTTCCCCACCACATAAAAGATTGAGTTTTACCACGGTTTTAGTAACTCTTAAATAAAAATAAAATAAAAGGGATTAAAATATATAAATGAAAATCCCTTAAATATAGTGAATAATATAGTGAAGTTATACTATGTAAATTCATGCACCATAAAAAATTAAAAAGGTGGTGAAAATAATATGAGTCCTAAAGATTAAAAACTGATAGTGAAAACCCTACTTATAGCTTGGGAAAAAAATCAATCAAAACCTCTTGAAATATAGGGATTAAAATTTATCTTCAAATACCATGACTAGTGGTATTTCATGATATAACATCCCACATAGGTAGTATATACATAACATAAAGGAAATTTGGTGCATAATAAAAAACTTGTTATAAATAGATTAATTTGAGACGGAAAACCCATAACTCTAGTCCCGACTTCCATTAAAACACTTTAACCTCTTATATAATGAGCATATTTATCTTAGTAACTTAATTAAAATCCTTAATTTTATCTATTTTCATTTATAATCTTTGTAAATACACATACTCTTTATGAATTATATCGATTTTAAATATTAGGTTTTTATAGTTTTGATCATCTGTAGTATTTTCATAATAGTGGTGTATGTGTTCATTCTTCCTTCAAATTCCATCACTACTAGAATATTTAATTCACTTTTAGAGAATATTTTCAACTTTTTATGATGTTTAAAAATCCTTTCATGAGTGTTTTATTCTTTATAATTTAATATAAAATCAATAATAAGCATGTTTTTGGTGATTCTTGATTATCAAAGAATGTTTTCCTAATTATAAAATATTAA
This sequence comes from Viscum album, assembly GCA_963277665.1. Taxonomy (NCBI): domain Eukaryota; kingdom Viridiplantae; phylum Streptophyta; class Magnoliopsida; order Santalales; family Viscaceae; genus Viscum; species Viscum album. Next base: position 2,108,347,966 of record OY728152.1, read on the forward strand.
AAACCCAAAAAAATTATTTATAAATTCATATCATATTATTATAGTAATTATGTTTCAACAGTCATTCATGATATAAATTCATATTATTGTTCAATTTAGTGGTTAAACCAACCTAAAAGTGAACACACCTTGATTTAATGAATGTTTATGAGGTGGAGTTTCATTAATATCATTATAATAGTAGTGTATTGTTTTTTTAGTTATTATTAGTGTGATATATTTGAACAAGAAGGAATTATAATACTAATTAATTAATATGAAAACATTACAGGACATGAATAAAATGTTATCATCATATTATGCTTATTTTAAATAATAAAATTAATGATGATAAATGGTAAATAATATAATTAATAGGTTTAAAAATTTATTAAAAAATAACCTTACTAATATTATAATTATCATATTTATCCTTAAAACCCATCCTTATATCCATTCTTATAAGGCAATGTTGGGAAGCAAAACATGATTTATTGTGGAAGCGGTAGCCCACGCAATGCACAAATAATGATTCTATTTTTTTTAATGAAACGAGGTAAAGGTGATTAGTGTGTATCTAAAAAATATAAAAATATTAATTATACTCTAAATATTGAATTCATAATATAATATTGGAAAAAATAAATTTTAAATTGATAGATAAAATGAAAATATATTAGCAAAAAGATTAAACTTACGTCGAAAACTTTGGGTTTCTCTTGGATAATTCCATAGAAAAGAAGGGATTAAGATAATATCTTGTAACTATAGGCTCGAGTGAGTGAAATATTATTCCATTAAAAGAAAAAATAATTGGTTTTTCTAAGGAAACATTATTTTTAGAAGTTTCTTGAAGGGAAAGTGAGAGACCCCTTTTATAAGAGGTGAGAATGACATTTTTGTAAAAATTTATACATAATATAATGGGGGTACATGTTAAACTTATAATGTTTTTTTAAAAATAGTAAATAATGTTTTTTTGAAGAGATAAAGTCTATAAAAAAATCATCTACTCAATTATAGACATATTGTTATCAGGTTTCAAGCCTTTTACCCCTTGAATTATTAATTTTACCATTTTAGATTTTATAGCAGTAACAAGTTTTTACCTAAGGTAAATAAATATTTATGTCTATAAAAGTGGTAAATATTAGATAATTTTGACCTTTTGGATTAAAATTTTAATTTTTTTAAATCAATTTCTATTAGTGATAAAAATTAATTTTTGTATAAAAATGTATAATATATTAAAACATTTTTTGAGAAAAATATTTCTTATTTTCGAAAATATAAATCATGGATTTGTAAAAAATAATTAATATTTTAAAATATATAATGAGAGTTAAGAAATAATTATTTTTTTGGAAAAATGGTTCCGTAAATTTTTACTTCACACTTATGGCATAAAATCTGCAATATTAGAAAAATCGATATATTGCACTATTCACCTAAAAATAAAAGTTTTTAGAAAAATAAAAAATATATATTAACCTAATGTTTTTTTTGAAGAATTAATAAATTAATTTTATTTTGTTAAAATAATATCTTAGCATTGAGAAATTAAAATTTTAAATATACTTAAGAATAAAGGCTCTTTGGGGTGTACATTTCCCATAGTTCTGGATATGGTGTTTACCTACTATAGTAGGACCTCATATTTTACATTCTCCCCCATTAAATAATTTCATCATGGAAATTGGGGTATATATAATCTATCTAATAAGTGTCAATATTACTTCCTAATATCTTCTTCATGATCCCATTTCTCCTTTTTTAGTTTGTGATTTTTCAAAAGGACTTTCAGTAATTGAGTTATTCGATTTAACAAAACTTGCTCTCTGTTGTCAAGAATATGAAAAATTAATTAATTATATGATATGTAAAGATCTAATTCTATTATATTATATGTGAGAATATGTTTTGTATCCTTCCTGTATTTACTCAATGTTGAAACATGGAAGACGTCATGTACTTTAGAAAGGTGGGACGACATAACTGATTAACAAGGTACAACTCCAATTATTTTTAGTATTTCAAAAGGTAAAATATATTATGGAAATAATATACCATTTTAACCAATTATTATAACTCCATTACATTGATAAAACTTTGATAATATATAAATTCCACTCAAAATTCCATGTTTTTCCTTCGATTATCAGAATAGCTATTTCTTTCTACTTTGGAATGATTTAATCTGATCCTAAATAGACTATACTTCAACTTTAATCTAATCTAAATGCTATAGGATAAATAACCATATTTATTTAACTTACTATGAATAGATCAGAATTTGAAACCTCTTCCCTTATAATTCATTGAATGGTTCCATCTGAATGCTCGAATAAAATCTATTATTGTCTGAAAACTCCACCAAAGGTAGATACTTGTTGCGATTACGATGTTTTAAGATGATGTAATTATAAGAAGGTTTTGGTCATGATTGTTATGAAAAAAGAGGTTTGATCCAAGTATTTTATTTTTTTGTATAAAATAAATCACTATACATTGCTGAATTTCCTACAAATATGATTGGTTAGAGTGTAATGAATCAAGTTTATTGGATGGATGTTATTAGTCTAAATTGATCATCTAGAGTTTCGTGATGAATTATTATCCTATCATGCTTTAATGTTCCATCAAATAGAGTGTGTGATGATTGTATCTATGATGATTCATTTATGTTCTTAAAATTCCTAACATATTGTCTATTGAATGTTTTCATAATCCAATCCTTTATACAAAGGATGAGTTTTAGTTTTAGGTTTTTGAATAAATATTGTTATGGATGTACAAATATTGTGTTCAAATTCAATGAATATTTGGAGTTATGATGGTATAAAGTATTATTAGTTATATGATTATATATTTTATCGATAAGAAGAAGTTTTTAAATGTTTTAAAGGAAAGTCCCTAGGGAATTTCATCTAATGAAGAACATCAGATGATATCTCACAATGTCATCAATTTGATTCAATTAGATGAATCATTTGTATTATTGAAGGAAATCAAGATATGTATGATTCTTATCAGATGAACATGTTTGAATTTGCAAAGGGAAGTTGTTATAGGATGATCATACAGAAGTCTCTAATTTATCAAACAGATAGTTTTGGTTGATGTTATTGGAAAACGATTCTGTATAAAGGGCATTGGTCATAGGTAAGTGTGATAAGGTTGAAAAGTCATTACATAATTCATCCGATGGTGGAAGTGTCTAGAAAAATAATTCTATGACGTTTGTATGAGGTTATACAGGAACACGAGATGGAGTTTTAATTGTAAAAAATTCTTCTATATAGTTTTATGAAATGTATGAGTTTTATAATGAAATACTGATTTGAAAGACATTTTAAAGTTTTCTTAAAGATATCAAATGTGGCTATGCTGAGTTAGTAATTCAATATTCCAAAAAACATGGAAGAATATCATGATTCTCACTATATATTAATAAAGTTTGATGAAGTATGTTATCACCGATTCTTAAGGAGTTCTCTTATATTTATAATAATTTAATATTGTAAAATTTTGGTTGTTTTTCACATGGTACACTCAAAAAGTTTTGAGTGGGAAGCCTAAAATTAAGTTAAACCATTTCCTTAAATTTTCATAAGTGATATGCCTCTATAAAGGGATTCAGTACACTAAGGTTAACAGTGGAATTTATGAAAGTGGGTAAAATTATTTAGAATTTGAAAGTCTATTAGGTGAATTGTTTAAAGAGTCATAAACAAAAAAGATTCAATGAGTTTTCTGTTTGGTGGCATCAGATGAATAGTTGTAAAAGGTGGTCTGATGAACAATATGTTAGAAGTTATTTCTGTCTACAATAAGGCACTAGATGGAGTATTTTGTTTGAAAATTGGATGAAGTTTATCGAATGAATCTCTATTAATAACTATCATCAAACTGCATAATGTTATTTCCAATTTCTATACAAGAAATTGAATCGGAAAAAGTGCTTATAAGAAATTAAAATTTGAAGAATGTTTAAGAAATAGAGCGAAAACATACTAAATCCAGTTAGTGAAGGTTCTTACATTTTTTTATTAAAATATAGTTATATCATTTGTGTGTTCAAGGAGCACAAGCAATGTCAATTGACTATATTTATATGAAAGCATAAAGATACTCCGTACTTGTTTTAACCACATTCAAAATGATTACATTCTAGTTATATGTGTGATCTGGAATTACTTTGACACCATTAGAATGAAAAGATAATCATATTCATAAGTTAACCCTAAAAATAAATGTGTTCATGTGGGTGTTCTTATTTTATTATTTTTAAGTAGAGTCATTTCTCAATGATAGGAGTTGAATGTAGTTTATTAACTTGAAAAAACCTAAAAATAGATGATCATTGATTTAACCCTCCTCATCTAAATGATTATATAGATCCTATTTAGGATTCTCAAGTGATATCAGTCTGAATTTTAATTTCATTTATTATTTTATGATGCTTGAAGAATAAAAACGATACCATGTATATTTGGAACTCTATTAATAGTAAAGGTATTCTAATATTTTATGGTAAGAACAATCTTATCTAGAAGGATAGAATGTTACCTTATCTTATTTCCATGTTTTATTTAGTTATTAATTTTTCTATAGATGGTTTCCCTCCTTGTACTTAATGTGTTTCCTTAAAAGTTTTTGACATGAAAAATTTGGATAATGATGGTTGAGCTAGAAATTATATACTTTCCGCACTCTTAAAAAGTGAGTTTCTTAGATTTAATGGAATTGGAATATATAAATGAATATGGGATAACCTAAAGAACATATATGAATGAAATATGAAATAAAAGATTAAAAAACTACAAAAATGGAGATTGTATTATTATAAAATTAATGTGTGTGAGGATGAATTTATTGGTTACTTATTTATAAGGATAAATTACATGGTAAACACCATAAGATGTCTTGGTGAGATGTTTTGAAATTCAGCTGTTGCTGAAAAGTTCTTACTAATTATTTCTGATAACTTTAGTGCTAAAGTATCATACCTAGAATATATATATCTTGAAACTCTTTCTTTTTAAGATCTATATAGAATCCTCATCACTTACAAAATGAGAAAAAAATAATTCAGTGAATAATAAGAAATATGATCAAGAAATATCTTTGAATCCCACCAAGAAGATAAAATAAGAAAAGTCATGATTGAAGAGGAATTTAGTGAATAGAACATAGAAGATAATTTTAGTAATTTTTTGATGAATATATGTCATTTTTTTCAAAAATTTCGAAAGGAGCCTCATGGAGGTGCAAAGAAAGTTATAACAGAAATGCTTGGCCTACCTAGATATTGGACATTTTGATGAAAATTGTACATGATTTAAGAAAGAATAATATTTTTATGAAAACTATAGATAGTCAAGAAGATCCATGAATTAGATGGAAAAATAATCCAATCCCTTTTCTAAAGTAAAATATTAGACATTATTTGAATATAAAAGGATATTTTTTTGAAAAAATGTAATGAAAATGATAATAGTGAAGTGGAAGCTAATAACTCCATTAATGATGCTACTGAAGAAATTATAATTTCAAAAGTGAATGATGAAAAGTTCACTAGTGATTAATATAGTAACTCTGAATAAGAATAATAAGTGACCAAGACATATTTTATGATCAAGAGAGAGTCAAAATTATGGCTTATAAAGATGGTAAAAATTTGATAAGGAGACTAATAATTTGAAGAAATAAAATATTTTAGTAAGTGATAAAGAATATTTTCTTAAATAAAATAAAATTTAAAGAAAATATATTTATGATATGAAGAAGCTTATTATGGAAAATAAGAACCTAAAAAATCTTTGTTGATTAAAATATGAAGGTAAAAGAGGAAGAACTGGATATTTTACAACAATAACCTATTAAATACGAGCAAGGAAATAAAAATTCAAAAAAATAAATTATATAATTTTTGTGAAATTTCTGAGAAGTTTTAAAATAATAAGGATCAATATAATTATCTTCAAATGATAATAATAAAGATTATTATGTTTAGAAAAAAATGAAATTTTAGAAGACCATGTGTGTATCCAAAATAACCAGAGTTGAAAATCTAAAAGTTTATATGGTTGGAATTTCTAAATCAATTGATTCTTCAACTAGATATTCTATATAGGATGACAACTAATCTATAATGAATAATACAATTTTAGGTGGTAACCAAAAATTTGGTACACAATAATGTTACAAATTGGAAGGTGAGAAAGTTTATGGAAAGACAATACACAAATCAAAATAGTATGCATGTTACAAAGGGAAATATGATTTCTATGGTCACTACTAGTATTTTGGAGGTTTTAGTAATAAAAAACAAATTTTATGGTTCAATCATAAACACTGCAAACAATCTAGGAGGAATTTGAAGAAAATTTCAAGTGGGGATCCAATCCACTTAATGAAATAATCCCAAGAAGTCTAGTTCAAAAATTGTAAACAAATTTCATCCTTTGGAATTTTTTTTTGAAAAAATGTGATTAGTTTAGAAACGTTTAAAATGGAGGTATTATTATCCTACCATCTTATAAAACTTTATATGAAAATAAAAAAAACTCTATGTCAAGGAAGATAAAGGAAAATAAAAGTATGTGGTTTTTGAAACTTCTATCAAATCCAAAAAAAGAATGAATATGGATGTTGGATAGTGGGGTTTCATCATATATGATATGATATTTAAAGTTTTTAAATAATTTATAATATTATAGATAATGTATAGTGACTTTTTGGAATGATGAGTAACTCATAATAAATGGCATTGTATCTTCGATCATTGGAATGAAAAATTGAATTCCAGAAGCACTTTATTCATTTATGGGGTGATACAAATTTTTTTAATTGTGTTAAAACATTGTGCTGAAAGTAAAAATGTTTTTTCATAAGATAGGGTGTTTTGGTTAAAATAATTGAATATGGGAAAGTTATAACAAGAGTCCATTTAACCAAGGGAACTTGTATTAATTTGTAGAAGAACAAGGTTCATGGTATATAAGAATGGTAGAACAATATAAGTTTTGGTATAATGGGTTGGGACATACGTATATAAGTAATATGAGTTAACTAAGAAATTGATAAAGTATTTTTGATACTCAAAACATGAAAGGAAGAATATATTGGTTTTTTAATGTGAGAAAGGGAAGATTACAAACTCTACACATAAGAATGTTGAGATACATTCAACTTATTCCTTGGAACTTATATATTATGATTTGTATAGGCCCATTAAGAAGCAATTGAAAAATGGGTATAATTAGTTTATTTATTTTATTTATTATTTTTCTCACATTACATGTATTATGTTTTAGAAAAAAAATTAAAACTTCTAAAGATGTTTAAGAGTTTTAGTAGAAGTTTAAAAATGAAATGTGGTTATTTCGTAAAGAAGATTCAAACTGAAAATGGTTTTGAGTATATAATGGGAAGTCAGAATACTATCTTGAAAATCATGGAATTCATCTTGAATTTATTTCATTATACACAATACATCATAATAATGTTGTTGAAAGAAGAAATATCTATTTTTTTGAAATGGTATATTCAATTTTGATTGAACAATATATTTCTCAATAATTTTGGAGACAATCTATTTGAGAGGAAATTCATATTTACAATCGATTTTTCAATAGAAAAAAACTCTGATATTACTCTTTAAGATATGTATTACAAAGAAACCCCATGTTTAAAATACCTACATTTATTTGGAAATCATTTCTTTATTAGAGTCAAAGGTGAGAATATTGGGGTATTTGATCAAATAGGTGTTGAAAAAATATCTCTTGGCATCCCTCCAAACACTAGAAGATATAGGTGTTTTAAAAATATATATGAAAGATTATTGACTCTATAGATGTGAAAATTCTGTTAAAATATAATAATAACATTTCATAGATAATTAAATATGTGTAATGATGGGAATATGAAGTGGTTTGTGTTAGAGAATATGATGAATTTATTGATAAAATTAATATTTTTTAAGATGATCAAGGTGAATATTATGACTTATATATTTCAAGTGATGAGACAAATCATGTTCATATCATCCTAAACTGATAAAACAAGTTGAATTCCAAAACATTTTTAAAGATCAAGGGAAAAATTTCCAAACTAGCAGAACATATAGGTTTGTTTTAAAATCATCATTATTTTCAAAGGTTGATGAAAAAGATGACGAAGAAGTTATGAACTATCTAGAGTGGGTAGAAAACATGAATAAAGAGTTAGATCAGATTGAAAATAATGAGATATTAAAACTTGTACCCAAACAAGAAAATAAGAATGTTATTGGTAGAAAGTGCATGTTCTGAAACTATTTGATTTAAAATGGAAAAGGTATAAGAAGAAAAGCACAATTGGTTTGTAGAGGATATTAAAAAATTTGAGACATTAACATTGATGAGGAATTTCCTCTAGTGAGAATATTAGAAACTATCAGAATACGTTTTTACTATCACTACGCAATGAATATATAAGATCTTATAAATGGAAGTGAAGGGAAATTTTCTTAATGGAGACCTCAATGAATAAGTTTATGTTGAACAACCATTTGGATTTTTTCTTGGTAAATATAATTAAATAAGTTTTTATATAGGTTAAAGAAAGCTCTCAAGGATTGGTATTTTAAATGGGATACTTGATTAATGTGTATGAACTTCATTACTATAGGATTTTATTATAACCCCTATATAAAAAAATCAATATGTTTCCCTCATTGTGATTATTTATGTTAATGACATTATATTTGGAGTGAATGATGAAGAAAAACGTGAAAAGTTTTTTTAAGAAGATGAAGAATGATCCACTCATTTTTATTGTAAAAATTTAAATAATATTTAATGACTTTGAATGGATTTAAAAAAATATTACCTTTTAATTATGTATTTAATTAAAATGTGGGAATTTAAAATTTATGCAATAATATAGATTAAAATGAAAGGTATATTTTTGAATATTTAATTCATTTGAAGATTTAATGTTGCAATTATGGTAACTGGTTTAATAATTTGTAAATAATAATAAAATATGGCCAGATGGAATCTCCATAAACTATGGGATCCACCAGGCACATAGTCAGCCCAAGATGGGTTGGCCGTCCAGGCAATCCCTTAGTAGATATCATCGATCAGAAAGAGATGACTAGGCCATTCATAGGATCACATTCTTGCATAATGCAGTCTAAGGCCCTTGTAGGCCCATGCATTTCATTATTGGCCCAATTGGTGTGAGAGTGTGTAATAGGGAATCCATCCCCCATATTTATAGATTAACTTATTGTCGAAACATGTCAATATTTATACGAACACTCTGACGAGCTACATTTCGATGTGGGACAAGCGCTTTAGAAATACTATTCATCACATAAAAAATGATGATGCTTCACCTTATCCACTCATCCCTATTCTAAGACACTCCCTATATATTTCATATTGTGATTTAACTCACTAGACTATCATGATTCTTTCTCTATACGTCATTTCCACCCACTCTAACTCATTGAGAACCACCATGTCTGATGTCATGGGAGCTCAAGCTCGAACTTTGGACCACTACCAATGCCTAGAATCACTATAGATGAATATTGGATCTTGATCCAACCACCATGAATCCCATTTAAGGGTGATAAAAGACCCTTCATGATATTATTTTGTCCTACCAGGCCACTATGGTGTCCCGCTGGATTAAGGAGAACCCACATGCCGTTATTGTGTCCATCGTGCCATAGACTCTCAAAGATGGGTTTTCTATATTGTGGGAGGAAGTATACCCCAAGTAGATTCTGATAAATTACCATGTTTCATTTTACTGAGAATTGGATATGTCATCTTAAGGATGAAAATGGATAGATACATGAAAATAGTTATGTGAAGCTGTTTTTGGATTCTTCTATGAGAATCTTTGCATGAAATGGCTACATGGGGGATAGAAAATTAAAATAACAAATGATTCTACTATTTAGGAATGGTTGATCTGCTACCATGGAGGATAAGAAAAGGTAAATGATGCTAAAATTGAGGAACTATAGTACCATAAAAAAATCACTTGTGATATATGTGTGTAGTACTATGAAAAAGGACAATTGATGCCAGAAAGGTGGATGTTGTGCTACCATAATGGTCCATCAGAGGTATATGAGATATGGTAGATGTGAGATACCATTAGAAAATAGTAGAATTATATGTTTTTTACCATGTATGAGGCTAGAAAAGTTGATGTTAAAAGGTAGTACTGGTGGTAGATGTGTGCTACCATCATTATAGAGTACAAGTCCACACCGCAATATCGATGTGCACAAAATTTGAAAAAAATGATATTTAATCCTATCCAATGCATTAAATGTTAAATAAAAACATTAAACTCTTATTGAAGATAAATAAAGATATTATAAATTCAAATGATATAAAAATATGGTATTTGTTTATCTATAAATATGGTCGTGTTGTTGCCAAAGAAGAAAATGACATCATAGGGGGACAGTCGAGGTGCTGTTGTTGGGATACTCTATTTTTTTTTATTTTCTTCTGCTATAGTTTTTTTGGATTTTTCATTAAGTAACTTCATCCATTATATTGAAAACAAGTGTTCAACATATGTTTCTTTCACTATTTTATTCTCTCATTATTCTATCTATGTGTTCTTCTCTTCTTATCATTCATATTATATCATGACCCCTTACTTCTAATAATAGAAGACTAACCTGAGGCTTGGACTCAATAAAGGATAGTTGTTTCTTGAATTATATTATTTAAATTCTTAATTGTTTTGATATATTTTTGGTTGATAATGGTGAATTATAGGGGTTTGGTGATTTCCACCATGACGTGAATCCCAAATTCACATGCCTTCTTTGATTTTAATCTTTTCCATCCCTTCTATTGAATATAAGTTATTCACAAGATAGAGTTGATCCTTTAAATGGATGAAATGAAATTTAATGTAGCTGGGTTTTGAGGGATATCATACTCTTGATCAAGCTATATAATCAACATTGATTATAACATGAGGGGTAATTAATTTTTCTTAGGCATTCCTGATTTCACAACCAAAAAATAAAAGGATTGTAATTATAGAGTGAGATTTTAAAAAAAATTTATAAAATATATTTGAAATAAAAAACATGAATAATGAAGGAACTGTAAACAAAACCCTTGTCTAACTACTTTTATTACATCCCCCATTATGTTTCTTATCATGTTAGTTTAGTTTTGAATCCTCTTTATCCATTTCTTTCCATTTTTTAGAAAATAATAAAAACTACAAAAAAATAGTTTAGGTGAATCATACTATGTATGTAAATAACTATGAAGATCATCAAGTGATATAACCATGGATTTCGAATGCGTTATACTCAGATTAGATAAATATTAGATTTTTCCAATTACCATTCTAGGTGTGCATTAAGAATTTGATATTTTTTATGGGGATCTCATCAATTGTTTATTCACTATTTATTTTCACATTGTAAATAATATCTACTATTTTTAAATTTGAAAAACTTTATTACTTTTCCATGATTTATCAAAGCATACCATATTAATATGGATTTAATAATTAATCATATGTAAAAGAAGAGTATAAAGTGGTTTATAATGATGAGGAGGCCCTCTAAAAAAGGGATTATGATCTCATGGAATTGGTCAATAAAAATGTAAAATTGACATGAGATAGAAAATTCACTCCATGAATTGATAGTCATTGTAAAAAAAAATACAAAATGATTTTCAAAGACTAAATTATGCAAGAGAACCATAATTGGACTTTCTTGAGTTCACTGGAACGTTTCAAGAGGTTGAGGTCACACTTGAATAAAATTTATCACCCAACCACCTCAGTGAACATATAAAGATATTATATGGGAATTTAGAGTATATTTATGGTGAGGAATAAGTGTTTGTTGAGATATTTATGGGGGTCAATAAGATCTAGATAATTCATGGAATGAGTATAATGTTAAACGAAGAATCCCAGTATCTAAAAAAGTAGAATTGCCATCACCATTTCATATCTCTCTAAAATTGGAATAATAAGAATCCACCCAAGTGGAGGAATTTGAATAAAATATAGAGGATACCAACTATAAGACTCTAGCTAGTGAGATTAAACTTCAAGAGGCCCTTACCACTGAAAATAAAATTGAAAATGAAACAACTCATGGATTTGATCCATTATTTAACTCATTATCATATAATTTTGTTCAATTCAAATTGAGAAATTACTCCCACTATTTTAATTTTTCATATTTTTTCAACCCTTGTCTTTCCATGGAGTAAGAATAAGAAGAAGAATATGCACCTAATAAAGAACACATGATGTTTCTAATTTTATTTGAACATGAATTAAAGGAATTTCATGATGAGATCGAAGTAGCTGAGCATGAGGAGACCAAGACACATGATAATTACCTATAAAGAGAGATTTTTAATATTTATTATTCATGTTTAAATTTAGTTCAAGTTATCTTAAATTCTAAAAAACCCTTTTAATTTATAAATCATTCAACCCAAATTAATAAATAACTAGTAAATTAATATAAGGATCCACGAATAATAATAAAAATGAGGTTAATCCATAATTTATCCTACCCTGAACTTGCAGGTTGTAAATTATTGTGAAGGGGGTGGATTTTATGTAATATATCTGTAGAATCCTGCTAAAAAAAGAAGAAATAAAATTTGGGAAAGGCCACATGTGGTTTTTCTAATCCAATAATCTCCACCACCTAGTGGATTATGGATTTCTTAAGAAACATACCTTCTAGAGGTAGAAAAAATATAGTACCCACTTAGGGGATTAAACCAAGACTTATCCGTTTTCAATAATTTTAGGAACCATTAATTTTATTCTAAAAAATTAGTTTAGGATATAGCTCGATCCCTCTATTATTTTTTGATCATAATTTACATGATCCTTGTGTTTTTATTGATTTATTTAATTTCTTAAGACCATCATGGCATAATGAATCCCCCAAACATCCAAAAAGAGAGAACTGAAGCTTCATGAGAAAAGGGAGTTCATTAGTACATTATTTTTATTTTAAACTCCCATAATATTTTTAAAAAAATGTTCTAAATTGAAAATTCCAAGTTGTGTCTTAATATGATAATTTCATACCCATACTTTCAGTTATTTATTTACTTGAATTATCTTGGATACATAAGCTTATTAGGAACCCTATGATTCCATGTTTTATATTTTAGGGATAGAATTTAACGATTAGAGTGAAGTATGGATGTTAATTTGATAATGTATAATTCAATGGAATTGGTTGATTCATATAGATGAAATTTCCGTAACAATTTTCATACTTTTAATTTATGAAGTTCATGTGAGTTTATATTTTGTATCATTATTCATGCCATAAGTGGTTTCCAAATATCATATGTTCCATCACATGAGAGGATATATTGAAAAATACTTTCTATATTATCCTGATCATATTTCTTGTGTGATCTTAGGGCATGTAACATTCAAGAAAATTCATTGGAATTTGTCTAGTATATGATTTAACAAAAAAAATTAATATGATCGATGCATTTTTATTGATAATACATTATCCTCGAGATGAGATTTTATAGTTATCCCTGTTTTTCACATAGAGATAACGAAGGACCTTGTTAGTAATGAGACACATTTCAATCTATTTTTATCCATTAATACCCCAATCTTAGTATTTTTCATTATATTTTAATTTTTAAGTGTTGGATTGAGGGAATTCATGGTGGAAAGGATGTACTAAATTTTAAGGGAAATGTTTTAGAGGGCTATTTATAGGTATTGAGAAAGTTTTATGATTTATTTATTATAATTTATTTTTTGTATTTCTTGGAAAAAATTGAAAATAATAATTGGTTTTGACTTATAAGAGTCAATAATCACCACTACTAGACCTGTGATTTTTATCATAAGTGGTTAGTTGATTGATGTGAGGTTTTTTTAGTATTTCTTTTGAAAAAGAAAAAAAATCTGAAAATTTTGTTATTAAAAAGAAAAAGAAAAATATTAGGTAAAATTATAGAAGGGTAAATTCATTCATTATGTTATAATTTTTCATTAACTCTAATTTTATCTTGGGAAGTGGGTGTTGTCACTTTGAAGGTAAAAATTATGTTAATCTTGTACTTTTTGTATCATGCAATATGCTTTTAGAGAAAAACATACACTTTGAGCCTTAATGATTTTTTCAAATCAATACCTACCAACCTTAATCCATAGATTCATTAAAAACATAAATGTAAATTCCACTTGATTTTATGTGACTTTTTTATTTACAAATTAGAGAAATTCATTCCTTTTAAACCCTATGAAAAGGGGAATGTACTAAAGATATGAGAATAAATATACTTGAATTTGTATCATGAATGATGATAGGAAAATATTTAAAGAGAGGTAGATTATGACTTGGTTTACTTGATAATAATGGATTAATAAACTTGAATAAATTAAAGGATAAGTACCCCATTTTCAAAGGGGAGAAGGTAAAATTCTTGGATTGTTTTTCGGAAAATTGTTACATTAAGTTGATATTATATGTTAAAATTGAAAATTTGATTCATCATTGATAATAATTTGTTTTATTACTTTTAGATTTAAATATTAGAATTATTATTTTTAACATTAAATAAATTTTGTGGTTAAATTCTTAAGGACAAGAATAGTTCAAGTGTTAGGGTATTTGGTGCACTAATTTTTGTATGAATTTTTTTAAAAAACTATTTAATTATATTCAATGGATTTTAATGAATATTCCCATTTAATTTATTATTTAATTAAAATGTGTGAATTTAAAATTGAATAAAAAATATAGATTAAAATGAATAAAAAAGTTGATTTTGAATATTTAATTTATTTTAATATTTTATGTTGGAATTGTGTTAAGTGGAATAATATTTTTTAGGTAATAATAAAATATGGAATGTTAGGATAGCTCTTAATCAAGGGAGCCAGTAGCCACATAGCTAGGCCAAGATGGGATGGCTAGCGAAGAATCCCCTCAAGAGAGATAGTAAAGATGCAGTAGAAGACTGGGATGTGCATAAGAGCACACACATGTATAGTGTGGACTATGGCGCATGAAGGCTTGTCCATGTCAGAAAAGGCCAAATTAAAATGTAAGTGTGTAAGTGGGAATCGAACCCCCATATTCATTGCATAACCATTTTCTAGAATGGGTTTATATTTATAAAATCACTAATACAATTCATATATATGATGTGGAAAAATCCCTTTAGTGGTATTATTCATCACTTTAAAAAATGATGATGCTTAGCCTCAACTACACAACCCCATGCTTGAACATTCCTTATTTTTCATCCTACTGTGTCCATCATCACCGTATCACCATGCAACCACCTCCCGACACTGCTTCCACTCACTAAAACTCACAAAAACCACCATGGACACCACCATGAGATCTTGAGCTCAAACTATTGACCAATAACGAGGCAAAATATCACCATAGAAGACATTGAGAGTTTTATATAACCACCATGAATCCAATTTAAAAACAATAAAAGACCATGCACAATATCAAGGATTCCCATCTGGCCAATTTGATGTTTAGATTGATTAAGGAGTAACCCTATCCCATGCCCATCATCTCATGAACTCACCAAATGAGTTTTTCTACACTACGGGATGGTGTGTGAACTAAGGAGAAGACAAGAAATGGCCATGTTACATTACATAGAGAATAAACTACTGGATCCCAAGGGGTAAAATGGTTATTTACATGAAAATTGATACATGAATCACATGTGGACCAAAATATGTGAATCTGTGCATGAAATGGATATGCAAGGGATATAAAATTTGAATGATATATACTGCTACCATTGAAGAATGGTAGTTTTGATACTATGGAGGAGAGGTGATGCTGGTTGATTTTATTATTGAGTAACGATAGTACCTTGGAGGAAGCACAAGTGGTAGATGTGTGTAGTGCTGTGAAAAGCGATGGTAGATTCCAAAACTGTGGATGTTGAGCTATTGTGGAGGTATACCGGTGGTAGATGACATATATTATATCTGTAATAACCTAGTGAAGAGTGATGGTAGATGTTGTGCTAATATAGAAAAGGCATGAATAGTTGATGCTAAATGGTATCACTTGTGGTAGATATGTGCTACCATTACTATATAGTATGATTCCACACTACAGTATGGGTTTGAAAAAAATTTGAAAACACATGATATTTAATCATATTAAATGAATTAAATATTAAATAAGATAAATTCGACCTTTCAATGAGACAAATAAATATATAGAAAATTTCAATGAGACAAAAAGGGGGTATTCCTACCTATAAAAATAAGAGGGTTCTATTTCCAAGTAAATAAATTAGAGCATCAAGGGGTGCTAGGGTGATGATGTTGGGATACTCTATTCTTTTGAATTTTATTATACTGTAGTATTTATTTAGTTTATTTATTATTTAAAATTATTTCATTCTATAAATAAAAAAGTTTCACCTCTGTTTATTTCACTATTTCATTCTCTCATTCATCTCACTCTATATTCTTCTCTTCATCTCATTCTTCTTCCACTATGACCTCTTACTTCCAATAATAGAAAACTGACTTGAGTCTTGGCCTTAGGAGAGTATAGGTGTTTTGGTAATTCTGTTCTTTTAATTATTAATTGTTTTTTCTATTTTTAGTGGATGAAGTGTAATGTGTAGGAGAGTGGTTATTTTACACCACTATATGAATATTGACTTGTATTCTTTTCTTTAACTTAAATCTTGTACCTCCCTTATATTGAAGAAAATCCACTCACATGATGAAGTTGAGAAATTCCATGGATGACACAACATATGATAGAGTTGGGTCCTGGGTGATTGTATACTCATAATTAAGTTATGTCATCAACATTAATTATAGAATGAGGTGGAATTAAGTTTTCTCAAGAATTCATTATTTCACAACCAATAAATGAAAGGATATTAATTCAAGAGGGATATTTTACCATTAGGTTATAAAACATAATTGTAAATAACCAACATTAATATTGGAGTAATCCTAAAACAAACCCTTTAATAATTAATTTTTTATAACCCCAACTCCATTTCATAGAATGTTAGTTGAGTTTTTCTACACTCTAACATAGGTTTCTATTCATTGACTTTATTTTGAAATTTCCATGCTTGGAGAAATGAAATACTTTCTTGGATAAAAAATCCCTAAAAATAAGTACATTTTATGATCTCAAAACAAGTATTCTAAGAAAACTCAGTTGATGTTTGTAATGGAATATTCAAAACCAATTTCCAAACCTATCTTAGTAGAAGAAAATTTGGAAGAAAACTTGAAAGGAAAGTAGGTTGATCCAAAAAGTTCTTAGAAAGTTGTTTGTAAGTTTATTAAATATATAGAACTCAAGGACATATATAGTGTGTGCTAGAATAATTTTTTTATGTATCAAAGTAAAAAAGTGGTATCTAACCTCATGTATTAAATGATTATTCTTTATTATATTAAAGGCAGACCTGATTTTGGGTTGAATTATGATAGCGCTAGAAATATTAGTTTTTAGGATACACATATACATATTATGTAGAAATTTTTAATGATATAAAAACTATATCTAGTTCATTATTCCTCTTAGTGGAAATATGTATTATATTTCATGAAAAGAAAAAAAAATTATTGGATTTCATTAAAATAGAAGCTAACTATGTCACCACTAATCAAGGTGAAACACAATTTATATAGATGAAGAAACATTTGGAATATTTTCTGGTTGATGCCAAGGTACCCCTTATATTTGGTTGTGATAATAAAAGTTCTATAAATATCAATATGAATCCAATGTAACATTCTCATTACAAGGACCTTAATATCAAATACCACTTCATAAAAGATCATTTGGAATGAATGAATTGAAGATGGAGTTTTTTCCTAAAATGGTGAATGTTTATGACATTTTAACCAAACCATTATCTGAGGGAACATTTCTTAAGATGAGTTTGGTCATGGGTGTGAAAAATCACCCTCTTAAATTTAAAGGAATGTGATACCCATCCCCCATCTATCATTTATTAGGATAGTGTTTTCGAAGGGGGAGAAAAATTATGAAACATAAATCTATCCATTGGTATGTGTTTTACCTTATGATAGAAATCATGTATCCAAGAGAAGTTTTAAAAATGGTTAGGATATGATTTTATCATGTGTCAACTATTTTTTATAGTTTTTAATGTTATTTTAGTAGTATTTATTATTATTAGTTATTTTTTTCTTTGTTAATGAATGTTCCAAGTGGAAGAAGAAGTTCAAAATGTTTCTAAAAAAAGTGTCTTAATAGGTGTGTGAGAAGTCTCTAAAATCATTGCTTATAGAATACATGGTATTATTGTTTAATTATTACTATTTCCTATACCTATTTCATCCATGTGGGCCCACTTTTTTTGGATATTTAATTCATTTCATGAGTTATAAATTTTTTATTGATTTATCTTCCTTAGTTGTAACAAAATCCAAAAAAGGGGAGATTGTTTAGAAAAGATTTTTTTGAAGTGATTTGGTGATTATAAAATATTTTTTAAGACTATAATAAATGAATAAGGTTTTATTAAAGTTTTTTATTGGTTTTTACCATAATGTTCACTTTACATCATTGAGATTTCCTATAAATCTGATCGGATAGAGTGTAGTGGGTCAAGTTTATCAGATGGACGTTACTTGCTGGTGGCAATCAATTGTTTTTTAAATGACTGATTATACTCTATTACTTACAAGTTTGATTGGATATAGTATTTTATGAGAATAAATCTTGTGCTATTTTTTTGTTCCTAATGTTCTTAACATTATGTATACTCAAATGTTTCTTGATCAAAGCCTACGTACAAAGGAGGAATTATTGTTTTTGGTTTTGAAATAAATGTTGGTGAAACAATATGATATTTGTGTTAAAATCCTCTAAATATTTTGAGTAAAAATGGTATAAATTATTATCATTTATATGTTTATAAAGTCTATTGATAAGAATATGTTTGTCTATGTTTCAAATGGACGTTTCTGGGGAATGTTATCAGATGAAGACAATCAGATGATCTATCATAGTGTTAAATGTTTGATTCCATCAGATGATCTATTTGTATTATTTAAGGGGCTCTACTCATATAAAAATTCTATTCGATGGATATGAAAAAATTTGTGAACTGATGTTCTTATAGGATGATTGATGGAATTTTAGGTTTCATCAGATATATGGTTATTGTTGAAGTCATCAGAAAATTTTTTTATTTGTAAATTTCACTGGTCAATGGTTGGTGTACAAAGGAAACGGTTGAAGGATTATAATGTAATTCACAAGATGGGAGAAGTGTGTAGAGGATGTATTCTGAGAAATTCCTATGAGGTTGTGAAGGAACATTAGATGGAGTTTCATCAGTCAAAAGTGGTTATAAGATTTGAGTGGTATAAATACATACTAGTTAAAAAAATTTATGAAGCGTTAAAAAGGGTATCAAATGTGATGTTTCTAAGATAGACACTCAACATTTATCAAATCATGGAGGAAGACTTTGATTTTTACTGAGTCTTAAGAATGTATTAAGAAATATTCTATTACTGAGTCTTATTGAGATCTATTATCTTTTAGTATAATTGAATGTGGTCAAAGGTTCTATGTTTTCAAGTGGGATGCTCAAAAGTTTTGATTGGGAAGTTTGAAATAAAGTTCATGTGTTTCCCTAAATTTTTAATGGTTATATATTTATATAAAGGGAGGGGGGGTTGTGCAGAGGTGAATTGCTAAATTTGTGGTAGTGATGCAAAGAACTGAAAAATTAGAAAGTTAATCAGTTGAATAGAATAAAGTGGAATCATTCAGAAAGATAATGAATGAGATTTCTTATTACGCGGTATCAGATAGATAGTGTTCTAAGGTGATGAGAAAGAAAGTTCATTAGAAGTGTTTTTAGTCTAAAAGAAGGGCCCAGATAAAGTATACTAGATGAATATTAGATGGAGTATATAGAATGAAAATAAAATAAAGTATACCATAAAACCCATCAGATATAATTCATTCTGATGGGAGAAGCTTATTTTTCACTACTCCGTAAAAAAGTGAATAATATGAAGTGCTTACAAGAAAATAAAATGTGAATAAAATTTAAGAAGCATAGTGGAAACATACAGAAGTTTGTCAGAGATGGTTATTAATGTTTTTATAGAAAAATTTATTTATAATTTATATTTTTTAAGAGAACATGAATTTTCAATTGAATATAGTTTTAATCAAGTGTAAGGATACTCCCTCTTTATTTTAACAACATCCAATTGCTTTTCCTAGTATTTTTTTGGGGTATTTGATTACTTGAAAACCATTTAAATTACTATACACTCATTTTGAGTATTAAACCCTATAAATTCATATGTTCTAATTCATTTTATTATTTTTCTATTTTCTAATAGAGTCATTAATCTCTAATAGGAGGTGAAAAATGGTTGTTAAGGTAGAATAACATAAAAAAGAGAAGATCACGAATTCACCCCTCCCTCTATCAGAGATCACATAGATCAATATCATTACTTTCAATATTGAACCCAAAAAACATGGAATTCAGAAGAACATAACCTCAACATGTATTTAAAAGTCTAGATAGTCCATTCAAACTTCCCATCTGTATGGGGATTATAGGATGTACTTAAATTTATCTCATTGATGAGAACCATTTGAAGAGTATCAAAAAAATTGATGTGAAACAAGGGTCATGATTAGATAAAATTGATATAGGTTACCACTAAATCCTTATGATTTCATTGATATAGATCTAGGAAAGGAGCACATGGGATAGAGTTTCTCTTATCACTATTAAATGGGTAGACATAGTAATATGTTCAGTGATGACCCATATAAAATTGTTTTTCCTTCGTGTATTTTGGAGTCTAGAGAAAAAGTATATAGTAACATTTTTACACTTCAATATAAGTATATGTAGAAGTTTCATGACTCCATAACAATGTTATCTTTCATTCTTAACCTGTTGGAATACTAATAATTTGGGCACAATTTCTTCAATTTCACACTTCATAACATCTCACTAGAAATGTTCTCTTAAATCCCAATATATATTTGTGCTTCCATAGTGTGTGGAGAAATTTGAGCTATTTTCTTCATCTAGATATTCCTTTTTCAACTATAGTTTGGATGGAATTCATATCCTATTAGAAAACATAAACACAACATCTAAAATGATAAATTATATCAACATTCCATTAGTTACTACTTTATTTTCCCTTTGTAAGTTCTCATAATACTATTGGGACTACTCTTTATATTATAGTAAGATTGGTTTAGAAATTTCATGGAAAATGAATAATGATTAACTTTTCCTTGAAATAATCATAACTATCTTTAGTGGATCTCTATATATAGAATCCTTATTAATCCTCATCAAGGTGAGAACTCTATAGTGTCTCCTACTCAATGCATCAACCAGCTGTTTGACCTTCTCAGGGTGGTAGTGTATCAAGAAATCACAGTTCTTCAGTAGTTATAGCCATATTATTTTCATTATGTTGATATATGTAAATCTGTTGTGGCCCATATTTTTTTACATATTTTTTCATAGAAGTAGTTTCTATATATATTTCAAAGAAACAATTATTTTTTAAAACACCAATTTATGAGTTAAATAGTTCTATTAAGGACACAACCATGTCTATACTTTTATGAATCATTATATATTATAATTTAATCCTAGTATAGTTAAAATTAGTGCATTAATTAGTCACTTACACAGCTCTTCAAAACTTTATTCAAATTCTTTTGATCATGTATATTTAACTAATCTATTTTTTAACTTGGCTAATAGAAAGAAAATCTGGAAAGAATACTGAAAAGACTACTGATAGTAACATGATAAGACTAGGAAACTTTGGACCTCAATTATATTCATAAGTGTAGGATGTTATTTTACTACCTTTATATTTTAAGGTGCAATCAATAGTTTATCCTTAGAGATAATATGGCCAAGAAAATAGACCACATTGATCTAAAATTCACACTTACTATACTCCCCATATAATCCTTTTTTTAGGGTATCCAATTTTTTTATAGATAACTATCACATTATTCATAAATCTTAGAGTATATCAATATATAATTAATGAATACCACCAAATATTTATTAAGATGTTTTTTTATATACTCTATTCATCATATTCATATATATATAAGGTTTATTTGTAAAGACCCGTAAAATTCAAGGGGAATTTTTTTCTTAATTTTCTTTGGAATTTTACAAGAACGCGGTTTCTGACGGCACCTGATTCCGAGGCCCGGAGTGCCCGGAATCATTTTCCGAAGTTTGGCTTGGGTACGTTCAGTGAACGAACGAGCGGGAATTTCTAACTTTTGATCCGGTGCTCAGAATTGAAAACCGAGGACACCGATGAACTCGCAGCACTGCTATTCGCATAAGGGGACCTTTTCTGAGGTTGTGTTTATTTCGGGTTGAGAGTTAGTTTTTGGGTTTTAGAATAAGTTAAATAAAATTTTTAGAATACAATTTTTATTTTAACTTGTTTTCTTTTTAAAAAAACCTCCCTTGGGAGGATTAAGTGTGGTGGGGCCCACACGAACCCCAACTCCTCATCTTCTCTCAAAACTCCCCTATAACCCCCTTTAATTAATGTTTGACAACTTGGTTTAATTAATTAAGGTGGGTTGATTTGAATTTCAAACCTTTGAAATTCAAGTTGATGTTTGTGTAAATAAAATAAGCCTTAGCTTATTTTATTTTGTTTAGCCATCTTGAGAGGATTTGGGAGCTCCTTCTTCTTCTCCAAACTTTGACGAGGAACGCGAAGAACCTTCCAGCTCCGACGAAGAACGCCGCTCCTCTCTTCTTCGTAGCCGGTTGTTTCTGAAGATTGACGACACCTTCCGTGTCAACGAAAGGGAACGCCGCTTCCTCCTCGGACTTCCTTCGTCGGCTTACGAAGATTCACCAACAACGTACCTCTTCGGACGTACCTCTTCGTCAACGGAATTGACGAACGTTTACCACGATGCCCGACCTCCGTGACGTTGTCTTCTACGGGTCTTTGACGATCATCGATCTTGAAACCAAGGTAGGGGTTTATTTATTGCTTTTGTTCATGATTTATACCCGAAAATATTTCTTCGTGAAATTTATCCAATTATTAGCAATTAACGCGAGGGGGGCGGACCCTACGAACACGGCCGACCCTACTCCTTTTCATTTTGATTCTGTTGTGGATTGAGACGGGTGAGGCGTGGTGCCGTCGCACCACGCAGGATCATACGACAAGAAATGTGCGGCACCGTTGCACCGCGTTGTAAAATAATGCAAGGATGCGACGCCGTCGCGCCGCATCGAAGAGAGTTGAAGACACCACGGATTGAGCGGGGCCGCGGCGGTGGGGCACGGTGTCGTCGCACCGCACCGAACGACGAAGGCCGTGGCCGGTTCTGGGCCACGGTGGGATGAGAGGACCGGCGGCTAGCCGGGCCGCCGGTGTCGGAAGCCGGAAGGGGGAACCGGCCTTGCCGGTCCCGTTGAGGAAGAACTGGCCGACCATGTTGGGCCGGCCGGAAGGGGGAAGTGCCGGGGGAATTAATTCCCCCAGCTGGCCACAAACCGGCCCCCCATAAAGGGGGGGCCGCGGTTTCACCAGGGGGGGGGGGGGGGGCAGCGCCCCCCCCCCCCCCATTTTCCTCAAAGCAGGCCCCCCACGTGAGGGGGTCTGTTTCTTCAAGTGGGGCACGACATGTTGTCGCGCTTCCAGGCAAGATAAGCGGGGGCTCTGCCCCCTGCGCGTGGCACCCGAGCGGCGCCAGGCCGCGCCGTCGCTGGCCGGGCCGCGCCGCCGGCTGGGCCGGGTCGGGTCGACCCAGGGGGGGGGGGGTCGACCCGGGTCGGCCCGGACCCGGACCCCCCGTTTTCGAATCAACTTCGGTCTTTTGGCCATAACGTGTGCTACAGGACCCCATTTGACGAATCATCAGTGGCGATGCGATCCTTGGATCGAGATTGTAGATTCGGTATATCACACTCAATGTTTCGAAATACTTTGAGTTCGGCCGGGTTGGTTCGTTCACGAAACCAACCGGGCCTTCAGAGCGGAAACGCTCATATCTTGAGCTACGGACGTCCGATTGACGTGCCGTTAGCTTTGTTGTGTTCCTCTTAGTGAGAAAGATCTTTTGGCATACTCCGCCCGAGGTTTGGACGTAGGTGGAGTATGGTTAGGTTGGTTTTGCCTTAAAAACCAACCAGGCCCCTGGGACGAAAAAGCCAATAACTCTCAGAACAGGCGTCTGATCGACGCGCCGTCTATTGCGTTGAGTTCCTGTTGACGATACGGAACTTTTGGATACATCAACTCCGGACTTTGTGACAGTTGATGTATCTGCCTCTCGGCTCATGGAGCGGACCCTCCCGAACGAGCTTGCTGTGTGCGGGAACCCTAGTGCTGGCTGCGACTGCGACTGTGACTGCTACTACGACTGCGACTGCTACTACGATTGTGACTGCTACTGCTACTGTTACTGTGACTGCGACGACGACAGTACAGAGATCCTTTGTGGATTCGACGATGACTACAGCACTCAGCGATCCTACGTGGATCAGTGCTACAGGTCCTGTGTGGGCCCGATCTTGTGTGGGTCTGATCCTGTGTGGGTCCTTGCGCTCAGCGGTCCTGTGTGAACCAGCGCCTACAGGTCCTATGTGGGCCCGATCCTGTGTGGGTCTTTTGTGGGGGTTAGTTACCTATCGATCCTTCGTAGGTCCGATGACTTAGATGGATCAGAGATCATCTTTATCGTCTTTCGAAGAAGTATACCTCTGTGAGCTGATTCCTGTTGCTTTCCTGTGTCGATTGTGTTTTGCTATCCTGTGTGGATTTTTTTTGCTTTCCTTTGTGGAATATGTATACTTTCCTGTGTGGACTGAGTTGTACTTGGGCTCGGAGGATGGAGCGTATTGGAATTGATGACTTGGGTATATGTATGGGCATATACCTAAGCAGTGTCAGTTGTTACTTCGTGTTGTATCTTCCTTGTGGTTTATCCTTTGTGGATTTTGGGAGACCTTTAGGGGTCTCGGGGTCCCTACTGAGTATCTTATACTCACCCCTGCATGGGCTATTCCCGCACTACGTTGTGTTGGTTGCAGATGACGGACAGCGTTGATCGTGGTTGAGGCTTGCAGAGCAGGACGATACCTGGAGGTGGACCACTGGGCGGGACGTACACGGAGCGGACGGTGGGACCCGTGGAGCAGTGGAGCTATCTGTACCCACCCTTCAGGTGGGATTTCCAGTGGACAGCTCGGTGTAGTGGCTTTTACTTTACAGTTGTTGTTTTCCCTTTCGAGTTGTACTTTACTTTCATTTTGGGTTTGTATACTGGCCCATTTACTTTTCCGCACTTTCAGTTGTACTCTGTTTTCACTTAGTGTTTACTTTCCGCTTGCTTACTCTGTGGTGCTTGTTTACTTTACAAAGGCAATGCCTTTCCTTTTTACCGGGATTTACGCCTTGGTTCTAGTCGCCAGCCCCTGGCCTATGGAAGGCGGGCTTGGGGTAGTCACGGCACAGGCCCCGAGGACGGGTCGTGACAAATTGGTATCAGAGGAGTTTGGTTCTACCGTGAACTCTGATCTTTTCTATGTGAAGCAATAATGTTTAGCGTATTGAGTGTGGTTATCAGTCCAGGGAGTGCAGTGTTGGTGCGGCGGCCGACGTATCCGTACACCAGGACTCTGACTTCTGATTTCCGACTTAATACACGAAAACATTGATTGTGTGTGTGTTTCAAAGTTTTCTTTGTGATTACTTTATATCAGCTCACCAGGTATACTGTTCTGACTGTGACGCACCTGTTTCATTTTCAGGATGGCCCCACGACGGCAGCCAGCTAGGGTTCCGAGAGTCGAGTGTGACGACATCCCACCGAGCGACGAGGCCTCGGTGCAGGGCCCTTTGTCAGCAGTGGCACCGGCGGTAGCTCTACCCGCCGAGCCACCGATGCTTCCAGCACCAGCCGATGACGATGCATGAAGCCTTGGAGCTCTGCACGAGTTCCAGTGCCAGCGACCGCCTAGGTTCCGTGGGGAGATGGACCCCCAGGCAGTAGAGGACTGGCCGGAGGCAGTGGTACGAGTTTTTAGGCTAGTGAGGACACCTGCAGACCTCATGGTGATCCTCGCTGCGAGCCTACTGCACGCAGCAGCGGGCCGATGGTGGAGCTTGATGCTCCAGGTGCACGATGAGGCATCTCTTCTTTGGACGGACTTTTAGAGCCTCTTCTGCTCGGAGTTCGTCCCAGCCACCCTTCGTGCGGTGCGTATCCAGAAGCTTCTTCAACTGTGGCAGGGCAGCATGACGGTCGCTCAGTACTCGGCGATATTTACTGATCTCTCGCGCTACTCGACCGACATGGTACGAGACCCATTCTTCTGGGCCCGGACCTTCGAGCAGGGATCGAGACACGAGATCAGGGCATCGCTGATCTCCCTCAGCATACCGACTCAGACAGGAGTACTGGAGCGGGCCCTTTTGATCGAGAGCTTCCTTTCTGAGTCTACACCAGCACCGAGACCCACCGCAGGGCGGCACGTGGCAGAGTCATCTGCAGCAGGCAGTCGACGGATGACTCAAGGGTTCAGGTAGACCAGACCTTCAAGTAGACGACCTCAGGACACTGGCTCAGCAGTGCGGGGCACACAGCGAGGAGCCAGTCTTTCGAGAGGCAGGCAGTGCTACTCGTGCGGCGGGCAGGTCCACATGGCTCGTGACTGCCCGAACCGCCCTGCCGAGGAGCAGCAGACGGTTGAGGGACCACCGAGGCAGAGGCAGAGGATCGACTATGGCGGTCCGCAGGGAGGAGGCGGACGAAGCAGAGGAGCTGGCCGAGCAGCAGGTGGTGGGCGACGCTTTGAGGCTCTGCCACCACCACCACCAGGAGGTCCACCCCGACCACAGGGAGCAGGCGGGCAGAGACAGGTACAACTCCAGGCAGCAGAGGCCTACGACCACGGTGCACCCGTGATGATTCGAGGTACTATCTGTGTCTATTCCACCCTTGCTGCAGTACTTATAGACACAGGAGCGAGTCACTCTTTCATAGCCGCTGCCCTTGTTCGGAGCTCGGAGATTCCGACAGAGCCGTTGGCTCGATCCTTACGGCTAGAGACTCTTACGGGAGCAGACTCGACGATTACTCACTGGTGCCGGCAGTGTGAGCTTACTCTAGGAGGCGAGAGATTCGGCTGGGATCTTCTTGTAACAGCATCGAGGCCTTACGACAACATCTTGGGCATGGATTGGATATCTATGGTCCATGCGCAGATTGACTGTTTTAGGCGCAAGGTGCGATGTGTACGCACCGACGGGAGCAGGTTCACCTTCACCGGCGAGAAGGGAGCCTTTGCAGTACAAGATGGACTTCTGCGGAGGAGAGGACAGCCCATTACTCATCAGTTGGCTAGCCTCATCCTTGGAGCCGTTGACGTGCAGAGTCCTGGTTTTCCTGCAGTGGTGGATCAGTTTGCGGACGTTTTTCCCGACGACGTTCCAGGGATACCTCCTCACAGGGTGGTAGACATTTATATTGACTTGTACCCCGGGATAGCCCCGATATCCACTCCAACATATCGGATGGCCCCCGCCGAGCTTCGAGAGCTACGGGTATAGTTTGAGGACTTGCAAGGCACGGGGTTCATCCGACCCAGTGTTTCACCCTGGGCTTCCCTGATATTGTTCGCCAAGAAGGCGGACGGGAGCTTTCGACTTTGTGTTGACCATCACAGCCTGAACCATGTGACAGTGAGGAACAAATATCCTCTACCGAGGATTGATAACCTCTTTGATCAGCTCAAGGGAGCACGGTGGTTCTCGAAGATAGACCTCAGGTCAGGTTATCATCAGCTCAGAGTCAGAGACGAGGACGTGCAGAAGACAGCCTTCAGATGTCGGTATGGCCACTATGAGTTCTTGGTTATGCCTTTCATCATAACCAATGCTCCAGCAGTGTTCATGGCCCTTATGAACAGGATCTTTCAGCCATACCTCGATCGATTTGTCGTGGTATTCATCGAAGACATTTTGATTTACTCTACGACTGAGGAGGAGCACGCCTATCACTTGCGAGTTGTGCTAGACACACTCCGAGAGCACCAGATTTATGTTAAGCTCTCGAAGTGCCAGTTCTGGATATGTGAGGTCCACTTCTTAGGACACGTTATCTCTGAGGCGGGAGTTGCAGTGGATCCTGCGAAGATCGACGTTGTGTTAGCATGGGAGCCACCCAGGAGCGTGACTGAGGTTCGGAGTTTCTTGGGGCTAGCTGGATACTATCGGAGATTCGTTCCAGACTTCTCTAGAGTTGCGGAACCACTCACAGCTTTGAAGATGAAGTGGAAACCCTTCGTGTGGTCAGACAGTTGTCAGCAGAGCTTCCAGGAGCTGAGACAGAGATTGACCAGCGCACCTATCTTGAGGTTGCCTGAGGAGGGAGTAGGGTACGTAGTCTACTGCGATGCATTAGGGACTGGACTCAGATGTGTTCTGATGCAGGAGGGGGCAGTGATCGCCTATGGATCACGTCAGTTGAGGCCGCATGAGCAGAACTATGCTACCCATGACCAGGAGTTAGCAGCAGCGGTCTTCGCTCTGAAGACATGGCGACATTACCTGATGGGCGAGCGTTTTACAGTCTTTTCTGATCATCAGAGTCTCAGGTATATATTCTCGCAGAAGGACCTGAACCTGAGACATCGGAGATGGCTCGAGTTCCTCTAGGACTATGACTTTGAGATAGTCTATACTCCTGGGAAGGGGAACGTAGTAGCCGATGCCCTCAGCAGGAGGACGGGCATTCAGCTACTTGAGGAGGCGACGGAGCAGCTAGACTCTTTGCAGATATCCTTCGTGGATAGAGATGGAGCAGCCTTCCTTCAGTCTCTCACAGTCACCCCTCCACTACTACAGCGGGTCAGAGAGGCACAGCGTGAGGACGCCGACTGTGAGACACGGCGTGCACAGATATCCTCGGGACAGGCACCTGATGGTTTCTCCCTTGGAGCAGAGCACAAAATCCTTTTCAGAGGACGTACCATGGTACTAGTCGCTTTGCGAGAGGAGGTGCTGAGAGAGTTTCACACTTCTCCTTTGGCGGTACATCCTGGAGTGACGAATATGTACCAGGACCTCAGACGACAGCACCGGTGGCCGGGCATGAAGAAGGCTGTAGCAGAGTTCGTTTCTCAATGCCTCACCTGTCAGCAGGTGAAGGCAGAGCATCAGGTACCAGCAGGCTTGGTACAACCCTTGGAGGTTCCAGAGTGGAAGTGGGACGGAATATCTATGGACTTCGTGACTGGACTTCTACGCACTTCCAGAGGTCACGACTCCATTTGGGTGATTGTTGACCGACTCACCAAGTCGGCACACTTCTTACCCATCAGAGAGCAGGGCTCAGTGGAGATCTTGGGACGTCTCTACGTTCAGGAGATTGTGCGGCTTCACGGTGTGCCATCATCTATCGTCTCCGATCAAGATGCTCGCTTTACTTCTTGGCTTTTGGAGGGGTTACAGGAGGCGTTCGGGACGCAGCTACGTCTGAGCACAGCTTTTCACCCTCAGACAGATGGTCAGATGGAGAGGACCATTCAGACTCTTGAGGACATGCTATGCGCATGTGTCCTCGACTTTGGTCGTAGCTGGGAGGACCACCTACCCTTGGTGGAGTTTGCGTACAACAACAGCTACCACTCCACCATCGGGATGACACCGTACGAGGTGTTGTACGACCGACCTTGTAGATCTCCTTTGTGCTGGACAGACCCTGGGGAGTCAGCACTTGTGGGACCGGAGATGGTCCAGGCCACGACAGAGAAGGTCCAGGTCATCCAGGAGCGGATGAGGACAGCTCAGAGCCGGCAGAAGTCATATGATGATAGGAGGCAGAGGCCACTAGAGTTCGAGGATGGCGACCACGTCTTCTTGCGGGTCTCACCTCGACGTGGTATACGAATATTTGGCCGTGGCAGCAAGTTATCTCCATGCTTCATCGGACCCTTCCAGGTCCTCAGCAGGATTGGCGAGGTGGCCTATCGCCTGGCTCTACCACCTCAGTTGCACCGGGTGCACGACGTCTTCCACGTATCTCAGCTGAGGAGATATGTGCATGACCCGACGCACATCATTGACCATGGGGAGCTTGACGTTGATGATGGGGCGACTTTTACGGAGGTCCCGGTGGAGATAGAGGATCGATAGGAGTGGGTCCTACATGGGCGATCGATTCCCCTTGTGCGGATCAGATGGCAGCACGAGAACCTCTAGGAGAGCACTTGGGAGTGGGAGGCTCAGATGCGTGCTCAGTACCCTCATTTGTTCCCCTAGTTTTTGATGTATCTTTACGGGGACGTAAAGCCCTGAGGTGGGAGTAATGTAAAGATCCATAAAATTCATGGGAAATTTTTTTCTTAATTTCATTTGGAATTTTACAAGAACGCGGTTTCTGACGGCACCTGATTCCGAGGCCCGGAGTGCCCGAAATCATTTTCCGAAGTTTGGCTCGGGTACGTTCAGTGAACGAACGAGCGGGAATTTCTAACTTTTGATCCAGCGCTCGGAATTGAAAAATGAGGACACCGATGAACTCGCAGCACCGATATTCTCTTAAGGGGACCTTTTCTGAGGTTGCGTTTATTTCGGGTTGAGAGTTAGTTTTTGGGTTTTAGAATAAGTTAAATAAAATTTGTAGAATACAATTTTTATTTTAACTTGTTGTTTTTTAAAAAAAACCTCCCTTAGGAGGATTAAGTGTGGTGGGGCCCACACGAACCCCAACTTCTCATCTTATCTCAAAACTCCCCTATAACCCCCTTTAATTAATGTTTGAAAACTTGGTTTAATTAATTAAGGTGGGTTGATTTGAATTTCAAACCTTTGAAATTCAAGTTGATGTTTGTGTAAATAAAATAAGCCTTAGCTAATTTTATTTTGTTTAGCCATCTTAAGAGGATTTGGGAGCTCCTTCTTCTTCTCCAAACTTTGAAGAAGAACGCGAAGAACCTTCGAGCTCCGATGAAGAACGCCGCTCCTCTATTCTTCGTAGCCGGTTGTTTCTGAAGATCGACGACGCCTTCCGTGTCAACGAAAGGGAACACCGCTTCCTCCTCGGACTTCCTTCGTCGGCTTACGAAGATTCACCAACGACGTACCTCTTCATCAACGGAATTGACGAACGTTTACCGCGACGCCCGACCTCCGCGACGTTGTCTTTCGCGGGTCTTTGACGATCATCGATCTTGAAACCGAGGTAGGGGTTTATTTATTGCTTTTTTTCATGATTTATACCCGAGAATATTTCTTCGTGAAATTTATCCAATTATTAGCAATTAACGCGAGGGGGCCGGACCGTACGAACACGGCCGACCCTCCTCCTTTTCATTTTTATTCTATTGTGGATTGAGACGGGTGAGGCGCGGTGCCATCGCACCGCGCAGGATCATACGACAAGAAATGCGCGGCACCGTCGCACTGCGTTGTAAAATAATGCAAGGACGCGACGCCGTCGCGCCGCGTCGAAGAGAGTTGAAGACACCGCGGCCGGAGCGGGGCCGCGGCGGTGGGGCACGGTGCCATCGCACCGCGCCGAACGACTAAGGCCGCGGCCGGTTCCGGGCCGCGGCGGGACGAGAGGACCGGCGGCTAGCCGGGCCGCCGGTGTCGGATGCCGGAAGGGGGGACCGGCCTTGTCGGTCCCGTTGAGGAAGAAACGGCCGGCCATGTTGGGCCGGCCGGAAGGGGGAAGTGCCGAGGGAATTAATTCCCCCGGCTGGCCACAAACCGGCCCCCCATAAAGGCGGGGCCGCGGTTTCACCAAGGGGGGGGGGGGGCAGCGCCCCCCCGTTTTCCTCAAAGCAGGCCCCCCACGTGAGGGGGGCCGTTTCTTCAAGTGGGGCGCGACATGTTGTCGCGCCGCCAGGCAAGAGAAGCGGAGGCTCTGACCCCCGCACGTGGCACCCGAGCGGCGCCAGGCCGCGCCCCCACCGGCCGGGCCGGGTCGGACCCGGGTCGGGTCGACCCAGGGGGGGGGGGTCGGGCCGGACCCGGACCCCCCGTTTTCGAATCAACTTCGGTCTTTCGGCCATAACTTGTGCTATGGACCTCCGTTTGACGAACCGTCAGCGGAAATGCAATCCTTGGATCGAGGCGGTCGATTTGGTATATCGCACTCAATGTTTCAGAATACTTTGAGTTCGGCCGGGTTGGTTCGTTCACGAAACCAACCGGGCCTTCAGAGCGGAAACACTCATATCTTGAGCTACAGACGTCCAATTGACGTGTCGTCAGCTTTGTTGTGTTTCTCTTAGTGAGACGGATCTTTTGTCATACTCCGCCTGAGGTTTGGACGTAGGTGGAGTACGGTCAGGTTGGTTTTGCCTTAAAAACCAACTGGGCCCCTGGGACGAAAAAACCAATAACTCTCAGAACGGGCGTCCGATCGACGTGCCGTCTGTTGAGTTGAGTTCCTATTGAAGATACGGAACTTTTGGATACATCAACTCTGGACTTTGTGACAGTTGATGTATCAGCCTCTCGGCTCGTGGAGCGGACCCTCCCGAACGAGCTTGCTGTGTGTGGGAACCCTAGTGCTGGCTGTGACTATGACTGCTACTGCGACTGCGACTGCTACTGCAACTGTGACTGCTACTGCTACTATTACTGTGACTGCGACGACAACAGTACAAATATCCTGTGTGGATTCGACGACGACTACAGCACTCAGCGATCCTACGTGGATCAGTGCTACAGGTCCTGTGTGGGTCCGATCCTGTGTGGGTCCTTGCGCTCAGCGGTCCTATGTGAACCAGCGCCTACAGGTCCTGTGTGGGCCCGATCCTGTGTGGGTCTTTTGCGGGGGTTAGTTACCTATCGATCTTTCGTGGGTCCGACGACTTAGATGGATCAGAGATCATCTTTATCATCTTTTGAAGAAGTATACCTGTGTGAGCTGAATCCTGTTGCTTTCCTGTGTGGATTATGTTGTGCTATCCTGTGTGGATTTTGTTTTGCTTTCCTGTGTGGAATACGTATAATTTCCTGTGAGGAATGAGTTGTACTTGGGCTCGGAGGATGGAGCGTATTGGAATTGATGACTTTGGTATATGTATGGGCATATACCTAAGCATTGTCGGCTGTTACTTCGTGTTGTATCTTCCTTGTGGTTTATACTTTGTGGATTTTGGGAGACCTTCAGGGGTCTCGGGGTCCTTACTGAGTAGCTTATACTCACCCCTGCACGGGCTATGCCTGCACTACGTTGTGTTGGTTGCAGACGACGGACAACGTTGATCGTGGTTGAGGCTTGCAGAGCAGGACGGTACCTGGAGGTGGACCACTGGGTGGGACGTACACGGAGCAGACGGTGGGACCCGTGGAGCAGTGGAGCTATCTGTACCCACCCTTCAGGTGGGATTTCCAGTGGACAGCTCGGTGTAGCGGCTTTTACTTTACAGTTGCTGTTTTCCCTTTCGAGTTGTACTTTACTTTCAGTTTGTGTTTGTATACTGGCCCATTTACTTTTCCGCACTTTCAGTTATACTCTGTTTTCACTTAGTGTTTACTTTCCGCTTGCTTACTCTGTGGTTCTTGTTTACTTTAAAAAGGCAATGCCTTCCCTTTTTACCGGGATTTACGCCTTGGTGATAGTCGCCAACCCCTGACCTATGGAAGGCGGGCTTGGGGTAGTCACTACATGGGCCCCGAGGACGGGTCGTGACATTATTACTCAGTATATATGGAATTACGTAAAAATCATAATGACCATTCCTAATTCAATATCCCATATTTGGTATATCATCCTTCTTTACACTTAGATGATAAAAACTAGAGCAGTGATATATCTTTGAAAATTATTGAGAACCTTGAAGTTAACTAAGTAATTCATCAATGAATAGAAAATTATATTTATTTTTATATTAATGGATTTCATCTCCCTATAATCAATTCATAATATGATAAACCCATCCTTTTTTCATGAATAAAATAGAGGTTCCCCATGATGAAAAGAAAGCGTATATAAATCCCACATCACTCAACTACTTCAGCTATTTCTTTAACTCCTCCAACTCTATGAGTTACATTATAAAAGTAATTATATACATGTCTTGTATTAGGAATAAGTTTAATGGATAACTCAAGTTTATGCTTTGGTGTATAAAAAGGTAATTATTTTGGATACAAATTATGAAAAAAAATATAGGTATATAATCCATTATTTAGATACCATCTTCATCTATATGTCATGTTTTATCTTTTTCATTACCCATAATTTCATTAAGGAGAGATACTGGGGGTGGATTCAGAGATGATTTAGACGATGATGTTTCTCCTCTAAAGACATGATATTTTGCTTCACCTTTACAAATCATAGTATTCTTATCCTATAAATAATTTTTTTAATTATAATTTGAAATACAATCTATAGAAAGAAAAATATAAAATTCAACCATAATTTTAATAATATTGTTTTCAAATAAGGTATGCCCAAGAATCATATTTTGAACTTCTTAACACAAATTTGATTAAATTAGATTCCCACATGGTGTCTTAATTGAAAACTCCCTTATTAGGGTTTTTTTTGGGAATTGTCTAAGGTTTTTAGGAAAACATGGAATATATAAAAGAGTGTGAATCCCCTGAATCAAATAAAACATTAGCTATCTTGGTGAAAAAATCAAAGTACATTCCACCATGTCATTATAACTTTTAATTCAATTGTGGTAGTTGCATAAAATTTTCTTTTATCCCTTGTAATTTTATTGTTGAATTCACATGAAATTTGGCGCATTTATTTACATAATGTACCAACTTCTAAAATTAAAAAATTGAATATCAATAGATTCTTCTTTTGAATTTAATTTGTGATAAAGATGGCCTTTTTCTCTATACTTATAATAAACTCATTTTCTATTTCTACATTACCTAGGGAATTTATTCCCATAATAATCACATGTTGGGAACAACACCCTTCTTTTATTCACCATTAAAATATGGTTCTTCCTATTGTTCTCATCTTACTTCTTCTATTTTTTTAACTTGGCTACATATGTCCTTGAGAACTCCTTTTCATCCTTAATAGTTCTCGATACTATATCCTCATATGAATAATAAGTAATGAGAGACTAATTCAATTTGTAGTCCCAAATTAAACTAATACAATAAATGATCAATATTTCTTTATAGTCTATGTACATATCCCACATTGTTCCCAACTGACCTTGTAAAGTTAACCTCATATTCAAAAACAAGTTCCTCATCCTTTTACCTAAGATTTTGGAATAGCCATTCTATTTCCCCTATCTACTAAGGAAGAATATATTTTTAATAGAATAAATTTTTAGAATTTCTCCATTCCATACACTTGATCTCATATTATTATTATTATTATTATTATTATTTGAATTATAGACCACCATTGGTTCACATCTCCCATCAAAATATAGACAACCATGATGACTGTAACAACCCAACCCAAACCCCAAGGTCTAAGCTATAATGCCACATACCATCATGTGTGCCTCTCCATATGTAAGAGGCTACCAACTAGTAGTGATGGTTTGTTTCTGATAATGGGGATACAATACCCTCCGTATTATGTTATCGGTTAGGATAATAAATAAAAATAATCAGAGTAAATGAAATAACTTGGATGAAATACAAGGTATATAAACAATATCTTCTAAAGTGGAAAGTTGTCTAGATTAATGAAATGTAGATGATAAATAAAATAACTGTTGGATCCTCCATTATTTTCCTCGGTCCTCCCTAGCTCTATAAACCACCTGCTCTACCATCCACCACAGGGTCCTTTCCCTTTACCTATTATCTCATTAAATCTACAAGCACATCAAAATTACCAAGTAGTGTGTGAGTAGAAGACTCAATAGGACACTAATAATTCATCCTTAACCTGATGTTCTCAAGTATACAAGTTTATTTCATAATAATAATAAATTTAGGAAAACACGTAAATATATAATACAAAAACTGAGTGGTTGTTCGCTAACTAAGCTACCACAACCCCCGACCATACCTGCTTCTTCTCCATGTCGGAAGATAACTGAATGAGTCATCAAAAGTAATAATTCCCTAGTACAGTGTCCTCACAGTGTCATCGAGATGATATCAGGTGTCATTTATCCCTCAATTGGACCATGTCACCTAGATCCTCTAGTAGAGATCAAGTTGTACTCATGTCGACTAGGCAATTTCATGGGGAAAAGTATTTGGCATCAAGGAATCATCAAGAACGCCTTCAACATGACACCATGGCATCCTCATACCTCTACCATGAGATCGGGTCCCCCATCGCTCTTATGGATATCAAGAATGCACCCCCACTAGGGAATAATTTTTTCATGATGGTCGACCTATCTCAAATACCACTAATCACCAATAAGGCATGGTAATACATATATATGACGAGAACACAAGTAGGCATATTATATCAACATGAGTATATAGAATGAAACATAAAAATTGGTGATAATAATAATACATGGTGAAAAGATACACTAATATCACTCATGGAATCACATTAGTTTTTGTGGGCCACAAACACTCACACTCACATGTGATAACAACCAACAACGGTCAATTAAATACACCAAAAAAATATTCATTAATGAAACATGTGTAAACACGATCCCAAGAAGGTAAGGAACTTCCTAACTAAAAATTTTGGAAGTCATATTCATGATTTTATTATCGTTAAAGGTGAAACGTTAATGTCTTGAGTTTTTAGCACATCGATGATCAAGGTCTATCACATGTTTCCTGGAATGAAAAAAACTATTTTATTTAAAAATGAAAAAAATATTACATGCAATGTTGCTTTATCATTCTTAAATAATTTCCAATTATTATTAAAATACCACTTAAAATGATAATTTCTCATTCCTAGATAGTCTCTAGATTATTATTTTATGTCAGTGCATGAAATTTTACGATTTATCTCCAAGAATAATTATAAACCTCATTCGATAATTTATATCCCTAAATTAATTTGAGAAAAGAGGTGGTATTCCACATAATTATATATTTTTAATATATATATATATATATATCAAAATATCATTTGATAATGGAAATATTGTTTAATAAGACTATTCATTTATTTAGTGATAAATTATTTAATAATAAACCATTGATAATTACAATCAATTATCATTTTATAAAACATCATAATTATAATTTGATAATTATCACAAAATTATTCTTTATTATTAATTTAAAATTTATTCTCTTGTTAAATTTGGTCCTATCATTATTTAATTTTTTAATTATTTAAAAAAACATGAATAAGGGAGAAAATTGGAGGGTGTAGAAGAAAAAAATAAAAATGAAGAACCTGGAAAAAACACATAGCATAAGAGGAGGAGGAAGAGGAGGTACTTGTACCGGAAAATCTACCGAGAAAGATCAATGATTCTACTCAATGATGCAACTCAAAAACGCCATGGTAGTCCAAGGTTCCTAGAACATGATAATTTCAACCCAAAAACTAGCTAGATCGTGGATTACTTGAAACCCTAGTGCGTTATAAGAAAATTAACCTCAAAACCTCATCTAATCATCTATTTCAATGAGAATATTTACTAAGGAATGTTTTAATAAATTTGAATAAGGTTTTTCTAATTTTAAATCGTAAAAAATGTATTATTTCCAAGATTTAGATTTCATAAGGGTGTTAGAAATGTTGGAAACAAGTTTCAGGGAAGATGTACAGAGTTTATGAATTTCAATTAAATTATTATTTTTGATTATTTAACATAAAAATAAAATAATATCTAACATCCATTAAGTATAGAAGTTTTTCCTCATCTAGGGAATCTCCTCTTCCTTTGAT
Organism: Viscum album; assembly: GCA_963277665.1. Taxonomy (NCBI): domain Eukaryota; kingdom Viridiplantae; phylum Streptophyta; class Magnoliopsida; order Santalales; family Viscaceae; genus Viscum; species Viscum album. The sequence continues at coordinate 2,108,385,854 of OY728152.1, forward strand.
GTCGAATTTCCATAACACACCCTCTATAAGGGCCTAATTTCCTCATTAGAACATGAAATGAACACTAGCTCTGATACCATTTGTAATGACCCAATCTAGTCCATGATAACGATATTGTCCTATTTGAGCCTAGACTGCATGATGCTGCTTGCCTTAGGATCTAGACCTTAGTAATTCCCTATGAAAAGGCCCCATGATGTGATAGGTATCCACATCACCTTATAAATGGGTGCTTCATGATCCTCCTCTTTCGACGTGGGATTGTCATAATCTAGCCCCACTAGAAGGGTGGTTTGGGGGAAGTGTTAATGTAATGAGAGAAGGTAGTATCCTATGTGTCTCTTTAGCTACAATCCCATGAGAATAACTACCATACACACAACTTGTATTTGGTAGTAGTGGTTCATAATCTAAAGTGTTAGAGACACTATCTCTTCAGTGGGAGATTTTTTATTTACACATACCACAAGAACCTTTGCTATATATTTACAGAGAGGGACCTGAACTTGAGACAAAGGTGTTGGGTTGAGTATCTGTAAACGTTCAACTTTGTGATTGCATATGCAACTGGGAAAGGAATTGTAGTTGCAGATTCTCTTATCCATAAAACAAAAGATGAAAAAAAGATTTTTGAGAGGCCTTTAAAGGAGCATTGGTGATTACTGTTCTTATTAACTAACTGAAGGTTCGATGAATAGAAGGATCAATGATCTAAGAATTTTTTACCTTTGATGATTCTTTATCCCATTGTGGATTGGGTGAATAATGGTGAAGAGTTAGAACTAAAATGTGTTTTTATGAGGGATTAGCTGGATGGGGGTGACCCAAAACTCGGATGGTCTTTGGATGGCAATGAGGTGATCATTGTACATGGGAGAGTGGTAGCCCCATATTCCATAAAAGAAGATATTATTAGGGAATACCATAGCACTATATGGGTAGTATATCATGGTGTGACCAAGATGTACCATGACTTTAGAAGGCCGTTCTGGTGGTCAGGGATGAAGAGAAACATTTTTTGTTTTGTTTTCAGATGCCTTACTTTTCCGAAGGTAAAGGTTGAGCACCAATGTATGGGTGGTTTGTTATAGTCAATTATAATAAATAAGTGGAAGTGTTAGGAAATCATGATGAAATTTTTAATGGGGTTAACTAGGACCCTAAGGAGTCGTGACACAGTTTGGGTAGTTTTTAATCAGTTAAGGAAGTATGCTTATTTCTGACAAATAGAGGATACACACACCGTGAAGGATCTAGGAAAGATCTATGTTCGAGAGATTGTGTCCCTTTATGAAGTCCCTTTGAATATTGTTTCATATAGAGATGCACATTTTACATCTATATTTTGGCAGGTCTTACAAAAATCCCTGGGAACTCAGTTGAGATTGAGTGCGACACACCATCCACAGACTGACGAACATTCTGAGCGGACTATATGCATATTGGAGGATATGGTTAGAGCTTGGGTGCTTGATTTTAGAGAATAATGGTATTACCACCTATACTTGATTGAGTTTTCTTATAATAATAGTTATCAGAATTTAATTAATATGTCACCTTATGAGGTTCTTTATGGGATGCCGTGTCGCTCACTACTCTGTTGGCATGAGGTGGGTGAGGTAGCGGTTATTGTCCCCAATATGGTTCAAGAGTCCCCCAAGAGAGTGAAATTGATATGAAAGAGATTCATTACTACTCAGAGTAGATAGATATCATATAATGACCATAGGAGGAGACCCTTGGAGTTTACTATGGGAGATCAGGTTTTCTTGAGAGTGACTCCTCAGTTAGGGAAAAGATGTCTGGGAAAACATGGAAAGTTAGCACCAGGTTTTGTTGGACCCATTGTGATCACTAATAGGATAGGGGTAATGATGTATCATCTAGAAATACCTTCACACTATCGAGGTATGCATGACATGTTCAATGTGTCACAGCTTTAGAGGTGCATAATGGACCTTGAGCATGTTATTGATTGCGAGGATGAGGAGTTGGATAAAGATGAATCTTACAAGGAGTGTTCGGTGTGAATAAAAGATAAAAGTGAGAAGGTGTTGCAAGGAAAGATGACACCACTAGTCCGGATTCAGTGGCCACATGGATGAATCTAGGAAGAGATGTGGGAGTGTGAGTCTGATGTTTGAACTTAGTGGCCTAAGAGGTTCATGAAAGAACCCTATAGTTACTTCTCAAGGATTATAAGTCGAAAGAGGGGTAGAATTGAAATATTCTAATTTTTCAATGATAATAAAAACTCTCTTATGATAAATTATTAATATATCAAAAAAAATTTATTAGAGAAATAACATAATAAATGTGTTAAAGTCCTTAAAACCTAGTTAACATGTTGAAATATTCTATCGAATATTTTCAAAGTGAAACTCTATGTTAGTGAGAGTTTTCAAGACCCATAAATCCTTGACAAAGATAGAATAGAGTTATTAAATATATTAAATTAATCAGGAGTAATTTATTCACAATAATTGAATAACCCTAAAATAGTACATTAAATGAGAAATCTAAGAACACAAATATATTCATAATGTAATGTTTTCCCTAGGTGGGGTATAACATTTGTAAGAATCGGATGTTGGGATTCTTCACTCACAAAGATAATTTATTTAATAATTTTTATTATGTTTTTTTGAAAATAATTTAATATCTTCAAAACAGTGCATCTTGTGATAAATCAAGACCATGGTTAGGTCAAGGACACATTTATTACAATATATGGGGTATAACATTTGTAAGCGTCAGATGTTTGGACATCTCTCTTATAATAAACCACTTTTTATTTTTAATTAATTAATTATTAAAATTTTTAAATAATAAATCATTAATATCTTTCAAATGGTGAATCATATGAAAATTCTAATACCACCATTGGGACAAGAAATTGGTGTTTACCCTAGAAGGGGGAAAGGGCCCTGTGGTGGATGGTTGGGAAGGTGGTGCATGGAGCGGGGTGGACCAAGGCATACAATGGAGGACCCTGCAGTTCTTTTATTTATCATATTCTTTTCATTAATCTGGATAGTTTTCCGCTTCGAGAGATCTTATTTATATACCTTTTATGAAATCTTAGTTTTCTCATTTAATCTGATTATTTTTTCTTTTTATTTTTCTTATTATTTATTATCCGGCTTGATTACATGATACAGATGGTATAGTCACCCCATTATCAGACATAAACCATCACTGCTTGTTGGTGGCCTCTTTTGTATGGGGAGTCTCACATGAGGTTATGTGGTATTCTAGCTCAGACCTGCTGGTTTGGGTTGAGAAGTTACGAAATGGTATGAGAGCCAGTGTCCATTTGATATACTAGAGAGGATAATGGGCCCTTTTAGGGGTGGATTATGGAAATCCCACATCGAAGGATGAGGAGCACAAAGCATCCCTTTATAAGGTGGTGTGGATACCTCTCTCATCTTGAGGCCTTTTCTTGAGGGATTCTTGAGGGCCAGTGCCCAGGAAAAGTAAAATCATGTGGGCTTGGCCCAAAGCGGACAATATCATGATCTTGGGATGGACTAGGCAATTACAATGACCATTTCCTTTTAACTACATCCCAAAGAGACATGGATATTTTTTAGGGACTTTATCAATTGATAATTTACTTATGCATTAGTAGTTACAATAAATGATAGAGTTTATTGGTGCTCTATGTGGTCCAATATATTTACACAATTTGTTTGGATCAACAGGTCACCCTATGAGAGAAAGATTATTTTTCATAACCAGGTTCAACTACCCTAACATAGTCATGATTTTAATTTACTCAATCCTCAATTCATTTACTTTCTTAGTGAGAATATCCATTTACTTACTACATGTATTGATACAGTTCTCATTCCTCCCATTATTCACCATCTTTCTTCAATGAAATACACATAATGATCTCATGATATTTAATTTCAAAATAAAATTCCTCTTAAGTTTTCTAGAGTGTTCCCTATAAATATTGAGGGGTTTTTTGTAGTACTTTTTTCTATCTCACTTAGTTCCTCTAAATATAATCTACAAGGTTTCTAACAAACATTATTTTATACCATCCCTAACATCATAAACTCTAAAAACATATATCCAATTATATATTACATTATTGGTACAAAATAAAAGTGTTCTTGAAGGACCTAATAGTTTAGTAGTATCATAAGTGAATATATATACATAAAATACATTTCAAAAAAAAAATAACATGAACATATTACAATAACATTATTATCCCTCCAATCATATCCATGAAAAATACACATAGTTTTCCTCTTGATTTTATGGGGAAAGGAAAATAAATGGGGGTGAGATTAGATTCCCAGTAAGAAGTACCATATAGTAGAATCATTCATAAGATTAATATGAAAAAGTGATATGGAGGGAATAAATAAACAACTTTAGGACCTAATAAACTGAAATATAAGGAATTATATGTCTATAATAACAAATGGAAACACTAATAACAATAATTATTATTCTCATGCTGATAGAATTTATATGATTGAACATCAAAAACATATTATCAAGGCCATTTTCCAAGGCACAATCCTCTTATGGGAAGAGATATACACTAAAACCCAACATTTTTTCTCTCATGATACTTTATAACTCATCTAGGGGATATATAATTTTGGGTCCCACCAATCACATGATTAAGTCTAATAAATTCAAAATAAGAATCATCAAGACTATTCATACCATTCTCTGAGGAACCTCTGACTAAATAAATCTTAGATATCCATATAATGAGAGATATAAAAATCAGATAACTCCCTATTAAATATAATAATGTGGATATCCCTGAGAATATCCCTTAATAAACTTATAATTCATAGGGTATCATCAAAGTAACATGATATACCCTTATCGAATAAAAATAGTGTCAAGGGTACTTAAAATGTGCTAGGTTATCGACGGATGATAGAAACTGGATTAAATAGATTCCATTGGTAGGATAACAAATTAATTGTAGGAAATATCATTCTTCATGGTTGATAAAGGCATGTTAATATTCTAAATCATATTCTCTTGGAGTTTATATCATGGTCTGCACTCTTAGACCCATTCATCATGCATCAGGGTGATAATAGGGTCAATGTAAAATTAATCTTGGTTAAGTTATTACCCCAAGGTGTTGTAACTTAACAACTTAATCTACTTACCATTATATAAATAGGGATTAACTTCTTAGAAACTACAAATAATATTACTTTGAAAATAATTAGGTTGTTTTCCTACCTTGGAAAAGTTTGAGTTTTAAAATGGTTTTGGTAACTCTTGAATAAAAATAATATAAGAGTGATAACTATATAGAATTGTAAATCCATTAAATTTCATAAGTAATAAATTAAATGTTTTCTAGGGAAATTTAATTACCATAAAAAATAAAATATTTGATGAATATAATATGAGTTCTAAAGAATGAAAATTGAGATGAAAAAACCAAACTTTTTAATTGGAATGAAATTTGATAAAAACCACTTAAAATAGAGGGCCTAAAATTACTCTTCAAACACAATGAATAATGTAATTTAATGACATAACATCTCATATATGATATATATATACCACATAAATTAAATTAGGTGCATAATACAAAACATTTCTCAAAGAGAGGAATTTGAGACGAAAAACCCTTACCACTTGTCCGGAATTCCATGAATTCAATTAAACCTATTATATCACAAACATATATATATTAATCAAAAAATTTATATCCATACTCATAGTGATTTTCATTTATACTCTTCATAAATAGTTATTCAATATAGTTGAGGCATCCTAATCATGGTCTTCAATCACAATTGGTCTCTGAGGCCAACACCTGATGTTTAGAGGACATCCCAACCCATGGAATTATCAAGGTCCCCCCAAGGACTCATAGTCCCTAGAGGCACACCACACTGGATAAACTCTTATGAGATGTCTTAAGTCCCATCTCTATTTCCAAGTTCACTCCAAACTGGTCAACTCACCCAACACATTTCGACCTACCTATGGTCTATCCAACTAGTCCTAACACATCTCAATGGTCCTGAATTGAACTACATGTTCCATCCATTTGAAGTATCACCACAACCCTCTTAGATGTGTCTGGTTGTCCAGGTATCCTTTTAGTCTAGGTCTCAACAATTGGTGGCTGAGGTGTCAATCTAATGCATAAGGTCCTTAGTGGCCTTGACATTTTCCTCATTTTATGGTCTTCATTTTAAATAAAAAAATTATTAATTATTAAACAAGATAAAATTATTTGGTCATTACCCTTGGTTTCATGAACACATAACCATATGCATATAGAAAAATTTATAATCCAGAAGGCTAGTTTGAGGACCACTTATCTCTATTTTTTAAAACTAAAACACTCACTGTTCATCCTCATCTATGCTCCCCCTAGCTCTAATAATCAATTCCATCACTATGGGGAACCGAAATAATGTATTGTAATCATTAACAATTAATTTTGGTCAAATATAATTAATTATAACATTTATCAAAATGTGGAATAAATTCCAAATACTCACTATAAATTTGACAATCACTAAATTATTGAGCATCAGGGTGCTAACCATCCTCGTCACACCCACAAACCCATTCTAGGTCAAACCCCTAACATGCATTACCAATTACATTATTAAATTATATTAATTTTAATTAAAAAAAATTTAAATTCATGGTGTTATTTACATTTGATGAAATTATAGGTGGAAACACGAAGATGTCACCTCAGTATGTGATATTCAAAGACTACATGACAACCCTATAAAAATCAGAAAATTTCACCCCTCTCTTGTAAAATCACTATTTCTATCCTAAAATAAAATAATGATGAATCAGAAAGAATAATGATAAGATATAGGAGGATGGATATGATCTTTTACCTATCATCATCACTAAAAACACCTAACAAAACAACCCTTGGTTCATGGGGGAAGAGAGGGAGGAAGGAAGAATGACCTATGGCTTTCTGTGCAAGCTGGGAGGGAGAAAATAGAATGAACCATAAAAAATCTATGGGTATGTGTAATATACCCTATTAAAATACACAATTTCTAGATAATGGAACATATAGTGGAACTCATTCCATTACCAACCCCTCCATCTATAAGATGTGCTGCAACCATCAAGTTGGTGGCTACAGACTGCAGCCTGGCAAGCCTATCTCCCCGTTATAGATTTTACACTTTACTGAAACCTTTAAACCATTTTTCAACATCTAAAATACCTATTTTGAGAGGTTTAAATATCATGAATTCATTTATGAATCCCAGTATATAATTTGAACTTATTATCAAATCAAAATTCAAATTCTTCTTGAATATCAATTCCTAAATGGACATAAGGTTTTACATTATAAGTTTTTATTATTATCAACCTGTGGTAACTAGTATAATTATTTTCTAGATACATATATTTTGAAAAAAACTACTTGGCTTAGGAGAACACTTTCCCAACCAAATTTTAATTGATAATTTATTTGAGTGTAAAATCTATGTTCAGGAATGTCTTGAACACAATAGGAATCTACATATCTGTATTTGGCATGAAGCGTCAAAAATTATTGTGTTTCTAATGTCTTTTATCTGTATATTTTATTTTAATATAGTTAAGAAAGATTATTTGAGTGGATCATACACTAATAAGTAACATAGGTTAATTTCATGAATAGAAATTATAAAATAATTAAAATCGATTCAACCCCTCCTTCTCATTATAGAATCTTATTTCTGGGTACTTTGCATCACCTTGAAATAATAGTCCTCACTTTTTCACAGTAATTCAAAAGTTTTCCTCATACCAAGAGGCCCTGAAAAACCAAATCCAACTACATCGGGAACTCCATCATCATCCAATAATGTTTTATCCCAACCATTAGGAAAACTGAGGAAATGATCTTCATCAATACTTCACAAAGATTATAAAACCATGGATATAGATAAGGATATCTAAAAATATCCATTTTACCATGATAAAATGGTAGATAAATGAAATTAATGGTAAGAGAATATATCTAACCACCATTTTCATACATAGAAATTACATCAGTTTTTCAAAAATACCTAAAACATTATACAAATAGAGTCCCAAAGACCATATTATTCTAGTTCCTTTGGAACCATGGAAACATAAAAAATGGTAAAAAAGTGATATATGTTATCTCCCACTAGTTTCTTCTTGAATAACACCCCGTGTAGACACATAAAACATAATAAATATCTTCATAACCTGGGGGAAATGAAACATAAAAAGTGGTGAGCTCAGATACTCAGTAAGGGTAAAAAAGGGAGACATTTAAACATAATCTTCAGCATAAGGGTATGAGAAAATGATCTTGAAAATAGAAGATTATACCATGTATATCAAAGATAAAAAATAGTAATCATGACATATATATTGGTAGTTCATAAGACACGAATCATAAAGAAATAAAGAACATAAACCATGCAAGAATAATAGAGGAATAATACGTGGAATTATTGAAGATACATAAGAATATAAAAATGATTTCCATAGTAGTCAAGTAATATCTTCCAAGGCCATATTAGTAGTATAGGTTTACTCCCGATACCATCTTGGTAGTCATTGTTCACTACCAATGCCATCTTAGTAGTATCATTTCACTCCCTATAACATCTTGGTAGTTATGGTTCACTTATATTTCCATATTAGTTGTTATGGTTCAGTCCCAAGATCATCTTAGTACATCTCATGAGATATAAATCATTACCCAATGCATGAGAGGGATATATAGGTCCCACCCATCTCATAATGAAATCATACATATGTGGGCCACAATATCATATACATTAATCATAGAATAACCCAAAAAATTAAATGGGTATCACAAACATGTAGTCTTAAAATAACCTATGGAAAAGAGAAAGGTTTCATAATAATTTCATCAAAGAATAACATGTGAAAATAAATGGGTCTTATATAAATATAACCTTTGAAAGAGAAACATATATTATAAACATATAAGCAATGAAAGAGGAATCAATTTCATAAACATATAACTTGTGAAAGAGAAATGGGTGTCATAAGAATCATTCCATAAAAAACCTATTAAAAAAATATTAACAATTTTTTTTGATTATTTCTCATAAGGGCATGAGTAACACCAACAAATGTCATCTTAGATAGAAAATAATTTTTAAATATATTTTAAAAACATTTCTTGAGTAACATATCCTTTCTTATTTGAAAAGAGATATCTAAAACATAAAACCTTTTGAAAACTATTTTCATAGAAAATACTTTGAAAATTTAGGAAGAAATCATATAATCATTTTCAAAACCTTTTTCCTTGAAAACTTATAAAATTAGTTTGAAAACATTTTGAAAAACGTTTTCCTTGAAAAATTATAAAAGAAGTTTGAAAACATTTTGAAAACTGTTTTCCATAAAAAATTATAAAACAATCTTGAAATTTTTTTGAAAACCTTTTGTAATACATTGAAAACTAATAATAAAACATCAAAATCATTGAAATACATTTCATTGAGAACAACCTTTTTAAAAATTATAAAGGAAGTTTTAAAAAAAATTTAAAACATCATTTAAACATAAATATTTTTGAAAAGATTTTTCATTGAAAACTAATTTAAAATAATAAATTGAAAGAATAGTAAGAAAAAAAATTACTTTTAAAAACTAACATTTTAATATGGTAAATGAAGCTTTCAAGGAATGACAGTCATGTTGGTGGGTAAATCTGTACATGCCGAACATTATTTTTGCACCGTAAAAAGTTTAGAAAAGTTCCTCAACTAGAAAATAAATGAATATGATTTTTTTTAAAAATATTTATATTTAAAAAGAAAAACATGGGTAAAAATAGGTTTTAAATATAATAGGATAATATTATAATATTTTTGGAGACCTTTTCGAAAACATGGTTTTGGAGGATGACAAATTTATAACCGAAAAGAGTGGTAATGTTGGACTTAATTAAAAAAAATTTATTGATAATGTTATGTACCAAAGAGTGGGAAAATAGTACCATTACTTGGATATAACATGAATAAATAGAGGGTAAGAAAAATTATGAGATTTATTTAGATATAGATAAAAATATTTCATTAATCGAATCATAATCATAAAAATCCTGATAAATAGTAATATTGTAGCTATAAACTTTTACCAATTTGGAAACTTTGAACCATAAAATAGTGGAAAGAATAAAATTAGCATAATTAAAATATCAAGAAAAAATTGATATTCATGATATAATATTTCAATGTAATTATATACTAGTCATGAAAAAATATAGGTTTATAACATTGTATATGTTTCAAAGAACGAAAATTGAGACAAAATTACTCTACCAATTTGGTAACTTTTGATAGATAAACCCCCTGAATAAAAGATCATAAAATGGATCTGTAAATACCCATAAATTAGAATATAGTTATCATATAATACATCCCTTGGTATTATACGTGCCATGAAAAATAAAAGAGTGGTGAATAAGACATATATCTCATAGAAATGAAAAGTGAGATGAAATGCCCTTATCTTATGTATTGACTATCGTTCTACTCGTACAAGATTCTCATATAATAAATTTAAATTTATTATACATCTTATACAGAAATAAATTCTAATATACACTACCAGATATGATGTTCTTATGACTTTATATTATCCTCTTATTAAAAATTCTACGATAAGTTTACACTTTGGGTAATATTAACTTTTTTCAAATATATCTTAATTTGTAATATCTTGGTTCCTTATACTTATATCATGATTTACAGAATGTAAAAAAAGATATAAATATAGTGTATAGTTATTATATGTTAATATAAAAATATATAAAAATATAAATAATATATTATTATGAAATGGAATACACCGTTCGTGAATACGGTAGGCTGTACGTATGTATGAATGTTGTTTCAATTTTGTTATCATATTAAAAGAAATAATTTAAATCAATATATTTATATATATAATTAAAAAATTATTATTATTATATCATATATATATAATATAATTTCACTAAACACATAATTAATACATTCCATGTAGAGTGTGAAGGAATCACATCGATTTGAGGAGGTGGTAGTCCACACATCCCCAAACGATGTTATAGTATTTCCACAAGATGGAAAGTATAAAGGAGGATGTTATAAAATAATTACAGAAGAATAAAAACATAATAAATATCATATATATATATATAATATAAATAGTGTTTTCATCATAATTACCAACCATTAAAGGTGGTAAAGGAAAAACGAACAACATCATTTCACGAGGAGGTAGTTCGCCTTACACAAGAAGTTTAAGTTTGTCACCCATTAAATGGAAGTGTGTGTAAGTGTTAGTCAAACCACTAATATAACAAAATATAAGTATATTTAGGATAATATTTTTGTAAGAACCCGGTTCTTATTCTCGAGGTACGAGTTTCTTATTTTCTTTTTTAATTATGTGTTTTTGAGAAAATAAGGAAAATGGGGGAAAATCCCAAATTTTGTGGGTACATGCCATATAATTTTCCACATCCCGTGTACTTTGGCCATGTGGGATAAGTAAACAGGATGTGTAACCCTGTCGGCGATGAAATGTGTAAAAAACCGACTACACACCGTGTAGTGAGTATTTACACATAGTGTAGTCAGTTGGTAGGTGAATAGTAAGGTGGTGGAAGCAGCCGCCAGCTAAGTGACAGAACACGCCGTTTATTCAGAAATATACACCGTGTACTCATGTCAACAAGTGAACAGTGTTGCGTTGGTGAGTAGCCACTAGAGAAACAGTTAAATGATGAAAAGTACACACCATGTACTTGATAGTACATGTCGTGTAGTTTGTTTTTTTTATAAAACGGGCAGTAGCCTCCTCTGTTAATAGAGGAAGCTTAGAACACTGGAGGAGCTCGAGAGGACGACCGAAGCTTCAGAGATCTCCCGACCGTGCACCGGGAATCCGTTTCTACTTCCGCTGATCACGTTGGTACCATACGGGCAATCTCTGCCTTCTACTTGCGATGTTCTTACCAATTCTTCCTTTAGGTAATTTATTAACGTTTGAACGGAAATTATTTTATCCTAGATCAACGTCGTTCTTGGACATTTCAGGAGGTGTCCTTCACATATACTGATCAAGGGCGATCGAGGTAGGTAGTCTTATGTTTAAATTCCAACTGTTGTCTGTTTTTGTGTACCATTGTGCTATGAACCCATGTTTGGGGTGTCGTATGGATGATTCCTTTGTTGAAAAGATATCTATAATTGTATAGATATTATAATGACAAGTTTAAACTATTGTTTGGGATTCCTGCTTGGATCCAAGACCACCCAGGGGGTGTGTTCCTCTATTTAGCCATTTGGCCAGGTTACCTGAGGGTATTCCGTAAAATTTAGCATGCTTTAAATTGCCTTGAGAAGAATTTTATATAATTTCTTGATTATCTTTTGGGCTCAGCCGATTTTCTTGCTCCTGAGGGCGGTGTTCTAATTATCCTGAGGGCAGTGTTCTATTTAGCCTGAGGGCATTGTTCTATTTAGCCTGAGGGAAGATGCTTCTGTGCATGAGGGCATTATCTTGTATGCCTAAGGGAAATATTCGTTATGCCTGAGGGAAATTGCCTGAGGGATTGATTCTGTTATCCTGAGGGCAGGACTCTGATTACCTAAGGGTAAGGTCTGTATGTCTGAGGACAATTTTATCATGTATATTCACCGTGGTGATTTACATATGTTAGACCTACCAAGTTAAATCACAGTCTTGGCATGGCTAATTGAATATTAAAATGTCAATATAACTAGTAGAGTTAATTACTTCTGAGTACTACTTAGTTATTTCATTTTACTTCTGCACACTGCTGTTGCATATTTTTCACTGACAGTTTGTAACACCCCGAGCTTCCACGATACGCTTCTCTTTCAATAATGCAATAGCTTGCATTGTACGCAAGTTCGAGATTCTAACACACCACGAATAATCAAAATAGCCATTATGAATAGTAATACCCACCTTTTGAAATTATATATATATTATATTTCGAAATGGACTTCATTTTTGGATTTGGAATGTCGAAATTAGCATATGTCGAATTTTTTGTAATTTTCTGGGAACTTCCAAATTTTTTATGAATAGTGAAAAATACCTAAAAACAACTTTTTTAATCAAAATAATTCATAGTGATAAATTATACTATTGAGTGGTTTTAAAGTATAATTATAATATATTTTTACCATTATATCTAATGGTGGTCATTAGAATTAATTTCACTTTGAAATTGGACATAAACAATTGTCAATCTTTTGATATATATTGTTTATAAAAAACATGCTATTTGTTGTGACAATGGGAATTAATTATGAAATTAATTAATGCAAATTATATGTTTAGAATTTTGTAAAATAGACATCATTTTTGTATTCGGAATATCAATTATATCTTAGGGTAAAATTTTGGAATTGTTCTGAAAAACTTCAATTTTTGATGATGAGTGAAACCACTAAGTGGTAGTTAAAAAACTGATTTTTTGTTTAAATGAAACATTACCACTTCTGTGATTTGATTTTCAAAAATCTGACATACATGGTTGTCATTAAGAAGTAAAATGTGTTTCAATGGGATTAAAATAATTTTTGGTGAATAGTAACTTTTAAGTTTAATTAATCACGATTAAAGGTAATTAGTGTAATTTAAGGTAAAGATATTGTTATAATAATATTAAATGACCTTTACACTTGTCCTACCCCTATTGGATGAGTCATGGCCGACCAAGAATATCCATGGGTCAACTTGGGGACCCCATGGATCCACTTTGGTAGGAAAATGACATTAAAAACTTTTTATTTAATGTTAAAATAAAAATGTCTCAAACAAGAGTTGTTTTACTAAAACAATTTTTAAATGGGGTTATACATGTAATATTTTTTACTATAAATATTAATTATAAATATAAAAATATTTCGTACATAATGATATTTTTTTATAATTTTTAGACATTAAATAAATTAAATTATTTATGACACCATGATGATGTAGTGATTACCTCATTAATTAATGATTTTAATAAAATGGAAGGATAATGTAAAATCTAAGCATTAAACTTGTCCAAAGCCTATTGGATGAGAATATTTCGAACCCTTATCACCTTATCCTTGAATTATATAAGTGTGGGACCTTTAGAATCCGAAAAACATTGTATAATAAAGTAACATTTCATTACTTTCCAAGAGTACCCCTCCTCTCCTCTTATAAAAGGCCCCCACCTCTACCACCTCATTCAAACTTTCAAGCCATTTGGCTCGGCCAACCTCTGCCCAAATACTCTCCCAACTTCCACCTCTTACTCCTAGAAGCCTCACTTTGGGCAGAACTCTTCCCAAGGAAGCCTTTGGCTCAAATCAAAAAGAGTTACCCGATTTTAAGGTAATGTCTTCTCTAATGTTGTTTTGTTTTATTTTTCTTTTCCAACCCCCTAAACACTTTTTATTAATTTCTTTTGTAAAAACACCAGTATCCTCAATATACTATTATGTTGTTATAAGAAGTATTCGAGCTACACTTACACACACCTACATCTAATGGTTAAAGAACATACTGTTTCTGTGGATGGAGAATTTTTGCCTCACGAAAAGATGATTGTTCAACACTCATATAACACCTCTAATGGTGTCCATTATGATGACAATATTTTTATATATGATATATATTATGTTTTTTTTTTCTTATGATTTTTTATTTTTCATTTATGGCATACCTTTATGGTTTCCATTATGGGTAAACGCGATATTTTCATTTTAGGAAGTGCAGACTACCGCCCCCTTAAAGTGATTTGAATCGTTAATACCATATGTGGGATGTATAAAGGATGGAGTAAATGTTATTATACACTATATTATACTGGAATTATATTATACATTTATATCATTATTAATTCATTCCATTAAATATGAAATAGAAATGAAAGTAGCGTTCATGCGTACGTACGGCTTACCGTCTCCATGAACGGTGCATTTCATTTCTTACCTCTAAATGTTACTCAATATTATGAATGAATGTATATACTGGATATATATGATATATATAATATCTACATCATGAATATAATTCTGGATATAATGGATATTTCACCACATGAACAACCTGTAATTATAAGAAGTTTATTTTTGACTCAAGTACCAAAGATCGACAGAACGATCGTTATTAACTTAAATAATTACATAATGTTCATAACATGGTAATAAGTGATCTAAAAGGAATAAAAAAACTTGAAAAAGGTTCTTAAGAAATTATAAATTAACTCTAGTTTATTATTCAGGAGTTTAAAGAACGGTCGAGTCAAGACAGGACGCAAGGTAAGGGAACTTCTTAACCCAATTTCCATTCTTTGGGTTAATCTCCTACTTTCAAATTATGTCATGATATTATTATGTCCTATCTTGTATTTTTACTTTATTTATGTGTACTTATAGTGAATACACATAATAGATCTATTTTATTTTAAAAAAATGATCTTTGTGAGGGACTTCATCTCAATCTCCTTTCATTGAGGCATATTTGGTTTTATACACAACTTTCCTTTATACGGTGTATAAACCCCTTCGACTTTTATGTTTATTCAAAAAGAATATTTTTATACAAAGCATTTACTAAACGAAAAAAGGGAATGTTTTTGTCGTACGTATGCAGCGACAATGACTTCTCCGCCGCTGTGACCATTATTTGAGTTTCGACTTCCTCTACAAGCCATACCTTTTTTTAAAATAAAAATAAATACCATGTTTTAATTTTCTTTTATTTTGGTATTGAAAATGGTTTTGAAAGTGTTTTTATTATATCAATGTGTTGTATTGATATCTTGTGATTGAAATGTGGAAATGTTATGTTTCCTTTATGCATGTTTTATGTGATACGATTATGTTATGGTTTATGATATGTTTAAACCTGTTCATATGAGGAATGCATTGGACTTAATAAGTGACGGGTGGAGCCTGCTATAGCTCCTCGATGCATCGGAAGGTCTCATGAGACAAACTTGTGTCTTGGCACAAGGCCTTGACAAAATCTTATTTGTGGTCTTGGCACGAGGCCTTGGCTACGTGGTTATGATAGTCTGGCATTATGCATTTCATCATTATGAAAATGGTTATTGATATTTCATGTGATTATTAGACCAGAAGAATATCCATGTGAAGAATTAATTGGCATTATCTGATGTTACTTTTGCAATATTATGTTGAAGTTCAAATTTAAAAGGCTTTTGTTTTAGTTATACATTTCCTTAAATGTTTATGTTTATTGATGAAATCTTCCTCTATATTGTTATCCTTACTGAGCATCTGAGCTCACCCCTTTCAATGTTTTAATATTTTATAGGATGTGAAGAAGTATTTTATGAATGACCTGCATGGATAGTAAGAAGAGGATATGAGTGTGGACTATGGAGAATTTGTTATTGTAGTTTTTACTTTATGATGTAATGTGAGACTTATGAATGTATCTAGTGTTTCCAAGGGTACTAAACTAATCGGTCTTTCGAGACTTGATCTTTTGTGATCATGCCAATTTTACAAAGTAATGCGCCAACTCTGGGTAGCTGGGGTCGGGGCGTTTCCGTTGGTATTAGAGGTAGTTTAGTACTGACCTTGGAAGCTAGATTTAGATAAACTCGGATTAGAGCACATAGCCCAAAGATAGAATTTGAGGATTAGTATAGAAGAACTTCCTAGAATTTTGGTATTATAGAGATGTTGTGAGTTTTCCGAGCAATACATCCTTGTCTGGAAACGAGCAGGTAGAGGCGGCTCTGGCACAGATGTACCTAGGGGTAAAACCCGAAAACACCGCTTTGAGCTGGACTCGAACGGGAACTGACGCACGAAAACGGGCCTTGCTGCACTCTTGGTTACGACACTCCCGGGGTATATGCTTAGGATAATTATAATTTTCTTGGAGGTTCAATGTTAGACCGCTTCATGAGGCAACAACCGCCAACATTTAATAGGGGTACAAATCCATTAGTAGCTGAGAAATGCATAAACTCCTTAGAGAAAATATTCCATGCCTTGGGGAGTAGCGAAAGGGAGAAGGATGTCATGGCAGTCTACCGCCTCACTGGAGATGCCGATCAATGGTGGTCATTGATTCAAAATACAAAGGAAGATGAATAAGTATCAAGTATGGAATGGAGAGAGTTCAAAGATATTTTCTTAGAAAAATACTTTCCACATGACCATTGAGCAGATATGGAAAGACAATTTCTAAGTCTGAGACAAAAGGAGGATGAGAATATCGCAAAGTATGAGGCTAACTTTACAAGGTTAGCGAGGCATGCAACAGATTATATACATAACCCAAGAAGTAAGATTGATCATTTCTTTGATGGGTTAAAACCATTTCTCCGTTGAGCTTTAGTATCAAAATTTTTCTCATCGTACGAAGATATTGTCTCGTGTGCTATCAAGACAGAAAAGGATTTCTCTAAGTCTTATGACAACAAAGTAAAGCAAGAGAAGAAAAGGATGGAAGAGAGAATGATGGAAAAAGGGATGTGGGAAAAGAAGAATTTTCCAATATGTCATAACTGTGGGAAGAAACACCTTGGAACTTGCCTAAAGGGAATGTGAGTTTGTTATAAGTGTGGAGAAAAAGGACACCAAGTGCGTGACTGCAAGGGTAAGAAAAAGGTTTCAAATGTACAATGCTTCATCTGCAAGGAGTGGGGACACTACACAAACCAATGTCCAAATCATCAGAGTGTGCCCCAAATGATGTTATTGGATAATAATCAAGTTATTATACTACCACAGATAAGGAGGAATGATTAGTGTTCTTATGTTGTTACTAAAGAATTTTGTAATTTGAATGTTGTATCAATGATGTACTGGTTATAATAATTATGGAGTATATAAGGATTGTATTGTAGTACTATTTCATAAAGGACTTGAGATTGTGTGGAACCAAGAAAAGTGACTCCACAGTAGGTTAAATTTTTGGAAAATATATGGTTGAGAGAAAGATAAACCATAATATGGTTCTAATACCGAGATAGCGATTTTGGAATAAGACATGATTGATTTGGATAAATTATATTGTATATTCTTAACTTCCTTGAAACTGATTAATGATTTGTATACATTTTTGGATAGAAAGAATATATCTAGTATTCTATAAGTAATAAGGGATCATGGTAATTCAGGATGTTGTAGTCTTTTAAAAGAATACATGATGAAGGTGTTCACATGTTGTTACACGGAAAAAAAGGGGATCTTCTTTATGTTTACCATCCTCATAAAATTTGGACTGTGAGTTGGATAGAAGTATTTTGGATAACTATAAAGGTTGGAATGGATTAAGTTGAACCTTGGATAGTATTGTTTAAGGTTAAAACATTTCTTAATATTATTTTTAGAATATTATAATAGTTTTAGAAAAAGGACAACCTTCAGGTTGGGCGATAACCCGTCGCTTCGGACAAAGTTGCAGGAATCGAACCCACAACCATATTGCGGCAGGCCTTTATGACCTACCAATAGCCTACAGGAAGTCCCTGGTTATTACAAAATAGTTTTCGTAATCTAAATGGTATGTGTTAATATTTTGAACCTTGTACGGTTAGGATAAATATATTATTTTTGAGTTCTATTATCTTTTTGAGTGAAAGATGGGTTTGTGGTAAAAATTTATTAAAGAATGAAAGTCTACATGACAAGTATGTATAATACCTTACGTTCTTAGTAAATCTCCTAAATAAATTCCTCAACTTTATAAAAGGTAACTTAAAACAAAAACGTTGCCGGTTAACTTTTCCAACTGAGGATTCAATGACCGTTTAACCAATCACAAGTTTGTGATTTTCTTATGGTTAACTTTCTCCTAATCCAGTTTTCTACAACTCTCCATCAGACCTTGATGGTTTTTTTTCTTCCATATCCATATTTTCATAGAATCCTATTATGGGCTATCCCGGGTGACCTTTGTACTTATCTTTCTTTCTTTTAAAGTTATATTTTTCTTAACCTTATTTCCGATGTGGGTTTTCCACAAAGGTATTTTCTATTTTCAACCTTTTATTTTCAAAGAAAAATTTCAAATTGCGAGGACGCAATTTATTGATGGAGGGGAGAATGTAACACCCCGAGCTTCCACGATACGTTTCTCTTTCAATAATGCAATAGTTTGCATTGTACGCAAGTTCGAGATTCTAACACACCGTGACTAATCAAAATAGCCATTATGAATAGTAATACCCACCTTTTGAAATTGTATATATTTCATATTTCGAAATGGACTTCATTTTTGGATTCAGAATGTTGAAATTAGCCTATGTCAAATTTTTTGTAATTTTCTGAGAACTTCCAAATTTTTTATGAATAGTAAAAAATATTTAAAAACAACTTTTTTAGTCAAAATAATTTATAGGGATAATTTATAATATTGAGTGGTTTTAAAGTATAATTAGAATATATTTTTACCATTATATCCAATGGTGGTCATTATAATTAATTTCACTTTGAAATTGGACATAAACAGTTGTCAATCTTTTGATATATATTGTTTCTAAGAAACACGCTATTTGTTGTGACAGCGCGAATTAATTATGAAATTAATTAATGCAACTTATATGTTTGTCATTTTGTAAAATATACATCATTTTTTAATTCAGAATATCAATTATAGCTTAGGGTAAAATTTTGGGATTGTTCTGAAAAACTTCAATTTTTTATGAATAGTGAAACCACTAAGCGGTAGTTAAAAAACTGATTTTTCGTTTAAATGAAACATTAACACTTCTGTGATTTGATTTTCAAAAATATGACATACATGGTTGTCATTAAGAAGTAAAATGTGTTTCAATGGGATTAAAATTATTTTTTGTGAATAGTAACTTTTAAGTTTAATTAATCACGATTAAAGGTAATTAGTGTAATTTAAGGTAAAGATAATGTTATAATAATATGAAATGACCTTTACACTTGTCCTAACCCTATTGGATGAGTCATGGCCGACCAGGAATATCCATGGGTCAACTTGGGGACCCCATGGATCCACTTTGGTAGGAAAATGACATTTAAAACTTTTTATTTAATGTTAAAATAAAAGTGTCACAAACAAGAGTTGTTTTACTAAATAAAATTTAAATGGGGTTATACAAGTCATATTTTTGACTATAAATATTCATTAGAAAGATAAAACTATCTCCTACATAATTATATTTTTTTATAATTTTTAGACATTAAATAAGTTAAATTATTTATGACACCATGATGATGCAGCGATTACCTCATTAATTAACAATTTTAATAAAATGGAAGGATAATGTAAACTATAGGCATTACACTTGTCCAAAGCCTATTGGATGAGAATATTTCGAACCCTTATCACCTTATCCTCGAATTATATAAGTGTGGGACATTTAGAATCCGAAAACCATTGTATAATAAAGTAACATTTCATTACTTTCCAAGAGTACCCCTCCTCTCCACTTATAAAAGGCCCCCACCTCTACCACCTCATTCACACTTTCAAGCCATTTGGCTCAGCCAAACTCTGCACAAATACTCTCCCAACTTACCCCTATTACTCCTAGAAGCCTCACTTTGGGCATAACTCTTCCCAAGGAAGCCTTTGGCTCAAATCAAAAAGAGTTACCCGATTTTAAGGTAATGTCTTCTCTAATGTTGTTTTGTTTTATTTTTCTTCTCCAACCACCTAAAAACATTTTATTAATTTCTTTTGTAACAAAAAAAGTATCCTCAATATACTAGGATGTTTTTATAAGAAGGATTCGAGCTACACTTACACACACCTACATCTAATGGTTAAAGAACATACTGTTTCTGTGGATGGAAAATTTTTTCCTAACGAAACGATGATTGTTCAACACTCATATAACACCTCTAATGGTGGACATTATGATGACACTATTTTTATATATAATATATATTATGTTTTTGTTTTCATTATGTTTTTTTATTTTTCATTTATGGCATACCTTTACAGTTTCCATTATGGGTAAATGCGATATTTTCATTTTAGGAAGTGCAGACTACCGCCCCCTCAAAGTGATTTGAATCGTTAATACCATATGAGGGATGTATAAAGGATGAAGTAAATTGTATTATACAATATATTATACTGGAATTATATTATACATTTATATCATTACGATTTCATTCCATTAAATATGAAATAGAAATGAAAGTAGCATTCATGCGTACGTACGGCTTACGGTCTCCATGAACGGTGCATTTCATTTCTTACCTATAAATGTTACGTAATATTATGAATGAATGTATATAATGGATATATAAGATATATAGGATATCTAAATCACGAATATAATTCTAGATATAATGGATATTTCACCACATGAACAACTTGTAATTATAAGAAGTTTATTTTTGACTCAAGTACCAAAGATCGACAAAACGACCGTTATTAACTTAAAAAATTACATAATGTTCATAACATGGTAATAAGTGATATAAAAGGAATAAAAAACTTGGAAAGGGTTCTTAAGCAATTATAAATTAACTCTAGTTTATTATTCAGGAGGTTAAAGAACGGTCGAGTCAAGACAGGACGCAAGGTAAGGGAACTTCTTAACCCAATTTCCATTCTTTGGGTTAATCTCCTACTTTCAAATTATGTCATGATATTATTATGTCCTATCTTGTATTTGTACTTTATTTATGTGTACTTATAGTGAATACACATAATAGATCTATTTTATTAAAAAAATGATCTTTGTGGGGGACTTCATCTCAATCTCCTTTCATTGAGGCATATTTGGTTTTATACACAACTTTCCTTTATACGGTGTATAAACCCCTTCGACTTTTACGTTTATTCAAAAGGAATATTTTTATATGAAGCGTTTACTAAATGACAAAAGGGAATGTTTTTGTCGTACGTATGCGGCGACAATGACTTCTCCACCGCCGTGACCATTATTTGAGTTTCGGCTTCCTCTACAAGCCATACCTTTTTTTAAAAGAAAAATAAATACCGTGTTTTACTTTTATTTTATTTTGGTATTGAAAATGGTTTTGAAAGTGTTTTTATTATATCAGTGTGTTGTATTGATATCTTGTGATTGAAATGTGGAAATGTTATGTTTCCTTTATGAATGTTTTATGTGATACAATTATGTTATGGTTTATGATATGTTTAAACCTGTTCATATGAGGAATGCATTGGACTTAATAAGTGATGGGTGGAGCCTGCTATAGCTCCTCAAATGCATCGACAGGTATCATGAGACAAACTAGTGTCTTGTCACGAGGCCTTGACAAAATCTTATTTTTGGTCTTGGCACGAGGCCTTGGCTACGTGGTTATGATAGTCTGGAATTATGCATTCCATCATTATGAAAATGGTTAGTGATATTGCATGTGATTATTCGACCAGTAGAATATCCATGTGAAGAAGTAATTGGCATTATCTCATGTTACTTTTTCCATATTATGTTGAAGTTCAAATTTAAAAGGCTTTTGTTTTAGTTATACATTTACTTAAATGTTTATGTTTATTGATGAAAGCTTCCACTATATTGTTATCCTTACTGAGCATCTGAGCTCACCCCTTTCATTGTTTTAATATTTTCCAGGATGTGAAGAAGTATTTTATGAATGACCTGCCGGGATAGTAAGAAGAGGATATGAGTGTGGACTATGGAGACTTTGTTATTGTAATTTTTAGTTTATGATGTAATGTAAGACTTATGAATGTATCTAGTGTTTCCAAGGCTACTAAACTAATCGGTCTTTCGAGACTTGATCTTTTGTGATCATGCCAATGTTACGAAGTAATGCACCAACTCTGGGTAGCTGGGGTCGGGGCGCTACACAGTTGGGCACGGGACTTTGGTGGGTGCCTACTGGGATTTATTTCTCACACCCTGTTTGGGTCATGTCTTCGGCCCAAAAAGGCTATATTTCTATAGGTGTCGATAGGGGAAAGGGTCCCTATACATGTACATGATTGTAGAAGCGGAGTAGGAGAGCATGGAACCGAGCTTTGTCTTGTGATGCTACTACGTTTTGTTTACTCTGCTTGTTTTTTTCTAGCTGTACCTTGTATTTTGAATTTTATTGTATTTCAGTGTAACCTGTTTTGGCTACTTTCGTAGAAATATTGACATGCTACATCATTATATATAAATGTTGGTTATCTTTTACTGCAGTTGTTCATTTTTAGGTCATATTGTTTACTACTTCCACTGTTGTACGTTATTTATCCTTTTCGATGTGCTACACTTCGAAAAATTAGGGCATAGTCTCCCCACTATCAGACCCGTGCCCTCATTGCTAGTCGGCATCCTCTGGCATTTGGGGAAATACGCTTGAGGTCATGTGACCAACTAGGTTCGGGGCACCCGTAGTGTGGCACCCGGATCCGGGACGTTACAAAGTGGTATCATAGGAGGATCTTTTCTTTGACTTTATGTTTGGAGCCTTAGTCAGGGATAGGACGAACATGGTAGTTGGTAATGAGTTGTGCTTGGGAGTAGCTTACCCATGTACAGGGAAAAACTAGTCTATCTCGTTTATTGCAATTTTTCAGATTTTTAAAATTTTACAACTGCTTTGATTTTCACCATTGGGTGACGCACTTGTGAGTGTGCTATTTATATGTGATACATGGGTTCTATTTAGTTTCAACTCGATGAGATGAGGGTATGCTGTCTCATGAATAATTTAGGATCATTCTAGCAGCACATGTCATGCATTGCTTCTATGCCATGTAGGTGCATTAGAAATTTCATTTTGTTGTGATAGATGTTGTGCTAGAAAAGCATGTTGTTGTGATAGCTATTTGATAAATACCTGCTATTTGATAGGTTACTGTTGTGTGAGGTTGCTGATAGAATGAACGCCAAAATTTGGTTTTTGGGGAGTATGTGCCCTCAATGATAAGAATTTGGTGGATAATTAACTTGTTTTCCTTGTTATAACTTGTATAAGATGAAAATCTTTGATTTTCAGGGAGTATGGGCCCTCATGGATCAGAATTTGGAACATAGGTGTTGGTTTCAGTGTTTTTCTTTATTCCAGAGTAGTTTCTGAGGCTTACTATCCGGAAAACCTATGATACACGCTATGAGTTCTTTGGACACACGCCATGTGTTCTTCTGTTCTGGAAGAAATGAAACTTTTTAAGTGCACGTCGTGTACCCTTAGTACAAGCTGTATAGTCTCTTCCCGTGTCATAGACCATGTGGGCGGGGACACGAGGTAGGAAATGGCTTGGGGGAAACACGTCGTATAATGGTTTCACACGCTGTGTAGTTTTGACCTGGTGTCTGCCCATGTAACTAAAAACACGGATGGAGGAAACCTTAAGACATACATGTCATGTCTACCTTGAACATGCCGTGTAGTCTGACTCAGGTACTCGGCCATGTCACCAACAATACGGGTAAACGTTATCTTTCTTTGTACATGTCGTGTCTGCCTGGAACACGCTGTGTAGTGTCAGCCGTGTATCTGACCATGTAGCGAGCAACACTGGTCAGTCTAGGGCTTCTTTGAACAAGCCATGTGCCTGTGGGACATGCCGTGTAGTCTTGTTTTAGGAGAGCCACGTGGCCTAGATGTGTAGAAGGACCCTGGAAAGAATTGAGGATTCAAGTACATTCCGTGTAGTCTGGGGACACGCCGTGTGTTTAGGGTGTTACACGACCAGTTATAGCTGGAGTACACACCCATGTGAATGGCTTGAGAGAACACGCCGTGTAGTATTTATACACACCATGTAGTGAAGTTTTGTAAATCTTGAATGCTTTCTTTCTCCTTTTCCCTTCTTGGTCTCCTTGTTTTCAGTATTTGATAATCTTGATCTAAGGCGTGTGTTTGACCTTGTAGATTCATGCCACCGAGATGACCACACATTGTTCTCCAGGGGAGCAACGATGATTATACTTTTCAGATGGTGGGCCATGGGCTACTAGATGATCCTACAGCAGTTCCAGATGCAGCTCTAGCCATTATACTAGACACAGGCACGAAGGCATAGTTCTGTGAAGGCTTCATTCAGTTCATGCAGACCTTGCAGGGAGCACCGCAGGCCGCCACATCTATGTCAGAGCAGACTCTATATTCCAGCAGCAGCATCCGCCTATGTTTTCAGGGGATGGTGGACCGTATAATATGGAGTAATGGATGGATTCGATGTATATGACATTCGAGTATCTAGAGACGCCTCTAGGGTGGAGGGTGAATCTCACTACATACATGCTACGTGATTCCACCAAGTGGTGGTGGGATGTTACCACCCAGTCTGAGAATCACCGCGACACAACGTTGGAAGATTTTCAGGCAGCTTTCTCCGACTACTTCTTCCCAGAGATTCTATGGTCAGATCGAGCTTGAGAGTTCATAAATCTACAGCAGGGCACCATGTCAATGATGGATTATTCTGTGTACTTCACTGATCTACAACATTTTTCACCTGTTCTAGTGGGTGATGAGACGTTGAGGGTTAGATGCTTTGAAAATGGTCTTTGATATGACATCCGAGCACTGGTGAATGTTTTCAGGTTTCCTATCGTGCATGCTATTGGGAACTAGGCATTGATTACTGAGCAGAACCTATGGGAAGCTAGTGGTGTGGGCCAGGGTGGTTTAGCACCAGTTTCTAGTACTATTTATGCCAATAAGAGGAAGAGGCAGATATATTTCTCTCATAGTGGAAATACTAGCTATAAGAATACTTCAGGTGGCCATATTGTGTGCTAACTGTGTGGTAAAGAGGGGAACAAGAGGCCACAGTGTCCACGTGACCTAGTGGAGTGCCTATCTTGCAGCAACATGGGTTATCTACATCACTTTTTCAGGGCGTTTCTACCAGTGGCTAGTGGGAGGGGTTCTGTGCAGACTCCGCGTGCGGGAGGAGAACCAGCAGCTTCTTACCAGTCAGGAAATTGGAGTACGTTAGGTCATGCAGGCAAGGATGGTGGTCGTGGCCGTGGTAGCCAGACACCAGGATCTCAAAGACAGTAGGGCGGGATAGCTCAGGGTAGCTAGGCTGTGTTGCAGGGTCGTGACACTGGTCAGACATATGTAGTGAAACATACCCAACAGGAGGAGGATCTCAGACCTTCTACTATCATAGGTACTATTCTAGTAGCTTCTATTTTATCTTCAATACTTTTCGATACGGGTGCTACACATAGCTTTATATCTATACCCATTGTGGAGAGACTTTGGCTCTGTGTTTCTTCTTCTTCTAGTGTTATGATGCTAGAGAGTCTGTTGGGGACTAGAACGGCTGGTGTGCGTCAGTGAAATGAGTGCCCCCCTGAGGTTTGTGGGGGTCACTTTCTATGGGACCTCTATATCTTGGAGATGATGAACTGTGATGTCATTCTCGGGATGGACTGGTTGGTACCCTTTCGAGCCTTTTTGGATTGCTATCGTCGTAGGTTGAGTTTCACGTCACCAGAGGGTGGATAGTTTCTATACAAGGGTGAATGGGATGTCCAAGAAAGCCGAGTTAGACCCGAGTATCATGGGTGAGGTGGAGTGACAACCTAGATTGCGAGTTTATATCTGGATGATCAGGGGACTTGTCAAAAGGACTTCCCTCTAGTAGTTGATCATTTCAAGGATGTCTTCCCGAACGACTTTTTAGGTCTACCTCTGGAGCGAGAGGTTGATTTCTCTATCAAGATTATGACAGGAGTGGCACCGGTATCCATTACTCATTATAGGATGGCTACACCTAAGTTTCAGGAGCTCAAGAGACAGTTAGAGGAGTTGCAGTCAAAGGGTTTCATCCATCCCAGCACTTCTCCTTAGGGTCCGTCTGTCCTTTTTGCGAAGAAGGAAGATGGTACCTTCAGAATCTGTGTGGATTATTAAAAGCTAAACCAGCTGATGGTTAAGAACCGATATACATTAACGAGGATTCATAATCTTTTTTATCAACTTCGTGGAGCACGAGTGCTCTGAAAGATTGACTTGAGAGCCGGATATCATCAGTTGCACGTTAGACCATTTGATATACCTCTCACCGCTTCTCGGAGTAGATATGGTCTATACGAGTACTTGGTCATGTCGTTTGGACTCATGAACGAGCCAGCAGTTTTCATGGCTCTGATGAATCGTGTGTTCCACTCCAATCTGGACTCTTTTGTGGTAGTTTTCGTCGACGAAATCTATGTTTACTCTCACACTCGACACGACCATGCTACCCATCTTGAGATCGTTTTGAGTACACTGAGAGAGAATCAGTTATATGCTATGCTCTAAAAGTGACACTTTTGGATGGACCAGATACACTTCCCGGGTCATATTATCTCAGAGGAAAGAGTTGCAGTGGACCAAGAGAAAGTGAGAGTAGTAGTTTCCGGGGAGCAGCCTAAGAACGTGTTTTACAAACAGATTTTCTTGGGGTTGGATGGTTATTATAGGCGCTTTATATAGGAATTATCCCACTTAGTAGTGCCATTGATGGGTTTGACTAAGAAGGGTGTGAAGTTCGTTTGGTCAGAATCTTGCGAGACAACCTTACAGGAGTTGAAAGGAAGGTTGACATCTGCACCAATACTAATACTTCTAGAGCAGGGAAAGAGATAAATAGTCTACTATGATGTATCAGGTATTGGGATGGGAGCAGTGTTGATGTAGGTCGATCATGTAGTTGCGTAAGGGTCCTGGCATTTGAGGCCACATGAGAGGAATTACTCAACGTATGACCTCGAGTTAGCTGCAGTTGTTCATGCGTTGTGTTGTTGGAGACATTATTTCTTGGGAGATCATTTTGTGGTTTTTACTGACCACAAAAGTCTCAAGTACATCTTTACTCAGTGTGACCTGAATCTGAGACAGCAAAGGTGGGTTGAGTACCTTCTGTCCTTTGATTTTGAGCTTTACTATACACCTGGTAAGGGTAATGTAGTAGTCGATGCACTGAGTAGGAAGACTTAGTCACATGAAGTTCATGAGGCCAGTGGTGAGTGGAAGCTTATAAAATTTTTATCTGAGATGCATTTTGAGGTGCACGATATTCAGGGGAAAACCTATCTTTTATCCTTAGTTGTGACTTCTTCCCTCCGGGATAGAGTGAGTATGAGACAACTATCAAATTCAGAAGGCCTAGTTCTACGGGAGTCGGTGTCAAGTGAGGACCCTCCACCTGGTTGGGTGATAGGCGATGATGAGGTGCTGCATTTCCATGGACGATTATGGGTTCCAGGGGATATACGCGAGGAGCTGATGCGGGAGTTTCATGATTTATCTTGGGAAGTGTATCCCAGAGTTACCAAGATGTACTGTGACGTGAGACGTCAGTACTGGTGGCCGGGTATGAAGAAAGAAGTAGCTGGTTTTGTTACTAGATGTTCCACCTGTCAGCAGGTGAAGGCAGAGCATCAGAGGCTAGCTAGACTGTTATGATAATTATCCATTCCGAAATGGAAATGGGATGATGTCACAATGGATTTCGTGACTGGGGTTCTAAGGTCACCTCGAGGCAATGATTCCGTGCGAGTCATTGTGGATAGACTCACGAAGGCAGCTCACCTTTTCCCGTTCAAGGAGACCTTCGGTGTTGACGAGCTCAGAAAGTTGTATATCCTAGAGATCTTATGTCTTCATGGGGTCCCTTGTTCTATCGTTTCAGATAGGGATTCCCATTTTACGTCTTGTTTCTGGCAGAGTTTTTAGAGGGCACTAGGTACATAGGTGCTTCTAAGCATAGATTACCACCCTCAGACCGATGGCCAATCAGAGCATACGATATAGGTGTTTGAGGACATACTGCGTGTATACTTCCAAGACGTTGGGGGATCTTGGAAGAAGCATATACCCCTGGTGGACTTTTCCTATAATAATAGTTTTCAAGAAACTATTGAGATGGAAACTTACGAGACTTTATATGGTAGGTCGTGTTGATCAACCTTGTGTTAAATGGAGGCAGGTGAGGCAGATTTACTGGGACCACGTCTCATGCAGGAGACTTCAGAGCAGGTCCAGTTGATACAGAAGTATATTGCTACTGTGAAGTATCGCTATAAATCTTTTGATGATCGCCGCAGACAAACTTTGGAGTTCGTGGTCTGGGATCAGGATTTCTTGCGTGTTTCACTGAGGTTGGGAAAAAGGCGGATCAAGAGATAGAGTAAACTTTCACCAAGGTATGTGGGTCCATTTGAAATCCTGGAGAGAGTCAGGTCGACTGTGTACTAGTTGCAGTTACCACAGAGGTACCGGTCCATGCACAACATCTTCCATGTGTCTCAATTGCGTCGTTACCACTCAGACCCATCTCATGTTTTTCAGCCCAAGGAGGTTGAGATTCATGTCGATTCATCCTTTGAGGATCATCCGATTCATATTGTTGATTGGAGCATGAAAGTTCTCCGAGGCTGGTCAGTTCCTCTCGTACGGGTGTTATGGCGGCATGGTCGAGTGTAGGATGAAACCAGGGATCGGGAGATCGACGTACGTGCTTAGTGGCCAGAGTTGTTCACAACTTTATCATCTCCACCCTAGGAAGGGAAATTCAGGGACGAATTATATTAAGGGGGATGTTTGTAATAACTCGGTTCTTATTCTCGAGGTATTAGTTTCTTCTTTTCCTTTTTTATTAAGTGTTTTTGAGAAAATAAGGAAAATGGGAAAAATTCCCAAATGTTGTGGGTACACGCCATGTAATTTTCCACACGCTGTGTACTTTGGCCGTATGGGATGAGTACACAGGGTGTGTAACCATGTCGGCAATGAAAGGTGTAAAAAAACCGACTAAACACAGTGTAGTGAGTATTTACATGCCATTTAGTCAATCGGCAGATGAATAGTAAGGTAGTGGAAGTAGTCGCCAGCTGAGCGACAGAACATGCCGTGTATTCAAAAATACACACCTTGTACTCATGTCGGCATGTGAATAGCATCGCGCTGGCAAGTAGCCAAATGAGGAAAATTACACACTGTGTACTTGAGAATACATGCCGTGTAGTTTTTTTCTCTCTTAAAAATGGGTAGTAGCCAACACTATTCACAGAGGAAGCTTATAACACTAGAGGAGCTTGAGAGGACGGCCAGCGATTCAGAGATCTCCTAACCACGCACTGGGAATCAGTTCCTGCTTCTGCCGATCATGTTGGAACCGTACAGGTAAGATCTACCTTCTCCTTGCTCTATTCTTACCAATTATTCTTTTAGGGGAAGTTATATACGTTTGAATGAAAATTCTTTTATCCCAGATCTACATCGTTCTTGGACGTTTTGGGAGGCGTAGTTCACGTATACCTATCAAGGGCGATCGAGGTAGGTTGTTTGGTGTTTAAATTCCAACTACTGTTTGTTTTTGTGTACCATTATGCTACGAACACATGTTTGGGGTGTCCTATAGATGAGGCATTTGCTGAAAAGATATCTATAATTGTATAGATAATCTAATGATAAGTTTAAACTGCTGTTTGGGATCACTGCATGG
The DNA here is from genome assembly GCA_963277665.1 of Viscum album. NCBI lineage: Eukaryota > Viridiplantae > Streptophyta > Magnoliopsida > Santalales > Viscaceae > Viscum > Viscum album. The sequence continues at coordinate 2,108,416,262 of OY728152.1, forward strand.
ATCCAGGACCACCCAGGGGGTGAGTTCCTCTGTTTAGACATTTTTCCAAGTAACCCAAGGGTATACCACAAAATTTAATATGGTTTAAATTGACTTGAGAGGAATTTTATATAATTTCTTGCTTATCTGTTGGGATCAGCTTGGTTTCTTATGCCTGAGGGTGGTGTTCTATTTAGCCTAAGGGAAGTGTTCTATTTAGCCTGAGGGAAGTGTTCTATTTATCCTGAGGGCAGCTGCTTCTTTTCCTGAGGGCATTATCTTGTACACCTGAGGGCAATATTCATTATGCCTAAGGGAAATCGCCTGAGGGTGTGATTATGTTATCCTGAGGGAAAGACCCTTATTACCCGTGGTTAAGGTTTGTATGTCTGAGGACATGGTTATCATACATATTCACCCTGGTTATTTTCATCTGTTAGAACTGCCAAGTTAAAGAACATGCTTGGCATGGTTAATTGAATATTAAAATGAGAATATAACTGGAAAAGTTAGTTACTTTTGAGTACTACTTAGTTATTTCATTTTACTTCTACATGATGTTGTTGCTTATTTTTCACTGACAGTTGGGCACGGGCCTTTGGTGGGTTCCTACTGGGATTTATTTCTCACACCCTATTTGGGTCATGTCTTCGGTCTAAGCAGACTATATTGCTGCTGGTGTCGACAGGGGAAAGGGTCTCTATACAAGTACATGATTGTAGAAGAGGAGTAAGATAGAATGAGATCGAGATTTGTCTTCTGATGCTGCTGTGTTTTGTTTACTCTACTTGTTTTGTGTCGCTGTACCTTATATTTTGAATTGTACTGTATTGCAGTGTAACCTGTTTTGGCTGCTTTCGTTGAAATAGTGACATGCTGCATCATTATATATAACTGTTGGTTATCTTTTACTATAGTTGTTCATTTTTAGTAAATATTGTTTACTGCTTCCGTTGTTGTGTGTTATTTATCTTTTCCGTTGTGCTACAATTTTACAAATGAGGGCATAGTTTCCCCACTATCAGACCTATTCCCTCGCTGCTAGTCGGCATCCTCTGGAACTTGGGGAAATGCACTTGAGGTCATGTGACCAACTAGGTTCGGGGCACCCATGGTGTGGCACTCAGATCTGGGACGTTACAATTTTTATTATATAATCATGGAATAAAGAACATTGAGGTTTCAGTGAAAGAAAATAAAATAAAGGAGTTTGAGGAAGGATGTTACCTCTTCTTTGGGAAACACTTTTTGGTTTGCACCAAAGGGCTTCCTTAGATAGATTTCTACCCAAGGTAAAGTTTATAGACTGAGGTATATGAGTTTGAGGAGATATATTGAAAGATATTGGTTGAGAAAAATTGGAATGATAGTTGCGAGGATGTGGGAGGGGATGAGGCCTCCAATAGTGGAGGAGGAGTGATACACTTGTAGATATTTGGAAAAGGAATTCCAACCTTGTTTTTCTCCATGAATGTAGCTCAAATTATGGAAAAAATTAAATCCAAATTGATTATAGAGTATAAATATTTCCATAAAATGGATTTCTTAAACACTTCTAGGTCATTTTGTCCCTTATGTTTAAGGTTTAGTCCCTTTTAATATTAATTTCAACTTAATCATTGTAATTAATTTTAATTACATTCACTAATATTTTTGATGAAAATATATGTTCAACATTTTAGAAATTTTATATTATACTGATTCAAAATATCGAATCCATTTTTAAAAATTATAATCACATAAGTGGTAGAAAATAATTTAAATTTAATCACACAAACGGGACAATAATGTGGTTTTTTAAGGTAATGATGTTCAAAAGTTTGCTGTGTTTTTATAGTCAATATGAAAGTGAAATTGATTCCAATGAACTAAATTGGATTAATTGATAAAATCTTTATGTAATTAAACTTTAAACCCAATTTAAAATATAATTTATCCTTATAAATAAATTATATAAAAAATCAGTTTTGAATTAAAATTCAGTATTTTTCACCATTCTTCAAAAAACGAAACATCACATAAAAATACCAAACATTTACCATAACCTTTTTTTTATCTTTAAATTTAAAATATAATGTTCATTTTGACATATTTAATATATAGAAGTTCCCAAAAATGTAATTTAAAAAATTTTATCCACTATCAGGTGGTAAACTGACTTTTATAAAAAATATTGATTTTCATGCGAAATATTGTGTTTGTTCTTATCTTATGCTTATAAAATATATAGTATGAACATAGAAAATAATTGATTTAATATATAATATGTATATATATAATTCATTAATATCACTCACTAATTTTAAATACTATAATTTATTATGATAAAATAGCTTCGTGAGCATAAAAATATAAATATTTCGTTTATATTTAATCGGTTTACATTTTTCTTTCTAATTAACCGGTAAAAAAATAATTTAAAAAATATTTTCATAAGTCTGTTAATAATTTTCATAACCTCAAATTTAACAGAAATTTTATATCTTATTATATGAAATAATAACGTTTTTATAATATTTTTTTGTTCATTTAAACCCGGTAATGCGTATAACGCAAGTCATCAAAGAAACTCATTATTGTGTGTGATGCAAACTAACTCAGTATCACATGCATTGAAAGATAAATAAAATATATTTAATCTTTTTAAAATAGTAAATATATAGTAAATTATCATGATATTATATCTCCAGATGCGCTTGGTGTTGCGTGAAGCACATGCTTAACTTGGTGTTGGGTATAACGCAATCCAAACATAGCGCTTTCATATAAAAAAATCTAGATTCTGTGTTTCATGAAATAAAAAATTATCCAAATAATATTAAATTAATTAGAAAAACAGTTTAGAAAATTTCATGGTGTTACATTTTACCCTCATTAAAATGATTTTTTTCATTGAAATTCATCTAGGTTATTAAAGGATTAATATTTAAAATTTCCTTTCATAGAAAACCACAACATAAAAAAATAAAATTATTTTTTAAAATGGAATGTACAAAACATAATGGTCACCCACGGTAAAATTTAACTAGGTTTAGAAATAGGAGAACAAATTTGTTATGTGAAAATATATACTAGGAGGAAAAGTGTACATATTTATAGGGAGTAATTGAGGTCATCAATCACAAATAAGTGAATGATCAATGGAAATTTTAGGGCCTCAGAGTAATAAATCTATTCTAATGGAAAAGGAAATCAGTTCAACAAATACTAAGGTATTATGGTAATTTTTTTTTGATAATTTTCATAATGTTGATTAGTTCTTTTATTGACCTGGAATATAAGGAAATATACTTACTTGATATATTTTTGTTAAAACAATTTAATCCTTTCATTGTTATTCTATCAATTTCTAATTCATCCATTAATTCAAGAAATAGATTTCCGAAAATTAAGTTCTATTCATAAAGCACAAAAATGCACTTTTAACGGATCTTAAGGTCTATAAAATATAGACTAGTCTAACTATTTTTCTCTAACTATTATCTAAATTCCTCTAGGTTAGTATATTAAGATCTAAACCTAGAAGTAACACTACAAGTTAATATTTATTCATAAAAAAAATTACACATTAACCATGATATCTCATTGGTCACTAGTAGGCATGAAAACCTTATCTTCATTTAGTCATAGGGTCAAGACCTGTGGCCTTTGCAGGCTCAATGGGTTGTCACCTGACATAAATGATGTTGTTTTCTAAAAGCACATTAATATAATTTACGAAATAAATATGATGAACATCCTTAAAATAAGGATAATCACTAAATAACATTTTAACTAAGGTTTAAAAACATAAATAATTCATCCAAAGTATAACTTAAACTTTCAATAAATGGTTAACCTTATAACCCTTCCAAAATATAAAAACACAAAACCACCGAAATAATGTCATGAAATTAGCTTAGCATTGATCCCATGTATATCATAAAGTATCTCTTGGTCATCATAATCAAAACATGTGAATACCCTCATAATATATTCTCTTGAAACATGATAATAACATAAACTACCATGAATAACATTGTAAAATATGCATGATTCCATATTGGATATATTAAATAAATTCAAAAATGTTGTAAACTACATCAATGATAGCATAAACACCTGTCAAAAAGTCCTTAATTCGTCCCAATGTAATCAGTTCCATCCAATTTACTAATTCATATACTATATATCATTATCCAAAAAACATTATCCCAACAAATGTAATTTATTAAGGGTTATATTCCCTTAGTAAAAATGTCACATTTCCATTAAATCACATTTCCAGTCCATAAAAAACACTCAACATAAACTTATAAATCTTGAGTGAAACATATAAACCGAACACCCCTTGTATATTTCACCATTCATATAACATAATTATTGAATCTAAATATATAAAAAGATTGATTATTAAACTTATTCCATAATAAATAATAAGGTTACCTATTCTTATTACTTAACACCTATTTCTTTTCACATTTAATCTATGGTATCATCATCGTCAACAATATAACCACTTCTCATACCACTTTTCTAATTCACTTCATGAGCATTCCTATTAGGACATGGATTTTCATAATGACCATTCATTCCACACTTGAAGGACTTAACCTTTGATGATGTCTCAAGGAGGCCAATATTCCCATAATTTTTGTTAAGAAAACCCTTTATTTTTACTTTACCGTTAATTGTTTTGTGTCCTTATTTTCTACAGTCATAACATCTTCTTGTTCCTCTAAGACATTCCCTTAATTTATTTTTTTCCATATTATTGATACAAAGGAAACTGAATATTCTTTCCTCCATGGTATCAATTACCCTAACTCTCAGCAAACTCCTTCCTTATCTTCCTTTTTGAGTCTAAGAGTTGGTTAAGGTACACGTTGTTAATCATGTTATGTGAAAACTAATTAGGCATGATCAGAACACCATTTACAATAGAGATCGTCCAATTGGCTACTCAACTTCCAATATTTCATCACATTCCACATTAATCTAGTTCCTTCTGGTTCTCAACATTTACTAAAACTATAAATCATAGTGTGAGCATTACTCATATTAGAGTATAACCACAAAATCATGAAAATTAATTACTTATAGGATGTATAAATCAAGACACCTACTTTATTAATATATGAAAAATTAGTTTTATCCTAGGTTATTCATTTTCATATTCTATTTAAAAACATTATGATAGTTAATGGAGAGTTTGTTAATCTCTAAATCATATCGCTCAGGAGTGACAAACTAGGTGAGCAGTAAGGCCCATTGTAATGTATGTGGTTACACTGAGTTAGGCCCAACACACCTTTTCAGAGTTGTTACTCCAAGGTACATCTATTCTAGAACCGCATCCACTTTTAGTATCTATAAAAGGATATATTTCTCAATATCTACTCACCACATCCTTAAATTATAGGACATTTTACCAAATTTTAACTCATCCTAATACTCATCCTTAGAGACACACCTAGACATATCCTTAGTAATATTATTTGGGATATCCTGGATGTTTTTTCATTATATTTTCCAAATATTGACTAATAATTTTCTATGATACCAACTATAAAGAACCATTATTTTTTATACATAGACATTACATCACTTTTATGGAATAATTAAAACATTATAAAACCAAATGACCAAAGACTGTATTAGGATAGTACTTTTAGAAATGTGGAAACATAAAATTTGGCAGAAAAGTGAGATACATTGTCTCCCATAAGGATCTTCTTTACTATAAAACTTCTCAGACATATAAATCATAATTCATATCCTTATAACCTGGGGTAAAGGAAACATAAAGAGGGGTGAGCTCAGATACTCAACAAGGGAAAACAAGGGGGATATGTAAACATAATCATGAATATAAGGGTATGAGAATATGATCATGAAAGTAAAAGATCATACCCTATATATCAAAGATAATAAAAATGAATAATGGCATAAAGATTATCAGTTCATAATACATGAATCATCAGAAAATAAAGAACATAACCCATAAAATCATATCATAGGAATAAGAAATTGAATTATGGAAGACACATAAAAATATAAAAAAAATTTCCAATAATTTTAGGGAATCACTTCCAATTTTATCTTAGTATTATCGGTTAACTGTATATACTATATTGGTTGTTATGGTTCACTCCCATGGCCATCTTAGTAGTATGGGTTCACTCCCCATACCATCTTAGCATTCATGGTTTATTCCCTTAGCCATATTATTAATTAATTTTCACTCCCAATACTATCTTAGTTTATCTCGTGAGATATAAATATTTACCCAATGCATTGGAGGGAGATACAGGTCCCACCCATTTCATAATTAAATCATACATACATGTTCCATGATATCATAAACATTAATCGTAACATAACTCATGAAATGAAATGGGTATTATAAACATGTAATCTTATTATAACCTATGGAAAAGAGACAGGTTTCTTAATCATTTCATCAAAGAATTAACTATGGAAAGAAAGGGGTTACATAGACATATAACACATGAAAGAGAAACAAATTTTATAAACATAGAACTCGTGAAAGAGGAACATATTTCATAAAAATATAACCCATGAAAGGGAAATGGGCTTCATTAGAGTCATTCCATAAAAAAAGAAACCATTCATGAAATAATAGGAATGGAACGTTTAGATCATTTCTTATAAGGGAATGAGTAACATTAAAAGATGTATTCCTAGATGGAAAATAATTTTGAAATATCTTTTATAATATTTCTCAAGAAAAATATCCATTCTTCTTTGAAGGTAGATCTTTAAAACATAAAACCTTTTGAAAAACATTTTCATAAAAATATTTTTAAAATTTAGAAATAAAACTTCTAATAATTTTGAAAAAAAAATTCCATAAAAATGATAACATAATATTCAAAAAAATTGATAACCTTTTTCCTTGAAATCTTATAAAATAATCTTGAAAATATTCTGAAAACCGTTTTCCTTGAAAACTTATAAAAAAGGCATGAAAACATTTTGAAAACCATTTTCATTGAAAATTAGTGGAAAAAATATATAAAGGCATTAAAATAATTGAAATAAATTTATTTTAAAACATCCTTCTGTAAAATTATAAATAAAGTTTTGAAAATTATTTAAAACACCTTTTAAACATAAAATATATTTGAAAAACTTTATCATTGAAAAACAGTTTGAAAAAATGAATTTACCGAATATTGTTAAACAATTTTCCATAAAAAATTAACTTTGAAATACTATAAAATTATCTTCATTGGAATTATGGTCATGATGATGGGTATATCCGAACATACTAAACATTCATTTTTCTCTATAAAAGGTTTAGAAAAGTTCCTCAACCAGAAAACAAAAATAAGATTCATCTTTTTAAAAACCATTTTTTAAATGGTAAAACATGGGTAATTTTATTTATATATCATTGGATAATAGTATAATATTTTTTGAAACATTTTAGAAAACATGGTTTTGAAGGAATAGATATTTCTGAACGAAAAGAGAGGCAAAGTCAGACTTTATTAAAAAATATTTCTTGATCATCTTATGTTCGGGAGAGGGAGTAAATGGTACAATTAATTTTATATAACATGAATAACCAAAGGTTAAGAAAGAGCATGATAGTTCTTGAGATATGGATTATAATATTTTATCAATGGGAGCACAATTATAAAAAATCTAGATAAATAGTGAGATTTTAGTTATAGACCATTACCAATTTGGTGTCATTGAATCATAACACAATGGGAAAATAAAATTACATGAATATTAACATATACTTAAAATAATTATATTCCTGATATAATATGTAAAAGGAATTATAAACACTTCTTAGAAAAATATAGGTTCATAACATGGCATCTGTCACAAAGAAGGCCAAGTGAGACAAAATTAATGTACGAAGTCAGTAATTTTTGAACCATAAACCCCATGAAAGTAAGATAATAAAGTTAACATGTAAATAAAAATAAATTTAAGTATAATAATCATATAATAAATAAATTGGTATTATACACACCACAACAAAGAAATTAATGGTGAATGCATCATGTATCTCACATAAATAAAAAGGGAGATGAAATTCCCTTACCTTATGTCTAGACTCTCATCTTACTCAAACATCATTCTTGTATAATAAATGAAAGTTTATTATAAATATTACAAAGAAACATATTCTTATATCCAGTACCATATATGATTTTATAATTATTTTATTTAACATGTTTATGAATAATTTCATGTTAAGGTTACACTTCATGTAATACTCACTTAGTTTTTCGCATGTGTCTTAATTTCTTATATCTTTTTTACTTATACTTATATCATGATTTATAGAATTTAAAACATGATATAAATATCATTTATATTAAGTATATTTTTTATTATAATAATCTATTTAATATTGATGTATTAAATCCAATACACCATTCATGGAGAGGGTAGTTTGTACACACACATGAATTATGTTTCCATTTTATTTTCATATTGAAAGAAAGTAAGTAAATGACATGTATGTATATATATTTATATATATATCATTATTAAATTATCATTATTATATCATTTATATATATTATATAATTTCACTAAACCCATCTTTAATATATTCCATATAGAGTCTGAACAAATCACATTGCTTTGAGGTGTCAGTAGTCCACACATCCACAAATGATGTTATCGTATTTACAAAAGATGGGAAGTATAAAGGTATGCGTTATAAAATAATTAAAGAAGCATAAATACATAATAAATATCAAATATATAATATATAAATATATGTTCTATCATAATTTTCATCCATGATAGGTGTTGAAGGAAAAATGAACAACATCATTTCATGAGGTGGTAGTTCTCTGTACAAAAGAACTATAAGTTTGTTACACATTAGATGGAAGGGTGTGTAATTGGAGATATAAAAATTCATATAAAAACACCTCATTATATTTATGATACTTGTTTTATTATATAATTATTAAATTAGAAGTGTTGAGGTGGTGGAGAAAGTTACAAAAGAAAGGATCTTGAGGAAGGATGTTACCTCGTCATTGTGTATCTTCTTTTGGTTTGTAGCAAAGGGGTTCCTTGGATATATTAATTACCATGGTTTGTCTTATAGGTTTAGGGAATGAATGTTGAGGATATTTTTTTATATCTTGTTCGATTCAAGGTTTTTTTAGCGGTGATAGGATGCGGGAGGAGAGGAGGCCTTTTATAGTGGAGGAGGAGTGACACTCTTGTAAATTTATGGAAATGGAATTCCACCAACTTTTTTACAATTGAAAGTGGATAAAATAATGATAAAAATTAGATATAAGGGATTATAGGATTGAAATATGCCCATTCATTGGTTTTTTTACATGTTTCTTGGTCCTTTTTTCATTAATATTAAGGTTTAGTACTTTGTTAATCTTAATTTCACCTTATCATTGAAATAAATTTTAATTACTTTCACTAATATTTGTTATAAAAAACTAATTTGAGATTAATAAACATTATGAATTTTTATGATTAAAAACATAAAATATATTTCTTCAAATTCCAATCACATTAGTGGCAAAAATTAATTGAAATTTAATCCAACAGATAGGACGACAATGCGATTTTTAAAGTAAAAACATTCAAAAGTTTGTTGTGTTTTATAGTCAACTTCAAAGTGAAATTGTTCCAATGGAATAAATTGATTATTTAGATAAAAAATTTAAAAAATTTAATTTTAAACTAAATTTAATATATAATTTATCCTTATAAATAAATTAGATAAAAAAGAAGTTTTGAAATAAAATTCAGTATTTTCCACTATTCATTAAAAATGGAACTTCATAGAAAAATACCAACAATTCACCATAACGTAATTTTTATGTTTTTATATAAAATTTAAATTTTATTTCTAAACATTAAATTTATAAAATTTCCAAAAATTATATTTAAAATAGGTTCTCCATTAAATGGCGGTAAAACTACATGTATAAAAATAATGATTTTTATGAGAAATATTGGGTTTGTTCTTATATTATATTTATAAAATATATTGTATTAAAATAAAATATATTTTGTTTAATATATAATATATATTATATTAATATCTCACAAAAGTTTTAACTAATTCAATTTTTTAGTATAAAACATCTTTTTGAACATAAAACTGAAAATATTTCCTTTATATCCAATTAGTTTACATTTTAATTATAATTAATCAGTAACCAATGAATTAACCATATATTTTTCATAATTTATTCAGTCATACTAATAACCACCAATTTAAAATCCAGTTTATATATTATTATATTATATAATAATGATTTAAAATATTTTATTGTTCAGTTAAACTCGGTAATGTGTGTAATGCAAGTCATCGAGAGAACTTGTTGTTGCATGAAACATACACTAAATCACTATCACATGAATTGTAAGATATATAGAATGTATAGAATATATTTAAAATAGTAAATATCTTGTAATGTATTTGGATATTATATTTCTTTACCTTATTTGTGTTGTGTGTAGTAGAAGCTTAACTTGGTGTTTTGTATTACACAATCCAAACATAGCACATTCATATAACAAAATCTAGATTATGTGTTGCATGAAATGAAAAATTATTGACAAAATATAAAATTAATTTGTAAAAATAATATTTCACAATGTCTAGGGTAGTTGCAGAGAAGGTTGAAGAACCTCTCATATAAGATGAAGAAAACTTCGATTTCATATGGTGGACTATCTAAAAATTAAATTTTTGGAATATTTTGGTTCAATGACACTCCATGATATGACATTTAAATGACCTAGGAAGTGTAATGTATAACACAAATCCATTAAAACCTATGAAATAAATTTCATTTTCTCAATTACAAGAAATTTATTTTTGAAATATACACTAATCACTAGAAAGAGTTAGATGACTATTGTCTATATATTTATCTTGATCCCCTTTTGAGGAACTAAAATCTAAAATAAATAAAGTGGTGTGAATGTATCAAAAAAAATTGGCGGTTTAATGATTCTTCACCAAATAATCCTAGATACCCCATAAAAATTATTCATCCAAGGGTGGGGTGAATATAGAGATAATAACTTCATTAAACTTGTGGGTAAATAAGGATCTCTTGAAAAGGAAACTTGCAATTTCATTACCATAAGCCAAAAATTAGTCCCTATATCTAGATAATACAATTTTATCATATGTTAAAATCCTTCTATTATATTATCTCAAAAAATATAAACTTTATTGAAATGATTTATTGACATAATTTCTCAACAACTACATTAATGGTAAAGAAATCGTCATATATGAAAAAAACAACTCACGTAAGAGCAAAACCATACCTAGTGGCTGGAACCATCTTCTAAATTTTATAGAATAGACATTTCACCATACTTATTCTAGAGTGTGAGACCAAAAAGTGAAGATATATGTGACAAAATCTATAGTGATATCACAAGGGGTGACCCCGGGTCGTATGGACTGGGGAATTTTCACACCCCCACCTCGAATAAACAAAAAAAAATCAACAAATTGGTATATAACTGAACATAATATACTATAATAAACTCAATACTACCGGGATAAAGTAATTTCACCTATTTGTACACTTGGAAATATAGTATTCTCCTGGTTAGGTGTAACTCTAGAATAAGTTCCTCCAGAATTTAATTAAGACACATCTCCTATATTAGGGTCATGTTTAGTGGAAATTATAAGATATTAACTATGGATCAACATCTATGAATGATTAACCACTACATCCAACATGGTAAGATCTATGTAAGATTTTGATCTTTCACTCGAACGATACTCGAAAGATGAAGGATCTTATTACTAATTTGATGAAAATATAAATTTTATTCATGGGAATAGATTAATGTGATTTAATGTTGTCATTGTTAACCATATGGATAATGTAATGAATGGTTAAGACATAGAGGAACATTATAAATAGGTATATATTTATAAAATTGTTTGAAAAAAGAGAGTGAGGATGGTGTCCAAAAGTTTTATCAAAGATAGAATCATGATTTGGGAGTTCTTCCATACATCCTATTTCCACCTACACTGCGACATTCTTCCATAAAAAATAGAGAATGTGTGACTATATCCAAAATCCCCCCCACCCAATAAATTGACATTATTTTTACTTGAAAAATATTTCACGGTATGAAGTAGTGATAGAGAAGTTCAGATGAAATAAATTTGAATTATTTAGAGGAAATATCCTACTTTGTAAAACTCTTAGGATGAATCCACTATGTATCACCTTGATAATAAATTTCGATAAGATAATATTTATTTAATAATAATGGTATATTATAGCCATTAAACTAACTTGAGATTAATTTTTCTAGTTTACCTATCACTAAAGAAGATTTATTATTATAAATTACATCTAATGGGGGAATTATCACTTCTAGTTCATGTGATTTGTCCTAGAACAATATCAATTATATATTATCCAAAATATTAGATGGTCCAACCATATATATCTTTACTAACTAATCTCAATCAAAAACCAATTCAGGTTGAGTTACTAAAATAATTTATATAATGTATTGAATCTATTTTTGTTCAAATATAGGCCAATGAGCGTTAAGTTTCACCAATAAAATTGAGAGAAGGATACATGTCAAGTGGGTGGTTTAAATCATCCTCCAACCAAATTTTTTTATCCTACTTTCCTAACATTCAATGGTACTAGAGACTCAAAACAATATCTTGTGCATTTAAAATATAAATCTAAACAAATGTCTTACATAGGTAATTAAATATGGAATGGAAGAAACTATGGCCTCAAGTATCAAACCTTTACTGGTTCCAGATCAATCTCAAATTCCTTCCTAATATAATGATGTTCCTTACCCTAATGAAAAAAAACAATATCCCCCTAAATATAGAAAGGAGAACTAAATTTCAGAAATTTAGATGATATGATGAAAAAATATTATCTATTATTAAACGATAAAGCTAAAATATTTTTTTTATTTAAGAATAACTGGTTTCATTTTTTAGAAATTAAGAAGCCTAATAATTTTTTTAATGATCATTAAATTTAATTCCTTTCCCATAAGATTCTAGGTAATGACTTCTAGGATTACTTCAACTTTAAGGGAATTCTCTAGAATATGATATCCAACATAAGTTTAATGTTAGGCCATCCTATAGCTCATGTGGATTTTGTCTATACTAACTCGCTTAAGGACGAAGAAAAATGGAAGTATGTCTATGTATAAATTCATAATTTTCTTTGGTTGGATAAATAAAATATAATTTGTTCATGCGCATTACATTATTAAGGTATGACTGAATCATCCATTCAAAAACCCGATTTTCCCAACAATAAATGATATGACTACCTTATCTTTATATTCATCCAAGATTCAATGAAATTACTATTGATGAAGTTATGTGAAGGAAGAGGAGCCTCGATGAATGCCAAATATTGTCCAAAGACTATAAGATTTCCATCCCCAATCATTGAGAGGATAGGTATAACCTCACCAAACCAAGTTTTCATCTGATAAGGATCCATGATATGGATCTAATCAAACAACCATTTTATGGAACAAATAATTTTTGAAGTGGGATATTATGAAGAATAATAAACTATTGATTATCATGGAGGATATAGAGGCCATTTTATGAAACACATCATTTTTTAAGTGGGATATTATGAAGAATAAAAACCTATTGATTATCATGGAGGATATAGAGACCAAGTAAGTATGTACCATAATAAATGATGTTATTCAAGATTCATTAAAACATAGATCATACATATGTCTAAGACTTGAATAAAGTCACTCCAATGAGTGTATATGGATAATAAAAATGGTAATGATTTTTCTAAGTATCATCCCAATACAATCATTTTGGTAGATTGGTTAGAAGGAAAATAGTCAGTTGGTCCTTATTGATATGAAAGTAGGTTAACTTTTCTTGATAGTTAAAAAATGAAAACACCCCTATTTTTGTCCAAAGGATGGGGTCATCATTGGATGTTTCTATGGATCCTAAGTTCCAAGCTAAAGAACAGTCATGTAAAAGGAAAAGAACCCCCTATCTTAGAATTGAAACTTATTAAACATATATTCATCATTCCTTCCAGACCCTTGATCTTGGATGGCCTTAATCTCTCAAATAATATTAGGGCCACTTTTATTGAGGCCCATTAAATTCCTAAAGAGTTATAATTGAAGTGACTATAACTAAAACATAATGTGCGCCCTTATTTGTTTCCAAAATTCTTGATGATGCTAAAATTTTACAGTCCCTAGTTGAAAAAAAATTCTAGAATCTATGTCATCCCAAACTAGACCCTCTATTATTTAGGATAAAATGAAGATAACATGTATCCTTAAAAAATAATGATCCATGGGATTGATAAGAGTGAGAATAATAACCTCTATATTCTTAAGTTGAGACAGATATTTGAAGATATGATTTATGACTCAGTGTTAATGGCAATCTGATAAGATATTACTTTTATTAGAAGGTCATGTATTTAAGTACACACAATAGTTCCCTCATCATAACATAAATTCATTAAATATTTATTTGGGTATATTGGGGTACCCTATGGTGATAGGTCCAATATTTTATCCTCTATTTCTTAATATATTGACTTATATCACTATGAAAGGAGGTGAAAGATACTATTTATGAATAATACCATGAAAATCACTACCCCTAATAGCCTTAAGTCTTACCCTATCAATCCATGAACTAGACTAGATAAGTATTTTTTACTTTTCATCGGTCTTATTGAACTAAAAAATATAGAACTAGAAACATGGGGTTTCGGTGCCAACAAATACACCCATTGAGTGTTGGGAATGAAAAATGAAATCTTACATTCCTTGGACTAGTGTGATATTAATGGATGTAATGAAAATTCTATATCTTCTCTCAGAAATGATGGAGAAAGTACATCTTCTAGCTTAAACAATGATAAAGATTAAGTGATCAAAGATTCCACTCCATCACTCATAGAAGGTGTTTCAACCACTATTAATAAACTCGACATTTGGAATAGGGCACTGAAGAGGACCCATGACCCACATTAATTCGTACCACTATTAAAATTTAAGAAACATAAGAATATATCTATTTCCTTATGTGACTTTGGGATGTGTTCACATGGAATTACACATAAATGTCTAGGTTGGACCCCTCAATTTATACCTATCACATAAAATTATTAGAAAACCCCTAAAGATGTAAACATTTAGTAATGATAAGGAATTTGACTCATTAAACCTAAATTTATAGAAGATAAGTTTAACTATGTAGTTAAATACACTATGTGTCTCTCCAATATCATCCCCACAAAAAAAGTGAAGTAACAAAATAAATTTGGGCATTTAATCCATGGATTTGAACTACTTATATTCAATATGCAATTTCCTAGTTCTAATAATGGATACTCATATCATTGTAACTACTAGTTTTCATTCCCACTCATTCATGTAAGAGTATTCTGGTTAAAATATATTCACATGGACCAAAAATATTATGAATCTACCACTTTTAGGGAACCCAATGAGTTGTATTGGTACTAGGTGATTCCCTTTAGATTGAGGAATTACATGGTTACTTATTAAAATGAAATGAAGTACATATTCTTTTCCTTTATCAAGATAATAGTGGTATTATATGTATATTATCTAGTAGTAAAATCCTATATACTTCATGATCACTTTTCTGAACTTGCGGCAGTGTGCAATAAATTATTTCAATAAATATTGAAAATAAATCCACTGAATTTCTTCTTTTGGATGATATTAGGTAAATTCCTCTACTTTGTAGTACACCATCACGACATTGAATTATACCTTAAGAAAAATAGGTAGATACTTGTTATTACACTCTTTTAAACCTATGGTAGTCGATAGGACTTTGTGGGAATCCTTCATACAATAGATGCTTCATAGAAAAACTCCCTAAAATGTTTCTTATGCTTTAAGAATCTAATAATGAAGGGATAAATTATTATTGGGATAAAAATTAACATATGAACATCAATGAATTCAAGTGGGTCTCCTTCTACAAGATTTTGTGTTGGTTCTTCCCAACGAAGAAAACCATCTTATTCACTATGATAAAACTATGGACTTTTCATTTGGTTCTATTATCACCTAGAAGAATGGTATAAAAATAGATAACAACCACGACTATCTTAGCATGAAAATATTGGTAGCTAATATACGATACCGTAATATTGAGAATAACGACCTATTATTGATCATTTTCGTATGGAAGAGTAGATATTATCTACAACACCATGATATCCACCTATTTTCTCATACAGATTAACTAACTTATATTTTTTATAATCCAATGATAAAGGGATAATTAGTATGGTGGTATGTTTTCCTACAATATTTTGACATCTAAAATGTATTTTATAAAGTTATCAAGGGACATACACTATTATATTTTATCCTAGCACACCCTACCCTATAGTAGTTACCACTGCATAGAGAAATCCATAATGGAGAAGTTTTCTCTATCTATGAAACTTCTCAAACTTGGGATTGTTTTTATGATTATTTTTGAGGTTCTATTGGGAGAAGTATAAAGTATCCATGATTCAACTAGTTTGGCTTGAGGATTGTGTTTATTTACCCAACAAAGACAGTATTTTTCTATAGTTTCCTATTGTTAGAAGGGTGTACTAAAAATGAGGTAGAATACCGAAATCTTATTTTAGGTTTGGAACCGACTCTGTAGATACTAGTTTCTCGACTAAACATTAATGTTGAATAATAATTAGTGATTATAAAAATTAACTGAGGCTTTGACACTAAGAAATAAAAACAGATACCCCTCTTTGAATAAAAATGTGAGTTGATTTAAGAGTTTCCTTTATATGCATTGATATATCTTTGACTCCTTAAGATTTTAAGAGAATAAAATTATGATTGATTGTGTATATGACACAAAAAACTAAGCTTATATGAACAGTAATATATTATTACATGTCTTTTATAACATAGTAATTGAATCTTTGGGGATTGTAATGTCCTAACCCAGGAGCCCCTAAAATGGTGCCCTGAGTCGATTGGTCACATGGAATTAAGCACACCCCCTCTTTTCCAAAGACTTCCAGCTAGTAGTGAGGGTTTAATAGTGTTATTATAGGGAGACTATAACATCATGATCATAGTATCACAATGAAACATAATAATAAATCATCAATGAAAATTGTATAAATGAAAGACCATAGAAATAGATCACCTCAATAATAATAAATTTCCATGTTCATAAAAAGTATCATATATGGTATGATTTTTTGTCAAAACCAAAGGGAAACATGCATATATGGTTGAAGGCATACAATATATGAATAATGGAAAGACATAAATCCCAATGTCTATATTTATGATCATCCTGAGCACTAACTCAATCCAATGATCCGAAGATCTCATATCCAAGTGTACAACACACCAAAAAATCTAGAATCCAAATCCTGTAACCATGAGGTATGTCTGGGTACTAAATTATGGTCTGAATAGGGTGTCAGAAAAATGTAGTATGCCACCCCCATCAGTGTCTAATGTATTCC
Organism: Viscum album; assembly: GCA_963277665.1. Taxonomy (NCBI): domain Eukaryota; kingdom Viridiplantae; phylum Streptophyta; class Magnoliopsida; order Santalales; family Viscaceae; genus Viscum; species Viscum album. The sequence continues at coordinate 2,108,433,775 of OY728152.1, forward strand.
ATCCCATGAATATAAAACAAGAAATTTTTAGGAAAATAAAATAAATAAGTTAACAATAAGTGTAAATGAGTCAGGATCAGGTTCCTCAAAGGACACATGGTAGACGATAACTTCTTTGGAATTAGATGAAATATCTCTAAACATTACATCATGTATTCATATTATTATGATTAGTTATATATATGTAGATAAATTCGCAAACTATTGAGGTCTTGAGGTGTAGAACCAAAAATACAAATATAATAATAATTATAAAATGAGAGTCTCAGTTTTTTTAAAAGGTGATTTCATGTTTGTAAAGCACTAATTGGATCCAAGCAAATTATTCGTCTTGGCATACGTTTCACTAAAATTAATTAATTCATTAATTAATTGGAAACTGGTGTCGGTCCAAGGAATTCCTTATGAGGAACCCAGGTTTCACTTGAGGAGTAATATAGAACCATAAACTTATATGAAATTCTATGGTATTCCTCATAGGAATCCATGTATCATTATATGCATGGAATAAGTACATTTCCCTTTAAGTTCGTCCGTAGTGTTCCATGAGAGAAACCTATGCGTCACTCACGGTGTCATATAATAAACTTCCATATGATCCTATCCTTGAGATACTGTATAGGGAACCAAAGTGTCACTCATGGCATAATATAATAATCAACATATTATCCCATCCTTGTAATTTCACATAGGTAACCCAAGTGTCATTTGAGGAATAGTGTAATCTCACTCTTTATATAAGCCTATCCAAGGAATTCCTACTTAGGAACCCATGGTTCACTCAGGGTATCGTACATATTGGTGAAATAAGTTACATTTTGAAACTTAACTAGGGCCATGATTTTTATTCATATCAACTTTAGAATCATTTTGTTTCATTTAATTAATTCACTCAATTGCAAATAATTAAGAATTAAATATATAAAAATTATGTTCTATGGTGTTGTCTATCACATTTCATTCAATAAATCAAACACTCATAGGTAATTAAAGTATCATGTTAGAAATCCATTCATATATTAATTCTGTTATCCATTCTAGGTAATCCATTATAATATCAAAGAATAAGGTAAAAGAAAATGGCTATGTTGGGGGGGGGGGTTACCCAACAGGCCTATAACTCATTACATTTGGACGAGTAATTTATAATTTAAAAAAATATTATTCCAAACCATTTTGTATTTAATTTTACTCAATATACCATTTAATTTATAAGGGAAGACTCCAATGTAATATAAATAAGTCCAAATTCCACAAAACTCATAATTTGATTAATTAAATTTAAATATTTAATTTAAGTAGAAGGAAACTCAACACACTTATAAAGATGGTTAAATTTTATTACCAAGGCATATGGGAAAGGGAATTAAAGAAACACACTATAAGGTGTGTTATAAGTTGAAGTAGGAAACCTACAAGGTTACATTTAGGTGCACATGAAGTTACTAATTTTAACAAAATATTATTTACCTTTTTAATTTTATATTTAAGAGGTGACACATGGAAGGTACAATTCATGTAACCATGTCATGATTTTTAAACACGAAATTATTTATGGGAAAATACATATAACACCCACCTCATTATTTGGATGCTTTACTCATCCAATATTCATCTTTGATTTGTTCTATACAGAGAGAAAATGAAAAAATTATCACATTCCCTGAGAAAAGGTCACATTGTATTCTGTTGAAATTGAAATAAATATCAAAATATAAGTGAAAAAAGGAGAAAGAAATAATCATATGACAATTATTATGATTTAAATGCATCCAATGACACACGATTCTGAGTATGAATATATAAGAACGATGGATGTTTATGTGGAGGATAAGGGAGCTCGAGTGGCCTATTGTGTAGGGGAGAAATAATAGAGAAGAGGGGTGTATTTTGGGTTAAATAAGGTAGGGTAAAAATGTTAAAATAACCTAATTTAATGAGGTGAATGGTTTGACCACATAGTTTTCCAAACCATACGACAACCTTATTATAACTCTACCCTAAGGTGAAACCCCTTGCATGGCTTGACAAACAATTTTCCAAATATTACATAGCATATGTGGATCCCCTCTATGTATTTTTACACACTCCTCACATAGAATTGCGGCCTCACATGCATGATTTTACAAACCAAGTGACACCATATAGGACCTATATGGTGTAGGTTTATAGTTATCAATACACATGTTCTAACCATGTTCTTCCCTTTATCTTTCCAAAAATTAGGTATTCTAAGTCTACAGCTCTCAAAAACTTAACCAAACACCTGATACCATCTCAGACCTTAAAACCCATATAAAAACAACACCTTTATGTGTTCTAATACTCATATTTACATTTCTAGGATAATTTTATGTTTCGTATCATCCCAAAATATAAATTTAAAACTCTAATGAAAATTCAATATAGTTTAAAACATATGATATTACAATATACCCAAATTAAAACTTCTTGTACTTAGGAAGCCTTGGGGAATAATGAAACATCACCCGACCTACTTGGGTTGTGAAAATTTCACTAAAATGTTACTTTTTCATTTTAATCTCCCAACTCACCTCCAAAATTTACTATGAAACACATATTACTTAAGTCATTGAAAGTTGATCCAATACTCATATCCAAAATATAAGCTACAAGACATCACTTACTCGAGCCTATTAAACTTGAGACATGATCACATCTTCATCATAACATTGAAGTATAACTTAAGATAATTTTGAAGATACTTGATATTCTCCTCATTGAAACCTCTGGGTGCTGAGAGGACTTTAAAGGAATCCTTCCGACAATGGAAGCTTCAGAGAAAACCTTACCAAAATTTTTTCCCATATAAAAAACTAATAATGAAAAGGATAACTTATTAGTGGGATGAAAATTTTCATATGAAAATTAATGAATTCTAGGGTTATCTTCCACAAGATTTAGTGTTGGTTCTACTGAAAGAAGGAAATAATATTATTCACTATGATAAAAATAAAATTTTTTAATTTGGTGCTCCTCTCACATAGAAAAATGATATAAAAAAGAATAATCGTACTATCTTAGCAGGAAAATGTTAAAAACTAAGAGATGATATGAAAATATCGAGAATAACTACCTTGTATTAAAAAGTATAGTATAGAATAGAAGTTATTATATGTAGCATCATGAGATCCACCTAATTTCTCATGCTGATGCACTAAAGTATATCCTTTGTCATCTTATGCTAATCGGATGGTTAGAAATGTGGGATGTTATCTTATAATAGTTTTAAATCTAAATTGTATCCTATAAAGTGATCAAGGGACATAAACTAGCATATTTGTTTATAGCACACCCTTACCCAGGGCTATTACCACTATATAGAGAAATCAATAATGAAAATTTTTCTCTATTTATGAAACTTCTCAAAAATGGGGATTTTTTAATGGTTCTTCTTGACGTACTACTTGGAGAAGGATGGATTATCCTAGATTCAACTAGTTTGTCTTGATGATTTTGTTTATTTACCCAACAAATGTAGTATTTCTATATTATTTCCTCATTTTAGAAGGGTGTACCAAAAAGGAGGCAGAATACCATACTACTATGACTAGTTTGGAACTAACTCTATATATTCTAATAGATCAACTGAACATTAATGGTGAATTTAAAGGTAAATATAAAAATTAATTGATACTATGCTATTAGGAAATAAAAAATGATACCCCTTCCTGACCAAGAATGGGAGTTGAAGTCATAGTTTCCTTTATATCTAGTGACATCTCTATAACACCCAAATATTTTAAAAGAAGACAATTATGTTTGATTTTGTATATGAAAAAAAATGATATTAAAGGAAACATAAAATATTATTACAATTATTTTATAACATATATAATGACTTAGTTGGTATTGTAATTTTATGACATGGGATCCCCTTGAAATGGTACTCGGACTCAGTCAGTCACAAGGAATCAAGGACACCTCTTCATATTCCATAGGCTATTGACTAGAAGTGAGGTTATAATGGTGGTATGATGGAGAGACTATAAAATACTGATCAAAGTAGAACATTGATATTTAATAATGAATCAACAAACAAATTGTATAAATTAAATTCAATATAAATAAATCCTCCCAATAATAAAAAAGGAAAAATCCCTAAATAATATCACACATGGCATGATGTCATTTCAAAACAAGAAGTAAAAGGAGACATACATGGATAATCCCATACAACACATGCATAATGGAAGGAAATAGATCCCAAAGTATATCTCTATTAGTATCCTTAGAACCAACATAGTCCTATTATCCTAAGATCCCATAGCCAAGCATACAACACAAAGAAATAACTAGAATTCTGATCCTGTAAACATGCGGTATGTTTGGGTATTAGGAAATGGCCTAAACAGGTTTTGAGATAAACTCAATAAGCTACCACCAATGAATTCTAATGTATTCCACCATATTAATATAAATTAAAACATGTGTAGGTAAAATAAATAAAGTGGTGAATAAATATCTATAAATGAGTCTTTATCGAGTTCCTAAAAGGAAACCTGGATGACTATACATTCTTTGATCTTATCTGAAATATCTCTGAACATACCATCACATATATATATATATATTAAAATTTGTAGTTATTTATATTTAGAGTTTTGAATGCATTAGTGAGGACCTATGGTGTAAAACCAAGGTATCCGCATATAATAATAATTACTACATACTTAGAGTCTCAATTTAAAAAAAGGGTTTTCATGTAGGTAATGTATTGACCGAAGACAAGTAAGTTATTTGTCTTGGCATACATTCCACTTAAATTAATTAATTAATTAAGTAATTAATTGGAAACCAAATCCTACCCAAGGTGTTCCATATGAGGAACCTAGGTATCTCTCTAGGTGTACTACAAACCCATTAACTTATAAGAATATCCAAGGTATTCCTCATAGGAATCCATGTATTGCTCTAGGCAAGGTATGAGGCCATTTCCCTCTCAGTCCATCCTTGGAATTCCATGCAAGAAACCCAAGTGTCACTCATGGTGTATTATAAAAAAATTCCCTCTCATCATATCCTTAGAATTCCATATAGATAACCCAAGTGCCACTCAAGGCATAATATATGCATTGCCTTATGATCCCATCCTTTGTATTCTATGTTGGTAATGAAAATGTTGCTCAAGGGATAATGTAATCTCTATATTCCCATATAACCGTCCTAGGAATTCCTACTTGGGAACCTTGGTTTCACTCAAGGCATAGTAAATGAAGGTCCAAGCTGTTACATTTAAGTAATTAACTGAGTACATGATCTTTATCATTATTAACTTTAGAATCATCATGATTCATTTAATGTCTTCATTCAAAAATAAATAATTGAGAAGGATATATTAAAAAATATATGTTCTATAGTAATTTCCATCACATTTAATCCAATCAATCGAACACTCATATGTAATTAAAGGGTCTTGTAATCATTCCTTCTATTTTTTTAATTTAGTTATCCATTTAGGTTGATACATTATCATATCTAAACATAAAGAAGAGGCTAAGGGCCACGAGGGGGGGGGGGTACCAAACTGTCCTATAGATCATTACATTGGTCGATTCATTTATAAATGACTAAAAAAATATTATATATAATTTAATATTTAATTTAACCCTATAGAATATTTTATCTATTTAGGATAACTCCAATATAATATAAATAAGTTCAAATTCAAAGTTAGTTATCCACACGACTTATAATTTTAGAATTTCTATTTAATAATTTCATTTAATTAGAATAAAAATAAAAACACTTATAAAGGTGGTTTAATTTTTTTTCCAAGGAATAGGGCCAAGGGGATAAAAGAAACACACCCTAAGGGGTGGTTTAAGTCGAAGTTGGTGACCTCCAATGGTGCACTTAAATGAATATAGAGTAATTAATTTAAAGAATTAATATTTACCTATTTAATTTTATTTTTAAGAGGTGACAGATGGAAGTTCCAATGTGTGACATAACAAAATATTTTATTAACATGAAATAATTTATGGGAAAAGGAATAGAACACATACCTCATGATTTTTATGCTTCACTCATGCAATATTTGAATCTAATTTTTTACATAATGAGTGAAAATTAGAGAATCTTAAAATTCCCTGAGAATAGGGAATATGAGATCGCATTGAAATATAATTAAACATTTAAATATAAATTAAGAATGGAGGATGACGGAATTGTGGACTAATCAATACACTTCTAATGCATCTGATGGTGTTCAATTTTTATTCAAAAAGGAAAAGAACTGTGGAAGCCTAGGATGAGGCCAAGGGAGCTTGAGTGGCCCATTATGCATTAGAGAAATGAGGGGGGAAATGAATGTATTTTGGTTTAATTAAGGTATGGTAAAATGGTTAAATTGCCTCCTTTAATGAGTTTAATGGGTTTTTTTACATGGTTTTTTCAAACTATACACCAAACTTGAAGTAGCAGTTCCTTAAGGTGACACCCCTCACATGTCTAGGTACACATATTTCCTAAAAGTATATAACCCCTACTAATCCTCTCAAAAAATATTCAAAGACCCATCATATAGTATTGAGGACTTGGGTGGATGATTTTAAAAATCATGTGACACTCTCTAATCCCCACATGGTTGAGGTTTATAGATGGCTCTAACCATGTGCTTACTGCTCACCTCCCAATATCATTCCAAAAACCATGTTTTCGATGTTTGTAGCACCTAAAACTCAAAAAACACTCGATTCACCTCTCAAACAATAAAACTCTTCTAAAAAACAATTTTAAGTCTTCCAATTCTCATATCTTCATTCTGAGGCTATGTTTAAGATTTGGTCCATCCTTAAATGAAAGATAAAAACAATAAAAAAATTCCATATGATCCAAAACACAGAATATTACAACCTCCCCACCATATAACTTCTCATCCTTGAGAATCTATGGGGAAAAATGAAACATCACCTGACATACTTTGGTTTTAAAAATTCCACTAAAATGGACATGATGTGTTTTAGAGACCCAAACCACCTATATACATTACTATAAAACATATTGTACATAATTAGTTGATGTTGAGTCAATAAGGTTCTCTTTTGACTTCTCCATTACTTATGGTTTTATGTTTTGAAAATCACAAACAATTTTTCTTAAGTTCTGTTATACTTACATATTTTTCATTCCCTTTTACTTACAGATTTTTCATTCCATTTTACTTATAGATTTTTTTTATTCTGTTTCAATTACAAATTTTTTATTTTATTTTACTTACAAATGTTCATTCCATTTTACTTAAAGATTTTTCATTTCATTTTACTTAAAAATTTGTCGTTCCATTTTACTTACAAATTTTTCATTCTGTTTTACATATAGATTTTTCATTCCATTTTACATACATATTTTTCATTTCGTTTTACTTAAAAAAATTCATTTCATTTTACTTAAAGATTTTTCATTCTATTTTACTTACAGATTTTTCATTCCATTTACTTATAGATTTTTCATTCTGTTTCACTTACAAATTTTTCATTCCATTTTACTTACAAATTTGTCATTCAATTTTACTTACAGATTTATCACTACGTTTTACTTACAAAACTGTCATACAGATTTTCTTAAGAATAAATTTTCTTGATAATGTTAGATTTTTTTAATGTATCATTCCAATATTATCGGATTCTAAGTTTTCTTATACTTAAAACATACCTTAAACTTAACATAATTTCTTATACAAGAAATTATGTCAAAAAATCTATTATAAACTTACCGTTGTCGGTTTGACACGTGTCAATGTCCCTCAGAAATTTATTGAAAATATAACAGATTGAGAGGAGCTGACTATTGAGAAGTTTTTTCTATAATTAAGTGTTCATTTGAATGAGAAAAGTCATCGAGGAGAATAATGAATAGAAAAGAGATCAAAATATGTGAAGTGATTTCTAGAGATAGAGGCTCTTACAACTCTCAGTGCTTTGTGTGGATGTCTTGAACAACTTATTCAGGCATAAACAACTTTTTCAGACTTTGTTTATACAGAATACGATCGTACTAATCGTGGGCTTCCCGGGTCGGAAGACATAAGTTTCCATTTTCCTTTAAATTGAGGTCTTGTTGGGGGTAGCAAGACAGATACCGATCTTCAGATTGAGGGCTTACCTGGGTTTGGGTAAGATAGACTCTCTTGAAAATATAAATCAAGGAACCTTTATTCAGGGTTGTTGGATACCCTTCTCTTTGGGTTAAAAGAGTCTTATTGTTACTTTTTTTCTTGATTAAAAGTTATTTTTTAATCCACAGCCATTTTAACTTTTTTAAAGTTAGAAAGTATAGATTTCTTATACTTTCTAATTCTGTTACTATTATTATATTAAAGATTCTATACACTTTAAGGTAGAATCATTCTTTAAAAAAAACCATTCTTAAGTTTTTATCAAAAGGTTGTAAAGATTAATAAAATACTTCTTTAAGAGGTTTTGTGAATATTTGTTTATCTTTTTTAAACTGTGTTTTCTTAAAGTTAAAATATAACCTTAAGAAAAATATTCCCTTAAGGTTAAGAAAATTTCTTTATGAGAGTTCTATGCCAACTTTAAAGGTTCCAAAGTAATTTTTAAATTATATAATTCACCCCTATTGTATTTGAGCATATCATTATACATATTCGATCCTACAATTGGTATCAAAGGAGGTCTCTGAAATACTTGTATTCACATGTAAGTTTTCTTGCTCAATATTTCATTGTCCTTAACTCCTTAATTTTTAATCTTTGTTTAAATTTTTTTTCTACTAACAAGTTCTGTGGAATGAAATTTTTTTAGTATGAAATCATTCATGTTGGATCTCTTGACAATCTCGATACTACTAGACCACGGATATTCGATAGAAATGAATATGAGTACTAGAGAGCCAGACTGAATACCTTTATGATAAACACAGTTGTAGATAACTACATTATGTTAACTAGAGATTATAAGATTCCTGACAATGAACTTAGAACCTTCACTAATCCAAAAAAGGTGGAGTATAATATAAACTGTAAGGTCTGTAATACTATTCATTATTCCATGACTATAAATATATATAGACAAATTTCATCTTTTGAAGATACAAATAGCATTTGGAAGAAGCTCGTAGTAACTCACGTTGGAAATTCTAAAGTCATTGAAACTAGAAGAGCCATGCTCAGAGCTGAGTATCATGGTGTCTGTTTTCCTTATAGATAACCAATATGTAAGGTAAAACAAAGATTTATGACTATCGTCAATAGATTAAAATCAATGGGTGAGAAAGGTTTAGACGATGGATTCTTTTAGATAGGATTATAGACAACATGCCTAATGAATGGGAAATCAAGAGGACAACTATAGATGAGAATATGAAATTTACTCAGATTTCTCTTTGTTAATTGTTTAGAACTCTTCTTCAACATGAAACCAGAATGAAGAGAGATGCTGATAATATTAAGAAAAACAATGGAAATGGAGGTTCTTCTTTTACAACAACTTCAAATCATATAAAAGACAAGACTCATGAGATAGTTACAAGATCTAAATCCAAGAAGGTTGTTATTCTATCTGAATCTAGTGAAAATGATTCTTTAGAAAATGAGCTAGCAAATTTTTCTTGTGGGATGACCAATATTTTTGGGAAAAAGAACTTTCAATATAGATACAAGAAGATGGATGTAAAAGAAAAGAAATATGGAGAAGTGACATGTTATGAATTTAGCATAATTAGTCATATTAGACCTGATTGTCCCTTGCTTAAGAAAAGAGACAAGAAGGATATGAATTTTGAGAGTAACAAGGAGAAGTTCTATAGATCAAATCATAAGAAAGTCTTGAAATCCAATGACACTTGGAGTGCTAGTGGTGGAGACTCTTCTGATGACACTTTATAATATTAATCTTTTGAGAAAAAGAATACTGGTCTATTAGCCAAAACTCCATTTAAAAATCGTTGTTTTATGGATAAGGTACAAACTGCTGAATCCTTAACCAATATGTCTTTAAGTGAAAATTTTCCTGATAAAGGTTTTTCATCAGATGAAGAAACCTCTTCATAAGATAATAATAATTATTTATATACCTATGATGAAGTTTCTAGATTTTCTAAGTTTCTTGAAATGTAAAATTGTAAAGTTTCTAAGAAACATGAAAATGAAAATTCTTGGTAATTTATTTTAACAAAATAAATTTTGGATCATACCAAATATCTTGATAATAAAAATGATGATTTAGAAAATCTCTCTAATAAACTTGAGGAAGTTAATTCTGAGGAGGATAAAATTTCTATAGATCTTAAAAATCTATTTTTGTAAAAGGGTTATTTATAGAATAAACTTAACTCTAAATCTATTATTCTATAGGACAAGAATTTAGTCTTTAGAATAATGTCTGAGAGATTTTACTTGAATAAAATTCTTTCAAATTTTACTTCTGGTAAGGAATATTTTGACAAGATGTATTCTCATATTTGACCTCATGGTAATAATCAAGGATTAGGTTATTCTAATGAAAAAATAATTTTTAGAAACTATTATTTTGTTCCTTTAAGAGCTCCCTTTTGCAGTAAATTTCAAAGTGGTGGGAATTGGAAAAGAACTATTCTTTAAATGAAGATCAGTCCCTCGGGTTTCATAAATTATACATTTGTAAACAAATATGGATACTGATTATTTTATTATCTAAATTTTCTATATCCAAGAAAGTTTGGATTCCAAAAACCTAAATTTTTTTAGGATAATGAATTAAGTACCAATAACATATGGTACATGGACATTGGATGTTCACGGAGCATGACTGGTAATAAAGACTTTTTAAAAAATATTTTAAAGACTAAAGGTGGAAAAGTGACCTTTGGAGATAACTCTGAAGGAGAAACTGTCAGTATCAGTAACATTATTCCTCTTGGTAAAGCTATTATTTCAAATGTTTTGTTTGTAAAAGGTCTTAAGAACAACCTCATTAGCATAAGCCAATTATGTGATGAAGTTTACCTTGTGAATTTTATAAATGATAAATGTTTAGTTCCCAATTCCACGGATGAGTTTATTCTTTCTTCCCTTCAGCATGAGAATATGTACACCTTAAACATATCAGACCCTTGAAGTCATGATATACCTTGTCTTAGTGCAATTGAATATCAATATTGGCTTTGGCATAGAATACTAGGACACTGTATCTTAAGGAATCTTAGTAAAATTTCTAATAAATGACTTGTTAAGGATCTACCAGATCTTAGGTTTGATACTTCAAAAGTATGTGATCCTTGTCAATATGGAAATAAACATAAATGTAGATTTAAATATATAATCGATGTATCATCTTCTAATGACTTATAGTTAGTGCACATGGACTTATTTGGTAAAACACAAACTGGAAGTATTTGAGGAAAATACTATGTGTTTTTCTTAGTTGATGACTACACTAGACTTACTTGGGTCTATTTTCTTACAAATAAATCTAAAGATTTTTCTGATTTCGAAAAATTGAGAGCACAAGTTAAAAATGAGAAAAACCAACCATTGATAACTATTCATAGTGATCATGGTGGAGAATTTAAAAATTTATACTCTGAAAAATTTTGTAGTAAGAAAGGTATTACTCAAAACTTTTAAGCTCCAAGAACTCCGTAACAAAATGGTTTGGTTGAGGGAAGAAATTATATTCTTCAAGAAATGACCAGAACCATGTTGAGTGAATTTTCTATAGCTAAACATTTTTGGGCTGAAGCTGTAAGTACTACTTTTTATACTATAAATCAAGTTTTAATAAGAAATTTTCTTAATAAAACACCTTATGAGTGATGGACTATCCGAAAACCAAAGGTTTCTCACTTCAACGTTTTGGGTTGAAAATTATTCATCTTGAATACTACAGATAACTTACATAAATTTCCACCCAAATCTGATGAATCGATTTTCTTAGGTTATTCTACTAACTCTAAGGAATATAGAGTCTCTAAAAAAACACTTCTAATGTGAAAGAAACAATACATGTTAAATTTGATGAAACTTACCCTTTTGTTTTCAAACAACCTGAACTTATTTCTTGTATATTTTCTAAAAATGAGAGCCAAACATTTATAGAAGATCCTTTAGTTACGGAAAATGTTCAAGAAAAATACTTCTGAGACATTTACACCAAGATATTTTTTACCCTATATTGATGAACAAGTTTTACAAAACCCAAGTCAGATGTTACTTAGGAATCATCCCTATGATAATATCATTGGTAATGTTAATCAACCAGTAAGAACTAAAAGTTCCTTAAAGAATGAAGTTGATCATGTTTCTTTTCTTTCCTAATTTGAACCAAAGACTCCTGATGAAGCCTTGGGTGATGAAGATTGGATAAAGGCCATGCAATATGAACTCAATGAATTCGTAAGGAATCAATTTTGGAACATGGTTAAAAGACCTAAGAAAGATACTTTTATTGGAGTAAAATGGGTTTCTAAAAATAAATGAGATTAAAATGGAATTATTATTATAAATTAGGAAAGATTAGTAGCTAATGTCTATAACCAACAAGAACGCATAAACTATGAAGAAACCTATGCTCCTATAGAAAAACTTGAATCTATTTTTATTCTTCTATCCTATGAAGCATTCATTAATTTTAAACATTATCAAATGGATGTGAAGTGTGCTTTCCTCAACTGTTATGTATAGGAAGAGGTCTATGTAGATTAATACCATAGTTTTGAAGACAGAAAATATCCTAATCATGTTTACAAACTTACCAAAGATTTATATTTACTTTAAAAATCCTCTAGATCATTGTATGATAGACTTATAATATTTTTTCTTCAAAATAACTATGTTAAGGGAACTGCTGATCCATTCCTTTTCATTAAGAATGTTAATAAAGAGGTTTTAATTGTTTAAATTTATGTTGATGACATCATATTCAGATCAACTTAACAATCCTTAACCAATTCGTTTTCGAATCTTATGAAATCTGAGTTCGAGATGAGTAAGATGGGTGAGTTAACTTTTTTCATAGGTTTTCAAATTTCTCAAAAAACAGAAGGAACTTACATATCCCAACATAATTATATCAAAGATATTCTTAATAATTTTGGGTATGGAAACACTAAGAGTATATATATTCCAATTGGAACCTCTATACTCTTGCTATTGATGAAGCAGAGAAACTTGTGGATCAAATATCTTATATAGGAATGATATGAAGTTTACCTTACATAAAATCTAGTCGACCGAACAAAATGTTTTCAGTATTCTTATGTGTATGATACCAAGAAAATCCTAAATAATCCCATTTAAAGGTTGTGAAAATTATTTTTTTGGTATTTAAAGGGAACTTTTGATTTGGGACAATTTTATTCTTCTGGAAATGATTTTGAACTTAAAAGTTTTTCAGATACTGACTTTGGTGGTTGTAAAATGGATCGGAAGATTATATCTAGAACTTGTCATTTCTTAAGAGATTCCTTAGTTTCTTGGTCTTTCAAGAAACAACATTATGTAGAACAAATTTCTTATATTTTTACAAAACCATTACCTTATGATAGATTTTAATACATTGAACAGAAGGAATGAATGATCACTGTAAGGTAATAATTCATTTCTAATTATTGTTTAAATCATCTCTTAACTTTAAGATACTCCTTAATTTAGGGGGAGTACATATGCTTGTTTGTTTTTATTTAATTATGTTTCTATAAGAAAAATTATCTTTCTTTATGAAAATATAACTTTATTGGAATGGAAATTCATGAAATGGAAATTCTCAGAATATAAATTATCCGAATAGAAAGTATCGGAATGGAAATTATCAGAATGGAAATTCTCGGATTGGAAATTCTCAAAAGGGAAATTCTTAGAGTGGAGATTCAGAGAATGGAAATTCACGGAATGAAAATTCATGAAATATAAATTCACAGTATCTAAAACTTTCAAGAGAATTCTTTCAATACCAATAATTTTTTTAGAGTATTCCAAAATGTACACTTTATTACTCTTAATTTTCTAATTTTAAGTTTCAATTGTTGGTATTTTGTGTTTTTCAATTCATTGTTTACCTTACCTCAAAAGATCAGAATTTATATTTTCTACATTCATCCTCAACCGTCAGATCAGATAAATTTTTTAGACATTTTATTATCTTATAAAAGCTAAAAGGTCATTTCTATGTCTATATAAGGGGTGCTTAGTTTATTAGCGCCACACCATCTTCTTTGATCTCTATGCTGAAGATCAGTTTCCTTTAATGTCTACATTCTGATTCCTCAGTTTCTTACAATCCAAATGTCTCTTGAATCCTCAGCAGATCTGATGCCGATTAGCAAGGAAATAAAGGATTTGTCAATATTCAGGGAAAGACTAGTATGCCTTAATTTCTTGGAAAGTATGAATCCCTAATTTCTATGGTCATAAGAACTAATGGATGGGAAAGTGTATGTGTGGCTAAGAAGAAAAGTCAGGATCCGGTTTACCTTGACCTAGTCATTAAATTCAATTAATCTCTTACTTTCTTTCAAAATTATGGCATGGATATGTTTAAGTTAAAATGTTATGAAAAAACTTATACAGTTCCTTATAAGGAGGCGACAAATGTTCTCAAGATACCATATGAAGGAGAAGCTATTATATGATATTACATACTTCCCTCGAAAGAAGGTTCTCCTAAAAAAGACAAGGCTCTGGATTACCTTGATCTCAAGAATATTAAAAATTCAAATATTACTAATCTTACAAAAAATAAAAGGCTAGTATCCCTCTGGATGCAAGGATTTATTATTCAAAGAAAGGAGATAATGAATCTATAAAGATATGTGATATCTTTCTATTATATTTTCTTGTCATTGTAATGAGGATCAACTTGATTAAGTACATATTTCTCACCATTCATGTAGTAAAAGGTGGAACCATCAGGTCTTAGATACTTATGTATTCAAAAACTATCTCTAGGATAACCATAATGTGCCTTCAAGAGATGAATATCCATTGTCAATCAATTTCTAAGCCATTCAAGATTTTGTTTCTTAGTGTTGATACGCTTAGGAGAATGAAGGTAGAATTTTTACCGGAATCCAATCTCTTTTGAAGAAATGGTTGTCTAGAACAAGTTTTATGTTCTGGAATCTTCGAAATCAATTCCTAAGAAAACTAAACCTGAAGAACCAAATTTACCTGCACCGGTTCCTGCTGATCCGACATCAGCAACTCCTCCTATAGAGAAGGAAAAATTCTCTTGTGATGCAATGGTTACAAAGTGGAGAGAGATGGAAGCTACCAGAAAGGAAGGTGAGCCTTCCATTAGCCTAAATCCTACAGAGGATAAGGCATTAAAAAGTAACTAAGCTGAAAATCGTGAAAAAAGAAAATAAGGAGAATTTGTTGAAGAAGAAATCATTGGAAGATCAAGTATGTCAGTCTTTACTGAAAGTAGTAGAGAAGTAATCTCAAGAAGTACTGAAATCTCAAGTTATTCATAAGAAACCGGTTTTCAATCAAGAAATATAGAAATCTAAGAAAGACTTATCTATTTCAGAACCTGTTCAAGAAATGTAAGATCAGATCCTTCAAGAAGACATTGATGATATTCTAATAGAATTAGAAGAGAATAATGGAACACCTAATAATTCAAAATCTGTTTCTAAAGAACAAGATATTGAAGAAGAAAAAGAAGTTGAATTTGAAGAAGAAGTTGAAGTTGAAGTGGAATAAGAAGAGAAAGAAGAGGTTGAACAACAAAGTGATTAACGGGAAGAGATCCTAGAAGGAGAAAGACATGAAAGAACTCAAGAAGAAAAGTTTAAAGGGGAAAAATATGAACAGGGAGATCTTAATGCCATCCAAGTATCTGATGAACTAACACCAGTTTGAAAATCTGACAAAGGAAAGAGTGTTATGGTTGCCTCTGCTGATAAAGAAATTCCCCATAAGTCTTCAAAAATGATAGATAAATAATATTCATTAACTCCAAGAGGAGATGAGAAAGGAAAAGATAATTCAGTCTCTTAATCCTTATATGATGTTGAACAAGACTTTGTCATTCTATCTTTAAGAAAGTTGTTCAGAACTATTCTGGTTCGTGCAAATATAGACGCCCTGAGTCAAATGATGCATGAAACCCTAAATAAAAAGATGAAATATACTAATATGTTGATGGACATGGTGGTTAGGAAATAAGTGGATTTTAACAATCTTTTTATTGATTATAAATCTCATAAGGTGACCTGAAAAAAAGTCTTTAGCTGCAAAAAAACCATCAATTAAGATCTTAGACAGTTTAGTGACTTCATTGATTCAACAAACAAAGCTTTCAATACATGTGAATCTGAGTTCAACAAAGTCAGAGAAAATATTTCTAAGAAAGTTATCCAACTCAATTTTGTTTACCGGTCTGTAAGAAGTGAAATATAATTTAAGGCCAAATTAGTGAAAAAGGTTGCTGCTCAAGAAGAATTCATTAATAATCAAGATTATAGAATCAATGCTCAAGAAGAAAAGAAAATTTCCTTAGAAAAGAAGAACCAGGATAAGGCGATTTTGTTGAAGAAGCTTCATGAAGATCATAAGGAGGTGAAGAAACTTTAATCTTTGATAAATAAATATCTTTTTGATCAAAATAAGGATGAATGATTTCTTTCTTACATTCCAATGTTTTTTTGTAACCAGAAATTTATTTCCAAAATTTCCAAAAGATTTTTCTTCCAAATCTTTCTTTTGTTTTCACAGGTATGTTTTCTTAACCTTACAGGTGCATCTTATACTTATCCATTCCTTTTTGAAAATCACAAAGGGGTAGAATTTATTAGAAGGAAGAATTTAATTAAGACTTCGAAGGCGGGGGATCTATTAAAGGGGGAGTATGGTAAGAAATAATAATGCCTAAGTAAGAGGGATTTTCTTTTAAGAAGATATTTTTAACTAAGGGGGAGATATTTCGTTAAGAAAGACAACCGAATAATAAAGATCAAGAATATGATCCTTGGGAAATGTAACCTATGGGGGAGTTTTTTGTATTCATTGTAAATTTCTTTCAAAGGGTGAGATAAGTTTTTGATTACTTGATTATCAAAGTCAATATATTCTTTCTTATAAAAGTTTTTTGTTCTTTCCAAAAAGGAGGAGATTATTGAGTCAATAAGGTTCTCTTATGACATCTCCATTCATAATGTTTTTTTAAATCACAAACACTTTTCCTTAAGTTCCATTACACTTATAGATTTTTCATTCCATTTTACTTACATATTTTCAATTTCGTCTTACTTACAGATTTTTCATTACATTTCACTTACAAATTTTTCATTCTGTTTTACTTATAAACATTTCATTCCATTTTACATACAGATTTTTTATTCTGTTTTACTTAAAAAAAAATCATTCTTTTTTACTTACAAATTTGTCATTCCGTTTTACTTAAGGATTTGTCATTCTGTTTTACTTATAAAAATTTCATTCCGTTTTACTTACAAAGTTTTCCTTCCGTTTTACTTATATATTTTTCATTATGTTTTACTTATAGATGTGTCACTTCATTTTACCTACAGATTTTTCATTCTGTTTCACTTACAAATTTTTCCTTCCGTTTTACTTAGAATTTTGGCATTCTATTTTACATACAAATTTGTCACTACGTTTTACTTACAATACTGTCATAATAATTTTCATAATAATCCATTTTCTTGATAATGTTAGATTTTTTTAATATATCATTCTAGTATTATCGGATTCTAAGTTTTCTTATACATAATATTTATCATAAACTTAACATCATTTCTTATACATGAATGGATGGAGTATAATCTATTATAAACTAACCATTTTCTGTTTGACACGTGTCTTATTCCCTCCGAAATTTTAGGAAAATATGACCATTAGAGTGGAGCCGACCGTGGAGAAGTTTTTCCTATAAATAAGAGTTTATTTGAACAGGCAATGACTTTGAAGAAAAAACTGAGTAGAAAATGATCAAAATCCGTGAAGTGGGTTCTAAAGAGAGAAGCTCTTACAACTCTTTGTGCTTTGTGCGGATGTCATGAAAAACTTGTTCAGGCATGAACAACTTGTTCAGACTTGCTTTGTGCAGACTCCAATTGTGCTGATTGTGGGCTTCTGGGTTTTGAAGACAGAGGTTATGATTTCCTTCTAAATCGAGGGCTTGCAGGGATAACAAGACAGGTACCGATCATCAGATTGCGGGCTTACCTAGGTTTTGGTAAAATAGACTTTCTTGAAATTATAAATCAAGAATCCTTTATCCAAGGTTGTTGGATAAACTTATTTTTGGGTAAATAGACTTTTATTGTTACTTGTTTTCTTTATTACATGTTATTTTTTATTCCCCCTTCAATTTTAACATTGTTAAAGTTAGAAAGTATAACTTTCATATACTTTTTAATTCCGTTACACTGATTATATTAAAGATTCTATACGCTTTAAGTTATAAAATATCTTTTAAGAAAATATTTCTTTAGTTTTTATCTTAAGGTTGTAAAGTTTTAAAAAAGACTTCTTTAAGTGGGTTTGTGAATATTTGTTTAACTTTTTTAAAATAAGTTTTCTTAATGTTAAAATATATCCTTAAGAAACAGATTCCCTTAAGGTTACGAAACTTTCTTTAAGAAAGTTCTATACCGACATTAAAGGTTCCAAAGGAATTTTTAAGGTATAAAATTTACTCCTCTATTGTATTTGAAAATATCATTATATATTTTCAATCCTATAGTTTAAAATTATGCCAATACTCATATCAAAATCTAAAATATAAATACATCACTTACTTGATCCCGTTTAAACCAAGATATGATCATGTCATTATCACTTTCACTAAATGGTCTGTGAAACTCCCCTCTATAAATTATGACTTGAATGAAAATTTTCAAGTCACAGTGTACCCAACATCATAATTTCCCATTTAAGTATACCCTTATCATTTTAATGATTCTCTTTCAACAATTACCAATTCAATGGAAGGATCCATTCCTGTGTTTCCTTATTTATCTTGGTCACACCGATCTTGACACATTAATACTAAGGCACCTCGATAATGTTCTGGGAACACTCACTGAATCCTATAACTAGTGTCAAATGATGTCTCCTACCAAAACATTAATTTTTGATTTCATTCCATATCATGAACATATTTGTATACCTGATCTACATCCATAGATCAACATAATTTAATCATGCCAATCGAGTCTGACTCTATGTCTGAGGTAACCTCAAAATCAACTACTAGTGTCCAAGGAGTTCAACCAAGGTAGTCCATTTCTGGTAGTTCACAATTGAGTTGTTGGTGTATAGTTGATACATCCACATATATAAACACCGACTGACACCAATTGAGGTATCTCACTTAGTGATTGATTCAAATAATTAATTGGTCTATATGAGTTTATCCAAGTCCTTTACAAATAGTAATGTCACTATCACTACAAGAAAAAGTGTGCTTCTTTGATTATCCATGATCCCAAATCACTATTTTCAAGAGTCTACTTGTCAGTCCAACAAGGTGTTTATTTTTTTAGCTCAATATATAACCAAATATCACATTGTGTACCTTGGATGATCCAAGTTAATGGAATGATCACCACTAATCCAAGAGTGCACTAAAAGGATATCAAGGATTACCAATAAGACCAGATACACTTCAATCGTCTCCACAATGATATTCTTAGCTTGGTTTCCAACCAACCATAACCAATTAATGATAAGGAGAACAGTCGAACCAATACTAGATAAATTCTTGTTTTTTTAATCTTGGTTGCACTAGTCGATGCATAATCATTATTTGGTTTTGATTCCCTAATTTTCAAGTTATAACGTGGTAATTTCAAAAATCGTCACCACATTTTAACCTTGACTCACAGTTCCCAAGGCTGAATACACAACCAACCATTTTATCATCATACTATGTTACAAGCACTGACATGCATTAATAGAATTAAATCTTGGGTCTCTTATGAATCCTTAGTTATAATATATTATTCAAAATCATTCCTCACCCATAACTAAGTTTTATATTCTGTATCATTTCAAGAACTAGAAAATTGAACTTACAAGAATTACAGTTTCCAATGTCATCCTGATTATGTCCAAATAACATTTTTTAATTGTGTTACCTCTACTTGTAAAGACATTATAAAACACATTCAATGTGATTATCCCAAACATATGAGTGTCCTAGTCAACATTTATGAATAATAGAAAATCATTCCCTGAAACTTGCCCTATCCACCACTAAACATGGATTACGGGTGTGTCCAGCACACTTTTACCATGGTCCAATTCGAAAAGAGAGTAAAAAAATCCAATTAAAATAATTGTAGAATAGATACATTATAGATGCATGTGTGATTATATACCAACACACACTCATTCACGTCATTAATATTAGGCATAAAATCCAAAACTAAATAGATCAGTAGTGTTAAAACATTTGATCATTTTGCATCATCATCCCCAAACACTAGGATTACTCAAACTTCTCCATACATCTAGGTAATTAATCATTATAAATGAACCAATTACATTATTTAACCACTGCCAACTTAATAAAAATTCACTAAAATCATATGTTCCACGGTACAACTTTACCACCTCAACAATTACCATGTGTATCAAACCTTACTACCAAGAAATTTCATCAAAACAATGACAAATAATTTAATACTATCCACAATACTGTTAGATCTATTCAACAAAGTATATAATGGGCCATATAAAATATTTATCCTATATTCATTTTATTTCATACAACTATTACTCTGGATGGAAAACTCCCAAGTCATCCATCATTGTTGAAGAAGATGGGTCACATGACCTTTCAAGTAGTGGATCCTACCCTAGGCATATCTACCCCACAAAATCTGATCATTACCAGATGATCACATCCTTAAGAAGGTTTTATTCACCACATGACCACATATCCATCTTGGGTATCATTTTATAACTAAAAATCATATATCAAGTTAAGCAGTGTAAGGATGGATCTTCCTAAACTTGTAACTCAAAGAAATCATCCAATGGAGATTCCTATTTCTAAGGTGATATAAAAATAGGATAACTCACTTTAAGTGGCTTAAACTCTAA
This sequence comes from Viscum album, assembly GCA_963277665.1. Taxonomy (NCBI): domain Eukaryota; kingdom Viridiplantae; phylum Streptophyta; class Magnoliopsida; order Santalales; family Viscaceae; genus Viscum; species Viscum album. The sequence continues at coordinate 2,108,454,815 of OY728152.1, forward strand.
ATAAGTTCATTCCGTTAAAATTTCACCAGGCATAATGGAATAAACTATAGATCAACTTAGTTGAATGGTCAATATATCCATAGGTAATATCCATGTTTTTGTTCAAGGAAACACCCACAATATCCTTTATACTACCCTTCCATGAGTTTTAAAGCTATGAAACCACTTTATGGTTTTATTTCATCCATTTTCATTGATTGAAATTTATTTTAAACCTTAATCTGGCTCAGAAATATTAAAATCATATACCAATTATTTAGGTAACTATACATGGAACTTTATTTAACTCACACCACAATGAATTATAGGCAAGTTATATCACAACCTTTTTACACACATTATTTATTTATCTATCATTATTTCACTTTTAGTTAATTTATATCTTAAATTCCTTTTAACCATTTATTCATCAATAATGTTTTCACAATTGGGGTTATCAAAAGAAAATGTCAGTTCTAACCTATAAAGGAAAAGACCATTTATATGTAACCCTTATAATTGGATACTGGCATATTAACTACCCATCAATATGTAGCGTGAGTATACCCCCATGTGGTTAAACACTATGGAATATCAAAATAAACACAACCTATGAGGATCCCATCATTTAAACCTAGGTTTATCTAAATGAAACCCCATAAAATTTGGTTTACGAAGTATTAATCACACAATTAGTGGGTTAGTCATATAGGCATAAGGTGATTAAACTCAATTACAATGGCTGGGTAAAGCATACAAGGATCTAGTTATAAGATTCATAATGACCAAATAATTATTCTACAGTCTTATGTATACATAAATGCATTGTTTAAATTTGATACATTACCATTTCCAAGGTAATAGAGTTTATAAGTTACATTTTGTTTCCATCTAATTATAACTAGATCTTCACCTTTGGTATAATAATATAATAATTCTATACCTAATGGTTTGATTATATGGGTCCTAATTTTAAATTTATATAGGACATTATTCTTTATAAATTGCATTTGGAATCCATTTAATAACAATTATAAACATTAAATCCCATGAAACTAATGGTTCAAGGATCAAACTTTTCCAAATTGATTTATTAAGGTACCTCCATCGATCTATAATGGAAAAAACCATTTAGGTTGATGCATCCACATTAATAACCAATTATTTTATCATAATTATAACAAGTTATGATATAATAGAGTAGTGAATATAGGTGAATGTGGAAATTTATCACACTATATGGTGTACAGGTAAGTATTCTAAATAATTACTTAAACATGGTATAGAGATATGCATGCTTCTAAATAACACAAGGGAATATCCAACATGTATTAGGAAACCAAGAAATCTAATATAAATTAAATGGAATATGCATGGAATGTGAATATCTATTTTCCAATAATTATACATGTAATAAAACTTCCATTCCATACTGGGCCAAGGGTAATAATTCCATAATATCATAAATCAACAATCAATAGAATGTACATCAATCACTCATGGTGAAATAATAATCAACTGTAATAATGAACAACATGAACTGTTGTTCAATCCCTGGAAGCTTAGTATTTTCTTAATGCATGTGTTGACCACTCCTAGAGAAATATATTTACCAAGTGCTGACACATTTCTAGTCTTCTGTCTACCATCCCAAAACAACAAGACAATGGAAGAAAATCTCTGATACTACTTTTTAATTTCTTGAATAGGGATCCATTGAAACAATTCCCTGGTCCGGTCAGTTACATATGCTCAAGTGAACTTCCCAGTATGCTAGAGGCTAACAACTAACACTGAGGGTCTAAGGGTGATATAATGGGGAGACTATACCCCCTTGATTAGATTCGTGAAGTGGTACATAATAATAAATCAATAGTATAAGTAGTATAACTGATAGATACTAGAAACAAATCATACCAATTATAATAAATTTCCAATCCATAAATGGTATCATATATGTACTGATGTCAAGTCAAAAACAAAAGTAAAACATTAATACAAGGATACAAGTGTACAATCCATGTATAATGGAAATACCTAATTCATAAAGTCTATCTCCATGAGAATATTGAGAACCGAATCATTCCTGTGATCCTAATATATCATATCCAATAATACAAGGCATATCAAAATAGAAAATATTGATCCTGTAACCATGAGGTTCTTTAGAGTACCAAATGGAAGATCAAACGGGGTGTGAAATAAAATAAATAGGCCACCACAAAGGTTGTATAATTCAATACAGTGTGTGATTATAAAATAAATTGTGTGAAGGTATAATATCCAAAAGGTCAGGGAATATCCCTTTTTATTAATAAAAGAAAAAAGAGGACAACAAAGAGAAAGATGGGGTCATACAAGCACACATGCCATCATACTAAAGGTGAGACAATGAAAAGAAGAACTCAATATTCAAAGTCACATTGGTAGGAAGTTTCATAGTCACCATCCCAGTCAGAATCATAATCATAGGGGCCATGAGACCTGGTGACCATAGTTGGCTTCAGATATGAGTAATCTTTGCTTAGTCTCTCTTTCTTAGGAGCAGCAGGTTGGTCAACATCCTCAACAACATTTTTACCTATGGACAAGACCTGACTGTAAGTTGTTTTTTTGGGGGATTCATCCTCTACATCATCCCACCTTACTTTAATGCCCTTAATTTCCTTTAACCTATGAATTTACATTTTGGTCTTATAAATCATCTCACCATCACTCGAAGTAGGGACCAAGCCGGTCTCTAGTTCATGTAATGGAGTGTTTCACTCCTCTATTTGATGCGCCAAAAAACTGTTCTCCAAGTCCTTGTACACTTGAGTCTCTTGTACAATTTCCACATCATCCACCACTTTTGAAGCATTATCCGGTTTCTTTCTCACCTTCTTCCTACAAGAAGTCTCTTGATGCCCTTTTGATAAGAAAAAAGTGCATACTAAATATTTACAACACTTCTCCTTGATGTGTCTGATAACTTGACAGTTAGGATAGAAGTCAGGAAGTCTCTCATACTCCACCTTCAGAGAGATATCATCATCTAAGGTAGACAAGACTATATTATGAATTAGGCATGTATTTAGATTAACTTCCACCAGAACCCTAGAATAGTGGCCAAATTTCGTAGCCTCGGTGGTCCTATCCATTTTAATTGGAACACCCATCGTAGAGGTAATGTCAAAAAGAATTTTAGGATTCCATAAGATCCAATTAAAGCTAATAATTTTAATCCAGACCTGAACCTTGGTATTGTTTATGGATAAAGGGTTGAAATGAAAATCTCATTCATGAAAGCATACCATACCTAGCTTCAGAGAAATTGATCTGAACCCCCAAGCTCTCCGTTTAAAATCCTATGATGGAAAAATAATATGAAAAAAATCCACTTCCCATAGGTATGCATATCCAATCAGAAAAACCCCATGGAGAGGTTAGTTTCCAAACTAGATCATCAATCCTCCAAATTTTTCATCCACCAGGAAGAACAAGTCTGGAAATAATTGAATACTCACAGATCTTAAATCTGTCAATTATAGCCGCCCTATTGGAAACAACGTGGGAAATGTCACCCTTTATAACAATACGTTCAGAAATACCATCACACACAAAAGAGAAATGCCTTCTGTCATAATTATTTCCAATTCCTCCAAGACCCCTGATGGATTTACCTGCATCCTTCAATTTACTAGATGAATGCCTGGTATCCACCATTTCCATCTCCACCTTTTCTGCTGTAGGTCGAGACAACCCATCAACAGGGAAACTCAATTCCACTTTTTCAGTCGAAGCCGGATCCAATGGTATTCCTTTTTGGAATCCACGTATCTCTCAAGGCACAATATAAGGTCATTTCCCTTTATGTCCTTGGAATTCAATTTATAAAAATAAAGTGTCACTCGTGGTGTAATATAATATACTTCCCTCTAATCCCATACTTGGTATTACATCAAAGAAACCCAAGTGTCACTTGTGTCATAATGTAAGCATCTCCCTATGACCTCATCCTAATAATTCCATGTAGTGAACCCAAGTGTCTCTTGAGGAATAGTGAAATATCATTGCAACCCATGAGCCTGTCCAAGTCATTCCTACTTGGGAACCTGGGGTTCTCTTTAGGAATAGTTAATAAAGCTGAAATCAGTTAAATATAAGAAGTTAACTAAAACCATGAGCTTTATCCATTCCCACATTAGAATCATCAAGATTCATTTCAGTTCATTATTGAATTAAAAATAACTAATAAGGTAATGTAAAAAAACCTTTACATGGTATATTCCATCATGTTTCATTTAATCAATAAAACACTCACTAGTAGTTAAAGGGGAATGTAATTCAACCTTCTATTTTTAATTCAATTTACTATTTAGGTTGATTTATTGTAATATCCAAACATAAGTTATATGCCAAGGGATGAGGGGTTACCTAGCTATCATATAACTAATGACATTGGTCAAGTCATTTATAAATGACTAAAATATGGTGACATACCATTTAGTATTTAATTAATCAAAAGAGTCCATTTCATCTGTAATGGATGGCTCCAACATAATATATAGAAGATAAAAATATAATTGAGTCATACGCACCACTATGACATTAATTAATTCTATTTAACCATTTAATTTAATTAGAATGATAAGAAAAAACTTATAATGGTGGTTTATTTTTTTAAAGGTGTAAGGACCAAGGGAATATAAGCGACACATCCTAAGGTGTTGTTTATCTTGAAGGAGAAGACCTCGAACGGTGCATTTAGGTGCACACAAAGTAAATAATTTGAGCAATTAGTATTTACTTATTAAATATGAAATTTAATAGGTGATTCACAAAAGGTATATAGTGTAGAAAAAATGGTGCAATTTATAAAATGAAAGACTTTACAGAAAAATACATATATGACCTACCTCATTATTAAGATGCTTAATTATTCCAATACCAGTCTTTGATTCACGTAGAAATAATGAAAATTTGACGAATTTTCAAAGTCCCTCATAATAGAGAATATGAGTTCTCATTGAAATAGAATTAAATAAAGAAATATAAATAAATAAATTAGGAAAATGAATCATAAAATAGCTATTATACTTCCAAAAGATCAAATGGTGTTTGATTTTGGGTGTAAATGAAGAAGAACTATGGAAATCATGTAAGAGGCCAAGGGAGCCCTAGTGGCCTGGTGTGAATGGGATAAATTGTGTAGAAAAGTGGTGGTTTTTGGTTAAATAAGGCCTTAATAGAATGGTAAAATCACTCCCTTTAATGATGAAAATTATTTGGATGCATAGTTTTCTAAACATTCGCCAATCAGGTGGAAACACTGTCGTAATGTGGAACCCCTCACAGGGCTAGGTGCACGGTTTTTCAATCCATTGGCATCCCATGAGGATCCACTCTACAAACTTTTTATACCCCGATCATGGACATGTATCCTTGAGTTTATAGTTTTAAAAACCATGTGACACACTCTAGTCCCCACATAGTTCTGGTGCACGATTTTCCCTAACCATGTGTTAATCGTGCGCCTCCCTACATCTATCCAAAAATTGGGATTTTGAGGTCCATTACTCCCAAAACTCAAAAAAACACCTGACAAACCTCTCAGTACTTAAACCCCTTCTAAAAACAGTTTTTAGTGTTCAAATTATCAAATTTAAATTTCAAGGCTTATTTTATGATTTGGCCCACCCAAAAATGAAAATTTGAAAATCCAATGAAAATTCCTTCTGGTTCAAAACATGGGATCTTATAGGTATGAATAGGAATAACCACATCATGAAAAATATATAAAGGCATTACTCAATAAAAATTATCTTATAAACACTTTTTATATTATAATTCAATTTTTTAGTAAAGTTATATTTTTTTACAAAAATCTTTTTCCATCAAACATGTTTTTTATTTATTTTTGTGAGAAAATATTATATTTAATTTTTTATTATTTTAGAAAATTTATTTTTATAAAATGAAAATAAATTTTTAAATATAAATTTATAAATTAACTCTGAATAACATTTGAGGATTTTTCTTAAAATATTTCTTTTTTGAGGAATAATAAAAAATAATCATTTTTATAAAAAACTGTATTTATGTTCCAAGAATTTACAAAGTTCCATTTTTTAAAAATGGTTTAAAACTAGAATTAGTTATAATATGTTATTAAAAATAAATTAAATTCATTGGAATATATTTTATTATTTAATTTGGTATAAAAATGTTTTTATGCTTAAAAAGATTTTTTTTTGAAAAACTGTTTTTTATTCCATTATGTATCTTTTCCTAAATTTATTTCCTTCACTTCTATAAATTTAAAAATTAAAAATTGATTCAATATTTGGACTAATTAATTTGAAATTTTATATAAATTTCAATTTTTTTCAATATGAATAGTAACCATAGTAAATTTTGTTTCGTTAGTAGAAGATAAATGGATTAATTATGGTTAAAACTAATATGATAAGGCTTAACATTTATCCAAGAACTATCAATTATCCAATAATATGGGGTGGTTTCATCCATGTACATCCAATAATTGAACATATGTCCACTTAAAGAATCATTTATTTTACTATGACCGGTATATTAACTTAAGAAAAGAATAAAAAAATGTCACTCTCTTGACATTAATATCTATAAATTTTTTACATTAGAATGATATGTATTTAAGTTTGGTTATAATTTTTTCTTTGAAATATAAATTAATAAATTTTATAATATTAATTTATTTATATGTTTTAGTAATTTCAAAATGACCTTAAATTCTTAAGTAACACCTAAATATTATTTGCTGAATTAATAGAAAAATAAAATAAATGATTTTAAAAATATTAAAAGTAATATAATAGAGGTGAATAATTCTATTAAATGAATTTTATAGATTAATATAACATATTATAATTTTTTTAAAGGTTTATATTCTAATTATATTTCTATCTTCAAGCCTTTAAATTCAAATTAGATAAATAGTGTCAAAATTACAATAATGATACTTTAAGAAAATAATATTTTATTAAATTTTTTAAAATTCTTAAAAATCTTGATATAGGAAAAGGAGGATAATATATTGTTCAAAATATCATCCCTTGGAAATTTTTGCACCTCTTTTCTTCTTATTTGTAAAATTATAACCCTTTATTGTTTAATGGTTATTACTGTGGTTAAAGTTAAAACTGGTTAACCAAGAGGTGGATAAAAAAGATATGGTTTTAAATGGAGCCCAAACCCATATAAATTTCAATTTTTTAAGATATTTAGACCTTATAAAATTTTTATTTCAATAGATTTCCATTTTTAATCATTTTTTATTTAGAATCACTCAATTATATTTTAATATTTTTTTGGAATTCCAAGAGTGTCCCTCCCCTCATTTATAAAAGGGAGTCTCTTATCCTCTCTTATTCACACCTTTTGAGCCTTATATAAAAAAAATCTCTACAATAATAACTTCAAATATTACTACACCATATCCTAAATCTTATTTTCTATCCATATAGGTATCCCTTCGAGACTTAAGGTGTAATCTAAAAGGGAATTCACAAAAAAAGTTGTAACTCTTATCCAAACAGTTTCAATTATATTTTTTCTTCTACCTCTTTTAAATACATAGTATCCATCATAAAATAATTAATTCTGAATCATAAATATAATAAATTGTTATTATGATTTTGTAACAACCATTTTCCAATTTCTATCCATCATACGAAAAGCGAAAACATCACTTGTGCGTACGTAGGGATTACCGTCTCCATGCAGCAATGCAGTTCATTTTTCATCACCACTTAAATTGAATAGTTATAAATATATATTTAATAAATATATATTTTATTTATTATGTTATTATGATACTGGAAAAAATAATTATTATTTACCCTTATTTCTTTTAATCCATCCAAAAAGTAAACAATGTTCATGCGTATGTATGACATACCGTCTCCTTTAATAGTGTAAATCATTTTTCCACTCTAACTTTAATAAATGACACTGTATATATATATATATTTATATAATTAATAGATAATATTGTTATATCATGGTTACAAGTTTGGGTATTATGAAACCATGATCAAAGTAAAGGGATAAAACTTCATAACTAAAACATTCATTAAAAATGAAGAAGTTATAACACAGAACAATGATTTTATTAAAGAATTGTTAATAAATGGGTGATACGAATGAAATAACTAGACCATATATTGTATTATATATATTCATAATGTTATGAGATATATTTATAATAAATATATATTTATTATATAGTCGTTCTGAATGGTTACCAATAAATATGATACTTGATGTAATAGTTTATCATATCAAATTATATTCTTTGGGACATATGTTTTGTTATGAAAATAGCATATTTTATAAGTTCTAAGTACTAAACTTTAAAAATTTATATCATTAATTTATTTTTATGCATGAAATTTAATTTTTGATTTGAATTTATTCATTCATGGGTCTTAATATTCAAAACATACCAAAGTGGTATGGGTTTTATAATATTATTTCAATATTTATCTGTATTATTTATGATTATGTTACAATGATGAAATATGATGCTCTATCTCAATAAAATCTTAAATTATCTTCTCATATAGATATTTTTTGAAAATTTATTATTTTACTATCATTTTCATCCCTTTATGTACTCAATAGATAAAAAGAATATATTTTAGTGAAACTGGATTTATTTTTATCTTTTGTTAAATATCCTTTTTCTTCCATGTCTATGTTTTCTAAAAATGTTCTAAAGAATGTTTTTAATATTCTAAAATTGTTGGTTTAATTTATTTTGACCAATTTTTAAATTTTTAGAAAATGGTTTAAAATTAATTTTCTTTTCATTTTCCTAATGAGGTAATGTTTGACTTTTTTTTTTGAAAATGTGAAAGGAATATTTGTTTTAAAATACTTGCTTTTCATGTGACCCCATGACAAATGGTTCCTCATTATAATTTAATCTTTTCAAATCAACAATTTTAAACCCATATTCATCATGTTTCACACTAATCTTACAATCAACCCAATTACACTGAAAAATATTGACTCAAAATTTAATGTAATCAATTTCTGATATGTATTTAACAACTCCAAAATATGGCATTGATGAAGAAATTGGGTTTTCATCTTTGGCACTCAAAAAATGCACTACTTAAATGAAAACTATCACACCACTATTTTGAACAGTACTCTTGTCATCCATATTTTTTGTGTAAAATGTGTAAACATTAATATCCAAACCAGACCATGTGATCACATTATGGGATGATCCCCCTGCTAACCACTTCAATGTTTCTGATACAGATATATCTGTGGTGACTTTCTCTTTAAACCATGAATGAAATGTCTTCTTATGCTATATAATCAACCAAATATTGTTCATTTTCAGATATCGTAACTTTAATTCAGCAATATGTGAGGATATATATAATTTCTCCTCATTTGTGTTGTTCAAAATATATAAATCTTCATGCATCAATTCATCACATGGAATGAACTTTTCCATTAAGCCTCGAACTCCTCTACCATCACTATCAACTTTCATATTTATAGATAGTGGGAGACCAATATGATCCACCTCATAAAAATAATCACTATAGAACTCAATAAATTCTTCTGATACATAGTTTTGAATAATAGAGTCCTTTGGTCGATAAAGATATTTCACATATCCCTTCAAAATTTTCTTATATCATTTAAAATGATACATCTATCATAAATAAATAGGCCCACATATTATTATCTCATGCACAAAATGAATCATAAGATGGTCCATAATATCAAAAAACATAGGTGGTAAATATATTTCTAGTTGATAAAGAATAAGAGTTGCTCTATTCTCCAAAACATCTAACAAATTTGGATCAACGACTTCACTACCAATGGATTTGAAAAAATTACATAATGTAACATCCCAAAATTTTAAAAAGGAAACACTATATTCTTAAATTAACTACTTGGTAATATGCGAAATTTATAACCAAGATGTTAAACTTAATTTTATCACTTTTATGTTTTGAGTTTTCAAAATCTATCATACACGGTTGCAATCAGTAAGTTATTTGAAGTCTGATGAAACCAACATGGTTTTGGTGAATAGTAACATACCCTTATGAATAGTAATATGAATATTAATATGAACCTAATTAATAGTAAATTGTATTATTATTTTATTTTCATAAGGATTTAAGATAATGACATCTTGATTAATTGTTTAATGTAATATAAAAGCACTTCTAGTGTTAAAATTGTTAATTTTTGAATTAAGTTTGATTTTATTTAATAATTAAATTAATAATATTTATAAAATTATTTTCAAAATATGGTGTTAATTTTTGATATTCTACACTTAAAAAAATGGTTAGGGTGAATTTTTGGGATTTTTCTAAAAGAGTTGAATTTTCGGTGAATAGTAAAAATACAGTTTTGAGTTTCTGTGTGCTTAATGCCATCATTAATGATTTAATAATGATGTAATAATTATGGTATAATTTTGTATAGTAAAATAATATGCGAGGTGTCCCAAGTGGCTAATACCATGGGAAATCCCATAGTTTTGGAAATACCACTAATGAGGTGTCCCTCAGAAATTATTAAAATATTCCCTCAATTTTGCTATAAATACCAACCCAGTCCTTCATTCCATTCATTCAAAATTCCTCCTCAATTAAGATCTAGCTTCTAACCTCCCTTGTATTTCTCCCAAGGTGTCCTCAATCCCCTAAGTTCAAAAACTTCTTGTCTTTATAGTTACTCTACAAGGTAAGGGAATTCTCAACTTCTTCCTTTTTCCATCCATGTTGTCTTTTTTGTGGTATAACTTTCATGTTTCCATAACAAGTTCTTATTTTCATTTTATAATTTTCCCTACTATTTTATGATTAATTACTGGTTGGTTTACCTTTTAATCCACTATTTTTAATGTTTTCTAAAACCATGATACATAGCCGTTAGGCTGCCGAATTTTCGTAAGGAATTTCTCAACTTTTCATCAAGTTCCTTTCTTATCTTTTTCATTCCACAGATTCCTCTTATTAAAGACTAATTAAAGCTCTATGAATCTTTTATATTCTTTATGTTCTCATTTTTATTGAAAATTTTTCATCTTTCTTCTTCTCCTCTCCCACTTATTCAAGGAATAAAAACATTGTCTGTGATGCGTCGAATTACTAACATCATAGACGATGTGATTTAAATTTTCTTTAATTCCTTCTTATCTGGTATGAAACCATTTTTTATGGTTGAACCAAGTTATATTATATGTATTATATCCTATTTACGTTTATTTAACTAACGTATGTACATATTACTAAATGATTAAACAAAACAAGTTCATTGTGGTTGAAAAATCTCCCGAATTAACCCAAACGATCATCATTAAATTTTAACTAATGATCCACCCACATGGTATATAAAATAATTAAATATAAGATAATTTTAACTCCTGTAATATCATTTATGTCATGTAATATCAGTTCTTTATGTTTATCCATGTTCTACATGAACTTCTATTTATGAATACAGGTGAACCATTCAAGAAAACCATAAAAACAAACATTCCTGAACTGGGGAGTTGAACCCGAAAACTCATCCAAAGGATCATAAAATAACCTAGTGAAACCAAAATTAAAAAATTTAATGTACTCAAGGTTATGGAATTGTTAATTAATGAATATAATGTGGTTATACATGACATTAATTTGAAGAAATCTTCCAGATACAAGGTAAGGGGAAATTCTCGAACCCAACTTTCTTTCTTCGGGTTCTCCCTCTTTCACTTCATTTTGAGTATGGTTACTCCTTGAAAATAATTTTTTAATAATTATCTTATATATTCTTGTATATAAATTATCTCTACTTGATTTTATGAAAAAATAAATGTTTTCCAAAATAAATATTCTTTCAAGAACTTGCCTTTTACTTCTCACACAAAGTTGATAATTCTTGTATCAAGTATGATATTTCATCTTTCATTTGGGAAACAAATTATTATGAATGTACAATGTGAAACCCATTTCATTACATGGTTTATTTTATGTTCAATTTTTAATTATTTTTAATGTGTAATTCATTATAATGTTAATATTATGATGTGACAGGTGCACCGGGAATTATATAGTGGAAATGAATGTTTGAAAGTGACGGGTGAACCCGAAATTATACAGTGCTCCAATGAATTTGTGTAAAGTGATGAATCTAATGTGTAAAATTGAAATGATGTGTGAAATTGATTATATAATTGTTCACATGTATGTGTGGTAGTTAACTAATAATACATGATGTTTCATTTTTTATGCATTTCCACATTTCGTGCCTTTTATTGATGCTTCCTCTTATGTTCACGAGCCTATGCCTATGTTAGGATTATTCTCACCCCATGTTATATTGTTCTTATATATCCTCTTACTAGGAGTTTATATCACCACTTTTTTATGTATATCCTCAGGTGAATAAATGTACTAAAGAAATTTCAAGGGCCAATAAGAATCTAGACAAGAAGAAATTAAAAGAATATTTATGTTTTTTTGTAAACTCTGATTTAATGTACTGTTTGCCTAATCCTACAGAACCCAGATCGGACTAGGTCCTTAAATGTATAATATAATGTGTATTTCTTTGTTATATTATATATAAAATAATACACAACATGTTTTAGTACTAAATCTGTAAGTGTGGGTTTAGGGCTTTACACATAATCTGATGATAGTCTTTCTGATAGCTGTCAGTAATATACCATGCACTACTAATGGTAAAAATTGTTGAATCAATACATAGAAATCATGAGATATCATACCTATTAATTTACAATACTTAAATGACACAAAATTATTGACATTTGAAGAAAACCCAAAGGTTACTTTAATTCCATGAAGACACTTAAAAAAATTATCTTTTCAATCTTTTTTAATGTGTGAAAAGACGGGGGTAAATATATTTTGTTTCCTTTGACAGTGGAAGATAACTCCAAACATATTATCATTAATATCACATCCAATATAGCTTGAAATATATCTTTTTTATTTCGTTTTATATCTAAAAAATTTCCAACCAAACCTTCCCATATGTTTTCTCAACATGCATAACATCAATGTTATGTTTTATCTCAAAATATCTCCAATAAGGTAGTTCAAAAAAATAGATTGCCTCTTCCATATATTTCTTTGAAGACCATAACTTCTTTTCTTTCCAAATGTTGAATCAATATTTTTTACCCTATCATAATATTATTTAGATGAAAATGGATGAGGGGAAGGTTTTATTCTTTTAAATTGTTAAATTCTATTTTTAATCTATGTCAAGGATGATCAATACGCAAAAATCGTTGATGTACCATGTACACTGCCTTTATTCCATTCTGAAATGGATAATATGTAGTTTGTTCTTCACAAATTAGACATGTTTTATGTCCATTAACACTATATCCAGATAAGTTTCTAAATGAAGAAGTTTTTCATTTTGAACATTATCATAACACACAAAAGAATATATTCTTTCTTGTATGCATCAAAAACATTAACACCTTCCTCCCATGGCAGTTTCAAGTCATCAATCAATGGTGAAATATACACATCAATATAATTTTCTAGTTGTTTTTTTCTAAAAATCATGAATCTCATCATAACATATTTTTTCTTCATACATATATGTGAGCAAAAGTTATAAACTACCAGAAAAACATGCCATGAACTATGTTGGATACTAAGGCTCTGATATGGATTCATTCCATCAGTACAAAATCCCATTCTAATATTTCTAACATCACTTCCAAAATCATTAATTGTTTTATCAAAACTCTTCCATTATGATGAATCATCATTTTGAATTAATTTACCAATAGAGATGTGATCATATGAATGTAATCTAAACCTATTTGTGTAAATTTAATTTGAAAATAGATGCTTCAAACAAGGAATTAATGGAAGGTACCAAATTTATTTAGGGGTTTTGATTCTGGTACCTAAAAATGAATCACAATTTTATTATCATAATTTGGTACGAAAAATATAGGATGATATAATTAGAAAGTACAAAATTAATTTTTCATGATGGTAGATGACAATACCTACGAATGAATCTGAGTTGACTTTCCCATCTATCTTATAGCATGATGTATCAAACATATGAAAACTTGATAAATATTCATATTCTTTCCTATATAGTATAAAATCAATGGGGAAAGATGTATCTTTTTATACCCCAATCCGATTGGCCATAATATTTTTTTCACCTTATAATTGGAATTTGGAAGCTCGTTGCCTTCTAAAAGTAGTTCTTTTAAAAGATCCAGTAACCTAGAGAAACTTTTATCACTAAAGTTATTGTCTTTTATGTTTACTAATCTCAAACCTTTTGATAAAACTATATATTTACTACAACTTGGGAATAATGGTTTCTCAGTACATCCATACAATCATTCAACGATTTCCATTTATTAATGGTTTCAACACATAAATCATGAATTAATTCTTCAATACAATCCTATTCCTCATTATGAATATTGACATCAGCTTTGGATGTTGAATTTTCAGTTCATTCACTATGCCGGATCCAATGTGTATAATTAAGGCTAAAACCATAACAAATTAGATGATCCTTGATTTCTCTGGAGATTAACTTTCTCATATTAAAAAACATTACACATGGAAAAAAAATCAAATCAGTATTTGGAAGAGGTCATTTAAAAAATTCCAATAATTGATCAACTAATTTTTCAAATTCATGGGTGGTTCTTCATAAATGTGTCCAATTATGATCCATTCAATACCTTATATCACAATATATTTGGTGAATATACTAAAACATATAATCATTTAAGTAAATAAATAAATATTTATTCATTTATAGATAAATTTTAAACAGAAACATATTTAATAAAAACTATTGATAATCAAATATAAAACATCATATATGTAACACATTTAAAAAAATAAAATTTTTATTTTCATATTATATATATGTGTTATATTGATATTATGATTTAATTATAATATCAATCATCTAAAATTTAATAGTTAATTTTACACAGTTGTTTCATTATTTCGATGTTGCAGGTGTCAATAGTATTAAAAATTTCATTAATTTAATGGGAGAAAAATTACTTATTTTTAGCAATATGAAATAATAATTAGAGTGAATGTTCATATTATAAGTGAAATAAATCATAATAATCCAAAAATTATGATAAATGAAATTAAATACATACCTAAATTGGTATATCTGAGAGCATGTTCATTTTTTGGTACCGTGAGGTTGAGAGATTTGAATTTTTGGTAATGTTGAGTCTTCGTGATGTTTTCTGGATAATGAAAGGCAGAGTTCTATACAAGTTTATTGTAACGAAGTAGTAGAAACAGTCATGAGAAAAATATGTTTTTATCACACTAGTTTAGCTTCACAATGAACTGAGTTACGTGAAACAATTAAAAAATTTAATATTATTATGAATACTCACTCGTTTATGTGATGATTTTTTTAGAAACCACAAATAAGTGAAAATGTTCGGTGTGTATTGTGATGAGCATTAAAAATAGGGAACCAAATATTTATGCAATGGTTTTAAGAGTGAGTATATTATTGTGTAAATAATGGTGACTCTCTTCTTGTGAAGAGATATTTTTTAATTACATGCACATACTGTGAGTCCATGAAGTAGTGCGAGATTATATCATGCAAAGGAAGAACAAACAGTGACATTGAGTCTTGCATGATAGAATAATGCGTGCAAGGGTTTGTAAGAAGCAATAAGTGGATAATTTCATGCATAAATAAATTAATAATCGTTCGAGATTATATTCATAAACTCATGCAAGTAAAACTATGTGAAATATTACGTCAAACAGGCTTAAAATCATGATGTATACAATATGCACTCATAAATATTATGGGAATATTACACTTGAGTGAGAATTTCACAAAATACATTTTTGTGATTGGGATTGGATGAGAGAAGAATAGATAGTGAGTGTGTACTTCCAAAAGTTTGTTTGATGTAGAGAAACTATTATGTGTTTCCACGCATCATACATTAATTAAGAGATAATATTGTGGGAAGTGAGCATCTTGTGTATTGAAAGAAGAAAAATAGTGTAAATTCATCTAATTCAGTGAGTACACTATTAATAATTTTGGAAGTGTTAAAATACAAAAAATAACAGTGAAGTGACAGTATGTGATATATGTGCATGAAGGCAGTACAATGAAAAAAATATGATTTTCATTTATACACATGAAATATTGCATAAAAATAAAAATTCCATGCATTTGATTTTACATGCATGTGATACATGCAACATAAATTTAATGACAAGTGTGAATTGAGTTTTTGAGAGTTAAGATGAAGCATTATATTAGAAGTAAATTTTCATAGTATTGATATATTATGCTATGAATGGGTCTCATGACCATTCAAATTCTATGAGTTATTTCATTTTGTGAGAAAGAGAATAAAAAATATTTTTACTAAACTAAATTAAACAAAAATAAAGTAATTTTATTTGCAATTATCAGTTTTAGGGATAACTATTAACCATCTTCATCAAATTTATAATAAACTATAAACTAATAATTGAATTAAATAAAAAATATAATTAAATTATAACTAATTTATCTTAAAAATTTAAAAAATATTACAAAATTATAATTTTAACAAGTATATATATTCAAATCTGAAATTTTCTCTCTAGAATGCATTAAAAAATTATACACTATAAGATCTATACAAAAATGATTGTAAAAAAATAAAGATAAACATCAAACTAAAATAAAACAATAGTTGAATGTCACAAAAAATAAGCTTCAGAAGGAAACATAACTCCTATATATTGAAAAACGGAGAGATAATCAAGAAATCAGACCGTAGATTGTGAAAATAGAAGAAAATCGGCAAAAAGATGGTTCGAGATCACAAATATGCCTTTGAAGTCATCACGAGATGAGAGGAGTCTTCATAGATCCACTTTTGAATATCCAAAAACACAGGGTTTCCTGATCTTGACTAATTTTAAAAGACTTCTGGCATCGAATTTTTCCAAAACCAACACCGATAAAATATTTTTTTAAAATACGACATCGGTTCTTCAAAAAATCGACAGAATAAATATATTTTTAATATATTGTCTCAGGTTTTATAGGAACTGATGCTGAAAGACCTCGTGTTTGGGATTTATGGCATCAGGTTTTCTAAAAATTGATGCCAAAACGTTTTTTTATTTTCTACATCTGTTTTTTTAAAAACTGACACTATATATTGTATCTTTCTGTGTTTTCGGCATCAGTTCTATTAAAAATGGACACCAAAAACCACTCCTAAAAATTTGTGGCATAGTTTTTTTGTAAAATAGATTCCCAAAATTTGTCCAATATAATATTGGCATCATACTAGAAAAAACTGACGTCAATACTTCAATGTTAAATCCACTATATCCAATAGTGAGCGAAATATCACCTCCTGAAGCGATGATTGTTCATTTTTTAATTACTGCCTCTGATGGTGGGAATTATAATGGGAACACTATTTATATATGATATTTTTTAAATTTATATTTTATTTATTCTTCTTTAATTTTTATATAACACAATCCCTTATTCTTTCCATTTTATGTGAATATGATAACATAGTTTCTGGAAGTGCGGACTACCGCTCCTTCAAAGCAATATGATTCGTTCAAACAATATATGGAACGTATAAAGGATGGTTTTATTAAAAATATATGACATATATGAAATAAATATAATAATATAATTATAATATACATATATATCATTTACTTTTCATACTTTTAATTTGATAATGAAATGAAAGTAGCCATCATATGTACGTACGGCGTACCGTATCCATGAATGGTGTGTTTCATTTCTTATGTCCTAATATTATGGATTATTATAAATACATATATAATGAATATATATGATATTTAAATCAATTTTTACATTCTAAAGATTATGAAAAATGATATAATTAATATGGATAATATGTAAAAATTCAAAACATACTCGAGAAACTTGGGAGTTGACACCTAAAATAGTGAAAATAATGGAAGATTAATAACATACAGAGAATAATATATTATAAGAAGATCATATGTGATATCATAAATATGAGTATATTTCTATTATAAGTTATTAACATGTTTTAAACCACTATTAAAATGGTTAAATACCAAAAAAAATAAGATGGATAAGCTAAGGTATTTTTAAATCATTTTTACAACTGTGAGAAAAGTATCATAGTCCCCACTTATTTTGTGTGGTGTACCAAATGAACCTTTTGAAATTTTATATCATGAACCATTTTATCATAATGGTATCCAAAACTATAATTTAATTTTATTCTTTCAATAAGATTTTCATTTAAATATCTCAATGTGGTATGTGATACTTTGGAATATTTAAAGATAATTTTCCTCAAGAATATGTTTAATGATTACCTTTACAATCTCACTTTATTTTGTGGTTGTTAACATTATCTTGAAATAATAAATTTTGTATAATCATTTTATGGTACATTATATTTTTCTTAAATATCCATATTCTCATTCAATGGGTATTATTATTTCTTATTCCATATACCACTTTACATATAGTGTTAACTTTGACAGTTATTTGATTAACTAGGAAATTATTAATAAATCAATATTTTTATTCAATATCGATATTTGATAAGAAAAATTTTTCCTGAGTTAAATCTAGTATTAAATATATAGGTAATACTTTGTAAATGTACAACATAGGTGGGTCCCGATTGTAGATAACCCCTTGATGCATTGGTAGTCTCATGAGATAAATTAGTTGGCCAAATTAGAAGGCTTTTTAACTGATATGTTAAACCATCTTATGAAAGGTCCTGATGGTAAATGGAACATGTACCTAGGAAACATGGAATCCAATAATTAATCACTTCCCTCATTTAGATTCAGTTATTATTTATGCATTATATTTTTACATTTTCATATCCACGGATGCATTCTATTATCAGTTTATTGATTAAATGGTATGTGTTTCAGTTTCTTACTTTGAAATATTTATTATTCATTATCTAGTTATTTGAAATAGAATGTGTTATTAATTATTTACCTTTACATGTTTATTATTCTCATAAATTAACTATTTATTAATTTTTTATTACCATTTCTGAGCATTTGAGATCACCATTATTATGTTTACTTCCCCCAGGTTATAAGAATGAATACATTGAATAATCTTTCAACGATGCAATTTATATCATTTTATTGTGTTTTATGATTTATTTCCTTTTCCCAATGTATTATAGGTATCATGCATATTATATGGATTTCCAAAATTGATAAACTCATCATTACTTTAGGATTTGATTCCTTGAAATCATGATAATGTAATAAAATAATGCACTGTCTCTAGGCTTCTGAGGTCAGGGTTTCATATTTGATATCATAGGAAGTTTAACAACAGCTTTGGAAACTAGATTTAGAAAACATAGATGAGGGAACATAAAAATAAGATTGACTTTTAGAATAAGTATAGAAGAATATCCTATAATTTTGTTAAGATATAGATTATGTGGGTATTCATTACAATACATCCATGTCTTGATACTACAAGTGAAAGTGGTTCAACTACAGATATAACTAGGGGTAAAAATTTTGATAAGGTGTGTTGGAACTGACTTGACGTATCCCGGTACAAGACACCCAGCATTTCTGTACCCCCGGTTTGACACTCCATGGGGATACACTTTGGATAATTCATATTTTCCTTACAATCCATTATGAATAGTTGAAAAGTAAAGATATACCCAAAGTAACCATGTTCATGATTCTATGATTTACAATGAATAAATTTTATATTCTATAATATATTAGGAATTATATATTATGGTTTTATGATCTAATCCAATGTATTTCATTGTTTAGGAATGACGCCTCGAAGGATGAAAGCTATCAATGCTTATAGAAAATAAAGATATTTCTCCATTTAAGAAACCAACATAGTTTGTATTATAAAGGATAAAATTATGTCTATTATAGGTAATCTTAATCCGATTATGAATAATTTAATTTATCTAATGGAGAAACATATTCCAATGATAGACTCTACTATGATTGATCACTTTATCTGATATAAGCCATAATCATTTAATGGTACTATTGAAACAACTGTAGTTCAAAAATGGATTCGGTATCTGGAGAAGATATTTATGGCTTTAGGATATATTGAAATAGAAAAGGTTTCACTTTTTGTCTATTGTCTCCAAGGTGATACTAATCAATAGTGGTCCTTTATCTAGAAAACTAGGGAGGAAGAAGAAATAGTACTCATGGACTATAGGAATTTTAAGAATTCATTCTTTGAAAAATACTTCCCTTGTGATAAAAACATTTAGATGAAGAGGATTTTCTATAGATTAAAGAAAAAGGAAGAAGAAAGCGTTGTAGATTATGAATATACCTTTACAATTTTATCAAGGTATGCTACATATTATATATTCAATATTGACCACTTATCGGAAGATATTAATACAAATCTATGTTGGGAATCCATTTCTCATACTTTTTATCATAATAAAAAATATTGTTACTTTTCATTAAGACATCGAAGGAATTCTAGATATTCTACACATTCAAAGAAAACCAATAGAAGAAGAGTTCCTCTGTGCACTATGAAAAATAGAATACATTAAAGAAGAAGAAGAAGAAGAAATTTGGATGATTTCTATCTTGTGAAAACTATAGAGAGAGTCTCCCTGTGAAATGCCTGAAGGGAAAGAGAGTTTTTTTAAGTGTGGAGAAAGGGGTCACCATGCTGAATAATGTATTGAGAAGAGGTAAAAAACTACCATTCAGGGTTACAACTTCAAGGATATTGGCCACTACACAAATAAATTCACTAAACATCAAGGGAATCTTCCTTATAAATGGTTGAGCGGAGATGACGAAGCTTATGAGATCACTACATTGGAGGTAGGATTACCAAATAAAATTTTTATAGGTTAATTAATCCTATATTCAAAATTTTCCAATGCAATATTTGATTTGGTATCATCATAAAGTTTTATATCTACTCAATTTAAAACGAAACTTAGACACATTCCTTGTGATTTGATAATAGATTTGTCGGTAAAAACTCCTAAGGGAAGTATGATTTCAACAAAGATGTATTATGAAGTCCTAATTATGAAAGATAATCATGACTTACTTGTTGAAATTTTTATCATAGATATGGTTGAATTTGATATAATCCGCAGTATGTATTGTCTCTAAAAATATGATACAAAACGTTATGGAAAGAGGCAGGATTTTATTATTTGTGATTAAGATATAGAATCCCTCATCATTAGAGTAGAATCCTTCTCACCTAATTATCATCTAGATCCACCCCCAATATTTCTATTGAATTAAATTCATAGGGAATAATAGAAAAAAATGTACTAATGAAGAAGGTAATATTCAAATTGAGGTTGTGCCTATTATATAGGAATACATTGATGTATTTCCTAAGTAATTACCTGGACATCCTATAGAACATGAAGTTTAGTTTTCCATTGATTCAATACCTGAATAAAGGAAAATATCAAAGATTTCCTATATGATGACCAGTGAGGAATTAATGGATTTGACGAAATAAATAGACTACTTGGGTAATATGGGATTTATTCTCCCATGTTTTTCACCATGGGGATCCCCTATCCTCTTTATTAATAAAAAATAAGTATCTAAGAAGTTGTGTGTAAATTATTGGGAAATCAATTCTATTACAATAAATAAAAATTATCATTTCCCTCGCATTGATGGATTTTTTAACAACTTCATAGAGACTAATATTTTTTAGAGATTTATCTTCATTCTAGATATCACTAAATATGAATAAATTAGGAATATGTCTCAAAGAATGATTTTTGGATGATATTTTTACATTAAAAGTTTATAATAATTCCATTAATATTGACTAATGAACCCTATATGTTTATAGACATAATGAACAGAGTATTCAAGGAATATCATGATGATTTTTAGTGGTATTCATTGATGATATTATGGTGTATTCAAAAATCTATGAGAACCATGAAAATAACTTGTGGAATATACTTAAGACTCTTAAAATGGGAGATTTATGTGGGAATTTTATTAAGTTTGATTTATATTTCAATAAGTTTCTTTTCATATCCATATTGTATCTAAGGATGGGCTATTAGATGATCCTGCATAGAAAAAAGGTACTCATATAATTTCATACATCAAAAAACATTGATTAGGTACGTAGTTTCATAAGTTTTTCATGTAACTATCAGTGATTTGTTTAGAATTTTTCTTTATCGGATAACATATTAACTAATCTTACACATAATGTGTTTACTTTTGTTTGTAATAGGTAAAGGGAATAATTAATTGATGTACTTATGAGAAGATTAATCAATGTTATGATTTTGACTCTACCCTTTTGGAGTGATGAGATTTTCATATATAGTGATGCATCAAATAAGGGACTTGGTTATTTCCTAATGAAAAATGATAAATTTATTGAATATGTATCTATGAAATTGAAGACTCAGTAATAGAACTATCCAACCGATCATCTGGAGTTAGATAATGGGATCTTTGCTTTTAAAATATGGAGACCTTAACTCTATGTTAAAGATGTGATATATAATCATATCATAAAATTATAGAATACATTATTCCATAAAAGAACTCAATATTAGACAAAGGTGATGGCTTTAGAAACTCAAGGAATATGATTTATCAATACACTAACACCCATGTAAAGAAAATATAGTAGCTTATGCAATGAGTAAGAAGGATCAGGGAGTTCTACCCAATTAAGGATTAGGAAGGATCCTATGTTCATGAACCTTATAAAGATAAATATGAGAATTTTTAAGGAAGAGGAGACATAAATTTTACTTAAATGATTCCAAATCCATATTTATTAGAGATGATAAATAATTCTCAATCTTATGATGAGAAATTTAAGAATAAAATAAATGTTATGAATGATGAAAAATTATCAGACTTTGTTTGTGAATATTGTGTTAAATTCTTTAGAAATATTCTATGTATTCCATTTATACCTTACCTGAAATGGTAGTTGATTGATGATGCACATATCTCAAATTTTGACTGTAAACCCTTCCATCAGAAAGATGTATATGGACTTGAAGGAACATTTATGGTGGGATAACATGATATGGGAAATTTCTTATTATGTGTCCAGATATTTGGTTTTTCAATAAGTGAATGATATGAGGAAGCATTCTAAAGGAGTCCTATAATCGATTCCTATTCTTATGTGGACATGAGATGAAATTACTACGGACTTATTCATGATATTATCAATGAATCATAGAACAAATGGTTCTATATTGGTGATTAATGATCACCTAAACAAATCTACACATTTCCGTGCTATAATAGAATATCTACATATTTTTCAGATCTTAAAGCTATAAATTAATAAAGTTATAAGACTTCATGGTGCACCTTTATCAAATATTTATGATCAAGATCCTAATTTTACTTCAAAATTTTTGAAATTTTATTAGAAGGATCATGACACTGAGCATCATTAGAGCACTGCCTACCATCCTTAAACTAATGGACAATGTAAAAGAATAATTCAAACAATAGATGATATGTTGAGGTCATTCTCACATGGGTTTCAAGGTATGTGGTATCAATAATTACCTTTGGTATAATTTTTCTATAATAATAGTTTTCATTCAAGTATTAAAATGGATTTTAATGAACAATGATATGCAAAGATGTCTCACTCCCACATATTGGGATGATGTTGGTGAAAGGAAACCCGTAGGCCCAAAACATGTTGATGAAAACAACAACAAATGTTAAGGATATTCATGCGCATATCAAGGAAGCAAAATGTATAACAAAGTGTTATACCTATAATAAGAGGAAATATTTAGAGTTCTAAGTGGTAGATCATGTTTTCTTGAAAGTTTCTCCATATAAGAGAGTTATTAGGTTTGATATGAAAGGGAAACGAATTTCTAGGTGCATAATACCCTTTTTATATTTTTAAAATAGTTGGATTTTTCACTTATCATTTGGAAATGTCACCAAATCACTCAAAGTAAAAAATATGGGTTCTATATATCTATGCTACACAAGTAAATTCTTATACTAATGAATTTCCTTGTCTATGATTAGATAGAATTGGAACCTAACCATTCATACTATGAAGAATCCATCAAAAAGTTTTATACTAGAGATAAATTATTGATAAATCAGGCGATTGGTCCAGTAAAGGTACAAGGAGAAATCACAAAATGGAAGAAGCAACATGGGAACCAATGATTCTATGAAGGAGAACTACCCACATGTTTTTAGAATTTAATACCCCTAAAATTTTGTGGATGAATTTATTTTTTGATGGAAGAATTTATCATCCCAATAATTTAACATGTTTTCCTTTTAGAATGCATTCAATTTTATTGATAGCTTTACAATACAGAAACACCCAATTTAAACAAAACACTGTTTTATCATTTTTTCACATTAAATTAAAAAATTACAATTAAATAGAATTAATATATTCAAATTATATATTATATATTCAATAAAATATTTTTGACATTCATCCAATAGATTCAATTGCCATAAGATAAGAACAAACCCAATATTTTGAATAAAAAACAATATTTTTTAAAGGAAATTTTACCACCTTCTAATGGAGAACCTTTTTTAAATCCAATATTTTGAAATTTTATAAATTTTATATGTTAAAATTTGATTAAATTTTGAAATAAAAACATAATAATTAATTTATAGATATTTTTTGATATTTTTTTGAAATTTAATTTTTTAATGAATAGTAAAAAAATATTGAATTTTAATTAAAAACTGCTTTTCACCTAGTTAATTTATAAGGATAAGTTGTATTTTAAATTATTTTTAAAGTAAAATTATTTCAATTATATATATAAATTAATCCAATTTAGTTCACTATAACTAATTTGACATTTAAATTGGATATAAAAATATAGAATTTTTTTAATGGTTTTTACTTTAAAAACATGCATCGTCATCCGATCTATGAGATTAATTTTAAATTATTTCATACCACTTATATGATTGGAATTTGTAAAAATGGATTCCATACATTTAACAAAAATAATATATAATTTCTAATAATTTATAATTAGTTTTTTACCAAAACTATTTGCGAATTTAATTAAAATTAATTACAATGATCAAGAGAAAAATTATCTTAGCAAGGGAGTAAACCTTGAACTTAAGAGCCAAAATGACTAATAAAAATGTCCAAAATACATTGAATGAAAATATTTTGAACCTAAGATCCCTAGTATCTAATTTTTTACATTATTAAATCCACTTGTCATAGAAAAAGATTAGGTGGAATTCCATTTCCAAATATTTACATGAATACGACTCCTCCTCCACTATAAAAAGATACTCACACCTCCATCTTCCTCAAACCTATAAATCCTTTTTGTATTGACCAATATATGAAAATATAGATCCTAAAAATACCTCCCGTAAATCTATAATCCCCACCTTTAAAATAAATTAATCCAAATAATCCATTTGGTGGAAACCAAAAGGAGTTTCCCAATGAAGAAGCAACATCCTTCTTCAAACTCTTTAGTTTTATTTTCATTCTCCACACCCCACAACTTATTATTAGAATATTATATAATAAAATAAGTATTATAAATATAATTATACATTTTTTTTCTATTTTAAACCTTAACATACAAAAAAACCATATAATGTGTAACAAACCTACCATTTATATGTACAACAGACTACTGCCTCGCAAAATGATAAACATTCATTTTTCCCTTTCCACCTCTCATGGTTGGAATTACAATTTAAAAACTATTTATATATTTTAAATTTTATATTTATAGTTTCTTTATTATTTTATAACTTTTATATAACACATACCTTTATTATTTCCATTTTTAGTAAATACGATTTCATCGTTTATGGAAGTGTGGACTACCACCCCTTCAAGGCGTTATGATTCATTCACACTGTAGATGGAATGTGTAAAGTATGGTTTTTTTAGACCTATGAAAAATATATGACATAAATATAATAATTCAATTATAAAATAAATATATATCATTTACTTTTCATTCTTTTAATATGATAAATAAATTAATGTAGTGTTCATGTGTACATATGACTTATCATCTCCATGAATAGTGTATTTCATTTCTAATCACCAAATATTATGGGTTATTGTAAATACATATATACTGAATATATATGATATTTATGTCATTTTTTACATTATATAGGTGATAAAACCATGATATAATTAATATCAATAACAAGTAAAAAGTCAAAACATACTCAAGAAACTAGGCCATAAACACTTGAAATAGTGAAAATAATGAAAGTTTACTAACAAATGGGTAATAAAATATTATAATAAGAACATATATGATATCATAAATATGAGTATGGTTGTATTATAATTTCATAACATGTTTTAACCCAACATAAAGAAGGTTAGGTACAACACAACAAAAATTTAAGATAAGGTAACAGATTTTCATCTCACTTTTTACATCTCTGAGATAAATTTCATATTCAAAACATACTTTTTTTTGGTCGTGTAACTAATTACCATTTTGATATATTATATCATGATTCCTTTAATATTTTTATTATACAAAGAATTAATTTAATGTTATTCTTTCATGGGGATTATGAATTAAATGTTTCAAAGTTGTATGGGACACTTTGGAATGATTAAATATTAGTTTCCTCAAGAATATGTTTCATGATTAGCTTTACAGGATCACATTATTTTGTGGCTATTAAATGTATCTTGAAATAATCACTTTCTTGTACTCATTTTTATAGTAAATTACATATATCATAAATATCTATATTCTCATTCAATAGATATTATAATTTTCTAAATCATGTGCCATTTTACATATGTTGTTCACTTTGATTGTTATTTGATTAACTAGGTCATTATTGAAAAATTTTATCTTTTATTCAATATGTATATTTTATAAGGAACATTTTTCATAAGTTAAATTTATTTATTTATATATGATGAATTGTTCGGACATGTATGACATGGGCAGGGCCCGATTATAGATAGCCCATCAATGCATTTATAGTCTCATGGGACAAATTGGTTCGCCAAATTAGATGAGATAATACATGGTATGTTGAACCATTTTTTTCAAAGGTCTTGGAGGAAAAGGTTCATTGTACCTCGAAAACATGGTGCCCAATAATTATGCATTTCCCTAATTTATATTCAATCATTATTTATCAATGATATTTTTTCATTGACATATCGATGGATTAATTTTATTCTAATTTTATTTATTAAATGGAATGTGTTTTATTTTCTTACATTTCCATATTGATTGTGCCCTATATAGTTTTTTTAAATGGCATGTGTTATCATTTATTGAACTTTCTTGGATTATTATTCTCATCAATTCATTATTTCTTCTATTTTACCTCCACATACCACGAATTTGATATCACCATTATTATGTTTACCTTCCCCATGTTATGAAGAACAAAACTTAGAGTAAACTTTAAAGGATAAAACTTATTTCATTTTATCATATATCATGATTTATTTTCTTTTCCCAATTTTTTATGGGTATCATGTATATAATATGGATTTCTTAAACTGCTAAATGTATCGGTCCTTTAGGATTTGATTTCTTATAATCATGAAAATTTATCAAAAAATGCATTGGCTTTGAGCTTCTGGGGTCATGGAATTATATAATAACTCAAGAGATTGAAATAAGTTTTTTAATTAAAAACAACTTTATTTCTCGCTTCAATTGAATACTGTTTTTCTTCCATGTCCACTTTTTCTAATACTTCATTTTCATAATGTTATTATTACTCTCTAATTTTTATTCAAAGTCATTTTCACACATTTTTGAATTTATAAAAATGGTTTAAATTGATTTTTATTTTCATTTTATGAATGAGGTACTTTTTACTTTTTAATTATAATGTAAAGGGAATATTTGTTTTAACATATATAACATTAATGAAAATACTTCTTTTATATCTGATCCATTCATTGAATATTCCTTCAAAAGTTTCCCAGGTACTTTTCAAATAAAGTTTTTACATAATAATTTACAATTTTTATAGTTTAAATATGTGATTTTAATGTGAAAAGGGTAATATTTCAAGAAATAATCTAAGTGATATTTTAATGTAATTTTCATATAATATGATTATATTTTATGTTACTTATGCTATTTTGGGGGGTTTGATCTAATGATTCCATCCATATTCATTCTCTACATGTTTCTTGATTATGATTAAGTGATTTTTAGGGAACCCAATTATACTCTAAGGGTTATGATATATGTTGAATGGAATATTATTTTCTAGAACTTATACGATTATATTATGATTATGTGATGGGAGGGGAAAGAATTATATAGTCTAACAATTCATTGTAAAGGTGAATAACTCATGAGATAGATATGTTATTTATGAAACAGATTTCATGTTCACAATTTTATGTGTGGACTTGTTTTTCTTGTCAATATGATTATGCATGGACTTAGTTTTATTATATATCAAATTATTCATAGAATTATTCTTCAAATCCATAAGTTTATATATAGACCAAGAATTTATTTCAATAAGTTTATTTGAGGGCCTGATTTTATTTCATCAACATAATGACTGAACCTATTTCTATTAATTCATGTTCACAATTTTATAAGATTATGTTTTTACTTAATTCCTATGTCCATTTTAGTCTCTCATATCCCATTTCCTTTGATTCATTTATGATTAATGTATTTTTAACTATCAACATATATTCCATGACTCAGGATTTTGATCTATGATATGAGGGGTATAATTTTCAAATTTTAAGATCATGTTATCTTACCCATATACTCATGTTTTTCTCAAATAATCATTGGTATCTCACTTGTTTTCCATTAATTAGAATCTAAGATCACCCTTTCTTATTTTCTTTTCCCCAGTTTATGACTAAATTTTCTATGTAGGGTATATATAAGAAGATTACAATATAGGAAGATATTTATTGGAGACATTGAATATCTTTTTGGAAATAAGAATTTTACATATCTATTATGCAAATACACTAATGTTAATTCATTAAAAAATATATCTACTTAACCTAAAAACCTATATAAGGATGTTATTGTGATATTTAGTACACACCATAGTAGAGTATCTCATAATGGAGTATCATTAAAATGAGTTTATCCCACATGATCAAGCTAGGAAGGAACAAATTTTTTGGAGGGAATCCAATTTTATCCTTTACGATTCCATATACTCTTAGAATATCTGTTATAAGTGGGGATTCAATGGCTTCCACCCAGGGTTCATTAAAATAGGAGATACTATCACCATTATATAATAATTTCATGCAAATTTTGGTGATTCTCAATAGTAAGGTGCCAGAATCTTCCAAAAAATCATCATACATTAGTACTTTTAGAGATTAATAATGCATGAATACATGGAATTAACTAAAAAATTAGATTCATGTTGGATATATAGAAAAATTATTTATGAACCATTGGAATTGTTACCACTTTTAAATATTATTATTCATTCCACTTATAGAGGAGGGATGACATGGGTCCATACCCTCCAACCATAATAAGACAATTAATGTTTATTCTTATTATTACCAAATTCTTCTCAAAATGTTCCAAATATATACCCACAAAGGATTTCTGGAAAATTAATGTGATGGAATTACTTAAAATTACACATTATTATTTTATTTAGAGTCTGTCATACGATCTTGATAGACGATGAAACTAAAATTTTCACCTCCATGATAAAGAAAATCTACATAGATTATAATGTTTATCCCAATAATTTATGTCACAATATTTTGGTAGTGGATTTATAGATAGATTAATTCAATAATTCATCCTATATCATTCATAAAATTAAATAAAATGACAAAAATTATTCCTAGGATAAACTCCTTTATAATTTTTTGGACTATCACTCTACAACCCATACTACCACATAGGTAACCCAAAATTCATTATTATATGGGGTGCCAACAATATTTTACATTGAAGTATATTTACCTAAAAATTTAATTACAATTTGAGATTAAATATATGAAGTGAAAATTTATAGATATATCTTGATGAATTGGGGTAACTCGTATAAAAAACATTATGCACACTAGGCGAGGAACATATCATTCATACCAAAAATAAAATATTTATTTGGAAATAATTTATATAAATTCATGTTTTTTTATAACAATATTTGATATAGGATGTTAAAATTTATACTTTTAATCCTTACCAAATGACATTAAACTGTATGACAATGAATCCACCCCACATATCCCCTAAACTACTTGAAGTAACCTATTTTAAAGGACTTTATTTCTTTATATAATATTTTTATCCTTGTAAAATCCTTATCATATGGTTCCCCCATCTATAATACTATGAAATGATTAATGAATTCCCTAATATCAAGGAAGTCTATGTTTCTTGATTCATGTCATTATATGATACAAAGTGACATAAAAATAATTTTCCCTTGGATAACTAATAAATTCCATTTATGATAGTATTAATAATCCTATCCTAGTGTTTAAGACCCTTTAAAATCATGTCAGACTTCCTTCCATATCCCAGCACTAGGAAATATCCATTCAATTTTCCCTTTTTATAAGAGATAGATCTATATAGATATATTTTATAAGAACCATGTGTGGCTTCATTACTATAATTATAGGATAAGTAGTGATTTACATGATACTTATCTTATACCTAGCCATAAATTCAATTTTCATTTCATATTCTTCACCATCCTAGAACTTTGGTTCACCAATTCATATTCAATTTCCCTTCATTAAACCTATATTAAGATGATATTTTTGACCATTTCTAAAGAATATGTGAGGCTTCAATTTGATTATTTCAAGGTACATAGTGATGGATAAGTATCTCATTCTAGGGGGAAAATCGTCTTTTTAAACCTCCCTCCCCACATATAGAATCCAAATTAATATCCCTTTGTTCTCTATAATTTACTCTATACTAGTATTAAAATTTTTCTTCAAATAAGTACATCTATATTATTTTTTGTTGTTATAGGAAACAAAGTGTTTTCCAAACCCTATGTCTTGATCTCAATTAAAAAACTTAATATAGTTTTTCTACCCAATAATAGTGTATAATGACACAATATGCATCATATCTAAGCTATTGTGTTCAAATTATCTCTTCAATTTTATATTTCAATATATTGAAATTTTTACTTTAATTATCCGAGTCAGCAAAAATCATCCATGGATAATGGTATTTGGTACACTTGAATCCAAAAGTTCTATTTTTATTGGTGATGATATATATACCACATATAATGTGAACTTATGACCAATTAAAGGAAAATTTGTTCTTCCAGAGAGGATCTAATAATCCCATACACCCTCAACAATGTTATAGTGGAACCTGGTATTTTAATGTGGTTATTGTTCATCCTCAATATTCTATTTTATCAATTTATTAATGGAACTATCATTAAATCATGTTTTATAGTATTCTTAACCAATCCAAATTTTATTTAATCATTATTTTATTTAAATAAATAATTTTTTATTTAAATCATCTAATACTTAGTTTTAATACAGTGAAATGATTCTATCTCCTAGAAATCCCATTCAGGTCACCACACTTCCCTATTTGGTTTTACTACTATGAAATTAAAAGTCATTAACCTTTCTTGATGTCATATATAGTAGTATTAGATTCACCATTCACATCATGTTAATTTCTATCTTTTTGTTATATAAACTTCCTCGTCTTTTAGTCAAAGTTCTATAACCATAAAATTCAGATATATTTTTATCAAAAGAAACATGACCTTAAACATTTGTCCCTCTTTTTTCCTAATTTCTAGACCATGGATGACTAAAAAAAGATATATAGTGAACACAAGGTAAAAAAATTACAAATAGAATCCTATGAAAATATAGAGTCTCCACTCACTAGGGAGGATTCTTGCATAACCTAGAAAAACTTAAAAATATATCAAAAGAGTGAAAATGGTAAAATATGGTAATATTAAAAACACACAAAGTTGTTTCTATATAAAAGTGAAGTTTTTTACCACTATGATTATTCTTTTGATGGTTTAGAATAGTGTTACATATAGGAAAAGACACAAAAGATTACAAGGAAAACTATATGGCCCTAGAAAAACTATATTCCTTCAATATAGGTTTAAGGATATTATAATATTTTAGATTATTTTCTATTCCACACATACATA
This sequence comes from Viscum album, assembly GCA_963277665.1. NCBI lineage: Eukaryota > Viridiplantae > Streptophyta > Magnoliopsida > Santalales > Viscaceae > Viscum > Viscum album. Next base: position 2,108,487,046 of record OY728152.1, read on the forward strand.
TTAATCTTGGAGATTTGTGTAGAGCACAAGAGAATTTTATTTTTTTATACTTGAACCCTATTAGTCATTGAGTCCTCCATTAAAATCCCCATTATGATTTTAATTACGGCCAGTCATTCACATACTAATATTTGAATGGACTAACTAGGGATTATGGGGATGGTAAATACACTATATATTAGTATCATCAACACTTGTTCAAGTTGATATTTTAAGGATAAAATCATTATTTTTATTATTTTGTGTTATATGTCCATCTTGGATTAATGTGATTATATATATAAACTATGTATCCAACTGGCCATATCTTTCTCAGAGTACATACCATCAACTTGGTTGATTGATTCTCTATTAATCATTTGACCTATGTATTTTGAGATTATAATGTTCTAAACCCATTTTCCTATAAAGTTCATATAGGTTCAACTACTGTGACGTTTATTCATTATATGTTTTGATGAGTTAATTTTAATAAGAATTTGGAATAATATAAAATTAAAAAAAAATTAAAAACAAATTATGTACACAAAATTTTTCTCATCAATTAATCAAATGGTCAAATTAAGACCAATTGATTGAAGTCTCTTCCTAACTTAAAACTAAAAAATAATATAATAAATATTAGAAGGTCAGTATAATATTATTTTGTTGAAGTCCTAGAGTTGCATAAATAATCACTCTAATCTATTAGTATCCCTTTGAATCTTATCCAACATTTCTATGTTGGTTTCCTCCTAAAAAACATAATTTCAAATCTGGACGCAACATCTTAATTTGGTTATCTCAACATCATCATATTTCTTTAAGTGTCACCTAAACTTATCCTTAACCTCAACCTCATCTTGATAGATATTACTATCTAGGTAAGGGTGTGTGAGATATATCAAACCATAAAAAAGTAACCATTAGTATCTATATATAGATGATAAAAAATTAAAAAATTTATTCAGTCTGTTTAGGTTATCTTTTTTTAATTATTTATGATTATAGTTTAGTTACAATTTAGATTATATTAATTTGTATAAACCAAGGTCCGATCGATATATAGATGAAAATTTTATTTTATATAATAATTGAAAAACTCATCTAACACAAACATTTATAGTTGAACCTCCATCTATGACTATTCTACCTATATCCATTAATTTTTTTTCCCAATTGACCATTGTAGAATGTCATAGGTTTTAGATGATTAAGTGTAGTTTTTTGTGAGGAGGTATAATAAATTGTAATCCCTTAGTCTTGAGGTTATTTGGATTTTATTTCCCCCCTCCTTGAAATCATTCATATACGAATTGACGAGATTCACCTTCATCACAAAATAGTTATAATAATCCTTGAACATTTAGAGATATAACTTATTATTTTTTCTCAATGAGTAACCATGTTCTATTGAAAAGTTTTGGATTTTTTTGAGTTGGTTATTATTATTCTTTATTGTTTCTTTCCTAAAAACTTAGGTAAGGCTTGTGGCAGCAATGTCTCTTCCATTTTCCGCACCCATAGGTGTGAGAAACTCAACAGTAGGTATTACTTGGTTCATGAAACATGAAACATAGGACGATAATCCCTAGTTTCTAATTATTGATAAAAAACATCTGTCCATTGAAATCTAGAACTCACATTGGATTGGAAAAATGATTGCTTCATCTATAAGATACTCACTAAATTCAAAGTATTGTTTTATCAATCTATGTTATTTTTATTAATCTATATTGTTTATTCATCAAGATACTTCTTTGTTTGTGTTTTGTCTGTTTTTTTTCAAAGTTTTCCTCTCTTCTTTATCATTTTGAACCAATGATAACCATTCCAATATAATTTTGTATGACTTGTTTGAGATTTTCCATTTATCTTCAGCTCAGTTCAACTTATAAATTCAAAGGACTATTCCAATTTGATAATTTTTATACCTATTGAACATTTGAATCCAAATCATGCATTCCCCTATTTCTTGGATCATACCCTTATAAACCAATATTCATTGTCTAACCACATTTGTAGCTTTCTATGACTTATCATGATATTCTATAACCTTAATATCACTAAAATGAATTATAGATTTAAGCCATGAAATATAATTTTTTTATTATCTACCCTCTCATATTTTTCAACTATTATATTAATGGTGACATGAATTTCATGAAATTAAAATCATCCATATCCTAGTGTAATGAATATATAATTATAATAGGATTTCTATGGCACTTCTCTCTAATAAGCGTCTTAAAAATTAGCGTCAAGATATCTATTGACGCCATTTGTCTCATATATCATAAAAGTGTAAGAGTTTCCTGATAGAAATTGAAATATTTTGGGGATACCGAGACATAATCTAGCACTTATCCTCCTAGTGTGAATATAAGTTTGATATTTCTGAAGTTTCCTTATGTCTCTGGAGATTAGGCTATAGGTGTGGTAGCCTCATCCATCTATCTCAAAATATTTTATAGTGGAATCAATAAAAAATGGGAAACAGTATATGTATTTTGATTATTTAGTAAATATAATATTTAGATAATAGTATTGTTTTTAACATTCTGAGATTTTAAAAGAAAACACTATGCCCAATATCACCCAAGATATGCCACATCAAGCTAAAATAAATGACTAAATATTAGTAATTAAAGGTGACTATTATCACCAAGCCATTGGAATGGTGATAATGACTTAAATTAACTAAATTATGAAAATATAATTTATATATTTTTATAAAATTAATTTTTTGGAAACCAATTAATTATAAACAAAAATTAAAACTAAATGAATTTAAAGGGGTTTTTTATAAAAAACTATTTTTATGACCATAACAAAAGTTTATCTTAATAAATTAAATTAATTACAATTATTAAAAGATATTAATGAAATTTATATGTTATATATTCAATAAATTTTTTTAAATCTATCCAATATTTTTCATTGTCTTAAGAAAATAATTAATCCAATTTTAAAGCAAAAGCTATATTTTTCTAAAAGACAATTATTTCGCATGTTAACGGTGAACCTATTTTATACTAAATTCTAAAACATTTACAAATTAAAGTGAAAAAATAAAATTAATTTTTTTAATTTTAATATCAAAATTATTTTAGTGTGAAATTTTGGTGTATTTTAGAGAAGTTTTTTTTATTAAAGTGAAAAATATTAAATTTTAATTAAAAACTGTTTTTTATTTTAAATTATATTTTTTATTTGTCTTAATTTATAATTATTTTAATTACACATCAATAAAACGAATTTATTTCATTTTAACAAGTTTCACATTGAAATTAGATATAAAACATTTAAAACTTTGGAACCTTTCACTTTAAAAACACATTTTTTCATTTTGCATAAAGGATTAATTTGAAATATAATTTTTCCCTTTTTATTAATTTAATTATGTAGAATGGATTAAATATTTTAAATCAAAATGTAATAATTAATCTGTATGGTCAATTTCATTTTTATAAATAAAAAATTTACCGTGGGAATAAAACATTTAACACGATATAGGTAAAATAATGAAAAGGGTTAAAGTTAAAAGGTAAAGGCTTAAAACACCTAAAAACTACTGAATTTAATGGGGTTTTGAAGTATTTACTGACACTAACCATCCTTTAAAACATTAATGATCATCCAAATTAATGGAAATTATTTCCACCTCAAGGTGGTTGTGTTTAAACATAAAATAATCATTATTTAATCACATAAACCCACCTCTCTTAAAGTATAAATACCATCCCTCACCAAACATTTTCGACCCAAAAGACATTAAGATACTAAAATTTAATTCAAAAAAATATCAAAATAACTCTACCCACACAAAAGTGCTTCTGGTCTCACCAAAATATAAAATCCAAGGTCCTCAAGGGGTCCTCTAAGGAGGTGATATTCTAGATTTAATTTTCTCAAAACACCCTCATACTTTATTTTGTTCTTATAATTTCTTATCACCTAATTCATACATCAATTAATGATAACTACATAATAATATATATAATTAATTTTTTGGTTTATAATATAATATCTCATAACCATTTCCATTATCATCTCCACTTATTTAAAAAAACAAAACTGTAGTCCAAGTTATGCCGAATAATCACCCCCAGGGATAATGTTTTAGTTTGTTTTCCATTGATGCCTTCATGGTATGTCATAAATGTAATATTCTAGATTAATTAGATTTTAATAACTAAATAATAACCTATTTCTTGTTCTGGAAAAGATTTATTTACATAATATGAAATAAAATGAAACATGTTCGTGAACGTCAAAAAAAACCGCCAAATTAAACTAAACATATATTATTATCATTTTATCAAATGAATCATTCTAATATAAGAAATAAAATTCATATCTGTGAATATTAAAAGTTTTTAAAGTAAATTAATTCCATTTAATTTCACTTACAACGTTTTATTTCCATTTTAAAAGAACACCCATAATTATACACAAATGAAATGACCTTGAAACCATGAAACGAACGACCCTAAAACCACGAGAATAATGAAATATTATTAATGAATGGGTTATAATATGTGGTAAAATCATTACATAAGGTATTATAAATATTTATATAGTTATTTAATTAGTAAATAACATTATTTAAACCATATACATGAGGTTAAAGTACATAAAACTAAAGGGAAGCATGAGGTCAGGGATATCTTAACTCAATTTCCATTCATTATGTTATATGTATACTTTGTTGATTATAATATGTCAAAATTATTTTTAGATTAAAATATTTATTTTATTATGTTTAATTGAAAGTTATATTTTTTTGTTTAATTTTTTTACAAATAACACCACATTGATTAATTCTCACATCAATAATTCAGACTTTTTAAGGGTTTTTCTCATCTCCCTTTTATTTCGGTGAGATACTTGCCATGTTCACGAATTACTGTTTTGTGGAGTGTATATAATTCCCATCAATGTATTTTAATTTCATTATTCATAAAATTATTTAGATTTAAATATCGTTTTTATGATCTCACTTTTATAGGGATTATGGTTTCAAAATTACCATGTATTAAGGATGTTTTGTTAAAATTTTCCATATTTGAGATGTTTTTTATGTTATACACCTATATTATTTCACAAGTTGTATATAATTCCCACTAAAATTTTATTTCATGAATATAATTATTTATCATGATATCTTATTTTTAATTTAATACTATTACTTTATGAGGATTATGAATAAATATTACAAAAGTGGTAAGAGTATTTTGTTACAATATCATAATTTATTTACATTGTATATGATTAAGTCTCCAATTATGAAATCTTATAAGTATCATGAATTATATTATATTCATATTATTCATGATATTTTCACGTAATTTTTCCATTATCCGACTCTTTTGCACTAAAATATTTTAGAAAGTGTTTTTAAGAAAATCCAATATCATCTTTCTCTTCAGCTAGAAATCTATTTTCTTTCAAAAAAATGTTCTCAAATTTTTTTTATATTTTGTTTTAAGAAAATTTTAATGGGAATGATTTTTCTAATGTTTTAAATTTTTTTAGAAAAATTAAATGATTTCCAAATATTCTTTTATATGTTCTCAATGTTATATTCAAAGAAAAATGTTTTCAAATTTTTTTATGTTTTAGAAAGCTATTTTTGAAATGATACGGGTATTTTCCACAAAATTTATTTAGATATATTTTATTGGTATTTATATTAATCAAAATCCACAACCCTCATTGTTACCTATGCTCAAATTGGGTTATTTTTTAAAGATACCATCCTTATTCTTTCCGTGGATGGATTAATATTATTTCAAAGAGATAGTTTTGAAACCAGTTTATTTTAAACAGGTGAATTTATGTTAAAAATAAATTGATATTAAATCCATTTAATTTCAATGGATTTATCATATTTTATGTTGAATGTTTTTTATTCATGATATGGTACTTGAGTATTATATGAAATGAGTGAGCCCGATATATCTTACATGAATGGTTAATCTTCATTATAGCTCACAGGTGAGCACGATATAGCATAGACGAAGGTTTGGGCCCCATTATTGCTCATAAGAAAGGGGTTATACTGATCTACATTTTATGAATGGTGATCCTAATTATAGATATCTAATTAATTGTGCATATAAGTCGATCGTATTATTATTCCATTTGTAAGAGTGATTGTAAGAGTGAAATAAAAGAGATGCTCCAACTTAAAAAAATATTTTTAAATGCATGTTAAGAATTTTTTAAGTTTCTTATTACCAAGGATGATATCATAGAGCTCATGATTATTTATTCTGATGAATATTAAATTTTCCATGATCTAAATTTTTATGATCTAGGTTTTGATGGGTAAGAGTGTCTTTAGGATTTTCTCATGCAATTTTACAATGTCATCACACTCTTAAGAAGTCTTATGCTCATTGATGACATGAAATAGTTAATGATTATGTTTAAACTTATGATTCATTTAAGCTCAAATTTATTATGTTTCCTTTTCCCCATGTTATAAATAAGGGGCATGAATGATTTTGATGAAATAATGTGAAATAAGAAAAGCTAGGAGAAATGTTCAACTTAAGTATTGTAAATTTTTTATGTAGGAATTTTCATATTTCAAAAAACAAACTAAACCTCATTGGTCCTTGGGGTTGTATGTGATCTATGTTTTAATTTTTATATGATAAGGTTTAGATGAAAAATTTAGGTCACAATTATCGTCAACAAAGATGGAAAGGTAAAATTATGGATTTCATCACTGGACCCTGAAGGGAGGGTCTTGGGATATTAAAGTTGGAATTAAAGGATGGTTTAAAAAACATTAAAAAATAAGATGATTTATTGGGTGTTTTTTCTAAGATCTATAGATATCATCATAGCTTACATGTTCATGTATGATAATAACTTCAATCTCTTATACACGCATTTAGTAGTTTAAAGTGATGGATTTATATGATATTAATGATATTTTTGTAGATTGGATTTAGAAGGTAATTGATTTAGTAATAATGGATTTTATGGTTAAAGTATTATAGAGTTTATATTTGTATCAAATTTAAAAGGAAATTTTTCATTTTAATATTTAATAATCATTTCATGTTTTAATGATGTTCTTTTCTAAATATTATATATCGTTAATCAATTATGTATGGAAATTGATCCTTCACAACCTTCTTATCAATTAGGATGAATTTTATTATCATTATTATTGATAATTATTGTTCACATTTTTTTGACAACATTGTGAGTATTCAAATAGCCTGTAAGAAATTGTTTAAATTATATAACACCTTTTATTTTTTAAAACAAATTTATAGCTCATGGTATCTTTTTGATTTTATTTCAAAGTCACAACATTACTGTATCTATTGAAAAGATAAATTCCACAATGTAAAAGTCCATTTATTTTCTGGAATTTGGGAATCGTGTCCAACAATAAGGGGGTATCAAATCAATCATGATGTCTGTATTTAAGGTATGAATTATTTTCTTATGTTTAAATAATGAAACATTTTTGGGTTGATAGTGATGAATCATAAGGATATAACTCATATATTTGGAGGTAGGAATGAATTATAAAGGAATTATATGACGAAAAATGGTTGATGGTTTAAGAAGGAAATTAAATGAAGGATGTTTTTATGTTTTCAAATTTATGATATAGAGATATTTCACACATATTATGGGAATCGTTAAACATCTAAAAAAATTATATAGTTGTTTTTTAATAAATTTTGAAACATATGTTAGTTGGAATCGATACCTTTAAAAATTGGTAAAATGGTGATAACTATTAAGGTGCATGTGATGTTGGATTTTATGATACAAAATTGGTTATTTGAGGAATAAATCGTTTAAATTTAGTGGACATAGTTTTAAATCCATTGACAGTATTATTGGTCTATATAATCTCTTAATTTTAAGTAATTATAGGTTTTAACCTTTTGGATCAAAAATGAAAGGTATGAGATAAAATATTAGGTTTAAATATATTAAGTTTATTTTTTGGATGTTTTAACAATTTTATAAGGATTATATTAATATAATTTTATAAAAAGGAATACCCACAAGATAGGTGAAAACTTGTCACATCTGGAAAGGTCACGGGGGTTGAAAAAATAACTGAAGGGTAATAAGGGTCTATTACCTACCCCTATCCTATATGATGTCCGTATTGGTGTGAAATTTATTGGATAAAAGTTATTTTCATTTTAGGATTATATTTTTTATCATATTGGTAACAATGGGATTTGAAATCGATTTGGAGATTAAGTGATAAATGTTATTTAGGAAGATATTCACTATTTTGGGTAACTTATATGAATGTGGTAAACAAAATATTATGATATTTTATTTGATAAAAAAATGATGAATTATATTTTGGAATCATATATGATTTATGGAGAGTTATGTTATTTATGGAAATGATTATGTGACTAAGGAAATAAAATTTTAGTATGAGGCTTTAAAAGTTATTAATATTATTTTAATATGAATATTAAATTTATCTTGTAGGATTTTTTGGTCAAATGCTTCTTATTTTTTGGTTTCAATTTTAGTCTCGAATATTTTGAGATATTTTAAGGATAGTTTGTTATTGAATGATCTATGTTGAAATTTTGGCATTACTGTGGAATTCTAAAGATTAAAGTATTTTTTTTTCAAATAAAGGTTTATTTTTTTTCAAATAAAGGTTTATTTTTTAGGGAAATTAACTCATCTTTTACAAACCATTATTTTATTTTCATAATTCCGTAGGAATGGAAGAATAGATTGTTATATATTTTTGGGATTTTGTGATCTATAGAAGTTGATTATGATGCTTTAGGTATAAAAAATTCATCACTACTAATTTAGATAATATGTGAGGAAAAAATTATACTTTTGATGTAATTATAATTACTTATGACCTTAGTCTAGGAAGTAAATAAATTCCTTGACTATAGGAAAATGATTTTTAAAAAAATGTAATTTATTTCATTTTATCAATTTCCTTTTAAACCATCATATATATATGGTTTTGTGATGTCTAACCATACCATGATCATGTTATCTATCACTCTCTATTGTTACTTTAGAGATAGTTTTCTCTTCAATGTCCATCTTTTACTACATGGAAACCTTGTATGTGTTATCTTAGGAGACCTTCATAGATTTCTCTCTCTATATCAAATGGAAGTCTTATTGACCCTTTTTGGATATGGGATTTCAACCAAGGTAATTTTAATTTTCGAACTCTAGTTATAGAGACTGAGTTCAAATTGTGAGGATAAAAGTTATTAAGGGCTGTATAATTTAACATCATTAGATTTTAAAAGGAAAAAATGTGCTCAATATCATACAAGATAGGCCACAATAAGCTTAAAAACAACTAAATATTATTACCTAAATGCGACTTTTATCACCTAGTCATTGGAATGAAGTGAATAACTTAGACTAACAAAATTACGAAAATATATTATTAATTATTTTACAAATTAATTTATTGTTTACTAATTAATTAGGTATAAAAATAAATACCAATTTAATATAAAGGGTGTGTTTTTATAAAAAATTATTTTCATACCCATAATGGAATTTTATGTTAATAAATTAAACTTGTAAAATTTAGTAAAATGTATTATTAAAATTTATAGGTTATATATTCAATCAAATGTATTAAAATTCATCCAATATGTTTGATATGGTTAGGATAATAATAAATCCTATTTTAAATCAAAAAATCTATATGTTCTAAAATACAATTTTGTGAGCTTTTTACTGCACACCTTTTTAAAAAAAAACTGTTGATTTTACATATTTTTTATGAAAAAATAAAATTTATTTTTGAAATATTAATATCAAAATTATATTATGAAGAATTTTTTTGTATTTTTCGAAGAAGTTTCATTTTTTGATTAATAATGAAAATTACTATATTTTAATTAAAATATTCTTTTCCACATAATTTATTTGAATGGTAAAATTATATTTTAAATTGGATTCAAACTATAATTATAATAATTATACTTAAATAAAATTAATATAGTTCATTCTAATAAATATCGCATTGAAATTGGATATAAAAACAATTCAAACTTTTCAACTTTTTGCTTTAAAACCTCATTTTTTGTTTTGTCTGTGGGATTAATTTCAAATAAAATTTTCCAATTTTTTGAATTTAATTATGTAAAATGGATTAAATATTTCAAATATTTATTTAAAAATTATTTTTTATATTCAAAATAAATTTTAGGCACAAAACATTTACTATGGTTTGAAAAAACATTTGCTGGAGTAATGGTAAATTAATGAAAAGGGTTAATGTTAAAAAGAAAAAGGCTTTAAATTATCAATAAATAGAAACTATAATTCTATTTTGAGGTATTTATAGACCCTAATCATCATTTAGAATATTAATGATCACCAAAATCCATTTAAATTAATTCCACCTTAGTGTGGTTGCCTTTAAACCAAAAATAATCATTATTTAATCAGTTAAACCCACCTCTCTCCAATTATAAATACCGCCCCATTTAGAACTCAGAGCCTTGAATATCCTAAAATCCATAAAAAATCCTCTACTACAAACAATTTCCACATAAAAGTTCTTATGGTCTCACCAAAAGACCAAATCATAGGTCCTTAAGGCATCCTCCAAGTTGTGATATTCAAGAGGTAATTTTCTCAAAAAACCCCTATTAGTTTCTTCTCTTCTTCTACTTTATTATCACATACGTCATCTATAAAGAAATTATAAATCTATAATGATTTATACACTTTATTTATATGTTTCTATTAGAATATATCATAACCATTTCATTTCTCAAATCCTCTTATTCAAATAAATTAATCTATTATCCAAGTTCTGTCGGTTAATCACCTCCATGAATAATGATTTTTTTTTTCAATTTAAATTACAACCTTCAGGGATGGTCATAAAAGTATTTATCTTGTTAAATAATATTATAAAATGTATATAATAACCTATTTCATGTCATGGAAGAAATAGTTTTACATAATATTAAATAAAATGAAACAAGATCATGATGGTTATAAAAAATTACAAAAATAATCTAAAAATTTATCATTAACATCGTGTCAAATGAATCATCCTCATATCACTAGTGCAGAAAACATTTTTTACGTCGGTTATTTTTTATTATTTACGTCGGTTTTTAGGCGACGTTAATACGGACGACGTTATAAATAACGTTTTTTACGTCGGTTATTTAAAACCCGACGTCATATCCCTAACATCACGGTGGTTATCACGTCGGTTCATATAATAACCGACGTGAAAAATATGCGCGGGGGGGGGGGGGGGGGGGGGGGGCTTTATCACGTCGGTTATTCCCTAAACCGACGTGATAAAACGCCTGGGATATCGTTTATCACGTCGGTTATGTCATAACCGACGTGATAAACCCTTCCCCTGGCCTATTATCACGTCGGTTATTTAAGAAACCGACGTGATAAAAAGTCCTGGGAAACGTTTTAGCACGTCGGTTATCCAATAACCGACGTGGTAAATCGATTCCCAGGCCTTTTAGCACGTCGGTTATATTAAGAACCGACGTGATAAAAGCCCCGAGAACGGTTTATCACGTCGGTTCTATAAAAACCCGACATGATAAACCCCTACCGATTTATTTACCACGTCGGTTATAAAATAACCGACGTGAAAGAAATTTTTTTTAAAAATAATTGCACTGCTCTCACCAAAAAGCAACCAGAAACCAAACAAAAATAACCATGCCAGCCCTCCCCCAAGCCCCAACTGAACCCCACCCTCATCTATACCCACCTAACAACCTGGCCAGCCCTCCCCCACCACATTGGAGCCCCACCACAACCCTTGGACACCCCCCACCCCTTGGACAGCCCCCCCCCCCCACCCTCATTTACACCCCCACGACCCCTAGTACAGCCTCAAACACCCATTGGACACCACTCCCATATCCCTTGGACACCCCCCCACCCCTTGGACACCCCCCCACCCCTTGGACAGCCCCCCCACCCTCATTTACACCCAACCGGCCCCTTGGACAGAACTCCCAGACACCTTGGACACCACTCCCATATCCCTTGGACACCCCCCCACCCCTTGGACACCCCCCACCCCTTGGACAGCCCCCCCACCCTCATTTACACCCAACCGGCCCCTTGGACAGAACTCCCAGACACCTTGGACACCACTCCCATATCCCTTGGACACCCCCCCACCCCTTGGACACCCCCACCCCTTCGACAGCCCCCCCACCCTCATTTACACCCCCCGAACACTAGGACAGCCCCAAACACCCCTTGGAAACCCCTCCCATATCCCTTGGACACCCCCCACCCCTTGGACACCCCCCCACCCCTTGGACAGCCCCCCACCCCCTGGACACCCCCCCGACCCCTTGGAAACCCCCCTACCCCTTGGAACCCCCCCCCATCCCCTTGGACAGCCCCAAACACCCCTTGGACAGCCCTCCTATATCCCTTGGACACCCCCCACCACTTGGACACCCCCCACCCCTTGGACAACCCCCCCCCCCCCCCCACCCTCATTTACACCCAACCGACTCCTTGGACAGCCCCAAACACACCTTGGACACCCCTCCCATATCCCTTGGACACCCCCCACCCCTTGGACACCCCCCCACCCTCATTTACACCCCCCCCCCCCCGACCCCTAGGACAGCCCCAAACACACCTTGGACACCCCTCCCATATCCCTTGGACACCCCCCAAACACCCACCCACCCCCTTGGAACCTCTCCCCCCATACCTAAATCCAGACCAGAAAAACCATCAACAGTAGACCAAAACAAGAAGTAGAGAAAAATTAAACATTCACTTATATAACATTCAAAACTTACACTGTAAACTTCAAAAAAAACTAAATCCAACCTAAACGACTACGAAATACACAATTACATTGACAATATTCAAAATTACATTTTACATTACAAACAACTAAAAGTCAATCAAACCTGTAAAATAATTTGACCACTCCACTTGTAAGTGTTTGATATCTTCAGCAGTAAAGGGTTGAGGGTCATCAAAAAGCTACAAAGGAAAAGGATAGTAGTCAACGTGTATAATGAATAAATCAAATTGAAATATTATGAGAAAGAGGAAATCTTACCAGGTCAAAACTCAGAACTGTCCCAGTTGTTATTATTTCATACATAAATCTTAACATGTAATATCCACATTCGATGATGCCTTGTTGCTCATGACATTTCTGTTTGAATGAGTGTAAATTCAATATATTATTTTTATGTAATAAATCAAAATGTACAAATTATAAATGGATATTTACCTTCGCATGTACATATTTGATCTTGAAATTCCTTTTCTTTGCGCTTTTTCGAAAGTGGACCCATGCCCTGTTAGAAAATAATACGAATGGGGTAAATTTAAAATTCATTATAATATATAAAACTATTGTGAAATTGAAACTTACATTTCCAATATATTCTTAAAACTTTCTCGCACATCATCATGGAGAGAGAATATCCAATAAAGTGTTTTCTCCCTAGGGTAAAAAACCCCTAACATCCAATGATCCCTGATAAAAGGAAATTTAACGTTAGTGGTTTTTTATGTTAAAATATAATTAACTCTTTGAGAGGGATGTGTTTCATACCTCTCACAAAAAGGCATCATCCAACACTGTGTGATTACATTCTTTTCAAATCTATCAGCAATATAAAGCATTCTTTGTTCCTCATCCAATGCACATGCTTCAAGGGAAATCAATTGTGGGTCCACGAATCCATATACATCTGTCAGCTCATTCCTCTCACAAATTTTATATAGATACCTAATACAAAGCAGACATAAGTATACATTTTTAATAAATATAACGCAAGGAAAAGGTGTTAAGACTTACATGATAAAAATTTGCACCACGTTGATGCCCAACTTATCTCCAGTGACAAACTCCATGATATCATTTTTCATAATCCCCACACATAGTTCACGTCCACAGACATGAGCTTCCATTGTAAAGTCATAATGATCCGCCAACAAATTTGAATATCTTGACAATTTGTCAAGACTGCTAGTATCTGCATCTGATGTCATAGCTATCTGTCTTTGTTGTTGTCAATACAGTATTTCTTTACCTTTGAAGTATTCCTGTAAAAATAAATTGAAAAATATATTAGTTTTCAAATAATAAAACATTAATAAAAATATAAAATAAAAGATATAACATCCATACCTCTATGGTAATGAGTCGAAGAAGTCTGGATGGCCAAAGTAAAAAATGGCCGATACTATGTCCAACTGTCGTCACCTCATCTGTAGGTAATGGTATCCGAGCTGATCTATCTATAATATCCTGTACAGTGACCCTCTGATTCTCTACCTCTAACTGTTGATGATGAACTGTATCTCCTATACAATATACCATCCCATATGCAACTATATGATGTTGAGGATCATCAACATACAACTCACAATAAGTAGGTAGCTGCGGCGGAGGAGGAGGATCAAAAATGGGGTCCGCAGGCTGAGGTGGGGGAGTGGGAGCTACTGGGAGAGGTGGAGTGGGAGCTGCACCCTGAAATTGTCTTTGCAAGTCTGCAAACATTAACTGCACCGATGCTCTAATCTTTTCCTCCATTATCACATTAATATTATGGACTTCAGCCTCCAAGGATTCTATTTTTTTTTATAAACTCCCTCAACGTTAGAAGTTGAGGAACGTGGCAACACTTTTCTTACAGATACACCTGCCGGATATCCTCTTACACAGCCAGGATGTTCGGGCTTTCCCAATGCCACAGATAAAATATCTTCCCTCCCAGATGGTGTAAATGTCCCCTGTGAACTCTGCTCCTCAAGAGAGTCCTGTAATAATTAATTGAACATTTCTATAATGATTGGAAATATATGACGAAAATAGTAAACTTAAATAAATAAAATAGATATCTTACAATCCTCTCAACTACGAGTCTCGATTCTTCCGAAAGATATTGTCCTTTTTTGCCCTTCCGAGCTCTTTTCCATTTCTCATGTCTAGATGGAGGGGATGGAGGGGCCACCTCTCCAGAGCTTGAAGACTCAGCTCTTAGTTGTTGAAATTTTTCTGCCATCATTTGTTCTTCCAATAATGCATACCCTCCCCGAGATAAACTATGAGGGTATACATTTTTAGATTGGATCTCTTGATGAGCTTTCCTTGTTTGCTGTAAATTAAGAATAAGTAATCATTAACAAAACGATAATAAGATCATTTATATAAGAAAGCTTATAAAAGTTTACATTGCCCTTACCAAAAATGATTCTTTTCTTCTACTTTCAAAAAATTGTCTCCATGTGTCTTCATCTATAAAAGGATATATACGACATGGATTCTCACGACTCCTATGACCATAAATGAAATCAGATGAGAGGGTTGATTTGAAATCCCTCCATCTCCTAGCAGCCAACGATAAGCATTTCTTCCTGACTCCTCCAGTGTCAGGAATATCAAATGTCATCTGATAAAAAAGAGGTTAACAATATTATATATACTAGAAACATTTAAAGAACAGTCAAACAATAGCAAAAGATCTTACCAAAATGGTCTCCCACAGCTGAGAAATTATCGCCTTATCCACACTTCTCCAATCATCATAGAGAATGCTTACTTTGCTCTTAGCCTGAGTTGCTACAAAACCCTTAAAATCTTTAGCATTTGGACCTCTAGGAAGATCATCATCATCAAACTCCACGACTATCCTCTCCTCCTTCGTACGGGCAAGTGATAATTTTGGTAAACGTGTGCACCCACGCTTACCAACCTTTGAACTCTTTTTCGTAACAGGAGCATGTGAATGTTCCTCCCCAGATGTATGACCAATATGCTCATCTCCAGAATCATGTGGCTGATCAACTGTTTGATCTGTCATTTTCCTTCAAATCAAAAAAACAAACATTAGTTCACAAATAGAAAAGTGTACTAAATTACATAATAGTAAACATTGGTAATATGGTAAGCATGTTAAACAATGATAAACATGGTAAACACAGGCAAAAGGTTGCCAAGGAGTTGGCCCAAGAAAGCTGAAAAGTGGACTCACTGAGTCCACCGGTCCGCCGGTGTGAGCACACCGGCCGGCCGGAGGACCCAGGCAGTGGACTTGCCCACTGCCTGGTGCCACCGGCCGGCCGCTGGCTCACCACCGGCCGGCCGGTGGACCAGACAGCCTTCCTGTCTGGACCACCGGCCGGCCGCTGGATCACCACCGGCCGGCCGGTGGACCAGACAGAGAGCCTTCCTCTGTCTGGACCACCGGCCGGCCGCTGGCTCAGCACCGGCCGGCCGCTGGTGATCCAGACAGAGAGGAAGGCTCTCTGTCTGGTCCACCGGCCGGCCGGTGGTGATCCAGCGGCCGGCCGGTGGTGATCCAGCGGCCGGCCGGTGGTCCAGACAGAGAGGAAGGCTCTCTGTCTGGACCACCGGCCAACCGGTGATCCACCACCGGCCGGCCGGTGCGCCCAGGACTTCTCCTCTTTACGGTTTTTATTGTTTTATCGTTTTGGTTTGATACATGTTTTAATAAGTAAAAAATTTACAGTATCTAACATTATATGAAAAAACTAAATGTAAACAAGAAATAAACTTGTGTTACCTGTAATTTTAGGAATGTACAGTTGGATTGTTTACCCAAATTCCTTCATCGTGATCGATCCTTATGGCACAAACCATGTCTTCAACATACTCATCATTATGTTCTGTTAATCTTTCCATGGAAGTAGGGATCTCACATAAATCAGCATCTTCATCAAATTCATCCTCACCAACATATTGGTTTTTCCCTTGTAAAACAACAGCCCACTGCATATCTGATTGATCTACTACATAGAAAATTTGTTTGGCATGTGTTGCCACTATAAAAGAATCAGTTGTGTCTTCCAATCTATTCAGATTAACAAGTGTCATTCCAAATTCATCGTGTCTGACACTGTTGTTACCGATAAACCATTTACAGTTAAAAACGGGAACTTTAATTTTAAAGTAATCAGCCTCCCATATGTCTTTAATCACTCCATAATATGCACTTGATGCCGAAATTGGGTTTCTGTCCTTAGCACTCGAAAAATGCATTGCTTCTGCAAACACCAATACACCACTATTCTGAACTGCACTTCTGTTGTCCTGAGCTTTCGTATGAATGTATAGCCATTAATGTCATAAGCGGACCATGTTATCACATTTAAAGATGGACCACCCACTATCCATTTTAATGTCTCTGATACATCTGATCTACCAAGCAAGGTCTTTTTAAACCATGGCAAAAAAGTTTCTGTTGTGCTCATTCAAAATCCACATTTCTTTCTTCTTTGGATGACATTGTTTCAACTCATTAATATGTAATGTGATATACGGTTGAACATCAGCTATTTTATTCAAGATGTATGATTCTAACTTCTTCATATGTTCAGATGACAGTGATTTGACTTTCAATCCACGAATCCCCTTTCCCTCATTATTAACCCGTTCATGGCGAGATGGAGGCAAACCTATGTGTTGCGCCGTAGCCAAGTAACTCGTACAAAACTCTGCTACCTCCTCAAAAATATACTTTTCAATAATGGAGGCTTCAGGTCGATATGGATTTTTAACATATCCCTTTAATATTTTCATATAACTTTCAAAAGGATACATCCAACGAAGATATACAGGTCCACAAAGCCTTATTTCTCGAACCAGATGAATCATTAAATGCACCATCATATCAAAAAAAGTTGGAGGAAAATACATTTCCAAATGACAAAGTATAAAAATTTCATCCTTTTCCAAAATGTTCAAAGCATTCACATCAATCACCTTGTTGCAAATTGAATTGAAAAAATAACACAACCTCATTATAGTCTTTCTGACACGGATGGGCAATATTCCACGCAGTGCAACTGGTAGAATTTGTTGCATCATGACATGACAATCATGTGATTTCATACCTATCAACTTCAAGTCTTTCAATGAGACAAAATTTTTTACATTTGAAGAATAACCTTGAGGCACTTTGATATCATGAAGACACTAACAGAAGATACTTTTCTCCCTCTTCGATAATGTATGACAAGCCGGGGGAAGAAATGTTTGTCTTCCTTTAGGAGTGGGAGCTAACTCCAAACGTATTCCCATTGACAGTAGGTCTAACCTTGCATTCAACCCATCTTTTGTCTTTCCTTTAATATCTAGCAATGTTCCGATCAAAGAATCACAGATATTCTTCTCCACGTGCATGACATCAATATTATGTTTGACTTCATGATACCTCCAATATGGTAGCTCAAAAAATATTGACCTTTTCTTCCAAATATGTCTATCATTACCAGATTTCTGTGTCTTTCCCAATGTCACGTCAAGGTTTTTCACCCTCTCAAAATACAATTCTGGGGATAAAGGTTGAGGAGCAGTATCAAATTCTTGTGAGCCATTGAATGCCTTTTTTAGTCTTCTATAAGGGTGATCCATAGGCAAAAACTTTTGAGGACCCATGTACACTGTTTTCCTCCCATGATGCAATTGACAATATGACGTCTGTTGTTCGCAAATTGGACATGCTTTATGCCCTTTAACACTGTATCCAGACAAATTTCCATATGCTGGGAAGTCATTTATAGTGAATAGAAGCACTGCATGCAGTTGAAAATATTCCATTTTATAAGAATCATACACCCTAATACCATCAGCCCATAACAGTTTCAAATCATCAATCAGCGGTGACAAGTATACATCAATATCATTGCCGGGTTGCTTTGGACCAGAGATCATGATACTCAACATGACATATTTGAGCTTCATACAAACTTCAGGAGAGAGGTTGTAAATTACCAATAAAACAGGTCATGAACTATGTGTGCTACTGAGGGTTCGGTATGGATTCATTCCATCTGTGCACAAGCCTAGTCTCAGATTTCTAATTTCATTTCCAAATGTAGGGTACTGGGCATCAATTTTCTTCCATTGTGGACAATCAGCTGGATGACGTATTTTTCCATCACATACCCGCTCATCAGCATGCCATCTTAACCTTTTTGCATCATGTGAATTAGAAAATAAACGTTTGAAACGAGGAATTATAGAAAGATACCAAAATACCTTTGAAGGGAGCTTTGTAATCTCCACATCAGCTTGTGATTTTTCTTTCACCTTATACCGTGATGTCCCACATTTAGGACACTCTTTCCGAAATTCATATTCCTTCCTATATATAATGTAGTCATTCGGACATGCATGTATTTTCCTGTATCCCAATCCCATCGGGTATAATATTTTTTTGGCCTTATAATGTGAATCTGGAAGATCGTTATCTTTTGGAAGAATGTCTTTCATCAATTGTAGCAGCTCTGTAAAACTTCTGTCACTCCATCCATGTTTCGCCTTCAGGTTAATCAATCTTAACACCGCCGACAAAACCGTAAAATCTGTACAACCAGGATATAATGGTTTTTCGGCATCACCATATAGACGTGAAACTATCGGTTCTATCTCAATTTGTTCTGCTACAATATCGCGAATCATTTCTTCAATTCCATCGGAGTTACCATCTTGTGATTCATTATCATCAGTGACATTCTGTCCAGTTTCGCCATGCCAAATCCAAGGGTTGTAACTCGGATTGAAACCATGACAAATCAGATGATCTTTTATCTCTCTACTTTTCAACTTCTTCATATTCAGACATTTCAGGCATGGACAGAAAAAAATGTCACTACTTGGAACATTTCGTTTAGCAAATTCCAAAAAGGCATCAACACCTTCCTCATATTCATTGCTCATTCGATGTGCCGTAATCCAACTTCGACTCATTATTACCTATAACAAATAGCAAAAATATATATATATTTTAGATAAGACAAATATATGTTTATATGAAAAAAATCATAATTTGAATGTAAACAATTTTAAAATATAAAACAAATCGATGTGTAAACCCCCCTGGACACCCCCCGACCCCTCTGGACAGCCCCCCACCCCTCCTGGACACAACCCCCCACCCCCGACCTGCTTGGACACCCCCCTGGACACCCCCCAACCCTCTGGACAGCCCCCCCACCCCTCCTAAACACCACCCCCACCCCCTACCCCCTTGGACACCCCCCTGCACACCCCCAACGCCCACCCACACCCTTGGACAGCCCCCCACACCCACCCACCCCCTTGTAAACCCCCCTGGACACCCCCCGACCCCTCTGGACAGCCCCCCACCCCTCCTGAACACCACCCCCCACCCCCTACCCCCTTAGACACCCCCCTGGACATCCCCCAACCCTCTGGGCAGCCCCCCCACCCACCCGAACAACCCCAAATACCCTCTGGAGAGGCCGCCACCCACTTGGACAGCCCCCCACACCCATCCACCCCCTTGGGCAGCCCCCCACACCCATCCACCCCCTTGGACACCCCCCTGGACACCCCACCGACCCCTCTGGACAGGCCGCCACCCCCTTGGACAGCCCCCCACACCCACCCATCCCCTTGGACACCACCCTGGACACCCCCCGACCCCTCTGGACAGCCCCCGACCCCTCTAGAAAGCACCCCCACCCCTCCTGGACACAACCCCCCACCCCCGACCTGCTTGGACACCCCCCTGGACACCCCCCAACCCTCTGGACAGCCCCCCCCCCCCCACCCCTCCTAAACACCACCACCCACCCCCTACCCCCTTGGACACCCCCCCTGGACACCCCCCAACACCCACCCACACCCTTGGACAGCCCCCCACACCCACCCACCCCCTTGTAAACCCCCCTGGACACCCCCTGACCCCTCTGGACAGCCCCCGCCCCTCCTGGACACCACCCCCCACCCCTACCCCCTTGGACACCCCCCTGGACATCCCCCAACTCTCTGGACAGCCCCCCCACCCACCCGGACAACCCCAAATACCCTCTGGAGAGGCCGCCACCCACTTGGACAGCCCCCCATACCCATCCACCCCCTTGGACACCCCCCTGGACACCCCACCGACCCCTCTGGACAGGCCGCCACCCCCTTGGACAGCCCCCCACACCCACCCATCCCCTTGGACACCACCCTGGACACCCCCCGACCCCTCTGGACAGCCCTCGACCCCTCTAGAAAGCACCCCCACCCCTCCTGGACACAACCCCCCACCCCCGATCTGCTTGGACACCCCCCTGGACACCCCCCAACCCTCTGGACAGCCCCCCACCCCTCCTAAACACCACCCCCACCCCCTACCCCCTTGGACACCCCCCTGGACACCCCCCAACACCCACCCACACCCTTGGACAACACCCCACACCCACCCACCCCCTTGTAAACCCCCCTGGACACCCCCCGACCCCAAATCCATTCACCTATGCCATGGTTGTGTGTGAATAAAGTAGTAACAACTGTAAAAGGGCAACCCATCCAAATGGACACGCCCCAACCCTCTCGGGGATTTATAGAAAACGATGAAAAAATAGTGAAATCATAAAATTACTCAATATTGCAAGTCGAAGAAATAGATCTAGGGATGATAAATAAGATTATGGTGCCAAAACGAGTTAAAAGGGTTCGCAATCGAAGAATCTTAGCTAGTTTCAACAAAAAAATCACAACACATATATATATACTATCCGCGAAAAAAAAACGAACGAGTGGGAGGATTACCTGAGTGCTGCGAGTTTAGATGATTGATCCGAGGAGATTAAATATGAGAAACGATGATCGCAAAACGGATCTAAACCAACGAAATGGATGAGCCGATTCGGGTTTACACGCGAGAGAGACGAGTCGCGACTGTCGAAGGTAAACTCGCGAATGACAATCCACGGGTCTGGGTAAATTTTTAAATGAGTTATCACGTCGGTTATTCAATAACCGACGTGATAATTGTTTTAAAAACATTTATAACGTCGGTTATTTCAATAACCGACGTAAAAAACTTCCTCCGATTCATTTTTTACGTCGGTTATTTTATAACCGACGTTATAAAGGGCTCAAAATCCGGGTTTTTTTACGTCGGTTATTTTATAACCGACGTAAAAAAGCCTTCAAAAACCGCGTTTGTGACGTTGGTTATTCAATAACCGACGTAAAAAGGCCTTCGAAAACCGTGTTTGTTACGTCGGTTATAACAATAACCGACGTAAAAAATGAGGCCGCGCGATTAATAACGTCGGTTATTCTTATAACCGACGTTAAAGGTGTACCGAACACAGGTTTTTACGTCGGTTAAGAAATAACCGACGTAAAAAACCTCGTTTTACATATTATAACGTCGGTTTTATATAACCGACGTAAAAAATGGTGACGTAAAAAACGTTTTCTGCACTAGTGTATAAGAATTAAAAATCATATTTGGTATAACTAAATCTTTTTCAAGTTAATTTATACCATTTAATTTCACTTAAGGAGTTTTATTTCTATTTTATAGAAAATTCATAATTATATACAAATGAACTAATCATGAAACCATGAAACGAACACACCTAAAACTATGAAAATCATGACATATTATTAAAAAATCCGTCATAATATGTTATAAAATTTTCACATAAGGTATTATAAATATTAATATAGTTATCAAATGAGTTTATAACTGTATTTTAACTATTATACATGAGTATAAAGTACATTAAACTAAAGGGAAGCATGAGATAATGGATTCTTTAACTTAATTTCCATTCATTTGCTTATATGTCTACTTTGTTGATTGTATTATGTCATGATTATGTGTAGAATACACTATTTATTTTTTTTCTTTATTAAAACTTCTATGTTTTTGTATATAAATTTATTACACCTAATCAGGTTGTTGATTAATTAATTCACACCACAATGATGTGGCAATTATAATGGTTTTTCTTATCCGACTTTGATTTATGTGAGATACATGGAATATTCCCCACTTATTTTTTTCTGTGGTGTGTATACATCCCATGAATTAATTATATGATTCTTATACATAAATTCAGGTGGATTTACGTGTCCATTTTTTGATCTCTCTTTCTAGGAAGATCACTGGATTTGTGGTGATGTTTTTTACCATTGTAGTGGGTAGAGCGATAGAAGGTTGTAATTATTTCTACCAGACCTCAGTCCAGTTGGGAGTTTATGGTGAGTTACATGAGTTTTGAGAACCATAGATGTAAATGTGGGTTCTCAATTTGTTAGTTTTTTTTGTGAGGATGATTTTTTCATGAGACTACTACAGATCAAGGCTCCACATGTTGGTAGGGATGAAGAGGCGCCTGGTAGTGACTCTGAGATGCGGGGAAGAGGTCATCGAGTTTGAACTCTGGTCATGGGAAAGCCAAAGATTCACATATAGTGTTTCAAGTTTCAATGAAGCCTAGAGAAATCTGTTATGGAATGGGATCTATGTTATAGTGATTCAAATGGAGACGTAGGGTAGATACACTGTGATGTGGGGGTTGCTCGGCGATGACCTTGGAGGATGAATGTAGTGGGAGAAAACAATGATAGCTTGTGATAACCTTAGGGGTTGCAATGATTATAATGGTGAAACTTTATTAAGACCTCATGTAGAGATTAATCCATGGAGGGACCACATAGAGAGGTGTTTTCAGTCTATAAGTTGTTGGAAATCAGATGGTTTGGGTGAACCTTTAGGGTTTATAATGAACTAGTGCATGTGTGGGACATTGGATCTTTAAAATTTGGACCTTTTATTTTAATGGGTTTATAAGTCATGAAATTTCACTTCTCATTATCTTTACACTTTTGGTTTTGTGGTCCTCTATGGTCCACATGGTTGCTGGGTGGTGATCTCACTCTTTTATTTTCATTAATAGATTTGTATGTCTGATTACGTATGGTACCCGAATCCTCTCGGTTAAAAATGTTTTCAAAATAAAAGAATAAATTTATAATGAAGAAAACATATAGGAGGCCCCACTACAATCCTCAATCCTCACCTCATTCTAAACTCTAAATCTACGTGATATCCTCTTACTCGATCATGCAATCCTAGTCCGTATATGAACTTTAACCAACAACAAGTGGGGGACTCTCGAGCACCCAAGTCCAATGGTGAAATAGGTAGGGTGTGAGTGAATAAATAAAAAGGGAACCAGAAATTTGGTCCCATACTATACAGAAAATGTATTTATATGTTAATTTTATGTGATGAAGATAAAAAATAAACAAAAAAACAATCATCAATTATTGCTTCGCCCTAACATAAAAAGTTCTTTGAACACATCATGAGGACCATTTCAACGATAATATCTCAACCACTACAAAGGATTATACATATATCTTGGTACAATACCAATAACCATTGTCTATCCATAGGTCAATGACCTCGATCAATGATACATGCTTCAACTAGTGTCGGGGTTACTTTGAGCATGTTGTGATGGCTATAACACAGATTATAATAGTACCCGGGTCTCACTGGTATATAGATAAGTATTACAAACCTCCCATATGGGAGTTTTTTTAGAAAAGTGGTAGTACCACAAGTAACATAAACCTCATATATGGTATTTTTCTCGTCATGTAGTAACACAGACTACGCCTATGGGTTTTTTCTAAGCAAGTAATAAAAATCTCCTAGAGGGAGTTTTCAATAGTATCACAGACCTCCCTTTGGAAGAGTTTTCTCATCATGTATTATTAAACACTTATATGAGTGTTTTCTATTTTTATATCAATATCACTATAAAAGTGTGTTTTGTTTCATAAATAAAGACCGCCCTATGTTTTTATCCCATACAACTTTATATAAAAATAAATTAAATGAAAAGCACAATAACCTAGGTAAATATTAATCCATGGTTCTATAAAGGACATAGAAAATAGTAATTGGGAGAATCCACCATCCTTGAGACACCTATATCTTTTACATTTACCAAACAATTAATTTTCCATTTTACTAAATATTATAAAACAACTCTAAGGGCCTCACAGCGTACACCACACTGGAATCTCAGTAGAGAGACAACACAGGTCCCATCCCAAAATCTATGGTCATCCTAGGTTAGTTGGCTCATGAAAACCAAGTCTTTTTGCCTTTGGTTTGTTCACTTACTCTAATCACGTATGTAAGTGTAAGGATCACTCACCCAATATTTTATTCACTGAGATCAATGACTCTAAGATGTCACAAGGGTCCTCACATGGACTATATATTCTATTTTCCTAAATTCATTCCCCTCTCCTGGAGGAGTCCAAGGGTCCTAGGTAAGGGCCACTAATTCAAAATAATCTCATTTCATTTAGGAATACACCTTAAGGGGCTCTATTCATTTATAGAAGTATATTTTTATCACAGCCTTGAGCATTAGTGACTGAGTCTAACAAGACAGTGCACAAGGCCAAAGATGGATGTGATATTTTCCAGTTCAATAATTTATAACTTTTAAAATTGAACATTTAACTTAGATAAAATAATATAATTAATTAGGTCAACACCCTCTATGGTGTGGTTGTTCATCCATTGTGTTATAAATAACATTCATTAATCTATAGGGAATGTTTCTACGAGCACCTAACTCAAATTAGAGTAAAACCCTCTTTAAGTGCTACCAAAAACTCCTTGCCAAGCTCATATTCGGAACAATCAGACATCTCCCAACCATATAAGGCCCTATCTTACACTAATACATCAAAATTAATTAACTATATCATTTTACAGTTAATTAAAAGAATTATTTATATAGGCATAAATTACTAAAACTCATATAGTCATGACATTGCATTGAATCCTTTTTACAACGAGGGGTGGTCCACTCTTAATTCACCCGTAAACCTAAGCCATGAAAAAAATTCCAATTTATATGCTCATTCCAATATCCAAAATAATTTCATTAAATCAAAAAAATCATAGAAAAATAACAGTAGTGAAATAATTCAATAAAATTATGTGCGGGGGAAAGAAGAAAATATTTCTAGACATCCACTATCTAGATGAAATTAATGTCCATTCAATCAGTGTAATTTACACCAAGCTCTGGTGGAAATAACCATAAACCCTAAACAAAAATTAGGATAAATTAGTGGGAATAAAGTGAAAAAACATGGAAGGTAAGGATAGAAATAAATTACCTAAAAACTCATCAAAACTCACCCATAACCACCCTAAAGAGAACCAAAAAAATAGGGAGGGCTAGGTATATCTGAGACCCTCCCCGGGGCCTCATTCTTCTAGAGGAGAAATATAGGACAAAGATATATTTACAATTTAAAAAACCCAACAATTCAACTATCATGTTGTGACCATAGGTGTCACACCGTGACTTTTTAGGTTATTCCCTTCACACATTTTTGACTCTATTTTCATGTCCTGAAAACCACCCCATGAAATGTTTCACGACGTGAATACCCATTTCACAATATTATGGGGATTATTATATAGTTTTCAGCATCTATAGGCCTTATTTTCATTCCCCAGTATTCACCTAAACTCTCAGAACATCCACTAAACCATAAACCACATCCAATAACTCCCTTTTTTGATATTTAAATCTTTAAAACATTTTTTATTCGTGGTTCTAGAAAAACCACTCACCATATAAAAAAAATTAAATTCCCAAGGAATTTAAAAAACCATCTAGACACTGGGTATTAAAAAACTCAACATTAGGACCAACCATGAAATGTGTTTTAGGAGAAAAATACAAAGCAACATGGAGGTGGTAGTATGCACTCATACATGAATATAATTTTGTTTTCCCTAAGGGAAAAAAGGTATGGTGGTTAATTGTTATTCCCATATAATAATGGAATTTTTTATTAAAAAAATACTAATATCATTAATATAGTAATTTGAAAAATAGATTTGGAAATGAAATATAAAAAAGAAATGAAATTAGGGAATATTAGTAGTAATGTTGATGACTTAGGTTTCCCATGGAGGGCTCCTAGGAATGGGGGTATTATGAAAATATATTATGACCAATTTTACTTCTCCAAACTGAATCACTCAATCTGGTTGGTGATCTAGTTTACCTCATACATGACTCTCCATATGAATAAAATTTACAACTATCAAAGGCCCCTATTATGGTTGGTCAAATTAGAGTATAAATAATGAAACATGAAATAAATAAATACATTACAGTGTCACTCTAGTGTTTTCCCTAGTAGTTCCTCAAAACACCAAGCTCCATCTCATTAACACCCTATCACTAAGGCCTTTATATTATAAGGATATCTGATCATGATGTTTCTACTTGCATTGTGATAATCATGCATGCTATGAATATAAACCCAATATGACACCACTAATGCATCCATAACATAAGTACACATGGATAAGGGGTTTATCACATTATAAAAAGTATAAGAATGAAACAATAATTTATGTGATGAGATGTGATGCACTGACTATCCCTCCATAAACACCATTCATACCTACATCACCTCCATACCAGGAAGAAGTCATAAGAGAAGTCCTGATCAAGATTCAACCACAAGGAAACTATATATATCTTGTAATCCATGTGGAAAATAAGCCTCATGTACAAAAATAATGTTTCTAATCCCCATCTATATCATAGGTAATTCCACTTTTATATCATTCTAAGTCTCTAGTATGGGTTGAGCCACAGGGATATTGTATCCCACTGCTACCTTGAGTCTTCGCCCAAGTATTTCATACCCCTACCCAGTGTTCAGATATATCATCATTATCATCACATTCCTCAAATTCTCCCCCTCTAAGGTCTAACCAATCTATGATAGTCAACATGTGACTTTCTATAAAAATAAAATCCTCCAAATTCCATACAATAAAAAATAATAAGGCATATAAAATATAGGAACACATATATCATATCAAACATGAGCCTTGAAAACCGCACCAAAACACACACACATGAAGACAGAAACAATTATAGGCCTCATGAGCTACAAATTCACAAAAATGTAATCAATATCAAACATGGGAATCATGGCTACGCATGTTTACACATGTAAAAATTACTAAGAAAATGTTATTATATATTGGATCTACATTATATCTTCCCAGGTTTTCTCATGTGGTATGAACGATTTAATTTTTTTGTTTCAACATTTCCTTTTATACATTAATTGTGATTAAGATAATAAAAATAATTTTAGATGCATCCAAGTCTTGTTCGGATCCAAGAGCCATGGTTTTTTTGAAAGGAAAACCGATCTATAGGGTTAATGAATTTTTAGTTTTAACCCTGAAAATCAACGGTGCAGAGTGATTCAATTAACTATATTGGGGTTCAAAATTTGTTTTAACCATACAACTAAAGTACCACAATGATGTGAGGGGTTTTAGTGATCTGAATGTGTCTTATGGTTTTACCAAACTATATGCCCAACCTGAACACTTAGTGCCACTTAACTAGTGATGCCACATGGTTTAAGAGTAGGATTTGGAAAACTATGTAGACAATATATGATCCTATAAAATGTGTGGCGGATGTTGATTTACCCATCCTTCCTTTTTATTTAACTCAATCTTTTCTCCAACCATTTCACATGAAGTACTTCCCTAGGTGTTTGGAGCTATCCCTCTTCCTCAAAAATTGGATTTGAGATAGGTTCTCCATCCAGTCTCTAATTCATTCATCATTGTCCTTATTGTAAGTGTATAGGTAAGCCCTAACATACTCTTGTACCTTTTCATCATTTACCTCTATCTTAAGAATTATATTTCTATGTGAGATAATATTTCTTATTTTTAGGTTATTCATCAATTCTTATAATTTCTTTAATTCTAGATCAGATTAGAGGCCCACACTTTATGAGGAGTTTTCTACCACTATAAGGTAGGCGGTATAGAATGTTTCCCTATGTTTTTTACTATATATCATGAGTTTTTGTTATTTAGAACCATGCATTCTATAAATTTTCTTAAAACTATAATTTTCCTTAATATTAATTGTTAATCATGATATAAATGTCCCATAAAATCTTATTTAAAAATTAGAGGTCACCCACCATGATAATTTTCAGCCATTGGCCAGGCTTATTAAATTCATAGATTAAATGGAATATTAAATTGTAGAAAACCATCAAAGGATTATGTAAAAGAATTATATAAATGAGGATTTTTATTATTATATCTCACCCATGAATAATGGATGTTAAAACATGGTTGAGGCTAGTGTTTGGAAAGATGCTTCCTTCCCCATTAACATGTGATGTTGGGTATGACATCTCACATTGTTTATTTAATAGTGGGCATGATGTTCCATGTTCTTTTGAAGTTTTTTGGACATGAAATTTCACTTCACTCATTGGGTTGACGAATATAATAACGTATGTATCCCTAATCAAAGGCTCAATCAAGCACCCAATTTATAGAAGGATGCCTTTATGATTAAACACAAACACTTGAGTTATGACCTGGGTCCTAGATAGTATTAGTATATATATATATGGTTATATATCTCACTATATATATTGTTCATATGTATATACCAATAATTGTAAATATATATATACATATATGGTGGAACATGTTTAGCGATATTCTTTCTTGGGTAAAAATATGTATAGTTCAGTGAGTTTCTACTATGAACCTGACCTGTCTTAGTTATAGTTTAAATTTATTCTTTCCATTATTATACCTTCACAGTATCGTTTTATAAGCATTGGTTGTAAATTATTATCCTCTATTGGTGGTGTCCTACTGAGTATACCTGACACCCTATTTGGGTTGTTGATTGGTACCTGAACAAACTTCTTAGATGCGGGAAGGGAAAATGAAAGGGTATAACAATTGATGATTGATTGTGTTCCCATGAGAGATTATGGGAGAAAAGGATCAAGGTTATTCTTGTGATTCTAGTGGAGTTATATTGGGCCTTTTATCCTTTTTATAGAATTTTGTACATATATATTTACTTTGTATCATTTTCTATTCAAATTTTTGTAGAGTTTCATGACATGGTCTTTATTTGGAATGTGATATGGGATATATATTATGTCATTAATTATTATAACGATTTATGTATTTCATTACTAATACTTTTCTATTTCCACTATTTACCCATTATTATATATATGTGTGTCTACTCTTACTAGAGGGGATAATCTCCCCAATCACACACCCCAGCCCCTCACTACTAGTTGGTACCCTATAGTGTGTGAGGTGGTTTGCTTAAGGCCATGTGTCCAACTATACTAAGGAAATATTTAGTGGATCTTAGGTTAGGATGCTACAATGTTTTTTCATAGATTACTTTTCTTTTTTAAAACTATTATGTAATACATATAAATGATATTTGGAAGTGTTGGAATCTATTAATGAAGCTGTGTTTAGGAGATTATAACCCATGTATAGAGAAAAGATAAATTTCTTATGATGGGATATTTATTTTTGGTATTTCACTTTATACAGTTCCACTAATTTCTCTGTTGGGTGACAGACTTGTCTTCAGATGTGGCATTTAAGGCTTCCACTTTTACCCTTGTCCGATTATGGTAAGGAAGTATTGTACATGAATCATCATAAGTAGTTTGGGATTCACATTTCATGCATTATACCATTCTAGATAGTTTAATCTTTATTTCCTATATCACATGTGGTTGTTTAAAATCCTTCGATATTTATATTTAGATTGCAATAAAATTTCTTGAAGGGAGATGAATAATTGGTTATTTGAAGTTTCATCATCAACCTAAATGGATTTTTACCAAATATCTTGTTTGTGGCACACTAACATAATTATGTATGGTGCATTTGATCCGTGGACCACTGGTTTCCCAGGCATAAATGTTGGTGATTGAAATAAGATGGATTACAATTGCAATGTATAGAGAGTATGGGCCTTTATAAATTGGGAAATGAAATCTCTCTAATTGAACCATCATTGAGGTTTTTATAGTTATATAACATGCCAACTGAAATTAATAAATCATGTACTCTATAAATTGGGAATGGTAATAAAATTTACTGGACCACGACATATATATATATGTATACAACACATAAAAAATTTCGAATCCTTTTAAATTAAATAAATGTTACTGTTAAATGTTGATTCTAATTAAAACTTAAAGGGTGTTTTCCTTTATACCTTATAATTTAAACCTATATATCAAGATCTTTTTTATATGATATGGGACCATGAACCTAATCTAACCTTTGTTGTGGGAAGTACACACTGAGTCTCATGAATAAAATGATCTTCCAGAATTACCAAGATATATATTTAGAGGATGGAATATGGGTGTTGAATCTTATATAGTATGGTATTTTACCTATCTTATTCCTTACATCATGACCTATTTGGTTATAAAATTATGTTCTATTAAATTTATTTAGAAATTTTATAAATATGCCACCACGACGACCTTAGGTCATGAGCTGGGAAGGCAATAATTAACTTGCTCTAATGTTGAAGGCTATGAAGCCACTAATATTACCTCCAATAGTTCCACAAGAGGAACTACCTACTATACCCGAGTTGGGAACCAATTACTATTTCTGAGAGAGTTTCCTAAAGGTTATTATTTTTTAGGGAGCTTTGTGAGTTGCCACTTCTGTAGAAGATTGGACCCATGAGTTCTAGTAAAAACATCCACCTACATTTTCAAGGGATAGTAGCCCCCATGCTACCAAATCTGGACTGGATTCCATTATTTCTATATTCGAGAACATAGATATTCCTATATAAAATATGGTCAATATCACAAATGACATGCTACATAATTCTTCCAAGAAATGGTGGGACATTTTCACCCGAGCCGACCCACATCAGTATATTCTATGGAAAGATTTCAAACGACCTTTTATGATTAATTGTTTAAAAAGAAACAAATAGTTGAGAAGGTTTCAGAATTTATGAACCTTCATCAGGGTGTTATGTTTCAACCTTATATTTTAAAAGTAATTACATTATTCAATAGTGTAAAAGATACACAACACTGTGCTTAAATGAATAATGTAATATTATTATTTAAATGGGACTGTAATAACCTAGCCATTAAATTGGAAGGCATGGATTTGAATAATTAATTTTTTAAATGAATATAAAGGTCAAACTAAATATATTTATATTATTATGTTCTTATAAAATAATATAAAAATTTTAGCATAGTCATTTTATTCTCCGAGAATACATTTTCTTCAAAAAGGAGTTTTTCTTCTTTTTACGAGTGAATATTATAATTAATTTATGGAATTTTTTGAAAATTTATTTTATTAAAATAAATATTTTTTAAAATTAATATACCAAAATTATTCTAAAATTAAATTTTGATAATTTTCTGAATAAGTTAAATTTCTGGTGAATAGTTAAAAAACAAATATTTTGAAATATGGTATCTTTTGTGATATCATCAAAAAAATAAATATGATAAACAAATTTTATTAAACTATTGAAAAGAATAATTCATTATAATGTAATTAAAATATCATAAAAAATAATTTATAACACATAATTTAAAATTACTTCATGATAAATATGAAAATAATTTTCAGTGTCGATATAGTACTTGCATAGCAATGGATAAGTCATATTTAATGTATTATAGCTAATAATTGAGGGATAACATGTATTTTCATGTCCCTTTTATTAAATTTAATCTATAAATGATTTTGTTTAATGATAATTTTAATTTTTTGAGTTATATAACAAGAATATTAATCAAATTATTCTGCAATGTTTGTGCGAGGCTGTAAAAGTCAAATTAACAAAATAAATAATTTTTCTTGACATAGAAATGAGTATATATACATGATGAATGAATATAAAGGATTATATTGAGCCTAATTTATTTATTTTAGGACATTAATTTATTTTTAATTTTTATATATGAAAAAACTACCTTATATTCTTATGAAACACTAACACATTGCTTGTTCATGCCGATGAAAAGTTAGTAAAATGATTTTAAAAATCTCTAAAATTAAAATCATAAGAACTATTAAATGAAGAAAAAATTGGCTAAATATTTTTGGTTGAGTATATATCTACCATAAACACACAAGGGAAACATTTAAGACCATTTTAATCCACTTGGATGAGATTATGAACAGTATAGTATTTTATTTGATGAAAAGTCAAACCTGTCACACTTTTACTTTTAGAAAGTGTAATATTTTAATATGGTGTTATCCAAATGTTATGTCTGACTATAAATAGTATTTTTAGTGTTAAAATATTTATTTTTATCTCGGTAATTTCTTTTTAATTTTTAGTGAATAAATAATTAAATTAATTTTTTACCCAACGTCGATAAAATAATTATTTATGTAATGGAATAATCAAATGAATGATATTAAAAATAATTTAATAATATAATTTAATTCATTTAAGGTGATAAATGAATTATCGGGATTAAAAATGAATTTTCAGGATATAATAAAAAATTTCATTCTAATTTTACATTTTTCCTTGATATTTGTAATGCGAAATTAATGAATAGTATCAAAATTAACAATAAGGATATTTTGTGGGATTAATATTTTATTTATTTATTTTGATAAAAAAATATAAATAATTAAAAAGGTGTTAAGTTAATTTAAAAAATTTCACCCTATATTAATTTATGGTCCATTTGGAATCATTTTTTCTCAAGATAATTCTTATTATATTTTAATATTTTGGGAAGTTCAAAAGTCTTCTGCTCACTTTAATTATAAATAGGCATCTCTTAATTAACTTCTTTACCCCAATTTGAACCATATAAATCAATTTAAATATACCCATTAATCTTATCAATATTATTATTTATGTTATTTTGGTTATTTCTGATCCAAAATACTTACCCTAAGTCCCTAAAAGAAACTTATAATGGATCTCTCCCATAGAAGAGGTAATCATCTTTATCGGATCTTTCATATTTATTTATTCTTCTACCTTCTATAAATAAGTTATAAAAATACTAAAATAATAACTATAGTATCATATATATATAATAATATTTTATTATTCTTATGATAAACTGATATTATTTCTTTTTTTCATCCAAGGAAAATTGAATGCACCGTGTGTGTGTGTGTGTACGTACAACTTACTGACTCCACATAGCGGTGTAACTCTTTTTTCATCTCAAAATTACATGGATTGTTATAATAATTAAAATAATAGATATATGTGATAATTATTACATGATACAGGTTCTTAAAAATTAATATATCATTAATTTCTCTACCCATTCACCATTAAGGTAATAAAACCGCCACTCCTACATCGGAAACACCTACCTTCTCCACAAAGTGTTGCGAATCACTTTCCATATCCATCTTTAAATAGTGGTTCTAAACATTTTTTAAATAATTATATATGATAAATATAGAATTAAAAAAATTATGTAAATGATGAAGTTATATCTCATTATCATTAACTACAGCTTACATGATAAAACATGCATGGAAAAAAATGAAGCAAATAACACAGAAAACAATGGTAATAATGAAATATTATTTATGAGAGGGTGGTAATAGGTTATATAAAGAATATATATGATATAATAAATATTTTTATGGTTTTTATAAATTAATAACAAGATTTAAATCATTATATTTTAGGTTAAAACATTTTCAACTAAAGGAATGTTCATGCAGGGGATCTCTTCGAACCCCAATATTTCTTTTGGGTTACGCTTTCTCTATCTTTGCCTCAATTCAACTCTTAATTATTCTTATATACTTATCCTATTTTCTATGTATGTGTACCATACATATTTCTTTATCTCAATTAATATTTATTTAATATTTAATTATATGTTTTTAAATGTTTCCCATCTCATCTCCTCTCGATAAAAAATATGATTAAAATGGACTTTTCAGTTTCTTAACCATTTTCATGTACAATCCATAAATTATTTTAAGACTAAAAAATATTTAAAAAATTACTCAATTCTTCATGAAAAAAAAACTTCCATTTCTGGTTTTATGGAAATCATAACACCTTTATCATCATTAAAGACTCTTATTGGTTTTCCTTAAAACTGTGCTTAAGTGGCACATTTCTAAAGTTACCTTTCATCTCTTTTTAATGTTTTCAATTTACTTGGAATTTATTATTCATGATATATTCTTATATTTCCATTTTTAATTTGAAAAATTAATTTAAATCCCTTATTTAATGGATAACACTATGATACGACCTTTGGTTATTCCATATGATATGATTATAGAAACCTATTATTTCAATAGATAACCCTTATAGTTATTCCTTATGTTTGATTTCTTTTTGTGGAACCCATATAAATGTACTTATTTTGATGCGTGTTACTAGATAAATCTCTAATTCATGAGGTATTTGTTTTGGCCTCATAGTATTTTATATTTTGGATTAAATAGTAAAACTATTCCATTATGGGACTTTTTCCACCATGTGATATAGTATTTGAGGTTATCCATTACTCATTTTTATGTCATGATATATGTTGATTCTACATTATAATTATTTCTTGATCATATAATTTGATGTTCTGAATTATATGACTCCATGTGTTTATTTAAGATCCATTATTTTTGTGTTGTCATTTTATGCATTCTGACGCATTTGTTATGATTCATTTTATTTTTTATTCCCTTAATCATCTTTTTAGCTCATCCCTTTTGTCTATGTGTTCCCCATGTTATCCTATGTAGTTATAGGAGCTCAAAAGGATTTAGGATTTCATTATGGAGATTAAAAAAATATATGATTCATTCTAGTTTCATGATTTTAATTTATGATCTTAGTTTTTCAAATAAACTATATTTTTCGTTCCATGATTTAGATTTAATAGAAAATTATTCCAAAATCCATGTAATAGTATGTATAAAAATATTTGGTCACTATACATTATCCACATGATGGTGTATTCCTATTATTTTAATAATCACCATTCTTTTGGACCTACCCTCACATAGGATGAGTTGATGATAGCAAGGTGGTTTGAGGATGGTCTTGTATACTCAATTTAATCTCAAGTTAATATCTTTTGGTTGACCAACATTTTAGAAATAGTGAACCATGACCTCATCTCTAGGTGGAATTTGAAGGATGTTGAGGATGTGGGATAGGGTGGTTCATCATCAAGGATGAGTAGTGGGTCATCTAGTGATTGGAAGAGGGTATTTGAGTCTGCTCGTGGGGCAGTTTCAGTTAGATGGAATGTACCAATATTTATGTGATTTCCAAGTAGTGTAGAAAGACCATTCATTTGAAACCCCAAAGCAACAGAGATCCAACTGAATGTTGATCATATGGAAAGATATGTTGTTTGTAACATTTTTCAAATCCTATACTGTATTACTTAGTCAGAAGGGGTATGAGCCAACTCCATTTCTGAGAGAAGGGCTATTAGATTTATGCCAAATAGGATGTTGGTCTACTACTGAACTATTAGGCCAAGTAGGTGGATGTTGTTGTGGAAGCCTAAATTATATGATTCACCACTTGTAGATAAGGAATACTCTTTATATCCTGGTTGCGACTTAATTCTTTGGTACTAGACAACTTCATTCAAGAGAGACTATACCAGTGGAGCAGAGCACGAATCCTTATATTTTTCAAGGTACTACTCTAGTAGCCTCTACATTATTGTCAACATTATTTTACATGAGTGAATCAGATCATCTTATCTCTGTTGATATTATGGAAATTTTGGATCTTTAAACTAGGTACTTATAATGGGTAATAACTCAAGAAACACTATGGGTAATTAAATGTTAGAGTTTACGACGATGCAAGGATTTCACCCTTCAGTTTGGTGGATTTTGTTTCTTGTGGAACCTCTTCAACCTGAAGATGACTGGTTTTGAAATCATACTCAGGAGGAATTAATTAGAACTATATCGCATCCAAGTATATTTCTATCATTGATGCGTGTATTTCACATCACTCTAGGGTAGTACCTATATACAAAAGGGAGAAAGGGATGTCCAGGCTAGTTGGGCTGGACCTGATCATCATGGTCTAGGTGGAGTCATGGACCACATTACCAGCATCCATCTGGAAGATCAATGAACACATATGATATATTTCCCTATAGTATTGGATCATTTTAGGGATGTTTTTATATGATTATTTCACTAGAAATCCTCCTACGAGGGATGTATAATTAACCATATAACTACTACATAGAGAATTGCTAGTATCCATTCCTCCTTACGGGATAAAAACTACTGAGTTCAAGGGGATCAAGAGTCCGCTAGAGAAATTAGAAGCTAAGAGTTTCATACACCCCAACACTTCTCCTTGGGTTTTACCTATCGTATTCTCTATGATATAATACATTACCCTATGGATTTAGATTATTGCCACCAGTTGAACCAGATTATGGTTATGAACTGGTATTCCCTACCTCGTATATATAACCTCTTCGACCCTCTTCAAGGAGTGAAAAATTTCTACTAGATCGAGTTATCATCGAGCAACCATCAGGTTCCTATTAAGATATCAGAAAAACCACATACAATGTTCTATTGTAGATAAATAATGAACAAAATTATTTTTATGTCCCACGTTCTCACAAATACACCCACATTTTTCATGGATCTGATGAATTTGGTCTTATGCTTGTATATACATTCATTTTTTGTGGTCTTCATAGAAAACATCTTAGTGTATTCTCATACTCAACACAACCATTCCGAACATATTGATATCCTACTTAATACAATTAGAGAGCACAGGTTTTATGTTAATCTCCCAAAATGAAACATTTAGATCTACAAGGTTTACTTCCTAGTTCAAATCATCTTAGAGACAGGTGTATCTATTGACCCAGAAAAGATGAGAGTTTTGGTGTGTCAGGAGAAGCCCAATAATTTCTTTCATATAACATGTTTCTTAGGGTCGGATAGATATTATAGAAACCATATTTATATATTTTAATTCATGGTATTACCTTCCATTGTCTTGAATAAAAAGGGTGTGAATTATATATGGTATGAAACATGAGAGACCACCTTTTAAGAGAAAAAAGTGTGGTTGACTTCTACACTAATTTTGATTTTTCTAGAAACAGGATGAATTTATATAGTTTTTTATGATGATTCATTTATTGTTATTTGAAAAGTTCTAATATAGGGAGATCAAGTTGTGTCATATGGGTCCCAATAGATAAGGCCTCATGAATGGGATTTCTCTACACATGACCTCAAGATTTAAACTATGGTTCACTCTTTATGAATTTGGAGTCATTATCTTTTGGGAGAATGATTTTGTCATTTATATAGAAGGAAAAAGTATCAAATACATTTTTACTCAGGTTTAATTGAATCTCTAAAAGTCTAGACGGGTGGAATACCTACATTTTTTCGATTTTGAACTTTTTTATATTCCTAGGAAATGAAATGAAATAACTGAAACAATGATCTAGAAGACTCAAACATAGGAAATTAAAGGGTATAGTAGAGAATGGTATTCAATGGTTTTGATTTATATATGCACTTGGAGGTGCAAGACCATTATAGGAAACCTATAACCAAGTCATTATCATTGAAATAATCTCCTCTTTAATGGGTAAGGATTATACAACTTTTTGATATCGAGGGATTATTCCAGAGGGAGAGTGTCTCAGGTGAGGACCCAAATTCATATTGGGTTATCAATGAAGATGAGGTTTACAACATTCAAAATAATTTTTTGGTTCCTACATACATACAAGAAGAATTGATGTTGGAGTCTCATGCCTTTGTTTGATAAGTATATACCAGTCTTACCAAGATGTACCATTACATAGGCCGACAATATTGGTGGCCAGAGATAAAGGGGTACAAATTAGGTTTTATCACATGCTGTTACACCAGCCAGTACGTGAAGGTAGAGCACCAATGACTTTCTAGAAATCTACTACCTTTGTCTAATTCGGAATTGAAATTAGACAATGTAACAATGGATCTCATGAAGATATTTCCAAGAATCCATAAAAAAATTGATACAGTATGTGTGATCATAGATATATTGGACCTGTTCAATCACTTTCTACATATTAGAGAGATATTTTAAGTGGGTGATCTTATGTGTAACGCCCCGACCCCAGCTGCCCAGAGTCGGTGCATTAATTACATAACATTGGCATGATCACAAGAAAGATCAAATCTCTAAAGACTGATTGGTTTAGTAGCCTTGGAAATACTAGATATAATCATAAAGTTTTACATTACATTTCAAAGTGAAAAACTACTACAACAACAAAGTCTTCATATCCACACTATTAACCCCTCATAATATCCCTGCAAGTCATTCATAAATTACTTCTTCACTACCTGGGAAAAATAAAACATAGAAAAGGGGTGAGCTCAAATGCCCAGTAAGGATAACAATATAGCGGAAACTTTCATCAATAAGAATAAACATTTAAGGCAATGTATAACTAAAACAAAAGCCTTTTAAACATGAACTTTCAACATGGTATGGCATAAATAAAATGAAATAATGCCATTTACTTATTCACATGGATATTCCACTAATCGAATAATCACATGCAAAAATAAATAACCACTTTCATAATGTTGGAATGCATAATGCCAGACTATCATAACCACATAGCCAAGGCCTCGTGCCAAGACTACAAATAAGATTTTGTCAAGGCCTTGTGCCAAGACACTAGTTTGTCTCATGAGACCTACCGATGCATCGAGGAGCTATAGCGGGCTCCACCCGTCACTTATTAAGTCCAATGCATTCCCATATGAAAAGGTTTAAACATAACATAAACATTCGTATTAAAACTAGCATACGAAATGTCAATACTTTCACAATAAACTATGAATGGTATAAAAATAGCACATCCACAGTCAAACATATCACAAAACCTTCAATACAATATAGAAGTTTTGTATCATAATAAATCAACTTCAAATAATCTTAAAATCCATCAAAGGATGTTGACATAGATGAAATCAAAATTCTTTTTAAAGAAGTATCTCCTTTTATTTTGAAATCATTTAAGATCCATATAAAATAAAACATTTTCTTTGAAAATATTCTTATAATCTTGTATGGAAAGCTTCGAAGATTTTATAACGGTGGAAAATAACCGCACCCGCCGTATAAGTTAAAAAAAACATTCTTACCTCAATTCTGTCGAAAAGGTTAAAAAGGAACTTGTTTTGAAAACGACTGAAAGATTCCTTTATAAACCTCTTATAAAAAGTCAAACAAGGGTATAAATGACTTTAACCCATATTCTTGAAAATAGTAAAAATGTTTTGAAATACATTTTGAAGAAACATGGATGTGGATGATAACGAGATCCCAGTAGATTATTACGTATAAACAACCTCGGATAAAGAAGAGATTGTGAAATAACCCTTACCTTGTACTTTTCCTTGGTTGGGGTAGGTTAACCTCCTGTATAATGGTGAAATAGTTGTTATTAAATTATACAAGAATCATATATATTAATATGATATCATATATGATCTTTTAACATTGATTTGTTAATAATATCTTAGAATTATCGTCGTTTCGGGAGTTAACTTACTCATTTTCTTTTATATGTTTTGTTACATAAGCCATGGTTGTTGTATCTTATTCATATCCAGAATGATATACAGTCCTTAAACATCATTTTTAAATCATCAAATGATAATTATACTTGAATGGATACGATGGAGAATGAATCTCATCGCGTTCGTGGAGACGGTAGTCCGTACGTACGCACGAGCGACAATATCATTCTTTTGATATTAAAATAATATATAAAAGGATGGTATATCATATATAAAGAATCATTAACATGTTAGATTTATTATTTGCATGAGTTACACATCATTATTATACCCATCCAAATAATATTATATTGAATAACAATTACACCACGACGTGGAGACGGTAAGCCGTACGTACGCACGTATGGTGACATGTTATTCAAAGGGTGGATAGGATAATGAATATGGTTGTACCATATTTATAATAACATCACAGTATATGTGAGATACTGGAGTTATTATTTTAGAATGGTAAGAACAAAGGAAGAAGAAGTGGAAGAAGAAATGAACTTAGAAAAGGGTGGTGAAATCATTACCTCTTCTTCGGGTTCTTCCTTTTGATTTGATCAAAAGGGCTCCTTAGGTTGGCTTTCTGATCAAACTAAGGCCTCTAGGTTGTATTGGGGGATGTTGGGAGAGTATTTGGGCAGAGTTTGGCCGAACCAAAAGGCTTTGAAGGTGTGAAGAAATGAGAAGGAGGAGTGCCCTTTTATAAGAGGGGTGAGGGGCACCTTTGGAAAAGCTAGAAATATTAATTTATAATAAATTCATATTCGGTTTAAAAAGGCTCCAAAGTTGACTATTCAAAGGATGAGGTGGGGATAGGTCGAAAACAACTCATCTAATAGAATTTAGACAGGTTTGGGTACTTATATTAACCTTATCTTTAAGTATTAACTCTAAGTTAATTAGTTTCACTTTTACAATGTCTCTTTGTATTTTTATATAATATGGTTAATAAACTTACTACATACATCCAAGCGACCCCCAAGTGGTCCATTAATGATGAACCTATCATGATATAAGTCTCTTGGCCGAACGTTAGATTTTTAGGAATTTAATATCAATTAATAATATAATATTTGTTTTAAGAACTCTTTTATGTCAATTTTGACACTATTCAATAGTTGATTTTTGTGAAACTCATAACAGATTGATTACTTCGAACAAAGTCAATTAAATAAATCCTAATATATCATATTATCCTATAAAATTAGTTTAATTCATTAAAAGTTTCATATTATATTTATTTGGGTATTTTTAATATCAATTATTTTGATTTTTCACTATTATAGTACTTACTGCATCATCATTGTGTCATAAATAAAATAAATTATTTAATGTCTAAAAATTATAAATAAAATATCATTATGTAGGAAATATTTTTATCTTTCTAATGAATATTTATAATCTAAAATCCAACATATATAACCCTATGTAACAATTGTTTTGCTAAAAGATATATGCTTGTGTCATTTTTGTATTCATTTTGACTTAATTAAAATAAAGTGTCATTATCACTTACAAGTGGATCCATGGGGTCCCAAAATTGACACAAAGATTCCCATGGTCGACCATGTATCAACCAATAGGGTTAAGATACGTTTTAGGGTAATTTAGTATTATTATAATATTATTATTTTTAACCCTTATTTACCGGATTTACCCTTAACCATGGTAAATAAAATATTTACCGCAGTAATTATTCAAAATGTCTAAAAATAAAAGTTACCTATTTACACAATTTGAACATCCTGATTCCAAATATGGAATCCATTTTCCTAAATTCAAAACACAGAAGTGGCAGAAATTAATTTAAAATTAATTCCCGCTGTCAAAACAAAAAGCGTGTTTTTAAGAGATAATAACTATCAAAAGATTGACACTCGTTTATGTTCGGTTTAATTGTAAAATTATGTCCAATGACCAACATTATATTAAATGGTAAAAATATATTCTAAATATACTTTAAAACCCCTCAAATTCATAATTTATCACTATTAATTATTTTGATTAAAAAAGTTGTTTTTAATTAAAACTTAGTAATTTTCACTATTCATCAAAATATGAAAGTTATCCGAAATGTACCAAAATTTCACCTTAGGCTAAATTCGATATTATGAATCCAAAAATGAAGTCCATTTTCAAATATAAAATATATATAATTTCAAAATTTAGGTATTACTATTCATAATGGCTAGTTTGATTGGTTGTGGCGTGTGTTAAAACTCAAGGTTGCGTACAACACACGCTACTATTTTATTCAAAGGAAAGCGTACTGTGGAAGCTTGAGATGTTTCATTTTAAATTTTTGATGTCCCCATTTAGTCAAAAAGTTTAAAATATAGTATTTAAAAATGGTTCACTATTAAAAGTTGATAAAAGTGCAATACTGAAAATGAATTTGTTCTTGCATTATATCTAAGAAACTCATAATATGGATTCTAAAATTATAAGGATTACATAAACTTTAAAATTTATCTAATACTATTCATAACCTCTTTTGAATGGATTGTTTGGTAAGTCATGGTGTAATTGAAATCGGTGTTGCGTGTAATTAAAGTTATTGAATTATTTTGAAGAAATAACACACTATAAAATCTTGGGGTGTTACATTCTCCCCTCCTTCAATAAATTGCGTCCTCGCAATTTGAAATTGTTCTTCGAAAATAAAAGGTTGAAAATAGAAAATATATTTGTGGGAAAACCCACATCAGAAATTGGGTTACTAAAATTTAGTCTTAATATGAGGAAAAGAGAAATGAAAGGGTCACCACCAAATTATGATCTCGATTAGGAGAACATTGGTGGCAATTAGAGACATATAATTGGAGGAAAAACGTAAATATTTATAGGTAGTGATTGAGGTCATCAATTACAAACAAGTATAAAATTTAGGTCCTTAAATTCATCAATCTATGATGATTTGAAATACCATCGGTTCAACAAAACATAGGGTATTAGGATAACACATTTTTGACGTTTCAAAATATCTTAGTTGAAATCCCACAACGAAAAATGAATTAATGAGGCCTCTATTTAAAATAAAGAGTCGAAAGTATGAAGATTACTGAAAATAACACATACTAGGGTTCCATGTAGTAAAATATGGATATGGAAGAAAAATCTAACCATCAATTACCTGATGGAGAGTGGTAGAGAACATGGCTATGAAAAGGCCAACAATCCCAAAGCCATAAATTAGTGATGATTTAAGGTACCATCTAGGAAAACATTTTTGTTCTAATTTGCTTTTCTTAATATTGAGGAATTTTTTATGAGATTGGCTAAGATCATATAGATATATACTTACTTTATAATTAGAGTTTTATCCATTAATAAATTTCTACCACATACTCATCTTTCACTCTAAAAGATAATAGAATGTAAAAAAAATTCTATTTACACTATTTGTATAGGGTTCCAAAATAAACGAATTTATAATTCATCTAAAAAATCTTTTAATAAAAACTACATTATTTAATCCAGGACATCTCGTGGGCCAGTGGTAGGTGATACACCCTTTTCGCCCTTCGGTTGCGGGTTCAAGTCTCGCAGCCTTGCCGGACGCGACGGGTTGCCGCCCGACCTCCGGGTTGTCCTTTTATGGCAATCCAAAATAATCCAAACTAGAACTATCCAAAATACTTCTATCCAAACTCACAGTCCAACATTTATAAGTAAGGTAAATATAATGTAGAGCCTCTTTACCCCGTAATAGCATATGAATACCTTCATCATGTATTCTTTTAATACACTGAAACATCCTGAATTGCCATATTCCTTATTGATTACATTCATGCTCCCTTATTCCATATAGAAAGCTGGATATACTTCATTAATCCAAAAATGTTTTAAACCCCAAAAATGATGGAATATACAAATCATTAATCAGTTCGAAGGTAGTCAAGAATATCCAATATAATTTATCCAAAACAATCATGTATTATTCCAAAATCACTACATTGGTATCAGAACTATATTATGGTTTATCATTCTCTCAACCATATATTTTGCAAAAATTTATCCTGCTATTGAGTCAC
Organism: Viscum album; assembly: GCA_963277665.1. Lineage (NCBI taxonomy): Eukaryota > Viridiplantae > Streptophyta > Magnoliopsida > Santalales > Viscaceae > Viscum > Viscum album. Next base: position 2,108,531,372 of record OY728152.1, read on the forward strand.
TTTTCTTTGTTCCACACAATCTCAAGTCCTTAATGAAATAGTACTGCAGTACAATCCTTATATACTCCATAATTATTATAACAAGTACATTGTTGATACAACACTCAATTGACATAATCAACATAAGAACTCTAATCATTCCTCTTCATCTGTGGTAGTATCATAACTTGATTATTATCCAATAACATCATTTGCGGCATAGTCTGATGACTAGGACATAGGTTTGCGTAGTGTCCAAACTCCTTGCAAATGAAGCATTGTACATTTGAAACCATTTTCTTACCCTTGCAGTCACGTACTTTGTGCCCTTTTCCTCCACACTTATAACAAACTCCCATTCCTTTCAGGCAAGTTCCAGGGTGTTTCTTCCCACAGTTGTCACATATGGGAAAATTCATCTTTTTCCTCTTCCCTTTATCCATCTTTCTCTCCTCCATTCTTTTCTTCTCTTGCTTCCCTTCAAATCCATAGGACTCAGTAAACTCTTTACTTATCTTATCAACACATGATATTATTTCTTCATATGATGATAATACATGGGAGACTATTTCTCTTATAAATTCTAGCTTAAGACCATGAAAGATATGATCCTTCCTTCTCTCATGTGCATTTCTGGAGTTCTCATTCCTTCTACTGGGCGCCATTTCTAAACAATGGCATAAACTAGATCAGTTTATGAATCAAAATACATAATCCCATACTTATAAAACACTTAACATAAATTGAACTATTTATGGATATAATCCATAATCATAAAAATGTTTTATTTGAGGAAGTATATACTCATAAACCCTTCATAATGATTTGTAAAGAAAATGAGAGTTATCCTAAGCATATCCCCCGGGAGTGTCGTAACCAAGAGTGCAGCAAGGCCCGTTGTCGTGCACCAGTTCCCGTTCGAGTCTAGCTCAAAGCGGTGTTTTCGGGTTTTACCCCTAGGTACATCTGTGCCAGAGCCACCTCTACCTGCTCGTATCCAGACAGGGATGTATTGCTCGGAAAACTCACAAAATCTCTACAATACCAAAATTCTAGGAAGTTCTTCTATACTAATCCTCAAAGTTCATCTTAGGTCTACGTGATCTAATCAGAGTTTATCTAAATCTAGCTTCCAAGGTTTGTACTAAACTTCCTCTGATACCAACTGTAACGCCCCGACCCCAGCTGCCCAGAGTCGGTGCATTAATTACATAACATTGGCATGATCACAAGAAAGATCAAATCTCGAAAGACCGATTGGTTTAGTAGCCTTGGAAATACTAGAAATAATCATAAAGTTTTACATTACATTTCAAAGTGAAAAACTACTACAACAACAAAGTCTTCATATCCACACTATTAACCCCTCATAATATCCCTGCAAGTCATTCATAAATTACTTCTTCACTACCTGGGAAAAATAAAACATAGAAAAGGGGTGAGCTCAAATGCCCAGTAAGGATAACAATATAGCGGAAACTTTCATCAATAAGAATAAACATTTAAGGCAATGTATAACTAAAAAAAAGCCTTTTAAACATGAACTTTCAACATGGTATGGCATAAATAAAATGAAATAATGCCATTTACTTATTCACATGGATATTCCACTAATCGAATAATCACATGCAAAAATAAATAACCACTTTCATAATGTTGGAATGCATAATGCCAGACTATCATAACCACATAGCCAAGGCCTCGTGCCAAGACTACAAATAATATTTTGTCAAGGCCTTGTGCCAAGACACTAGTTTGTCTCATGAGACCTACCGATGCATCGAGGAGCTATAGCGGGCTCCACCCGTCACTTATTAAGTCCAATGCATTCCCATATGAAAAGGTTTAAACATAACATAAACATTCGTATTAAAACTATCATACGAAATGTCAATACTTTCACAATAAACTATGAATGGTATAAAAATAGCACATCCACAGTCAAACATATCACAAAACCTTCAATACAATATAGAAGTTTTGTATCATAATAAATCAACTTCAAATAATCTTAAAATCCATCAAAGGATGTTGACATAGATGAAATCAAAATTCTTTTTAAAGAAGTATCTCCTTTTATTTTGAAATCATTTAAGATCCATATAAAATAAAACATTTTCTTTGAAAATATTCTTATAAGCTTGTATGGAAAGCTTTGAAGATTTTATAACGGCGGAAAATAACCGCACCCGCCGTATAAGTTAAAAAAAACATTCTTACCTCAATTCTGTCGAAAAGGTTAAAAAGGAACTTGTTTTGAAAACGACGGAAAGATTCCTTTATAAACCTCTTATAAAAAGTCAAACAAGGGTATAAATGACTTTAACCCATATTCTTGTAAATAGTAAAAATGTTTTGAAATACATTTTGAAGAAACATGGATGTGGATGATAACGAGATCCCAGTAGATTATTACGTATAAACAACCTCGGATAAAGAAGAGATTGTGAAATAACCCTTACCTTGTACTTTTCCTTGGTTGGGGTAGGTTATCCTCCTGTATAATGGTGAAATAGTTGTTATTAAATTATACAAGAATCATATATATTAATATGATATCATATATGATCTTTTAACATTGATTTGTTAATAATATCTTAGAATTATCGTCGTTTCGGGAGTTAACTTACTCATTTTCTTTTATATGTTTTGTTACATAAGCCATGGTTGTTGTATCTTATTCATATCCAGAATGATATACAGTCCTTAAACATCATTTTTAAATCATCAAATGATAATTATACTTGAATGGATACGATGGAGAATGAATCTCATCGCGTTCGTGGAGACGGTAGTCCGTACGTACGCACGAGCGACAATATCATTCTTTTGATATTAAAATAATATATAAAAGGATGGTATATCATATATAAAGAATCATTAACATGTTAGATTTATTATTTGCATGAGTTACACATCATTATTATACCCATCCAAATAATATTATATTGAATAACAATTACACCACGACGTGGAGACGGTAAGCCGTACGTACGCACGTATGGTGACATGTTATTCAAAGGGTGGATAGGATAATGAATATGGTTGTACCATATTTATAATAACATCACAGTATATGTGAGATACTGGAGTTATTATTTTAGAATGGTAAGAACAAAGGAAGAAGAAGTGGAAGAAGAAATGAACTTAGAAAAGGGTGGTGAAATCATTACCTCTTCTTCGGGTTCTTCCTTTTGATTTGATCAAAAGGGCTCCTTAGGTTGGCTTTCTGATCAAACTAAGGCCTCTAGGTTGTATTGGGGGATGTTGGGAGAGTATTTGGGCAGAGTTTGGCCGAACCAAAAGGCTTTGAAGGTGTGAAGAAATGAGAAGGAGGAGTGCCCTTTTATAAGAGGGGTGAGGGGCACCTTTGGAAAAGCTAGAAATATTAATTTATAATAAATTCATATTCGGTTTACAAAGGCTCCAAAGTTGACTATTCAAAGGATGAGGTGGGGATAGGTCGAAAACAACTCATCCAATAGAATTTAGACAGGTTTGGGTACTTATATTAACCTTATCTTTAAGTATTAACTCTAAGTTAATTAGTTTCACTTTTACAATGTCTCTTTGTATTTTTATATAATATGGTTAATAAACTTACTACATACATCCAAGAGACCCCCAAGTGGTCCATTAATGATGAACCTATCATGATATAAGTCTCTTGGCCGAACGTTAGATTTTTAGGAATTTAATATCAATTAATAATATAATATTTGTTTTAAGAACTCTTTTATGTCAATTTTGACACTATTCAATAGTTGATTTTTGTGAAACTCATAACAGATTGATTACTTCGAACAAAGTCAATTAAATAAATCCTAATATATCATATTATCCTATAAAATTAGTTTAATTCATTAAAAGTTTCATATTATATTTATTTGGGTATTTTTAATATCAATTATTTTGATTTTTCACTATTATAGTACTTACTGCATCATCATTGTGTCATAAATAAAATAAATTATTTAATGTCTAAAAATTATAAATAAAATATCATTATGTAGGAAATATTTTTATCTTTCTAATGAATATTTATAATCTAAAATCCAACATATATAACCCTATGTAACAATTGTTTTGCTAAAAGATATATGCTTGTGTCATTTTTGTATTCATTTTGACTTAATTAAAATAAAGTGTCATTATCACTTACAAGTGGATCCATGGGGTCCCAAAATTGACACAAAGATGCCCATGGTCGACCATGTATCAACCAATAGGGTTAAGACACGTTTTAGGGTAATTTAGTATTATTATAATATTATTATTTTTAACCCTTATTTACCGGATTTACCCTTAACCATGGTAAATAAAATATTTACCGTAGTAATTATTCAAAATGTCTAAAAATAAAAGTTACCTATTTACACAATTTGAACATCCTGATTCCAAATATTGAATCCATTTTCCTAAATTCAAAACACAGAAGTGGCAGAAATTAATTTAAAATTAATTCCCGCTGTCAAAACAAAAAGCGTGTTTTTAAGAGATAATAACTATCAAAAGATTGACACTCGTTTATGTTCGGTTTAATTGTAAAATTATGTCCAATGACCAACATTATATTAAATGGTAAAAATATATTCTAAATATACTTTAAAACCCCTCAAATTCATAATTTATCACTATTAATTATTTTGATTAAAAAAGTTGTTTTTAATTAAAACTTAGTAATTTTCACTATTCATCAAAATATGAAAGTTATCCGAAATGTACCAAAATTTCACCTTAGGCTAAATTCGATATTCTGAATCCAAAAATGAAGTCCATTTTCAAATATAAAATATATATAATTTCAAAATTTAGGTATTACTATTCATAATGGCTAGTTTGATTGGTTTTGGCGTGTGTTAAAACTCAAGGTTGCGTACAACACACGCTACTATTTTATTCAAAGGAAAGCGTACTGTGGAAGCTTGGGATGTTTCATTTTAAATTTTTGATGTCCCCATTTAGTCAAAAAGTTTAAAATATAGTATTTAAAAATGGTTCACTATTAAAAGTTGATAAAAGTGCAATACTGAAAATGAATTTGTTCTTGCATTATATCTAAGAAACTCATAATATGGATTCTAAAATTATAAGGATTACATAAACTTTAAAATTTATCTAATACTATTCATAACCTCTTTTGAATGGATTGTTTGGTAAGTCATGGTGTAATTGAAATCGGTGTTGCGTGTAATTAAAGTTATTGAATTATTTTGAAGAAATAACACACTATAAAATCTTGGGGTGTTACATTATGATTCATTACATTCAATAGATTTTATTCCCCCATGGATTTCCCTCTACATTCATATCAGACATAGATGCTTGGTTTACATATCAGTTGTGGAAGGGGTTTCAGAAGGAAGTAGGTTCAAAATTGATTCTAAGTACGTCATGTCACCCTTAGAACAATTGTCGGTCAAATCATAGAATACTGGAGTTAGAGAATATTATGTAGGCATGTGTCCTTTGTTTTAGAGGTTATTGGGAGAAAAAAATACCTATCATTGATTTTTCATACAATAATATTTTTTAGAAAACTATTAAAATGGATCCCTATGAGTCTCTATACAATAGGTCATGTATTTCACCCCTCTACTGATTAGAGGTAGGTGAGGTACTACTGCTGTCACCTCATCTCATTCTGGAGACATTAGAGTTAGAACAATTTATCTTGAATCATATGATTATAGATTAGTCTAGGAATAAATCTTATACCGATTATCATCGTTATACTTTAGAGTTAGAGGTGTGAAATCAAGTATTTCTATGAAGTTTTCCTAGGTTGGTTCCTAAATAGATTCAGTGATAGGGTAAGTTATTAGCTCTTTACATCAGAACATTCAAAATATTAATGAGATCAAGGTTGGTGGCCTATTAGTTATCATTTTACTAGATGTAAGATTCCATGTACAATGTCTCCCACATATCACAACTTTTATATTATTATTTTGACTCATCTTATTCCTTTGATTTGGATTATATTGGGTATGAGGAAGATTCATTTTTCAAGATCATCCTACACATATCATTGATTGAACCACGGAGGGTCTCCGATGAAAGTCAATTCATATAGTACATGTGATATGGTGTTATGAATATGTATATGATGATACCTAGGACAAATAGGATGATGTACAAACTTAATGGCCAGAATTTTGTTCAGAAAATGTTTTAGAACCCTCAGAAGGTAAACTCAGGGACATGTTGTTTTATGCAGGGGAGGTTATAATGTCCTAGTTTCTCTCATGAGGTAGAGACATTTTATTTATTTTTTGAATATTTACTTTTATAATTGAAATGTACTTAAGATCCTAAGATGAGGTTCAAAAGATATGGGGGTTGTTCAGAGCCTGAATCTCTATATTTTGGAAACAAAAAACCGAGATTCAAGATTATCACAGAGTTTGTACAAACCATTCACCTAAACCATGCAGAGTGTTTCTATGAACTATAGAGGGGTGAAAGGTTTATTTAATCCCCAAACCTCAGGAAAGTTAATTTTTCATGGTGCTACATTCATCTGAAAGGGATCGAATAGTTTTCCCAAACCATGATCCCAAACCACACACTTAGTGATCATTAACCAATTGTTCCACATGGCTTAGGTGAATGATTTTGAAAACTGTGTGGCCATAACATGCACCTATTAAGATTGTGTGAAAAGTTAATTTTTCCCATCCATCATTTTTAATTAACTCACACATTTCTCCTCCCATTTCATGTGAAGCACCTACCCATCCACTTGGATCTCTTATTATTCCTCCAACTAAGTATTTGATCTAGGTTTTACCTCCAAACTTAAATTCCTTTATCATTGGTCTCATTGGAAGTGTACCAATAATCCCATCATTCCTATTATATCTTTTCTTTGTTTATATCAACATCATAGATTTTATTTCCAGGTGAGATAATATTCTCTATTTTCATGGTATTCAATTATTCTTTTAAATTTTTATGATCTAGTTTACATTAGAGGCTGGCAGTGGATGAGGAGTCATCTACCACCATAAGGATGGTGGTGTAGAAATTTTCCCAAAGGTTTTGTGGCTATATATCATGTGTACTAGTGCTATAACACCATAATTTCTATATGTTTTATTAAAACTATAATTTACATTAATCTAAATTTTTTATCATTATAAAAATGTCTGGTAAACTCTTATTTCATTTTCGAAGGCTTCCCTCATTAAAAATTTTCCAACCCTTGTGTGTGCCTATTAAATTTTTGATTAAATAGAATATTAAATGGTTAAGAACCATATTCATCTTATATAAAATAATTATATAAATTATGACTATTATTAATATATATCTCACATGTATAAGGAACATTTTACAAGGTTGAGGCTAATTTTGGACAAAATGATTCATACTACCTTGACGTGTGTTTCTAGGCATGAAATCTCAAATCGTTTGTCGAACAATTTGAATGATGTTCTGTTTTTTTAAGAGGTTATTGGACATGGTGTTTCCCTTTTATCATTGGGTTTATGGATATGATGACATCAATAACTTTTGTCGTCATATTTAACTCATAATGAATGCTTGGGCTAGTACCCTATTTATAGTAGGAGGTGTATATGACTTCGCATGGATGCTTGAGTTATTACTAAGGTCTTGGATAGTTTTTTTTTGTGTATATATATATAAGTGTGTGTTTGTGTGTGTGGGAATATATATCCCTATTTATATAGTTCATATATATATATATAATTATATATATATATATACTTATACATATATATAAATATGGTGTCACATGTTTAGATATATTTCATCTTAGGCCCACGTAAGTACAGTTACTAGATGCCATTGGTGGTTACCTACTATGTATATCTCACACCATGTTAGGACCACAGATTGGTACCCAAAAAGACTTCTTGGTTGGATGTAAGGATAAATGAAATGGTCTTTCTATGGATGCATTATTTTCAACCAAGGATGGATTATTTTAGAATAGGGGAGAGATTATGCTTGTTATTCTATTGGAGTTATCTTGTTAATTTTTCTTATCTTTTTGTATAGTATGTTTTATATGCCTACTTCTCTGTATCCCATTATTTCCCCTTTCTATAGAGTATCAAGACTTGATCATAAATTTTCATATGAATTGAGTAATTTATTATGTGTTTTATTTTTATCTATATTTATGTATTTTATTACTAATCCTTTTTTGGTTTACATATTATTTTATACCACTATATCTACTCATACTAAAGGGCATAGTCTCCCCACTAACATGCCCTAAAACCTTGCTACTAGTCGGAAGCCTTTTCATATAGGGAGGCACGCTTATGGTAATGTGAAGAACCATCTTGGAGAACTGTTTAGTGGATCGTGGGTTATTATGCTACATATATGGTAAGAAACATCCTACTTCAAGCGTATTAATTCCAATGGTTGATTTTTTTCATTTTTGACACCCAAATCATTACCAGTAACTAATCAGATCAAAACCACACACACAATATCCATAGAACCTATAATTATTCATAAAAAATTTATTTTATAAAAAAATTCATGAAATAGATGATTACATAATCTTAGAATCAATTCAACTTATCCAATGAAAACTATCACCGATGACAGATCTAAATCTGAATAAAGGGGAGGTTCTTGAACTAATATATATGATTTCAATCTCATAGAAGCTAATATATTGTTTTATACATTGAGTGTAGATTATAGGAGAAGTATTATGTACCAAAACATCACCCTAGAGTCACCTGGATTGGAAGTGTTCATAAGAATATGGATAAAAAAGGTCGTTTAAGGAGGTATCAAGTCAAAACCGTGTAAATAAATCCCCAAATTAATTAAACATGGTTTTAATTTTGAAATTAAAATATACCGTGATAATAAAGGGACAATTTAGTCATTTTATAACTTCAAATAGCCTTCACCGCAATTTGGTTATTCCCACCACAACTATGGTGTCTTGTATTGAACCTTCCCTAAGAGATCCACCACTATGATCCACCATGATGTTAGAGTAATTACTTTTCCACTTTGACCCTAATACACCTTCCAAAATGGTGTAGTGAGACTATTATTATTTAAAAACATATAAAGACTTACGATTCCACATACCTAAGACCACACCCATCCTTTGGGTGTGTTGGCCTCCCAATTTCATAATTGAAAATTTTAGGGACAAGATAACTCCCACTATGGAATAGTCCTACTTGTACTGCACCAAAACATCCTAAAATTCAATAAAAAATCCACTATAAACCATTCATCAAATACCACACCCCAGTTAAACCATCCCAAGGTTCAAAATTACATACCATTAAAATTATAGGGTGTTACAAATCCCACCCTTTAATGAATTTTCATTATCAAGAGGAGTCTCTAGAGATCTTCTCAAAATAATATGTCCACTGATCCCACACATTTGATTCAATGTCCATAGTATCCTCTTGGATATGTCTATAATGACATAAAACTTGAAAAAGAGGAACCATCATCCAATGTAACACTTTCTTGGTTAGGTCCACAGTCTGAATTTTCCTCTCCATAAAAGATTCATTAGGTTCTGAATCAATATCCTCAGCTTAGATCACATGCATAAGATAAGGATTTTATCATCTATGTTGCAATACATAGAAACAATTGTGTATAAATAAATTATATAGAGGAAGGTATAATCGGTAATATATTTATCTTATACGTTTTAGGATGTCCAATGGTCCCACAAACCATAGTTCAAACATGAATTTCCTCTAAAAATGATGATTCCCCAACTAATGTGGCACCTACAAGAACTTTTTGTCACCCATATTGAATTCCAAAAGTCATATAATCTAGTTAAAAAATAATTTTTGTCTCCTCAGTGTGGTAACCAACTACTTTCTGATCAAATATACCTACTCATAGGTCTCTTTCACCATACTTGGAAAAATGATAGCTACATCACCCACATTGTTCTAACAAAGTGATGAGCGATAAAGCCAACCATAAAGATCCTAAAAAGGTGATATTAGAATCAAATCATAGAAATTATTTTATTATGAAACATAAACCAAGTATATATGATCATTACAAGATCCATCAAGATCTTGAACACATGTCCAAAAAATATCCTCCACGATCGAGATCTTCCTCTCATACTATCCATCGGTCTGTGGATAACACATCGTACTTAATTTTAACTAAATATATATAGCCTTAAGTAATCCTTTCCTAAATCATGATGTAAAACATTGAAAAGAATAATTTATATACACATTTTGGATGCATTTATTTTAGGTTTATTCATGTTTTATTTGATAATGCACTAGGTTTTGGTTTGTTTTCATAGGATCAATGAATTTTTTACTTAAAGTAATAAATGTTTAAAAATTTAAAAATTAGGTTTTACACGTCTTATAAATAACATATGATGTGTATTACTCATTAAAATCATGAAAACAGTGCCATAAAATAACCCATAAGAAATTTACAAGGTGTGAAGATTGTACATGAAGTGTGCATTAATTACATGATGTGTGAATTTCAAAATCAGAATCTTACCAACCAGTAAATTCCATACACGGTGTATAGAGTATAAATAATGTTAAAGTTTTTTGGTTCCACCCACTAAAATACTTAAGCCCATAGATCCTACAAGATTCAAGATTTTAGGAGGATATTATAGATATAGAGTACACAAATTGTAAATCTTACACATCATGAAAATTTCAAGACAGAAATCCACTTAAGGAAAATACATGAAATGAATGATTTACTAATTGTCTATATTTTGTCCTATTTTTTTTTGAGTGTCTTAGTTCTCCTTTACCCATATACCTATGAGTTTCCCCTTATATTCTTCTACTATTTTCTTCTTTTTTTCTTTATAAATTATTTTTAATTCATTCCTTTTTTTGTTTGATTAAATCCTTCTAATTTTTGAATCATACTTCACCCATTATACATTTGGTGGACTTCATCTTTTTTTTAGTGATATATTTCATTAATTATGGTCATTATTTATCAACAGTTTCTTTTTCTTCATTATTTCTACATTGCGAGTAAGTATTTAATTGTATTTACAATGGTTTTGATTATTTAAACATGATTCTTTCTTGTTATCAATTATGGATTTCCTATTTTTTATTGATTCATGATTATGCCTAGAATTTATAATATTCCTTTTTTATTTTCATCATGTGAAGATAATGAACTTAGGGTTAGGTGTTGATAGTAGGGGTGTTTCGGGACATAATGAATCAATGAATTGAACCATGGTAACCTTGTAGCTAGTAAGTAGGTAATAAAATTTGTCATCACATTCTCTTATATAGCTCTGACTGTGGGAGGTGAAATTGAATGAACATAGCCTAGTTGGAGCTAACAGGCTTTGACCATTAGCCTATAGTGATTTATACATAGAATTTAAGCCTAATGCATCTAGATTTTTATATATACCACGATAGAGTGGTATTTTTATCCTACATAGATCTTGTTGGTTTAAAAAAATCAATCGGTGACTCTTACACCACTTCACGTACTAAGATATTAGGCTATTCCAAGCTAGATTTGGGATTATCTTCTACTAAGAACCATAAAATTGACTATCATCCCTCCTTAGTTATTTTAATTTAGTACAAAATACCTAGTTTTAAAAACCCAATATTGAGGAATGAACATGAGAAATATGTCCAAAGGTTTTTGTTTCCGAGAGTAATTTTTTTAACAATGTTCCCTATGGGTTTGACCCCACACTTCCGATTTACTGCACCCTAGTAGTAAGTGTAGTTTGGGAATATAAATTTCTAATTTGATCAATGCCTAGATGAACTCAATGATGTGTGTGGGTGAATCAAATTTCATTTTCATTGTTGAGGAATACTATTTCCTAGGCACATTAGCCTTCATATAAAATCATGGATTACCTCACCCCTCCCCCTTTCTTCTTTTTCATTCCCATTTTCCTATTTCATTTTTCTCCTTCAGGTGCACCTCTGTCCTCTCTCTATCTCCATTTATAATCTAGTGCATTTTTTATAGACCTATAATTTATTCAAAGAGTCATGATGGTCAAGAACAACTATCATTTGATCTCATGATCAGTTATTCTTTAACTGTACGATGCCACTTCACAATGTATGATAAAAAAAATCCAATGCATATCAACTAGAAAAATATATAACACGTACCACCATTCAATATCAAAGAGAAACCCTTTCTATATGATAACACAATAATATACTATGGATTTTCATCCATTAGTAATGTTGTGCCCAGCATTGTATTCCCTCCCATTCAGGTGCACACTTTCAAAAGTAATCTTGTAATAATTCGCATGATCTAGAACATGGATCAATTCAATGAGATACAAAGTGAAGATAACTATTAGATAATTTCAAATTTTTTTGAGTTTTGTGATACCCTTCATAATCAAGAAATGTCATTAGATGTAATTACACTCCATGCCTCCTCTTCCTTCTTGTTCGACTGAGCCAATGATAGGATAAAAATTCAAACTCTCAAGTAGATCATGACTGAGGATGATGTAACCAATAAATTAATGGAAAAATATTTTCCACCCATCAGAATGTGGAAATTAAGAAATGACAAAAAAAAATCACATAGGTAGATGGATAATCATCTTGGGAGTTATGGTAAAAATTTAAAGAGCTCACCCAAAAGTGACTACATAACAGACTAGATGTGTGGCTACAATTAATATAATTCCACTTAGGACTCCAATCAGCTGCCTGAATAGTGGAAGATGTCACTTCTTATGGTTGATTAATAATTAAGATTCCAAAAGTTAGTCAATCCATTCCAAATAAAGTCTCAAATAATTCCAATATATGGAAATTTTATAGAGGACCACCTTGGTGTGGAATCTATCAGCTGTAGGAAGGTTTCTACCTCAAAACCCAAGTGGGGGATCAAACAAAGAAGATGTAGTCATTTTAGATACATGTTTCACTGCCACCCCATCCTATTTTGGTTATGGAAATTCAATCCTATGAGATGTGAATATGTACACATTCTTACCAAGATTGTAGAGAAGGGATAACGGAACCACAATTTTAATATTGTAATAACGTCTATTAAAATCAATAAAATCACCAGTATCAATAGCCTCAGAAATATCAACAATAAAACTATTAGAAAAGACCAGATCAGTATCCATTGTAACAAAATCAATGGTGTTTTCAGTAGAAGAGTGGATAGGTTCAACCAAGGAATCAGACACCACTTGGGTACCCACCACAAATTCTAGCTCCTCAATTGTAAAAATAGTTCCAAAGTCCTTTTACTAGACCTAAAATATTTCCACTAGATTAGCGATAGTAGTATCAAAAAGCTTCTCAAAAGCCATTACAAAATTCCCAACATCTCAAATATAATAATTATAATTATTTCACTACCATCATGAAGAAATCATACCAAAGGATGAATACTCAATAAATGTAAATAAAAAACCACAATGCTCCCATAAAAAATATGAGCATCAAATTGGGTTGATCCCTAAGACTTTATCTGAACGAATACTAGGTACTTTGTATGGTAAAATAGAATCTCATATGAGTGAGAATGATAAAGATATAATTTTTAATGTGATAATGATGTTTTACTTTTAGAAACCATAAAGAGATGAGAAAAATCATTTAGAACAATTTGAAAATGTCAACTAAGAGATAACTAAGTATATAGACTCAACTGAAAAATCTCCCTTATTATACATTTCTTAAAAGTAAAATTTTTATGTAGAACCTCCATTATACAAATCACATCTCCCCATTCCGGAATGGATGAAACTATACAAAAATGAGGGATAATATAAAAAATTCCTTGATATATTTAAACAAATGAATATCCACATTCCATTTACTGAAGAAATATCTCAACATCCAACCTATTAAATATTATTTAAGGATATAATATCTAGAAAAAAGAAAATATAAGACTTGGGATTAATCTCCCTAAATGAAAAGTGGGACGCAGTTGTCCGTCATAAGCTACCTCAAAAAATGAGAGACCCCTAATGACTCTCAATTGCTTACAATTTTGGGACATGTAATTTTAATGATCCTTGCGTGATCTATATGCAAGTTTTAATATCAATCCCATGAGTGTTTAGAAAAAACAAGGGCTCAAAAAACTAATAACAACATGGGTGAAATCTAACTTACTGATTTCTCAGTCAAACAAGCACAATGATTTATCAAGTATATTTAAATTAATGTTGGAAAATTTATTTTCCCAACCGATTACCTTATACAAGACATATAACAAGAAAGAGATATTTTCTTCATTCCAACAAGACCATTTATTTCCACTAAGAAGGAGTTGATTTAGTTTAACCAAGAGAGACCGAATTTTGTAGTTAGTGAAGAACTGGTTGTGTTTGATTTAGTGCATAATGCTAATAAAAGTGATGTGTCAATAAATTGTCATGCCATATATATTGATGATAAGAAATATCGTAATGTATCCAATAAAAATGGTAATAAGAAACTACCTTCTACTTAAAAGATATCTAGTTCTCACAAGAAAATTAATTACACTACACCTCTTAGATAGAATACAATACCACAAATTTTACCCTTTATTTTTAAAAACTGATATATGAGAAGTGTGCCATTTTGGTTGAAATCATCAAATCCTAATCATGAATACCTCCAGAAAATGAATAATTTTTTGATTGGGCAGAAACCTTGGGTAGGTTTAATAGTCTATACTAGGTTAGTTTAGTTATTTAATAGAGGTTAGATAATCTATAGTATTTTTAAGAGGAACTAACATAAAAAAGAGCATAAAAGTCCAAATAAATAAAATTTAACAATTACATGGAATGTAGATATCAAATGTTAAAAAAATAAAAAAATATATATTTACACGATGTGTACCGAATACACAGAATGTAAGTGTTCAGGGTATTTAAAATCACAAGATCCCAAGGTTCTCGGTAATAACCCCTAGATTTTTTTATCTCATCCCGCATGTGACTCCACCCATATTGACATTGTTCCCCCTCCTCTATCACCACTATTATTTCCTCTTATCCTCCTCCCCTCACCATCACAACTCATCCCCATCCTTCTTCCCTCCACTACCACTCGGCCATGTCCTGAATAAAGACCATCCACACCTCTCTCTATAACTGTTCACTCAAGCATGATGAGTCACCTCCTCTACCAAAGAGGTTGTGGTATGTACCTTCTCCACCGGACATAGATCCATCCTACACAGCCTCTGATTCCGCCTCTACCTCCACTTCAGATTTTGAGAGTCCAAAATCATCTTTTAGGGGGTCATAGGGAACCTTCCAACAATATATCCACCATTTCCTCCACTTCTCTTCATCGGAGCTTCAAGTTGGGTTGATCTATCTAAAGGTGAAGCTTATGAGGACCAACTAGATGCTAGACCATACAGCGCTTGAGAGGATCCACATTAATCAGGAGTTCCTTGACCTCATCAACTGACTTCACCTCCCTCCCATCACCCAGGTGCATGAGGAGACATTCATGGAGCTATTTCTAGAGTTCATGGACACCTTTGAGTTGGACATCAACTCTATTTGATTTAGATTAGGAGGTCAGCCTTATGAGCAAAACCATGGTGATTTTTTAATCAGCCTCAACATTCAGTCTTCCAACTTCATCACCAAACCTATCTTCTAGACATTTTATCTCTAGCCTAACAAGAATGATGGAGCATAGATTTGGGTGAGGATCAGAAGAGACCCACAGCGCCCCATTTATCCTCACACGAATAAGAGCACCAAACTATGTGGTTCCTCCGTGTAGATTATCCACTGAGCATTAGCTCATGCCTAGTTTTCTTATGAATATATTCAAGGGAGAATCATACAGATTGATGTTCCCATCCTCACATCATCCAAGGGAATCACAACCTCCAATATGTCTAGAAAGTTTGATGAGTTATATTTCTCCCATTCAAGGATGATTCAAGGTACGATTATGGGAGGAACTTTTATAACCAATTGGTCCAGAAATATCAGTTCCTTTGACGTTGACAATTATCTCACTACAATTGGCCCTATTGAGAGCATCAACCTCATTCTGATCCAAAATATGGGTTTGATAACAAAGAGTGGCCACATATATCAGTGTGAACTAGAATTAATGGATGATGCTGACAAGGCACCATCTCAGCATGCATCCAACCTAGCTTCCCCCTCCCATGACCAAGCACCCATGACCAGCCTCACCTCCTGCATGATCACATATTCTTATGTTACCACCCCCACCACTTCCTCTACCCCTATTTTCACAACTATAACCACTACCCATACCATTCACACACTACCATTTTCAACCTCCCCCCTAACCAGACTGACACTACATTCCAATAGGAGTATCTTTTGAAGAAGGCTCATTAGGTAAAGGGAACTACATGACCATATTCATCTAAGATTATATCCATCGATCCAATTTTCATAAACCTGACCTCCATATGGTTTCGCACCTCACCTCCTTCATCCTCGACCAAGACTATTACCAGCACCATGGTACCCACCACAACAGCCAGTCCTCCAACCCCATCCTCCATTTTTGAAATTTATAGGGAGGGATAGATACATTAACACACTATTTAGGAGTTAATTTATGATATGGATCTAAAAGAAATTGAGTTTATTTCCTACTTCTATCTTAGTAACCTCCCCCTTTTGTAATCTGATTATGTGGAATTTTTATACTACTTATATTCCATTTTTTCTATTGTATCATTTATATATATATATATATGTGTGTGGGATACACATTTTTTTCACTACTTGTTTTATTATTTTCATTTCACTACTACATTACATTATCCATGTCTAGCACTTATAATTCATTTATAGATATTGACATGTTAGTCCTACCAACATCTTCCCCCCACATCAAATGTCTCAGCATCTGGTTAATATCAAGTACCATCTTGAGGATATCCCACATAATATTTGTGCTCAAGAGGGGTCCCCTCCATTATGTTCCTAGATACTCTTCCAAAAAATGAGATTTGTACTCATTACACTCTGGAGGTGGATAATCTAGCTACATGTATCAGTGAGCTTGATGATACCACCACTAGTTCCTATAGGAAGAAATGGACTTTTGAACAGATGAAAAACATTTATTGACTCCCTTTTAAATTCATCAAGTTGAAAAAAATATTTTCAGCACTTTATGGTAGAAAACCAATTGTTTTATTTCATATAATTTGTGTTATTAGATTTGTTTATTTCCATTTTCATTCATTTTTTTCATAGGTCATCCCTAAAACTTCACTTTACTCACCAAATTTCATTTATATGAGTTGATTATCCTCATTTTTCAATTGGTGAACCTGCTATTTTTTTCTTCTATCTTGTTTTAACCCTGTGGACTAATGTTTTATCTAGTTTATGAATTTTGTTTCTAACAATTTTTTTATGGCATCCCAAATTTCAAATAAACATCCAACAAGTTTCCACATAGAATAACATTCACTATCAGAAGATCATTATGCCATAATTTCAATTTAAAATTACCATCTAATTATTCTCTTTACATTACTTGTTATCTCTCATGACGCTTTCTAGAATAATGTGGAAAATGTCTTGTTTTAAGTGTGGTGGAGTCTTTCTCGAGTTTTTTGTTGTTGATATATTTGGATTATTTCATGTTTTCATTTATCTAAGATATATGTTTCATTTAAATCATCCACTAAGAATAAAAACTCATTATTACCTCTTAAATAAAATAAAACTTTAGGTTATACACTGTTGAAACCCAATTTTACATGGTTTAGAATTTTTAGCATGATTTCTATGTTTCGTAATTTAATTCAAATTCCATATTATTTCAATAGATTTTAATTGAAATATTAATGGATTTTAAAACCTGAGTGATTTCCAGTTATTTTTTAATATCCTCATTGATAATAGAATTATGGACCGATGATTTCAAATTATTTTTGGATTATATTTTTTAAGAGACACATGGGGAATGTAAACCTATTAGAACTTTCATTGAGATCTTATTAAGGCTCTGATTAAAAAAACACCTTTTTAAAATGATTGTCTAAATCTTTATGAGCCAATTTTTCTAGAGATACACATATACATATTTCCTTCTTTGGCCCTTAGTTTCTTCGAATAACCTAGTTAGGATAGAGACACTTCAAGATGATTATCCATTCCTTCCAAACTCTTGGTACAATTTATTATTATCCTTTGAACAAGTGTGGGTTAATTTTCATTACTGATGAACACATGATGCTAATATTAAGGATATATATGATGGAACTTTCACCCGAATGATATGATGTGGTCCATGATTTATTTTTAAATTTTCTTTTCTTACCCTATTCCTTTGAAAAAATATATAATCAAATAAAAGGAAATTGGGTATTATATTAGGAACGTTAAAAATCACAATTACCAGACCAATGAAAACATTGATCGATTGTATTTTGTTAGGGGATAGATGTGAGATCTGGGCTAAACATGATCTTCAGAAAATAAAGAAAAAGAAAAATAAATAAATAGGGAACATTCTTGATAATTTCCTGACACACCCATGGACTCACATTGAGCCAAAGAACAAACACACTTTTTCCCAGAGAATTCACTTAATTTAACTGTTCAAAACATTCATTCATTATACTTTATATATTACCCTCCTCTTGATATTGATTTTTTTCTCTTTACCCACCTTACCTCATTCTCAGATTCATTTCAACCCTTTTTCTGAAGGCCTCAGGTTTGGTTTTGTATTTTTATTTATTATGGGATGATATTAGAACCAATTAAAGCCTATGGATAAGAACATGTATTTAGGGTATCATCATAACGCTAGTTACATTTTACCTTGTGTGATGAGAGAAAATTTATTGTGAGGTATATTTCAAAATGGGTACAGTATTTAAGTAATAGTTATGAAATTGTAATTAAATGAAGAAATAAATAATGAACATAACTATGAGACATGAGATATTTTCTTTACATAATCATTTCTTTTGGAATCCCTATTGAGATTATTTTTCTTAAGGACAAGAAATTGTTTAAGTGTAGGGGGACTTGATGAGATGAATTTATAAACACATTTTGGATTCATTTATTTTTGGTTTATTCTTGTTTAATTGGATAAAAACTGGTTTTGATTTTTTTTTTGTAGGAGTTAGGAATTCTAGAAAAAAAGGAAGAAATGTTGACCAATTGAAAAACCATGATTCACACATTATGTAAATCATAAACAACATGTATTACTCTTTCACATCATGCATGCACTTCCACATACCAACCCATGAAACGTTTACATGGCCTTAAGATATTACATGACATGTACATTAATTACATGATGCATGAATCACAAAATTAGAATCTCACCAACCAATGGATCCAATTCACAACATACAGAGTATACATGATGGGAAATGTTTGACGTTCTTTCCAGTTAATGATTTAAGACAATAGATCATATGAAATTCAATTTTTTTGAAGGAGATTGTGGATCTATATTACGAAATGTTTAAATCTTACATGTAATAAATAAGTCAATATAGAAAGCCACTTAAAGAAAAAACATGTTGTGAATGATTTAATCATCATGTATATTTTAGCATATTTATATTTTGGAGAAGAACCACACTCCAGGTACCGAAGACTTATGAGTTCTGTCTTTTTTTCTTCCGTTTTTTTATTCTGTTTTCCTTTGAAAAGAAATTTTTAATTTATTCCATTGGTTGTTTTATTAAATCCTCTTATTTTGTGAATAATACTTAATCCATTCTTCATCTATTGCGGTTCATCTTTTGTTTTGATTATTTATTTGAAAAATGATTGTTTCCATTTATCAACACCTAATAATTATTCATTATCTCTACATTGTTATTAACTCTTTCATTGGATTAACATTTAATTTTATTATTTAAACTTGATTATTTCCTATTATCAATTTTAGATAGCATATTTCTGAATTGTTTCATTATTGTGCTTATCTTTTCTTATATTCCTTTTCTTTTGATAATTTGTCGCACACAAACTTTTCACTACGTCATGTTTTGAATTTTTATTTTCATCTTATAATTTTATCTGCTTCTAATTATTATTATTATTTTTATATAAAATATGGGTTGATCTCAACTGGGGTTTGCACTTTGGTGCTGATAAATGAGTGTTTTGGCCTTGACAACATCCAGTGCACTTCGGTCGAAGCCGCGCGGCCTCGTCTGAGTCATCGCACCACCTCGGCTCATTAACTTCACGGTCTACTCAGTGTTCAAGGCTGGAATATAAAGTTTAATGAATAATAAAATGGAAGGAAAATAAAAATAAGAAGTTTTAGTAAAATTTAAAAAAATTTCATAATGACAATAATAATAGTATTTTTTGAGAATGCTATTATTATTGGTATTAGTAGTGTTAATGTTGGGAAAAAACCTCTCAAGGTATCATTGAATCATTTTTAAGGTGATTGTGTTTGTTGACAAAGTGGATATCTGTGATGTGATTATTGACAAAGCAAACAAACGACATACAAATTTATTGACAAAGAGGATTTCAAGGTGGAATTTCGAGTTCAAGATATGAGGTCGAAGATCCATGTTTTATTCAAGAACTTTGACAAGAGGAATAGATGATCTGGAGGTGGTACAAAAAGAACAGATACAAGGTGGCGCCGTTTTCTAGTATTTGCCAAATTTCAGGGCCTCAAAATCAACAAAATGAAGAAAAGTGATTTTGGAAAAGGGACTTGCATGTTGAGGTCTTGGAATAGAAGAAACTTGTGCGCCATATGTTTTTCAAGATTAGACCATCAAAATATGGAAAAGGAAGAAGGATCTCTCAAGTATTATGGTTAGTCGCGCAAGTACTTGCGCGCCGTGAAGAGACTTGCACGACGATGCCTTGGAAGCTTGAGAACTTGCGTGCCTGTTGTTTTTCAGGATCAGAACTTCAAAATATGGCAAAGGATAGAGTTTCACGCAAGTTTAGAATTAGGTCGCGCAAGTGACATGCAGGAGAAGAGACCTGCGCGCCAAGACTTGCACGCCGAGGAGAGACTTGCGCACCGTCGCGCAGTGCTGACCAAATGCCTATAAATACTGGACCACCCCTCCTCATTTTTACTGGAGTTCAAAACATTGAATATTTAGAGCTCCTATCGCGCAGGTGTGGTGGTCGCGCAAGTGGTGGTGTGTCACACAAGTGGGACTTGTGCGCCAGAGAAGGAAGTTGTGCGCCAAATGTTTGTTGTGCACCAGAGGTGGTTTGGGTAGCAAAGGAAGTGTGTCGCACATGTTTGGGGAAGCTTATGCTTGAGTCGCGCAAGTGTTAAGAAATACATGTGTGTAAGTATTGACTTACATGTTGAGACTTGCGCACCAACTTAGAGAAGGGCGCCAAGTGATGTTGATTTCCGACAGTGATTTAGGGCTGTGTGGAAGCTAGGGGATTTCCCGGTACCTTCAGTGCAAAGGGAAATTCATCTATGGGTGAAGGTTGAGCTTCAACAGGGCATCTATATACAAAAGAAGACACATTCTTTCATGCAAGTGAAGAGACCTACAGGTATATAAACTATGAGTGGATCCTTTCCGGAGCAGTGAGCAAAGGAAGAGGAAGAAGGTGATCCTCTCCACCGTCAGTGAGCCAGAGAGAGAGAAACAGGGAGTGACCCTTGGAAAAGCAGTGAGCTGACCCTAAACATTGTAAAGGAAGTGAGCCTGGGAATAGAAGTGATCTATCCCAAACCTTGTAATCCTCAGCTAGTGAAGTTTAGTGGAATTTGTTACGACCGACAACTTGTCGGCGTATTCTCCTTTGACGTAGCCCTTTTCGATGAACCAAGTAAAATCGTTGTGTCCTGTGCATGCTTTACTTTCTATTTACTTTGTGCAACATGAAAGGGAGAGAAGAGTGTTTTTCGTAAGAGAAAAACAAGATCATAACGAGCATTAATTTTAAATTAGTCATACCCTGATTCACCCCCCCCCCCTCTCAGGGTATTCAGCCTTGTGGACCTAATAATTGAGAAAACAAGATAATAGTAATTAATTAAGTCTTTATTAATGTTGCAACAAATATTATTATTGTTAATAATAAAATTCAGTTAATATCTTTTATTTTATTTTATTTGGCTTTGAAATTTTCCGTCGAGATGCAGGCTGAGTTTCAGTTGAATTTGAGGTTTTTATCGACAAACGAGTTTTTCTTTTGAGGTGCGACAATATGCGACGCACGGGTGAAGCATAGTTGTAATGTTGTACAGCTTCACCAGCGTCGCCGTGTGAACCACCCATTGTTCAATTAATTAAATAAATTGAGTTAATAATAGTGAAATAAAAATAAATGTTTTTAAGAATAAAAAAAAATGAAATGAGAAAAAAGTGTTAATAGTTTAATAAGTTGTTTTTTGGTAAGTTGTGTTTTCGTGATAATAATAATAATACTATTATTATGGTTTTAGTTTAAGAATATTTTTACTATCAATAATATTATTATTTTTATTTTTTTTCTTTTAGTTTTTTTAGGGTTTCTTTTATTTATTTATTTTCTTTTTCTTCTCCCTCTCCTCACTCTCTCCCGTCGGACTCCTTTCCCTTCGTGGTGTCGCGCTGCAAAACCCCTCCCCAAACCCTACATGCTGCCGCCCAGCCAGCCCTCCGCCCGACCAGCCGTCAAGCTGCACCCCACCCTCACGCGAGCTCCCCCTCCCCTCTTAAGCCTTGCACTGGCATCCTATCTCTCCCTCCAAGCAGCTTCGGCCTGCTCTGTCCGGGGATGCACCAACCCACCACCTTCTCCGTCCTGCGAAGCGCCAGACCACTTCCCCTGCTCCGTTTGGCGATTCTACCCACTGCTGGCCTCCTTACCAGCTGACGACACCCTCATCGTCCTCCCACTCTAGAGAACACCCCCCCCCCCCACTTGACCCAGCTAGATTCTTTGTTGCTGAAGCCCTAACTTCAGCCTCCTCTAGTGTACCGACAGCCTCCTCGGAGCTTCGGCCAACCTCTCACACCCTCATCGTTGGTGAGTTCTCCTCAGACCAGGTTGTTATTGCATTTTTGGTTAATGTTTTGGTTAGGTTTTGGTTGGATTTTGGTTCGTTCATGGTGTAATTGATCCGATTTCATGTTTTTAGGGATTAATTGTGTTGTAGCGGTGCATTTGAAGTGCGATGGACTTTGCGCACCAATTTGGTAATGTTGGTCTACACCGAGGTAGGTGGTTCTGCTTATAATTATTGTTTGATGAATTTATTTTCGTGTTTAATTAATTAAGCGTATTATTTAATTATTTTAAATGGTGGGAAGTGGTTTTATTTTATTTTCTTGAGATCTCATATGCATTGATTTGTGGTTTATGTGTTTATGTGATACTAGTGTGATTTTTTGTGAAAACCCTTGTCATACTGGTTTTTAGTGTTTTATAAATTGTTCACTTGGCGTATTAGATCATGAAATGGATGCATAATATGTTTTAGTATGACGTTAGTGTGAGTTAGATTCTAAAAAGGAGGTTTGGGTGTGTTTTGACATAATACCATGCGGTTCTTTATTGGTTTGTTTTTTTATAAATTGTAAATTTTTTAATTAAATGATATTTGTGGTGCAAGGCATGTTTTGAAAAGATTACGTCATGTGTTAAGTTCTAAAGTGGAATTTTAAATAAAACCAAATGTATCTTTAGTGAAAACATTATTGCATCGTTTGTTAACACTTGTTTTAAACTACTCAAATGGTTTCTTTAATTGGTGTAAGTGGTGTGGATTGAACTCTTGATGTGGTGTTGTGTGTGTTGGGTTACGAAAGAGGGTTGGGTTGGTTTTATGTGTAAATTCATGCTCTTATATTCAAAATTTATTTATTAAAAGTCATAAATATTTTATTAAATAGTTATTGAGGATGTAAAGTTGTTTTAATTGGTTGTGTAACTAATGCAGATTTAGTTTTAAGATATTTTTAGTGTACGCCTTATTTCAAAATGGTATTTTTATGTGTAATTGGTGGTTTGTTTAGTGATAAGAGTTTTTTTATTGAGTAAATGGTTTAATTTAGTATGTAACATATGCAGATTATGGTTTAAAAAGATTTTGGTGTGTGTATGGTTTTAAAAGAGGGTTTGGGTGTGAAAATGGGTTTTTTGCGCGTGTAAGTACCCTGTTGATATTTTATGCATAAGTGTGACGTGTGACATGAACTTGAAACTTTCTTGAGCACAAAACGGGAAGCTCAGGTAGGTAGGAGGGTGAACTAGACTAGTGATCTAGTGTTCCGGTGGTGACTCGACCCAGTTTCACTGGAAGGACTGACGATTGAAACACTAACTAAACATGTCCCTTTCTGAGGGTCATCGCCTTCTAAGACACATTTCCCTGAGACACGATGATCTAGGGACCCAAGCTAGCTAATACCCATGCGGCCTCTCCCATATTAGTGCTCATTGGTTACTTTAAGCTCATATGTGTGACTCATTGGTTATTTTAAAAAGTAAGTGTGTGTGTGTGTTTTAATTTAAGTTGTTCCATTGAAACTATTTTCTTTAAAACTATTTAAGAATTTTCTTCCTTGATTTAGTTAAAATTGTAAATGTATTTGTAATTTAATAATTATGTGTGAAACCTTTTTTTTGGGGACATCATACTGGGCTCTTGGCTCACACCCTATATGCACCTTTGGGTGTATGTAGACCTTGTCCTTGTGTATTATAGGTTGACACACCCTGCTTAGTGATTGTGGTTTGGGTTGCTGATGGTATTCACATAGAGGTTGGTATTGGAATTTTAGTTCTCTAACTTTGTAGTTTCTCACTTTGGGTTTTAGATTAATTGTAAACTTTAAACATGTTTATAGTTTAAATTCATGTTTGGTTGTCCGTTTCCAGTTTCAGTTTGTTTATATTGTTAGTTGTATTTTTGTGTTTTATTTCGGTTAAATCATTCCCATGTAATGTTTTCATACCCGGGAACTTGTGCCAGCCCGTGGGGATAGGGAATGCCCTTCGGGCCTTGTCGCGGACCGGGTCAGGCGCCGGGTCAGATGGAGACTCGGCTTGGTTTGTGACATCATTACTACCATGTACAGATAATCTTTCAAGGGTTAGTGGTCGAGAGTAGGGGTGTTTCTAAAACTAATTAATCCATGAATTTAACCTTGGTAACCCTGAGGTAGGTAATTAGAATAAAAATAATTTTTCATCCTATTATCTTGTACTACCCTGACCATGGGAGGTGCAATTTAATCTACCTTCCCTAGTTGGTGTTGAGTAGGATATGAGCACTAGGTAATGTCTATTTTTTCATGGATTATAGCTGTAATTCATTTAGTATTTTAGATATACCTGGACTGAGTGATAGTTTCATCACAGCTAAATCATATTTGGTTTAACCAAAACCAATTAGTGACTCTTTCACCACTTGGCAGGTTTATCCATATGACTACTGTCTGATAGATTTAGGATTATCTTCCGCCAAGATCCCAGAGATTTACATTAATCCCTATTTTCTTATCTGAATTAAATTTAAAATTCCTACTTTTAGAAATTATTAATCATGATGAGTTATTGTTCAGAATCCTTTAAAAGAGTTTTGTTTGAATTTTTACTTTCTTTCTAGTGATCCCTCTAGGTTCACCCCATACTACCTATATACTACACCCAATAATTAAGTGTTGTATGAGACTATAAATTTCTAATTTGATCAATTCCTATATGAATTAAAAAATTCATTACATAGCATCAAACATACTTATATGACTAATATGATACTAGAAATAACTCCATTAATTCATATAATATCTTGGACATAAAAATTTCATAACTCATATACAAATTGAGTCTCTTATATTAACAATAAATATTCCACCTTTGTTAGCTGATTAGCTATAATCAACACAATATCTCTACTTTTTGGGGTACTAGGAAGCCCCATTACAAATTACATTGTCAACAATTACCACATAATATAGGCATGAAAATTTGATAAAGAAATCATCTTTCTCACTAATACACCACCTTGGTCCTCTGACATGTCATATAATGAGAGACGAGGTATGTGACATCTCTCATTATTCCAGGACACCTGAAGAATCACATGATATCCTGATACATCTTAGTTAAACCTATGTGAACTACCTACTAAGGGTGATGGGGGTCCTTTATCATCTTCTTCCACATGGTAGTAGGAAACACTAATCTCTCATGAATATAGATCATGTCATCAATATCCAACAACCATCCATGAATTGGGCCACTTCCCACTAACAATTCCCAAATCACTAAGAATTCATCTATTAACTCTTGGATGGAATTTACCTAGTCCACCAATGCTGATGTGATTTCAAAAATTAGGATAATTGATCACACCTCATTCCTCAGATGCACCACCAACCACTCATCCAATTATCTCATAATCTAGAATTCCACATATAAAGAGATTTCTCCAAGCTCCTACATTTTCTTGGAGAGAGAATCTATAATAAAATTTACTTTTCTCAGTGAATAGTCCATCTAAAAATATAATGTCTATAGACACTCTACCTAATTCATCTACCCAATATTCACATCCTATATGGGGAAGATGTTCTTCAACAACTTGTGTTCCATCTATATGAAAAATATCTCACTAAAGATATAATGAAGCTAACAATTCAGATCATGGACCACAAATACTAATTCCAAGTTATGAATAGGGTTATTCCACTCATGGGATCATTGGTGGAGATACCCCTAAGCTTCTACCTGATGCTTATTCATCATCACCACTCCTAAAAAAACACTCGAGGTATCATGGTAAATTGAATATAGAATATGAGGCTTGGGTAAGATTTGAATTGAATCTCACAAAAACCTCCCTTGTATCTCCAAGAAGGCCTCTTCATTCTAATTTATCCACCTAAACATCACTACCTTCTGGGTAAAACCAATTAAAGTAACTTTCAGAATAGAGAATCCCAGAATGAACCATTAGTAATACATATATATACCAAGGAATCTACAGATATCAAACACGTTTCTAGGGTGCACCCATAACATCATGACTTCTAACTTATTTTGACCCGCAAAAATTTTAGCCATAGATATTATATGACCAAGAAAATGTACCTTTTAGATACAAAAGTGAAGCTTTAAAATAATGTAAAATACCCAATACACCCTAAGCGTATATAAAAAACATCATGTTGTCTAGCATAAAAAAACATGTTCTATGAGTATATAAGGATATCATCAACACAAACTATAATAAAGAAGTAAATATATGGATAAAATATCATGTTTGTGAGATCTATGAACAAATTCATCACATTTTTCAACATGAATAGCCTGAAAAGATACTCATAGAGTCTATATCTAGTCCTGAAATATTTCATAGGAATATACTCCTCTCTAACACAAAACTAGTGGTAGCTTGATCATGGATCAATCATGGAGAACCATTGGATTCCCCATAAGTAATCAAACTAGTCATTGATCCTCAAAAAAAATATTTATTCTTTATTGTAACCAAGTTTATCATTCAAAAGTCCACAAACAAATGATGAATACTTTTCACCTTCTTCATGAATAACAATAAAGAACCATAGGGAGAAGTGATTTGTCTGATAAAACCCTTCATCTATAAACCCTTGAGTTTGACATTGTGTTCCATTAACTCATTCAACACCATAAAATATGGAGGAATAAATATATGTCATTCTCTTGGCATGAGTTAAATATCAAACTCTATTTTTAGTATAAGTGTAATACCTCCTATGTCATCAAGGAATATGTACTAATATAGGTATACTCAGAAAGTCTATGAGAATGATTAGAACCTACACTCCCCAAAATTTATTAAGAAAATGATAATAGTCAGGTGATTACATGAGGTACAATGATCATATACCATCAAGATAAAAAACTAAAAGAAGAATGAAAATGTCAATAAGCACCTTAAAAACCATGAAAAGACATAAGAGTTGGCATGCATACATATGATCAACAGCCACCCATGCCCGGGTCCTCACTGAAAGCAGTATGTAGATCAGGTAATTAGAATGTCTCACTTAAGTCCAACACAAAAGGGCCTATGATGGAATCATTTATGTAGAAAATTCCATCATTTCCTGCTTCTGAATCACATATTCTTTACTGAATGCCTCCACCCAGTTAATCATATATGATGTTCACATGAAGAGATAGAGGTTTGACCACCCAAATATATGGATAGAAAATATTGAGGAATAAGAGTGCTAACATAACACAGGGTAACAGCCTCTGACTCAGCAATAATAACCTATATTCTGCACAATTAAAAGAACCTTTACCACCACTTGAAAATTAATAGATCCAAAATGGCTAAGGTTTAGCCATGTTCTACCTCCTCTAATATCCCATTCATCAGTTAAAACAGACTTCTTCCCATTATAAATAGTAAAGGAGTCTTGGTTCATATATTAGTTGATGTTTGTCTGATAACTAGTCAACTATTCCATGAAAAATTACACATTGAATATTTTTTTCTCAAGAATCCTGAAATCCCATAGATGTACATATCCATGAACTACTATAAGACATTATAGAAAACACTAAATATGATCCGCTTTCTTCCCCAAAGTTGTATCAATAGAGATAAACTTCGAATATAACAGGACTGGTGGTTCAAGTTCATCAAAAACTTGTGAAGAATTAAATGAGTTAGAAGATCCTTTTTCATACAAGTTATATTTTAGTGTAGATGTAATAAAGTCCATACATCGAGTTATCGATGGTATCTATCCATCATTAGTCGATACCTAGGCCACTTTAAAAGTTCTAAATACCTTATCTCCATGACCCTATCCCTAGATTACATAACTCACCAATGTTTCTGAATTCAATGGGAATTGAATTTGATGTTTGGAATCCTAGAAGAATCTTAGGGTCATAGTCCATGTCTTCCTCAAACCCCTATAACATAATTTCTGTAACACCGTAGAATAGAACAGATGAAGATTTTCCATAATGCGACATCTATGAAACTTGTTATGTGATCCTAAAAAAAGATCTAAAATACTTTCTACTTTGTATATAGTTGAATCACTAGGGACCTCTACCTTCCATAGATGGGATGAAGAAACCCTGAAATGATATTATTGGACATCACCACCTAATTGTAACTCATTTTCAATCCTCTTCCTAATACTAGAAGAGGCACCCACTATAGTACTGGGAAGTACGCTAGTCGATCCACTAAGATCACGAAAAATACCTAAAGATCTATCCTCCTTCAGTAATTTCTCAATCATATAATCCTTATGAAGTAGATATTGTTATGTTTTGAGGTAAAAGATGCCATCTTAATGTATCATCTCTTGTCGAAGGACAATATCAAAAATTTTGGACTTCTTCACCTATTTCCTAGAAATAAGAGGATCAAATTGAATTATCTCTATGAAATGAGTTGAGTAAGAAGACACCAAAACTGATCCCTACTAAAGCTCCATAAACTCTTTTTCTCGATCCATATTCAATGGGTTTCAGAAAAAATCACTTGATAAAAGGTCTTTAAAGGTTTACCATGTCAGACCCTCACCTCATCTAACAAATTTTATGACACCCCACTATCTTCTAGTAGGTCTCTAGAACATTTTTGCATTCATATTTACTTGTTGGTCCTTTTAAGTCTCAAATAATTGGGAGATCCCTCCAATGTCCTAAATTCTTTCATTATAATCTTGAATACTTATAGTGTAATGAAATTATGGTGGATGATAGAGTTAGAAATACTAGGAATAATCAATTATTCTCTAGAAAACTCTTTCTCCTTGAACATACAAAATGGGGAAAACCCTTTACTATAATTATTATTCCACATGAACCACTGAAGAAGGTATCAAGCATGGTTAGTTTTATTTTATCATCTATCTAGTGGGAGAATTAAGACCTGCTTCCATAGATAGTCCCCTTAGACATCATCTGGACATAAATATTTATAATAACACATGAATTCTTAGAATTCCTATAGCACATTAACTAAGGTAAAAACATAAGAATATTAAAAGGAAACACATAAAATTTCTCTTGGAAGGAATTTCCTAGGTGGACACCCCCAATAATAATGATTAACCCAATTAGTACTATAAAAGGTATATACCTCATCTTTTTTACCACCACTGTAGTAAACCAACATGGGACATCCATCCATAAAATTCTTGTGTTAACCCACCATATACCCAAGGAGCATTCCCAATCCCCCGAGCTGATGGGAAGAATACATGGTATCATGAATGGAAATTTGGGATGGTTTCACCCTCAAAACACAAATGAAAACATCTAAACATTTCATAATAATAAACAAACAAAAATACAAGCCCAGAGACATCTCATATAAAAAAGTATTCAATACATTATTAAGAAAATACAATAGAAACTAAAACAAAATTAAAATAATGCTAAAGAAGATGAACAAGACTCGAACCAACCATTTTTAGGAAATGAATGGATTGAATACCATCTTCATATGAATCTCAAGTCCACACCATGATCACGAAAACCATTTTACTCCTAACAAATACAACACTATGAACAAACAAAAAATCCCATAGTTGGACAAACATGAAAAATACATGAAGACTACATACCCACCATCATGGGTTTGTAGGTGTGAGATTAAAATGGCAGTCTACCATAATGAGTCTAATTCAATCCTTTTATAAAAGAAAATAATTTCACTAGTATGGAAATAGTGTATACAAATGGGTTTTTTATCTCCTTTACATAATAAAGGAATAAATCAGTCATGAAACGTGTACTTTATCAAATCATGAATTTCATTAAATAAGACATTAATTTTTTTTAAAAAAAAACCAATCCATTTCAAAGTGATAACCATTTCTATTAAAAAATACTACACTTCTGAAAATAAACCCTTGAATAGTTTGAAACATTTCGAAAGCTTTTAAAATTGATAAATATCTTGAAAACCATTTTACCATTTTTCCTTTAAATATTTTTATACACTCAATACTTACATGAGACAGGAATCTAGGGGAAAATAATGAAACATAAAAATAAAATGTTACAAATAAATACAATAAAGGGATAGAATAAAACTAGTAAATATCATGATTAAACCACAAGAGAATCAACATGTGAAGAAGATACAACCAAGAAATAATCTTGACACAAGGAAATATATATAATTAAATGCATGAAATAGGATCCATGTCATGGGGAAACACTACATGTACTACGATCACAACACAATAAATGAAAGAAAAGGGGGCCTAAATATTTGAAAGTAATATAGTCACACACAACTATCAACCAAGTCACTCTTAACTAGCCTTATATGTGACGAACCACTATTCAGTATGTAAATATCATCTAGGGGTGACTATCCAGTACCTAATATCAACTAGTCATACAAATGTACCACCACTTCCCTACTAGTAACCTTGGTCTCCACATGGAATATTAAACAAATCTAGACCATTAGTAAGTAATGACATTACATGATGTTATTAATTTCTTATGGGATAACACCAAAATCATGTTCATCCCACTTCCCACATCCTATAAAATGATCCCCACCCCATTATCATGTCATGAGGAATATAATAACATGCATCACATTGATAAAATAAAAATCAACAAACAAGGGGGGTTAATAAGGGCATAAACAATATCACATCACAAGGTGCCAACCAGGCCTTCACTTATATAATATAAATTTGTAAATACATTTAAAAATAATAATTAATTGAAAAAAATTCCAAAATAACTCAAAAAAAAGTCCATTCATGACCACATAAATTAAGGGAAACATAATTTTTTCTTTATAGAACCAAACCACCCTTTAAAATAAGGAAACCCTTTTATATACAAAAGGGATCCCACTTTAAAGATCCCATTTTTCCTAAATCCGAAGAAAACATTGAATTTCACAATGAAAACCAACTTTTTAATTTTATCAAACTTTAATAATGCATAAAACTGTATTATAGAAAAAAATTGTTCCATTGCGTTAAGAAAATCAACAACTATTTCCAATCGAAACCCCACTAAAGCATGGATAAATTTTGACAAAACAAAAATATCTATCATATACATCACTACATTAAATCTAAAACACAATTAAATAATAAATAAATCATGTAAATCTTAAAAAAAGTGAATCAAAAACACCAACATCATTTTTTAGAATCATGCCTTATTTGATGAAATAGATGAGAAAGGGTCTCAATGGAGGGATAAAAACCATTAGAATAAAAAATCCATAATTACCAATAACCCTTGACATAGAAATTATCCAATCATGAAAATGAGGGTTTTAGGTGAAGAATAAAATAGGATAAAACCCAAGTATAAAAGGAATGGGACCCTAACCATTCAATCTGGTTGAATAATATTCATAAAACCACTTCAAAATCCACCTTCGAGGATCTTAAAGTATCTAAAAATGGCTTGGAGTGGAATAAAAACATTTGCATCAAATGGTGGAATCCAATAGAAGAATACACAATAAAAAATAAGTATAAACGATAAAAGTAACTATGTTGAGTGGGTCAAATTGTTTTCCCGCGCAATTAAACAAATCATACGATAACTATATTGATCATCACTATAAGAGTATGTACACTAAGTATAAATGATTAGTTTCATCATGAACCAACCATTAAACCTATAAAATATCCTCAAAAGTGACCATTTTCATCCCAAAACACCTCTAACACAAGGACCTAAACCATCCATAAAATATCCCCACATAGAAGAGACATTATGGGTGTCAAAAACTCCCCAACATATGGATTTATGTCCCTAGAAAGTCCCATGTCAAGATGGAATCAAAAAGGAAAAGGCCACACCCCCCCTCCATAAAGTGAGGTGATTTGGATGATGAAACACTTGATATATCCCAAAGAAAAAAAATCTATAGCTATGATGACTCCTTAAAACCCAACAACTATATCCATAAATCTAATAAATGTCTTCAAGAAAAACTCAATTGTGTTCACTGGTACAAGACACAAAAGGAAATGGATATCAGGCCCATGTCTCCCAACCATTTTAGAAATTCTTAAATGTTTTAACAAGGATGACACATAGAACAAAGACCTCCACCATTGGTAAACATCTCTAAAAAGGTTCAAAAAAACTCAAAAAAACCCTCACCTCCTTATATGAAAAACTAACCTCAAACAACTCCACACCCACATGGATGAACCACCAAAAATCACCATTCTCACCTACCCAAGGGTTAACCTAAAGGAATTCCACAATGAGAGATGATATAGGCTCTTGACATGGGCCACCTTAATCTATGGGAAAACTAGGACTTCAACATGGAACATTATCCCATAGAGAATTCTAAAAATCTAGCATCACCAAGTGCTCAAAATCTAGAAGGAAACATCATCTAAATTAAACATGTATCAACCTAAAGTCACTTAATCCCATATTAATATTAATATGACTTTAAATTAGGTCAAAACATTAGAATATAATGACGGATTCAAAAGAATACAACCATATAACAAGTCATGTACTCAAGATTCAAATCCAGAAACATCTCACAAGCCAGAAGGTAAACACACAATCCAAAATAGAACAACAACAAAAAAACACACACAAAAAATATCCCTAAAATACACCCATTTGGTTTAAATAAACAACTGCTTTAAAATCACCATTTTGGGATTTAACCAATTTATTAAAAAACCAAAAGGTTTCCTTTTAATAAGATCCATGTAACAAAAAAATCATTTTTGACCTCTTTAATCATTTTCCAAAGAACAATTCAATGAAAAATGAATTTATTTTCAAAAACATATTTCCAAATCACTTCTATAATCCAATTTGATATTGATTTAAAACAAACTTCACTTATTACATTTAAGAAAACACCCAAAATTGATAGTTTTCAATGGCTAAAGTCCCACATAAAACCATTCTTTCAAAACAATATCTTGAAATCTATTTTGAAAACCATTTTCTAATTTTTTTTAAAACCCAATGAAGAAAATTTTCCAAAACCAAAGAATTTTTCCTTTAAAACCATCAATGGTCTTAAAACCCCACCTTTAAAATTACACAAAATTACCAAATGAAGTTCAAAACATCTAAAAACATAACACCCTTTATAAAACACTCTTCCAAGAATTTCCTAAATGAATTAAACTATAAATCTTCACATTAGATCACCCATGAAAACCCTTTTGAAGATAAAAATCACACCTCAAATTTTATTTCATAAAACAAATGAGGTTAAAAACCACTTAAAAGTCCACATATATTTTTATAAAAAATTACAAAACATAACACTACTTTTTATTCCAAGTCTCAGTTGAAATACCAAGTGGAAACCATATTTAAAGAAAAAAAATTCACCATCAAAAAGTTTTAATAAACCCAAACAACCGGACACACCAGGGTTAGACATTAATATTATAAAATTATAAAACTACAGACAATAAAAGGAAAAATATCCAAAATAGAAAAGGTATAAATATTAGGAAAAACCCCTTAAAAGATAAACGCTATGAACAATAATATATATTCCGCCAAAATACTTGGGAAGGTTTTTAACCAAAAATAGATGATAGGAACCCAACAACCCTTGATCATAAAACAAAAAATGTAATTACATACAATGTGATTGAAATAAAACAACATTTAAAAACATCCTTTAAAAATAAATTTCAAAACAATTTGAAAATATATCTTGAAACTCAACCACACGTTTCTCAAATCTTCAACCCATTACTGAGACAAAATAGTCTCCTAATTCATTTAAACCATGGTCCAACACCCTTCACATTATAAATCATCACATATAAATTCATAAAAATTAAACTATCACTCCTCATTTTAAAAAATATTCAAAAATACACATTGTAACTTACCATCTAATGGA
The DNA here is from genome assembly GCA_963277665.1 of Viscum album. Taxonomy (NCBI): domain Eukaryota; kingdom Viridiplantae; phylum Streptophyta; class Magnoliopsida; order Santalales; family Viscaceae; genus Viscum; species Viscum album. Next base: position 2,108,566,168 of record OY728152.1, read on the forward strand.
AAACACTTTCAAAAACCAATTCCTAAAACACACACATTAAGAAAGAATTGCTTCAAAAAATTATATTTTTTAAATTAAATTATTTTCAACTAAATTTTTTACTTATCCTAGTTTAAAATGAAAATTCATTTGGTTTTCCAAAGAATACCAAAAAAATTTAAAAATTCCAAAAAAAAATTCAAAAACCAAAAACCTATTTTCAATTCCAAAATCAAAATTTTCTATTATAAAAAAAGTCGAAAAGAAAAAAAACCAAGAACACCATAATACATATGAAACCAAACCACATTCAGCACACCATATGTGATAAAAATCCCAATTTAAACTCTTCTATGGGATATGAACCCAATAGAATACTCTTTTGGAGTCAATTTGAGAAGAAAGGGAGAAAAAACATTAATTATAATGTAGAAATTTCATTGTTCATGTTTTGGATGTATGGTTTTATAAATCATGTTCCAAACATGTATTAAGAACTATCATAGTTATAGAACAATGTTGAATAGGAACCACATGGTTTTCCAAACCATGTGTACTAATCGTGATACCTTGGTCCATTCGCCATTTTTACCAATGAAACCCAGAAATAATTCCAAAATCAATGTCACACTAAAATATTTTTAGCTAATCATAAAAAAATATCAAATATCCATAAAAATATCCATATATGAACTCAAGATCAAGACCTAATCCCAATAATCTGATGGAAACTGAAGGATTAGTGTAATAAAAAGCTGGCCAAGCCCCAGCCCGCACACTCCACCTAAGCCCTAAAGACAATCCTACAATCTAGACTACCATGACATAGCCCAAATAACAATGAAGTTGGACCCTAATACCATTTTTTAAGGAACCATATTGGGAAATCCATCCATAAAATTCCTTCTTTAACCAACCATATACCAAAGTATCATCCCTGACCCCTAAGAAAATGATAGGAAAAACCAATAAAGATGGTTTCACCCTCAAAAAAAGATTAAACAAATTCAAACATTCCATAACAATAAAGAAAAAAATAATTTCAAGATACATCTATTGTAAAATGTAATTTAATACAAGATTATAAAACTAAAATGGAAGATGAAAAAAATTAATAGAAATATAAAAAATCTAGATAAGACTTTAACCAATCAGTTCTATAAAATAAAATATCATATCATGATCTACATGTAACTCTTAATTCACCACCATGATCTCAAAAACCATAAGCCTCCCATGGAAGACATCACGGAGAAATAACCGAAAATCCATGACCAAGAGAAACTTTAAAAATAAATGAAGACTATATACCCACCATTGTGAGTATGTAGGGTGTGAGCCAAAGCTGATAAGATATAACCAGGAGTCAAATTCATTCCTTTTATAGTAGAACCTAATTTAACTAGTTTCAAAATAATGAATACAAAATGGTTTTTAATTTCCTTTACAAATGATTGGAATAAAACAAGTATGGAACATGCTCTTTCTCAAATCACCACTTTCATAAAAAAATCCATGAAAACATTCTAATAAAATCCAATCCATTTCAAATTGCTAACTATTTTGCTTTAGAAATATTACACATCTCAAAATAAACCCCCTCATGGATTAAAACATTTAAAATGTGTTTCCAATAAATAAATATCTTTATTTTTTCCCATTTCTCATTTAAAATCATATTTCACACCCAATACTTGGGTGAAAAAACAAATAATGGGAAAACTAATGAAGCATAACCAAAGAATGTTAAAAATAATGATAATAAATTGATGGAATAAAACTATTCAACAACATGAATAAACCATTAGAGGATCAAAAAATCAAGATAATCCATCAAAGAAATAAGATAAATACATGCCAATATATATAACATGGGGAATAACAAAGGATACATACAATGTGGAAACACTATAAGTACTACCAAGACAACATAATAAATGAAAGAAATGGTGACCTAAATGTATCAACACTTTCACACACAACCGTCAACTAAGAAACTCTCAACTATCCTCATTGGTTATAACCCACTAACCATTGTTTAATCTCAACTTAGGGTGACTACATTTTGTGTTATCTCAACAACCTATATCAATGCCCCACTACTTCCCACCCTGCAACATCAGTATTCTCATAGAATATTAAACAAAGGTGTGCCATAACATTCTTATTACAAGATAAAAGTAAATTCCCATGGTCTAAAACCACAATCACATCCACACCACCTACTCTTCTATTAAAATGATACCCAGCCTATTATCACATCATAAAGCACACCACAATATCCATAAAATAGATAACATAATCATTAATAAATAAGAGGGATCAATAAGGGAAAAAATAATATCACATCATAGGGATCCAATTGGTCCTTCACTTATATCATATAAATTTGTTAAACCCTATTTAAAAAATTGGAATTAAACAGAATACACAATAAAGAAAAAAACATTTCTAAGAACATCCATATAAGTCAAGGGAAACTCTATTTCCACCTTACAAAACCAAACCATCCTTTAACACAGGGAAACCATTTAAACTCAAAAGGTATACCACTTTGAAAAATCCCCTTTGGCCTAAATCCAAAGTAAAAAATATCATTATACAAAGAAAACCTACTTAGGAATTTTATCAAACATGAATAATGCATAATACAATATTTCAAAACCAAGTTCCATTACATTGAGAAAATCACACACCTTTTCCACTGGAAAACCATTCAAAAATGAAAACTTCCTATCATATACATCCCAACATTAAATAAAAAGAACATTTAACGCATCAATAAATCATGAAAATATTAAATAAAAGGAATTAAATTGAAAATACCGACCTTAAGTTATGGAAACAGGATATCTTCAATGAAATCAATCGAAAAGGGACTCAAAGGAGGGTTCAGAACTATTAAAACCCAAAATCTCAAATTCACAACAACATTATCCATGGAAATTTACCAGTAATGGACACTAGTGGTATAAGAGAAGAGGAAAATTGGAGAAACTATAATAGGAAGAGTAAAGGGACCTAATCTTTCAATCGAAATGAAGAATCATCCTGAAACGATTTCTAAATCCACCTTGGAGGATATTGAAGGATTATAAAGGGTTAGAATAAGCATCCAAGTTATGGGGTTTTAATGGGAAATGCGAAGGGGATAAACTCTAATTAAAAATAAGGAGAGAAAAAATAATACCCCCTATCTAGTGGTTCACAAGGTTTAATCTTATATTTAATCAAATCACACGGTAACCATTCATATCACCATTGTATACTGAGGATACATGATTAGTTTAACTATGTGTCAACCATGTGACCTAGAAAATCCCCCAAAATCATCAATTTTTATATCAAAACACATATAACTAAAGGGGATAATCCATCAATCATATATTCCCACATAAAAATTACACTAGGGGTATCACATGCCCATTAGTCACATCCATATATATGTATATATATACAACAAAAATCATGATCAATTTCCAATAATCCATATTTTTTCATAGTATATTATAGAAGCACAGATCAATATACTTAATAATATGGAATACCATGCATAAAAAGAAATAGTTATATATAAAATGTGATCCTATGTGCCTAGTCATGATGCATGAAAAAAACCAAATTTCATAAACTGTAAAATCAAAACATAGTTAGGATTAACATGAAACCGCAAATCCAAAACAGTAACATCTGTCCCATAACTCGTAAATCAGAGGTCTGTTTCATAATTTCTTCCCAATAAATTACATTACACCCCTACCTAAGTTACAAACAACCTATTTACCTTTTAAATTTTTCCAATCATAGTCAATAGAAAAAAAAGAAATCCTCCATTGAAACCACTTTGTAACACCCTAACCCAAATCACTTAGTTTGGGCCAGTGAGCTACAGGACCTCATGTTGGCCTCCCCATACACATGTGTTTTTTTATTAAAATATATGGTTTGAACTATATAGTGGGGATTATATAACCTTAGAATAAAAATTTATAAATCTAAATCATTTTATGAAAATAATAATAACCCAAAAGGAATGAAAGAACTAAATGATGACAATGTTATAATAGATGACATGTTAGGTATCACAAAGTCATAAAATGTAATAAAACAAGGACCCCAAATGTGGTAGGTCAAACAAGAGTATGATAAAATTAACATGATATAAGTAATGACACTAAAACATCACTTAGGATTAAATCCCAATATCGCCTCTAAAATGCATGCTTTTTCACCTCTTTTCTAAATTATTGGGCCTTTTCCCTTTTCAGGATCCATAAACATGAATTCATCACATGCATCAATATTGTCTTTGTAGGGTGTGAGTCTAAACTCAATAAAAGGAAAATATTCATTATTAACATAGGTTCAAATTCATAGTAGGTGAATTTTATGATAAAAAACAAGCAATAAATAATAATCATATGTCAGGAATTATTGATATAACCAAGCCTCTAAGAACCTGAATCATACCTAATTTATCTTAATTCTTGAAAGGAAGTGATAATGGTAGTAATGATCACATATCAGACATAAGGCTAAGATATATATCTTGGAGGCCACATGGGTTACAAACCTCGGTTCAGGACATATGACCATCAAACCGAATCTCTATCATGGGTCAAGTCATAAGGAAATTATGTCTTGTATTTACCTTAAGTTAGGTCACAAGTTAATTATTTCTCTCCACTGACAATGGTCACTCTCCAAGGATGGTGTACCCCTGCATGTGTATAGGTTCATCAACACATGCCTCACATGATCCCCCTATAATGGATAATTAATCAATGTTTGTCCACATGTCACTTTTTTATTGAAGAAAAACCTCCATTAAATATTAATTCATTGGAAAAAAGGAATATATTAAATAAAAACCATCATATAATATAAATAATGATACTCGATATCCACACACACACACACACATGTGAGAATTATCAATTATGGTTCTCAATGGACACACACACATGAACATGAAATCAATATCAAATGCGGGTCGTATGTCTACACATACACACACATGGCATAATTATATAGGAAACACCCATATATAAAGGCTATATATAGTAACTAATTTCCTACCTCAAGTATTTTTATTACATTGGCTATGATTTTTTAGGTTAGGATACCCAAATCATGCCCACATACCAATTAGATCAAAACCACATGCCAAGGATACCTAGAACCAATCTCAATTTTCCATGAAAGGATTCTATAATAATAATCCAAGAATAGATGAAAATGTAGTATTATAATCAATTAAATATGAATAATGAATGAAATAAATGCACAATATAGATCCAATCAAAGGGAATTTTCCTAAAGCTATATATTTGGTTTTGATCTCATAGGAGCTGAAAAATGAATCAAGACATTGAGAACCAAAGGGAGGAAAATATGACCATACCAAAACATCACCCTTCAGTAATCTAGGTCTTCATATTATATGCGAAAGGGAAGAAAGGGTTATTGATGGAGAGATCAAGTAAAAAAATTCAATAACTTCCCCAAATTAATCTCATGTTGTTTCCATTTTGAAACACAAAATTCCCATGAAGCTCGTAGTCAATTCAACCACATCACAAATTCAAATAGTTGTTACTAGGGCAAGGTAATTCCCACCAAGACCATAGTGGATTAAATCACACCATTTCTTGGAGTTCCACCATGATAACCCATATTATCATCGGAATATTTACTTGGTCATTTTTACACTACCACCTTCTACCACAGTGGGGTGAGACCATTCTATTAGCAGCCTACAGAAAGACTCCAATTACCACAATCCTGAGACCACACCCATCCATTATGCATGTTGGACTCCCAATTTTACATGGAAAAAATTGATTTAAACATGGTGTGTTCCTTAAAATTGTGCATTTGAAATCCCCCAAATTCCTCCCAAAGATACCAGGAATCATCTGAGAGATCCTACACATAAGTCAAACCATCAAAAGTATCAAAACTGCATAAGTTTGAAAAATATGGGTGTAATTAAAAAACTAAATAGGGTAAAAATTATTATAGGGGAAGGAATAATGTTATAGTTTAATTAAGAAACTAAATTTTTTATTAGTATTGAAGGGGAGATGAGAGACCCCTTCTAAAACTGGTGACAATGACATTTTTGTAAATATTTAAATTTAATATATATAGGACACATGTTTAATATATAAACTGACATAAGAAAAGGAAAATAATTGAATTGAGTACTACATAAAGATAATTTGACATCAATAATCCATCTAAAAAGATTTTATAAACATGTTTAAAATTTATTTATTCTTGATTTTTCACTTTTACCATTTTTTGTTTTTCCTCAGTAACAAGTTTTTACCTATGTAATATAATTTTTATTCCAAAAAAATAAAATGGACCTTATTAAATAATTTTAACCTTATTATTAATAATATATAATCCATTTTATTAGATAAAATTTATATATTTAATAAATAAATAAACAATATCACATGTAATTCATAGAACTGTATTTTTTAAAAACTATATTTTTAATATTAAAATTTATCTTTAGGGTAAAATAACCAATGTATTTAATTTTCATGATATAAATTGTTTTATTATACATATAATAAATTTTATATGTATTTCAAGGAATTAAAAATCCTAATTTTACTTAATTATTATTTCATTTTCAAAAAACCCCAAAAAAATTTATTGGAAAAATATTACATATGTTCATAAAATGATAAATATGGGTTTTATAAATTTATATTCTTTCTCATATAATAATAAATTCATAGAAGTTACAATTTTAATAAAAACAACATTTTTCACTAATCACCAAAAAAATAAACTATTTCAAGAAAAACCTAAAAATAATATTAGTATTTAATTGAAATTAAAAATCCAAAAATGAATTTAATTTGGTTAAATTAAAATTAAAACTAAAATATTAAATAAATTTATGAGTAAAGGATCCTTAGAGTGAATGTTATGTAATAATTTTTGGATATAGTGTTTACCTACCATAGTAGGTTTTCATTTATTACACCTTGGACACCCAGTTCCATGTATCAAAAGAAATCCAATGACCCATACTTGGGTCCCATATTATATTTCCTAAGGGACGTATCTCAACCCATCCTTTAGTGTAAACCCCTCTCAATTACACACATCAATTCCTGGAGGACTTTTCAAACCTATCTAGTATAATGATACATCCCTTTGGACTTAGAATGGTGTTCCTAGTTAATTGTTATAAATATGACCATATCACTCACCCAAACATAGTACCCAACCCCTATTCCTACCAACTATCCCATGTTACCCAAACCTAGCTTTCTTGCATCATACTCACACCCTAAGACCGACCCAATGACTCATGTCAACCTAACCTTAAACTTATCCCCTTTGTGATATAGTCATTGGGTGATCCAATTTACCTTTGTCTTGAAAAGTGATTATTCCAAGATTAGGAGGCTTAAAACCATCCAATTACATCTACTCAGGGTAGCCTTGGTCCTAAATTCCTATACCCAATTATGACGTCCTGACCCAAGTTCCACATGCTGGTTCCTCAATCTGGTTGGTCACATGACCTCAAGTACGCCTCCCCATATACCAGAGGTATCCGACTATCAGCGAGTGTCTAATATCAGCAATGGGGAGACTACAACCTCTTTTTCATAGTAATACACTATAGGAAATAAATAAAGAATAACTAAAGAATAATGTAATATAACCTAAATAATCCAATATCATAAGATGACCAAAACTGGGAAATCAATATCAAAACCAGAATGTAGAAATGTTTTGGTAACTACGTGCCATGTTTCAGAATTCAACTCGAAAGTAATGACACTGATGAATCCCAAGAGATTCTTAAACCACAACTAGTTCCCTAATCCATTATCTATCTATACTCAACCATATAACATAGGGTTGTTTCCTTTATGTTGTCCTAAAACCATGAAATCTATTCAGGTATCAACCTGGTAGTTTGAGTAGAGTTTGAGTACAACTTAGTAGGTTATCACCAATGAAGTCTAAAATAATATCTAGTCAAATAACAACAAATATAGTTTTAGAAATAGTAAATCACAATGAATAAATAAATAGTCATCACATTAAAAACTTTTATTTATTTAACCACATAAATCCTTAGGTTCTCATGGATACCCATACCTCAATAACTTCTTTGGCCCCTGTCAAAGTCTAAAATAACCCTAAGAGATATCATATCTCAAAATTCCATTGTTACCATTATTTTTCTCAATCAACATATGAATTATATTGTTACCATTCATTTTCTCAACCAACACATGAATGCCATTGATTCCATCCATCGTCTCAATTAAGAAATTGATTCCACTATTATGGTTCATGGTCTCGATTAACACATCATTCAATTGTTTCCATTCATTTTCCCAATTCTCTTATGAATTCCATTATTACCATTCATAATTCTAATTCACTCAAGAATTACTTTGTTATCGTTCATTATTTCAGATTCATCCCATTAATTAATTCAATAATTTATTAATCTCATCAATCTAAATAATTCACTCAATAATTAATTAATCATTTCAATGCCATTAATTAAATCAACAATTAGTTGATCATCTCAATCTCATTAATAATTCAACAATTAGTTCATCACATCAATCTCCTTAATTAATTAACTAATTAATTAATCACATAAATCCCATTTAATTAATTCTCCCATTAATTAATCAATATCCAAAAAATCAATATACCATAATTAATTCAACAATTAATTATTAATTTCACAATCTCATTGTCCCATCATTAATTCAAAAATTAATTATTCAACTCAAAATCTCATTAGCTCATAATTAATTCAATAGTTAATTTTTTAATTCACAATCCAATATTGTGATAATTAACTCAAAAATTAATTATCCTAAAATCACAATTCAATATTATGAAAATTAATGCAATAATTGATTATCCTCGAATCGAATTTCAATATTATAATAACTAAATCAACAATTAATTTTCCCCAAATAAAAATTTCTTAATTAATTATTTTAGTTAGGAAATTTAATTGAAAAAAAACTTTGGAAATTCTAAAATTATATACATATAATTTCAATCATGAATATGGTATTTCAAAAATAGACCTCCAACATCAATTTTTTTTGAACGATTTCCCAATGAAAATCCCCAATTTGAATGGAATAATAACATATAAGATGATCTAGATATTGAGACAAAATTAAATATCATATGAACCAAGATCCCAAAATTCTATATCTAGATCCATAATCCTAGATATATATTAAACCATGATGGAGAAGAAAAATCATAAAATAGATGGGAGGAGAATAGGATAGAAAAAGGAAACCACATGGGATGAAATCCTTTTACCGGGAGGGCTGCAGATCTTCAATACATGATTCATATTGTAAATAATGAAGGCAACATTGGCTTTGAATCTATTTGGGAGTCTCCAAAATTATGAAAAGGTATTAGAGGTCTAGTTAGGGAAGAATGGAGTTTAAAATGGGGGCTCAGAAAATTTTAAATCTAATTTTTCTAGGGATTAAAATCTCATACACATGGTTCGATGCTCAGGGTGAACAGTTTAACCTAACAGTGTGGCTTAACTGTGTGCCTCTTATGTGGGAGGGGGGTGCACAGATTATACTTTTAGGGAACACAGCCTGAAAAAAAAAACTATGCACCATCCATGCAAACCCTTTCTGTCCAGGGTTTCACGATTTTTTAACCAAGGCGCAGAGTTTGAAAAAACCATGCAGAAAACATACACTACCCTATTTCTTCCATTTTTCTAAAAAATTCACACACAAAAACCACAAGTTAAAACCCTAATGAAAAGTACTCAACATACGGAAAAATAGAATCTATAATCAATCTTGATACATCTCCCAAAAAAGACAAGGTTTTATAATCTCCCTACCTTATAATAGCTCATCCTTAATATTTACTCCCAAGTATCACTAAAATTCCAAGTTAAAAAGATCTGGCCACTGAGTCCTCATATCAACTTCCCTCTACCATGTTTCCTCCTAAACACAACCATGTTTCCTCAATACAAGAACTATCAGCACAATATTTCCCCCTAAAAATTTCTCACTATGATCAAACACACATATCATATGCTCCTAAAATGATGCGTGTATATCAAGATCAATATCATCCACCTCGATCACATGGGAAGGGTTATGATGATGCCTTCGAAGTTTCGACACATGGAAAACATAATTCACCGAACTGTATATCTGTGGAAGATATAATCGATACACAACTATTCTTATTCTCATCACAACCTCAAATGGTAAAAAAACACGGTGAAAATTTGCCTATATCCATATCCTATGGTGACCTAATCTAGGATACACCTTAGGGAATACACAATCCCCCTATATAAACTATAGGGTTCATCATAATCTATTATCATGCAACTTCTTTCTAATCTATGTTGTAGCCATACATTTTAATATCAACTGTACCTACTCTGAAGTCTCCTACATGAGACTCGGTCTCAACAAATTTGACTCACCTACCTCCATCTTTCATAGAGGTGATATATATGTTCTACAATAAATTTACTTATATGTTTCTATCTAAATTGTTGATTAATAACTATTGTTAAAAGAAAACTCCCTTAGGGGCATGTTCTTCTACAAAGTCCCACCAAATCCAAGAAAAAACTCTCATAGCATATACTCAAGCACTTATATAGTGAACTTAGATTACCCATATGTTTGTGGGTGGAATTCCATAAACATGTGTAACAAGTTCATTTTTCAATCCCTTTTAGAAGCAGAAAGTAAACCAAGAATCATGGTCTAAAGTAATAGTTTTTGGCTTCCCATGAAGAAGAACTATTTACCAAAAATATAACTCTCCCAAATAATACACTACAAATTTATCTTGTAGTAAATGCACTGCCATTCTCAACTGGTCCAAAATAACTCAAATAACTTCATTCTTCCAAGGCATCATGGATGGACCCACCAAAAAATACATGTCCATGTCGTCCCACTTCCATTCCAGAATGGGAAACGGGTATGGTAAACCATCAGGTTGTTGATGCTCAACCTTCACCTACTTGTAGGAGTAGAATTTTGTGAGAAAACTACTATCTCCTTTTTCATGCTCGATCACAAAAACTATCATCATAGGTCACGGTACATTTTAGTCACTCTTGGATATACCACCCACTTTGAGGCATGAAATTAACGCATCATATACTCTTGTATATACGTAGGAACAACAACAAGATTCCTACCATATATGATCTCATCTCTATTTATGCTCCAACAAGAAGGTGACTCTCCAAGTTCAAGGAATTTCCTTAAAGAAAAAACATTCTAGATCTACATAATTCATATCTATTATCTATATTAAAAGAGTAGACTCCACTGAAACTGATATCAAAGTTATCTTATCTTAAATATCATGAACCAAAACATGAATCTCAATTAATAAGGTTATCAAATTCTACTTAGTACTAGACTCCTAAACGACATGAGTCTATGTTTTCCTACTTAAAGAATCAGCAAAATTGTTTCCATTCTTATGTTGATATTGTATCTCAAAATCAAATAAATTAATATACTTAACCCACCTCCACTACCAAAGATTCAAATATCATTGTGAGAATATATTATTTAATCTCTTGTGATCAATATAAATAATAAACTTCTCACCCAATAGATAATTTTTCCAACACTTCAAGGCATAAACAACCGAGGACAACTCGAGGTTGTGCATATGGTTGTTCTGTTCATGTTTCCTCAACTTTTGAGACCCATATGCCACAATTCGATCTCCTTGCATCGATACTACTCCATGTCTAATTCCCGAAGTGTCACAAAACACCATATAATCCCCACCCGACTCAGGTAAGATCAAGATCAATGTTAATGTCAACATCTTCTTTAATGCCAGGAAAGCATTCTTCCATGCTTTCAGCCATTAAAACTTTCCACCCTTCTTAGTCAATCCTGAGAGTGTCACTTAAAAACAAGAAAAGTACTAAATTAATCTTTGATAATATCTATAATACCCTTGAAATCCATGGATATTGAAAAAATTATTGGCATACTTCTAAGAAACAACTTCCCAAAACCTTCTCTGGTTCTACCAAAACACCTTCCTATGAGATGAAGTGACCAAGGAAGTGTACCTTATCAATTCAGAATTGAAACTTAAAGAGATTGGAATATAGTCAATGCTCTCTCAGTGTAATCAGGATCATGTGAAGGTGTTGGTCATGATCATCATGATTCTTAGAATACACCAAGATTTCATCCACAAACACTACCAAAAACTTATCCAGTTATGGATGGAAGATTTTGTTCATCAATTCCATAAACACTTATGGTAGATTTTTTGACCCATAAAACATTAAGAAAAACTCAAATAGGCCATACCTGCTTCTAAATTAATTTCTTAGTATATCATAAGGTTGAAATATAAACTAATGATACCCTGATCTCAATTCAATCAGGGGGAAAACACATGCTCCTCTCAACTGGTTAAATAGATTTTTGATATGATAGAGAGGATAACTTTTCATCACTATCAACTGGTTCACCTTCCGGTAATCAACACACAAATGTAAACCTCTATCAGCCTTCTTTGAACACAACACTAGAGAACCCCAAGGATACATACTCATATTGATAAATCCCTTATCCTGAAACTCTTCTAGTTTAGTCAAAATATCTTAAAGTTATATCTATTCTATAATGTATAGTGGAATAGAAACTGGCTCATCCATCAGCACTAACTCAATCATAATTTTTAAATATACATATAGTGGAAGCCTGGATTATTATTCTAGAAAAACATACTAAAACATATCCAATATAGGTGAAAATATATCCTTCTTTACACCCCCATTATCCAACAAAAAACTAGAAACCTGGGTGGTAGGCTCCCCCAATTGCTGGTGAACTGGACCTGCATTACCCACTAGATATCCTACTCTCAACGATGAATATAACTATCACCCTTATGAAACATAAGTTCAAACTCCTATAGTAACATTCTATGTAGGCTCGGTATGCTACTAACCAATCTAGGCCCAGAATTAGTTCCAAGATAGACATGTCAAGGATGTAAAGATCCCACATAAAGTGATACTCTGAAACCTCGAGAGAACATACCTTGCATAAGAATATGTCTCTACACCGCACTCCCAATAGTGTATCTTTCATTAACACCCCACTCACAAACTCCCCCAATAGTCTCAAACCATTCACATATTGTGATGAAATAAAATAATGGTAGGCACCCATATCAAATAATTCACTAGATAGAATAGAATCTATAAGATAGTACCTCTCACTCACAATATTTCTAACTCACTCTCTAGAAGAGTAGGATTAATAGCATGAAACTATCCTACCACTCTTTTCTGTGATAAAACTTGAGTCCCATGTGTTTCACCACACTACTGATATAGGTCCTCTTTTCTAGAAGCACCATGTCCATTTTCTCTATGGCCTCGGCTAGTAGAACTCCTACTACCATACTGATATGGTGAAAAATATGACATTCCTGCATCCCGTTTCAACCTAGATCCTCATTCACTATATGTTTTTCATAGAATTCTACAAAACTTTTGAAGGTTTGTCATCTTGCCCCACGATCAACACTCTACTGGTAGTCAGGGATAGTTCCTACCAAGGTGTATCTACTTACTACAATGATGACATATGAACTGGGTAAGGTTTTGTGTGATTGAATATTCCTTATATCTACTCTTCTTGTTATCCCACAAACTTACAAAAACATAGTGATGCTTCCTAATCTTGGAATATATAATTCTTGGTCATCCGGCAATAACCACTTGTCATACACTGAAATATCTCCTCATGTTCCCATTAGCAATGGGATCCAAATCCACAACATTAGAAAAACAATTTAACCAAAAGAAGTTAATCTGGGAGTTAATATCACATTTAAGTTCATCCTGTAAATACCTCACTTTGGTTGTCACATACCCTTCCAATTTTTTAGAAAAGCATTGCAAGTCTATAAAGTTTGTTACATAGTTCATCATATATATACTCCCCTAATTCAACCTCATGAACTTTACACCTCTCTCATGCCTCAGCTAACCAAGATAGAAGTGCTCCAAGAACATATCCATGAATTCCTTCTATAACATACCATCACCTACTCCAGTACAAGAATGTACATCACACATGTGCTTTCAGGATCCACATAACATAAAAGAATAAAACTTGACCCTCCTCTTAGTAGGAGTCTCTAAATGGTCAAGTATAATCTTGTTGGACTCAAACTACAATTCATCTCCCTCAAGTCCCCCCCTCTTTAGTAAAATTTAGTGGGTTTTGTAAATAAAAATCTCATGTGATGTTATATATACTCCTCACAAACCACTATGGGTCACATTCCATGAATTTCATGTAGCGACCAATGTTTTCTTAGAACTGATCCCCTTCATCCTTACCTGGCACTATCAGTTCCTTAGGTTCCACTATTGGAAGATCATATCCATTCGTATCCTCATGTAGTCCTCTCAAAAATAATAATCATAGAGTAATAAATCTATAATTACATACATACAACTTAAGACACATATCACCAATTTATCATGTTTACGTAATAGAAAAAAACAACAAGTTTCTACAATACTTTTTCCCAAACACTTCCACATTGTCCAAACGGAGGCGCTATCACTACCCTTAAGCATCCTAAATATAGATAATGGTTCAAAAAGGGTAAATATTTTCAAATTATTCATGTTTCTCATTTAGACACACATATATTTTCATCTTGATTTATTTTACATCATTAAACTTTACATTAGTAACATTTTTCAATTCAATTACACAAGCAAGGAAAATAGTTCAAGTTCAACATCTTACTCAAAACCTATTTTCCCATGAATACATAAAATGATCCATGTCAGAAAATAATTCTAACTTCCTAGAATAATGCATGTATACTCAAATGTCATGACATACTGGTCCACAACTCAAATATCATAAAATATCGATAATAATTATCACATTACACATCAAGTGTGTCACCTAAGGTGAAATAACATCCATCCATAACAACACACAAAAATAACAGTAATCCCAACCCTGGTTTTTGTTTTTTTCCATACATGGGTTTGTAAATCCCCTGAACAAGATCATGTCCAAGACCTGAATCTTCCTAGTCTCATGTATACCATTCCCAAATATCAAAACAAAACAAATGAAAAGAAAACTCCTCTAATACCACTTTTCAATATCCCGAACATGTTTCCACTTGTTGGTGCCCTGAGCCAGTTGGCCACATAACCTCAAGAATTCATCCTCATATTCCAGAGGCTTCCAACTAGTAGCGAGGGTCTAATATTAGTCATGGGGATACTATACCCCCTTTCTCAGAGTAATACACTAGTAGAAATAAATAAACAATAACCAAATAATGATATAATATAACCATAATAATTCAGTATCACAAGATGAAAAAAACTGGGAATAAATTTTCTAAACTAATGTATAGATATGTCATTCTAAAGTACCCACCATGTGTCAAAATGAAACCCAAAAGTTAAGACCTAGATGACTCCCTAGGAGGTCTTGAACAATGTCTAGTTCCCTTATCCATGCTCCATCGAAAATCGTCCATATAACAAATTCTCTTTCCCTTATCATATCTTATGACCATGAAATCTATTCGTGATCTGATTTGGAAACCTAATTAGGGTGTGATTACAACTTAGTAGGACCCCACAAATAGCGTCTAAAACATTATCCAGTCAAATAATAGTGTATGCAGTTGTATAAAGAGTAAATCCAAATGCATAAATAAATAGATATCACAAAAATAAGTATTCTTTATTTAACAACATAAATGCCCAGGTTCATGTGGACACTCGTACCTCAATACTTACTTCGTCCCATGTAAGAGTCAGAACTAACCTCATGGGATATCATATATCATAATTCTCTTTTTACCATTATTCTTCTCAATTAACACGTGAATTCCATTTTTACCAATCATTTTCCCAGTCAAAACATGAATTCCCTTGTCACTATTCATTATCTAAATTAACACATGAATTCCATTATTACCATTCATTATCTCAATTAACACATGAATTCCATTATTACCATTCATTATCTCAATTATCTTATGAATTCTGTTATTATCATTCATAATTATAATTCACTCAAGAATTTCATTGTTACCCTTCATTATTTCAAATTCATCCTATTAATTAATTAATTAATTAATCACCTCAATCACATTAATTAACTCAACAATTCCCTAATAATATCAATGACATTAACTAAATAAACAATTAGTTAATCATCTCAATATCATTACTAATTAAACAAATAGTTCATAACATAAATCCCCTCAATTAATTCCCCAATTAATTAAGCACATCGATCCCATTTAATTAACTTCCTATTTAATTAATCAATATCCACAAACTCAAAATCCAATAATTAAATCAAAAATTAATTATTAAATTCACAATATCATTATCCCATAATTAATTCAATAATTAATTATTCAATTCGCAATCTCATTATCCAATAATTAATTCAATAATTAATTATTCAATCCATAATCCGATATTCTGATAATTAACATAATAATTAATTATCCCCAAGAAAATTAAATATTCTAATAATTAACTCAATAATTAATTATCCACTAATCGCAATTTAATATTCTGATAATTAACTCAACAGTTAATTATCTCCAAATCATAATTCCTTAATTAATTAATTCACTAAATTAATTAATTCATTTATGAAAATAACTTGATTAAAAACTTTTGTAATTCTATAATTAAATACATGTAATTGAAATCTTGATGATGGGATATGAAAAATAGGTCACCTACCTCAATTTGTTGATGATCTATTTACCAAAAATTTCCAAAATTTGAACGGAATAATGACATATACCGAGATCTTAATTATAAACCCAAATTCAAGTACATATGAATCATGATCCCATGATTATAGATCTAGAAACACAATACAATACCTATATTAAACCAAAAACACATAAGAACAATCATGCTATATATCGGAGAAGAATATGTAAGATAAATGAAACCACATGGGATGATATCCTATTACTGGGAGGGCTACAAACCATCAATTTGGACTTAGTATCATGAAGAGTGGAGGATATAATGGATTGGAATATCTCTGGTAGGATCTAAAATTATGAAATGGTGTTAGTGTTTGTGTTATAATCCAATGCGGTATAAAATGGGGGCTCTTTAAAATTTTTATCTAATTTTTGTGGGATTAAAATCTCATACGAACAGTTTACTGCTCAGGGAATATGGTTTCCCCAAACCATGAACCTTAACCATATGCCTCTTCTTGGGGTGGTGTAAGGTTTCTCCTTTTAAGAAACATAGTTAGACAAACTATACACCAGCCATTAAAACCCTCTATATCCATGGTTGAATTTTTTGTCGGTCCAAATCATATGGTTAGGGAAAACCATTCATCAACTGTTCACTTCCCTCTTTCTTCCATATTTCTCAAACATTCACCCAAGCACACCCCAAGTTAAAACAAAAAAATACCAAACATAATAAAAAAAGATGTTCTATAAATGATATTGAGAAATATCCTAAAAGGATGGGGTTGTACACCAAACCTATATTATTATAAAGGAATTCTTACTCGTAAATAAACATGCATATAATTTTTTATCATAATGACCATGTACATCGATCATGGTGTTAAAACCTTTCCATGATTAACCATACCTTTTATAAACCATTCCATTCCACATATAAGATATCACCACCACCATATCTCTTATTTCATGCCCCAAATCCAAAATAATTAACTATATAAAATTATAATTAATTATTTTATTTAAAACAAAGAGGCATATTCGATGTAAATATCAGAATTCATCACCATCACACTATAACTACATAGAATCAAATATGTTGACATTCTATGATGTCCTCTCATCAATACACATGTAATCCTCATCATTCTTGCTCAGTTACACCATGATCCAATGGTATTTTCATCAAAACCCTCACCTAGTTCATCCAAAATCATAGGGATATTATGGAATCCAAAACTGAAGGATATGAGAGGAGAAACAAGGTTGAAATAATTGTTTAATCACAATAAGAACCAACCCCATCACAGGGGGGTAAATATGGATGATGGGAGGGTAAATATGGAAAAAACCACCCCTTATTGACGTGATGCTCTAAAATAGGTCAAGTGATAAATTATTAGTTTTTCCCTAATAAAAAAATTGGGTAGGGGAATTATGTGTCCTGGCTATCAGGGCTACAAACTAGGCCCCCTATAGTTCTCTATTTTTGTAATGGAGTAAATATCCATGGTACATCCCACCTTTGGGATATATTAATACCTAGAACCTATGAAATCTCTAAGGCATTTTCCACCAGCACTATGGAAATGTCTCCCCACCAGGCTACATTTTATAGTGGGGATTTTTTCCACATACATGACATATTTTGAAGTTATTTTTAATTTAATTACTATTCTTTATTTGTTTGTTGGGGTTTCCCATGTAGTTTTGGAGGAAAGGGTGTGTTCTCGGGATTTGGGCCAAACTGTGAGCCTATTTCATGTTTAAAAAACAAACTTTGTATTTTTATAACTCCTTCATTTTCAAAATTTTATACACATTCTAGTTCCCAATTTTAATACTCGGGTATATTATAACCACCATATCAATTTGGACCTCATAAGAATCCATAATAATGATGGATTTTGGTTTTTTTGTTAAGGTATTGGGCCTGCCCGTAAGCCCATTTCCTACATTAACTTATTTTTTTAATTTTTCAATATATCATTCCTTTTTTACTTTTTTTCTATTATTATACCTCCAAATCTAATCCAAAAACCTAGTGTGCTCCCCCATTATCTATTTTTTCACTTTGAATCTCATCTCCCCTACAGATTAGGGAAATATTTATTAGTCCTTCTCATATCGCTCAGATTTGAAGAGGTAAAATGTTTTTATCATAACTCCTTCAATTTTCACTATTTCCCCCCCATTTCAGTCCCCAATAGACCTAATAGGACATATTAGATCCTCCCTACTATTTTTGGTTACTTAATGATTCAACTATTGGTGGATTAGCTCCTATTTGTTCAAGTTCCCTCAAGTAAATGGGCTTCCTTCCTTCCTCCTCCCATTTGCTTATGGTTTCTCCAACATTTTCGTGAAGTTATAAAGTGTAAATAATTTATGGTTAGTACATAGGGTTAATAATTTTGTATTTTGGGTGAAATATTTGGGTTTTAGGTTTTTTTCACCCCTCTTGGTGTGGTGGTGGTGTGATTGAAGTTCTGCACAATGGTTTGCAGTTTTTTGGATCAAATGGTAGGTGATTACATGTGTAAGCATTGTTTTATTAGTTAGTTTTTCTTGATTTATAATTTTCGCATGATTATATACCATTTTTTTGTTTGAAAATTATATTTGGTATCATTTTTTAAGCATTATTATTTCAAGTGGCATTTTTGTAAGAAAATGAATATTTTGTTCTGTATTCTATGTGGTGTTCATTGGGGTTTTTTATGATTCACAGAATAGTTTTATTAAATGATTTTATGGATTAAAATTATGGTTTTATGTGATATTGGTATGATTTTGGTCTTCAATGAGTGGTTTTAGAAAGATTATATGTGCAAAACATGGTTAGACTCCTTGGAAATGTTTTGTGAAGGTTTTAAATGGTTTCTTGATTTCAATAAGAGGTGCAAATATGTTGCCAAAATTTTTTGGTATGAGTGTACTTTTGAAATGGTCTATTTTAATGTAAAAGTTCTGTTATGTTATTTCTAATATCTTGAAAATGTTTTATAAAATTTTTTAAATGATTTTTTGAAGTGTGAAAGAGAGGTGAAACAGGTTATAGGCAGCTTTTGAGTGAGTATGATTTCCAAAATGAATTTGAATGAAAAATGGGATCATGTGATATGTGTGTGGTCTGTTTGGTCTATGTGTGACTTGGAAGTGGTATTTTAATGTTAAAATTTTATTTCGTGTCTTGTGGGACTTTTCGGATCACAAGAGGGAAAACCCGGGTATTTAGGTGTGTGGACGTGTACTAGTATTCTAGTGATCCCATGGTGTTTGACCTTTGTTTCATGTATCAATTTTGAAGATGAAAAAACTAACAAAACTATGATGATTATGAATTTTTGGGACCAATAGGTTATGTTTATGATCCCTACTAGTTTCTCTTGTGCACGAGAATGGATTTTTGTATGGTAACTTTCACTGACAATGAGGTTCCTGGGACCCACAATGAGTTAGATCCTATAGTGGTTTTCCCATTGCTAGTGTTCATTAGATATTTAATAATTCACATTTTCATACAGTATTTTTGGCTGGATAAATTGAGTATATTTTTCATTCTATTTAAAAGTGTCGTTTTCTTTTAATTTATCCCATTTGAAAGCTGATTTTATTTAAAGTTGCATCATTCAGAAATTGTTACTAGCATTTATTTTTTTACAAAACATGAAATCTTTTGTCTTATAATTATTATCACATGTAATATTTTTGTGGTTTCATCCTACTTGGATTTTGATCACACCCAACTAACACCCTTTGGTGTATTTAGGCATGTTTATTTTGTCTTAGATTTGGGTAATGCTTTTATTTCCAATTGTTTGGGTTTCTAGCTACCCTTCTTGGCTTAGTGTCGTGGAGATAGCTTGAGGGTGGTTCCCATTACCATGATGAGGTTCTTGGTTTTTCATTTTATAAATTGTTCCATTTTATTGGTATTTGAGTTTTATTCTAGATTTTTTAATTTAATTATGAGTTTTTTTAAAATATGTTTTGAAAAATCCAGATTTGGTTTATTGTATTCGTTTATTGTTTTATGTTTATAAACTCAGATAAATAGTTCCCATATTTCATCTTTTTGATACTCGGGAACTTTTTACATCCTATGAGGATCGGGAATGCCCTTCGGGCTTTACCATGGGTTGTGTCGGGTGCCGGTTTTGATGGAGACAAGATTTGGTTCATGAAAGTTTTCCTTTGAATATTACACTATAAGAGAGTCATGATGTTAAAAATAATGTATCGATAAACACTAGGTACATTACCCCCCTTGAGATCCTTATAACATAAGATACATGTATTATTGACTCACACTTCCCCCAAACCTATCATAACTTCATAATGTGTTTTAAATATCTCTACTAAGGAAATACATGATTGATCCCTCACATGTAAAAAATCTGGAAGTGGTGCAATAATAGAATGAAAAATCATGTGAGGTGTAACTAGTGAAGATATTTAATAGTATATAACATGTTCTACCCAATAAGTAAACTAACATTATTAATGTACTTTGTAAGAACTATAAGTACAAAGATGCATCTTTGAAACCCGAGGATGTAATCAAATAGAATTACCTACATATGTTATCAACAAAGAATATGAGTTAAAATTTTGGGGATGATATTTCTAATGCGAGTAAAAATGTAACGACCTAACCATTTATAAATGTAATTTTCTATCTGAATAATCATTTGTACCATACATAAAAATACAGTATAGTTTAAAAACATGCACCATAAAAAATCACAAATAATTAATTTCATTAATTGTGAAAATTACAGAATGAATATTCCTAATAAAATTTAAAAAATTATAATTGTATAATAAACAGACAAAAAATTATAAGAATAAGAATATTTGGATCATTATTATATACTAGCATTATCAAAGTCGAGAATATTATCTTAAAACACTAGTAATAAAATCACTATTTTTAAAATTAATAATATAAATCGTTGAGAAAAATTGATTTGAACAATGAATGAATAAAATATTAAGTATTTATAACAAGTTTAAAACCAATATAACAATTTGAACTGTTACCAAACCATTAATAATAGTAACTCAATCATTAGTAATAATAATTAGATTGTTAAAATAGTAACATAACCAATAAAATAGTATAAGAAAATATAAATAATATTTAACATAAATAATCTAAGTAAAAAAATATTATAAATTCACAAAATAAATATTCATCGTATAAACTCAATGAAAGCATAAGAAAATTTTTAATAACATGAATTTTAACATATTTTGTAAAAAAAATATGATTTTTATCATAATAAATAAAATTACATATTTTAGTATTTTTTGGGAATAAATGGAAATTTTATATTTGGAATCATCATCTAAAATCTATATATGTGTTAATATGTGATGATTTTTAAAAAAAACTTCTATTTTAGGACAGATTGTTAAAATATAGTTTTTTAAAATACCGCATGTTTTCCAACATAGTAATTATTTAATAATAACCTAATAAATATTAAATTCGTAAGGTAAAAAAAATTAATTTAATAAGATATATTATTCATTTAAAAATAATAAATTTAATTTATAATCCAAAAATAAGTTTCCAAAGCCTAAAAGAGTAATTTATTTTCTTAAAAAAACAAATTTTAATTCTTTTTAAATTAAAATAATGAATTTAGTCTATAAATTATTTGAAAGTCCTAAAAAATATATTTTTAATCATATATCATTAATAATTTTGAAACTATAAATATTTCAAGATTTACTTTGGAAATAATTATTGATTAAATATTTTAAACTGAAAATACCCCTCCCATCAAGTATTAATACCCCCTCTAGAATCCCTTAAAAAAACACATCCTAGACACCTCTTGAAATCCAATATCATCCCAATTACTCTCTATTAACCCCATTAGT
Organism: Viscum album; assembly: GCA_963277665.1. NCBI lineage: Eukaryota > Viridiplantae > Streptophyta > Magnoliopsida > Santalales > Viscaceae > Viscum > Viscum album. Next base: position 2,108,588,860 of record OY728152.1, read on the forward strand.
ACCCTAAGTTATGTTTTAGAGTTTCAAAATTCTAAATAATCATTGTGTTTAGGTCATAGAAAAGGAGAGACATTATAAACAAGGTTACCTCTTCCTTTTCTTTCATCTCACTTTTCCCATTATAATTTTCAATTCTTAAACTAAACTCTATAACATATCCTCCAAATAAATTTAATTAATTTTTTAACATCTTATTAATTTCATAAATCCTTTTTATAGGTGTTATTTATAATATACATATATATTATATATCACTCTACTCATATTTTGACACATCCCTTCAAACTTTGGTTTCATACACCTGTGAGAATGTTTTCAATGCTTCACTTATAATTTATTACATTTTTTGCTAGAATAACATATTTATAATATATAAATATGTAATAAAAATTATTTTTTATCTTTATTAATTAATTTTACTAAGTAATAAATAATGTTGAATCAAAATAATGAAATTGAAACAACGTGGGATAATTTAAAAAGAATTACATCAAAACAATTCACATTTAATAAAGATAATTTAAAAATAAAATATAGTGAAAAAAATGAATTTAATAAAATTATAGATTAATTTTTTAAAAAACATAAGTTTATAATGTAGGAGGTACAAACATGATGAAATATAATGAGACATAAGGTAAGGGGTATCCCAAAACTAACTGTTTAATTTTTGGTTTATCACTTATTTTTTATTTGTTTTCATTATTTATTCTCCTCAAACAACATCTAGATTTAATTTCAATATTATTTATTGTTCCTTTCCTTGTGGATATTCATGGAAATTTTATTTTTCTGAATATTACTAATCCGACTATAACTATTTTTGAAAATTATTTTGTATCTTAATACTTATACATAGTTCCTGTTAATTTGTTCCCACATATCTCCAGGACATGTGATATTTTATAAAAATATTTAATGTCTAAAAAAGTATTTTAACATCTTCTTATAAAACCTATAAATTTATTCATTGAAGTATGATGTATGAAATCTTTACAAAACCCATTATTTTTATGTGGGTTTATTTCAAGTTTATGACACTAATAACTTTGCTTTACATGTGGAATATATGATAATGAGCATATTATGAATAAATATGTGGGTCTATAATTATATATTCCTCTAATGAATTTGATAATGTCATATATCCCATAATATTATGTGTATTTTACATGAACCTGAGGGTATTATTATTCATATTTTTGAGTTGTTGACTTGAAAGCATATATTATGTGTTAGCATGATCCAATATGTATTCTAAATTAATAAATTATCAGTTTGTACTCATATTTTATGGGAGAACAAGACTATATAATTGTTCAAAACTTATGTGTGTGATTTGACCACAATTTTTTGACATTTGTTATTATGAATATGATGCATTTCATGCATATTCTAAGTAATTATCTTATGTTTATGATGATGATCATTTTACTATGATATGAAGGTGATGATTATGATCATCCATATTCAATTTTGAATCATGTATCATGATCCTTTCATATTATTCCTCTCCTTATTGGTCTTTATCTCACCCTTTCATTTATGTATATACTTAGTTGATTAGATGTATAAAGGAAATTGTGAAGGCTAATTAGTTGAGTATATTGAAGGAATTAAATAATTTTTAATTATGTTTTATGAACCTAATTTTAGAAAGACATTAAACCTTTTGATTCTCTTCAATATTATTATTATGTTTTCTCATTATAATTTTTTCATAATTATGAATGAAGGAGCTGGTTCACTATAGGTAACAATAATTAGTAGTATATATGAAAGATAAAAGTTTAATAAACTAGTTTCTTAAGAATAACTCGATGAGAAATATTATTTATAGTAACACTATAATGAATTAAAAAGGGGTACTAATTTTTAAAAAGATAAAGTAAAAAATATGGGTTAATTGAATAAGATCCCGTATTTTATCTCTAGGACTTGTTTTTTATTCTAAAAAACTATATATAATTTTAAAAAAATAATTTAATTAATGTTATTTTAACAAATATAGAAAACAAATTATATAATTTTTATTATAATTTCATTGATTAATTATTCATACATTTTCACAAAAAATTAATTTAATGAGATATTTATTTTATATTCCTACAAAAAATTGATAAAAATTATCCATGATTAATGAAGTTTGTATAAAATTCCGCATGGATTAGATTAAAATATTATGCAAAAAAATTAAGGACATGATAATATATTATAATAATAGTTTTCTTGAATTATTTAACAGAAATTTGGATATGGTTTGATCAATTTTAGTAATGGATGAAAATATAAATGATGATAAAATCACAAAAAAATTATTAGAAGAAATCTACTTTTATACAAATAAATAGTTTTAGAAATTTAAGAACATGTTTTATGATAATTTAATCTCAATTAATTGATAAAAATATTGCCTTACTATTATATGAGATAAAATATATAAGTTATTTGAAGTCATTAAACAATATAAATACATTATATGACTTTGGAAAATATAGAATTTTTAAATAAATGATATAATAATGAAGATGTGTGATTAGCCACTAAATGAGGCTAATATTCATTGTTAATATACTTAATTTTCATGTTCTTTGTTATTCATAAATACCATTTTAGTGCATTTTACACTTTGAACATCATTTCACATTATGATTGTAATACCTTCTTAAAATGCACTATTATGTGGTACATTTTTGAACATCATTTAAATTACCCAATGATTCATCTGATTTTAAGGAATTGAATTATACATATTTTAATTTGATATTTTTGTAAATTTATCTACACTTAAATATGATCATGTTTGATTCAGGGATCAATGGAGAATTCATGGAGGATGATGGAGATATTTGGCAATGAAAGGAAGCAATTCTGGAGAAGGCAGATTGGACACCAGCCCAATGATGAGACTGTGGGGCCCAACATACAGGCCCAATTAATCCCAAATTTCGTGGGATGCTAGAAGACATGTACAGGAACAAATCACTCTTCAGGAGTTAATGCTAATTCGGCCTCCATGGTGGTCATTTAGGCGGCCCAAGTTAGAGATACAATTCTGGGCCAGATTCTGCGGCCCAGAAAAACAGTCCACCAATTTGATCATATCTCGGAATACACAACTCCAAATGGGCCCCAATTTTACAGGCGGTTAGCAGACATCCGGAGCTCCATTTTCTTCTTCTATGGCCCACCCTGATTCGGACTTCTAGAAGGTCTTCCAGACGCGTCTGTTCGGTGGATGAAAACTGGCTGCCACCTCGGGTCAAGGGTGGAGAAGTCACCTCTCCACCTACTTTCCACCACCTATGCCTACCCTCATTGATTGGGATGACTTGTACTGTTGGTGGTTCGACCCAAGGCTCCCAAAATGCCTATTTAAGGCAGTGGTGGTGAAGGAGTTGAGGATCTTGGATGCTTTGTTTACTTGTAATGTTATGCTGCATTTTTGTTGCCTCAATTTTGTCTTTCACATGTAAGTTGTTCAATTCACTTTAGTTTCTTAATAAAAGTTCTTCTTCTACTCTTATTCTGTTGTTCTTAATATCACTTTGATACCGTTGGATTAAGGTGTGAATTTATTCACACCAACCCTTGTGAAATTATTCACACAACGGTGGAGTGATCATTTTATTTTTGTTGTTTTCTTTACTTCTTCATTCCTCCCTTATGAGTCTACTTTCCGCTTCCATTGAAACCATGGGATCAATGGAGGGCTAACCCACTTATGGGTTGATCCAAGGGAGTAGCAAGGGGCTGGATTGGATGTTATTTATCACCTAATTAATTTATAATCACTTCTTTAATTGGGATTTTTATTTGATGATTTTTAAACTCCATCGTCCTTGTTGAATTTAAGGCCACACACCTCAAGTACTAATACGATCCTTTACCTTGAAGTGCTCAAAACTTTGATCCTTCAAGTGTATAGGTGATTAGTATTAGAGGGTGTAGGCATTAAACCAGTAAGTGATGATGTTGTTTTATCTCCTTAAATGAATCCATCTCAAATTTAAGAAATTGAAATCATTAAAAAGAAAATACATCCAATCAACCCCGAGTGATAACCTAGGATCAACTCATTCTTTTAAATTGAATCCACTTAAATCTTTTAGATATCTTTAAAACCCATCCAAAATCAATCCAAGTTGGCCACTTCATAGCCAAAAATCCATCCCTTAGGTTGTGTATCTTAGGTATCTTCTTTGGTCTCTGTGGAATCGACAACCCAAGCTACACTAAAGGACCGTTCTACCCTTCTTCTCTTGGGTAAATTTGGGCGTGAACCAAATTTTGGCGCCGTTGCCGGGGACCAAGTAAGTACCTTAGATCCAAAAAAAAAAAAACCTTCTTTCCTCACCTCCATTCTTCTACTCTCACCCAAGATCTCTTATCTTGTCCCTTTCTCGCTTTTTTTTTTTGGCGCATGTCCGCCTACACCCGCGATTTCTCAAACAGACTAGTTAGGGTTGAAAGTCCTGGGATAGGGGAGTCAAGTGCACCTAAGGGATTGTTTAAATCAGATTTAAATATTCTTGAAACCCCAAAGTCAGAACTTGAAACAAGTCCAATGGAGGGTCATCCACAAAATCAAATTGTAAACCCTGGGGGGAATCAAATGGGAAACCAAAACCAAGAAGCTCCAAACTTAGGGAATGTAGTTGATCAAACCATGAACGACTACCTCACTCCAGCTTGGACCAATGCCCCCTCATGCATTAGACACAATTCCATAGGAGACACCAACTACATATTCAAACCCCATGTCCTAAACCACCTTCCAACCTTTCATGGGATGGAGTCAGAAATGCCATACCTTCATGTCAAAGAGTTCAACGACATTGTTGAAACCATGTGTCCCCCACATCAACTAGAATCCGCTAAGATGAGGCTATTTCCTTTTTCATTAAAGGATCGAGCTAAAAATTGGCTAAACAACTTGAGACCTGCATCAATCCACTCTTGGGACCAACTGCAAAGAGAATTCTACAAAAAATACTTCCCTCATCACAAAACAATTGCACTTAAAAAGAGCATCCAAAACTTTTTTGAAAAAGAGGGAGAGTCATTCTATGAAACATGGGAGAGGTTCAAATACACCCTAAACATGGTTCCACACCATGGGTTTTCTATACCTGAACAAGTGAGAATTTTCTATGAAGGGTTGGGTCCGGGTAATAAACAATTCATTGACATGATGTGTAATGGAACTTTTAAAAACAAAGCCCCAAATGATGCTTACGAGTATCTGGAAAGTCTGGCTGAACAAAACCAAACTTGGGGAACTTCACCTTATTCTGAAAAGCCACAAAGAACCACAGGAATTCATACACTTAGAGAAGAGGAAAGCCTTAGGGCTAAACTCGCAGCACTCTCTAGGAAGGTTGAAGAGATAGACCTTAGGAAAGTCCATGAAATCCAAAATGTAGACCTTGTTTGCACAATTTGTGACAAACATGACCATAAAACAGACAACTGCCCAACCATTCCATCCATCAAGGATGTTCTTCTAGGAGGACCCCCAGCGGAAGTCAATGACCTAAACTTTCAAAAGCCCCAATACCAAAACACCTTCAATCCAAGGTACAATGACCACCCAGGCTTCCGCTGGAAAGATAACCAACAACCTAGCCAACCACAGGGACAAAATCCTTACCCCCATCAGAACTACCAAAACCATAACCAGTTCCAAACCCAACCTATCCAATACCAACAACCACCGGTCCATTTTCAACAAACCATCCCACCTCCAAAATATCCCCCTGGGATAAACCAACCTACTCAAGCACCAACCCAAACTGTTTCACAAAGCCTACTAGAACAACTATGCAAACAAATGGAGAGGATGAACTCGGAGGTATCTTCCCTAAAACAAGAACTTCAAACCATCAAAACAGGAAAGGCACCCATGCCTACTCAGGCGGTGCCGTCCTCAACTTCAAGGGGAGAGTCAAGTTGTGCTCAAACAACTCATGAACAACTAAAGGCTGTGACTGTTTTAAGAAGTGGGAAATCAATTGAGAAACCTGAACAACTAATTCAGAACCCACCTGAAGATTTAAACTTGGATGAAAATTTAAATGAACCACAAGATCAAACTGAAGAAACTGATAACAATGTGAAAGAAGCAACTCTTCAACAAACAACCCCACAACCTGCACCATTTCCTCAACGCATGAGGGGGAAAACCAAACCTGAATTGAGTGAAACGTTGAGGGAAATATTTTCACAAGTCAAGTTGAACATACCCCTTCTCGATGCAATCCAAACCATACCTGCCTACTCAAAGTACCTTAAGGACTTGTGCACTTTTAAAAGAAAATTTTCACATAAAAACCAAGTCCTTTTGGCTGCTAATGTGAGTACCACCATTCAAGGTACAATTCCTCCTAAGTTGAAAGACCCAGGTTGCCCTTACATCAATGTTGAACTAGGAGAAAGCAAAGTTGTCAAAGCCTTGTGTGACCTAGGTGCTAGTGTCAATCTCATCCCATATGCTGTGTACTGCCAGTTAGGCCTAGAAGAACTCCAACCCACATCTGTCACACTTCAACTTGCTGATCGTAGCATTAGGGTTCCAAAGGGTATTTTAAAGGATGTTCTGGTAAAGGTTGAAAACTTCATCTACCCTGCTGACTTCATTGTCCTTGACAATCATCCAAGCCTAGTTCTTAGGGATCAAACTCCAATCATTCTTGGCCGTCCTTTCCTTGCAACAATCAACTCTGTTATCCGAGTCCGAAATGGGAACATGACCATCACCTTTGGGAACATGAGTCTAGACTTGAACATCTACAATGCCAGCTCACAAATAGGGGATGACGAGGATATTCATGAAGTAAACATGATAGGAAGCATTGATAATGAATCCATGGAACATCAAGGAATATTTGATGAATGTTTAAGTCAGAATGAGATTGATTTCCTTTGTTCACATGAAGGAAGTTTATCTCCTTGGCTCAAATCATTTTCAAATTGCTCCTATAATGATGTCTTAGGACCAACAATCAGTGAAACCTTTCAGGAAAACACATTCATGGAGACAACTCAAACTCCCTTCCCTAACCCAGGTCAATACAATCTTGTGGCTGAAACTTCTACACATGGGGAATCAATTCAATCTGAAAATCTAGGAAACAAATTTGATCTTGATCCAATGCCCCAATATTCTGCTGAAATTCTGAACCAACCAGATCTTGAATTGAAGGAACTTCCTACCTCCCTCAAGTATGCCTTCCTAGGGGAAAATCAAACACATCCTATAGTCATATCTTCTTCTCTTGAAGCCAATCAGGAGGGGATGCTTCTAGATGTCCTTAGGAAACACAAGAAAGCCATTGGTTGGACCCTGTCTGATATTCCTGGGATTAGCCCACTTATTGGAACTCATAGGATTACTCTTGAATCTGAATCCAAACCATGTCGTCAACCTCAGAGGAGACTCAATCCAAATCTTATGGATGTGGTAAGGAAAGAACTTCTTAAGTTGTTGAAAGCTGGTATCATCTACCCCATAGCTGAGAGTGAGTGGGTAAGCCCAATTCAAGTTGTCCCAAAGAAAGCTGGAATCACTGTGATCACTAATAAGGATGGGGAAATTCTTCCAACTAGGGTGAGTAGTGGCTGGAGAGTCTGTATTGACTATAGGAAGCTCAACTCTTGTACCAAGAAGGACCATTTTCCCTTGCCCTTTATTGATCAAGTCCTCGAGCGAGTGGCGGGTCATCAATTCTATTGCTTCCTAGATGGGTACTCAGGTTACAATCAAATTGAGGTCTCCCTAGAGGATCAAGGGAAGACTACATTCACATGTCCTTTCGGTACCTTTGCCTTTAAACGCATGCCGTTCGGGTTATGCAATGCCCCTGGAACCTTCCAGCGGTGCATGATGGGAATCTTCTCAGACATGGTAGGGGATTTTCTTGAGGTCTTCATGGATGACTTCTCTGTGTTTGGGGATACCTTTGAGGGATGTCTGCAGAATGTGGATAGAGTCTTGTCAAGATGTGAAGAAAAAAATCTGGTCCTAAACTGGGAAAAATGCCATTTCATGGTTAAAGAGGGACTTGTTCTAGGCCATCTGGTCTCGAGTAGGGGGATTGAAGTTGATAAAGCAAAGGTTGACATCATTCGTCACCTTCCATCACCCAGAACTGTTAAGGAAGTGAGGTCCTTCTTAGGACATGCTGGTTTCTATAGAAGATTCATTAAGGACTTTAGTTCAATCTCTCGCCCTCTTTGTGCTCTCCTAGTAAAGGATGCTCCATTTGTTTGGACAGAAAGCTGTGAGGGTTCATTTTCAACCCTTAAATCCGCTCTCACCTCTCCTCCCATTATGAAATCTCCAAACTGGGACCTTCCTTTCGAACTCATGTGTGATGCCAGTGACTTTGCTGTAGGAGCTGTGTTAGGACAACGGTGTGATAAAACTCCATATGTCATTTCTTATGCAAGCAAATCCTTAAATGATGCCCAAATCAATTACACCACCACTGAAAAGGAGTTACTTGCTATTGTGTTTTCCTTAGAGAAATTCAGGTCCTACCTCTTAGGATCACCCATCATTGTATTCACCGACCATTCAGCTCTAAAATATCTCTTCCAAAAACAAGATGCAAAGGCTAGATTTATTAGGTGGGTCCTTCTTCTTCAAGAGTTCGATTTAACCATTAAGGATAAAAAAGGTGTCGAGAATGTTGTAGCTGATCACCTCTCTAGGTTGGAATTCAAGGACAAATCACATCACCTTTCTGTGTCTGATTCATTTCCCGATGAGAACCTCTATTCTGTGAGTGACTGCCCTTGGTATGCTGACATAGCCAACTTCTTAGTTTCAGGGGTCATTCCAAAATTCTTAGGGACCCAAGCTAGAAGAAAATTTCTTTCTGATGTCAAGCATTATGTGTTTGATGATCCATACCTATATAAGTTCTGTCCTGACCTAGTCATTAGGAGGTGTGTTCCAGAATCCGAACAAGAGTCCATCCTTAAATTCTGTCACAATGAGGCATGTGGAGGTCACTTTTCCTCTAAGAAAACTTCTGCAAAGGTTCTTCAATGTGGTCTCTTTTGGCCCACCCTCTCAAGGGACTCCTACACATTTTGTCAAAGCTGTCCTAGGTGTCAACAAGTAGGGTCCATCACAAAAAGGAATCAAATGCCTCTCACTCCAATATTAGTGGTTGAAATCTTTGACTGTTGGGGAATTGATTTCATGGGTCCCTTCCCAAACTCTAGGGGATATCTTTACATTCTCTTGGCTGTCGATTATGTCTCAAAATGGGTTGAGGCCATTCCTACAAAATCCAATGACCATCAAACTGTGATTAGATTCCTTAAAGAAAACATCTTCTCTAGATTTGGGATTCCTAGGGCAATCATTAGTGATCGTGGAACTCATTTCTGCAATCGCCCATTCTCATCGCTCATGGAGAAGTATGGAATTTCTCACAAAGTGTCCACCGCTTACCACCCACAAACCAATGGTCAAGCTGAGTTAGCCAATCGAGAAATCAAACAAATTCTTGAGAAAACTGTCAATCCATCTAGGAAAGATTGGTCGAGCAAACTCTTAGATGCTCTTTGGGCATATCGAACAGCATTTAAAACTATCCTAGGAATGTCCCCATATAGGTTGGTTTATGGTAAAGCATGCCATTTGCCAGTGGAGATTGAGCATAAGGCCTTTTGGGCAATCAAAAAAATGAACTTTGACATTTCTTTGGCCGGAATAAAGAGGAAATTGGATCTAAACGAGCTTGAGGAACTTAGGATGGAGGCTTATGAAAATTCAAGGATCAATAAAGCTAGAGTTCAAGCCTACCAGTCTAGGAATCTTAAAACTAAACACATTGAACCAGGGAAACCTGTGCTTTTGTATAGTTCTAAACTTCATTTGCACCCGAGAAAGTTGAGGTCTAGATGGTCCGGTCCATACATAGTGCATAAGGTGTACCCCCATGGGGCTGTTGAAATTCAAGATCCCACCAATGTTCAAATATTTAAAGTTAATGGTCATAGAGTCAAACCATTCATAGAACCATTCCAAAAACATGAAGTTGATGAAGACCTGAGTGAACCTACCTTTGATGAAAAAAAAACAACAATTAATCAATAAGGGGTTTAAGTCGAGCTAACGACGTTAAACAAAGCGCTGCACGGGAGGCAACCCGTGGTTTTTATGTTTCTAATATTTCTGAATCATCTTTATTTTTCAAATAAGATTACTTAATCATGTTTATATTTAAAATAAAAAAAAATAGACTTTTGACCTGTTCTTCTATTATGAGTATGGATGGGTACGAAATAGGAGCACCATATTCATCCGTGTCACGTGGTGTGATCCTTGAGTAATACCTTACCCAGAAATTTAAAAAGAAGACAATGTATCATCAGTTTATTTTGTTTTTATTATTCAATAGGTTAAGAAAAATATATATAATAATACAAAAAAAAAAAGTCCACGCCATAGGCCATGGGGCAAACCCCGTCACAACCGGCGAAGCCGCGGGGACTCGAACCCGGGACCGAAGGGGGACAGGGGCGCGCGCTTACCACTGACCTGCGGCTTCTTGTGCTACCTTATTCTATAATTTTTATATATATTCTTATATTTTACTTCCTTTATTATATAAATATATATATATATATATATATATATTGTTTGTTTTTGTTTATTTTGTTTGTTTGTTTTGTTTTTTCCTTTTTCCACTAGGGAACTTTGCAAGCGACATGGATATCAAAGGAATAAATTCGAGCGGCAAGAACTTCAAACTTCAACCGCCAGGTGACTTCATTCCATAATCCTCATTTTCAATTTCCTTTTTCAATTTTTATTCCCTGCCTCTACTCCTTCTAATTTTTCATTTCTTCAAACACTGGGGACAGTGTTGTTTTAAGTTGGGGGGGAGATAAAATACAAAAAAATGCTTTTGTGTCAAAAACAAAAATTGAATGATTTGAAAAAAAAAGTAAATGGAAGGACAAATTCCTTTAACTTTGAACATGGTAATACACATTGCACACTTTGAAACTGAATATCAAATAATTTAGCATGCCCTGATTCTGATTTTAATCCTTGTATAATTTCATGAGCATAGATTTTGGAAAGTGTGGCTGTCCAATGTGATATTTCATCGTTTATATTTTCATCCAAATAAAAAAATGCCACAATGCACGTCCTCTAGACTGTGGGGTACTAATTTGAATTTTTGGGGTCCCATAATAAATAGCATAGGCTGGTTTTATTTTTATGAATAATATGAGTATTCAAAAAAAAAAAATTTAAAAAAAAATTATTATTAAAAAAATAAAAAATAAAAAAATAAAATAAAAATTTGCGTGTAGAGCAATGGATTGATAAAATGCGAGGCTTTCGGCACTTGGGGATCGTGACTCCAGAGTTGTCTAGCCCTGAGTTTTTCAATCTATCTCTATTTATGGTAATATGACTTTGTTTTGATTAAGTTAACTCGAGACGATGCCCGAGTATGTGGGCTTCACTTGGTGCCCTAAGGCCTTTGAGTCTGGGAGTCATCGGCAAAGTCTTGCTACATGGGTTAATTTGATTAATTGCAATCTCAATTACTATAGCAATATTGCAAAAAACAAATCAAAAAAAAATAGGGATGAAGAATACTCATATTAGGATTAAATGTGATTCCACCTAGCGCTTCCATGATTTCCCCCTTGAATGAAAATGAATCCCCATATCTATTGTGATTCACAACAAATCATTACACCTAATTGAGTTGGATGAAGTATGATGATGGATTTGATCAAAGGAATGGGCTTGGGATTGGGATCTGCTTATGAAACTATCTCGTATTAAAATATTTTGATGGGTTTCATGATTGTTTGGTATAAGGTTTTTTGGTGATCATTGTGTATTAAAATGTTTTTGGAAAAGGGAATTCGAATTTCATTTTTGATGAGATATATTTTGCTCGGGACTATCAAAACTCAAGTTGGGGGGTGTGATTAGCCACTAAATGAGGCTAATATTCATTGTTAATATACTTAATTTTCATGTTCTTTGTTATTCATAAATACCATTTTAGTGCATTTTACACTTTGAACATCATTTCACATTATGATTGTAATACCTTCTTAAAATGCACTATTATGTGGTACATTTTTGAACATCATTTAAAGTACCCAATGATTCATCTGATTTTAAGGAATTGAATTATACATATTTTAATTTGATATTTTTGTAAATTTATCTACACTTAAATATGATCATGTTTGATTCAGGGATCAATGGAGAATTCATGGAGGATGATGGAGATATTTGGCAATGAAAGGAAGCAATTCTGGAGAAGGCAGATTGGACACCAGCCCAATGATGAGACTGTGGGGCCCAACATACAGGCCCAATTAATCCCAAATTTCGTGGGATGCTAGAAGACATGTACAGGAACAAATCACTCTTCATGAGTTAATGCTAATTCGGCCTCCATGGTGGTCATTTAGGCGGCCCAAGTTAGAGATACAATTCTGGGCCAGATTCTGCGGCCCAGAAAACCAGTCCACCAATTTGATCATATCTCGGAATACACAACTCCAAATGGGCCCATATTTTACAGGCGGTTAGCAGACATCCGGAGCTCCATTTTCTTCTTCTATGGCCCACCCTGATTCGGACTTCTAGAAGGTCTTCCAGACGCGTCTGTTCGGTGGATGAAAACTGGCTGCCACCTCGGGTCAAGGGTGGAGAAGTCACCTCTCCACCTACTTTCCACCACCTATGCCTACCCTCATTGATTGGGATGACTTGTACTGTTGGTGGTTCGACCCAAGGCTCCCAAAATGCCTATTTAAGGAAGTGGTGGTGAAGGAGTTGAGGATCTTGGATGCTTTGTTTACTTGTAATGTTATGCTGCATTTTTGTTGCCTCAATTTTGTCTTTCACATGTAAGTTGTTCAATTCACTTTAGTTTCTTAATAAAAGTTCTTCTTCTACTCTTATTCTTTTGTTCTTAATATCACTTTGATACCGTTGGATTAAGGTGTGAATTTATTCACACCAACCCTTGTGAAATTATTCACACAACGGTGGAGTGATCATTTTATTTTTGTTGTTTTCTTTACTTCTTCATTCCTCCCTTATGAGTCTACTTTCCGCTTCCATTGAAACCATGGGATCAATGGAGGGCTAACCCACTTATGGGTTGATCCAAGGGAGTAGAAAGGGGCTGGATTGGATGTTATTTATCACCTAATTAATTTATAATCACTTCTTTAATTGGGATTTTTATTTGATGATTTTTAAACTCCATCGTCCTTGTTGAATTTAAGGCCACACACCTCAAGTACTAATACGATCCTTTACCTTGAAGTTCTCAAAACTTTGATCCTTCAAGTGTATAGGTGATTAGTATTAGAGGGTGTAGGCATTAAACCAGTAAGTGATGATGTTGTTTTATCTCCTTAAATGAATCCATCTCAAATTTAAGAAATTGAAATCATTAAAAAGAAAATACATCCAATCCACCCCGAGTGATAACCTAGGATCAACTCATTCTTTTAAATTGAATCCACTTAAATCTTTTAGATATCTTTAAAACCCATCCAAAATCAATCCAAGTTGGCCACTTCATAGCCAAAAATCCATCCTTTAGGTTGTGTATCTTAGGTATCTTCTTTGGTCTCTGTGGAATCGACAACCCAAGCTACACTACAAGGACCGTTCTACCCTTCTTCTCTTGGGTAAATTTGGGCGTGAACCAATGTGAGTGATAAGTGTATATCAATAATTGAAAAGAAGTTAAGCCATTGAAAATGTATGTTTATAGGTAAACTAACATTTTTATGTTTTAAATTTATAAAATTTTCACATATCTATAAAAAATAAAAGCGGGGAAAATTACAATATAATTAAACTAATTTCCCAATTAGAATTAAAATTCCTCTCAAATAAGTTCAAAGAAATCAATTTTGATAATTTAAAAATAAACTTTCAAAATAGATTTTTTTTTATCAAATAAAATTGGTATTAAGATTCATTCTATGAGGAATAATAGAAAAAATTATGATATGATTTGTAATATTTATTAATAGAAACATTTCATACAGTGAAATTAGGCGAATAATATCAATACTAACCATAATTTTTTTCGATAATATAGATAATATGTTGAATTATTTTGAAGGATATATTGAAGAGTGGGAATATTAAATATCTATGATTTAATAAATAGTTGATGATATTTCATAATATCAATAAAATTTAATTAAAGTGAAAAAAATAAATATGAAGAGTAAAGGAATTTATTAGATCATTTTTTATCTTAATGTTGAATTAAATTGAGAGGATAGTGGATAAAATCCATTCAAAATGAAGTAGACATGGTCAAAAATAAGCTTAAAGTTGAACTTGAATATATAAATATAGATTAAAAATTGAAACTAGGATGAACCATTTTTTAGTTTTCTACACAAAAATAAAAAAAAAATCTTCAATAAAATTTGATCAATCAGTAAGAAAGAAGAAGCCACATGTTACACCACCCAGATATTTCCATGTTTATTTATCCATTAAATGGATTTAATTTTTATAGATTGTGATTCGTTAACAATAAAACTAAATTAATCTATGATATATTTATTAAGATAAAATATTACAATGAAGGATAAAATATAATACATTATGTGGTTGTAATATTATACAATATGAAGAAAAGTAAAACTTGAGAAAATGCACATATATATAAAAATACCAAAACATAAAATATTTATCCTCATGTTTTTCCACAAATATAATGACACCAAATGAATCTATGGAACGAGGGAAAACAATTAATAATATACTAGACACTATAGAGAGAAGTAAATTAAAAAAATTAGTGAAGCATTTAATACTATATATAGGAATGAAATATAATCGTTATAAATGTTTTATTTGGACACTTTATTTTGGAATATATATATTCATTAGAAATTTACCTGTTATGTTTTTTAAAAAAAATTGGTATATAATTTTTTCATAAAAACTAAAAAATAATATAATTCAAAATAGTCATATAATTATTATTTAATGTTAAAGATATTAAGAGTACTTAATTTTTTAAGAGGTCATTTTTTATATAAAAAAGGTTTTTTGTATATTTAAAAATATAATTTTATAAAAATTATTTCATTTTTGGTATCAACATATCACAATTATCTTAGGGTGATTTTTTTATTTTTTAGAAATAGTTAATTTTTGGCTGAATAGTGAAAAATAACGATTTTGAAAATAATGTCACTTTCAATAAATTATCATGATAAAATAATTACATGATGTTTTATAAAATAAATCATAGGCCAAATGTTTTCTAAATATTTAAAAAAATTCTTATAAAAATATATTGATAAACTTAGAAATATATGCTTAATATTTTAGAAAGGTAACTAATGTTTCTCTTAAAAAAATGTTATTAGTTATTATCTCTTAATAAAATATTTAAAATGGAAATTTCATTTTTTTAAATAAATTTAAGTATAATTTTAATTAACATTATCCAATTAATTATATTTTAATAAAAAAATATATTCTTTATTTTTCTATTGAATTATTTTTATTCTCAACACAAACATTTTTCTAAATTCGGTTTTTATTGCTTTTTAGGAACATTATTTAAAACTAATTTTTACCACTTATACAAATTAAATCTAAAAATGGTTTAAATATTTTTAATCATCATAACTAATATTATTTAATATGTTCACCTTCAATTTTCATCATAATTAGTTGTAAAAACATCAAAACAATTACCACATTTAGGATTAAAATGGGTTTACCAGTGGTTAAACTAAAAGTTCAGGGTAAAAATTATAGATAAAATTTTCTAAATGTTATTTTTTGAATATATTAAAATATTATATCATATAAAATTATAATTCTTGGACCCTTTTCCACATTCAAAATAAAATGAATTTTTATTATTACAATATTTTAACTAATTCTTTGTGTGTCTCTCTCCTCATTAATAAAAGGGAACCTCTTCTCCTCTAATATTTACAATAATTGATAACTCTATATATAATAATACTAGACTAAAAACCTTCCTAAATCCCTTATTGATATTATTTATCTTATTATCTTCTCCTAAAACCATCTCTAATAAGGATTAAGTGGTAATCTAATAGAGTTCTCTTAATAAAGTGGTAATCATCTTTACCAAATCTTTCAATGTTTATTTTTTATTATAATTAATATAAATATATTATATCCATCATAATATAAATACCCAACAATCATAAATATACTTTTTTCATTATTATTATGGGATTACCAATTTCTACCTCCTTTCCACAAAATGTGAAATGATGGGATCACTTGTACATACATGCATACTAACACCTCCACATAATGATGTGATTTATTTTCAAAAACAAAAACTCACAGATGGTTATAATGATAGATTTGATGAATATTTATTATATTTATTATTTAATAATAATTATTTAATTAAAAATATTATCTTATTTCTTTTCCTTCTTCTCATTACAAAATAGATGTATCATTCAAATGTATGTATAGATTACCATCTCTATGAGAGATATATTTCATTTTAAATATTTACCTTTTATATATGGTTATAAAAATGTATATAATTAATATTCATAATATTTATTACATGAATAATATTATGTAAATATTATATTAAGATTATACCCTAGTATGTTCTTACTCATCCATTCTTTAATACATGATCTTGTTTTGTTTTGTTTTACCACCAACATGGATCCTGTTATAATGATTATGAAATGAATGATTAATGAATTTTTAAAACAAATTATATTAGGTAATAATAAGATATAAATTACATGATCAAAATTATGTATATGGTGGAACCATAATCAACTTCAAGGATCGAAACTTATAAATTCAAACATATATAAAAAATGAAGAAGTTAACACGCAAAATGATAATGGAGTTGAAATATTATTAATAAAAGGGTGATAACATAGGCGTATGAGAACATGAGAATACTATTTGAAAACAATACCCCAAATATCAAATATCATAATATTTAGTTAGGACATAAATATTTGTAGTTCATAAGACATTAATCATAAAGATTTCAAGGGACGTGATCTGGTAGAGCATAACATTGGAATGAGATATAGAATTATGGCATAGTCATAAGAATATAAAATCATTTCCATGATAGTGAAGGATCACTTAAAATATTATCATAGTGGAATGAGTTCACTCCCAAACCATCATAGTAGTTAAGGATCATTCCATGGACCATTATAGTGGACAAATTCTCTTAGTGAACTAGGTTCACTCCCCTTTCCAATCCTATCTATCTCATGAGATATAAATATTTACCCAATGTATTTGAGTGGGATATATGCTTGTCCCATCATATAATTAAAATTATACATATCTATGCCTTAATATCATAAAAAATCATTGTATCATAACTCATGAAATGAAATGGTTTTCAAAACAAATAATCTTATCATAACGTATGTAAAAGAGGCATGTTTCACAATCATTTCAAAATTTTATCATAGTGTAACCCATGAAAATAAGTGGGTTTCATAAGAGTTATATCATGGTACAACCCATGTAAGAGAAACTATTTTCATAAATATCATGAAATCATACACAAAAATCATTCAAAGAAATAATAAGAATGGTATCCTTGGATCATATCCCATTTAAAGCATAAGTTACCTCAAAGGATATCATCTAAGATAGAGAATGATTTTGAATGAAAAAAATACTTGGAATATTTCTTGAAAAAAATGAACTTTCTTTAAAAGTAAATTTTGAAAACAAAAATTTTAAAAAAATTTATAAAATTCTTTTTTTTGGAATAAACATGAAAATTTATAAAATAATATTTTAAAAATAATTTAGAACATTTCTTGAGGAAATATCCTTTTTTCGTTGGAAAAAACTTTTTAAAACATAAAATATTTTTAAAATAATTTTTTTAATCACCTAGAAACATATAAATTAATATTCATATAAAATAATTGACCTGATTGAGGGAAATTCTGTTCATGTCACACACATTAAAACAAATATTCCTTTGACATTTTTTAGTAAACACCGATTGGGAATATTTTGAAAAACAAAATGAATATTCCTTTCAAAAAAATTAAAAAAATAAATAACGAATTTAATAAATAATTTGATAATTTTAAAAAAAATTGAAAACTTTTTTTGAAAATATTATTTTGAAAGAAAAATGATTTTTTGACTGAAGAGAGAAATAAAGATGGGTTTTTTTTAAAACATAATTTTTAAATTTCTGTACATAAAGAGTATAAAATGAAGGGAATCATATTTTTCTAATAGATAACCAGTGTAGAAGAAAATTCATGACTTTTTTAGAGGAAGATCATGATATTTTATTATTTTAATCATAATAATGAGCAATCCGAATAAACGATGAAATTGTAGCATAAAAACCTTACCAAATTGGTAACTTTGAATCGCTAGCCCCATGAAAGAATAAAATTAAATTAGTCTTAAAATATCATTAAGATAATGTGATTTATAAAATAACATGTCATTAGGGTTGTATAAATTCCATAAAAAAGAAACATGTGTTGAATTTTCACATGTATGCTGGAAATAAAAGAGAGATTATAAATCTCTTACCTTATGTATCGACTTCCTTCATACATGTTCAAACCCACTATACAATAAATATTATTTAATTATATATATATATATATTATAGACCAAAAATTATGTATATCAAATCCTATCATTTTTACTTATAAACATTTATTACCCATTTATTATCAATTTCTTATTAAAAACATGTTTTGGGAAATAACCTCTTTGTTTTCTATATATGTTTTCATTTTCTATTTTCGTTCCTCTTAATTTGATGATGGTTACATCATATCCAGAATAATAATAATAACATAATTATAATATTTTAAAATAAATTATATTTTTAATATTAATTATGAATGATGTTTTTGATAAAGAATTATGTTACGATCATAGAGACGATTGGCCATACCAATGTATGAGTAACATTTAAATTTTTCAATGATCATTATGGAAAGGGGGTAAGTAAAATTTTTTCTTTACATAATATAATAATATAATATTATTTTTTTTAATATAATTATACATAACATCCATGTGACGTGGTGATGAAAAGTGAGAGTCCCATCTCTTTGTGAAGGTGGTAGTCTATATGTACAAGAATGATGTTATCGTCTTTTAGTGACTGGAAAGGTCAGAAGTAAAATAATATATTATATTTATATAATGATAAATATGTAATTAATGTCATAATTATTTCATATATATCACATATTTTCATTAAAATTGTTCTTATTACCTTCAATAAAAAAGGTTAGTGGAATTGAAACACATAGTTTTGAGAGGTGGTAGTCCACCATACACACTAGTGATGTTATCGTATCCGCAAAAAAATAAAATTGAAAATTTTATATATGTTTATATTAAGAAATAGGTATAATTATGTTACAAATATAATATATGAACTCAATATCCATAATAATAACTAACCATGAGAGGTGGTAATGGAAAAATGAATGACATCAGTTCATGAGGTTATAGTTCGCTGTACACATGAATGATGATTTCGTAACCCATTTGATGAAAGTGGATATAGTTATAGGTAATGATTTCAACATAAAAACATATAATCATATAAAATATATACATTTTATTATATCATCATGATTTAATAATAATTTAAGGAGGCGGAGGAAGAAATAAATTATAAATAATCATTGAAGAATGTTACCTCTTCTTTGGGTATCATCCTTAAGTTTGCACCAAAAGCTGTTCTAGGTAAGATTTATCACAAAAATAATTCATATATTATGATATTAGGTAATTAGGAAAGTTATTTGGGTAGGTGTTGTTAAATAAAAAATGGTTTTATTGCGTGAATACGAGATTCTAGTGGGTGTCTTTTTTATAAGTGAGTGGAATGGAACACTTATAATGTTTTGAAAGAAAAAAGATGTGCCCACATTTTTTTCAAACCAAAAAGAAACAAAAATATATTATTGTAGAGTATTAAACATAATAGAGTTTAAATATTTCTATAAAATATATTTCATAAAGTTATTAGGTCATTTGAACCCTTATATTTTCAGTTTAACCCGTACTATAACCATTTCCACCATAACCACAGAAAACAATTTTTACTATTTTAAATAATCTTTTTAGTGAAAAATTAATGTGAAATTATTCCAAAATATAAATTATTATTATTATAAATATTTAATTCATTTTTCTAAATTAACGTTTGAGAATTATATAATTTCAATTTAAAATTATTCTCACATAAATGAGGAGAAAATGGGTTTTTAAAGAGAAAACATTCAAAAGTTTACAAGATTTTATATCAAAATTAAATATAAAAATTATTACAATGACATAAATTGGAGGTGTATATTTATAATTTATATAATTTTAATTTAACAAATAACTTTAATTTTTAAATAATTTAAAAGAAAAGAATTTTTTTAATTAAAATTTAGTATTTTCACTAATCATCAAGAAATTAATCATTTTATAAAATTATAAAAAATTAACCCAATGATGATTTTTACATAAGGATTTTAAAAATAAAACCTAGTTTTTAAAATAAATTTTCTAAATGTTTCAAAAATTAGTTTTAAGAAAATAAGTGTGTAAAGAGGAAACAAAATTTTTTTTTAAAAAATAAAGTTTGTAAACTAAAAATTAGATTTATTGTTATTTCTTGTCAAGAATACACATTATATGACTGTTAAACAATTTATTAATGATATAGAATATACATTTGGTTAAAATAATTCACCAAAAGTGGTTTGTTTAATTTATTTTGGTAAATTGTGTTTGTTTTCATGAAAAACGTTTTTCAAAAAATGATTTCCTCTATTTTAAAATAGTTTTTATTTTCATTTTTAATTAGTTGGTCACCAAAAAATTCATTTTATATAAATGTGTAAACAATATATTTTCATAATTTATTTAATCTTATTCATACCCATCATTCCAATGGCTATGATATAATTATCATTTTAAATAATAATATATAAGTAGTGTGTCACTTTTCATTTAAACTTTGTGTTGTGTGTAACAAAAGATAAAATTAGTGTTTCATGTAATAAAAAATATGGAAGATATTAAATTCATTTGAAAAAAAAATACTTTACAAAATCTTAGGTTTTTTCATTCTACCCCCTTTAAAATGAGTTTCTCCATTGAAATTTATCTCAATCATTAATGGTTTATCTTTTTAAAATTCATTCATAGAAACCCACATCGTAAAAAGGTTCAATAAAACATCCTATTGAACTAGAGAAGGGGATATTTGAAAGTAATCTAGAATAAAACATACTAATATCCCAAATAGTAGAACACAAGTGTGGTGTGGAGATATGGTCATGGAGGAAAATCATAAAAAATATTAAATCCTGATATAGATCATTGATCATAAAAATGTGAGTAATATAGAGAAGCTTACTGACCACAAAACCATAAACCAATGAGACATGAAAAAGGTTATTGATATCATAAAAATGATGATAACAGGGACAAATTTTATTTCATGATTATTTTCTAAATATTTTGTAATTTCTTTTCCATATATACTAATAATATATGAAAATTTACTTACTTGATACCTTTTTTTCCTAGGAACAATTTCATACTTATTTTGTTCCTTGATTAATTTTCCACTTCATCTCTTATAATAAAAGATGAAATTATTCATGTCTTAAGCACTAAATATGTTCCATAATATAATTATAATTTATTCCTTCAATCTCTAGTTAAAAAAATTTTACCACTGGTTATCCAATATGGATAAATCATCATATACTGAAGTAATAAATTAATGTCTAAAAAACACCTAAATTTCAAAATAAATCATTCCATAAATTATCAACCTTATGAACGTTCCAAAATTAAAAATTTATAAATAAGGTTAGTAAGTTACCTAAAATCAACATTAATCCTCCAAATATCATTAAGAAACACTTAATGGATATATGCCAAATATTTTAATACCTTGGTCTTATATTCTCCAAAATCATGGTAATAACTAGAATTAACATGAAACCTAAATGAAAACATGAATTCTTCAATAATCCATGAATAAAAAATGTTAGATTCAAAATATTATATAGATCAAATAATGTTATAAACTCTATAAATGACAATATAAACCAATTTTTCATCAAATCTTTTATTAGATCAGAGATCATCAATAATATACAATAAACTTTATCCATACCAATCATCTCTTTATCCAAACTAGACAAAATTTTATCAACCTTAGGAACATATTGTGGGTTATATTCACTTAATCTTATATTTTATAAAAAATATTATATTTCTATTAAATCACATTTTAGGGTCATTAGTACTGTATAATATATTCTTCCATATCCTTGATAAAAAAATTATACTGAAAAATACTTTTATTTTTTGTGATTCATCTAACGCACGTTTTCAATTCAAATACAAAATTGCTTCAATCATTCCACATTTTTATCAAACAATTAACTTGGTTCTGTCGTCGTATTCCTTAACACTTCTTTTCTTTCATATATCATTTGTAGCCTCTTCATCATCGATAATATGACCATTAATCATATAACCTTGTTGATTTTCTTAATGATATTTCTCTTTTGGACCTAAATTTTTATAATGAACATAATTTTTACATTTAAAACATTTAATATTTGATGATACCTTAGGGATACCATTATTCTCATCCATTTTGTAAATCAATTTTTTCATTTTTCCTATGTAGTTACTTACTTTGTTTCTTTCTTTTCTACACCCAAAACGTCTTCTCATCCATCTGAGACATTCCCTTGAGTGATTCTTCCCAAATTCTTAACATATTGGAAACTGAATCTTCTTTCCTCCATGGTCTCCACTAACTAAAATCTTAGTGAACTATGTCCTTGTCTTCATTGGGGAGTCTGAGTGCTGGTTAAGGTGCACATTTTTAATCATGTTTTATGATGGTAGATTAATAATAATCACAACATCATTCACTCTATTCATAATACCATTTGGATACTCATCATCAAATTGTCTATCACCTCCAATGGCCTGAAGGCCTTCATTTTTATTGATTTTTGATAATCCACATTTCAAGGGGTGAGGTGGAACCCTTACAAGGCTCGTAGGCATAAGTATTACATGGACCATAGGCCTTAAAGAAATTCAGTGCCCGAAGGCTTCAAAATTTACATACAACCCAGACTAACTACTTGGAACTTCTCCTCCCCAGCATCTTCATCATGAAATCAGCTCTCCACCTTTGCATGGCTATTTGTCTAGGCTTTCCCGTGAATGAACAGGCTTGTCCTGATGGCAGGTGTCATACCCTCTCATTCTTGTAATATTTTTAGCTTCTACACTGCTGAAATCTACTTGCTCATTCTCCTTCTATTGTTGTGTACCAGGTGATGATCAAATCCATCTCAAGGTTCCCTTTCCATAGTTACTACACCTAGGTACCTCAGTACTATATCCACATCCTTTTTTAGTATCCATATAGTGATATAATGGCATGTAATACACTTTATCTATCCTTTACAAAATTACCATGAAATTCTATTATAAATTGAATCATCCTTAGAATTATCCTTAGACATATTCCTTAACATATACTTAAGAATATCCCCAGGGATCTCACTAAGGTTTTCTCAATCTAGTTTCGAAAGGTTAAGTAAAACTTTCCTCTAATACTAATTGTAACACCATAGGCTTCTCTTACAAAGATATTACATCTTTTTAGATTAATATTCAACAAATTACACAAACACACACTTGAATACCATAATTGTTTAGTGTATTTTGAGACTAGGTACACAATCTTTTAATTTTGTGAAACATCTTCAACAACTCCCATAATGATCTTCCCCATTATCAATTTTCTCAAACATACCCTACGTAAAACCATTTTTCATAACCTAGGGAAATGAAACATTGTAATGGGTGATCTTATATGCTCTGTAATGGTAAAAAAAGGTAGATATGTAAGTATAACATGAATATAAGTGTATGAGAACATGAGCATAACATTTGAAAACCATACCCTGCATATCAAAGATCATAATCTTGATTCATGACATAAACAATGGAAATTAATAAGACATGAATCATTAGTAAATAAAATGACATGATCCAAGAGATAATATCATTAGAATCATACATGTAATTTTGGTATACACATAAGCATAGAAAATAATTTTCAAAGTAGTCAATGCTCACTACCAATGATATAATAGTTGAATGGGTTCCCTCCCCAAACTATCATAGTAGTCGAGGTTCCCTCCCAATATCATCAGATGGGAAAAATTACCTTACTAAAGCAGGTTCACTCCCCATTATAGTTTTTCAATCTCATGAGATGTAAATATTTACCCAATGTATTGAAGGGAGATATAGGTTTAACACATCACATAATGAAAATCATATGTATGTGTTTCACTAGATCAAAAAAAATTCACCATATCATAATATATGAAATAAAATGGGTTTTATAAACATTTCATCATATCATATTGTACAAAAAAAGAATCAGTATTCATAATAAATGGATCATTTATTTAATAGGATGTGACTAAGAGATCGGTCTACAACGGAGCTTCCCATTATACTTGATGACAATGGTTTCCATGCTGGTTCCTCCCCCCACAGTGGGGGAGGGACCTTATCTATCCTATGAGGATCCTCCCCCTTATTCTTTCACCCATTTCTCCAATCCTGACATCCTTCCCTCCATGCCATCAATTTTTTGATAACCTAAAGTTATGGATCTATTCAATATATTCCCTATTATCAAGATATCATCTTCAAAATTCAATGAGGCCACATCCGTTTTGAATCAATCATTGATTGATCAGTTTAAATAGTTCTATACTTCAATGGACTCATTTGATAGACGTATCTTCAGAATTTGGGGTTTACATGATCGAGCAATGGTGGGCCTTATTGATAACATGAATATCATGGTTCAGTTCACTTCTAAGAATAACTTGGTTAGGTCTTGGTACAGTACCCCCACGCAAATGCAATAGCCTTCGTTTCAACTGATTCAGGTGGTGTTGCAACTTCCATATGAAATGCGATACCCCAACCATGGTGATCTGGGTAAGTTTCCACAACCTCCCATTATTGTTTCAAAATACTTTACTTTTGTATATTCTTGGAAATATTATGGGTATATTTTTATGATTTGATAGTAGGACCAATTTGGTTTGTTACCATGTTCATCACTGAATCTGTTTGGAGGTTGATATGTCAAGAGGGACAGTTGATTTTGTTTTTATTACAGTCAGATAAGAGTTTCACTGCAAAGAAAATGTGATTTTCGAGTCATGGAGGGATTATTTATAATCTTTTAATAAATTTTTTCATTCGATGATTGTTTATAGGCATGATAGGAATAATATCCCTCGACATTTCAGTGCTGATGGAGGAGGCATCAGTCTAGGCTTGGTGCCATATTCTGATAAAGGTCTAATAAATCTGTTTGGATTTTCTCTAGATCAAAGTCAAGAAGAACCTATTCATAATAGAGCAAATATAGGTAACCTGATAGTGGAATACATATTTAAACACTTGACGTCTGATTTGGATGATTCCAATTCTATTTTGGATGCTCCTATAGAATCAGTGGGTGCAGGGGAGGAGAATTTTGTTTGTGAATTGAATCCAATTCCATGAAATTATTTTATATTCTCATATTTAGGGGTTTTGCATCATGTTAGTGAACATACAACCAATTTATGGGGATATTTTACAAGAAAAGGAGGTTCTAGGAGCTTTTTAATCCAGGATAAACCTTTAAAAATTTCTGAGGAGTGGGTGGAGGTCAAGAAGGGATGCAACCCAAGATGGATCACGTCCAGATTGAATCTGAGCAATAGCTTTGAAGTCCTGGGAGAAGAAGTTCGTATGATAACTCCAACTTCTCAGGGGAAGAGTTAGGGGTAGAGCTATGTCCATTCCTCATATTATAGTCTAAATGAATTTCTAGGTAGAGGTTTGCATATCCAAGGGGGGAAGAAGGGGTAGAGATGAATCAAGGATCTGGGTAGTTCCATTGTAAGAAAGAGTACGAGATCCAAGGGGTGAAAAGATTATTCATACCTGCATAAACTAATGGAGACATGGTCATCCAATAAAATTTGGTAGGTATTGGAATGTGATTCTTCTGGGAAGGATAAGATGAAAGAGAGTGGCTTGAACCTGTTGAATGATTATCCAATGGGAAAAGGTGTTGGATCGAAGGAACATTCCACTAAAGAGATGGGTGATATGATAATAATTCAATCTTTGGGTGAGGATGACCCAATATTTCCCTAGGTATTTCCATAAATGAGGCTATAAAGATAAATTCATCAATGGAACTTATGAATGTAACACAAAAGGCAACAGGTAAGGTGGAGGGAAAAAATCGGGAACTTCTCCTATATTCAAAGGAAGAAATTTCTTAGGAGTCATTGATTAATTGTTCCTCTGATGAGGTTATATAATGGATGGAAGAGAGAATAATTAGAGTTGAAAAAAATAAAAAGTAGAGAAATTAGATAAAAAAGAAATACCAAATCCTGAAAAAGGCTTCTCTAAAAATAATATATCAGTGGAGGAGTTCATCCAATCATGGGACCACATGGATTATACCATCGAAGATATTATCAAATATGAACTGAATGTAAAGGTAATTGATCCACCATATAAACTTCATAGGGTTTTTTCTTCTAATAGGTTCATATTTTCTTTCAATAATTTTATAATATCCTTTTTATGCATCTTATGTTGAAACTTTCATGGTTTTTAAATTTTTCCACAAAATTTTTCATCATAATAAAAAAATTATTTTTCAATCATAATCATCTGATAATTTAATAATAACATAACCTTTGAAAAAAAGTGTATTACCATACGCTTCTATCATGTTATGACTTGTGGAAGATAAATAGGTTTCATAAACATTACTTCATCATAAAAAAACCATACAGAAAAACTATAATAATGGTATTCTTGAATTATATCCCTAGTAAATCTTAATTAACATAAAAGGATGTGATCATTGATAGAGAATGATTTTGAAAGAAAAATAACTTGGAATGTTGCTTGAGGAAAATAACCATTCCTTGAAAATCAATTTTTTAAACTAAATTTTATAAAATATTTGGGAAATCCATTTCATTTAAAATAAAGTCAAAAACATATCAACAAATCTTTTTAAAATATTTTAAAACATTTCTTCATAAAAATAAAAACATTTCTATGATTTTTTTTAAAACATTAAAAAAATATAAAATAATCTTCTTTCAAAATCACCTTGACAATATATAAATGAATCTTCAAAGAATTTAGTGGTCATTATAGTGAGAAATTCCATTCATATTTTATATAAAAAAACAATAACTCCTTTCACATTTTTTGTAAAAGAAAAACCAATTTTTTTTGGGAAATGATATTAATATTCATTTCAAAATCATTATTTTAAAAAATTAAAAAAAACTTATTTCATAAATAATTTTAAGAGTGTTGAAAAACTTTGAAAAAAGTTTTTGAAAACATGTTTTTGGATGAAAAAATTATTTTTTGACCGAAGAGAAAAATAAATATGATTTTTCATAGAAAATTAAATTTGAACTCTTAAGTTTATAAAGAGTGTAAAATGAATAGGAAACATTTATTTTTAATAAATATAAATAGGAGAAGAAAATACATGAGTTTCGAGAGAGTTATTTCATAGGATTTTATTATTGGAAACATAATCATCAACAATCATGACAAATATTGATACTGTAACTCAAAAACCTTACCACATTGGTAACATTAAATTGTAATCCCCATGAAAGAATAAAATTAAATTAAATGTATAATATTATTAAAATAATTAGATTCATGATATATCATTTCAGATTTTAGGTCAATAAACCACACAAAATAAATGAATGGTGAATTTTCATATGTCTCCTAAAAATAAAAGAAATATTATAAATCCCTTACCTTAAGTATCAATTCCTTAGAATAAATTTGAGAATCCTATATAATAAATATAAATTTATAATAAATGTATTATATAACTAAATGTATATATATCATATCATATATGACTTACTTATGATAATTTATTACTCGTTGATTAACAAGTCCTTATTAAAATCACATTTTGGGTATTAATCCCTTTATTTTTCATAGGTGTTTTGATTTTTGATTTTCAATAATCTTAAATTGATCAGGGTTATATCATATATAGAATAATAATAATTAAATAATTAACACATTTAAACAACAATTTGGATTTTAAAACCAATCGTGAAATATGGCTTTGAGAAATAAAGTATTTTACGATTATATCGATGGTAGTTCGTATGTACACATGAGTAACGTTTCCATTTTTCAATGATCATTATAGAAAAGAGGTAAGTAATATTCTTAACTCTATATAATGATAATAATATCATATTAATTTCTTAAGTATACTTATAAATCTCATACATTTGGCGTAGTGATGAAAGGAGATAGTCACATCGATTCATAAAGGGGGTAGTTCACATGAACACGAATGACATTATCATCTTTCAATGGGTGGAAAGATAAGAAAAAAATGATTTATTATCTTTATACAATTATATATGTGTTATTAATATTACAATAATTTCATTTTGCACACATATATTCATTAACATTATCATTATTACCTTCCATGTAAAGTGTTAGTGAAAACGAATCACACCATTTCATGTGGCGGTAGTCCGCAATACACACATGTGACAATATTATATCCCATAAGGAATGGAAATAAATAAATAATATATATTATAATGATTCAACGGGTATAATAATGTTATAAATATTATATTTATATGATATATCCATCATCATACCCATCCATTATTGGTGGTAATAGAAAAATTAATGTCATCAGTTCACAAGGCGGTAGTCTTATGTACACACGAATGATGATTTCGTAACCACATTAATAGAATTGGATATATTTATATGTAATTAAATTAACATAAAAATATATAATTATATTTAATATACTGAATTTAATATGTAATCATGCTTTAATAATAACTTAATGTGGGGAAAAAAATTCTCGTGGAATAATGCCAACTTTTCTTCAGGTTTGCACGAAAAGCCTTTCTAGGATGGATTTATGTGAAACAATAAGGATTATAGGATTTTCTGAGGGAATTTTTGAAGTTAATTTGATAGGTTTTGTTCAAAATTAATTGGTTATAAGGTGTGAAAAGGATAGAATAGTGGATTTTCTTTTATAAGTTAGGGGAGTGACATACTTGTAATTTTTTGAAACGAAAACGATTTACACAACTTTTTCCCTTTACAAATGGATCCAAAATTAAGTATGATAAAGAAATAGACATTATAATTTTTAATATGGTAATAAAAAAAATTACTAGTATTTACATCAATTTATTCCATATCATTTTAGTTTAACCCCTGGAAAAACCATTTTTATGTTCACTATAGTAATTAAATTTTACTATTATCACTATTAATTTTGTTAAAAAATAACTTGATATTATTATAAAAAATAAATTATTCTTATTTAAAATATTTTATCAATTTTTTCAAATTCAATTCATATAAATAGAAAATTTTAATTTAAAATTAATCCTGTAGGCGCGATGATAAAGCGGGTTTTCAAAGAAGTAAAAGTTCAAAAGATTTTTGTAATTTTATATCAAAATTAAATATAAAAAATATAACAATGACATAAATTGGATTATAAGATAAATAATTAATCTAATTTTAATTTCAAACCGATTTTAAAAAATCATAAAATTATAAATTATTTAAATGAAAAATGAGTTTTTAATTAAAATTCAATATTTTTCACAGTTCATAAAAATATTTTATAGATCATAAAATTCTCAAACAAATTACCCTAATATAATTTTCACATGATAATTTAAAATTTTAACATTATTTTTTAAAATAGATATTATAAAAGAGTAAAAAATTTGTTAAAAAATATATGCGTAAAAAGACGACAAAACAGATTTTTAGAAAAATAATGTTTTTAAGTGTAATATTAGATTTATTTTTATCTATTTTCTTAAAAAACATAATAGTAATTATAATACATTATAATATATAAATTTCATTAAAATCATTCTTGAAAAAAAATCTTATGTGAAAACAGGTTTTCTTTTATAAAACAATTATGTCAAAAAAATGATTTCCTTTATTTTAAAATAGTTTTTATTTTAATTAATAAATAATTTGTCAAAAAAAGTAATTTTATATACATGTGTAAAATATATATTTTCATAATTTATTTAAACCAATTCATACAGGATATTCAAATAGCTATGTGATAACTCTCATTTTAATAAATAATATTTTAATAGTATGTCACATTTTGTTTGAACTCAGTGTTGCATGTAACACAAGATAAACATTGTGTTGCATGTTATGAAAAATAAGGAAAATATTAAATTAATTTGAAAAAAATATTTCTAAAAATCTCAAGGTGTTACACATTTTCTTCTCCATGGTATTTAGTATGATTGATAAATTTTTTATGAATATCTGACCTTATTTCCTCTTTATTCGATAAAAAAATACTTTCATGTCCATGTTCCATAAAGTGTTTTCATGAATTTAATTTTCTATGATCAAAATATTATTTAAATTAATTTTAACCATATTTTAATTTGTTTTCAAATTTATAAAATTAATCCTCATTCAATTTTTTAATTAATTTTCTTTTTACTTTTTACCAAAGGGGTTAAAGAAATTTTTGTTCAACTGCATAAACTAATTTTTCCATCATCATAACCATTATATACATTTAATATTGCTTTCTTTATTTCCATGTTTATTTTCTAATAATTTAATTTTCTCAATTTATGGATTTTCAAAAAAAAATATTAAAAAATATATTTTTCTCAAATTTTCAAAGAAAGTTTTGAGTGTTCTTTTAAAATTATTTTCATCAATGTCAACATTAGTTGATGAATCTTACGGTTTATTGGTGATATATTATGATTATACTATAAAAAATATTACTTTGGATGGATTATGATCATGTTTTTATATTTATTAATTTGGGAAAAATTAACATTGTGTTGGCTAGTTTTTCAATATGAATGTTTATATTGGTTATATATTGAATTGTTATTCATTTCCTTCATATGTGGAATAAATTCAACTTAGTATGTGATTCGTAGGTCCAGCTATATCCCCTTGATGCATCAATATTTCTCCTAAGATAAACTAAACTTGGTATTTGGTGTATAGTTTCCCAATTATATATGATTTCTTGGTATAAATAATTGATTGTATGTTTATGATGTCTTGTAATGAGGCCTTGGAAATATGATTATGATGTCTAATATTATACATTCCCCCATTATGAAATAGTTTATCCATATCCATTTGATTATTTTTGTTGTTATTCCATCAATGTATATACTCCACTTTTATGCTATTGGTTTTATGGAATATTTGATTATTGTTTATCTCTTCCATTTTATTCATGCTTTATTTATTATTTGATAGATTATATCATACTCAATCCCTTACCAATAATTTGATATCACTATTTATTATTTCTATCCTTTCCTAGTATACTAATAATGGATATATGAATGAATTTAGAGATATACAATAAATAAAAAATTTATCACAATAAATTTATTTTTGATTGAAACATTAATTTGAATTTAAGAAACCTCTTTTTTTGGAAAAAAATGGATATTATGTGGAAGTGTCTTTTTTTATTGTAAGTGTTTGATATGTAATTTTTTTTCTAATTTTCTAAAACTCTAAAATAAAAAACATTACAATATAATAAATATAAACCTTTCTTATAAATCATGTAATTAGGTTTTTTTAAGTTTTGGGGTGATGAAGTTGGTATTAAAGCCAAAGCTTTATCTAAACATAGATGTTAAGATGTTATTTGAGAATAAATTATAATTATCATATAACTTTAATGGTTAATATACTATATATAATTATGGATATTGTATAAAAGATGGTATGGTTAAGTATATCATAGCATTGGTCTTATTCCTAAGATAACTTACTATGAATTTATTTTATATTCTCACACTAAATATTTTAGTTTTATAAAATCACTAGAATCAGAAAGAACCAATTTAACAATATATGTGAGAGACAATGTGGTTCTTTCCTGAATGAGAAATCGAATGGGTAGAAGTTAGAGAGAAAAATATGATGGTTATACTTAACCAGATATCTAGAAATATGATTAAAAAACCAAACCTAAGTTATTTCTATAACACAAAAAAAGAGAAAAAATATATCTCATATAATTACATGTGTTAAAGATCATGATGGTAAAATTATAAAACTTCCAAGATATCAAGAATGTGGAAAGTCGCACCCTATGAAATAACTCAAAGAAATTAGAAGATATTTCAAATTTTGAGAGTATAGAAATTATACAAACAAATTTCCAAGG
Organism: Viscum album; assembly: GCA_963277665.1. Taxonomy (NCBI): domain Eukaryota; kingdom Viridiplantae; phylum Streptophyta; class Magnoliopsida; order Santalales; family Viscaceae; genus Viscum; species Viscum album. Next base: position 2,108,621,299 of record OY728152.1, read on the forward strand.
AAGAAATCTTGTGAATGAGATAACCAATATCTTATGAATAAAGGTTATTAAGTTCATATAATAAATATGAATAAACCTAAAATAAAATATAAAATATATGTGTTATTTTAGAATTTTTTTTATGTTTTAAGTAAGAAACATTATTAGATTGAGAATGATCAATCTTGTGAGTTGATTCAAATTCGTATTATAGGAAGAAAGTGTTAAGAAATAAAATGGAAATTCAAGGTTTAATAATTATAAATAATGATTATAGATTAATTTTTCTATATATATAATGTCAAGAGTTATATTGTAGTTGTATTTTATTAAAGGGTTGATAAATTTAAGGATAAACATAAGTTTAAAGGTATTAATAATATTTTGATTGTCTAAGGGATGAGATTATTTTATGAGATATTTATTGAGTTTTAATAGATTTTTGAGGTATATGTAACCCTTAATTTTTTCATGTGTTTTAGTGAAAATGTTATTTGATTAAGAATGATTCAATGTTTTACGGGCATAAGTTGAAATCTACAATAACACAATTAATTATATAATAATAATTTTTATTATTTATTATTATTTATTAATTAAAAATTAATTTTAAATTAAATTGGATTCTATGTTCAATACTTTATACGACACACAACTATGAGTTTCTTCGAAATCAAGTGTTGAATGAAAGATTGAGTTACAACGAACAAAAATATACTGTTAATATTATTATTTAATATGGTTCTTATTCCCTAGAAATTATAATGGAGGGTATGATTTGGACTAAATATATTATTTTTAAACAAATTTATTAAATGTATTTACATTCAAACAATATATTTTATAGGAATAAGGTAATAATAAATCCAGTTTTATGCATAAAAACTATATTTTTTCTAAAAAAATGTTTTCCACCTTTTAATAGAGTACTTATTTTAAAAATAAATTTCAAAAAATTTATAAATTTTATTTGATAAAATAAATTAAATTTTGGAAATATAAATATCAAAATATTCCTTGGGTGAATTTTTGGTATTTTTCTCAAAGGTTTCATTTTTTTATGAATAGTGAAAACACTGAATTTTAATTAAGAACATCATTTTCATATATTTTATTTATATATTTTAATTATATTTTAATTTTTTTTAAAGTGTAATTAATTAAATTATACATTAATAAATATATTTTTTTATTTTAATAAAATTCAAATTTAAATTGGGTATAAAAACATTTAAAACATTTAAAAATTTTACTTTAAAACCATTTTGTTTCTTCCCATCTACTGGAATAATTTTAAATTAATTTCTACCACTTATATGAATTTAATTTTTCAAAATAGATTAAATATTTTTAATATTAATTATTTTAATTCCGATAATGGATAAATTATATTTTTTAAAAAAATATTAGGGAAATATAATAAAATTAATTACCAGAATAAAGGTAAAACGATATTGCATAGTGGTTAAACTTTAATATTATAGAGAAAAATGACCTAGAAACATGTAAAAATTCTATTGAATGGACATATTTAGTCCCTATACCATCTTTTATCAAATTTTTATTATTATTGGAGTCACATGATGTCAAAGAGACCTCCCAATAGTGTTTTCTTTTTGGTATTCACAAGAATGCCACTCCTTCTCAATTATAAAAGGGAATTCACTATCCCCCATTATATCGACCTATCAATACTTTTGGTTCGTTCAAACCCTGAATAAATGGTCTCTAAACTTACCTCACCAACATCAAGAATATGTTTTCATATATAAAGAAACCAAGGAATGATTTTTGTAAAAACCAAAAGTAGTTACTACAAGAATATGCCATATTCACCAATGAGCACTATGGTTTTATTTATTTCTCTACCCCTTAAATTTTTATTATACCAGAACTATATAATAACATCATTATACTAAATATATTTATATGTTTTAATTTTAATTTTACAACCTAAAACTATAAAAACATTTATCAAATTGGTTATAAAATCATCATTTGTGCGTATAGTGGACTACCGCCTCGAAAAATGATGTTGTTTTTTTACTGTACCACCTCTCATGGTTTGAAATTATGATGAAAATATTTTTTATATATTAATTTTATTATATTTATAACATAATAATACAACTAGATTCATTTTATTTTATACACCCTAATTAAATTTCATACCATATGGTATATGATAACATCGCTCATGTGTATGGCGGACTACCACCTCGCAAAGTGATGTGAAGTGTTTTTCACAGAAGTGTTATATGGAAGGAAATAAGGAAAAATATAATGAATATATATAACATAATTATGATATTAATAACATAATTAAATTTTGGTAATTATAATATATCATTTTTTTCTTTTCATTTCACCCACAAAAAGTGTTAATGTCGTTCATGAATGTGTGGAGTAATGTCAGCTTGTAGCGTTTTGATTATTATTTTTTCATCACCATATAACAATAATGAAATATATAAGTATATATATTTAAATATATTTTTTTATTTATGATATGATGGTAGTTCTATAAAAATAAATTTTACTTTCCTTTTTCCATGACGATCATTGAAAAAAATGGAAACATTACCCATGCGTACGTATGGCCTACCATCTCCAGGATCCTAACGTTAGTTATTTTTTCATAAAAACATTTAATAATTGGTTTCAAAGTATAATATATGTATAAATATGATAATAATTTCACTATTAATATTATTTATATGTTTAAATAATGATATATTTGTCCATAGTTAACCAAACAAGACCGTTTGGACACATTTCCCGAATATGGTCAAAATATCTAACATAAACTTAATTGATTATGTAATTTTATACAACATTGTAATAAGTGAAATATTAATAATAATAAACTTGGAAAAAATTATTAATAAAATAAATAATTCACATAATTTTATTATTCATGAAGATAAATACATATGTGACACGTCAATCTAAAGGTACGGGACTTCATCTCAATTTCCTTTCATTGAGGCATTTCTGGGTGTTATGAACCTTCATTATTTTATACGGTTCATATAAAGCCACTTTGTAAATTTATATCATGAATTTATCTATTCTCATGTTATTTAATGTTTATTTTAATTTATACTTTGATGGAGGTTATAATTAAAATATTTGTGAAGTGATTAAAGACATTTCTTATAAATAAATCCACTTTTAATGGTTTTCTTCAAAATATATTTCTATTCTGTGTCCATGATTTAAAATTATTATTGAAATGTTTTATATAGACATAAAATATTTAGAAAGTTTATTTTATGTATTTTTTTAATTTCATTACATGTTTTTCAAAAATCAATACTTTTTTATGTTTTCTCTACAAAATGAAAGACTTTCTTTACAAATGAAAAAAGAAGTGTTATTTTTAATGTTTAGGAAGACAAAAAATTCTTTACTTCTGTGACAATTATTTGGTATTTTTATTCCTCTAAAATCCGTCGTTCTTTTAGAAAAAAAATTAAACCCACTTTTCACTATTTTTGGTTATTTTTATATTGAAAATGGGTTTTGAAATTGGATTGATAATTTTAATAACTTGAAAAATTTTCTTATGAGTGAAAATTAACTTTTATGAGTGAAATGTTTCAACTTTAAATATTTTATGTTTTAGGATTGTGTTTTTGTTCTTTTGAATTATTAAGGGTGGAATCATTCTAAACCAATGACAGTTGGTTCCATGATAATCCAACGACATGTGGGTTCGTGATAGCTCTCTAATATATTGGGTATGTAAGTCAACCATATGGTTCTTATATTAGTAAGAATGGAATGTATGGAAGTATTGTTCATGGTAATTCCATTTATAAGAATAAAAATTATAATTATGTACCATCATACTTTTATGTGTTATTTATGCATGATATAGGTTTTATGGTAATCTTTTGATTATAAAAAGGGTCAGAAATGAGCTTATTTTCAAAGGAAGTCATTTACTAATTCTTAAGGGTAAAATTAATACTTTATAATATGGTTTTGACGATTTTATCATGCTTTCAGAGAGACCATTATGTGTTTTATTTATATGACAACCCTGCTTTTTATTACAACTTAAGCATGCTTTATTACATAAAACTTCACTTGATACAACAAAGAAGATCGAGAGGTTTAGTGTCTTTGGGGCTCAGGATCATTACATAAAAACTTTAAACTTGAAATACAACATCTTTATTGAAAACTTCCTTTACATGACCACTACATTCCTTCGTACTTAGCATTGCATGGGATAACCTGAGGACATGCATAAGAAAAGGGTGAGCTATAAAGCCCAGTAAGGGAGTACACAATGAATAACATGAGGAGTAAAATACATGTTAGTCAATAGGCATATCAATAGAGCATAAGAGAAACATGAACATAAAGGCATGATAAAGCATAATAATCATAGCATGGAAATGTGGCAACAACACTTAACATTGAATTAGCATGAGCCAAGGCTCATTGCACATGGAGCATGAGTAAACCCTCATTGCACTTGAAGCACGAGTAAACCCTCGTTTCACTTGAATTAGCATGAGTAAACACTCATTGAACATGACGTATCATGATACTATACTTTACCCAATGCATTGGAGCGCTATAAAGGGCGCACCCTTCTTAAACATTTCATTTCATGCATAAGTGTGCCACATGGATCATAAAACATGGATTCATAAAACATAATCATTTCTTACACGATAAAGGAATGTGGAATTCATACATGAAACTTTACAATCAATATGTAAATGTGCATAAAGGTGAATACCCTTGATGGAGAAATGGGCATGGTATTCACTACACAAAGACATTGGCTTAGAAAATCGGTGCGATTTCGGCAGCATAACGGCGTGACATAAGAATTCATAAAAAAAGTTGATGAGAGAGAAAGGGGTTCCTCATAATATTTACTTGTAATGGAAAGTAAGGAGGTCATATATATACATGTCCCAACAATCTAAATGGAATTTAGATTCATGATACAAAAGTATTGCTTGAATGTAAAAGAAGAGAGAGAAGTTCCTTTCGGAATTTCGGCATAGTAACGGGTGTACATGGGAGGCATTTAATGAGAGAGAAAGGGTTCTCCCATCATTCAAACAATAAGAGGGAAGTATGGGGGAGGTGAGAAACCATACCCCAACATTCATAATTGAAATAAAAAGGGCAATACAACTTAAAGAAAATTGACAAAAATGAGAAAGGAAGAAAAAACCCTTACTTGGAAGTGTGCTTCCAAAGGCTAGAGAGAGGCTTGTGAGAGGCTTCTTGGGAGCTTGGGGAACCTTGAGAAGATTCTAGAGAGAGTAGGGCAGAGGTTGGACGAACTTCAAGGGCTTTGACTGAGGAGGAAGTGGGAGCTTGGGTGGGTTTATATAGGAAAGGTGAGAGAATTCTTTATTATTTAGGTTTGGGACCCCTTATATTAAAATAATCCAAACCAAAAACCATCCCATGGTATTTTCCCATGGTTTATGGAAAAGGAAAGATGAAAACAATATTTTACAAGTCCAAGGTCAGAAATTACTAAAAAATTAGGGTTGCTTATGTGGAGATGAGTCACACTCCCATGGAAATTAATTTAAAAAGGCAAAGTGTTGAATAAGTCTTGAGGGCTCCATTAATGCTTTGAAAAGTAAGTCAAACAAACCCAAAACCTCATTATTTTAATGATAAAACACATATTGGACGAACATAAGGATTATGGTATTATATTACATCACCATTGGGTCATTATGATGTCATAAAACACATTATATATTTAAATGGTATTTAATTTTTACCCAAAAATTTGACTGTCTCAGAAAATTATGAAAAATTCACCGTTGGATAATTTAGACGTCCTGATTCCAAAAATAATATTTATTTTATCTAAATAATTTTCTAAATATGTGAATTTTCACTTTTAAAATAAAAACCGACATTTATAAAATATTCAAGGGTTTTGACAGAAATGGCTTTCAAACCTTAATAAAAATTTTAATTGCATTCATAAAATTATAAGATCATTTATATTTAATAAAAATTAATTTCATATTAATAATAATATTTTATTAAAATATTATTTTATTCAAAAATCCTTTAATTTAATAAAATATAATTCTTAATTAAATAATAACTAAAAACATCATTTGTACTTTAAAAACTAATTACAATGTATCAAAAAAATTTATATTCATTATTATATACAAAAAATAATGTACATGAACATGGTGCTACTTATTTGTTACATAACCCCTTAAAATAGCCGCATAAGACCTAAGGGTAAGGTGTGCGATGGTGACAGACTCTTGGGGTTGCTCGGATAACATCGCTCGAGTGGTAATCTCTATCAACTTCCATTTTTCCCGTAGACGATCACGTTCGAGCTTGACTTGATAAAGCTCAGCTTGGGCTTGGTTAAGGGAAAATCCCAAAGACGCCACCTCTTTTCCGAGCTCTGACAAATGGGCTTCGTAAGGGGAAATTCTACTGGATGAGGCCATCGCTTCCTTTGTCTAAGTAGAAATGGTTTCGTTAAAGCCTTATATTTATACTACTCAGATGATCACTGTTCAACGGCTATAAAAGTAACGGTCAAAAATCTTAACATAAAACTAAAGAAGTTGACATCTTATAAAAACATTTTTTTCATAAAGAAACATTTAACTGGATCAAGAGAGATTTTCCATTAATGAAACTTTAGGTCGTTACAACATTCCCCCCTTAAGAAATTTCGCCCTCGAAATTTTCCTTTTCCCACACTAAAACAAATGTGGGTAACTTAGCTTCATCATATCCTCCGACTCCCAAGTTTCTTATTCAAACTTGTGGTTTCTCCACAACACCTTGACGAGGGGCATTGTCTTATTTCGTAGAACTTTTTCTCTACGATCTAAGATCTTCACTGGTTTCTCCTCATAAGAAAGATCGTCTTCTAATTGTACCACCTCAGAAGAGAGTACATGTGAAGGGTCTGGTATGTACTTCCTTAAGAGGGATACATGGAAGACATCATGCACCTTGGCCATAGTAGGTGGAAGTGCTAGTCGATAGGCCACAACCCCAACACGATCAAGAATCTCAAATGGGCCGATGTACCTTGGACTTAACTTCCCTTTCTTTCCAAACCTCATGACCTTCTTCCACAGAGATATGCGTAAAAACACCATGTCTCCGACTTTAAACTCAAGGTCTTGTCGACGATTATCTGCATAACTCTTCTGTCGACTTTGGGCTGCCTTGATATGCTGCTGAATGGTTTTCACCTTCTCCACCATTTCTTCGACCATTTCTGGTCCAAGCAGCTTACGTTCACCGACCTCATCCCAACATGCTGGTGTTCTACACCTTTTCCCATACAGGGCTTCATATGGTGCCATTTGGATCCTCGAGTGGAAACTATTATTATAAGAGAACTCAACTAGAGGAAGATGTTGATCCCATCCTCCTTTAAAGTCCATTGAACACGCCCTCAACGTATCCTAAAGTGTTTTGATAGTCCGCTTGGATTGGCCATCAGTTTGAGGATGATAGGCCGTACTGAAGTTCAGTTCAGTATTCATAGCATGTTAAAGACTCTTCCAAAACTTAGAGGTAAATCTTGGATCTCGGTCAGACACAATAGATAGTGGTACTCCATGCAACCGTACCACTTCCCTGATATATATCCGTGCCAGTTGATCCAAAGATAAATCCTCTCGAATAGCAATGAAGTGTGCAGTCTTTGTAAGACGATCCACAATAACCCAGATTGCATTGTTGCCTTTGGATGTCCTTGGAAGTCCGGTGACAAAGTCCATGGTGATGTTCTCCCATTTCCATTTTGGTATGGGTAATGGTTGCATCATGCCCTTAGACTTCTGCGTCTCTGCCTTCACTTGCTGACACACCAGGCACTTTGATGTATATTCAGCGATCTCTTTCTTCATATTATCCCACCAAAAGTTTTCTCGGAGATCTCGATACATCTTTGTGCTCCCTGGGTGAATAGAGAAATTTGAACTATGTGCGTCATCCAAAAGTTCCTTCTTCAACTCCGAACTTGATGGAACACATAGTCTTTTCCCAAACCGCACAATTCCTTCTTCATTAACATTAAACTCTAAGGATTTTCCCTTTTTGATATCTTCCACTTTTTCTTGGATTCTCGCATCATCCTTTTGAGCATCCTTTAACCTTTCCAAAAGAGATGGTTGAGCAATCATTTGTGAAAGGATTGATGATGTTCCCTTCTTTATGATTCCCACATCCATCTTCATCAAGTCTAAGAAGATTGGATCCTTCTCAATTCTCATCATTGATAGAATTGTTGGATCCTTTCTACTTAGGGCATCCGCCACCTTGTTCGTCTTCCCAGGGTGGTAATGTATTGAACATTCATAATCCTTGATGAGCTCTATCCATCTTCTCTGGCGCATATTAAGCTCTTTCTATGTGAATATATATTTAAGACTCTTGTGGTCAGTATATATCTCACATTTCTCTCCATAGAGATAATGCCGCCAGATTTTGAAGGCAAAGATCACCGGCGCCAACTCCAGATCATGCGTTGGATAGTTTCGCTCATGGATTTTCAACTGCCTTGAGGCATAGGATATCACTTTATCATTCTGCATCAGCACACATCCTAAGCCCTTCTTCGAAGCATCACTGTATACCACAAAAAGCTCCCCACTTCTGGGTAAAGTGAGCACGGGTGCAGTGATAAGCCTCCTTTTCAACTCCTTGAAGCTTTCTTCGCATTCATCACTCCAAGAAAACTTTACTCCCTTTAGAGTTAGCTTGGTAAGAGGGTTGGACAATCATGAGAAATTTCTCACAAATCTTCGATAATATCTAGCTAACCCCAAGAAGCTACGGATATCAGTTACCGATGTTGGCCTCGGCCATCCCTCAATTGCATCTGTTTTGGAGGGGTCCACAGATATCCCATTTCTTGTGATGATATGACCCAAGAATGAGACTTCCTTCAACCAAAACTCACACTTGTTGTACTTTGCATAGAGATTCTCCTTGCGCAAAGTCTCTAGTACAGTTTTTAAATGCTCCTCATGGTCCTCCTTGGTTTTGGAGTATATTAGAATATCATCAATAAAGACTACCACAAATTTGTCTAGGTAATCTCTAAAGACTCTATTCATCAAGTCCATGAATATTTCTGGAGCATTGGTGAGTCCGAAAGGCATTACTATGAATTCATAGTGCCCGTACCTTGTACGAAAATCAATCTTGGGGATATCTTCCTTCTTCACCCTTACTTGATAATATCCCGACCGCAAGTCCACCTTGGAGAAGTATTGTGCTCCACGTAGCCGATCAAACAAGTCATTGATTCTTGGGAGAGGATACTTGTTCTTTATCGTGATTTTGTTAAGTTCACGATAATCGATGCAAAGCCGCATTGACCCATCCTTCTTCTTGACGAAGAGGACTGGTGCACCCCATGGTGATGCACTTGGGCGTATAAACCCTTTATCCAGATTCTCCAGTAGTTGTTTCTTCAGCTCTTCAAGCTCAACAACAGCCATTCTATATGGAGTCTTGGATATTGGTAGCGCCCCAGGTATAAGTTCAATTGAGAACTCAACATCTCTTCTTGGAGGAAGACCACGAAGTTCCTCGGGAAATACTTCAGCGAATTCCCTCACAATAGGCATTTCTTCAAGGGTGGTTTCTTCCTTGGACTTAATCATCTGAGCCAGATATGCGTGCTCATAAGGCAGTAATATCCATGCTTGAGATGATGGAGCTAAAGGAGATTCATCTTCCTCCTGACACTTGTAAAGAATCGGGGGTCGATTCTCCATATGGAGTGTGATTTCCCTCTCCCGAAAATTTATGTTGGATCTATATAAGGAAAGCCAATCCATGCCAAGAATTGAATCAAATTCCACCAAAGGGAGTATGATGAGGTTCGCTGGGAATTTCAATCCACATATTATAACAGCGGAGGACTTATACTCATGGGATGCAATGATTGCCCCATTTACCGTACTCACCGACATCTTTACTTCCATGATTTGTGGCGGTGCAGGGATTGTTCTACTAAACTTTTGAGATATAAAAGAATGCGTAGAACCTGAATCAAAAAGTACATTCTCTATTCTTGAATGAATAACTAGCGTACTTGTCACCACTTCGTTGTCGGGGTTCACTTCGACAGAAGTGATGGCAAAAGCTCTTCCTTGCTATCTTGGAGGTTGTTGATTGCCTCCGATAACCCTTGGATTAGGACACTGATTTGCAAAATAACCCGGTTCTTTGCATTTGAAGCATTGAACAACGCGTTGAGGTTCGAACGGAGCGTTCCTCTCCTCTGTCGCAGCTGCTGGTCCTTCTTGCTGACAGTTAATAGCTAGGTGCCCTTCTCTTCCACACTTGAAGCATTTTCTTGTCCCCCTAAGGCAATTTCCAGGGTGCTTCTTTCCACACTTTTGGCAAGTGGGGTGATGGAATTTCTTAGCGCCGTTGGATTTATCCATCGGACCACCAGCATTGAAGTCCACCTTACGCTTCTTGTCCCCATGATACCCCTGTGATTCTCCGATCTCCATTTCATCCTTGAGGGCACATCAGACAATTTCCTCATAGCTGTCGAAGTCACGGATCGCTAATGCTTTCCGCAAGCTAGGCTTCAGCCCACCAAAGAAGCGGTCAACCTTGCATTCGGGGGTAACGACAAAGCCTGAAGCGTATCGTGCAAGCCTTGTGAAGTTTGCCTCGTACGCTCCCACAGATTCTTCATCTTTCTGTTTTAGGGAAAGGAAGTCCCTTTCCATCTTTAGACGGAGGGTGCGTGGAAAATATTTATCGAAAAACATCTTCCGGAATTCCTTCCATTCCAAAGCCTCGATCTCCTCCTCAGGCTTCGTATTTTTGATCAACGTCCACCATTGATCAGCTTCACCCTCCATACGATAAGCCGCCAGGAGAACCTTCTCTTTTTCATAGCATTGGAGGATGGAGAATATCTTTTCAATGGAGTTGATACATTGTTCAGCGATCGTGGGATCGGATGATCCACTAAAAGTAGGAGGCCTTTGTCTCATTAAGCTTTCAATAGAGACTTGTTCTTTATTAGGGGGGGTTGAACATTCCTCTTGACCAGTGTTTCTATTCAAAACTTGAGTTAGCTGAGAGAGAAGCGTGACAAAGTTCGTGATTCCCGCTCCCATTGGATTGGGCATCTCATAAGTACAATCATCACACAGATCTTCACAACGGTTGTTAGCCCGAGTTCTCCTATTACCGGCCATTGGCTGGAATAAAAGGAAAGTTAGGGGTAACACATAAAGGGTAATCCAAAGACAAAAGTTGATGACTTTTAAATAAACTTTAATCTCTTTAACTCATGAGTCTATAGGATTCAATCCAGGCTTTTCATGATCTTCCTTCTAAAATATATTCTTAGGGGCATTTTTCCCTTAATAAGGGTCCATACTAAGATTGTGCATTTATCAAAACATATCCCCCGGGAGTGTCGTAACCAAGAGTGCAGCAAGGCCCATTGTCGTGCACCAGTTCCCGTTCGAGTCTAGCTCAAAGCGGTGTTTTCGGGTTTTACCCCTAGGATACATCTGTTCCAGAGCCGCCTCTACCTGCTCGTATCCAGACAGGGATGTATTTGTTTGATAAACCACTTACTTAGTATTTACCAAAACTTAGGGACGTTTTTATTATGCTTAGTCTTGTATCTAAGGCTTTACTAGGGTTTCCTAATCCCAAAAATAACTAAACCTATCCTCTGATACCAACTATGACAACCCTGCTTTTTATTACAACTTAAGCATGCTTTATTACATAAAACTTCACTTGATACAACAAAGAAGATCAAGAGGTTTAGTGTCTTTGGGGCTTAGGATCATTACATAAAAACTTTAAACTTTAAATACAACATCTTTATTGAAAACATCCTTTACATGACCACTACATTCCTTCGTACTTAGCATTGCATGGGATAACCTGAGGACATGCATAAGAAAAAGGTGAGCTATAAAGCCCAGTAAGGGAGTACACAATGAATAACATGAGGAGTACAATACACGTTAGGCAATAGGCATATCAATAGAGAATAAGAGAAACATGAACATAAAGGCATGATAAAGCATGATAATCATAGCATGGAAATGTGGCAACAACACTTAACATTGAATTAGCATGAGCCAAGGCTCATTGCACATGGAGCATGAGTAAACCCTCATTGCACTTGAAGCATGAGTAAAACCTCATTGCACTTGAATTAGCATGAGTAAACACTCATTGCACATGACGTATCATGATACTATACTTTACCCAATGCATTGGAGCGCTATAAAGGGCACACCCTTCTTAAACATTTCATTTCATGCATAAGTGTGCCACATGGATCATAAAACATGGATTCACAAAACATAATCATTTCTTCCACGATAAAGGAATGTGGAATTCATACATGAAACTTTACAATCAATATGTAAATGTGCATAAAGGTGAATACCCTTGATGGAGAAATGGGCATGGTATTCACTACACAAAGACATTGGCTTAGAAAATCGGTGTGATTTTGGCAGCATAACGGCGTGACATAAGAATTCATAAAAAAGGTTGATGAGAGAGAAAGGGGTTCCTCATCATATTTACATGTAATGGAAAGTAAGGAGGTCATATATATACATGTCCCAACAATCAAAATGGAATTTAGATTCATGATACAAAAGTATTGCTTGAATGTAAAAAAAGAGAGAGAAGTTCCTTTCGGAATTTCGGCAGAGTAACGGGTGTACATGGGAGGCATTTAATGAGAGACAAAGGGTTCTACCATCATTAAAAAAATAAGAGGGCAGTATGGGGGAGGTGAGAAACCATACCCCAACATTCATAATTGAAATAAAAAGGGCAATACAACTTAAAGAAAATTTACAAAAATGAGAAAGGAAGAAAAACCCCTTACTTGGAAGTGTGCTTCCAAAGGCTAGAGAGAGGCTTGTGAGAGGCTTCTTGGGAGCTTGGGGCACCTTGAGAGGATTCTAGAGAGAGTAGGGCAGAGGTTGGACGAACTTTAAGGGCTTTGAGTGAGGAGGAAGTGGGAGCTTGGGTGGGTTTATAAAGGAAAGATGAGAGAATTCTTTATTATTTAGGTTTGGGACCCCTTATATTAAAATAATCCAAACCACAAACCATCCCATGGTATTTGCCCATGGTTTCTGGAAAAGGAAAGATGAAAAACAATATTTTACAAGTCCAAGGTCCTAACTTACTAAAAAATTAGGGTTGCTTATGTGGAGGTGAGTCACACTCCCATGGAAATTAATTTAAAAAGGCAAAGTGTTGAATAAGTCTTGAGGGCTCCATTAATGCTTTGAAAAGTAAGTCAAACAAACCCAAAACCTCATTATTTTAATGATAAAACACATATTGGCCGAACATAAGGATTATTTTATTTTATTACATCACCATTGGGTCATTATGATGTCATAAAACACATTATATATTTAAATGGTATTTAATTTTTACCCAAAAAATTGACTGTCTCAGAAAATTATGAAAAATTCACCGTTGGATAATTTCGACGTCCTGATTCCAAAAATAATATTTATTTTATCTAAATAATTTTCTAAATATGTGAATTTTCACTTTTAAAATATAAACCGACATTTATAAAAAATTCACGGGTTTTGACAGAAATGGCTTTCAAACCTTAATAAAAATTTTAATTGCATTCATAAAATTATAAGATCATTTATATTTAATAAAAATTAATTTAATAATAATAATAATATTTTATTAAAATATTATTTAATTCAAAAATCCTTTAATTTAATAAAATATAATTCTTAATTAAATAAAAACTAAAAACACCATTTGTACTTTAAAAACTAATTACAATGTATCAAAAAAATTATATTCATTATTATATACAAAAAATAATGTACATGAACATGGTGCTACTTATTTGTTACATAACCCCTTAAAATAGCCGCATAAGACCTAAGGGTAAGGCGTGCGATGGTGACAAACTCTTGGGGTTGCATGGATAACATCGCTCGAGTGGTAATCTCTATCAACTTCCATTTTTCCCGTAGACGATCACGTTCGAGCTTGACTTGATGAAGCTCAGCTTGGGCTTGGTCAAGGGCAAATCCCAAAGACGCCACCTCTTTTCCGAGCTCTGACAAATGGGCTTCGTAAGGGGAAATTCTACTGGATGAGGCCATCGCTTCCTTTGTCTGAGTAGAAATGGTTTCGTTAAAGCCTTATATTTATACTACTCAGATGATCACTGTTCAACGGCTATAAAAGTAACGGTCACAAATCTTAAAATAAAACTAAAGAAGTTGACATCTTATAAAAACATTTTTTTCATAAAGAAACATTTAACTGGATCAAGAGGGATTTTCCATTAATGAAACTTTGGTTCGTTACAATTTATCCTTAAGTATTCTTGTGAAATGTTTTATGAAAATATTTAGGTAGGGAAGGTAATTCTCTTTGGTAATAAAATGTAAATTTTCATCCCTGAAGCTATTTTTAAGGAAACTTTTAAAAAAATAACGTGTTTCTTTATTTTCTTATATATCCATTACTATGATTTTTGTGCTGATGCAAAATTTTATACTATTTTTATAGTGTTTTATGCATGAATAGTGATAAAGAAGAGGTTAATATTAAAATATTGGAGGTGTGATATGAAAAGAAGACATGCATATTTTAAAATCTTTCTAATATTGTAAAAAAGGACACTAATCAGAAGTGTCCTAATTATAATAAATGGTTTTTTTATGTTTGGGTTACTACCTAATTCTATAGAACCATAAACCTCAATAATGTCCTTAGGATTGTAATAATAAAAATTCTTGTCTATAGACACTAGAATATGTTTTGTTAAAGTATGGGTCCTTATAATTGGTATAAAAGGGAAGGGTTAGATAACTTTAGAGTTTAGGTTAGTATTAGAATCATTACCTTAAAAAGTTTCACTTTATTTTCAGTTTTAATTGATATAGAATTTGAATATTACAATGTTTCTATATTTAAAGTAGGTTTTTTAGAATGGGTTCCCACAGAGTAAATAAGGAAGATTTAGTGGGAAGGTACCAATAAAAAAATAACCTTATGAATAAATATCTTGATATTGATGGAATTGTAACTAAGTAGTTTTTTGAAGTGATGGATCAGTTGATAGGGGCTATAAATGATATTGGTGTCCATGAAAGAGATCAACTTGATCTACCACATAGTAAGATGATGATAATGGAGCATCTTATGATACAACATCCCCAATAATTCAGAGGATAATTTTACCATGTTCTTATTCAAGGATTGATTAAATACCTTGAAAATATATTTGATGTAATGGGTTTTCTGGATCAGAAAAATGTAACTCTTTCAATTTAATGTTTTGAAGGTGAAACTGACCAATGGTGGTCAATGGTTGAGAATATCATAGAAAGTGGATAGATTGGTTCCTTGGAATGGAATTAATTTAAAAATATTTTCCCAGAGAAACATTTTCCAAAGGCCTCTCAAATTAGGATAAAAATAAAATTCCTAAAATTAAGACAAAATGAGAAAGATTTGCTGGCTTCATATGAATAAAACTCACTTGATATATGAGGTATATCCAAAATTTTATTTCATGTATTTATACTAATAAAAAAAAATTTACTCAGGATTGAAGCAAAGATATCAAAGGTCATTTTCTTCTCATGAGTTTAAAATCGATGATAAACTTTTTTTATGTGTTGAGACTGTAGAAATGAAGTTTTATAAGGATCATGTGTCGCATGAAAACAAGAAAAATAAGATTTCTGATTGGTAGGAAAAGGGGAAAAATTAATCAAATAAGTATGTAGATAAGAAAACCAAAGGACGATCTTGTGATATTTTGGTAAAACAATCTTGGTGAATGTATATCAATGTCTTGGAATTTCTTATGATGTTGTAAGATTAGTCATATGTATCGTGACTGTAAGGGAGATGATCAAGAGAGAAATAAAAATCCAAGGGAAAGATGTTTTATTTGTAATAAGTTAAATAATAATTTTAATGTGTGTCCAAATTTTATTTTCTAAGGTGGAAACTAGTAATATAGAAATAAAAAGGGTGTGGAAAATATTTTCTACCAATACGGTTGATGTTGGGCCATCAAATGAAGTGGTGATAGGTATGTTACGGGTTTATTAAAATTATTCAAATACTCTAATTTAATTTGAATATTTTCATTATTTCATTTCTAATAAATTTTCTATGAAATTGGGAAGATTACCTCATCAATGTGATATAGAACTTATAGTAAAAATTTTAGGTGGGAGTATTAATGAAACAAGATTTATAGGAATCTTTCTATTATCATAAGTGGGATGTTCTTTCCTTAAAACCTTTTTGAACTGACCATAATTAAGTTTGAAATCATTTTATATATTGATTAGATTTCATTTTATCATGCTAAAATTGGTTATATATCAGATAAATTTTTATTAAATGATTTAATACAATTTATAACATTCCAATAATCTAAGAAGTTTATTAAATATGGAATTGAAATTTATCTAGATCAAGTTGTTGAAAAGAATGAAATAGTTCCAATTAGTTACACTTATGTAGTGAATTAATTTATGGAAGTTTTTTCTGATAAATTACTTGGTGTTATTTCAAATCATGAAGTTGAATTTACTGTTGATTTAGTACGTGATTCTAATACTATTTCAAAACCTCTTATTTAATATATTAATTAGAACTTTTTGAATTCAAAATTCAATTGAAAGAACTTTTCAATAAAGGTTTCATTCGACCTATCACTTCAATATGGGGTTCTCATGCTTTATTTTTAAGAGGGAATGTTGGTTCCATGAGACTTTGCATTGATTATATAACTTTGAATAACATCACTATTAAGAACAAGAGTCACTTGCCTCATATTGATGCTTTTTTATTTTCTGATGGAGGGAGATCTATATTTTTAAAATATTGATCTGTGGTACGAGTACCATCTGATAATGGTGAAGGAGGAATACATTATGAAGACCGTATTTTAGAAGAGATATGGCAATTATGAGTTTTTAGTTCTTCCCTTTGGGTTATCTAATGCAACTTATATATTTATATAATCTTATTAATGGAGTATTCCATCAGTTTTGGGAGGAGTTTTTGTTGTGTTTATAGATTATATTTTGGTATATTTTAAAATACAACAGGAACGTGAAAGACACATAAATATTGTTTTGAAAACAAGAAAACGAACAAACACTGTATGGAAAGTATAGTAAGTGTAAATTTTGGATAAAATAAATTTAATTCCTTGGATATATTTTTTCTAAAAATTGTATAAATATTGACACCGCTAAAACAAAAATTTTGTAAGAGTTTCTAAGAAATAAAAATGTCACAAAGATTCATAGCTTTCAAGGATTATCCAGTTATTACAAATGGTTTGTTTTAAACATTTCTTGATTATCTAGACCACTAACTTGATAAAAATTAAAGGGATTTAGATTCATCTAGATAGAATATTTTGATGTTTTTTTCTATAAATAAAAATGATATTGGTTAATGCTCTCATTTTGTCCCTTCTGTAAATTTTGATTTTAGCATCAACAATGATGCTTCATTGAATGTACTTGGTTGTGTCTTAATGTAGAATGATTATTTAATCTCTTAGGCTTCATGTTAGTAGAAAACTCATTATTTAAATTATCTTAATCATGATTTCGAATTAACATCTATTTTTTATTTGAAAATTTGGAGGCATATTTATATGGAATGAAGTGTAAAATATATATTGATCACAAAATTTTAGAGTATATATTCACTCTAAAAATAGAACAAGAGACATTTAAGATGGATATAAATTATTAACAATTATGATTGCAAGATTAATTATCATCCTAGAAAAGAAAACAAAGTGGTCAATAATTTGAGTACAAAAAAATAATGTTATTAATCCATGTTACACTTGGAATGTGACCCTTTGGTTAATAATTTTATAAATTTTTTACTAAAAGTTATTGATGTAACGACAACCTATATTTTGTTTTCGATTTCAGTGTATTTGAATTTTTCATAGATATTTAAAAATTCTAAAAAAGAGGTTCAAATTTTTTAGGAAAAAGTAGAATATGTAAATAATGGTAAGTTTAAATATTTCAATATTAATGAAAAGGGAGTTTCATGATTTTGAAAAAGATTATATGTTCCTTGTGCTTAATAATTGAGTAAATTGTTGTTAAATGAAGATCATCATTATTCATTTTTTGTTCATCTAGGAATCAATAATATGTATAGATACCTTCATAAGTATTATAGGTTAAATTGAATAAAAAGAGATATTTCTAACTTTATTGTAAAGTGTTTTACTTTTCTACACATTAATGTAGAATAAAAGTTACAGAATGGGATGATTTTTTCTTTTCCAGTACTGGTGTGAAAATTCAAGAATATATCAATGTATTTTATGGTATGATTTCCAATAACTTCTCAAGGTAATAATTTTATTTGGGTTATTTTTGATCGATTAACTAAACCTACACATTTCCTTCCCATTTCAGATACAATTTCTTTAGATCATCTTTCTCAGCATCTTTATTTGGATGAGTTTTCATTACTGGATAAAAATGGAACCATTTAAGTAATTATATATAAATAAGTTTTAGGAACCATCATTTTGGGATGATGTCGGAGAAAGGAAGTTTATGGGACTAAATTTGGTAGAGGAAATAGTAGAAAATTTTAAGTTGATTTAGCGACACATGAATAAAGCTAGGAGCATGTAAAAATTTTATGCCGAAAACTGGAGGAAAGATCATTATTTTGAGGTAGGTGATAAAAAATTTATAGAATCTTCTCTATGTAAGAGTTTGATTCATTCTTCTTAGAGTGTGAAGATGATTTAATGGTTCATTAGACAATATAAAATCCAAGATAAAGTTAGATTCATTGCCTATAGAGAACCTTTTCCTTTGATTTTATACTAGGTACATAATGTTTTTTATATTTGAATGTTAATAAAGAGTGTAATAGATTCATCTCAGGTTTTGATACTGGAAGTATTTCATATAGAATAGAACCTTTCTTATGAGGAATAACCATTTTAAATTACTGACCATAGAGATCAGGTATTATGAAATAATGAGATTAACCTGGTTAACTTTTTAAAGAATAACAATATTATTGAAAAACCAACATGGGAATCTGAAACTTATATGAGGGAAAGATATCCCCACTTGTTTAATAAGTGAATAAAATTTTGAGGATGAAATTTATAAAATGGGAAAGAACACTACTATAATTTTGAGATATTGCCACAGATTTATAGCCATGGTTTATGAAAACTACGGCTATATCAGACATAAATCCACGATGGTCATGGTTGTACCCTCACCCCATTGCACTTAATCCCCATCCCCCTCCCTCAATTGTGATTCTTCCCTCCCACAATCCTTCTTCCACTTTCCTCTATTGCGATTCTTCTCGTCTGTCTCCCGCTCCTCCTCTCTTCCTCCTCCACCTTCCAACCTCCTCCGAGCCTCCCCGTCCCGCATCTGCATCCCTTCCACCTCCCCACCTCATAGAGTCACTACATTTACCTCTGCCTTCTGGACTCCCCACCCCCTGCCTCCCTGCCTCCCCCTTCCTACATCTACATCTGCACATCCACACCCCCTCTTTCCTGCATCTCCATATCCACCTCTCCAACTCCTTGCCACCTCACTTCCCCAACTCCCGGCATCCATTGGTTCTACTTTCCCTTCTCATCTCAAATTTTGTCTCCACCTCACAGATCATCTTGGTTGAGCTCCCTCATAGATCCCCTCCCTCATGGATCGCACATCGCCTCCTTCATAGATCCCATAAACTCTATCCACCTTCCACTTGCACGCTCTTGTCCCAAAAAATTGATGAAAGGTATGCATTTCGTTATCCCCTCATTTAATATATATTTTTAACTTCTGTATTTATGTGATTATCAATCCCTCCCCACTAAATGTGTGGATTTATTTATGGTTTGGTCTCCAACATTGTTAAGGAGGGTTTAAAAGGGATGGTTTTGGTCCCAAACACCATTAAACCTGAAAGAACAACCACAGACCAGGTGGGTGTCACCCATAAAATATGTTAAAGTATTTTTCAAGTGAAAGGTATGCTAGAGGTCTCATAAGGTAAATTTTATCTTTATTTAGTTGATGGATCCTTCATTATGGTGTCTTATAAGATGGCAGCTAAAAATAATCCATCTAAGTAATCTCCCTTTGTTTTGGAAATATCTTCCAATAAATTTAGTCTCATTTGTGGAAAAAGTTGGGAAACTGAAATTGATGAATCAGAAAAATTCTAAAAGAAGGAAACCCAAATTGGGTGCACTGACTAAAAGGAAAAGGGTCAAGTAAAATATAAATAATCTATTAGTGGAGGTGGAAAAGAAAATATTTCCCCAAAACAGGGGAAGATCATTATTAAAATGAGTATCTTATTCTAAAAATTACAAGGCCTCAAAAATACAAATGATTCTCATTCTTTTAGGAACTTCATTTCATAGCATCAGTCTAGGTTGATTGCTATCATAAAAACAATGGTGAAGTTTAATTGTTTTAAAAAAATTGACTACAATTAAAATGAATATGTTTAGCTAATAAATAATATTAAGATGGAAAATGTGGAAACCCTTGAGGTGATTAAAAGTAAGGATGTTCAATATAATATTTTATTAGTTGGGAAGTAGCATATTATAATAAATCTTTACTTAGGTTAATCCTCCTGTCTAGTCTCTTTTATATATTCCTTTAACCGCTATATCAAAATAAGAGGCATATGGGTGGAATTTTATTTAATATCAACTTAGATCAATGTGAATAGAGTGTTCATAAAAGAATTTAACTATGTTCAAAATACAAATGAAAATATTAAAGGAAACCTTATTGGAGTAGCCTCCATAGATTTCCAATGATTCACTGATCAATGCTTTTTGAATGATATAAGTCTATTAGAATATGAGTTTACATTGTTTTATAACACTATCAATAAGAGGAAATCCGTTAAAAATGATAGGTCATTTCATGCTCTTGATATCAACTCTTTGTCTTTCTTAATGGTTCCCTAAAAGGATACATCAATTACCCAAGGGAGTTGAGGAAAGTGAATACCTTTTATACCCTTCTCTTTGTTTTAATTGAGTATTAACTTAGTATATGTTAACTACAAGTTATTGATCAAGGAAAAATTATACATATTATGTTTTCTCAAAACCTCATAGTTCCAACACAAATCCTTTATTCCAGTGATATTATCCACTTATGTGAGGCTAAAAATGGATGAATAAACATCATTAGAGAAATATTTTCCTATTATGAATAGGTATATGGTTAATCTATTTCAAGGAACAAATAGATGGTTATTTTTGGAAAGGTAATTTAAACCAGTAAAAATGATCCGTCATCAATATCTTGAAGGTCAAGCAAGGGGATCTACACTTCAACTATCTTGGAGTACTACTCTTTTATAGAAGAGTTGTAGTAAGATATCATAAAGTAATTTCAAATAAAATCTAATCACAACTCACATGTGGGGAATGCAAGACATTAAATAAATATATAAGGATATTCTTTATGAATTATCTCATTACATATATGTTTGTGTATTCCTTTTATCTCTATAAATGGAAAGGTAGCTACTTAATTAGACGGAAATCAAATCAATAATTTTGTGTGGTCAAGTAATATCCATGAAATAAAAATTTTATCTATAGATTTGAAGAAAATTTTGAAGCTTATTGATATGGGAGGTGTTGGTATAAAAAATATCAAATTCTTTAACAAGTCTGTTGCGGATATCTATATCCAGAATTTTTTAAATTCAAACCAAGCATCAACTAAATTAATTAGGAAAATAATTATAAATTGTTTCCATATGGGTTAACAATTTTACTCGGGCTTCTCAGTTTGAACACCCATAAGAGATGAGTACACTTAGATAATTATGCATACACTTTGGAAGTATAAGTTCCCAAAATTTGTGGAACTCCAATTGAAATAGTTATCCTATTTTAAAAGAACATTATCTACCCTCTAGCCTAAATAGAATCTCTATTTACAAGGAACCCAGACATCTTGAGTAGATGAATTATCTCCTCCATAATGGTTTCAAATAGGAAAATTCTTCTTTCATTTTTTATGAGTAGTATAAGGCCTCATAGATCCCATATATACTAGTCACTCTCAACATAAAGATAGACTATTATTATTGGTGTGGTTTTAATGACGGCCCACCCAGGTGGATGTACTTCTTTTGTAAATCCTTTGTCTATACCACTAGGAAACTATTTATTTGGAATATGATAATCAACAAGATTATAACAGATGATAGGATTCAAATGGTTGGATTATAGGTGGGATCCTATTGCTTGCACTATCTTAATAGTTGTGAGAGTTGTCGCCATATTATATTGGAATGTCTTTCTAATGAAAATATATGGAATCACTTTGAGTCTTTATTTCTTTATGAGGTAAAACTGATAAAGTTTGGTATTCATTCATGAGCTACCTGATAAGTTTGGATATGAGTGTTCAGATAAAGTTATTTATCTATTCATTTATTGTTGTTGGTTTTCACTATATATAACAATCAAGAAATATTATCAAATTTAAAGGGAATATGATTCCCATTAAAAACATTATTTCATGGATTATGATAGACATAAAAATCAAATCTAAACTAGAAGTGGTATAAATAAATAACACTATGGAGATCTCATCATTACCAAATTTCTTGGGTTCATTGGTATGATTAGAAATCCTTCTTAACCTAAATTCATGAAAAGGATTCCTCTAATCATATCATGAATGAAAGTAAATGTTGATATTGATGTATTAAGAGAACCTAGTCACTCAAGTTGTATTGGAAGTTTCAAAACCAGTAGAGGCTTCATCAAGAGATGATTCTAACAATTGGTTGGCATCTTTATTACTATTGAAGTTGAACTTTGTGCGGTAATTAATGCATTTAAATATGTTGGAATTATGGATGGAATAAGTTGTGGATGGAAATTTACATCTTGTTGGTGGTCAACATACTCAGGTGTAAATCTACATTGTTTCCACTACAGCTCTATAGGGAATGGATTGATTATTATTATTATTGAGAGAAGATACACTTCATGGAATGTCACATATGTAGGGATTCTAATATAGTGTTTGATGCACTACCTAATAATTTTTTATAGAATGGGACTTCATTTTGGTTTTTTATCACAATGATGAATTTATTCAACTTTCCACTCTATTGTAAACGGTGAAGTTTACACATATATCTAAATTCTATTTGTTGTATCTCAACATTATTTTTAGTAAACAAGACGTGAATGGGTATTCTAACCCGTTAAATAGTCCATCTTGGGTTATTATATCATGTTACATTTTGCCACATATTTTTATTTCTAGTTATTCCAAGATTATAGGATACCATAAAATATTAATGATAGTTATTTCATGATTATGAATATAGAGTACTGGTATTGTTGTATATTATATATATGGGTATTGTAGGACATGGTAGAGGATGATATGAATGGAAACCTGTATACCAGTGAAATGTATAGGGGTTGGTATAGGGGGGGTTGTGTGCAGGGAGGCTGGTGCAGGTGTGGGGAGGGGTGCAAGTGATGGAGGGTGTCAACATGCCCTGTTTTAGGGGGGGGGGGTATAGTGGGTGATGTAGGGGGGATGCAGGAGGGTAGGGGAGGGTGCAGGTGGGGGTGTGTAGATGGGGGGTGTGCATGTGGATTGAAAGGGGTAAGGAGAGGGCGAAGGTGGGGTCAAGGGGGATAGTGGGAGAAAGGGGGAGGCTACAGGTGGGGTGTAAGGGGAAGGGTTTAGGGTTGAAGGTGGGGTGAAAGTTGGAGGGTGTGGTGAAAGGGGGGAGGGTAGAGATGGGGGTGTGTAGAGGGGAGGGTGTATGTGGGGTGCATGGTGTAGGTGGGTGTAAGGAGTTGGGGGAGGGTTTTGGTGGGGTGAAAGGAGGAGGGTGTAGGTGGGGTGCAAAGGGCAGGGGGAGGGTGCTTGTGGGGTGCAAGGGGGAGGATGCAGGTGGGGTGCAAGGTGCAGGTGGAGGGTGCAGGGGGGGTGAAAGGTTCAGGTACGGTGAAAGGGGAAGGGAAGAGGGTGAAGGTGGGGTGGAAGGGGGAGGGTGCAGGTGGGGTGAAATGGGTAGGGGAGGGTGTAGGTGGGGGTGTACAGGGGGAGGGTGCAGGTGGGGTGAAAAGGGCTGGGGGAGGTTGCTGGTGGGGTGCAAGGGGTATGGGGAGGGTCCAGGTAGGGTGCAAGAGGCAAGGGGATGGTGCAGGTGGGGGGAAAGTTGCAGGGGGATGGTATATGTTGGGTTTCAAGGGGTAGGGGGAGACTGGACAACCAACATATATCAACATGTCCTGTAGATATAATGTTTTATCACATGATATAATTTGTGATTATAAAGATTTATTAATCATAGGTGAATGAAATGAGATTATAGAAAATTAGAGAGTTTTTTTCCTTCATATTGTACTTCTAGGTGATGAGATTTCAGTTGTTAAAATTTTTGACAGTCTAAGGCATCTTTAAGGATGATATAATTTGAATACGTTTAAAATAATTATTGAATGAATGTTTCTGAGTTGGTACCACATGTTTCATTTTTTTTATGTATAACATTATTGTCTAGATTAATCTTTATTGTTTTCTACATAGAGATTTTCTCACATATACATAGATTACTTTAATTTATAGCACATTAACATATGATATGTTATGTCATCTTCCGATAAATTGAAATGGGTTTTACTCTTAAAAATATAGAATATAATGGGGATAATATGAAATTTAAAATAATGATTATAGAATAAGGTGATTGTCACTTTACACTACCTAAGAACCTTAAACAATGAACATAAAAGTGACTTTGTACTTATTTTCAAAATTAGGGAGAGAAATTAGAATAATATTGACTTTAGAATTAAAACTGGAATTGAAAAAAAAATGTGGGGGAATGAAGTAGATAAATGAATTCTAATGATCAGTATTTTATTTTTTATTAATTATAAGTAAATTCGATATATTCAAGAGTTGAGGTGATGAATGAAGAAGAGAAAACTAATTAAGGGATAAGTTCATCCTTATGTTTATTTCCTTAAATAAATATTCATATATTAGAAGTCCCACTTGGATGATGATAATAAGTTGATCTAAAATATAATTCAAATGTTTTTAAATATATCATTCTAACACAATCAATGTCTGAATCTACTTTTGAAAGGTAACACTAAACTATATTGTGACACCTAATGGTTAATATATAAAATGGAAGATAACTTTTTCAAAAAGTAATGAAGTTGAATAAATATTGAATATGTTGTCATTACTGATTTGTTGAGTAAGAAGCTAATATTTTTGATGATTTGTAAGATTGATATTAATAGGAGTCAATGAGGTTATGAGAATATTGTTAGTTATTTTTGAGATAACTGTTAAAGGTATACAATGGTCTATGAGGTTGGTATTGGAGTCACGCATCATTTATCATGTATAGTTGACACACCGATCACATATATTTAAGAAGACTTTATATCTCGCTTCTTTTCCCATTATTTCCTTATAGGTGGTTTCTTATGATGAGGTCGGTTCTATCCACCTCCATCAAAGGCAGTGAGTTCGACATTGATTTCAGGTAAGGTTTCTTTCGTTTTTATTATTTGGCCTAATTTTAATTAGGTTTTTTTATTTTTGGATTTCTGGTATTTTTGTATTGTGTTTTGGATATCATTGAGGTGGATTTGAGCTACTTTTCGAAAGAGACTCACCATGCTTGCAAAGGTAAGCATATATATAATAAGTTCTCCCATTATATGTATGTCCAGCCATGTCAGCGTAGTTGCATATAAGGGGCTAGGTGTGCTTTTGTATACATATAGAAAATGAATATGTTTGTGGGTGATAATGGGCTTTTTCATGTTGGAATATATATAAGGATCCTCTTATGTGTGTTCAAGGACATGCAGACATGTACATAGGGTTTAATATATGTTTATGTATATGAAAAGCTGCATCTGTCTGGATGATGGGTGGAACAACTTATATTTGTTTCTGATAAAAGTTTCATGTGTCGAGTGTGGCTTGGCTCCATTGAGGTAGGGTCCCTCTCTCAGACTCTTTAATTAAAGAATTTTTTAAATTTCATTTAGCGACCTTCTTAATTCTACTTATTTATACTAAAATTTAATTCTTTAATAAGTGTTAGTTAAAATAATTATTTCATTTGATAAAAAAGTAATGGTTTTATAAAATAAAGATAATTTTTATGTGATGATGGAAGTTTACTTTATTTCTATATTTTATTGATTTTTTTATTTTTGAATATTAAATTGAAGAAATTTTTTGAAAAATAAATAGGTTTATTAAAAATCATGTTACTTAGTATTGGGATGTATATATCAATCTAAATATTACTTGTTCATTGTTGGTTATACCTGAATGGCCCGAAGGTCTTTATTTTTATTGATTTTTTATAACCCCCCTTTAAAAGGATAAGGGGGAACCCTTACAAGGCTCGTAGGCTTAGATATTACATGCCCTACAGGCTTCAAGAGATTATAAGCCCCAAAGGTCTTAGGGAATTCATCCAGACTATCTATAAGGAACTGCACCTCCTCAGTATCTACATCATGATAGTAGCTCTCCACCTTTGCATGGTCATCTGGCTAGGCTTCTGGTGCAACACAGGCTGGTCCTGATGGCATATCCATACCCTCTCTTTCTGACAAATCCATTTGCCTCTACTCTAGTGAGTGCACTTACTCTGAATCCTCTTCTGGGGATGCTCCTTTTTTGTAGCCTCTCTAAGGCAACTGTATGTGGCCTGAAGGCCTTGAGGTGGCATGAAGGATTTAAAGGTGGCCCAAAATCCATGCTGACCTGAAGGCATGGGTGTCCCAAAAGACTTATTGACTCCAAGGCCAAACCGGTGGCCTAAGGTGAATAGTTCCAGCTGTTACAGTACCAAACAGTACCAGCTACAATACCCAGACATTGTACAGTTCTGCTATAGTACCTGCACAGCGTTCAGTTCTGCTATAGTACCCTCACAGTGTATATTCTACTACAGTGCCTGCTACAGTGCCTTCTACAGTACCTGATGGAGTACATGAAATATGCCTCTACCTGGTTTTGAACTTGGGTCTCGTGGATGCACTTAAAGATACCTCACCAACTAGGCTGAGGCTCATGAGCTTCATTTTTTGTTATGGATTAATGTGTCATTTATCATGTACAGTTGAAACACTAATAACATATATATAAGAAGTAGTTATATCTCATTTTACCACTATTTTATTATAGGTGGTTTCTTATGATGACGTCGGTTCTATCCACCGCCATCGATGACAGTAGTTTCAACATTGTATTTGGGCAAGGTTTAATCTGTTTTTATTAATTTACCCAATTTTAATTACGGCATTTATGATATTTGGGTTTATTATATTTTTACAGTGAGTTTTGGATTTTGTTGAGGTGGATTCGAGTTTCCATTGACAAAGCTTAAATATGTATGCATAGTTAGGTTTATACATGTATAATTTCCCCCTTAATAGATATCCTCTCATGGCAGTATGAATATATATATTGGGGTTAGGTGTGCTTATATATAGATATGAAAAATTAATACATGTGTAAGTGTAAAAGAGTATATGCAAGTATAAACATATATATAAGGACCCCCTTTTTCATACTTGGCCATGAAAATATGTACATAGGGGAGAGGTATCCATATATATGTGTGATGTTTCATATGTGTGCAAGAAGAAAAAAGGAAGATTTGATTTGTCGTCATCAAAAGCAACACTCCTTGAGGTTAAGGAAGGTTCCCTCTATATAAACCTTTAATTTTAATTCTATAATTGTCTGATTGTTTTGAAAAATGAATCCATAATTGCTTTATTTTAAAAAAATGGTTTTCTAATAACCACTAGATTTTTCAAGGAAGAATATGAATATAGCCCTTGAACTTATTTATAAGCCTTGTTCCACGAGGTTAAAAAGTGCTAGTAGTTTCTGGATCCTAGAATAAGAGATCTAAAAACCATACATTGATCAACCTTAGAGACATTCATGATCTCATTCAACTTCCCATAAAATTCATCATAAAAGAATACTACTTAATTTTACGGATCTATTAGTTCCAATAACAAGATTCATGACATCTTCTCTGATATCATGGAACTCACTCATAATATTCCTCTTGAAATATTTCATAAGGAATGGTGTAAACATATCACACTATAAGGATTGAATATGTAAGGATACATTATTCAATTTTGAGAGAAATTAATCAACTCCACTCTAAAAAACTGGAACAACTGAAGGTTCTGAGGTGTAAGTTATATAGGTTTGAAACCTTTTGATGAACTCAAACTAGATTAATATAACACTTTATAAAGTGTGTAAAATTCCCTTCATTTTAGTCCTGAAAGAATTAACCTCATCAAGAACATCTTGAGACATGTCTAATTTCACCATTGAATGATTTTGGAACATGTACCTATGAGATACAACCATAACACCAAGATCATTGAACATAGAATTGGTAGTATAAACATCCTTCAAATATCTAACTAGACCAATCACATCCTTATGCTCTTTGAAAATTACTTTAGAATCAAATTTTTGAATAGGAGGAAATGATTGAAGATTCCTATTCAACATTTTTTGGGTAGTCATTAACCCAACCAACTTTTCAAAATAATCCTTGTGAATAGAGGACTTCTTAAGTTCCCTAGTCCCATCATTAGTATATTTTAACTCCTATTTTATCTAATTATAATTTTCTCAAATATTATCAAACTCATTTATAATATCAGAGGAAGAACATTACATTTTATAACTTTATGAGATTTTACTAATAGAGGGTGATTCATCAGGGACAATAGGATGCGGTGATGGTATAGGTGGTGTATGAGAATGTTCAATAGTTTCTATAACCACAACATCAGTTTGATCTTCATCACCAAGTGATCCAAGGATAATTGGACTCATTGAATGATTCTCCACCTCTGGTTTATCTCTTCCTTCTGTAGTTTAAACACTAGGCATAATCACAATTGGTCTTTCATTAGGAATAAGAATAGTTTTTTCAATAATTTTTTCTTCAAACTGATCTCCTTCTGGGGGAACGTGGGGTGGGAAGGGGGTGGGTGTGAAGGTGGGGGCCGAGGGTGTGTTGGGGGTAGGGGAGGGGTGTGCTGAGGGTAGGGGGAAGGGGCAGGGGGGTGAGCTAGGGGTAGGGTATTGGGGAAGGGGGTGTGCTAGGGGAAGGGGAAGGGGTGTGCAGGTGGGGAGTAGGGGTGTGCTTGGGGAAGGGGGAGGGGGTGTGCATGTGGGGGGGGTATGCTGGGGGAAGAGGGAAAGGGGTGTGAATGGATATATTGGCCAGGGCGAGGGGTGTATGGTGGGGTTGTATAGGGGGAAGTGAATGGGGGGAAGTGAAGGGGGGAATTGCGAGGGGGGCTACTGCATGGGGGGTCTAGGAGGGAGGGAGGGGGGTTTATAGGGGGGTGTCTAGGGGAAGGGGTGTTCGGGAGGGGGGGTTTGGTCCAGGAAGGGGGTGTCCAGTGTACAGGGGGAGGGGAGGGTGTCCATGAGGGAGGGTCTGCAAGATGGTGCTTTTCCAAGAGGGGGGGGGGCTATCTAGGTGGAGTTGGGGGACCACTATAATAGGGTGGGGGTGTTTGGGAGGGGGTGTCCAAGGGGAGGGTTTTCCAGGAGAGTGGGGGTGTTGTCCAAGAAGGGGGGAGCCTAGTGTCTATAGGGTAGGGGTGTTAGGTAGGGGGAATGTCTAGGAAGGGGGGTTGTCCAGGGGGAGCCTAGTATCCATAGGGGAGGGGTGTTAGGTAGGGGGGATGTCTAGAAAGGGGGGTTGTTCAGGGGGGAAGGGGGATGTAGGGGGTGGGAAACTGCAAGTGGAGTGTGGGTGTTTATGAGGGGGGTGTTGTAATGGGTGGTTTAACACATTATATGATTTATTCATTCCATTCAGAATAACTTCTCAACTACACATATTGATTGTTTTACAATTATGTTTGACTGACACCATATATCTCATCATAAAGCATCAATTAGTACATCACAATTTTTGGGAACCATGGTTCTATTGAGGTCCACTTTTACTTTAATAACATTATGACTTGAACTTTATACAACCACTCATAAATCTCCCATATTAGAATAAGATGAATAAATTATTATTAAATAAGGGGGGTTCAAGGTGAAGTGGGGCTATCCATGTGTAGTTGTCCAGGGGGTTTACAGGGGGAGGGGGCTGTCCAGGGGAGGCTTTGTAGGGGGAGGGGGCTGCAGGGGGTGGGATACTGGAAGGGGCTATGTAGGGGAGAGAGTGGGGGATATTTTTTTGGTGGGGCGATATCCAAGAAGGGGGGATATCCAGGGGGAGGGGGTTGCCCAAGGGGGGGGGGGGTTTAAGGGGAAGGGGGATGCATGGGGGGTTGGATACTACAAGGGGAGTGGGGGGATATCTAGGGTGTCTTTTCAGGGGGAGGGAGCTACAAGGTGTGGGCTACTACAAGGGGAGTGGGGGGGCTGTGTAGGGGGGCTATTTTTTTATAGATTTCCAAACCCTATAGCCATAGTTTCTAACTGTGGATATAGGTCTATTTCCATAGTTGTCAACTATGGCTATAAATCTAATTCCATGATAAGAAACTACTACAATAAAGTGTGTCTTTCCAATTGTATCACAATGTCTTAGAACTATGGATCTAGTGATATTACCATGGTTGGCATCGTGGTTGTATACATATAGTCGCAATTTGAACCGTGTCTATAGACCAATTTCCACGATTCCAAACCATGGCTATAGGTCTAGGCCTATAGCCATGCCAAACATATCTATGGTTCCCCAAACCATGTCTATTACATATAGCCACAGTTTGAGGACCTATAGCCACCGTTTTAAACCGTGGTTATAGCTCGAATTTCCAGTAGCCGAATGTAACAACCCCATTAATGATAGAATAAGTAATTTTCATAGTTATTAACATTTATTAATTAGATAATAATTTTTTATAAAAATGGATTCTATTTTCAATAGTGTTTATGACACGCAATAATGACTTTCTTTGAAATATTGTGTTTCACGCAATATTGAGTCATAAATAAAAATAATATTCTCTTAATAAGATTATTTAATATTGAATTTATTTCGTAGAAATTATATGTTAAGGTATGAATAGGGATAAATATACTATTTTTACACACATATATAAACTTTTTTCGCATTCAAAAAATATATTTTATAGGTATAGGAGAAGAATAAATCCACTTTTATACTTTAAACCTAATTTTTTTAGAAAATAGTTTTATACCTTTTAATGGAATATTTGTTTTAAAAGTAAATTTTTACAATTTTGTAAGTTTTATTTTAAAAAGTAAATTTCATTTTTGAAATGTTAAGATCAAAATTTACCCTAGGTGAGTTTTTAGTATATTTCTATGAAGTTTCATTTCTTTATGAACGGTGAAACACAATAAATTTTTAATAAAAACTACATTTTTAATTTATTTTATTTATATAGTTAAATTATATTTTAAATTGGTTTTATGGTATATTTAGTTCGATTATAAATAAATAAATCCAGTTTTTTTCATTTTAATCAATTTCACATTGATATTTTATATAAACACATTTTAAACTTTTTAAAATTTTACTTTAAAAACATGATATTTCATTCCGTCTACGGGATTAATTTTAAATTAATTAATTCCACTTCAATGTGTTAACTTTATAAAAATGGATTAAATATTTGGAATCATAATAATTTATAATGTATAGTAATTTAAACATTATTTTTTACAAAACACATTTGTGAAAGAAATTAAATTATATTATAGCGATTAAGGTAAAATAAACTTTACTAAGTGGATAAACATTAAAATTAAGGAGAAAAATGACCTATAAACTTTTAAAACACCCATTTTGTTTTCAAATTTTGACCATAT
Source organism: Viscum album (assembly GCA_963277665.1). NCBI lineage: Eukaryota > Viridiplantae > Streptophyta > Magnoliopsida > Santalales > Viscaceae > Viscum > Viscum album. Next base: position 2,108,653,254 of record OY728152.1, read on the forward strand.
CACTGATTTTATCTGAAAGTGTTCATTATTTTATTCACATGATGTAAGGGAGACCTCCCAATATTTTTTTTGTTTTTGGTATTTACAAAATGCCACTCTACCTCAATTATAAAATGGAATTCACACTGGAAAATTCTACACACCTCACAAACATTATTCTCATAAAAAAACATCACAAATAAACTCTCTGAATATCTCCCCTAATCCTTGAAGATTTTTTTTGAACATAATACAAACCATGTAAGGCTTTTGGTACACACCAAAAGAAGTTACCCGAACAAGAGGTAATGTTCACTAATGAGAAATTTTGTTTTATTTATTTCTCCACACATTCAATTATTCTTATAATATAACTATATAATAACCTTATTTTCCTCAATATAATGATATTTTATATGTTAAGGGTATGATATAAACCCACACCGACTTAATAAAATGGGTTATTAAATCATTATTCATTTGTAAGGTGGACTACCGACTCGCAAAATGTTGTTGTTTATTTTTCTTTTACCACCTATCATGGTTTGGAATTATGATGAATTATTATTTATATATAATATTTATGATATATATAACATAATAATTCCTTTCGAGACATAATATCATATACACCCTTTTCATTTGATATCGAAGGGGATACGATAACATCTCTCATGTGTATGGTGGACTACTGTCTCATGAAGCGATGTGAAGTGATTTTCACTAACATGTTACATGGAAGGTAATAAGGGTAAATATAAATCATATATATATATATATATATAATAATTTTGATATTTATTAATTAATTATATCTCTATAAATATACTATATCATTTTATTCTTTTCATTTCATACTCCAAAAGAGTGATAACGTTATTCGGGGATGTGTGGACTACCGCCTCCTCATAGCAATGTGATTATTATTTTTTCATCACCACATCACAATAGTGATATATATAAGTATATATAATAAAATATATATATATATATATATGATATAAATATAATTCAATAAAAATATATTTTACTTTACCTCTTTCCATAATGATGATCGAAAAAAATTGAAATGTTACTCATACGTACCTACGACCCACCGTCTCCTTGACCATAATGACAGTTCATTTTTCATAAACACCTTTCATGATTAGTTCTAAAAGTAAAATATCTATATAAATATCATAATTATTTGATTATTATTATTCTTGATATGTTTAAATAATGACCTCTTTGACCATAGTTTACCAACCAAATTATTTTTAACAGATAAGCTGAATATAGTCAAAACATCCGAAGTAAAATTAATTGATTAAAAATTATATACATAATTTTCATATGTAAAATAAAATTGATATTAATATTTAAAATTGTTTTAAATAAATCAAATAATTAACAAAAGTTTATTTTTCATGAAGATAAAGACACATGTGACAAGTTGGACTCAAGGAATGGGACTTCATCTCAATTTCATTTCATTGAAACATTTCATGATGTTATACGCCTTAACTATTTCATAAGGTGTATATACAGAACCTTTGACAATATATTTCATGGATTTATCTATTATTATGTTTTTTAATGTTTTTTATACTTATTATTTTATGTGACGTATTATTTAAGTATTTTGAAATTTATAAGGGACCTTTCTTCTAACTAAATCCTCTTTTAATGTTTTCCTTAAAACTCTCTTTCTCTTATGTGTCCAAGATATAAAATTTTTATAAAAATTTTTTATATAGACATAAAAAAATTTAAAAGTTAATTTTATATCTATTTTTAATTTTATTAATTTGTTTTCAAAACGGAATATTTTGTATAGTTTCTAATACTTGACTTTATTAACAAACGAAAAAAAGGAATAGTGTTTTTAATGTTTACAGTGAAAAAAACTTCACGACTACCGTAACCATTATTTTATATTTGGATTCCTATAAAACCCTTCATGTTTATAAACCAAAAATAAACCCCAATTTCCCTATTTCTAGATATTTTTTTACTGAAATGGGTTTTGGAAACAGATTAGTTATATCAATAACTTGAAAACAAAATATGAGTGCTAAGGAAATTTTATGAGTTACATGTTAAAAATTGAATGATTTTATGTGTTATGATTATGTTATGGTTCATGTATGTTATGATGGGTGGTTAATTAAAAACCAATTATGGATAGTTCCCTAATAAACCAATGACGGGTGGGTTTGTGATATCCCTTCAATTCTTTGGGTATGGAAGTCGACTGTTTGGTCCTTACATTTATAAGTGTGGTATGTATGGAAGTCAAACACATGGTTATTATATTTATAATAATGAAAAGTATAATTATGTCCCAATATAATTTTATGTATTATTTTTTCTTTATATGGATGTTATAGTAATATTGTGATTACAAAAAGGGTGAGCAATGAGCTTATTTTCAAAGGAAAGTATTTACTACTTTTGAAGAGTGAAAAGTATTACTTTATAATAAAGTTTTCATGACTTTGTCATGTTTTCATAGAAACATTTATGTGTTTTATTTTGCCTTATGTTTTATTATTAAATTTATTATAAAAATATTAGGCCAGATAAGGTAATTTTCTTGTGTAATAAAATGTTAATTTTGGGCCCTAAAGCAATTTTTTTGGAAACTTTTCATAATATAGTGGGTTTATTTATTTTATTTCATATACATTATTGTGATTTTTATACCCATAACATGTTTTGAAATGCTTTAATAGGGGTTTAAGAACAAATGGGTATAAGGAAAAGCTCAAAATCAAAATTCTATAGATTCCATATGAAAAAAATAAGAATATTTTTAAAAGGTTTCTCTTATTGGAAATATGGATACCAATTAGAAGTGTCCAATTTGTAATATATGGATTTTTCATATATCATTTATAACCTATTTCTCAAAAACTCTAAACATAAAAATATTCGTATGATTTTAAGAATTATAATTCTTGTCTAAAGGCACTAGAATATGTTATATTTAAGGACGAGTCATTATAAACTCAATTCATTTGCTTTTGTGTTAATATGGTCTTTGATATTGTGATAATTATGGATACTTGGGAAAAATGATTATTAATTTTTGGGAGCACTATACAATTATGGTAAATGGGAATATTTTTAGCTAAGATGGGATTTTATTTGAAGAATAAAGGTTGAGTTATATTTTTGAATAATATATGATTTTATTATGGTTTTATGGGGCTTCATTTTATTCATGGAAGAGATTATAAAATTTTGGAGATTATATGATTAAGTAGTATACATTTTTGGTCAGAAAATTTTGGAGTGATTGATGTTGTTTGGATATTAATGTTAAATTGATCTCAGAAGAATATGTGATCAAATTTTTATGTTTTTTGGGTTCTTAACCTTAAAAGGAATATTTTTAAGAGTTCTAAGGTCAATTATTCATTAAATGATTTAAGTTCAAATTTGGGTCGTATTTCTGAGGCTTTGGAGGTTAATGTAATATTTAATCAGGTAAAGTTTTACTAATATTGGTTATTATTTTAGCTTGTGCTAACCATTTTGGCCTTCGATTAGAGTAATAATTTTTTATCATTATATAGATCTTATTTTCGGTTAAATGTTGAATTCGGTGATTTAGACATATAAAAAATATCATGAATATTTATTTTATGGAGTAAGAGATGAGATGGAAGTGGAAACTGATCAAATCACAAAATAAGTATGAAATTACCCATGTATAAGTGAAAGTAATCAATTATATATATTTATGTAAAATAAATTTCTTGATGGTAGAATAATTTATCAAATATATATAGTTTTAGATGGAATGTAACACTCAACTATTAAGGTGTTCTTTTAGAAACTCATATTCAAGTATGAGTCTTATAAAGGTACATTATTTTATAATATAATAAGTTTCCTCATCTTATACTAGTAATTAAATTTCATGATTAAAAATATATTTTACTATATTAATATGATAAATTAATTTTGGAAATAATAAATTAAATTGAGATGATGTAATTTTTTTTTAAAATGGTAAGAATATAACACCCAAGTATTTCTCTATGAATGTATCCTTTAAATTAATATTATATTTTATAGCTTATGATACACACAACATCAAACTAAAATAAACCATGATAGTATTATTGGGATTAAATATTACAATGAAAGATAAAAATTAATAAATTTTTAAGTTCTAATATGAAATAACTTGAAGAAAAGTAAAATTATAGTAAATAAACATAGATATAATAATTCCACAAGTATAAAATATTTTTCCTCATGGTTCATCGTGAAGATTATGATGCCAATTGAAACTATGGAAACAATGGAAATAATTTTGAATATAACATACATTATGAGATAGAGTAAAATGAATAAAATTTAGTGAAGCATATAAGGCTATATATAGGAATGTAATATAACGATTATATATGTAATCATTAGACATATAGTGATTGTTTAAATATAGTAATTTGATATATAGTTGTTATATAAATTTATTTCCAATTGGTATATTGTTTTTTAAATATAAATTAAAAAATATATAATTTATGTCACTCATATAATTATTAATTTATATGAAATGGATTAATAAAAATTAATGTTTTAAAACGTCTTTTTTTTCTAAAAGTGATCTGAGTATATATTTATAAAAGATAAATTTTGAAATTTGTGTAAATGAATTTATAAAAATCATTAAAATTTTTGGATTAATAATACCAAAATTAGATTAGGATGAATTTTTGGGATTTTTTATAATTATTTGATTTTTTAGTGAATCGTGAAAAATTTATATGTCAAAAATAATGTCTCTATTATGACATTATCGTGATATAATAATTTTAATGAGACTAACTCCAGTAACTTAGATCAAGTGTCTAAATTATTACATTGTCGTAATACACAACGAATCACATCCATAGGGACTAAATTGTGTAATATTCTTGTTTAACTTGACACATACATGAAATTAAAATCACAATTGAATACATAAGACACACAAAGTGTTTTTTAGAATGAAATTAATCCTCATTGAATATTCATCAATTTCAATCAAAAACTACTTCCTGGTATCCTAGGGAAAATAAAACATAAGAAATGGGTGAACTCAGACGCTCAATAAGGGTAAACTTATTGTGGAATCTATCAGGAATAAATAAAAATATCCAATATGTAAAGGTAAATGACAGAAAAAATATACAATTTAATCAATAAACTATGCATAATATTGAAAAAAAATTGATAATAAAATAAATCCAAAAAAATAATCACATGATATTTAAACTTATCTATATATATTATAACTAATTAAACACTCGCATTGACATCAATAAATGATATTATAATGGGGAAATGCATAATTCTATACATATGAAACATACTATCAAGGAATTTCACAAGTTAGTTTAATTTTTTGGTTAGAAACTCATCTAATATAGCCAGATTATTTGTCTCATGAGACCTTTCAATACATTGAGGGACTATCTATAATTTTTCCACACCTGTCACTTACTATGTCCAATGAATTCCTCATATGAAAGGGGTTAAAACCAATCAACATAAACATTCATATTAAAATACCAACATACAAAATATTAATACTTATTCCAATCAAAAAACATAATAATTAACTATCTAGAGTAATATAGAGAATGGTAATAAAATTGTACAAATGCAATAAAAATGACCATAAACCATCAAAGTAAATAATAAGGATGATATAAATACAACATATTCCTTAAGGATCATAATTATAAAAAATGGGTGATGTTAGTGGTAAAAAGAAATACCATAAAAACAACATTAAATTTTTAAGGGAAATAACCATTTAAAATATTAAAAAAAGATCAAAAATCAAAAATAATTTTATTTGAAAATAACCTTTGAAAAATAGTAAAATAATATTTATCACGATGAGTGGTCATGATTGTATAAAAATTTCATTCATGTCATATATGTTAAAAAATCATTCCTTTCACGTTTTCTGGTAAAATACAAATGGACCTTGTTTTAAAAAAAGTATGAAGATTCCTTTCAAAAATAGTTGTAAAAATTAAAAATTAGAAAAAAAAAATTAATACATAATTTTTAAATGGTTAAAAACATATATTAAAATATTTTTAGAAGACATGGATTTTGATGAAAATAGATTTTCGGTGAAAGAGAGACATAAATTAGGATTATCTTAAATACAAACTCTCAATCATTTTAAGTTCCAAAGAGTAAAAAAATGGTATTATTTCTTGAAATATATCATATAATTCCCTAGCCTTAAACATTACATAATATTGAGTTAAGTCAATAATTCACATTGGGGATCTTTTTTGCTTTACAGTTTTAGAGAATTATGACATAACTATTACATAATAACTGAAATTTATACAAAGTGAATACAACTAAAACAATATCCATTTCTTCCAAAATATTAAACTTTTAAAAGTAAACATGATTTTTTTTTCTTTATATAAAATATTGTTGACTTCTTCATTTCTCTTACCCATCCTTCTATCCAGTGAAAACATTTTAAAAACATGGGATGGGTATAAAAATATCAGTAAGGGATATAAGATAAGGAAAGAAAACATTAGTCTATAAATATTTATAAACCCATGAAATCATATGAATAACAAAAAATTTCAGGGAAATCATAAATCATAAAGGAAAATTGCAGAATTCATATCATACTTACATTATAGCTTTCATAGGTACATAGGGAGTGACTTTCACGGTTATGTTTGAAATACCCATCACTTTATATTTTTTAAATCTATTAGTAAAAACCTTATAATGTAACTCCAACTCATTGCCCAATTCATTGGAGAGATATCACAGCCTCACCAGCATTTGGTTTATCACGGAACCACCCTTATACAGAAATAATCCCTAGAAACCATAACATAATCATAACATATAAAACAATCATAAAGGAAAAAACAACATCTCCACATTGAAATCAAAATAGATCATTCCAAGATATTGATATAATAAGTCCTTTATCAAAACCAATTTCAATACCAAAATACATGAAAAGGGTATATGGTATTTATTTTTCTTTTAAAACTATTATGACTTGTAGAGTAATACAAATATCAAATAATTGTTATGGCAGCAGAAAAATTAATTATCGCCACATACATTAAAAATCATTCATTTTATCTTTTTTTAAAACACTTCATAGAAAAATATTCATTTTGAAAACCATTGTATGAAATTAAAATTCAAATGGGTTTATTATACATAGTATAAAAGAAAGTGGTGTATAATATCAAATTATGCCTCAAGAAAAAGAGATTGAGTTGAAGTCTCTTGTCATGAGTTTGACTTGTCACGTAAAATCTTTATATTCCTAAATAATAAAATTATATTATTTTTTACTTGCTTGAGAAAATTTTAAAAGTTTATTATTTCTTTTATATCACTTATTACCATGTTATAATAATTATATATTTATTTATTTTCATATTGGATGTTTTGTCGATATTCGGTACTTAAGTCGAAATTGAACACCATTTTAAAGTCACTAGTCTATGTTTTCATAATACCATATTCTAAATAATAGTATTCATGAAATAATAATCAATTTTATACATTAATCATAATTTTTAAATAAAACAATTGATTATGATTTTAAAAAAATTAACAACATTATATTCATAGAAAAGGTAGGCCATACCTACGCATGAGTAATGTATTCATTTTTCATTGATCATTATGGAAATAAGGTAACTATTATTTTATATTTAAATAATTATCATAATATTATTATCATCATAATAATAATATAAATATACTTATATATATCATACAAGTGATTTGATGAATAAAAATGATTTGCATCGCTTTGTGGAGGTGATAGTTCACACATACGCATGAATGATGTTATTATTTTTAGGTGCATGGAAGATAACAAAATAATTGAATTATTTTTCTATTAAAATGATAAAAATGTCATCAATATCACATATTAATATTAACTCCATCATCATAATTGATCTTTATATATGGTAATGGAAAATGAACGAAATCGGTTCGTGGATGTGATAATTTACACATACGCACGAACAATTAATTATTTTCCCATTTGATGTAAATAGAGACGAATTTAGGGTATGGTATTAACATAATAAAATCTCATTGTACTGATGATATTTTATTAATTACTTTATCTTTTAAGAATAATATTTAAAGTAAGTAGAACCATAAATCAAATATAAACTCTTAAAAATGATACCTCTTCTTTGGTTGATCACCATTGAAGAACACCTTAACAACTCTAAGAAGGGTTTTATGCCTAGAAAAGGCCTAAAAATGTGGGTAGGGATTCTAATAAAAGTTGGGGATAAATATTTTCTGAACCAAAAGGATTTGGAAGTGTGATTATTAGATAATAGAGGGTACCTTTTATAAGAGAGAGGAGGGGCACCCATGGAAATTCTTAACATATTAAATTAATATAAATTAATTTATTAATCCAAAAGCTTTCAAATTGAAATATATAAAATATAATATTATTATAGTTCTAAATACTCTAAAAAATAATTTTTATACAAGTATTTATTTTATTTTAAGCCATCTCTTTTCAGTTTACCCTTAATTGTTATCTTTTAATTTTAAAAGTGGTAAAACATTTTAATTATTTAAAGGCTATTAATTTTACTTATATGAGATAAATTTCCCATAATTGGTTACATAATGAACTTTTAAACCTTATCATATTCACTTTTTTATTTTATAAAATTTTTAAGATTTTTAAATAATTTAATAAATTACTAATTTTATAAAACATAAATTATCTCAATTTTTACACTTTTCATTTTTTGGAATTTAAAAAAAATATAAATAGAGAGATAAATTCGAAAGAAACCATTTAATAGTCTTAAAACATGTCATATTCACATATAAACATCTTGGATGACAGAAATTATGTTAACTAATATTTATTTTAATATTTATAATATCATTTATTTGATTGCTTCATTAAAAAAGAAATCATTACATCATCATTGTGTCATAATTAAATTTAATTATTTAATTTATAAAAATTATTAAAAAAATAAAATGATTTAAGAAATATTTCTATCTTTGAAATTACTATTTATAGTAAAATATATCACTAATATAATGCCATATTAAAAATGTTTTCTTAAAAAGATATGTCTTTATAACATATTTTCCTTTACTTTAAATTAGAAGTTATAAGTGTCATAATCCCACCCAAGTGTCTTCCAAAGGAAAAATTATTATACCAAGAGTTTTCTTGATAATACATATCTCATCCAATAGTATTTGTACAAGTTTTATAGTAGTTTTATATTATGATAATATTGTTTTTACCCTTATTTACCTGATTTACCCATTAACCATGGTAAATAAAAATAATTACTAATGTAACTATTCATCAGGTCCAAAAATAAAAGGGAAGTATTTACATAATTTGGAACTTCTGATTCACAATATTGAATCCATTTTTCCAAATTCAAAATTCAAATGTTTCAATAATTAATTTAAAATTAATTCCTGTTGTCAAAATGAGAAAATAGGTTTTTCAATAGTAAAAACCACCAAAATATTGACATGTGTTTATATCAAATTTTATTGTGCAATTACCTCTAATGACCATCATTGTATTAAATGAAAAAAATTAATCCAGTTACCCTTTAAAACCAATTAAAATGAAAATCTAACTATATAAAAAATTGACAAAAAGACGGTTTTGAATTAAAATACAGTATTTTTCACAATTCATTAACAAATGAATTTTATCAAAAAAATACTAAAATTAAACCAAATTAGATTTTGATGTCCCACTTCTAAATGAGATGTTTATTTTTTTCAAATATAACCTATAAAATTTTCAAACCTATATTTAAAAAGGTTTCACCATCAAAAGGTAGTAAAACTACCTTTTAAAAAATATTAGAATATCTTATTCTTAAAATTGGATTTATTCTCATTTTAATCCTCTAAATTTAATTTGATAAAAGTAAAAACATTTAATAAACATTTATAAACATAATATAGTTAATTATTTTCATTCCCACCAATACAATGGCTAGATTGTAACTATTATTTAATGATAATAATAATAATAATGTATTATTTTTCGGTATAAATCAGTCTTGTGTGCAAACTAGGATTTAGAATAAACCCATAGTTTTGTGTTGGGTATGCTATCACACATAGTGTCCCCTTTAAACTAAAATTAATATTTAATTCGTTAATATTAATATATATGAAAATTTATAATTCTACAATTACTTGGAATGTTACATCCCCCCTTGGAAATTGAGTCATCGCATTTTTTAGTTTGGGATTAGTAACTAAGGGTTAACTTTTCTAAATTATTTCATTAAAATACCACATCAGAAAAAGACTCAACAAAACGTCCACTTTAAAATAAAGTGAAGTACAAAGTTCACCTGATATGGTACATACTAAGATTCCATGTAGGAAAACATGGATATATAAGAAAAACTAACCATCTTATTCTGATGGAGATTGATAGAAACATCATCAGGATAAAGTTAACAACCATAAACTTGTGATGGGTTAAATGGTTTTTGATTTTGTAGTGCGAAAAGTAAATGGAATTTTTTTTGTTTTTATATCCTTTTTATAGAGGTGAGGAATTATTATACTACTTAGAATAAGAACATAAGGAAACATACTTACTTGACAAGTAGAGTTTCATCCTTCAATCAATTTCCAAAAAAAATAATCTTTTTCTCCAAATGTTGAGTATTCAAGATGAATTTTTTCCACCTGAAGAACTAGAATCAACTTCTATAGAATCACATAATTCAAAATAAAATTAACTATTTATTTCACTTATCAAGAATTATTAACCAAACCAAAATGGTTATAATAAGATAATATAATTCACCAAAAATAATAATCCTTTATAAAAAAAGAAGAAAACTTTTAATCTCCAAAATTTAACAGTAATACCAAAAATCCATCGTAGACTGTTGGACCCTCTCTGAGATAGTTGTTTTCATAATCAAAAATCATGACACTTTACAAATCGTGATAATTCATTCATTATATTTTTACTATAGTTAATCATGTAAATGAATATTTAAAAAATGAATAACTTATGTCATATAGTATAAGACATTTCAATAAGTAAATAATTTGTGGAAATGGATCTTTCAATATAATTATAAGTGTATATTTACATGTATTGTTTTTCAGTTAATTTGTTATTATTCTATATAAGACAGATAGTTCATAAGTTTTTTTGATGTCCCTCACACTGTTAGGTTTAAGGAGTTAGTGATGGATGACTCACTGATGAGGACTCACCGATCAAAGAAGTCATCGATGAAGAAAACACTGATTTAAGAATCCATCGATCGAATAATACACTGATGTAGGACTAAATGATAGAGCAAACGTCACATCAATGGACGAGTCACCAATGATCGGTCACACCGATAATTCAAGCGACTCACCTTTGGATGACTCATCGATGGGAAATGTGCTGATAGTGAAAAGGACTTACCGATAGATGAGTCATCGATGGGTGACACACCTGTAGTTCTGAATGAGTCATTGATGATGACACACCAATGCCTAGACACACTAATAGCATAAATGACTTCCTGATGCTGAGAGTCACCAACACTGATGATAAGGACTAACCGATACAAAGATTCACTAATAATGATAGACCAATGATGACATACTGATGCTGATAGACTGATGCTGATAGACCGATGCCAATAGACCAATGCTAATGACTCACTGTTACTTATGACTCACTGATAGTCATAAAAACTATTTTTAATTTATTAATTCAAATTTATATCTAGTGATTATATTTAGAAAAATTAATGCTTCTTCCATTATTTAATATTGTTTGTATGATATTCATAGGATAGTACAAGGTACATGCATGTGGGGAGATCATTTTTTCTTCTGGACCATGATTTATAAAATAATTACAAGCTTGATCATTTAGAAGAGGTAAAAAGCACCAATAAAAGAAAAACCTACGAACTCTTGAAAATCTCAAGCACACTTCCATAATCCTAAAAACTAAAACGAAGAACATACGATGAGATCAATAAATGAATAAAAACCTATTGATCTAACCTAAACATCATTCTAAGAAAGAATCTGTACATCTCGCACTCCGGGAATCCATAGCACAAAGAATACGATACTCTATTTTGGAGCCAACATCGAGAGAAGGAATCAAACATCAAATATAATGCATCAAACGAGTCCAAAGTTGTACTACATAACACATAGAGACTTCGTAACATTTCGCTACATTCTTAGCTCTATTGTGTTATTTTATTTAAATTTATGAGTGGTGGGTGTATTTTTATCTTACAAACATACTAACCCTTATCTATAACTGTAGGATACTTGATGTCCTCAGACTCACACTCTATTTATCCTTTTGTATCCCACGTTGAACTATGGAAGAGTTAATGTGTGACTTGTTTGCTATTTTCCCAAGAATAAATGTGGTAGAGGTCAAGTGTGAGCTAGAAAACCTTGTGAGATATTGTGAACCCTAATCTAGGGTGTAGATCATAACTTGTTTATTAATTTAAACTGCTTGGTTGCAAGTTATCACCAAGTCGAGAGGACTAAATCTCAGCTTGATATTGAACCTCTTATTTATATTCACTATGTTTTTACCATCTAGTTTTACTTTGTTTTTGTCATATATTTTATAAAACTAAATTGGACTTTGATAGATAGTTTAGAAAATGTTTATAACTGTTTTGAACTAGTATGTTAGTTTCAAAAGTTATATTAAACTTTAGATTAATATAGTTGAGAACTAATCAATCATTTAAGAAATTAAATGAACATTCAGGACTCTTATAAATTCACTAAAAACTGACTTTGATTATTCTTTAATTGGGGGAAATTTTCAAAAACCAATTTATAACAGATATTTTTATAGATACTCAATTCACCCCCCTCTTGAGTACTCTACTCTAACAAATATAGACCATTCAACAAGAAACAATCCTTAAAATTCCTCAAATAATCCAAACTAATATTGAAACCCAAAATTTTGAATGACCTGATCACATAGCCTTTCTTGAGAAGTTTTAACATTTATCTCTAAATAACATCAACCACTATAAATTTTTCATACCAAAAATTAATTCCCAAAATCACATATTCTCCAAGATAGATTATTTATTTCTATAAATAACTTAAATTGTCGTAATCCCACAATTAAATCATAGATTCTTCCAAAATAGATTTCAATCATTACACCTCAAATAGAATCCCATATTATTCTATATTCCTTAGGCATATAGGGTTCCCAAAACAGTGAACATCTTACAAAATAACATTTATCAACTAATCCCAAAATCATTTTCCTATACCAATAATATCCATTTAATAAAACATAACTTCCCAAAATCAACTTATTCTTATTCCATAACCCTGTTTAACTAAAAATAAAATTCCTACTAACCAATGACTTTATACAGGCTAGTGGAATGTGATAAATCCTTATCACACTTCAGTTATGGGTTCGATTTCCATAGCCTTGTCCAACATGACAGGTTGTCACCCTTCATGCGGGTTTTCCTTTTCCAAAAATTATATAATTTTATAACATTCCCAAAATGAGATAAAATTGTTAAAAATAATCATAACATGTTTTATCCTCAAGTTTTATCTCATTCCATTTATTTTGAAACCCAATATTTAAATACCAATAATTACCTCAAAATCATAGATCATATAATGCCTAATGGTTATCGATACCTTTGAAATTATATCCACACAAGAAAACCTAATTCTTTATTAAATAACATTTCCACATAACAAAATTCAGGCATACACATACTAGAAAAAAATATCCAAAGTAATATCATCATAAAAAGAGAACTAATACATTTAAACTTTTTATCATAATATTGTCTATCATAACTCTTAAATCCTTTATATGTATACTTTATAATCATTAATCATTCTTAGTTATCCATTAACCATGATTTTTTATATTATTCCTTAATACTTATTTCCTATAAACAAAAACATGAATCATGTCCTACTATTAAATAATGTCAAAACATGAGACAAGAAATAATTAATACATTTTATAGGTTATTTTTAGTTTCCTCGTCTTTAATTGGAATGATATTAGGTATTTATAAACATATATATCCATTAACCATGAATTTTCATATTATTCCTTAATACTTATTTCTTATAAACAAAAACATGAATCATGTCCTACTATTCAATAATGTCAAAACATGAGACAAGAAATAATTAATACCTTTTATAGGTTATTTTTAGTTTCCTCGTCTTTAATTGGAATGATATTAGGTATTTATAAACATATATTAGTATGGTCATCCTGATCCCATTCATGAACCCTCTTCATAGGACATTGATTTGCATAATGATCATACTCCCCACATTTAAGGCATTCAATTGATAACTTGTAAATGACTTCTTTCTCATTCATAGAGTCAATTGAACACTTCCCTTTTCCATGGTAGGTTTTTTCTTTATGGCCTTAATTTCCATATATATAAAACTTTCCAGTCCCTTTAAAATATTTCCCTAGGTGTTTCTTTCCACATCCTCGACACATATTTCGTTGAATATAGTGACCTTTATAATTATTATCTTCACTTCAACAGGGATTCATTTCTCTCATATGTGATGCATCAGAAAAATCACCAAGGTTCAAGTGGTTAATCATTACTCATTATGGTTGGTTTATAATAACCAAGAAAGTTCTCATTGTATCTCCCATTTCATTCATTTTCTTAGAACCACCACATTTTCCTTCACATCCATTGTTAATTTGGTGCCTGTTGGATCAAACCATTTACTAAAACCCAAAAGGTTAGTGTGAGTATATAAATAAAATCCTCATATACTATCTTATGATGAAGAAAAAGACTAATATATATTTAATAATGTTATATTAAACTCATTAAATTTATCTAATATAACTATGACTCTTTTTATTATTCTAACTATTATGGTTATATATAACATGTAGCTTATGCTTAAATATCACCCAAACCTCTAAAGTTATCTCAACGGACCTCTGATACCAACTATAAGGCCCAGACCTTAAACATTACATAATCTTGAACTAATTAATGAATTCTCATTTAGTATCTTTTCGAGTTTAGATTTTTATATAATTTGAACATAGCTATTACATAACAACTCAAATTTATACAAATTGGATGCAACTAAAAAAGTATCCATTTCTTCCACAATATAAAAATTTTAAAAGTAAACATGATTTATTTTTCTTAATAAAAATCTTCTCGACTTCTTTCTCTCTCATACCAATCCCCATATAATGTGAAAACATTTTAAAAATATGGTATGATCACACAAGGCTTAGCAAGGGATATAAGACAAGGAAAGAAAACGTCAGTCAATGAATATTTATAAACCTATAAAATCATATGAATATTAAAAAACATCATTTAAATCATTAATGATAAAGGTAACTTAGTACATCCATATCATAATTACATTGTAGCATTCACAACTACATAGGGAGATACCTTCATGGTTATGTTTGGAATACTCATCCCAGTATGTTCCTAAATATATTTGGAGAAACCTTGTCATTTAAATCTGTCTCATTACCCAATGCATTGGAGAGATATCACAGGCTCACCCACCCCTGTTTTATCATGGAACCACCCATATACATAAACAATGTCCAAGAACCATAACATAATCATAACATATAAAACATGCATAAAGGAAAAATAACATTTCCAAATTGAAATCACAAGAGATCATTTCAAAATATTAACCTAATAAATCCTTTATCAAAACCATTTTCAATACCAAAATACAGGAAAAGGGTATATGTTATTTATTTTCCTTTTAAAAATTTTACTGCTTATAGAGGAATCCAAATATCAAATAATGGTCGCGGCAGCAGAAAACGTCAATATCATCGCGTACATTAAAAAATTCCTTTTTTTATTTAGTAAAATTATTTATAGAAAAATATTAATTTTGAAAATAATTTAATGAAATTAAAATTCAATGTGGTTTATTATACACTATATAGAATAAAGTGTTGTATAATATCAAATTATGCCTCAATGAGAGGAGATTGAGACGAAATCCCTTACCGTGAGTCTGACTCATCACATACAATATTTATATTCATGAATAATAAACTTATATTAATTTATACTTACTTGAGAACCTTTTTCATGTTTATTATTACTTTTATATCTCTAATTACTATGTCATAAAAATTATATAATTATTTAAGTTCATATCGGATGTTTTGTCGATATTCGGTACATAAGTCCAAAATGATCATTGTTTTGATGTCACTAGTATATGTGGTAATAATTTCATCATCTCCATAATAATATTCAGGACATAATAATCACTTTTATAAATTAATCATACTTTTTAAATGAAACCATTAATTTGGGTTATGGGAAAATAAACAATGTTTTATTCATAGAGATGGTAGGTCGTACGTACGCATGAGTAATGTCTTCATTTTTCATTGATCATTATGGAAATAATGTAATTATTATTTTATCTTTAAATAATGATAATAATATTATAGTCATAATAATGCTCATTTAAATATACTTATATATATCACACTAGTGATGTGGTGAATAAAAAACTCTGCATCGCCTCGTGGAGGTGATAGTTCACACGTACGCATGAACGACATTATTGTTTTTATGTGCAAGGAAGGTAAGAACATAATTGAAATATTATTATTTTAAAATGATAAATATGTTAATAATATCACATATTAATATTAATCCCATTATTATAACTGATCATGATATATGGTAATGGAAAACAAACTTAATCGGTTCATGGAGGTGATATTTCACATATACGCACAAACAATTAATTCCATAACCATTTGATAGAAGTAGGAATATATTTGAGGTATAATATAAACTTAATTATATATCAATATATTTATGATACTAAAGTTATTATTTCATCTTTGAAGAATAATATTTAAAGGAAGTGGAAGAAAAAATAAAATAAAAACTCTTCAAAAAGATACATTTTCTTCGGTTGATCACCTTTGAAGAACATCTTAACACCTCTAAGAAGGGTGTTCTTACTAAAATAAGGACTGAATAATGTCTGTATTGATTCTAGGAAGATTATTGGACCAATCTTGGCTGATCTAAAAGGATTTGGAAATATGAGTATTAGAGAAGAGAGGGTGCCTTTTAATAGGAGAGCGGAGGGGCACCCTTGGAAATTATTAACATACTAAATTAATATAAATTAATTTTCTAATCCAAAATCATCCAAATTTAAATATTTTGAAGATAATATGAGTATAGTTTTAAATCCTCCCATCTAATAATTTTTACACACATATTGATTTTATTTTAAACCTTATCATTTTAGTTTACCCTTAATTATTATATTTTTATTTTAAAAGTGGTAACAACATTTTAATTATTAAGAGGCTATTAATTTTACTTATATGACATAAATTTACAATAATTGGGAAAATAATTAAATTTTAGACCTTATCACAGTAATTTTTTGTTTTTAAAATATTTTTATTATTTTTAAATAATTTAATAAATTAATATTTTTTTTAAACATCTATTATGTAAATTTTTACATTGTTCATTTTATTGAATTTAAATAAAATTTAAAAAGAGAGATACCTTCAATAAAAACCATTTTATTGCCTTTTTACATGTTATATTAACCTATAAAAATCATGGATGACATAATTTATGTAAAATAATATTTATTTTAATATTTATAATATCATTTATTTTATTCCTTCATTAAAAAAGTAAACACGACATCAACATTGTGTCATAATTAAATATAATTAATTAATATCTAAAAATTATAAATAAAATACCATGATGTATGAAATATTTTTCTATTTATAATAAATATTTATAGTCAAATATATCACTTATATAAACCCATAATAAAATTGTTTTAGTAAGATGATATATGTTTATAACATATTTTCCTTTACATTAAATTAAATGTTATAAGTGTCATAATAACAACCAAATGGCTTCCAAAGGACAAATTTTCATCAAAATGGTTTTATTGGTTGCAAATATCTCATTAAGTAGGATTGGGACATGTTTTACGGTATTTTTCAATTTATATATAATTAGTTTTACCCTTATTTACCTGATTTACACTTTGACTGTGCTAAATCAAAATAATTACCAAATTTACTATTCTTCATGTTCAAAAATAGAAGGAAAATATTTACATAATTTGGAACTTTTAATTCCAAATATTTAATCCATTATTCCTAATTCAAAACACATAAGTTTGAGTAGTAATTTTAAAATTAATTCCAATTGTCAAAATAAGAAAATGGGTTTATAAAAGTAAGAACCATTAAAAGATTGACATGTGTTTATATTAAATTTCAATGTGAAATTTTATCCAATGAACAACACTATATTAAATGATAAAAACATAATCCAATTAAAATTAAAAATAATTAAAATTATAATCTCACTATATAAAAAATAGACAAAAGACTGTTTTGAATTAAAATCCAATATTTTTTCACTATTTGTTTAAAAATGAATTTTATCAGGAAAATACTAAAATTAAACCAAAATAAATTTTGACGTACCATTTATAAATAAGAAGTATATTTCATAAAATATAACATATAAAATTGTTAAAACTATATTTAAAAGTGCATTTTCATCAAAAGGTGGTAAAACTACCTTTAAAAAAATCTTATAATATTTTATGCTTAAAATTGGATTTATTGTCAATTTAGGACTCTAAAATGTATTGGATGAAAGTTAAAAAAATAAATAAACATGTTTAAACATAATATAGTTATTTAAATTCATTCCTTCCAAAATTAATTACTAGGCGTTAAATACCATTTAAAAATAATAATAATAATATTGTATTTTTTCGGTATAACTCAGTCTTGTGTGCAATATAAGATTTCATAGAAACTTATTGTTGTGTTCTAGGTAATCTATCACACATAGTGTACCATTTAAAATAAAATTAATTTATAATTCTTAAATATTAATATATTTGAAGAATTATTATTCTATAATTACTTGGGATGTTACATATCATGAATTACCATAGGAGAAAAAATATATTGAGTTTAACATAAAAATATCAAATAATTCCTCCAAGTAAGTATTCAACAAAAACAATCATAAATAATGATGATATTGTGAAATAAAACCTTACCAATTTGGTAACTTCAAAATATTAATCCCCATAAAAGAAATAATAATCAAATGAAACTTTATAAACCATAAATATTAAGATATTCAAGATATTGCATTTTAAACAACATTAATTTTTTATTTTTTTCGAATTCATATAATATTTTTGATATTTTTCATTTCACACAAAACAAAGTTAATATTTCATGGCACATAGCATGGGATTATCCTAATTTTCAAGAAACACTAAGATTAGCTGGAGTTAAATGTAATACTGAGTTTAAATGAAACATGAAATATTATTAAAATATTATTATGTAATATGATAATTGTCACCGAGACATTGGAATAATGATTATGAATATAATTAATTAAATTAATAAAATATGTTTTAGAAATTAATATAAGATTAATTATTTAGTGACCAATTAACTAGAAATTAAAATAAAATCATTTTGAAAATATAGGAAATCATTTGCTAAAAAATTATTTTCTGCAATCAAACACATTTTACATAAATAAATTAATTACACCACTTTTAGTGAATTATTTTAATGAAATTAAAATATTAAACATTAAATTTTATATTCAAAATTCAATTTCAATTTTTTTTAGACTAGATATATGGATAAATCCAATTTTATGCTTAAAAATGTATTTTTTCAAAAAACCTGTTTTGTCACCTTTTATTTGTGCACTCATTTTTAAACTGATTTCTTTGAGATGTATAGAAAATTACTTTGATAAAATAAACATAATTTTTGAAATAAAAATATAAAACTTATCTAAGGATGTATTTTTTTTATTTTTCTAAGAAGTTTCATTTTCTAATGAATAGTGAAAATACTAAATTTAAATTGAAAACAACCTTTTCATATAATTTATTTACATAGTTAATTATATTTTAAATTGGTCTTCAATTTTAATAGTTCAATTATACATCTATTAATATAATTAAGGTTGTTTGAATCATTTTATTTTTTATATTGGATATAAAATATTTGTAAACTTTTGAACATTCCCACTTTAGAACCCCACTTTCTCATCATGTCTACGTGATTAATTTTCCATTAGATTATCCCACTTATGTGAGTGGAATTTGGGAAAAATGGATCTCATATTTGGAATCTTATTAATTAATAATTTCTAATAAGGTCAAATTTATTTTTTACCACAATTATTTGTGGAAAGAGTTAAAATTAATTAACATGATTAAGGTTAAAACTAGGTTTTGTGCATTACAAGAGTTTGTACTAAAATTAATTTTACACACACATTACATTTTTATTTAATGAATTGGAATTAATATTTATAATTAGTGAGTATAAATTATCAGATAAATTTATTTTTAATTAAAATCTTAATGGATATATTTCCGAGTTAAAAAAAAGATATAAGTTTCCTTGTTAAAATCTATAATGATAAAATTGACTAAACATAAAGACTAAGGAATGAATTGATGAAAAATGTATTTAGTTTATGTGGTGTAGTAATGTATTGACCAATTCATACACACCCTCCATTATTTTTTATTTTTTTAGGCACATGATATATGAGATACCTCTTAATAATGAATACTTTTGGTTATTTACAAGAGCATCACTCTTCATCCACTATAAAAGGGTATTCACTCTCCCCACTTCTTTATACCTCTCATGAGATTTGGATTGACCGCCCCATAGCAAAATAACTTCTCAAATCCCATAAAATTAGCATACAATCCCTATTTTAGTCATAAATACAACCAAGTAAGTCCTTTGGTGTAAAAAAATAATATACCTGAAGAAGAGGTAACATTCATCAACAAACGTTTTTATGTTTTATTTCTTTCATAAACCCCTTAAATTGGTATTATATCTTGATTATGTAATAAACTAAGTACCTTAAATATAATTATTTTTATTTTTTATATTTATGACCTACAACCACATAAACTTCCATCAAATAGAGTATGAAATCATCATACATGTGTATGGTGCACTACCGCCTCATGAATCTATATCGTTCATTTTTCCATTACCACTTTTCAAGATTTTCTATAACAATTAAAATAATGAATATATATACTTTTTATGATTTTAATTATGTTATTATTATTATATAATTTTTATATCACACATAAATCCATGATTTCCATTATTTTGGAATAAGATAATATTGTTTATCTGTATAGTGGTATACCTCCTCGTGGAGGGATGTGATTCATTCAAAGTTTGCATAGAATGTATAAAGGATGGTTTTAATACAAATATGTGATATATATGAGTTAAAATTATACTAGAATTATAATATATATGTACATGATTATAACATTTACTTTTCTTTCTTTCAATATGACAAGGAAATGGAAATATCATTCTTATGTATGTATGGCATACCATTTCTATAAATGGTGTATTTCATTTCCTATCAATAAATTTTATATATTACTATAAATACAAATATAATGAATATATATGATATTTATATCATTTTTATCATTCTATATATGATAAATCATGATATATGTAATTGGACTAGGAATAAAAGGTCAAAAAAATGTACAAGAAAAAAGCAATTATTACTTGAAACACAACTTTATCCAGGAATTGTTAATAAATGGTTAATGTAAAGTTGTAATAAATTCATATATGTTATTATTTATAAGAATATGTTTATGTGGTAGATTTATAAAAAAAAATTATGTTTATTATAAAAGAGGTTTTAATGTTTACAGAGGAATACAAGGCATAAGGTAAGGGATTTTTATCTCACTTCTTACTTCTATAAGAAACATGTCATATTTCCCACCAATTACTTTTATTTGGTATATATACTACTCAAGAAATTATTTTATGATGATTATAATTAACATTTATTTTATTTAAATATCTTTTTTAGGATATCTTTTTTCTGGGGTTTACGGTTTAAAAGTTACCAAATTAGTAAGAGATTTTTCTCTCAATTTTACTTCTTTGGGTCGTATATTATGATATTCACCTCTATTATTTCATGATGTGTAAATAAAAAACTATTGAAATTTAATATAATGAATTTATTCATACTTATGATATTTTATATTTTGTTTTGTATTATTCGTCTTGGGGTCATAGGATTAAAGGTTCCCAAAGTAATAAGAGATTTATTTTACAATTTCACTGTTTATCAGGATTATTTATAATCAAGTATCCAATGTTGAAATATAATTGTCTACTTATCAATAATTCCCATAAATTTTATTATCCTGTATTTATTCGTGATATATTCATGTTATAGGACAATTTTTTACTTATTTTTAATAAATATAATTAAAAAATTATTTTTAATAAAATATGACTTTATCTCACTCTTCAGTTAGAAATCCGTTTTATCAAATAATAATGTTTTCTAAAAATGTATTAAAATGATATTTTAAGATCGTTTTAAAATAAAAATATTTTTAAATTGTTTTATTTTTTAATAAATGTTTTAAATTATTTTCAAATCATCCTTTATAAGTTTTCAAGGATAATTTCATATATAAATGTTTTTAATATGTTTTATTCATTAAATAGTGTTTTTCAAAGAGGAAATGATATTTTAATCAATAATTTTTTTAAATTTCCCATTAAAATTTATTTTACATCTAAGAAGACATATGTTGGTGTTAACTATTCCTTATGGGGTATATGATCCAATTATACCATTAATATTCTTTCTGTGAATGGTTTATGTTTTAAGGGCATTGTGTTTATGGAACCTGTTTCTTTTCCACATGTCAACCATGTTCTGAAAATATTGTTATGAAATAAGTTTCATTTATGTGGGTTGACCATGTACCAAGTATATTAAAATTAAATGACATTATTTTCCCTGGGTTAATCAGGTTATGAAACAATAATGATTGTTTTTCTGAGTTTTTATAACAATATGTGTGATCTTTGTACATTATTTATGTTGTAGTTATTAGACATTGTGTATTTGATAGGGAGTCCTAGATAGAATTGGGTAACCCCATTATAGATTATATAATGGGTAGGCACCATATAGTTATATGTGAGCCTATCATAGAATAAATGATGGGTGCACCAAGATAATGCTTCAATGCCCTGGGTAATGATAAATTATAAATACATCATAGGGTACAAAGGTGTTTATCCCAAGCCCAAATATGAGGGTACACGGGTGTTTAGCCCAATCCCAAGGAGGAGGGTACATGGGTAGCCATCCCAAACACAAATAGGAGGTCACATGGGTGGTCATCCGAAACCCAAATAATAAGGAACTTGGGTGGTTAGCCCAGTCCCAAAGAGGAGGGTACATGGGTGGGTATCCCATGCCTAAAGTACGTATACATGTGGTTGGCCTAAGACTAACATGTTATGAACATCTTGGTGGGAAGCCTTGAGATAAAATTTTCTATGATTATATATATGACACAAATATATTTCTTATTCCAATTTTATGCTCTTATGGTTTATGTTATTTGATTATATTATCATTAATGTGTTAAAAACTATTAATATTTATTCCATAAATCATTATTATGATCTTTGATATGAAGGATATAGTTTCCAAATGTTATTATCATTCTCACTTACCCTTATATTCATTTTATTCTTTTATTTACCACTATTATGTATCTTATCTCACCCTTTCTTATGTTTATTTTCCCGAGGTTATGAAGATAGTTTTTAAGTAGGAGTAAAAATGAGGAAGATATTTGTGGGAAATATTGAATATCTTTCACTAGACAAAAATATTTTGTTCCAAGTTTCTAAAGGAACTAAACTATTATAGTCCTTAGGACCTTCTACACATCTATTTCTAGATACCACAAGTGGATGTAGATATTTAATTGATGTACATAGGGTTAAAAGATATAAAAACATATTATTGATCTAGACTCAATTGGGAACTGTTACACGACAGTTGGCCCTACTACACATTGGTTTTAAAATCTCAAGGGGTACGCTTTGGGAATTCCAAACTCATTTTGCACCATAATAAAGAATTTTAATATAATATAAATATTAATGGACTAATATTGACCAAAGATGTGATATATTAAAGAAATTTTCATGATTTATACATCCTATTAGTTATTTTTCATTATTATATGGTTCCCCACTTTGATCTGCATTGCTCACACTATGTTTTTTGGTCTTATCCAATTGATGGGACGTAAATGAACTATGTTAATAAGTAATGGGAAGGATAATTCCATGATTTTCCCCCTGATAGATCTAATTTTATGAGTGATGAAATTGAAAAACTTATTTCAATGCTCACACAAAATTCTCAGGCTATGAATCATGGTCAATATCCAAATGAGTAAAGGAGGGAACAACTCTCTGTTGAGTCCTTCTTGGGGAAATTCCCACATCTTTCAATGGTTCCATTGATCCGTTAGTTATTGAGAAATATATTTGTACCACTAAAAATATATTTTCTATTCTCCATTTTTCAAATCATGAAAAATATACTTTGGATATCTACCATCTAGAAGGTGAGTGGATCAATGGTGGAATCTTATCAAGAATTTGAGGTGACAATATGTAGTTGACTCCATGGATTGGGATGAGTTCAAGAACTTATTTTTCGACAAGTACATTCTATTTTTTCGTCATATAATGATAGAGAAGGAACTCATTGAGCTTAACAAAATGGATAATGAAATTTTTGGTTTCTATAAAAACAAATATTACAAGACTTGTGATGTGATCTTTGGGTATTATTATTCATCTTTAAAGTAAGATTGATCGACTTTAAGTGGATTAAAACTAAATCTTTGAAGGGAATTTATTTTCTATTAATAGATTTTTCAATGTTCTATAAAATTTTAAATTGAAGTTGGAGTTATGTATCAGTATCATGGTTTTGATAAGAAGAGAAAAATAAAATTTAATGGAAATTTTTAGATAGTTGGAGAGAAGATAAGATATCCATTATACTCAAATTATGAGAAGAAACATGGATGAAATTTTCTTAATAGTGATAGAAATTTTTTTTAATTATTGAAAGTAAGTTCATCGAGCATCTAAATGTTGAACTTAAGGAAAGAATTTAGTGAATGGTGTGGATGATGAGAATGCTTTCTAGAATACACATACACAATTCAGTGTTTCAATTATTAGGATTTTGGGATTCATGCTAACAAGTGCCCCAATACATGGAGTAATGAGGATTATAAGACAAAAATACTTCATAAGACACTAAATAAAGGAAAATTTTATTCCATCATAATGGTTTAAGTAAACCATGATAAATAATGAACACATATCCTCCCCTACCTAGTTATGAATATCATTTTTGATTTTGTATGAATGAACATCCTATAGAAATATTATTGTTCACTCTTTATTAAAATTTCTTGTAATTATCTACATAGATTATGGAATAATGAAATATAATATTCTATCAGTATTAGGATGAACCCAATTTTCAAATTAAAATGTTTTTTGTATAAGATAAGAGCTTATATAAGGAATAAATGGTGAATTAACATCGGAAAGCATATATGTCACCATGTAATATTTAATTATTTGTTATAGATCCCATCATGGTTTTATAAGTTTAATTTTGATAATAGATTCAAAATCATATACACCCCCTCTTTAGGTTCTACAGGAAGAGAATTTTTCCGGATTAAAGATATTTTAAGAGAAATTTTTGGTAATTTGGGATATTACCAATAATAAAGAAAATATAATCCCCAAGTATTCACATATTTTATATGTGAAAATAAAGAGATAATTTTTGATATATATATATATGGGGGATCAATGTTTTTATGATTTAGTAAAATAATTTTCAAAGTTTTTCATTTTAATCTTTTAGAAGGGTAAAAGGATAACTATTTATGAAATAGTTTTTGTTGAACTTTGAAAGAGATTTTAAAGATTAATGTTTTCCAATATGAAGAATTATGTTTGTTGGATAACGTGTGCTAACCTTTTTTATGGTAAATAAAGATAGATGGAATGAATTATAATTTTATTTATAGATCTTATGAATTGTTAGTGCTTTATAATTAACAAATTCTCCCTCATTTCTGGGAGTAGGAGATGAAGTGAAATTGAAAAAGACACAACCATACAATGATATTTTTCCTATGGAATGGAATGAAATCAAGTAAGTATATTTCCTTATGTTTTAGATAGTAAAATAATTCCTCAACTCTAGGAAATGGATATTAAAAAGTAATTTTTTAATATGTACATTTTTTCAAACTAATGGTCTTATAAATAAACATATATTTATTGTTTTTAGGCCCTTAACATTCCATTGATCATTCACATTCTTGTGATTGATGTTCTTTATTTCTCTCTACATATATTTGAGGGTTATTTTTATCTTATATGTCTATGTTTCAAATTTCAACCTATGTACTCCCATTTGGAAAACCTATTATGTTTTATTCTAGATGACATACACATATCCATTTCTCTATTTCAAGAGTATGTTTTATTAAACCTCTTTAATATGTGGGTTTCTAAAAAAATTCAAATTTAAAACCTTTGATGACTGAAATGAATTTCGATGTCAAAATTAACTTTAAGCGAGTAAGAATGTAACACCTTGAGATGTTTAGAAATATATATTTTTCAATTAATTTAATATTTTTGATATTTTCATTTCGTGGAACTATAAGTTAATATTGTACTACATGTGACACTATCTTATCCTAAGTTACATGCAACACTAAGTTTATCTCGAGTTATACACAACAATTAGCTTAAATAAAAAATTAAATATTATTAAAATATTATTTTCTAATATGATAATTTTCACCAGTCCATTATAATAGAAGTTATGAATGGAGTCAATTAAATTATGAAAATTTGGTTTCCACATTTATATAATGTGAATTATTTGGTGACCAATTAACTATAAATGAAAATAAAACCATTTTTGAAATATAAGAAATCATTTGCTGGAAAACTATTTTTATGCAATAAAAAACATTTTAATTCAATAAATTAATTAAACCAATTTTTGTGAATTATTTTAAAGAAATAAATATAGAATATATTAAATTAGATATTTAACATTCATATTAAATGTTGTGTAGACACTAGATAAGAATAGATCCAAATTTATGATTAAAATATATATTTTTTTAAAAAGACATTTTTCTACCTTTTATTAACACATTAAACTTATATTAATATAATTATATTCATTGTAATCAATTTCATATTTAAATTGGATACAAAAATTGTGTTATCTTTTGAGAATTTTCTCTTTGAAAACCGACATTCTCATCGAATCTGTGAGATTAATTTTAAATTACAGTATTCCACTTATAATAGTGGAATTTAAAAAAATGGATCTCATAATTTTAATTAGAATAATTTATAATATCTAATAAGTTCAACCAAATTTTTTATCATTATGATTTGTGAAAATAATTGAAATTAATTAAAACAATTAAGGTTGAAATAGGGTTCTGTGCATTACACGTGTTTGTATTAAAATTAATTTTGCACACATGTGGGATTTTTATTTAATTTATTGGAAATAAAATTTTGAATCATTGGGTATAAATTATCTAATAAATATCTTTTTGATTATATTATAATTTTATAAATTACATTGTTAAATAAAAATATACAAGTTTCCTTGGTAAAATCTATTAAGATAAAATTGAGTAAACATAAATATTGTGGAATTAATTTATGAAAATATATTTATTTTTGGATTTGGTCTTATTTATAAAAAAATTAACCCCCTCCCCATCCATTATTGTTTAATTTTGGAGGCACATTAGGTAAGGGAGACCACCTAATAGTGAATACTTTTGGGTATTTACAAGAATGCAACTCCTCCATTATAAAAGAATTGTTAATCTCCGCACTTCTTCGCACCTATCATGGAATTTATATAGACGAATTACTTCCAAAATAACTTCATAAATTACTTATTCTCAAAATATAATCCTTATTTTTTTCATAAACCCAACCATTAAATTACTTTGGTGAAAACCAAAATAAGATACCCTAAGAAGAGGTCATATTTTTCAACGAACAATTTTGTTTTATTTCTTCCTTAAACCCCTAAAATTATTTTTATGTCATGATTATATAATAAAATGATTATATTAAATATAATTAGATATATTTATTTTTTTAAGACCTATAAACACACACACTTCCATCAAATGGGTTATGAAATCATCATTATTGTGTACGGTAGACTACCACCTTGTGAACCGATGTCATTTGTTTTTCCATTACCACCTTTCAAGATTATACATAATGAAAAAAATACTATTTATATATTATTTTTATTATTTTTATGATGTCATTATGATTCTATAATTTTTATATCCTCTATACCTTCATTCTTTCCATTTTGGGGGACTACGATAGCATTGTTCATGCGTGCGGCAGACTATCGTCTTGTGAAGTGATGTGATTCGTTCACACATTGCATGGAATGTATTAAGGATTTTTTAATATAAATATGTTATTTATATGAATTAAATATTAATATATACCATTTACTTTTCTTTAATTCAATATGAAAATAAAAAGGAAACAACATTAATGCAGACGTATGGCCTACCGTCTCCACGAAGGGTGTACTTCATTTCCTATCACTAAATTTTACAGATTACAATAAATACATTTATAATGAATATATATGATATTTATATCTTAATTATAATTATATATATGATTTAATCATGATCTAAGTAATAGTACCAAGAATAAAAATCAAAATATGTGTGAAAACAAAGAGATTATTAGTCAAAACATAACATTAATGTGGAATTATTAATAAATAGGTAATATAAAGTCATAATAAAATAATACATTGTCCGATACATATTAATATTTTCCAGTGATATATTTATAATAAATTGTTATTTATTATACAGAATCTTTGAACATGTATGAATATATTCAAGACTTAATGTAAGGGGTTTTCATTTAACTTCTAACTTTCGTGAGGCACCTACCTTTTTATTTTATGTGATGTATATACATTACAATAATTAATTTTATTATTATTGTGATTATAATTATTGGTATTCCAATATCCATATTAGGATCTATCATTCATTGGGTTTTCGGTTCAAAATTTACCAAATCGATAAGAGACTTTTGTCTTAATTTTCCTTCTTTGAGACGTATGTTGTTATATTCTCCTATATTCTTTCACGGGGTGTATATAAATCCCCTTTGACATGTAATATCATGAATTATTTCATAATCATGATATTTTATGTTTCATTATATGTTATTTATTTATGGGTCTTAGGATTCAAGGTTAATAAAGTGGTAATAATTTTTTTTACAATCTCACCATTTATTTGGATTGTTTATGTTCAAGTCTCAAATTTTGAAATATACTAATCTAACTATCAATAATTTTGATGATTTTTATTATAATCTATTTATTTATTATATATTCAATTAATAGCACCATTTTCCACTCTTTACTACTTAATATAAAAAATAATAAGTTTTAAGAAAATAAGACTTTATCTCTCTATTTGGTTAGAAATATTATTCCACAAAACAAATGTTTTCTAAAAATGTTATCAAAACTATTTTTAATTGAAATTTTAATATTGTTTTATGTAAAAATGTTTTTAAATTTTTTTATTTTTTAAATGTGTTTAAAATGATTTTCATATCTTCCTTTATAATTATTCAAGGATATTTTCAAATGAAAATATCTTTAAAATGTTTTATATTTTATAAATAATTATTCAAAGTGGAAAGGATTTATTCATCAAGGAATTTTTTAAATTATCCTTTAAAAATAATTTTCCTTATAAGATGAAATGAGTTGGTGTTACCTATGCCTTACTGAAGATATTATCCAAGGATAACATTCATATTTTATAATTGATGGATTATGTTTTGATGGAATGATGTTTATGGAACCTGTTTCTTTTTCATGGTTCAATCAAGTTCTAATTATATTTTTTTGATACACCTTTATTTTTCATGGGGTAGTCATGTACCAAATAGATTTACATGAAATCCATTTCTTTTAATTTTTTTAATTAGGTTATGAAGTAATGATGATTTTTATGAGTATTTAAAATGATATGCATAATCTTGGTAATTAATTCTTGTTATGGTTCTTAGGTATAATTTATATAATAGGGTGTCCTAAATAGTGCCAGGTATGTCTGTTACATCTTATACGATGGGGTTTCCCAGTTATTACTAGGTGATCCCATTATATCTTAATTGATGGTTGTTCATAGATTTTACTTGACTGCATTGGGTGATGAAAAATTCTCTATGAGCTCAGAGGGTATAAGGGAGTTTATTCCAACCCAAAAGATAATGGTACATAGGTATTTAGGCCAAGCCAAAAGAGGAGGGTACATGGGAAGTCAATCCAAACCTAAAGAGGAGGGTACTTGGGTGGTAATCCCAAGCCCAAAGAGCAGTAAACATTGGTGGTCATACCAATACCAAAAAAGAGGTTACATGGGTGGTCATCTCATTCCCAAAGTAGGTATACAGGTGGTTATCCCAAGCCTAACATGTTACGAATGTCTTACTAGGTAGCCAGGACATAATATTTTTTATGCTTATATGTATGAAACAAATACATCTCTTATGATGATGTACCACCCAATCCCAAAGATCAGTAAACATTGGTGGTCATACCAATACCAAAAAGGAGGTTACATGGGTGGTCATCTCATTCCCAAAGTAGGTATACATGTGGTTATCCCAAGCCTAACATGTTACGAATGTCTTACTAGGTAGCCAGGACATAATATTTTTTATGTTTATATGTATGAAACAAATACATCTCTTATGATGATGTTATGATCTCATGGATCATTTTCTTAGATTATCTTATTATTCATGTCTTATGAAATAACAATCTTTATTCTATGAATTATGATTATGATATTTGATATGTAGGGTATGGTTTTCAAATTTTATTCTCATATTCTCATACCATTATGTTGATACAATGATTACTTATATCCATTATTTAGACTTAATGAGCATCTAAGATATCCCTTTATTATGTTTTCGTTGACTAGGTTATGGATAAATTTTTTATTTATGAGTAAAAAATGGGAGGATCTTTGTGGAAAAAATTGAATATCTTTCAACAGACAAAAACATTGTGTTCTATGTTTCCAAAGGAACTAAACTATGACAGTCATCAATAATTTTCTTGTGTAATTTAATGAATATTAATATAAAAAGAAGTGATATCCATGTATTATAGGATAGGGTCACTAAATAACATATCAAAATGGTAATTGCATACACCAGATAAAGGAATGATTTTTGAATACAGCGTATGTCTCATGGAAGTAAAATTGAAATTGGAAACCATTACATTGGGGTTGACTTCCTTCATATGAATACAATCCTCAAATATAAAAAATATTGGTTTATTATATATATATTAAAAAATAATATTCATATATATCCTAACATATAGGATTTACTTATTTCTTTTATCACCTCTTTATTAACAAATATGTGTTAAAATCATTTTTTCTCGTGATAATTGCATCGTTTTTCATGTATGTTTTAGTTTGGTAATTTTGGAAATCTAAATTTTATTATGGTTAAATAATATCTATAATATTAAAAAAATACAAATATCATATATATTCACTATATATATTTTTGTAGTAATCTATTATAGTTAGAGGTATAAAATGGATTACACCATTCATATAAACGCTAAGCCATACATACTCATGAACATTGTTTTTATTTTTCTCAAAAGATAGAAGGAATAGAAAATAAAAATTAATTAATCATTAGAGAATAATTATTATGTAATATATATCATGTATATTAATTAAAAACATCCTTATTGCTATCCATGTAAAAATAAAATGACAAACATTTCACATATCTATATCAAGGTGGTAGTCCACACGTACAACTGAGTGATGTTATTGTATATCCCATGGAATGGAAATTAAGATGGTATATGTGATATCATAACTAAAAATTTTAAAAATTTCATACATATCATATAAATATTTTAAATCCAAAATTATATCCATTCTTTAAAGTTAGTGATGGAAAACAATTTACATCCGTTTGTGAGGCGGTAGATCATCGTACACATAATCAATGATTTCATTTCCAAATTGATGGAAGTGGAGACATATATAGGTTATTAAATTAACATAACAATATCTAATTATATATTATATATATTTTTTTATAATATTTTCATTCTTTAATAAGGTTTTAGAGAGGTTTAATAAGAAATAGTACAAATACACAGGCTTAGGAATTTTACCTCTTCTTCGGAGGGCCTCATTAAGTTTATACCTAAAGAATTTATAAGAGGTTTTACAAATACAAAAAGTCCTATAAAAATGGGTAGATCATTAAGGAAGTAATTTGGGAAGATATTTTCCAAACTAAATGGTTTTGGAAGTATGAGGTGGGGATGATAGGGGCGTCCTTTTATAAGTGCGGGAGACGACACGCATGGAATTTCTGAAAAGTTAAAGTTGTTCCCAAATTTTTATCAGGTAAAAAGACTCAAAAATGTGTTATTATCAAAACATATATATTATAGAGTCTACATATGTCCATAAAATGTGTATTTTAAAAGTTTTATCACATTTTTAACTCTAATATTCTTAGTTTAACCCCTAGTAAACTCATGTTTACCTTAACTGTAGAAATTATTTTTTTACTCCTTTCATTATTTACTATGGTAAAAAATTAAGATTAAATTATTAGATAATATAAATTATTCTAATTAAAAATATGAAATCCATTTTTTAAAATTCTATTCCAAATAGTGGTTGAATTCAATTTAATATTAAACTGTAAACGAGATAAAAAGCAGTTTTCTGAAGATAAAATTCTCATATGTATTTAGTGTTTTAATATAAAAAATCAATTTGAAATTGATTAAAGTGACCTAATATAGTTAAATTTTAATATAATCTAAATAATTAAATTTTAAACACTATTTTAAAATATAATGTAACTTTAAAAATAATTTAAATAAAAACGAATCTTTCAATAAAATTCGAAATTTACTATTATTCATCAAAAAGTTAATCATTCCAAAAAAATATTAGAAATTCCCCCAAAGATAATTTTGAAATTTATATTTATAAAATAAATATTATTTTTGAAACAATTTTTATAAAAGTGGTTAAAATTAATTTTAAATTATATGTGAAAAGCGGGACTATTATATCATTCAAAAAATGTAGTTTTTTTGGAAAACAAATTTTAATCCAATGGATATTATTTTATTCATAATGAATAGATAACCATTGAATTTATTTTATACATGCGTAAACCATAAAATATTAATAATTTAGTTTTTACTATTCATACTTTCCATCTCAGTGGGTGGGTTATAATAGTCATGTTTAAATAGTAATATTTAAATAAAGTATTGTGTTTCTTTAAACCTCAGAATTTCATGCATTGTAAGATATCAAAGATATTGAATTTATTTAGAAAATAAATATAATTTAAATTAGTTTTTTGTGACATTCTATTTTAATATAATTTTTTCATATCATATATTCTATCGAATATGGTGTTCCTCTTTTAAAATCTTATGTCATTACATTCTACCCCCTTAAATAAATTATTTCCTTTCATTTTTACTATTGATCTTAGTAATCAACCGTTTTAAATTTCAAAATAACATTCTTGAAACCCCACATCATAAAAAGGGTTGATAATAATTCCTTTTAATAATAGTGGAAGGTAAATATGATGCTCTTCTAGTATAATACATAATAGGTTTTCAAATTAGATAACATTGGTAGAAAATCAAATTATGGACATGGAAGAAAAGAGTAAATAATTATAGAGAGTGTGGTAGATCATTGATCCCAAGAAATTGAATAATATGGAAAATTTAATGACCACAAGTCCATATATCTATAATGGATTAAAAGACCGTTAGTTTAGAAGAAATAAAGATATTAGGATAAAATTTTTGTTTTAATATCCTTTTCCTATAGTTAAGCAATTTATTTACCATTTGACTGAGAACATATGAAAATATAATTAATAGATATAATTGTATCTCATTGGAATAATTTCATCCTTGGGTTGTGCTTTGACCAATTCCCAATTCATTTCTTACTCTAATAAATAGTATCCAAAATTAATTTTTAAACCTGAAACACATTTAACAAAATATTAAAATGACAAGTCATTCCTCCTATTTCTAGATATTTTTGAAAACTAAAATGGTTTACAAAAGTTATACAATAAAACCCAATGTTCAACATAATCAATTATATATATATTAAACATTAGGACTCTTCCAAAATAAATATTATTTTTTCATATCTAGAATAATGAGATTACCATTCTTCCTTTTTCACTTTAAGTCCACATTAAACAATCTATTCAGAGCTACTAAAGTCTCTTATGTATATTTTAATTTGAAGACTTGGTTTTATGCCGGTAAATAATTATTTGATCTTATTTTTATAGTCAGTAATAGAACTAGATGCATAGCTTGTGAGCATCATAAATTTAGCCTCATAAGTGAAATGGATTCATCCTCATTTTATTTTAAATTTAGAAATTATAACTCCACTTTTTTATGAAGAGTTCGTGGGAAATATTGGTGGAATAATACTTTCTTGAACTCGTCTCATTCAGTGCAATCTACAACCTCCTTTTCCATTGTAGTCTTAATGAGATTACACCATGGTTTAACCAGACCATCAATTTTTTTTAAAACAAACTTGTTTAACTATAGGGAATAAATATTAATAATAATTAAAAATGGTTTTAGTTATCCATAATGTCACAAATTGGTGATAAAAATAGTTATGTTTGTTATATTGAAGGTTACTGCATGTTCATGGAAATAAGGATAAAAGGTAATGGTTTTTGTATCAATCATGCTTAATTGATATATTTTTTTATATTACAGACAAATATTATTTTTTATGGTGGAAATACTACCCTTGAAATCTAATATGTTTTTTTATCTTGGAAAATTCACCCTCATTCATGCTCTTACTTTCTTTGGACTACGATTGATATCTTCCCTAAAATATAAGGGGTTTTCAATAACTCAAGGTTTTTTCTTTAGTTATAAAGTTTTTCCTTGAACATTATTTTTTATTTCATTTGGTATTACATATTTTCATCTTTGTAAATAATTTTTTTACTGAAAGCATATTTATTTATAAATTCTCTTCCCTCTTAAAAATTCAACTATATTAAAAAAAACTTTTATCCTCTTAAATGATGGAATATCAACCTTGTTAATGTTTTCATCTTCCCAAAAAATTTTCCCAAAATATTTTGAATACCAATATTGTATTTTCTTATATCTTTAATTCTTATCATTACTCCATTTAAGAAAGAAAGTTTTGATTATTAATTATGATGTGGGTTTTGGATAAAAGTATTTTCTATAATTTTAAAAACTTTTTCTACCTTTTTCATAATAAAGAGCTTTCATTCAACTCCACACTTTCTCAAGATAAAAACATATATAATTTTAAAGGATCAATCAATGATGTTTCTTTTAAGAAAAATTAAATGTTTTCAAAATCATAACCTTCACTTTTTCAAAAATTAGTTTTCATAGAAATCATTTGTCCCGCCTTTTCTAAAAACATCCAAAATGATTTATAAAAATAATTATATGTTTTATATTTCATTTTTATTTTCATATTTATAAGTATTTATCCTCATTTTAATTAGTTTTCATGATTTAACCTCTAATAAAAATTTCACTAGTTTCCTTTTGATGAATTAATCTCACTATATTATAAGACTCTAATTATTGATCTCATCATTCATGCCATAATTATAATTATCTATTAATAAGGGTGTTTAAATATATTTTTACATACAATAATCATTCATATGATATGTTTTAAATATACCATCCACATTCTTTCTCGGGATGTCTTATGATCAAATAACCATGAAACCCATTTCATTCTCGAGTTAATAATTATTTTATGAAACTATAAATGTTTTCATATGTGGCACACAAATTCATGTACAAAATATGATATGATGGATGGGACTAAACTTATATAGATTTCCAATTTATTGTGTAATGTTTTATATTTAATGATATGTTATGCGTGTGATTAGGGAGTGAAAATAATCCACCATGGGAATTTTCCCACTATGTGGTGATGGTATTGGGAGAGAACCTTAACTTTTGATAATAATGTAATGTATTATTTTTTGGACACAATATTTTGATGTTAGGATCCTATTATGTCATTTTATTTATACTAAATCATAATTATATGATTTTTTTATATAATCCTGGATTTATTATGTAATAATTCTATATTTTATTTTCACGTTCCTTATTTACATTCCCATACTCATATGTTTCTATTATGATCACTTAAGATCATTGATTTTTATTGCATATGCTTGCCATCATTTCAAATTTGAGACCACAAATTCTTATGTCTCTATTTTCCAAGTTGATGATGAAAAGTAATACATAGGATATGTATAGAATATTATATTGTGTGGAATTTTTTTTGGAAATTTTGAATGTTTTTATAGATTAAATAGTTGATTGCAGAGTTGAGAAAATACAAGTTAGCTGAAAAATACAGGGGTTCTTCATGGTAATGTTTTATATTAATTATTTATGAATCTAAACCAAAAATATCATGGGAATGCATTATATTGAAATATTTGATTTGTGTCAAGTAATTAGACAAATATTTCTATGGGACACTATAGTTGGTATTAGAGTAGGGTTTAGGTAAATTTCAACATTAGGCTGAAATCGGATGAGGATAAATTGATAGTTATAAATTTTATCAAAAGTTGATAAGTTAAAGAGGATTATAATTTTAAAGGTATAGATAACCCTTTATGTTGGTTTTGGAAATATTTAGGGATTAAGATGGTATAAATTTGGTGAAACCCCTAGGGATAAGTCTAATGTATAAGTATATGTATAGGATAACATCTAAAAATTTTGGTAAAGAAAATATTGGGTTTTTTACTTTTAATAACATCTCTTTTTGGATTCTACAAATAGATACAGGCTCTATCACAGATGTACCTAGGGGTAAGAACCCTGAAAATGGAATATTGGGTATCAACTCAATAATTACCAGGTGTATGAAAAATAGGCCTAACTACGCAACTTGTGTGACATCACTCCTCTTGTCATTGTATTGAAAATGCGGAGGAACATTACTTGGACTTAAGAGACATTCCCAAGAAACAAAGGGCTAGAAAAATATTTTGAGGTCTTCATTAATAGTTGGGGGATGATTTTTCCTTTGAAAATAAAAAACCATAAAAATATTCCATAACCAAATAACCCACTAAAAGGTGAACGACATGAATAAAACACAACTAAAATTGTACCATTTTTATCGAAAAAAAACTACACAAGATTACCACAATATTAGATTAAAAAATGACCAAGTACATAGAGGAAGACTACAAATCCAACATTAATCAAATAAAACAACAACACCAAAGATCGAACCAGTTCCATGCTCCACTACACAAAATAACCCCAGTATCACTAAGAACCAATAGAGAAGTGCGATACTTTACCATTTCCCATGTCCTGATAGATAACATATGTAAAAGCACCAAAGTTTCAAATAAGTGGTGCATAATGAAACTCAGTAGGTTTTCAACAAATGACTTCTCTACTCATTCTACAAGTATATATCATGTAAGTATATTTATATAAAATAATTTATATAAAACAATTTATAAAATAGTTTATAACAAAATATAAACGACTTCCATAACCAATAATTTTTCACAGAAAATACAAAATTCCTAGGAGTGTAACCAAACAATGCTTTAAAATAATTTCATAAGGTCCATTTTAGAACATTCCATTCCATTCGACATATCCATACATCAAACTATGTATGCAACCAGGACCTCCCTATACTCACGAGTGGTGAGTCACCATTACACTAAGCCCTCACTTAATGAATCATTTGATGGGGAGATACTTAACCCATATCCATCCCAATAATTATGGGGTATACTCCTTACCCTTATCCATTATGAATTCACATTAACACACACAACTAGTATGCCAAAAATAAATGCCAAAACATCAATTTCAACCATTTCAATAAAACTATACTTTTATTGAAAACCTTTCAAACCAACCATTTCAATAAAACCAACCCTTTTATTGAAAAAACTTTTCATTCAATAAAACCAAAAAAACTTTTTAAAATCAATCTACCAATTTCACTTTCCATAAAAAAGCCCAATTTTCACAATTTCTATAAACTCTCACCAAAGAGGGTTTCCAACATGAAATTCACAATAATTTCACGACCAATTTTAATCAAAACATTCAATTTTCTCAAACCTCATATTCTAAATATAGGAGATGATAACTAATCCACCGACCTTCATTTTTATGATGAAAACAAAGAAATTCACTTAAGCACCAGTGAAACTGAGTCGAAACTCCAAAAAACCACCTTATATGTATTCCCCTTACATAAACAAATCCAAATCTATTCATATTTATAGTAAACTACATTATATATATCCACAATAGTTATATATCTACAAAACTGGTAGAGAGGGAGGAGTAGATCTAAGGAAACCCAAGGGAAACTTCCAAGAATGAATACTTATTGTGAGAACCCAACTTTAACACACCAAAAGAAGCCTTCAGATCACCTATGAATTGATGGGAGAAGCCTCCATATCTATATAGAGGAATAAATCCTGAGTTAGGATTTGTTTGGGGGAAAAAGTGGGGTTAAAAAATAATATTTCCTTAGATCCATTTTTTGTTGATCTAATTTTTAAACCATGCATAGTAAGTCACACAGTTGGGAAAATTGTGTGATAATTGTGCACCAGCTTCTGCCACAAGCATGAACATCTCACAACTATCTCGCGCAGTTTCTAAACCATGTTCCAACCATGAAAAGGCCAAATTTATCAAGTTTTATGTTTTATTCTAGGATATCACATGGTTTGTAAAATCGTGCGCCACCAATTTGCCTTCCCCTTAGCCTATGTCTTATATTGCATAGTTTTCTAGTGATGTCGCATTGTCTCCATTAACAATGAACCAACAATATACCTATATAAAAGCCCCAAAAATAGTCCAAACTTCTTACAAATCCTATCAAACATCACACAAACACTTTTTATACATAAAAATCATAAATCAATGGATAGTTACTAGGAACCAGGGATTCTACACTCTCCACACCATTGTCATTTCAGCCACAAAAATTAGAAAACCATCACTGCCCTAAAAGTGTTTGAGCCATTTCCCTTTCATCTCTTTCTCCCATTACTAAGTCTATTCTTGAATCTGACCATGTTTATAGAAAACCCACACTAGACCTATGCTTTTTTCATGACAGACTTTATCTTTCCTTTCCACAACCACCATTGACATTTGAACCAATGAAGCATCTAAATCTAGATCAACATAATCCCATAGAACCACATGGTTAGGATTAGGATGATACTTCTTCAACTAAGATGCATGTAACACATTATAAAAAACACTAAACCATGGAAAAATTCTAAATGATTTTCCACCTCTCCAAACCATTAAATTATCTCAAAAGGGCTTATGTATCAAGGAGAAAACTTGTCATTCTTCCCAAAACATGGATGTCTAAGCTTTGGCGAGATCCTCAAGAACATATGATCACTCAACTTGAACAAAAATGATAATAAAAAATGATTCTATTATGATTTTTAATGATTCTCAATCATCTCTATCCATGTTATGATAAACTGAATCTTCTTTTTTGTCTATTGGACAAGGCTCATCTCAACCAGTTAAGTTTCACTTATTTCCACCCAAAAAAGTGGTGAATGATAAGGAGGAACGTACAATGCTACAAAAGGATCCATATGTATTGAGGCATCATTACTATTGTTATAGGACAAGTCTACAAAACGTATGTTCTCTTCCCATGAGTCACCAAAATCCATTACACAATCCTGCAACATGTCCTCCAATGTTTGTATCATCCTTTATGATTGGAGGTCCATTTGAAGATGATACCCCATACTTATAGTCAACTGGGTCCTAAGGTATTTCTATAAATATTTCTAGAAATAAGATGAAAACCATATATATTTGTCTGATACTATCAAAATTGGTAGGCCAAAGCTCTTTACCACTTCGAAATACAGGTTTTTCAAAATTCTTCCACTGTATGAGATTCTCGAATAGGAATGAAATTAACCTACTTTGTGATCTGATCCACTATCACCCATATGTAATCATTCTTCTAAACCATTCTTGGGAGACTTGTTACAAAATCTATAGCTATATGATTCCATTTCCATACTATAATAGGTAAAAACTACAACATACCTATTGGTCATTGATGATCCATTTTTACATGCTGTCGAGTTAAGAATTTCCAAACAACCTCAGCCACCTTCCTTTTCATCCTGATCCAAAAAAAAACTATTATTCCAACACCATATAAATATTTTCTATTCTAGGATGAATATCCCATATCAAATGGTGGAATGTGTGAAGAATTTGTTCCTAAAAATCCATAATTATGACCATTAAATTTATGAAATGCAAGCCTGAACTCTCATCTAGCCTCCATCCCTCACTGATCTCTCAACCATTAATTTTTGACTTCCAATACACACATTCTACAATGGAATTAAATTACTATTTAACTATATTCACTAAATCAAGAATTAATTAAACTAGAATTAAAACCACAAATTCGCCTCAAAATTCACATTCTAAGTGAAAGTCAACTCGAACCAACATCAACTACCACTTATCTCAAGATTATTTTACTAATTAAAAATATGACTTTATCCTTAATGCATCTACCATCGAAATGCCTTTTCCCAATGTATAAATAATGTAAAATTAAAACATTTAATGATACTCCAAACATATTATTTTTCTTAGGTTGAAATCCATTAGTGAGAAAATATGTCCCAATCTATTATGATCCGTAAACACATTTAATTTTATCACCAAAGAGGTAATGATGCCAAATATTCAAACCATGGACTATGGTTGCTAACTACAAATCATGTGTTGGGTATTTATTCTCATTCACCCACAACTTAATTAATCCATAAGAAAAAACTTGATCTCCCTGCATGAGAACACATCACAACCAAGATCCCAAATCATTATGATACACCATGTACCCTTATCATGATTCTAGAAAAATCTAGATTGGTTTTGATGTAAGGAAAAAATTTATCTCATGAAAATAATTTTGTAATTCCTCATCTGATTGGAATGTAACATTATTATTTTTCAAATCTATCATAGGTGAAACTAGTCATGAAAATTCATGAACAATGCATTGGTAACAAGCAGATTGACCAAGGAAACTATATATCTCGAAGACATTCTTTGGTGGTTTCCAATAGATAATAGACTCTACCTTTTCTGAATCCAAATAAATGTCTCTTTTAGAAATTACATGGCCCAGGAAATTTAACTCTTGAATACAAAAATAATAAATTGATAATTTGGTATATATAAGATGATCCCTCTATATTCCCAACAATATTACCAAGTGTTTCTCATGATCATCCCTTTTCCTTTAATACACCAATATTTCAACCACAAAAACCACAACAAAAAGAATCCAGATACCACTAAAATATATCATTCATCAATTACATAAATACTACTGGTGAATTTGTAAGACCTAAAGGCCTAACCACATAACCATAATGTCCAAATCTTATCTTGAACTCTTTCTTTGGAATATTCTCATTCTGAACCCACAATTGGTGATATCCTGATCGCAATTCAATATTATAGAACCACTAATATCCCCTAAATTGATAGAATATATCATCAATGTGTGGAAGTGGATACCTTTTATTTTCTATAAATTGGTTAATATTTTTATAATCTACACCCAACAAAATATTTCCATCTATCTTTTTGAAAAACAAGACTGAAAATTACCACGAAGTCATGATCGGCTGAATGAACACTTTTCTTTCCCATTCATACAAATTCACATTCAAATCCCTTAATTATATTCATTTAATCTAATAAGATATAAGGTAAGTAGGATTGTCCCCTAAAAGGATATCAATCATAAACTCCACTTCTCTCATAGGTGGAAACCATAAGAAATTGCCAGGAAACACATCTGGAGACTGATCAACCACTACTGAAAATGGTTACTCTAAATATTTTTCATTGATGCCAAGGTCAAATATACCAAGTGGTATGAGATCATTCCAACTAATAGTGCCAAAAATTTCATTATACTCACATTTACACTCGGTTATCCTTAAAAGAGATACTCAATGTGATCTTCATTTATGAAACTCACCTTTCTAGTATAATATTCGATGTGATCCTTGAATGTTTCCAACCAATCCATACCCAAGATTGTATCAAAAAAATTCATATCAAGCATAGAGAAATTCCATTTCAGCTAGGATCCGTCAACAGTTATAGAACATTCTTTAGATACAAAGGCTCTAAATTGTCTTTGACCAAGAAGAGTTCGGTCTTTTATCAAAGAAGGCAACATTTCAACTTTTAAACTCAGTAAATCAAAAACACAAGAAGTAATAATGGAATGAGATGAACTTTTATCAAAAAAAAAATTCATAAGGTTAGAATTTAAAATAATTATACCTCACACTATAGATGGTCTAGACTAATCATCCAAAATTACCTTCTTAACTCTATATAATGTTTTTCTCGTCAGACTTTTTTCTATATTTAGTTTTTCAGATTTCCCCTATAGGGGAGTCATTGTATTACTGGAATCACCATGGATAAATTTGTTCTGATGATAAGAATGATTTTTACGACCTCTCCATGTCTAAGCATATGATGCCTGGATCAACTAAAAAGTGTCCCCAACACCCAACCTCGGAGCACTGTAATAATAGCACTGAAGATTCCCCATCTGATTGAAATTAAGGAATGTTTTATGTTGTTTCATACAATATCTCTCCATATAGATGAAAAAAAATGTTTAAAGCATCTAATTTGGATCTTTGGTTTTAAAATAATATTCATTGATCCATCCATTTAATTCTAATTCATTCTCCTACTTTGGAAATAGGGGTCCCTCTTCCTCTTTTTCCCAACATTAGAGTTCCCACTATTTCCCCTAGGTATCAGCATACTACCTCCCCCCATTTCTCTTGATATATCCATCTCTTACATCATTTGATGATTAAATATCTCTATATAATCCATAATAAAAGTCACAACTATCTATTATAAAATGTCATGCCTCAACCACGATTCAAAGATGTGTTCATTAAAGGACACACTAGCACAAATTTTTATTCAAAAGAAAACAAAATTCATGATTTTAGATACATATTCCCTAAATGAATTATTTTCCTACCTCAAGTCGAAGAAGTCCATCATTCATTGAATTCGGAATGTATGAGGATATAATTTTTTGTTAAACAATTCCTCAAAATCCTCCCATGCAAGTTTGTGTTCAAATTTATCATGAATTGATAAATCCCACCTGTGTAATGTAAGATCTTCTAGAATATATGTCTTTTTATTGAAATGTAACTCTTCTGGATTGCTGATAAAATCGAAGATTCAATTCATCCTTTTTTCCACACCTCTTCCTTTTCTGTCTTATAATAACCTTGAAAGATGGGTGGATTTTTATTCTTTAATTGAAAAGAATGATCCACTTTTCTTGGATCATCCCTCCTGTTCCCACTATCCATAGCTAGAAATTAATGGACAATACTATGAACTAGGTTTTGGTTCACATATGGATCAGGTGAGACCACATTCTCAGCAGCTTCCTCCTGTTGGTCTCTATGATGCCTACCAGGTCCCATTTTCTAGAATCATAAAAAAATCCATAAGTCTCACTCTCTATCAAATAAAGGGTAATCATTAAAAATTATACCACACCATACTATCTCAATAGTGATTTCAAAAATCAATCATTTCCACATTCACCCATTTTGTAAAAACTTTACATGCTTTTGAAAATCAAAAAAATCAAAATACAAAAATGATGCTCTTTTCCACAATCTTACATTTGAAATAAAATTTAACATTTTTCAAAAATCAATATTTATCATCAAATCATTAATCAAAATGAGATATTCAATCATAGTTGTAAGTCATTTCTATAATTCATTTCATGCTCTTCTCATTGGCTAAATCCATGATAATGAGATTACAAAACCTATAAGTGTCTATAAAACACTTATGTACCCAGCCCCTAATAAATTTAAGTAAAACATAAATAGGGTAGCTATGTATTTATATGATCTA
The DNA here is from genome assembly GCA_963277665.1 of Viscum album. Taxonomy (NCBI): domain Eukaryota; kingdom Viridiplantae; phylum Streptophyta; class Magnoliopsida; order Santalales; family Viscaceae; genus Viscum; species Viscum album. The sequence goes on from OY728152.1 coordinate 2,108,697,563, forward strand.
AATTTCAAGTCCCTACAATACTAATCTTTTCTACCAACCTGACACAATAAATAGACCAGAATTAATATCAACCCCAAGACTAATAGAACTGAAGACCACTTGTTAGGAAAGGAATGAATAAGTCGATACCACTTGTAAAATCCCTCCTCTTCTCATTGTCTTGAAAAGGTAGAGTAACATTACTTTTCCTTAAGATAAATCCCCAAGATTACAAAGGCTAGAAATAAATTCTATGGAATTCATTAACAGTAGGGGTATGATTTAACCATTGAAAATAAACAACTATACAAACATTCCATAACTAAATAACCCACTATATAGTGCATGATATCAATGAAGGACAACTAAAAGTAAACCATTTTTATCAAAATCAAACTATACAAGAGTACCACGGTGAAAGGCTACAAAAAAACCAAGTACTTAATGGAAGACTGCAAATCCAACAATACTCAAAGACAACCACATCTCCAAAGCTCCCACCTGCTCCATGCTCCAGTCCACAAAACATCCAAAGTATCACTAAGAACAACTAGAGAAGTATAATACTTTACTATTTCCCATGTTCTGATAAAAAAACATCACTAAAAGCACCAAAGTACCAAAGAAGTTTTGGGTAATGAAACATAGTAGGTTTCCTCAAAGGGATTCCCTACTCATTCCACCAAGATATAACATGTTAGTACATTTATATAAAATAGATTATATAAAAAAAATTCCAAAATAGTTAATACCAGAATATAAACAAGTTCCATAACCAAGTATCTTTTATAAAATGATACCAATTTGCAATTATAGATGTTAAAAAATACTACAAAATCATTTCACAAGTTTTATTTTGGCATAATCCATTCCATTCCACATATCCATACATCCAACCATTCATACAACCTGGACTTCCCCATAATCGTGAGTGGTGATTCTTCATTTCAATATTTCATCACTTAATGGATCATTTAAAGGGGGAGAACCCTTACTCTTATCCATTACACTATTTATTTGGGGACTCATTACCCTTATCTCTCCCGAATGCACATGAACATACACAACCATTATTCCAAAACCAATACTAAAACAACCATTTAAACTATTTCAATAACATTTTACTTTTATTGAAGAACTTTCAAACCAACCATTTTAAAAAAATCGACAATTTTATTGAAAAAAACGTTTTCATGTAACAAAAACAAACAATAATGTTAAATTAATCATTTTAAAATCAAGCTACCAATTTCACTTTCCAAAAAAATGATTGATTTTCACAATTTCTATAAACCATCCCTAAATAGGATTTCGAAAAATAAGTTCATAGAAATTCCACAACCAGTTTCAATAGAAATAAATAAATTTGAAATGATGCCATCATATTATAAAAAGAGGAGTCGGGAGTGAAGCCACCTACCTCATGTTTTATGATGAAAATGAAGAATGACACTCAAACAACAACGGAACTGGGTCAAAACTCCAAAAACACTCCTTAGATCTCTTCCCCTAGTATCAAAAAATCCAAATATAGTCATATTTGAAATCAAATAACTTATATCTATCCAAAGTGGGAGTATATTTAAGAAATTGAGAGATACATGGAGTATATCTAAGGAAACCCTAGGGAAACTTCAATGAACAAAGTCATATCACGAGAATCCTGCTACAAAGCACCAAGAGAAGCCTTCAGATCACCTCTAGATTGATGGGAGAAGACTCTTTATCCCAATAGTGGAACAAACCCCAAGTTAGGTTTAGTTTGAGGCTCAAATAGGGGTTAAAACATGATCCCTAACAAGATCCACTTTTTTTGATCTAGTTTTTAAACATTGCATGGTTAGTCACACTATTATAAAAACCAGGAACTAATCATGCGCCAAATTCTGTATCAACTTGGAACACCACATTGTTTCTTCACACAGTTTCCTAATTGTGCACATGCTTTTAAAAATCCCACTATCTCAAGTTTTGTGGTTTCTCATAGGTTGGCACATGGTTTAGACAAACTTGGTGATGCCCATGCGCCTTCCCCTTAGCCTTTGTATCACAATGAATAGTTTCTTGGGGAAGTTACACAGTTCCCACTAACCATTCACCAACTATACACCTTTATAAATTCCCCAAAAACATTAAAAACTTCTTTCTAATCCTCCCAAACATCACCAAAACAATTTCCATACTTAAAAATCATAAACAATGGTTACTTAATTAAAATCATGGGTGTTATATCTGGTTTAAAACACCTAGAAAATTTTATTTGGTCAACCTAATTCTATTTATGAACCAATTTGAAGGATTTATTTCATAATTACTTTAAGGTATTAGGATAAGAAGCATAAAAAACTAAACCTAAAGAAAAATAGATTAAATAGGATTGATGATATTATAAAATGAATATGTCATTATAGGATATTTTGTTTTTATATTTATGTGATCATTTAATTAGATTTTATGGGATATTGTCCTAATAATATTGGATTTTGTATTTGTTTGAAACAGGATAATGAAAATGAATCTGAGAAAGATATATATCTAGAAACTTCTATGTCTTATAACTAAATAAGGTATCATACTTACATGGTTGAAAATATTAGTATATTCATGTTATGATAGAAAATGTAAGCTTCTTAGTCATACCTATGGGATTGAGGATGATATAATAATATAAATTAATTTATGATACTTTTATTTATAATATTTTACTATATTCTGAAAGATAAAACAAATTTAAAACTTATAAGGATTGTTCTCCAATAATTTATTACCTTAATAGATTGGAAATATATATTATATAGTATCAATAACATTGAAATTTTATTTTATGAAAATCTTATATTTTAGGGATAACTATTAGATAACACATGACTCAGGGATGGATAAATATTATGTTTAATATATGCTTAATGTTGGGATAATAAATTGATGGTTGATTTTGAAAAAGTAAGTTAAGAATTTTTTGTAACCTTGGGATGGATAATTGATTCATGATATTTTCGGTGAAGTTAAATGCATTTTTGGTATTTTTGTATATATTAGCTAGTGTGTGATATTAAATCATTTAAGGGTTAAATATAGTGTTAATTTCAAGAGGTATATATTGATTCCTTGTGGTTTAATGACTTAGTGATTCAAATTCATTTGGGAAAATTATTTTATAAATAATATATGATTAGGTTATATACATACTTGGGTATATGATTGTATGAATGATTTTTTGAGGAAAGATAATTAACATGGTATAGACTAAGAGAGTAGTGTAGATTCTATATTAGATGTAATTCTCATAAATAATTAATTTTTAAAGAATACCACCATTAAATTTCTTCAATGAGTAAAAGTTAAAATTTTCAGGATATGATTTAATTAAGAAATAAATGTAATGACTTGAGATTTCACTATACATTTTCCTTTAAAAAAATGTGTTCTATAAAATACTTCACACACAACACAAAACTAAAACAAAACCATGAAATGTTTATACCATTAAAAACCATTCATTGAAATATTTGGTATGATTGGGAGTAGCTGAATTATGAAATATATGAATATAAATATTTAAATTTTAGTTTATAAAAATTTACTAAATTAATTATTGTGTTTAAGTATCCATATTTTTATGCGATATACTTTTTATTAAATAAAACTATGTATATTATTATGAAATTTTTATTTTAACTAAATGTAATATTTATTGATTAATGTTAGCTTTATTAGTGTTTTATTGAAATAAATAATAATAATAACTTTTATTGTTAAAATTTATTTTCTTATAAAAATAGTTTCTCATTGTTTTTCATGATTTTATTTAAAAAGTTAAAATAGAAAATTCTAGATTTTTAATTTTGAAATATAAGATTCATCTTTGGATTATGTATTCCAATATCCTTTTAAGAATAATTTTTCATATTTTTCTAAAAAGATTGATTTCTAGGTGGGTATTGTAGAATATTGTTTCAATGAATAACATGAATTTTATGTTATTTCTAGGACATAAGTATGAACTAGAAATCTGGAAACCTTTTAATATGTCCAACTATTTAATTTATAAGTAAATTTTAAATTTATAAAAAGTTTTATTTAATTTATAAACCCATATTTGGAATTTCAAAACATAAGTTATATTTTTCAAAACAAAATCAACATTATAGATTTTCTATTTTAAAATTAACTTTTATCACTTTTAGAAAAGAAGTATAATAAAATTTATTTCAAATTTTTAATCTGTAGTTCTTAATTAATTGATGAGGTCTATTTCACTTTGGGTAATCTTGGATAAGTTACATTTGGTAAAAACAAGTTTCCATAGTAAAGGCTAAAATGGTAAAAGTTAAAAATCTAATAGTAATTAGTTAAAAACATGCATAAAAATGCATGGGAATAGTTTTTTGAGGCCTCAATTGAATGTATCTCTTCCTAATATCCATTATTTATTAATTTATGAACCACTTTCCACGAGATTGTATTTCCATAATTTAAATATTTTGGTATTTACAAAAAGGTCATCCATTTTCACTTATAAAAAGTGATCTCCCCACTTACATTCCCTCACACCACAACACACTTATTTTAGACTAAAATCTTGAAAAAACTATCATAAAAATTTACTAAAACCTTAAATATATTCTAGTATAATCCAAATATCAACCTAAAAAGTCTAAATCCCCTTTGCAAAGGAGATAATCCATGAAGTGACGTATAAATTTATAACCCCACCTTCTAATTTTATTTCTTTATGTGTACTAATTCTTTATAAAATTCCATTAAAACGACTTAAAATAATAAAATAATTATAATAATTAATCTTGTATTTTGTTATAATTATTTTACTATCATTAACCACATTTACCTTTTCCCATTATGAAAAATGAAACCTATATTCATGTGTTTTGCAGACCACCGCCTCTACGACCCAACATGTTCCATTTTTATTAACCACCTTAAAAGGAATGTTATAATTGTGAATTTTTTATATAGGTATTATATCTGTGACATATTTTAGAATATAAAATGATAAACCATAGCATTCAGTTTCCCCATTATAAGGAAAATGAAATCATTGTCCATGTATAAATGTGGATGACAACCTCCATGGAACAATTGATTTTTCTTTTTCTTTTCATAAAAACCATACATGGATGGTCACAAGAATGGGTTAAATGGATAAATATGATGTTTTAATAATAAATAAATTATTTTAAGAAAAATATAATTACCTATTATTTATATGAATAATGAAAAATAATTGTAAAATTACCTTTAATAAAACAAGAAAACTAAGAGAAAAATGATATTTTTATTCAAAGTAAAGGATTTATATAAATTTTATTATTCTTATACTTATTTAAAAAATATATATCAAAATTATAAACTCTAAATAATATCACTATCCTACTATTATAATTATATTTCAACTAACATCCTCAAAATTATCCATTAATTACGGTATGTTCATGTTTGGGTCCATTTAACCACCAACATGAAAAATGTTGTGAATTTATATCCTTTATTACTATGGAAACATAATTACTCATATAATATGATATCAATATATAAATAATTATTCATTTTTATATATAATGTTTATATCAATATCTAAGTTATTAATTAATAAATTCCATTTTGTTGGTTAAAAATCACTTAAATGTCCTTATTGTAGATCCCATCTTCAAGGATGAAAAATGAAAAATTCATGAAAGTAAATTAATGGTTAATAAATCATTAAAATTAATCTCTTATTGTAACATTAATGACCTAGTAATTTTGAACATTTTTATAATATGTAATATTTTTATTTTTATTTGAAAATAGTTCAAAACAGTAAAGATTACTAATATCTGATATTGAAAATAGGTAATAACTTACTAGTATACAATTGGGAATAAATATAAATGATAAGTATAAATTGTTATTATTTTTAATAATCTTCTTAATAAAGTGATTGAAATATTTATTTTCTTTATAAATGAGGTTAGAGTGTGTTCAATTGAATCAAGATAAAACATGAGTGTTTTTGTCTCAATCACCCTTCATTGAGGTATGTTTTGATATTACATATCAATATTCTTTTATTAGGGGTAACCTATACCCCTTAAATTATAATATCTAAAAGTTTTTTGATATTTTAAACTTCAATTTATTAATTATCTTCCTTACTTTAAACTATGATTTATAACTTACCTAAAATATAATTATTTTTCATAACTCAATCTTATTTTTTGATTTATAATGCTTTTTATTTTAGTTTATTATTCATTTCTTATGGTATTTCCAATTTATAAATCGGGAAAGAAATTTGATTAAAATATTCCATTTTTAATGAATTTTATTCCTCTAAAAATGTAACTATTTTAATAATAATTTGCATCCTTATAAAAGATATTTTATAATCCATATCTTTGTTTTCCTCTTCCCGCCAATGTGATCCCTTAATATTTATAATACCTTGCATGTTTTATTTATTATATCATACAAACTTATCCATAACCCATTTAAAAAATGAAATTTTTATTGTTTAATATGATTTGGTTTTTCAATAAAGATATCTTTTATAATATTAAAAAGTTTTTCCTCCCTTTTAAGATTCAAGGGTTTTGCTTTCCAGTATACAGTTCCTCAAGATAAAACTTTATGTCATTTTAAAGGATCCATTATTAATTTTTATTTAAAAGAAACAAAAAATTTAAAATCATTCACTAAATATTTTTAAAAGTTAATTTTGAAGGAAACTCATATGTCTAACTATTACAAAAACATTGAAATTCATTTTAAAAAACTCTTCAACATTTTGTCATCCACATTAATTTTTATATTCAAAAGGATTTACCTTTATTGGATTTACTTTTTAGGATTGATCCTCCAATTTACATTACACAACTTTTTGTTAGATTAATTAATCCTAAGACATCATAAGACTCCAATTCGGGATCTCTTTATTTGTGGTATCGTTTTGTTATCTAATAATAATGGTGTTTTAATATATCTCAACATCCAATAATCATTCAGAAGATATGTTTTTAAGAAAACATAGACATTATTTCTTGGGATGGATAATGATTCAATAATCATAAACCCCATTTATTTCTTGGTTTATAATGCCTTGATGAAATTATGAATGTTTTCATATGTGGTCCGCATATGCATGTTCATAATATGATGTGACAGGTGGGGTTAGAATTATATTTCCCTCAAATACATTGGGTAAGTCTTAATGTATCATGTGTTTTTATGTATAGGATTAGGGATTGAACCTAATCTGCTATGAGACATTTTCCACTATGTGATGATGGTCTTGGGAGTGGACCTTGATTCATGAAAATTATGTCATGAATTATGTTAAAGTAGAAATATTTTAATGCTAAGATCCTTTGATATCAATTTATTTATGATAAATACTCATTATATGATTCTTGTCTTATGATCCATCATTTATTATGTAAAAATTCTATATTTTATGTTCATATTCCTTACCTATATTCTAATACCAGTATGTTTATCTTATACAAACTTATGACATCTAATTTTTATCACTTATGATTACCCTTACTAAGAATTTGAGATTTCCCATTATTATGTTTCCATTTTCTAGGGTAATAGAGTAAATTAATACATGTGGTAAATCTAGAATATTATATTTTGAATAAAATTTGTTGGAGTTATTATAGACTAATTATATATTATGAATTTTATTGTATATTGGAAGAAATGTCAATTAGATGAAAAAGGTATGGTTTTTTAGTTAATTTTTTATCATAATTATATAAAACACTAAAACTAAAATATTATTGGTATTTATTATAACAAAATATTTTCTTTAATTCATATAATTAGATATCTACATCTTTATGATTTTATAGGAAGATCTGTTGAAGTTGTATATACATTGCAGTATAACAGAGTCAATAATAAGAATCTCCCTCCTTGGTGAGTTTGGGAGTTCAACATAGTTTTTGTTATTATTAATAGCTTTGGATAGTTAGGTGATAATTGAAAAAATATACTATACTCTTACTCCCATCTCAATTTATTTCTCATTGGGTAAATACCTACATTTCCGTTCACACCCATTGTAAACTATATTTCTTATTATTCCAACCATTACTAAAAACAAAAGGGGTTAACATGAGTGATGTATAATTAACATCATAAGAGAATTATCATAAATAATACCTTAGAAAACTAATACATGAATTTTATTTCTCTTTGAAACTATCACAGTATATTTCAGTTCAACCTAAATCATTATTGGTTAAATATATGTTTCGTAAGGTTGGGTTCTCTTATACTTCATAACCTAATTCCTTAACATAATAAATCCTTCATAGTGGATCATAAAAAGAATGTGATTGTTTGAAGCGAATCCCTTGGGAGTGTTTATCCATATTTATAGTCCTATAACTAATCATCATGAACCTTGTAAATATAAAGTTGGTAATCAACCAACCATTTCATGGTAATTACCCCTAAGTGACTATTTTTCATAGTTTCATCCACTTTCTAGTATCCATACAGGAATGTAAATTCTATGAAACCACATAATATAAATTTTACCAGAACATTATGATGTTTTCTTATATATATAATTATTCATTTGGTTTCACTGATGTTCTCTCCACCCAATCCCCCCAAATTACTATAATAATACTCAAAATTAATTAAACTAAGATCTTATACCAACTATAGTTCTCCAAATTTATACTCCCAAGTCTGATGCTAAAGTTTCATACTATTCACATTAATTTTGACACCAATAGAGATGATCCAAGAAAATTATATCTTTATTTTACATAATTTACCTACATTAAAAATTATATCTCATAATAAACATAAAATCCCCAGAATGTAAGGTTTAGATTATTTGAGGATCATCTATATAAATAATGTATTTTATGATACTTTTGAATATTTCTCTATAACCAAACCACACTAGTCCCCCATATAGAGTCGTCATAGGTAATACTCAAATTCATTACTTTGGGAATAAAAACATAAGAAAGGTGTGATCTCAAACACTCATTAAGGTAAAAAATAATTTGTATTTAATAAAGGGTAAGTTCATAAAGATATAATAAAACATGAAAAAGAGGTGATATATTATTTAAAATATCATCAAATAAAATGAGTTTTCCATAAGATAGGATATAAGGAAATGTAATGTCAAATGAAAAATCATATACAATGCCAAAATAGTGTGAGATAATAAAAATAATACATAGAGCATAATTATAGTCATATATTATAGAAATGTGGAAAAATAATAAGCATTGGAATCATGAAATAGTGGATCATAAATCAATTTTTCTTTCCCTTAGTTGATCGGGCATCATAATATGTTTCCCATGGTCGATGGAAATATAGGACCCCAAACTATTTCATATAGTGGACCTTTAATCAAAACATATTACCCTTAATGAATTTCATAGGGATATTGGAAACCAATATTCATCATTATAGTATTACATATATATGTGTTTCCTCTGGAAATGGGGATGACCTCGTTTGTTTAAGGTTCAAACATTCCAATCGGTTTCTAACGGGTTTGTTCGTAGAACTAGAAACATCCAAATATTCTTTTCAACACTTAGGCCTTCTTCTCCCTCATTATCTATTCCATTATAGGTAAGAAATTACCTTATAAGTGTTCGGAAGACTTAAAGTAGAGACTAGGGCATGAGAGCTCAAATCTGACTTTTAGAATTTTCTGTCCTCGAAATGGGGGGCCCACAAGGGGTATTTATAAGCTACTGAAGACCCTGGGTGAAAATAAAATAGGGCGTGCAAGTCACCTACATGCCCAATATGTGGTGCGCAAGTATACTTGCACGACCATGATGAAACTTGCACAGCCTATCTTTCAACAAATCCATGTTCATGCATTTGTCAATTTTTGATGTTTCATCAAAGGATGAATCTCTTTGTGCTAAGGTATTCTCCTATTTCAGTAGTTAGACTCTGTGATGGAAAGGAGCATCAACATAAGTCCCCACTCAGAGTTGGATCTGAATGGAAGGAGGATTTGCCTCTGAGGTAAAGGAGAAAACCAAGGAAGGGTGGCATGCAAGTTTTGAGCGTGCAGGTAGCGGTGTGCAGGTGAGTGTCGCGCAGGCTTCGGCGCGCAAGGGTGTGGCCATGCTTATAAATATGCACCCTATTCTCATGAAAATCACCCGGATTTGAACGCTTCTGAGCTCTCACTGCACAGGTTTCTCTCGTCGCGCAAGTATACTGATTTTCTGTGGTTTCATTGCTTATGTTCGTGTCGTACTTCGGCAGAGGTAGTTTGACTTGTGCGGTGATACCTGTGAGCCCAAACTTGCGCAACATAGTTACACATGAGCGCCAACATTGGACTTGCACGCCTTATTGCCTAAGACATTTTTTCCCATTTTTCTTCACAAATTTTATGAAAAACCAACTTACTTAAGAGTTAATTATTCGACCTTTGTGCAGGTTAAATGGCTCCTAGAAGAATTGGAACAGCTGATGAACTGGTGAGCAAGCGAATTGATTATATGATGAACATTGTTTCCCATGATTACTATGATATCTGTGATAGCACTCTCCCAGATTTGACCAAGTACTTGAAGAAGTATCATCTTAATTTTCCATAGAGAATCTACTTGCCTCTGTATGGGCATGGTCATCTACAAGAAGTCAACATTCCAGAGGAAAAGAATTATCTTCCACATTCTTGGTTTCATACTTACACCAATTTTGCTTCAGCAAATGTCTCAATAGGAGGATCATTTCTTAATACTAGAACAGTGGAGAAGGCATATATAATGCATCATATTCTTTGTGACCTAGATCTGAAACCTCACAAGCCTGAGCTGCAACCACATTTTCATCCTTCAATCTTCTGAAATTCTTAGATGAATCAATCCAAAGGCTGGAAGAAGTGTTGGGACTTCTGTCTTGGAGAAGGTGAAGCCAACTTGGATGTGGGCATATTGGGTGAAACAAATTTGTGCAGAGTTTGTCAGGGATTTGAAAGGAGCAACAATATATGAATCCATCTGGGCTGGGTAGACATATGTCTACAGAAATGATGACTTTGTGCCGGAGCTAATCAGCCACTGGAGCCTAGAAACCAATTCATTTCATCTGATTCATGGATAAGTAGGCATCAGTTTGTGGGATGTCTAAAAGATCTTCGGGGATCCAATTTTGGGTGATATGTATGATGAATCCATCCACCCCAAGGTGAATTGGAATGCTTCGGAGAAGACTCCGGCTTTGGCTCGAGATTTATTGAAAATTTTCTACATGCTCAAGAACTCAAAGACCTCCAAAACTCATTCTAGAAAGGATATTAATCTAGAGGAGTGGATGGATATGTTTTTTACAAAGAATGAGGTGAAGGGTCCCACCTGTACTCATCCCACTACCTTTCCTAGAATAGAGAAGAGGGGTACTTCTGGAACATTCTGTCCAACTCTTGAAGAAGGAGAATTTGAGAAGTGGAGGTACGAAGTGGATAAGAGAATCCAAAAAAAGACCCGTCTGGCAGGCTTCTTAGCCTTGTGGTTCAGTTTTTATCTTCTTCGAGACAGGGATTCTAAGGGAGGCGTTAGGACAGGGACCTTCGTTGTGGCAGCCAAGTTGGCTGAGAAGAAAATGGTTGGGTTGGCCACCCCCATATTGGAAACGATTCACAGGATATTTCTCCATGTATTTATGGGTAAGTATCCTTTGAGAATAGTGGGACCATTCCAAGTTTTGTGGGGATATATTGCCACTCATTTTAAGAAATATGATGTACAGAACGGAGTACAGGTTCCTTGATGTTCTTTCAGGCCATCAGTATAGGCATTTTCTAAAGTTACTCTGTTATCTCTCAACATTTATGATATGAAGGCGAGGATGAGCATTTTCAAGGAATTCAATTTATTTCCTTATGGAAACCCACCAACCGGGCGGTTTTTTAATGATGGAACAACCGGCCTAGAATTGAGGTCATACATGCTAGCTTGCAGAGATGGTGTATTGGCCACCAGGATTGACGGAGAGATTATATGCGAGGCCTATGCTCCATACAGATTTGTATGCCAATTCAAGTGTCTACAGCATACTGTTGTATCCCCTCATGTGCATGGCAGGTAAGAGCAGCATCTGATGGTTTCCCAACAACTATGGTTGTTGACATCTATGGAGAAGACCAGGGCAGTTTTTGATCTACCAATTGCTAAAGTTGCGAGTAACATGACTACATGGTATGCCAAGATATGGATAGAATCATACCCTAGGGATGACTCTTCGGATTCCCAAGATGGGGATGAAGAGGCACAACATGCAGCAAAGTGGCCTCGTGCCAGATATAATCCTCCTATCAGAATCAAGAGACTCACTCCATCAACTCCTAGTGAGTTACTTCATTAAGGAAATTTAATCACCATTACTTTATAAAGCAACAAGTTTCATTTTCTTATTCTCTATATGTAGTTGCAGGAGCTGGGAAGAAGCTGAAGTCCAAGATTGTAGGACCCTCCTCACAGCCTTCTGGTACACATGCTGAATATCTATGACCAGAGGATGTCCAGACAGGGAAGAGTTTATATTGCGATGCTAAAACTGCCTGGCTGGATCTGTGCGAGGGGATACACATTCCTGGAATAGGGAAACTTCATGCCTCTACCAATATCTGTTTTGAGGATAACCCCGACGAAGTGCAGACTTACATTAGATAGATGGAGATTCTCATATATGCCACCGATTATTCCATTCCTGTCACCAAGCGGGTGAAGGAAATGATAGATTGTGGCACCACTGAGGGGACTGGTGCTTCCAAAGATAAGGAGTGGCACGATTACGTGTCTCCTGAATATGTAAGTCTCTTTCCTTATTTTCTTTGCAACTTGATTTTAGTTAAATATTGGTTACTCAAGGAAATTACTTTCTTCGTCCTGTAGCTTGCAAAGAAAGGAACTGATGAGGTTCATTCAACGCAATATAGCCCCGGTGGTACAGCCATCGGGGCTAATGAATATCCTCACAAGTCGGGAGAGGTATCTCTAGTCTATAAGTCCATGGAGGAAGAGTTATACATGGCTCTTTATTATCCAATTCTTGTATTTGGAGATGATTATGTCATCACTCCCAAGAAGCCAAAGAAACAAAGGCATCTAAGGATGAAGTCTGCAGCTAAACACTTCATCAGTAGTGGTAAGTCTTTTGGATAGGAATGAGTCTTAACACATGAAAAATATTGCTCCTACTTCTTCAGATTTCATGGGATTCTTCAATTTCCCCTTTGAGGAATAGGGATGACCCTCATTTGTGGATGAAAGAGGGTGCTAGTGAACAATCACAAGTTCATGCTGACTTGGTTGCTCCTGAAGAAGAACCAGCATCTGTTCCCAGTACTGCTCATGCTGCTACTGTAAGGAGTGAAGATCCTGCTTCTGGAAATTTAACAATGATTCATAAAATGTTGAAATGAAAACATTAACAGATTTTCATTCTGTGATGCTTTATGATCAACACCTGCACCCGAACATTTGGCGGCCACTACAATTGATGCCGTAATTTTATCTGAAGAAACTGTCCGGGGTCAAAGGCTGTAGGATGAGGGTCTCCAATAAGATACATTGAATGCTCCCACTAGTGAGACTAACCAGGAATATGAAATATCATTGGATGAAATGATGAAACTTGGAGCATCTTTTGAAGACTTTTTAGATCATGTTAAATTACCTTGTAATTTAGAAGATTTTGGACGTGAGTGTTATCCTTCATCCTCTTAAAATAACTTATTATTAAATCTATAATCATGATTTGTTAAAAATTTGTAGTTCCATCTAAGCAAGATGTTGAATTGCCAATTCCTGAAGGGGGTATGGACAAACCTACTATTGTAGAGACACTAGCTCAAGTGGAGCTGAACCCGATAGAGCTTCCTGAAACTCGTCCTGAAAATCCTATTAATGCTAGGAAAGACAGGGAGGATCCTTATCCTACTGTTGATCTACCATTGGGTAAGAGATAACATTATTTGTGGATATACTTAATTTGCATGACAACTTAATAAACTTTTTTCATCCTTTGAAACTAACCAAAAACTTTCAATTGACTATATAGGGCCATCAATTTCAGAGGCTAGATCTAAAGGTAAAGACTCATCCTCCACCCCAACGGGAATAGAAAGTGAAGTAACATGGGTCAGGGGGGGAAGGAGTAGAACATGACACTTATTTTAAATGCATTAATCCCAGATTATATTCCCCCTTGTGACAGTGATGCCGAATCAGACCTGGAGGTACAAAAGGTGCTATAATTTTCACGACACAAGGCATGGCAGAACATATAGAAGATCATATCTGAAGTGCCTCTAGAAGAACTATCTTCGAAGATCCCATGGTTTTCATCCCTGTTTGTCATGTTGGGACATGGCAATTTTGGATATCAAGAGATCCATACCGCGGTGAAACAAGTCATTTTAAGAAGGGAGCAGGAGCAAAAGTACCGTCAAGATTTAACCAGATCAAGGTTGTTGGACAATATCAGTGAATTTGAGGTTGAGCTGTCCTGAGCTGAGGCTGATCATGCTACCAAGTTAAAGGATTTGAAGCATAAGATCAAGGATAAAGTTGTCCAGCAGATGCAGCTCTAGCAACAGTTAGATGTTGTTACTGGGGAACTTGACCAGCTTAATAATTCACTGGAATGAGTTCAAACAAATGGTATAAAATCCATCGCTATAGCCCAGAAATCACTCCATCAAGCTGAAAAGAGTGAAGCTAGTCGAGTGCATGAACTTCAAGTGGCTCTTGATGAATATCGGGATGTCGTAAATCAAATAAAGACTTACGTAGAAAGTATCTTGTAATCCCTGAGAAAAGAGAAGAGACTCCAGTATGTAGATGTCCTTCTAACTTTTGTGCATCAAATGAAAAACACTTTCTTCTTCAATCATTTTTTCATGCCTTTTTTTCTACCTACTTTAAATTTTTACACAAGACAATGGGCCTAGTAAGCATAGTTTTATTTTTTATAGGATTATAAAAATAACCCTACAAACTTTGAAACATTTTATTTCTCAATATTACCTAAATCATACAAAATGTATGTTTAGTGAGCTGGGACTTTCCTTTTGTTCATAGTTCCCTTTTCTTTTGTGGGTAGTTTAAATTCATGCACGTTAGACAAAAAAAGGATAATGTTTAAGCCCAAAATAGCTTTGACCGAATGGATTAAAATTGAATCAATTCCTTGATAATTTATTTGAAAACATATTACCATATTCAAGTATGGGGGAAGAAAAATGTAAAATATGACTTCAGAAATTTTGAATCTGAGTAATGATATGAAAAAAGGGCTAAAAGGCATTAGAATAAGTATTTCCCAAGAATAAAGTTACTACTATTTAACAAACCTGTTAGGAGGTTGAATTATGCAGGGCCACTTAAGGGCATTGGCTGCATAGTCAAATAATAGCATCTTTTGGCTGACAGTTCCATTATGTAGACTACTTATGCAAGGCCGCCTAAGGGCACATGCTGCATAGTCAGGCAAAAGAACTCTCAAAAATTTTACTTTTCTATTGCTAAAAGACCATTGAATGTTTATGGAGATTCAAATTTTTCAAAGCACTGAGTCTGCTGTATAGAGAGAGGTACTCAAATAGAGAGAGGATATTTCCAATCAAGATTATCAAAGAATTGGATGAATGTCACTCCTGTGAAGGTCTGACCCAAATGTAGGGAAGGTAAATATAAACCATAGACTTGAATACTTTAAGATCATGAAAAAGAGTTTGGGACAAATATGTTAAGGATAGATATTTTTGCAGATCCCTACATATTTTCCTTAAGACAAATAAGGACAAAAGTGGTTTTTATCCCAAGAATGAAGTTACCACTATTTGACAAACCTATTAGGGGGTTGAATTATGTAGGGCCGCTTAAGGGAATTGGCTGGATAATCAAATAATAGTATCTTTTTGCTGGCAAGTCTATTATGTAGAATATTTATACAAGGCCGCCTAAGGGAACGTGCTGCATAGTCAGGCAAAAGAACTCTCGGGTATCAGACATTTTGTGACTGGAAGTCAAGAAAATGGTTATGGAGATTTGGAAGTATTTAAAGTTAGGAGTATGACACATGAAAATGAGTATTTTCTAATGCATGAAGGAAATACACAAAACAATGCTAACCATAATCATGTTCTGGCTGGGTCCTAGATTAAGGTGTTGGACTTCACTACGTATCCCATAAGGATGGGAATCAATCCATATGTATTTCTTAAAATATAGTTTAACGTCATGTGGGATGAGAGTGTAGTAGATATTAGTTTAGGGTCATAGAGATCATACCATAATAAAGAATACATAGTGTGTTTTATAAACCTGATGTGAATGAAGACTAGGTTTTTCATACCACATTAATGTTTTCACAGAGGGACTTTTCAGCCAACGGACTGAAAGTGGAATTTGGGGTTAGGCCCAAAGACTTGGGGCTTGATTAGAGGGATGCTTGAACGTTCCTATGTATTCCATAAGGATGTAAATCAGTCCATACGTAGTTATTAAAATACCCTCTTTACTGATTTGGTTCGTAAAAGTGAAGGGTGAAAGGGGACTTTAGTGAAATGATGGTTTGACCGAAGATTAAAGATTTGGGAATTACCATGTATGCACATAGTGTTTGGAATATAACATGATTGGAGATCAATGTAAATAATGATTCCCTCTTAGGTAAGGGTGTCAAAGAATGTTTTAGTTTAACGTCGTATAGGAAAAAAAGTTTGAATAGTTTAATGTCATATAGTAAGGGTGATGGTGAACCAATGTAAAAAAATATTGGTTCTAGGGGTGGATTCATGAATCGACATCGTATGAGATGAAGGTGAACCGATGTGAAGAGATTGGTTATGGGATTGAACCTCAAGAGGTTTCCTACGTACCCATCCTAGAAGGCAATGATCAAATTCCACATAGTTCAATTAAAGAATGAATTGGTAATCAAGTTGTTCTTAGGGAAAATGAACAAAAAAATGGTGTTGGTACTTACACATGGTTCGCGGACCAGAGAGGGTGTTATGGTTGAAGTTTAATCTAATCTCACATGAGTCATACGCGGTGTGAGAAACAAGAGGTAGCAACAACCATAACGATGCACAGTTTAATGTCATGTTGGACGAAGAGGGGACTATGCAGTTTAATGTCTTGCAGTGAGGACAATGAGGACACAGTTTGACGTCATGTTGGACAATTTAGAGACTTTTTTCATAGTTTAACTTCATGTGGGATGAATAGGTGCACAGTTTAATGTCGTATAGCTAGGACGATGGTTATGTAGTTTAAATTCTTGTTGGATGTAAGAGGGACAATACATTTTAACGTCATGTTGGATGTATGAGTGCTGTATAATTTAGTATCATGAAGCTAGGACATCACATTTTAACATCATGTTGGACGTATGAGTGTTGTATAGTTTATCGTCATGAAGCTAGGACATCACAGTTTAACATCATGTCGGACGTATGAGTGTTGTACAGTTTAACGTCATGAAGCTAGGACATCGTAGTTTAACATCATGTTGGACGTATGAGTATTTGTTTTACACAAAATACTTCTTCAGAAATCTTCCATTGGTTGGAGTTGTGATGAGTTCTCCATCCATTGAGATTAAATAATAAGCTCCATTGGAGTAGACCTTATGTATTGAGTATGGTCCTTCCCACTTTGGTTCATGCTTGGGAGGTTTCTTTCCTGGTATCATTGGAGTTATGAGAACCAATACCAATTCTCCCTGAATGAATGAATGAAGACGAAATTTTTTGTTGAAATCTCATGCTATTCGATTCTGATAGACTTCCAAGTGGTGCAGGGTGCACAATATTTTTTCATCTAATCATTCCAATTCATCCAATCGCTTTTGAGATTGTTCATATGTAGATGACTGATCACAAATGGCTTCTCTGAGAGAGGTTAGTTGAACCTCAATGGGCAAGACTGCTTCCGTTCCATATACTAATTAATATGGAGTTGATTGCGTTGCAGTGCGGGTGGTGGTCCGATAAGCCCATAAAGCATGAAAAAGATTATCAAGCCATGATTTATTATCTTTATCCACCATCTTTTGCAGTATGTTTGAAAGATTCTTATTGAAGGATTCTATTTGGCCATTGGCCGCTGCATGATACCGAGATGAATGGTTGGATTTGATGTTTTATTCTGGATACAACTTCCTTACCTCGGATGAATAGAAGTTGGTGCCATTGTTCATCAATATGGTATGAGGGACAAAAAATCTAGTAATGTTTTTTGACTTTATGAAGCTAACAATGCTTTTAGAACTAACTTCTTTGATATGTATTGCCTCTTCCCATTTGGAAAAGAAGTCAGTGGCAGTAAGAATATACTTAAACTGCTTGGCTGTAGCTGAGGGGTAAGGTCCCACTATATCCATTCCCCATGTGGCAAATGACCACGAGTATTTAGCTGTATGAAGAAACTCTAGGGGTTGATGAATGAATTTAGCACATACTTGGCATGAATGACACTTCTTCATGAAATCAACAAGATCGTGTATCATTGAAGGCCAAAATTATCCAATCCTTCGAATTTGATCAGACAGTCTATGTCCAGACTGGTGGGCACCATAGACTCCTGTATACACTTCTTTCATGATATCCATTATCTCTTCACCATCAATGAATCTGAAGATAACTCTATCAAAACTTCTTTCGTATAGAATTTTTTCTAGGTGATCTGGGCTATCATAAAGAGTAAAATTGACCATATGTCGCCGGAATTGTTCTTTCCGGGATCTATCAGGTGGGAGTGTTCCATTTTGAAGGTATTCCCTGATAGGTGTCCTCCATCCTATAGTATGACCATATGGTTCAGAAATGGGACTAATTTCATTGATTTCCTCTGTTCTGGTTTGAACAAAAGATGAAATTGTACGACGGTGGGAAATAATGATGATTGTGTCGTCCCGATTTGGATCTTCCAGAGCTGTGGCTATATTATTCAGTGCATCAGCTTGGGCATTTTGTGATCTTGGGACATAAGAAAATTTCAGTTCCGAAGGAAATTCCACCATTAACTCTCTGATGTAATCATACAAAGGGATTAACTCCTCTTTTCTGATGGAATAATCCCCATTGACTTGTTTGATTACTAGGTCTGAATCACATTTCACCATTAAGTGATTCACTTGTGCGTGAAGCGCAAATCTAATCCAGCGATGAAAGCTTGATATTCTACTTCATTATTTGTACCACCTTCCCAAAATAAGAAAGAATAGGGTAGCACTGCCTTTTATGGGGAAATAAGTACAATTCCTAACCCAACTTTGTTGAATTTAGGATCTTCCATTTTCTTCCCTGTTGGACTTCTGGAAGCAACATCAAAGTAAATTTCTCATGTATGAATATTATCATGAATAGAAAATAATTCCTCATCAGGAAGTTCAATATCTAAACATATATCTTCTACTGAAGGTTGTTCAGCAAGGAAATCATCCAGAGCTTGTCCCTTTATTACCTTTTGAGACACATACTGGATATCAAACTACTGCAAAATAACTGCCCACCTTTCCAGATGTCCGGTAAGCATTGATGAATAAGGATAAATTTGAGCGGGTTATTGCAAGATACCAATTGGACCTCATGATGTTGCAGGTAGTGTCTCAATTTTTGAACTGCACATATTAATGCTAGACAACACTTTTCAATACATGAATATCTGGTTTCTGCTTCAAGCATAGTCCGATTGAGATAGTAAAGGTTGTTTTTATTCCTAGAATCATTCTTCTGGGCAAAGAAGGCACCCAGTGATCACTCTAAAGCTGTAACATAAAGAATAAGTGGTCTTCCTTCAATAGGAGGCATTAATACCAGTGGACTCAAGAGATATTTCTTAAGAATATTGAATGCCTCTTGACATTCTTTAGTCCACTCGTAAGTGACTCCCTTCTTCATCAATTTGGTGAAGGGTAAACGTTTTCTTGCCAGATTGGTGATGAAATTCCAAATATAGACTAAGTGTCCTTGAATTCCTCTCAATTATTTCAAATTTCGAGGAGGTGACATACCAAGGATTGACTTTGTCTTCTTAGGATCGAATTCGATACCACTATGGTGTACAAAAAAGCCGAGAAATTTTCCTGAGGTTACCCCAAAAGCACATTTCAAGGGGTTCATCTTCAAGTTGTGTTGTCGAAGTATGTGGAATATGACTTCAAAATCAGCCAATTGATTATAACATTGTTTGGATTTAACCACAAAATCATCCACATAACATTCAACAAATTTCCCTAAAAAGGGTTTGAAGATACGGTGCATGGCATGCTGATATGTTGCACCAGTATTCTTTAGGCCAAAGGGCATTACCTGATAGCAAAACACACCCTGAGGGTCTCTGAAATCTATAGATTCTTCATCTTTTGGAGCCATTCATATTTTATTATACCCAGAGTATCCATCCATGAAGGAAAGTTCTTCATAGCCAGCTGTTTCATTAATTAAGAGTTTTGTGATCGGAATTGAAAAATCATCCTTGGGACAATGCCGATTAAGATCTATAAAATCAATTCAAACTCTAATTTGTTTATTTTTCTTTTTCACAAGGACAATATTAGAAAACTATTTGGCATATTGAAATTCTCTGACGAAGTTATCTTTGATAATCTTATCCACTTTAGCTTCAATTTTGGAAGCATAAGTTGGGTGTGTTCTTCTTACGACTTGATTAAATCCTCGATGTTCTTCTAGAAAACCCAAAAGATGAGTAGAAACATCAGGATCAAGACCTGGCATTTCTATATAGTTCCAAGCAAATATATCTTGATTTTTCTTTAAAAATAAAATATACATTTCTTTCTCTTCAAGAGTCATGACCACACTAATTAAAGTGGGGCGTGGATCTTCTTTTGTACCCAGATTTATTTCTCTGAGTTCATCAACAGTGCTAGAGATAACCTCTTCAAATGCTGGAGGAGCATCTCTGAGATCTTCCTATTCTTATTCAACACATGTAATCTCTTCTGCTTTTACTTTCATAGTAGATGATGAAGCAAAATTTCCATGATCAAGAGAGATGTTAAAATTTTAACATCTTGAGGGAGAAGCTTAAATTTCTGACCCTATTGATGATGAAGGGTCTTCCTTGGGTAATAAAGGGGAGATGATGGATTGAGAATCGACATCATTGTTCAACTCTAACATTGATATAACTTCTTATGGACTGGTTGGAGAAGTATAGAGTTTCTGTATTTCAGCGGATGAAATGAAGACATCTCAATTTGAGATTTCATTATTTATTGGTGAATCACCAATTTCTCCCATGATGTTTGGCTTGATTTTCATAATTGACATTATGGAAGTTTCCATAAGAGTATTTGGATTCGGCTATATCCTGTCAATTTGACTGATAGGAAACACATAATCTGTACTCACATGTATGAATGGGTTTACTGGAATCTTTTCTAATCCATATGGAGCATTAACTTTGGTAACCTCCCTTATTGTGGATTTCTCCTTTCTCTCTATGTGATAGAATTCCGCCTCAATGTATTGATATTCACATGTCTTGAAAGGGGCATTATCACCATTTAGTGTCCCAATTTGACCATTGAAACAATATTTGATACATTGATGGTATGATGAAGGGATAGCCGCACGTTGATGTAACCAGGGTCTTCCAAGAAAAATATTTAAGGCTGTTTCATGTCAAACAACTATGAAATCTGAATTGGAAACAAGATCTCCAAACTGAGTTCTGAGTGTGATCTTTCCCATTGGTTCTTGTTCATTTTTATCATATCCTTGCAACATCAAAGTAAAAGGAGATAAATCAGATTCGGTGAGTCCCAATCGACGAAGTGTACAAATGGGGATGCGATTGAATCCTTAACCATTATCAATGAAATCTCTTCAGATGTCTATATCATTGACCTTTCTAGATAAATACAAAGGTCTAATATGTCCATGCACAACATCATATTTATCTTCATCTGTAAAATATATCATTGTATGACATTCTGCAGGATCATTCTCTACATGTTAGACTTCAGATATAGCAATTTCAATTCCAAATTCCTGAGGACTTGACAAAACCTCAATGAGTGCCTCCCAAAGATTCTTTGATAAATTCAAGGCATCCAGAATTGATAAATTTCCCGGTACTTGGGCCAAATGTTTCAAGACATCATATTTTTGATCCAAAGGTCTGCGTTTTCCAACAGTAACATGTGGTTTCACAGGTGCCTTAGAAGTTTATGCTTCTTGTATCGGGGTAGGAGTTAGAAATACTCCTGGATTTGGAAGATTAGATCGAATATTTCTATTTACTTACATAGAGGAATAAGGTGTAACCTCCAACCGATCCTCCATAATAATTGTGTCAGGACTGAATCTTCCATGCATGGAAGAACTTTCTTGTTCTTTTTGAGCCCGCTGAAAGGCTCTGCCATGAGTTTCTGCTGCATACACAGTTTAAGCAGGGGTAAAATTGGAATACTGGATTCTGGGAAATCCACGTCTTCCTCTGTATCCCAGACCTTTGGAACTCCCTCTAATTCCTCTATTTGATACAGGGAACTCATACTCATCACGATCGAAACTGTGACTGGCATAATGATCTGTTAAGTGAATCATATTATCAGAACCAAAGATCAACTCTTCATATGATGGAGACTCTGCCTGATTATCCAATTTAGGTTGTTCCGTTTGGTGGGGTGGTACCCGTAGCTTTGAAGTAGATGGCATAAAATCTTCCAGAGTCAAAGACAACATGGGCTTTGACATGATCTCATCTTTTTCTGACTTCTCTACATTATCTGAATTATACCATTTCTTTAAGGGTTTTCCCTCTAATGAAGAGGGTTTTTTTGTGGCATTCATAGTAGAAGACACAATTGGTTTCTTCAATTGCATTCATAAAATGGCATGAGTTCGGTTGATCATTTTTCTAACCATCCAATCATCATATTTATGAGATTTTTTTTTGACTTTTTTCCACTCGCCTTCTTCCTCTGGATCAATAGCAGTAACACATTCTACTTGGGCTGAAGAACCTTTCAGTTTGACATGTCCTGAGTACACCATATTTTGCAGGAGGTCTTTGAAGACAAAACACTCTTGAATGGGATGCCCCAATATCTGATGAAATGGGAAATAGTTGGGAAGGTCTTAATCTCCTTCCTTGTTAGGCCCTTTAGACCTTGGAAATTGAACCAAATTTTTTTCCAGAGCCAAAATGAAGTAACCAGGAACATGTTCATTTCGGAAAGAATATACTTTGTTCTTTAACTCCTCAAATTGTTTCCATCTTTGATCTCTTTGATCATCTTGGTGAAACGGACTCTGTTTTTTAAACTCAGAAGGTGGAGCCCTTCGAGAAGATGAAGGTCTTGAAGTGGAAGCTGGTATATGTGCTTTTTTAAGTGTGACTGTATCAGTCTCTGATTTACCCATTCTCCTTATGGGAGCTGATGCAATTACACAAGCTTTATCCTTAGTCCTTATAAGATTGTCTTCAATCTGTTGAGCTATTGAAGTAAGGTCTCGAAACCCTCCTATGTATTTCACAGGGATCAATGGTGTGCGTAATTCATCACGCAAATTTTCAACACATATTGGTAACAATTCTTCTTGAGGGAGTGCTAAGCTTAAAGAATATGTTAATCCTTTCCAGTGAGCAATGAAATCTGAAACTATTTCATTCTCCCTTTTCTTACAATTTGTAAGATCAAAAACTATTGTTTTTGGAAACGTTGAGCTAAATTGAAGATTGAATTTTTGACGGAGATCCTCCCCCTCAGTAATTGACTGGGATTTCAAGATTGTATACCAGACAAAATTAGGCCCTTATAATGACTGTAAAAAACACCTGAGATTAACTACTTCTTTTTGTTGAGGAGTTCCCATCATGGGATCACAACGAGAAACAAAATGTGTTAAGTGTTTCTCTAGGTCTCCCGAACCATTAAAAATTGGGAATGTGGTACTTGAAAAATTTGATGGGGGAGGAATTACATCAACCCATTCAGGATAAGCTCTTTTCTCTGGTTGAACCAGTACACGCTTTCCTTCCATAGCTTCTAACTGAGTTATTAATGACTCAATGGTAGTCATTAATTTCTAAGAAACATCTGGTTGAGCTTGGACCTGTGTAGGTGAAAGAACTAGAGTTTGGACAGGTGTGGCGACCGGAACTGCCATTGATGGTAGTATTCCTAGTTGTTGTTGCATATTACCCATAGGATTAGACCAGCAAGGGTGTACTGGTAAAGGGGGATATTCTTTATCCATCCTAGTATTTTCAATGAATTCCCTTGACTGACTGACTCTAGCACGCTTAGGAGGAAGACTACTTTGAAGTAGTTCTTCATTCAACCTCCTTAACTCCTTCATTTCTACCTCTTTTTGTGCGAACCTTTCATCTAATCAGAGTGATTGACCATCTCCAGAGGTAGGGTTGAATGTAACCTGATTCTTCCATTTCCCCTTTTTGGACACCTTTCAAAAGGGGGGGGGTTAGTTATTGGAAGGAATACTTAAATTCTGGGTAAGTCTTTGATTCTGGGTACACACACCTTCTTCATTTGCCTCTGTGTGCACGGCCTCTTGAGAAGGAACTTCCTCGTCTGATCCTTCTGAATGAGCCTCATATTTATTAGGATCAACAACAATGGAATTGATGAAATTTATTGATGCATAATGCATTGCATCTCTTCTATCGACATTTCTGTGATATTTTCTTCTTCCATGTCTTTGATGAGACACTGCCTTTTGTTGATTTGATCCCTTGGGAATTTCTTGATGAACCGTAATTTGGTGGGAGTCTCATGATAATTCAGCTCTTAATTCCTCGTGTGGCTTCTTCCCTAATCAAGAGAAGACAGGATTTCTCTGAGGAAGAGATTGAGGATTTAAAAAATTCCCCAGTCCCGTGGACTGGGTCAATTCCTGCTTAACTCCTTGAATCCTATTTGTTGATTCCGATGGTTGAGCTAAAATATTCCCCAGTCTGGAAAGCTGGGGTGGTTCTTGAGCTGGTATATCTGAGAATTTCTTAAAATCTCTCCAGATCTTGCAGACTTTAGTCTGAAAATTGGCTGGATGCATCAACCTACATCCATTCAAATCACCTTTCTCAAATGATCGTTGGATGATTTCTGAAACTTCTGTCACTTGATGATGTGCCTGCTCTAAACGAGAATCTTGTTCGATGTTCTCATTTTCTTGATGCAAGAGTAATTTGACAACTAGTTCTCTGTATTCATGACTTTGGGAAGAACTAGTTGAGGCATGTTCCTGAGCAAGCCTTTGATTACAAACAAAACCGATTGACTGTGGCCGGCCGTGGGCAATAACATTGCATGAGACCACTTTTGGTGGGCTTTGATGGCTAGATAGTACAGTGAAATGCAGTTCTCCATGAACACCCCATCCCCTGATATGAACACCAGATGGGGAATTGGCAATTAACTGGTGCAATATTTTTAGTGCGCCAAGGCAAGAACGTTGAAGGGCTCTCTGCTTCTTTTCAGCCTTTGGATATTGAGAAACTAAGAGAGATACCAAATCAATTTGGCATTGTAACCCTTCTATTATCTTGACATGATTTTAATATTCATCATAAGATAATATTTTCTTTTTCAATTGACAAATAGTTTTACACATGTTGAGACGAATATCGTGAATACAATCTTTCGTCAATATTTCAGGAATGTTGTTCTGAGAGTCAGCCAAAGACCAAAACATTACTGGTACATCACCTTTCATCAGTTGTTTCCTCATATTCATAATTTCTTCTTTGTCATTCGATGAAGATTATTCTAACTGATTAGACCAGAGCTGGTGCTTATTTTTTGTTTCATCAGATTCAACAAGATTGGTAGAGAATTCATTTATCAAACTAGAAGATGAATGACCCAGTGGTGGTTCAGAGAATGACCTAAAACCCAGGATATCTTCTAATTGAGAAAGTATTTCACCTACTAGCGGTAAAGCATTAGACATGACTAGCTTCACATTTTCAAGTGCCTCAAGATAAGAGGTCTTTCTTGTTACTACATTGTCCTTTGAAGAATTTTCCCGGCAATGTGAATTACTACTACAGATAGGACTTTTGTAGATAAATTCATCATCATGGGGAGGACCACCATGGTGGGTTACAACAAAAGATGAAACATTTTGCTCCATGATATTCTGGCCACGTAGAAGGTTATTGTGACTCTCATCTGAAGATGATACTTCGAGATCGACCAAACTGTCATGAAGCAAGCCTTCATGAAGAAGTGTCTGATTCACACCTTCAAAATTAATGTTCCCACTATTGGGAAATGAGAGAGTAGAATATTGAGTTGCAACAGATAATTTTTTGAGTGCATCAAGAACTCTAGCATCGAGCAAGGCCTTATTATAGATAGGATCTTGATTTCTTGACTGTGCTGAATAGGTCTTCTTCTTAGATGCCTTCTTAATCACTTTAGGAACCAATTTTTGACAAAAGTGGTTATTATGTGTAGATGTATGTGCATGCTTAGGATAAATTGTCAGGTTAGGCTGATTATCTCCATTCAAATCAGGTGTATGTGTCTGACTTGATTGTCCGTATGATATTGGGGAGTATGCCCCACAACCCTCTTAGACTGGAAAATAGGTATGTATCTGTTCTGGAGTGATATGTTGATATGTCACTCCACTGGTAGGGGTAGATTTTCATTTCTTTCCCTGTGATGCTGCTGAAGCTGTTATTATATTCTAACAGGCATCCAGAATATGAGTAGGGATTTGCTTCTGCTCTTTCACCATCGTCAGAATGTGCTTGGTGAAATCAGCTTCCGGAACGGGAATATACTTCCATTATGTACTTAGAGTAGGTGTGTATTCCTTCTCTTTTCCTCCTTTTCCTATCAGTGAATTTTGAAAGAATTTATGCATAGGGGAAGAGAGTTGAGTCTGCTCCAAATTTTTCGTCAGAACTTTCCAACTAACTTCTCCGGGTGATACCAAACGAGACTGTTGGAAGGCTTAAGGAATATTGAAAGGTTTATTTGCTTGCTGTATATTCTTCTTCAAGTGTGGTTGACGATTTTCCTTCAATATTGGCAGATGAGACTGCTAACAAAATTGTTGATTGTAAACAGGTGTATGTGCATGCTTATCAGTTCCCACCATATTAGATTGGTTAGCTTCTTTGGGTACAGTTAGATGAGCCTGCTGACTGGTTGATGAATTATAAATAGGTGTATATGCCTTTCTATAATACTCCACTGGAATTTCCTGACGGGATTGGTGAGTTGCTTCTAGAAGAGTCTGTGGGACAGCGGGATTAGAACGGACGGGTGTATGTGCACGCTCATTTCTTACCATCAAGTTAGGTTGATGGACTTCTACGGAGGTGGAAGAGGTAAGAACCTGCTCCCTGTTGACCACATTTTGTCTATGGTGGTTCGTCTTGCATGCTCGGGTTCAAAGAACCTGAGCCGAACCCTTAAAGGCGATACCCTCATCATGTTGAGGGCGCACTGTCGTACGAGTCTGGTGATGATTGTTGATGGGAGCCCTCGGGAAGGACTTTTTCTTTCTTGAACCGAGGACTTGAGTGACCTCTTCATTCACCTCCCTATAATATGGGAGGGACTGGTTGTTGCGTTCTGGGTATAACGACCCGAAACGGTTGGAGACGGTGGTTAGCACCGCCTGCTTCTTGATCACTGATCGTCACTATCCGGATAACCAGGGTGAGTTATTAACCTGGAGGGCTTGTCGAGTAGCCTCCAGAGTTTGAATGGTACCATGTTGATGGTATTCCTT
Organism: Viscum album; assembly: GCA_963277665.1. Taxonomy (NCBI): domain Eukaryota; kingdom Viridiplantae; phylum Streptophyta; class Magnoliopsida; order Santalales; family Viscaceae; genus Viscum; species Viscum album. The sequence continues at coordinate 2,108,725,314 of OY728152.1, forward strand.
AACCAATGCATTTGAAACCCAGCGTTGCAGACGCTGAGTAGGTGATTTCATCCTCAGAGCAGATGAAGATCCAGCAGGAGTAGCTGTAGATGCATTCACAGGTGTGAACTTTAGAGAAGCCATTTCTGTAACGCAGATAGATCTTGGAAAATGAGTGCCTATTTGATATAAAATACATAATAAAGATATGTTCGACCACTACATATTTTGGATAAGCACGTATGTTATTGATTTCTTTGTTGGCCCTCATATTGAGTTAAATATGGGGATAACAAATAAGTAAAACATCATTTAACTTGGTTAAGGATTCACGTCGGGTTCACCATTTTTTGTTTCCTCTATAAATTGGTATGACCTCATTTGTTTAAGGTTCAAACATTCCAATCAGTTTCTAACAGGTTTGTTCGTAGAACCGGAAACATCCAATGATTCTATATCCATTTGGACCTACTTTCCAAAGGTAGGTGTTCATTAGTTGTGAACTGATGAGGGTTAAGAATTTGCATTGGTCGAGAGGATGGGAGGTCGAACTCATCACACCTTTTTGAGGGGAATTATTGTCTACTATGTGACTCTCTTTATAGATTTAAGTTATGTTCGTGAATCCTTATTAAATTACCAAGTATGAAAATGAGCTTTCCTTTAGATCTGGCAATCAATGATTGATATGTATGAGATTTAGAGAATCGTTTATATGTATTTGAGGTTATTCATCGATATAGAATCATCTATATTTGTTCGTGATTCATAGTTAATGGGGTCCTTAAACACATAATATAGAAATCTCTTGGTCATTATGATGACCATACTACTTGGGGGCATTTGATGTTTATTATCATTTAGAAGGACAAGGATTATTTTAGAGTTGGGATCGTACCATAAATGGGCTGCCAACGTATCCTTGTTCAGAAAAAAAAATTAGAACCCACATAGTTTGAGTAAAGAAGTATGAGGTTTATGCATAATTGATGGCCCAAGAAGGATTTCATAATTACTTTTACACTATAAGCTCATGTGAGTCATGCTCGGTGTGAGAAACAAGAAGTATCAGTAAAACCTGATGATTGTTCCATGAAAGATGCAATCATAAGGAATGATGTGGGGCTTATGTATGTATGATTGCCCAAATAGATGAAGATCGGGAATTACTTTGGATAAGAAGCCCGGGAACAAGGTCTATAAAGGTATGTGTGCTTTATGGAGATTTGGATACTTAACTTAGGACTTAATCTTGAGGAGGATGCCCAAATTAGAGGGGACTTCTAATTGGGTTGTATTCCTGAAAAGGAAGCCCAGATCAAGAGGAAGTAAAACCGGGGATTACATTTGAAGAGGAGGTCCAGGTTAAGGGGAATTATGATTGGGACTTACTCCTAAGGAGGATTACCATATTAAGGGAACTTGGACTGGGGCTTACTCCTGAAAAGGAGGCCCTGGTTAGGGAACTTGGGGCTTAATCCTAAGGAGGATGCCCATATTAACGAAATTTGAGATTGGGGATTACTCCTAAGAAGGATTCCCAGATTAAGGGAACTTGGACTGCAGCTTACTCCTGAAAAGGACGCCCAACTTAGGGAACTTGGGGCTTACTCCTAAGGAGGATTCCCATATTAAGGAAATTTGAGATTGGGGCTTACTCCTGAGGAGGATTCCCAAGTTAAGTAAAATTATTATTGGGGCTTACTCCAGAGGAGGATGCCCATTTCAAGGGAAATTGAACTGGGGCTTACTCTTGAAAAGGAGGCCCAGGTTAGGGGACTTGTGATCTGGGGCTTACTTATAAAAAGGAGGCACATATCAAAAGAATTTAAGACTTGGGGCTTACTCTTAAGGAGGATGCCCAGATTAAGGGATCTTCTCATCTTAAAAGATGAGGTTGAATGAATGAAATCTCTAACCTTAGTAACATAAAGATATGTAAATAACTAGTTTTTTGAGATATGTTCCATAGAATTCCTTTCAGATAAGGAAGCCAACAAAGGAACCATGTCATAAATGACTTTGAAGAGGGTTTTGAAGGCTAAATTTTAAGGAGGAGAGGTGGATTTGAAGAAAAGAGTTGAATAAGTAGGAGGGGAACCCAAAAGAGGTAGGTGCGCAAGTCCTGTTGGGGTTCACATGTACTGGTCATGCAAGTATACTTGCGCGACACATGTGTAATTGTGCGATGGTTAACCCATAGGGTAATACTTGGGTGAGACTTGGCTCAAGCCCTTAGTATTATCCCTAGAGGATTCCAAAAGTGTGGCGAGCAATTTTTGTTGAAGGGATAAGGTGACGCGCAAGTGTCTTCAATTCCCTTAAGGGTTAGACACTTAGGCACGCAAGTTTTGATGAATTTCATCACTTAGGACTTGTTACCCCTCTTTATATCTTCCATTCTAGGTATGAAATTACCTTAGAAGTGTTTGGAAAACTTCAAGTAGAGACTAGGCCGCCGAGAGCTCAAATCTGACTTTTGGAATTTTACGTCCTCAAAATGGGGGGCCAACAAGGTGTGTTTATAGGATACTGAAGACCCTGGGAAAAAATAAAATAGGGCACGCAAGTCACCTGAGCTCCTAATATGTGGCATGAAATTATACTTGTGTGACTATGATGAAACTTGCGTGGCCTATCTTTCAACAAATATGTGTTCATGCCTTTGTCAATTTTTTATGTTTCTTCAAAGGATGAATCTCTTTGTGATAGGGTATTATCCTTTTTCAGTCATTAGACTCTATGATGGAAAGGAGTGTCAAAGATAAGTATGATATTATAAAATGAAATATTAATACTTCAATCATAACTAAATTAACCCCTGTAAAAGTGACGGGTTTCATGGAAAAATTACTTAGATCATTCAATAATCCATTTAGGGAAAGAAGTTGGATGGTGGTTTAAAAATATAACCCATGAAAAATAAGGAGCATTAATGATATTTACATGGATGAAAAATATCCTTTAAATATCAATGAATAAATCACTTCAGAAATGAGAGGAAATACCACTTTCTTGAAAGGATTGAAAAAACCTTAAAAGTGTTTTCTTGAAAATAAAATACTTTGAGATTAAAAAAATTCCCTTTAAAACCAAAAAAGGAAACTAAGTAAACCAATTTTGAAATAGAATGATTCTTTTAAAAAATTTCTTTGATAAAATATAGAAACACTAAATAATTATTTCTTAAAAACACATGCCTTAAAAATACTTTTTAAAATCAAGAATATTTTTTAAAAATAAAATTTTTAATTTCAATAAACCTAAAAGTATTTCATTTTATTTTCAAAATCCTGAATATTATAAATTATTTTAAAAACCATTATAAACCATTAAAATAAATCATAGAAAATAATCATCATCATACTATTATAGAGACTATAAACTAATTTTCAGAAAACGTTTTTACCACACTCATAAAAGAAGAAGTTACGACTCGGATAAAAAACTATTTTTCAAAAGGGTGATGTGGATACTTTTTAACACTTTTACTTTTACAAATGATATTAAATAATAGATATAGGTAAAGTATTGAGATGTTTTTATAGGATATGTAGAGTGTAATATAAAACATATTATCGTGAAAAGAAAAAACTTGTAAATATTTACAATATCATTATTAAAAAAACACTTCGTAATAAGGGTTAATAAAACATGCTTTTTTAAAAGAGTAGAATATAATGATGAATTTAAAATGAGATAACATATAATTTTGTTTCCAAATATAAATTATAAAATTGTTAGTATGAAAAAATAAATACATATGAGAGAAACTATTATTAAAGAGGTTAAGAATTATTATTAACAGTGATATAATATTTGAGGAAGAAATTAATCATGTTAAAATATTTGAATTAAAATTTCGGATTTAACACAAGATATAAATAATTATAGTATAATAAAATAATATTTTAAAATAATATTTTAAAATCATGGTTAAAGAGGAATAATTATCACTCAATAAGAGAAGTTCGTTCAATAAAAATCATTTACCTTTAATCCTGCTTAGCTAAATGTTATCAAACATCCCATATAACAAAAATAAATATATTAATCACATTTACCATAACCTTATTCAAAAAAACTTTTATAAAATTAATTAATAATACTTTATTAAAAAAAATTGGTATCAATTATTTTATTTGCATCATAAGATGTCATTATCTTTGATTTTTTGTTTAGTACTAGTTTCATAGTGGAGGTGTTGATTATTATTTATAGATTCAAATTTAATCATTCCAATATAATTATGGGTATTTTAAAATATTCTCTATAATAATTAATTATGTTAATATATCATTTCACAAGTATTTAATAATGATTAATGACGATGAAGTTGGTGATGATCTTGTTTTGATAACTTTTAAGAATGAGTGGTGTTATCTTAAAAAAATGTTATATATTACTTTTTATATTATAGAAAAATAATAATAATTTACTTATTATTTCCTAAAACCATAGATAATTATCTTTCCATGGTTATAAATTAAATAAATTAATAACATTGTCCACATAGGTTCTAAAACTGACCTAAACAAAAACATGCTATAATTTATGGTTAAGTATGGTTTAGAAAGTGATTATTTTAGAATAATATAATTATAAAAAAATCATAATAATATTATTTATATGTTATTAAAGTGGTTAAAAATATTATAATAGGATTTTATATGAAATAAAATACTAGATTGAAAAATTAAATATGTCACTTTTGTAGAGGCGGTAGTCTGCACACACGCACATGCGACATGTTGATTTTCCATAGATTCAGAAGAATATATGGGTAGTTTTATAATTTTATAGGACTAATAATGTTATAAATATAATTATTATTAATTAATTTTGATTTTATAACCATCTATGTAAGGTGATGTTGAGAACATTAGCTCGCCCTTTGGATGTTGTCCCTAGGGAAGCACATTAAAGATCCTTAGCTTGATAATTAGAAAGAAAATGTATTCTAGGAAATAGAGATAGTAGGTAGGAGAAATTAGGTCAGTTTATTTTTTGATATAATGATTTATGGTGAGTTGGAAAATGGGGTGGAGTTGAGCTCCATTTATTAGTGTAGGGAATGAAATTTTAGAAAATTTAACTTTTTAATATAAATAGAGAACATGTAGTGAGATATAAATTGGTGGAAAAGTGTAAAATAATGGATTAATATAATATTTAAGGTTTATAATCCTCGAACCATTACATTTAAGGCATGTTTTAAATAGGATTTTATGACTTTTACCATTAGATGTTTCAGTTTCACTATTTTTTTATCATATTAATTTCTTTTAACCTAATTAATTTACTTTTAATGATAAATAATATATCCCTTACTAAATAATTTTTACATAAATATTCCAAATATGAAATAAATTTTATTAAATAAAATTTATATTTTAACAAAAATTTAATTTTAACATTAACACATGTAACTCGTAAAAACATCTTTTTAGAAAAAGTGTGTATTTAAACATAAATGTTATGTTTATGAAAAATTAAAAATTTATTAAAATTATTTTTATTTATTATTAAATAAACAAGATTTATATTAATTTAAAATAAATCCAAAACCTAATTTCACCAATAGTAAAAATAATTTGAAGAAAAAGTGTGACAAAATATTTTATTTGAAAATTATTGTTTAATATTGAAAATGTTAAACATGGGTTTTATAAATTCAACAAAGTGTTTTTAAATGAATTATTTCACTCCAAAAATACATCTATGATCATGATTTCTTCTTTAAAATATTTAAATTTATACTTACTTCTAGTTACAATTTTAATAAAATTTGTATTTTTCACCATTTACCTAAAAAACAATTATTCTAGAAAAATATAAAAAAAATATTCCTAATTTAATTTGTATATGATTGATTAAAAAATAAATTAATTTTCTAAAATTTATATTCAGAAAAAATTAATTGTTTCTAAATTAAAATAAAAAATAAAAATGAAAACTATTTTTATATAAAAAACATTTAAACCTTAAATGTTCTTAATCTTATTTAATATCAATTTATAATTCAATGTGTGTCAATATATTGGTTTTAAATATTAAATATTATTATAATCATATTTTAAAATTGGAAATTTTAATTTTTTATATAAAATACACATTACTTTAAAAATGATAATTTTAGGAAGAACAATCCTTTTTCATATTAAATCATATTAACGATTTATCCTCAAAATGTAAGAAGTTTTAATTGAGTAAAATATTTTTATTTAACATAGGTTTAATTATTGTAATGATTTTCATAATATTATTCATCTAATATTCTACAGCTCTTTTTACTTTAGTATTTTATGTTAAATTTGGTATCAAACATATTATGAATTTAGAGAAAGAATACATTAGAAAAAATTAGGGTGTTACAGTTGTTTTTCTCTTTCTAAAAATAATAAGGAGTTTTTAATGAGGAGGAAGAGAATATATGAATCAAATTAACATAAAGTTTACAATTTAGAAAATATGATATGGTTATCTCTATAAATTTCTCTAATTTTGTGATTACATAAGGTATAGTCAACCTTAACATCCTTAAAAAAATCAATTTTTGGGTGGAAATTTAATTTTTTTAATTACATTCATAGAATTTATTTTTCACTAATTTCTTGTCCCACATTATACTTGTGAAATATTTTTTATCTATGATACAATAATTATTTATTAATACCATGATACCATCTTTTATATTTTAATTTTAGTGATTTTGAAAAATTAAGGTAATGGGTTAAGTGATTATTGTTAATCATAGTGGTATTGATTTAATGAATCATGATTTGAGAAGTCTAGTTGATTAATATAGATGAAATTTTTCTTCTATATTTCATGCTTTAAATTTCTAAAATTTATATGGATTATTATACTATTATAAATCATTCAATGAGTGGTTGATGCTATATTCTATATTCCCATTCTCAATAGGATTATAGAGCATAATATTTCCCATTCTTTCAAAATTTTATTCTTGAGAGGATATTTGGACATGTCACATATTTGAACATACATATGGATTTTATTGAAGCTATGATTGTAAAAAAGTAACTTTTAAAATGATCATTTAATTTTTATTGATTATCCATTATCCTTGATAAAAAACATTATATTGAATCTCACTTAGTCTTATTATCCATAAATTGCCTTTTATAGATTGGAACCAAATTACAAGCATTTATTCTCATTTTCTACTCATTTTATAGTATTTTCTACAATTATGAATGGTTTAAGTGTTGGGTATAGGTTTTATATAGTGGAAGGGTTATTTTTATTATAGGGAGAAAAATTAATGTAATTACTTGGTTATTGAGAAGCTTCATAAGAATATATCATTAGGCTTTATAGTTTATTCCTCTGGAAAAATATTAAAAAACAATTTGTTACTTTATAAGGTCAAAAATCACCATTGTTTGAAAAATGATATTAATCATTTGCGATTGGTTGGTGGATGTGAGACTTAACTCTAGAACAAAATTTGAAAAAAAATTGAAAAATAAATTTTTAAACAAAGTGTAAAAAATAAAAGAGGGTATTCATTTATTATTCCTTATTGTATTCTTATGATTACTTTTAGTTTGGGGATGTGGGGAAGATTCCACTTTGGAGAGGATAATTTTCATAAACAGTTATTGATTTTCATGTATAATACTTAAGAAAAAATATTTATTTTTGAGCATATATGAAATTTTACATGAAATACCAACCTAAACCAATCCATAGAGTTCTTTTCTCCTTAATTTAAATCACTAATTATTAATTTTTATTTTCTTCTTTAATGGGTATAGAATTACGGTCTTATAAAACAACATTGAAAGGTATATGTACTTGAGGTACTGGCCTATATATATTTCAATTTTACCTTTAATGATTGGAGAAAAAAATAATTGTGAGGTTGATCAGAACTTTTCATGATTATTAATTTTGAATTAATATATGTGAATAAATGTTAATATTATACTATCAATTTTCCGTGGAAAAATTAATATAAATGGATGGACAGTTTCTTTTAAAAGTGAGAAATTATATTGATATATTTTTAATAACAGATAAAATTAATTATCCCTGTTGATAATTGTTTAAGTTTCTTACTTTGAACTTTAAATATTGGTATGATGGCTTTCCTCTACAATTTGAGTTGAGAGTTAATTATCTAGAAACCGAATAAGTGTAAGTGTGGGGGAATTTGGTATTAATATTTTCATTCATGATTTTCTAAATTAATAATTAATATCCTTGAGAATAACTAATAAATTATTCCCAAATATTAATTTACATAATAATTTTTGGGTTTAAATAATTTTTAAATGAATATTTGAAAAAGAAAAAATATTTCTATGTTTCTAGAAGTACTTTTATTTATAAAAATTAAAACACATTTTTTAGGGATTTCACTATGTAAAATGTGTGTTCTTTGTGAATGAAGAGTTTTTAACATAAATATCCTTTAGAAGCCTATTCATAAAGGTGAAATTACTATATACTTCAAGAAAATTTGACTCTATTTAAGTGTCCTAAATTTCATACATAATGGTCCAGTTGATCTAAGGTGGCTATGGAAAGGTTGAGTAGAAGATAATGTAAAGGTAGAATAACATAGCAGGGATACTGCATCATGTTAACTAGAATGTTGCGTAGGGGTAAATAAAAATCTTGAAAAATATTGAAAGAGACATTATACCACTAAAAGTCTTGTAATCTCTTTAGAATCACTCAAATATCTTACCATTACAGGATTTTGGTAATAGAGAGAACTAATCCCATGGTAATGGTACACTATTGTGTTTCACAATGCATGGTGAGTTTTATTAAGATAGAAAATGATATTACAGCATCGTGTGAGGTTATTTCATGTCTCACAAGTGAAATTAAAATATAAATATGATAGGTTTTCAATATGGAAATGGATATGTCTATATTAATACAAAATAAAAAGTGAATTCTATGTAAATTTTTTTGAGAAATTCTTAAACTGAAATTATGATTCTATTTTTCATTGGCTTAATGTTATGTTATGTAATGTGAGTTAGTAAGGGTAAAATGTATTCTATGGGCAACCTATATTGAGTTTTATATGTCTAAAACAGACATAGGTTCAGTCAAACTCCTCTCTCACGTGGACAATGTTGGACATATTTGAAAGGGGATGTAAGTGGATATTCACATTTTACATAAGGGGGAATTCAAGCACAAATAATAAGGAATACTTTCCTGAAACATAGTTAAAAGATTTTAGAATTATACAATAAGATATAAGTGATATTTAAGGTGTATATAACAAACTTTATATCCCCAAAAACCTTTCTTCCTAAACAGGAGTTTGCCCCAAAAAATTAATGGGATGGCATTCCTTGAGTCTTCATTATATTCTATCCATTTCAGATCTGTTACTGGTGGTTCTAATGTTTTTTATTTTCTTTCCTAACTATCATGGATATCATGAGTGGGTATTTATGTTATGTTTATTTTCTTCATGTAAATGGGGATTTATAATTAAATTTATATTTATTTTTATGGTTCTTATAATGAGTGATCATTCATGTTCTTAACTTTTATATCGTTCAATTATCTTCTATGTATGAACATTATTTTAGAGGGTGAGGGTTTGGATTCATATACCTTTCATTATATTATGTATAAATATTTCCATTGAGTTTTATCAATATTTTAGTGTTATTTTTAGATTATGAGACTTACAACAAGAATATTGAGTTGGTTTTATATTATATTTTTTATATATGGGTTTGGGTTACCCACATTTAAGTGATCTGAAGTACTATAACCATTCTGAAAAGGTGATCTTCAAGTATGGAGAGTTTTTACCATGACCAAGGTATTCACTTGGAACATATTCTGATACCATCATGATTATCATTTATTAATTCTATGCTTTTTTATTTCATGAACCTAATCACAAAAATCCTCAATATTATTCTTCATCGTTAGTTTCTCTTAGGTTGGAGTAGTTTTTTTCTTTCATTATAAGTAGATAAAAATTATTTTATATTGAATTATAGATTATTCTCATACCTTGGGTGTTATACCTTGGGATTCCATTAGATATAATATAATTTTGGTAGTTATTGTATAATATGAGAAACATAAATTCTAAACTAGTTTTATCATAGAAAGTAACAAAACAATATGGGAAACTATATTTTAGAAGATATAAAAAATATTTTTCTTCATATGTTTCCTAAAATTTTAATATATAATGTTACTTAAGGTAAAATTCACTAAATATATGAGGATATAGTGTGAGTTAGAGATTTTTTTAAATATACACTAAAGTATAAACCAAGACAGGTGAGTATAAATTACATAATGGTTTGATTAGGTATAAACTATGATGTCGTGAGGGTCATAGTACTATGTTTTAATACATGAAAATATATATGTTATGACACAACTCATAACAATATCAATTTTGTTTTATAAAATATTTCCTATTCGATGATACCATCGCATGATGATGATGTAAGGTGGTTTGGAATCTTATGGATTTCCTAAAGAATAAAAATCATTATAATGATTGAACCATTAGTTATAATGATTTATAATACTTGAAATTTCGATAAAACATTTCATAAATGACACAAAAATTTATATTTTAAGTAGAATACTTATATTCATATATAAAAATTTCCAACCCTATTAAAATGGGACATTACTGATTTTTGTATGAGATTATTGTAAACTCTTCAAGACTGAATCTCTCTTCTCTATTTATCCCTATTTTTCAATATTTTATTATCTTTATAAATTTTTACAGTAGACTGTATGAAAGAGACAATAATTCCCAAGAATTGGTAAATTCATGCAACCCTTGGATACCCTATAATGAAGGATTCTATGGGACACTTCTCGATAATCCCTCTCGGGAGGGTGTGGTCAAATATGGATATACTAGATCATCTGAGGAAATGTCTTCATTATTTATATATTTATTTGGAAAAAATAAATTGAAATATTTTTTTGCAATAAACCATTTTTATTTGATAATTCCAAACAATCATGGACAATTATTTTCGTTTGGAAATCCAGTCAACTGATTTTAATGATAAATTTTTAATTTTTGATAGACCCGAAACATATCACATGTTCAAGGTATTGAAAATCCAATGGATATTTAGAATATATAAAATTAATATGAATAATAATGTTATAAATGTTGTGATAAAACAATTTTATATTAAATAACATAATGGATTCAAGGATCATGGAAAAGGAACCATAATGTTCTACTTGAATTTGAAATTTTATGGAATGAAAAAAGAAACTAATGCATTTTTATTTGAGGTAATATTCTTTAAGAATCAAGAGATCATGTGAGGTGTAATTTACCAAGATTAATATGTTATGATAATTTTTAGATAAAGTAAGCTCATGTGGGCGCACTTATAGTGGGTAAATCTTTGTGTATATCATTTTACCAAATTCTCATACCTTTAAATTAAAACCTCTACACATGTTAGGATAAATGGATATGCTATGTGATTCCCAGTATGAAACACTACATTAAATATATAAATATAATATAGGCAACACTATGTGATATTTTTCAAAGGTTATACCCATATATGGGTGATTATATCCTTATTTGTTTTATTAACTATAAGACATAGGTGATCCATTTATATTATAAACTGAACATGTGATGGTAATGAGTCTTCCTAAACCCAAATACTATTTCCCTATAGTTAGTTTTCTTATTTGTTTACACAAGATCCATCCTCTTTATAATGGTTGTTATAACCAAATTCTTATAATTATCTTCATTTCACTTCAATAAGTTGCAAAAATAAATGATCTACTTTCATCATCACAGAAGAACATAAATTTCTCAAATATATAAAAAATAATCTTATATGTCATAATTTATCACTTTAGAATGATAAACGAATTGAAAAGGTAGAAACATGAATGTTTCTTGTTATTTAATAAATATATTACCTTCAAGAAATTAGTAATGATCATAGATCCCTTTATAATAGAATAATATCTAGCACTATTTTGTCACCAATATAAATCTCTTCTTCTTATTGAAGAAATTAAACTCTCAAGATATGTAGTTTTAGTCTGTTATTATCTCAGTATTTTTCCCACTACACCATTTTATTGTTTAATTAATATTCTCTTTATATAATTAGCATGATCATTTTGATATGTTACATTATTTGAATATATAAACCTGCATGAAAAATAATATAGATGTTATCTCTTATTTGATATTGTTTGAACAATTTTCTTGAAAACCTCTAGCTTTGATCTTTATAAATGGAGTCCATATATTATTATTTTAATCTCCAGATTTTTTTTAAAATACTAATAAATCTTTATGATCATATTAATTAGATATAGAAAAACATAAACTTGTTCTTTTGTTCAGACTTCTAAAAATACCACATCCATTATATATATACACACTAAAATGGAGAAGATCATTGGGTGAAATTTTTTAGTTCATGATGAAATATTCAACATTAAAAAATCAAATCATATCTCTCTAGATAAAAACATGATATTAATACCTTAAAGAACAATAAAGAATCATCACTTTCAATCCTTCTCCACCTAAGAAAACACATGTTTAATCTACTGTAAATTACAAAAATATCATATATATATATATCCATTGAAATAAAAGGTTACATAATACTGTTGGATTTTAATATTCCCATTTCTATTACTTGTTCAATAATAATTTATATAATAGTAATTTTTTGTGGAAACTCAAATTTTCTCTAATGAAGGGTTCAATTTTATTTTTTCATAGTGAAATGTTTTATTATGCGGGTGTTTGGGGATGAATCATATACAATGAAAAAAATAGTATACTGGGAAGATTCTCATTTTATTTTTCCAATCACTTTGTTTTATGGCCTAGTGATGATTCTAGTCACCTCATTAGCTCCCTCTTTGAAGGGGTTACTCTCCACGATTCATTCCTTTATGTTCCATAAGGATTTATCCTCCTACACTAACCTTTATTATTTTTATACATTACAAGGTATTCCATTTTTCCTTAATGTCTTGTTTCTAGATCATGGTATCCTGAAGCTTACAATATACCCTCTGGAGTTAACTAAATATTTGACACTATTTTATTTTCATTAGTGTATTTTGATGGCCAGAAGGGACCGGTGATTAATTTTATAGATCATGTTTTATAAAAAAATGAGGGAATTACTATAAATATTCTTGATTCTCATCACATATTATTATATCTTGCAACAAAATAAGATTTGTCCTTTTCCTATTATTAAGGTCTATGTCTCATTGATAGCATCTTCTTCTCCTAATTTAGATCATCTTATACATTATATATAAACATTGATCCCTTGACATTAGCTATTTATGTCTCTTTTATTGGACATACCATACTATTCCAAAATCATTTGGTCCTCAAAATTCTTAGTAATATAGACAATTTTTTTATATTTGATATTAGGACCAAATTCTCTACCACAAAATTACACTAAACACAAGTGTGTAGTTTTCACTTTATAACCTTCAATTGAATCAGTCTATATTGAAATAGAAATACTGGTGTTTGATATGGTATAATATAATTATTTGTGTGATTACTATGTATCATGTAATCATATTGTTCAATTTTACTAAAAATCTCTCCTATCATGACCCAACCCTACTGGTCTCGTGCCGCAACTACCCCAAGATCACCTCCATAGGCCAGGGGCTGGTGAAAAGCATCGAAGGCGTAACGATCTCAGGGAGGCCTTCGCCTAAGTAAATGTACACACACACACATAGCCCACTCGATGCAGAAGTGCAGACTGAAAAAGAAAAACCAAGAACAAGCAACTATAACCCAACCACAATCATGCATCAATTTCTAAATAGAACAAGTAAAGTGTTCAAAAGTATTGACAAGATAACTAAACATAAAAATGGAAAAACACGCACCCAACCCGAAAGTTTCCACAACCCAGAAATGGGTAAACAAAAGTAAACAACTGGAGAGTCCCACACCTGATAACTCTACTGCGACCCCAGTACACTTCCCAATATCTTGTGCCCTCTATGCTCCTCTATAGTCATGATCGACCTATCAGCTGTCTGCAAGGAAACACCAGTTGCAGGCAAAGCCCCAATAAGGGTGAGTATAAAGATTCTCAGTAGGATACCCCGAAAGCTCGAGGGAGAAACAAAGGAGGCACTAATAAGGTGAGCAGTAGATAGAAAAAAGAATAGTGAAAAAGTATAGTAAATAGAGTGCACCTCAACCCAACAAGAGAAAGGAAACAGACTCATCCAAACACGAGGAGCTAGAAATGGTGAGAATACGAACATCTCCTCGAGTCTTCGCTACCTATAGTAAAGGAGTATACTCGTCCAACCAAGAGGATCTAGACACGGAAAGCACGTGGCATACCCCACGTGTCTTCGACCCTCCTAAAAAGAGAGTAACTGAACCCAAGGAGTGGGAAAAAAAGTAGGGTGTATGTATATATATGCTCAACCAGAAACTCGAATGAGTGTGTAAGGGGATCTCCATCTCCAAGCTCAGCCCTAAAAAAGTCACCAAAAGTTCTAAGTATATCCATAACTGATGCCCAAATTTCCCACATTCCAAAGTTGTCTCATCGTTGAACTGTACAACCAAGGGTCCCACTTTGGTAATCACAGAGAAAAGTAACTGACTGGCCTCATAGAAAGGGTTGTGTCTGAAAGAAGTCGTTGGGTAACCCACTACCTAGCCCAGATGGAGGGTAACCCTAAGGTCAATGGGTAACCCACTACCCAGCCCCACTGGAGGGTAAACCCTAAGGTCAATAGGTAACCCACTACCCAACCCAGCTGGTGGTTAAAACCTGATACGCCAGTAGGTAACCTAGCCCAGCCCCGCTGGAGGGTAAACCTGGAACTGGTCTGATAACTCTGTACTGCCAGTGCCATCACTGGGTGTCACTAAAATCGCTACCGTGCCTTGGTTCACAGTGCGTCTAAGGAACCTCCGACCAATGTCGTTTCATGTTTCCACATTTAATGAGATCCTAAATGAGGCTCCACACATCCAAAAAAATTACATTGTTGCAATCCTCATGGAAACACACGCAAGATAGACTATTTACTCGCTTGAAATGGCCTCGTGACGAAAAAGTTACTCAACACTGCTTTATGCCCATACAGAGTCTCGTGGGGCCCACACATCGGTCCTGAGAAAGGTCAGATGAAATGAACCATCGCGATTCTCTCATAAAAACACGCAAAAATGACTATTTATTTTCTCTGAATGGATCTCTGATGAAAAAGTCACAAACGTTGCACACAGCTTGAATGATGACCCATGGGACCATGCCTCAACTCCCGCTTCAATGCCTGAAACCACCCTAGATGACTTATTCTTGATGCTAGGGTCACAAATCCAAAGACGGTGCCTAAAACGGATTTCGGATGTGTTCGTTCCATTCGAAACAAGAATCTCGGTGTGGCGCTAAATAACACACAACGGGCATGTCGCGCCACTGAGCCCCCATCTTAGGAATTAAAAATCCCTGAGACCAACTTAAAACCTCCATCTCGATCCAAGGATCGCGTTTACATGGACGGAATGCAAATCCAATACTCGATTTGAGAGTTAGAGGCGTTTTAACACCAAAGGACGGAGATGGGGTCAGCCGGACCGGTTCGGCCGGTCCACCCCTTTAGACCAGCGGTCTGCGGCTCGGCCTCCAGGACCGCCCAGTCCACCGCAGCCCGCGGTTCACCGCATGGGCCGCACCGATTCACCCAGACCGACTTAAGCTGGTCCGGCTATTTTCCATGGGACCCACGTTTTGCGAGTCTGGGTCCTCTCCTGGGGTCACGAAGACCCTTGTCTCCCGCTGCACGCCGATCGGCAAAGCCGGTCGCTCGTGCCCCTGGCCTCCCACATGCGCCACTGACACCGCCTACCACTGTCGTTCTCTCACAGCCGGTCGTGCCACCACCTGAGTACCCATTGCGCCGCCGCTTTCTTGGACCACCTGAGGAGCCGCTGCCACCGAGGCTCGCCGGACCGCCGCACGGAGCCCCCAGACCGCCCTAGAACAACCGAAAAATAGAGGTTTTGGCCGAAAAACTTCCCAGGGTCACCTCGGACACCCCGGGACTAAAACTTTTGATCTGAAAGAATCTTTGGAAATCTCGGATCGATCCCTACTCAAATATGGCCTTCGATACATAAACAAACATCATTTCGGTGCCATAAATTGAATTCAAAGAAGTTGCGGGAATTTAAAACGAAAACGCAATGATCCTACCTCGTAGGGAGTACCCGTCATGTCAAAAATGATCTTCCAGATCCGCAACCACCTTGTAGAGGTGGGGAGAGGAGCTTGAAAAAGGTGGAGGTTCTTTGTAGGGAGAGATTCTGCCAGAGAAATTCCAAGAAGGAAGAAGAGGGGATGCATTTGAGTAGGGAATACTTAATTAAAATTTAATTAATTTTAAACACCCACTAGTAGGCCCGTACCTGAACTCTCAATGGGGTCGAGGTTAAGCTGCTCCTAGGGTAAAATCCATGTTCTAAGCGCAACGGTGGTCTCAGAATTTTAATCCAAGCCTCTTTTCAGAAGTTATGAATTTCACGCCTGAGGCCGCTAAATTACGAAAACGCCCATAGTGGCATTTTCCGCAAAGGGTCATGTACGCAAAAGTTACACAGCACCTAGGATAAACGAAACGCTCCGAACTCAATGGTTCCCTCGGTTTTCCCCTCCAAGCAATTGTTTAGAAGTTATTTTTTTTATGTGACGTGTCGTCTGAATGCCCTACTCTAAAATAACATCAACAAAAGAGAAAAAAATAAAATTCTTATAGGCTCAAAACCCGGGTTCTTCCATCATACCCTCCTTCAATTCCGAACACACCGGGGCTCAGAATCACATGTCGTATGAATGCCTTACTCTGGAATAACATCAACAAAAGAGAAAAAAATAAAATTCTTATAGGCTCAAAACCCGGGTTCTTCCATCATACCCTCCTTCATGTTTTTCATCCCTGAAAAATGAAACTACCAAAACAACTCGGGATACTGAGCCCGCATATGTCTCTCATGTTCCCAAGTGCTCTCCTGCACCCTCTCGTGCTTCCAAACCACTCAAACCAAAGGAATGGTCCATCCACACAGAGTTCTCTCTTGCCGGTCCTCAATCACCACCGGGTGCTCTGCAAAGGTGGCTCCATTATCAATGTCCAGCTCTCCCCAGTAGATGACGTATGTGGGGTCGTGCACATATTTCCTCAGCTGCGACACGTGGAAGACATCATGCACTCTCTCCAGCTGTGGGGGTAGAGCAAGATGACTGGAAACCTCGCCAACCCTATGCGCGATCATAAAAGGCATGATGAACCTCGGGGATATATTGCCTCCCTGGACAAACCTCTATGTTCCACATCGTGGGGAGACTCTCAAAATGACATGGTCCCCCTGCTCAAACTCCAAAGGACTATGACGACGGTCTGTATAGTAATTATATCTGCTCTGAGCCTTCCTCATCCACTCACGAATGACATGAACCTTCTCTGTCACCGCCTGCACCAACTATGGGCCCACAAGGGAGGTCTCACCAACCTCTGTCCATCACAATGGTGACCTACAGGGTCTCCCGTAGAGGGCCTCAAAAGGTTCCATGTCGATAGTAGAGTGGTAATTGTTTTTATACGTGAACTCCACCAAGGGCAGGTGATCCTCCCAGCTTAGGCCAAAGTCTAACACGCATTCCCTAAGCATATCCTCAAACACCTGGATAGTGCGCTCGGTCTGCCCGTTCGTCTGGGGGTGAAAATATGTAATCATCCGCAGCTGATTCCCGAATGCATCCTTCAGGCCTCACCACAATCACAACTTAAACCTCATGATACGATTGAAGATGATCATTGAGGGTACTCCATGAAGGCGGACGATCTTTTGAACGTACAGCTGCCCTAGACTCTCCCCCGAGCTCTGCTCCCTAATGGAAAGGAAGTGCACCGACTTCATGAGTCGATCCACTATCACCCAAATGGAATCATGGACCTTCGCTGTGTGTGGAAGACTTGAGACGAAGTCCATAGATATTTCATCCCACTTCCACTCCGGGATATCAAGGGGTTGCAACAATCCGGCCAGAACATGATGCTCTACCTTCACCTGTTAATAGGTAAGACACTAAGAAATGAACTCAACTACACTCCTCTTCCTTCCAGACCACCAAAACTGCTGCTGAAGGTCTCTGTACATATTCCTCACACCGAGATGTACATCCAAGGGAGAAGTTTGGAATTCCCACATCACCTCCTCCCGCATCTCCACTAGTACTACAGCTCGCCCCTGGAATAGGA
This sequence comes from Viscum album, assembly GCA_963277665.1. Classification (NCBI taxonomy): domain Eukaryota; kingdom Viridiplantae; phylum Streptophyta; class Magnoliopsida; order Santalales; family Viscaceae; genus Viscum; species Viscum album. The sequence continues at coordinate 2,108,743,617 of OY728152.1, forward strand.
TCTCGTGATTCCCTCATTCAAAATACCCATTGGATGCATCTCTCATTGATATCTGGTCACACAGCACCTCACTGTCGACATCCACCAACCCCAACTCTCTCACATCCTCAAGGAGAAAAGTTGTCAACATCATCAACTGTAGAAATGTTGTACCCTCCTACTCCACCAAGGTCAGCTGTTGGGAATCCAACTGCTCTGAAGCTTCCCACTCTATATGACTTAGGACTTCCTGCTAAGGGAATCTGCTACTACATTTCCCTTTAGATCCCTCTGAGTGAAGATTTACTTGAGGATCTAGTGGTCTGAGTAACCCACAAAATGCTCACCCAAAAGGTAGTGTCTCCATAACCTCTAGGAAAAGACCACAGTTTCCAGCTCCAAATCATGAGTCGCATAATTCTGCTCATGGGGCCTCAACTTCCATAACCCATATGTAATCACTACCTGCTGCAGCATCAACATGCACCTTATCCCAGCTCCAGAAACGTCGTAGTATACCACAAACTCAACACCCACCTCTGGCATCTGCATCACTAGAACACTAGTCATCCTCTGCCTCAACTCCTCAAAGGCCTTCTAGCACTGATCAGTCCAGGGGAACGTTCATCCCTTCTGTATAAATGTGGTCAAAGGGGAAGAAATCCTAGAGAAGTATTCCATGAACATCTTGTAGTAACCTTCCAAACTAATGAAGCTCTACACCTCAGGTGCATTCTTGGGTGGATCCCTAGCAAGCACTACCTCTATCTTTGCGGGATCTACGGCTAAACCCTGTTCCAAAATAAAATTCCCCAGAAAGTGAACCTCATGAATCCATAACTGGAACTTTGAGACCTTCCTATACAGTTGGTGATCCCAGAGTAAGTCTAAGACTATCCTCAAATGTTATGTGTGCTCCTCCTCCATTGTAGAGTAGATGAGTATGTCGTAAATAAAGACAACCACAAACCGGTCCAAATACGGCTGGAAGATCTGGTTTATCAAATCCATGAAGACGGTAGGGGCATTTGTCATGCCAATGGGCATCACCAAAAACTCGTAATGCCCATAATGACAACAGAAAGACAACTTAGGGATATCACCTCACGAACCCGCAACTGGTGTTAGCCGCATCGAATATCAATCTTGGAGAACCACTTCGCACCTCTCAACCGGTCGGAGAGGTCATCAATCCTCGGCAAAGGGTACTTGTTCTTTATCGTGGCCTGATTCGGGCGATGATAATCTACACAAATCTGTAGGCTCTGATCTTCCTTCTTTACAAACAAAACTGGAGCTGCCCAGGGGGACACACTGGGCCTGATGAATCCCTTTCCAAAAAGGTCATCCAACTGAAGTCGTATCTCCCGATGCTCTATAAGTGCCATCTGATAAGCCACACATGATATTAGGGCAGTCCCCAGCTGCAAGTCAATTCAGAACTCCATCTCTCGCCTCAGAGGTAGTCATGGGACATCCTCAGGAAAGACATCCATGTAGTCCTCTACAATGGTAGGGATCCAGGTGCCTCCAGCGTCTGCTGCTCCGAGATCCATGCTCACCAACTGATGAGAAAAAAGGTTGTGGTCTCTTGCTCAGTGCACCAGTCTGCTCTGCCACGAGGTCTCACTCACCGAGGATGGTGAACCTCAACCCATCAGAATGCACGCATCTGACTCGTCTGCGACGACAGTCAATCTGTGCATGAACCATAAAAAGCCAATCCATGCCCAGGATGACGTCGTATGGTTCCATCATGATGACCAGTAGGTCCCCCGTGAAACTCTTTCCTCCGAACGAAAGTTCGCACTGTCTGCAAAAAAAGGTTACTAACGATGCACTTCTCATAGGAACCTCGAGGCTAAGCGCAGGTGTCAGCGCCTCTACTGGGAGACCCAACTCCTGTACTAAATGTAGCGATATAAAAGAGTGGTGGGGCATGTGTCTACTAGTACCAAATCAGGTGTAGAGTAAACATAGAGCATACCTCAGACCATCTCATGTGTTGGGGTTCACGAACACCCATAGCCCAAAGCTGTCTGTGGCCCCTACCGCCAGCTCCCTGAGACTGGCGTGGGTCGCCAGGTGGTGGTCGTGGAAGGATATCGAAACGTCGTCCCCCACCTCTAGGTTCTACCGTTCAGCCTGCGCCGCCTCCCTGAGGACCACCATGTCCCCGCCTGGAAGATCCCCAGTCACAGTGCTGCCTCTGCCCCTATGGTGCGCCCACTACCAGCCACAGTTACTCAGTATGCCTGGTTAGACAGCCCTATGCTAGGTGAGCTCGTCCATCACAAGAATAGCTCCGACTCTCTCCTAACTGCCCTGGTGCTCTAGGATTCCATTTCGGTGTACAACCCTACCCCTGAGTCTACTCATGGAAGGGTCTCCTCGACTGGGACTCTACTCTCTGTCGCCTACCTGCTACCGAAGACTCTACTCTGAAGTGGCCACTACTAGGCCCCGCTATTTGGAATCCCTCAGCCAAGAATCTCTATATCACAAGTGCCCGCTCTAGCACCCCGAAATAAGTAGGGATGCATAGGGGCAATACACTAGCACGAATCTCCCTGCGAAGACCCTACTCAAACTACCGCGCCCGAAAGTAACTATCATGGATCATATCCTGCGAGTAGCATGTCAGATTGGTAAAATGGGCCGAGTACTACGCCATGGTCATCCCCCTACATTATCTCTATAATATTTCAAATCTGAATAGATCATAAACAAGAGGGGGATTACTCCTCATGGAATATTTGTTGGAAGCTATCCCACGTGAGAGACGACTCATCGTGGGTCTGCGTAACCAACCCCCACCAACGCCCGGCCATCCTGAGGAAAAGGCTGGCATACAGGGCTACCATCTGGTCCACTAGTGTCCGTACCAGCCTGAAAAGTTGGTCCACAGACTCTTGCTAGTATTTTGCTGCCTGGGGATTTGGGTCCCCACAGAACTTCTGTGGTCGCTGACATTGAAAGTCTCAGAGCGCACTCAGCCTGCGCTCAACCTTGGCCTATGCTGCCAGTACTAACCGCCACTCTCTAGATAGAGGGGATACTTCTAAACCACTGGGTGGAAGGGGATCACATGAGGGTCCCTGAACTGAAGCTTTGTCGCTCGCCAGGTCGTCGTCACATACTTAAGAGAGTAACCTGGCTGACTGCTGTCATGGGGGAATCCTGAAAATTATCAAGTATTACCACGATCAAATGAGCACATATATATATAATAGTAATTTTTAGGTCCACTAGGATAGATACCCTGAGAGGAGGGTGAATCAGAGTATGATAGATTAAAATTATTTCCCCTTTGATCTTTTTTTTCTGTTAGACAAAACCCTCTTCTCTCTATTTCCCGATGTAGAGTATGAAAAAACCTTAAAGGATTCACAGGACACAGTGATTTTTACTTGGTTCACCCTCACTGGGCTACGTCAAAGGAGCATACACCGGCAGTGTGCCGATGTACCAAATTCCACTATAAGCGCACTATTGTCTACAAGTTCAAAGAGGACTCACTGTCCCTCCTAGTTTACAACTAATCACAATTTGAGAACTCACTGCTCTCTCAACTGAAGAGAGCACACTGCTTCTTCAGAAGATCTACTCACAGTTTATAGAACTGTAGGTCTCTTCATTTGCATGAATACATGAAACCACACATATTGATAGATGCTCTGTTGAATTCCAACTTTCATCCATAGCTGAATACCCCTTTTCCTCTTAAACACTGGGTAATTTCTTTGGAAATACCTTTGAAAAGCACCCTACTTCGTGAGGCTCCCAATTTTTCGAAGCTCAAACAGTCCTTCGCGAAGCTCCTGTCTTTTCATGAAGCACTCTCGTGAAGAAATCTAGTGAACCACTCTTGTGAATCTCAAGAATTCTCAATGATTAGGCCGTCACGGAGCTCCTGCCTCTTCACGAAGCACACTCCTTAGAGCACGTGGCCTCGCAAAGCGCACTTCCTTTCACGGATCTAGATTAGCTGCCACGAAGCACCTCTCTTTCAAGAAGAACACTACCTTCACGAACCACCTTCGCGAACTGAGAGCAAAATATTTTCTTCAAAAACTCTATACTTCTCTCGAGGGGGTCAACCTCTATTTATAGGTGATTCCATCAACCCTTGACCCTTCCGTGTGAAGTCATCACCACGTCATCGCCAATCGCGAAGCTTTGAAATTTCCACCATAATTATCTCAAAATCGCGAATCATCTCGGCAATTCTCGGATTGCGGAGCTCGTCGTAATCGTGGATCATTCCCTCAATTACCTCGCACCACCGCTGCGAAGCTCCCTCATGTTTCCTTTCAACACTTCCGTTCGCGAAGCTCATTGTAAACGTGAAGTATCACCATCAACATTTTTCTTCTCTTCACGAAATCCAATCCATGAAGCCTATCTTTGATAAACTCATGTATTTTCCATATTAAAATAAGATCTTCAAGGATATCCACTTTTCGAGATGCTCAAAAAACTCCAAATTTTGGACCCCAAAAAATTTGGAAAACACTGGGAAACGACGCATCCTTGTACTTCTCTTTTGTATCACCTCCAGATCATCCATTCCTTTGTCATGGTTCTTTGTCAACATTAATTGTAAACAATATCTCTGGAACATGAAAATTCACCATGGAAACCTGGTTTTTCAACAAACACAATCAACCCAAAAATACTGTAGTGTTACCTTAAAGGATTTTTTTCCCAACAATCTCCCCATTTGGATTTGTTGAAAACTCTTCACAACTCTTATTAGAATGATTTTATGCACTTTGATACGTCACTGAGTATCCTTCCAACATCTACCACCATTCTCCTTTTTCAATTCTGATAGTGTTCAAGGAATCAATTAACACGTACTCTAAGACCACATGAGCAATGCTCAGCGTGAGAAACAAGAGTAGTATGAAAAGTTCATCAATGAATCACATCATGTCAAACACCATTTGTCAATTCCAAACTGATACCAGTTTCAAAATTGATACCAATTATTGAACCATTCTGATACCAATTGGTGACATATGGAAACCTTCTCTCACCATTCCAACATCACTCTTCTGATTTTATCATAATCCTCAGATGTCGTGATATCTACTCTTTGATCAATCACTTCTAGAATCGTCAGATTTAATACCCTCACCCTATCTCATTTCACTCCTCCTATCTCATTGCTCCACCTATCAGCTTCTCCCCATATCATTCATGATTTCTCAAATATCCACACTATATCCCCCTTTTAAAATCACTATTTTCTCCCCCATTGTCAACAAACCCAAAGTTTACTCATTTTCAGTATCACTACTAGAAATTTGGGCTATAGCCATGGTTCTAAATCGTGGCTATAGGCCCCAAAACCTTGTCTAGAGGTTATAGACATGGTTTCATAAACCGTGGCTTGTATTGGCATGGTTATAGGTCTGACCCTATAGCCACGATTCCAAACCGTGGCTATAGGGTCAGTCCGATAGATGCCAGTAAAATCCACGGTCACTGTGGCTAAAACCCTATATCCATGGTTCAAACCATGGCTATAGGGCTTTAAACTGCATAAAAAAACAGCCAGCATGGTGAACCGTGCTGGCTGTTGGGAGGACTGCCTCAGCACTCCCCACCCCCTGCTCCCACACACCTCCCTGCCCCCTCCCCTGCCCTCCCACCTGCACACCCCCTCCCCCTACCTCCCCCCACCACCTGCAAACACCCCTCCCCCTGCTCCAGCACACCCCCTGCCCCCTATCCCTACCCCCTGCCCCCTCTCTCTGCCCCCTACCCCCTTCCCCCCACCTGCACACCCTCCCCCTGCCCCCTACCCCCCACCTGCACACCCCTCCCCCTGCCCCCTGCCCCCACCTGCACACCCCTCCCCCTGCCCCCACCTGCACAACCCCTCCCCCTGCATCCCCCCCCCACTCCCCTTGCAGTAGAAAACCCCCTGCAAAGCCCCCTGGACAGCCACCTCCCCCCTGTAAAGCCCGTCCTGGATAGCCCCCCCCCCTTCCTAGACAACCCCCACCTTCTCCCCTGCACAGCCCACCCCCCGAAAGCCCCCTCCCCCCTACAAATCCTCCACTGGACAACACCCCTTCCCCCCTGTTGGGTTGAGAGGGAACTGAATGTTTGTTGTTGGGATTTGGGTGAGGGTTCTGGATGTTGGACTTGAGGGTTTTGTTGAGGTGATGTTGGATGGGGTTGGGATACTCTTCTTAGTGCAGGGTTTGGATGTGTGTACATGGAGTGTCATGGATCTGGGGAAGTCTGATGTTGTGCCTTCTATTTTTATGTCTTTGGTTTCTAGACTCATGAGGTTGTTGGCTATTGTTTCATGTGGTTGTAGTTGGTTGCGGGTGGCTTTGTGGTACTTGTAGGTTTGGTTTCATGTGTTGTGGGACTCTCTTCTTATCAGGACTTCAGCTAGTTATAGGTAGAATTGATTTTATGGTGTTGGGGTCTATGGACGGAGCTACTGGTGCTGCTAGAAATGGGTCTTCTGCAGGGTAGAGGGGATGTGTTGGTGGTGCAGCTGTTGTGATGCTTGGGCTGGTTGCTGGCTTCCGTTGTTACTAGTTGTCTTTCCTTCCACTGGTTTCTCATCGGGGCATGGAGCATGCTAGTTTTGGATCATCTTGAAGTGTATTTGATGGATTTTTGTGGGTTTTTGTGTTTTGTTTTTCTGGTGTTGGTCTCGGATATCTTTGGTTGGGTTCTCATTATAGTTTGTGTCTGGTGCATCTTAGTGTGGCCGACCCATAGAGGTGTGTTCTATCTAGTTTGGCAGGGGCTATTGCGGATGAATGCTTCCTCCTTGGTTGTTGTTTTCTTCTTGCAGGTCTTATGGCTGCCCTTGTGCTGGATGCAGGCTCGATTGGTGTGGGATTCCCTTGAATGGTATTTGGTTTAGGCAGCTTGTTGTGAGGCTTGGTCTTTTTTCATGGTTGTTCATTGGGTAGGCTATAGTATTTTTCAATGTTTCTTGTATGGATATTTTTTTGATGGTTTATGAGTTGATGGTTTGGATGGGTTTCTCGGTGTAGGTGGTTTCTTGATGGGGCATGTGGATGGTGTGTGTCTCTTGGTTAGTGAGGTTTCATGTTGTCTTTTTTAGAGTAGTTTTCTAGTAGAATTTGGGTTGTGGCTCTCTTCTAGTGTTCTCGTGGATTGGTGGGGTGAAGGGAATAGCATGCCTACTCTACTAGGTTTTCTATAGGTTCTTCGGGATTCCTTGGTCATTGATTGGTGGTCGTGCCAGGGGTGGTGTGGGATAAGGTTTCTAGTGGTGCTTGGGTGTTGATGGATGGAGGAGTGGAGTTGGCTGGTTTGAGGTGTAGATTAGGACGGTTTGGGAGTAGTTTGGTTAGAAGTCTATTGGGTGGGCGTCAGCTGGTTTGCAGGTTGCTTTTCATGGGGCTGGTCTTTGCTGGGTTTGGTGGTCAGGTGTCATGGGTGTTCTAGAGTTGTTCTTTTTTGTCACATGGTGAAAGTTTTTGTTGGTTATTTTTTTGTTTGGTGTGGTGCAGGATTATATGGACTGGTGTGTGGGAGTGGTTTCTTATAGGTGGTTAGAGGCTTGTCGTTAATTGGGGGGATTCCAGTTTCTTTTCTTGTTGCTACTTTATTGGGATTCGAGTGGAGCTTTCTTGGGTGGTGTTTCATGAGTGAGTGTGTGCATCTGTGTGTGTGTGAGTGAGTGGATTGGGTAGTGTCAGTGGTTGGTGGTGAGTTAGAGTGTGCGTTTATCGGTTTGGTTGAAATAGATTCTGAGTTTGGCTTGTAGTTTGGTTGGCTTGTTCCTTTTGGGAATCTTCTTTTCACTTGTAGGTCTTTCTTGCTGGGTTCAGGGGTTTTTATGTCACTACTTTCTATGAGTTCATAGGTGATGTCTCAACAGTGCTCGAGTGCCACTGGATGGGAGGGGGATCCACTCTGTCTCCTGTTAGTTTTGTTTGTGCCCATCTCCTACTGGATGTGATTAATGGTGATGCTAGTTGCCACTCTTGGAGTATGGAAGGGCTTGGGGTGTCTCTTAGATGTTCCCTAGTTTCTGTTACTGGTGCTTGCAGTCTATGACTTTTTGGTTATTTCTTCATGATGTCATGGTTTTGTTACTGTTTTTTTTTGCTGCATTTGTAGATGTTGCTTTTCCAGTTTGGAAGCAAACCTCGCCATCCGGTTTCTGTTTGGTTGGACATCGTAGGGTCTTGTGTTCACTTATTTTCATGATTTCTTGGTTTTTAATGGGAACTTTTCTTGGTTCCCATGTCTTGATATGGTTGAGATATGAATTTCAGTTCTTGGGTCAACTGTCGTTTCACCTTTGAGTGATCTGTTACAATTCATCTTTTCATTGATATTTATAGTACTATTTTTACATTGAAAAAAAAACATAAAACTTCTAAAAACCCTTAAAAAATCTAAAAACCATAAAACACCTTAAAAATGAAGGTGGAAGGGGGATGGTGTGGGCTGGATGTGGCTGGAGCAGGTCCAAATCACGGCATTACTGCGGCATGACCGCGGCATGACCGCAGCATGACCGCGGCGTGACCGCGGCGTGACCGCGGCGTGATCGCGGTGTGACAGCAGTGTGGTCACGGAGTGACCGTGGCGTTACCGCGGTGTGTTGGCCTTGTCCAGCGACATCCGTGGGGCATCATCTTCCTGCCAGGAGCGAAGGGAGTGGGAGGAGGCTGGATTGCTGGTGGAAGGGGGCTGGTTGCAGGTGTTGTGGGGATGGTGCGGGCTGATTCGAAGGTGGAAGGGGGGGCTGTTGTGGGCTGGAATGTTGGTGGCAGCGGGCTGAAATGAAGGTGGAATGGGGGTGGTGTGGGCTGGATGTGGCTGGAGCAGGGCCAAATCACGACATTATCATGGCGTGACCGTGGCGTGACCGCGGCGTGACCGCGGCGTGACCTCGGCATGACCGTGATGTGTTGGCCCGGTCCAGTGACTTCCAGAGGGCAGCATCTTCCGTCCAGGAGTGAAGGGAGCGGGAGGAGGCGGGGCAATTGAATTGCGAAAACCAAAAACATGCTGATATATTGTATTCTACAAAAAATTCTAGTCAAATTAACTACACTAATCAAAAACATACTAATATGACTAGAACTAAATCAAACATCCTCAAGCCAATTTGAGTAAAGTGGAACCAAACCAAATGGTTTTGAAATAGATAAAACTAAACCAAACTGAAAACAATGTAACCAAACTGACTCAAACCAATCAAAACTAACTTCAATAAGCATAATTGAGCATGAAAAAAATGAAACTAATGAAACATACCTGATTGGATCTAAAATTTATTTAATTCAACCGAATAGCCCCAAATCGAACAAAATGAACCTGATAAAATTGAAATAAACCAAAAAAAATGAACCCAATAAAAAATAACTTAGCAAACCTAACCTGGCCCAAACTAAACCAAGGAGTCAGGCCTTATGATGAACTTTTAGAAGGCCTCATGCTCGCAGGTTGAGAGGATATCCCAGTCATGCGGTGCTTCACTGTCCTCAACAAGATCCAAAACACACTGCAAAAAGATAGGGAACCCAAAAATCACAAAAACCCAAATTAAAATTGAGCCAACGAATAAAAATAGAATAATCCTTACCTGAATCTGATGTTGAACTCACTGCCTTCTATGGTGGTGGGTAGAATCGACCTCATCATAAGTGACCACCTGTAAGTAAATAATACGAAAAAGAGTGAGATATAACAACTTCAGATTGATATATGATCAATGTGTCAATTGTACATGATAAATGACACATAACTCCATAATCAAAAATGAACAATGAATATTCAGATTGATATGTAAGTCCCAATACTGAATAACATGATCATTAATAAAGGATTTTTGTTCAAATGAAATCCAATTTCAATCAATACATACACAATAGAATCATTGGAGTAATGTTATTATATATTTGTTGAGTATTCCATAATGGAGTAGGTTGCACCACTATCGATGGGAAACATGAATGATATGAGGGGATAGTGATGCAGTTTGACACCCCTTGGGTTGTGTGGTATTTTTTGACAAAATGTGTGGACTTTTCCCAAGATGATTTTTTGAAAAGATGGGGAGATTAATGGACACCCCTAAAGTGAGTTTGAGTTAGACATGTTGACAATGAGATGTGGTGGACGAAGAGTGGAGATGGAGGTTGTCCATGTGAGGGAGTTCATATATTTAAAACTATAAATGTATGTGTTTTCAAGTCCAGCATGTAAGCTTACACATATTGATAGTGTGGGGTAGAACCCACCTGCACACCCCATGCCCCCTCTCCCTACCCCATGCCCCCCACCTGCACACCCCCCTGCCCCCTCCCCTGTCCTCCCACCTACACACCCCCCTCCCCTAGCCTCCCACCTGCACACCCCTCCCCCTACCCCAGCACACCCCCTTCCCTCCCACCTGCACACCCCCTGCCCCCTCTCCCTGCCTTCTGCCCCCCCCCACCTGCCTCCCCCCCACTTGCACACACCCCTCCCCCTACCCCAGGACACCCCCTTCCCCCCCACCTACACACCCCCCTTCCCCATCTCCCTGCCCCTACCCCCCACCTGCACACCCCATGCCCCCTCCCCTACCCTCCCACCGGAAAACCCCCTTCCCCTGCCCCCCCCCCACCTGCCACCCCCCCCCCCACCTGCACACATTCCAAGAGAATCACACAACCTAAAACTGTAGCCCAAAGGTTCACCCAACAACGCTCATACGATATCAAATTCCCCATAGCATCCCATTATAATGCAATTTAAACCAATACGCCACAATAATGAAAATCAAGACAATACACAAGGCACGGTCATAATGAAAAGCAACCAATGGATCAATTTATCACTTAAGATGGATTACAGTTATTATGCAATGTATTAGATATATTATAAACTTCAATAGAACACTAGTGGAATTGTAACATGGCACTACACCACTAAATGAGCACTATATGTGAGGTCTTCCAACAAAGTAAGCTTGAAAAGTTGTAAAAGATAAGACCCTGTAGTACGAAACATAATACTGAGAAACAAAAAAATAAACAAAGGGTATGCCATGCATTTCCTCTCTCCCAACGGCTACTCCTCGTCCTCCTGCAAAACAGAGATTCAAATAAATGCAAGACACCATGAAACACACATAGCTCAGATTATCACAAACATCTTCCCTGTCCTCTTCTTCGTCTTCATCTTCATTATGGACCTCTGATTTTGACTTGTCTGAATCTTCATCCTCACCCTTGCTTGCTCCCTGTCCCTTTTTGTACGCATCCATAGTCTTCTCATATTCAGCTTTCCTCTTCTCAGCCTTCACCACGAAGGGACGTTTTTCCTGAAAATTTCAAAAGTGAGCAGTGGAATACAAGACAAGCTGCGAATAACATTAACTTACGGCTTCAGTCATGGACTTCCATTTCTCTCCACCAGCTTTGCCCACCTGTTTTTCATGAAACAAACATGGATATTTGAGTAGTAAGAATCTGTGAGAGATCAAATCAAGTACCCCCATAGCTTCAATGAGGAACATGAAGTCACTTACCACTGATACAGATTTGTTTTTGGGGTGTTTTTCTTTGAACTACTTTCTGAAATCTTCCCTGAACGTGACATATGAAATGAAATAAGTCTCAATGCATTAAAGCAGATCACAAAGATTTTGGTTCTGTGGGGGAAAAATATATCCTTTCACTAAGAGACGTAAGGTCAAAAACCATATACAAAACAACACAGATCAAATACGGATACATCCTTAGGAGATGAAGTGATGGATGTCTAGTAGTTTCAATTTCAGGAGGAGAAAAATAGCGACATTTTATGCTCACACGAAAATGGATTTTGTGGATACTACTTAAATTATTTGTGGTTTGGGTGATGCTAACTATAATGTTAATGTTGACAATTGTAAATCATTAACTATTAATGTGTTTACTGAAATTGGAGGTTTCATTTCCTAGAATTGAAATATGTAATCTATTCTTCCACTTTCAACTACTGAATTTGAATACATAGCTTTAACTGAGGTAGTTAAAGAATATTATTGATTGAGAAGTCATAGAGGTAGGGATATATCTAATACTAGACATATTTAGCTTAAGGTAGATCTATAGGTTAGTAGTCATTCTCATTCCCAATAAGATATGGTAAATATTAATGATATTGATCAAAAAATTAGTGTAATCAGATGCATGGAACTCGTCATACATTACCAATCCAAAAATACAATTTACAGCAAAAGTGAGTCTCAATATCAGTATCATCAGAATCATGATAACCCTCATCCACACCTCCTACAGAAACACCATCACCACCTCTCACACCACCAACATCATCATCGGCATTTGCATCCGAACCGACACCAGCACCGGGTCCAGCACTAGGTCCGACTCCGGCTCTGACAAAAGAATATACATTAGCAGAATGCATTGACATCAAAAAGGCATCAACCGTTACAACTGATTCTGGTGGAAGTGTAGAAGAAAGGGCAGACATAAATTTCATAATATTTGCAGTTATCGCCTCTTCTGATTTTTGACTTGCTTCTTTGATTGTTGAATTCATTTTCTCCACTGTGACAAAACCAGAACTGGTACTCAAAGAAACTTTAGTAGACCAGTATCGATATGGTACAATCTTCTTCCCAGGTCGACAATGCACTCTACCCTGATGCTCATCTCCTAATACCTGATGTAGATGATCGTTTGGGCCCAAATTGTCAGGTTCTTTTTCTGCCAATACCTCTAAATCATTCTGTTGATTTATATATAACATAAATTAAAATGATAAAAATAATATAATGAATTAAATTCAGTAAAAATCAAATAAATTTAAATATACTTACAATCGCCTTCTCGGTGTCGGGATTTGGCACAGTACCATCTTTCTTTTTCCGGATTGTACAAAACAAAGTTGAGTGAGGAACACGACCCTCAATATTTGATGCCTTTTTCTGAAAAAAAAACAAATAAATAAATCAAAATTGGAAGTTAAAAAAATTACACAAAATAAAGATAAATATTTTAAATGTTAAATTACCTACGTCTGCTCATGATCTGGTAATGAAGTGTGTCTGCGAGTATAAATGTGTTTCATTTCACTCTTGTTTGTTTTATTTCTGTTTGATTTCTCCTATAATAAATAATTAAATAACTTCATTAACATAAATAAAACAAGTAATTTAAAATCGTTTTCAAATAAATAAATGAATATATATATATATTTAACAAAGACCTTAAATGTTGGACTCTTCCAATAGTTGATCATCTCTTTATATTGTGATATTGGGCAATCTTGAATCACTGGTACTTCTTCAAGCTCTGTACCAACTCTCTTTTTCCAACCAAGATATAAATCATACTTATAGGCTCTCCATATTTCACCTAAATCCATTATCCTTATAGCCTTTACATTTTTTCCATCAGGAAAATTATATCGAAGCTTCAATGGACATAATATTTGTTAAGAAAATATTATAAATTTATATATATATATAAGGTGATTAACATTACTTACCCAAATCTCTACCCAGGCTTTGTCCTTTATTTTTTGTCCAACAGCCTTCCAACTTATCGGTTGAACCGGAATGATATTGATGTGCCTAGCAAGTGTTCCCATAAAACTTTTACATTCCGTGCCATTTTTATTAATTATAGCATTTTCCTCGTTGTAATCAACTATGATTTGCAGGTTCCGATTCCAAACCTCGTGCATTTTTTGTGCGACCTCGTCATCTGGTAGAGGCTGTAGCTAATCATGAAACCAAAAATAAAAGAAAATAATATATATGAATTTATCATTAATCAGTAACAGTAATGTTTAAACAAATACCAGTAGATGGGGGATTAGCTGACCCTTGAAGTGCTCCGTCTGTAGGGGGCATCCTCAATGGTAGGTGAGATATCTACAGGAGTACTATGTATATTAGATGCAAAGTGTACTGATGGAGGCAGAAAACCCGATGGATAACCCTGTACAGATGTGGGTGGATATGGATATGGATATGGATGTGGGATGTATGGGGGCACAGTACCCTATACAGTGGATGGTGGGAATGGAAAATGAGGGATGGGAGTCTGAGAACTACCATCCGATGTGGGTGTGGGAAAAACAGGATACGAAAAAGGTGGGTATGGATAATATGGAGGTGGCATAATGGAAGGATGGCCTCCTGGTGCCTCAAGCGGCATGGTAGTAGGCTGACCTATAGAATCAGTACCCCCAGCCACAATATCATCCTCAGTGGCATAATCCAAGCGTCTCCTCAGTGATGCAACCTAAAATAACATAGATGATAAAATAAAACGAACGATAACAAGATAAATAATATGAAAGACCATAATATTCAAACATAATTTGTGCTTACATTGTTTCCAGGAGGAGACATATGTTGTTCGTTTCTCGGTATTCTTCTACTCCTTCTAGTATCATCATAATCAGAAATTTTGACCTGGAAATTTAAAATAATATTCTCAAATAAATAAAAATAATGAAAAATGTTAAATAATACAATTTTATCATAAAACAATGAGATACATTTTCATGTGTGATATTTATATTGATAAAATATCAAGACTTTTATATGTTCAAGTTTTACTAGATAAGTGGTTAAACATAAATTGGTGAGGCTATTAATAGTTTTATATTCGATAATGGTATAAAATGTACTAGTTATTTTGATATAATGTATGGAACTTAAAAAAACGCATACAATATTGCGATAATATCAGGTAAATACTTACAAATGTGTCAACGCTGTGTGGGGTCTGTGACAATTTCTGGTTCAAAATCTATTCTAACAACTGCATCATCCATATCATCAAATGAAACATTCGAATAAATACCGACAGGTTCATCAACAACATCATTGTCATCCATACCTTCATCAAAAATATGTCTAGGAATAACATTAACAATAACACCAAATTGTGGTTGTAACAGGTCACGTACATAAAACACTTGTTTAGCTTGTGACGCAAGAATATAAGGTTCATCAGTACAAAGCTGGTTGTTCATACCAATCACTCTAAATCCACAGTTATCAATATGCATTCCTTGTCATGTCATTGAATCAAACCACTTTCATTTCATAATTGCGACATGACCATGTGCATAGTAATCTAACAAAATGATTCTTTCAACAACACCGTAATACGATATATTTTCTGATTGAGGCTGCCTGTCTGATGCACTCGCATAATAATCTGTTGTGGCACTTATCATGACACTGCCATGTTGTGTTGCCTTTTTTTTTGCACAACTATTTATAAAAAATTTAAATCCATTGAAAACTATTGACTTACAATCACGTACCACATCGTCTGGACCAAATGATAATGATTTTATTTCATATGATACTTCAATCATTGGTAGAGTTAAAACCTAAAAGATATCAACATAGAATATTAAACAGAGGCATGTGATTATGTTATGAGAAGAAGAAAAATAAATCTATTACCTTTGACTTTAACCAGGCAGCAAATTCTTTTCTGTGCAACAGTTCCTTCCTCTTAATAGATTGAGGGCGATGTCTCTTTTTTATAATTTCTAAATGTTCTCTACAGATATGAAAGCATTAAAATGTCAGAAGATATAAAGAAATGACACAATGAAAAAAATACATATTTATTAGTTTACTTACTTGATATAATCATCAATCACACCACAGTTGAATAATAATGTGCGATGTGCCATTTCCCACTCTTCCCTGCTTAAAGTACACAACGAGTATGATCCAGATATCCCCCCTGTTTGGGGAAGTGAAGGAAATGCAGGCTCAATGGGATCATATTTCTCATCTTCAGTTCTCATTAGTCTATTAGACCTCATAGTGACATTATCCAAGTACGACGAATAGAAATCCATGCATTCTTATGCTAAATAGCATTTCACAATAGAGCCTTCAGGATGATATTTATTTCTCACATAAGATTTCAATGTAAACATCATTCTTTCGGTAGGATTCATCCACCGACTCAAAACAGGACCACAAAAGAGAACTTCTGTTGGAATATACACAGTCAAATGTAACCTACATGTGAAAAAAGACAGTGGGAAAATTTTCTCCAAGTCGTAAAGAATAATCGGTGCATCTCTCTATAATTTATGAACAACACTTCTGCTCAATATTTTGGAACAAAGATCTCGATAAAATTGACATAACATAATCACCGCAACTCTAACATTATGTGTAAGTAAATTGAGAATGGTAATGGGAATAAACTCATGTAACAAGACATGGTAATCATGGGTTTTAAGAGATTTGAGTTTCACATCTTGTGTATTCACCCTTTTAGAAATATTACTTGAATAACCATCTGAAACCTTCAAACTTTCCAAGACCTGAAGAAATAGTTTTTTCTCCACATTTGTCATCGAATAACAGGCAATAGGTACTTTCCACTTATTTTGACCAATTAACTCAGGATGAAGTCTTGCTCTTATACCCCAATCCATCAAATCACAACGACACCGCAAATCGTCTTTTGTTTTCCTTTGACATTTAAAATAGTAGCAAGTAACATCTCACAAATGTTTTTCTCGATATGCATTACATCTAAACAATGATGTAATAAATTCGATGACCAATATGGAAATTCAAAGAATATGCTTTTCTTTCTCCAATTGCTATTGGAATTTGAATTAGCATGCTTTCGCTTTCTCATATTTAGTTGACTTTTTCCAAGAACATAATTCAAATCATCAAGTTATTTAACAATATCAGTCCCTGACATTCGTTGAGGTGTCTCATCTATTTCGATGTCATTATCTAACTGTCTCCGATTTTTCTTGTATGGATGATCCATTGGTAGAAAACGTTGATTCCCTATGAAGCTGAAAGTTCTCTGAAACTTTAATCTTCAGAAATGTGTATTTTTATTAAAAATAGAACAGGTTAATTTCCCTTTATTACTCCAACCAGACATCATTCTGTAGGCAGGTAAATCATTTATTGTCCATAATAAAGCTGCAAAAAACATAAATTACTCCTTTTTGAATGCATCATACGCTTGTGCACCAACAATCCAAAGCTCATTTAACTCCTCTATTAATGGCTGCAAGTATATATCAATATAATTTCCAGGATCACTGGGTCCAGATATCAATATACTCAGGATAGTGAACGGATTCTTCATACACATCCATGAAGGAAAGTTATAAATGTGAATGAAAATAGTCCAAGTACTGTGTGCAATATGTATTTGGCGAAATGGGTTGAAACCATCACAGGATAATCCCAATCTAACATTTCGTGGGTCGGCTGCAAAATCAGGATGTAACCTATCAAATTTCATCCAATCCAACCCATCTATAGGATGCACTATTTCATCGTTATCCTTATTTTTTTCATCTTCATGCCATCTCATATTCTTTTCCATTTTTCTAACATAAAAAAAATTGAAGCCTGGGAATTAAAGGGAAGTGCCACATCACTTTTTGTGGTATGCAAGATTGAGATCCGTATTTATTAGTCTTCCACCTTGATGTGCCACACTGTATGCACTGACTCAGGTCTACATTCTTCTTCCAGAACAAACAATAGTATTTGAGACAAGAATGAATCTTACTAGATGAAAATCCAAATTTGTCAACCAACTTTGATGCCATGTAATCATTTTCTGGAATACATGCATCATCAGGTAGTAAATCCTTAATAAATGTAAGGAGATAGTAGACCGCAGTATTACTAAATCCATACATTGTTTTCCCATGATATAAATGCATTAAAAACTCATGTTTGATCATTTTTCCACATTCTTGATATACTAGAGTATTTGCATCATCCATCAGCTTTCTAACACTCTCAACATAATCATCCTGATTAATATATGAGAACTGTGTTCCAGTATTAATTTCCTCTTGCACTGGTCTACATGAGGAGCTAGCTTCAGAAACAAAAGGAAACCGATCAGAAATCAGATTTTTTATACCAATATTTTCCGCTGAATCAATGTCATTCAACACTTGAGCTTTTTCTCCATTGTGATACCACACATGATAATTTTTTTGGAAACCCCTTTTAGTGATATGGTAACTCACTTCCTCATGAGTTAACCAAGTTCGTCCAACACAATCAAAACACGGGAATCGAATCAATCTGCCATCTGAATCATTAGTGAATACAAAGTCCAAAAAATATTGTAACTCCTTCTGAAATTCATCAGTGATCCGATCAATGTTGTACATCTAGTATCTATCCATTCTGAAACAGATAAACATACATTAAATAAATAATCTAGAGAATGACTTAACATTATATGTATTTTTTCACAAGATATTAAGTAATCATCAATAACAAGTTAATAAAAATCATAAAAAATATATTAATATTATTGTTTAGGGAATTCATAAATGTTTTAAATTATAAAAATTCACAAATAGTCATACATAAGTTCCAAGAATGGGGATTTATTATAGTAAAAAGAGTTTATATGAAATCTAAGAGATAATAATAATCAATTCCCAAAAGTGTTTCGGTTAATTCATAACGAGTTTTGATGTTTTGTATTAAATATACAAAGATTTATTGTAACACCCCGAGCTTCCACGATACGCTACTCTTTCAATAATGCAATAGCATGCATTGTACGCAAGTTTGAGATTCTAACGCACCGCGACCAATCAAAATAGCCATTATGAATAATAATACCCACTTTTTGAAATTATATATATTTTATATTTCAAAATGAAATTCATTTTGGATTTGTAATATCGAAATTATCCTATCTTGATTTTTTTGTAATTTTTTGAGAACTTCCAATTTTTTATGAATAGGGAAGAATACTTAAAAACAACTTTTTTAATCAAAATAATTTATAGTGATAAATTATACTATTTAGTGGTTTTAAAGTATAATTAGAATATATTTTTACCATTTTATCCAATGGTGTTCATTATAATTAATTTCACTTTGAAATTAGACATAAACAATTGTCAATCTTTTGATATATATTGTTTCTTAAAAACGCGCTATTTGTTGTGAGAGAGGAAATTAATTATAAAATTAATTAATTCCACTTATATGTTTGGAATTTTTTAAAATAGACATCATTTTTTAATTTGGAATATCAATTATAGATTAGGGTGAAATTTTGGCATTGTTCTGAAAAACTTCAATTTTTGATGAATAGTGAAACCACTAAGTGGTAGTTAAATAATTGATTTTTCATTTAAATAAAATATTACAACTTATGTGATTTGATTTTAAAAAATCCTACATACATGGTTTTCATTAGGAAGTAAAATTTGGTTTAATGGGATTAAAATAATTTTTTGGTGAATAGTAACTTTTAAGTTTAATTAATCGCGATTAAAGGTAATTAGTGAAATTTAAGGTAAAAATGGTATTATAAAAATATGAAATGACCCTTACACTTGTCCTACCCCTATTGGATGAGTCATGGCCGACCAAGAAAACTCATGGGTCAACTTGGGGACCCCATGGAGCCACTTTGGTAGGAAAATGACATTAAAAACTTTTTATTTAATGTTAAAATAAAAATGTCACAAACATCAGTCGTTTTACTAAAACAATTTTTAAATGGGGTTATACAAGTCATATTTTTTACTGTAAATATTCATTAGAAATATAAAAATATTTCCTACATAATGATATTTTTTTTATAATTTTTAGAAATTAAATAAATTAAATTATTTATGACACCATGATGATGCAGTGATTACCTCATTAATTAACGATTTTAATAAAATGGAAGGATAATGTAAAATATAAGAATTAAAATTATCCAAAGCCTATTAGATGAGAATATTTCGAACCCTTATCACCTTATCCTAGAATTATATAAGTGTGGGGCCTTTAGAATCCAAAAAGCATTGTATAATAAAGTAACATTTCATTACTTTCCAAGAGTGCCCCTCCTCTCCACTTATAAAAGGCCCCCACCACTACCACCTTACTCACACTATCAAAGCCTTTTGGCTCGGCCAACCTCTGCCCAAATACTCTCCAAACTTCCCTCCCTTACTCCTAGAAGCCTCAAGTTGGGCATAATTCTTCCCAAGTAAGTCTTTGGCTCAAATCAAAAGAGTTACCCAATTTTAAGGTAATGTCTTCTATTATGTTATTTTGTTTTATTTTACTTATCCAACCCCCTAAACTCTTTTTATTCATTTATTTTGTAACAACACCAGTATCCTAAATATACTAGGATGTTTTTATAAGAATTATTAGAGCTACACTTACACACACCTACATCTAATGGTTAAAGAACATACTGTTTCTGTGGATGGCGAATTTCTGCCTCACGAAACGATGATTGTTCAACACTCATATAACACCTTAAAAGATGTACATTAGGATGTAAATCTATTTATATATGATATATAATATGTTTATGTTTTACTTAAGTTTATGTATTTTTCATTTATGGAATACCTTTATTGTTTCCATTATGGGTAAACGCGATATTTTCATTTTAGGAAGTGCGGACTACCGCCCCCTCAAAGTGATTTGAATCATTAATGCCATATGTGGGATGTATAAAGGATGAAGTAAATGATATTATATATGATATTATACTGTAATTATAATATACCTTTATATCATTATGATTTAATTAAATACTAAATAGAAATGAAAGTAGCGTTCATGCGTACGTACGGCTTACCGTCTCCATGAACGGTGCATTTCATTTCTTACCTCTAAACGTTATGGAATATTATAAATGCATGTATATACTGGATATATATGAGATATATGATATCTATATCATGAATATAATTCTGGGTATAATGGATATTTCACCACATGAACAACTTGTAATTATAAGAAGTTTATTTTTGACTCAAGTACCAAAGATCGACAAAACGACCGTTTTAACTTAAATAATTACATAATGTTCATAACATGGTAATAAGTGATATAAAAGGAATAAAAATCTTGAAAAAGTTTCTTAATCAATTATAAATTAACTCTATTTTATTATTCAGGAGGTTAAAGAACGTTCGAGTCAAGACAGGATGCAAGGTAAGGTAACTTCTTAACCCAATTTCTATTCTTTGGGTTAATCTCCTACTTTCAAATTATGTCATGATATTATTATGTCCTATCTTGTATTTGTACTTTATTTATGTGTACTTATAGTGAATACACATAATAGATCTACTTTATTTAAAAAAAAATGATCTTTTTAAGGGTCTTCGTCTCAATCTCCTTTCATTGAGGCATATTTTGTTTTATACACAAATTTCCTTTATACGGTGTATAAACCCCTTTGACTTTGACTTTTATTCAAAAAGGAATCTTTTTTTACAAAGCGTTTTACTAAACGACAAAAGGAATGTTTTTTTCTTACGTATGCGGCGACAACGACTTCTCCCCCGCCGAGTCCATTATTTCTGTTTCGGCTTCCTCTACAAGCCATAACTTTTTTTAAAATGAAAAGTAAATACAAAGTTTTAATTTTATTTTGGTATTGAAAATGGTTTTGATAATGTTTTTATTATATCAATGTGTTTTATTGATATCTTGTGATTGAAATGTGGAGATGTTATGTTTCCTTTATGCATGTTTTATGTGATATGATTATGTTATGGTTTATGATATGTTTAAACATGTTCATATGAGGAATGAATTGGACTTAATAAGTGATGGGTGGAGCCTGCTACAGCTCCTTGATGCATCGGTAGGTCTCATGAGACAAACTAGTGTCTTGGCACGAGGCCTTGACAAAATCTTATTGTAGACTTGGCACGAGGCCTTGGCTATGTGGTTATGATAGTCTGGCATTATACATTCCATCATTATGAAAGTGGTTATTGATATTACATGTGATTATTCGACCAGTAGAATATCTATGTGATTAAGTAAATGGCATTATTTAATTTTATTTTTTCCATATTATGCTGAAGTTCAAGTTTAAAATCCTTTTGTTTTAGTTATACATTTCCTTAAATGTTTATGTTTATTTATGAAAGCTTCTGCTATATTGTTATCCTTACTGAGCATCTGAGCTCACCCCTTTCAATGTTTTAATTTTTCCAGGATGTGAAGAAGTATTTTATGAATGACCCGCAGGGATAGTATGAAGGGATATGAAGACAATATGTTGTTATAGTTTTGTTTTACATTATGATGTAATGTAAAACTTAGGAATGTATCTAGTGTTTCAAGGCTACTAAACTAATCGGTCTTTCGAGACTTGATCTTTGTGATCATGCCAATGTTATGAAGTAATGCACCGACTCTGGGTAACTGGGGTCGGGGCGTTACAGTTGGTATCAAAGGTAGTTTATTACTAACCTTGGAAGCTAGATTTAGATAAACTCTGATTAGAGCACATATCCCGAAGATAGACTTTGAGGATTTGTATAGAATAACTTCCTAGAATTTTGGTATTATAGAGATGTTGCGAGTTTTCCGAGAAATACATCCCTGTCTGGATACGAGCAGGTAGAGGTGGCTCTGGAATAGATGTACCTAGGGGTAAAACCCAAAAACACCGCTTTGAGCTAGACTCGAATGGGAACTGGTGCACGACAATGGGCCTTGCTGCACTCTTGGTTACGACACTCCTGGGGGATATGCTTAGGATAATTCTCATTTTCTTTACAAACCACTATGAAGGGTTATGAGTATATACTTCCTCAAAGAAAACGTTTTTATAATTATGGATTATATCCATAAATAGTTCAATTTATGTTAAGTATTTTCTAAGTATGGAATTATGTATTTTGATTCATAAACTAATCTAGTTTATGCCATTGTTTAGAAATGGCGCCTAGTGGAAGGAATGGAAACCGTATCAATGCACGCACACCGTGTAGGGATTTCCCTCCTGCTCAAGATAATTATTATGGAGCTGGAGATACAACTGGTGCTGATCAACTTATTACCATACTGGGACAACTCACTCATGTTATGAATAATAACCTTACTCGTATGGAGCACCCTGATCCGCAACGTGGAGGATCAATGTTAGACCACTTCATGAGGCAACAACCACCTACATTTAATGGGGGTACAAATCCATTAGTAGCTGAGCAATGGATAAACCCCTTA
This sequence comes from Viscum album, assembly GCA_963277665.1. Classification (NCBI taxonomy): domain Eukaryota; kingdom Viridiplantae; phylum Streptophyta; class Magnoliopsida; order Santalales; family Viscaceae; genus Viscum; species Viscum album. Next base: position 2,108,766,610 of record OY728152.1, read on the forward strand.
TAAAAAATATTCCATGCCTTGGGGAGTAGCAAATGGGAGAAGGTTGTCATGGCAGTCTACCGCCTCACTGGAGATGTCAATCAATGGTAGTCGCTGATTCAAAACACAAAGGAACATGAAGAAGTATCAAATATGGAATGGAGAGAGTTAAAATATCTTTTCTTAGAAAAATACTTTACACATGACCCTCGAGTAGATATGGAAAGGCAATTTCTGAGTCTGAGGTAGAAGGAGGATGAGAATGTTGCAAAGTATGAGGCTAACTTTACAAGGTTATCGAGGAATGCTATAGATTATATACGTAACCCAAGAAGTAAGATTGATCGTTTCTTTAATGGGTTAAAACCATTTCTCCGTCGAGCTTTAGTATCACAATCCTTCTCATCGTACGAAGATATTGTCTCGTGTGCTATCAAGACAGAAAAGGAATTCTCTAAATCTTATGACAATAAAGTAAAGCAAGAGAAGAAGAGAATGGTGGAACAAGAGAGAGATAAAGGGGAAAAGGGAATGAAAGATTTTCCATTATGCGATAATTGTGGGAAGAATCACCCTGGTACTTGCCTAAAAGGAATGAGAGTTTGTTATAAATGTGGAGAAAAAGGTCACCAGGCGCGTGATTGCAAGGGAAAGAAAGAGGCTATCAATGTTGAATGCTACAATTGTAGAGAAATGGGGCATTATGCAAATTAATTTCCTAAGCGTCAGGGAAACATACCTTAGAAAAGGCCAAGGGATCAAGGCAAATCTTATGTTGGGAATACAGTTGAAGCGGAATAATTAATGTATTGGTGCTTTTGGACTCAAGGATTATATTCTGGTTATAAGAATAATGTGATATATATAAGGATTGTACTGCATTACTTGATGTTTTCATTAAGGTTTTTATATGATGAAGGTAATCATATTTTTGTATGTGAAAATAAGAGAAACTTTACCTTGTTTGAGGAATCTGATGATACAATTGATTTTGGAATTTAGAGACCTTTTAGAGAAAGTCTGGACAGAGGTATTTTGGATAACTATAAAGGTTGGAATGAATTAAGTTGATCTTTGGATAGTATTGTTTAAGGTTAAAACATTTCTGAAGATTATTTTTGAAATATTATAATACTATAGTTTTAGGAAAAGGACAACCTGTAGGGTGAGGCATAACCCGTCGCGTCGGACAAAGCTGCAGGAATCGAACCCACAACCATAGTGCGACAGGTCTTTATTACCTACCACTATCCTACAGGAAGTCCCTGGTTATTACAAAATAGTTTTAATAATCTAAATGGTATGTGTTAATATTTGGAACCTTATACAATTAGGATAAATAGAATATTTTTGAGTTCTATTACCTTTTTTAGTGAAAGATGGGTTTTTGGTAAAAAAATTTATTAAAGAATGAAAGTCTACATGACAAGTATGTATATTCCCTTACGTTCTTAGTAAATCTCCTAAATAAATTCCTCAAATTTATAAAAGTTAACTTAAAACAAAAACGTTGACGGTTAACTTTTCCAGCTGGGGATTCAATGACCGTTTAACCAATCACGTGTTTGTGATTTTCTTATGGTTAACTTTCTCCTAATCCAGTTTTCTACAACTCTCCATCAGACCTTGATGGTTTGTTTTTCTTCCATATCCATATTTTCATAGAATCCTAGTTTGGGCTATCTCGGGTGACCTTTGTACTTCTCTTTATTTCTTTTAATGTTATATTTTTATTAACCTTATTTCCGATGTGGGTTTTCCACAAAGGTATTTTCTATTTTCAACATTTTATTTTTAAAGAAAAATTTCAAATTGCGAGGACGCAATTTATTGAAGGAGGGGAGAATGTAACACCCCGAGCTTCCACGATACGCTTCTCTTTCAATAATGCAATAGCTTGCATTGTACGCAAGTTCGAGATTCTAATGCACCACGACCAATCAAAATAGCCATTATGAATAGTAATACCCACTTTTTGAAATTATATATATTTTATATTTCAAAATGAACTTCATTTTGGATTCGGAATATTGAAATTATCTTATGTTGAATGTTTTGTAATTTTCTGAGAACTTCCAATTTTTTATGAATATTGAAGAATACTTAAAAACAACTTTTTTAATCAAAATAATTTATAGTGATAAATTATAATATTGAGTGGTTTTAAAGTATAATTAGAATATATTTTTACCATTTTATCCAATGGTGTTCATTATAATTAATTTCACTTTGAAATTAGACATAAACAATTGTCAATCTTTTGATATATATTGTTTCTTAAAAACACGCTATTTGCTGTGACAGTGGGAATTAATTATAAAATTAATTAATGCAACTTATATGTTTGTAATTTTGTAAAATAGACATCATTTTTGAATTTGGAATATCAATTATAGCTTAGGGTGAAATTTTGGCATTGTTCTGAAAAACATCAATTTTTGATGAATAGTGAAACAACTAAGTGGTAGTTAAATAATTGGTTTTTCATTAAAATGAAATATTACCACTTATGAGATTTGATTTTCAAAACTCCGACATACATGGTTGTCATTTGGAAGTAAAATGTGGTTCAATGGGATTAAAATAATTTTTTCGTGAATAGTAACTTTTAAGTTTAATTAATGGCGATTAAAGGTAATTAGTGAAATTTAAGGTAAAATGGTATTATAAAAATATGAAATGACCCTTACACTTGTCCTACCCCTATTGGATGAGTCATGTCCGACCAATAAAACCCATGGGTCAACTTGGGGACCCCATGGAGCCACTTTGGTAGGAAAATGACATTAAAAACTTTTTATTTAATGTTAAAATAAAAATGTCACAAACATGAGTCGTTTTACTAAAACAGTTTTTAAATGGGGTTATACAAGTCATATTTTTTACTATAAATATTCATTAGAAATATAAAAAGATTTCCTACATAATGATATTTTTTTTATAATTTTTAGACATTAAATAAATTAAATTATTTATGACACCATGATAATGCAGCGATTACCTCATTAATTAACGATTTTAATAAAATGGAAGGATAATGTAAAATCTAAGCATTAAACTTGTCCAAAGACTATTGGTTGAGAATATTTAGAACCCTTATCACCTTATTCTATAATTATATAAGTGTGGGACCTTTATAATCCGAAAAGAATTGTATAATAAAGTAACATTTCATTACTTTCCAAGAGTGCCCCTCCTCTCCACTTATAAAAGGCCCCCACCACTACCACCTTACTCACACTATCAAAGCCTTTTAGCTCGGACAAAATCTTCCCAAATACTCTCCCAACTTCCCTCCCTTACTCCTAGAAGCCTCATTTTTGGAATAATTCTTCCCAAGGAATCCTTTGGATCAAATCAAAAGAGTTACCCGATTATAAGGTAATGTCTTCTCTTATGTTATTTTGTTTTATTTTGCTTATCCAACCCCCTAAACTCTTTTTATTAATTTCTTTTGTAACAACACAAGTATCCTCAATATATTAGGATGTTTTATAAGAATTATTCTAGCTACACTTACACACACCTACATCTAATGGTTAAAGAACATACTGTTTCTGTGGATGACGAATTTCTGCCTCACGAAACGATGATTGTTCAACACTCATATAACACCTTCAAAGGTGGCCATTAAGATGTAAATATATTTATATATGATATATAATATGTTTATGTTTTAATTAAGGTTCTGTATTTTTTATTTATGTCATACCTTTATTGTTTCCATTATGGGTAAACGCGATATTTTCATTTTAGGAAGTGCGGACTACCGCCCCCTCAAAGTGATTTGAATCGTTAATGCCATATGTGGAATGTATAAAGGATGGCGTAAATGATATTATATATTATATTATACTGGAATTATAATATACCTTTATATCATTATGATTTAATTAAATACTAAATAGAAATGAAAGTAGCGTTCATGCGTACGTACGGCTTACCGTCTCCATGAACGGTGCATTTCATTTCATACCTCTAGAAGTTATGGAATATTATAAATGCATGTATATACTAGATATATATGAGATATATGATATCTATATCATGAATATAATTCTGGATATAATGGATATTTCACCACATGAACAACTTGTAATTATAAGAAGTTTATTTTTAGCTCAAGTACCAAAGATCGAAAAAACGATCGTTATTAACTTAAATAATTACATAATGTTCATAACATGGTAATAAGTGATATAAAAGGAATAAAAAAATTGAAAAATGTTCTTAAGAAATTATAAATTAACTCTAGTTTGTTATTCAGGAGGTTAAAGAACGGTCGAGTCAAGACAGGACGCAAGGTAAGGGAACTTCTTAACCCAATTTCTATTCTTTGGGTTAATATCCTACTTTCAAATTATGTCATGATATTATTATGTCCTATCTTGTATTTGTACTTTATTTATGTGTAATTATTGTGAATACACATAATAGATCTACTTTATTTAAAAAAATGATCTTTGTAAGGGTCTTCGTCTCAATCTCCTTTCATTGAGGCATATTTTGTTTTATACACAACTTTCCTTTATACAGTGTATAAACCCCTTTGACTTTGAATTTTATTCAAAAAAAATCTTTTTTTACAAATCATTTTACTAAACGACAAAAGGAATGTTTTTGTCTTACGTATGCGGCGACAACGACTTCTCCACCGCCGTGACCATTATTTCTGTTTCGGCTTCCTCTAGAAGCCATAACTTTTTTTAAAAAATGAAAAGTAAATACTAAGTTTTAATTTTATTTTGGTATTGGAAATGGTTTTGATAATATTTTTATTATATCAATGTGTTGTATTGATATCTTGTGATTGAAATGTGGAAATGTTATGTTTCCTTTATGCATGTTTTATGTGATATGATTATGTTATAGTTTATGATATGTTTAAACCTATTCATATGAGGAATGAATTGGACTTAATAAGTGACGGGTGGAGCCCGCTACAGCTCCTCGATGCATCGGTAGGTCTCATGAGACAAACGAGTGTCTTGGCACGAGGCATTGACAAAATATTATTGTAGACTTGGCACGAGGCCTTGGCTATGTGGTTATGATAGTCTGGGATTATGAATTCCATCATTATGAAAGTGGTTATTGATATTGCATGTGATTATTCGACCAGTATAATATCCATGTGAATAAGTAAATGGAATTATTTAATTTTATTTTTGCCATATTATGCTGAAGTTCAAGTTTAAAAGGCTTTTGTTTTAGTTATACATTGCCTTAAATGTTTATGTTTATTTATGAAAGCTTCCGCTATATTATTATCCTTACTGAGCATCTGATCTCACCCCTTTCAATGTTTTAATTTTTCAAGGATGTAAAGAAGTATTTTATGAATGACCTGCAAGGATAGTATGAAGGGATATGAAGACAATATGTTGTTGTAGTTTTGTTTTACTTTATGATGTAATGTAAAACTTATGAATGTATCTAGTGTTTCAACGCTACTAAACTAATCGGTCTTTCGAGACTTGATCTTTTTGATCATGCCAATGTTACGAAGTAAGGCACCGACTCTAGGTAACTGGGGTTGGGGCGTTACATTTATTGAAATTTAGAGACATTTTGAAAATAGAAACTGTATCATATACCAAGCATTAATATTAATGAATTGGCTGAGAATTACAATGTTGAGAAGATGAGAATAATAACTAATGTCTGAATCTATACTTTAATGATGGTGGTCACCTTAGAAAAGAGATATCCCATCAACTTGGTTGTTCCCACCCTTGCTCGTATATATGAATTGTTGGTTCAAATACGGGAATGAAGATCCCCACATCACCTCAGTGGTCCATATCAATTATTTTATGGATGGGTGGTGAAGTGCTATCAATGTTATGAGTACCAGTATACCGGAATAGTCCCCCACTCTAACTTTGATCCTACCCTACTCTACATTATTGTCATTCTACTAAAATCCTTGGGAATTTCTAGTGTTATTGATTTTTTTAGTGATTTTCCTCAGTTTTCTTTTATGCCTTCCCCCTGCACCCCCATGGATGGATTCTCATTATTTAATCACACCCATATTTGTACAGAATTTGTTTTTAAACCATGGGTAATAGATAAATATGCATGAGTAACAATGGATTTAAGATCTCTATTGTATTTAAATTGAGTGTGGTCACTAGAAAGGAGCATGCTCATCTAAGAATATGTTAAAAACAAATGGATAATGAAGACCAACGATGATGAAAAATTGAAGAAAACTTCCTTTTAAAATTTTTAAAAAAATGATGTTGGAAACACTATTCCCAAGAAGTTTTTAAATAAGGCAGATCATACATCCTTGGGTAATAAATCTAAGAAGTCTAAGATAAGTGCTAAATATAAAAGGATCAGTTCTTCTATCATGGAAGAAGGAGAAAAACTTAGATTCATGCCAAAAAGCCTTGCTTGTATGTGAAAATAGAGGAAAGAAATAGCATAATGGAAGATTTGTCCAACGGGAATACAAATGTAGGTGGGAGGGGGATGGTGTGGGTTGGATGTGGCTAGAGTAGGGCCAAATCACGACATTACCGCAGTGTGACCGCGACGTGACCGCAGAAAGACCGCAGCCTGACCGCGGCGTGACCTCGGCGTGACCACGGCATGACGGCGGCGTGTTGGCCCGGTGTAGCGACATCTGCAGGGAAGCATCTTCCGGCCAGGAGCAAAGGGAAATGGAGGAGGCTGGAATGCTGGTGGAAGGGGGCTAGTTTCAAGTGTTGGGGGGATGCTGCGGACTAATTTGAAGGTTGCAGGGGGGCTGTGGCGGGCTGCAATATTGGTGGCAGTGAGCTGAAATGAAGGTGGAAGGGGGATGGTGTGGACTGGATATGGCCGGAGCAGGGCCAAATCACGGCATTACCGCGGCGTGACAGCGGTGTGACCGCGGCATGACCGCGGTGTGACTGCGGCGTGTTGGAGTTTTACCAATGGGGGGACAGTCATGATAAGTTGATATAAAAAGATTAGATAGAGGGAAGAGATAGAGATTAGAGGTAGGGGATGTTGAGGACAATAAGTTATGGGAATATTATTAGATGAGACATGTACCAAACATAACTAAGGGATTTCAGCTTTAACACATGTATTTAGGGGCCCCAATGATCCAATGAAAACACATTCATGTATAATTGGACAACTAAGTGAGGTGATACTAGTTGCAGAGTACAAATATGAGAGAGGATACATAACCATTATTCAATTCATAAGCATTTTAAAATGGGTAGGCCATGAGATTAGGTGTAACTGTAATATTATAATAATAATAATAATAAACCATGAATATTCTAATTTAAAGGTTTATGAGTCTATATTCCTTTAATATTTTTTAGTTATATACCCAGTATGATATCAAAATTAGCATCATGGTGTAGATGACATGTTTTTTGAGTCATAATACCAGCATAGATTTGATTCAAATGATGGTTAGAATTAGAAGACAATGTTAAAAAATAACACCAGAGTACCAATGTATGGGTGCTTGATTTTATATGCATTGAAAAATGAATTTTCAGAGGAGGTTAACATATCATTCAGTTTCACTTCTAATAAAAAGGGGAACTAGGATTCATTTGTGGTGAAAATTTTGTTTGGAAAATATTGGCAATGGTTGTTCTTGTTCTTTAGATATTGTGCGGATTGGATTTTTTCATTGTAGAAATATTGGGATAGTTTGGTGAAAATTTTATTTCATCAACCGTGATGGCATGTAGTTTCTAAAAGTTTCTTACCCTTCAATTATTAAGCATCATTAAGTGAGAGTTTTAGATATCTTTCATGACCCAACATCAAAATTACTCAAATCTATATTCTTGATGAGGAGGCTCTGGAGGGTAATTTACATGGTGTATTTTTTTCAGATTGAGGAACATGTCACACTATTTATGTTTCTACTATATGTCAATCAGATAGAAACAACATAGGTCATGGGAGGTCATAATCTATGAACAGATTATCATGAGTTTTTACTCATCATGATTTTCTACATTAAAGATCAACTATCATTAGTTCCCAGCTGTTTGGAAAAAATTGTAGTCAATCATTCTGGAGTATGTCTCATCCATTTCTGTCTATTTAATCTGGTGGGGTTTTCCCATTGGATCCTACTAAAGAAATTTTTATCTTTTCTTGTATATTATATATTCATCAATAGTTAACATTTACAAATATTTTTTATTATGGAGTTTGTGGTCAGTTTTATGCTCTAGGATCCACTATTTTAGATGATTCAGTTGATGTAGTAGAATCATGATGTATTTATATTGTATTTTTTGTGTCACCTACTTAATGTGAAATTTTTTATAAAGATACTACTAGTTGAATTAATGAACTCTATGACTTCATATTAGATTATTACTTTTAATTTGATGTAAATTCAGGTATAAATTGATGGTCTATTGAAGTGTGGTTTTGTTTTTCCAAGTGTGTCCCCTTGGAAAGCATCAGTTCAATTTATAATATAGTGTAAATGATGTATGTGTTTGTCTATAAATTATCCTCACCTAAATCATGGGATTATAAATAATCACTTCCCTCTATTATAGATTGATGAATTATTTAATTAACCATTCCAGAGCTGCACCCCTCCACCCTCCCCCCTGCCCCCTGCCCCCTCCAAACTACCCTCATGCCCCCCTGCACCCATCAACCATGCACCCTGCCCACTTCCCCCCTCCACCCTCCCCCTGCCTCCCCCCCCCCACCTTGCCCCCTGCCCCTTCCCCACCCCCCCCCCCCCCTTCCCCCCTGCACCCCTCCACCCTGCACCCTACCTCATGCACCATGCCCCCTCCACCTAGCCCCTTAGCCTGCACAGCCCCCCATGCACCCCCCTGCACCCCACCCCCTGCCCCCTGCCCCCCTCCCCCTGCCCCCTGCCCCCCTGCCCCCTTCCACCCTGCCCCCCTTCCCCTGCCCCCCTCCACCCTACCCCCTGCCCCCTACCCCCTTCCCCCTTCCCCCCTCCACCCATCCCCCTAGCCTGCACAACCCCCCTTCCCCCTCTATCCATTCCCAGTTGCTAAATAATGTTTTTGTATTATGTAAAAGTGTTTTATGAACCTAATTTTCCTATGATACTAAACATTTAGATCCTTGAATGTATTATTATCTCAAAGGACCCCTGGTATCCGGTGACTCACTAGCTAGAGAAGCATAAAACACATGTTCCCCATCAAGATGAGTGATATATTAAGCCTTGAATATACCACTGGACTGAGACTCTAACAGTTCACTATGGAATTGCCTCTATTTGTTAGACAATGTGTTGTTTAACTTTGAACTGTTTTTCAGTAGAGAACCAAATAAACTCTGATGGCACTATGGAATTGCCTATGTTTCCTATACAATGTCTTGTTTAAATATCACATCCCATATGACATATTCACACAACATGGTACCCATCTTAAAAGTATAACGGCACTTAAAGAGTGTCTTGGTTCAAACAACTGTTTTAATAAAAAGAGGGAAACCCCCAACAGGGATATAAAAAGGGTCAAGTATGATGTGTCACTCAAACTTCATAAAGTTCTCCTCTATTTTCAAAACACCTCATGAATTTCATCATAAGAACAAAAAATTTCCTAAAATCCAATTTCGTTTTAAATCATTTCCGAAATTATATAATGCATCCCCCCTTCCCCCCTACACAGAACCCCGAACAGCCCCCCATGCACCCCCGAACAGCCCCCCTGCACCCCTAGACAGCCCCCTGTGCACCCCCGGACAGCCCCCACATACACCCCCAGGCAGACCCCATTGTATGAAACTTCATAGGGGTATCTATAGATTTCATAATTATTCATTTGTTCAATTAATATTTCATTTTTATGAGATTTATTTTCCCACAACACTCCCCATCACCCCCTTCACACCCCCTCATACTCTTTGAATCTCTGTCAAATTGTGGCCAATGAGTGGGCTCAGAAAGGCTAAGTGAAATTGAACTAAACATGTAAATCCAAAATTCATGGGTGGTGCAATGGTAATATTTCGGCATGACTCATCCGTACGTCTGATGTCCACGCCAAAGGAAAAGAAAACAAAATCAAAACAAAAACAAAATAGTATAAAGACAAAAAAAATGAAACACATAAATTAATCTCTCCACTACCCCGATCTCCCTCCCCTGCAAAGAAAACTGTGTAGCTGCCTCCAGTTCCCTTCTGGCCCCCTTCACAGAATATAACTACCCTCCATCAATATAAAGCAGTAAAACCCTAAGTAGCCAATGCGATAAAGAAAATAAAATAAAAATTAAACAACAACATACCTGTTTCCAATGAATAATTATATCTCTAGTTTATTGCATTTTTCTATAGAAACTTAATGATCTTGTGGTAACCCACTTTGATTACTACAAGTCAGGATAAATATTGACAACAATTAATTCCATTCAAATTAAAACCACATGTAATTGGACAGGGACTGATGACTATCACTTAGTAGGCATATTAAATATATGGGAGAACTTAAACTAATGAACCTATATATTTTCACACATATTTACAAGCATAGTAGAGTAATTTGGAAGAGTAAAAAACTTAAATTTTTAAATGTATGAAAAACCTATAACATCCCACAATAAAGTATAAAGCACTTAATCAATGTAAAGAGGAAAAAATGTTGGCCCAATAACTAGTAGGTAGGTCTAATCTAACCAAAATAGATAATACTGTCTAATCATGAGGACTCCATTCTAAAAACACTCTAAACACCACATCCACCAAGAACCAATACACACCATCTACACTATGTCTGCCTAAATCTCCATAAAAAACAACAATTTTCATAATACATTATATGTTCAAGATGAACCCACGTAAGGTTGAGTATAAATATAACCAGTAGAACACCCCAAAATAAAGAATTAAAGGACCAATAAGTAGTTATATTGAAACAAAATAATAGAGGGTAAAGAATGGTGGATGGGGATGAAGACAGGGGATTACCATTGGTTTTGGGGGAGAACCGTCAGGAAAGGAGGAGGAGGGGAGGCAGCTCGGATCAGCTTTGCTGGAGGAGGGTCGGGGTGAGGAAGGTCGCGGTGAGGAGGGGTCAAGGGTTTTTAGGGTTGCTGGGGGTGTCGACCTCGGTGTCAGAAGAGAGGTGTCGAGGAGGAGGCATCAGGGAGGAGGGTCGCAGCGAGGAGGAGGGTCGCGGCGAGGAGGCTTCGGGGAGGAGGGTCGCAGCGAGGAGGCGTCAGAAGAGCAGCGTTGACGATGAGGGTCGCAGCGAGGAGGCATCCGGGAGGAGGGTTGCGGCGATGAGGAGGGCGTGGCGAGGAGGCGTCAGGGGGGAGGGTTGCGGTGAGGAGGAGGGCATAGCGAGGAGGCATCGGGGAGGAGGGTCGCGGCGAGGAGGAGGGCACGGCGAGGAGGAGATCGCAGGGGAGAGAAATGGCGAGGGCAGGAGGGTTGAGGAGGAGCCCGACGGATTTTGGGGGAAAAGGGCATGGCTGATTTAGGCACGATTTCTTAATTAAATCGTGGCTATAAATTCGCTATAGCCACGGACCTATATAACTGTGGTTATAGGTTCATGGCTATAGCCTTATTTTGTAGTAGTGTATGTAATAGAGTATAGAACACATATTATCACATTAGGGAAAAACACACACCATACCTCGGGGAGAGGGGGGGTTACACATCCACACTCTTTTAAGTGTGGGGAGTCAACTAAACTCTGAGAGCCAGTCGATGCCTTTAAAATGATTCCTTGGGTAAGGCCTTTGTCAGAATGTATGTAACTTGTAGTTCTGTAGGCACATACTCCAACTTCATGATTCCCTGCTCAACCTTCTCCTTGATAAAATGATACTTTATCTCAATGTGCTTTGTCCTTGAGTGATGGACTGGATTTTTGCCGAGATTGATAGTACTTGAGTTATCGCACTGGATTCCGATCGGGGACTTCACTTCAACACCCATATCATCATGCTACTGTTTCATCCACAATAACTATGTGCAAGATTGAGTGGCAGCATTGTACTCAGCTTCTGGGGTACTCAATGAAATGTAATCTTGTTTCTTTCTTAGCCAAGAAACACACAATCCGCCAATATAGAAAGCACCTACTGATGTTGACTTCCTATCATCCGTTGAACTTGCCCAATCTGCATCAATATATCCCAATAATTCTGACTGAGATTTATCAATATAGATCAAGCCAAATTCCATTGTTCCCTTGATACACCAAAGTATTCATTTCACTGAAAGCATATGGATTTACTTGGGAATACTCTTATATCTCGCTACTTTCCATGTGGCGAAAACAATGTCAGGCCTTATTACAGTCAATAATATAAAACTTCTAATGATTTTCCTGTATTCTATAATATTAACTGCCTTTCCATCCTCATCATTGGACAATTTCATCCGGGTATCTACCAGAGTCTTCGTCTCCTTGGAATTTTCCATTCCAAATATTTTCAAAAACTCCTTGGCATATTTGTATTGTAAAATTAATGTTCCATTCCTTCCTTGTGTCACATGTAGACCATGGAAAAAAGTTAGCTCTCCAATCATTGACATTTCAAACTCACTTTTCATGAATTCAAAAAACTGTCTACACTGAGCTTCATCTGATCCGCCAAATATTATGTCGTCGACATAAACCAAGACCATCATTATTTGATTACTGTTGTTGTTGAAATAAAGATTGTAATCAACTCACCCATTCTAGAAACCAAGCTTCGTCAAATACTGATCGAGCCTTGAGTACCATACTCTTGGTGCTTGTTTCAGCCCATACAACGGTTTTTTCAATCTTAAAACTTTGTTCTCATCATCATGAATGAGAAAACCATCTAGATGCTCAACATACACCTCTTCCTCTAGAACCCCATTCAAAAATGCAGATTTGATGTCCATATAAAATACTTTGAACTTTCGTTTCACTGCAATGGCTAGAAATAGTCTGATTGTCTCTAGCCTCGCAACCTATGCAAATGTCACATCGATATCTATTCCCTCTAATTAGGAGTATCCCTTGCACACCAGTCGTGGTTTGTTCTGAATAACTGTTCCATCTTCATTCATATTTTTGTAAAAGACTCATTTAGTCCCGATGACATTCTTATCTGTGGGCCTCGAAACAATATCCCATGTCTGATTCGCCTCAATCTGATCTAGCTCTTCATTCATTTCCTGAATCCAGTTTTCATCTTCAGCTGCATCAGCAAAGAATTTCGGCTCAACTTGAGATAGGAAAGATGTCTGTTGTAGTGACTTCATTCATCTTGTCTGAACTAGAGTTGACTAATCACCAATGATATTCTTCCTGTCAATTTCATCTTTGACTCCTTAGCTTTTGTGCAGATACAGATTTTACTTTTTCATGCTCATCTTCAGAATCTTCTTCTGAATCAACATCATCCACTTCTACTTCCCCTTTGTGGATTTCTTCCTCATCACTCTCATCAGGAAATTGTTCACTGCACTATTGAATGATCTCCTCATTCTCCACAACAGTGACATCATTGCTCTCAACTAATTTTCTCATCCTTTTGTTAAAGCATTTATATTCCTTGATTTTTTCTGAGTATCCAAGGAATATCCCCTCATCTCTAAGTGATTCATATTTCCTATGTTTTTCCTTATTGAGGATAAAACACTTACTTCCAAATATTCGAAAGTATTTCACTATTGGATTCTTTCCATACCACATTTCATATGGAGTCTTTCCTTCCTTCGGACACAACAGATCCCTCTTAGAAATGTAGACCAATGTCAAAACGGCTTCCTTCCAAAATTTCTCTCGTAGGTCTTTTTCAATGAGCATCGTTATGGCTATGTTGTTGATGATCCGATTTCTCCTTTCAACCACTCCATTCTATTGGGGAGTACTTACTAAAGAAACTTGATGCCTTATCTCGTGTTTCTTAAGATAGTCTTCCACCTGACTGTTTGTGAATTCTGTACCATTGTGAGTACGAAACTTCAGAATTTTCTATCCAATCATACTTTCACACTCCCTCTGGTATTGTTTTAAGCAACTGAACACATCGAACTTATGGGAAATAACAAATACCCATTCCATTCTACTATAGTCATCAATTAAAATAACATATTACCTCTTTCCATCAATTTCCCTAGGTGTGATAGGCCCACAAACATCAGCATGCACCAATTTGAGCACTCTTGTTGACATATTTTCTTTTACCTTATACGTCTTTCTGATGAGATTCACTTGCTGAAACGCATCACATGTGTGATTACGATCACATGATAGCTTAGGGATGTCTCTTGCTGCATCACACTTTACCAGATCTTCCAGGGATGGTTGGCATAGATGACCTAGTCGTTTATTCCACAACTTGTTTTCTTCCTCTCTGGACAGAAAGCACATATCTTCTTCTCCACTTACCTGGTAGAAATTTCCCTTTGTCCTTTTTCCATGTGTAACCACTACGCTGTATCTTCTATTGACGATACACACCTTGTTAGTAAACCTTATAGAATATCCTGAGTCACATATTTGACTAACGCTGAGAAAATTGTAACTGAGGCCTTATACTACTAAGACATTAGAACATCTCATCTATTTACCCCCAAACTTGGCATTTCTTGATCCAATTATCTTTAGGCCTTCATTTTTTCCAATCTTGAAAACTCCTTATTTGTCATATTTTACACCTATGACAAGATCCTTATTACCTGTCATGTGAGATATGCAACCGCTATCATGGATCCACACACCAGAGTGATCTGATGCTTTAAGGGAAATTTTTTTCACCAATTCCTTCCCATCATTTCTCTTCTTAGTCCATATTTTTTCCTTCATACTTGACATGGATTGAGACCTCTGATCTTTCTTAGAGTATGATGGACCTGCTTCAGCTTTCAAGGCTGCAAATCTGTTTTTCATTTTCAACTCACATGCTGGTTCATTGATCTGCTACTACCGACATTCTGATTCTCCTTTGGAACATTCCTCTATAGGGTCGAAGTGTAATACCTAGCCATGTGCCCAAATAATCCACACCAAAAACAGTGTCCTTATAAATATGTTCTGAAGAACCGTTCTCTATTTGGTTATCACCTTTGTTCTTGTGCCCTTCGATATCTCTAGGCTATAGAACCCACATACTGTGAATGTCCCATATTTCCACAACAATAACACCTGATGTAAGGTGCATTCATTTGAGTGACTTATGCACTACGAGATTCCCCTTGGGATCTCGGAATATTCTGATTCTGCCTTGTTCCCAAATCAACCTTCAATATTGGAGTGGGTGCTTGCGGTATGACCTCAATTTTCACATGTTTTTGTTTTCGATCAAGCCCTGAATCAGCCTTAACATCTGATCTCAATTGATACTTCTTTCCTGTTGAACTACTAGTCTCTTATTTTATCTTTTCAGTCTTCGGAATGACCTACTTTCCCAAGAATGTGTTGGGAATCAATGTTTTTTTCTGGTCTTTAACTTTTCTCCGCAGACTAACAACTTCCTCTTCAAGCTCTTCGATACGCTTGACGTGATCTTTCTTTGTGTTTTTCAAGCCATAGATATCTCTTTTCTGTTCTTCAGTCATAATTTTATACTCACTAACTGATCTCGAGTTCTCTGGTGTTGATGACTTGAGTTTCTCAATTTCATCCATCAACTCAGACTTCTCTTCTACTTGTTACTTCATATAGAGTTTGGCGTCACGAACAACTTTGTTAGCTTTCTTTGTTTTGGCTCTCCAAACATCTATCTCCTCAAGAGAAGCTTCTAACTCATCTTGCAAATCAACTCTTCCTTCAACTTTTTCTTCTTCATTAATGTTGGCCTCTTCCTTCTTCTGAGTACTACCAACCACTTCCACCATAGCATTTTCCCCATGATCTTTGCAATTTTCAGTCTACTTATCCTCTTCATCCTCAGACTCATCTGAACTTTCAAATTCTTGTGAAAGAAGATTCTTTTTCTTGAAGAAATTTCTCTTGAATTGTTTCTTCCCTTTCACAAACGCTGAAGACTTCTTCTTGGGAATTTTGGCTTCATCATCATCATTATCGTTATCTTGAAACTTTTTGGGGCACCTTTCCACAAGTTGACCAACCTTTCCACATAGAAAACAAGCAAGTGGAAGTTTTCCTTTAAACTTTTATTTTCATCTTTGAAGGTTTTAGGAGACGAATGGAATTACCTCATCTGTCTCTTCTTCTTCCTGAGAGTCTTCAATGGTGAGCTTCTTCATTGTCTTGAATGCCACCTCTTTGGATTTCCCCTTTTCCAAAGCATCATTATCATCATTTCTCATTTCATATGCAACAAGGGTACTGTGCAGGTTATCCAATGTCAGCTCTTTTGAGTCTTTATCTTCCAAAACCGAAACTTTTGGATGGAACCGAGGTGGAATTTTCCTCAAGATGCGCTTCACAATCTTTATGTCTTCAATAATTTCTCCAAGGCCTTGCATTTCTTCCACTACAAAATTTACCCTGTCGAATAATCCATCAACGGACTCATTCGAGTTCATTCTCAGATCTTCATACTTTTTCCACAACACTTGCAGATTTTCCTCTCTGACCATTGTATCCCCTTTATATATATTCAATAACTTTTCCCACATGGAATGTGATGTTTTTTAGGACATCACCTTTGTATATATAACATTGGATAGGGATCCCCCTAAGGTATTGATTGCTTTGGCTTCAGCATCCAACTCTCTACCCTCATCTTTTGATAATGCACCAATATTAATATCAACTGTTATGCCATGCATTGCTACTATGAACACATCCATTCCTAATGTCCGTAAGTAGTTTTTCATCTGATTCTTCCATAGCTAAAAATTGTCCCCGCTGAAGATCGGAATCCCTTTATGATTGGTAACCTAAATTTGAGAGAGAATCACAGATATTAACCTTTTTCTCTGATACCAATTGTTAGGTCCACTAGGCTAGATACCCTGAGAGGAGGGGTGAATCAGGGTATGAAAGATTAAAATGACTACCCCTTTGATCTTGTTTTGTTGTTAGAAAAAACCCTCTTCTCTCTCTTTCCCGATACAGAGTATGAAAAAACCTTAAAGAATGTACAGGACACAGTTATTTTTACTTGGTTCACCCTCACTGGGCTACCTCCAAGGAGCATACACCGGCAGTGTGTTGATGTACCAAAGTCCATTATCAGCGCACTGCTGTCTAAAAGTTCAAAGTAGACTCATTGTCCCTCCTATTTTACAACCACTCACAATTTGAGAACTCACTGCTCTCTCAACTAAAGAGATCTCACTGCTTCTTTAGAAGATCCACTCACATTTTATAGACATTTAGGTCTCTTCATTTGTATGAATACATGCATCCCCAACTAATGATAGATGCTCTGTTGAAGTCCAACTTTCATCCACAGCTGAATACCCCTTTTCCTCTTAAACACTGGGAAATTTATTTGGAAATACCATCATAAAGAACCCTACTTCGCGAGGCTCCCAATTTCACGAATCTCAAACAAGCCTTCGCGAAGATCCTACATTTTCGCGAAGCACTCTTATGAAGAACTCTCACGAAGCACTCTCATGAAGCTCAAGAATTCGCAATGCTTAGGCCATCCGGAGCTCCTGCCTCTTCGCGAAGCACACTCCTTAGAGCACGCGACCTCACGAAGCGCACTTCCTTTTGCGGAGCAAGATTAGCCGCTGCAAAGCACCTCTATTTCGCGAAGAACACTACCTTCAGAAACCACCTTGTCAAGCCGAGAACAAAATATTTTCTTTGAAAACTCTCTACTTCTCTCGAGGGGGTTGACCTCTATTTTTAGGTGATTCCACCGACCCTCGATCCTTTTGCACGAAGTCAGCACCACGTCATCGCCAATCCTGAAGCTCCGAAATTTCCGTCGGAATTCTCTCAAAATCGCGAAGCACCTCGTAAATTCTTGGATCGCAGAGCTCGTCGTAATCACGGGGCATTCCATCAATTACCTCATGCCACCACCACGAAGATCCCTCAAATTTCCTTTCAACACTTCTGTTCGAAAAGCTCATCGTAAACGCAAAGCATCATTGTTAAAAATTTTCTTCTCTTCACGAAATCCAATCCATGAGGCCTATCTTTGAGAAACTCATGTCTTTACTATATTAAAATAATATCTTTAAGGATATTCACTTTTCGCGATGCTCACCAACCTCCAAATTTTGGACCCAAAAAAATTTGGTAAACACTGGGAAACGGCGCCACCTTGTACTGCTCTTTTGTACCGCCTCCAGATCGTCCATTCCTTTTCATCATTCTTTGTCAAAATTTATTGTCAACAATATCTATGGAACTTGACAATTCACCATGGAAACCTGCTTTGTTAACCAACACAATCAACCCAAAAATACTGCAGTGTTACCTTGAGGGATTTTTGCTAAATAGTAATCACAAAGGGAAGTTGACTCAAAAAGGACATTCAAAGACACAATCCTACCGGATTCATGTTTCAATGTTCTCTGCAAAAAATGTCTCAGTGTTCCGAGTCGACAAGCGGGTTATCAGGGTCTTAGTGAATGGATATTCCGGCCGCCCAAACCATCACTAGAATCCCTACCCTGAGAGCTGCTCTTGAGACACATCGACACTATTTCCCTAAATCAAAACCAATTACTTATTTAGGAACGTCCAAACAATTCCCCAAGGAACCATTATTTGATACCACTTTTTCATGACCTGGCCCTACTATTCTCGATCCACAACTACCCCAATCCCGCCTCCATAGGTCAGGGGTTGGCGACAAGCACTGAAGGCGTAATGATCTCAGGGAGGCCTTCGCCTAAGTACCTATACACACACACAAAACCCACTCAATGGAGAAGTGCAGAGTAAAAAAGAAAACCAAAGGATGAAAAACTATAACCCAACCACAGTCATTCATCAACTTCTAAATAGAACAAGTAAAGTTCTGAAAAGTATTGACAAGATTACTAAACAGAAAAAGGGGAAAACACGAAACCAACCCGAAAGGTGCCAAAAACCAACAATAGGTAAACAAAAGAAAACAATTGAAGATTCCCATAGATGATAACTCTACTGTGACCCCGGTACATGGCCCAAGCTCATGTTCCCTCTACATTCCTCCATAGTCACGATAGACCTGTCTGTCGTCTTCAAGGGCACACCTGGTGTGGGAAAAGCCCCAGTAGGGGTGAGTATAAAGATACTCAGTAGGATTCCACGAAATCTCGAGAGAGTAACAAAGGAGTCACTAAATAGGTGAGCAGTAGACATAACATTGAATAGTGAAAACATACAGTAAATAGAGTGAAGCTCAACCTAACAAGATAAAGGAAGCAGACTCATCCAAACACAAGGATCCAGAAACGGTGAGAAGATGAACTTCTCATCAAGTCTTTGCTACCTATAACAGGAGAGTAGACTCATCCAACCAAGAGGATCTTGACACAGAAAACACGTGGCATACCCCATGATTCTTCACCCCTCCTAGAAGGAGAGTAACTGAACCCAAAGAGTGGGAAAAAATTAGGGTGTTTGTATATATATGCTCAACTAGAAACATGAACAAGTGTGTAAGGGGATCTCTATCTCCAAGATCAGCCCATGAAAATTCTCCAACAGTTCTAAGGATATCCATCACTGGTGCCCAAATATCACGCATGCCAAAGTTGTCTCATCGCTAAAACATACAACCACGGGTCCCACTCCAGTAATCACGGAGAAAAGTCATTTACTAGACTCATAGAAAGGGCAGAGTCTAAAAGTAGTCATCGGGTAACCCATTGCCCAGTCCAGCTAGAGGGTAAACCCTAAGGTCAACGGGTAACCCACTTCACAACCCCACTGAAGGGTAAACCCTAAGGTCACTGGGTAACCCAATGCCCAGCCCAGCTGGAGGGTAAACCCTGATACTCCAGTCGGTAACCCATGGCCCAGCACCACTAGAGGGTAAAACCAGAACTGGTCCGATAACTCCGCAATGCTCGTGCCATCACTGGGTGTCACTGACATTAATACTGTGTGTTGATTTAGAGTGCGTCAAAGGAACTTAAGACCAATTCCATTTCAAGTTTCCACATTTAATTAGATCTTGAATGAGTCTCCACATGCCCAAACAGATTACACCGTTGCAATCCTCATGGAAAAACACGCGAGATAAACTATTTACTCGCTTAAAATGGACTCCTGATTAAAAATTGACTCAACACCGCTATATGACCATAAAGAATCTCATGGGGCCCATACATCGGTCCCAATAAAGGTCAGGAAAACTGTGACATCGCGATGCTCTTGGAAAAACATGCCAAAACGACTATTAATTCGCCCTGAACGGACAAATGATGAAAAAGTCACAAACGCTACATGCATCTTGAATGACAGCCCAAGGGCCCATGCCTCATCTCTAGATTCAATGCTTGAAACAACCCAAGATTAATTCGTCTTGACGCTAGGGTTACAATGCCACTAACGGTGCCAAAAACGGACTCCGAATGTGCTCGCTCCATCCGAAACAAGAATCTCGGCGAGGCGCTAAATAACAATCAACGGGCATGTCGCGCCACCGAGCTCCTGTCTCGAGAATTAAAACTCCCTAAGACCATCCCAAAACCTCCACCTCAATCCGAGGATAGCGTTTCCGCATACGGCCCACAAATCCGATACTCGGTTTGAGAGTTAGAGGCGTTTTAACGCTAATGGACGGAGACGGGGTGGGCCGGACCAATTCGGTCTGTCCAACCCTTTGGACTGGCGGCCCACAGCTCAGACGCCCAGACTGCCTGGTCCATAGCGGCCAGCGGTTCACTACGCGGGCTGCACCACATCACCCAGACCGGCTTAAGCCGGTCCAGCTCTTTTCCATGGGACCCGCATTTTGTGGGTCCTGGTCCGCTCCCGGGGTCACGAAGACCCCGGTCTCCCACTGCACGCCGACCGGAAAAGCCGGCTGTCCCGTGCCCTAGGCCTCCCATGTGCGCTGCCGATTCTACCTCCTGCAGCCGCTCGCTCGCAGCTGCTCACCCGCAGCTGGCCGCGGCACCGCCTGAGGACCCACGCCACCATCCCGGACCACCTGACGAGCCGCCGCCGTCGGGACTCGCCGAACCGCCGCACGGACCCGCCAGACCACCTTAGAACCACCGTAAAAGAGGGGTTTTGGCCGGAAAACATCCCGAGGTCACCCCAGACTCCCCGGGACTCGATATTTTGATCTGAAAGAATCGTTTTAAATCTTGGATCGAGCCTTACCCATATATGGCCTTCGCTCGATAAACAAACAGAATTTTGACGCTATAAATTGAGTTCAAAGACGATGCGGGAATTTAAAACGAAAACGCAATGATCCTACCATGCAGGGCATAGCCCATCACTTCGCAAATGATCCGCCGGAGCCGCAACCACTTTGGAGAGGTGGGGAGAGGAGCTTAAAGAAGGTGGAGGTTCTTTTTTGAGAGAGCTTCCGCTAGAGAAATTGTAAGGGTGAAGAAGGGGGTGGATGTGTTTAAGTAGGGAAAACTTAATTAAAATTTAATTAATTTTAAACACCCACCAGTAGTCCCATACCTGAACTCTCGACGGGGTCAAGGTTAAGCCACTCCTGGGGTAAAATCCAAATTCAGAGCACAACTGTGGTCTTAGAATTTTAATCTGAGCCTCTGTTCAGAAGTTATAAAGTTCACGCTCGAGGCTGTTAAATTACAAAAATGACCCTGGTGGTGTTTTACAAAAAAGGGTCGTGCCCGCGAAAGTTACACCCCTCCTAGGTTAAACGGCATGCTCCAGAATCAATGGTGCCCTTGGTTTTCCCTCCAAGAAACCGTTTAGGATTTATTCTGTTTATTTGGCGTGTCTGGTGTGAACACACTTAAAATTCAATTTCGGCCACACCGGGGCTCGGAATCACACGCCGTCTGAATTCCCTGCTCTGGAATAACATCAAGAAAATACAAAAAAAAAAATTAAAGTCTTATAGGCTCAAAACCTGGGTTCTTACAGATCCTAAGGCTATTTAGGTAGTATTTTTTGACATGGATGTTAAAGGATGATTTTTCGGAAGTCAAATGAAGTACATTCCCATGTTTAGTGAAGCAGGACTGAAAATCATTAAGACCACACCATAGTGGTTCCCAAGGTATGTGTGGTATTTACTTATGTATAATGGGTATATAAAAAAAGTAAGCATAACGATGAGTGTATTGGAAATATATCTACTTTAAATGGGAAAAGAAGAAGGGAAAACACCTTTGGAAGATGTGTTCATTACTGACAGGAATACCTATAGTGAATAACCAAAAAAACACTAGGAAATAGAGGGGAAATCAAGTTTAAGGACAATATTTGAAGGAGGTGGAAATGGGTGAGACCATGTCAATTCACTTGGGATGGTAGAGATTGGTTCATTCTGTGTTCTAGGGGAATCCACACAAAGGCCATATCAGAGGTCTTAGATTCGAGTAAGGATGATTATCTAAAATGGATTCAAAGGGAGGATACACTCATGGTGTTGGGAGTGTAAAAGAAAAAAACCATATTTTGTGCACCACAGCATGTTTCAGATAGTTTTATTATTTGAATTTCCAAATCTGGGAATCATGTTGTAGTTGACTCATGGTTCTGATGGAAGTTATAACTACTGCATGGTGGATGGTTCCATGTTTTTATTTAAAGGAATTTTATCCATACATTCAGGGGATTATTGAAACATACATTAAAGGATGTGGTTTGAAAAAGGAAACAAAAACTCATGGTATATATATATATAGTACATTTTTTTAAGAACAAGAAGGGTATAATAACAGGGGATTTCTCAAGATTTTATCTGGAATGTTTAAGGTCAAAGAAGTTTTTATTCCATGATTTTAATCCCCTCATTGGAAGCTCATATATTCATGTCGAGGAAAAATACCATTATTGGTGTATGGTTCCATAATCTTCATATTGATAGGAAAAATGAAAAAAAGATGATCAGTGAGTTCCTTAATGGAGGACGGTAGTGATTTCTATAACTTTTCGTGGTAATGAACCGGGAGGGTATGTGAGACCAATCCATGTTTTAATTTTAATTTAGTGAGATTTTAGTGAATTTAGGGCACAAACACATTATCATGCATGCTCATAAAATATAGCCTTATTTGGGTGAACCACGTAAAGTATGTCATGTCATTTACTACTTTCATCACTATTTCAAAGGAAAGATAGATAGAAATTGAAGTGTTCCTCAAAATGATATAATAAGATATCATTCAAGGAAGAATTTTTTTAAACTCTTATACCTAGAATCACCCCCCCCCCCAGGACGTAATCAACTTTAAGGATCTAAAAAGTTGTATCAAATGGTTGTTTATTCTTTTTCTCTCCTGAAATCAGGAAAAAAATATAAATCAAAAAGGCATCCCCATATATGAAGTAATAAATTTCCATTCATGGAAATTATTACTAAAAATTATTTAATATCTTTGATCATAGACATTTATATATTGGAAATATTTGGAATCACTACTGATATTGAAAGTGTAAATTTTATGTAGAGATATCATCAAGAATTGGATGATGGTGTTAATTCATAATATTCCCTAAGAAGTGATCTAGCTAATCCTATTTCCATAAATTAAATTTAATGGAAAAAATATCACATTATGTGAGAAACACTTCTAAATATATATGAAGAATATTCAAATAATAGAGTGGAAAAATATAGGTTCTGGGGAAAAATCTGAAGATTTCATAATAAATTCAAATTAAAAAATATGATTCCTTTTTTGAATGTCTCTATTTTCTTATTAAATATATGTGATGTCTCAATGAATATCTCAAATATGAGGAAATATTCATCAGTATAATGATAATACTCCATCCTCATTTCATTGAAAGTATTTTGTTTCTAGAAGAAAATGATATGAAAGATATTTCACCTGATATTTTTCATAGTACTATTGTGGATTATTAGATGAGAAGTGACTATAATGAGTCAATATTGAGGGAAATTTCCTAGTAGGTTTCCTTTAGTTCCATGAAGAAACTCTCAAAAAATTAAAATATATAATTTTATGAGGTCATTAATTTTATATCCTATAATCTTAAGATATGAAGAGAAAATTTTATGGTAAAGCTTCCTCTTACTTGATGAAAATGCAGAATGGTGGGAATTCTTATGAGTAAATATCCCAAAAACTATCAAGAAGATGATGATTAAGAAAAAATTCCAAGAAGATAATATAATAAGGAACTAATAATTTCCAATTGAGGTCCTTCAAAAATAAATATTATCTATCTATATAAGAAAAATGTTTTAGTTAAAGTAAAGTATAAGAAGTTGAAAACCATAATAATGAAGTTATGTCGATAGATATTGAAAATAATCTAAGAGGTGATGATATTGGTGATTCAGATGATAGAGTTGTTGGAAGTTTTGATATATAGGAAGAACATGAGGTATCCCTTGAAGAAATTAATCTATAGAGAGAAAATAATATGTTTTCCAATACAAAGTTTCATATTATAAACTCTATATGAAAGAAAAAAAGTATAAAAGATAGCATGGAATTCTAATATTGGAAAACTCAAATCAATAGTTTAATGAAATTTTAGAAAATATATTGAACTAAAACTAAACTTTGAAGATAAAACCCAAATCATTGATGGTATGAATAAAAATATCAATGACAAAGTTAAGAAAATTGAGGATATAGAAGAAGTATTTATGAATTGGTATTAGAAGTTTGAAGATCAAGAACGATTACTGATACTTAGTATTATGATAGTGAAAATATAGAATCCTAATCAAGTCAACATAAATAAATTTATAAGGAAGATCATATACATATTCCTCATGTTTAGTGGTTTAAAGATAAATAAAAATTTGGGCTGAATGGTTTTGAAGAGAATATGAGATTTTTTGTTATTTCAAGAAAAAGATACCAAATCCTAGATATAGAGTTAATATTCATAACTTTTGAAAAACAAAAAATCATGTGTCCATGTAAAATTATATTTCATCATGAGTCAAACGTTTTTTTAAGTAATGGTGAGGAAAACTTACTATGTTTGTTCTATTTCTAGGTGGTAATTCTAGGAGTAATGATAATAAAAAACCAAGTATAATTTCTAATAATTATTTTTATTTTAATGGATTCAATTTTTTGTGAAGGATTCATGAAAAATTAAATAAATAATACATAAATCATGAAACAAATTTCATCAAGAGTGCCTAAAATTTGATTAAAGAAAGATATCAAACCGTCGTCCAAAATCATAGAAACTCAAAATATATTTATATAATTTTAAGAAGAAGTGTTCATGGCACCAGATTTATAGGAGCCACATTAATTACCAAAATGGCAGATAAAAGAGAGGTTGGGAAAGGATAATTTTTCTAATATTACCTTTAGGGAAACAAATATGTAAATCTTGTGGTTATTGGATAGTCATTGCACATCACACATGATCAAAAATAAATATCTTGTTGTGAATTTAAAGAAAAAAATATACAGTGTCATTAATTTTAGGAATAATGTAAGTCTATAGATTATTTGTTCTATAAAGTCTATGATTAGTGAAAAATAAATTAGGTGGACCAATATTTTCTTGGTTAATAAACCAATTCAAAATGTTCTTAGTATCATATAATTGTGTGACTATGAATATATAGTGAAGTTCAATGAAAAGGTATGTGTTGTAAAATCTAAATATGTTTCATGTATTCTACATGAAAAAATAAATGAGTGAAATATATACCTTATTAGAGTGAAATATTAATATATGTTATCCATAGAGGAGGAGAATATTGTATAGAATAATCTGTTTTTATATTTAATCTAAATATTTCTAGAGAGGTTAGAAAGGAGTAATGGAGTATATGATATTCCCTCCATCACATATAATCACACGCATATATTATATTCATGTAAAAAGGGGATGTTTATCTAGAAGTCATATAAGATAAATAAGATAATTACATCATGATTTCTTAATCTTGTGTGTGCGGATGTTTTTGGACCAACTTCACCCAATGTGATCAATAGAAAATGTATTATGTGTTGTTTTTTATGATTTCAGAAATATTGAATGGATTATACCTATGACACACAAGATCAATGTGTATAGATGTATCACACTACATTAGAGGATATATGAAAATATTCTTGGTGTGACTATTCAAAAATTATAGACTAATAATGGGATCGTATTAACAAATCATCAATTTGAGGAATATTTGAAGAAATAAGGAATTAATATCATGTTTTAGTTATTTGAACACCCCAACAAAATGGGGAGGGTAAATAAAAAATAACATAATCAAAAATATGGAATGGAAAATGATTATAGAGACGTATATTCTATAATGATATTGGAAATAATCCATTCTCATAGTGATATACATATCAAATAGAGAATTGTTATGTGAATGTAAAGATATCACTCAAAATGAAATTGGATATGGAAAGAAACCAACACTCAAGTACATCTATGGATTTGTAAGTAAATGTTTTATTATTAATAAGGAGAAGAGAAGAAAAATTTAACATTAGTGTGATGAATACACATTTCTAGGATTCTCACCAATGTGTAAATCTTATAAGTGTTACAATAAGATACTTGAAAAGATGATTGAGAGAAATGACGTTTTGGTGGTAGAAAATGAGAAACCGAAAATACCATATAAGAATATTACACATTAAAACTAACCAATTTTTTTAATATGAAAGTGATGAATAACAAAAAAGATCTGGGGGAATTATAAATATTGAATAGATTTATAATTAATAAACAAATAGAAATTAAAGAACAAAGATTACTACAGGTTTAAGAAAACAAATGTGTAGGGATGGAATCACTAAAAGAAACATTATTGGAGACTGTACGTCCCCATTTAAACCAATAAGAATGAGGGATCAGTATCATGTATATTTATTTTCATTAATTAAGCCAAAATCATTTAAATAAGATGAAAATTATGAGAGTTGGGTCTAGAATATGATCAGATAGCTTGAACAAATAGAGAAAAGTGAGACATAGGATGTTGTTCCAAGGAAAAGTGATAATAATATCATTATAACTAAGTGGTTATTCTTGAATAAACTTATTGAAGATGGAAATATTATTTAGAAATAAGCATGGCTTATGTATAAGGGGTATTTTCAAATTAAATAAATTGATGTTAATGTGTGATTTTCACTCGTAGCATGACTTAAAACTAATAATTTATTCTTATAAAAGTAAATACAAAAGGTTTTCAATGTATATAAAATTGATGATAAATCATACATTTTGAATGGTCTCCTTTAAGGGAAATTATATATTGATAAACTGGATGGGTTTCTCATTGATGAAGATGAAGAAAAATTTTGTCGACTGAAGAAGGATATGTACAAAGTTTAAAAACACTAAGGAATGGTATTCCAGGTTATATCAATTTCTGATGAATCTAAGATTTTATAGAGAATGAGTTGACAAAAACCTCAATATTAATAAGGATATGTTTACGTGATTGATAGTGATTATCTATGTTAAGAACATAACTTTTACAGGCTCTGATGATATCCAACATAATCATTTTTCATTACTCATGATGTGAGAATTAAAGATATCTATAATTAGTGAAATGTAATTTCCCCTGGGTTTATATGTTAAAAAATAAATGGATATATATCTCAAAAAATAAATATTCCATTTAGGTTTTAAGAATATTTCAAATGGAATATTCATGGCCCAAGGAAACATTTTTGGTGACAAGACTAAAGTTATAGAAAAATGAGTTGGAAAATGAGTCCAATGTGAAAATTTATAGAAAAATAATTAGGATTTTACTCTAATTTAATTCCTCTCAATTGAATATATTATTTTCTACTTTTTAATCAACTCATTTTTATAGTGGTATAAGGGAAGGCCACATGAAAGAAGTAAAAATAATATTTCGATATATCCACCATCTAATAGACTATATTTTGTTCTATCACATTGATTCAAAGAATACTTTGTTGGGATTTTATGATATATATTTTTTTAGTTCAGCATTTGATTGAAAATATACTTCAAGTGGTGATTTGTTTCTAGGGATATCATGTATATTATGTCATATCAAGAAGAAATATTTCATATCTTTGATCACTGTGGAGGTTGAGTACATTGATTCCACACAAATATGCACCCAATTACGTTGGGTGAAAAAACAACTTGGTGATGTGGGTATTTTAGTGATTTATCTACTATAATAATGTGTGACAATTCAAGTGTGATCAATCTAATAAAAAATATTATTCACAATTCAAGAAGATATCACATCAACATCAAATACCATTTAATAAAGAAGTGGTTAAAAAATGGAATTGTGATGTTACAGTACATTTCAACCTAAGATCAAGTAGATGATATCTTGATAAAGGAGCTACCTAAATTGGTGTTTGATTCATATTTATATTATATTTTACTCCAATTGTATCCATAAACTTAATTGAATCCAGGTTGAAACCTTCACCCCCCATGGTTTCACTTATGAGCAAGGTATATTCTATTAGATATATTGGTTGGATTTATAAACCCATCTTGTGAAAATTTTAGAAAAGTTAACTCTTTTGATTCATTTGAAAAGGGGGAGAAATATCCATGTTTGTTTGAAATTAGGAGAAGGGAATATAAAGGCTGGATATGTCAATGAAAATTAGGGGGAGTCTGTAAAACCTGAGATTTTTATGAGAAATATTTTTTTTTAAGTTATATACATCATCTAAGTAATCTTTCACTACACACAACACTATCTTGGCTTGCTTTACACGCAATCGCGACCTTCCTCGATAGCTTGCGTTGTACGCAATACTGAGTTTCACTAAACAACGATATGCTATTAAAATATTATTAAAACTAGCCGTTATGAAGAGTAATACCCACTTTTTGAAATTTTATAATTTTTATCTTTCAAAATGGACTTAATTTTTGGTTTTGCAATATCGAAATTATCATAGGGTGATTTTTTGGTATTTTTCTGAAAACTTTCAATTTTTGATGAATAGTGAAAACACTGGGTTACTATTTAAAAACCGACTTTTTATTTCAATAATTATTTATTTTATTTAAATTTATTTTAGGAAAAAATTGATACATAATACTTATATATGTTCAAATTCATTCAATGAAGTCATTTTATAATAATTTTACATATATAAAAATTTTATTGAACTTTTCAACGACTTTTACCCACCTCCTATGAGAGTTTGAAAATCTAAATAAAAATTAATTTTACCGCTTCTATGAATTTATAAAATCTTAGAGACACGGTTAATATCAAGGAGTAAAATGTGGTTCAATAAGATAAAGATAATTTTTGGTGAATAGTAACTTTTTACTATTTTTACCACGGTTAAAAGTAAATAGGGTAATTAATGGTAAAAATGATACTATTATTACCCTAACACATGTATTAATTCTATTGGATAAGTTTAATTTGACCAAAAACAACTTTAGGAATAAAATATGACCATTTAGGTCCACTTGGATTAGATTAGGACATTTAATATTATTTTATTTAAAGAAGAGTTAAAATAGTTAAAATCAATGTTTAATAACTAAAACATTTTTAATATAGGTTTATAAATAATATAAATTAGACTATAAATATTCATTAGAAATAAAAAACTATTTACTACATAATGGTATTTTATTTATAATTTTTAGACTTTAAATAATTTAATTTATTTATGACACAATGATGTTGCATTAATTACCTTATTAAGAAAATATTAACATAATTGATATTATAAATACCCAAATAAATGTAATTTGAGACTTTTTAAGAAATAAACTAATTTTATAGGTTAATATGACATATTATTATTGATTTAATTAACTTTTTTCGAACTAATAATGCTGTTATGAGTTTCACAAAAATCAATTTCCAAATAGTGTCAAAATTGACATAAAATAGTTTTTAAAACAAATATTATATTATTAATTGTTATTTTATTCCTAAAAATCTAAGGTTCGTCCAAATGACTTAAATAAGGTTATATATATTAAAAATTAACAACTTGGGGTTCGTTTGGCTTGTTATAGTATGTTTTTTAACCATCTAATGTAAGAAAACAAGAAGACACGGTAAAAGTTAAATTATTTAACTTAGAGTTAAATCTAAACGATAAGGTTAAAATAGTAACCTAAAATTTTATAAAATATATTGGTTGAGAGTATTTAGACCCATCCCCGCCTTATCTTATAAATAAATCAATTTGGATCTATTAAAACCCAAATATGACTTTATTATAAAATAATATTTTAATTTTTTCCTAAGGTGCCCCTCTCCTCCCTTATAAAAGGGAACCTCCTCCCTCTCCTCCTCAAACCACATTGAGCCTTCAATCTCGGCCAAAACCTGAAAATATTCACTTATACACTTCCCTATAAACATCCTATAGTTCCTGGTCTTCTTCAAAGACCATATTTAGTTACCTAAGAGGAGGTTAAGAAGAGGCGCTTTAAAGAAGAGGCAATGTCTATTACCGATTCTTTCAACTTTATTTCTTCTTATACTTATTCTTATTTAGTTGTTTCATTATGAAATAATAACATCAGTATCACTCATATACTAATATGTAATTATAAATATCAAACAACCCTATTTCACCTTCTATCCATCCTACGGAAAATGAAATCACCTCGTGTGCGTACGTACGGAATACTATCTCCACGTCGTGGTGTAATATGTTTTCCACCACAACCTTACTTGGATGGGTATAATGGTGTAAATAATAACTATATATTATTATTTTAAAGTGATATTTATTCGGAAATATTATACATACACTCTAATTCAATTCCACGATCATGGGAACGATATCATTGCTCGTGCGTTTGTATGGCCTACCGTCTCCACGATGTGATGCGACTCGTTATACATGATCTTCATTGCATAATGATTACATAAAATAATTGAATGAATAAATATGATATATATTACACTAATAACATTATGTAAATTAGGTATCTATAACCTAAAAAGTAGAATAAGAATTTATTCGACAAAACACGCATAAGAACAAAAAGCAATAAACACCCGAATAACACGTAGCAATGAAATATTACTAATACGAAGCTAAGAATATGACCATATATGATATCATAAAAAGGAGTACGATTCTAGAATAAGTCAATAACATTATTTAAATCATTATACAGGTGGTTCGGACACGTACAAAGCAAATCGGACCCAAGGTAAGGGAAAATCTCACAATCTCATTTTTATCCGAGATTGTTTATACTTCAGAATTTAATGGGGAATATTTATCATCCACATCAATGTTTCCTCAATATGTAATATTATTTATATACTCCTACAATTGTTTAAATCCAATTTTAACCTTCGGTGAGATTTTTTTAAAAGAAATTAAACGAATATTTTGTCATTTTTCGTACGAGGTACTTTTTGACTTTTTCAGCCAAAGTACGAGAAGAATTTTTTTTAACTTATACGACATGAATGGATTTTTAGAACATTATTTCCATGAAGCTTCCTTTACATTTTTTCAACTTTATTTTTAATCAACTTCTTTTAGTTTAAAATTATATGACATTTTAAGAAAGGAAAAATGTTTTTGAAGTAGAAAGGATATTTTCCTCAAGAATGGAGTTCAAGTGTTTTATCAAAACTATTTTCCATCTAAGATAATATAGGGTTCTGTTTCTATCCCTATTCTTATATTGATTTGATTATGTTATGATGGAATTATTTTTATGGTTTCCTTTTATCTTATATGGATTATGTTATGATGGCATGATGTTTAAGAATCCCATTTTTATTACATGGGTTATGCTATGATTTATGATTTATGATCTTGTGGAACACATAAGAATGGTATAATTATGAGATGGGTGGGACCTATATCTCCCTCCAATGCATTGGGTAAAGATTTATATCTCATGATATAGACATGGTTGGAACGGCAGGTTAATCCGGTTCAGTGAAACAGGATTGAAATGAGGAGTAAACTCGGTTCAGAAATGGGATTTGTCTGCTAAGATAGTCTTGGCAATGATTCTTGACTACTAATAAATGGTTCTCTATGATTATGTGTGTATGACACAAAGTTTCATGTTTTAAGTTATGATTATTGGGATTAAATTTCACTACTATGGTTTATCCCATGTTATGAAATTATGATCACTTTTGCATGTTAAGATTTCCAAAATGTTATGTTATTATGAATATGATGTGATTGATATTTCTTTCGTTTACCCTTACTGAGCATTTGAGCTCACCATTTTTTATTTTTTATTTTCCCCAGGTCAGGAAGAAGGTTATTAAGTAAGTTATGCCAAAAGGGACTCTAGATATGATAAAATAAAAGGGAGACAATGTAGATGATTTATGAACCAGTTGTTTATGTTTCTCAGTTTCTAAAGACATTATACCTATACATTCCTTTCATGGTTTTGTTAGTTTTTTTAATAAGTGTGCTTCAATTTTGAAGTATTAACAATGTATGTAAAGTATGGGTCATTATATTTGGTATCAGAGGAAAGTTATTGTCAACCTTTGAAAACTAGGATATTAAAGCCTTAGTAATAAACCTAAGGATAAGTCTAAGCATAGAACAAAATCGTAGCATTTTAGAAATGTCCATGAACAACCTATGATAAGACCTTAAGTGTGAAATTTTATTCTTGATTATGTGATTTTCATATTATAATTAGTGTTTCTCACATTATTATTCTAGGTTTTAGTCAATGGATGGAACCTGAAGGAACCATGTTAATGCGGAATGTGATGGGAAATGCAATGATTGTCTCCCTGAGAAACCAAATGTTATGGGAGCTGTAATGAAAAATATTGTAGCCATGCTCACACAACTTTCTCATGCTATGAATCATGTAGGACTTCCAAATGAGCAAAAGAAAGAGCAAAATTCTGTTGAATACTTCATGAGTCAGCGTCCACCCTCATTCAGCAGGTCTACTAATCCATTAGTTTCTGAACAATGGATCTGTACTACTAAAAATATATTTTCAGTTATTCAATGTTCTAAACATGATAAAGTCATCTTAGCAGTATATCGTTTGCAAGGTGAAGCTAATAAATGGTGTAATATTATCAAGAATACAAGGCCAAGAGATGAAATTTAGTCCATAGAATGGGATGAGTTCAAGAACTTATTTTTTTAATAAGTACTTCCCTCGTATTCTTCGAACAAAGATAGAGAAGGAGTTTCTTGAACTGAAGCAAAAGGATGATGAATCTATTGGTACCTACGAAGAAAATTTTATACGACTTGCAAGGTACGCTTCTGGGATTATTATCCAACCTGAGAGTAAGATCGATCGATTCTTTAGTGTCTTAAAACCAAGTATTTGAAGGGCATTAGCCATAAGGGACTTTAATAGCTACAAGGAAATTGTTTGATGTGCTCTCAAGGTTGAGATGAAGATTGGAGTAACCTATGAGTCATATGCATTTGATAAGAAGAGGAAAATGGAATTCAAAGGAAAATCTAAAGATCACACTGAAAAGAAGATGAGTTTTCACTTATGCTCAAAGTGTAGAAAGAAACATGGAGGTAGTTTTCTTAAAGGGACAAGTAAATGTTTCAAATGTGGAAAAGATGGTCATCAGGAATTTGAATTCCGCAATGATGGGAATAAGATGTCCAGTGATGCAAACAAAGAAAAGGATACACAGAGTGCACCTCCTACACTTCAATGTTACAAGTGCAAGGAAATGGGGCATTATTCTAATCAATTCCCTAATCCAAGGGTTTTTGAAGATGATCGACGTCAAAAAAACTCGTAAGGCCAAAGAAAAAGGAAAGTCACATGCAATTTCTATCAGCGATGTGGAGTACGATAACAAAGTGGTGAAAGGTACACTTACCATCCCCTCTAAAGTAGAAAATGTTTTATTTGATTCTGGATCCACCCACTCTTTTATTTATGAAGAATTTTCTAAGGGTATCATCGTATTACCTCAATAATTAGATGTTGAGTTAGCTGTGACAACCCCTAATGGAACAACAGTCGCATCAAAAGTTTACATTTCTTCTCTGATTGAAGTTTGTGGGAAAGTGCTTCCTGCAAATCTTGTGATCCTTCCTATAGTGTAATTTTATGTGATTCTTGGCATGGATTATCTTTCTTTATATGGAGCTCATATCAATTTCCAAAGAAGGGAAGTCACATTTCATATTACAGATCAATCTATTATCGTCTATCGATGCAAGGATGAACATAACCTTACAGGGGAAATTTCTTCCATCTTATGGGTCTTAATTCCACTAAATGAAGGTTATTTATCTCAAATGGTTTGAGAGAAACTCAGTATTAAGAATACACCCATTGTAAGAGAGTTTGATGAAGTATTTCCGGAGGAATTTCTAGGTCCTCAACCAAATCGTGAAGTTGAGTTTTCAATAGAACTCATACCAGGTGCTATGCCCATTTCAAAGACACCTTATAGAATATCCCCAATTGAGTTGCAGGAATTGTAGAAGCAACTCCAAGAGAATCTTGATAAAGGATTCATACGCCCTAGTGTGTCACCTTGGGGAGCACCTATTCTGTTTGTTAAGAAGAAAGATGGATCAATGAGACTCTGCATTGATTATTGAGAACTTAACAAGGTCACAATAAAGAAAAAATATCATCTCCCGTGCATTGATGACTTATTTGACCAATTACGCGGAGCTCAATACTTTTCCAAGATTGATCTTCGTTCAGAGTATCATCAATTAAGGGTTAAAAGGGAGGATATACCAAAGACGGATTTCCATACAAGGTATGGAAACTATGAATTTATAGTGATGCCATTTGGTCTTACTAATGCCCCTTCTATCTTCATGGATCTAATGAATAGAGTCTTTAGAGACAATCTTGATCAGTTTTTTGTAGTCTTTATAGACAATATTCTTATCTATTCAAAGACCAAGGAATAACATGAAGATCACTTGAGAATTGTATTGAAGACCCTGAGAAAGGAGAAGATTTATACCAAATTTACCAAGTGTGAATTTTGGCTTCAAAAACTTTCATTTTTCGGTAACATAATCTCAAAAGAGGGGATATCTGTGGATCCAGCAAAAACAGAGGTTATCGAAAGATGGTCAATACAAACAACAGTAAATGAGATCCAAAGTTTTCTTGGTTGTTCTAGATATTATCGATGTTTTGTGAAATATTTTTCATGATTATCTAATCCACTCACCAGGTTAACTCCAAAAGGAGTTAAGTTTGTTTGGACGAAGGAGTGTGAAGAGAATTTCAAGGAGTTAAAAAGAAGGTTATCCAGTGCACCTGTGCTCACACTGCCTTGTAGTGGAGAAAGGTTTGTGATTTACAGTGATGAATCCAAGAAGGGACTGGGTTGTGTTCTCATGAAAAATGATATGGTGATAGCTTATGCCTCATGACAGTTGAAAATCCACGAGCAAAATTACCCAACTCATGATTTTGAGTTAGCTGTGATAATATTTGCATTAAATATTTGGAGGCATTATATTTATGGATAAAGGTGTGATATTTATACTGATCATAAAATTTTAAAGTATATTTTCACACAAAAGGAGCTGAGTATGCACCAAAGAAGATGGTTGGAGCTGATTAAGGATTACGACTGCTCAATTCATTACCACCCTGGGAAAGAAAACAAGGTGGCAGATGCATTAAGTTGACAAGACCATACTAGATTATCCATGATGAGGATCACAAAAGATCCAATATTTATGGATTTACAAAGGATGGATCTTGGAATTATAATGGATGGGGAAAATATTATCTTTCTCAAATGAATGTTCAACCATATATCGAAGATTAAAGAGGCATAGAAAGAAGATCTAGAGTTACAAAAGAATGTGAGAAATGTTCCTGAATTCAACCTTGATTTTTATGGGATAATATGGTTCAGGTATCAAGTTTGTGTTCCTCCTATCCTAGAATTAAATAAGGAGCTATTGGATGAGGCTCATAGTTCTTTATTCTCTATTCATCCTAGAATCACAAAGATGTATAGGGACCTGAAAGAGTACTTCTGGTGGGATGGGATGAAAAGAGATGTTGCTGAATATGTCTCTTGATGCTTGGTTTGTCAGCAAGTTAAAGCTGAGATACAGAAGTCTAAGGGGATGTTACAACCATTACCCATACCCGAATGAAAATGGGAAAACATCACTACGGACTTTGTCACTGGACTTCCTAAAACATCCAAAGTCTATAATGCTATCTGGGCCATAGTTGATCGTCTTACGAAGTCATCACACATCATTTCTATTAGAGAAGATTTATCTCTAGATCAGCTTTCCAGGATATATGTAAGGGAAGTGGTAAGATTGCATGGAGTACCACTTTCCATTATATCTGATCGGGATACGAGGTTTACCTCTATGTTTTGGAGAAGTCTTCAGCATACTCTGGATACATAGTTGAGTTTCAGCACTGCTTATCATCCTCAGATAGATGATCATTCTGATAGGACAATTCAAACTCTAGAAGATATGTTAAGAGCTTGCACTATGGATTTCAAAAGAGGTTGGGATCAACACATACCTTTGGTGTAATTTTCTTATAATAATAGCTTTCACACCAGTATTCAGATGGCTCCTTATGAAGTTCTCTATGGAAAAAAATGCCGAACTCCAACTTGCTGGGATGAAGTTGGGGAAAGAAAGCTATTTGGACCTGATCTTGTTGATGAGATGGCATAAAAGGTCAGATCTATTCAATAACACATAAGAGCAGCTCAGAGTAGACAAAAAACTTATGCTGATAACCGAAGAAGAGACCTAGAGTTTGAAGTGGGTGATGAAGTGTTCCTACAAATATCTCCTTGGAAGAGAGTAATGAGATTTTGAAAGAAGGGCAAGCTGAGCCCTAGGTATATTGGTCCTTTTGAAATACTGGATCATGTTGGGAAGGTCGCTTACCGATTGGTGCTTTCACCGAATCTCTCTCAAGTTCATGATGTGTTCCATGTATCTCTCCTGAGAAAGTACATACCCGATCCTTCACATGTACTCAGCTCAGAAGTTGTACTGCTATAGCAAGATCTTTCTTATGAAGAACAACCGATAGATATTCTGGATCGTAGTGAAAAATTCCTATGGAACAAGACCACTAGCTTTGTGAAAGTTTTATGGAGGAACCACCAATTAGAAGAAGCTACATGGGAGCTCGAGGATATGATGAGGGAGAGGTATCCTCATCTGTTTGTTACAAAGTGACGAATTGCGAGGGCGAAATGCATTTTAAGGGGGGTAGAATGTAACACCCAAGATTTTTATGAGAAATATTTTGTTTTTGTGTTGTATACATCATAAAAGGAATCTTTCACTACACACAACACTATCTTGTCTTTCTTTACACGCAATTGAAACCTTCCTCAATAGCTTGCATTGTACACAATACTGAATTTCACTAAACAACGATATGCTATTAAAATATTATTAAAACTAGTTGTTATGAATAGTAATACCCACTTTTTGAAATTTTATAATTTTTATCATTCAAAATGGACTTCATTTTTGGATTTGGAATATCGAAATTATCCAAGGGTGAATTTTTTGTATTTTTTTGAAAACTTTCAATTTTTGATGAATAGTGAAAACACTGGGTTACTATTTAAAAACCGACTTTTTATTTAAATAATTATTTATTTTATTTAAATTTATTTTATGTCAAAATTGATATATAATACTTATATAAGTTCAAAGTAATTCATTGGAGTCATTTTATAATAATTTTAGATATATAAAAAGTTTATTGAACTTTTCACTGTCTTTTACCCACCTCCTAGGAGAGTTTGAAAATTTACATAAAACTTAATTTTACCGCTTTTATGAATTTATAAAATCCGAGATACATGTTTAATATCAAGGAGTAAAATTTTATTCAATAAGATAAAAATAATTTTTGGTGAATTGTAATTTTTTACTTTTTTTACCATGGTTAAAAGTAAATAGTGTAATTAAGGGTAAAAATGATATTATTATTACACTAACACATGTACTAATTCTATTAGATAAGTTTAATTCGACCAAAAACAACCTTAGGAATAAAATATGACCATTTATGTCCACTTGGATTAGATTAGTACATTTAATATTATTTTATTTAAAGAAGAGTTAAAATAGATAAAATCAAAGTTTAATAACTAAAACATTTTTAATATATGGTTATAAATAAGATAAATTCAACTATAAATATTCATTAGAAATATAAAAATATTTCCTACATAATATTATTTTATTTATAATATTTCTAATTTAAATAATTTAATTTATTTATGACACAATGATGATGCAGTAATTACATTATTAAGAAAATATTAACATAATTGATATTATAAATACCCAAATAAATGTAATTTGAGACTTTTTAAGAATTACACTAATTTTATATGTTAATATAACATATTATTATTGATTTAATTAACTTTTTTGGAACTAATAATGCTGTTGTGATTTTCACAAAAATCAATTACCAAATAGTGTCAAAATTGACATAAAATAGTTTTTAAAACAAATATTATATTTTTAATTGTTATTTTATTCCTAAAAATATAAGGTTCGGCCAAATGACTTAGATAAGGTTATATATATTAAAATTTAACAAATTGGTGTTCGTTTGGCTTGTTATAGTAAGTTTATTAACTATATAATGTAAGAAAACAAGAAGATGCGGTAAAAGTTAAATTATTTGACTTAGAGTTAAATCTAAACGATAAGGTTAAAATAGTTACCTAAACTTGTCTAAAATCTATTGGTTGAGAGGATTTAGAACCATCCCCTCCTTATCTTCTAAATAAATTAATTTGGAGCTATTAAAAACTGAATATGACTTTATTATAAAATACTATTTTATGTTTTTCCTAAGGTGTCCCTCTCCTCCCTAATAAAAGGGAACCTCCTCCCTCTCCTCCTCACACCACTTTGAGCCTTCAAGATTAACCAAACCCTGAAAATTTCTCTTCTCCACTTCCCTAGAAACATCTTAGAGTTCCTGGTCTTCTTCAACGACCAGCTTTAGTTCCTTAAGAGGAGGTTAAGAATAGGCGCTTCAAAGAATAGGTAATGTCCGTTACCGATTCTTTCAACTTTATTTATTCTTATACTTATTCTTATTTAGTTTTTTCATTATGAACTAATAAAATCAGTATCACTCATATACTGATATGTTATTATAAATATTAAACAACCCTATTTCACCTTTTATCCATCCTACGTAAAACAAAATCATCGCGCGTGCGTACGTACGGAATACCGTCTCCACGCTGTGGTGCAATCTGTTTTCCACCACCACCTTAATTAGATGGGTATAATTGTTCGAATAATAACAATATATGATTATTTTAAATTGATATTGATTCTTAAATAGTATACATACACTTCAATACAATTCCACGATCATGGGAATGATATCATCGCTCGTGCGTACGTACGGCCTACCGTCTCCACGATGTGATGCGACTCGTTCTACATGATCTTCATTGCATAATGATTATATAAAAGAATTGAATGAATAAATATAATATATATTACACAAATACCATTCTGTAAATGAGGTATCTATAACATAAAAAGAAGAATAAGAATTTATTCGAGAAAACACGCATAAGAACAAAAAGAAATAAACACCTGAATAACAAGTAGCAATGAAATATTACTAATACGAAGCTAAGAATATGACCATATATGATATCATAAAAATGAATAAGATTCTGGAATAAGTCAATAACATTATTTAAATCATTATACAGGAGGTTCGGACATGTATGAGGCAAATCGGACCTAAGGTAAGGGAAAATCTCACAATCTCATTTTTATCTGAGATTGTTTATACTTTAGAATTTACTGGGGAATATTTATCATCCACATCCATGTTTCCTCAATATGTAATATTATTTCTATCCTACTACAATTTTTTAAATCCAATTTTACCCTTAGGTGAGTTTTTAGTAAAAGATATGAAAGGAATCTTTTTGTTTTTTTTTCGTACAAGGTACTTTTTTACTTTTTCAGCCAAAGTACGAGAAGAATGTTTTTTTTAACTTATACGGCATGAATGGATTTTTTGAAAAATATTTCCATGAAGCTTCCTTTACAAGTTTTCAAGTTTATTTTTAATCAACTTATTTTATTTTAAAATTATATGACATTTTAAGAAAGAAAATGTTTTTGAAGTAGAAAGGATATTTTCCTCAAGAATGGAGTTCAAGTGTTTTATCCAAACTATTTTCCATCTAAGATAATATAGGGTTATGTTTCTATCCCTATTATTAAATTGATTTTATTATGTTATGATGGAATTTTTTTTATGATTTTCTTTTATCTTATATGGATTATGGTATGATGGCATGATGTTTAAGAATCCCATTTTTATTACATGGGTTATGCTATGATGTATGATTTATGATCTTGTGGAACACATAAGAATGGTATCATTATGAGATGGGTGGGACTTATATATCCCACCAATGAATTGGTTAAATATTTATATCTCATGATATAGACATGGCTGGAATGACAGGTTAATCTGGTTCAGTGAAACAGAACTCAAATGAGGAGTGAACTCGGTTCAGAAATGGACTTTGTCTGCTAAGATAGTCTTGGAAATGAGTCTTGACTTCTAAGAAGTGATTCTATACGATTATGTGTGTGTGACACAAAGTTCCATGTTTTAAGTTATGATTATTTGGTTTACATTTAACTACTATGATTTATCCCATGTTATGAAATTATGATCTCTTTTCTAGGTTAATATTTCCAAAATGTTATGTTACTATGAATATGATGTGGTTAATATTTCTTTAGTTTACCCTTACTGGGCATTTGAGCTCACCCTTTTGTATGTTTTCTTTTCTCCAGGTCAGGAAGAAGGGTATTATGTAAGATATGCCAAAAGTGACTCTAGATATGATAAAATAAAAGTGAGACAGTGTAGATGATTTATGAACCAGTTGTTTATGTTTCCCGGTTTTTAAAGACATTATACCAATACGGTCCTTTCATGGTTTTGTTATATGTTGTAATAAGTGTGCTTGAATTTTGAATTATTAACAATGTATGTAAAGTATGGGTCGTTATAGAGTCCCATAGTTGTTGAAAGGATTCAATTTTTTTCGTGAAATGTTTTTTCACTCAATTCTTGTTTCTTGCACTAATTTGGGATCATGTGCGAATACAATTAGTTATTATTGCCTCATTAATAAAAATATTGAAAGTGGTTTTTTTCAAAGTAGTATGAATATGATATTGAAGGATTTGAATTGTTCTTAACAAACCTAATGTGGGAGATTGTTAGAAAAACTATGTCCTAAATATTTTTGGGTTTTGTTTGTTGACAAAGAAGTTTAAGGATTCTTATTGGGAAGTAAAATGAATTAAGATCCCATGTTTGGTCAAGAAAGACTATAAAACCTCTAGGAGTACACCCCATTGGTGCTTATGGTTTTTTTGGTTTCTATCTATGTAAAATAGGGATGCCCAAAAATGATAATAGTGATGGGTGTGTTGTGATGGGAGACACTTGAAATGGGAAAAGTAGAGGGGACCACATTAATGGTGGAGGTAGTCATTTCCAACTAGAAGAAATTATATGAAAAGTGTCCAATAAATTATCACTAAATCATATAAAGGAATTTATGGTTAAGCCCCGAAGTTGAAGGAGGTAGAAATGAGTGTGACAATGACATTTCACATGGTGTGGTGGAGATTGTTTCATTTTATGTACCAAGGGGATCCACACAATATCCATTTCAGTGGATATAGGTTTGAGTGATTATACCTAAAAAATGGCTTCATCAAGAGTCTATTCTCATTATTTTTAGTGTGTTAAGGTAAAATGTCCAGATATTGTGTACCATGGTGAGTTGCAGGCCATTTCAGCATTCAAATTTCCATATTCAAAAAAATAATTTTGTAGTTAACTTATGGTTTTAAAGGAAGTTGTAACCTCTACTTAGTGGATAGTATAGTAAAGTGTTTTAAAGAACTTTTATCTATAAATTTAGGGTATTAAGGGAACATTAATCAATAAAAGTGATTTGATAATGTAAATTAGAATTTAGGGTAGAGATATATATTTTCTTCATGTTTTTGAAGAATAAGAAGGGAAGAAGAACATGGGATTATTCTATATTCCATCTAGAAGGTTAGAGGTCCAACAAGATTCTATTATAGGAGTTCCATTATCTCAATGTAATTTTACATTGTATGTGTTGAATAAAAACACCCTTTTTGGTTTATTTTTTCATCATCTTCATGTGGAGGAGATAAACATCAATAAGCTGAGCAGTGAGTTCCTTGTTGGAGGAGGGAAATGAGTTATTAAATTATTTGTGCTACTGAACTAGGTGGTTAAATGATACTACTAAAAATTGTTTTTTTCTAAATAATTGATATTTTAATGAATTTGGGGAACATTCACATTGTCTTTATTTCTCTTTTGATATAACCTATTGTGGGTGATCTTAGTAAAATACCTCATTTCATTTACTTATTTCATCTCTCATTAATAGGAATGATGGATAAAAATTAATGTTTTCCTTAAAAAGATAAAAAAATCATTATTTATTATTTTATTTAAATTATAGATCATATTTCACCCACCACACCACCCTAATGAATTAATCCTATATAAGTATCTAAAATTCATATTCATCAAGTTTTTCATCGAGGTCTTATAGTGTGCTCGAACTTGATATCATTAGTTTGTCATAAAGTGAATGGTTCAATCCCAGATAAAATGATTGATGATTTTTATTATAGTAATATTTCATACAATTTTCACAATCGTGACATAGGTTCTCCATTATGGACAATAGAGTTAATGGCGTATGGAGGGATAAGGGATATAAAGTGGACTACACCCACCCACCACCACCACTTACATGAAAGTGATGTGGATACTAGGTATACCTACATTAAAGAAATGATCTTTGGAAAAATTCTTATTTTAAATATAGATATGAATGGGTATACTCCCAGTATTATAGATGAAACTCATATAGGGTATAAGGAAAACAACTAGGATGTTTAAATGGTATATGAGACATTATAGATGGTAAGTTTTGAACGTAACATTGATCATATCATTTATAAAATACTCAGGAACCATGAATATAAAATTCCTACAATACCTTTATAGGAAACTAAAAAAGATGGTACATAAAAATATATAGAGTCTTGGGAAGGCTGGGGTAGCCAACTTGATAAGCTTTTTGAAAAGTAAAAAATATTTTTACACTCTGTAGTAAGAAAGGCTGGGAGAGATTCTCCCAATGATATGGTGGTCTCTATGTATCATACTCATTCTAACTTATAGATTAGAAAGAGGATTTATGGAGTGAACTAGAACTATTTGGGCTATAATATAGGAGAATGGAATATAGTGGAATATATGATGAAAATAAGTAATATTTTTCTGCAAGATCAATACTTAATCGTGTATGGGAGGGGTTTCAAAAGATGGAAGTTGATGCCTCTATTGAGGTAGACACATATGATGACTGTGATTCATTTATACTTCTTATTTATGAAGATAAAATATACATATGTGAATGATAAAATCCTTAAACTAAAAAACCTAATATTGTAATCTATGGAATAGGATTATATTCAGTGAATATATGGGAAAATACCATAATACACAATGATTATTATCATTTTACTAAACATATAGCGATGATTTCTTCTTAGAAAATTGTGGGCTGTTATAATATTGTTCAAAAATACATATATTTCAAACATCATATTTTAAATAAGGCCCTATAGAAATTTGTGAGGCTATGGAATACCAACTCTAGTTAGAAAATAGAGGGAACCTATAGATATAGTAAAATGATGTATAGGGAGATTAAACATAGCTAGAGAATATAAGGGTTTTAGGAAGGGAGGGGGAAGAAAATTTTGATCTCACAACCTACTATAGATTGATTTTTCACTCCTATGAGAGGTGGTTAGAAGTTCCATTTGATGTAAAATCCATAGAATAGGACTTAAAAAAGATGAATGAAATTTATATTCAAATCAATATAAAAAAATTCATGGATTGATAATCAAGACAGAAATTTTCTCTATGGATTTAATGGAGGGAAGTATATATGGATGATTATATCAGGATCATGGTAAATATGGCTACTTATATTGAAAATATTAATATAAAGTAGCTAGACTTAAATAAATACTATATCAAATTAAATAATTAAAGGGTGTATAAGTCCAACACATTAATGTTTGTTTGTAATGTATCAATGGTATTATTTGTTGTCTAATACTTTTTTCTGTATTTATTTGATTACCAAGGTTCCCATTAAACCCTTAAAAGTAGTTTTTCTTGAAAATGGAATAATATAATTTATAAGTGAATAAAATAAAAAAACAAAGATAATCTATCAA
The DNA here is from genome assembly GCA_963277665.1 of Viscum album. Taxonomy (NCBI): domain Eukaryota; kingdom Viridiplantae; phylum Streptophyta; class Magnoliopsida; order Santalales; family Viscaceae; genus Viscum; species Viscum album. The sequence goes on from OY728152.1 coordinate 2,108,810,874, forward strand.
AAATTATCATTGATTAATTCAATGATAGGGGATCTATTATAATGTAATAATAATTTGAAATAATTAATTCCCATTTAAATATTGGTCAATGGGATACCATGACAATGAATATCCCACCTATGGTCACTAAAAATATAATACCAAACATTATAAATTTTATTTGATGCTATATAACCATCTTGTATGATTTTTTTATAAATTTTGAGCTAAAGACTCTTTCTTATTATGAAATAAAATACCTATTTGTATTTGGTTATAGGGATAACCATTACATATCCCATAGACCTAAGGAAAAGTTTACTACAAAAGCCTTCATCAATGGCTACCCACATCATGTCTGCAACACTTCCTATCCACATAATGTCTGTGTCAATACCCCCAATGTCAATGTTCTCATCAGTTCCTAAATCATAAATCCCCCAAGGGGATTTCTAGGATTTAAACCATACTCTTTTAGATTTAGTATTATAGGATTTACCACTTAGGCTCCAGGCCAACTACATCTTTCCAATATAGCTATAATATTTATAATAAATCAAAAATAATTCCTATAGAAGTCTCACTCTCAATTTCTTATCCATATCCTAATCGAGAGATAGTAACCCATTGAAACTGATAAGAAACTCTTATTTTCCCACTCTCATTGAATGAATTTTCATAACATAACCTCAAATTCCATCATGTTTTATTTTATACAATAATTATTTAGTGGAGGGAGAGAATGAATTTATAACAAATTAAATAAAATGATATTTTAAATTCCTAATGAATGTGATATCTCTCACCAAGTGTAACTCTCACTATAAATATAGAACAATCAAAAAAATTAGAAACTAAAAATATTCATTAAAATCTAATCATTAGGAGGATATCTCCCACTATATGAATCACTAATAAGGGTTTACATATCCATGATAAAGATCAAATCCATGTACATTAATAAAATTATAGGTGAACTATCAAAAATAATAGTTCTCTCCTATAGAAAATCCCAAAAAGACTTCTGAATGAGGATACTTATCCTTAATTTATAAGCTTATTATCCCTCTTAAATATTACAAAATTTCATTGAGATACTCAATATTAGATTGATGTGTTATTTATGGTCCTTCCAATAATTCATGAGTGGAGGATACACTGCTAAAATCTCAACTAATTTTCTCCTTCCCAAGGATGATATGAAACATATCTGTTTCATTTCTTCAATTCATTATATATTTTGATATAATAAATTTAATATTCCCTCGGTCTTTATACCCTGAACATGTTCTCTATATGGTATCTCCAGTATCCAATGACTTTTTATACTATAATTTCTTCATTTACATCTATATTGATCATTTGGGATGTTCAATATTATTTTTAGGGTTTTATGAAATTTTATAAACAAGATATGGTTTATTTCTATTATTCTACTTAAATTTATGAAATTTGTGTCTTAGAAACCATTAGGGTCTTGAATAGAAAAACATTATCCTTGGACATTACATTGTGTAGGAAATATAGTCTTAGGAAAATATCTTGTGTGTTATATTATATCCCTGACCTGTCATAAATTTCAGCATGAAATTGAATTTGAGGAATAATTCATCCTCAGAGAGTAATAATGGACAAATTTTTCTAGGTATAGTCATGCCATGTGACCCTTATCTGTGTTATTAATTTATATATATATATATATCTTTCAATTCCAGGATTTTTAGATTTTACATGGAATAGGATCTTAACTTAGAGAGAACTAAATTATGTTTGTAATATGAATTATCCTATAACCTTAGATTAAGTGATGAACATTGGTTATATTAGAATTATTGAGATAAAATTTTTGAGGTTGATATATTGGTAGTTTCCTCTACATTGCATGGAAGGTAGAATAGTCCCAATTATTGGATGAAAAATTCATTAAGGAGTGTTTAAAATCTCAGGATATAGAAAAAACTATTTTGGAGTGATTAAATACTTTTAGGATTTGATATGTGGCTTTGTTGGACATAGTATATATATAATTGGAAACACTATAAAAAATTGGGATAAGAAGGTGTTGTAATATTGACGTGGGATCAGTTTTAGTTCTATAATACTCTAATGTTATGGAAATTAGATATGTTTTTATAGAAGATAATATCATTTGTGACATCATGAGACTGTGTTGGACTCTTGACATAGTTTTAGATCCTGATACACCCCACATTGTCTTGATAAAATAATGTTCATTATCTTCTTATTTTCAATATTTAAATATGATTACTAAATTATTTATTCTTTCCTTGATTATCCTAAATCAACCTCTTTATAAGAATTATTAAATCAATGGATTATTCATAAATATAAATTATTTTTATCCCAAAATATTAACTGATCTATATATTTTAAAATTTAGGGAATATTTACCAAATCCATGGAAATTAGGTTCCATATTTCAAGCATAAAAGAAATCTTATTCATACCATATGTGATGGAATAAAATGAATGTTTTTAACATGATATCATGAATTATTTAATTAAATAACTTCCCCCAAACTTGAACTATTACTTATACCCAAGTAATTAGTTTCAACAAGCTCCACACATGTATTATTTCCTCTTAAGTCGTAGTCATGGGCCAACAAAGGATATGTGAAAATAAATTAGATGAAACAAATTCCCAATAATCAAAACCGTCAGAAATACCTCTATCTCAAGCTCATAACCAAAAACCTAATTTCACACTTATTTAATTAAACATATACAATATTCAATTTCATCATATTTATATCATTTATTTTATATCATAATACCCTAAATATATGCACCCTATTTTATTTCTAGTCACTTATTAGATTTTTCCTAACCATGTTTATCCCTAGAACATATTAGATGGGTGAAGTAGATCTAAAACTATGTAATTAAATATAGATAGAATCCCCCATGGTTATTTCTAATAACCAGGTCATGGAAAGAGTTTTTATACAATAGGCTCTCAGAATGATCTTCTCTAGTTAATAGATTTTAATACCACACACGTACACTCTTCCATGTTACATCAGAAGGATATCCAGACCAAATCTCATTTATTTATTTTATTCATGTTCATAGAATATGATAATTTTAATATATGAAGGATATTTAATGTGTTACTTTTATTTAGTATACAAGTTACCATAGACTGAATTCAAATATATAATTATTTTATAAAAAAATATTTAATTCAACATAAACCTTTTAAATTATTCTTTATTTTCCCAATTATGTAAAAAATATCCATCTTTACTAAATATTTTGTTATATCAGTTCTTAAAAAGTTTTATATTTTAGCTATAAAAAGTTACACAAAAAAATCTCACAAAAACACAATCAAATAAGAAAAAAATGAATAAAATCTCTAAACTATAGAAAGAATCTCTCCCCGAAACATATTTTAGACGATGTAAATAGAGAATTATAATATTTATTGATATATTTAATAGATTATTATATTTGATATAATTAAACTTAGTAAAGTATAGGGATAGCCTTCTAGGTTTTTTATGGAATAGATAGAGGAGTTTATTCATATACAAGGGAACAAATGGGCATCTCTTATAGAACTTATTCTCTCTCAATACATTAATAATGAAGGTTTACCTTGTTCCACATACTATAATGTACATTAAACTATTAATTATAACATTAGTAACAATAAAAATTTTATCCCATATATAATTAAGATTACCTAGAATAAATTTCTATCTAAAATTATAAAGTATCACTTTGTCTCTGATATGGAATTTTCTATTTTGTATCATCTTTTCAAGTAACAAAATCACATTTTTATGAGAATTATATAATTATTAAAGTATTTTATTTTAATTTATTCCATATATTGTATCTACAACATCCTTTGATATAAAATTTCCTAAAATTATATGTTTATCTTCTTCAATACATAGTAGTTTTTATGATATATTTATATATGGTTTTGATAAACTTTTACCATTACTTAACAAATGTATACTCATTCTTATGGGTGAATTATATGATTTTCAATAAACCCTTATGGTGTATTCTAAACATTGGCTCTAATCCATCATGTTAATATTAAAAATCCATTCAACAATTCCTTTTACTTCTTGGTTGGTCAAGTCAATAATATCATTAATCTATATGTGATACAGTGTTAATATTGTATGGACACTCCATATCATCTCATCATGGATTATATCCTTCTATTACAAAAGAATATTTCTTTTTCAATAGTGATGACCACTATTGTTTCTAATATATAAAATTTATTATTCTATAAAAAGATATTAACAATATATAGGTCATAATTTTTTGTGTTTTTCGAATACACCCACATAGATACGTAATCAGTAGTAACCATTATACAAGAATACCCAACAAAAATTAGAAGTTTTTCTATAAAATGTATGCCCCACACATAAAATATTTCAAAACATTTTATGGGACTTGGAGTAATTTCTTGTATTTTTGTGAAGTTTCTAGTGAATTGTTATTTTTATCATTTTTATAAAACATTATTAGGTATCTTTTAAAATAGTTTTACTATATAAAATTGATTCTAACACTTTACATAAAGTTTTTTGGGGTCCAATGATACCTTAAAAATCCAATGTGTGTAAAATTTTAAGTATATAAGGTACTTAAATTATAGGTCGGCATATCATAATAATTATTCAATATATATTTTCCTAAGTTATGGATCACCCTAAAGATAGATCTTTGATTTACCCTTAATTCTTCAAATTTTTTATAACTTTAGATTTGAAGGGATTTGGGAAGTGACAATAATGTTTAATATGCCATCATACCATGGTACTAATCCTATAATAAAAGGATCTTATCACCTATAGAGTTATCATTAATGGTTTCTTTTTCTAAAATTACTACCTTGGCAATGTGGTCTTGTCAACTCATATAGTCTTACACTTGGTTCTTGATTCATTACTTTTCTTTAATATTTATGTTGAACCCTTTCAATAATAACATCTATCTCAAAGGTTTTTTATTTTATTCTAAATTAAATAATAGGTACCTAATAGTTGTATGATTTGTGAAGATACAATGGTTAATATAAGATACAATCCAAATTTTTCTGAGTAATAAACAATTATATATAACACATTATTGGAAATTTATTTTCTTACTGATGAATATAGAGTATTTGAAACCTAAACTATCTCATGGATTTTTCCTGTTATGTTTTTTGATAATACTACTAATATAACATAGTAAGAATCATAAAATAGTATTTTAAAAGGATTTTCCAATTTTATGGTTTTTTCACTTCCCGTAAAGTCATTTTTTCTTCAACTCAACAAAATAATTCATACTAGAATCATAAAAAATTAACATAGTTTATTTTGTAAGAAAAATAGATTATGGAATAGTTATGTTATTAAAATAATTTTTTAAAATATTTTGAAATCCAACATTCCCTAACAATAATCTATCATGTTTAACACAATTCAAGAAATAAAAGGTAGTGATGATTTCAATATTTTATTTATCAACATATATTCTATTATTTAATCACATTCCCCTTAAAATTTTATTTTTTAATAGTGAAATGGAATTTTTTTAAAAAATTACCAGTTCCTTTTGAATTTATGTATTTAAAATTTTTTAAAGTTTTTTAGACAATGGTTAAATGAGTGATCAATAATAGTGAAGTCATTTCAAAACACTTCAGGGTAGTATTTAATCAAATCATAAAAGATACATACCATGAATAATTGAAATATACCAGGGTTATTATATAATCTAAATGGAATCATACTATAGGAAAATGTTTCATATGGCTAGGTGAATATGGTTTTTCCTTGGTTATCAAAGGAAATGGATCATTTGAAGTACTCTGAAAATCTATCAAGGATGTTTTAATGAATTTTACATAAAATTATTTCTAACATTTGTTTTATGAATGGTATCAATAATTGCTATTTCCTAATCACTTTGTCTTGTTTCTTAAAGGCTATTCACCTTATTAAAAAAATTACACTCACAAGGATGAATTAATTATTATTATTCTTAACGGTGGTGAGACCAGTCTTATTGGGAATAATATCGATGGGACTCACCCTATATGAGTTATAAATGTAGTATATTATTCTTTATTATAAGAATATAAAAAATTTACTTTTTAACAAACTCTATAAAAGTTAGGTTCAATATCCATTGAGTTTTTCTAATTGGATTAAAATAATTTTCATGAAATATTTTCTGTATAGAAATTCTAGTACTTATTCTGATTATATATCTCAGATTCCATCATATGGATTTCACATTTTCTATTAAATGATCAATGAGTTTGAGTTCATGGTTTGGGTGATTGTTTTTAGTAATGATTGTTGGAAACATATCCTCACTAAGTAAGAACCCATATTTGTATTCAAGTGGGAATTGTTTAAATTAAATATTCGGTGTATGATTTAAATATGGAAAAATATTAGGTTCACTTACCATATCCAAAAACACTTCCTATAAAAATAGTAAATTACTCATTTCAACATTTTCAAAAAAAATCAAATCCATCAAATAATTTAGATGATGTATCGCTTACTAAAACCTGAATAGTGATTACATGTTTCTTATGAACATTTTCCTATGAGTTATCAATTTTGAACTTGTAACCCATAACTAAAATCATTTTTAATATATCAATAGCTTTAGGTTGAAATGGTTAACTTATGTGTTTAAGTTTGAGAATTTAATGATCCTATTGATGGACCTTCATTGAAAAAAGAAAGTTAAAGTGAACTATCTTTTCTTAAAAATTATCTTATAAATGTAATTTTAAAGACATTGATGTTGGTTTGGTATAAAACAGACCTTCAAGATCTGTGAGAATTATCTAAGAGGGCATAAATCATTGAATTCAATTATTTTTTAGATTTATTTTAGAAAAAAACTTCATCACCAGTTAAATTGAATAATATATTTCTATTACATACTCTAATTAATATTCATAGTTTGAAAAAAATATTTAAAGGGTTTACTAATCAAAATCAATAACTATCCCTTTGTATTATCTGAATTCACTAGAGATCATACAATACACTAGTTTTATCATGTGGGAAACAAAAAATGGGGGGTTTATCATTGAATTTAAGTTATGAAATAATCTCTAAACTATGTATGGTTCCCCTGTAAAAATACAAAGATATAGAAATAGATTTCAAAAAGAAGAGATTATTCACCCCAATAATTCTTTCATCAAGTTCTCTTAGTGTATTTTTTTATTTTATCTTCTTTTTCTTATGTAGAAACAATTATCTTCTTCGTCTTTATTTTTCCCAACTGAATAATCTCTATATTTTTTCAATACATCGCATTTTATTTCATATAGAACTAGTAAATATATTTCTTTTATATAGTAATAATGGTCTTCAAATTTTAAATTTGAATGTTAAGACAAATAACATCCTTTAACTACTCATAACTTCTTCTTTTAATTTTCTTTTTTATTCCTCAGTCATTTTTTCTTGATCATCAAGATACTTCAACCTACTAAATATATTTTCACATACTAAAACTTCTTTCACAGTGCATCACATTCTCTATGAAGGATACTATATTTATACCTCATAATATCTCAAGGCATAAATATCAAGTTTGCTCATTATACCACAAAGTTCCTATTTATTTTTCCAATTCTACTAGATCATGGTAAAAAATAATTTTCACATCAAAATCCTATTTCATTTTATAATTATATTATTATTAATTTTTATTATAAATTTCTCATGTGTGAATAGATTCAACATCCTCATATTTTATAAAACCACTAGAAATATTCACATTTTATTTTTTCTATGACATTTAGTAATATAGATATATCATAACCTAGTATTAGTTTATCTTACAAAATCCAATCCTTTAAACCTCCACTGTTATTTTAAAAATTATCATATTTTTTCAAAGTAGAAAAACTTACATAAAATTGAATATAATATTACAAATCAGATAAAAATATTTGGCATTAGTTAAAAAAACTAAGAACTAAATAAATATCTACTACATCAATAAAAATTCATACAAATCTACAAAATATATTATATATCACTAAGTGGGATGAATCAACCAAGAATTACATATAAATTGATATCCAAGTTTATTTTCCAATAACCCAAAGGTTGTTCCTAATTTCCACAGGCTAGTGATAAGAACCTAGGAATCGATAAATAGCCATTGGGAATTATTTAACCCTCAAAATATTATATTAATCAATGTACACAATTGAAACAATATCAAATATATATATCAATAAATACATATCAAAGTAAAAAAGAGACCATAAGAAAAATGTAGATGAAACATAAAAACTAAAACCCACCTCCCGGTGGTCCATAACCACACACCATGTCCTAAGTCACCCACATGTAGTCACACAAACATAAACAGAAAAAATTAAGAAAAAAGAACAAATTCCTTCTATAAGATCATAAAGGGATGAAAACAACAAATGGTATAATCAGAGTGTGTACTAAGTATCCCATTAGGATTCCAAAAAATATCATATGTAATTACTTAAAAGGAAAATTCAAACGTGCTAAAAAAGGAGTTAAAAAAGTGAGTATGAGGATTATTTTAAATATATAACTTCAAAAATTTAAAAATCATTTAACAAACTAAACTTGTTAAACATTCCATTTCACCATTTAAAAACTAAACATTTACTTGAAAATATTTGAAAACCATTTCACAAGATAAAGTCAAATAATCAATAAAATTTGATAATATTCACCTGATATGGAAAGATGAACAATATTTAATACAATAGATTCAAGATTCATAATAACAATAACTAAATCAAACAAGGAAACATTGGTGCCAAATAGAGACAGCAAACACTTTCATGTATCAAGTTTAAAGTATAAGGATATCATGGGTTCAACCTAGGTATGATTGCGGTTCCACCTCATAATTCCTAATCAAACTACAACATGGAAAATTTTGGGGCTTATATCTAGTCTCATAGGTCTCAAGAAAACCACTTCCACACACACCTACTCTCCAAAACATGTGTTAATATCTTGAACCTTTCATATTCTCAATGGATCCACTATAAGGGTGTGAGTATGCTAATAAAGCATATATCTAGTTCATCCACCTAACTGTCCAGCTTCCAATGACTAGTCAAAATAGGTGATCGAGATAATCAATTTATAATGATCACAATAGGGATATGTATCAGTATCAGTCATAATCACTAGACATCAAATCACATATCAATCTCACCTATAAACTCCCTCAAATTAAATAGTCCCTTTTTTGAAACCTAACAATGGTAAGTACAAGAATCAAGAAAGTAACATTAACGTATTATTACAAGAGAGGATTATCATAAAGTGCCAACTAAGAGATCAAGAATAATCTATTCAATTAAAATCCTTTTATACAATTAAATATTAAAATGTTTAGTCATATTCACTTCCTTTCAAAAATCAACAAAATAATGTAGAATGGTACATTAAGAAATCATTTATTTCAATCAAACCCAAAATCATTCAAAGTATGTATAAAAATTTAAAAATATTTGAATATATTTAAAATCATGGGTTTTCACCCTCGTTACATGTGAATAAATAATTTATTTAAAATAACCCAAAAGAACAACCATTTAGAAATAGGATAAAATCAATAGAAGAGTATTCTTGGTCATTTCAAAAATTAAAAAAATTGAAACCATTTAGAAAACATCTAACAGTTCAAATCATTTTATTCAAATCAAGGCATTAAATTTTATAAATCAAAATAGATCTAAAGCCCTCTACTTCACCAAAATTTCATTTGAAAGTTCTTTTAAAAAAATAAAAAAAATTGGCATTAAAATTTTCACAAAATAGATATAAATATCAATATTACATACATTAAATTCACTCCATGTTCAATTAAAAGATATTAGGGTTAAAGAAGATTTTATAAGGAATTTCAAGGACAAATTTCGTATAATAAATGTTACAAATTAATAAAATCACATCTGTGATTTTATCTAGAAGCCGTGAATTAAAAAATGAATGAAAAGGATAGAAACACCAACATAGAAAATAAAGAATCAAACTACAATTAATTTGATATTTTTCTCCTCTAATGGTGATAATCAAATCTCGGAATATAGATCTTGAAAGAAGAGAGAAGAGATCCTAGATCAAAAAAAATACATTAATCAACCACGATCCAACAAATAATCAGGATTCAATAGCCTATATGAATAAATTATCAAGAGAATATAAGATATCTAAGATCAAGAAGAAAATAACTCATCGAAATAGAAGATCACCTCTTCAATTTGGCACTTTGATTTACCAAGAGATGAGGTTTAGGGAGAAAAAATGGCTCTAGAGGGCTCCCAATATCCAAAGGATTTATTTAGATTTTAGTAGGAGAAGTTTAATATTAATTAGGTGGGCTTAGGTAATTTAATTATAATTTTTAAAACATTATTACCATTAACACGGTTTCCCAGGATAGGTCGCATAGTTAGTACTAATCATGTTCCTAACCTTGTTCTGAGAACGGATCCCCTAGAAGTGTTTCATGGTTTGGCTGCACACTTAGTTTAATCATGCACAAAACATATAACCCCATCCTGTATAGGTTGTACTCTTTGTCAAATCATGATCAAATCATGTGAAAACCATGCATAGGCCCATAATCCTTCAAATGATTCTGGAAAAACATTGAAGAAAACCAACAAAGATACCCAATAATTGGGTACTCAAATCAATTGGTTAAAACAAATAAAAACTAGTAATAGGGTGTTACAACCTCCCCACTATAGGAATTTAAATCCATAGAAATATTCTAGTATGAATGATAGAACAATATAAAACAATAATAAGACCATCACTCATCTTCTGAGATAGAAGGTCTATAGTATAGAATAGAGACTCTCCCAAAGGTTAAAAACTCATACACAACTCCATGATCAATACACCAAAATCATCACATGTATCCAAACCTTTGAAATACTGGACACCTAGCATTGGTATCTCCACCATTTTACGATTCACCAAAATGGTTTAATATAAGAAAATCACATCCCATATACCAAATAATAGACTTTAACTATTTTCTAACGGGAATCATCTAAGATCAAGAATACATATTCAAGGTAAAAAAACAAATATTCCTACCCTTGATAAGTACTCAATGGTAACATAGGATTTTCAAAACTGAGCCTCATACCTTGATGAGATCATCAAATAAAATACCAATACCACCAAGTTCTTAGTCTACCAAAAATCCACATCATCATAGTAACATATGTACATTCCCAAGGTCTATATAAGTTTGACTAGAAAGAGATCAAACATCCAAGTGAGTTCACAATAAGGCACTACACTCTCACAATGGAGATCATCCAACACATCACGATTGAGATCTAACCACCAAGTCAAAAAAAAGAGAACACCAAGGAACAAAAATCCCCAAACATCTCAAGGATTATCATAACAAGATTCCATTCTATCACTAGGAGATAAACACATCAAGGAACTAAATTTTTTCTAAAAAGGTAGGTTCTGATTTCATGTGTGAACATCTACAAGGCACAACCAAAGAGATATCACGAAACAAACCCATTTTTAAAATTCAACAACAGTTTATTAGAGATCGTTCAAAATGTTCCCAAAACAAAAGGTTTCCAAAAATTTAAATTCCATGACAATGAAAAACTCAATAATTTTCCACTCTAATGTCAAAAATAAAAAGCTAGATCAACATCAACCATATCTAGAAACTTATAACTGACATTTAGAACCAAAATCTCCTCCACTATGTGAAAAGATTCATTTAAAGGCCTATGGTTGGAGACTTATTACCATGAAGCATCTTCTTCCCCATGGTGAGGAGCTAATTTTCTCAAACCAAAATTCCATTTTTGTTCACCCAACTTATAGAACCAATTAAGGTGACCCAAATAGCCACACCATTTATGAACCCTTGGATCTTTCTAAAACAACCTCTAAGACTGACTAAGTGATATACAATGAGAACATGTAGTAGTAATATTCTTTCCCCAAGGAGAAAATTATTCATCAACCTGAGTTAGGCATTTATCCATTCATGTTGTTTTTTTAACTCCACTTCAGCTGAGAAATCCTTATTAAGAATCCCTGAAAAATAGATCAATCTAGCTGCTATCAAAATGGCTCATTGTTATAGGTTGAAGTCCTTTTTTAAAACATATGGCCTTACCGAAGTCATCACCAACAATACTTGTTAAAAAACATACCAAATGTGAGATTTACTTGGCAGACTAAACAAACTATAAATCATCTTGACCAAAACACAAGGACTTAGAAACATTATCCTTATTCACTTCCTTAGGATACTGGTACTAAATGAAGATTGACATAAAGAATTCCCAAGAAATTAATTCATTTAGACATGAGGGAATCAAAAATTCCCACCACTCCTGGCTCGATCACACAAATAATGATCCAATAGAATTATACATATGTGTATTAGGAGTCTTGAGAGAATAAAAAATATCATCAAATTCATTTGGCCACATTACATCCTCAAGAGAAACTTGTTATTCTTATTAAGAATTTTGATGAAAATAAAATAATTTAAATATGGATTTAAATGTATGGAAGTTCTCTTACTCTGAAACTCAGTATAGAGTCTAGGTAGAGTCTTCAAAAAGAGATTCCTCTTCTAGAAAATACGAACTACTACCCTGAGGACTAGACAGTTGGACCAATATTCTATCTTTTATGAAGGACTTTCTAGGAGACATTTCTAAACATCACAAAAAAAGGGTATCAACACATGCATAAAGAACACCCAAACAGAGCACAAAATTCATTAAAAAAAGTTCCAAACCTCTTTTATCAAGGAATTATTGATTTCCAAACACATAATATTTTACTATTTATAAAACATTACTCTTTCCAATCAAAATTAGAAATCATGTTATAAATGCATTATAGTTTTTCAATAAATTCTTTATTAGTTCTTGGAAATTAATATATAGTTCTAATATTATTAATCCCATTTTCTAATTTCCAAATCCATTCTCATTTTAAATCCATTACAACCAAAATTTCTTCTTAAAATATTATTTTCTCACATCACATAATAATATTTAATAGTTATTTTTTCAAACCAAACATTAGGAGGCTATCTCCCACTATATGGATCACTAATAAGGGTTTATCTATCCATGTTAAAGATCACATCCATGTACATTAATAAAATTATAGGTGAACTATCAAAAATAACAGTTCTCTCCAATAAAAAATTCCCAAAGAGACTTCTAAATGAGGATACTTATCCTTAATTTATAAGATTATTATCCCTCTTAAATCTTACTGAATTTCATTGAGATACTCAATATTAGATTGATGTGGTATGTATGGTCCTTATAGTAATTCATGAGTGGAGGATACACTCCTACAATCTCAAATAATTTTTTCCCTCCAAGGATGATATTAATCATATCTGTTTCATTTCCTCATTTTGTTATTTAGTTTTATATAATAAATTGAATATTCCCTAGGTCTTTATACCCTGAACACGTTCTCTATATGGTATCTCCAATATCCAATAACTTTTTATTCTATAATTTCTTCCATTACATCTATATTGATCATTAGGGACGTTCAATATTATTTTTAGGCTTTCATGAAATTTTATAAACAAGATATGGTTTATTTTTATTAATCTACATTAATTTATGAATGTTGTGTCCTAGAAACCATTTGGGTCTTGCATAGAAAATATTGTCCCCGGACATTCCATTGTGTAGGAAATATAGTCTTAAGAAAATATCATATGGGTTATATTATATCTTTGACCTCTCATAAATTTTATCTTGAAATTAAATTTGAGGAACAATACATCATCATAGAGTAATAATGGACACATTTCTCTAGGTATATTCATTCCATGTGACCCTCATCTATGTTATTAATATAAATATATATATATATATATCTTTCAATTCCTGGATTTTTATTTTTAACATAGAATAGGATCTTAATAAAGAGAGAACTAAATTATGTTTGTAAGATGAATTATCCTATAACCTTAGATTAAGTGATTAACACTAGTTATATTATAATTATTGAGATAAAATTTTTGAGGTTGATATATGGGGAGTTTCCTCTACATTGCATGGAAGTTAGCGTAGTCCCAATTATTGGATGAAAAAATCATTAAGGGGTGTTTATAATCTCAGGATATAGAAAAAAACTATTTTGGAGTGATTAAATACTTTTAGGATTTGATATGTGGCTTTGTTGGACATATTATATATATAATTGGAAACAAAATAATGAATTGGGATAAGACAGTGTTCTAATGTTGACATGGGAACTGTTGTAGTTCTAGAATACTCTAAGTTTATGGAAATGTGATATGTTTTTATAGAAGATAATATCATTTGTGACATCATGAGACTATGTTTCACTCTTTACATAGTTTTAGATCCTGGTGCACCCCACATTGTCTTGAAAATATAATGTTCATTTATCTTCTTATTTTCAAGATTTCAATATGATCACTAAATTATGTATTCTTCCCTTATTTCCCCTAAATCAAGAACTTTATAATAATTAATAAATTAATGGATTATTCATAGTAATAAATTATTTTTATCCAAAAATATTAATTGATCTATATATTTTCTATAAATTTTAAAATTTAATAAATATTCATCAAATCCATGGAAATTTGGTTCCATATTGAAAACATCAAAGAAATCTTATTCATACCACATGTGATGGAATATAATGAACGTTTTTAACATGATATCATGAATTATTTAATTAAATAACTTCCCCAAAACATGAACTATTACTTATACCAAAGTAATTAGTTTCAACAAGCTCCACACGTGTATTATTTATTCTTAAGTCATAGTCATGGGCCAATAAAGGATATGTGAAAAGAAATTAGATGAAACAAATTCCCAATAATCAAAACCTTGAAAAATACCTCTATCTCAAGATCATAACCCAAAACCTAATTTCACACTTATTTAATTCAACATATACAATATTCAAAGACATCTAATTTATATCATTTATTTTAGATCATAATTCCTCAAATATATGAACCCTATTTTATTTCTAGTTACTTATTGGTTTTTACTAACCATGTTTATCCCCATCACTTTTTATATGGGGGAAGTGGATCTAAAACTATGTAATAAGAAATAGATAGAATCCCCCATGGTTATTTCTAACAACCAGGTCATGGAAACAAGTTTTATAAAATAGGCTCTCAGAATGATCTTCTCTAGTTAATAGATTTTAATACCACACACGTACACTCTTCCATGTTACATCAGAAGGATATCCTGACTATATATCATTTCTTTATTTTATTCATTTTCATAGAATACGAAAAATTTGAATATATGGAGGATCTGTAATGTGTTACTTTTATTTAGTATACAATTTACCATAGATTGAATTCAAATATACAATGATTTTATAAAAAAATTTAACTCACCATAATCCTTTTCAATTATTCTTTATTTTCCCAATTATGAAAAAAAAAATCACTTTACTAAATTTTGTGTTATATCAGTTCTTAAAAAGGTTTATATTTTAGCTAAAAAAAGTTTCACAAAAAAAACTCACAAAAACACAATCAAATAAGAAAAAAAAGAATAAAATCTTTAAACTATAAAAATATTATCTCCCTGAAACTTATTTTAGATAATGTAAATAAGGAATTATAATATTTATGGAAATATTTAATAGATTATGATATTTGATATAATTAAACTTAGAAAAGTATAGGGATATCCTAGTAGGTTTTTTATGTAATAGACAGAGGAGTTTATTCTTCTACAAGGGAGCAAATGGACATCTCTTATAGAACTTATTCTCTCTCAATCCATTAATAATGATGGTTTACCTTATTCCACCTACTATAATGTCCATTAAACTATAAATTATAACATTAGTAACAATAAAATTATTATCCCATATGTAATTAAGCTTTCCTAGATGGAATTTCTATCTAGAATTATAAAGTATCATTTTGCCTCTAATATAGAATTTTCTATTCTGTATCATCTTTTCAAGTAAGAAAATCAAATTTTTATGAGAATTATATAATTATTAAAGTATTTTATTTTAATTTATTCTATATATTGTATCTACAGCATCCTTTGATATATAATTTCCTCAAATTATATGCTTATCTTCTTCAATATATAGTAGGTTTTATGATATATTTCTATATGTATGTGATAAATTTTACCATAAATCAGCAAACATATACTCACTCTTATGGGTTCTATATATGAATTTCTATAAAACCTTATGGTTTATTCTAAACATTGGCTCCAATTCATCATGTTAGTATTGAAAATACCTTCAACAATTTCTTTTACTTCTTGGTTGGTCAACTTAGTAATATCATTAATCTATATGTGATACAATGTTAATATTTTATGGACACTCCATATCATCTCATCAAGGATTCCATGATTCTACTACAAAAGAATATTTATTTTTCAATAGTGATGACCACTATTATTTCTAATATATAAAATTTATTATTCTATAAAAATATATAAACAATATATAGGTCATAATTTATTTCATTTTTGGAAGACACCCACTTAGAAACATAATCTGTTGTAACCATTATACAATAATACCAATCAAAAATAAGAAGTTTTTCCATAAAATGTATGACACACACATAAAATATTTCAAAACATTTAATGGGTATTGGAGGAATTTATTGTATTTTCTTGAAATTTATAGTGAAATTTTATTGTTATAATTTTTATAAAACATTAATGTGTATCTTTTAAAATAGTTTTCCTATATAAAATGGATTATAACACTTTACTTGAATTTTTTTGGGGTCCAATGATACCTTAGTAATTCAATGTGTGTAACATTTTAAGTACATAAGGTACTTCAATTGTAGGTTGGAATATCATAATCATTGTTCAATATATAATTTCCTAAGGTATGGATCACCCTAAAGATAGATTTTTGATTTACCCTTAATTCTTAATTTTTTTTATAAATTTATATTTTAAGGGATTTGGGAAGTGACAATAAAGTTTAATATGCCGTCATGCCATGGTACTAATCCAACAATGAAAAGGATCTTACCACCTATGATGTTATCATTAACAGTTTTTTGTCTAAAATTACTACCTCGGTAATGTGGGATTGTCAACTCATGTAGTCTTACACTTGGTTCTTGATTCATCACTTCTCTTTAATATTTATGTTGAACTCTTTCAATAATAACATCTATCTCAAAGGCCTTTAATTTTCTTCTAAATTACATAATGGGTACCTAATAGTTTCATGATCAGTGAAGATACACTAGTTAATATAAGATGTAATCTCAATTTTTCTGAGTAAAAAACAATTATATATAACTCCTTATTGGAAATTTATTTTCTTACTGACTAATATAGTGTATTTGAAACATAAAATATCTCATGGATTTTTCCTTAAATTTTTTTTATAAGAATACTAATACGATGTAGTTAGA
This sequence comes from Viscum album, assembly GCA_963277665.1. Classification (NCBI taxonomy): domain Eukaryota; kingdom Viridiplantae; phylum Streptophyta; class Magnoliopsida; order Santalales; family Viscaceae; genus Viscum; species Viscum album. The sequence continues at coordinate 2,108,828,343 of OY728152.1, forward strand.
AGCATCAAATAGTATTTTAAAAGGGTTTTACAATTTTATGTTTTTTCACTTCCAGTAAAGTCATTTTTTCTTCAACTCAACAAAATAATTCATAATAGAATCAAAAAATGATCATAGTTTATTTTGTGAGAAAAATAGACCATGGGAAAGTTATCTGATTGAAATACTTTTTAAAAATATTTTGAAATCCAACATTCCCAAACAATAATCTATCATGCTTATCACAATTCAAGAAATACAACGTAGTGATGATTTCATTCTTTGATTTATCAATATCTATTATATTTTTATATCACATTCACCTTAAAAATTTATTTTTTTAATAGTGAAATGGAATATTAAAAAAAATTACCAGTTCCTTTTGAATTTATGTATTTGAACTTTTTCAAAGTTTTTTAGAAAATGGTTAAATGTGTAATAAATAATAGTGAAGTCATTTCAAAACACTTCAGGGTTGTATTTAATAAAATCATAAAAGATACATACCATGAATCATTGAAATGTACCTGGGTTATTATATAATCTAAATGGATTTCTATTATAGGAAAATGTTTCATATGGCCAGGTGAATGTGGTTTTTCCTTGGTTATCAATGGAAATGGGTCATTTAATGTACACTGAAAATCTATCAAGGAAGTTTTAATGAATTTTAAATAAAATTATTTCTAACATTTGTTTTACGAATGGTATCAATAATTGGTCTTTCCTAATAACTTTTTCTTGTTTCCTAAAGGCTATTCAGCTTATTAAAAAATTTACACTCATAGGGATGAATTAATTCTTTTTATTCTTAATGGTGGTGAGACCAGTCCTATTGGGAGTAATATCGATGGGAATCACCCTATATGTGTCATAAATGTAGTATATTATGTCTTATTATAATTATATAAAAGTTTCCTTTTTAAAAAACTCTATAATAGTTATGTTCAATATCCATTGAGTTTTTCTAATTGGATTAAAATATTTTTCATGAAATATTTTTTTTATAGAAATTCTTGTACTTATTCTGGTTATATATCTCAGATGTCATCATACGGATTTCACATTTTCTATTGAATGACCAATGAGTTTGAGTTCATGGTTTGGGTGATTGTTTTTAGTAATGATTGTTGGAAACATATCGTCACCAAGTAAGAACCCATGTTTGTATTCAAGTGGTAATTGTTTAAATTATATATTGGGTGTATTATTTAAAGATGGAAAAATATTAGGTTCACTTACCTTATCCAAACACACTTCTTATAAAAATGGTAAATTACTCGTTTCAACATTTTCAAAAAAATCAAATCCATCAAATAATTTAGATGATGTCTCATTTACTAAAACCTGAATTATGATTACATGTTTCCTATGAACATTTTCCAATGAGTTATCAATTTTAAACTTGTAACCCATAGCTAAAATCATTTTTAATAGATCAATAGAATTTGGTTGAAATGGTTAACCGATGCATGTACGTGTGAGAATTTAATGATATTATTGATGGAAATTCATTGAAAAAATAAAGTTAAAGTGAACTATTTTTTACTAAAATTCCCTTATAAATGTAATTTTATAGACATTTATGTTGGTTTGGTATAAAATATACCCTCAAGATCGGTTAGAATTATCTACGAGGTCATAAATCATTGAATTCAATTATTTTTAAAATTTATTTTAGAAAAAAAAATTCATCACCAGTTAAATTGAATACTATATTTTTATTATATACTCTAATTAACATGCATAGTTGGAACAAAATATTTATAGGGTTTACCAATCAAAATGAGTAAATATTCCTTTGTATTATCCGAATTCACTAGAGATCATGGAATACACTATTTTCATCATGTGGGATATAAGAAAGGGGAGTTTGTCATTGAATTTAAGTTATGAAATGATCTCTAAACTATGTATGGTTCCCCTATAATAATATAAATATATAGAAACATATTTCAGAAATAAGAGATTATTCACACCAATTATTCTTTCATCAAGTTCTCTTAGTGTAGTTTTTAATTTTATCTTCTTCTTCCTATATAAAAAAAGTATCTTCTTCCACTCTATTTTTTACCCTGAAAAATCTCTATATTTTTTCATTACATCGCATTTTATTCACATAGAACTAGTAAATATATTTCTCTTAGATAGTAATAATGGTATTCAAATTTTAAATTCTAATGTTAAGACAAATAACAGCCTTTAACTACTCATAAATTTTTCTTTTCATTTTCCTTGTTCTTCCTCAGTCTTTTTTTTCTAGGCCATCAAGAAACTTCAACCTACTAAATAATTTTTCACATACTAAAACTTATTTCACAGTGCAAAAAATTCTCTATAAAAGAGACTATATTTATACCTCATAATATCTCAAGCCTTAAATATCAAGTTTTTTCATCATACCACAAAGATCCTATTTATTTCTCCAAGTCTACTTGATCATGGTACAAAATAATTTTCACATCAAAATCCTATTTCATTTTATAATTCCATTATTATTAATTTCTATTATAAATTTCCCATTTTTGAATAGATTCAAAATCCTTATATTTAATAAAACCACTAGAAATATTCACATTTTATTTTTTATATAACATTTAGTAATATAGATCTATCATAGCCTAGTATTATTTGATCTTACAAAATCCAATACTTTAAACCTCCACTGTTATTTTAAAAATTGTCATATTTTTGCAAAGTATAAAAACATACATAAAAAAGAATACAATATTATAAATTAGATAAAAATATTTTTCATTAGTTAAAAAAAATAAGAACTAAATAAATATCTACTAAATCAATAAAAAATCATACAGATCTCCAAAATATATTATATATCACCAAGTGGGATGAATCAACCAGAAATTACATCTAAATTGATATCCGAGTTGATTTTCCAGTAACCCAAAGAGTGTTAATAATTTCCACAGGCTAGTGACAAAAACCTAGGCATCGATAAATAACCATTTGGAATTATTTCACCCTAAAAATATTATAATAATCACTGTACACAATAGAAACATTATCATATATATATATATCAATACATACATATCAAAGTACAAAGAGACCATAAGAAAAATGAGGAGGAAAAAAAAAAACAAAACTCGCCTCCTGGTGGTCCATAACCGCCCACCATGTCCTATGTCACTCACCTGTATTCACCCAAACATGAACATAAAAAGGAAGAAAAAAAGAAAAAATTCCTTCTATAATATCATAAAGGGATGAAAACACCAAATGGTATAATCAAGGTGTGTATTAAGTATCCCATTAGGATTCCACAAAATATTCTATGTAATTACTTAAAATGGAAATTCAAATATGCTAAAAAAGGAGTAAAAAGAGTGAGTATGAGGATTAGTTTAAAAATAGAGATTTAAACATTTAAAAATCATTTAAAAAACTAAACTTGTTAAACATTCCATTTCACCATTTAAAAATGAAACATTTTCCTGAAAATATTTGAAAACCATTTCACAAGATAAAGTCAAATAATCAAGAAAATTTTGATAACATTCATGTGAAATGGAAATATGAAAAAAGAGTTAAAACAATAGATTAAAGATTCACAATAACAATAACTGAATCAAACAAGGAAACACCAGGGCTAAATAGTGACAACAAACACTTTCATGTATCATGTTTTAAGTATAAGGATATCATGGGTTCAAACTAGGTATGATATTGGTTCCACCTCAGAATTGATAATCAAACTACAACATGACCAATTTTGGGGCTTATATCTAGTCTCACAGATCTCAAAAAAACTATTTCCACACACACCTACTCTCCAAAACACGTGTGTATATCATGAACCTTTCATATTCTCAATGGATCCACTAGAAGGGTGTGAGTATGATAATGAAGAATATATCTAGTTCATTCACCTAACTGTCAAGCTTCCCATGACTAGTCAAAATAGGTGTTCAAAATAATCAATTTATAATGATCAAAATAGGGATATGCATCAATATCAATCATAAGCACTAGCCCTCAAATCACAAATAAATCTCACCCTTGAACTCCCTCAAATTAAATATTCCCTTTTTTGAAACCTAACAATGGTAAGTACAAGAATCAAGAAAGTCACATTAACGAATTATTAAAAGACAGGAGTATCATAAAGTGCCAACTGGGAGATCAAGAATCATCTATTCAATTAAAATCATTTTATACAATTAAATATTAAAATGTTTATTCATATTCAATTCCTTTCAAAAATCAACAAAATAATGCCGAATGGGACATTAAAAAATCATTTATTTAAATAAAACACAAAATCATTCAAAGTATGTATAACAATTTAAAAATATTTGAATATATTTAGAATCATGGGTTTACGCCCTCTTTACATTTGAATAAATAATTTATTTAAAATAACCCAAGAACAACCATTTCAAAATAGGCTAAAATCAATGGAAGAGCATTCTTGCTCATTTCATAAATTCAAAAAATTGAAACTATTTAGAAAACATCAAACAGTTCAAATAATTTTATTCAAATCTAAGAATTCAACTTTATAAATCAAAACTAATCTAAAGACCTATATTTCACCAAAACATCCTTCAAAAGTTCTTTTAAAAAAATCAAAAAAAAATAGGCATTAAAAAATTCACAAAAAGGATATAAATATGAATATTATATACATTAAATTCATTCCACGTTCAATTAAAAGATATTAGGGTTAAAGAATATTTTATAAGGAATTTCAAGAAAAAATTTCATATAATAAGTGTTACAAATTATTAAAATCACATCTGTGAATTTATCTAGAAAGATTGAATTACAAAATAAATAAAAAGGATAGAAACTCCAACATAGAAATTAGGAATCAAACTAAAATTAGTCTTAGATGTTTCTCCTCTGATGGTGATAATCAGATCTCGGAAGATAGATCTTAAAAGAAGGGAGAAGAGATCCTAGATCTGAAATTTGACATTAATCAAAAATGATCCAAAAAATAATAAGGCTCCCTTATCTTATAGGAAAAAAATAATCAAGATAATATATGATATCTAAGATCAAGAACAAAATAACTCACTGAAAGAGAAGATCACCTCTTCAATTTGGAACTTTGATCCACCAAGAGATGAGGTTTAAGGAGAAAAAATAGCTCTAGAGGGCTCCCAAAATCAAAAGGATTTATTTAAATTTTGAATGGGAGAAGTTTAATATTAATTAAGTGGGATTAGGTAATTTAATTTCAATTTTTAAAACATTATTACCATTCTCACGGTTTCCGGGGATAGGTTGCATAGTTAGTACTAATCATGTTCCTAACCTTGTTCTGAGAACAGATCCCCAAGAAGTGTTGCATGGTTTGGCTGCACACTTAGTTTAATCACGCACAAAACATACAACCCCCTCCTATCTAGGTTTCACTCTTTGTCAAATCATGATCAAATCATGTGAAAACCATGCATAGTCCCATAAACCTTGAAACAATTCTGGAAAAACAGAAAAAACAACTGAAAAAATTCCCAATCATTGGGTACTCAAATCAATTGGTTAAAACAAATAAAAACTAGTAACAGGGTGTTACAACCTCCCCATCATAGGAATTTAAATCCCTATAAATATTACAGTATTAATGATAGAACAATATGACACAATAAGAATATCATCACTCATCTTCTGAGATAGATGGTATATGGTACATAATAGAGACTCTCCCAAAGGTTAAAAACTCATACACAAATCCATGATCAATACACCAAAATGATCACATGTATCCAAACCTTTGAAATACTAGAGACCTAGCATAGGTATCCCCACAATTTTACAATTCAACAAAATGGTGTAATATAAGAAAATCACATCCCATAACCCAAATAAGAGAATTCAACGATTCTCTAAGGGGAATATTCTAAGATCAAGAATACATATGTAAGGTAAAAAACAAACAAATATTCCTACCCTATATAAGTACTCAATGGTAACAAAGGATTTTCAAAACTGAGCCTCATACCTTGATGAGATCATCAAATAAAATACCAATACCACCAAGTTCTTGGTCTACCAAAAATCCACATCATCATAGTAACCTATGTGCATTCCCAAGGTCTATATAAGTCTGACTAGAAAGATATCAAACATCTAGGTTAGTTCACAATAAGGAACTACACTCTCACATGGGAGATCATCCAACATATCACAATTGATATCTAACCACCAAGTCAAAAAAAGAGGACAAAAAGGAACAAAAATCCACAAACATCTCATGGATTATCATCAAAAGATTCCATTCTGTCACTATGGGGAAAAACATAAACGGACTAAATTTTTTCTAAAAAGGAAGGCTCTAATTTCATGTGTGAACATCCACAAGGCACAACCAAAGAGATATCACAAAATGAAACCATTTTCAAATTTCAATAACATTTTATCAGAGATCATTCACAAAGTTCCCAAAACAAAAGGTTTCTTGAAACAGAAATTCTATGACAATGAAAAACTCAAGAATTTTCCACTCAAATATCATGGAAAAAAAGATAGATCAAAATAAACCATATCTAGAAACTTATAACTGACAGTCAGAACCAAAAGCACCTCCACTATGTGGACAGATTCATCCCAAGGCCTATGGTTAGAGACCTATTACCATGAAGCATCTTCTTCCCCACGGTGAGGAGCTAATTTTCATAAACAAAAATTCCATTTTTGTTCACCCAACTTACAAAACAAATTAAGGTGACCCAAATAGCCACAGAATTTACAAACCCATGGATATTTCAAACGCAACCTCTAAGAATGACTATGTGATATAAAATGAGAACTTATAGTAGTCATATTATTTTTCCAAGGAGACTATTATTCATCAACCTAAGTGAGGAATTTATCCATTCATGTTGTTTTTTATCTCCACTTAAGCTGAGAAATCCTTATTAATAATCCCTGAAAAATAGATCAATCCAGCCACTACCATAAAGGCTCGTTGTTATTTTTTAAGTCTTTTTTTAAAACATATAGATTTACTGAAGTCCTAACCAACAATCCTTGGTATAAAACATACCAAATTTTATAATTACTTCGCATACAACACAACCGATATATCATCTTGACCAAAACCCAAGGACTTAGAAACTTTATCCTTCTTCACTTCCTTAGGATACTGGTACTAAATGAAGATTGACTTAATGAATTCCCTAGAAATTAATTCATGTAGACAAGTGGGAATCACAACTTCCCACCACTCCTGTCCAGGTTACACAAATAATGATCCAATAGAATTATCCATAAGAGTATAAGGAGTCTTGAGAGAATCAAAAATATCATCAACTTCTTTAGGCCACCATACATCCTGAATAGAAACTTTTTATTCTTTTTAAGAAGTTTGATGAAAATAAAATAATTCAAATATGGAGTTAAATGTATGTAAGTTCTCTTGCTCTAACACTCAGTATAGAGTCTTGGTAGAGTTGTCAACAAGATATTTCACTTCTATAAAATAAGTACTACTACCTTGAGGACTAGACCATTGGACCAATATTCTATCTTTCATGAAGGAATTTTTGGGAGACATTTATAAACATCACAAAACAAAAGGGTATCAACTCATGAATAAAGAACACCCAAACAGAGCATAAAATACATTAAACAAAGTCCCAAACCACTTTTATCAAGGAATTATTGATTTTCAAACACATAATATTTTACTATTTATAAAACATTACTCTTTCTATTCAAAATAAGAAATCATGTTATAAATTCATTATAGTTTTACAATAAATCCTTTATTAGCTCATGGAAATTAATATAAGGTTTTAATATTATTAATCCCATTTTCCAATTTCCAGAACCATTCTCATTTTAAATCCATTAAAACCAAAATTTCTTCTTAAAATATTATTTTATCACCCCACATAATAGTATTTAATAATTAGTTTTCCAAACCAAACATTTTAAAAACTCACTTTATGAAATTAAATTCCCTTTTAAAAGAACTCAACAAAACTTTTTTTAAGACAAAAAATTAGTTTTCACAAAGGATTTAAAATCATCAAAAAGGATTAAAACTGTAACAACCACACATGGTCATAAAACATACCATATTCGTAACTCTCATAACTAATATCACTCATTTGAAGACACCTAGAATAATATAGAAAAGGTGAAAAGTTTAGTTTATAATAGAACTATGAATGGATTGGTAGCATGGGCTAGTAAACCACACTCTAATGTAACTATAGTTCCTAGATTTACTTCTAGATTGGTCATACCAGTACCTCACATTTTACCAGACCATTAAGGAGTAGTGCAAGTCTGGTCATCTTTCCATTCTAACCCAAAACTAATAATAGATTCCCAAAATCAAATATAATCTAATTAGGAATCTAAATATAATTTTTCATCACAAAAAAATAACTCAAATGAAATACTCAAGTCCCCACATCCCAAGTAACTCAATTTTCATCATGAAGAGGTGGTGATCAGACACCTAATGAAAAACTGACACTTGATTCCCAACACATTCTTAATCACCTTTTTAACATGAATCACCGCAAATAACATTGTTTATTTCAATGAGATGTGACTACTATCAAGGAAAGACCACATTTTATACCATTTGTGATGAACCAAACTATAATATCATATAAACCAATATCTGAGCTGATTCTTCACTAGCCCAAAGAGCATTCGTAATCTCCACGAGCAGAGGAAAATCACCTAGACATAAATAAAGAACCATTGGGAATGATTTCCCTCTTAAAATATTAAAACAATAAAATTAAAATATGGAAAAAAAATATCAGATACATACATAAATAAATACATTTCAAAAGTATAAAGAGATAGTAAGAAAATTGAAGAAAGAACATAACAGCCAAAACCTAGCTCTTGGTTGTCCACAACCATCCACCATGTCCTCAGACCCCCATATATGGTCACTCAAGAAAAAACCCAAATATTAATACAAAAACACGAACACCTGATATAAGATCATAAAGTGTTGTAAACGCCAAATTGTATAAGAAGGGTGTGAGATAAAGAGATCGGTAGGATTATAGAAAATATTCTATGGAGTTACATCATTAGGAAATTCAAATATTCTAAAATATGATTACAAAATTTAAGTATCTAGATTAGTTTAAAAATATGTATTTAAACATTTAAAAATCATTTATAAATATAGACGTATAAAACATTCCATTTCCTCATTTAAAGACAAAACATTTTCTTGAAAATATTTGAATACCATTTCACAAGATAAAGTCAAATAATCAAGAAAATATGGGAATATGAACTTGATATAGAAAGATGAATAAGAATCAATATAGTAGAGTCAAGGTGCATAATAATAATAAATAAATCAAACAAGGAAACTCTGGTTCCAAATAGTGAAAATGAACACTCTTATGTATTGAGTATCAAGTGTATGGATTTCATGGGTTCAACATTAGTATTATAGTGATTCCACCATAGAATAGCTAATAAAACTATAACATGACCAATTTTTGGGATTAAATCTACTCTCACGTGTCTCAAGAAAACTAGTTCCGTATACACCTTATTTCCAAGACGCATGTACATAGTGCAATCCTTTCATATTCTCCGTGGATATACTAGAAAGGTGTTATTATACTGGTGAAGAATACATCTAGGTTATCCCATTTATCTATCTAGGTTCCCATAATGAATAAAAAGTATTGAGTGAGATAATCAATTTATGAGGATCACAATGGGAATCATTATCATTATCAATTTTAGTCACTGGACCTGAAATCACATCTCACTTTCACCTATGAAATCCCTTAAAATAAAGAGTACATTTTTGAACTCCCAACAATTGGATATTAAAGAATCGATAATGTCACATAAAGGGATTATTATAATATAGGATCATCAAAATGATACAACCTACACATCAAGAATTGTCCATTAAATTAAAATCTTTTTATAAAATTAAACATTAAAAATTGGAATCATAATTTTTCATTTCATAAATCATCATTATAATACTAAACAAGAAATTTAAACAATCATTTATTTCAATGAAACCCAAAATTATTCTAAGGAAATATTAAAATTTTAAAAGGTTTGAATACATTTTAAAAAATGGGTTTCCCCCTCTTTCCATGTGAATAAATCATTTATTTAAAATAACCCTAGAACAACAATTTTAAAATAGGGTAAAGTAAATCAAAGAGGGTTCTTGTTCATTTAATAAATTTAAGATTTTGAAACTATTTAGAAAATATGAAATAGTTCAATTCATTTTATTCAAATAAATGAATTCCACATTAGAAATAAAAACTGAGCCAAAGCCCTCAATTTCAAAAAAACATTATTTTAAATTTCATTGAAAATAAATCAAAAAAAAAAGTGGAATTAAACAATTCATAAAAAAATTAGATATTTCAATATTATAGCCATTAAATTCATTCCATTTTCAATTGATATATATTTGGTTTAAATAATATTTTATAAGGAATTTTAGGGAAGTATTTTCATAGAATAAGTGCTAAAAATTAAGAATCTTGCATATATAAATTTATCTGGAAACAATGAATTGAAATATGGAGGAAAATCATAGAAACACCTACTTAGAAAATAAATAATCCAACCATCATGAATCAGAGATGTGTTTCCTCCAATGTCGATCATCATATCTAGGAATATAGTTCTCGAATAAAAATATAAGAGATCCTAGATCAAAAAAATTACATCAATCAACTATTATTCAACAAATCATAAGGCTTACATAGCCTCTAGTATGAAAGAATCAAGATAATATGTTAGAATCATGGTTGAGAAGAAAATAACTACCTGAAAAAGAAGTTCACCCATTCAATTGGCACTTCAATCTCCCAAGAGATAAGGATTGGGGACCCAAAAATGGCTCTAGGGGGGATCCCAACATCTAAAGGATTGATTTATATTTTAGTGGGATAATTTTAGGGTAAATTAGGTGGTTTTCAAGAATTTAGTTAAAATTTTCAAAATTTTAATTTTTGTTGACACGGTTTCTCAGTTTAGGTCACATGGTTAGTACTAATAGGGAGCCTAACTATGTTCCCAAACCATGAAAAAAACCATGCACAGGCCCATACACCTTCAAAAAAGTCTGTAAAAACACTGAAAAAAACTGAGAAGATATATATTCATTAGGTACTCAAATCAGTTGGTTAAAAAACATAGAAACTAGTAACATGGTATTACAACCTCCCCAACATGGGACTTTCTCTACCTAGAAATCTCAAAGTATGAAAAATATAATAAGATGACATAAGAAGAATACCATTACTCATCTAGGGAGATGGAAGCTTCGCGGTATAGAATAGAGGCTCACCCAAAGGTTAACAACTCACACACAACTCCAAGATCAACACATCAATATCTTAAAATTTCTCCAAATGAGAGAAAGACTACAGACCTAGCATAGGTATCCCCACCATTTTAAGAATCACTAACTCAGTGTAACATAAGAAAATCACATCCCTTAAACCCAAAGAAGAAACTTAAACTATTTAGTAAGGAGAAAAATCTAAGATAAATCATCCACAATAAAGGTAAAGAACTAACATGGATTTCTACCCTAGTTAAGTACTCAATAGTAACATAGGAGTTTGAAAACTGAGCCGCATACCTTGATGACCACATAAAATAAAATGCCAGAACCATTAGGTTCCTGGTCTATAAAAAATACACATAATCCAAGCAACCTAAGTAAAATACCAAGTTCTATCCAAATACAACTATAAAGAGATCAAACATCTAGGTTAGTTCTTAATAGGGCACCACACTCTCACAATGGAGATCATCCAACACATCATAATAGAGTTCTAAACACCAAGTCAAAACAAGAGGATGCCAAGGAAAAATAATCCACCAACATCTCAAGGATTCTCAACATAATATTCCAATCCATCACCTAAAGAACAATGACCATCAAGGAACTGAATTATTTCTAAAAATAGAGGTTAAGATTTCAACTATGCAAGTTCAAAAGTAACAATAAAGGATATATCAACAAAAAACCATTTTTAAAATTAAACAAGGTTATATTAGAGATCATCCACAAAGATCCCAAAATAAAAGATTTCCAAAAATAGACAGTCCATAAAAAGGAAAAACTCAATAAATTCCCCCACTGATGTTAGAAACATAAGGTTGGACCAATATAAATCATATCGAGAAACTTATAATTGACAACCATAAACTGGAATCTCCTCCGCTATGTGAAAATATTCACTCCAATCCTTATGGATGGAGCCGAATTATCATTAAGCATCTTTTTCACTGTAGTAAGCTGATGATTTTCTAAACCAAAATTTCCCTTTTTGACAACCCAACTTATATAAACTCTTAGGGTGATCCAAACAACCACAATGTTTAAAAACTCTTTGAACTTTCAAACACAACCTCTAAGAATGACTAGGTTCTCCACACATATAACAAGCAATAGTCCTCTTCTTTTCTTGATGATATTATCCATACTCAACACTGCATGAGGAATTTAACCATCCGTGTTACTTTTCTAGATCTTCTTTAGCATATAGATATTATCAAGAATCCCGAATAAGAGATCAACTAAAACGCTGGCATGATGGATAAGAGGTATGGGTGAATTCATTTCTTAAAATATATCTCCTTACTAAATTTAAAACCAATAAGACGTCTTATGAAGAATACCAAATGTGATAATTACTTTGAATACTCTACAATTGATAGCTCATCTTGACTAAAACCTAAGGACTTAGAAACTTTATCTTTATTCACTTCCTCGGAATACTAGAAATGAATAATGATTTACTTGAGGAATTACCAATAAATTAATCCTTGGATATAAGAAGGAATCACAAATTCACGCCACTAATGGCTAGATATCTCAAATAAGAAGATGATGGACTTAACCTTCATTGTATCATAATTCTTGAGAGAAAAAAATATCAATAACTTCTTCAAGACACTTTGTTGCTTCAAGAATTTTTTTTCTCCTTTATAAAAAGGTGGATGAAAAACTAGGGATTCAAATATTGGGTTCAAAGGATATAATGTCTATATATCCACCAATAATTATGGAGTCTAGGTAGAGTCATCAACAAGATATTCCAGTTTTGGAAAACAATAAGAACTACCCTGAGGACCATACCATTGGACCAACATTCTATATTTCTTTAAAGACATTCTAAGATACATTTCTAAACATAAAAAAACACAAAATCATCAAATGGAAAAATTAAATAACACTCACACATATCATAAAAGTCTTCAAACAAAGTCATAAACCACATTTATCAAACCATCATTGATTTTCAAACACAAAATATTTCATTATTTATAAATATTACTCTTTACTTTAAAAATGAGAAATACTATTTTAAATCCATCATAGTTTTTTAGAAAATCCTTTATCATCTCATGGAAATTCTTCAATGGTTTCAAAATCACTAATCACATTTTCTAATTTCCAAAACCATTCTCATTTTAAATCCATTAAAATCGTAATTTATTCATAAAACATTGGTTTATCACATCACATAAGAGTCTTTAATAATCAATTTTCCAAACCAAACATCTCATAAAAATCAATTTATGGTAATTGAATACAATTTTCAAAAAACTCAAAAAAATTATTTTAAGACACAAATTTGGTTTTAACAAAGGATTTAAAATCATCAAAATGGGTTAAAACTTAAGAAATCACAAAAGAGCCTAAAAAATATTGTATCCCTGGTTCTCATATCTAGACTCACTCAAGTTAAGTCACCTGGAAGATTATATAAAATGTTTCATGTTATCTTTATATGTTTACTATGAATTTCTTAGTAGCATGGGATGGTAAACCACACAACAATCTACCAATAGTTTTTTGGATTGACTTATAGATTGGCCACACCAATACCTCACAGTTTAACAAACTGTTAAGGCATAGGGTAACTCTGTTCATCTTTCCATTCCAACCCTAAACTCATAAGAGATTCCAAAAATTAAATATAATATCATCTAGAATCTAAATATCACTTTTTATCAAGAAACCAATAACTCAATTGAAAACTTAAATACCCCACATCCCTAGTAACTGAAGTCTCATTATGATGATGTGATGTTTCGGATCAAAATCATGAACTACCTCTTGAGTACAAAAACATTATTAATCTCCTCTATACCATTACTCATCCAAAATAACATAATGGATTTAAAGTATAAGTTTTTCCTCTTAAGGAAATACCTCCTTTGATACCATCTTTGACGAACCAACCCATAATACCATCTATACCGATATTAAAACTAATTTTCCACTAACTTGAAGAGGGTTCCCAATCTCCATGGTCTAGCAACAAGCACCTATAAGTAAATAAATAATAGTTTGGAATTATTTTGTCTTCAAAATATTACAATAAAAAAATTTCACTGTAGAAACAATATCAGATACATTAATCAATATATATATATATAAGTTCAATGATATATAAAGAAAAATAAATATGGAACATAAAAACCAAAATCTACCTCTTGATGGTCCATGACCACCCACCATATCCCAAGTCACCCACCCTTGGTCACCCAAAAAAGAATCCAAAAATGAATATGAAATCATGAAAACTTACAATAGTATCATAAAGGGTTGAAAACACCAAATGGTATAATAAGGGTGTGAGATAAATATCCCAGTAGGATTCCAAAAAATATTCTATGCAATTGCTACATAAAGAAATTAAAATACTCTAAAATTAGAGTACAAAAATAGTGTATAAATATTAGTTTAAAAATATACTTTTAAAGATTTAAAAGTAATTTATCAAAATAAACTTGTAAGACATTCCATTTAATGATTTAAAAACTAAAAAATTTCTTGAAAGGATATGAAAACCATTTCATAATATAAAGTTATCTAATCAAGAATAGATGAGAATATTCACATAATATGGAAATATGAACAGGATTTGATAAATAGATTCAAATTTAATAATAAAAATAAATGAATCAAACAAGGAAACTTTGGTGCCAAATAGTGGCATTGAACAATATCATGAATAGAGTATCAAGTATATGGATGTCATGGTTTCACGCTAGGTAAGATAGTGATTCCACCTTAGAATATCTAATAAAACTACAAAATAAAAAAATTTGGGATTACATCTAGTCTCACAGGTCTCAAGTAAACCAATTCCATGCACAACCACATTGCTGGCCGCACATCCATAGCCTGAACTGTTTATATTATTTTTATATCCACTAAAAGGGGGTGTGTATAATAGTGTACCCTATATCTAAGTTAACCCATCTTACTATCTAGGTTCCCATGACTAGTCAAAAGAGGTTAGTGAGATAATGAATTTATGATGATCACAATGGGGATACATATGATTATCAATCGTAGGTTTTGTCCCTCAAATCACATCTCACTTTAAACCCTAAAATACCTTAAAGAAAATAGTACCTTTTTGACCAGCCAATAGTGGGAAGTATAAAAATGAAAAAAGTTATATTAAGGTGTTATTATAAGATAATATCATAATAAATTTCCAATTGGACCTTCAAGAATCATCCATTAAATTCAAATAATTTTATATAATTAAACATTAAAATGGGTAATCAAACTCATTTCCTTTCACATATCATCATAATAATTACAAAAGGGACTTTAAAACTATCATTAATTTCAATAAATCCCAAAATCATTCAAAGGAAGTATTACAGTTTTGAATGGTTTGAATACATTTAAAAACATGGGTTTACACCCTCCTTCCATGTGAATGAATCTCTTATTTTAAATAACCCAAGGAAAACCCTTTCAAAATAGGGTAAAATAAGTCATAGAGTGTTTTTGGTTATTTAATAAATTATAATCATTTAAAACTATTTAGAAAGAATCTAATAGTTCAATTCATTTTATACAAATTAAGGCATTCTACTTTAGAAATCAAAACCAGGTCAAATCCCTCTATTTCACCAAAACATCCTTTAAAAGTTATTTTAAAATAAATTAAAAAAATGTGGCATTAAACAGTTCATAAAAATTTTATAAATATCAAGATTATAGGAATTAAATTCATGCCTTGTTCAATTAAAAGATATTAGGTTTAAAGAATCTCTTACAAAGAATTTCAGGGAAAAAATTTCCTAGAATATGTTTTAGAGATTTCGAAACACACATCTAAGAATTTATCTAGAAACATTGAATTGAAAAAAGAAGGAAAATCATAGAAACATATTCTTGTAAAATAAGTAATCTAGCCATGATGAATCTAAGATGTGTCCCCTCTAATATTGATCACTATATCTAGGAATATATATATTGAAATAAGAGAGAAGATATCCCAGATGCAAAATGTTTCAGGAATAAACCATGATCCAAAAAATCACAAGGCTTCTATAGACTCTAAGAAGAAATAATAAAGAGAAGATGAGAGGTCAAAGATCAATAACAAAGGAACCTACTGAAATGTAATATCTATGCTTTTATTGGAACTTTAATCCATTAAGAGAGGAGATTTGGGGAGCCAAAATGTCTCTAGTGGAATCCCAAAAACTAATTAATTGATTTAGGTTTGACTGGGATAAGGTTGTGGTTAATTAAGCGGGTTTTGGGAATTTATGTACAATTTTTGGAACTTTAATTATCATTCCCTAGGTTTCCTGTGTTTGGTCACACATATAGTACTAATCATGAAACTAACCAAGTTCCCAAAACAAGTCCCACGATAGTGTTTCACAGTTTGGTTTTACACTTAGTTTAATAATGCACAAAACTTGAAGCCCCTTCTATCCAGGTTGTACACTTTGTCAAACCATGCTCAAACTATGCGCAAACTGTTCACAGGCACAAAAACATTCAAAAAATTCCAAAAAATGCTGGACATAACCCACTAAGAGATCCAATAATTGGGTACTAAAATGAATGAGTTAAAACAAATAAAAATGGGTAATGAGATGTCACATAGAGAACTCTACCTTTTCTAAATTTTCAGTTACCCTCTATAAAATATGTCACAAAGTTTTAGAAAAAAAATTATTCCATATAGAAATATTATGTATTACTCCATGGGTACAAACTTAACCAATTTTTCAAATCATTGAAAAAATATTACACATACTCATATAGATATTTTTCATCATAGGAGGATTCTACCTTTTCCAATATTTCAATTATTCTAGATACAAACTTTATGAATTGAATTATTTACATATATTTCAAACTTAATACTTCATAAATCCAAATACCTCTATAAAAAATTTAAAAAATAGAAAATAATTTTAAAAAACTTTAACCAATTCAATAACCTTCATCACATATTAAAGACATTATAATATTTCTGTTTGAATTTTATTTCTACATTGAAAATAAAAATACAATACATAAACACATCCATGACATTTTATTCTATAAATTTTATTTACTAACAAAAAAACAAATCTAGGGGATACTTATTCAATTCCACTTCTCAGTAAGCAGTCCTTGGGTCTCATTAATCTCCCCCAAGGAAAAAAATAACTTCAAGTATCAAAATTTTCCTAAAATATCTCTTGATTTCATCAAAGACAATCTTTAATAATGGACTATCTTGGATGATTGGTGATTTAGCGAGTGATATTTCTTTAGAAATTTTGAGGACACAGAACTCATCTCGATAAATTAGGTTCTACACACTCTCTAGCATATCCACAAGATCTCCAACTAGGAATATAGTGATAATATAATAGATTAATTGGCTACTTGGACTAAATCTCTTGTGGTATTACACTTTGCAATATATAAGGAATAAAATATATAATATGGAAATAAATTAATTGAATCTCCATGATCATACAATGAATCATTGAAGGACATGGGTCCAATAGTAAATTGAATGTAAATGTCCCTGGATCATAGAATTTTATGGAAAATTATGGTGTTATCATATATGAAACATTTAAAAATTTTGTATTTATTTAATTTACTTTTATTATGCTTTTCTAGGAATATAGTTCCTTAAGGAACTTGGAATATTTATAAATTTGTTAAAGGGATTCTATAAGATGTATGTTTACTTCAAATTTCATGAATGTATCTAAAATTTCCATTTGAATTTACTATTTATGAATTTCCATTCATTTAGTCATCCTTTATGGGAATTATAATGGGATATCTTATTTCTATTTTAATTATTTATTTGATTGAGTTCTTAGTCCCATTACTTTATATTTGGGTTTTGAATCATATTTTTCATTGGTCTTATTGGAGTGTTCCAATATTTGTTTGGTGTTAAGGTGAATTTATTTGAAACTAAAAGAAATTATCAAACACAAAATACATTTTAGATTTTTTATTATTTTATATAGTAGTTTTCTTAGGTTCTTATTCATTATTTTAACAACATTTCCTCACTATTTTTTAGTTACTTAGTATCATTTTTTAATTCCTCTATGTTTTGTTGTAGTTTATCATGAACATGTGGTTAATAATTATAAAAAGGTAGATCAATGGGTTTTCTCTTTTAAGATTGTGGTTGTTGATAAACATGTTAGTATACATTCATGCAATTTTTTTGGAAGGGCGGATATTGATGAAAGTTTTATTATAAAAGTATTTTATCTAAGTTTTATTGATATATAAATATATATTATAATATTCAATTTCCTATATTTCTATGATTGGGAAGATGAAATTTTATATTTAGATTAGAAACATCACAACTATCGGACCCTTGCACATTAATACAAAAGTTGGTAAAATTGTTAGATGAAGAATAAAGTCCAAATGGCATAACAATGTTAGGTTACTCATAGTATTATTTATGATCCATTAACTATAAAAAATTACTTAGTTATTTAAGACTATATTCCTATAGAGGGGATGAAAATGACATACATTAAATACTTTTATAGCAGTATTACCAGTTTTTCTAAAATCATGGGAGTTTTGAGATTTCATCTTCATAGGTCCATTAACTTCAATTAATGAGTTTTCAATTAGTGATCTATTAAATGATCAATCTAATAGGTTTTTTTTACTTTATAATTGTAATATTAAGAAAAATTGTAGGAATTTATGTTCCTAAATTTCTTTGTGTAGACATCTATCACAATGATTATTGAATATCTCATTGAATTCATATAGTGTCACTCTTATGTTTTGTCAGATTTCATATATTTATTCATTAATGAATTAATCTATGATTTTTGGAAGAAAAAATTAATCAAATTTCAAAATATCTCATCGAAAATACTAATATCTCTAGGATATATGTTTTACATCAATTCTTTGGATACTCCTTTGAGAGAGAAGGGGAAATCACTCCACTTTACTTACACCACTTCTACACCTAGTTCATTCATGTTGAAACACACCATGGTGAACTTCTTGATGTACATTTTTAGATCCTCTTTTTTAGGCTCATGAAATATTGGAAAACCCCATATTATTCCTATTTTCATCTCAAGTTAAACTCGCAAATAAATATATAAAATTTGATTATTTTTATTCAAAAAATAGGTTGAACAAAATCATTTTACATTTTGTCAGGGTTATCAACAATGATTTTAGATTCAAAGTGAAAATTTTGAATTTCAATTGAGTCTTTAAATATAATGTTTTCAAATTTAGTTTGAATATTATCAAAGTTTCTTGGTTGTTTAACTCTATATAACCGAGTCCTTTAAATCTCTAGATCAAGAGTAAATAATTTTCCAATGTCAGGTCTGCTCATGAAATTAAAAGTCATTGGTTAATTTTTAATAACACATACCCACCTTCCCATAAATGGTTATGGGTGATTTGATAGGATTTTACACTTCAAAATTTCAATAGGTGGTCAAACACAATTTAAATCCAAGTAAATTAAATGTAGTGGAATCATGGATTGTCTACAATTCTGGTTGAAATTTTAGTTTCTCAAAGTGAATTTTTTTTATGGTGGTGTTATTGGGGGTGTTTATATCTAAATTGTATACTAATAAATAAAAATTAAACATATAAAAACTCCCATGAAATGGAATAGCGACTGATATGAGGGTGGTAATTCCACTGTAATGTCATCACAGTTCAAAATGATAAAATGTTTTCCCACAGTTTTTCCTTAGAAGATGATGATCTTGAATATTCAACCTTTGTTGGTAAGAAATATTGTCCCAAAAAATAAAAATATCACTATAATTTAAATATAGTTATTATATTAATGGAAGAGTTATGAGAAATTTCTCACGCCTAATAAGAGAAGGCCCATTTGTAGCTACTTAGGAATATCACTCTTAAGAGATGGTGATACAAAGTAGCTAAGAATGAGTTCTTATTTACCTAAATGTATTTCATCAATACCAAACTCAAACCACCCAATTAATCATGCTACCTCATGTAAATTTGTGGTTGAGTTGAGGGAGATAATGAAATTACACCCAAATCAATGAGAAAAATCTATGAAATGCCTAATAAATATGATCACACTCACCATACACAACACTCATTGAAAATCAAGAATTATTAGAAGGAGAAGAGAAATTAAAAATATGAATTAAAAAACCACTATTACACATCTATACCTTAAATAATTAATAATTTATGATGGTTTTTACTCTCCATGTGAAAGATCACATCAATTGGCATCAAGCAAATTACTAGTAAACTATGAAAATCATTAGATCGTCCTAATCAACTAAAATCTCAAAACACATAATAAATAAGGATGATAATCCTCAATTTATAATATTATTATCTCTCCTATATCATTAAAAGTATAATATTATTATATACATGTGGAATGTATAGTGCTTTCTTGAATTCATTAGTGAAATCTACACTTCTATAATCTTAATAAATATTCTTTCTCTGAAGAATTGTGTTTGAAATGCCTAGTTAATTACCTTAGTTTGTAATTTTTTAATATTTAATGTTTTGAATATTACCTTTTTCTCACATCCTTTACATGTTCTCCACATGGTAGGTCAAATATACATTGGATTTCCATGATCTATTTTCTTCCTTTCCATCCAGATTCACCTTTGGTTTGTTCAAGTGTGTTTGGGGGTCCCAAAAAACTCTTCAAAAGATAAACTAGAAGATTTTATTAATCTATGATAATTATAAATCTTTATTATTAAGCATATTTTATATCTGGAGTGGTCTAAATAGGACCCTAAAATGTCATTGGGTAGGAAATATATACTTAGAATGAAATCCTTTGGGTTATGTTGGATTAGTATTAGATCTTATATTATAGACTAATATTTTTTTAAAGGGTTAAAATATCCATAGAGACTAATGTGGGTCACATTTCTCCAAAAATAGCCTTAATGTATAATTTTGGATTATGTTGAAAGGAGATGAATCTTTAAAAAATTTACTTTTCATATTTAATATGGAAGAGGATTAAAATATAGAGAGAGATTCACTAAGTTTAAAATGTGAGTTTTCTCCTGACCTTTTGGTTAGGGAGAGTAACGGTGTGTGTTTTATCTTGAAAGACAACATTGGTGAGATTGAAATACAAGTAATTTCCTCATGATGCATGGAGGTTGATGTACTCTAGATAAGTTGATGTAGTTTCCTTTGAAGAGTGGTCATAATCTCCAGATACAGAACACAAAATTACTCTAGAGTTACAACATATTTTCTAGATCTAATGTGAGGCTCTCATGTCCCCAATGTATCTCTTACTAGAAACACAAAAATGTATTGGTAAAAGAAGTATTACTACAAAGTTTACATATGTTGCATTATAGTTCCAAAATTCCCATGGGTGGAAGTGTAGGGATATACCTTCATAAAATGTAGTCTCATTTGTGTAAGTGTAATAATTTATTAACCACTTAACATAATCCGAACCCATTAAATGAAACATAATGTCTTGAAAATATATTATTTATTTATCTACTCATTATCAAGACTTTCATCATATATAAAACTCATTTCTTTTTCCATTTATTCCATGATTCAACATCTTCTGAATAATCAAAAAATCAAACTATTATAAACATATTACTATTTATTTTATCCTAAAATAAGTATTTGTCAATAATGTCCATAAACTGGATATAATAAGAAATATTTCACAAATCCAATTAAATGTGATTCTATTTTGAATGCATCACAAAATACTTATTCCTAACATATGCGAGGGAATAAAATAAATGTAATATGAACAAGATTTGATGATTTTTTTTCATGAATCATTACCCTTAAATAACCATGAATCCACTCTTACATGATCATTGACTACTCACACATGATATTAAAATTACTCTTATGTGTTCTTGGGAAACATTGGTTTAATCTCATAAGAACTCTATATTATTCTTATGTGCTTCATGAGATTCTAGAGGTACACATACATATCCTTTTTAACATCTTATTTAATCTTACATGAAATTTTGGATCTCTAGTTTAACTATACAAATATAGTATAATTTTTATTCACACACATGAAGCTACACAAGTTTCTCCAAACTTCTCGAAGAAACGTAAAACAAAATAAAAACACATCTAACAGCATAAACTCATCTTAAAACAAATAAAATGACTTCATGGTATCTTAAAATCATCATAAATCATACGAAAATGATTCCCATAGAGTCTTGTATCTTATAAGGGATTATTTTCTCACTTTAATTAATCTTCCATTGCTTTATCCAATTTCCTAGCTCATTTTCATGAAATATCCTTAGTAATAGTACTCTAAAAATCATCAATTAATAAAGTATATTTCTCAACTCAGCAAGAACTCATATATCTCAGTACATCACTTGGGTTTGTAAATATTTATAATGTCTAAATAATTGAATATCCTAATATATTTTTTATATATTTGTTTCTAATAATTATGTAAATATATGTGTTTCATGATGGAGGATGATCCTAAAAGTGATGATGGAGGTTATCCTGTTTACAATGCGCAATGATTATTATTTATTTTCCAAACATATTCAAGTAATATTAAAGGTAGTATACATAAATATGATGATTATAGTGATATTTTATAAATAATCATGAAAAGTAATGATAATACAGTTTGAACACTATCTATGGGTTTTTTGAATGGTAGAGAGTGGGATGGTTATTCAAAAAGCTATATTACTAATAAATAAAGATGGAATTAAATTTGGTAGTGAATATTTTTGAAACAATTAAATATTGTTGTTTATATTTTGAAAATGAATTTTGAATTAAGGATGAAATGTTTTGAAATATTCTTTAATTTTAAAGGTATTTTAAATATTTTTGGAATAGATATGAATTCTTGAACGAGATTGGATTACGTTCTTAGTAAATTTGAATTAATTCGGGATATTTTTATTTATATTTGAAGATATGTAAATGTCTATAATCTCATGGTATTTTATAATGGTCATTTAGAGTAACTAAAATGATAATTTTCAAAGGCATGAAGTCCCATTGAATTTCAAAAAGTTTGTTGTAGTGGTTGCATAAGAGTCATCAGAGAGCCAAAAATTTAAAATTTAATGAGGCCACACTGAATTTGAAAGATTTGTCTAGAATCATGTAAGATATATCTAGAATTTAATTTGGACGCACTCATAAATCATAAGAGTATATATCATCCATGTAATAGTTATGTATAAAATCATAATATTTATATGATATTTTTATAAGAGTCTTCAAATTCACTAAATAGTTATTATATATATGTGTAAGAGTTTTTTGATGCATGTGAGAGTCATATGAATTTTTTTAGTAATATTTAAAATATAAAAGTTTCCTAGAGATATTGTAAGAGTTATTTACACTTATGAGACATCAATTTAAGTGGGAAATGGTAAAATTATTGAGTTTACTCTGTATGTGTAAGTATTCATGCTATTGAGTGAAGTAAAATACAACAAAGTCCAAAATCTAACATGAGAATATAAGAGTCATTCTCCATTATAGAAGTCAAAAATGTGGAACATTGAAGAGATTCATTGTAGTAAAAAATAGTAAGTTACTATTATGAATAGGGTAACATATGAACTTAAATGTTTATCAGTTATCAAGATTTGAAATAATATAGACCTTTTTTAAAATAGTTTTGAAATATACATTTAATGATCCTAAAGGTATTATTCAGATAATGAATCATAAACATATTCAAATGGGATTGTGATTATGGAAATTTATTATGCATATGATATTTAAACAATGAATAATAATATCAAGTAGTGATGTACTCTGATAATTAAGAATAATGTTGAATAATATTCTAAAATATATTCTAAAATTGTCCCAATATGATCGAGAAGTACCATGTAACAATTATTGAGATGTATTTTGTATATATATATGGATATTATTAATTTATAATTTATTTTATGGAAATAAATTAAGAATAATAATCCTAATCATTCTAATGGAATTAAATGTTGATCTAATTTTTCATCAAGATTAAAAGAGAAAATATGGGAAAGGGTATTCTTAGTATTTCATGGGAGATGTACAGTTAATAGATAGGAATATTGTTCATATCCTTGGAGTACACCTAAATGGTTTGGTTGAAGAATAATTTTATTAATTCATGGTGATGATATCAGGGAATTTTTTTATAAATATGTTGAAAATATATTCTATATGATTTATAAATATAGAATGTAAAAGAAATGGAAATAAAGTGTAAAGAATGGGAGAAGTTTTGATAACCAAATACATATATATTAGAGAGAAAATTTATAGTTTTTTGGAAGTAGAATCACACAGGGAGTGTCATGAACCAACCCAGGTTGACCCTGAACAGGTCACCCGAGACGGCCCGAGACATGGCCCGAGGGGTGTTCCCAATCCCCACAGGCTGACAACTAGTACCGTGCATAAAAATTAAACAGGTGGGAAAGATTTGGCCCAAGAGAAAATAAATTAATCAGCATAAATAAATAGAACAAAAGAAAATAAATAAAGAACAACCAACAATGCTACTAAATTGACTACGACCAAAACTCCACGCGACCTAGAGAGTCACTCAACAAACCACAACCAACTCTCGCCCATGGCGAGCAAACTCGAGTAAACCTGCAACAGAAACTAAGAACAGGAAAACACTATAGGAGTAAGTAATAAACTCAGTAGGTAGGCCAGATTAATTCTATTCCCAATGCACAAACCATTAAATAAAGAATTCATTAATTCCAAGTTTGAACTAAATATACAAGATATTGGTTTTCACACACACACACATTCATTTCTAAAACAAGTATCAGTCCATTTCTCTTTATAATTTAAAAACAATTTTTAATGTTTGAAAGGAACAGGTGCATTGCATTTTAAAACATTTTTGAGAATAATTAGAAAACCAAACTTTAGTTATTAGCCAAAAAGAAAACCCCACACAACACACAACACACACTAAGGGAAATGGAGAAAGTGGCACACATGGGCTAGCAACTGAACTAGACCTCTCAATCGTGCGCCACATAAAAACAAACACTAAGGGAAATATGGGTCGAACCTAGGAGCTCGTGAACAATCCATAACGTACTATACATGTGACTCATCCTAAAGGACTGTCTACTCTCGATGACGTCATAACACCCTAACGCCTGGTGTAGTCCTACATGGCCTAGCCGAGGTGCCCAACCCCCGAGAAGAGTGTCATTCGTACTAGGGGTCACTAGCCAGTACGTAATCTAAACTAGTGCAGCAATCGTTCTCAGAAGATTCACTTACTATTCCATGTTCCCATGTCAACACGTATAATAAATAGAAAAGGGGGTGAGTCAACAAATTCAATCAAGCATTACAAACATCACACACAAATCATGCAGTCAATGTACACCAAATATCACTTCTGAGTCACCCCAAATAGAGTTTTCCAAAATAATTTATTTTATTAAGGTTCCAAAACGGGCCTTCACCAATTTAAAGGAAAATCCTCATTTCTCAAGTGAACCAAAACACTTGTTCGCGCTTCAAAATAAATGATATATCAATAAACCATAAATATATTCAAAATTATGTGAATTATGTTTAAAGGTCAAATGGGCATTCTTTCACTACTGGGTGTCCGCTCATCAAGAAAATGTTTCAAGTGTCGTGTATAAAATAAACGGCTCTTTTTACACCAAATAATAATTTTAAAAATTAGTTATGTTATATTATTTCCAATTTATTAAGATTAATAAAATTTCAAGCAATTAATAAATTCTAAATTTAAAGGCAAGTGCAGTGGGGGACCTACCTCGACTCGCAGCTCGAACACGATGACGCGACACACCTCGCACAGACGTACAAGCACGTGAAAGCCGATAACCGGGGTGTCGCAGGGTCACCTCACCAACACGCTGCAATAAACGCACAACAACTAAAAACAAATAACCATTGAATTAAAACAATTCAAACATACAAACAGCACAAAAGAAACACCTCGGTATGTTTTGAAAACACAACTCGCACCATCAGTACTATTTATTAAACCCCTTTAAAATTCATAAATTTTTTACAAACCCTCCCAATGGAAAAATAATTCACTAATCCTTTTAAAGAGCCATCTGTCCATTTCAAGAAAACACTAAGAGTGAAAAACTAGAAAAAAGTGCACGACACGATGAAATTAACATTTAAAAGCATGTGCGCCCAAACACTTTTCCAAAACCATTTTTTTTATAATTAAGCATGCACTCGCAAAACACCGTATAAGAATGTGCACCACTTGCAAAGTTAGGATGAAAAACTACATAATTTAATAAAACCCATTAAACAGCACACAACTTGCTTCTATAAAATTGCACCTTAATTCACAAGATTCGGCTACAAAATATAAAATGAAAACTAAGTTCCTTTAAAAGCTAAACATCGCACCAAACTTGTTAATCACAAAATATTCCAAATCACTTAAAAAGGTAAAATAATTAACCAAACAATTTTTTCCCACCAAAAAATAATAATTTCACCCAAAACAATTATTCTTGAAATGAAAAATAATTACTAATACTATTGATAAAAATAAATAAATAAATAAATAAATAAATAAATCAAAACATTCTTAAATTTAAATGGGCGGGTAAGGGATCTTACCTCGACTGAGAACCAAGTCAACACTCAACGCTTGGTAAGCTTGTCGACGACAACCCAAAATCACCCGATAAGGACCAAGGCACTACAAAAATATGGGCTAAGGCTCAAAACATATAATGACTCATAGTTTTTTAAATGCGTGAAACCAAACAATAAGAAGAAAACTCTCACATGGCAAGGTAGTGATATTTTGACATTGTCTGAAGCCTTCGCCTTTGGAGGCGAACACCGGAACCCAGCCAAAAGGGTTCCCGATATTCGAGTCATACACCCGGAAGAGAAAAAAACAACTGGAAGAGGGTCGCGCCGGTGAGGTATCACAATGGAGAGGTCGTTCCAGAAAAAAATAGGTCGGTAGGGGGAGAGTCCACCATTAGCGGTGGCTCCATCTATAGAGGAAGGTGGCAGTTTCAAAGACCGGATCGGGGGGTTGCGTCAGCGAGGAGAGGTCGGCTGGAGACTGATGCAGGCAGTGGAAATCTCTGGAGGAGGGTTGCACATCGGTACAGGTTGTGAGACGGGAGCCGGGAAGGAGGAGGGTTGAAGAGCTAGGAGGAGATCATAGACTGCCGAATGGCAAGGGTGGTTGGGTCACGCTGCAGGGAAGGAGGAAACCTAGTGGCTGTTGCGGAGGCTGGAAGCCAGAGGTGCAGTAGGTGCAAGCCCAGGAGCGGCTAGAGGGCGTTGGGGCGCACGGTGTAGGGTAGGCCTAGGGGGTGCGGTGCTCTGCGGGTGGAGAAAAGGGTGGCTTGATGTCCACTGGGTGCACTGGAGGCGGAGAGGAGGGAAGAGGGTGGCAACGACCTGCTTGTAGTGAGGAAAGAGGAAAGCCAGTGGGCTGGTGGCACTGCACGGACCAGGGTGAGGGGCCAACCAAATCATGGGCTGTTAGGGTTAGAAAGAAAAAAAAAAGAGAAGGATGAAAAAAATGAAAAAGCAATAAGATTTAATAAAAACAAAATAATAATCATAATAAATAATAATAATAATAATAATAATTTAAATATATAATACTAAAAACACTAATATCAATAATATTAATATTACACCTCATAATAATAATAATAATAAACTTTGATAATAATGATGGTATCCATTTTATTTTAATTCAATCTCATTATACTCTGTTTAATTTTTTTTTCTATTTGAATATTGCGATTGCACGGTCCGCGCTCGCCACAAGCGGCTGCGCGCGGACTATGCAGTATATTCCGTCTACTCCAGAAGCCACCCCACGAGTACCTAGGCCGACCGCACAACCACCGCTAACCGTGCGGTGCCCACACAATGGTCTAATACCCATCTCAACTCTAGTTTAATAAAATAAAATAAAAATAACAACAACAATAATAATTAATAACATCATTATTAAGATCAATAATAATAATAATAATAATAATAATAAAATCATGAACCATAATAGTTCCAAACAACACAATAAATTATGACCTTCACTCATTTTAAAACTTTAGAAGGTAGTCAAATCGTGCCGAGGCCTAATCAGAGCCATGTAGGGTTTCCAAAACACACTTCTCCCATGCGCCCAGCAACGTCAGCTGAAAATGTGCACTTTTTAACATAACTCAAAAGTTTTTCATCCGAGACTCAACCTAGACCCCAACAAAACTTTAAAAGTCAAATAAAATTATAAAATAAAATAAAAGATAGGTATGGGTGTGACAATTCTCCCCACCATAAATCTTTCCGCCCTCGGAAAGCCACAATAAGATCTAGACCCAAAGATGAAACTCATTAAGTGTCACTCACCCCCGAAAGTTTAATAACCTCCAGTTGATTGATCCAAACAGACACTAAAAACCCATTACACACAACTCATACTTAAAACAAGATCACCTTAATCGCCACCAAGAAGAACCCAAACTATCTATTTCAACAAAGAAATGAACAAACATAAATCACCTCCAAGAATTATCCCAATAATCTTAGTCCAAAGAAACCGTTGGGTGTACTCCAATCTCAACGTTCACTTGAGAGGACAAACTCAAGATTAGGTGGTTCCGCATGAGACCACCTACCACCAAACGATACATGAAAAGAAACAATGATACTGTCACGGGGAGGCCCAAACGGACTCCCCACCATAAGGATCGGGCTAACCCTAAATTAATTTCGGTGTAACTCTGCGACACCCACTGTGGGTCTCCCCAACATAAGAGTTGATGATATAAATTGCACTTACTAACTTTCCACATGGACTAGAAACCCCCACCATGAGGGGGAGAGAAGAGAAGGGCCCGACTGATAGAGCATCAAAACTATTTTCATCTCCCCATCAACAATGTCACACCCTTGGAAACACACATACCATGCCACACTAAGGATGAAGATTAACCCAAGGCCCTTCTTCACTGCTGGGGTCCTCCTGACTAAGCGCTAGCTTCACTCCGAGGCCTATGGCTGGAGCACCGATGATTGAAGCATCTCCTGCCTCACAATCAGACTTCAGAAATTCCCAAACATAACACATGAATCAGAATTTTACCCAGCACACTACCTTTCAAAACAAAGGTTTCAAAGAGGTTCAACCATAACCATTCTTACCACTAAAAGAAAAGAAACACCGCAAAACTCCACAAGAGACAACCACTACATCTAGGGAACACTACAAAGAGAAAACATCCAACTCTTCTCCAAATATCGCCCTACTCTTGCTGACGGGATGCGGTGACCTTTGATGAGCCACGTCTAGCTTCAGGGTGCTTCTTGGAAACACCGTGACAGAATCGCTGCAAGTGACCCCAACCTCCACAAGTGTGGAAGGGTCTCGGAGCACTCGTACATGTCGGCCTCTTGTGACCCTGCCTACCCAACTAGTGACAGAGCACGGCATTGCGCTGTGGAGAAGAAGACTTAAGGTCTGAAGGCCTTTTGATTCCTCTACCAACACCACTAGCATCAGGTCGCTTCTCACTCTTCTTATCATCATCCTCTGCACTACTTCCCAAAGCTGGAGGATTTTATACCTCAAGTCCTCCTACTAACCCAGCTTCAGCCAAAAAGGCTTACCCCACAACATCCGAGAAGGCGATTAGGTTGAGCTCTTCCACTTTCGATTGCAGCTTATGTCGGTATCCAGACTCAAATTGTCGATCCTTCCCAGGATCATTCGCAACAAACAAATGATCATACGGAACAAGGTTTATGAAACGTCAATAGAATTCCAGTACCGATTCAACTCCCTACTAAAGATAACACAAATCCATCCTCTTCCTCAGCTTAATAAACTCAGAGAACTATTGTTGGATAAACAATGACTTGAAAAACTCCCATGTTAGATCTTCATGAGTCTTATTCCGAGACACAGACATCCACCATTTCCAAGTTGGGCCTTCAAGCATAAATGTAGCCAACTTCACCTTTAACGACTCAGGAAACCCAATGAAATTGAACTTCCTCTCAATCTTCTGAAACCACTCCTCTGCCTCAAGAGGCTCTGCTTGTCCATAAAAGAGAGGAGGGTTTATCTTTTGGAACTCCATAACATAGTCTATGGGCTGATCAACTGAATTATTCGCTAGGGGCGCACCACCCGAAGCTGCACCTTGGGAATCCATCAAACCATGGTGGGGGTGAACACTAAGGAACAAGGAAACAAAGAACATAATCAAAACCTGGTCATTTACATTTAAATTTCAACTTTTCAAAATTTCCAAAATAAAATTTACAAAAAAAAATTCAGAATGAAGGAAAACTCAAACGATTCACTAGAGGGAAACTAGTGATGATGGGTGACTCGACCACAATGTTCGCGGTCGTACGCTAGTCACACCACTATCACTGAGAGCATTCTAGGGTAAAGTCTCCAGCTCCACATGGATTTCCAGACCATGCGAGCTCACAGAGGTCACTTTCCCGACTCTCATTTCATTTCCCAGTACCCAAAAACCATAAAAAAAATAAAAAGACATCAACAACCGAAACATCCCATGACAACCCCAGATAACAATGGGCGCTCTGAAAAACAAGGTCCGCTCAGGAGACGACCCCCTTTGATACCATTTGTTCACAAACCAACCCAGGTCGACCCTGAACCGGTCACCCGATCCGGCCCACGACATGGCCCGAGGGTTGTTCCCAATCCCCACAGGCTGGAAACTAGTGTCAGGCATCAAAATTAAACAGGTGGGAATGATTTGGCCCACGAGAAAATAAACTAAGCAGTGGAAATAAATAAAACAAAAGAAAATAAATAAAGAACAACCAAAAACGCTACTAACTTGACTACAACCAAAACTCCACGTGA
Source organism: Viscum album (assembly GCA_963277665.1). NCBI lineage: Eukaryota > Viridiplantae > Streptophyta > Magnoliopsida > Santalales > Viscaceae > Viscum > Viscum album. The sequence continues at coordinate 2,108,859,506 of OY728152.1, forward strand.
CCCCGAGAGTTGCTCACCAAACCACAACTGACTCTCACCCACGGAGAGCAAGCTCAAGTCAACCTGCAACAGAAACTAAAAATAGGAAAACACTATAGGCTTGAGTATTAAAACTCAGTAGGTAGGCCCGACTAATTCTATTCCAAATGCACATACCATTAAAAAAAGAATTCATTAATTCCAGGTTTGAACTAAATATACAAGATATTGGTTTTCACACACACACACATGTTCATTTCTAAAACATGTATCATTCCAATACCCTTTATAATTTAAAAACAATTTTCAATGTTTGAATGTAACAGGTGAATTTCATTTTAAAACATTTTTGCGAAAAATTAGAAAACCAAACTTTAGTTATTAGACAAAAATAAAACCACACACAACACACACTAAGGGCAATGGAGAAAGTGGCACACAAGGGCCAGCAACCGAACTAGACCTCTCAATCGTCTGCCACATACAAACAAACACTACAGGAAACACGGGTCGAACCTAGGAGCTCGTGAACAATCCAGAACGTACTATAAATGTGACTCATCCTGAAGGCATGCCTACTCTCAATGACTTCATAATTCCCTAACGCCTAGTGTTTCCCAACATGGACTAACCAAGGGGACAAATCCCTTAGTGGAGTGTCATCCGTACTAGGGGCCACTATCTAGTGCGTAATCTAAACTAGTACAGCAATCGTTCTCAGAAGATTCGTTTACTATGCGAAGTTCCCATGTCAACACGTATAATAGACAGAAAAAGGGGTGAGTAAACAAAGTCAATCAACCAGTAAAAACATCACACACAAATCATGTAGTCAATGTACACCAAATATCACGTTGGAGTCACCCCAAATAGAGTTTTCCAAAATAATTTATTTTATTAAAGTGCCAAACAGGCCTTCACCAATTTTAAGGAAAATCCACATTTCTAAAGTGAACCAAAACACTTGTTTGCACTTCAAAATAAATCATTTATCAATAAACTATAACTACATTTAAAATTCTGTTAATTATGTTTAAAGGCCAAACATGCATTCTTTCACTACTAGGTGTCCGCTCGTTAAGAAAATGTTTCAAGGGTCGTGTATAAAATAAACGGCTCTTTTTACACAAAATAATCATTTTAAAAATTGGTTATCTTATATTATTTCCAATTTAATAAGATTTATAAAATATCAAGCAATTAATAACTTCTAAATTTAAAGGCGAGTGCAGTAGGGGACCTACCTTGACTTGCAGCTCGAACACGGCGACATGACACGCCTCGCACATATGTACAAGCATGTGCAAGACGATGACCGGGGTGTCGCGGGGTCAGCTCGCCAACACGCTTCAATAAATGCACAACAACTAAAAACACATAACCACTGACTTAAAACAATTCAAACGGACAACCAGCAGAAAATAACCACCTCGGTATGTTTTAAAACACAACTCGTACCATCAGTACTATTTATTAAACCCCTTTAAAATCCATAAAGTGTTTAGAAAAACCACCCAATGCCAAAATAATTCACTAATCATTTTAAAGAGCCACCGGGCCATTTCAAGAAAACACTAAGAGTGCAAAACCAGACAAAAGTGCACGACATGATGAAATAAACATTTAAAAGCACGTGCCCCCAAACACTTTTCCAAAACCATTTTTTTATAAATAAGTGCGCACTCACAAAACACCATATCAGAATGTGCACCATTTGCATAATTAGAATGAAAAACTGCATAATTTAATAAAACCCATCAAACATCACACAACTCGCTTCCATAAAAATTCACCTTAATTCACAAGATTAGGCTAAAAAATATAAAATGAAAACTAAGTTCCTTTAAAAGCTAAACATCGCACCAAAATTGTTAATCACAAAATATGCCAAATCACTTAAACAGGTAAGATAATTATACAAACAATGTTTCCCTACCAAAACAAAATAATTTCACCCTGAAAAATTATTCTAAAAATCAAAAATAATTACTAATACTATTGATGAAAATAAATAAATAAATAAAGCAAGCAATAAAAACGTTCCTAAATTTAAATGGGTGGGCAAGGGATCTTACCTAGACTGAGAACCAAGTCAACACTCAACTCATGGTAACCTTGTCGACGACAACCACAAATCACCCGATAAGGACCAGGGCACTACAAAAATAAGGGCTAAGGCTCAAAACATATAATGACTCAAATTTTTTTGAATGCGCGCAACCAAACAATAGGAAGAAACCCCACACATGGCAAATCAGTGATATTCTGACATTGTCTGAAGCCCTCACCTTTGGCGGAGAACACCGGGACCCACCCAAAATGGGTCCTGATATTCGAGTCACACACCCGGAAGAGAAAAAAACCGCAGAAAGAGGGTCTCCCCTGTGAGGTATCACAACGGAGAGGTCGTGCCGGAAAAAAATAGGTCAGCAGGGGGGGAGAGTCCACCTACAAGGGTGGCTCTTACTAGAGAGGAAGGTGGCGGTTGCGGAGACCGGACCGGGGGTTGTGCCGGCGAGGTGAGGCCAGCTGGAGAGTGATGCAGGCACCAAAAATTGCAGGAGGATGGTTGCACATTGGTACAGGGTGTGAGGCGGAAGCCGGGAAGGAGGACGGTTGAGGAGCCGGGTGGAGAGCGCAGACTGCTGAAGGGAAGGGGTGTCTGGGTCACGGTGCAGGGAAGGAGGAAACCTAGTGGCTGGTGTGGAGGCCGGAAACCGGAGGCGCGGCGGGTGCATGTACAGGATAGGCTGGAGGGTTTTGGGGTGCATGGTGTAGGGTAGGCCGAGGGGGCTGCGGGGGCTCTGCGGGTGGAGAAAAGGGTGTCTGGAGGTCCGCTGGGTGCACTGGAGGCAGAAAGGAGGGAAGAGGGTAGCGGCGGCCTGCTTGTAGTGGGGAAGGAGGAAAGCCAGGAGGTTGGCGACACTACACGGACCAGGGTGAGGGGCCAAAGAAATCACGGGCCGCCAGGGATAGAAAGAAAAAAAAGAGAAGGGTGAAAAAAAGAAAAAGAAATAAGATCTAATAAAAACAAAATTATAATCATAATAAATTATAATAATAATAATAATAATAATTTTAATTTTAATTTTAATCTATAATACTAAAAACACTAATATCAATAATATTAATATTACACCTCATGATAATAAAAAAACAACTTTGATAATAATGATGGTATCCATTTTATTTTAATTCAATATCATTCTGCTCTATTTAATTTTTTTTCTATTTGAATACTGCTACTACGTGGTCCGCGCCTACCATAAGCGGCTACGTGCGGACCATGCGGTATCTTTTGTCTACTCCAGAAGCCACTCCACGGGTAGCTAGGTTGACCACACAGCCACTGCTAACTGTGTGGTGCACACCCAACGGTCTAAGACCCATCTCAACTCTAGTTTAAAAAAAAATAAAATAACAATAACAATAAAAATAATAATTAATAACATCTTTATTAAGATCAATAATAATAATAATAATAATAATCAAATCATTAACCATAAGAGTTCCAAACAACACAATAAATTACAAACTCCACTAATTTTAAAACATTAGAATGTAGGAGAATCGTTCCGAGGCCTAAGCGGAGTCACGCGGGGTTTCAAAAACGTGCTTCTCCCATGTGTCCAGTGACGTCAGCTGAAAAACATGCACTTTTTAACATAACTCAAAAGCTTTTCATCTGAGACTCAACCCGGAATCCAACAAAACTTTAAAATTGAAATAAAATTATAAAATAAAATAAAATATAGGCCAGGGTGTGATAGAGAGATTCCTAATAGAAGATCTTGTGCATTAAAGAAGATTTAAAAATGAGTAACAATAACTTGGTATAGAGACCAAATCATGAAATATCTATTTTTTTAGTAGATAAATTTTAAGAATAAAAATAAGAATAAAGTAGAAGGGACTATTTAATGGAGAAACCAACAAAACTATAACAGTTCTATATCTGTGTGTCATAACTCTTGAATTTGAAGTTGAAATAAAAAGAAGACAACATGAGAAATAATGTTATTTATTTAAACTATTCTTGTTTTTTGAGTTATGAGTACACAATATTTGTGAATGGAACTATAGTAGTGAATAAATTTATATTCAAAGACCTATGTTAAGGAGGAATGTTTTATCATTTTATATAGTTACATCACATAATATATTATTGATCATATTCTATAGAGTATTGGATTTTGTTTTGTAAACTGTTGGGGGACAATATAAAAAACACAACGAAAATATTTAAATTCCTTTAAAGAGATAGAATATCATTTTAGAGGTTACTATTGAGTATTGAATGATACCTTCCAGCAACACAAATATTCTTGACTAATATTAATATGTAATCGATGATTCAGACTAGAATGAATCACAATAAGAAGTAGGTACCCACATTAGAACCAGACCTATTAAAAAAGTATATATTTCCCTCTATGTTAAATTTAGCACTATATATGGTGATTTTTTTGGTAAAATATAACTACATTCATTTATATCCTAAAATGTAACATAGGATTGATTATTGAGAGGAGATTTATATGGATTAACTATTTATCTATAAGAGTTTAGTAAAAATTTAGTCACTCTGATTCATCCCCCCACTCGGGTGACCACACTCATTTTTTGGAACATCAACTAGTATCAGAACAAACTAGGTTCCCACAACATGGATATATTTTTAGTACCAGTGATATTCATATAAAAATTATTAAGTGATAATTTGGATAGATTTAATATGATCCAATTATAGGAAATTTAATTCCAATTCTTATTAAATATGAAATAGAGGATTCAACAAAATCATTGAAAAGAATAAAGAAAAGAGTGGCCAAGAATTTCAGAAAATTTTCCATGTGTAAAGATATATCACCACTACTAGAAGTTAGTTATATTAGTATTACCACTTTTAAATATGTTGATAATGAATCTCTAGAAGATTCAAGTTCTATCTATAAAGAGAATGTGAAAATTGAATCACTACGTTATTTTTACAGAAAACATAAGGATTATTTAAACAATGTTCCTGTTAAAGTTGGAACACATATACTTGTTTATATCATTAGGATATAAGATGGAAATCTTGGCTAGATTTGGAATCTGGTGTAATAGAAGATGCATTGTCTAAGAATATAAACATATATAGCACTCTCAATAAACTTGTTAAAGCCAAGGAACAATAAAAAACACTTTACAATGAAATATTTTATCTTATTGAATTATAATTTACAAGGGTTTCCAACAATTATGATTTTATTGTAAATGTTTTTATAGATGTGATATATACATTATAACAACTATTCAAAACCACCATGAATTTCATTGTTGCTCAGGTGGAAACAAAATCTAAGAGAGTGAAGGATTTTCAAAATTCAATATAAGAAGAAATATAGGTTTATGAATATCATATTGGAAATGTAAAAAATGAATTTTAAGATATGGATTGACTAATTAAATAATATAAATACATTCTTAATTTTAATTGAATTGATTTATAGGTTAGGATAGAAAATCTATAAAAATAAAAGAATAATATTTACAATTCATTAAAATAATATGCGCTTCAAAATAGGTTTTTAATAAGATTAATTTTCACTAAAGGACTCGGCCTAGTGGGAAAATATCTTAGAATTATCAACCCATAAAAATCTTATGTGAAATGGAAAACCAAGATCTATATAAATCTATTTGTACTGATGTTATTTTAAAAACTAGTGTATGATTCAAGTCAGAATCTGGATAAATTTTTGTGAATAAATATTATATGAAATAAACTACATCATCAATGGTGGATGTTATCAAGTGTGATAATATTATCCCCCCTAATATATTTTAAAGGAAATAAGTTTCTACAAAATTAGAAAACTAAAAATTCTTAACAGAATATATCTAAAAGAAATATAAGAAGTTTTATAGGCCTCTTTTGGCATTATTGAAAATTTAGGAATAGTGATATTGAATAAATTCACAACATTTATACTTTTATAGTTTAAAGAAAAACATGAATTAATGGCGATAATAACTTAATTAATAATTAATTTTTTAAAACTAAATTATATTCAATTCAAAATAATAAATCTATTCACTATAAATATATTTTAATACAAAGTGAATTTTATAACATTTTCTATAACAGTGGTCATGTTGATAATGGGTACCGGTATGGATGATTTAGTTATAACTCAACATCTAATATGAATAGAATTCTATATAAAATGAAAAATATAATAGTAGAGTTAGAATATTCTTCCATGTGTAATATAAAAAAGAAAAATTTCAAGAAAAATACACCCAAGAAGAATATTTAGATGGATTCCAATCCAAAGTTTATATTATTATAATGTACAAGAAAATTCTATATTATGAATCATTTCAAATAATACTTAACTTTCATGACAAAAAGAAGAAAGATATAATCTAAAAGGGAATAAATTCAAGAATGGAATATAAGGATTAATTTAATAGAAGACATCTGGAAGGACAAATTTTAATTTCATGAATGATTTCAATATAATGGTAACTTAAATATTGATACAGATAAGTGTCGAAGGTGAAAATTATTTGTTCATATATAGAACTAATGTATGGAAGTTTTAACAGGAAAAAATGAGTCACTAATAAGAGTAAGTCACTATTGACACCTAATACTAATACCATTTCTATAAAAATACAGTTATCACACAATAAAAAATCTTAAAATGTTTTGAAGGTTTGATTAACCATATATCCAAAATAGTTTGATTTGGCTAAGAAGTTAGAGAGAAAAAGAAGTAATGTTATTTTTTTATGGAGATGAAGAAGTCTATTTTATAATATAATAAAAAAAAATCTTCCCATGGATTTTTATATTCGGAAAATCAAGGGAGAAGATATAATAGAGAGTTCTCGCCATTATAAAATAATAAGTAAAATATTATTGAGGTTGATATGTTACTCTGAGACTTGTTTTTTCATTATGTAACTGATAGAGACCCACCTTATTCACATTTATATTTATTTTTACTACTTTTTATTTGGAATAAAAGGTAATATATGAAAAGTGGGAGATTTTTTAAACCTATAATAATTATATCACAAGAAATCCTATCCATCATGAGTAATTTCTTCTAGTTTCACATTGCCTCCCCTCGAAAGTTCAAATGGTATGAAATAATTATTCATATATTTTATTACTGAATATATTATTAGCCATTATAAATTATTTTGAAAAATATCCATTGTGGAGGAGATGATAAAATGAATAAGAAGATGTAATTTTATTACTTCATGATAAAATCTTTAATTCTATAAAACACTTGAAAAAGATAAAGATAAGGTATGATTGTCAGATTTCCCATCCAGATTTTTTATGTTAAATCTAGTTACAAAGGAGTGTTGTTTGATAAAGAAATTATTTGAGATGGTAAAAAGATATTCTTGCACTGGATTGTCTAATGCATTTTTTGAAGATGAACGAACATTATAAAATTCAACGATAACTTTTTTTTACACCCATGAAGAAGTGAAATCATATTTTCTATCACATTTGGGATATTTTATGGAAAACTTTGTATTCTATATTAATAACACTTTCTTTTTAAACTAATACTTTATCACATACTCATAGATTTGACTAATTTATTTCTCATTACTAATTAAAAAAGGATTTCATCCTTCTCTTAAGAAAGTTAGTATGTATTTTTCTCCTATAGAATCTCTCAATAATTTTAGGGAACAATTGAAGGGGTGAAACATAAGGAAGAATATGGTTTTGAAATCATGGATGTTAAAGAGATGACCAAAAAATTTCCCCAACACTAAACCTTACTATTTATTATCAATAAGGGGGAAAATAAAAACAAAAAAACACATATTGATATTATCTTTTGTGAATAAATTTAAGGTATTAACAATAAACACAATGGGGTATATTGAAGAGTCCTATGGGTTTTTATTTTATTTTTTATAAAACATCATTTGAATATTTGTGATTGTTGGTGGAGGAAGATCCCAATAAATATGTTAAATGTTCATCACTTAACAATGGTAAATGACTACTCTTTATTATTTAAATAAATTCAAGATTTATTCAAGGTAGAAACCATAAATCTAATGATTAGAGATCTTGTATATAAATAATCACGCAAAGTGATGATAATATTGTTAGAGAATTTCCTATAACAAATTTTTAAGTATAGAGAGAGGGGTTTCTGTTGAAATAACTTGGGAAAAAATAAATCCATAATTAAAAAACAAACTAAGAGTTCTTGAAACACTAAAATATGGATATTTATATGCTATAAAACACTTTGAAATTAATCGTGTTTTTTTTTTGAAAAATTTTATAATTTTCTAGGTTATTTAAAGTGTTTTTTGAAATGATTAATAATACCAAGAGGATATAGTATAATGTTCTAAGAATTCTTGAATTAATTATAGATTTTAAATATTTAGATCTAAATAAGTGGAGAAGTATAGATTCTCCTTGTATTTTTTAAAGGTCATAAAAAATTGTTGACTCAATAATTTTTAAGGAAATGAACTCCAACTGTATTTCGTAAGGGTCATTATAGTGGATGTGTAAGACTGACAAAAAATTCATAAATTTGAAAATTCATAAGCCCGTACTGAATTTTTAATAGTTATTTTATATTCATAGAATGGATATTTTTAATTTTATAATATTTATCTAAGAGCCACTCTAATAAACATAAGGTAAAATATCAGTTGCATAAGAGTCATAATGTAAATTTTAATAGTTATCTAAGATTTGTGTAAGAGTGTTCTGATGAAAATAATATTAATCTAATATTTTTGTAGCAGTTTTCTTTTGTGAATAATTGTAATCTAAAATTTATATAATCCATGGTGAAACCATAAGATTTGTTTGGATATTTTGTAACATTTAATTTCTTATAAAATTCATTTGAAGTGTAATATTGGTAAAGTGTTTAGGTTACTTTTTCTATTTAAGGGTCACTACTGATGAGCGAAGTAAAATATAGAAAATTACAAAATCATACATGATAGAATATAACTTCTATAAAAATAAAAAATATAGTGAAGGGAAGAAAGTTATAGTAGTTCATAAGAGTAACATACACTTATAAAAAGGGTTACATATAGAAGATAATGATCAGACAGTTATAAAACATTGACAAAATAGAGAACTAACAGAAGATTTATTCTGGAACTTAAATCCAAATAATCCAAAGTTTTTTTAGAGAATAAAACATCACAATATTCAAATGGTATTGTGATATTTGAAAAGTGTTGAAGAAATGATATTCATGATAAAGATAAGGAAATCATGTAATGAAGTACTATGAGAATTAAAATTTATGTTGTATCTTATTATGAAATCTTATTAGAGACTCTCATGATGTGAATAATAAGTTCCACACCATAACTATTGAGTTGTATTATTTTCATACAGTTATGGAGAGTATTAATTTGTGGATAGTTTTGTGTTAATATTTCAAGAATAAGAATCTTGAGTATTCTAACTGAACTGAATTGATATTTAATTATGTTGCGTTTAAATGATGAAATGGGAAAAGTGTATTCTTTGAATAACATGGGAGACATGTAGTTAAAAGAAAGTAATATTCATGATATAGTGGGATAACACCCATGTTGTTTTGTTGAAGAATAATTATACTAAATCACAGTATTGTTACTAGAGGATATTTCCTATTGAAAATATATAAAACATATATTTTATGTGATTTTGAGATGTAAAAGTTAGAAAAATAAGAAGAATGAAAGTGTATATAGGTAAAAAAAGTTTTGATAACCCGATTCTCAAAATTTCAAATAATAATTTTCTAGGTATTGAGGAAGAATAAGGGTGTGATGATATTCTTCATACAAGATCCATCATGTAAAATAAGATTAAAAAATAATAATGGAAAACTAGTATAGAGATTAGATCTTATAATATCTATTATTAAGGAAGCTAAAGTTATAGAACAATGGTAAAATACAAGAAAAAGGGATTTGAGGGAGAGAATGACACTACTATTTCTATTCTTTATCTAGGTGATATAAATATTAATGAAGAAGAAGAATAATAATATCAAAGAAGAATACCATATAAGGTATCATGATATTTATTTGTGTTATTCATTCTAACTTTGAGTTAATATTACAAGGAAACATTAATGGAACTTTATACAAAGATATATTTTCATTCAAGGTACTATATTAAGAGAAAAACATGATCGTTTTATGTAGATGATTTATAGTGTAGATTAATTATCTTCTTTAAGAGAGTATTATTGGTTATTTTTTAAAATGGTGGGAGAAAGTATAAAAATAACAATAAATTTATTATAATTATTTTGAGTGGATATAAGAGAATTTAGGATAGTTATGCTACATAGAGGATGATACCTCCTCACACCACTTATATTATTGATTGATATTATTGGATAATGTGTGACTCAAACTGAACCCAATCACAACAAGGAGTACATTCCCATATTATGATCTAATATTATAGAAACACTATGTGGTACTCTTTACTTAAATTCCACATCTTGTATTGTTATTTTTATTAGAAAAAATATAGTAAGACTATTTATATCCTTATAGGAAATACAAGTTCAAATATTAAGAGGGGATTTAAAAGTGTAAAATATTTTGCATCAACAATTCTATCACCCAGATTCACCCCTACCCCACACCCCTCTTAGGTTACAAGACCCATTCTTGGGTTCTTCATCGTTCATTCTCAGAACATATGGATGAATTCTCAACCTCACCAGGATTATTCTTATATATAGAGTAAAAAAAATTCAATTCTCTATACTTTTTAAAACTCATATCAACTTCAATAAATGAACTTATTTTCTTTATTATCCATGTAATTTAATTTATTGGATTAATTTTTCATATAAAATCAATAATCTTTAATATTTAAATCTGTCTCAATGAAATAAATAATTAGTTCCTAATAAATAAAGATCTTCAATTTCACTTCATCTTTTTCAACCATATTAATTCAACAAGTTTCACTTCTAAATATACATATCAAAACTTTAAACAGAAATAAATCAATCTTCAAAAAAATATTCATACTACCCCAAGTCAGATACAGTGGATTCCAAGATGCTGCCACATCAACTGAATATCTTTTGTAATAGTAGTATATTCATTTTTAGCATCTCACACTTTAGTTAGCTCCCCAATATAGACAACAATTTCTCTGAGCTATAAGTTGAACAATGGGTACTTCAACTTTACAAAATTAATATGTTTATTTATTCTCCCTCTTTCATATGAGACTTTTCAAGAGACCATTCCTCCAAAGGTTCCCCTCCTTGTTCAGTAACAAAAAAGAAATAAACCCTATAGCATTCCTCCAATAGACCACAGGTTAGAGACTACCACTAATGCTATATAAATCATAGAAACGGGAGGAATTAACCTCATATAGATTTAATGTGTAAGATATAAGATAAGAAACCAATAACCAACATTTTATATAGATATAGAATAAATACTAGAACACATAATGTCATATATAAATTGATAAAAATGGGAAAAAAAATTACAAGTACTAAATACAAATTCTTAGTGGGGACCAAAAACCTCTAACAACTCATTAACAAACCCTCAAGATAGTAACACCTCGCCTAATCACCAACCATTTCCTATGGAACTCAAAAATAGTTTCTATATATATATGGTGAGCAGAACATCTAAACTAAATAGGATTCCCTTTAAAACCTCTCATGTAAAATGTGAGTGAATCATAATAAAGTTCAGTGAATAAACAAATGAAACTAACTCATCACCTAAATAGGTTATACTATTTTCCCATCTGATGTATGGATCACACACCAAGTAAAACATAGAATCAAAAAAATACTTATGAAAATAATATATATATATATATAAGAAGTTTTCCCACTTAAATATACCCACTATTTTGTCCTTCTTATTCTTCAACGGTTCATTCCAAATGGTCACCCCATCAATTAGTTAAGTCACTTTTTATTTGAGTAGGGCCACAACCCTACCTACTTGAGTGTTATGTAGGGCCCAACATCTCATGTTGGCATCAATTCGAATATCCATATCATCATAATTGTCCCATCTGCAACCAAATATATGCCTCCGATCAACTACATACCCATAAATGCATTACACCTCAATCCATTAATTCTCATACAAGTACACCAATGAGAATCCACAACCATCATGCCTAGATACAGGTATGTTATACAATCTCAATCCATTATAGCATGCACAAAAACTTATACTAAACTGAGATTAATCACATCCTTGGTTGGAATACACCCCATGTAAAAAGCCATTATAGACCGGTATAGGTCTACTCAAATATATATATCCAAATATAGAGTGAGGTAGAGGGAGAATTTACCCATTTATTCCATCGCCATCCCGAATGTTGATGAGAACACCCCCCAAAAAATTTGGTTGTCAGATTCGCTTCCAATGTGAGTGGTGAATCATACGAAATCAAAAACTATATAGAATAAAATCATGTACTACACTTTAATGGAAAGTACCTATCTATAGAATCATATACAACTATCATAAAACATAATACTCAAATACCACCACTAATTAATAGGTCTCAGAAAAACATACAAGTAACAATTTCTATATTAGATAATTAAGCAAACATTAATTAATATTATTCTATACTCAATTTCAAATATTTGCATTTTAATATTCTAAGATATGGACTTGTATAATGTAACTTCCATTTATTATATTCTAATGTATTTAATCATCGTCTTTGAATATAATGGACCAACTTCATACTTTTATTTGTTTAATTATAAACTATTAATCGTCTAGTTACTCTAAGACTCAGCCTTATATACTAATCAATAATTCACCAGCAACGAAAAACATCAAACTATTTCAATTAGTTGGAAAAAAATAATATAAATGACAACAATCCATCTGAACATCAAGAAATAATTAAGAAATATCAAATATATTTGTGATAAATCCCTATTTTTAGCGTATCTCAACTACCCCAATGTTAATATCACACAATTGCACATAGGTATGTTTTTCCCTCTTTCACCAACAATGATGATCACTAAATTTATGGGATGCCAACCCATTTACCATAAAATATTTCCAACCAAATCATAGCTTTCATCAACACATTAAATCATAGGATTTTCCTAATCACCATAGAGAACACATATATATTAATTATATGTTTTCTATACATTGGAAAAGACACTAAGGCCATAGAATTTATTATTTTAAGCCTATTATAACAAGTCGTGCCCAATAATGCTTAAAAATTTATTCTTTAGTAATCAATCATATCAATTCCATCCAAAATTAACCATATTATGATTCATAGGTTTTCCACCTAAGGAAACCAATATATTGTATCTAAAAATAGCTATAAAATAACAAAACATGATTCATCGATTATTTCCTTGTTTAATCTATTCAAAGAAAATAAGTATTAGTATTGATCATACCTATATAATTTAATTAAAACATCATATTGAGTTTTCATTATTTAATAGTTTTGGAAAATTAACCATGCGAAAAAAAATACTCAAAAACTTTAATATCTCACTATCTACTAAACAAAAAGAGGAGGAATCAAGAAACAAAACCCACATGCAATCATAAACCCAACCATTTATTTAATTCCTGGCATGACATATTAATTATTTTTAACATGTGGAAATTTGTATTTAAAAAATTAATTCCTATAATTATAGAAATAATTCCATTCATAAATTATTAATCATTATATAATTCTAGTATGTGATTACCAATTAATCACTCATTGATAATTTCTATAATATATAGATTAACTATTTAAGCTAAAAAATGTTGTTATTTGAAGAAAAAAATAGTTTTGAGTAGTTTTTGATTTTCATATTATCAAATATTATTTAAAATAATCGTGATAATCTTTCTTTTTATTGAATAATAATATCATTCTAATGAATATGATATCATCTTATTATCCCTTTAATATTTTTCCATATTATTACATAATTTTTTTCATATAGAAGCTATATGAATGAGTTTCCTAGATTAGAAAAAATAATAATTCTACATATGATATAACCATATTATTATATTTTTAAGGTTAATCTCACCTATTTAGACAAATAAAAATTAGGAATGATTAAATTAAACTTGCACTCAAAACAAAGGACAAGTAACATATCCTCTTCCTAGAAAAAAGGCTTCATGTAACAAATATTCAATAAAAAGAGAGATAGTGTGTGTGTTTGAGAGAGAGGGAGAGAGAGATAGGATGTGCATAAGTCAAGAAAACAAGAATTATCTCTGATGAATTGTAAAAGGTTCAAAACATTTGACCAGCAAGATTTATATCACCTAAACTCGAGTGAAAGAATGTATAAATTAAAGGAAAATATATGAACAAAGGGAATAGGATTCCCATGTGTCACCTTATCCTACGAGTCTTAAACCTCAATAGGTCATTCCTTTAAGGTTTCTCCATAATCAACATATTTCTCACCATAATCAAGGATGTGGGAATCATCATGACGTTTTGTTATATGGAATAAACCGTTAATTTATATCATATATGGGGGTATCACTAACTGATAGGTCATATCTTCAATGTGATTTAACACCTCGAAAGGCAAAACTAACTAGGGTGAATTCTTACACTCAATACCAAACGGTCACTGCCAGTGATGAGGAGACACCTTAAAGAACATGTGATCTCTAATGTTAAAATCAAAAGACCTACACCTATAATCATCATAAGACTTTTTATGATTTTCTTCCTCCTTTATTTATTCATAGGTAACTAGTACCTTATTTTTCAAACATTATACTAATTATGGTTCAAGAATAACTAACACCCTGACCTCGATCAATCACAATGGAGATTGAAAATTTTGGTTATATCATGCATCTAACGGGGCCACACCAATGTTAGTGTGATAACAGTTATTATAAATAAAATACACCTATAGTATGTGATTCACACATGAACCTCTAAAATCTAAAATAAATGAGTGTAAAATGGACTCTAAAATCTAGATTTCCCATTTTGGTTAACTACCTTCCTATAGATGAATAACTATACTCTAGAATAATTGGGGACTGAAATCACAACAGAGACCTCCACACACCTTGGATATAAAATAGGGATCATGATTATAGATAGTAATATTATAAACCTCATGAAGCCTCACTATAACCTCCAAATAGTTCCACGACAATACCTCCATTGATCTCAACTCCTTAATATCTAAGATATGGAATGACTTTATAAAGTTCTCCATAATAAACCATACTGTAACATAATCACCTTGATATTTAGGAAAACTAGTAATGAATTCTATGAAAATATCAACCAAGTAACATTTGGTAACATCAAGTAGCTAAGGAAAACCACTAGGAATATAATAATAATCCATCACCTTATTAAAGACTAAACATCAAGGAAAAATATTTCTAACTTACTTCTCTATACCAAACCACTAAAATAGTTCTATTAGAGAACCACCTCATATATAATTGAAGGAAAAAAAAATATTTCCTTGGAACAACACCTACTGTTCTCCAACCTTAGACCATCCCTTAGGGGAAGAACTACAACTAACATGATCATGAAAACCTATACATTTAAATCTGTCATCTAGTGTGCTTCCAATTTCTACACTAAATATAACTAAACCATCATCTAGTAAAGAAAAAATCGTTCATCAACTTCTCCCATATCAAGTTGCATCACATATAATTCTTACATTGCTCTGAAATAGTTCTTATACTCATTCACAACACCACCGTTCAACTTCCTACTCAAGGTATCTTCCATAAAATTCTCTTTTCTTAGTGTATTGGAAATACTGATGTTATAGCTATATAATAACTCCATAAATAATCATTTCAAAAAATAAAATTCACAATGGTAGAAGAAATACTTCGAACTCTTATGATCCATAAAGACCATAATATGTTCACCAATGAGATTATGTCTCCACAACTTCGAGGAAACTATAATTCAGAAAGCTAAAGATCAAAGAAGGAATAGTTTTATTCATGATTCAATAATTATTAAGACCTATAATAGATAATTTTTATATATTATATTAAAATTTAGACTATTCAAGGATTTATAGTGTTTTAATAGACTTTGAAATAAATTCCCTCTTATGGGGTAGATAAACAACCTAAGGGCTACCTGAAATATTTTTCAAATACTAAAACATATTATCACTTGTCTATCCACATAAAATCCTTATTTTTCCATCTCAATATTTTCATAGGAGTCTCAATCCTAGATAATTTAGGAAAAAACCTCCTATAATTGTTTATAATACCCAAAAAAATTGTACATATCCAACTTTCTTAGGGCCTACCCAAGAAACCAATACGTAAATTTTTAAAGGATCTATAGCTAATCCATGGTGATATAAGAGATTACCTATAAAATTGACCTAAATGGTCAAGAATTCATAATTTTATAGCTTCTCGAATAGCTGATAAAACCAAATAACTCCAAGAATGGTGTGAAGATTCTCTGTATACTCCTCTTCAATCACTGAGAACCCGAGGATGTTGTTGATAAATACCCTCGATAACTGGTCCAAGAACTCATGGAAGACTGAATTTATCAATCTTATAAACCTAGATAGAATGTTCATAACTAAAAATGGCGTCACAATGAACTGTTAATTCCAAAAATAACATTGAAAATAAATATTTGTTATATCCTCATCCCACACTTTCATATTATGATATCTAGAAAAAAATTTGACCATTGAGAACTAGTTATCTCTCTTAAATGGAATGAATAAGTCTCCAATACATGTGAGGGGATTTTCAGTTATTCAAATTCATTGAATTCAAATGGTGATAATCAATACAAAACTACATAATTTTTCACGACCCGTCCTCAGGGCCCGTGTTGTGACTACCCCAAGCCCGCCTTACATAGGCCAGGGGATGACGACTAGCACCAAAGGCGTAATCCTGATAAAAAGTGAAGTCATTTCCTTTAATATGTAAACAAAAACAACAGAGTATGCAACTGGAAGTAAACACTAAGTAAAAATGTATACAAAAGAAAGTGCTGAAAGGAAAGGGGCCGGAAATACAAGCCCAACAGTAAAGTACAAACAACTATAAAACTAGTACAACTGCAGAAAGGTAAAACAACAACTACTGAGTCATCCTTCGAGAAACCCACCTGAAGGGCGGGTACATATGGACTCCTCAGCACCCCAGGTCCATCTGTCTGCTCCATGTACGTCTCGTCAAGTAGTCCACCTCCGAGTACCATCCATCTCTACAACTCTCTACCTCGATCAGTGTTGTCCATCATCTGCAACCAACGCAACGAAGTGCAGGCATAGCCCGTGCAGGGGTGAGTATAACGATACTCAGCAGGGACCCTGAGAACCCCGAAAGTCTCCCAGAATTCATGAAGGATAAACCATATAAGAAATATACAATCACAAAGTATCTACCAAACCTACTTAGGTATATTCCCATACATATACTTAAGTTATCAGTCATAGTTCAACTCCAACTCTTGAGCCCAAGCACAACCCTATCCACATAGGAAGTAAAGTCAATCACCTCGAAGATAAATTATTGAAAGTAAGGACTCATCTCACCCAGTTATACATCTTTCGTAGAGTGATATATATGATCATATGTAGTCACTGATTCATCTAAGTTGTCATACCCATACAGGATACAGGACCAGCTAAGCTGTCGGACCCACACAGGATACAGGACCAGCTATTCTGTCAGACCCACATAGGATACAGGAACAGAAGTCAGAACTTTCAGACCCACAGAGGATCCCAGTACAATATTCATCACTGTTGAACC
Organism: Viscum album; assembly: GCA_963277665.1. Lineage (NCBI taxonomy): Eukaryota > Viridiplantae > Streptophyta > Magnoliopsida > Santalales > Viscaceae > Viscum > Viscum album. The sequence goes on from OY728152.1 coordinate 2,108,877,308, forward strand.
CACGGAGGATTCAGGTATAGTAGTCATCGTTGTTGAACCCACAGAGGATTCCGGTACATCTCAGTCGCAGTCAGCCCTAGGGTTCCCGCACACAGCACGCTCGATTCTTGAGAGGGTCCTCTCCTCAATCCAAGTTTCTATACATAAACTATCACAAAGTCCTGAGATTATGTATCTCATAGTTCCTTATCATCATAAGGTACCCAACGTGACAGACAGTGAGTCAATCAGACGCCCGGTCTGAGAGTTATTGGCATTTTCGTTCCAAGGGCCTGGTTGGATTTATGCACGATCCAAACCAGTTCGTTTTCCAAATTTGTCCAAAACTGACTTAGAGTATTCCAAAATGACCGCCTCATTGCGAGGGTCCCATTTCCGCCAATGGCACGTCGATCGGATGCACGATCTAGAAGTTATTCGCATTTAAGCGAAGACGGCCCGACCTGTCAAGACTAGTGGGCTGGCGGGTCAGCCCGACCCAGCTTGGCAGGTCTGACCCAACTGGGGGTCGACCCGGCCCAGTGGGGCGTGGACCACCTACGGACCCGTCCCACACTGTAGTCCTGTCTGGTTCACCTGTCGGCGCCAAGCGGTGCCACCTCCTCCTCTACCCTACCAGCCGCATCTTCCCGGTTCAGCCCGGTGCACGCGGCCCCCGATGCGGGCTGCAGTTCTTCCCATGCGGCGCCTACGGGCGCCAAGGTTCTCTATCCCGGCCGAAACGTGGCCGGCTGGTTCGCCCAGCCGAGCGGCCTACAGACACAGGCCGCTTCCTCCTCCACACGGCGCCTGCGGGCGCCACGGTTCTCCAGAACGGATGGAGAGCGGCCAGCCGGTTATTCCATCCAAACGGCCCGCGGATGCGGGCCGCGGTCTTCCTCCACGCGGAGAATTCATGCACCATGGATCCTACATGCGGACCGGAAAGATCGGTTGGCCGGTTGACCCGCGGACCTGGCGGCCCGAGCGGCCGCCGGTCCCTCCACGCAGTCGCTGCTGTCGCTGCCGCCTCCAGTCACTGGCGCCGCCACCTCTTCTGTCTTCCGCGACCCGCATGTCCATGGCCCCCTTTCTTCCGCCATTGTTCTTCTTCGTCATGGTGCGATGGCTCCACGCCCTTTTGACTCTGCCTCCGACGTCAAGACAATGGGAACAACAACAAAAAAGGGGGGATGGTCGGACTGTGTTCGTGCTGTCTGAACCCTTCTCGTTACGTTTCTAACATTCGCCGTCAAGAGCACAACACACAATGAGTAAAGAAGAGTATAACTCATACGTAAAAAGAATCCAATTTCCCATACCTCGTATTTGTCATTGTATGATGACGAGTCGTGGAAGACGGATGTCGTAGAAGAGGTACGCCGTTCCGTCAACATTGGAGGAAGTAGAGCTCGGTGAAGACGAGTCGCGACGATGTCCTCAATGTACTTCGTGGGAAGCGGTTCTTCCCTTCCTTTCTTCGGTTAAATAAGGTAGAAGATGTTGCTTCATGTTTTTCGGAGTTTAGGAGCATTCTTCATCGAGAGGATGTTGTTCTTCCAAGAGTTCTCCCAAGCTCTCCAATGATTATGCAAACCCAAAATAAAAGAATAAGTTCACTTATTTTTATGTTGGCATAATGAATTCAAAAGAATTTAAACACTCCAATTAATTAATTAAGTCAATAATTAATTTCATTGGCCCCATTAAGGGTAATCCCAAGAGTTTCCCTTATTAATGGGGAGATCAAGGGGTTCAAAAGGAGGGTTTAAGGGGGTTGAGATTGTGTGGGCCCCAACACATAATATCCTCCCATGGGAGGTTATCTGGGGGTTGGGCCCCACCTCCAACATCCCTTTGGAAAATTTAACCACCACCTACCTAAAAATATTTTAATCGTATTTTTATTTAAATTATTTAGAAAACCCCCAAAATTAACTTCCGCTCTCGACAAAATGAAATTGTGGTAAACGTCTCCTTAAGAGAATACTGGCACTGCGAGTTCATCAGTGTCCTCAGATTTCAATTTTGAGCACTAGTTAAAAATATATAAAATCTGACATGTACGTTTACTGAACATACTCGAAAAAAACATCAGAAATTGATTTCGGGCACACTGGGCCTTGGAATCAGGCGCTGTCAGAAACCGTAGACTCATAAAATTCCAATGTATTTAAGAAAAAAAATTCCAAAGGATTTCTAGGTCTTTACATTTTCCCCACCTTAGGGATTTACGTCCTTGTAAGCTACAATACACTCTTGGGAAATAAATGGGGGTACTGAGCATGCATCTAAGCCTCCTGCTCTCATGTGCCCTCCTGGAGGTTCCCGTGTTTCTAGCGAACACGCACTAGAGGAATCGAACGTCCAAGCAAGACCCGCTCCTGTCAATCCTCAATCTCCACTAAAAACTCCATGAATGTCGCCCCATCATCGATGCCCAGCTCCCCATGGTCGATGATGTGGGACGGGTAATGCACATATCTCCTTAGCTGAGATACGTGGAAGATGTCATGCACCAGGTGAAACTATGGTGGAAGAGCCAAGCTGTAAGCCACCTCGCCTACCCTACCGAGGACTTGAAATGGTCCAATTAATCACAGAGAAAATTTGTCGGCTCGGCCAAATATTCACAGACCTCGTCGATGTGAGACCCGTAGGAAGACGTGGTCGCCATACTCGAACTCCAGTGGTCTATGTCTCCTATTAGCATAGGACTTCTGGCTACTCTATGCAGTCTTCAACCACTCCTGGATGATCTGCACCTTCTATGTCATATCCTGCACCATCTCTGGTCCTACAAGTGCTGACTCCCCTAGGTCAGTCCAGCACAGAGGCGATATTCAAGGTCGGTCGTACAGTGCCTCGTAAGGTGTCATCCCGATGGTGGAGTGGTAGTTGTTGTTATACGCAAACTCTACCAAGGGTAAGTGATCCTCCCAACTACGACCAAAGTCGAGGACGCATGCACGGAGCATGTACTTGAAAGTCTGAATGGTCCTCTCAGTCTGACCATCCGTATGAGGATGGAAGGTGGTGCTCAAGAGAATCTGCATCCCGAAAGCCTATTGCAACCCCTTTCATAGCTGGGAAGTGAAACGAGCATCTCAATTGGAAATGATTGTTGATGGAACACCATGAATCCATAAAATCTCTTGTACGTAGAGGCATCCCAATCTCTCTACTGAGTCGTAATCTCTGATCAATAGGAAGTGGGCCGACTTGGTGAGTCGGTTGACAATCACCCAGATAGAGTCGTGTCCTCTGGATGTACATGGAAGTCCCATCACAAAATCCCTGGATATCCCATCCCACTTCCACTCTGGGGCCTCTAAGGGCTGAACCGAGCCTACTGGAACCCGGTGATCCGCCTTCACTTGCTGACAAGTGAGGAATCGTGATACAAACTCTACTACTGCCTTCTACATGCCTGGCCACCACTGCTGTCGTCTGAGGTCCGGATACATCTTCACCACTCCTGGATGTACCGCTTGAGGGGAAATGTGGAAATCCCTAAACACCTCCTCATATAGTAAAAATGGTACCATGGTATGCCCTCTAAAGAGGATTATGTGGTCCCCACCTTTAGAAAACACATCTGGTGCCTGACCAGAGGATATTGGAGAACGTCGTGTCTCACAGTCAACGTCCCCACATTGTGCCTCTCTGACTCACTGAAGAAGTGGAGGAGAGTCTGTGAGAGACTGCAGAAAGGCTGATCGATCTCTATCCACAAAGGATATATGCAACGCAGAAAGCTGCTCTATCGCCTCTCCTAGTAGCCGAATGCCTGATCTCCGGCTGAGAGCATCTTCTAAAATGTTCCCCTTCCCAGAAGTATAGACTATCTCGAATTCATAGTCCTGGAGAAACTCGAGCCATCGTCACTGTCTCAGGTTCAAGTACTTCTGCGAGAAGATGTACCCGAGACTCTGGTGGTTAGAGTAGACTATAAAACGCTCACCCATCAGATAGTGCCGCCACATATTCAAGGCGAAGACCACTGCTGCTAACTCCAGGTCAGGTTAGTATAGTTCTTATCATGCTGTCTCAATTTTCGTGAACTATACGTGATCACTACTCACTCCTACATCAGGACACACCAGATTCTGGTCCCTGATGAGTCATAGTAAACTACGTACCCCACGCCTTCCTCCGGTAGCCTCAAGATGGGCACACTGGTCAACCTCTACCTCAGCTCCTGAAATCTCTTCTGGAATCTATATGACAACAAGAAAGGGTTTCCCCTTCTTCGTCAATGGTGAAAGAAGTGCTGCAACACTGGAGAAGTCTGGAAAAAATCTATGATAGAACCCAGCGAGTCCCAGAAAACATCGCACCTCAGCCACACTCCTGGGTGGCTCCTAAGAAAGTATTGCCTCGATCTTCACTGGATCCACTGAAACTCCAACCTCTGAGATGACGTGTCCCAGAAAGTGAAACTCTTGAATCCTAAACTGGCACTTCGAGAGCTTACCATAAAGCTGGTGCTCTTGGAGTGTTTCTAGTACTACTCGCAAATGGTAGACATGTTACTCCTCAGTAGTCAAGTAGATCAGTATGTCGTCGATGAAGACTACGACAAAGCGATCGAGGTAAGGCTGGAAGATCCTGTTCATGAGACTCATGAACACTACTGGAGCATTGGTTACATCAAAGGGAAAAACCAAGAACTTGTAGTGGCCACACCGACATCTGAAGGTCGTATTCTTTACATCCTTGTTTCGAACTCTGAGCTGGTGATAGACTAACCTAAGGTCTATCTTCGAGAACCATCGCGCTCCCTTGAGTTGATCAAAGAGGTCATCAATCCTCGAGAGTGGGTACTTGTTCTTCACGGTCACCTGGTTCAGGCGATAGTAGCCAACACACAGTCACAAGCTCCCATCCACCTTCTTGGAAAACAGAATCAAATATGCCCAGGGTGAAACACTGGGTCAGATAAATCCCTTCCCCTAAAAGTCCTCCAGTTGTACTCGTAGCTCACAAAGCTCGGTGGGAACCATCTGATATGCTGGAGTATATATCGATGTTGTCCCAAGGTACAGGTCAATGTAGAAGTCTACCTCTCTACGAGGAGGTAGTCCTAGAACGTTGTCAGGGAAAACATCCATGTACTGATACACCACAACAGGAAAACTTGGACTCCGCACATCAACCGCTCCGAGGATGAGACTAGCCAAATGATGTGTGATCAGCTTTCCCCTCCCCTGTGTAAGTCCATCCTACGCTAAATAGGCTCCCTTCTCGCCGGTGAAGGTGAACCTGGTCCCATCCATTCGGATACACCACACTTTGCGCCTAATATAGTCAATCTGGGCATGAACTGTGGATGAACATTCCATACCCAAGATGACGTCGTAAGGCCTCGTCGCTGCTATGAGAAGATCCCAGTCGAAGCTCTATCATCCTAGAGTAAGCTCACACTTCCGGAACTAGTGCATAATCATCAATTCTGCTCACATAAGAGTCTCTAGCTGTAAGGATCGAGCCAACGGCTCCGTCAGAATCTCTGAGCTCCGAACGAGGGTAGTGGAAATAAAAGAATGACTCGCACCTATGTCTATAAATACTATAGCAAGGGTGGAGTAGACACAGATAGTACCTCGAATCATCTAAGTTGTGTCATGGTCGTAGGCCTCAATTTCCTAGAGATGGTCCTACCTCTCTCTTCCAACTCCCTGTAGTCAGGGTGGACCTCCTGGTGGTGGTGGGGGTAGATCCTCGAAACATTGTCCACCATCTATTACTCGGACACCTCCTCTGCCACGTCCGCCTACTCCCGGCAGACCACCATGGCCAAACCTCTGCCTCTGCCTGGGAGGCCCCTCTACTATTTTTTTCTCATCTGCATAGCGGGTTGGGCAGTCACGATCCATGTGGCCCTGCCTGCCGCATGCATAGAACTACCTTCTCCTCGTATATATGGCTCTGTCTCTTGTTCCCCGCACAATCAAACCTGTATCCTAGGGTTGCCCACCTGATGGCCTGATCCGCTTGGACCTCTGTGACATCTATCTACTGCCGGCTGCAGAAGACTCCGCTACATGTCTCCCTGTGGTGGGTCTCACTGCTGGTGACTGCTCAGCGAGAAAACTCTCCACTAGAAGGGCTCTCTCCAGCACCTCCGCCTACATTAGGATGCTGAAGGGGATCATTGAATCCCTGATCTCATGCTTGAGTCCCTTCTCGAAGGTCCAAGCAATGAAGAATGGGTCCCACACCATATCCGTGGAGTAGCCTAAGAGTTCGGTGAACCTCGCTGAGTACTATGCTACTATCATAATGCCCTGCTGCAGATGAAGTAACTCCTGAATCCGCACCACACGAAGGGTGGCTAGAAAAAACTCTGAGCGGAAGAGACTCTTGAAGTCTGCCCAGAGTAATTACGCCTCATCATGAACCTGGAGCATCAGGATCCACCATCTGCCTACTACTGCATGCAGGAGACTCGCTGCAAGGATCACCATGAGGTCGGCTGGTGTCCCTACCAATCTGAAAACTCTCACGATAGCCTCCAGTCAATCCCCAGCTGCCTGTGGGTCCGTCTATCCCTGGAACCTTGGAGGCCTCTGGTGCTGGAACTCATGCAGCGCACTCAGATGGTGTTCACTCTCTAATGCTGGAGCTAGTGGGATTGGTGGCCCAACGGGTAGGAATACCACTGGTACCTCTGCTATAATGGGGTCCTGCACTGAGGCCTCGTCGCTTGGTGGGCTACCATCATGTACGAAACACGGAACCCTAGCTCGCTGCCTTCGTGGGGCCATCCTGAAAAGAAACAGGTGTGCTACAATTAAAACAATATACCTGGCGAGCAGACACAAAGTAATCATGAAGAAAACTTTTTTCAAAGGAAACACACACACAATCATTGTTTTCGTGCACTGAGTCGGAGATCAGAAGTCAGAGTCCTAGTGTATGGATACGTCAGCTACCACACCAACACCGGTTTCCCTAAATAGATAACCACACACAAAACTCTTAACACTATTGATGTCAAAAGAATCATATTCTAAGTTCTGCGGTAGAATGGACTCCTCTGATACCAATTTTTCACGACCCATCCTCAAGGCCCGTGTCGTGACTACCCCATGTCCGCCTTCCGTATGCCAGGGGCTGGAGACTAGCACCAAAGGCATAATCCCGATAAAAAGGGAAGGTATTGCCTTTAATAAGTAAAAAAACAATATAGTACGCAATTGGAAGTAAACACTAAGTAAAACTGTATACAAAAGAAAGTTCTGAAAGGAAAGGGGCCGGAAATACAATCCCAACAGTAAAGTACAAACAACTGTAAAACTAGTACAACTACAAAAAGGTAAAATAGAAACTACTGAGTCATCCTCTGGGAAACCCACTTGAAGGGTGGGTATAGATGGCCTCCTCATCACCCCAGGTCCATTCGTCGGCTCTATGTATGTCTCGCCAAGTAGTCCACCTCCAGGTACCATCCAGATCTACAACTCTCTACCTCGATCAGTATTGTCCATCATCTGCAACTAACACAATAAAGTGCAGGCATATCCCGTGCAGGGGTGAGTATAATGATACTAAGTAGGGACCCTGAGACCCCCGAAGGTATCCCAGAATCCACGAAGGATAAACCACAGAAGAAAGATACAATCACAAAGTATCAACCAACCCTACTTAGGTATATACCCATACATATACCTAAGTTATCAATCACAGTTTGGCTCCAACTCTTGAGCCCAAGCACAAACTAATCCACATAGGAAGTAAAGTCAATCACCTCAAAGAGAAATTATTGAAAGTCAAGGCTCAGATCACACAGGTATACATCTTTCATAGAGTGATAGAGATGATCATATGTAGTCACAGATTCGTCTAAGTTGTCGGACCCACACAGGATACAGGACCAGCTAAGATATCGGACCCACACAGGATACAAGACACGATATTCTATCAGACCCACACAGGATACAGGAACAAAAGTCAGAACTGTCGGACCCACAGAGGATCCCGGTATAATAGTGATCCCTATCGAACCCACGGAGGATTCCAGTATAGTATTCATCGCTGTCGAACCCATGGAGGATTCTGGTACATCTCAGTCGCAGCCATCCCTAGGGTTCCCGCACACAGCACGCTCAATTTCGGGAGGGTCCACTCCTCGAGACAAGTTTTGATACATAAAATATCACAAAGTCCTGAGTTGATGTATCATGTAGTTTCGTCTCATCATAAGGAACCCAACGCGACAGACGGTGCGTCAATTGGACGCCTGATCTGAGAGTTATTGGTATTTCTGTTCCAGGGGCCCGGTTGGATTTACGCTCGATCCAAACCTGGAAATTTTCCAAATTTGTCCAAAACTCACTTAGAGCATCCCAAAAATAACGACTCGTTGCGAGGGTCCGAGTTCCACAGACGGCGCGTCGATCGTACATGCGGTCTAGAAGTTATTCGCATTTAAGCGAAGACGGCCCGGCCCGTCAAGCCCAGTGGGTTGGCGGGTCGGCCCGACCCGGCTCGGCGGGTTCGACCCGACTAGGGGTCGGCCCAGCCCAGTGGGGCGTGGCCCACCTGTGGACCCGGCCCGCGATGCGGGCCTGTCCAGTTCGCCCGGCGGCGCCGCCTCCTCCTCTGCCCGGCCGACCGTAGCAGGCCGGTTTGGCTCGGCACACGCGGCCCGTTCTGCGGCCCGCGATTCTTCCCACGCGGCACCTACGGGCATTGGGGTTCTCCATCCTAGTCGGCACGATTCTAGACGGTTCATCTAGCCGAGTGTCCAGTGGATGCAGGCCGCGTCCTTTTCCACGCGGCGTCTGCGGGCGTCGCGGTTCTCCAGCCCGGCCGGCAAGTGGCCGGTTGTTTCTTCCAGCTGAGTGGCACGCGGATGTGGGCCGCAGTCTCCCTCAACATGGCACCTTCGTGTGCTATAGATCCTACATGTGGACCGGGTGGTTTGTTCGTCTGGTTGACCCGCCTCTGACGTCAATACAAAGAGAACAAAAACAAAAAAGGGGGGAGGTTCGGACCGTGTTCGTGTGGTCTGAATGCTCCCCATTACGTTGCTAACATTAGGCATCAAGAGGAAAACACACGATGAGGAAAGAATAGTATAACTCATGCGTAAAAACAATCCAATTTCACCCTACCTCATATTTTTCATTGTACGATGACGAGTCGTGAAAGACGGACATCGCGGAAGACGGACGTCGTTCCGTCAACGTAGGAGGAGGTAGAGCTCGGTGAAGACGAGTCACAACGACGTCCTCGATGTACTTAGTGGGTGGCGGTGCTTCCCTTCCTTTCTCTGTTTGAAGAAGGTAGAAGATTTTGCTTCACGTTCTTCAGAGACGAGGAGCGTTATTCATCGAGAGGATGGTGTTCTTCCAAGAGTTCTCTCAAGCTCTCCAACGATTATACCAACCCAAAATAAAATAATAAGTTCACTTATTTTAATGTTGGCATAATGAATTAAAAAGAATTTAAAAACTCCAATTAATTAATTAAGTCAATAATTAATTGTGTTGGCACCATTAAGGGGAATTCTAAGAGTTTCCCCTATTAATGGGGAGCTCAAGGGGTTCAAAAGGGGGGTTTAAGGGGGTTGAGATTGTGTGGACCCCACCACATAATATCCTCCCATGGGAGGTTATGTGGGGGTGGGACCTACCTCCAACTTTCCTTTGGAGAAATTAATCACCACCTACATAAAAATATGTTAGTCATGTTTTTATTTAAATTATTTAGAAAACCCCCATAATTAACTTCCTCTCTCGAAAAAACGCAAATGCGGTAAAGGTCTCCTTAAGCGAATACCGGCGATGCGAGTTCATGGGTGTCCTCAGATTTCAATTCCGAGCACCGGTTAAAATGATATAAAATCCTGCACATACATTTACTGAATGTACCCGAACAAAAATTCATAAATTGATTCCGGGAAAACCGGGCCTCAGAATTAGGCACCATCAGAAACCGCAGACTCGTAAAATTCCCATGTATTTAAGAAAAAAATCCACAAGATTTCCATGTATTTATAGAATTCCATATACCTTCTTTTCATATAGAACTAGATCTCTCTAAGGTGATGCATTAGGATGAATTAATCCTATCTATAAGATATCATCAATCTGGATCCACATATCCTTAAACTTGGAAGGGCCTATCTGAAATGTAAAAATCGATATCATGAAACACATAGTTATATCTTTATCCCAAACTCAATCTCTAATCAAGTTGATAGCATGACAACCACTTCAGATAATACATTAGGGTAAACTTCTAGGACCATAATAAACACCACTTGTAGATCCTCCACAGAACTCAACATCATTCCATCCATTATAGAATACAAGGACTCAACACACCTCTATCATATGCAAGGGTCACACTCACCAAAAAAAATTCATTGTCTCTATATTTTTCATGGAATATGATGTGCTTGATAAATAAATCACTGATATCCAACACCAAATACAGCCAATCTATGTTGAGGTTGATGTCATAAGGTTTATACATAAACATAGAAAATCTATCTAATAGATTTTCTTCCCTATAATCAATTAACATAATCTAAACACATCAAATAGGATAGATCGACCTCTAACCAGTGTAGTTAATGTTAAGAAAACTAGAAGTCTTGCTACCTAAAGTCCAAAATCATGGACAAGAGTGGGTGAGACAAATTATTGTGTAGATCCTAAATTAAACAGGGCATAAACTTCAAAATAAAATAGGCATATAGTACCTCGTATGACGTCACGATCCCCCTATACTTACAATGCTACGACATGCATCCGACCGCATCTAGGTACATGGTATTTTTGAACCCTATAAATTTTAAATAATTATATCAAAATTATTTTAGTGTGAAAATTTGGTATTTTTTTGAAAAGATTGATTTTCCAAGGAATAGTCAAAATACTGATTTTTATTGAAAACTGTAATTTTTTCCAGATTATAAAATGATAAGTTTTAAAAATAAATTGTTTCAATGTAAAAATAGTTATATTATAAAATTAATAATCTAATTATGTTTATATGAATCGATTCTATATTTTAATTTGTTATAAAAAAATTATACTTGAAAAAGGCATTTTTCTAAAAAATTGTTTATCGTTTTGTTTTGTGTTTTGATCTTAAATTATTTTTTTCCAACTTCAAGAGATCGAATATTAAAAAATGGATTATTTTATTTAATTATGTGATTCAATATTTTTAAATAGTTCCTTTTTATTTTTTTTCAATATAAATACAGACCAATGTAAATTTTTTTCACACTTGTAAGGATAAAATAAGTAAAATAAGGTTAAAATAATGGAATAAGGCATTAGAATATATCTAAAACCTACATTTATCCAATGTTATGATTGTATATCATCCATTTACATCCAATTGTCAAATATATGGTGCCCGTTATAATATTTATTTTATTATGACATTTGAATTAATTTAAGAAAATAATAAATATAAAATGTCACTCTCTTGACATTAATATCTATAGAGTTTTTATATAAGGATAAACAGAGGATAAGTTCAGTTATAAATGTTTATTTGAAATATAAATAATTTTTTTTATCATAGTAATTTATTTATAATGTTTATTTATTTAATAGTAACCTTAAATTCATATGAAACATTGACACAGTATTTATTCTATTAAAAAAATTAAAAAAATTATTTTAAATATATTAAAAGTAATAAAATTTAATTAAATTATTATATTTCATGAATGTTGTATATAAATATGTAATATTTTGGATATTTTAAGAGATTATATTCTAATTATATCTTTTTTGGGGTCTTTAAAGCTAAATTAAATGAATAGTTCCAAAATTGACATTAATGATATTTTATAATAAATAATATATTACTAAATGATTTAATATTCATAAAAAGGTTGTCTTAATACAAATTAATATAATATGGTTGAAAATATAAACCATGGTCAATTTAAAAGTCACTTGACTATATATGGTAACATTCTTATCCCTTTAAGATTTAAATAGTTATTATCATAGTTATGGACAAAAATAGTTATAGAAGGGGTTAATAAAAAAGTTAATAATTAAAATGACACAAAAAAATACATAAATTTTATTTTATGAAGTTATTTATACTATAGACAATTTTTATTATAATTAATGGTTATTTGAAATACTTTTTCATGAAATTAATTTATTAAATTTTAATCTTTTAAGAAATTCAAAGTGTTCACTCTCCCTCTCTAATAAAAGGACATTCATCCTTTCTCTTCGTTACACCACTTTGAGCCTTATATATCAACTAAAAACTTATAAATTACCATATAAAGTTCCCTAAAAACCTAATATAGGTTCTTTTATTCCCAAAAAATCATCTCTAAAGCCCTGAAGAGAAATATCTAAAGGAGTTCTTTCAAAAAAAGTGGAAATCGCCTTCGATGATCACTTTCCTTTTTTTACTTCTTCATTTAACACCTAAAAATATATGTTATTTATCATAAAATAATAAATTTATTAAACATAATATACTAAAATGTTATTATTATTATGATTCCATGATTATCTACCATCTTCCCCATGGTAATTGAATGTATCACTTGTGCATACGTATAGCTTATTATCTCCACGTAGCGATACTATTAATTTTTCATTGCTATCTTTTTTGGATGAGTATTATGATGTTTTTAATATTTATATATGATACTTATCAAATAGTTATTATTTTTTAATGATTGTATAATATTTCTCTTCTTACCTTCTAATATTTTGGAAAATGATAATGTTTCTTATGCGTATGTGTAGACTACCACCTCCACAAATTGATAGAACTTGCTGTTCATTTATATTTTACTTCGATATTAATGAGGATATATTCAATGAGTATAAATTTTAAATATTATATAATAATTATTCTAAATTTTTTAGTTATTATTTACCATTCTTTTCTTTCATCCATCAAAAAGTGAAAATATCGTTCATGCGTATGTACGGCCTACCGTCTCCATGAACAGTGTAATTAATTTTTCTATCTATACTTTTATGGATGACTCTATGTGTGTGTATATATATATATATTATATGTTAATTTTATATTATAATTAATATTTTTTTGATTATTGATCCATGAATAATATATAAGGATTGAAACAATCGAACCAAAACATACATGAAAAATGAAGTAGTTATCACCCAAAATAGTGATTTTAATAAAGAAGTATTATTAAATGGGTGGTAAAAGGACATAAGTAAATAATATATGGTATGACGTATATGATTATGTATTTTTATTAGATTTATAAAACATCTATATTTATTATAAAATAGGTTCAAACACGTACGAAGGAATTTGGACCTGAGGTAAGGGTTTTATGTTATAATATCATTATTTATTAGGATTATTATGATTAAGTTTATGATGATAAAATATTGAGATATAACTCCCAATAAAATCATAAATTTTATTCTCCTATTTTTATTTCATTATAATACAAGTTTCCTTTTATTTTACTCACTTTATGTAATCAATATACTAAAATAATTTTTTTTAAAGAAAAGTGAATTTCTTTCTCTCATCTATCGAAAAATATTTTTATTACATATCCATGTTCTCTAAAAAATTATTTTCAAGAATGTTTTTAATATTATCCTATGATTTTTTAAATTAATTTTTTCCCCTTTTTGACTTTTTAACCAAATTTTTTTTAAAAATATTCTTCTTGTGTTTTCTAAACAAGGAACTTTTTGAATTTTTTACAAAAGTGTGAAAGGAATGATTTCATTTAACTTATGTGAAATGAATGGAATTTGATGTCATCGTGGTCATTAAATGATTTAAATATTCCTTTATATGTTTGAAATTTTATTTTCAATGGAAATTGTTTCTTTAATATTTAGGATATTATTTTATTTTAAATAATTTATTTCAAGGGGAAATGCCATTTTCCTCAGATATGTGCCAAGTAATATATTTAATAATTTTTTTCATTTCTGATTACTTCCTTTGCTGTTTCTTATGATTTATTGGGGATATAATCCAAAGATATCATCCTTATTCATTCTTTATATGGCTTATGATTATGATGATAAGATTTTTATTTAACCTATTATTTTCCATAGTTAATTCTATGATGAAATGTTTATGAAACCCATTTACTTTTAATGGGTTATAATATTATAAATGTTTTATGATATAATTTCACACATATGTACGGTTTTCATTATGTGATGGGTGATTCTAGAATTATATATCCCTCTAATGAAATGTTAAAATATGAATATCTCATGAGATAAGTATAATTGGAATGTGGAGTGAACCTAGTTCATTAAGGGGCTCTATCCACTATGATATCCATGAGACCGAACCTTTACCCCCCCCCCTGAATGGCCCAAAGGCCATATTTTTTATTGATTTTTGACAACCCAACATTCAAAGGATGAGGGGGAACCCTTACAAGGCCTATAGTTTTAGATATTACATGAGACGTAGGTCTTAGGAAAATATATAGACTATAACTACATGGAACTACTCCTCCTCAACTTCTTCATCATGATTTTAGCTCTCCACCTTCGCATGGATTGTTCGGCTAGGATTCCGTGCAAGCATAGGCTGGTCCCGATGGTAATTCCATACTCTCTGTTTCTGAAAAATACACATAGCTTCTACTCTACTGAATGCCCCAGCTCTGAATCCTCATCTAGAGTCTTCTCCTTGTAGAGTTTGTCTACTCACTTAAGCACAATTTTAGGTGGCCCGAAGGCCTTAAGCTGGATCAAAGGCCTTGATGTGGCCTAAAAGACTCACTATCCCTAAGTCATTGGGTGGAACAAAGGCCTTAAAGGACCAAAGCCCAAAACGGTGGCCCGAAGCCCAAACAGATGAATAGATCTGGATGATACAGTACTGAACAGTACCTACTACTCTACTGCTACAATAACCCAAAAATTATGTATCTTCTTGGTTTTAAACTCGGGTCTATTAGATGCACTTTTTTAATCCTCACCAACTGGGTTGAGTCTCATGTGCAAGAGTTAACCTTTCTACTATGTTGTTTTGGAGGGTTAACTCGGTCCACCATAATAGTCTTGGTAGTGATCCATGATTACAAATGAAATGATTTTTTATTCTTATGTATATTCCAAAAACTTATTTATTATGTAAATTTTATTCCATCATGGCTCAAGTTCTTTGATTCCTTTATGATTAATGTCTTATGAATGGACAACATTTTTCCATGATTTTAGATTATAGTCGATGATATGCAGGTTATAGTTTTTAAAAAATTATTCTCATGTTATCAAACCCTTGTTCTCATGTTATGTGGATGTATCCCTTGATTACCCTTACTAAGAATATTATCTCACCCTTTATTATATTTCCTTTCACGAAGTAATGAAGAAAGGTATTAAGAATGTTATTTCTAGTAAGGTTTCTAGTTATGAATAAATATGTGGGATATGATGTAGTTCACTTATAAACTAGTTTTTTTGTATATAATTTTCCAAAGATGCTAGACCAATATGATTCTAGCATGGATCATTTTGTTATTTAATTAATATCCATTTAATAATATTAAATATCTATTTATGAAAGGTATGGTTCGCTATAGTTGGTATCAAATAAAGGTTTAGTAACCTTTGGAAACTGATATGAGAATAATTTTGCATGAACCCTGAGGATAAGCCTAGGTATAGGATAAAATCCTAATATTTTGGTAATGATCACATATGTACAAGGTTAAACCTATTCTATAATATATTGAAAGAAGAATTATTTGTTTAGACATAATATAAATTATTTTCCATGATTATGTAGTTTCTTAATATGATTATTATTGCTCACACTATTCTTTTTGGTTTTATTTAATGGATGAAACCTGAAGGAATCAGGTTAATGATTAATGTCATTTAAAATGAAAAGATTTTATTCTTGAGAATCCAAATTTTATATGAGATATAATCAAAAATATCATTATTATGCTAAGTAAACTTTCTCAAGCTACGAATCATGTTCATCATCCAAAGGAGAAAAGAATGAAACGTGGTTGTGTTTAGTCTTTAATGAGGAAACACCCACCTTATTTTAGTGGGTCTTTTTATCTACTAGTCTCTGAGAAATGGATAATTACCACTAAAAATATATTTTACAATCTTAAGTTTTCAAAACATGAAATATTTATTTTTGTTGTTTATAATTTGGATGGAAAATCATATCAATGGTGGAATCATACCAAGAATATAATTAACAGGGGTGAAATTGACTCTATGGAGCGGGATGGTTTTAAGATGTTTTTTTTCAATAAGTAATTTCTTTATATTACTCATAAAAAAATAGATAATGAATTACTTGAGATAAAGAAAAATGATGATGAATATGTTTGAACATATGAGGAAAATTTTACAATAAATGTGAAATAAACTTCTGGAATTATTATCAAAATTAAAATCAATATTGATCAATTATTAATTCAATTAAAATCAAGTATTTGAATAGTGTTATCCATAAGATACTTTATAAGATATGAATAAATAATTCAATGTTCTATCAAGGTGTAATTGAATATTATATTTTCCCATCAATCTCATGGATTTGATAAGAAAATAAATATATAATTTAAAGGAAATTCTATAAACCATAGAGAGAAGAAAATGTTCTTTCCTTTATGCAAGAAGTGTGAAAAGAAACATGGAGGAAATTGTATTAATGGTACTTGTAAATGTTTTAAGTTTTTATAGTAAGGTCCTTGGGCTACTGAATTTCATATTTATAGAAGGAAGTTATCCAATGATGGAGGAAAGTCACCACAGAATGCACCAACCATACTCCAGTATTGTATAGTCATTATTTCAACCTATGCTAGAATATAATGTTTAATGGTGATGATTGTCATCAAAAATCAATTAATCTAAGAGAAAAAGGGAAATACCATGTGATCACTATTTATGAAAAGTTATATGATAATCAAGTAGTGAAAGGTACACTTACCATCCATTCTAGAAATGCTAGTGTCATATTTGATTCTAGATGTACTTACTCTTTTATAAATGAATAAATTTATAAGGGTATAATAGTACCAACTCAATTATTAGAATTTAATTTGTAGCTAACAACCTTAATGGTATGATGATCACATCAGATGTCTTTGATTCTTCTATTATTGAATTTTTTAGTAATGTTCTTTTGACAAGTCTCATTATTCTACCTCATTTTGAACTCGATGTTATTTTTGAAATGGATTATATTTATTTACATAAATACCATATTAATAGTTCATTAAGGGTAGAAATGTCTAACATTCTTGACCAACCTATGATTTTCTATCAATGCGAAGATAAATTTGAACATCCAATGGAAATTCCATCCATTTATGGGTCTTTATTCCTATTCAAAAGGTTTTTTTTCTCAGATGGTTGGGGAGAAAATCAATATCAATTATATACATATTTTGTGAGACTTTTTTGATGACTTTATAAAATATTTTAATAGTCTTCAAAATAATTTTGAACTTGATTTCTCAAAATAAATCATAACGAATGTCATACTTATTTCAAATACCCAATATAGAAGAGCCCCAATATAGTTGCAGGAATTGAAGAAGAAGCCTGAGGAGGATCTTGAAATGGGATTTATTCAGCAAATTGAATCACCTTAGGGTTCACCTGTTCTTTTATTTAAGAATAAATATTGATCAATGCAAATCTTAATGGATTATCGGTAACTTAACAAGATCATAATCAAGAATAAATATCCACATTGTCATATTGATGTATTGTTTGATGAATTGTTCCATGAAAATAATTTCCATGATTTTTCTTAATTCTAGATATCATCAATTGAGGTTAAGTAATGAAAATATAACCAATACAGTGTGTTATGAAAGTTATGGACACTATGAATATATAGTGATACTATTTGGTATTACCAATTCCCAAGCTATCATTATGGGTTTGATGAATGGAGACTTTAGATATTATGTTGATCTGTTTTTGGTTGTCCTTATAGACAATATTATCATATATTCAAATAGAAAGGAAGATCATAAAGATCACATAATAATTATGTTGAAGACCCTAAGGAAGGATAATATATATGAGTAATTTTGGCTATAAAAAGTTTCTTTTTTGTTTCATATAATTTTAAGATAGGATATATCTATATCCATCAAAGACTGAAGTTATTGAATGTTGGTACAGACCAACCACTATGACTGAGAGGCTAATTTTTATTTGTTTAACTGGATATTACCTATGATATGTAGAGAATTTCTCATGAAAATCAAATCCACTCGCCAAGTTAACTCGAAAGAGAGACAATTTCCTTTAGATAGATGAATGTAAATAAAATTTCAAGGAACCAAAGGGATGGTTAGTCAATGCAGTTTTTCTTACATTACCATGTAGTAGAGAAGGATTTGTAATCTATAGTGACACATATAAGAAGGTATGGTGATGTGTTCTCATATATAAAGATATGCTTATATCTTATGCCTCGTGATAATTGAAGGTTCAATAGAATAATTAACCAACTTTTGATTTGTAGTTAGATATAGTAATTTTTGAACTAACGATATGGAGGCATTATATTTAAGGATAATGGTTTGATAAATATAGTGATCATAAAATTTTAAAATATATATTGAATATGAAATTGATAATTTGGTTGGATTTGATTAATGATTATGGTTTTTTAATACATTACCACCCTGGGAAAGAGAACAAAGTGACATATGCTTTGAGTTGAAACATTCAGGATGGATTATTATCTATGATGAGGATCATAAGAGATATAATATTTATGTATATACAAAGGATGGATTTGAAAATAATGAAGTAATGGGTGAAATATTATCTTTATAAAATGATTATTCAACTATCTATCCATGTGAGGATTAAAGAGGCACAAAAGGAAGATTTGGGGCTACAGAAGAATGTGAGAAATATTACTATGTTTAAACTTGATTGTGTTATAATGATAAGGTTTTGTAACTCTGTATGTGTACCATCCATACCAGATTTAAAGAAATAGATGTTGGATAAGGATCATTGTTTATCATTCTCTATTTATCTAGGAAACAGATGTTAAGAAATCTGAAAGAGTGTTTATGGAGGAACAATATGAAGAAAAATATTGTAAACTGTGTATCTCAGTTCTTGGGATGTCATAAAGTTAATTATGAGAGGTAGAATTAAAAGGGGATTTTATAATCATCACTCATACCTGGATGGAAATGAAAAAAACACCATGTATTTCATCGTTGAACACCCCAAAACTTCTAAATGGTGCAATGATATTTGGGTTGTGGTAGATCACCTTAAAAATTCAACACAATTCATTTCTATTATAAAATATTTATCTATTGATCATATTAATAGAATTTATATTAAGGAAGAGTTAAAGTTTCATGCAGAACCACATTACATTGTATATGATCAGAATATGAGGATTACCTAAATGTTTTAGATAAGTCTTTAGTAGGCTTTGGATATATAGTTTAGTTTTGGTATATCATATCATCCTTAGAATGATGTCAAATCTAAGAGAAACATTAAAACCATATAGTATATGTTCATATCTCATTATATGGATTTGAATTGTTTTTTGGATTAATAACTTCCTCAAGTCAAGTTTTCATACCATAATAGCTTTCACTTGAGAATTTAAATGCCTCTTTATGACGCCCTCTATAAATAGAAGTATATAACTCAACCTGTTGGGATAAAACTAGAGAAATAAATCTATTGGGACCTTAGATAGTTGTGGAAATGGAAGATAAGGTATGATCTATTTAATATCACATTGAGGAAGCTCATCGTCAATAGAGAGTTTATATTGATAATCACCAAATGGATCTAGAGTTTGAAGTTGGTGAGAATGTGTTTTTTTAATATCTCTATGGAATAAGGTTATCGGATTTTGAAGGAAGGTAAATTTTATCCCTAGGTACACTAGCCTATTTAATATTCTAAAATTAGTAGCGATGGTAGATTAATTTTTTACACTTTTATAAAACCTCTCTTAATTCCATGATGTGTTCCATGTATCTCTTTGTTGGAAATACAATTTTTGACCCATCACATATACTAAAAATAGAGGGTTTACTTATAAATAATGGTCTTTACTATTAATAGATATAGTTATTAATCTTGTATAATTGATATAAATTTCCATATAAAAAGTCTACTCACCATGTAAAAGTTATTGGGAGGAATCAGAAAATTGAGAAATCTATATAGGAACCTGAGGAGGTAATGAAACAGAGATATCCTTGTTTGTTTGTATTAGAGTGATATAATTGCAAGGGATATTGATTTTAAGGGGTGTATAATGTAACCCCCTAATATTTAATAATTTAGTTCTCTATTATATTTTTTTCTTTGATAGCATTCAATACACACAACACCAAGTTTAATCGAACCGTAATATACTATTAAAATATTATTATTTAATGTGATGGTTATCTCATAGCCATTAAATTTGTAGGTATGAATAGGAATAACTATATTATGGAATAAATATATATAAATCTTCTAATAAATAAAAATTTACTAATTAACTCTTAGGAAATTAGCATTAATTTTCTAATTATGTAATATTATTCTTAAAAATATATCTCCTTCAAAAATAATTTTTATTTATTTTTTTGAGAATATATTATATTTAATTATTTAAAATTTTACAAAATTTAAAATATAAAATGGCCTTAATTTTATAAATAAAAATATCAAAATTTACTTAGGCTGAAAATTTGGGATTTTTTTTCTGAAAATATAGATTTTCTAAAGAATAATACAAAATACTAATTTTTATCAAAAACTATATCTTTGATTCAAGAATGGAAAAATTTATAAATTGTTTTAAAATGGTTTAAAATGAAATATTATTTATATTATATTATGATAAATATAATTTTTTAATTGGAATTAATGTTATGGTTTAATTTTATATAAAAATATTTTCATACTTAAAAGGACTTTTTCTGAAGAAAAAAAATTTATCATCGTGTTTTTTGCTTTTACCTTAAATTAATATATAACACTTATATAGATTCAATATTGAAAAATGGGTTCCTTATTTTTAATTAGGTGGTTAAATTTTTTTAAATAGTTTCCTTTTACATTTGTTTATTATGTATTTTGACCATAGTAAAATTTTGTCACCCCGATAAGGGTAAATCAGGTAAAATAGGGTTAAAACATTGGGATAAGGCTTTAAAATTTATATAAAACTTGAATTTATTCTTTAGGATGAGTTTAGGTTTTCCATTTATATCCATTTCTCGAATATATGGTCACTTAGTGCCATATTTCTTTGATTATGACCTTTATATTAATTTAAAAATAGAATAAATAGAAAATGGAACTCTCTTGACTTTAATATATATAAATTTATTACATAAAGATAAAATGAGGATAATGTCAATTATAAATTTTTTATTTGAAATATAAGTAAATTTGTTTACCATATCTATTTATTTATAATTTTTAGAAATTAAATAATTACCTTAAATTCCTACGTACTGTTGACTCTGTATTTATTCAATTAATTGAAAAATATAATAAATGTTTTTAAAAATATAAATGAAAATAAATTTATGTAAATTATTTCATTCCAAAAATTTTATAGATACATATGAAAAGTTATTAATGTTTTAAAATAGAATATTTTAATTCCATATTTTTCTTAGTGTCATTAAATTCAAATTAAATGAATTGTCCCAAAATTGACATTAATGATATTTTATAATAAATAATATCTTATTATATTATCTAAAATTAATAAAAATATTATCTTATGAAAATTTAATGGAATATGTTTTAAATTATCATCCATGGTCCATTTATGTGTCTCTTTTACATTTATGGTAACATTCTTAACCCTTTAAGATTGATATAGTTATTACCATTGTAAAGGTTGAAATGGTTAATAAAGGGGTAAAAAAAATATGTGATTTAAAATGACACAAAAAACATATCCAATTTTAATTTTAGGATTTTATTTCAAAAATTTCCCATTTTTTCAAATTCTTGGTCATTTTGAAGAATCTGTATTAATAATTACTTTATTATATTTTAATCTTTTAAGAAATTCCAAGTGTTTCCTCTCCCTCCCTTATAAAAGGATACCCCTCATTTCTATTCTTTACACCACTTTGAGTATTCTATCTAGACCATACCATGAAAAATTCATAAAAAATTCTGTATACACATTATATAGGTTATTATTTCCCAAAAAAACTAACCTTAGGGTCATTAAGTGGATATATAAAGGATTTCTTTCAAAGAAGAGGTGATCACCTTAACCGATCACTTTCCTTTTTTTAATTCATATTTTACTTCCTCAAAATATGTGTAATTTGTCACAAAATAATTAATTAAGTATACTAAATATACTTAAATGTTATTATGATTATGAAACCATCATTATCCACCATCTTCCCCATCAAATGGGATGTGAAATTATCACTCATGCATATGTACGGCCTATCATCTCCATGTGTCGATGTAATTCATTTTTCATCTACATTTTTATGGATGGGTATTATGATGGTTTTAATGTTTATATATGATATTTATGAAATAATTATGATTTTTAATGGTAATATTATATCTATATTCTTAGCATCTAATATTTTGGAAAATGATAAAGTTTCTCGTCCGTACGTGTGGACTAGAACCTCCACGAAGTGGGGTGATTTATTTTTCATTTATATTTTACTTAGCTATTAATAAGGATATATTTAAAAAATATATATTTTATGTTTTCTATATTATATATTAATTATTCTATAGTGTAATTATTATTTACCTCTATTTCATTCCATCCATTGAAAAGTGTAAATAGAGTTCATGCATACATACATCCTAATGTATCCATGAATGGTGTAATTCATTTTTATATTTATAATTTTATGGATGAATATATATATAATATTAAATTTATATCATGATTAAAAAATTTAGATTATGGAACCCAGATCAAAGTACAAGGACCAAGCTATTGAACCAAACATACATGAAAAATGAATTAGTTATCACCCGAAAGAAAGATTTTAATAAAGAATTGTTAATAAATGGGTGATAATAGGTCATAAGTAAATAATTTATGGTATGGTATATATTATTTTGGTTCTGAAATAGATTCATAATAAATATATATTTATTATATAGGATCTTTGAACACATATGGAGGAATTAAAACTGGAGGTGATGGTTTTATGTTACAATCTCATTATTTATCAGGATTATTTATGATTAAGTTTCAGATGATGAAATATTAAGATATACTTCTAAAAAAAATCTTATTCTTATATTATTATTTATTGATAGTA
The DNA here is from genome assembly GCA_963277665.1 of Viscum album. Lineage (NCBI taxonomy): Eukaryota > Viridiplantae > Streptophyta > Magnoliopsida > Santalales > Viscaceae > Viscum > Viscum album. The sequence goes on from OY728152.1 coordinate 2,108,900,565, forward strand.
CATTTTTTATTTCATTTTCTTCACTTTAAGTACTCAAGACACCAAATGAATTTTTTTAAGGAAAATGGGCTTTATTTCTCTCTTCAGTCCCCAAACCTTTTCTTCCATATTCATGTTTTCTAAAAAAAAATTGAGGAATGTCTTTAATATTCTCATTTAATTTTTTAAATTAATTTTTAACCATGATTTAATTTTTAAATAATTATTTAAAAGGAATATTCTTTTCATTTTCCAAAAGAATTACTTTTAGACTTTTTTTTACAAAAGTGTGAAAGTGGTGTATTCTTTTAACTTATACGTATTGAAAAAATTTTACTTCCATCATGAATGATAAATTTTTTGAATATTTATTTAAAATTTTATATGTTTATATCTAAAGAAAAGTTGTTCTTTACTATTTTTGGGAATTATATATATTTTAACTAAGTTATTTTAAATGGAAATGGTATTTTCCTCTGAAAATGTTACATGTAATATTTAAAAAAACCATTTAAGATAAAATCATTTGATATTTAATAGGGATATTATCCAAGGATTTCATTATTATTCCTTACTCAGATATTCTATGATTATCATGAAGATATTTTTACAAATTATATTTTTTCCATAGGTTATGGTGTGATAAAATTTTTGTGATACTCGTTTAGTTTTCATGGGTTATGATATAATGAATGTTTTATGATATTTTTACACACATGTGTATGGTTATTATTATATAGTGGGTGGTCATAGAATTATATATCCCCCAAATTAATTGGGTAAATATTGATATTTCATGTGATAAATATGACTAAAATATGGAGTGAACCCAGTTCAGTATGGGACTTTATCCACTATGATCTTCTTTGGAGTGAACCTTGAATACTATTATAGTTTGGGGAGTGAACCCAATACATTATAATGGTCTTGGTAGTGATCCTTTACTACAACAGAATTGATTTTCTATGCATATGTGTATGCCAAAATTATATCTTATGATAATTTTATACCCTCGTGGCTTGTGTTCTTTGATTACTTTAAGATTCAAGTTTTATAAACTATCAATCTTTATACTATGATTTGGTATTATAATCAATAATATGTAGGGTATTTTTTCATATGTTATTCTCATGTTATCATAACCTTGTTATCATATTATGTTAATGTCTCCCTTCTTTAATCTTACTGAGGATATGAGGTCACCCTTTCTTATGTTTCCTTTCCCCATGTTATGAAGAAAGGTAATAAGTATGATATGCATTAGAAGGTTGATAGTTTGGAAGAAATTAGTGAGACATGATGTTGTTCAATTATTAACTAGTTGTTTTTGAATACAAGTAACCAAATATACTAAACCTATAATATTTTGTCCTGGGTCATTATGTTATGTAATGAATATTCATTTAATAAGATGTAATATAAATGTATGAAAAGTATAGGTTGTTATATGATCAAACCCTGCTTTTTATCCTAAAGGATGAAGGATATCACAGGGTTACACTCTGTCTTCCCCATATCCTCTCTATTGATTGTAAATTGGGATGTACTATTATTTTTACAGTCATGGATGATACTACTGCAAATACATGGTTAGAAATGGGATACTAGACATACTCTGATAGTTGATGAATCCAAGAAACCCATGCTTATGATTTTTCAATCCTCTATAAGAGAAATAATATATTCTCAACCAAATTGTAGGAGTTCAATAACTACTAGCCTTGGTGGAATGAGTTGAAGAAGGATAAAACCTTCTCCTTGTTGATTAAGACTTTTTTTCCAACTACACAACTGAGAACTATTCATATCTCTACTCTTCATAAGATCCTAGAAGCTTCTATCTCATTATTATTTGGTCCTATCCAACATCCTCTCAATAACCTTCACCTTTTTTAGCACCTCAGAATATGATTTTAACATAAACATGGTAACCTAGCACTAGATATCTGGATGAAAATCCTCTTTAAAATTCTATAAGGCCTAAAGAATAATGTAAATGGTTTTTTGTACCAAATGAGGAACTCTTTAAAACTATAACTCATTTATTATGGGGATAAAGATATATCACGAATAATTTTCATTAGAAATAGAAGATACAGTCTCTTCCCAAAATCAATTTCTAAAATTTTCTATTATAATAGTCACCTCCTTAAAATCCTCGAGGATTAAAATCCACCACTATCAAGTTGAACCACATAGAAACATCACAACAAAAGAAAGTTAGTGGTCCTTATGAGCATTAATAGAACAGAAGGATATCTACACCTTCTATAGTGACCATATATCTTCTGATTTGAAATGGGGACCTTATACTGTTTCACAACCTAGTTCTGAAACACTTAGAGTCCCCCCCCAGAAGTATCATCATCTTCGACCTCCAATCTATAGTGATCTGTTGGAACTTTCCATTGAACATCATTGGCATGAACTTTATATAGGTTTTTACAAGGATACGTATCTATAAATTTAAAAAAAATTAGTAACCCCAAAATCCTAGATAAAATAATATTTTGTGTTTAATTAATTCATTCATTTTATCATATTTTACATTGTATTCTAAATTACAATATATGCATAGAACCTCACAATTCATGATCCTTACCAAGGTCTTTGTCCTAAAAACAACATCAATTATATTATAATGTTCATTAAAAATTAATATAAATATGTGGATCACTGGTTCCCATAAGATCACATGTACTAACTAGTTTCCCTTATTTATATCAATCACTAAGGCCAACTGATAATATTTCCTAACAAACCATTGAAACCTCACTAGTTCCTAACTCCAAATTCTATTGTATATCTCAACTATAAACTTTGATACCAAAAATAAACTTTAATATCACTCTTTTATGACCCCCTCCCTATAAAGTTTCCCCTCTTAGGAAAAAATTAATAAAGAGAGATAATGACCACTAAGGATCACCAGCAGCAGGCCATGAGTAAGTGACTAGAACTGAGGGTATATAAATCACACACATGGGTGGAATTAACCTCATGTAAATTTAAGTAGAAAGAGATAAGATGTAAAACCACCAAAAAACACCATTTATATATATATATATAATCAATCCCAATATATATAATGTCATAACAAACTGATGCAATATAAAAAATAATTTCATGTACCAAAAGTAAATCCTCGACAATGGCCACAATGCATCAATAGCTCTTGAAAACCTGGTCAAGATAATATCACCCATATCCATCACCAACCATCTATTTTAAACCTTAAAAATAATTTATATATATATATGGTGATTGTAAAATGTATACATGTTAGGATCCTCCATAAAACCTCTCATGTAAAACTTGAAAAGTCATACTAAATCCTAATTAATAAATAATGGAAATAAACTCATAACCTAAATAATAAATACTATTTTTATCAAACTCACCATGTATCATTAACCAAGTAATAAATAAAAGTAAAAAATTCATTTTCAAGAGAATATATATATATATATCATACAGTACCTGGATTCCACTTCCCAACTTTTTTTCACTCTCACTCCCCAATGAATCATGTCATGTGGTCATCCCAAGCATAAGTCAAGTCATCCCTAATATTAATTGGGCCTCAACCCTACCTACCTCAATCCAGAATAGGGATTAACATTTCATGTTTGAATTAGTATATAAATTTATCTCATCATTATCACCTCATCTGTAACAAAGTTTATGTTTGGGGCCCACTATAACTCGTGTATATTCATTATTCCTTAATCCATCACAACCCTTGAAAGTATAAAATTGGGAAGTTGTAACCACCATGCCCAGATACAATCATGTTCTTTAACCAAAATCCATTACAAACCACACATAAATGTATAATAAATTTAGATCCATTATAGCCTAGGTAGGAATGTACCTTATATTGTAATAAATTGTTTATCGAGATATAACAACTCGAATCTACATCCAAACAAAGAGAGGGAGTGGGGGAGTGGTCTTCCAAATATTCCCTCTATATCCTTGATGATGAGGAAAACAATCCCCCAAAACATTTGGGTATTATTTTCCCTACTAATTCATGGGTGAATCATATAAAATCATAAAATATAAAATAATATCATGCACAACCACACCAAGGGAAAGTACTTAGCCTTAAAATCATCAGTCATAATCATCGTAGAAGACACTCGGATGCCACCACAAGGGACTAGGTATCAATAAATCATATATTCATCAAGTTCCATATTAATTATTATTCATCCATATTAAATTTATATGATTAAAATTTTAATCTTCCAAGGTAACGTCTTCAACACCCTAAATTCAATTGATTATATTATCAAGTATGTAATCATCATCGATAAACACTATGAACCAAACCCATTTATCTATTAGTTTTATAATCAACTCTTAATACTTTTTTTACTCAAGGAATCAACCAAAGATACCACTCAAGAATTCCCTTGTAGTGCATAGAATAAAACTATGTTATGAAATTGGTAACTGATAATATAAATAACATACATCCATCAGAAATGTTTCATGAAATATTAAATATATCAGAGAGAAGTTCCCTCTCTGAACTCATCCCAATAACCTTGTTGTAATTCATACACCATTTCAAAAAAGTGCAATCTTCTCTTCCATCACTGACATCAACCATCACTACATCCCGGGGATCCTAACTCATTTCTCATCAATGGTTCCCAACAATATAAAATCTTTCATCAACATATAAAATAAAAAAAATCTCTAATCACCCTAGAGAAAACATACATATTAACTATATGTTTTCCATACATATGAGAAGGTAATAAGGCCATTGAATTCAAGTATTTAATCCTATCATAATAAGAAATGTTCATTCAAACCTAAAAAATTATTCTTTAGATGTCAATCATTTCAATTTGATCTTAAATTAACTAGTGTATTATGCATAGGCTTTCCATAATAAAGAAACCTATTGGACAAAGTTAATGATAACTATATAAAACATCCTTCATGTAAAACCCCATGTTCAAATGTGTGTATGGATGATTTTGAAATTTCAAAAGAATTATGAATTCTTGATCTTGTGAATAGTAAATTTTAAGAACTAGGGTTCAGTTGAGGATATAAAAGGTTTGGACCCCTCTAAAGGATGTTTTTAGAAATAAGTAAAGAGTTAGATGATATTTATAAGGAGAAATAATCGCTGATATTGGATTCGAGGTTGCATTATGTTGCTACATCACCACCAACTACTTTATATAGATCCATTGATTAGATGATGGAAAGGTCAGATGCCAAGTGTGCTGGTTAGGTGCACCAGCTAGCTAGTGAGCTAGTAGAGGCTAGCTGGTGGTCCACGGGCTAGCTAGTAAAGGATACTACATAATTTTTGTCCCTAGGGAGGTTTTTAAGTGAGTTGTACCCCCATAATTTTACATGGTTCCCCTTATTACCCTCCATTAAATATTTTGAGTTTCACTTTCCCCAAGAGAAGCCCTGATGCATCTCACCTACCCTCTTATCTCTATGAGATATCTCCCTTAGTTTATTGAAATTGTAGAAATTGTATCTTGTGATAAAAATCATATAGTGGGGCTATGACTCCATTTCATTCCCCACACATTTACCCTAACTTATAGATTTCTCTAAATTGGTTTTTAGATAATGATTTCGCAAAGAATAATGGAATAATCCAAAGACGGTTCAACTTCCATTATACTTAGTAAGATGATGTACCAAGACAGTGCCTGCATGTCATTACCATAAATTTTTTTGAAGGTAAGTGGAAATGTGATTTTTAAAATGGTTTACCCCTAATTTAAATACCATTGTTTATGGTTTAGAGTTTGTTTGTAATTGATTGAGCCCAGGTGAGTTCTTGGGGTCAGCACAAGCCTACTGAGGATTGTTGGTCTTGGTTTTAGTGCATCTAGGGTACCTGATGACTGATTTGGAATTTGTTCCAAAGTGGTTTGTTTCGTTTTTTTATTTTATGTTTTTAATAAATTTTAATAAATTTAAAATTAATTTATATTTGTTACATGGATGTGATACATGGTAGAGGGTGGTTTGGGAATTGGTCATTGGTTAAGAAAGAGCGTGAGTAATGTGTTTTCAAGCTTGAGTAAAATGGAAAAAGGATTCATATATGAGGTAGGTGATATAAGTTCATTCTTTTTAAGTATGACCATTTCATAGAACATGTCGTTAGTGTATCATTATAATGTTTAGTGTTGAACTTATATTTAAATTTTAATGTAATATTTCCTTAATTCATGACCTTATGTTAATTTAAAACCCCCTAATCACACATATAGTTTAGTGAACCACCCATGGACTGAGAATGGTCCAAGAGAGAATTTATGGCCAAACATTGAATCTATAAGTTGATTGCCCTGAGTATAACCCTTATTAAGATTCAATTTCTAGGTGTGCTTAATAGATTAATTCAACCAATTACATAGACCATGTAAGGTATAGGGAATAATATTAACCTATTAAATTAGTCCCCACTAAGGTTCTCATATTTTTATAAAAATTGTAATAAAATAAGTAGAAACTTTTGGTGCATTATATCCTATGGAACTACTCAAATAAACCTAGTAATAATAAAGTTAATTATTCAAGATCATAAACTTACTATTTTTAATAAATTAATAATTTAAATATAATAACCTAGTGCATGAATAATAAATAAGTAAATAAATTACAATAAGGTACTTGACCTACTCTAATGAACCTATCTTGAATTGGGGTACCATAACCTCAAACATGGACCGAGGAAACTTATTCCCCTTTGGTACCAGGGTGTGACCAAATACTCATTAACGAAATAATAACTTCTCAAATACCATGTTGAGTAATAAAACTAACAAAGTAATATTTATCCATTAATAATCCTTAAAGTAAATAAATTAATGTAATTATGATGGTGAGTTTTGATACCCTTAATTAAACAAGATAATTTATGAAATGAGAATATCGAAATTGATTGTTTAATTACTAATTGGATTCTTGGGATGAAATAAAATAAATGTCCTTGATCAATGATGTATAGTTCCATAATAAAATTTCTATTCCCTATAAATAGAATTTATCTCTTGTAAGATTTATAACTATAAGGAAACAAGTTACCATTTAAAAGTGAGGTATTCCATGGTTGGGCCTTGGAATCCAAATTTAATGCCAAGAACAAACCCAATAGATTCTAAATGATTCATTTATGTAGATGTTAAGGTTAATACATCCTTGGATCTTGTCAATGTCGTATTTTTTTGTTAATTACATGGCTTGGAATTGTTGATTTACCTAGAAAATACAAATGATTATAATTCTAATGATAAGTTTCTAGATTTCTCTTGATGCCCTCAAACACAAAATGCCTTAGATTATCTCCTTGGATCTCAATAAGGCATCTTCCCTAAGTAACCAAGGAATTTCTCCTTGGGTTTGGTTAAAGACCCATTAGAAAGGGGAATACTAAGGGTTCATCCCTTGGATTCTACTATAGAGATATTCATTTTATCTTGATCTCTATTGGATAGATCGCTAGTTCTACACACAGAATTCTTTATATATTTACTTAGATTCTCTTGGTTTTGTTGCATGGGAATGCCTATACCCGCTTTGTGGATTCACCAGTGTTTCTTATTATTGGATGTACATTCTTATTGATATGAGTACTATTTTTACCAATTTTTCCATTTTTAAAATGTAGTTAGTTTAAACTGAAGCATGTAGGATCAATTTAGAACCACCTATAGGGCCATGCTAAACAAAACTTCACCAATTTTATTGATATATTTAAATTCATACTCTATACACCATATGATTTATACTCACAAATTATAAATGCATTCGACACCATTGGTGGTGGCTTACTGAGTTTTACTCACACCCTATTTAGGCTATCGCTTGTTACCCAAGAAGGTCTCTTGTTTATAGGATAGGACTTTCTTAGTGCCTATTTGTTGTTACAAGTCTTGGGTTGGGACCTGACAAGGGGGCTATGGATTGAGCATGTACTCGGATAGCTTAGAGAAGTTGGTTAAACATATTAATTATCTATTTTCACCTAGATATATTGTATGTGTATCACCTACTATATATATTGACTTCCTTGTACATGTATCATCATACATCCATGCATGGTTAGTTTTTATTGGCACTTTTCATGTTTGAGTTTATTATTATCTACCTCATTTTCATTTAATTTATTTTCCATTTTTTTTAGTACTGATCCATAGGACATGGTCTTCTCACCTTACCACCATTATAACCTTTATTCTATTTGAAACTTGCTGTTATATGAGAAGGCACAATTGAGTCCACATGTCCTTTCATTTTAGTTACTTAAGAGTGAATCGAGCTGGGGATGTCATAAAGTAGTATTAGAGAAACTTTTTCTTTTATCTTACTATTTGGCATGGTAGATAGGAGGCTAGGAATGTCTCCAAACATAGTAAATAAATCATTTCTAGTAACGTCCATCCCACACTTAAGGGAAATACCACATTTACATGGTCTATACTTTCAATTCTTGAATTCCACTATTATAATCTATTTTATTTCACCTTGAGGGATTCCCTAGATTTTGGGGTTATTGGTTTTTGGGATTTGTACTCATTAGTAGGTATGGAATGAGGGTTTCTGATCATGAATCCTTTTAGGCACATGGGATTCACATTATAGGGGAATTATATATTTGTTTTCTTGTATTCCTTACTTATTTGATTTTTAGACTTTCATATATAAATGGTCTGTGGATGGTTAAATAAAGCATCTGAAATAATATAAATGGTGATTTTCCATATAGCTTGACAGTGTAATTTTATCTAACCATATTGAAATTAATTAAATGGATGAAATAGTATTAAAATCATTAAAATTTAATATAATTATAATCTTTAAATGTTAATGGAAATTTTATTTTATTTTTAATAAATCCATGTCATTAATGATGGAAGTAAGTTGAATGGTGTTCCAATTGTAACTTATTGGGTGTTCTCACAATAACTTGGAAGTGAAACCTGTATAAATGAATCCTTATATGATCATTTAAACCCTTTTAGGTTGTTCTTAGACATATATGTATAGATAATAAACACCTTAAGGGTGAGGATTAAAATATTTAATTAATTAACTACTAATGGGTTCCACTTATATGAGATACAAATTACAACTTATAGAGTGTTTACTTCCGTAACTTTGGAATGGACACCCATATAACTTAACTTGTTTTGGCATGACCTGAAACTTTTTGGTAAACGTTTTCATTACATGCCTTAGTAATTAACCCTATGGGGTATATATATTAAATGGATTCTATTATTTAAAGTGTTAATGACAATATAAATGGTGTTCTTGCATATATATTATTAGGGGAATTCTACATAGTTGAATCTTATAACTTCAAATACATGAGACAAATCACCAAGATTTATGAAACTCTGTATATTTTAATATATATTTTATGACTAAGTCATTTCCTTAGTACCAACCTTATTGTATAATTTTTTTGGCATTTTGTAATAAGGTTCATCCTTAGTACTTATAAATAATGTGAATTGATAAAATGGTTTAAATAACACCTTATAAATATATTGTTATAAAAGATCTTAATATGGGGTATTATTAGATATTCCTTGGAAGATTACTTGGATGAGAACATGGATATTACTCATGAATCTCAGCTAGAATATTTTTTATGATGGATATATAGGTTAGGTGAGATACCATAGTGACTTTTTAGGCATATCCCAAGATTTAGAGTTGATTCCATGTGTTAAGTGAGGGGTTATCCAGAAATGGTAGTGTCCTTAGAAATTAGAGGCATAAAAGGATACTTGCATCGGGTATTTAAGAATGGAAAGTGTTTTTAATATGTTATTGAGGCCAGATTAGGTCTATTTAAGTGTAAAATGACACCCCGTGTAGGTGAGTAGTTGTGCGGTAAGTTGAATCTTTTGACTGATCTGAGCATTGTGGATGAGTGAGTCTAATGGGGATGAAATCACAAGGGCTTGATCAGACATTTAATTAGTCAATGGAGTTAAATTTTTGTGATATACAGATTTAGGATTCATCATTCAGGTTATAAATGGTTATTTGGGATAACATGGTGTTTGGGTTCGATAATATTGAGTTGGTTAGCACATAGTAGAATTTTTTGGTGCCAATGTTCCTATAAATCATAAAAATGGGTTTGTATACATTATCATGCATTGTGATTTTTGGAATAAGTTTTGGTAAATAAGTGTGTGAGGTTTATATGTGTGGTAAAATTAAATGATTCTATCCCACTCGGCTTAGATTGTTCCATCAGGAATGTATTAAAGCATGAAAGAGACTCAATGGAATCCTAGAATGATTTTCAAGGTTTGAGTGGTCATGTGAGTGGTTTAGCTCCAAAAAATTATCTAGTTTTGGAAAGTAATTGATGGTGATCTTGGATTTTTCAAATTATAATGTGGGAAAGGCATGGTCGGTGGACAATGGATTGCACATTTGGGCCTGTGTCAGATAAAACAATGATCGATGAGTCTTGAGATAAGTCATCATGATCAAGTTACATAGTAGCATGTTACCATCGAGTGTTGATAGAATTTGGGTGGAAAGAATGAATTGGATATAAGTAGTTTTATTGGAATCATGGATGGGCTATGTGGGATCATATTCCCATGATAATTGATGTATAGGTTATAGTGGAAATTGGATAAAAACTGAGGTGGTATAATGAGAGACTTATATGCATGGTAACCTCATGCTATCATGTGTGAATTGGGATGTTCTACGAGTAGGAATGAGAACATATAAGGATCGGGTGTGAAGGGATCACAAATCCAAGTGAAACCTTAAAGAAAACATCAGAATTTGATGTGTCTAATGGGGAAGTGTGGCTTGGTAGGAGTGGCACATGAGTGGTTTCAGAGAGACGCACCTAGGTATGTTCTTTGGAAAATGGTAACGGATAAGACAAATAGAGTGGGATACTCCATTGTTCCCTATTATATGTAACTCTCATTTTATTTGGGTTTCTTAGTGACATCATGGAGATGTTTCTATTAGCCTTGAGTAGAATATGGTTTCCTTCTGAAGATATGCTTAGTGATGAGTGGTCATAACACCATTTATCCATCATGTTTAGTGATATATAGAGTGTGGTCTATGGTGGTTGGGAATTGTTTGGATATGTAATAGAACATTTGATCTGATGGTGGGGAGTGGAATATTGATCTTGCATATTGGTCCCTTATATGAGGGAGATCTGATTCATGTTAGATCAATCATGGGAAAATCATTTGAGAATTAGTATCTCAGTGAATAAGTTGACCTGAATAAATCAGAATTACTCAATGAATTCTAGGTATGGACTTGAGCATGATTTTGGTTAAAGGTGAGAATTATCTCTAGGATTAGGATAGATTAATGTGACCAAAGAAAGATCAAGTCAATGGTTTATCAAAACCCATGATAGAGCATGATGGTGGTTTTCGTCAGCTAGACATTTAATCAGGTAATTTCACCAGAATTCAGACCCATAATTTGGTAGTAGCATTCAGATGAACCTGGGATTCCCTTAGGGTTTTCAATATTGTGATCGAGAAGGATAATGTTGCATTAGTGGTTGAATATGATCATTTCCAAGAAAATTTAGTTAGTGTAGGATTGGAAATAGTTGTTACATGTAGTTAGATGTGGTGGGTTAATAACCACAATGAGTTTATTTTTGTAAACATAAATAAGGTCTGGGCATTGACCTGACACCTTTCAAGGAAAGATGCTAGCTAATTGGAGTGATTCCTAAATGGTGGAGATTTTCCTATTTTTTGGAACATGAGTATTAAGAATAGTGTACCAGTATAATATCAATTTCTTTTTGTATTTTAGGTGTTGTGGTGTGGGAACCATATTGAGAGGAATCATTGTAACGCTAAGACCATTTTCTGATAGGCAGTTTCTACAAAGGAATATATAGGATTAAATCAACCTATTCTAGATATATCATAAGGTGGGGAGAAAATCGGATTGATTGATATGTGGGATGAGGTCACATCAGGTGTCTCAGGATAGATGAGCATGGGTAAGTGTCATCTCGACATTTTAGTGATAAATTCAAGTAGTTTCTTATGTCCATTATTTTAACCACTAGAGATTTAAAGTCCCTATATATAAGTTTGTTAAGAATTTGGCATTATAATACAACCTTGGAGTGGGTCTAGTGACAGATGTAGGTTGGCGAGACATTTTGAGTGGCTATCAGGATAGCTCAAGGATGTGTTGTTATAAGGTGAGGAGGTTATAAAACCCATGTTTGTACTGTGTATGAATGGGTTTTAAATTTTAGAAAAAGTTGGAATTATAGAACTAGGGAATTTTTCTTTTTAAGTACCAGGATTTCATTGAGGATATCATTGGATTAAACCCATATAATATGTTTCTAGACTTGAGGAAAGTGTTGGATGGTAGTTGGAAGGAAAAAATCATTGGGAGTGGATCTGAAGTTGTAGCATGTTACTTCGACACTACCATCTAGTCGATATTGAAACATCAGTAAGATAGTCACAAGGTACGAATACATGCTTTCTTTCTGGGCTCACTTGATAGCTAGTGGTCCAATATAGTCTATCTGGTGGGACACCAGTGTGTCGATGGAGCATATTGGTCATCAGGTGGCCTCCTAGGTGGTTTCTAAGCAAGGTTTACCCCATAATTTCACCAGATTCTCACTTATTACCCTCTATGTAGTATTTTTTGTTTCATTTCTCCCAGAAGTATCCCCCATTCATCCCACCTCCCCTCTCATATCCTTGTGAGATCTCCCTTTTTTTTATAGCCATTAGAGACACCATCTCTTGCGATCAAGAACCTATGCTGAGGATATGAAACTTTTTCTTTCCCCCTCTATTTCTCCTAAATTATTGGTTTTTATAATTAGTTTTTTGGATGAAAATTCCATCAGATAATGTTGTAATCATCCTAATATGATGAATATTCTATGATTCTTAGAAAGAGGGTCTCCCAAGATAATGTATGTATGTATTTTCTAATCTTTTTGTTAGAGGTTTACAACTATGTGATTTTTTGAAGGGATTTGTCATAATTTAAATATTATTTCTTATGTATGCGAGTTTGTTCATTATGATAATAGCCTATTTGAGTGATTGGAGGTTGGAATGGGCCTCCCATGGACTGTTGGCCTTGGTTCGATCGTGTAGAGAGCACCTAGTGAGTGATTTTCCAATTATGCCTAAGTGGTTTGCATTATTATTTTTATATAAAATTTGTTAATTAATTTTAATTTATTTATATTTAGTTAATGTTGGTTTCTTGAATGAGAGATAGGGTCAAGGGTGGTTTGGGAAGTAGCCTATAGTTATGGATGAGCTTGAGTAGTAGGTTTACAAGTATGATCTTAATGTAAAAAATGTTTTTTTGTACAAGGTAGGTGGTCTACCTAATTTCCCTTAAAATATTTTCATATCAAAGAACATATAAATAGTGCATCATTTCGACATCTAGCGTCAACCTTGTATTTCAATTTTAATGTTGTATTTCTTTATTTGGTGGTCTTGGGTTAATTTAGAACCCCCTAATTGTACTTATAGTTTTGAGAACCACCCATGGACCAAGAATGGTCTATAGGAGAATTTATAGACTAACCTTAAGACTATAATTTAATTAGTCTATATATGACCCACATTAATATTTACTTTCTAAGTGAGTTTGATTAATTTATTCAACGCATTACATAGACCAAGTAATGCCTAGGGAAGAGTCTTGACCTGTTAAATGAGTCACCCCTTAGGTGCCCATATTTTTTATAAATTCTCACTAAATTTTTTGTGATTATATGAGTGTATAACCTAGGGTAATACTCAAATGAAACTAGGAATAATTTAGGGTTTTATCTGAGATCATGAACTCTCTTTGGTTCATAATATCATAATTTAATTAGTTGAACCAACAGAATTAATAACATTTAAGTAAAGAGATGACCATAAAGTAAATGATCTAAAATATTGAACCTAGATTCAATTAGGGTATATTAACCCTAAACATGGACCTGTTAACCTTATACCCATTAAGTAAATGGGTGTGAATGGATTCATTTTAATAAAATGATTACTTCTTAAATCTCTTACTGAGTAATAAAACTAACTAAGGTATTTTGATTCCTTGAGAAGCCCTGAAGTAAATAAACTAATGTCATAGTGATGGTCCGTTGTGCTACCCTTAATTAAATTAGATAATATGTGAATTTAGAATATAAAATATAATGTTTTAATGAGTAACTGGAGACTTAAGATGAAATGAAATGAATTTACTTAAGCCATGATACATAGTTTCCTTAATTAAATTACCTTTATTTATAAAGGAACTTTATTCCATATAATATTTATAAGTATAATGAAACTTTTATGGATTAAAATTAAGGTATTCCTTGTGTAAGCATTTGATTATAGATTGAATTCCAATACTTAACCCAATGGATGAAATATGATTCATTGATGTGGATTTCAGGGGTAATCCCACCTTAGATCATTCAACATATCATTTTTTGTGAATTATATGGCCTGGTATAATGGATTCACCTAGAAACTCTAGAATATTAGATTTCCTGGGAAGATTTCCCAAATTCATCTTGATGTACTTAAACATGGAATGCCTTAGATTAACTCCTTGGATCCCAATCAAGCCTCTTCCAGAAATTTCCAAGGACATTCTCCTCTAGTTTAATTAGATCCCCTTTGAAAATTTTACTATTGAGTTTCATCCTATAGATTTTAATCTACAACTATGTATCATGGATTAATAAACATTAGATGTATTTCTACTTCCACACATGAAATTCATTTGAGATTTCCTTATGTTATCCTGGATTTTTTGTATGATAATTACTAGACCTACTCTATGGATTCACCTTTTTTGTTTTTAATTTGATTTCTAGGCTTATTTATAAGGTCATATGATTACCTCTTGGTTCCCTTGTTCACAATTGGTTTTGGTTGAAGTGGGCAGGGTCATCTGAGCACCACCTTCAGGCTTATTCTCAACACCACTTCACTACTTTTACTTCTTTCATTAAATATATATTCTAAAGACCATATATTTTGTACTCACAAATTTGAAATGTATTATACACCAATCATGGTGTATTAATGAGTTTGAATGACACCCTATTTGGGTTGCTTCTTGGTACCTTAGAAGATCTCTTGGTTATAACATAATACAAGGATAACGATTCTTTACTTTTACTATAGTATTAAACTGGTTAATCTGCATTTCAATAATTAAATTCAAAAAAATTACACAAATAAATATCATCATAAATTATTAATCAGGCTAACATTGAAACATGTTATTACCCTTTTCACCTTCATAGATAATATCCACAATATAAATCTTAACAATTAAAGCTACAACAAGTTATTATTATAAAAAATAAAAAAATCTAAGAAACATGTGATTTATAGATTATCAAAAACTATTTAAATAGAACATAATAATATTTTTCTTTCTTGATAAATAATATTATTCTTAAGAATGAACTATCATTAATTTCTCATTATTTTAAAATTTTTATATAACATTTTTTATATATAGGGAAGTGAAATATTTTCCTTGTTTTTTCAAAATAATAAATCTTCATACAATAAAACCAATTTATTATCTTTTTATGTCTAATCAAACCTATTTAGAAAATGGAAACATTGACATATTTCTATTATGATTTTACTTAAAACAAAGGATAAATAACATATCCTTTATCAAGAAATAATGAATTACATGAATGTTACTTAAGATTATGAGAGATAGAGATAGTATTTGTGTAGGTCTAGTAAAATTTGGAAATACTCGAATTAATTAAATAATGTTCACAAGAGATTATTGAAAAGATTTTATCACCCTTGATTGAGATAAACCAAGAAGAAATTAATGGGGGAGATATCTTTGATTTTCAAAAATAATAGAATATTTTTAGATATCACAAAAATATTCATTAAACTTTACATATTTTACTTATCATTAATCCAATTCTATTTAATTTTCACAGAGAACCCGTTTTAGGACTCCTATAATTTAGAGAAAAAAATAAGTGAGAAAAATAAAAGACCCATTATCATCATAAAATATCTAAAATCCATTTATTTACATTTATTTTTACCTAAATTTCATTAGAAATACATTGTAGAAGGAAAATGGGAAGAATTCAAAAAAATAATTAGATAGAATTTCATTGCATAAAGGTGATATGGTTTGGGTTTATGAAGAAAAAAAATATATTTGATACTTATATAAGGATTAGAAAAATGAATTAAGCTTTATAAAAGTCATGATAAATCAGATATACCCTTACTCTATCTTTAGAAAAATAATCTGACCTATATACGATGAAGGATATACCCATATGAGAGAATCACACATCCTAGTTTACCCTAAGATGAGGATTAGGTTACCTTTATGGGAGCCCTAGAAATTTTTAAACACCTTTAAGAAATGGTATAACTCACTTCTTAACTACACACATACAATCTGAAAAAGGTATTACATTTAAATAGCTAAAATAAAAACCAATATATCTACACTTATAAGGGGGTTACCATAATGGTAAATAAAAATGTAGAATAACTAATTTTTACAAAAAAATAATAATAAATTAAATATGAAAAAGTTTTTGGTCACCCTCACGACACCTCTAAGCCATAGAAAAATAAAATAGAGGGGTTTTAAAAATATGAGTCCTTAAAAGACTCTTTAGTTGTATAAATTATATATTGATAATATTACATATTGAAAAAATAAAACATTGATCATCACAATATATTAGTCTTTTCAATCTGTTACTTTGGATATGTTTTCAATACACACATAGGAATAGTTTTCAATATGTTCTCAAACAATCACTTCTTCCACCCCCATCATATTAACAATAAATAAAATGTTTGAAAATATATTTGAGTTATCGATTAACTAAATCTATGTCTAATTGATCATTACTTTTTGTAAAAAAAAGTGTGATCAATTAACTTCCAAACAATCTCATAAACAACCATGTATTATTAAAAAATCACCTTTCTTACCATTAAATTATCTGGTTTATTCTACTTAATTTCAGAATAAACCATATTGATTTAAGGATGATAAAAAAATGATCAACATTCCTCATTAATGAAATTTTCAAGAACCTTTCAGAGTTAAAGTTCTTCCCAAGTTTGCAATCATTAAATAAATATTTGGCAGCTTCTCAACACAACTCCTCCTTAAGGGTAATCTTTATCAACTTATTTATCAGGTTTAGTATTTTTTAGATAAAATAAAAGAATACTTATTATTAATTGGAATTAATAACAAATTACATTTGATATAGATCACTCAAATATGGATAAATTTCCACTACTATATTACTTTCATAACCTTTAAGTACTCACCATGAATTTATCACCCTTAATTACTTTCATAGAAAAAACACTTGAATGGGAATAATGTTGTTTATACTTGTCACACTAGTGAGAGTAACATTTATAAGAGTTTCTTATCAACCTATAAAATTACTTAATTTAAGTTCTAATTTTATGCAAACTCTTAGTGATTTCTCTTTGTATTTTATAGAATGAATTATCCCTAGTTAGCATGGTCATATCTCTCTTTTTAACTTCTTCCATGTGAGGGTCTTACATCTTCATATCACCTAAAAAATAAAATTAATTCCCTTGTGATTACTTATATCTTTTCAAAATATCCACTGTTGATTTTAGTATTATCATGTATTCTCACATAATATGTCCATAATTCTTACACATTCCACATAGCATCTTAAGAATTCCTAGGTCACCTCTAAATAGAAACTTCCTAAAAAATTTGAATTATTCTTTATTATCATCGATATATTTGATCAATACAATCTTTTTATTTCTTTATTATATAGATTATATTTTTTAAATTATACATTTCTTATATAAACATTGACACTCATGGATTGGTTTCAAAAATTATTATCGTATCCTATTGTCACTCAATAGAAGCATCCTTTTTTACTTTGGTGTAAAATCATTATAAGACGGGTTAAGTGTTTATTTCTCAATATTTTTATTTTTCTCAAACCCTAATGTAAAATCACTATATTTAAAACTTTGATTATTTTTCAATCAGTAAATTGTTCATTCACCACTAAACCTTGAGTAATTATTGGAAAATCCAAATAAGCATTCCTTATCACAATGTCCATCTTTTTTGTAATCTTTACACCAAATTTTCATGCATCAGAAATATATAAGAGAAAAATAGTCTTTAATTTTCTTCAATTAATATTACTTAAACCCGTAATTTATATACCTTGATGAAGGGCTTTATTATATTCAATGGAATGTATTATTATTCCAATAGTTTATAGTTTTTTTAAAAACATATCACATCACCAACAATAACCAATAAATATCACCTTCATGCTTTCTAACACATTATTGTCATCTTAATATCCATGATATTTTTAATACACTAATCACTTATTTTTTATCATCCATTGGGTAACCAAACATTCTATTCGTACCATCATACTCCATTAATATAGAGGTGGGTTTCTCAACATCTTTCTCAACCCATTTTTTCCACAATTTAGTTTACAACATATAATTATCATGCATATTATATTAGTGAAAATGATATTTTCTATAGAAAAAGTTATATATCAATTTTTTTTATCATACTATAGATTTATACTTAGATATCTTCCAGATTCCATTTTTTATAAGACAAGGTCCTTTAGAGTAAATAATCTTTGAACTTATAAACAATAAAACAAATTTTTTCATTCACCTTTGAAGACTTCACTTGACCAATTAATATATTTCTAAATTTTATTTAAATATCTAGAAAATTTATATTAAAAGTTTTCTTATAATATGCAAACAAACTCACTCTAGATTCAAAGTATTTTCTCATAATGTTTACATTATTTTTATAGTCATTATATATATTTTCAAGATCCTTGATTCTTTTTTCTTCAATTGAGAAATATTGACAACAATTATATGTTATAATTCATAAGTCTTATCCACAAAGACATTTATTTTCTCATCTTTCACATCAATTGTCTTTTAATTTTTTTCTTCTCCATGTAATATTTTTAATTATAAAATAATGAATTTTACTCTTTAATTTCAATATTCTTGGTTAGTTATTTTCATATCAGAACCTTCTTATCTAGTCCCTTCTCTAACTCTTCAATCTCAATTTCAAGTTATATCCTTTTATCTTATATATCTTTAATGAAATCAAGTTAATAATAGAAAATTTCTACAGTGATATTTTTCGATCATCCATTTATTTTAGAATAAAAACCCCTAAGTGGTTGTACATGCATATACTCATCACAGTTTGAACTAAATTCTCTATGAATATAATTTTTTAATTATATAAGAATAATTTCTTTACTTTGATTTCCATGGTGAATCCTTTTCTTAGTTTATAATAGATGAGATCTTATTTAACTTCTTGGTATCTTTTTTACTTCCTCTTCTTCATGATTTTTTCAAATATATTATATATATTGGCTCTGATATAAATATACTCTATAATATTTATCATAAACTAATAAACATTTTACTCAATCATTGAGTTTATGAATGAAAATTTTAAAACAATTTTAAACACATAGATATAATCGAACGTGGTTTAGTGGACCAAAAATTACTTCTATTAGTTAAAAACTCATGTTTTTTTATGATTATTCTATTATGTTTTACAATAGATGCACATAAAAAGTCTAATAAATTTCATTAAAAAATTAAAAATCATGAAATAATATTTTCTATAATAGCAAAGAATAATACAGGGACGTAAACACAAAAGAATAATGAAAACACTAAGTAAAACTTCATATGACTCAAATATCACATAAAGATCACTCCTAACTTAAAGACTATATGGAGAAAGAGAAGTGTAAGAAATTTGATAGATATAATCAATGGAAGTGATAGAAAAAATTTATTTGAAGCATTGAATGATGAAGTATGAGAATGTTAGTGTTTATATAGGGTTTAAATGGAAATCTTACCACTATTATATGACTACTATCTAACTATTGTGATAGTAATATTACTATTTGGAATGGAAAATTGACCAGTAGAATAGTAAAATAATATTTGGTGAATAATATAATAAGTTTATATTATAATTTAATTGAATAAAAGTGTTAAATATGATAAAATAAATTTTTGAAATATTAAAGTCATAATTATTTTTTAGAAAAAAGATATGCTTTATCTTCATTAAAATAAAATTTTTATGATAAATTTTTAATTTTTAAATCAAAATTTTACACTGATAAAATGATTTCATGAGACTATATGTATATATATATATATATATATTAAATTTGATTAAATAATTTTATGAAACATAAGTAATTATTCTAAGTGTTAGATATTTGATCATTTCATAAAGACTATTTTTTTTAAAAAAGAAGGATTTTATTCAAAAATTAAATATCTCATATTTTGAAAATAATTTTGATGAAATTTATCCTATATTTGGAATTATCCTGTAAAATTTATTTTTTGTGGGAATATTTGGTTTCTTTATGAAAATGTTAAAGTTTTGGTGAATAGTAATATATGACAAAATACTATATTTTACATTATAATTAAAATTTTTGATTTATTACATAAAGAAGGGTGTATGAGACTATTAGATCATACTAACATTCACCAATTATTATATACAGTCACAAGAATCATCACTATTAGTATTCTTGAGAATAAAATAAAGAACTAATGAATATTATGTTTAAAAATACTTCTCTCTTCTCTATATAAATATCACCCTTCACCACCCCTATTCTCCTCAGACTCTATGTTCCTTAACTTACAAAATCTATAATAAAATATCTCCCCAACCATCCTTCCCATGTACATATTTTTTTTCTTACCAAAAATACATTCCATGTTCCCTTAAAGGGTAGTCTAAGAGTTAACATCCAAAGGAAGTGGAAATACTTTCAACCAAAGTCTCATAAATTTGTTACTTTATATGCCTCCAAAAATATATTATATCCGTATTTTAATAACAAAATCAGTGTGATTAATATACTAAATTTTTATTATATTAATGTAATATCTATAATCTTACCACCCATAATATTTTCTATAATGAAAATGTTGCCCATTTTTGGGTTGGTTCACCTCTTCCATAGACGACATGTTTTATTTTTCACCGCCACCTACAAGTATGGTTATATAAATAATATTATGAATAAATATGGTGATAATAAGTATATAATAACTTATTTCATGTATTGTAATGTATGAAAAATCATTGAGTTAACAAAAATTAATCTAGTTCATGATGGTATGTAAAACCACCTAAATGAATTAACCGTATAAAAATAACATTTATACTAAATGATTCATCCCTATGACAAAAAAATAGAGATATTTAGGAACATTTAAATTTATATAGTGTAATTAATATCATTTAATTTTACTTTTGGAGTTATAGACCAACTTGAAAATAATTTAGAAAATTATTCACAAACTGAAGTGGTTTTAGAATTGTGAAATGAACACCCTTGGGAAGGTGGGGATAAACATGATGTAAAACAAAATAGTTTTAAAAAAATATAAAATATAAAATATATATGATAAATGTTTTGGAGAAAGTATTTAATAAATTTAATTTGATTATTCATGTCGTTATGAAATCATACCAAGTTAGTCAAAGACCTAATGTAAGGGAACTTCCAAACCAACCTATTCTATTTCAGGTAATTCCTTTTTCTAAAAAACTCACTTTATCACTATATTATTCTAATGTATTTATTTTTTATTTAGTATATATGTTCTCATCACATACATACCTATTTTAACTCACCTTTAATTGTTGGGGATATATTAGCCTTTAAGGTCCCCATTTAAATTTTATTTTATAAGAAAACCATATTAAAAAAAACTTATTTGTTTCTTAGATCATTCCATATAACACATAATTAAATGATTTTAACCATATATAGTTTCTAAAAAAACTCATATTTATACTAAAACCCATTTTGGTTCACTTCTATTCTTATATAAATTATTATTCTCTTTTCCTATTTAAATCATCTTTGTTCTTTTTCTTAAAACCCCACTTAAGAAGTTCATTTCCAAACTCTCTTCTCCTCTCTTTTTATGTCTTAACCACACTTGGACTTTGTTTTCATAACTATTACTTTTTTACTATTAATGAATTCCAAATTATTATTTAATTCATTATTTCATGGTAATCCTTGCTATGTTCTATTTTTTATGCTCTAAGATAAGACTATATAACCCATTTTCTTTTTCATAGGTAATTATTATTCTTAATTAATATATATAAATTTCTCATGAAACACACATATGCATGTACATGTTATAAATTTAATGGGTGGGTACATAAATATATAAACCCCAATTAATTGGGTAATTTATTCATCTCAAGAGATACCATGTATGGTGCATTGTAAGTTATCATAAAACACTATATTATATTATCTTATTGGTGGGCCCTGAATTGTGCTTTTTATGCAATGTTTTAGGTTTTTTACACATTCTATTTTTTCATGATATTATGATAACATCTTATCATGTCCTATTTATATTTTATTATATGTGATTTTTCACCTTTAATATTATCATGATAATCTTCTTTCTGAATATGTATTACTTGGCATCATTATTTACAATGATTATTCCCTTATGGGGCTCTATAGCTCACCTTTTTTATTATTCATGTCTCCAAGTCATCCTATACAATGTAAGAAGTTCAAATGGATTTTAGAGCAAATTATAGATATTAAAATAAATATTATATAGAATATGTTTAAGTTTATTTAATTAATAAATAATCTCCAAAAGACATTTAACCTCCAAATCCAAGGGTTGTGTTTTATGGAACTTTATGTTAAAAAGATCATATAATAAATTATGTAAGAAGCATGGGTTTTTATAGTTGGTATTATAAAAATATTTACTTTTTTAGGGGTTAGTATTAGAATAAATTAGTGAAACACATGAGGTTATTTATGGGTTTTTATGCGCAACCCTCTCTAAACTCAATTTCTATATAAATTAGAGGGGGTTATGCACAACTCCCACTAATCATTGAATTGGGAGAGGTTTCACAACCACTTTATATTTTTATCATTATTTTTAAAATATCTGGTTGGATTTTAGATGTGGTTATACCAAAACTGCTTCTAACTTAATAATTAGTGGTGTTATATATTCGGTTTGATTTTAGTAGAGATATTTATATATTATATTCAATTGGATTTTAGAGGGGTCAAATATATATAATATGGTACTTTTTTTTAAAATAGTGGTGGTTCACAATCCCCTCTAATCTCTTATATTAGAGGGGTTTTGAACCCTCTAATCTAAGATATTAGGGGGGTTCATAACCGTCACTAATCATTTATATTAGAGGAAATTATGAACCCCCTAAATTTTCATAGATTGGAGAGGGTTCAAACCCCCATATAATTTTTTAAACTATAGGGGGTTGTGAATCCCAACTATTTTCATAAAAAAATCTACATAATATATATATAATTGGAATACAATATATAAATGTATTTAAATATATTTTATGAACATATTTTAAATATATATATATATATATAATATATGATTTTATTTAATCATATTTATATGTATACATAAAAATAATTGTATAATGTGTACTTTAATATATATATTTATTTGAATAAAAGTATATTTCATATAATATTAATTATAATATAAATTCAAAAATATATTATATAAATATATATATAAATATAATTTATTTGAAAAATCGTATAAAAAACCCTTGTAGTTTTTATAATTTATAAAATAATAATAATAATAATAATAATAGATTATAAGGATAATTACATGCACACACACATAAAATTAGAGGGTTTTGTGAACCTCCTCTAATTCAAGTAATTGGAGGGGCTTCATAATAATTGCTAATTATTTAGAATAGAGGGGGTTTTAACCCCATCTAATATTTTTTATACTTTTAAAATATATCAAATTATATAATGTGTGTGTATTTGTATTATAAAGATATTATATACATGTATTTAAACACATTATAAACATGTTATATAAATACATTATACAAATACATTAAATAAATACAAATATACATAAAAACATAAATGCAAGTACATGAAAATAATTATATAAATATGTATATTATATTATATTACATATATATATTACGTAATTATATTATGTATATATTATATTATATATATATATATATATATCCTACTATTAAATATATAAATACATTATATATATACATTATATTAATATTTACAAATAAATAAATTTATATTAATACACAGATAAGTATTCAAATTAATGTATAGATATATTAATATGTGTAAAATATATTTATATATAATTATTAATAAAATTTTATCTATATATAAATATTATATTATATTATATGTATAATATATATTATATAATATACATATATATATATATATATATTTGTATAAATATAAATTTATTTATAAAATAGTTAATATATTACATTCATATAAATGTCTAAAATATATATACATTAATATTTTTTAAAGGGTGTATATAAAATATAATATATAAATAAATATACATATTTGTATAATATATTTGGGTAATATATAAATATATAATATATTTGGGTAATATATACATATGTAACATATACATGTATGAAAATAAGTATAAATATTAACAAAAAATATATAAATAAACATTTTTGTGTGTGTGTGTTCGATATAAATTTATTTATAAATATATGTATACATACTTTTATATAAATATATGTCAATATATAATTTATTAATGTGAGAAATATATATATATATATATATATATGTATATATATATTCATATTTATATTAATATACATATATGTATTTAAATATGTACATGAATACAAATGTACATATATAAATATATAGTTTATATAAATCTATAAATTTAATACAATATAAATATATTATAATATAAATACATAAATACATAATATAAACATGAATACACTAATTTATATAAATGTATAAAGGGGTTATATATTTAATGTACTAAAATATATTATGTAAATAATATTTATTTGAATAAATATACTAATATATATATATATATATATAAACCAATGTCCACAATATAAATAGAAATCAATTTAGTGGATTAGTTTAGGTTTAGAATTTCTACATTGGAACCGTGGATCGAATCCCATTGGAGGGGTATTTTTTCTCATAGGGTGTGGGTTGGGTGGGGGATATACATGCACGATAGGGTATGGGTGGGTAACTCATAGACAGGAGGGGAGATGTCATGTGCGTGGAACTGGAGGGCATGGGAGAGGGAGTGGGGGTTACTTGGGGAGAGGAGGGGCAAGGGGAGGGTATAGGGGAGATTAAAATGAGACAAAATTTAGGGGTGGATCAAATCAACTTCCCCTAAATATTCATCAATAAGGGGTGGTTGAAACAACACCTAACTTTATGTTTAAAACTCAATTAGGGGAAGTTACAAACCGACCCTAAAATTGTAAATGAATTAGGGGAAGTTTTAACCACCCCAAATTGATCTTTTTCTGAGAAATTTAGTATGGATTTAGAGAAGATTTAATCCCCCTTTAAAATAATCACTACTAATTTCACCCTTGTTTTACCCATGCTACATCAAAACTACCTAAAACATGATAAGGTAGTCACATTAGTGATGGTTTCTCATAATCACTGCTAATTTATTTAGAGGGGTTTATAACCCCCTCTAATCAAACAAATAACACCTATAAAAAGTGTATTTTTTGTACTAAAAACAATATATACAAGACTAAATATAAGAAAACATATTAAATTTTTATAAAGTAAGAAGTATGTAGCCTCCAAGAAATGACATCTCTATCCGGATACTATAAGTGGGTGTAGTTATGGAATAGATATAACTAAGGGTAATAACCCTGAAAAGGTCTAGTTATGTGTCATCTCAATCTTCACCCAAGGCAGGAGTAGTGGGACTTACTACACATATGGTTTGGATATCTTGAGGTATATGATTTGGTATATTCATATGATCTTTAAAAACCATTATAAATTATTTATAGAATTTGATGAAATAGTGTATAACTATTTGGGTTAGAAACATTTATAGGAAAATGAACATGGATGGATTATATTTAATCCTGTGGATTCATAAGTTAGTTAATATTTATTTTATGTGTTATTTCTTCCAAGTTTATAGTTTACAATTATAAACTTATTAATTTTAGAATTCTCTTCCCAAACATTTTTTTATTTTATAAAATGGTTCTATGTATAATAAATCATCTAAAAACAATAGAAATGGGAAATGCGGTGATTCCCCTAAAGAAATTCCTAATATGATAGGAGATTGAGTTAATAAATTCATGGAAAATCTAGCACAATTGAATCATGTTATGAGTAATAACATGAATCATATCGAACACCCTACATCTCGTAGAAGAAAACTGGTTACAGTTGAGTCCTTAATGTAATAAAGGCCTCAGGATTTTAGTGGATCCTTTAATCCCCTAATTTTTGTGTAATGGATTTAATCCATGGAGAAAATATTTTTTTCCCTCTAATACTTGAGTAAGAGAAAGACAATTTGGTTGTTTATCAACTAGAGGGAAAATCATATCAGTGGTGGAAACTGGTTAAGAATAAAAATCTTAGGGAAGACATTGAATCCATGGATTGAGATGGATTCAAGAAGACATTTTTCAATAAATATTTTTTCCCCACTATCTACTCCAAAATATTTATGGAATTCCATAAACTCACGAAAATTTAAGATAAATCTATTGAGGATTATAGATAAAACTTCACAAGGATTACATGATATGCTTCTAAATTTGTCATGTATACTGAACGTGTAAAGACCCAATGTTTCATCAATGGAAATTACTTTCTTATAAATATGTAATATAATAACATTAAATCCTAAAACAATGAAATAATAAGTACTATGTGACCTTTAAATTTTTTTTTGACACTTTTGAATTTTGAATTTCAATAATCTGACATACACGGTTGTGATCAGTAACACGTTTGAAGTCTGATAAGACAAACTTAATTTTTGGTGAATAGTAACCTACCCGTATTAATAGTAGAATACCATTATGAATTTTAATATGAACTGTATGAATATTAAATCGTACAAAGGAATAGAAACTTCACCCATGAATGTATAAATAAAATTTAGGCATCTTATAAGTGATAATATGATCATAGTAAAAGTATTGGTATTTTTATAAGTCATAAACAATTTATTACAATTAATTAATTAATTTAAAATAAAATGTATTTTCCTAAAAGGTTTTTATAAATTAACAAATTTATGTCTTCTGGTTTTAAGATAATTTTATAAGATCTTATGTAATTTTTGAAATCATTATAAAATCAGTTATAGTTTTAAAATCTGTATTTTTTAAGTAAATTATGATTTTAATTAAACATTAAATTAATAATATTTAGAAAAAAAAATTGAAAATTGAGTTCATTTTTTGATTCTACACGTTGAAAAATGGTTAGGCTAAATTTTTGGGATTTTTCTAAAATACTTGAATTTTTTATGAATAGTGAAATTCGATAATTCACATAAATTCTAAAACCTGAATTTCTGCATCATGCTTGAGTCATGGATGATGTGAATGGACATCGGTTCGATCTCACATGCACATATTACTGATTTTTGTCATTGAATAATCCCTATTTTTTATCTTGATGGAAATTAATAAACTAAGGAATTAACTATTATGAAAACCCTCCTCTCCTACACTATAAATACCACCTCTTCTTACCTCTTAACTTCACTCCTCTCAAGCCTTGTGCCTTTCCAAAATTCGAACCAAATATCTCACCAAGATCCTCCCCGGTTTCCAACAGCCCTTAGTCTCTTCTAAAGACAATATCCTCTCCCCTAAAGATGCTCTCAAGGAAGATTGATTCAAGGGGTAAATTCATCTTTTCAATTCTTTTACTTTCGTTTCAAGTTTTCTTTTCTTTTCTATACTTACCTATCCTAATCCAAATTTTATGAAAAATACAGTAACTTTCATGTAATGTAATTTTATTATGATAATGTAACAATTTATTATCATCTCTCCCTTACTCTTCTTTTATAATAGTAATAAAGACACCATCCGAGATGTGTTAATTTACCACATTCAAGGGGGATGCGTATTCAATTTCTATTACCATATTAAATTCTGGTCACAAAACCATTTTTATGGTTGAAACAAACTATTTAATATTTCTTTTATATTATGTGTTGTTTTGGAATCATTTTGAACATATGATGTAAAATAACATTACAAAACAAGTTAATTGTGAGAAAAATTGCCAAATTAATTCAAGTGTTTCTCATTAATGTTTTATATAGTGATTCGACTTCACTCTAAGTAACAAAATTAAATTTAAAACCAAGTAAAATTATAGATGTTAAATAATAAAATATAACTCTAATTCTTGATGACCGTCTCTATTTTACATGATTCTTTGTTTATGAAAATAAGTAAACCGGTCATTAAAACCAAGGAAGCAAATGGACCCAAACAATGAAATTGAACCACTTAACCCTTCAAAAAGGTCATGAATGAACTTAAAAAAGTATATAATAAATCTTTTACACCATTAATAGGTTTTGGAATTTTTAATTAATGAACCTAATTTTATTACCCTTGTCATTAATATCAATTGGATAACACAATCAGACTTAAGGTAAGGGATCCTCTCTATTTAACTTTTATTAAAGAATGTCCTCTATGTTATGCCATTTTATGTGTTATAACTAATGGTGGGGTATGATTTATCACCTCAAAAATACTTCCCTAATGATTTATAATTGATGATAAACCCCTTTCTTCCTCATTAATCCCTCTTAAGTTCACCCAATACAATGCTGATAATCTGTAAGGGACTCCACCCGAACATCTTTTGTTCCTTCGGGTTGCCTTATCTATCTTTTACCAAAATGAGGTTATATTATCCTTTTATGTTAATCTTATAAATTATGTTTACATGTATCAAATACATTTATCAAGACCCATTCATTCCTTTCATTCGGGGATATACATGTTTTTAAGTGATTCCCTCCTCAAAACTTCCCGATAAGCAAAACTGTTTTGAGGGAACTTCTTGAATTCTTACCCAATTTCAATTACACTCTATATTATGTATTAATCCACCATTATCTTTATAAAATCAGACCTTTTATTATGAAAACATTATTCATTCACTTATGGTTTTATATAAAGGATTTTTCTTTTCTTTTTTTTAAATTCCTTATAGTATTTTCCTTAAAACCGCGCAAAAATGTTTAATGCTAAAAATTCTTAAATAATTTTCCCACATGTTGTCACTTATACATGAAATCACTTACCATGATACATTATTATTTTCCATTATGAATATATATATATATTTTAGTTCATTCCTTTCATGGACACTTTTATGAAATGCCCATTTGTTATGCTTAATGACATGATTATGGTACCCAATTCTTTCCATGGGTAACCATTATGTTTATATATGATTGATTATGTATGATTGTTTATGTGGAAAACATATACATGAAAAGTTAATTTTGGTGCACCAAGATATATCTCCAATTCATTTGGTAAATTTTGGTCTCATGATATTTTATGTGCGATGGTATGGGCGGTTATCCTTGGCTTTTGCAACCATATGTGGCAGTCTTGGCGATTAGCCTTGGCTTGTGCTACCATGTGAAATGGTCTTGGTGGTTAGCCTTAACTTGTGATAAAATCATGTTTTATATTTATTCCACATTAATCTAACTCCATTTTTATATTATTTCATGTTTATATGTTATGATTTCATATGTTATATGCCTATTTATATCATCATGTCATGCCTGTTATTCCTTGTGCTAATGATTTGTTCTTATGGTTATTCCCTTATTGGGCTATTTAGCTCATCCCTTTGTTCATGTGTTCCCCAGGGTACCCTATGTATATGTTTGAGTATAAGGTAAGTTAAGATCTCAATTTTAATATTAAATAAAGAAATTTTTTATTTAGTTCCATGTTTTCAGTTTTAGGTACCTATTCATCCAAGACACTAGGCTTTACGATCCTTGACTTATACTCTGATGTATAATTATGATTAAAATCATGTAATGTTATATGTAAAAGTCTAGGGTCCCTATAGTTAGTGTCATAGGATGGTCTAGATATTTTTGGAGATTAGGATTAGAGAACTTTAGTAAGAACGTTATGGATGAGACTAAGTATAAGAAAACTCCTCTAAATTTTGGTATGTATAGAGAAAGTGGTTTATCAAGAAAACACATCCTTGTATGGTTACAAATAGGTAGAGGTGTCTTTGGAACATATTTATCTAGGGGTAAAACCCGAAAACATCACCTTGAACTAGACTCAAACAGGAACTGGTGAACGACAATGGACCTTGCTGCACTCTTGGTTTGACACTCCTAGGGGATATGCTATGGTAAATTCATAAGATTAGTATGAACCATTATAAAGTGAAAAAAGATACTGTAATAATATATGTTATGAGATAGATCATGAATATATATACTAAGACCTAGAAAAACATAAGTTAAGGAGATAAGTCTAATTTTTATGTTATCCCTTTGATGACATTGGTTTCCCCCTTATGTGACAGTCATCCCAAAATTTTATTTTTATTCCAGAGAATGGATGGTAATTGGGGGAATCATGTTAACAACTGATGCGAAGGGCATTGTGAAGACTTCCAAAATGATTTCCCCGATCAGAGGGGAGCTTAAGAAGGACATATCCTGACTATGTTAAACCATCTATGAAAAATCACGATTAACAATTAGTACTTGGTTAAATTCCCAACGGATTCAGGGAAGAGGAAGATAAAATCATTTTTGGCACCAAAATTGGGGATGTAGAAGACCAAATGAAAGATTTAAGGGCTACCTTGCAAAGACCATTTGCAGAGCCCCCTTTCCCCTGAGGCCACCGCAATGCAAAGAGACGGGAGGTTCCATGAGCCAATTTGATGTTTGCGAACCGACCGTGAACCAAGGAGCCGGTAACGCTCCGCAATCCGTTTTGACATTCGTGAAACCACCACGGAGCAAGCACCGTTTTCATGCCAAGCGGTCCCTGCTTTGTGGCGCCTCTTGCCTATAAATACAGGGATCCCCTCGAACCCAAATAACGGATCATCCTACATTTCACCTTCTCAGCTCTCAAATTGTGATTCCCTTTTTTCTCTGCGAACCATGAGCATCTCAATGTACTTTTGCATCACAAAATTCCTTCCCCTTTGCATGAATTTTACCCCTCTTCCGAGAGGCATGCCTTTCATGAAGCCCACAAACCTTCACGAAGGAAAGAGATCCTCATGGGGACTCGGGTCATCACAAGGCATTTATGCTTCATGAAAAACCCTCCACACACACATGAACTGAATGCTAAGGCAGGGTCACTGTGCTTCGTGAAGCACATTGCTTCATGACACCTTACCTCGTGAGTCACCCTTGGATTGCAAGGAATCTATTCACGAATACCTTTCCACTTCACGAGGCTCCTCCAATTTACACTTATGCCCTATGCCTAGGCTAGCTGACTTCACTTCAGGAAGCACATCTCTTCAAAAATCCCCTGCACTTCATGAAGCACCAGAGCATCACAAGGATTCTACATATGAACCCCTTTTCTCGGAAACCCCATTTCTCATGCATCCCTTCAATACCTTGGATGATACTTCCAGTTACCTTGATTTGCCTCATGATTCTTCGCATTGGAACGCTAACGGCTATTGCTTCTTCGCATAGTCAATCTAATGTGGACCCCCAATAGATCGCTCCATAAAACCCATTCACTACAGCGTTTCTTATCCCTTCACTTCACCAAGGTGTAGAGGGTGCTATTTATGTAAGTCCTAGGGGTGCGGAGTGCACCCACTTTGTCCGATCTGCAGGAAGTTAAACTACCAAGCACGTTCGTCCTCAGCACATGACGTTAAACTGTGACCTCACCTCGTGCCTCACATGCGGGGTTCCCCCACCGAGGATATTCTGCACGTCCATTGGTCTCCACGAGAGTGAGCACATTACTCACATGGAATGGATTCCTCTTCATCGAAGCGGTGTCTCTCCATGGGGAAAGGGAAACCACCTCTGTGTAAGTCCCCTATCTTTTCTTGCCAAAGGCAGTATCCATGCCCCACCTTTATTTGGTGCCAAAGCCCTCTCCCGCTGGGATTTGTTGCCACCGAGCCTCCATCCTAGAGTAAATCCCCTCCTCTTCGGGATGTTAACCACGCGTAAACCCATGTTTCCTCTTTGGGCTACTAACCACATGTAAGCCTCACTCTACTTTCCGCAGAGACACCTTTTGCGACGTGATCATCAGTTCTTTGCTGCCTCTTGTTTCTCACACCGATCATGACTCACGTGGGCTTAGAGTAAGCATCGACCATGAAATCCAGACAAGGAATCCTAGATTGTAAGACCCACACCCCCATTCCGAACTACGAGGACTTTGATTCTTTCCAAGGCAAGGTACGTAGGAAGCCTCTACGAGGTTCAAGCCCAACAAACATTGGACCCCAGGTCCTCCACGTTGGTTCACCAAACACCACATGAACTACGAGGTATTTGATCCTTTCCAAGGCAAGGTACGTAGGAAGCCTCCATGAGGTTCAATGCCACAACCCATTGGTCCAGACCATCTTTATGTCGGTTCACCAAACACCACCTAAACTATGTGGTATTTGATCTTTTCCATGGTGAGGTACGTAGGAAGCCTCCCTGAGGTTCAAGCCCAACACCCCATTGGTTCCAACCACCTTCAAGTCGGTTCCAACACCCAACCTGAACTACAAGGTCTTTGATCTTTTCCAAGGTAGGGTACATAAGAAGCCTCCATGAGGTTCAATCCCAACACCTAGTTGCTCCGACCCCCTTCACATCGGTTCAACCCCATCCTGCATAATGTTAAACTGTAGACCTCAATCAGCGGTAAGCCATTGTGACCCCATCCAGTGGTAAGCCGTTGACATCCCCATCCAGCAGTAATCCATTGTGACCTCAATCAGCGGTATGCCATTGTGACGCCATCCAGCGGTAAGCCGTTGACATCCATATCCAGCGATAAGCCGTTGTGATTCCATCCAGTGGTAATTAGTTGACATTCCTATCTGATGGTAAGCCGTTGTGACCCCATCCAAAATTAAGTCATTGAAATCCCCAATCGGTGGTAAGTCATCATCAGATGAACTACCAAGACTATGATTCCATGCCACGGGGATACGTAGGAAGCCTCTTCGAGGATCGAGCCCAAAATCATCGTCATCCTCATGGTGGTTCCATCCCATTCACCATCCACTTCACTCAACACTCCATCATCCATCCTGATTCTTAATTGGGCCACCACATCCCGGTGGGATCATGCCACCTCATTCCCCATTCCCTTTAATAAAAATCGAGAAGCTAACCACATTTTGGCCCCAACATCAGTGTTTCCTCTAAAGGTTTCACCCATCTGATCCACTCTAATGATTGTTCTGATCAGTATGATCTATCTCTAATGGATGTTAAACCTGCGGCATACCCTGTGTTAAATATGGGAAGATGAGGAAAACCTCATATACATGCCTATGTCATATGACTCCCTGAATTCGACGTGGGATGCCTCGGGCTTCCGTGACCTCAACAATACCTATAATAAGTGGAAGAAACCCTTATGCACCAGTGTCCCAGTGTCCAGACATGCCAGTGATGTCCAACATGACTACTCTTCTAACTAAAGGTTGCTTCCCTAACTAGACCCTTTGGAATGACCCGACAGAAGCAGTGTAATTAACTGGTTTCCATGAAGATATGGCACTAGGAAGAGTTTCACGAACAATGTCCTATGTCTATAAGGGAGACTCGGACTAGCTGAAAAGTTATGAGGAGGAATCCCTGGAAGGAAGAGTCGACATCCCATTATCCCATTTAGATCAAGTAGAAAACGTCCCTGAACAAGGAACGGATGTCACCCGCCTTTAGAAAGAGGGAATACGGGGCAACAAGCAGCGCCACCGTACTCCAACAAGATGGATGCGTGCACCCCAGCGACAGAATCGGAAACATAAATGGTGAACCCAATGTTAATTTATTCTCCTAAATGTGGATATTAGTAGTGTTCTAGATATCAATGGATTAGCGTGTCATCAGATCTAATTATCTGGCACCGGGTCCATCCAACCAAATATCAGGCCTAGCGTGAAACTCACCAGAAGTTGGGGTAGTCAAAATGTTGGATGTCCAGTCTGCGATATTGTTAGCATGGATCCATCTTACCAGCCATGTAAGATGGGATGGTGTTGGGTAATTGGTTGTCGATTCCTTTTTCTTTCAGCACTGATGAGTTAATCTCCCTGCTCTTCAGAAATCAAGTTGTTGCACCTAGAACACGATCACCACCTGCCCACAAGCACAAGGGAAAGGGTAGTGCCAACGTGGCAGCCCCGCGGGGCTCCGCTTCTTCTGCAATGGCCTCTACACCCACAACCATGGGGTGACCATGCCCCATCTCCCCATCTGAGGTCATCCAATGAAGAGTGATCAATGACCTCATATGATAAAAAGAGGAGGAGGGTATCATCCCGACTTGGGATATGGCCCTCCTGGATTTGGAGGTGTATGCGCCTCATAGTCAATGCCACCCCCGTGGTCCACGCAGGGAGCCACTACTCCCCAGTCCAACATATAACCATTGTGGGAGCTTGTCCCCGGAATGCTTCGATGACTCCCTCCACTACGCCGACAAAGTAGGGGATGTCCAGGCCAGCCTGGTCAGGGTCCCATTCCAGAGGCTCCTAGTGAGGGCTCCCACCTGGCCACATCAGCGTTGCCTCCCGATCATACTAGACGAGGAGCAGGTAATCCACATGTCTGCACCACCTGCTCCGGTCCATCCGACCTGACGCCAGCATCGGGCGCAAGCTGAAGACGACGCCCACCAACGGGTGTCAACGTCAGTGGCTATTGTGGCCCGAGCCACCACCGAAGCATATCACCAATTACCTATATACACTGATCAAGGACGTTCATACACCCGACTTGGATCGAGGCCCCAACCACCCCACGGGCAGGCTGGGTCGACTCTCTTGGTCGTCGGCATGTACAGTGGTCGTCGTGGACTAACCCGCAGCGATTAAACCCCATACGGAGGTCCTCTCCATACCACTACCACAGAGAATGTCGGCCTTCCCCGATTCAAGTCTATGTGTGGAGGTCATCCTCATGACACCTTCAATCCAAATGAGGGTCTCCCCCGCAGCGGTAACACTCAGTATGGAAGTCTCTCCCATGCCCACTTCACCAGGTATGAAGTCATTCCTCCTACCCCCGACCACCGGTATATGGGATTTGCACATCTGATCGCTCTCCAACATGAGGAACCTACCTGTGTCCTCTTATTAGCTGGTGAGGGTCCTCCTCGCCTCGGAAACCAAAGGGGTGAAGGCCAGCCTCGCTTCACCTTCACCCATAACGGAGGTCCTACCCATGTTCGGCTAGACCAGTAAGAGGACCCTCCTCATACTAACGTCACCAGGGGAAACAAGCACGAAGGTCCTCCCCATGCTCCAACCAATTTTATCAGAGGTCTTTCCCACTCCAAAGCTACCCATGGAGGTCCTCCCCATGTCCCCTTTGACATCTGTCTCGGTGCTCCTCACACTCCGTCTTAATCAGGTGGAAACCCTCTCCACGCCAGCACCATTGTAGTTGAAGGACCTCATGTCAAAAATCTACCATGTCCCGAAGAGCCATCCAGGGGCAGGAAGGCGGGTCATCGCCACCATAAGAATAATTCTGGGATGTTCCGGATAGAGAAAAAACCATTCTACTTCTCAGACTCCGAATCATAGTACAAATCAACACAGGAACCCTACCCTTGCTCCTCCAAGTCAAGGGATGGGGAAAGAACGAAGCGTATTAGCATAGTACTCCCAGAATGTGAGGTTTATCAGATCCATGCCTCCCTCCAAGAGAATGAAAATGTGGCAACCCCATAGGTCACGGTCATCCAATCACCACCGTTGTCGCCAGAATCACTCTCTACCTCGACTAGAGATCACAGAGAGTTATTCTGAGGACCAATGGTGGACGAGAAGCAACAAAAACTATCCCCTATTCTAGGAACCATGGTCTCCAACCCATCCTACCATGATGTAGTGGCCAGGTCACTACACTCTTTGGAGGACAGCCAAAGATTCGGCGGCCAGTCAGCCTGTTCGTTGTACTCTCCACTGGCCAGCCTTCCGTCCCAGCTGTCTACCTCAATACTGATGCCAGTTCCTCAGCCACATCTAATTGATGAGTGGGGTAATGAAGTGACAGACCTTGAATCTGATCTAAGGAGCTTATGGAATATCCTCACAGTGGACCACTTTCATGAGGTGTTTTGGCCCATGATAGCGCCAAATTTCTGCGCACCGGAATCCCTCACCCTAGAAGAAGTTGAGTGTTTCCTTCAAACCCTCTAGGCGACGCACTTTCACCTTCGTCATCAGTGAGTGGTTTATCCCAGGATCCAAGATCATTTTGAATACATCGATGAGCAATTTTGTCTAGTTGATTTGGCCGCACTCCTTGTGGCCCAACGCCTCGAGTCACCAGGTCGTCGTAAGGCCCTCCAATAGCAATGCATTCAGAGTTTCAAGGTACTCTTCAGGATTATCAAGGAGGCTTCCCCACCCCCCCACCCCCTCGACGTGAAAATTTTTGGCTGGGGGTAGTATGTTTTCCTCCTCTTCAGTCCTATCCGATAGGAGTCCAACTTGATAGGCGATAATGAGGACATTCCCCCAGGAAGGGTCACGGTCAACATGGATGACATATTAGATAAGGAGAACGAGCTGGAGATTCTTGACAGGGACTAACCCCCCGAGGGCATGGCACCACTACTGGATATATTGGGAAGAGTTACCCACCAGTAGAGGAATATATTGGGTCTCCCTACACCCATCGAGGCATTATTCCTTATCTGAAATCATGGTAAGGGAAAAGAGCACCTCAGAGCTTTCAATCACTCCAACCCATCCGCATCAGTGTAGAAGACAGAGGAGGACCCTGAGAAGGATGTATTGCACCAACAACTTTCCGAATAGAAAAGGTTATTTGATGACCTCCTCGTTGAACACATTGCAGTGCAACGTCTAGACTATGGTAATCCTAGGCCAGGGTAGTAGGGGGCAAGAAAAACTACCCATCGGTGAGCTGCCTCTAGGTGACCCTGACCATCCTGCCCCCGTGGACAGGGTTGAAGCCAGAACTTATGGCAAGAGGGCGTAGTATGTCTCGCCAAACCCCCCAGAACACCGTGACAACCCAAGGGACCTAGCTCGTGTTCCCCCAGATGCCTCGAGGGTCATGCCACCAGCCGCTCCATGAGATTCTAGGCCTGCTTACCGTGTTGAGAACCTTCCAATGCACTCATGGTTAGGGATCCCCGTCAAGACATGGAACCCCATCCATATGATCCAATGGCGACACTAATTTCTCTCCTTGAGGCACTGGAAATGCGACAGGTGGCAATCCCACCTAATGGAAAGCCATATCCATAATGGGTGGATGATATTCCAGTACCTACGGGTTTCGTAAATCCCACCTATTGGAAAGCCATATCCATAATGGGTGGATGATATTCTAGAACCTACGGGTTTCGTAAATCCCACCTTCTTCCCCTTTAACAGGACAGGGGACCTACTACAGCACCTGGGCCACTTTTCCTCAAGGTGTAGCCCCATGTTGGGAACTCCAGCGCAGTAGCAAGCTGTAAAACTCCGGTGTTTTGTGCAGACATTGGAAGGCCTTGAGTTTTTCTAGTACATCCATCTCACCATTGGATTGGTGACCAGTTGGGAGGACCTCCGTAGGAAATTCCTATACCAGTTCACCTCCACAATGTGGAAAATGAGTATCACAGACCTCTTAAAGTGAAAGAAGAAGCGCAATGGGCGTGTCTCTGAAATTTTCACCCTTTGGAAAGGACTCACTTATTCCCTGAACATGCCACTGACTCAAGAGAAATTACTGAAGATGTGTGTGGGAAATGTTAAGATGGAACTGGTTCCCTCTCTGATCACACAGAACTATCCTGGGGGATTCCGGGACTTCTTTGATAGGGCCCAACACTTGGAAGAATCCCTGTAACAGGCTAGCAAGGGACGTTCGTTGCCTCCTGTAATTCCTACCAGGAGGGATACTAGAGCCGATCCCACCATGGTGGCCCAAATAGAGGCTCCCAGACAGTTGGAATTATTGCTATTGGAGCCTCCTCTGCAACCTCGCAGAGTCCCTCCACCATAAGCACAACCTCCAACCCAGTAACAGCCTCCTCAAAATCAGTAGGTGCCCCTGCGTAATGTGCCTCCACCACCTAGATGGGATAATCAGGATACACCTCCTCGACAGGCTCCTATATCTCCTCGTCAGGGCCAATATCCAAGGCTCCCCTTTCTGGTCAGAAGAAACTAGAATTACTCATTCAATGAAAATTAGGTTCCCAGCTATTTCTGAAGTGCCTTGGAATAGGGGATTGTGTTCTTGGATGAGTGCAGAAGGCTAGAAGAGGAGGACCTCACTGATCACCCCAACTACTGCCCTTATCACCAGATCCTGGGGAACACCCTCAAGTAGTGTTATGTGTTCAAATACAGGCTTCAAGACCTGGTCAATAACAACATAGTCAGGCTGGGTCAGGCCCAGGCACAACTGGCAGGTGTCTTTGTAAGCCCAGATAGCAACAACGGCGATGAAGGCGAGTGGCAGCAGGTTTCTAACCATGGGTCCCAGAATTATGATGAATGGATGGCTCGAAAAAGTGTATCTCATGCCCATGGTATCATTCCTACATGCCTAAATCATCTTGATCCTTCAGAAGCTACAACCACCACTTCTGCATTATTATCTCAGTCGGCCTCTTCCCAGAAGAGAAAGCAACGGTGACACAAGGGAACGAAATGTGCCCCGCCAATGTCATCATTGTCCCATACTCTCAGCAACTTCATTCCCCTGGATATGGGGATTCCTCCTAGAATCCATCCAGTAGTGTAAAAATCTTCAAGTGACAGTCAAGGGTATTCTTCGGTTAACACCGTGAAGCTAGTAAACCCCTACATGATTCCTGGCGACGGGGAGCACCAGGAGGATCTCCCCAACATCCCCAACTGTCATCCACATCGATAGAGTCGTGGCCATATGGGTCATCGAGGAACATCAATTGGAACTTCCATCCAAGCCATGCATGCCACTAAGACAAGACAGCAGGCCCAGCGCAGAGCTCAGCATGCGCAACCTCCTCATCTGGTGTCATCAGGCCCGCCTTTTCTCCCATTTGTGCTAATGGACCAAGCAGATCCACCTAGGCCTCACTTTGATCAGCCACACTCCACCCCAGACTGGTTCCAGTCATCTAGCCCCAGTACGGCAGGTGCTCCACATTCTTCGACTAGTGAGCAGCAGGATATGCCCAGCACTAGTCAGTTGTCAGTCTGGCCAACAGGGCCTGCCATTCCTCCTGTCATAGATTGAACTCCTCTAAGTAGAAGTTCATGCCTAGAATAGAAGTATGATGTTCTAAAGAACCTTTCTATCATCCCAGCAAGTCTTTCCATCCTCTAAGACCTTCGCATATCATCAGATATGCATGAGGCCCTCACTGAGGATCTAAGAAGCCCCCTCTAGTTCGAGACAGAGGTAGCAGCCGCCGAAGCCTTTCGTGCTGAAGCATTCAAGAACACTGAGTGTCACGCCATCATTTCATTCTCTGGAGAAGATGAAGGTTCCCCCACATAGGGGCACATTCGTCCACTATACATCACTGGCTGATTTAATGGCATGGAGATTCACCACAGTCTTTTTGACATAGGCTCCGGGATCAACCTTATCCCAACAAGGACACTGCAGAAGCTGGGGGTTATCCGAAGAGGACCTGACTCCCTCCAACCTAAAAATACAAGGATACGACAGGATAGAGAAGACCCCAATCAGAAAGATTCATTTGAATACCTAGTTTGGTGGCCTAGTTTCTAGCACCAAGTTTATGGTTGTCTCCCAAGACACCGCGTACAATGCATTGATGGGAAGACCATGGCTCCACCTACACGTGGTGGTTCTTTGATCGTATCACCAGTGCCTCAAGTACACCCTCAATGGTCGAGTGTGCATGCTCCAAGGTGACGCATCTACTTTTTCCTCTTGTAAAGCCCGCTACCTAGATTCTAACTATTATAAGATCAAGGAGAAGCAGATTCAGGCCAGTAAGGTTGAACCCGTCATAGTTGCAACTAACCCCTCGGTAGGTCTGGATGACGCCTACATCTTCCCGATCCATCGATTGGAGGCCACGACCCCCGACATGGGTTAATGTTTTTTTGTATCTGGTAAAATGGGGGAGCATATTCCCAAGTCTATGTGATGGAGGAAAATTACCTCGTACTCCTATACAAATCAGGCTCGGGTGATCCCAGAGCCTCCTACCCCTGTAAGATATCTGGATGTCAGCCCAATGGCAACAGAAATACGTCATACTTGCTTGTTTCACTGGGATGGAATCAACTGGCTCAAGATGACACGCCACTATTTCTTTGATATCATCAAGCATGGCCCCTTGGGCCGAATACTAGACAGGATCGGATCAACAACCTTCATTGTTATGGTTTCGGAAACACGAGAATCTCCCAATATGCTTTCCACTGCCTCCCATGCTGGTACCAGCCTCTCACAGGGGGATGTCGACCCTGAAGAAGCTTCTCCCGCTAGGGATACCTCCTCCGCAAGCGAAGAAGAGGATTTAGAGGACCCTCCCCCCGCCTTTGAGGAGGGCGTCTCCGCCACGGTCGATGAACTGGTACAGGTGAACCTCGGTAGTGAGGCAGACCCGAGACCCACATTGATCAGTGGTGCCATGTACCTCAAGGAGCAGTAGTGGTACATAGACTTCCTAAAGCAACATCATGATGTATTCTCCCATGGCTATGATGAGATGTCGGGGTTAGATCCCCAGGTAGCCATACACCGCCTCGGTCTCTTGACAAATCATCACGGGTTTAAGAAACCTCCCAGGAAGATGCACCCTTATCATGGCACCATGGTAGAGGTGGAAGTTGATAAGCTCATCAGAGACAATTTTGTTAAGGAGCTCCAGTACCCCAAATGGCTAGCCAAAATTGTACCAGTCAGGAAAAAGAACAGACAGATTAGAGTTTGTATCTACTTCTGGAATCTTAATCGTCATTG
This sequence comes from Viscum album, assembly GCA_963277665.1. Classification (NCBI taxonomy): domain Eukaryota; kingdom Viridiplantae; phylum Streptophyta; class Magnoliopsida; order Santalales; family Viscaceae; genus Viscum; species Viscum album. The sequence goes on from OY728152.1 coordinate 2,108,941,784, forward strand.
TCCAAAGTATGATTTCCCCTTCCTATGATGGAATTTCTTATCAATGTTGTGGTTGGGTTCCAAGCCCTCTCCTTCATGGATGGTTACTTTGGATACATCAAGATCCGAATGGCCCCCGAGGACGAGGAGTCCACATCTTTCAGGGTGCCCCAAGGTACTTTATTTTACCAGGTTATGCCCTTCGGCTTGAAGAATACAGGTGCCACCTATCAGCGGGCCATGAACCACATATTTAATCTAATCCTCGGGAAATTGGTGGAATGTTATGTGGAAAATACGGTGGTCAAATACCTCCAGTGTCAGGACCATCTCAAGGATCTTGAGAAAGTGTTCATGAAGAAAGGCACTACTTATGAATGGAACGAAGAGTTTCAGACTGTGTTTGAGGAAATCAAGCAGTATCTACTCCAGCATCTGGTCCTGATGCCACCCATCTTTGGAAAATTGTTGATCCTGTACGTGACTTCCCTGAAACAATCTTTTGGCACCCTTCTCTCCCAGAAGAACAATGAGGGGATGGAGAATAATATTTACTACCTCATCTGCATGCTCCTCGATACGAAGACCAAATACTCCCCTATTGAGAAAAGCTGCCTTGCGCTAGTATTCACAGTACAGAAATTGTGACATTACTTTCAGCCCCATGAGGTACAACTGGTGTCCCGAGTAGACCCACTGAAGTACATCCTGAATTGCCCCCTATTGACGGGTCATCTAGCTCGGTGGGCAGTGATTCTCCAACAGTTCGATATCAAGTTTGTCCCTCAGAAAACTATTAAGGGAACAACATTGGAAGATTTCCTTGCTGCCCATATGGATCCTACTGACCAGTCCTTGGATCTCAATTTCCCCAATGAGGTGATCCTCTCAGTAGACAAAGACATGATGTGATGGAAGATTCACTTCAATGGTGCTTCCCAAAGCCTCATTGGTAGGAGGCTCAATGATCCTAGACTCAACAGAGTAGGCCTGGGTATCGTCTTTATTACCCTGACACAAGCCATTCTGTCGTACTTATTCCTATTGTTAGAAGTCTACACCAATAATGAGTCAGAGTATTAGGAACTTATAACTATCCTCAAGCTGGCCCTCAAGATTGATATGCCCCATTTTCATGTGAAAGGGGATCCAGAACAAGTCATCGAGCAAATAAACGGTGACTACATCGTCATAAATCTAGAGATTGTACCATTATTGGAATGCACTCTCCAGCTAATGGCCCAGTTCTTATCTCAGTAAGAAGTTACTCGTGTCCCTCAGTCTTGGAATGGTCAAGCTGATGCCCTGGTGGGCCTGGCTGCATCACTTGCAGATCCTGAGTAGGATGAATTGATTATCCACGTGGCACATTGGAGATTCATTTCTCCTGTATCACCAGATGATGATAACGACCTATGGGTAATCCATCTTACTATTGGAGCCTCCATGTAAAGACCCCCAGGTCCCCTAGATGCAGTGGTTGAACTAACTCTAGACTGGAGATCACCCTTTTTCGAGTATCTCTAAAATGGTTACCTGCTAATTGATCAGGCCAAGCGCAAGCGAATCCGACGCTGCACGCTTTAGTTTACCCCCCAGTGTGGTCCCAGTCTTTAGAAAATCCTCTAAAATCACAGGTTCGATGGTATTATCCTCCGTTTCATCCAAGGAGTTGATATTTCTCAGGTAATGCAGGAGGTTCATGCTGGTTCCTACGGCGCCCAAAAGACTAGGCCGAAGCTATCTTACCAGATCCAAAGACTGGGGTACTTTTGGCTCTCCATGATCCATGATTGCATCGAGTTCGCCAAGAAATTCCATGCATGCCAAATTCATGATAAATTTATGAATCGACCACTACAACCTATCTACTCTACCAAGTACTCTTGGTTGTTTGCGGTGTGGGGACTCGATGTCATTAGACCATATCCACCGGTGACAGCTCGCCAGTGCAAATGCATCCTGACGGCTACAGATTTCTTTTCCAAGTGGGGAGAGGCAGTTCTGCTCAAGGAGGTCAAGGCCTACTCTATCATCGACTTCATGAGCTCCAATATCATCGACCAGTTTGGAGTCCCTCATTCCATCCTCACAGATAAAAGCACAAACTTTCGGGCAGATGAGTTGAAGAAGTTTTACACCAAGTACAACATACGTTCGAACCATACCTCCCGCTACCACGTGCAGAAAAATGGGAAGATTGAGGAGTTCAATAAAACCCTCTCTAAAATTTTGCATAAAATGGTTGGTCAGAACAAGAAGAGTCGGCCGGGAAAGCTCCCCAATTCCCTCTGGGCTTATCGGAAAATGACTTGTACTTCTACCTAGGTGACCTCATATTCCCTAGTCTACGGAACTGAGGTTGTCCTTCCCATCGAGATTTAGTTTCCTTCATTACACAAAGAGATATATGACCAGTAGGTGCCAGATAATGTAGCTGAAATTCATCTGGCTAAATTGGAATCACTTGATGAAAACAGGCTTCATAATCTGCACAATCTGGAAAGGCATCAAAATAAGATGGCTGTAGATTTCAACAAGAATGTTCATCTCTGCTCCTTCTTGAAAGGTGACTTGGTATTGGACCTTAGGAAACCAATGATACCTGGAAGGAAACCACCCAAGTTGGAGCCCAAATGGGAAGGACCTTACATAATTCATAGGATTTACCCAAATGGTGCGTACTCACTGATAACCATGGATGGTGAGCGTATAACTCCTCCCACCAATGCCAAGTTTCTCAAGCAATACTTTTCCTGAACCATCCAGTCTGGCATGGCCCTAAACTATTTGGTCCTACATGACCCTAAACTATCAGGTCCAGTATGACCCTAAACTGCCCGGTCCTATATGACTGTAAACTATAAAATGTCTCGCATGGCGTTAAACTGTATGTCATCATGTAAGACGTTAAAATTCACCCTTATAACTATGTATGGCTTGATTACCATACTCATGGGATACGTAGGAATGCCTAAGCATTTCATCTGTTGGCCCAACCCAAAACTCTTATCTTCGAATATCCCCCCTGGGTATAATTCTCTCAGAGGATCCTAGCATGGAATAGTGTAGGCTTCCTTAGCCCCACTCATGTTAGGATTATGACGGTCGCACCTTGTGCCTACTCCCCATTCTTCTATCCTCCCACGTCCTCATGGCATGACTCTAAACTGCATGGCCTTAAATAACTATGTATTTCATGATTCCCATCCTCATGGGATACGTTGGAACGCCCATGCATTTCATTTGTTGGCCCAGCCCCAAACTCTTCTCTTTGACTATCCCCCCTGGGTATAGTTCTCTTGGAGGATCCTTTCGTGGTATAGTGTGGGCTTCCTTAGCACCAATAATGTTAGGATTACGACGGTCACACCATGTGCCTATTCCCTATTCTTATATCCTCCCACATCCTCATTGCACGATGCTAAACTGCATGGCCTTCAAGAACTATGTATGTATTGATTCCCATCCTCATGGGATACATAAGAACTCCCAGGCGTTTCATTTATTGGACCAGCCCCAAACTCCAGAATCTTCCCTCGGGTCAAGACACGTCGTATGTTACAAGCTTCTGCCCCAATTCACATCGATCTCATCTCAATCCCTCCATACGTCCCCTCCCCAAAGATTTCCATCACTTTTACCGCCCTGCTTGACTTTAAAATGTATGGGCACAACTATGCTTCACCCACTCCATTGATTGGGAATCCATCATCTTTAACATCCAAAAAGACCCCCGATTGGCATGGATTCTAGGAAAAAGGGATCTCCTACCACTTTGGGCCAATTCCCTCGAAGATTTTGATAAACAAATTGTTACAAGTCCCGCATTACGAATATGGTCAACGTTCGATGCTCATTTTGTTACCATTTCAGGTCACACTATAAGGACGTCATGTTTTGAACATGGTTAGTGGTTATCCTTTGTCATTTTTACCACCCTTATAGATCCCAAACATTGAGTGTGGTGGTTCATCCGGCCTGTTTTATCTTCGATTTACGGCTCCCTTCAGGCGATACCAACTATAAGACCCTTGTATGATAGGGTAAGCCGAATCTGACTCCTTGTTTCCCACACCGAGCACTACTTATGTGGACTTAGGAGATGTGATGAGGTGGTAACCGCACAAGACGTTATATGGATATAGTTGGCTGGGACGCCCAGCCTCAGGTCCTTTGACCCCTTCAGCCCCCTGGCCCAAGTTCTCATTTAGGATTGTGTGGTGTGGTACGGACTCATGTCCTCGTTTACGTCAGACTATTTCTCAAAGCCACACATATCCCCTTGAGATTACCCTTCCTTCATTTTTCATCCGTCCTATGAGCACAGACCCTTCCATGCTCCGCTAGACTCATCATTTAGGTTTATGTCACCTTCTATATCCAGAAGAGCCCCGAATGGCATGGATGCTCGGCCCAAGGGCTATCCCACCACTATGGGCTAACACCCTTGAGGATTGTGAGAATCAAATTGATACAAGTCACATGTTGAAAATATAGTAAATGGTCGAGACTCAATTGTTTTCCTCGAACTCCGGTGACACAAGGGTGGATACTATGTTGCAAACCCTGTCAACATTTTTCCTCTATCATCATTGTCGCTTAGTGTTCTTTCATAAGCACGATGATTCACCCTCTCTATCCCATGAATATGACATTAAACTAGGAATATACGGTCTAAGATCTATGAACCTAAACTAATATCACCTTCATCTTCACTACAAGACATTAAACTACAGGTTGGTCATGACATTCTGTCCCTGGCCCAGCCTCAGGCCCCTTGGACTTTTTGGGCCCCTAGCCCAGTTCTCACATAGGATTGTACAGTGTGGTGTAGGATTATATCCTCACCCACATTGGGTTAATCATCATACCATACACATCCCTAGATGAGATACCTTTCCCCTACCTTCGTTCTCACTGCAAGACATTAAACTGAAAACTGGTTGGGACTTTCCATTTGAGGCCTAGCCTCAGGCCCATTGGCCTCCTCAGGCCCCTAGCCCAATTTCTCACTTAGGGATGTATGGTGTGGTATGGGATTATTTCCTCATTCACATCAGGTTAATCATCGAGCCGTACACCTCCTTTGGTGGGGTATCTTACCCATTTTCGTCCTTATTGCATGATGGTAAACTACACATTACCATGTTCTAGAACTACGTATGTCTTGATTCACATCCTAATGGGATACGTAGGACCGCCCGAACATCTAAACTTCGGGTCCAACCCCATCTCTTAGAGATCTCCCTATTATCTAGGCCCCCCGGCCGACATTCTACCATGAGAGGGATATATGGTGCGGTATGGGATTATTTCCTCATTTACATTGGGTTTGTAACAACCATGCCATGTACCTCTTTCTCATGAGAGTTCTATGTCTCTTTTTTCTATACTCATTTTCAAATTGGCTACTCTCTATTTGAGCCTCTCGACCCTCTATGGTGGTTCACCAATGTGCCCAAGAGTGCTCTGGTCTAGAACCTGGAGTGTCAGAATCTACCTGGACATGTTTTCACCCATTTTCCAGGCTTCTTATTCCCCTTTATTTGGGCTTCCATTATCTTTCACATCTGAAGGGACCCCCAAATGGAATGGATTCTTGGACTAAGGTCTCTCCTAACATTATGGGCCAATGTCCCCAAGGGTTTTAGACAACAAATCAATACAAGTCCCTCGTTGCAAATATGGTCAACGATCGACGCTCATTTGTTTATCCCCATTTCAGGCTAACACGATATGGATGTTGTGTTTTGAACATGGTCAACAGTTATCCACCACCGTCACGCCATCCCCTTCAAGACTTGAATGTTGGTTACATGATTCACATTATGTTCCACCCCATCCTGTCTAAATGGAATTTCGACACTCCTGAAATTATCCCTCAGTGCGCATTCACACGTTAGGAGGAAAAAATCCATGGTAAAGGCATCATTCGGGGCTCCGCACCGACTTCCCTTGGGCGTTTTTTCCAGGTATTACAAAAAAAATCTTCCACCCTTGTGTCCTACACTGAGTTTGACTCATGTGGGATTAGTGATAAGGTTGAGGTCCGCACTTACTTGGAAGGATTCCACTTCTCCTTGGTATGGGCTCTAAGACCATAAACACAGATATCTTATAAAACTATGTACATCTTGATTCTTGTTCCCATGGGATACGTAGGAATGGCTAGACATATTGTCTTTGGGTCCAGCTCAAGTTTCACTAATTCATCTCTTCTGTCCTACATACGGATCCTTAACTCTTATGGGACTGCGTGACATGGTATGGGATTATGTCCTCATTCACAATGGGTTTTCATTAGCCACACCACGTATGCCCATTTCTAGGAGTTATCCCCCCTTACTTCCTATCCCACATGAAATTAAACTATATGTTGTCCCACAAGAAAATAAAAGGCACCTTCAAGAACTATGTATGGCTTAATTATTATTCCCATGGGATACGTAGGAACATCTGAACATCTCGTCTTTGGGTCTAGCTCAGTTGGGAGATAGTTTCTCTTGCCCCTTATCCCCTAATATTTCTTGGCCCCTTGGCCCGAGGTTTCTTTTACGGAATCGTGCACGGTATGATGTGGACCTCATCCTCATTCACGTCATGTATTCTTTATCATGTCGTGCACATTCCCTTTAGAGCCTCATCCTTATTGTAAATTTCTTATAAATATGACTCTAGACTATGCTTCTTAGTCCCACATGACTTTAAACTGTTGCATCTATCCTGCACAATGTTAACAATGCATGGTTGGTCCCATCACATGACCCTAAATTGTGACATTATCATTCAAGCCGCACAATGAAAAACGACACTGCACTATGGTGTCCTCACTCGATGGGGAATCATGTTTGGTATTGGTCGCACACCATACCATTTTTCAACGCCAACGTATGGATTGATTCCTGTGGAATACCTGGATTTTCTATCCTAGGTCCATCGCTTCACAAAAAAACACACCTTCATCCTAAAAGGACAAACAAAATATATCAAATATTGCTTCTTTCGGTGCAAGGGCTAGACCCGCACAATATTATTATCTTTGGCATAGGTATCTTACTGTGTCGTTCCTAGAACTATGTGCGGCTTGATTCCCATCCTCATGGGATGCATAGGAACGCCCATACACTTTGTCTCTAGCCCATCCTAACTTTCGTTTTCGGTCCCTCAACCTAAAATCATCCCAGGAAACACATGGTGATCTGAACGCTAGGTCCTCATTCACGTCAGGTTTTATGATTGTCCCACCATGTATCTCCTATGTTCCCTACCATCTAAGGTCTAAGTTATATAACCCTAAACTAATATATCCTTAGGGGAACCACACATTGGGTTCGACTATTTCATTTCCCTGCACACAGTCCATTAAATCAATCTCCCCTTAATGGCTCATCTTATTACCATTAAGCTGGAAGTGTCCAACCTCAGGACCCTTGTCCTTGGAGGGAAGGGACTTGACTCCCTCTATCTGATACGTCTTATAGTCGTATTTGTATTCATTTTGACAAAGAGCCTGAAGTGTGGAGTTTTAATGGGTACATTCCCCTCTTTCCATATAAAAGATTCATGAGCCCATCATTTGGATCATCATCCTCTTCCACATCCAAAGGTACCCCCTTCATGGCCTAGTCTCATGCAGCCTCAGCTCACCTATCGTCTTGGGACAACATCCCTAAAGACCCCGGATGATGTTTGCGATAGATATCATGTTTCAAACATGGTCAGCAGTTGACCCTCATTTGTTTGTCCCCATATCAGGCTAACACGATATGGATGTTGTGTTTTGAACACGGTCAACATCCATCCCCTATCATCATCCCACTATCATTGTGGTCCAGATCTCGAGCATCATTATTCACATATTTCCACTTCCTTATGTTCAAGTGGAATTCCGACATACTCCGCTTTACTTATTCGTAAATCTAGGTGTGTTACATGGACGAGTTAGCATCATTGGAACGTCATTTTCCTGGTGTCCCATCACCCCTAACATGTTGCTTCCTATGTCAGGAAATTCCCATAACTACTGTTTGTTTCCCACATCGAGCATGACTCACGTGGGCTTAGTAGTTCTGGTGGGACGTGTACTGGCACAGCCATGTTGTGCATGCCTTCCTCTATCCCACATGATGTTAAATTGTGCCCATAGAACTATGTGTGGCTTGATTCCCATCCTAATGGGGTATGTCGGAACACCCGGCCACTTTGCTTTTGGCCCAACATAATTTTTACTTTTGGGTCCCTTGGCCTAAATAACTTCTTCCGGGGATACATGGTGTTGTGAAGACTCCTGTTGTCCTCCTTGATGTTATGTATATAGATATTGCACCACATAGTCCCTTCCTAGGATCTTCCCTTTCAGTCTTGGTCATATCGAAGGACACTAAACTGCGATTCTAACCTAAAAACGTTCAGGATTCCCCATGTTAATCACAGGATTCCCCTGGTCCCTTACCAAATAGGCCTCTCTTGGAAGTATATTTGATCCATGTGTAGGACCCCGGGACACCCTGAGAGGGGAGGGGTGAATCAGGGTGGCAACTTTTTCTTCTTTTAGTTGTGGATCTTGTTCCCACGTTGGTAGGAACTACTTAAACCTGTATGATGGATATGAGCGGCAATTAAACATTCACATGTAGAGAGATGACACAACTATTTTTACTTGGTTCACCACTAAGGGCTACGTCCAAGGAGCATACGCCGACAGGTTGTCGGTCGTACCTAAATCCACTATGCTTCACTAGCTGCAGATTACAAATGTTCGGGTACAGACACTCTGTCCCAGGCTCACTGCCTTTACAATTGTTCAGGGATAGCTCACTGCGTCCCTCGGGTCACTCCCGTTGACTCCCCCTGGCTCACTGCCGTTGGTGAAGTCTCACTCAGTTTATAGATGTGAAGGTCTCTTCAATAGGTGTGCATTGAAGTTCTTCGTCTCCTGTTCAGCATGAGACATTGCTTGCATCAGGGTTCAGATTTGATGCTCCTTTTAGTTCAATCCTTCTTCTTTAGTGCAATGAATGAATGCACTAGACCCCCTTGTCTTCGTTTGCCTAAATCACAATCACTGATGTGATTGATTACTTAATGAAGCTCAGCTTACTCGGCGTTGTCAGAATCAGTTCTCCATGTATGCATGAGATCATGCATGTATCATTTAGATTTCTTCTTCAATCTTACTTTGCACCAGTAGTATCAGGCAATAGTTCATCTCTTGTGCAGCTCCAGAAAGGCGGGCGTACTTTAACAGTGTCTGGGTATCCTTTTCAAGCCCGGCGCGCAAGTCTCCCGGCGGCGCGCAAGTCTCAGGCGCGCAAGTATAACCTGGCGCGCAAGTGTCTCCAAAGCACCTGCGCGACTCTGCCTTCTTGAAATTCAAACCTGCGCGACTCACTTCCTTCCTTGCCCAAATCACCTAGGGCGCTCAACCATCAGTTGGCGTGCAACCTCTACTTGCGCGACCAAACTACCACTTGCGCGGCTCAACCACCTGCGCGACGAGAGCTCGAACAATCTCAAAGTCTTGAGCTCCGTAGGAAATGAGGAGGGGTGGTCCAGTATTTATAGGAAAACTGGACCCACTGCGCGGAGGCGCTCAAGTCCCTCAACGGCGCGGAAGTCTTGTCTCCAGTAACCTCTGTTGCGCAACTCACTTGCGCGACCCAACCAACACTTGCGTGACCTTCTTTCCTTAGCCAAATTTTGATGTTCTGATCCTCAAAAACATATGGCGCGCAAGTCTTTTATCCTCCAAGAGTATGGCGCGCAAGTCCCTTTACCAAAATCACTATTCTTCATTTGTTGATTTTGAGGCCTTGAAATTTGGCAAACACTGGAAAACGGCGCCACTTTGTATCTGCTCTTTTTGTACCGCCTCCAGATCATCCATTCCTCTGTCGATGTTCATGAATCAAACATAGATCATTGACCACAACTTTTGAACTCGACATGTCACCATGGAATATCCTTTGTCAACAAATTTGTATGTCGTTTGTTTGCTTTTTCAACAATCATGATCACCTCAACAACACTTCTTCTTGGTGATCTGTATCCTTCAGCAACTCTTTGTCTTTTATCACAAACTCCACTATTGTGATATGTATTCTTTGAAGGAACAACTTTAGTACCATTATCTTCTGATACAATGTGATGTGCATGGCCATCTCATAATTTCAATCTCCGCATGGCCATCTCAGAAGTCATCTCATTGGCACATTGTCTTCTTCATCAACTTTCATGATCAACTTCATGCAAAGTATGTGATTAAATCCGTCAAGAAGTCTCTAGCATGGCTGTCATGATCAACTTCATGCAAAACATGTGATTCAATCCGTCAAGAAGTCTCTAGCATGGTTCTCATGCAATCATGAGTAATTGCATGGTCTTCATCCAAAAACCTCATTCTTCTTTAATCATCCTCGAATGTATTACTCCTCACATTCTTCATTGTTTTAAACAATGTATCACATTTGACACATGTTCTTTGAACTTAAGATCAGCACAACAATCATCTGAATCACCACTCCTCTACTTCATCGGAGTACTTCATGATCTTCTTCATTTTGATCTGCATTGACAACTATTGACAACAAATACAACCTTATACACAAAGTGGTTCCAACAATCTCCCCCTTTGTATTTTGTTGTCAATACCTTATACATCTTCTGAAATGAATCTGTCAATGTCAAAATGAGAATCTTCTCAGCAAATCAACATTTCTTTTCATTTCACTTTCTCTCCCCCTTATTGACAAGAAATACAAAGCACATGGTAGGGAGGGTATCAATCCACACTTAAGAAATGTTTCATTAATCATTTCACTCTAAGTCTACTTGAGCAATGCTCGATGTAGAAAACAAGAGGATTTGATTAAGTCAACAAGGCTGTCCATTATCCACAGATCATGATACCAACATTAGATGATAACTCATGTATCTTGTCTTCAAGGGTTTACCACTTTAATTCCAGGTAGAAGAAGATCAACTATGATAGAGAATAATCAACCTGAAACTCCTGCACTCACTTCAGCAAATAGATCAAAAACATTCAAGTGCAATTGGCAGGATAAGTGACCTTGGGGCACTTCCATTCTCTTTATGTCACTGATCAATTTAGTTACTCCCCCTTTGTAAAATAATATTTGATCTGAGTAACCAAGGGATAGTGATTGAGAAATGACATACCTTCTCCATTGGCGTGTTCTTCAAGAAATTCACAGAGTAGCTACTTTTGAGTCCAGCTGGAGTTGATATTGATTGAAACAGTGATTATGGAAGCTTCTTCATTCTTCTCCCCCGCAAGGGAAAAATTCCTCATCATCTTCATCAAGAGTGATCCTTCATCATCATAATCTTTGAATATTAATTGAAGAATCTACTAAGGATGGAAACTTCTTCAGCTTGGCTATCAAGAGTTGACAGCATTTACTACTTCTCAGGTTCTCCCCCTGAGAGCATGCTTCACCTTCAATTCCCTGCTTTATTAGTACAAATACAATACAGAAATGATTACGGGAATAAGGTGGTTCCTTCTTGCTTCATCAAGAAGACTTTCTTGGTTGAGGCTCTTTTCTCAACCAAGTTACTCTGTTCACTCCAGTCTTCATGCCTACACGTTCGAACATATGTTCTGACATCTGTCGGTGTGGCATGGCTCTGTTCACATTCTCTTCTTCTTTGTGTGGAAAATTTTTCTTCTTAGCAGCCATCATGAATGATACATTCTTACTCTTCTTAAGGACTGCTTCTTGCTCTGGTATTAAGGTTAGATAACCTTTTTCAATGTGGCCAGACTTCTTGCATCTCTCACACAGAACTTCTTTGACACTTGTGATTCTCTTTGTTTGCAATCTCTCCTGCACTGTTTCTGCATCATGTGAAAGTTTTCCTTTTCCTTTTTCACCAGCCTTGGCCTTCTCATCTTCAAATTTCCTTATTCCTTTCAAATCTTCTGGCCAGATGACCAATATGTCATGTGGAACTTTTGTAGCTGGTTTAGGTCTTCCACATGGGTTCATCCGAGATTCATCCCACTTAGTGTTTCTTTTGGATGAATGACCCTTCAATTTCATGGATCTAAAATCCTGGGTCTTCTCAGCTTGCCTACTTGAAATCTTCTTGGGGAGAGGTGTGTTTGCCATATTCTTCTGATTTCTTCCCAAGGTACTTTCTTCATACTTAGATGGATTTTGTGGTCTTCTGTTCTTATCAGCTCTGGATATCTGTTGACCTAGGCATGCGCCATTCTTGTGACCATTGTCGTTGCATACATCACAGATGTTATCAAGCATTCCAAATCGGTTTGCTGTTAACAGATGCTTCTGGACCTGTGGATGTTGCTTCTTCTTCTCTGGCTTCCTCCCCTTGGATATAGGCTTTCCCTGTGCTTTTCCATGAAAGGGATTATAAAAAAAATCTAGTGCACAGTGCCCAAATCTGTTGTAGCACCAACATTGACCCACAAATCTTTTCTTCTTTGTGTCTTCTGTATTAAGTTGTTGGGCCATCTGCTTAATCTTTTGTGCTCTATTTGAGGAACCCACTTCCTCTTTTTTCTTCCCATCCACCCTAGCCATGGTGGTAGGTTTCTTCTTCTCACCTTTCCTCATCCATACTTGTTTAGATCTTTTCTTCCCACCTGCACTGATTGTAGGAGTGTATTTAGAAATATGAGTACAAGATGGATTGGATGGTACCTTCACTTTCTCAGTTGCTTGTGATAGATCAAAGAGTGAAGTCATGATCTTCATATCACATGTTGGAGGTCTTTTGACAATAGAATCCTCCAGTGAGCATTGAGTACCAATAGCAACTGATTCTTGATGTGGATAATCAAGAGTTGTCATAATCTTCTTATCACATGTTGGAGGCATTTCAGCTTTAGACTCCTCCAACGAACATTGAGTGCAAGCATCACTCATTTCATTCTTTTGTGAAGTCTAAATATGTGTGTTCTCAATCTTGGTCAACTGAGCTTCCAATTTTTGACCCACAATATTGAGGATGATCTTCTGATCTTCAATCGTGATCATCTTCTCTTCACAAGTCTTCTTCAACCTTTCAACCTCATCTTCATGCATCTTAACTTTGTTTTGTAACAAAGAGTCAAGTTCCCTGAATTTAATGGAAGTTTCTTCCAAACAAAAATTCTTGACTTCATTGCTCTTCTTCAGCTCAGCTTCAAGTGCATGGATCCTTTCTTTTAAAGTCTTATTGACTTCCTCTTCTTCTTCAAATACTTTCACCCGTTTGATGAGCTTCATACTTTCCATAACTTTAATTTCCAACCCTTTTTCCATATTGTCAGCTTCCCTTTCTAATCGATTGATCTCAACCTGCATAGATTGGAATAGGCTACAAATAATAGCAACCCTTTCTTCTGGAATATCATGCAGATATGTTCTAAGTTTTTCCTAAAAGCTTAAATTAGGGGTATCATCCTTTCCACTGGATGAGTTCTGAGCCACCTGCTTGATACTTTCCAGGCCTAAAGTTTCTTCATTATTAGAATGGCATGGAGAACAAGACACTACTTCTTCTTTGGATGTGGGGGACTTCTTCATCATCTTCTTCTCTTTCTTTTTCCTATTTGTCAAAGTCTTGGTGGATATAGATTTCTGCTCAGAAATGACTGTGTCATTATCAAGACTGCTCTTCATTGTTGACTCTAGGAAAGAAACTCAAATCCTCTTCTCAATAGAATTACTGGAGAATATCCAACATACGTTAACCTCCCTCTGATACCACTTGTAGGACCCCGGGACACCCTGAGAGGGGAGGGGTGAATCAGGGTGGCAAATTTTTCTTCTTTTAGTTGTGGATCTTGTTCCCATGTTGGTAGGAACTACTTAAACCTGTATGATGGATATGAGTGGAAATTAAACATTCACATGCAGAGAGATGACACAACTATTTTTACTTGGTTCACCACTAAGGGCTACGTCCAAGGAGCATACTCCGAAAGGTTGTCGGTCGTACCTAAATCCACTATGCTTCACTAGCTGCAGATTACAAATGTTCGGGTACAGACACTCTGTCCCAGGCTCACTGCCTTTACAATTGTTCAGGGATAGCTCACTGCGTCCCTCGGGTCACTCCCGTTGACTCCCCCTGGCTCACTGCCGTTGGTGAAGTCTCACTCAGTTTATAGACGTGAAGGTCTCTTCAATAGGTGTGCATTGAAGTTCTTCGTCTCCTGTTCAGCATGAGACATTGCTTGCATCAGGGTTCAGATTTGATGCTCCTTTTAGTTCAATCCATCTTCTTTAGTGCAATGAATGAATGCACTAGATCCCCTTGTCTTCGTTTGCCAGAATCACAATCACTGATGTGATTGCTTACTTAATGAATCTCAGCTTACTCGGCGTTTTCAGAACCAGTTCTCCATGTATGCATGATATCATGCATGTATCATTTAGATTTCTTCTTCAATCTCACTTTGCACCAGTAGTATCAGGCAATAGTTCAGCTCTTGTGCAGCTCCAGAAAGGCGGGCGTACTTTAACAGTGTCTGGGTCTCCTTTTCAAGCCCGGCGCGCAAGTATCTCGGCGGCGCGCAAGTCTCAGGCACGCAAGTATAACCTGGCGCGCAAGTGTCTCCAAAGCACCTATGCGACTCTGCCTTCTTGAACTTCAAACCTGCGCGACTCACTTCCTTCCTTGCCCAAATCACCTAGGGCGCTCAACCATCAGTTGGCGCGCAACCTCTACTTGCGCGACCAAACTACCACTTGCGCGGCTCAACCACCTGCGCGACGAGAGCTCGAACAATCTCAAAGTCTTGAGCTCCGTAGGAAATGAGGAGGGGTGGTCCAGTATTTATAGGCAAACTGGACCCCCTGCGCGGAGGCGCGCAAGTTCCTCAACGACGCGCAAGTCTTGTCTCCAGTAACCTCTGTCGCGCAACTCACTTGCGCGACCCAACCAACACTTGCGCGACCTTCTTTCCTTAGCCAAATTTTGATGTTCTGATCCTCAAAAACATATGGCGCGCAAGTCTTTTATCCTCCAAGAGTATGGCGCGCAAGTCCCATTGCCAAAATCACTATTCTTCATTTGTTGATTTTGAGGCCCTGAAATTTGGCAAACACTGGAAAACGGCGCCACTTTGTATCTGCTCTTTTTGTACCGCATCCAGATCATCCATTCCTCTGTCGATGTTCATGAATCAAACATAGATCGTTGAACACAACTTTTGAACTCGACATGTCACCATGGAATCTCCTTTGTCAACAAATTTGTATGTCGTTTGTTTGCTTTGTCAACAAGCACGATCACCTCAACAACACTTCTTCTTGGTGATCTGTATCCTTCAGCAACTCTTTGGCTTTTATCACAAACTCCACTATTGTGATATGTATTCTTTGAAGGAACAACTTTAGTACCATTATCTTCTGATACAATGTGATGTTCATGGCCATCTCATAATTGCAATCTCCGCATGGCCATCTCAGAAGTCATCTCATTGGCACATTGTCTTCTTCATCATCTGTCATGATCAACTTCATGCAAAGCATGTGATTCAATCCGTCAAGAAGTCTCTAGCATGGCTGTCATGATCAACTTCATGCAAAACATGTGATTCAATCCGTCAAGAAGTCTCTAGCATGGTTCTCATGCAATCATGAGTAATTGCATGGTCTTCATCCAAAAACCTCATTCTTCTTTAATCATCCTCGAATGGATTACTCCTCACATTCTTCATTGTTGTAAACAATGTATCACCTTTGACACATGTTCTTTGAACTTAAGATCAGCACAACAATCATCTGAATCACCACTCCTCTACTTCATCGGAGTACTTCATGATCTTCTTCATTTTGATCTGCATTGACAACTATTGACAACAAATACAACCTTATACACAAAGTGGTTCCAACACCATGATCATATGGATACGTCCACATAATGTTTATTTCATCATTGTGGTGTGATTTTAAGAGTGTTTTACTCTATTAGAACAACCTATCACTTCAACTCCACACTTTGTGTGCCCTTCATTCGGACCCTCGTCCCCTTTCATGTCTGAAGGAACATCCTAATAGTATGGATGCTTGGCCTATGGCTCGCCTACTGTCTTGGGTCATCGTTATAGAAGAAAAATGGATGACATTTCTAGTCAGGCTCCATGTTTCGAACATGGTCAGTGGTCGGCCCTCGTTTGTTAGCTCCATTTCAAGCTAACGTAATAAGGATACTGTGTTTAGGATGTGTTCAACAGTTATCCTTCATTGTCATGCCACCCCCACAGTGTTCTGAATCTTGGGTATTATGATTCACACATTCTATTCCCATCTGTTTAGATTGATTCCAACACCCCAATCAATACCCCACTCGTGCACTAGAGCACATTGGAAGGACGGTATGTCAATTTTCTAAGGTTCTTATCCTCCAATCGGGCCTCTCCCATTTCTTCCCAGAAATCTGGATTGGTTGTTCAAACCCCCGGAAGGCTGAAACTTGGTTTTCACACTTATATTTTGATGGAGTTATAAGGTGATCATCCCTTGTTTCTCACATTGGGCCTGACCCACGTGAGCTTAGGGAATAACTGATGGACACTCCCAGAATATCACAGGAATTAAATAAACCAGTTCAAATAACGAAACTCATGCATTCTATGGCATCAAACAATCAAAGCCTGAAAGTACATTTGAGGGTTTGTAATCATTACATTACCCAAGGGTCGATTCCCCCCATGGATGGGTTAACCCCGTAAAAAGAGCATAGAATATCTACCACCCTCTGGATTGTGGCGTCCAGGATTTGCTACCGCCTGTTCAGTTCCCGCTCCTCCTTGGCAGCGATGGGGCGCAATTCATTAGCTGCAATCTGGGCCTGCTCCACGTCGGTCTGGATGAAGGTCATATCCTTAGAGGCTTGCTTCATATCATCTTCTTCCTCTTCCATCTGGGCCTTAAATTTCAATATTATCTCAAATTTCGCATTGAGGGAGGTCTAGTGCTCATCTGCCTGACTCTACAGCCGATGGACCTCATCTTCAGCCTCCTAGAGCCTCTTGATGTTCACTACTTTCCTCAGCTACCATCCCACACCGATGCCATGTTCATACTCCCAAATCTTCTCCTCCATAAGATCTCAAATGAGCATTTGAGGATACTAGGAATACACTCCCCCAACACACAGTTCCCGCAGTCACGAGTGAAGTCTGTCCATATCATCCAGCCATAGTGCTTGGGGGGTGTCATTAATGAAGTGATTGATCCGCTTCCCTGACTGGAAATGGACTATACTATTGTCCTCTTCATGAGAGGCTATCTCATCCAAGTTAGTGCGTTTGGAAGTCTCATATATGGGGAACTCCCCCAGGAACTCTTTAGCAGGTTCCATGTTTGGTGTTTGATAGGGAATGGAGGGACCTGGGTTATCTGATCGATCCTCATCATCGGATCCCACCTCAATGATCTCGGGTTCAACCCCACTGATGGTCCCACTAGTGATCAGAAGCACTGTAGTTCAGTTAGTATGAATATCCACCTCCACAATCACCGGCATTCCCTTGGGGAAGGTGCTACCAAAAGTCCTGACCAACCTCGCCGCAGTAGCCCATGCCATTTGAAGAACTGTGCACACCAAAAAGGGACATGAACATCAGTTAACATGGTCAGGGGATGACAATAATTAAATTGGTAGAGGGGACTGGCAGAGATCGAATTCCTAGTCTTGTTCTTGGGTTGATGTTTTTGGGACCCCATGGTGTAGCCCTCCATATATTATCGGAAGATATGAAGGCTCTGGATGGGTTACCTCAGGTGTTCCGGCCCCGCTGGACGTAGCAATTGATGCAAACGTAGGTGTAGATTCTAAAGGACCCACATCAGCATTTGTTTAGGGATGAGAATGGGTCATGTGTATGAGGTCCTCCAACATAGTTCAGATGTTATTGAGGAGTCCATACTGACCTGAAAGTAGACCCTGAGGAAGGGGCTCGGGATTTTACCTTGAGGGCCTCTACAAATTCTTCAAGGTCCGAGTCCTGATCGCCGAATTCACCCTCCTCCAATGGTCTCCCTCTTCTAGCATTCTCCCCCAGGAGGACTCATCTGATTCTTCTGGCAGAGGAAATCACTCTCTATGTTCAGCGGCCGATAACTGCGGTGGTACACGTATGATTCAGCAACACCTTGACACGATCTGTCATTGGAAAAGGAGCACCCCGAGAGTGCACAAAGTCTTCCAGCTCTATCAGGTATTGCTCCACCTCTACTTGGGACACTGCAAAGCCGGCCCGGATAGGGCCTATCCCCAGCAGATCCATCCCGAGACAGTTCAAGTTCTGACATATCTAAGATAGACCGAGGAATTGCTGATTGACTTCCCAGATGTCCTAGGCCTCCGGGAAGATAGCATTCTTCAGCATGTCTATATGGCGCAGCCGCTTCCCTGGAGCCTGGGTGGGTATCCTACAGAATCTTCTCGATGGCCTCCCTTATGGATGAATTTTTTCTTCTGGTACAATCAGGTTTTTTACCGTTGTTGGATCTATCGTCGTTACCTCACCCTCAACTGGTGCGGGTCTCACCGCCACAACAGCCCTGCCACCATAAGATGCCATTTCCACCTTCCATACACGGTCCTGAGGTTGGGAAGGCTCACCATCACTGACCCAAAATGTTGGCTTCTTCAGCATCTCCCTCGGGTAGGCCGCCTCTCAGCTTTGGGCATACTCCTTTACCAACCCGAAGACAGTAGTGGGTGGAGGAAGCTCGTTTCTCATCTTTCTGTCTTCCCTCGTGAACATGAGCCACATATTCCTCATCACACATAGGTTTTCATCATAGCACACCCCTAAATAAACCTACGGGGTCAGTCGCTACATGAACCCAAACTGCCTGGTGAATTGGTGTGGGGTGTACAGCTCGCAGAGAGGCTCACGGTCTATTCCCACCACTAGGACTCCACCCTGAAAAGCCAGGAGATAGGAATGGTGCTCTTCCATTCCTTGTTCATTGTCGGTAAAAATAACTATTGGTAATGAAAATGGGTGAAAGATTAATTACTCCACCTTCCACACCCATTTCAGTACTAACGGTGTGGTCAGCGTGGGTGAAAAGCTTCCCGCGGTATTCAGGATCGATGGGCGGAAGTTCAACCCCGAAGGCAAGATGGGATTTGGGTACTCATAAACCCCAATGACATGTGCCGCTATCCACCCATACAGAGCATTAGGATCCCGATGTTGACTTGCCCTCCTGTCTCCAACCTGGACGCCATGATGAATGTGCTAGGTCACACACCCATATTTGTATCCCTCACCAGTAGGATCCAACCACATATGAGAGCTGAGATGAATGTCGCCTGCCTTACTATCAGTTGCTTCTCAATGGTGATGCTAAATCCCCAGGTTTTCCACTGGTTGTCCTTCAAGAGCTGCCAGTATGAGTTCTCCTTGCCTCTTTGATCCCCCTTTATACAAGCCTGAGGCCTCACTAGAAACTGTCTGTCTTCTAGGAAGTTCAAAAACTACTTGAACCACCACCTAAAATGGACATCCCTTACTGCTTCTTTGTCCTCTCCCAACACCAGCTCCATCAACGCCATCGTCAGTCGCGACATTTTATCTGGATCCTCCCACACACCCATGATTGGGAGGAATTCATCATACATCGCCCCCAATATCAGGACCCCTGAGATCTAGTTCACATCCCACAAACTGATACCAACATCCTTGTGGTGTAGGTAGAAGGTATTGGTCCTCGATGACCACCTACTCAGCAACTCCAACATCAGCTTCTTCGGCTGATTGATGTAAAAATTGGAGGGCCAAGCCACCTCATATAGGACCAATCTCCTCAACTCGACCCCAAACTCTTCACATGAGGCACCTACCAAGTAGTCCTAGGTCCAATCATCTGTGAAGTTGCCACCCTGGCGCAGGTCCCACTCCTCGGACCAACCCTTCCTCGGGTTCCTCAAAGCTACCTTCAAGATTCTTTGGTGCATAGGGGGGACGTCTTTGGCTGCAATGCCTTCCCATATACGTTGTTCAGGTGGTTGTACAGGTAGTCAGCATTGACGGGTTTGGAATCTTCTCGGGCATGGCCTTTAGCCTCCCAAAACCATTGGTGCTGACACAGTGTACTCATGAACCAATAATCTGGATCATCCCTACTAGCATTAAAAATGAATACATCATCCCTCAGTCTGAAGTCGTACAAAGTTAGCCTTCTGCGTAGTGGATAGTTCCTCTGGCTCTCTGATAGCATCTCCACCAACAAACCATGGTCAGAATGGCTCCGTATTAGCTCCCCTAGGCCCAAACTATTTGTCATCTTCTCCTTTTGGGAAGCATCCGCAGGGAACCCCCTGGAAGCCTCCTGAAGAGCCATTCAGTTTTAATTTTGGGTGATCAGTTGAGGTTCGTTTTTGAAGCTCGTTCACAGAGTGCATTAGTGAAAGATGATCGTGGAGCCCTGCCCCGAACATCAAGTGAAAAATCGCAAAGTGCTCCAACACGAAGTCAAAGACTGGCTATGTGGCGCGAAGCAGAAGGACCGATTCGCAGAGAGCAATCACAATGTACATGGATCTTTGCAAATCTAGAGAACAAAAGGCCAAAATCGCAAAGGAGAGAAAGGAAAAAAGATAGGTCAGCTCCCTTATTTATAGGCGATGACCTGTGGAGCTTCGTGGTGTGTTTAAACCATGGTGATCTCCGCAACGCGCTCAGCTGACTCATCACTTCTTCGTTGTGCGATCCCCCTTCACGAGTCAACATCGTAAACGGTTGAGAGATTTTGTAAATTTACCCTTAGTCATTGACCCTTGATTTCCCCTTGGATCCAAGTATGATGGGGGCATTAATTTCCTCCAAAATTGGGGAAAGAGAAGATGAAACGAAAGCATCATGGTTTGCCTCGCGAAGAACATTCGTAGAGCCCCCATGGCCCCGCGGTCGCCACGAAGCAAAGAGGAAGGAGGCTTCACAATCCAGTTTGACATTCCCAAACCTGCCGCGAAGCAATGATGTGGTAACACTCCATGATCCATTTTGACGTTCATGAAATTCCATGGAGCAAGCTTCGTCTTTGCACCGAGAAAGCCCTACCTCATGGTGCCTCTTGCCTATAAATACAGGGCTCCCCTCGAACCCAAAGAACGGATCCTTTGACCTTTCACCTTCTGAGCTCTCAAATCATGAAGCCCTTCTTTCTCTGCAAACCATGAGCTTCTCAAGGTACTTTTGCATCGTGAAGTGCCTTCCCCTTTTCATGAATTTCACCCCTCTTCCGAGAGGGATTCCTTTCATGAAGCCCACAGGCCTTCGTGAAGGAAAAATATCCCCACGGGGACTCGGGTCGTCATGAAGCATTTAAGCTTCGTGAAACACCATCCACGCACACAAGACCTGCATGCTAAGGCAGGTTCACTGTGCTTCGCGAAGCACATTGCTTCACGACACCTAACCTCAAGAGGCACCCTTGCTTCATGAGGCATTTCTTCACGAATACCTTTCCACTTCGTGAGGCTCCTCCCATGTACACTTATGCCCTATTCCTAGGATAGGTGACTTCACTTCATGAAGCACATCTCTTCACGAAGCCCCTCCACTTCATGAAGCGCTAGAGCTTCACAAGGCTTCTACATATGAACCCCTTTCCTCAGCAACCCCGTTTCCCATGCGGCCCTTCAGGATTTCAATAAACAACTTAAAATTCCCTCGGATGATACTTCCCGTTGTGTTGATTTGCCTCACGCTTCTTTGCATAGGCACGCTAATAGATATTGCTTCTTCACATAGACATGCTAACATGGACCCCCCAATGGATCACTTCATAACACCCATTCACTACGACATTGCTTGTCCCTTCACTTCACCAAGGTGTAGCGAGTGCCGGTTATGTAAGTCCTAGGGGTGTTGAGTGCACCCAATTCATCCGAGTTGCAGGCCGTTAAACTGCCAAGCACCTTCATCCTCAGCACATGACGTTAAACTGTGACCTCGCCCTATACCTCACACGTGGGGTACCCCCACCTTGGACATTCTATAAGCACATTGGTCTCCACGAGAGTGAGCTCAATCCTCACATGGAATGGTATCCTCTTCATCAGAGAGGCGTCTGTTCGTGTGGAAAGGGAAAACACCACGGTGTAAGTCCCCTAGATTTTCTTGATGGAGTCATTATCCATTCCCCTCCTTTTTTTCTACCAAATCCCTATCCCGTTGGGATTTATCTCCACCGGGCCTCTATCCCAGAGTAAGTCCCAACCTATTCGGGCTGCTAACCACGCGTAAACCCTTGTTTCCTCTTTGGTATGCTAACAACGTATAAGGCCCACTTTAATTTTCACGGACGCACCTTTCACGACGTGATCGTAAGTTCTTTGTTGCCTCTTGTTTCTCACATCGACCATGACTCACGTGGGCTTAGAGTAAGCATCGACCATGAAATCCAGACTGGGAAGCCTAGAGGGTAATCCCCACACCCCCATTCCGAACTACGAGGACTTTGATCCTTACCAACGAAAGATACGTAGGAATCCTCCACGAGGTTCAAGCCCAACAACCATTGGACCCCAGGTCCTCCTCCATGTCAGTTCACCAAACACCACCTGAACTATGAGGTCTTTAATCCTTACTAAGGCAAGGTATGTGGGAATCCTCCCTGAGGTTCAAGCCCACCACCCATTGGTCCCGACCATCTTCACGTCGGTTCACCAAACTCCACCTCAACTACAAGGTCTTTGATCTTTTCTAATGAGAGGTATGTAGGAAGCCTCTCTGAGGTTCAAGCCCAACACCACATTGGTTCCGACCACCTTCACGTAGGTTCCCACACCCAACCTGAATTACAAGGTTTTTGATCTTTTCCAAAGCAGGGTATGTAGGAAGCCTCCCTGAGGTTCAAGCCCAAAACTCGATTGCTCTGACCCCCCTTCACGTCGGTTCACCCCCATCTTTCATGACGTTAAACTATAGACCTCAATCAGCAGTAAGCCATTGTGACCCCATCCAGAATTAAGCTGTTGACATCCTCATCCATCAGTAAGCCGATGTGACCTTAATCAGTGGTAAGTTGTTGACATCCCTATCCAGCAATAAGGCATTGTGAAGACATCCATCAGTAATCCTTTGACATCCCTATCTAGCGGTAAGACGTTGTGACCCCATTCAGCAGTAAGCCATTGAAATCCCCAATATGCGGTAAGTCGTCGTCAGATGAACTATAAGGACATCGATTCCCTACCATGAGGATATGTAGGAAGCCTCTTCAAGGCTCAATCCCAAAATCATCGTCATCCTCATGGCAGTTCCATCCCATTCACCATCCACTTCACTCAACATTCCATCATCCATCCTGATTCTTACCCAGGACACCACTTCCCGGTAGGATCATGACACCTCATTCCCCATTCCCTTTAACAACAATTGGATTGCTAACCACATGTTGGCCCCAACATCAGTGTTTCCTATAGTGGTTTCACCCATCGGATCCACTCTAATCAGTGTTCTGATCAATCTGATCCATCTCCACTGGACGTGAAACCTACGGCGTACCCTATTTTAAACATGGGAAGCTGAGGAAAACCTCATATACATGCATATGGAATATGATTCCCCACATTTGATGTTGGATTCCTTGGGCTTCTGCACCCTCAAGAAGCCCTATAATAAGGAAAAGAAACCCAAACGCACCAGTGTCCCACCGTCCAGACACGCCAGTGATGTCCAATTTGACTACTCCCCTGACCGAAGGTTTCTACCCTGACCAGACCCTTTAGAATGTCCCGATAGAAGTAGTGTAATTAACTGGTGTCCATAAAGATATAGCACTAGGAAGAGTTTCACGAACAATGTCTTAAGTCAATAAGGGAGACCCAGACTAGGTGACTATTTATGAGGAGGAATCCCCAGATGGAAGAGCCGACATCCCATCATCTCGTTTCGATCAAGGAGAAAATGTTCCTGTACAAGGAATGTATGATGCCCGCCTTTGGAAAGCGAGAATGCAGGGCAACAAGTAGTGCTGCCTTCCTCCAACAAGACAGATGCACATTCCCTGACAAAAGCGTCAAAAAAAATCACATGAAAGTCCATCTGATAAAGGTGATAAGGGAAAGAAGACCCAATTTTCTTTGTGCAACAAGTATGGAAAGAGGTGCCAAGGGAAATGTCACAAAGGGACTGGGAGATATTTTAAGTGTGGAAATATAGGTCATCAAGTAGAAAATTTCTGTGAAAAAATAAATAAATTAATTAATGGAAAAAAAGTTTCATATAAGGAATTGTATACTGTTTTATGTCATAAATTTGGTGAAGATAGACTTTATCCAAGACTATGCTCTATTTCAATTGATGAGAAGCATGATGAGAATCAACAATCTCCATGATCATGGGAGAACGAAAAGTATTGTGATAAGGTGGATAATGATGAATAATTTACATTTAACCAATACTTCAAAGTAGTGTATGTCAGAGTGTATTTCAATTCATGTCCTAATATTATATCTTTTATGTTTTCTAAGAACATTGAGTCCCCTCCTAAAATGATATAAATAATTAGGGAAAACTTATTTGAGTATTGTATCAGATGTTAAAGTTTGAGGGAATGTTATTCTTGAAAATATTATAAGTCTCCTTTTGGTGTAATTTTAGGAAAAATGAAAAATTCATTTGCTACGCCTCAAGGTAGTTGAAAATCCAGGTGAAAAATTATCCCTCGCATGATCTAGAGTTGACAGTTGTGATCTTTGTGTTGAAAATCTGATGGCATTATCTCTATGGGGAGAAGTGTGAGATATATACTAATCACAAGAGGCTCAAATATATATTCACACAAAAATAGATTAATATGCACTAGTGAAGATGTATAGAGCTCACCAAAGATTATGACTGCTCAATCCACTACCATCCCAATAAGGGAAGTATGGTGGTGGATGCTCTAAGTAGAAAGGATCATGCATCTTCATCAATGATGAGAATTGAAAATGATATGATCTTCTTAGATTTTTAAAAGATGGACATGAGAATCATTAAGGGAGGAACATCAATAATCATTTCTCAAATGATTTATCAACCATACCTCATGGATAAAATAAAGGATGCTCAAAGGAAAGATGTGAAAATTGAGAAAAGGTTGGAAGCCATTAGAAATAGGAAATCCTCTGAGTTTATGATTGATAAGTAAGGATTTGTAATATTTGGGCCACAATTATGTGTACCATCCAATACAGAGATAAAGAATGAAATTTTTAATAACGCACATAGCTTGACCTTCTCTATTCACTAAGGGAGCATAAATATGTATCAAGATATATGAGAGAACTTTTGGAGGGACAATATAAAAAAAAATTGTTGAATATACATCAAAGTTACTAGTACGTAAAAAAGTGAAGGATGAAAGAAAAAAGTATAAGGGGATGATGAAACCCCTACCCATATCAACATGGAAGTGGCATAACATCACCACGGACTTTGTCACTAGAATTACAAGGACATCCAGAGGAAACAATGCTATATGGGTCATTGAGGATCGTCTTACAAATATATCTCACCTTATCTCAATTTGAGAGGATTTCTAATTGGATAAACTTTTACAAATATATATCAAAGAGGTGGTAAGGCTGAATAGAGTACCACTATCTACTATATCCGATTGAGATTCGAGATTCACCTCAATGTTTTGGAAAAGTCTCCATCATGCTCTAGTCATTGAACTGAACTTCAGTATGGCCTATCATCCTTAAACTGATGTCCAATCTGAGAAGACGATTCAGAAACTGGAATATATTTTGAGATAAAGTTCTATGGAATTCAAAGGATTATGGGAGAAACATCTTCCACTAGTTGAATTCTTCTACAACAATGGTTTCCACTTGAGCATCCAAATGGCACCATATGAAGCCCTTTATGGGAAAAAATGTAGATCACTGGAATTTTGGGATGATGTCGGTGAGCGTAAGCTGCTAGGACCTGATATGGTAAAATAAATGGAGAAGAAGGTGAAAACCATTCAATAACATGTCAAGGCTGCCTAAATTCAACAAAAGGGTTATGCATAAAATCATCGACAAGACCTTGAGTTCAAAGTTAGAGACATGGTATTTCAATGCATATCTCCATGGAAAAAGGTTATGAGGTTTGGGAAGAAGGGAAAGATAAGTCCCAGGTACATCATCCCCTTTGAGATTCTTGATCATGTCGAGGTTGTGGCCTATAGACTAGCACTTCCACCTACCTTTTCTAAAGTACACAATTTCTTTCATGTATAATTCTTAAGGAAGTACATACCAGATCCTTCACATGTACTCTCTTTAGAGGTGGTACAGCTGGAGAATGATCTTTCTTACAAGGAGAAGCCGGTGAATATCTTGGATTATAGAGATAAAGTTCTACCTAATAAGACTACTCACCTAGTCAAAGTAATGTGGGGGAACCATAAGTACGAAGAGGCAACATGGGAACTGAAGGAGGTAATGAAGGAAAAGTACCCACTTCTGTTTATGGCTTAAAATGTAAAATGAAATTTTGAGGGAGAAATTTCATAAGAGGGAATAATGTAATGACCCAATGTTTTATCAATGGAAATTAATTTCTTATAAATATTTCATATAATCAGATGAAATTACAACACAATAAACTACTAAGTACTCTATGACCTTTAAACATAATTTTGACACTTCTGTGTTTTGAATTTTGAAAATCTGACATACACAGTTGTGATCACTAAGATGTACGGATTCCGATTAGACAAACATAATTTTTGGTGAATAGTAACCTACCCTTATGAATAGTAACCTACCCTTATGAATAGTAACATTGTTCTTATGAACATTAAATTTTCAAAAATAATAATAACCTCACCCATGAATGTAGAAAAAAATTAGGCATCTTATAAGTGATAATATGATCATAGTAAAAGTATTGATATTTTTGTAAGTCATAAATAATTAATTACAATTAATTAATAAATTTAAAATAATATTTTTTTACTAAAATTTGTTCATAAAGGAAAAATTTTATTTCTTCTAGTTTTAAGATAATTTTATAATACCTTATGTAATTTTTGAAAACATTATAAAATCAGTTATAGTTTTAAAATCTGTATTTTTCAAGTAAATTATGATTTTAATTAAAAATAAAACTAATCATATTTAGTAAATTATTTTTCAAAAATTGAGTTCATTTTTTTATTAAAAATGTCAAAAAATGGTTAGTATTAATTTTTTGGGATTTTTCTAAAAAACATTAATTTTTTAATGAATAGTAAAATTTGATAATTAACAATAAATGCTAAAACTTGAATTTTTGCATCATGCTTGGGTCATGGATGATGTAAATGGCCATTTTTTTGAAATCACATGCACATATTACTGTTTTTGGTCATATAATAATCACTATTTCTGGTCTTGAGGGAAATTAATAAACTAATAAATCAAATATTATGAAAACTCTCCTCTCCTCCACTAAAAATACTACCCCTCCTCACCTCTTATCTTTATTCCTCTCAAGCCTTATGCCTTAGCTAAATTCTTCCCAAATCTCTTCCCAAGCTCCTCACCCATATCAAATTTCCCTTAGTCTCTTCTAAATACCAAATCTTCTTCCATTAATAGGCTCTCATGGAAGATTGATTCAAGAGGTAAAATCCTCTTTTCAATTATTTTACTCTCTTTTCAAGTTTTTTTTGTTTTCTTTTCTATCATTACTTCTCCTCATACAAATGTTATGAAAACTCCAATAAATTACATGTACTAAAATTTTTTTATGATAGTTTAATAAGTTATTATCATCTCTCCCTTACTCTTCTTTTATACTAGTAGTAAAGACACCATCTGAGATGTGTTAATTTACCACATTCAAGGATGATGGGTATTAAATTTCTCTTACCATATTCAATTATGGTCATGAAATAATTTTTATGGTTGAACCAGACTATTATATATGTATTTTATCTTATGTTTTTTTCTATAATAATTTTGAACACATTATGTAAAATAATAATACAAAACAATTTAATTATGAGAAAAATCTCCAAATTAATTCAAGCATTTATCATTAATGTTTTATTTAATGATTCAACTTCTATCTAAGTAACCAAATTAAATTTAAAACCATGTAACATTATGGATGTTCAATAATAAAATATAACTCCAATTCTGGTCAACCATACCCATTTTACATGATTCTCTGTTCATTAAAATAAGTAAACCAGTCATTAAAACCAAGGAAGCAAACACACCCAAACAATGAAATTAAACTAATTAAACCATAAAAAAGGTCATGAATGAACTTAAAAATGTTATAATGAATCTTTTAAATATTTAATAGGTCCTAGAATTATTAATTAATGAACCTAATTTTATTATTCAGGTCATTAATATCTAGTGGAGAACACCATTGGACTTAAGGTAAGGGATCCTCTCTATTTGAATTTTATTCAAGAATGTCCTCTATGTTATTATCTTTTATGTGTAATACCTAATTATGGGGTATGATTTATAACCTCCTCCATAATTCCCTCATGATTTATAAGTGACGATAAACCTTTTTCTCTCTCATTAATCCCTCTTAAGTACACCAAATACCATGCTGATAATCTGTAAGGGACTCCACCCAAACCCCTTTTGTTCCTTCGGGTTTCCATATCTCTCTTTTACTAAAATGAGGTTATCTTATATTTTTATTTGAATATTATAAATTATTTTTACATGTAACAAATTCATTTATCAAGTACCATTCAATCTTATCTTTTGAGGATATACATTTTTTTAAGTGATTCCCTCCTCAATACTTCCCAATAAGAAAACCTGTTTTGACGGAACTTCCCGAATTCTTACCCGATTTCAAGTGCACAATATATTCTATTTTAAGCCATTATTATCTTTATAAAATCAATATTTTATTATTAAATCCTTATTGGTTCACTTATGGTTTTATATAAAGTATTTTTCCCTTTTCTATTTTAATGTATCTATAGTATTGTCCTTGAAACTGCACAAAAATGTTTTAATACTAAATATTCTTAAATACTTTTCTCACAAGTTTTCAATTTTACTTGACATAACTTACCATGATACAATCATATTTTCCCTTATTAATTTCCATTTATATTTTATTTCCTTCCTTTCATGGACACTTTTATGAAATTCCCATTTATTATGCTTAATGGCATGATTATGGTACCCAATTCCTTCCATGGGTAACCTTTATGTTTATATATGATTGATTATATATTATTAATTATGTGGAAAAAATATTCATGAAAATTTAATATGATTGTTCCCAAATAGAGCTCCAAAGCATTGGGTAAAGTTGAGCCTCGTGAGATGTTATGTGCGGTGGTCTTGGCGGTTAGGCTTGGCTTGTGCTACCATGTGTGACAGTCTTGGAGGATAGCCTTGGATTATGCTACCATGTGCAGCAGTTTTTTGAGGTTAAACTTGAATTGTGCTAAATTAATGTTTTATGTTTCTTCCACATTACTCTGACTCCATGTTTATATGATTCCATTTTTATACTTTATGATTCCATATGTTACATGTCTCTTTATATCATCATGAAATTCATGTTATTCCTTGTGTTAATGCTTTGTTCTTATGGTTACTCCCTTACTTGGATATTTAGTTAATCCCTTTGTTCATGTGTTCCACAAGGTACCATATGTAGATGTTTTATCACAATATAATTTAAAAGCTCAATTTGAATATTAAATAAATAAATTTTTTATTTAGTTCTATGTTTTCAGTTTTATGTACCTAGTCTTTCAAAACACTAGACTTTACAATCCTTGACTTATAATTTGATGTATAATTATACTTAAAATCATTTAATTTTATATGTAAAAGGATAGGGTTTCTATAGAACGTATGGTTTAATACTTATTTAGTGGGTTAAATCCAATTATTTTAAAACATTTAGTGATTTGTGACTTAAAAAACTATGAAGAAATTGTCAAATTTCCTCTATTAATAAAGATGTAAATTAGTGTTTCTTAGTGGTCCCATTAGAATAGAGATAATAATATAATAATTGGGTTTAAATATATAGGTTAATTAGATAATCCTCTCTATTGTAAGAATATACACCTTCCTATATTCCATTAGTTTTGGAAGAATTATCCTTGAAACTACCATAAGTGAACAAGGAAATGTTACAAGGGTCAAAAGTAGGGAAAATCAAGATAACGAATAATAATCGTAGATGAAGAATCCCACTAATTTGATGGTAGTAAAGAAGGTTTTGATAAACCCACCTCCTATTCTCTAATATTTCAATATCATGGAACATTAACATTATGAAAAATAATTCCCTAAGACAAGGGTTATGGAAAATAACTAATGAAAACAATCTATAAGCCCAAAATATTTGGGTTAGGATTATATCGTCATTAATACTGAGATGGATTATAAAAATTAAGTGTTGATAGGTACACTAGTAATTCAATCAAGAATAGATAATATACTATATGATTCTAGTTATACATCTTCTTTCATATCATACAAGTTTAGTAGAACTATATTCCTAAGGTTTTTTAACTTAGAATTGATAGGTAATTTTTTGAACTGAATCAAAATGAGGAGGAATTTATTACTACCTAAGAATCTAATTTTACAATATTTGATGGTTATAAACCACATTTCATTCTAGTCCATGATAGTAAAATTGATAGGTTTTACTCAATATTGAAACCATGTTTGTGACGAGATTTGGCCTCTTGTGAATTTAAAATATTTATGAAAGTTTTATGATGTGATGAGAAGGTTGAGATAGAGTTATTATACTTTTATAATAATGAATAAAATAAGTGTTCCATGTATAAAGCAATGGGAAAGTATATATTTAATAAATCTTATGGTCGGAGGTCTAAATTTTCCTCTTGAGATAAATGTGGTAAGAAGCATCCTGGGGTGCCTTTTAAAATATATAAAGTTTTATCGATGTGGTATGTTGTAACCATTGGATCATGATTTCAAATAAATGAATGAGGGTAATTTTTAGAAAAAATATGATAAGAATGTGTAAGATGTTTTAAACTAAATGAGATGGTCAATTATGTAGATATGTGTTAGAAGATAAGCATGAATGATTGGAATCATCAAGACCCTAAGCAGAAGGGGTGTCAAATTCATTCATTTCTACCTCACAAAATATAGGACCATAAAATTAAGTGATGATAGGTACATTAATTTTTTACTCATATTATTCCAAAATCTTATTTCATTTAGAGTTTATATATTATTTTATTTATGATGAATTTACTAGTAAAATTAAAATATTACCTCAATAAATGGAGGAAAAATTTTAGTAAAAACTCCTGGTGAAAGTGTGTTAGAAATACCAAAGGGTTGAAGTTATATTTATTGATAATAATTATGTTCAATGTTGATTGCCAAGAGGATTTTTGTAATCTCAATGAAGTAAGTTGGATTTTTTGAAAATCTAATTTTTGAAAACATATATCAAAGATGACTAAAGCATTGATATGTTTCTTGGGATATTGGTTGATCCCAAAGATGGTGGACAAGTTATGTTGTTGACACTAAGCTTTATAACTATATATGTTTATATGTTGAAAAAATGATGATCGTTCAAGTGGAAGATGATTGGAAGCATTACATAAGTGAAGTGTGTTGCGCAATAGTGTAAGCTAGGTAAAATTGAAAATAGCACGCTATGGTGGTGATCATGGTAGTCACCATGGATGTTTCACATAGGTGAGTTTATAGGTATTTCCACACCATAGTTACCTATTATATAACATAAGGTTGTATGGATGGGTGGATTAAGGTGGCATATCCCATGTTCTACATATCTAATCAGGCTAGTAGGGATGGTTTGTGTGAATGAAAATAATCCACACAGGTCCTCATGCACATGGGGGTAGTGGTCTATGCCATAGGGGTAGAATTGTATATTCAATGTTCCATGCCATAGGGAACAACATAGAGAAGTCTGGGAGAAGACTCTATTATTTACATATGGTAGGTTGAGGGAACAGAAAGGCTAATATGTCATGAGAAATCCGGATGAATTTATAATGTGGGATAAGGAGTTATCTGACTATGTCATAGCCAAACACACCAAGGCACATAGAATTTTTCAAAATATTTTCAGTTCCAATATAATTATTGAGGTTTTAACATCGTAATAGATAAGGTTTCACTACAGTCTCTTTATAGAAGAAAAGTTCCATGCTATAGCTATTCTTTACAACATGGAGTGTCTAAAATTGGAGGAAGAAAAATTTGGGTTCTCCAATACCACAATAGAATTCGTTACACTATAGTCAATTTGGTGTGGTGAAATTAACAATAGTTAAGGTAGAGGATGGTATAGTATAATGGAGGAGTTAATGGATGAGTTTCATGGATCTGATGAAAAACATAAGACCACTCTATAGTGTGCTAGACCATGATATAGTGTCCCAGACCATGCTATAGTGTTCCATATCACACTATAGTAAGTCATGAAGAATTGAAGGTTTCATCATGGAAGATGTAACCATACTGGAGGCAAGGGATTTCTATATCATAGAACTAAAGACTATTTTGAAGCTAAGTATTTTCGTCCGTCTTTTAATTTCCCCATTAACTAAAATAAGGAGAGTTATGGTGTTGAATCTACGGTTTTCAATGGATTCAATGACCCATGATGACCCCCTTAATGTCATTAGACACTTGGAATGATCCAATTCAAGAGGGTATTTAATCCCAACCATTGGATCAAATGGATAAATATTAATTCTCTATAAAATATCATATAGAAGTTCTAGATAAAGTTTTTAGAAAAAAGATTACATTTCCATATCTAATTCTTATAGAGTAAGAAGCGGTTTGTTTCAGAAAGGGGCTAGAAGTCTTGAAGAATTAGAATCCATTAAAAATCTATCCTAGAAAAAGTGAAATGATTATTTTTTGTTCCTATAGTAGTGTGAAGTTGTTTCAGGAAATTTTAAAAAATAAGGTGGTCTAGAAACAAGGTGTTTCCACTGAAGTGAAGGTGGAACCCAAAATAGACTTCAAAGGATAATATATTAATACCTAAATCTACAATCCAAGATAGTGTTTTAGTTTAAGGGACTAACATGTCCATAAACAATGTATAGATCCTTTCTTGAGTAGTGACAAAATGAGGATGAAGAAGGTGGTCCTTTCCATTGGTAGTGACCCAGACAAGGAATATTTGAGGGAGTGACCTTTGGGAATAAGTGAGTTTCCCTAAACTCGTAAGGCAGTGAGTTTGGGCATAAGAGTGACCTATCCTAAAATAACAAGTAGAGATCTTAGTATTTTTATTGCA
Organism: Viscum album; assembly: GCA_963277665.1. Lineage (NCBI taxonomy): Eukaryota > Viridiplantae > Streptophyta > Magnoliopsida > Santalales > Viscaceae > Viscum > Viscum album. The sequence continues at coordinate 2,108,975,025 of OY728152.1, forward strand.
CCAACACAATTTTTCTAGAATAATCCTTAGACTATCCCTTAATGTTAAACCAAGTAAATAATCATGTCCATATTTACTTTATGCATGTGCACTAAAACAGATCAATAAACCTTAATCATATATATAAAAAGATCATAATAAATTATTTATCAAGGTTTAGAGTTAAATATACTATCATTCATGTGATACATTTAATGGAGTAAGCGTTTTAATTCTGATTAACGATGCATACCCTAATTCACCCCACCCCAAGGTAATATTACTCTAAATACCTTGTATAAGTTTAAAAAGTGGTATCAAAGGAAGGTTTGGAGGTTCAATTTTGTATTTTTTCTCTAATATTTTTATCTTTTTTTTGAATTTTATGTTTTAGTTTGACCTTATGTTGACATGCAAAAAAGGAATAACATCAAAGAATAATCCCAAATCAAGTCGAATCTATCTATGTAGAATATTTTTTGGGAATAATGATATTCATTTGAACAAGTCCCATAATGTGGAGAAGAGATCTATGAAAGATTAAAATTACTAATACATTCACTCATTCAATGAAGATTTGGGTATGAGTGAGGATCCTGATCAACCAAGTGATATTGGGACCACTGAAGATAAGGAAATCTCAAGAAAGTTAAAAATAAAAAATTCCCATTTTTCATAACAATGGGACCAACAAGTAAATGAAAAACGTTTGAGAGTTAAAGAGGAAAATAAGTATTTATAAGTTAAGAATAAAGTGAGTTAAAATGAGGTATAAAATATGTGACTTAAACAAAAGGATTTTTAAAGTTACAACTAACCTCAAGGACACGAATTATTTTCAAGAAGAAGAGTTAAATATGATATCCAAAAGGTGGAATAAATCTGAGAAGATTAAATGAGATGAGTCTAAACTAAAAAAGTGTTTTAGAGTCTAAAGGAAAATAAGGATGAGTTTTCCAGTCATAAAGATTAAATGGATGATGAGAATATAATTTAGTAATAATAAATTGTATACTTCAAAAGTTGTATTGTTTAAATGGAAAATAAAATTAAAGAGTTGGAGAAAATGTTGGAAATATTAACTAAGACTTTCAAGAGTATATTTATAATGGGTAGACTCTCAATGTAGGATTTATTGATCAACTTGAATCAAGGAGAAAGAAGATCCAGTGGTTGGAATAAGAATTAGTTTTCTCAAAAACTCAATTAGATATCAAGGGTAATCCTATTTTTAACATTTTTATTTGATCATTCTTATATGGGTGACTATGATGAAAATAATAAATATTAAATCTCAAAACAAAAACAAGAAAAGATTATAAATTCAAAAAGATCTCACCTCATGGATAAAGTTGGTCTTGGCTATGATAAAACTCCACCAAGGAAAAATAAGAAGAGAACCATAAATAATAAAAAGAAAAATAAAAGGTTTAAATATTATGGGAATGTACTTAAAAGGGATCCCCCGAGAGGTAAAAAAATTGGATGACGACTTCTAGAAGACATCATAACATGTGATAATTTTATGGTGTATGTGGACACACCTTCATTTTTTTTATTTGAGGTGTGGAGATATATCAATGTTTTTAATTTGGTGGAAAACCTAAAACACTAATTCACCATGCACATTAAAGGTGGTATGGTACTTATAACTATTTCTTTTCTAACCATGCCCAAAGTGAAAGTTTCATATGATATGCATGCAATGGTAAAATTGTTTCCTTGAGAAACATATTTCAATGATTATATAAAGAATACTCATTTTATATAACTGAGGTATAGAAAATATCCAAATATATCTCTAAACATTATAAATATTATAGAGATAAGAAGAGGGATATGAATCAAGAAAATATATCACTTAATGATGAAATAAAGAAGGCCCATGAGAAACTGGAATATCAAATAAAGTCAAGAACTTTAAATCATTATAATTCTTTAAGGGATAGTTAAGGTATTAAGAAGGTATCAAGAAGAAAAAATAATCCAATTGTGGAAAAAAAATATTTGTGATAAATATTCCCAAGAGAGAACAGATTTTGTGAAAGATAACAAACCCAAAGATCATTAAAGGTGTTTGAATTCCATCAAATGAACTTTATTTCTCAAGATGGATTCTCAGATAAAAGAAAACATAAAAAACGAGGTCCTTAGTGAATCATCATCATACTCAACTTAAGTAAATTCAAGGAACACATCTCCCCATATGATCTATTATTTCTAACTATTTATGAGGAGATAATGAATTAAGAGTATATGTGATCCATGGGGTAATTGTGATTGAAAACCATATGTGATCAGAGTTAATGAGAGTATATGAGAAATCCAAAACTAAGTGGTCTTAGTCCACTTGAAGAGTACTGAATAAAAAAATAGTAGCCTAAAAATGACTTTTATATTCAAAAATTTTTCTTTATAACAAGTTTCTTATGGATTGGTATCTTCTGATGTTTTCATGATATGAAAAAGATGATGAACTGTAAAAGATGTACCAATAGTCGGTACACCCATTTTTTACACCAAAAAGTGATATAAACAAATGGAGTCAAGATCTAAAGACTCAGGGGGAGCTATGTTGAACATAAAAGTCTATTAAGACTTATCAAAGGTTTTTGAAGTCTGTGAAGATCTAAAACGCATGGAGTTCAAATGATGTCATTTATTCAACTTGAACCAATTTTGAAACAAGTTGTGTTAAATGTTTTTCAAGTGGTATCAATTACTCCATTATATGGTATTTTTACAATAACCAAGTACTTTAATATTATATACTAATATTTTTGTGAGAAATGATTAAGGTCACAAGATCCCTTTTGAAATTAGAAAAAGAAAATTTTGTTATGTTTTTTTCTTAGTATTCATGAGTGATAGAAATAACTTTTTTATTGTATACAAAAACTTTTTTTCCTATAATAAGAAACATATTTGTAGGCTTAGAGGATTTACTGTCATATCATGTGTAAAGTGGTAAATTCAATAAGTTAATATCTTGATAAAATACATCAATAAAGGATATTGGCTTGTGTTTAATATGGTTTCAAAGGATTTGTATAATAAACATGTGGTTGATTACAAATAAAAAAATTGAAATAGGTGGTGAATTTTTTCCAATTGGGAATTTTAGAAGATATCCCAAATGGGGGGTTGAGATTTCCTAAAAAATACTATATTAAGGGGGAGATAATGATAATATGATGTTCCCTATAATAAATAAGAGAAAAAAACTACTTCCCTAAATTTTTTGAATGAATATTGGAAATACCTTTTCATATATGAAAGGAAATTTTTATTTAATTGACAATAAGTTGGAGTAGAAGATACCTTATTTGGGGAGAAGAATATATAATTAAGGGGGAGAAGATACTTCCCTGGATGATATGAAGGGGGAAATGATACTTCCATGGATATGATGAATAAGGGGGAAAATTATATTGTGTCTTTTCAATAAAATATAATGGGGGATATTGTTATTTATCCCATTGAATTCATTTTTATTTTTTTATAATAAGAATTGTTAAGGTTGATGACTTAGATGTGTGTTGGAATATCAATGAAGAAAGTTTTATATCTTTACAAAAGAATTATTGACAATAAATTTTTAATATGGAAAAATAATTGATGCGTTTCTTAGGATATTGGTTGATCCCAAAGATGGTGTACATGGTATTTTGTTGATAGTAAGCTTCATAACTATACATGTTGATGTTTTGAAAAAAAAATGTTGAGTGGTTAAGAGGAAAATTTTATGAAGAATGACATAACTTAAGTGCATTTTACAAGAATTAAAGATAACCAAAATTCATAAGATAAATCCATAGTGGTGACCATGGTAGTCACCATGGATATGCAACAGAGGTGATGTTGGAGTTATTCCCCTATCATAGTCACTTGGTTTGTGTTGTAAGGATTTATGGAAGGGTTTAATAATATGGTAGATCTCAGGAACCACATAGTTGAGTGGGCTAGTAGAGAAGGTTTTTGTATAGGAAAGGCATGTATGCAGGTTGTAATATCCATGGGGGTAGTTGTTTATGTTGTATGAGAGGAAGTGTAGAGGAAGTGATCAATTCCATAGGAAAGCAGTGTGGAAGTGGCTAAGGTGGACCTTGTTACTCATATTTGGTGGGTTGGGGGAATATAGAGGCTTATATACCACAATAAATGTGAAGTAACATAAAATGTGGGATGAGGAGTTCTTAGGATAAAACACATTCAAACTCAACATGTCATATAGTGTTTTTCATTGGATTTTTAGTGCCATTGGAATTTTAAAGGTGTCCATTACAAAGTAGAAAAACCTAATCTTTAGTATCTTTAGAGAAAAAGTATTCCACACCATAGCACTTCCTTAAGACATGGAGTGTCCAAAATTGATAGAAGAAAAAAATCTAGTTCTCTAATCATAAACAAGGCCATTTAATAGTAGATTTCGTTACCAAAATAATATTTGGGTGGTTAAATTAAGAGGAGTTAAAGTGGAGGAGATCACAATATAATGGAGGAGTTAATGGATGAGTTTTTTGGATTTTGAAAAACTAGAAGACCATTTTGTAGTGCATTAGATCACACCACGGTGTCCCAAACCATGTTGTAGTGTTCCAGAACATTCCATTATAAACTATGATGAATTTATGGTTTCACCATGGAAAACCATACCATAATGCCTCAAAGGGATTTTTGTGCCATAAAATTTAAGACCATGTTGTATCTAAGTAGTTTTAGTCAGCAGGTAATTTTTCAAGAAACTAAAAGAAGGGGTGTTTTTACTTTGAATCCACAGTTTCCAATGGATTAAAAACCCATGATGACCCTATTAATTTCATGGGATGCTTCGCATTATCCAATTCAAGAGGATATTAAATCCCAGTAATTGGATTTAATATAGAAATAAAAATTCCCTATAGAATTGCCTTTAGAAATTATAGATAAAGTGCTCTGTGTTTTGAATAAATTTTCATATCTAATTTTAAGATATATAGGAGAGTTTTGTACCAATTAGGGTTGGAATTCCCGAAGAATTGGAATCTATTAAAGATCAGTCCAAGAAGAAGTGGGAGGAGTTTTTTTGTAGTGCCTATAGAAGTGTGAAATGTTTTCAAGGTATTTTTGGAAAGAAGAAGGCGCTACATCAAGGTTTGTTTATATAATTGAAGGAGAATACTGACAAAGCATTCAATAGAGCATATATTCATACCTAAAGATGTAATACAAGCTAGTATTTTTGGTGAATGGACCTACATGTCTATAAATTGTGTTTAGATACTTTCTAGAGTAGTGATCATATAATAAGGAATAAGGTGATCCTTTCCATCGACAATGATCAAAATATGGAACATTTGAGGTAATTATCCTTGGGATATAGTGAGTTATCCATAAACTTATAATATAGTGATCCTAGACATAGGATTGACCAAGACCAAACTAAAAATTAGTGATCGTGGTAGTTTAGGTGTACCAACACAATTTTGGTAGCATTCTCCTTGGACTATCCCTTTGTGGTGAACCACATAAATACGCATTTCTATGTTTAATTTTTTCATTACCACCAAAATAGATCAATAAAACTTAATTATATCCAAATAAAGAGAATAACAAAGTGACCCTCAAGGTTGAGAGGTCAATAACCTATTGAGAAAGTGATACATTTAACAGAGTAAGTTTTTTAATTGTGATTGATAGTGTATAACCTGATTCACCCCCCCTAGGGTAATATCACTCGAAGTCCATTATATTATTATAAAAAGGTATTAAGTAAATAAATATTTATATTAATATTATTATGATTATCTATGGAATGATTTTTTCACGAAATTTGTTGTCTTGGTTATAGTTGTGTTTGATGTTATTCTGTGTATGAATTGGATTTCATTTTATCATGTTAAGATAGATTACAGAGCTAAGGAATTTATATTCAATTTTTAAAGTGAGATTGAATTTTCATATATGAATATGTTCATACCTATGATAATATATCAAGGATCTAACAAACTGATTAAATATAGCAGTGAAAGTTATCTGTCTCATATTTAAAAAAAAGTAATTTTTGAGATTAGTGATGTGCTAGTATTAAAGGAATGTGTGGATGTATCTTATGATGATTTTAATGGTGTTATTTATAATTTAGAGCTTGAATTCACTATATACATTGTTCCAGAATCTAATAAAATTTCAATATCACCTATTTAATGTATCCATTAGATTTATTCAGATTGAAAAATCATTTATATGGGTTGCATGGAATGGGTTTTATTCATCCTAGAAAATCACCTTGGGGTGCTCCTATTTTTTTGTTTAAAAGGATGGTTTAACATATATTCTTTTAAATGGGTACTAAATTAAATTTTAGTAAAACTTTTCATACTCAATCTAATTGATAGTTGGAGCAAATGATTTGAAAATTGGAGGATATTATTTGGTCTTTCTCACTAGATTATCTTAAAAGTTAGGATCATTATATTTTTTTAGAGAATTTTTATTTTAATACAAGTGTTAATTATAGCATACAGATGGAACCTTTTAAGACATTATATGAAAGAAATATTTCATAATCTACCATGTTGAGAAGAATTCGGTGAATTATGTTTTTTGGGACTAGAACTGGTAAAAGAATTTGTTGATAATTTACAATTATATGAGGGCCCCTCAGAGTAGGAAAATAGTTAAGAATATAACAAGATAAAATTCCTTTTTTTGAGGTATTTTATCATTCCATTCTTAAAATATCTCCATTGAATGGAATTATACAATTAAAAAAGAAAAACAATGTTAAAAAAATAGTTTATTATTGTGTATGAAATTTTGGAAAAGGTGGGATCAGTTTTTTACTGAGTAGATTTACCTATGATTTTATCATGGGTACATGATGTGTTTCATGTTTGGTTTTTAAGGAAATATGTACCTTAGGTGTCTCATATGTTTATCCTTGAGGTAGTATATAAGGAATAGAAATTTTTTTATGAGAAATATCTTGTGCAGATTTTATATCACATAGAGAAAGTTTTATGGAATAAATCACCTCGCTTGGTTAATTTTTTTTGTAATAACCACATTATTAAGGGAGTAATATAGTAACTTGAAAATTCTATGTGTTAAAAATATATTTACATGTTTAAATGATGAATAATGTTTTTAGGATGTAATTTATTTGTGATGGGAAGAGTGTATAAATCCAGATGTTGTTAATAATAAATCAATTTCATGTCTTACAAAAAATCATGATTAAATTTTATGGATTCATATTCACTATAATAATTTTAAGTAATTTTCTAATTGAATTTTTTTAATTATAACTAAAATTTCATCCATGTATTATATGATTTTATTTCAAAATTAAATTTATAAAATTGTTCTTCGTTTCTTTTTTTTCACATATATTAAAATTAATTAATAAAAATTATACAAATTGAACATTAAAAAATGGATTACACATTTGGAATAATTTGGATATAATTTATTAATTAATTTCATTTCATTTTTTGTTCATTTTGAATAGTAATCATGGTAAAAAAGTGTCATCACAAAAAAGGGTAAAGTTGGTTAATTAAGGTAAATACATTGTGATAAGGATACAAAATTTCATATCAAATATTACTGGATTATGGTAATTTGACCCTTATTACCATATATTAAATTTTTTATAGTATCTTAAATTTTAACTTAGATAGTTGAACCACTTGACCATTAGTAAGACATTTATAATATTTAAAACTTTAGAAAAGTTATATATATGTCACTCCCTTCACTTATAAAAGGTCACATACTCTCCTCACTCCATCGCATATTTTTATCACTATATCTCAGCCAATAAATACCTAAATCTTTCCTCAAAATCCCTCCCCATTCCCTATGGATATTTTTCGTCATAATATACCAACCTAATATGGATTAAGGTGTTAGTAAAGGGACGATTATGTGAAAAAGGGAACAATTCATTATCAGGTGTTTCTTATTTATTTATTTTTCTAAATCCTTAAAAATTTATTTAACCATGCTGAAATAATAACATAATTATATTATATATACTAAAATTTAATTATGATTATGGTACATTCCTTTTTCATCTCCTTTTCCATGCGATGTGAAATTAAAGTATCGCTTGTATGTACCTGTGGATAACCACCTCCATGAAGTGATGTGTTTAATTTTTCTTCACCACATCACAAGGATAATTATTATGATAAATTTAATGAATTTATATGGTTTTATGGAATATTTATGATTCAATAAATATAATATATTACTTTCCTTATTACCCATCTATTCATTGGGAAGTGATAATGTCGGTCATGTGTACAAGTGGACTAACACCTCTATGAAGTTATGTGATTCGTTTTTCACATATTCCTTTCAAGGGTGGTTATAAAATTTCATTTAATGCCTAGAAATGATAATTATTTCATGATTAATACTCTTTATATGATGTATCCATGACCCCTTTGATAATGTTTAACCCACTAAAGTTGTTTTGTGATTATGAATTGAATGTTCTAAAAACATCTAACATGAACCCAAATTATTTAATAACTATATAAGGCATGGTAATAAAAAAATAACAAGGATAATAATAAGGTAATAAACCTGAAAAGTATTATTAATAAATTAAAATTTTAATTCAAGTTTATTAAACATTATTTAAATTATTTAAGTGGTGAGTCATACTCAAGGTGGTGGATTTTTCTTTAAAACCTTAATTTAAAACTTTTAAAATTTTTTCTTATATTTTTAATCCATATCTGTGTTCTTTAAAATGATTAAATTATGTTATTAATATACAAAAAACTATTCTCTGCATAATTTTAAGCCATGTTTTACTTTCTTTAATAGGGTTTTAAAATTATTTTTGTAACGTTTTCCAAACAAGTTATTTTTTATGTTTTCATAAAATTGTGAGAAGAATATTTTTTCAATATATAAAGCATGATAATAATTTACCATTGTCATGAAATTTATTCATTAAAAATATACCTATGAAATTTTTCATTGTTTTTTAAAATAATATCATATTTCCCATTTTTTTGGGATTTTTTTAAATATTTTTCAAATAAAATTTACTTTTTATACTTATTTTATGTGAAGCCATAAATCACATCAGCATATGTGATAAAAATAAAAATTTAAGATATTCTGCATTGGAAATGAAATCATATGTCTGTTTTATGTATTTTAGGGTCTTTTAAACTGTTCATAATGATGGGTTCTCTTGATATATCTCCCCAATGCATTGGGTAATGATTATGTTCTCTGGGTAATTATGTTGGAATTAACTGAGTAGGTTATTCCATTTTTTAGAGTACTTATAAGAGTGATTATAATAGTGATATAAAGATGATGTACCAAGGTACCTAGATTAATTGTATATTCTTTCAAATAAGTTTTCATGGATTTATTTTTATTTTATGAGGTAATATAATGATATTATGTTTACAGAAAAGTTAATGACCCTTTTAAGGTTAAAAAGTATATTTTTCAACAAAATGTTTTTATGAGGTGACATATTTTACAAGAAACCCTCATGATTATGATTTTTTATTTATGATTTATTATGATATGGTTAATGGAAATATTTGGGAAATGAATCTTTTCTCATGGGTAAAAAAACTAACATTTGATCTCAATCTTTATTATGTAATAATTAAAAAACATTATTGGATTACATGAATTTAAAAATAGACTAACAAGTTTTTATTTATATCCCTTACTGAGATTTTTATGTTCATTATATGTTTTCAAATGATTTTCACAGGGCATAAAGATTAGTATTAAATAATATCATGTTTTAAATTTTCAGTATCATGAACCAATATTTTGTAAGTGAATGTATTTTTAATGAAATAAGAGTTTAAATAAAAGTATCCTATTTTTTTGAAAATAAATATTGAGTATGAGTGTCCAATTTTTATTGTAAAGGATTTATATGTAAGTCTTTTTATTAATTATCAAAAACTCTAAAACAAAAACACCCACCTAATTTATGAAAGTTCATCCCTTTTTATAAATCAGGCAATTATAGGTAGTTTAAGTTATGAGGCGTTATATGGATTATTTGTTCACCCCCAGGATGATTTAGTGTGGATTTCGGAACACATTGAGGTATTGATAATATTGTATTAACTATAATATATTATTTTTATCCCCCATTCATGTGTTCTTGTTAGTTATGATTTTCCTTTAATATAAAGTCTTGGTGAGAAAATCTAAGTCCACGGCTGTGTTTGGAATTGGGTTTTTACACTAAGGGTGTCATAATTTATATTTTCATCATAGTTCTCAGGGTTTGGTAATCATAGATGAATTAATTCTATAGAAATGGAAATTATTATTATAACTAATTAATTATTTGGTGGTGATTGAATCCCCTAACCGATATATTGAGTCTCTTTAAGCATCTTTGTCCCCAAATCCTAGGGGGATACACACGAACACCAAGATTTGGGAGTGGTGTTGAAGGATATTGGATGAATCAAATTGTCACGACCCGTCCCAGTGGGGCCCGAGCCGCAACTCCCTAAACCCACCTCTAATAGGTCAGGGGATGGTGACTAGCACTGAGTAGGCATGTTACTAACATGGGAGGCATTTCCTATAAACCTTTACACATGCACACACATCTCCAAGCCCACAAAGATGAAAAGTAAAAACTACTAAAAATGGAAATGTATGCAAACACTAAAAATCCCAACCAACAGAGTACGAGAGGAAGGTAAAGTATAGTAAGTGTAAAAACCTGGGTCAAAAGTACAATCCCACCAAAAGAGAGTCTGTAATAAAGTAAAAACTGTAAAGAAAGGTACTAGGACTGCAATCTGTAGCCATAGGAACACACCTCGGCCTGTCTGATCTCACTGAGCACCGTCTGGTCCTGGTCCGCCTAGAATCCTATCAAAAGCTCGCTCGTCTGCACAAGACACGACACGTGCGGGCAAAGCCCGTGTAGGGGTGAGTATAACAATACCCAGTAGGACACCCAGAAACCACAAAGTAATACAACAAGGGAAATACCAAAAAGGAAAGATACAGTCATCTCTACACAATATATGTTTACAAAACATATAACAAGAATATCCATATATACTCATACACAATCTACCATCACAAAACCACCACTAAGATCCAGCTCGAAGATTCCACTAAGAACGTAACAAGGAGAATGCACTCCTAGGTCTGGAGAGAGAGATACGGAGTACTCGTTCCGGGAGAACACACTCCACAAGTACTTGAGAATATGATGTCCAGATGAGGATCACAACCAACAGCTATAGAGTGATTCTAAAAACTCAGTCTGAACTAATCCGCTAAGCAGAGGATCGGCGCCCGGGTAAAGTAGGTCACGTTGATACCATGAACTCTACCTAGGATTCCAGGAATTAATAGAGGATCCGGATCCAAGTCTCAAAGAGGGGATTCCAACAACTCTATTCAGGAAGTCCTGTTGAACATATCATACCCTTGTATGTAGGAAATGATACTGGAAACCTTCAAGAGAAAGACCAAGGGGACGAAACCTAAGGAAACTAGTCCAAGTCACAGAAGGAAACTGGCTCAAGCCATGTAAAACAGGTTACATGGAATATTGTTTGGTTACACGTCGTGTTCCTTGACTCCGGTTTCTGCCCATGTAAACAGCCCGTGTCATCTGTCCAAGCTGTGTAAAACTCAAATACACGGCGTGTAGAAGGACCACACGCCGTGTTCCTTGACTCCGGGTACTTCCCATGTAAATGGCCCATGTCTTGAAATCAAAGTTGTGTAGAAGTGTATAAACACGGAGTGTAATTAAAAGCACATGTTGTGTCTAGTCAACCAAGGAACGCCCATGTACCCTGGTCGTATGTCCATGCACGGTGTCTGCCCACGTCGCCTGCCCATGTACCAGTACATGGGGTATTTCGTGTATCTGGCCAGGTCTGGCTGGGGAAGGGTATACACGCCGTGTCCTAGGACGTGTACCCAAACCGTGTACGTGTACTCCCGGAGTACACACTAGGTGGTATGCTGACGAACACACTCCGTGTAGCCCATACTACACGCCGTATAGTCGGGAAATTTCCAGAACAATATTCTTCCTCCGCACATCAGCCGATCTTCCGGATTCCGTTTCTCTTGTTCGTTCGCCACGAAACTCAAGGTTTCAGGTCGCCTCGTCATCGTGATGCGGAATCCGTGGGTTTTGGGCCTTCGATCGATTCTGAAATCGAATTTCGGTCTCTTATGCATAAATCTCTCAAAGAATGATATCTTCCAATCTGCTTCGATCCGTCCGCCGAAACCGTCATCGCACCTCCCTGGGATAGTTCCGATGCTAGATATTCAATTTGGGATCATTGTTTCACGCAACTGAGGTGCAACGATTCATCTTTCATACTTTCATGAAGAATGCGTAGAACGCACACGAAGAGCGCCAGGAGAGAATCACAAAATCGAACAAGAGGGACGAACCTAGATCATTGTTTGTGAAAATCTAGTTTCATCGTCGTTAGATCAAAACCAAAAATAATCAACAGATTTTAATCACAAGGATCAATATTTTACCCAAAATCCCCACAAAATCCCATCCCTCAAATATACGATTGATCCACAGGCTAATCTGTTCGTGGATTAGTCTGTGTTCATCGTAGGAATCAATAATGATGAAGAAATCACAAATCAAACATCCTATCGGTATTTGCGGCATTCGTTGGTTAAGATCTGGTCGTCACGTCATCGTCGCTGGTGAAATTCTTCAAGAGCATCGTCGCCACGTTGGGGGTTTCCTCTAGAGCTTTCCCAGAGCCTCCTGGGGTTTCAGGGTTATGAGGTCTGTAAACCTGGACCCCTGCTCAAGACTTTATTTAAAAAGGATAAAAGATAAATATTTCATTGCAACAATTATTTTAATAAAATATTTCTAAATAAATATTTTATTACGGTTACGTCCAAAAACCAGATTTCACCACCGACCGGCGTCAGTCGATGTTAGGTCTCTTCTAGGGTAAATTCACTGCTCTGGACGAAATGGTGCCCTCATATTTTTGATACGAGAACCCATTCAGGAGTTATTCCACTTTTTCATGAAAAACATATGCACGCATTATTTAATTATTTAATTAAATTCAAATATTTGTTCTGGGCTCACCGAGACTCAGAACTGCACGTTGTCACATCTCCTGGTCTCAAAATAATTCCCATATAATATTAAAATAAAATACGGAGAAATCCGAGTCATTACATCACACCCACCTTAGGGCTTTACGTCCTCAAAAAGCCAAAACAAAGGCTACTCAAAAAGATATGGGTACTACACATGAATTTAAGCCTCTCTCTCCCACGTTCTCTCCTAGAGATTCTCGTGCTGTCACCGGACATGCACCAAGGGAATAACTCTCCCATGAAGGATCTTCTCCTACCAATATTCGATCTCCATTGGGTACTCAGAAAAGGTTGCTCCATCATCGATGTCCAGCTCTCCCCAGTCGATAACGTGTTATGGATCATGTACGTACCTCCGCAGCTGCGAAACATGGAAGACGTTTTGTACCCGGTCCATATGAGGAGGTAGAGCCAAGCGGTACACCACCTCTCCAAATCTATGTAGAATCTAAAAAGGGCTGATGAACCTCGAAGATAGCTTGCCGCCTCGGCCAAATCTCTGTAGTACCCGTCGAGGTGAGACCTGAAGGAACACATGGTCTCCCTCCTCAAACTCCAAGGGTCTCCATCTCATGTCGGCATAAGACTTATGCCGACTCTGTTCAGTCTTCATCTGATCCTGGATGATGCGCACCTTCTTCGTAGTAGCTCACACCATCTCTGGGCCCATGAGTGCGGACTCTCCTGGGTCATTCCAGCAAATTGGTGACCTGCAAGGTCGCCTGTACAAAGCCTCGAATGGTGCCATACCAATAGTGGAATGAGAACTATTGTTATAATAAAATTAAACCAGTGGTTTGTGATCCTCCCAGCTATGAACAAAGTCAAGTATGCATGCTCGTAGCATATCCTCAAGGACCTGGATGGTCCGCTCTATCTGACCATCAGTCTGAGGATGAAACGATGTGCTCAAGCGTAACTAAGCCCCAAAAGCTTCTTGCAATCCCTTCTACAACCAGGATGTGAAACGAGCATCACGATCTGAGATGAACGTGGATGGAACTCCTTGAATTCTAACTATCTCCTGCACGTAGAGGCATCCCAAGCTATCTACTGAACTCTGCTCCCGTATGGCTAGGAAGTGGGCTGACTTGGTGCGTCGATCAACGATCACCCAGATGGCATCGTGTCCCCTGGACATACGTGGTAAACCCGTCACGAAGTCCATGTATATCCCATCCCACTTCCAGTCTGGCACCTCAAGGGGATGAGTCAAACCTGCTAGAACCTGGTGCTTAGCCTTTACTTACGGACAAGTAAGGCACCGAGAAATAAACTATGCCACACTCTTCTTCATTCCTGGCCACCAAAACTGACATCAGAGGTCCTGGTACATATTTTCCACACCTGGATGCACCACCAAATGAGATATATGAAAATCCCTCAAAACCTCCTACCGCAACATCACTGGTACTACTGTTCGCCCTTTGAAAATAATAATGTGTTCCCCACCTTTTGAATATCCATCAGCAGCATCACCTATGGATATCTGAGCACACAGTATCTCACAGATAGCATCCTCGAGCTGTGCTTCCCTGACTCGCTGTAAGAGTGGAGGGGTAACAACCATCGACTGAAGGTAAGATCCCTCATCTATATCCATGAAGGATAACTGTAAAGAGGACAACAGTCTCATCGCCTCATCCAGCAACTGTGAACTGGATTTCTTAATGAGAGCATCTACCATAACGTTCCCCTTCCCAGGAGTATAAAAAATCTCAAAGTTGTAATCCTCGAGGAACTCAAGCCATCGTCTTTGTCTCAAATTCATATCCTTATGATAAAAGATATATCTGAGTCTCTTGTGATTAGAGTAGATGGTAAACTGCTCGCCCATCAGGTAGTGTCACCACATCTTCAATGCGAAGACTACCGCTGCCAACTCAAGTTCATGGGTCGCGTAGCTCTACTCGTGTGGCCTCAACTGACGTGAGCCATAGGCAATCACCGCTTGACTCTATATCAGGACACAACCAAGCCTGATTCCTGATGTGTCATAGAACACTACATACTCGACACCCTCTTCTAGTAGTCTCAATATCGGGGTGCTCATCAGACTCTGTCTCAAATGCTGAAAAGCCTACTGGCATCTCTCGGTCCATACGAAAGGCTACCCCTTTTGGGTCAAATTCTTCATGTGTTATGAAATCCTGGAGAAATCAAGGACGAATCTCTGATAGTAGCCTGCCAACCCAAGGAAACTACGCACCTCCTTCATGCTCCGGGGTGGCTTCCATGCTAGCACTGCCCCTACCTTGGCTGGGCCCACTGCTACACCATCTGCTGAGATAAAGTGTCCCAGAAAGTGGACCTCCTGTATCCATAATTGACACTTCGAGATTTTCCCGTACAAATGGTTCTCTCGGAGTGTGTCCAGAACCATCCTTAGGTGCCTCGTGTGTTCCTCCTCATACACAGAGCACACAAGGATATCATTTATAAAGACCACTACGAACCGGTCTAGATAGTTCTGAAAGATCTGGTTCATAAGTCCCATAAACACTGTCGGGGTGTTCGTCACACTGAAGGGAATCACCAAGTACTCATAGTGACCATAGAGACATCTGAAATCCGTCTTCGGTATATCCTCATCCCATACTTGAAACTGGTGATATCCTAATCGTAGATAAACCTTCAAGAACCATCGTTCCCCTCTTAACTGGTCGAAGAGGTCATCGATCCCCAGTAGTGGATATCAGTTCTTCACGGTCACCTGATTCAAGCGTCAGTAATCCACACATAGCCTCAATCTCCCATCTGCCTTCTTGGAAAACAAAACTGGGGCCACCCAGGGTGATACACTGGGTCTCACGAAGCCCTTCCTCTCCAAGTCTTTCATCTACACTCTCAGCTTGCGTAGCTCTTCAGGAGCCATCCGATATGCTGATGCTGGTATAAGTGTCGTCCCGAGTTGCAACTCAATGAAGATGTTTATCTCCCTACGGGGAGGTAGTCCAGAGACATCCTACGGAAAGACGTCCTCGTACTCATCCACTACTGCTGGAAACTGGAAACTCGTAACATCTATTGCACCAAGGGATAGGCTAGCCAACTGATGTGAAATTGATTGTACCTTCCTACGCACGAGTCCATCCTGCGCTGCCTGGGTATCCTTTTCACCGATGAAGGAGAACCTCGTTCCATCACTGCGGACACACCGCACACTTTGCCTAAAATCATAAATCTGGGCATGAACTGCAGATTGCCAATCCATACCGAGAATTAAATCGTAAGACCTCGACGCTACCACCAAGAGGTTCCAACCGAAACTCTCGCCTCCAATGGTCAGGTCACACTGTCTGCAAAGGTGTGTGATCTATGAAACTTCTCCAGTCGGTGTTTCTAAGTGTAAGGGTCGAGTCAACGGTTCAAATGGAATCTCAAGGTCTTGAACAAGATAAGCATCCAGAAAAGAGTGACTAGAACCTATGTCTATCAGTACGTCATCCAAAGTAGAAAAGACACAGATTGTACCTCTAATCATTCCGAGATTACCTGGGTCATAAACCTTTGATGCCTGCAGCTATCCCTGCCTCTATCCACCAACTCCCTGAACCTGGGGTGGACCTCTTGGGGGTGGTGGTGGTAAAAGGTCAAAATGTCGAGCACCTCTAGCTGCTCTCCCAGCTCCTCTACCACGTCCGCCGCCCCGCAGATCTCTCTGCTTCACAGGTTTCCTCTTCCTTGGTGGTCCATCCACTGGTCCAATGTCAGTAGTATGGAGGGTCGGACAATCATGAGCGAGATGTCCCCTGCCATCACAAGAGTAGCATTGCCTCTCTTGAGGCTGGATAGATGCACCCTGTGAACCTTGTACGACAGAGCCCTTGTCCTAGGATATCCACTGAAAACATCTCCCACGCCTAGGTCCCTGACGTCAGCTTCCTAATGATGAGGTCTCTGCTTCATCTCGCTCGCTACTGACAACTATCAACTGTCTCTACTCTCTCAAGAAGCTCTCGACCACCAAATCCCTCTCGAGAATTCCAGCATAAGTAGGAATGCTCATAGGGATGATGCTAGCTCTGATGTCTCTATTCAATCCCCGCTCAAAAGTATGAGCTCTAAAGTACTAATCTCTGACCATATCCATTGAGTACCCTGTGAGGTCGGTAAACCTCGATGAATAGTCAGCCACCGTTATGGTCCCCTGCTGAAGATGAAGAAGCTTCTGTATACGCACTGCTCTCAGGGTAACCGGTGAAAACTCTTATTTTAAGAGATGTTCAAACTCTGACCACTCAAGAGTCACCTCTTCGTGAGTCTGGATAACCAAACTCCACCATCGCCATGACAATCCCTATAGAAGGCTCGCTGCCAGGATCACTATCTATTCTACTAGTGTCCTGACCAAATAGAAGACTCTAGCCACTGCCTCAAGCTAGTCCTCTACTTCCTGAGGGTCAGGCTCACCTCAAAACCTAAGGGGTATCTGTATTTGAAACTCGTGGAATGCGCTCAGCCTGCGCTCCTCTTCTACTGGTATAGCAGGTGCTAAACACTACTCCACAGGTGGTGGAATAACTGGTACACCACCCGATGCTAAAACTGGGGGTTATGGTCCCTGTATCAAAGCTTCATCACTGAGGGGGTCATCCTCATGATCGAGCTGCTGGATCCTAGTGGGTACGCGTCGCAGAGGCATCCTTTAAGGAAAACAAGATGTATCTCAGTCAGTGAGTATATATAGAGATCTAACTCAAGAAGTACATGGAATCCGAACTCGAAACACTTAACATTGTTGCCCCAAACCAACTCGCATACTCTCGGTCCTAAGGTATAACTGACCACCTCTAATACCACTCTATCATGACCCGTCCTAGTGGGGCCTGAGCCACAACTCCCCAAGCCCACCTCTAGTAGGCCAGGGGCTGGTGACTAGAACCGAGTAGGCATGTTACTAACATGGGAGGCATTTCTTATAAATCTGTACACATGCACACACATCTCCAATCCCACAAAGATGAAAAGTAAGAACTACTAAAAATGGAAATGCATGCAAACACTAAAAATCCAAACCAATAGAGTACGATAGGAAAGTAAAGTACAGTAAGTGTAAAACCCTGGGTCAAAAGTACAAGCCCACCAAAATAGAGTCTGTAACAAATTATAACCTATAAAGAAACGTATTGGGACTGCAATCGGTATCCATAGGAACACACCTCGGCCTGTTTGATCTCACTGAGCACCATTCGGTCCTGGTCCGCCTAGAATCCTGTCAAAACCTTACTCGTCTGCATAAGAAACGACACATGCGGGCAAAGCCCGTGCAGGGGTGAGTATAACAATACCCAGTAAGACACCCCAAAACCACAAAGGAATAAAACATGGGAAATACCACAAAGGAAAGATACATTCAGCTATACACAGTATATGTTTATAGAACATATAACAAGAATATCCATATATACTCATAAATGATCGACCATCACGAAATCACCACTAAGATCCAGCTTGAAGATTACACTTAAGTACGTAACAAGGAGAACACACTCCTAGGTCTGGAGAGAGAGCTATGAAGTACTCGTTCTGGGAGAACACACTCCACAAGTACTTGAGAATATGATATCCAGATGAGGATCACAACCAATATCTATGGGGTGATTCCAACAAATCAGTCTGAACTAATACACTAAGCAGAGGATCGGCATCCAGGTAAAGTAGGTCACGTCGATACCATGAACTCTACCTAGGGTTCCAGGAATGAATAGAGGATCCAGCTCCAAGTCTCACAGAGGGGATTCCAGCAACTCTATTCAGGAAGTCCTGTTGAAGGGATCATACCCTTGTATGTAGGAAATGATACCAGAAACCTTCAGGAGAAAGACCAAGGGGACGAACCCTAAGGAAACTAGTCCAAGTCATAGAAGTCAACTGGTTCAATACATGTAAAAAAGGTTACATGGCATGTAGTATAGTTACACTCCGTGTTCCTTGACTTCGGTTTATACACGTGTAAATAGACCATGTCATCCTTCCAAGCTGTGTAAAACTCAACTACATGGCGTGTAAAAGGATCACATGCTGTGTTCCTTGACTCCGGGTACTGCCCATGTAAATAGCCCATGTCTTGAAATCGAAGTCATGTAGAACAGTATATACACAGATTGTAAGTAAAAGCACATGCCATGTCCGATCAATCGGGGAACGCCCATGTACCATGGCTATATGCCCGTGCACAGTGTATGCCCACGTCGCCTGACCATGTACCAGTACACGGGGTATTCCGTGTATCTGGTTGGGTCTGGCTAGGGAAGGGTATACACGTCGTGTCCTTGGCCGTGTACCCAACTCGTGTCTGTGTACTCCCGAAGTACATTCTAGGTGGTCCTCCGACGAACACACACCGTGTAGCCCATACTACACGCCGTGTAGTCGGGAAAATTCCAGAACAGTATTCTTCCTCTGCGCCTCATCCGATATTATGGATTATATTTCTCTTGTATGTTAGCTTTAAAACTCAAGGTTTCAGGTCGCCTCGTCGTCTTGATGCCAAATCCATGGGTTTTTGGCCTTCGATCGGCTCCGAAATCAAATTCTGGTCTCCCGTGCGGAAATCGCTTGAAGAATGATATCTTCTGATCCGCTTCGATCCATCCGCCAAAACCTTTTTCACACCTCTGTGGGGTTGTTACGATGCTAGATCTTCAATTTGGGATCATTGCGTCACGCAACGAATGCACAACGATCTGTCATTCATACTTCCGCGAAGAACGCATAAAACGCACACGAAGAACGCGAAGAGAGAATCACAAAATAAAACAAGAGGGACGAACCTCAATCATTATTTGTGATGATCCGGGATCATCTCCATTATATCAAAACCAAGAATAATCAATAGATTATAATCACAAGGATGAAGATTTTACCCAAAATCCCCGCAAAAGCCCATCCTACAAATATACGATCGATCCGCGGGCTAACATGTTCGTGGATTAGTTCGCGTTCATCATAGGAATTAATAATGGGAAAGAAATCACAAATCAAACATCCTACCTAGATCTGCGGTGTTCGTTGGTGAAGATATGGTCGTCACATCATCATCGCCGGCGAAATTCGTTAAGAGCGTCGTCACCGTTTTGGGGGTTTCCTCTAGAGCTTTCCTAGAGCCTTTAGGGGTTTTAGGGTTATGAGGTCTGTAACCCTGGACCCCTGCACAAGCCTTTATTTAAAATGGATAAAAGATAAATATTTCGATGCAACAAGGATTTTAATAAAATATTTTTAAATAAATATTTTATTACGGTTACGTCCAAAAACCAAATTTCACCACCGACTTGCACCAGCAGATGTTAGGTCTTTTCTAGGGTAAATCCACTGCTCTGGACGCAACGGTGCCCTCATATTTCTGATTTGAGCACCCGTTCAAGAGTTATTCCAATTTTTTAGGAAAACCATATGCGTGCATTATTTAATTATTTAATTAAATTCAAACATTTGTTCTGGGATCACCGGGCTTCGGAACTGCACGTCGTCACATCGCCTGGTCTCGAAATAATTCCCATATAATATTAAAATAAAATATGGCGAAATCAGAGTCATTACACAAATAACTCTCCAACAGGATGTTCAACAACAGAGGATATGAGAAAGATATTAAATAAAAATATATCTGAACCCAATACAGAACTATTGTTATTGTTTGATCCAACTCATCCATCAATCCTTATTCTTAAAAAATTCTCTAGATGGTGGTGTGAATAAATAATTTAATCAATAATTTAATAAATTTATTTAACATCAATTTCAAGAAATAAACATATAATTATTGTAAATATTTAAATTTGAATATTTGAAAAAATATTTTGTATCCAAAAAGTTTCATTTATTATTAAAAAATTGAAAGAATTATTTTATATCTAACGATTTTTCAGTGTGACTTTTATCTTCACCTAATCTTATTGGAATTTTCTCATGTATGATTTTAACCTCTTCTCAAGCCCTCCATGGATACAATTTTTATGTCCTTCAACATACGGATGTGTGAATTTGTATTGGGTGGTTGATATTTCCACCAGCCACTGTATCCTACATATTTTTTTAAAATAATTAAAATTATGTTGTTTTTATAGTTAAATAAAGGAAGACCCCAATCTCATGGAAGATTTTAATGGGTAGTAGAGGTCTCTAGAGGTGGCTTCGAGTGGGGATACAATGAATGAGGTGTGGGGCTACAACGGTGATGACTTTGTCTCAGGTACCGATGAGTAATGGAGGTGATAATAGAGAATGAAAGGGGTGTTATTGAAGTAGTAAAGGCCATAATTCTTGGAATTTATTTATTTATCTGGTGTCCTGAGTGGCAGACTCGGTGATGTGCAGCCATGACATCGAGTCAAAAATATGGTAGCCGCACTGCCCACTACAGCACTTGGGGTGGTATCTGTGTAAGTTTACCTGGGGAAAAAATGAGGGAAGTGAGGTATGTTTCATATACACCCATGGATATCTAATTCCATAAGGATTGGATGACACTTTTCCTACCACATGTAAGCCAGAGGTGCGGCCAGCCCATCCAGTCAGGAACCCTATCCATACAGGCTAGGTGGGCAATAGGGTTGGTCAAAGTTCTCCCTAAACCTACCTCAGGGAGGCAGGTTCACACACATATGCATAGAACACATGGTTTCCTCACACATGTATGGGCACAACCACTCACCTCAACAAGCTTGAGGCCCACCACATGGACCACTCCTACCTAGGAGGGGTGTTTTTCCAGAAACATCCTATGTTTCAGAAAAATAATTAGCCTATATTGACTAATTTTTCATGTAGATTGTAATGGATAGGTACATTTGGACATCAAAAACCATTTTTTAAGAGAGATAAGAAATTTTAATTTAGCTTCATGGAACTATAGGTTTTGTTTTAGTGTGATGATTAGTGTATTCTTGAGGTTGGTACCCCCCCCCCAGAAAGTGTGGTCATGTCAAGGTGTGGGATCCCCCAACCATCCTTATATGGGGTCGTGTTACAATCACAAAGGTATGGTTCAATACTAATATTTTATGTGAATAAATACTTGTAAAAAATAATTCTTTAAAATTTCAATAAAATGTCATGATATCCCAACATGAATTATCGAGTCTGAGCAGTATGCAACATTACCTCAAGTGCACCCCCCCATATTCCAAACACAGCTAACTATTAGAAAGGGCATAAGGTCGAATCATAGGGAGATTATACCCTCCATCAGAGTGCCTGATAACAAATAAATAACTAAATCATTAAAAAATATAAAATTAGGTTAAATGGAAATTGTATACATACCTACTGTATGAATGTGAAAACAAAAGACTCAAAAGTAAAACAAATATAGAACAACCAATCTCCCACTATGATGATCATGTATACAAATAAATAAAGGTAAAATAGTATATGAGGGTTAAAAACACCAAGCCTCACCTCATCCGGGTCTCTAAACTCATAAAGATTTATCCTATAAGAGGACCAACCTGGTCCTTATACCAACCTATAGCTATAAAATGTGAAGGATTATTGGGTACACAAGTGTCAAGGATTACCAAGAAGGGTGTGAGTACAACTCAATAGGAAACCACCAATGTAGTCTAATACTCAACTGGTAAAATGTAGTGTACGTGCCAGTGATAATAATATTATGAAGTAATATGAAATGAATAACTATGAAATATAGAATATAATCATAAATGCACCAAAAATAAAACAACAACCATGTACTAAGTAGTTGTGCGCTTACTAAGATGCCATAAACCCCGACCAAACCTACTTTGGTTCCATGTTGTAAGCATAGTCAAAATTGATGTCAAGTGTAATCAAGAAATTTCATAAGGCTATTCAACTAGTTAATGAGACATCATGTCACTCGTTATACTCAAGGAATCGAGGAAACATATCACTTAAAATCTATTGGGAATAAAGTCTGATGTCGGGCCACATTTCCAACTAGTGATCAAGTACATAGTATCCACAAGGTAATGAGT
The DNA here is from genome assembly GCA_963277665.1 of Viscum album. Lineage (NCBI taxonomy): Eukaryota > Viridiplantae > Streptophyta > Magnoliopsida > Santalales > Viscaceae > Viscum > Viscum album. The sequence goes on from OY728152.1 coordinate 2,108,998,091, forward strand.
ATTATAATGTTACTCAGTATCCACAAGGCATCGAGTATCAACATGTAACTCGGTATCCACAAGGCATCAAGTATTGACATGTTACTCGGAATCCACAAGGCATCGAGTATTGGCATGCTACTCTGTATCCACAAGGCATTGAGTTACATGACGAGGTATAAGGTTATAGTGTTTATGACTTATACTTAGGTCCAACATCATATTCGTTATAAGATAAGTTCACTTCCTTACCAAGGGATATCCACCTCATGAAGGCCCTCCTATTCTAAGTACCAAGTAATGCCTCCAAAGGCATGGAAATACATTTAATTTGATAAGGTATATAAATGTAGAAAAAACATGTTGCCATGAGTAATCAGTAGCACAAAACATAACATATAACCAAACATGGTATTACAAGCTACATAATCAATTTCATAGAACCAAGTATCATATAAGGGTCTCCTAGATACACATGAACCCGCATGTGGTCACTACCAAGAAAGGTGAACAAGCTATGATAATACAAGTATCACATCAAGGAAAACCAGAGTGGGTATATAAACAAATCATGGTATATCATCATGATTCAAAACAGGTACACGTGTGTTCACAATAAAGCATAGTAAAATAGAAAATCCAAGAATACTCATGGCACAAATCATTATACATGATCTCATGGGAAATACAAGTACAAACGATACACCTGAAAGTTTCCATGTAAATAAATGTGATCTTTAGTGATCATGCCTTGGTCATCAGTGGAAAACATCAAGCTAGTAAAAAAAGGGTCCATTATGGCCCTTGTCACATGGTCCAATTATATTAGGAATGTTCCTTTAATATTAAGAGTCAATAATCATTAATTAATTAAGCATGAAAAATTATTCATAAAAAATTATAAATTTCAGGATCATTCTCCAAAGGTGCATAACCTCATCTCACATACCAATAAAAATTCATAACACAAAATGGTAGAGTACATGAGACCACCTATCTAAAATGGTGTCAACTCCAATACAAGAAAATCCCAACCACTTTGTCCATGTCCATCCAAGTTTATTTAGACACCAACATTATCAATAAGGTACTTCTCAAGGCAAGACAATATAATTAATTAATTATAACTAAATTATAATTAATTAAAATATTAGAAGAACTAAAATTTGAAGAAAAAATCACACATGCTAAAATACTTATCAGATATCACCACCTAGTCGGAACCATAACCAACAATATAAGGGAGTTCTGTCTAGAACAAACAAATTCTTTTAGGGAAAAAACCCCATTGCCTAAAAGTAAAACAAGTCCAATTTAATATAATTAAATTGGAACCTTTTATAATAAACCAAACAAATGAAATACCTTATTTATGACATCATACAATATATTTTGAGCCACTCTCAATATACTCTAGGTTTAAAGATGAGAAAAATCCTCAGATCAATCCCATTTTTGATGGCTAATTCAACACAAATTGAAAAAAACATAGAACTAAATATCAAGGGACATAACCTCATAAAATACCCATAAAAAAAATTTGTTTATCAATATGAGACATAATCTATCCATTCCAATCTAATTATCTATCGATATCAAACAATATTACCATGATCCAATGAAATTTACATCTAATCCTTTAATAAAGATCAAGCCAATGATAAATCGGGGGCCACGATTACTGAATGGAAGAGGATCCAAGGATAATTGATATTTTAAATGATTTTGAAGGATAATAATTTCCCCTATGATAAATCCATGATGGATGACATGTAGATCCAATGCTAAAGGAGGAATAAAGAGGCCAATATTGAAAAAGATCGAAGAATCTAGCATGGATTTTCCATATGATCAAATCAAGATCCACTTTGGATCAAGAGGAAATATTAGAGGGAGGAAAATATGAGTTCCTAGATGAATTACTCTAAAAAATTATATCTAGAATAAGTAATAATAAGGGGCTCTAGTGGATTAAAAGAGAAAACAACCCCCTCTTAAACCAAGCCCAGTGCACCCCATCTACTAGCTGGTCAGGGTCCTCCGGATAACCGGTGGCCCACTAGCTAGCTGATGAGACCTATGTGATAGTATTGGTTCTTCCTAGATCATCTTATGGATGATGATAGCTCACCAGATGGATGGTGAGTCCTACAGGACAGCTGGGATACTTCCCACCTCACTATCTAGTCGATGACTGATACAACACCCTCATATACTTCGGGTCTCGTCTACTAAAAAACTGACAGTTGATTCATCCATCGATCTTTTGGTCAAGTCTGAAATATCCCTTTAAGATTTCTAGATAGGAAACACCTCAGTTCAACACTAGGTTCTTTGAACAATCCATCCACCATATGAAAAGTTCAAATTACCTATATAAATTAAAACCCATAATAATGAGGGTCATTACAACCTCCCCACCATTTCACCTCTCTTCCTCGAGAAGTGGTGGTTTCTCATGAATCATGCCTCTCGACCTTCCTTGACCACAATTTACAAGTATTTATCAACATTAAATCCTTTAACTCCAAATTCTACCTCAACACAATAATCACTCTTAAATTCTCATCATTCTACCATTGTGTGACTTTGAAGATGATCACGAGAAGCCAATCCCAAAGCTCATTGTCCAATAACATTGAGACCATGATCACCACATCTATTGAACTTGATATCCCTTGGTTTATTTCATTGGATCCTCAAGAAACATGAATGTGCTTCACACTATAGAAATCATCATACATGATAAGGAACTAATAGTCCATTGTCACACCTAGGGTTGTTCAACTCCATGATGCCATTAATGTAACACATATGTCTTACAACTTAGTGAAACCAACCTCAGTGAAACTAACCTTTTCCAAAACATCCCATTCAAATTATAACACCTCAGTGAAACCTGATATGACAAACTCAATGTTGTTCTAACCCACTGCATTTAGGTTCATGCAGAACACTGTCTGTATGACCCCGTTAGTCTTCCTATAAATTCCACTATCCTAAACAATTAACACTCCATGAATCCACCATTTATGATTTCCTAATCCTCAAAGTCATATATATATATCTATCTAAAATACTAAGTGAAGTTTGAATCAACTTCAAAAGAGTTTTCCTAATTGGTTCACCAACCAATTACACCAGCAACAAGGCTCTTAACCATGTATCAAGGCACCAACAATCTGGATCCCTCATGAATCACACCAACTTTCTACTAATCCCAATAAATATATCTAGTATCCGTTAGGCATTAAATATGAATCAATAATCAGAAAATTAATAAAAAATTAGACACACTTGGTCCACTACACATCAATATTTGAGATTCATTACAATCATTCAATGTTTATCCTAGTATAGACCATGACCCTTCTAACAAGATAGGTCATTTCATGTGAAACTAGATCGAAGTTCCCCACCAAATAAGTATAGTTATAGTAACCTTGCAACACACACATCGGTTTACCCAATCCAAAACCAGTTCATCATCAAAAATGAAGACTAAGTGTGTTTTTTTATTCTACCAATTTCAAGGAAATACAGTACATATTATGTCTTCCTAGATTTATCAAAATGTATTTCACTACATTAAATGGTCCAATTGAATCTACATAACATTCCTTAGTATCCCAATCATATTTTATAACCTCTATCTAGACAGTCTCATCCCCTCGCATATGCTGATATTTCAAAACAAAACATATCCTATGACAACATTAGGTTTAACACACAATGGTACCTGATCTATTTCTGATGTCATCTATCGACATAAATACATCTCCATGCATAGAAACCTAAGTGATATAAATCCCTAAGAGTTTCATGTCAAACACACTAGTTGCTAATTTTATGGCTGACACTGAACCAAACAATCACCGACCAACCAGCACTAGCTCTTATGGGTTCAATAATAGAATCTGTACATTCCCAACAGTTCATTCACCAAACCACTTCCACCGATTCAACCAACCTCATGTTTAACCACCACACAAACTATCATTAATTTATTCTTCCAAAAAAGGTAATACAAAATAACTTGTTACTCCAACAAATTGATTGTTTCACTATTTATAGACCTCAAACATGGTCTCACTCACCTTTATAGACATCTAAGAACTATGAGATGCTAATTATTCCAAAATGAGAACTCATAGTACTCCTCTAAAAGAATGGAAACTCATTTCTAGAATGTTTTTCAACAAACCACCCTTCACACGGGTTTCATCTCAAACTGTTCTGTATCCACCACACTCTAAAACCCAACATTTTATCTCTGCTACCAGAACTCAAAGTTATATATACCCCCACATTGAAAGGCAACTTTCAAGACATTACTTTAGGTCTTACATGGTTTACTCACATGAATAGGAAACATCCATCATGAAAACTATCCATCATAATTTATCTAGAATCTCCCTTCATAAATAAAATACACTTTTAGGTTACTTACAAGTGTAAAATACACTAACTTTCTAGTAACCAGGGTCACATTTTATGGCACAAGGTCTTCCAAAACCACATATAGATTCACTATGGGACACAACTCATAGAACATCATCTAGGAACATCTACAAAACATGCCATGACAGCTTCACACTTAGAATAACCATGTTGAGATTCAAGAATGCCTAGTTTGGTTAAATCGGATTCCATTAGGTTTGGGATGGATCAATCCATATAGACCATAGTTAGTACCTTAATCAAACAACTCAATCTAAAGGCCACTCACACAATCTCTCACCAACACATTAATGTCAGACAATGATCAAACAAGCACACTGAATTATCTTTGCATAGAGGGACTACAACATCATAACTATCATTATTTCCATCATTATTTTCATCATCATCACCAGACCAGTCTCACATGAAATTCTATAAGAAGTAGACATTCATAGGTTTTTATTCAAATATAATAAAACCAAGAACTCATATGTTAAAACACAAAACAATTTGTTGACACTAAGTATATGAGTTCTTTATCATTATTAAAATATCATACAAGTTTCTAAATAGTCTTGGGTCACCTATTTACCAACTCCATAAAATTGAAAAAAAAAACAATGACAAATGTGTTCTAATACCATTTTGTAACATCTCAACCTCAATAATTATGTCCAATCCATAATTCCACCTGGCCTCAGGCACACCTCCCCATATTCCAGAGGTTTCCAACTAGCAATGAGGGTCTAAAGTAGAATCATGGAGAGACTATACACTCAATAAGAGTACCCAATAAAAAATAAATAAATAAACATGAAAATAGTATACAATCAATATAATAAGAAACCATATACATACCAATTATATAAATTCATAAACAAATAATCAAGAGTTAAAGAAAGATACAACAACTAATCACCCATAGGGATGATCATGTATACAAATAATTAAAGGTATAAAAGTATGAGGATTCTCTGTTAAATGAGTCCTCTCCACATAGGAGTCCCCAAAATTATAGTGATATATCCTTATAGATAATTATCTTGAGCCTCATACCAACCTATACCTATAACAAGTGATGGTTTCTTTGGTACTCAAGTGTGATGAATGCATGAGTAGGTTGTGAGTAGAACTTAGTAGGACACCACTCACATGTTCTAGTACCCAAAAAAACGTTCATGAGATAATATTGGTAGAAAGAAATAGACAATACATAATTGTGCAACATTGTATATAATAACTAATGAATGAACAAGAAAACAAAAACCAAACACTAAGCAGTTTTGTGCTTAACAATCCAACATGATTTCTAACCATATCTTCTTTGGATCTATTCTATAAGGATAGTCATAAGGGATATCAATAGTAATCAAGTTCAAGCTACAAGGATGGTCTACTAGTTAACTAGACATCATGTCACTTGGTATCCTCAAGGTATCAAGAAAACATGACTCAATATCCACTAGGAAACAAGCCTAAGATCGGGTTAAATGGAAGACTAGTGTGAAAGTACTCAGTATCCACAAGGAATCAAGTATCGGTATGTTATTTGGTATCCAAAAGGCATCAAGTACTGACATGTGTCTCAGTATCCACAATTCATAGAATATTGGCATGTAACTCGATATCCTCAAGGCATCATGTATGGATATGTCACTCAACATTTATAAGGAATCAATTACTAGCGTGTTCCCTGGTATTGAAAAGTCATCAAGTATTATAAAATTAATCAGTATCCATATGGGATCGAGTATCATCATGTTACTTTGTATCCATAAGGCATCATGTTCGATGTTAGGACACCAGGCTTTCATGCTCCTACCCTATACCTGGTTCCATTATTGTCTGCATCACAATCCTAGAGCACTTCCCTTCCAAGTTATATCCACCTCATTATGGTCCACCTATTCCGAGTACTAATAAATGCATCTAAAGTCATATGAATACATTTAAAGGGATAGGTATCACATCAAACTTGGAATTACAAGATACATAATCACACTCATGGAATCAAGTATCATATAATGGTATCACAACTACACATTCCCATATGAGAGCACTATCAATTAAGGTGAACAATTTATTCCAACATAGGTATCACATCAAGGAAAACAAAGAGTGAACATATAAACAAATCATGTAATATCATCATGTTTTATTGTAGATTCACGTGTGATGATAATCAAACATGGTAAAATATGAAATCTAAGAATACTTATGGAATAAATCATAATACATCATCTAATGGGAAACATATTCACACAAAATACACCTCAAGGTTTCCATGTAAATAAAGGAACTTTTAGTGACCAAGCCTTATCCATCGATGGATGATATCAATCTAGTATATAAGGGTACATCATGGACCTTGGAACTTTGTCAAATTATGTTAGGCATGTTCCATTAATTAATTAAGAGTTAAGAATCATTAATTAATTAATTAATCATTACTAATTATTCATAACACATTAATAATTTAAGGTTCATTCACCCATGGTGGAAAACCTCATCCCACAGGACCATAAATGTGAATAATACCAAATATTAGAGTATAAAGGATCACCTTCCTCAAATAGAATCAATTCCAAGATAATAAAAGGACAACCACTTCATTTGAGTATATCTAAGTCCATTTGGACACCAAAATCCACTACAAGGTTCTTCTCAAGACAAGACATTCTAATTAATTAATTATAAATAGTTTTTAATTAATTAAAATATTATAATAACTCACAATAAAATGTAAAGTTACACATTCTGGGAGACTTACTGGATACCATGCAAAGTTGGAACCACAAATAACCATCCAAGGGAGGTCCACCAATCACTTAATACCTCATTTTAGGAAAAATCCCCATCATGTGACAACATAAAAAATTCAATTTAATATAATTAAAATATAAAATTTTAGAAGAAACCAACCAAAAGATGTACTTTAACTGTGACATCATCCAATGGAGTTAAATCCAATCTTGACTCACTAGTATTTCTAATAAAAGAAGAATACCTAGATCAATTTCAAGTTTTAATGGCTGATTTGATACAATTTCACCAAAAACATAGAAATAAATATCAAGGGAAATAAATTCATTGAAATATCCAACAACAGCACAAGTTCATAGATATGGGACATCTCCTAGCTATGATGATACAACAGTCCACTAATCTCAGACAATTCCACCAATAACCAATGAAATTATCATACGATCATTTAAGAAAGATCATTCCAATGATCAATAAGTGACCATGATGATCAAAGGGAAGAGGGTACAAGGATAATTGAGATGGAAAAGGATCATAAGGGCATAGAATTACCTTAAGTATTCATCCATGATGGATGACACGGTGATCCACCACTGAAAGAGGAATAAAGAGTCCAAGAATAAATAAGATCAAAGGATCTAACCCAGATTCACCATAGGACCACATCAAGATCCACCCCAGATCAAGAGGAGTTCTTAAATGAAGGAAAATAGGAGTTAATTTTTTAATGCCTCTCAAAAAATTGATCTAGGATAAGAAAAATAAAGGGGAATCTGATGGATTAAAAAGGATAAACAACCCCCTATTAAACTGGTCCCAATGCGCCCATCCGACTAGCTGTCTAGGGCCCACTGGATTTTGAGTGAGACCTTCTGGGTAGGAGTGGTTCTACCTATCTCACCATAAAAATTCATAATGATCACTGGATAGTCGATGAGTCATATAGGTTTTCTTGGTTGATTCATACCCCACCGGTTATCCAGTTTGGGCTACCGGCTATCAGGTGACTACCAAAGTAGCCTCAACCTCTCTAGGCCTCCTCAATAGAAAAAATAATCATTAAGTCATCCACCAAGAATTTTTTTCAAGTCTAAAAACATACCTTTAAGTTGTTTATATAGGTAATACCTCAGTTCAACACTGATTTCTCCAAAAAAACATCCACCAAATGAAATGTTCAAATTCACTGCATAAATTACAATCTATAATGACGAGGTTCATTACACATATAACATATTAAAATATTCAATGAATGTATATATCTATTTATTTATATCTACTTTAGTCAGTATGCATAAAAATATAAATAGTAATGTATCAAAAAAAGAACAGAGTATTTTTATGTTGCGGTTCACTTCTTTTCTGGTGACTATGACCCCAGGGACATATCGTTATTATTACATATGAATAGATTAATTATAACTATTGAAATAATAATTATCATGGGTATGGAATTAAAATCATTATCCTGACACCAATTAGGTATAAAGAAATAAATGTATTACAACTCTTCTTTAAAGAAATACAATATTTTGTCTACTCATTATTAAGAAAGACCAGTACATGGATCTAGACATCACTCGACATAAATAACATTATCTCCTTCATCGGTAGTAGCACTTAAATGGGATACCTCAATGCTTTTTATACTTATAAAATATTTTTTAATATGTAGGTTGGTCACTCTGTGTCTTATCTTGGATGTCATCAACTATGGCATGAATAAACTCTCATCCCCTTTATATTTCTTTAATACATACAAAGTTTCATTTTTCTTCATCAATGGAACACCTTATATTATCATCGACTTCACAAAGTGAGTAGATACATTCAAATTTGGTTTAAACTCCATATAATATAATAAAAAAATATTCAGCAATATATAGTTAAATGATACAATTATTCTTATTCTTCCTTAATTAATATTCCTTGTATATGTATATTATTCTCAATATTCAAAAATTATTTTCACATAAATATTAGATATTCAAAACTCATTAAATCAAACATCTTCTATTCTCCTTATATCTTTTTGTCTCAAAATCTTAGAAAAATTAGTCATTTCCCATAGATAGTTTATTTTTTTTGATCCATTGAGGACTAAGAATACTATTTCAACAATTCTCATCATTTAGAGACTTCCTAAAATTATAGATAAAATATTTCATCCATATAATATGTGTTTCCATTTAATATTCCTAAATAATTGGTATCAAATTCTTTATAAATATCGTCCACAAATTTCTCTTATATAGAATCCACATATGCATGTAAATTATGTATACTACTATCACGGTTGCAAAACCTAAATTTTTGGCATGAATTTATCATTATTCATCGCATGGATCCATATGTAATTATTCTTGGTATTTTCATCTACTGTATTTTCATTCCTCAATTTTTTCATAACACTCCATATAATTTTATTTCTAAAAATATCATTGTAAACATGAATGGTGTTTACATAGACTCATTTTATTCTTATGAAAATATAAATTTACATATATGAAATTCTTATTTGTTCACAAAATTTTTACACAAATTATGTTTTTATAAATAATTTCCATATAATTTTTTTTATGTATATCATGTTTATATAGCCTCAGGAAATGAACTTTACATCATCATTAACTACACTACAACATCTCTATTTCTCATGAATATAATGTTCTTAGATATAATGGTCATCCTAAATTATTATGATCTATGTGATGTTTAATATAATATTTTACATTGTTAGTTTTCAGAGTAACCATTAGATATTGTGTCATGGAAATTCTTTAATGATTATTTAATTTCACCTTTCTAATATACACACTGGTCTACAATATTTATGGTATTAATATGTGATCACGGTTGTTTTCTGATTTTAATGAGCATTTTGATATCATCAATCAAGGTTTGTGAGATACAGTTGTAGGTTCAAGATGTTCAGAGGAATGGAATTATCCAACTTTTAAGTGACATGCACCGTGGTTTCATAATTGATGGATAGTGCACACATGATATTTATCCCACATTAATGAAAACTTTAAGATAACATGCCTTTATTAGACTGAGTACTTCCTAAAACCATTGATGAATTACAATGGGATTTGCTTCTCTCTCATGGACCATTTTTCTAACCTATACATGTGGATGTTAATAACCCTTCATACTCTTTACACCTGGTTTTATTTATATAGGTGTTATGTACCCTTTATTCTGATGTTAGTTGGCTCCAGTATTTATGCCTCGTTGGTTACAAATGGTTACCATGATACTTGTCTGGTTTATATGGATAATAGTGGGCTATTTTTCTTCCCAAGTACCAGTATTACTTCATCAAATTACATAATAACCTTTAAATGTAGTAAAAATTAAAAAAAAGTTTCATTCAAAGGCCTCCAACCTAGTTTCCCCTTAATTTAAATATCTCATCATCATCTGGATAATATCAAATATAATTTTTTTCACTTTCTGATGCATATATATGGAACTAATCAACTCAAACTCTTATCATTTAATCATTTAAAAATCTACCCAAGAAATATATATAAACTTTTCAGTTTATTTAATTCAATCAACATATATATAATAGAATTGATATCTTGCTTACTCGATCTCTTCAAAATAGTTTTAAAAACTACTAGGTAACTTCAAACAACTACCAAACCTCAACATCAACATATTGATATCTTGAAACTTTCCTTTATATTCATTTATCCTTATAGTGACCCAAAATATTTATACATAACCATTACATATTAATATATTAATATTAACTATATAACATTATGATCCATGCCAAAACCATAAAGTTTTAGTATTTTTAAACAAAAAACTCACATATATATATATATGTTTGTGTGTGTAATCTACATAATTTACCATTTAATATATTCAAAACAAGCACACTTATTAGAAATATCATACTTAAAACCTTTCCTCATAACCTAGGGAAGTAAATATAACAATGTGTGATCATAGATGCCCCATAAGGGTAAACATATTAGATAGAAATCATTAGGGTATGATAACATGATTAAAATTTACAATAATCATACACAATCGGTCAAAGATCTTTAATCATGAATCATGGAATAAGGATTTTTGAACAAAAATACATAAGACATGATAGTGTGGAATCATCAATAACCAATCATGATCTATGAAATCATATCATAAGCATAATATATAAGCTTGTTTTATTCACATAAGTATAGAAAATCACTTCCTTATTCATGGTTCACTCCCAAGGCTATCATTGTTGAAGATGTCCCATAATTTAAATGTATACCAAGTGATTTTTGTCATTCTCTTATGTATAAATTCCATCTAGTTGACTCTATATTCTATTATATTTTATTAACTATTTTATCTATTAAGAGTTTCCCAACTCTATAATCATTACCCAAAACATTGGGGGGCGATATTGAACTCACCCATCCTTATTTTATAACATAACCACACATCCATGATTTATAATATAACCAACCATCCTTATTTTATAATATAACTACCCTTGACATAATCATAATCCATTCATATGTATACCATGAGATCATGAAAACATTTATCATTACATCAAATCATAACCCATTGAAAATAAAATAGTTTCATCAATATTTTACCATAACAATTATAAACTAGGTAGAGAATGAATAAATATGTTAACATCGGATCATATTCCCAGTAAAGTAAAAAACATCAATGGATTTTGTTTATATATTAAAATATATTTGAAAATATAACAAAAACATTTCTTAAGGAAAATAACTTTTAAATTTTGAAATCAATTATTAAAAATATAAAAATTCCCAAAAAATTATGGAAAAAATTATTTTTAAATAAAAGTAGAAACATATAAATAAATATTCAAACATAATATAATTTATCATGGGTTTGAAAAGTGTTCATGTGGGGTACGTTAAAAAATTTCATTCACATTTTCAATAAAAATTCAAAAGTACCATATTTGGAAAACAATAAGAATATTCCTTCTAAAACATGGTAAATATAGTTAAAATGACTTTAAATATTATTTGTAGAATTTTAAAAACTTTCTTGAAAAAAAACAGATAAATTTTGTACATTGAATAAAATATTCCCAATCAAAGAGAAAAACAATATCGGTTTTCATTATAAAACTTCTTCTAGTATTTTGGGTACTTAAGGTGATAAAAATTAAAGTAAAACGTTTAATATTTATTAATAAATATATGAAAATAAATTACCAAAGATTTAAAAGGTATAGATCATATAACTTCATCATTATAAAATTTAAGCAAAAATAATCTTGGAAAAAATTGAGATTTGAATATAAAACTCTTACCTCAAGTCCTTATGGCTTCATAAGTACTCTAAAATATTGTATAATAAATTTAAATTTATTATAATTATATATGAGAACAATATTAATACCTATAATACCATACATGGTGTACTTATAATATCTTATCACCAATTCATTAACAATATTTCATTATCATCGTCATTTTGGGTGTTAACTGCTTCTTTTTCATGTATGTATTGGTTCAGAAGTTATAGTCCTTACAATCTGATCATAGTTTATTCATATTAAAAATCATAATAATGATATAAATATCATATATATTAATTATATACATATTTATGTCCATTAAAAGAAATCATTGATGAAAAATGGATGAAATCACTATGTGGAGATGATAGTCTGTACATACGCACGAGTGACGTTTCCATTTTTCAAAGGATGTAATGAAATAAAGGTAAATATTAATTAAACTTTATAAGATATATATTATAAAATAAATATAATATATAAACATTTAATCTATAATAATAAAAAACCATGAATTATGGTGGTGTAAAATGAATCATTTCGCTACGTGGAGGCGGTGGTCCACACGTATGTTGGAGCGATACTTTCATCTCCAATTTGAATGATAATTAGAGGTAAATGGTATTTAAATCACAAAAATAATATCTTAGTATTTTTTTGATTCTGTATTAATCAAGTTTTTATGAATATAATATTTTTATAGTAAGTATGATAAGAAATAAAATTGAAAGATAATGGTTATGATATATAAGTTTTCTTTGAGAGAACTCCTTTGGCTTACACCTTAAGCCTTAAAGGATTGGAATTATGGGAAGAACCGAAGATCTAGGATTAATTAAAGGATTATATTAAGGTTATTTATCATATATTTTATGATATATAGGTATAAAATGGTTTTAATAAGGTATGAGAATAGGTGTCCTTTTATAAGTAAGGCTACGGACACGCATTGAATTTCTTAAAAAATTTCAATGATATAAGGTCACTTATAAGGGAAACTAGCTCCAAATGTCTAGTGTTTGAATTTAAAATAAGTTAAGGTTTAAAAATATTCAAAAAAATATATATATACACGTTTTTGTGGAAATAATATGATTATCCATTGGTTTAACCCCCTTATAAAACTCGTTTTATCCTCGACTCTGGTGAAATTTTTTATTATTTTTTCTATTCAATATAACCAAAAACATTAAGTTAAAAATACTAAATTATATTAATTTTTTGATTCCAAATATGGTATCCATTTTTATTTATTCAATTTAAATAATTTTTATAATTTAATTTTAAATATGTTTTCAAACTGCAATGAAACCCCGTTTTAGAAGAATGTGTTTTTGTGCATAAAACATAACTTACTTCCACTCTTATCCTTGTTAAAACTATAAGATGAATGTTAAAATATAATATTGTATATATAATATATAAATATTATTAAAACCATTAATTATAATATATTAATTTAATTTATTAATAAAAAGCACATCACATGCATAAAAGCTGTTTTTATAAAAATATTTTTTAAGCCCAAAAATAAACTTATATAAAAAAATTATAATTATGATTCTTATGTAATTAGTTTTATTATTTATAATTATTAAATTTTGTTAATTTAATATCAAATTCAATACATGATGGAAATTATACTTGAAAATAAATGACATATCTAAAAAAATATATATATTTTTCACTATTCGCTGAAAAATATTTTTTTATTAAAATACTAAAAATCCACCATAAAATAATATTGAAATTATTATTTAAAAAATTATATTAATTTACTAAAATAAAATATTTAAATAATCTATAAATTAATTATAATTTTTATGTGTAAAAAAATTGATAAAAACCATTTTTGAAGGAAAAATATTTTTAAAGCAAAAAATGACATTACTGAAAATTGAGTACTTTTTTATTATGCATTAATCAATAGACTTAAAAAAAATTAAACCTCTATAAATATTTTTCATAATGTAGTTATTTATATTCATACCTACTAATTTAATATCTATTTTATAATGCTTTACTATATCATGGCTTTTATTGACTTGGGGTCACGCGTAAGGTATGTTATCGAATATATCAAGTTTATTTCAAATGAAGTATATATAAAATGTTGATCTGTTACATTCTACACCCCTTTGAATTAATTTAACCCTAAATATTATATCACTATAATAAAAATAAATTATTGTTTTTTTCCTTCATCGTATCCTAGAGTTCTCATGTAGCTTCCTCGAATTTCTAATTCCTCCAAAGAACAATAGTCAGGTGAGTAGTCTTCTTTCGTTGAAATTTATCTCTACAATCCAAGGTTCCTACTGGATTATATTCATTTGAAATAAAATTATATAGTATTATAACATTTTATTTTAGTATATGTGAAGGATCAGGTTTTCACTTTCTCAGGAGAGATACATGGAATACATAATGAACTTGAGAGAGGTTTAGTGGTTGTGTTAGTCTACAAACAAATATCCCAATCTAATAAAGAATATTTAATGGATAATTATACCTTGATATCATATATATATTCTTTCAAAATCTCATAAACTTATTCCATTTAGAAATATATAGTAATACTTTCTCAATAACATCTAATTCTATATCTTGTAATTGATTTTCAACATAACACTTCTGTCAACTCGAAGAAACCATGATTTTCTGCTAAATAGATCTATCCTTCTCTGCCATTTCCATAGATATTGGAGGTCCCAATACATTTATTTCTCCAAATTTATCCCATTATATAAGATTTATATACTTATTTTAATATAGGGTTTCATGATGATCCATCTGAATTCTTAAGTGAAATATATTATTGTAAGAAAACTCGAATAAAGGAAGGTGTTGATACTAACCACCTATTAAATCTAGAAAACATGATCTCAATATATCCTCTAGGGTTTAAATGGTCCTATTAGAATTAAAATATATCTATGGATGATAATAATTGTTAAAACCATAATTTTATCTAGATCATGCTGAATAGTTCTCTAAAACATTAAGTTAAACCTCGAATCCCAATTAGACACACTAGAATGTGGTAATCCATGAAACCTTACCACTTACTTAATGTATATCATGGAATAATTATCAAGAGATAAATCTTATATGATAGTAATCAAGTGTTTGGACTTCATAATATGGTTGAATACAATCCAAATATCATTATGACCTTTAGATGTTTTTGGGAGTCCAACAATGAAATCCATGCTGATATTTTCCAATTTTAATTCTATTTTAGCTAATGGATAGAATTATGTCTCTTGATATTAACTTTCCTACATTCCAAACACCAAGATAGATACTATAAAATATATCTATGCATGTTATACCACCAAAAATACTCTTTTATATCTCTATACATCTTCTTACTTCCTTGATTAATAGAGAATGATGAGCTATAATATTATTATAATTGTTCCTTCTTCGTGTATGGTATTGACGGGACACATAATCACTTCCGAAAACTTATCCCTCTAGCAGAATCATGGTTGAACTTAAGAACATTTATCACCCTATTTTTCATATCCATATCCTCCTTATGTTCCAATTTAATCTTTTCATGGATATATGGTTGAACACTCATTTGAGAAAGATAATATTTTTACACTTCTTTCAAGATTTCAAGGTCCATGATTTTAAATTCCATAAATATTGGTTCTGTTATGATCCTCCTCATAGATGAGCTATCATGATCATTTCATATCAAAGCACCATCTACCTTGTTTATTTTCCCATGTGGTAAATTATTGAGTATTAATATATTTAATCAACTCCCACCATATTATCTAGTGCATATTCATCTCCTTCTGGGTAAATATATACTTAAAAATTTTATGATAAGGATATATGTCACACCATTTTATATAAATATAATTCCTCTATTTCTTTAATGAAAATATTACTATTTATAAATCTAAATCATGATTCATATGATTTTTCTCATGAATATTCAATTTGAGTGGGGCATAAGCTATCACCGTTTCATTCTATATAAAAATCATCTCATCCCTTTCTTAAACGAATCACTTTAAATCACAAACCCATTATCCACTATAGGATGATGTGAGAATAGGTTCACTAACTAACCATCACTTTAGTTACATGAAATTTTATTTCGATCCATCTATCTAATGGATCTTAACTTCCTTCCAAGTTAACATGGGGTGGGGATTACATAATTGAGGTAAATCCTACAATAATTATTGATAATATCCATCCAATCTATGAAAAATAATTATCAAAATCACTATTGTTGGTTTGGGTCAATTTTTAATAACTTCCATATTAAATGGATCAATTTATATACCCTCACATGATATTATATGACTTGAAATTGAAACTTTATGTATAAAAAAATTACACCTTGTAAATTTTATATACATATTATCCTTTATAAGGGTATTCAATACAATCCTCAAGTGATATTCATGCTCTTCCTTTCATTTGGAATATATAATAATATCTTTTATAAATAGTACCACAAACTGATCAAGGTAGTATCTAAAGAATATATTCATTAAATCTATGAAGATTTCTGGGTATTAATAAGACCAAATGGAATCACTATAAATTCATAATTTCAATACCTTAATCAAAAGGATGTTTTGGGTATGTCTTAAATTTTCACCATCAATTAATAGTATATAGATCAAAGATCAATCTTGGAAAAATATTGATCTCTTTATAATTGGTAAAACAATAATCAATACAGGGAAGAAGATATATATAATTAATATTGATCTAATTATTTTTTGATAATAAATGTAGTGTGTCATTGATCCATCTTTCTTCTTAGAAAAAATAAAATTTTCACACTAAATTGATTCACTTGGCTGAATGAATCCCTTATCAAGATTCTCTTGGATTTGATTATTTAATTCCTGAAACTAAATTGGGGATATTCTATATGGAGTCTTTGAAATTGGTGTAATACTAGTTATGAGTTTCATTGAAAACTCAACTTCAAAGTCAGAGTGATATGAGGAAACTCTTCTAGAAATACATCAAAAAAACTCCCATACAATAGGAATATCTTCAATGTTGAGTTTCTCCTCAACTATCTAAGATAAATACTCCTTTTAAATAGGTATAAAGTCCCATTCAATGAATTTAATTTCCATTAGAAGTTAATATTTATTCCCACATTTATAGATAGACACAGGTTGGTTTGGAAAAACAAATATTTCTTCCCTTGGTAATTGATAAGGTATTTGTATAAAGAAAGTAAATCCATGCCAAAAAATCACATCAAATTATACTAGAGGAGGAATAAAAATATTTGTAGGAAGCACATTCATAAAAACATGAAATAGGGAAGTTCATATACTTGATATGTGATCATCATACCATTAATAATTTTAATTAAATTTCAATATATAATAACTAATTTTGTAATGTGATGCCTTTAGAAAATTCTTCGGTTATAAAAGATTGGGTAAAACTATAATCAAATAAGGAATTAGCAATTCTATAGTGTATGTTAATTATACCTTTCACCACTTTTTTAATATATCACACATCATAAATAGTGATCGCATGATATTTCCATTTTTCATTAGGATTAATAGGTTTCAAGCATCAATGATCATCATTAACCCTTGGATTTGATCACTAGTTAAAATAATTCTTCTACCCCTTAAATTTCAAGCATTTAAGTGTGGGTGGTCCATTTTTTTATATTTTTCACCATTCCTTTCATTAAATGGAATATTCACATCACTTTAGTACTACATTTATTAATAAAATTCATTTCCAATTTTAAATAATTTACTAGTCAACTTAAGAAAATTTACACAATGTATCTTTCCATACTTATGAAATAATAAAATTCTCATATTCTCCCATCTATGGTTTTTTATTAGAATTTACTTTGAATTATATATTTCTTTTCTTATCAAAATTATGAGATTAATGGGTGACTCTTATATCCATAAGTTCCTTGATAGAACATAAAATGATTTCCTTATAAATACCGAAGTCTCTTATAGATAACATCATTTAGAAACTTGGTTTTAAACCACTAAAGAATCAATCATTATTACTTTATAGTGTTATGATAATACCATAAGCATACAACCCAAGTCTTTTAAAATTTTCTTCATAGGTTCCAATAGATTCATTATCCTTCTACTTTACCAAAAGTAATTCCCTCTCTATTTATAAAAATAATACATGACAAGTACTAATTAAAAAATAATCTCCAAAATTAAATCCACTCCATGGAGTCAATTTCTTTACATTACCTCGTATTCTTGATAAGATTACACCATTGATATGCATCATCTTCCAAATTATAAAAAAATTAGATAACCTTTTCCTGTTTCAAGCACTAGGTAACAGAATATATTTTTTCAATGGTATTGATCCATTACTTAGTAATTATTGGATCAATTGACCCACTAAAATAAGGTGGGTGTTACTACATGAAGGAAACAATATTACATTGTTTTATCCTTTTATCATTTGAAATTTTAGCATGATTCATGGATTGAGAAATTTTTTTAATAACAATGACAATATTTCTTCTTCCAATTCCCATAAAATTTGGTTTCTCAATAGGAAAATAATTACCTTTTTTGTCACATTCAACATTCACATGGTTTCTTCTGGTTCTATCCATTTACAAAAACCAAAAATAAGATCATTAACAATAGTAATCCTATTAAGAAATCATATAATCAGGGAAAGTCCATTCTTAGGAAAACTGAATCATGAAACCTTATTTTAAATCTATTAAACCTTAGGTTTAATCTAAGTCATTCTTGGTCATCATCTATCCAAATACTTCATAATGGTTCATAAATAAAATGTGAATTAACCTAATCATATTCCATGGGAGTTACAAACTAGGTGTGAAGTAAGGGCCCATTCACCATGAACTATAATGATGTTTGAGATATAATTAACCTACTATTTTTGGATTATTACCCCAAGATGTATCTATATGAAAACCATGTCCACTTTTAGTATCTGGATAGGGGTGTATTTTCTATGTTAGACCACACATCATTCTTTACCATAACTTAGGATTTTCTCATGTACATAGGCTTATCCTACGGGTATTCACTAAATTTTTCTCATCTTATTTTCCAAAGATTATTAAACATTTCACGGATACCAACTATGGTGAACCAAAATATTCATGCATAACAATTACATATTAATAGATGAATACTCATTATATAACATTATGATCCAGGATATAATTGTAAAGGATTAGTGTCTTTTTAAATTTGGATACATAAAAAATGGTACTTAAAATATCTCAATCATTTCCCATTTTTGTTTTTTACAAAAATAAGTATTCTTAAAAATATCATACTTAAAATCATTCTTTATAACCTAGGGATATGAAACATAAGATAGGGTGAGATTATGTAACATCCCAGGTAAATAAAGAATATGAAATTTTAATATTTTTTAATATTTTTGAATTACATATTAATTTTACTTTAAAGGGGATTCTATGTTTGAGGGCATACCTGACACACAACAATGGGTTTCTTTGAAATCTTATGTTGTACACAAGGCTGAGTCATAATGAGAAAAATAATAATAATATAATATTATTATTTTAAATAGTAGTAAACACTTAGTCATTTTATTGGAGGGAATGAATATAACTAACAATATTATAATTATACATGTTTATTAAATGTATTTGCATTTATTAAAAAAAATTTAGAGGCATAAAATAAGAATAAATCCAGTTTTAATCATGAAATACTCTAATAATTTTATAAGGTAGTTTTACCACCTTTTGACAGTGAACCCTTTTAAAATATAGTTTTTCTCCCTTTTATATATTCCATTTGACAAAATAAAATTCTACTTTAGTAGATGCACATAAAAATTTACTTTGGGTAATTTTTTGGTATTTTTCTGATAAAGTTCATTTTTTAATGAATTGTGAAAAATATTACATTTTAAGTCAAAATTGTCTTTTCATATAATTTATTTATATTATTATATTATTCTTTTAATCAATTTTAAAGTTTAATTAGACTAAATTTTTATCATTTAATCTAATTTTGGTCATTTTAATTAATTTCTCGATGAAATTGAACATTAACACGTGTCAATCTTTTGGTAGATTTTACTTCTTAAAAACATGCTTTTTGGTTTTGACAATGGGAATTAATTTTAAATTAATTTCTGCAACTTCTGTGTCTTGAATTTGGAAAATTGGATTCCATATTTGGAATCACGTGGTCTAAATTGTGTAAATGGGTAAAGTTTATTTTTAGACATTATGAATAGTAACTTCAGTAAATATTTTATTTACCACGGTTAAAGGGTAAATCTGGTAAATAAGGGTAAAAAATAAAATTATAATATTATTAAATTACCCTAACACATGTCCTAACCCGATTTTATGAGATATTCCTGACCCTTTTCATCCTTGGGTCAATTTTAGGACCACATGGATCTACTTGTATGTGAAAATGACATTTAATTACTTTTAATTTAAAGTTATGAAAAATATAACCTAAACATGTATCTTTTACTAAAAAAATTTTTATATGGGGTTATATAAGTGATATATTAGAATATAAATAATAATTATAATTCTAAAAAAAAATTCCTACTCATGGTATTTTATTTATAATTTATAGGCATCAAATAAAAAAATTATTTATGACACAATGGTGATGTTGTGATTACCATATTAATGAATGTTTTAAATAAATGAGATTATAAACATTAAAATAAATTTATTTTGAAACTTTTTATGCCATAAACGAATTTTATGGATTATTATGACTTGTTATATTTTAATTAAGGAAGTTTTTTCAAATTAATCAAGTTGTTATGGATTTTTAAAAAGTCATGATATGAATAGTATAAAAATGGAAAAGAATGAGTTTTTAAATCAATTAATATTTTATTAAATTATATAATAGACATAGAAATCTAATATTATGAAAAATTACATATATGATGTTAAAAATGTCATTAATGATCCATTTTTTTCTCTCTTGTAATTTTATAGTAACTATGGTAACCATATATTATGAACATACAAGAAGACTTAGTAAAAGTTAAATAAGTTTACTAAGGGTTAAAGCTAAAAGATAAGGTTAATTTTTAACCTAAACTTGTCTAAAAGCCATTTTATGAGATGATATCGACCCCTTTGAAAATTATCTTCTAAATATATCTCTTTGGTGTTATTATAATTATAAAATCAATTAATAACAAAATAATACTTTCAATCTTTCCTAAAGTGCCCCTCCTCCCTCTTATAAAAGGACACCAACTCTAACCCTTACTCACACCTCTCAATACCCCTTGGATCGTCCAAAATCTACCCAAATATCTACCAACATCCCTCTATTACTCATAGAATCCTTACCCTAGGCAGAAGGTAATTTAAGAAATCCCTTTGTCTTAAATCAAAAGAAGTTACACGATTTAAGGTAACGTATTCCCTCAAGTTCCTTTCCTTTATTTTTCCTTATCCACAACCTATTATCTTCTTATTCTTTGTTTACATAACAACACATTATCCTAAATATACTAGGCTGTTTTTATGAGAATTATTCGAACTACACTTACACACACCTCTGTCTAATGGGTATAGAACATATTGTTTCTGTGGACGGCGAACTACTGCCTCACAAAATGATGATCGTTCAATAATCTCCCACCAACTCTTATGGTTGACATTATGATGGAAATATAATTATATATGATATTTATGATATTTATTTTTTATATGTTCTACTGTAATTCTCATTTAGAACATACCTTTATTCTTTTCATGTTGTATAAATATGATAATTTCATTTGAGGAAGGGCGGACTACTGCCCCCTCAAAGTGATATGACTCGTCCATGCTATACATGGAATGTATAAAGTATTGAATTAATGAACTTATGTAACATATATAACATAGATATTGTAATTTAATTATAATATACCTATTCATCATTTAGTTTTCATTCCTTTAAATTTGAAAAGGAAATGAAAGTCGCATCCAAGCGTACGTATGGCTTACCGTCTCCATGAACGATGCATTTAATTTATTATATCCAAATGTTATGGGTTATTATAAATACATATATACAATATATATGATATATATGATATCTAAATCATGAATATAATTATAGAGATAATGTAATTTTTTCCACATAGGTAATTTATAATTATAACAATTTTATTTTTTACTCATGTTCCGAACATCGACGAAATGTCTGATATGAACTCAAATAATTAACAAATTATTATAGCAAGGTAATAAGTGATATAAAATGAATAATAAACTTGAAAAATATTATTAAGCAATTACAAATTAACTTAAGTTTATTATTCAGGAAATTAAAGTAGAAATGAGTCATGTCGGACACGAGATAAGAGACTTCATCTCAATATCCTTTCATTCAGGCATATTTTGATAATATACACCTCCATCTTTTACATGGTGTATAATAAACCCCTTTGAATTTTATTTTTATTCAAAGGAAATATTTTATCTACAAAGAGTTTTACTAAATGACAAAAGGAATGTTTTTAATGTTTGCGACAACAATGACCTCTCCACCATCGTAATTTTTATTTGGATTCCTCTATAAGACTTAATGTTTTTAAAAGGAAAATAAATCCCTTATTCCCTTTTTGGGTTTTTTTGTATTGAAAATGGTTTTCAAAATGTATTGATTATTTCAATATCTTGAAATTATTTCTTGTGATTTCAAATGAAATGTTATTAGTGAAATATTGATATTTGGAATATTTTATGTGTTATTATTATATAATGGTACTTGGACATTTGACGGGTGGTTACATGATAAACCAATGATGGATGGTTACGGGATAAACCAAGTGATGGGTGGTTCCGTGATAAACCAAGGATGGGTAGTTACGTTATAACCTCCAGTTCATTGGGTATGGAATTCGGCCACATGGTTATTCCATTTGTAAGAATTCTTTGTGGAAATTGAATGTATGGTTATTCCATTTAAGTATGATTATGTCCCAAGTTTACCTTTTATTTGTTATGTGTGCCTTATATGGGTTTTACAGTAATATTTCGGTTACAAAAGGGTAATAAATGAGATTTTATTCAGTGAATAGTATTTAATAGTTCATAATGGTGAAAATTATTACTTATGATAAAGTATTCACATTTTATATGTTGTTTTGAAAAACTAACAATATTCCTTCTTTTTGTATCACTTTATGAAATTTTTATGCTCATCCCAAGTTTTTGAAATGTTTTTCATAGGACTTAAAGTGGAATAGGGTCAAGTATGGGATCAAGGAAAATTCATGTTGTTTAAAACATGGAACTAAACATTTTTATTTTTTTTAAGATTTTTTATTTTATGAAAAAAATGGATACTGAGTAGAAGTGTCTGCATGTAATATTCAAGTTGTTATGTATAATTTATGACCTAATTATCTAAATCTATAAACCTGAAAATATTTTCAATGTGAATTATTAACTTAATTCAAGATTATGTAATGTTTATGGTTTGGGCCTTATATTTGGTATCAAAGGTTGGTTTATATAACTTTAGGAGTTAGAATTTTGTTAATAGAATATCCATAAATTATTTTTAAATTATTTTAAAATTGAAATGATATAGAATTTGAAGATTACCATGTTTCTTAATTTAAGATATGTTTGTTCAGAATGGTTTTTCATAGAGGAAACAGGGCAGCAGTGCTGGGAAGGCATACAGAGGAGAATAACCATCAAAATTAGCATCCCGAGATGGTTGGAATCGGAAATCAATAGTTTTTTATAGCAATGGCATATTTAACTCAGGATATAAATGGTGGTGGTATACATGAAAAATATCAACCAGATCAACCCCATAGGAACATGTCTATAATGGAGCATTTTATGAGGCAACATCCCCCATCATTCAGAGGATCATATGACCCTGTTCAAGCTAAAGGATGGATCAAAGAAAATGGAAAATATTTTCAAGGTCATGGGTTGTACATAAAATAAAAAGTATAGTCTTGTTTTTTATCATTTCAAAGGATAATCAGATCAGTGGTGGTCGATGGATAAAAATTTTAGGGATAGTGAGGAGATTAATTCTCTTAGTTGGGACGAATTTAAAGGTATGTATCTTGAGAAATATTTTCCTAAGGAATTTCAACATAGGATGGAAAAAAATTCTTTGAATTGATGTAGGAGGATGACTTAGTGTTTTCTTATGAATAAAAGTTTACTCGACTAGCAAGGTATGCTCTAAATTTCATCTGAGGTCTTGATTGTATGATATATCGATTTTTCGTAGGACTGAAGTCGCAATATCAAAGAGAATTAGCATCTCGTTAATTCAAAAGCTATGATAAAATTGTCATATGTTTCTAGAATGTATAAATGGAGTGTTTTGATGATCAGGTGTCCCATGAGAGAAAGAAAAAGAAGAGGTATAGTTGTAAGGAAAAGGTAAAGTATTCATTAAAGAAGCTTAGAGGTAAGAAAATTAAATTTCCATCTTGTGAGAAGTGTGGTAAAAATCATCCCGGAGAATGTCTCCCAAAATATATAAAGTTCTTCCAGTGTGGTAAGACTAATCATATTGCTCATAACTGTAAGGAATATGATCGAGAAGGCAATGAAAATCTAGCAGTAACATATTTTAGTTGCAATTAGTTTGTGAATTATGCCAATGTGTGTCCAAAGATGATTACCTAGGGTAAAAACTAGACAGAGAAAAAGCATAAGGGTGGACAAAAATCTTTTTCTACTACTTCAATTTATGTGGGACCATCAAATAAAGTGGTATTAGGTACTTTTTTTGTTTTTTCATATTATTCCAATGTATTGTTTGACTCATGGTCTACTCATTCTTTCATTTCTGATAAATTTGTGGGTAAATTAAGAATTCCACCTCAAGAAATGAATCCATAACTTAGAGTAAAAAAACCTAGGGTAAATGTTGAGGAAAAAGTAAATTATAAGAATCTTCATATTCTTATTTGTGTAAAGAATTTACCTGCAATCCTTGTTGTTTTTACTTTAGTAGAGTTTGTTGTTATTTTGGGAATGGATTGGATTTATGTTTTCCATGCTAAGATTAGTTCTAGAGATAAAGAGGTTTCTTTTCATAAAGTATTTCAGTTTTTGTACAATAATGAACCCTTATATCTAATAACATATCAGGAAGTAGAGAAAATAGTGAAATATGGAAATGAATATTACCTTTAACATATTTTTGGAAACAAAGTAACTATTCATATTAATTATTTTCTAGTAATAAATGAGTATATTGATGTTTTTTCTAATGAGTTGCATCGTATTATACCTGATCAGAAAGTTGAATTTACTCTTAACTTAGTTCCTGATGCTAATCCAATTACAAAACTCGCTTATCCAATGGCTCAAATTGAACTATTAGAGTTAAATAAACAATTGCAGGAGTTGTTAAATAAAGGTTTCCTTCGACCTATAATATCACTGTGGGGTGCTCCAGTCTTGTTTGTTAAAAAGAAAGATGGTTCAATGAGACTTTGCATTGATTAGGGAGCCTTGAATAATATCACTATTTAGAACATGTATCTTTTTCCTCATATTAATTATTTTTTTTATTATACCCAAGGAGCTCTGTATTTTTCGAAGATTAACTTGAGGTTGATATACCATCAGTTGAAAGCAAAATTAAGAAGATGTTCCGAAGACTGTGTTTCATACTAGATATGGCCATTATGAATTTTTATTTATTCCTTTTGGGATAAAAAATACACCTACTATATTCATTGATCTTATGAATATAATTTTTCGTGAGTTCTTGGATAAGTTTTTGGTTGTGTTTATTGATTATATTTGGGTATATTCCAAAATTAAATATGAAAATGAAATTCATTTAAGGGTTCTCTTATAAACCTTAAAGGAAAAGAAATTGTATGGGAAATTCAGCAAGCGTGAGTTTTGGTTACATCAAATTTCATTCCATGGTCACATTGTTTCAAAAAATGGAATAAATGTTGATCCTTCTAAAAAAATTGTTGCAGAATGGCCAAGACCCACAAATATAACCGAGATTCATAGTTTTCTTGGTTTGGAAAGCTATTACAGAAGGTTTGTTGAGAATTTTTCATGTTTATCTAGCCCACTGACTAAGTTAACTCAAAAAGGTGTTAAGTTCATATATAAAAAATAATGTGATGATTATTTTCAAGAATTTAAAATAATATTGGTGAATGCTCCTATTTTGGCATTATTTTATAGATATGGTGAATGTTTTATCTACAGTGATGCTTTGTTGAAAGGATTTGTTGTTTCCTAATGTAGAATGATCAGGTAATTGGTTGTTCATCATGTCAGTTGAAACCTCATGAGTTAAATTACCCTACACATGATTTTTAATTAGCTGTTGTTGTTTTTGCTTTAAAAATTTGTAGGCGTCATCTGTATGGAGTGAAATGTGAAATATATATTGACCACAAAAGTTTGAAGTATATATTCAATCAGAAATAATTGAACATGAAATAGAGGATATGGAAGGAATTAATCAAGGATTATGATTTCATGATTCATTACCATCCAGGAAAATAAAATAAAGTGGATGATGCTTTGAGTCAAAGAAAAATTAATGATACATTAATCGTGTTACGTTTGGAACAAGATCCTTTGATTAACGATTTGATGAAATTAGGCATATAATTTTTTGGTGTAGGAAATTCTTCTATTTTGTTTTAGGTGTCAGTGATATCATCTCTCTCAGACAGAATTAAGCAATCGTAGAAGTAAGATAGTGAGTTGTAGAAAAACGGTAGTGTTGGTTTAGAAGGGTAAGCTTCCTGAATTTAACATTCATAATGATTCTATTTTGAGATTTGGGAAGAGATTATGTGTGCCTTGTGATTCACATTTGAAGAAAAAGTTGTTATGTGAAGCTCATAGTTATCTTTTTCAGTTCATCCAGGAATTACTAAGATGTACATAGATCTTCGGGAGTATTACTGGTGGGATGGAATGAAAAGAGATATTGTTGACTTTACTATGAAGTGTTTGACTTGTCAACAGGTTAAAGTAGAGTGGAAATTATCAAAATGGATTCTTTATCCTTTATCAGTGACATACTGGATATGGGAAAATATATCCATGGACTTCGTTGTGGGATTACTTAATAAATATCGAGGTAATAATGCAATCTGGGTTATTGTTGATCGATTGACTAAATCTGCTCATTTCCTTCCTATTCTAGATACTCTATCTCTAGATCAACATTCTTGGTTGTATGTTAAAGAGGTATTCAGGTTAAATGGAGTTTCCCTCTCCATTATATCTGATCGTGATCTCGGGTTTACTTCTAACTTTTGGAAAAGGCCTTCAAAAGTCATCGGGTACTGAATTAAATTTTAGTACAGCTTTTCATCCTTAATCAGATGGGCAGTCAAAATGAACAATTCAGACATTGGAAGATATTCTATGTGCTTCCTCAATGGATTTCTACGGAATTTGGGAACAATATATTTCTTTGGTTGAGTTTTCTTATAATAACAGTTTTCATTCCAGTATACAAACGAATCCATTTGAAGCATTATATGAGAAGCAGTGTTGAACTCCAAATTTTTGGGATAAAGTATGTGAAAGAAAACTCATGGGATGGAAATTGGTAGAAGAGATAGTAGAGAAATTTTATTTGATACAAAAACACATGAGTATAGATCAATGTATGTAAAAAAGTTGTGGTGATAACTGAAGGAAGGATCTTTCTTTCGAGGTAGGTGATCATGTCTTTCTCAAAGTTTCTCCATTGAAAAGTGTGATTCGTTTTGGTAAAAAGGGGGAGCTAAGTTCGAGGTTCATTGGACCCTATTAAATCCTAGAAAAAGTTGGATTAGTTACCTAAAGAGTGGATTTATCCCCAATTTTATCCCAGTATACAATTTTTTTCATGTTTCAATGTTGAAAAAGTATATGTCGGACCCATCTCATTTTTTAAGTCCAGAGATAGTTTAGTTGGAAGATAATATTTCTTAGGAGGAACAACCAGTCTAGATTATTGACGAAAGAAAACAAGCGTTGAGGAATAAGGTAATTCATCAGGTAAAGGTTTTGTGGAAAACCCATAGGTTGAATAGGTAACATGGGAATCTGAAAATGCTATGAGGGATAAATACCCCCACTTATTTGATAAGTGAATAAAATTGCAAGGACGCAATTTCTAAAAGGGGGGAAGGATGTAACATCCCTGGTAAATAAATAATATGACATTTTCATATTTATTAATATTTTTTAATTAAATATTAATTTTACTTTAATGGGGATTCTATGTTTTATGGCAAACCAAACATGAAACAATGGGTTTCTTCGAAATATTATGTTTCATACAAGGCTGAGTCATACTATGAAAAATAATAATAATACAATATTATTATTTTAAATGGAAGTTAACACCTAGCCATTTTATTGGCAGGAATGAACATAACTAACCATATTATGATTATACATGATTATTAAATGTCTTTACATTTATCTAATAATTTTAGAAGTTTAAAATAAGAATGATTCCAATTTTAAGCATGAAATACTCTAATAATTTTAATAGGAAGTTTTACTACCTTTTCATGGTGAATCTTTTTTAAATATATTTTTTGTCACTTTTATATGTTCCATTTGAAAAAATAAACTTCTTATTTATAATTGGGACATCAAATTTTACTTTGGGTAATTTTTTTGACTTTTTCTCAGAAAGAACATTTTTTAATGCATAGTGAAAAATACTGCATTTTAAGTCAAAATTGTCTTTTAATATAATTTATTTATATGATTAGATTGTACTTTTAATTTGTTTTAAAGTTTAATTAGATTATATTTTTATCATTTAATCCAATTTTGGTCATCGGAAGTAGTTTTACTTTGAAATTGGACATAAACAAATGTCAATCTTTTGGTAGTTTTTACTTCTTAAAAACACACATTTTGGTTTTGACAACGGGAATTAATTTTAAATTAATTTCTGAAACTTTTGTGTTTTTAATTTGGAAATATGGATTCAATATTTTTAATCATGAGGTCCAAATTGTGAAAATAGGTAACACTTTTTTTAAAACATTATGAATGGTAACTTCAGTAAATATTTTATTTACCACGGTTAAAGGGTAAATCTGGTAAATAAGGGTAAAAAATAATATTACAACAACATTAAATTATCATAACACATGTAATAACCCTATTGGATGATATATTTTCTACCTTGGTCATCATTGGGTCTATTTTAAGGCCCCATGGAGCCACTTGTGTGTGAAAATTACATTTAATTACTTTTAATTTAAAGTTAAGGAAAATATAACATAAACATGTATCTTTTACTAAAAAACATTAAATGGGGTTATATGATTGATATCTTTGACTATAAATATTAATTAGAAATATAAAAATATTTAATACATCATGTTATTTTATTTATAATTTATAGACATCAAATAAATAAATTTATTTATGACACAATGGGGATGTAGTGATTACCTTATTAATGAATGTTTTTAATAAATACGATTATAAAAATTAAAATAAATTTATTTTGAAACTTTTTATGCCA
Organism: Viscum album; assembly: GCA_963277665.1. Classification (NCBI taxonomy): domain Eukaryota; kingdom Viridiplantae; phylum Streptophyta; class Magnoliopsida; order Santalales; family Viscaceae; genus Viscum; species Viscum album. Next base: position 2,109,028,100 of record OY728152.1, read on the forward strand.
TACACGAATTTTATTGATGATTATGACTTGTTATATTTGAATTAATGAAGTTTTTTAGAATTAATCAAGTTGTTATGTATTTTTAAAAAGTCTTGATATGAATAGTATAAAAATTGACATAAATGGGTTTTTAAATAAATTATTAATTTATTAAATATTATAATAGTTTTAAAAATATAAGATTCATCCAACAGACATATATTATGTTAAAACTTTCATTAATGATCCATTTTTTGTTCGATTGTCATTTTATAGTAACTATGGTAACCATATATTATGAATATACAAGAAGACGTGGTAAAAGATAAATAAGTTTACTAAGTGTTAAAGCTAAAAGATAAGGTTAATTTTGTGAACTAAACTTGTCTAAAACTTAGTGTATGAGAGTATTTAGAAACATCATCCTCTTTTATTCTAAATATATCACTTTTTTGTTATTATAATTCTAAAATCAATTAATAATAAAATAATACTTTAAAAGTTTCCTAAAGTGACCATCCTCCCTCTTATAAAAGGACACCACCTCTAACCCTTACTCACACCTCTCAAGACCCCTTGTATCATCCAACCTCCTCCCAAATAATCTCCCAACATACCTCACTTACTTATAGAATCATTCCCCTAGGAATAAGGCAATTCAATAAATCCCTTTGTCTCAAATCAAAAGAAGTTACTCGATTTGAGGTAACCCCTTCTCTCAATTTCTTTTCCTTTATTTTTCCTTGTCCACTCCCTATGCTCTTATTATTATTTTTTTAAATAAAAAAACATATTTCATCAATATAATAGGTTTTTTTATGATAATTATTTGAAATAAACTTACAGACACCTTTTTCTAATAAGTATAGAATATATTGTTTCTGTGGATGGTGAACTACTGGCTCACAAAAGAATGATTGTTCAATATTCTACTACCACCTCTTATGGTGGAAATTATGCTGAAACTGTAACTATATATGATATATATGATATTTATTTTATCTCTATTATACTTAAATTATAATTTATAACATACCTATATGCTTTTCATATTATATAAATACGAAAATTTCATTTGAGGAAGTGCGGACTACCGCCCCCTCAAAGTGATATGACTTGTTCATGCTATACATAGAACATATAAAGGATATAATTAATGAAATTATTTAACATATATAAAATATATATTATAATTTAATTATAATATACCTATTCATCATTTATTTTTCATTCCTTTAAATATGAAAAAGAAATTAAAGTAGTGTTCATGCGTACGTACGGCTTACCGTCTCCATGAACGGTGCATTTCATTTCTTATATCCAAATAATATGAAATATTATAAATAAATATATAATGAATATATATGATATATATGATATCTAAATCATGAATATAATTATTGAGATAATGTACTATTGATCACAAGGACAATTAATAATTATAACAAGTTCATTTTTTACTCAAATTCCGAACATCCAAAAAATGTCCAATATGAACCCAAATAATTAACTAATTGTTATAGAAAGTTAATAAGTGATATAAAAATAATAATAAAATTGAAAAGGGTTATGAATCAAGTACAAATTAACATAATTTTATTATTTAGGAAATTAAATAATGAATGATTCAATTCGGACACGAGGTAAGGGACTTCATCTCAATATCATTTCATTTAGGCATTTTTGGATAATATACACCTCCATCTTTTACACGATGTATAATAAACCCCTTTGACTTTTAATTTCATTAAAATGGAATATTTTATCTATGAAATGTTTTACTAAATGACAAAAGGAATCTTTTTAAAGTTTTTGGTGACGATGACCTTTTTGTCGTTGTAATTGTTATTTGGATTCCTCTAAAAGCCTTAATGTTTTTAAAAGGAAAAGAACTACCATATTCCTTTCCTTGGAGTTTTTGTATTGAAAGTTGTTTTTGAAATGGAATGATTGTTTCAATATCTTGAAATTATTTATGTTTATTTCACATGAAATGTTATTAGTCAAATTTTGATATTTTCAATATTTTATGTGTTATAATTTTATAATGGTACTTGGAAATTTGAGGGGTGGTTACGTGATAAATCAATGACGGGTGTTTATGTGATAAACCAAATGATGAATAGTTACTTGATAAACCAAGGATGGGTGGTTATGTTATAACCTCCAATGCATTGGGTATGTAAGTCGGTCGTATGGCTATTCCATTTGTAAGAATTATTTGTGGAAGTTGATCGTATGGTTATTCTATTTAAGTATGATTATGTCCCAAGTTTACCTTTTATATGTTATGTGTGATTTTTAGAGGTTTTATAGTAATATTTTGGTTACAAAAGTATAAGCAATGAGCTTCTATTCAGTGAATAGTATTTCCAACTTCATAAAGGTGAAAAGTATTAATTATGATAAAGTATTCATGGTTTACATGTTGTTTTGAAAAACTAACAGGTTTCCTTCCTTGGGTATCCCTTATTAAAATTTTTATACTCATCCCAAGTTTTTGAAATGTTTTTCACAGAACTTAAAGTGGAATAGGGTAAAGGATGAGATCAAGGAAAAGTCATTCTATTTAAAACATGGAACTAAACATGTTTATTTTCTTTTAAGAGTTTTTATTTTATGAAAAAAAAATGGATACTGAGTAGAAGTGTCTATATGTAATATTCAAGTTGTTATATATAAGTTATGACCTAAATCTATAAATCTCTAAACCAAAAAATATCCTCAATGTGAATTATTTACCTAATTCAAGATTATGTAATGTTTATGGTTGGGGCCTTATAGATTATATGCTTAGTAAGGATAAGCATTATAGATATCAATCAATGGTCATAAGTGAGCATAAGTTTAATGACCTCGACCCAAGCAACCCAGAGATGATGATTACATTAATACATTGGCATTAGACACAAGTGATCACATCACAAAGAACCAAATACTTTAGTAGTATTGGTAAAATAGATACATACTAGAGTCGCTCATTTACATTTGAAAATATAAAATAAATACAATATAGTGAAAACAAATATTTTGTATCCTTCAACCTATTCAGAGATTCATTCTTCACATCCTAGGGAAAGGAAACAAAATAAGGAGTGAGCTCAAATACTCAGTAAGGGATACATATTATGAGAGATATCATCATTAAATATGTCATAATCAATATGGTAAGGTAAATTACTAAAAAAATGTAATTTAATTAATAACTTGAATATAAAATGAATCAATGGAAAATATCAATGTTTTAATATCATGGATAATAATAATCGAATTATCAATAAAGGAAATTATTAATATTAGATTTCATGGTCATAGACATCATGATATTTATACCATCAAGATATTATGCTAATATAGTTTATTTGAGGGGTATTTATACACTTGAAACTTATTTAATTCTAGCTTACTCATTTATCTTGTGAGACTTGTCAATGTATTGAGGGGTTGTCTGTAACCAGGACACAATTTTCACTACATGTTTAATATAATTAATCCTATATTTAATGATCAAGTCAATTCATAAACAACATTGATTATCAATAAATGTTTTTATTGAATAAATAATACAGAATATCTACATTTCCCTAATCAATCAAATGAATTTTAGTGTAAAACATCATATGAAAAAATCATATATGGTTTAGGAAATAATCAGATTCATGATATAAATAATATGTATATTTAAGATAAATTTAATATCCAATGATCATAAGAATGTGATAGTTTCAAGAGAAAATTAATGACCAAAAAATTAATAATATATGATATATGGCCATAGATTCATCCGAAATATGGTATTTTTTAATAAAATCAAGTTCATTATAGAAATAGAGGAAATGGAATAGAAATATTAAAATAATATTTCATTAAATATTTAACATTATAAAACCATTGAAAAAGTGTATAAAAGGTTAAATATCATAAAATGGTTACGGTAGTGGGGAAGTTCGTTAACGTCGTATAAGTAAAAAAACTTTTTTTTTGAATTTTTATAAATAATTTCAGAAAAATACCTTTAGGAAAACATTAAATAGATTACTTAAAAACTTTTTAAAAAGATAAATATGAATTAAAGTTTCATTAATAAATTATTTTAGTAATAAAAATTACTTTTGTACAACAATTTTGAAAAATATGGATATAGAAGAAAAATATATCTGATTAAAGGGGAAATAAAATCAGTTTTTATTTTAAACATTTATTTTCTTTATTCAATTTAAAACAAGAGGAAAATTTTGAAGAAAAAATGGAAACTCCTAAAATATCTATAGGATAATTAAATATATTGATTTCAAGAAGGATTGATTATAATATTCCTTGAATGAAAATTAATGAAATCCCAAAAAGTGAGATTGTAAAATAAATCCATACCTCTTTGGTAACATTTAAACTGTAAACCATTGAAATAATTAACATTAATTTAAAATTTTATCATTACTAATAAATATTTATTCATGTTAAATAAATCAAAGGGACTGTATATATAGCACGTAAAATTAAATATTTTCATAATATCAAATATGTCTTAATAGAGTGAAAATTGAGATGAAATTACCTAAAAAATATGATTCCATTGGAGTGAGAATTAATCGATGAAATTTTTATGTGTATAAAATGTAAATCAGTATCAAAAATTATAAATTTATCATAAAATAATTTAAATTCATTACACACATAATCTTATAATATCAAAGGCAATGAAGAAGTAATATCACCAAATAAAAATAAATCGAGTCATGAAACCCCTTACCACTTGGTAACATTCTAGTCAAATACTATTAGATGAAATAATTTTAATTGAAAAATAAAACACCATAAATTATGAATTAATCAGTATATAACATGTAATTTGTCAGTATATATACCATATAAAATAATTTGGTGTATAACATTAAAATATGCCTCAATGAAAGAAAATTGGGATGAAATCTCTTACCTCATGTCTGACTCATCACATGCGTTCTTTAACATCTTAAATAATACAATTATAGTAATTATATAATTTATTAAGAAAATTTAGCAATATTATTAATAATTTTATTTTATTATTTCCATTTTATATTTAATTACTTAATTAATTAATTGTACATTGGATGTTTTAATGAAATTTGGTTCATATATTCAAAATGAATTTTGTAGGTTGACTATAGTAAAACTGGTAATTGTTACATCAACTACATAAAAAATCATGAAATAATTATAATTTTAATAAATCAATGATACTTTTAAAACCATCCATAAAAAATGGTTATGAAAAATGAACTATGTTACAATCATGTAGACGGAAAGTCGTATATACGCTTAATTAATATTTCCATTTTTCAAAAATCATGATGGAATTAAGATAGGTGTTATTTTATCTTTAAAAATTTATCATTATAAATTAAATATAATATAATTTATTTATATATACTTATATATACCATCTATGTGATGTAGTAATGAAAAACGAATCCCAACGCTTCATGAAGGTGGTAATCCACATGTACGCACAAGCGATGTTATCATTTTTAAATGAATTGAAATGTAAATAATTATATGATATAGTATAATTAAATAATTATAAATATTTCATTAATAATATATATATATACACTAAATACTTCATTAAAACCAATTGTGATCAGTGGTTATGGAAAATGATTTACATTAGTTTCCAAGGCGGTAGTCCTCCGTACACATGAATAATAGTTTCATTTCCAATTTAATGGTAGAATAGATGGATATAGATTATAAAATTAACATAATAACATATAATTATCTATTAGATAATTATTTTATTATTTAATTATGGTTTAATAAAATTTTAAGTAGGTGGAATAAGAATAAAAAACAAAAATGCTTGGTTGAGAACGAAACGTCTTCTTCATGAAACCTATTTTGGTTTATACTAATAACCTTTCTAGAAGGGTTTTATAACCAAACAAAGTCTTATAGGATTTTTAATGGAATTAATAAAGGGATTTGGTCATGGATTGTTTAAACCAATTGGTTCTAGAAGTGTGAACAAAAGAGAGGAGTTTCCCTTTTATGAGTTAGGGGAGTAGAACATTTAAAATTTCTTAAAATATTAAAATATAATATGGTCATATTTAATTCAAACATTTAAAATGGATAGGTATTATAATTTGGGATATTATAAGGTATAAATATGGATATAAATTAATTTTTAGAAAATTTTAAATAGAAACTAACCCTTATATCTTAATTTAACCCTCGGTAAACTCATTTTAACCTTAACCACAGTAATAACTTTATCAAATTGAAAAGGTTATGTTTTTCATTAAAAGATAAAAAATGAATCATAAATGGAAAATTAATTAAAATTTAGACCATTTATCATTAAATTTTTCCTCTTCCATTATTTTATGATTTTAAATAATTTAATAAAATATTATTTACCATAAAATATCATAAATCTCATTTTTGACACTATTAATTTAATTTGATTTTAAAAACATGAATATAATAATTAATTTAAAATATAATCCATCTTAAAATGAATGAGAAATAATTATTAATGTTAAAATTATTTTGTAACCATAACTTATCCCAAATAAATAACTTTTAATGATTTTTAAAATCATTTACCTTGATCTTTCCACTATTTGCACAATCATTGTGCCAGCATTGTATAAGAATTTATGGTAACAATATAATCAAAAAAAAATTAAAAAAAACTAATATCATTAAAATAATTTAATTATATTCAAATAACCTATAATATTAATTGACCACTTATTTTTAATCCTATATGAATATAAAAGTGATATTTAAAGGAAAGAGTGTTAAATTTTGTCTTTTTATTTACTTAAATTACTATATAGGTCACTTTCATGGAAACATTTCCCAAAAATAATTGAAACTTATGAATAAAATGATAAGGGTATAAATTTATTCATCCTATAATAATTAAGATAATAAATTGTCACCCGCTCACTTTGTTTTACCCTAGGCTAACCCAATTTACCCTTTTACTATGGGGACAAATTTTTACAATTTTTCCTATTCATTATGACCAAAAATAAAGTTAATATTATTTTATAACTGATTAAAAATTGTAATACATTTTATCAAGTTTAATTCATAGAAGTTGAAGAATTTAACTTAAAAATGAACCTGTAAAAGGTTTCAAAAAATAGATTTTCAAGAAATGTATTTTTCATTCATGAGATGATATTTCATCAACTCTATGACAAGAAATCATCATTATATGAATTTAAATTCATATATATATATATATATAATTTATAAATTTAGTTTAAATAATTCCTTATTAGGTTTTATTTAAATTAATTAAAATTGAGAAACATTATCCACTTAAAAATTGATTTCAGAAAAATGTTTTTAGGCCTAAAATAAACATATACAAAAATATAGTACAAATATTATTCAAATGTAATTAATTAAATTGAATATAACTAAATAATACTTATTTTAATTTGAAATCAATTTCAAATCATAATGGTAATTTTCAATTACTTAATTCACTGAAAAGTAATGATAGTTTTACAAAAAGCGGCATTTTTCACCATTCACTAAAAATGACTCTTTTTAGAAAAACAGCAAGACTTCACCCTAATTTAATTTTGATATTTTTATTTCAAAAATTAATTTAATTTTATTAAATAAAATTACAAAAAATAGAAGAAATTAATAACATTAATTTCTCAAAAAAAATATATAAAATCATTTTTGATGAAAATTATGTTTTTAAAGCATGTAAAGGCTTAAAAAGAAATTGAAACCTTATTTAAAAACATATTTTATTCATAAAAAATATTTATACATAACTTTTTTAAAATATATATATATTCCTATTCCTACATCCAATTTTATTGGCTAAGTTATAATGGTCACAATTAAATTGTATATTGCGGTTCATTTAGGCTCAGTGTTGCGTGTTGTATACACTGTCGAACATAATGTAATTATTTTAAAATATCAGGGTGTTATATTCTCCCCACCTTAAATAAATTGAATCCTAAAATTTTGAAATTATTATTATAAATCGCGTTCATAAATTTGAAATTCCTTTATACAAAACCCACATCATAAAAGGGTTGATAAAACATCCTCTTAAAAAGTGGGAAAGGAGAATATAAAGGTTATATATAATTACAAAAAAACTATGTTTCCAAATAGGAGAACATTAAGGGTAAGTTAAAATATGAACATGGAGGATAAAAATAACTCTTATGGATTAATAAAGAGTGATAGAGGACATAGCCAGAAGAAAATTAACAACCAAAAAACCATAAATCTATTATGGGTAAAAAGACAATAAACTCATTGGAAATGATTTTAATATGATAACATTTTTGTTTCAATATCCATTTTCTAGAGTTGATTAATTTATTTACCATCTTAAATAAGAACCTAATGAAATATAATTACCTGATATCATTATATTTCATAAGTATAATTTCGTCATTTGGTTGTGTTTCGATCAGTTTGTACTTCATCTCTTACTCCCATAAATGAATGTCCCATATGATTTTTTTATTTCTAAAGCAATAAAATTAACTTTTAATGGATTAAAAGATATATAAAATAATATCAATCTATTACACTTATATTTAAATACTAACCAAAACTAAAATGGTTACTACAAGGTAAGATAATAATAAAAATGTATAAACCTTCATATAAAGAAATAATATACTTTACTTCAAAATTTATACCAAAGTTTAACTTAGATTATTCCACAAATAAATAACCCTACATCCTAATTAACCTCAATATTATTAAAAATAAATAATATTTTCACCTCAAATTATATCTTATACCTTTTATATTATATCCCTAAAAATTTAATTTCATTCTTCTCTAATAATCCTTTACATTAAACCTAATGGTTATATATAAACCTCAACCCAATAAAGTATCTCCAAAAATATCATTAATCACCTAAAAATAAAAAATTATTTGATCCCATAATATGTATCTCAAAATAAACTTGATATTTATCCATAAAACCTTTTATGTAAAAAAAATTCCATACTAACTAGGACATCACGTAAGGTAGTTTCAAACGCCACACCCTTTCCTCCCTTCGGTTGTGGGTTCAGGTCCCACGACCTTGCCAAATGTGACAATTTTTCATCTGACAAGTGGAATGTAATTTTTCTAAAAAAACATTAATACAATTACTATAAAATTCACAAAAATATGATTAACATACTAAAAAATAACATTAGTCATAAAATCACTTTTTAACCAAAAGGGATATCCATATGACTTATTTTTTCACAAAATCAAATCATTTTAATTTATTATTATTACCTTAACATTATTGATCATATTAACCCTAAAGGTTATAAATAACTTAAAACGTATTCCTATAAATTATAAAATCATTATACATAAAATAACCTTATCTATAAACACCATTTATACATAATGGTTACATATACATAAAACATCTATTTAAACTCAATAAATGTCTCTAAGGTACTTCCACCACATAAAACCTCAGAAGGGGTGTATGTACCTCTAGAATTATAATAATCCTTAGACTTATTAACCCATTATGGTACCTAAAAATATTAAACTATACCTATATGATTCATAAACTTATTTTTTTTTGGGAATATCCTCAATGTCTTTCATAAGGTTATGTACCCTAAACTATGTTTTTTTAAGATTTAGTTCTCAATGTTTATACTAAACTTCCTTTGATAAAAACTATAAAGACATTAACCCCAGTAACCTAGATCCTATGGTTAACTTAATACATTATCATGAGAAAAAATTTATCACATCCCAAATTGCGTAATAGTTTAGTAGTCTTGGTAAACAAGGTATATACTTGAGTCTCATATTTATAATTGAAAACATAAAAAATATAATATAGTGAAAGTAAATATTTTGCATCCTTGAACTCATTCAAAGATTCATTCTTCATATCCTAGGGAAAGGAAACAAAATAAGGTCTCACCTAAAATTCTCAGTAAGGTTTATGTACAGTGTAATCTATCTTGAGTAAATAATGCATAATTAGTATGGTAAGGTAAATAACTGAAACACAATCCATTTAATCAATAAATTGAACAAAAAATCCATACATGGATAATATAAATTCAGAAATAACATGGATAATAATAACTAAATTCTTAATGAAGGAAATGCTTAATATTGGATGTCATGATCTTAGACATCCTGATAGATATCCCATCAAGACCTTACACTAAGATGGTTTAATTGATTGGTAGTTATACACTAGAAACCCATTTAATGCAGTATATTGATTTGTCTCATGAGACCTGTCAACACATCGGGGGTCTATCTATAACTGAGGCCCACCCATAACTACATCTCCAATTCATTCCTCATATATTGAATGATAAAATCAATTCATAAAAAATAAACCTTATTAATTAATTTCTATAATTAATAAAGAATATATAATATCAATACTTCATCAGTTAATCAAATAACTTTCAAGGTAAAACATCATATGTAGAAATGGTATATGGTTTTGTAAAAAATTATATCTATGATACAAATAATATGGATATTTAAGAGAAATGTAATTTCCGATGATCACAATAAAGTTAATGCTTCAAGATAAATTTAATGACCATAAAATTAATAAGAGATAAGAGATAGACATAGATTCATCAGAACTATGAGCTTTGTAATAAAATAATGTTCTTTATATAAATTAATAAAATAGAGGTAAAATATTAAAATAATATTTCATTAAATATAATATATTTTAAAATCATTTTAAAAAAGTTAAAGAAGATAAATATTGTAAAATGGTTATAGTAGTGGGGAAGTATGTTAACGTAGTATACATTAAAAACATTCCTTTTTAGATTTTATAAAAATTTAGGATATGAACCTTTTGGGAAATATTAATAATATCATATTAAAACCCTTTAAAAAAATCTATAATAACTTAAAATTTCCTTAATAAATCATTTTAGTAACAAAAAAGGACTCATTTAAAAAAAACTAAAAATATAGACATAAAAGAAAACTATATCCTATTAAAAGTGAAATAAAATATTTTTTAATTTTAAACATTTATTTCACTTATTCTTGTGAAAAGATTTTAAACTTTTGCTGAAAATATGGAAACTCCATAAATATATAGATTATAAGGAAATATATGGATGAAGGATGGATTATAATATCCCTTCAATGAAAATTAAGGTAATCCCAAAAAATGAGATTGTAAAATAAATTCTTACCTCTTTTTTAACTTTTAAATTATTACCCTAAGAAATAATATAAATGAATTAAAGCATTAATCATCATGAATAAATATATATTAATGATAAATATATCAAAGGGGTAGTATATACACAACATAAAAGTAAATAGGTTCATAATATCAAATATTTCTCAATAGAGTGGAAATTAAGTTGAAATTCCCTTACAAAGATCATACCATTGAAGTGAGAATTAATAAATGAATTAATTATGTGAATCAAATGTAAATCCACATAAAACAATATTAAATAGAACATAAAATAATCAAAATTCATGACGCACATAATCTTAGAATATCAAAGCCAATGAAGAGGTAATATAAGCCAATGAAAAGAAATTTATTCATGAAACACATTACCCCTTTGTAACTTTCAATTCAAATCCCCTTTGATGAAATAATTTTAATTAAAACATAAAATACCATGAATTTTGAATTATTCATTATATAACATTTAAAAATACATTATATAGATCATATAAAATAAATTGGTGCATAAAATTAAAATATGACTCATTGAAATGAAATTAAGATGGAATCCCTTACCTCAGGTATGACTTTGCATGTATATTTTTTATCTTATTGAATAATAAAATTATTTAATTTATTTAATTTATTTAATTTACTAAGAAAATTTTTCTATATTTTTATTACTTTAATTTTATTTATTACCATGTTATATTTACTTAATTATTTAGTTTAAGTTTACATTGGAGGTTTTGATGATATTTAGTCCATATATCCAAAATGAATTTGGTAGGTTGAACATGTTAAAAGTAGTCATAATTCCATAATATAGAGAATAATAATCTTTAAATAGTTATAATTTTTTTACATAAATGATACTTTTAAAACCATCCATGAAATATGGTTATGAAAAATGAACTATGTGACAATCATGGAGATGGTAGGTCGTACGTATGCATGAATAATGTTTCCATTTTTCAATGATCATGGTGGAAAGAAGATAAGTGGTATTTTATCTTTCAATAATGATCATTATATTTTATGTATAAAATTATTTCCTTAAATATAATTATATATTCTATCTATGTGATGTGTTAATGAAAAAATCACAACGCTTCATGGAGGTGGTAATCCACACGTACGCATTAGTGTCATTATTATTTTTAAATAAATGGAAATGTAAGTAATTATATGATATGTCATCTTTACATAATGATAAATATGTCATTAATATAATATTTATATATATACTAAATCCATTATTAAAATCATCTATGATTCATGGTAATGGAAAAAAATTACATCGGTCCGTGAGGTGATAATCTGATGTACACACAATTGACAATGTTTTTCCCATTTGAAGATAGAGGATATAAATATAGGGTATTTTATTAAGATAAAAACGTCTTATTATATGGTATATAATTATGTTATTATATCATTATTTATTAATAATATTTTAAGGAGGTTAAATAATAAATAAAACAAAAATTATTGGTTAATAATGATACCTCTTCTTCGAACAACCTTTTTAGATTTTTACAAAAAGACTTCTTATGAGAGTTTTATAATAAAGTAATGGACTATATGATGTTTTCATGGGAGCAATTAAGATATTTTTAAATTATTTTATTGAACCAATTGGTTCATTATGTGTGAAGAAAAGAGGAGGGGATATATCCTTTTATAAGTGAAGGGAGGGTCACTTTTGTAATTTCTTAAAATATTAAATTATGGTAAGGTCATATTCAATTGAAATACTTAAAATAGAAATTTATTAGAATTTTGGATAGGATATATTTTTATTATTTTAGGTAATTTTATTTATACAAGTTTAAATCTCAAATAACCATTATCCCTTGGTTTAACCATAATAAACCGGTTTTCACCTTTACTATGGTAACAAAATTTTCAAACACAAAGGGTTATAATTTTACTTATAAGATAAAAATTGCTTATTAAATGGAAAATTTATTATATTTTAGACCATTTATAATAATAATTTTACTATTACATTATTTATGTTATTTTTAATCAATTTAATAAAATATTATTTAATATAAAATATCATTAATTTCATTTTTTACACTATTAAATTAATTTGGCTATAAATACATGAATTTAATAATTAATATTGAATATAATAAATTTCACACTCAATAATACACCATTATTAACTATAAAATTCATTTTTAACTATAATGCATTCCAAATACATTAATTTTAATGTTTTTTAAAATCATTATCCTTGAGTTTTCCACTATTTGCATGAGCGTGGTGTTAGCATTGTAGATGCATTTAAGGTAACTCTATAATCACTAAAATTTTAAAAAAAATATAATATCATGAAAATAATTTTATTATAATCAAAAGAAACTTTAATATTCATTCACCATTTATTTTTATCCCTATGTGAACATATAAGACATATTTAAAGGAAAGAGAGTGAAATGTTATCTTTTTCCTTACTTAAATTAATATATTGGACACTTTCATGGAAAACTATCTCATAAATAATTTAATAATGATAATTATGTGATAATGTTATAAATAAATTCATTCAATAAGAATTATTATGAAAATGTGGGCTTTGTTACTTGTTTTTAACGTCGGTTAACCTGATTTATCCCATTATCATGATGAAAAATATTTACTATTTTTATTATTCATTATGACCAAAAAATTAAGTTGACCTTATTACAAAATATTAAATATTATTATTAAAAATATTGAAATCATTTTATCAAATTCCGTTTATATAAGTGGGAAATTTTAATATAACAGTGAAACTACAAAACCTATCGAAAACGGTTTTTCAAGAAATGTATTTTCTAAGCATAAGAAGATCATACATTTACTCTGCGGCTATAAATAATAATTATATGAATTTAAATTCATATATATAAATATAATCTATAAATTAAATTTAAATAATTACTCATTAGGTTTATTTTATTTAATTAAACTGGAGAAACATTATGCACTTAAAAACAATTTTCAGAAAAATGTGTTTTTAAGCCTAAAAGTAAACTTATACCAAAATATGGTATAAAGATTAATAAAATGTAATTAATTATATTAAATATAATAAAAGAAAAATTATTTTAATTTTAAAACATATTTAAAGAATAATTTTACATTTTAATTAATTAATTTACTAAAAAGAAATGACAGTTTAACAAAAATAGGTATTTTTCACAATTCACTGAAAAATCACAATTTTTAGAAAAATAAAAATAATTCACCCTAAGTTAATTTTGATATTTTGATTTCAAAAATGAAGTTTATTTTTTAGAATAAAATTTCTAGAATTAGAATAAATTAATTATATTATTTCCTCACAAAAAATAATAAAAACATTTTTGATGAAAAATATATTTTTGAAGCATGTAAAGACTTTAATAAAAATTGAGTGCTTATTTTACAATATATTTTATTCATCTAAAATATTTATAAATAATTTTAAAAATTGTGTATTACAATTCATACCTTAAATTTTAATGTTGAGTTTATAATAGTCATATTTAAATAGTATATCATAGTTCTTTTCGGCTTATTATTGCATGTCGTATATGCAATCAAATATAAAGTTCTTATTTAAAAATCTCAGGGTGTTATAATAAGATAAGAATAAGTGTATGAGAATATGATCAAAAATTGAAATAGTGATACTCAATTATTCAAAGATATTTAATCTTGAATCATGGTTTAAGTATTTTTTAATCATAATATATAATACATAAGAGTGTGGAATCATCAATAATAAATATTTAACCATGAGAATATATCATAATAATATGACATAAGTTTTTGAAAATCACATAAGTAACGAAAATAAAACCCTTAGTATATTTTCAATCCCAATATTTTCATTGTGGAAAAAGTCCCATAATGGAAGTGCCTACCCTGTCATTTGCAACATTCTATTAGGAGTAACTTCCATCTAGTAAACTATATCATATCTTAGGATTTTTGTAACTCTATTATCTCTTATAAGTTTATCAAATCCATCATAATTACACAATAAATTGTATGGATATAATAGACCCACACATACATAGTTTATAATTTAACCAACAATACTTTTTTTATAATGAAACCACCCATTCTTGGTTTATAACAGAACCAGTTATCACATAATAATAATCCATTCATATTTATTCCACAAGATTATGAAAAACATTTATTAAAAGATCAAAGCTCAACCCATGGAAATGAAAATGGGTTTCATTAGTATTTCACCATCGTAATAATAAAACATCTAGGGAATGAATAATCATGGTAAAATTGGATCATATTCCCAGTAAAGAATAAGAAACATCAAAGTATTTTATTATATATAAATATACCCTTAAAAATATCATTGACCCATTTCATGAGGAAAATGATCTTTTAATTTTATAATCACTTATTTAAAATTTAAAAGTTTTAGAAAATATTATAGAAAATGTTTTTTATAAAAAAATATTATAGAAAATGTTTTTTATAAAAAACATGGAAAATATAAAGGATTATTCAAAGAGAAGATTATTCATCATGGTGGGGAAAGACGTTCATGCAATGTATGTTAAAACAAAAATCCCTTTCACGTTCTTGGTAAAAAATAAAAAGTAATACATTTAGAAAAAAAATATTCCTTTAAAAACATAGTAAATAAGTTAAAATATATTTAAAATTTTCATTAAGTTATCTTTGTAAAATGGTAAAAAAAATTATTGAAAACATTTTATAGAAAATATGGACATGGAAGAAAGGATTCCTGACCGATGAGAAAAACAAGGTTGGTATTGCTTAAAAACCTTATTTCAGTTTCTTGGGTACCTAAAGAGATGAAAAGGAAAAGGAGAAATATAATATTAAGTAATAACCATAGAAAAATAAAATACATAATTTTTTGGGGATATGGATTATATAATTTCATCCTTAAAAAATTTAATCATAAACAATCTAGAAAAAAAATGAAATGGTAACCTAAAACCCTTACCTGAAATCTATCATGATTCATAAGAACTCTAACATAAATTATAATAATTATTAATTAATTATAATTATATAAAAGGACCATATTAATACCTATAATTCCATATATGGTTTACATAAAATATCTTATCACTCGTTCATGAACAATATTTCATTGTCATCATCATTTCGGGTGTCAACTACTTCACTTTTCATGTATGTTTTGGTTCAAAAAGTATGGTAATTGCACTTTGATCTTGGTTAATTCATATATAGATTCCTAATAATTATATTAATATAATATATTTTTATTATATACATATTTATAAATATTCATATAAAGCGGTAATGGAAAATAAATTGCATCACTATGTGGAGACAGTAGTTCGTAAGTACATTGGAATGATGTTTCCAATTTTCAATGGATGAAAAAAAATAAAGGTAATTATTAATTAAACTTTTAATAATTTATATTATAACATAATTATGATATATAATCATTAAATATATCATAATAACCAACCTTGAATGATAATGGTGGAAAATGAATTGTATTTCTATGCGGAGGAGGTAGCCCACACAAAAGCACGAGCGATTCTTTCATCTCCCATTTGATTGAGAAGAGGTGGTAAATGGTTGTCACATAATCATAATAAGATTTAAATATATTTATGATAATTTATTAATCATTTTTTTAATGATAAAACATTTTTATAGGAAGTCTAAGAGGAAATAAAATTGAAATTTATTGGTTACGATCCATAACTCTTCTTTAAG
Organism: Viscum album; assembly: GCA_963277665.1. Classification (NCBI taxonomy): domain Eukaryota; kingdom Viridiplantae; phylum Streptophyta; class Magnoliopsida; order Santalales; family Viscaceae; genus Viscum; species Viscum album. The sequence goes on from OY728152.1 coordinate 2,109,045,003, forward strand.
AGACCTCCTTTGTCTTACACCTTAATCCTTGATGGATTGGTATTAAGAGAATAAAAAAAGATCTAGGATTAAGTTAAGGATTATAGGAAGATTTTTTAGTATCAATTTTTTTATTTATAAAGATCAAATTGAGATAGTAAGGGAGGACAAGAGGTTCCCTTTTATAAGAGAGAGGAGGGACACACATGGAATTTCTTAAATGATTTAAATTCTATATGGTCACTTTCATGGTAAAGTGGATCGAAATGGCTAGGTATTAAAATATAGGATTATATAATTATTAAATATATTCATAAAATAAAAAACATATATTTTTTTTGTGTAAATATGACTCTCATCTCATGGTTTACCTCAGTAAACTCGTTTTAAGCTTAACTGTCAGAATAAAATTTTATTGCTTTTACAATTGAATATGAAAAAAAATAAGTTGGACCTATTAAATTATATTAATTATTATTATTAAAAATATACAATCCATTTTATCAAATTAAAATTCTATAAATGTAAAAATTCAATTTTAAATAAGTGCGCAAACCGCAATGAAACCCCTTTTTAGAAAAATAAATTTGTAAGCATAAAACATAACTTATTTCCATTAATTTCTTTTTTAAAGTCATAAAATGAATTTTAGAGAATATTTTTGAATATAATATATATATATATATATGTTTCATTAAAACCATTAATTAGTATAGATTAATTTAATTTATTAATATAAAAACAAATTGCGCGTATAAAAATAGCTTTTAGACAAATGTGTTTTTTACCCCAAAATGAATTTATAACAAAGACAATTATAGTAATTATTATAATTTAATCTATTATATTATTTATAATTAAAGGATACTTATGTTACTTTAATATTAAATTCAAAACATGATGGTACTTTTATTTGAAATGAAATCACAATTTTTACAAAAAATCTGTATTTTCATTATTAATTAAAAAATAAATCTTTATAGGAAAATAGTAGAAATTATCCATAAGATAATATTTACATGATAATTTTAAAAATGATATTAATTTAATAAAATAAAATTTCTAAAAATGTTAAGAATTAATTATAATTCTCACATGTATAATGTGACATTTCTAAAAATTGATTACTAATTTATAACTCATTAATCAATAAATTTGAACTATTTAAAACCTTTATAAATATTTTTCCTAATTTGGTTATTACTATTAATACTTACTAATTCAAAATCTAGGTTATAACAATTTTCTATATGGTTGTTTATATATACTCAAGTGTGCATGTACGGAAGGCTGTCGGATACCTCAAGTTTATTTTAAACAAAATAAATATATATAAAATCATAGTGTTATAATAATTATTGAAAAAAATAAAACACAATATATGATTGTTTCAAAAATATTCGTATTTGTATTTGTTTCCAATAGCTATACTAGAAAATGGTATGTCGATGTGTGATTTATTTTTCCTCCCTTCCCTTTTTCTAATTGACTAATTTCATTTTCTTTTCTCCTACTCATTATAAAGAAATATAATATACATGGAAGAGGGTGGTATCAATTCATTATTAATAATTTTTTCATCATTAAATGCACTCAAATACTATGTGATCCATGCTCTGTGAAAAAACATGGGGGTTTTAATGGTACAATAATGTTGTTCATAAAGCTAAGAATATGATACCAACTCATAAAATTTTATATCTATTTAATCAAAGGAAATTAAAACATTATTCAAGATGAATAAATTAATATGATTTGATGTATTTATACATTTTGAAGAATTAAAATCATAGATTCCTACACTTATCTCATTACAAAAATTTAAAACACTCAACAAACAAATAGTGGGTTTTAGATAAAAAATAGTCTTATAAATCCATAAATTTTAATCATTTTTGTAATTGATGAAACAATTTATCCCCATTAATTTTATAATTGATTATTTAGAATCAAATTCAATGAAAAACATACACGCACCTTCCAAAATTCTGATGTTTATGAATTTAATGGTTTTAGAAGACTCTCAATTACTTTATTCAATTGTATCTACATCAATAAGACACTATTCATCATCCATATGATAAATTTTTTATATTTATAATAATGTTTTCCCTTACCTTACTTCATTGGTTATCTATTTGAGAAAAAAAATTCACCTCTAATTCTTTTCATAGTTTGAACAAAAATACAAAGAAAATAGAATCGAATAGGTGAAACCTCATTTGTTCCTTAGTAAGAGAAATAAGACTGAAAATATCTTCTCAACCATGACACTCGTTCCTATTTTAATACATATTTATAAATTTTATTAATTTTTATATTTCTATAATTCGTATAAATATTATATAGCATGGGTACTTTTTTTATTAATCCATTTCATTATGAGGTGTCTTCTTGATAATATGAGTTATTAAGGCACATGTATCACTTGGTGAAGCATTCATATTCTTTAGGAATTATTTTTGGGTTTGTATGATTATAAAATAACTATTTTAGGTTTAGTCTCCATTATAAATCTTCCACATAACACTATTAAAACTATAGGGTTGTAATTTATTGAAAATCTACCAAGAAATTCATGTTCATCTTCATGTGGAATTTTATCATTTTCTTTTTCACATTCCTTCTCAAGTGCCTCTCCCATCTTCTTTACCTTATCCAAATAATATGGATAAATGATCAATAATTTATTGGATATGTTCTTGATCCTTTGGTTCATCCAGATGGTATCTTAAGAAGGTTCATTACCAATTTATTCCATTTATTTTTCTTTTAGACTAAATTTTCATATTGCTTCAGCTTTCCTCCATAAATTTTTATTTCCAAGGATTACCTCATATATATATGTTTTTTCCTCCTTTACCATAGTGTAAGAAATTGGTTCTACTTGGTTTATTTTTCCTCTATGTCTTCTTGAGTTATCTTTTAGTTGACTTATTTTTCTATTTTTTATCTAATGATGTATCATCTTTATCCATTTTTATATTTTTTGTCATAATTTGTTTATCATATTTCCCTAGATTTATTCCTAAGGATGGAATATCAATTTTATCCATTTTCTATTGTATTTTATTCTAAATTATTTTACACTAATGCCTTAATTATTTTGGAAGAAATTATCCACTTCTATGACCACCATTATTACAAACTTCATGGTGTTCTCTAATGATTTTTAATTAGTTTGAAGAAAATAGATTCTTCTAATTCTTCTTTAATCTTTTCCTTGACTCATCCTTGTTTCCAATCAATGTAGGATCCTACTTTCTCCCAGATTTTGGAAAGTTATCCCAAAAATTAAATGATATGTTCCTGAACCAATTACAACACCAATAATAACCTAAAAGTATTATTTTTTTATGATATAAAATCTACCAAGAATTTCCATATTTGTATGAATGTTGTTTTTGTAAAAAAATTACTCCTTATTAGGTCTTAATTTTCAGAAAAACTCCTCATACACTTATGTATATCCACAATAGATATATTGGTTGGATCCTCTTTAGTTTTCATCATCCATTTTTGTATAGGTTTTGAGTTCAATCCTTCACTATCTTCAAAAATAGATTTATAAAAATCATTATTTATATATGTATATGGTACCTTTCCTTTTGAGACTATAATATATTGATTGGTAGATGATTTAATGATATTATTTCCACTATATAGGGATTTTTCTCATGTAATATCCTTGTAATCTCATGTGATAGTAGATTTACTTTCAGTCTACTAGGATGGCCTATCTGGAGTTGCTTCTATATTTTTATATTTAACTTCAAGCTTCATGAACTTAATATTAAAGAAATTTTTTACATCATCCAATGTATATTGTTTATCTTCACAAGCCTTTACCATATCTTCAAATTTATCATCATGTATTTTGATTATTCTTTATAATAGACAGTCAGTGTCTTTAAGCTTATATGTTTTGATCATCGATTGAGCTTCCTTGATAGCAGTTACTACTTGTAATGCATGTTTTTTTCTTCAAGCCTTTATATTAGATTATTACATTTAATGGATTGTAATTATCCATTAATTTTCAAATATGTATCATTTCACCGCAACCTTTATTTTCATTTCATTTATAGCTCCTACTTTCTCAGATATCTTCACACAGATTTGTATCCTTTCTTCTTAATCATTATACATCCTTCCGTAATCATCTTTATATTGGGTGATCTCCGTCTTTGTATTTCTAAAAATTCCTCAAATATAAGAGACATTTCCTTTGTTTAATTTATATAATATTGATTTTGTATAACCAATTTATCCATTTTTAAATTATTTGAATTATTATCTTCGTCATTCATACATATTTTATCAAAGAAAAAAAGGTTTTCTAAATCCATAGTGGCATATTTCACCACCAGATCATATTCCTTAATTATTAACATATTTTTCACTGAGATTTCAGTATAATAAATATTTAAATAATTGAAAACACTCATTATCTAATGATTCCTTTCTCAACAAATTTATTTCTCTTTTATTATTATTCATTATTTTTATGGAAGATTAAAAAATACCATCATATATTTCATCGATTATTTTCATGGATATAATCCCTCAATTTTATCATTTACTTGGTAATTATCACATATTTAAATTATAGGATTATTTTTTGATTTGGTGAGAAAATTTATTAAATCGTGATTTTTAATTGTTTATTTGGTCTTTAAGAATTTTTAGTACAAAGCGTATACTTAATATTTGGTTTTTTATGACTATTTTAAGTGGATAGATTCTCCTCTGAAGAATACGTGGAGATTCAATTTTAAAATTAATATTCTTGAAGGGATGTAGATTCAAATGGTCTCTTGACTTTATTGTCAATTATTTTTCATATGGTCTATTGATCGAACTTAATAAGTGATCGACTGTAATAAGTTACAAAAAAAATGTGAGATAGTCAACCGAATGAACACTGATTTGGCCTACCATGGTTGAAAATCGATCATACGTCCATTCCAACATACTATAAGGAAGTCAACTAAACTTGTGAATATTTAATTGACATTAACTCCAATTTTTTGTAAGGTTTGAAGAGTCTTTAATAGTTTAAGCCATTGTTTATAGGTCATTAATGCATTCTACATACTATATAATAGTAACTGATACAGTCACTCAGCTATGTAATGGTTAGATTATACATTCAAGAGTTTTGTAAATGTCCCCAAAAATATAAAAAATTGTAAATCTCACACTTCATGTATAAAATTCATGCCTTAGGATCTAAAGTTATGTAATGGTACTCTATCATTTATAAAGTCTAGGTTAGTTAACCTGGGAGCTATATAAAGGTACCAAAATGGTTCTAATGGTAACAAGAAGGTGATCCATACCTATGGAAAGGTATCAAGCATGTGCAGGGAACTCTCAACGGACTCATCCACACATAAATCCAAGACCTTGGGGTTTTATGTCAGGATGAATTTAATAAATTAGAGGCTACCACATGGATGATTATGTGCACAATATTGTGTTCATGGTCAAAGAAATAATCTATTGATTTTTAAGAGAAATATATCATGAGGGGGATTTTTAAAAATTGTCATTTCGATGGAATACCGTAATAAAAAAAGGGAATATTTTAAATATTCGAAGATCTAATGATCTCAGAGGTTTTACAACAACTAAACAAGAATGAGATCATGCACTTATAAATAATTGGAATCCACTACTATTAATTGGGGGTCTATTCTTCTTTTATGATATCCTCTTTTTCTGGAGAATATACAGTTAATGTTTCATTATTTTTTTATATTTTACTTTCTTTTGTTTCATAATGCCATATTATTACCCTTTCTTCCATGTTTCCCTTCGAATGGATGTGTACTCTCCTAAGTAATTATGAAAGGTAAGGTTATACCCTATAATGATTAATTACTTATGATTTAATAAATAAAAAATCTCTTCTATTTTTTTATTTCAGTTTTCAGTGGTTGTTTTAAAAATTAAATGAAAAAAATAGGGTTTGTAACTTGTGTAATATCACTTATTAAGTTGATAATTAATAATCTCTCTCATCCTAGTATATTTTTCCCTCAAAGAATCAAGTTCTTTTAGGAGATGAGTTTCTAGTAATATTTGGCATGTGTATAAGGGTGGTGAATGGTTTTTGGATTTCTTAGGAATACAAACGCCAAATTGGGGTTTTCCATGATACTTTAGGAGTGTCTTACTGACTTTTAATACATACAAGAAGGGAGGATGACCAATCAGGATACATTATTAGGTAAATCTCAACACTGTCGTCTATCTTAAGATGTTTGATAAATCTATTAAGTAAACTCTCACTTATCAAAGAACAAGAAGATAAGTAATTAATTTAAGGTACTGTAATGGAATTTATAGTGGAAATTATACCATATTCCAATAACGTTTCTCATCAAGTGTTTTAAAACTCTAGTTTCAATTTATTTATTATTTTTAAATTTATAAATTCAAAAACAAAAACCATCTCTTCTCAAATTAAAAAATGATAACTAATTTTTGAGAAATCATCTCTCAGACAAAATTCAAGTTTTCCTCTAATACCACATTTAGCTTAGGTAATTAATAGACTTTTATGAACTCTATGACAAGAATAAATTAAAACCTAGCACTATTATTAGGTATGTGGTTCTAGAAAAAATACTAATTTTAATATTTCATAATAAGAACTTATAATAACCAATTTTTTTATTTTGATCCTAAAATATAAAGAACTATGACTTAACTATGATACTTAAATTTGAAATAAAAATTTTATGATTCTTCTCTTTTAAACTCAAGTGAAGCTTCTAGTGTTTTCTCTGAGCCTAAATTCTTGGTTGCAAATTATAACTAGCCCTTTAAATACCTATGTGAAACTCAGTTTATTAAATAAAAAAATAAAATTTTTATACTAGAATTATAAAATAACTTTAAATTGAAAATTTTATAACACATTTATTTCCCAAGTTTCATGGCATTGTAAGTGAATAGCCTAAAAATACAAATAATCATTCAAAAATGTCTTCACTAATTTGAAATCCTGAGGAGTGGTTAAGGACCAAGATAAGTGGAGGGTGTTTTCCTTATAAATTGAATGAGATTCAAATGTATGGTTCTATAGCCTACATCCATGTAAATTTCATGAATGGGATGAATTATAGAGATGATTAATGAAAATATTTTTCCCCATAACAGAGATAAAAGTAATAAGGAAATATATTTAGGCTATCAGATAATCATCTAGAGATACTCATTATGAGTATTAGGATAGATTCGAAATGATATATGTTAGCTACCCACATTAAGTGATAGTATACAACCACATACTTATGTTATTTTGATTATGTTATGCTCAATAATTATAGAAAACTCTTGGATGCATTATCTTGAAGAGTGTTGATTGAAAAGTCACCTATAGAATTTAAGGTTCTGATTGGGAAGAATGTATAGAATTCACAAATTAGTGAAAGAGGTACCAGCACAAGTGGTATTCATGAGGTATAAAATTTTGATTTATCACCTTCACTATAGATTAATGTTGACGATCAATCTAGTTTAGTGAGAAAAATAGCTCTAAAGTTGGCTAGTGAAAAACAAGCACCAATTAAGGTGTGTGGTTTTTTTCTTCCCACCGAATCACTTCAACGATCAATGTGTTGAAGTGTAGGGAATGTCTATTTGTATAGAATCCTTTTAAAAAAGTTAATTCCAAAAAATTCAAGTATAAAGGTATCATAACATTTTTTTATATGGATTTAGTAATTTTCATAACTAGGATAGACCCCTATAAAAAATAGTACCCAAACTAAACCCTAATCGACAAAAACAAATCCATTATATCAACACCCACCACCCTTTAAAAAAATTATATAAGTAGTCTTATAACTAACCAAATTTCCAGACATCCCCTTTTAGAAAAAGAGAATTTATGATCAACCCTCCATTAGTACACAACCTCTCGCCAGAAACAATATGGATCACAGGTGGATGAGAATAGGAATGAAATCAAATAGTTTAGAGAAATAATGAAAACATTAACCAAAAATATAAGCAAAATACAATCTTAAAAAATTACCAACACCAAAGAGAATGTAAATATAATAAATAAAGAATTTTAAAAATGTTAAAACCACCATCCACACCTGAACCTAAACAAATTTAACCCAAACTAGAGGGAATTAATATCAGAATTCTGAAAAGTTCAGGAATATTTTAGAAAAAATATACCCAAGAAGAAGGAAATAAAGTGAAAGAATATAATGATGGACCATGTATAAGGAGAAAAGAAACACCACTACAAATGTATAAAATTGATAATAAATATCTACCCCCACTATTCCCATTAAGGATGATATAATTAATTAATATTCATGGGGAATCACTTCAAAGATAAATATTGAAAACTGGCCAAAAAGTTGAGATTAGCATACCCTTTCTTGAAGAACAAAAAAATAACAATTAAGATTTGGGGACATTTTATATCACTTACACCAATAGGTTATTAAATTTTTTGATGATTCATGTGATTTATATTCTTTGATAAATTGTATGCCTCCCTCAGTTTTTATATCTTTTCATATGAGAGATTTTAATACCACTAGAGTGGTGGTGCAGCATGAAAATATATCCATTATTTTTTCAATATGAGTTTTAGAAGATGTGTTAATTGGAATTAAAGGATTGATATTTCCATCAGACTTCTATGTTATTAAAATTAAAGAATAAAAACCTCTTTACACTAACCTATAATTTTAGGAAGACTATTCTCTAATATAGTAAAGAAAATCATCAATTTCCAAGAGGGAATTCTCACCATGGAGTTTGGTGGTAGTGAATTCCATTTCAATATATTTGACTTCATAAGGAACTATTTAGCTAACCATTCACCCCTTCCACAATCCAACTCTAAGGAGAATGAAACTATTGAATACTTGGGTATATTTATTGAAATTGTGACTCTAGGAGATAAATTAATGATTGAATATTCCATAGAGGATGAAGTTGTACAGAATTTTCAAAAATCTATTTTTAGAATGGAGGACAATGTTACCCAAAAATATCTTGAGGGATTTTATTTTTTATTTAATGATTAGGTATCTTACATGCAATATTTTTTACCTTAAATAAATTTAGTGTAATTTGGAAACTTGAATTTAAATTCACCTTTATAATAACCCCCTAATAAGGAATTAAAACCTTGGCTCATAGATTTAAAGTAAGTGTACCTAATGAAGGGAAACAAAATAAAAGTTATCATTTCTAGAAACTTTTCCATAACTCATGGGAATTAATTTATTGGGATATTGAAAGAAAATGTGAAAGTAATAGGGTGTAGTTTAGGTGATATTATAGGCATTAATCCAAAAATATTCTCAAGAAAAATTATACTTAAAAGATACTCTAGACTTGTTAGGAATTCCCAAAGGATGATAAATTACCCCATAATGGAGGTAGTAAAAAAGGATATAGATAATTTATTAGAAGATGATATTATTTACCTAATATATGACTCAATATGAGGTATCCCAATCCAATTAGTTCCAAATAAAAAAGGTTTGACCATTTAAAAGAATAACCAATGTGAATTAATCCATATAAGAATTCAGAAAAGATAGTGAGTGTTTATATATTACATAAAGTTAAACCAAGTCACTAGGAAGGATCACTTCCACATCTCATTAATTTATCATATGTTATAAATGTTGGTATAGTAAACACATTATTTCTTTTTATATGGTTTTTTAGATATTTTCAGGTACCCATTACTCTATAAAACTAGGATAAGTCTTCCTTTAACTACCCCCTTTTGAACCTTTTATTACAAAAAAAAATCTATTTTAGACCAATTAAAATTTAATTGGGGCATTGTAAGTGTATTTACAGAACACGTTAAAGACTTCCTGGTGGTATTTCTAGACAATTTCACAATTTTTGTAGATTCTTTCTATAATTGTTTGAAAAATCTATAAAAATTATTGAAAACTCTCATTTAAGAATATAGTCTTTTAAGTTTTGAAAAGTCCCATTTCATGATGTAAAGAGGAATATTTATAGGGAATTTCATCTTAAATAAATTAATTGTTTTAGATAAGTAAATAATTGAATAGATAAATTCTTTTACTTTCCCAACTTATGTGAATCATATATGATATTTTCTAAGACATGCTGGGTTTTACATGAGTTTTATCAAGGAATTTAGTAATTTTTCTCTTCATATTTCTTGATTACTCATAACGTATTTTGATTTTGATTTTATTACCTGGTATAGGGAAGAATTTTATGTACTAAAGGGAATATTAATCACCAAACCAATGGTGTAGCAACCCAAATGGGAGAACCCATTTTAGCTAATTTATAATTCTTCCAATCACATTATAGGAATAGTTCTTTCCCAAAGAATTGAATGTAGAAAAAAAAGTCATTAATTATTCTTTGAGAACACTAGATGCTACCTATATAAAATATACAACTACTAAAAAGGAGTTCCTTATAGTTGTTTTTACTTTAGAAAAATTCATATCATATTTTCTTAGAACTAAAGTCACGGTGTTTTATAGCCATGTAGAACTCAGTGTAAATACCCATCCTTAAACATTAAATAATATTTATTTTTAAGTCATGAATTCATTATATTATATTTTAGGATCATTTTAGGTTTATTTTTTTAGAAAATTATTTCATAAACCACATATAAAAACAATATAATAAAAATTGGAATCTTTAGATCAGTTTGTATTTTTTCACCATATAAACTTTAAAAAAATTATTTCTTCTAATGAAAAATATTCATGGATTTCAACTTTCACTCTTCCTTTCCATTACCCATCCTTAAATCGTATGAAAAAAATTTCCAAAACATGGGATGAGAACAAAAATCTCAATAAGGGACATAAAAATAAATAAAAAATCGTTAGTCCATGAATACGTATAAAATAGACTTTGGGATAAAAATAATAATTTTATTACTTAGAAAATCACATTTTCTTCCCGAATATTTCCATAAAAGGTTTCATAATAAATCTTATGGGAACAATAAAAAAAATAAAGGTTCCATTAAAAATATGATATGTAACACCCCAAGACTTTATAGTATATTTCTTTTAGAGTAAATTTAATTTTGTTGATAGCTTGTAATGCAAGAAATAACAGGTTTAAATGAAGAATATAGTGACTTAGGATTAATATACATGGATATTACATCATATTTAAGAATATTCATCACATTAAAAAATTATATGCCTAAGGACTATAATAGTTTAGTGTATTTGGAAACTTGGAAACGTAATATTCTAACTTGGTGAAAGATCTACAAAATCTCCCAGAAAGATATTCCCCTTTAGAACTCCAAGATAAAACCTTTCTCCATAACCTAGAAAATGAAACATAATAAAGGGGTGAGCTCATATGCTCAGTATTTGTAAACAAGGTATATATGTAAGTATAACATGTGCATAAGGTTATGAGAATATGATCATAAAATTACAAGATCTTACCCTACATATCAAAGATCATAATAATGATCCATGGAATAAATACTAAAAGTTAATAAGGAATGAATCATAAGGGAATCAAGAGTATAATCCATGAAATCATAACATAGGAATAAGAAATGGAATTGTGGTATACACATAAGTATAGAAAATCCTATGTCAAGGCTACCTACCATGACACTCATAACAAGTTAAGATAAGGATAATCACTCATGTATCATCTTATGGCTTGGGATGACCTCTAATATACCATATTGTTTTAGGATTGGGATACCCTCTCGTGTACCCTCTTGTTATGGGCTTGGGATACTATCTTGTGTACCCTATTGTTATGGTTTTGTTATTCCCTTCTGTATACCCTCTTATTATGGTCTTGTTATTCCCTCTCATATACCCTCTTGTTATGGGTTGGGATTTCATTCCATATACCCTATTATTATGGGATTGGGATTCCTTCCTATATACCCTCTTGTTATGGGATTATGATTCCATCTCGTAAACCCACTTGTTACAATCTTGGGATGACCACCCATATAACTTCTTGTTATCGGATTTGGATTCCCTGCCATAAAACCTATTATTATGGGATTGGTATTCCCTCTTGTATACCATCTTGTAAAGGGATTGGAATTCCCTCTTATATACCCTTTGATCTTATAGAACATTTACCATTACAAAATGCATTGAAGGAATATATTGGTCCCACTGTTCACAAAATGAAATCATACATATGTGTGCCGCAAGATAATAAAACACTCACCAAATCATAACCCATAAAAATAGATGTGTTTCATAAACATCGTATCATAACCCATGAAATAAAATGGGTATTATAAATATTTCATAATATCATAACCTGGGTAAAAGACATAGGTTTCATAAAAAATTCATCATAGAATGAACCATGAAAGGTATTCGCTTTCATCATGGTATAACCCATGGAATATAAATGAGTTTCATAAACAAATTTTCATAAAATACATATATCATTCAAAGAAAGAATAATAACGGTGTCCTTGGATCCAATCCCTAGTAAAGCATAAACTATATCAAAGGATTTCATCTTAGATGGAGAAGGATTTTAAAAAATCACAAGGAATATTTATTAAGTAAAATAATCCTTCTTTAAAAATCACTCTTTAAAATATGAAATGTTTTAAAATCCATTTCTTTAAAAACAACTTTAAAAAACTTATAAAGGAAGTTTTTAAAATTCATGTAAAAAAATTCTTGAGAAAATATACTTTACTCTTTGAAAAACTTTTTTAAATAAACAATATTTTTTAAAACCTTAAACTTTTAAAATAACCTTGAAAACTTTTAAATGAATCTTCGAAAATAATTTAAAACACTTTTTAAAAATAAAACATTTTTGAAAACAATTTTCATTGAAAATAACCTTAAAAATTTATAAATGAATATATAAAAACTATTTTAAACACTTTTTAAAACATAAAAAATTTCAAAATAATTTTCCTTAAAAATGAGATTAAAATTTCATTTAAAAAAATTTTGAAAACAATTTTAGAAAACATGGTTTTAAAAGAACATGGATTTTGACTGAAGATAGAGATAAAGTCAGATTCTCTTAAAAACATTTTCTTAATTATATTAAGTACCAAAGGGTGGTAAATGGTAAAATTACATGAGTATATCATTAATAACCTGAGGATAATAAAATTTATGAGAGTTATTGAGATATTTATTATAATATTTCATTAATGGAAGCATAATCATAAACAATCCTGATAAATGATGAGATTATAGTAATGGAATCTTACCACTTTTTTAAATTTGAATCATTATACCCAAAATATAATAACATTACATGAGGGTTAAAATATCATGGAAATAAGTATATTTATGAAGAAACATTCCAAAGGGTAGTATATATATCTCATAATTTAATATACATTCATAACAAAACATATGTCTCAAAGAAGGAAAATTGAGACAACATTACCATAAATATTTGGTAACTTCTATACCATAAAACCCATGAAATAGATAAGATAAAATGGATATCTAAATACCCATAAATTTAAGTATAAATATAATAGAATAAATTCATGGGTATAAATACGGAAATAACAAGGATAATAACTGAAAAACATTCCATTTAATCAATAAATTGAACAAAAAATGCATACATGGATAATATAAATTCAGAAATAACATGGATAATAATAACTAAATTCTTAACGAAGGAAATGCTCAATATTGGATGTCATGATCTTAGATATCCTTATGGATATCCCATCAAGACCTTATACTAAGATAGTTTAATTGATGGGTAGTTATACACTAGAAACCCATTTAATGCTAGTATATTGATTTGTCTCATGAGACCTGTCAAAACATCGGGGATCTATCTATAACTAAGGCCCACCCATCACTGCATCTCCAATTCATTCCTCATATATTGAATGATCAAATCAATTCATAAGAAATATAACTTATTAATTAATTTCTGTAATTAATAAAGAATATAAAATATCAATACTTCATTAGTCAATCAAATAACTTTCAAGGTAAAACATCATATGTAGAAATGGTATATGGTTTTGTAATAAATTCTATCTATGATACAAAGAATATGGACATTTAAGAGAAATGTAATTTCCTATGATCACAATAAATTGAATGCTTCATGATAAATTTAATGACCATAAAATTAATAAGAGATATGATATAGACATAGATTCATTATAACTATGAGCTTTGTAATAAAATCATGTTATTTATATAAATTAATAAAATAGAGGTAAAATATTAAAATAATATTTCATTAAAGATAATATATAGTAAAATAATTTTAAAAAAGTCAAAGAAGATAAATATTGTAAAACAGTTATAGTAGTGTGGAATTATGTTAACGTCGTATACATTAAAAACATTCCTTTTTACTTTTTATAAAAATTTAGGATATGAACCTTTTTGTAAACATTAAAAATATTATATTAAAACCTTTTAAAAAATATATAATAACTTAAAATTTCCTTAATAAATCATTTTAGAAACAAAAAGGACTCTTTTAAAAAAACTAAAAATATAGACATAAAAGAAAACTATATCCCATTAAAAGAGAAATAAAATATTTTTTAATTTTAAACATTTATTTCACTTATTCATGTGAAAAGAGTTTAACCTTTTGATGAAAATATGGAAACTCCATAAATATATATATAATAAATAAATATATGGATTTTTTTAAGGATGGATTATAATATCCCTTCAATGAAAATTAAGGTAATCCCAAAAAATTAGATTGTAAAATAAATTCTTACCTCTTTTTTAACTTTTAAATTGTTACCCTTAGAAATAATATAAATGAATTAAAGCATTAATAATCATGAATAAATATATTTTAATGATAAATATATCAAAGGGGTAGTATATACACAACATAAAAGTAAATATGTTAACTATATCAAATACGTCTCAATAGAGTGGAAATTGAGTTGAAATTTTCTTACAAAGATCATACCATTGAAGTGAGAATTAACAAGTGAATTAATTATGTGAATCAAATGTAAATCCACATAAAACAATATTAAATAGAACATAAAATAATCAAAAGTCATTGCACACATAATCTTAGAATATCAAAGCCAATGAAGAGGTAATATAACCAAATGAAAAGAAATTTATTCATGAAACCCATTACCCCTTGGTAACTTTCAATTCAAATCCCCTTTGATGAAATAATTTTAATTAAAACATAAAATACCATGAATTTTGAATTATTCATTATATAACATTTAGAAAGACATTATATAGATCATATAAAATAAATTCGTGCATAAAATTAAAATATGACTCATTGAAATGAAATTAAGATGGAATCTTTTACCTCAGGTATGACTTTTCATGTATATTTTTTATCTTCTTGAATAATAGAATTATGTAAATTATTTAATTTATTAAGAAAATTTTTCAATATTTTTATAACTTTAATTTTATTTATTACCATGTTATATTTACTTAATTATTTAGTTTAAGTTTACATTAGAGTTTTTGATGATATTTAGTCCATATATCCAAAATGAATTTGGTAGGTTGAACATGTTAAAAGCAGTCATAAATCCATAATATAGAGAATAATAATATTGAAATAGTTATAATTTGTTTACATAAATGATACTTTTAAAACCATCCATGAAATATGGTTATGAAAAATGAACTATGTGACAATCATGGAGATGGTAGGTCGTACGTATGCATGAATAATGTTTCCATTTTTCAATGATCAGGGTGGAAAGAAGATAAGTGGTATTTTATCATTCAATAATGATAATTATATTTTAGATATAAAATTATTTCTTTAAATATAATTATATATTCCATCGATGTGATGTGGTAATGAAAAAATCACATCGCTTCGTGGAGGTGGTAATCCACACGTATGCATTAGTGACATTATTATTTTTAAATAAATGGAAATATAAGTAATTATATGATATGTTATCTTTACATAATGATAAATATTTCATTAATATAATATTTATATATATACTAAATCCATAATTAAAATTATTTGCGATTCATGGTAATGGAAAACAAATTACATCGGTCTGTGAGGTGATAATCTGATGTACACGCAGTTGACAATTGTTTTCCCATTTGATGATAGAGGATACAAATATAGGGTATTATATTAACATAAAAACCTCTTATTATATGGTATATACTTATGTTATTATATCGTAATTAATTAATAATATTTTAAGGAGGTGAAATAATAAATAAAACAAAAAATCTTGGTTAAGAATGATACCTCTTCTTCAGACAACCTCTTTAGATTTTTACAAAAAGACTTCTTATGAGAGTTTTATAATAAAGTAATGGACTATATGATGTTTTCATGGGAGTAATTAAGGTATTTGTAAATTAGTTTATTGAACCAATATGTTCATTATGTTTAAAGAAAAGAGGAGAGGATATTTCCTTTTATAAGTGAAGGGAGGGTCAATTTTGTAATTTCTTAAAATATTAAATTATAGTAAGGTCATATTCAATTGAAAAACTTAAAAATGGAAAGTTATTAGAATTTTGGATAGGATACATTTTTATTATTTTTGGTAATTTGATTTATACAAGTTTAAATCTCAACTAACCATGATCCCTTGGTTTAACCCTAATAAACCGGTTTTCACCTTTACTGTGGTAACAAAATTTTCAAACACAATGGGTTATCATTTTACTTATAAGATAAAAATTGGTTCTTAAATGGAAAATCTATTATATTTTAGAACATTTATAATAATAATTTTACTATTACATTATTTATAGGATTTTTAATGAATTTAATAAAATATTATTTAACATAAAATATCATTAATTTCATTTTTTACAATATTCAATTAATTTGAATGTAAATACATGAAGTTAATGATTAATATTGAATATAATAAATTTCACACTCAATAATACACCATTAATAACTATAAAATTAATTTTTGACTATAATACATCCCAAATACAATAATTTTAATGTTTTTTAAAATCATTATCCTTGAGTTTTCCACTATTTGCATGAGCATGGTGTTAGCATTATAGACTCATTTTAGGTAACTCTATAATCACTAAATTTTTTAAAAAAAATATAACATCATGAAAATAATTTTATTATACTCAAAAGAAACTTTAATATTCATTCTCCATTTATTTTTATCTCTATGTGAACATATAAGACATATTTAAAGGAAAGAGAGTGAAATGTTATCTTTTTCTTTGCCAAAATTAATATATTGGACACTTTCATGGAAAATTATCTCATAAATAATTTAATAATGATAATTATGTGATAAGGATATAAATAAATTCATTCAATAATAATTATTACGAAAATTTGGGCTTTGTCACTTGTTTTTAACGTAGGTTAACCCGATTTATCCATTTATCATGATGTCAAATATTTACTATTTTTATTATTCATTCTGACCAAAAATTAAGTTTACCTTATTAAATAATATTAAATATTATTATTAAAAATATTGAAATTATTTTATCAAATTCAGTTTATATAAGTGGGAAATTTTAATTTAACAATGAAACTACAAAACCTGTCGAAAACGGTTTTTCAAGAAATGTATTTTCTAAGGATAAGAAGATCATACATTAACTCTGCGGCTATAAATAATAATTATATGAATTTAAATTCATATATATAAATATAATCTATAAATTAAATTTAAATCATTACTCATTAGGTTTATTTTAATTAATTAAACTGGAGAAACATTAGGCACTTAAAAATAGTTTTCAGAAAAATGTGTTTTTAAGCCTAAAAGTAAACTTATACCAAAATATGGTATAAAGATTACTAAAATGTAATTAATTATATTAAATATAATAAAAGAATAGTTATTTTACTTTTAAAACATATTCAACGAATAATTTTACATTTTAATTAATTAATTTACTAAAAATAAATGACAGTTTAACAAAAAGCGGTATTTTTCACAATTCACTGAAAAATCACCCTTTTAGAAAAATAAAAATAATTAACCCTAAGTTAATTTTGATATTTTGATTTCAAAAATGATATTTATTTTTTAGAATAAAATTTCTAGAATTGGAATAAATTAATTATATTATTTCCTCAAAAAAATTAATAACAACATTTTTGATGAAAAATATATTTTTGAAGCATGTAAATACATTAATAAAAATTGAGTTCATATTTTACAATATATTTTATTAGTCTAAAATATTTATAAATAATTTTAAAAATTGTGTATTACTAATCATTTCTTCAATTTTAATGTTGAGTTTATAATAGTCATGTTTAAATAGTATATCATTGTTCTTTTCGGCTTATTATTGCATGTCGTATATGCTATCAAATATAAAGTTCTTATTTAAAAATCTCAGGGTGTTACAATAAGATAAGAATAAGTGTATGAGAATATGGTCAAAAATTATAATAGTGATACTCAATTATTCAAAGATATTTAATCATGAATCATGGTTTAATTATTTTTTAATCATAAGATATAATACATAAGAGTGTGGAATCATCGATAATCAATATTGATCCATGAGAATATATCATAATAATACGACATAAGTTTGTGAAAATCACATATGTTTAGAAAATAAAATCCTTAGTAAATTTTAAATCCCAATATTATCATTGTGGAAAAAGTCCCATAATGGAAGTGCCTACCCTATCATTTGCAACATTCTATTAGTTTTAACTTCTATCTAGTAAACTATATCATATCTTAGTATTTTAGTAACTCTATTATATCTTATAAGTTTATCAAATCCATCATAATTACCCAATACATTATATGCATATAATATACCCAAGCATACATAGTTTATAATGTAACCACCCATACTTTTTTTATAATGAAACCACCAAATCTTGGTTTATAACAGAACCAGTTATCACATAATAATAATCTATTTATATTTATTCCACAAGATTATGAAAACATTTATTAAAAGATCAAATATTAACCCATGGAAATGAAAATGGGTTTCATTAGTATGTCACCATCATAATAATAAAACATCTAGGTAATGGATAATCATGGTAAAATTAGATCATATTCCCAGTAAAACTTAAGAAACATCAAAGTATTTTATTATATATAAAAATACCCCTAAAAAGATCATTGACCCATTTCATGAGGAAAATAATCTTTTAATTTTATACTCACTTATTTAAAATATAAAAATT
Organism: Viscum album; assembly: GCA_963277665.1. NCBI lineage: Eukaryota > Viridiplantae > Streptophyta > Magnoliopsida > Santalales > Viscaceae > Viscum > Viscum album. Next base: position 2,109,064,140 of record OY728152.1, read on the forward strand.
TTAAAAAATATTATAGAAAATGTTTTTTATAAAAAAACATGGAAAATATTAAGGATTATTCAAAGAGAATATTATTCATGATGGTGGGTAAAGTCGTTCATGCAACGTATGTTAAAACAAAAATACCTTTCACGTTTTTAGTAAAAAATAAAAAGTAATACATTTAGAAAAAACGATTCCTCTTAAAACATAGAAAATAAGTTAAAATATATTTAAAAATTTCATTAAATTATCTTTGGAAAATGGTAAAAAAAATTATTGAAAACATTTTATAGAATATATGGACATGGAAGAAAGGATTCTTGACTGGTGAGAAAAACAAGGTTGGTTTTCCTTAAAAACATTATTTCAGTTTCTTGGGTACTTAAAGAGATGAAAATGAAATGAATAAATTTAATATTAATTAATAACCATAGAAAAATAAAATACATAATTTTTTGGGGATATGTACTATATAATTTCATCCTTAAAAAATTTAATCCTAAACAATCTAGAAATAAAATGAAATGGTAACCTAAAACCCTTACCTCAAATATATCTTGATTCATAAGAACTCTAACCTAAATTATAATAATTTTTAATTAATTATAATTATATTAAAGGACTATATTCATACCTATAATTCCATATATGGTTTACTTAAAATATATTATCACTCGTTCATGAACAATCTTTCATTGTCATCATCATTTCGGGTGTCAACTACTTCATTTTTCATGTATGTTTTGGTTCAAAAAGTATGGAAATTGCACTTTGATCCGGGTTTATTAATATATATAATCCTAATAATTATATTAATATAATATATTTTTATTATATACATATTTATAAAGATTAATATAAAGTGGTAATGGAAAATGAATTGCATCACTATGTGGTGACAGTAGTTCGTAAGTATATTGGAATGATGTTTCCAATTTTCAATGGATGACAAAAAAAAGGTAATTATTAATTAAACTCAAAATAATATATATTATAACATAATTATGATATATAATCATTAAATATATCATAATAACCAACCTTTAATGATAGTGGTGGAAAATGAATTGTATTTCTATGCGGAGGAGGTCGCCCACACAAAAGCACGAGCGATTCTTTCATCACCCATTTGATTGAGAAGAGGTGTTAAATGGTTTTCAAATAATCATAATAAGATTTAAATATATTTATAATAGTTTATTAATCATGTTTTTAAGGATAAAACATTTTTATAGGTGTTCTAAGAGGAAATAAAATTGAAATATATTGGTTTTGATCCATAGGTCTTCTTTAAGAGACCTCCTTTGGCTTACACCTTAATCCTTGATGGATTGGTATTAAGAGAATAAAAAAGATATAGGATTAAGTTAAGGATTATGAGAAGGTTTTTGAGTATCAATTTTTATATTTAGATAGATAAAATGTAGATAGTAAGGGAGGACAAGAGGTTCCCTTTTATAAGTGAGGGGAGGGACACACATGGAATTTCTTAAATGATTTAAATGTTATATGGTCACTTTCATGGTAAAGTGGATCGAAATGGGTAGGTATTAAAATATAGGATTATATAATGTTTAAATATATTCATAAATAAAAAATCATATATATTTTTGGCGTAAATATGACTCTCATCTCGTTGTTTACCCCGGTAAACACGTTTTAAGCTTGACTATGACAAAAAAAATTATTGGTTTTACTATTGAATATGAAAAAAAAAATAAGTTGGACCTATTAAATTATATTAATTATGATGATTAAAAATATTCAATCCATTTTATCATATTCAATTTCTATAAATTTCAAAATTCAATTTTCAATAAGTGCGCAAACCGCAATGAAACCCATTTTAGAAAAATAAATTTGTAAGCATAAAACATAACTTATTTCCATTACTTTATTTTTTAAAGTCATAAAATGAATTTTAGAGAATATTATTGAATATAATAAATATATATATATTTCATTAAAACCATTAATTATTATAGATTAATTTTATTTATTAAGATAAAAACAAATTGCGCGTAAAAAAACAGCTTTTAGACAAATGTGTTTTTTACCCCAAAATGAATTTATAACAAAGACAATTATAATTATAATTATTATTTAATATATTATATTATTTATAATTAAATGATACTTATTTTACTTTAATATTAAATTCAAAACATAAGGGTACTTTTATTTGAAATGAAATAACAATTTTTACAAAAATCTGTATTTTCATTATTAATTAAAAAAATAACTCTTTATAGGAAAATCGTATAAATTCTCTATAAGATAATATTTACATAATAATTTCAAAAATGATATTAATTTAATAAAATAAAATTTCTAAAAATGTTAAGAATTAATTATAATTCTCACGTGTATAATGTGACATTATTGAAAATTGAGTACTAATTTATAACAAATTAATCAATAAATTTGATCTATTTAAAACCTTTATAAATATTTTTCCTAATTTGGTTATTAATATTAATATCTACTAATTAGAAATCTAGGTTATAATATTTTTCTCTGTGGTGGTTCATATATACTCAAGGGTCCATGTACGGAAGGCTATCGAATACCTCAAGTTTATTTTAAACAAAATACATATATATAAAATCATAGTGTTATAATAATTATTGAAAAAAATAAAACACAATATAAGATTGTTTAAAAAATATTCCCATTTGTATTTGTTTCCAATATCTATACTAGAAAATGGTATGCCAATGTGTGATTTATTTTTCCTCTCTTCCCTTTTTCGAATTGACTAATTTCATTTTCTTTTCTCCTACTCATTCTAAAGATATATAATCTACATGAAAGAGGGTGGTATCAATTCATTATAAATAATTTTTTCATCATTAAACACACTCAATTCCTATGTGATCCATGCCTAGTGAAAAAAACATGGTGGGTTTAATTGTACAATAATGATGTTCATAACACTATGAATATGATAACAACTCATAAAATTGTATATCTCTTTAATCAAAATAAAATTAAAAAATTATTCAAGATGAATAAATTAATATGATTTGATGTATTTATCCTTTTTGAAGAATTAAAATCATATATTCCTATGCTTATCTCATTACAAAAATTTAAAACACTCAACAAACAACTAGTAAGTTTTAGATAAAAATAGTCTTGGAACTCCATAAATTTTAGTCATTTTTGTAATTGATTAAACAATTTATCCCCATTAATATTATAATTGATTATTTAGAATAGAATTCAATGAAAAACTTACACGAACCTTCCAAAATTCTGATGTTTATGAATTTAATGGTTTTGGAAGACTCTCAATTAGTTTATTCAATTGTATCTGCATCAATAAGACATTTTTCATCATCCAGATAATGAATTTTTTATATTTAGAATAATTTTTTCCCTTACCTTACTTCATTGGTTATCTATTTGAGAAAAAATATTCAACTCTAATTCTTTTCATAGTTTGAACACAAATACAAAAAAATGACATCTAATAGGTGAAACCTCATTTGTTCCTTAGTAAGAGCAATAAGACTGAAAATAACTTCTCAACCATGACACTGGTTCCTATTTTAATACATATTTATAAATTTTCTTCATTTTTATATTTCTATAATTAATTTAAATATTATATATCATGGGTAATTTTTTTCTTTAACCATTTCTTTATAAGGTGTCTTCTTGATAATATGAGTTATTAAGGCACATGTATCACTTGATGAAGCATTCATATTCTTTAGGAATTATTTTTGGGTTGGTATGATTATCAAATAACTATTTGAGTTTTAGTCATCCATTATAAATCTTCCACATAACACTATTAGAACTATAGGGTTGTCATTTATTGAAAATCTATCAAGAAATTAATGTTCATCTTCATGTGGAATTTTATCATTTTCTTTTTCACATTCCTTCTCAAGTGCCTCTCCAATCTTTTTTACCATATCCAAATCATATGTCTAAATGATAAATAATTTCTTGTATATGTTCTTGATCCTTTGGTTCATCCAGATGGTATCTTAAGAAGGTTCATTACCAATTTATTCCATTTATTTTTCTTTTGGAGTAATTTTTAAAATTACTTCAGCTTGCCTCCATCAATTTTATTTCCAAGTATTACCTCATATATATATGTTTTTCCTCCTTTCCCATAGTGTAATAAATTGGGTCTCTTTGGTTTAGTTTTACTCTATGTCTTCTTGAGTTATCTTTTAGTTGAATTATTTTTCTATTTATTATCCAACGATGTATCATCTTTATCTATTTTTATATTTTTGTCATAATTTGTTTATCATATTTCCCTAGATTTATTCCCAAGGATGGAATATCTATTTTATCCATTTTCTATGGTATTTTATTCTAAATTATTTTACACTAATGACTTATTGATTTTTGAAGAAATTATCCACTTCTATGACCACCATTATTACAAACTTCATGGTGTTCTCTAATGATTTTTAATCAGTTTGAAGAAAATAGATTCTTGTAATTATTCTTTAATCTTTTCCTTGACTCATCCTTGTTCCCCATCAATGTAGGCTCTTAATTTATCCCAAAGTTTCTAAAATTATCCCAAAACATAAATGATATGTTCCTGAACCAATTACGACACCAATAATAACCCAAATATATTATTTTTTATGATATGAAATATACCAAGAATTTCTAGATTTGTATGCATGTTGTTTTTGTAAAAAAATTACCCCTTATTTGGGATTAATTTTCTGAAAAACTCCTCATACACTTATTTATATAAATAATAGATATTTTTGTTGGATCCTATTTAGTTTTCATCATCCATTTTTGTATAGGTTTTGAGTTCAATCCTTCACTATGTTAAAAAATAGATTTATAAAAATCATTATTTAAATATGTAGATGGTACCTTTCCTTTTGAGACTACTATATATTGATTGTTATATGATTTAATGATATTATTTACACTATATAGGTACTTCTTCGCATGTAATGTCCTTGTAATCGAATGTGATAGTAGATTTACTTTCAATCTCCTAGAATGACCTATCTTGAGTTGCTTCTATATTTCTATATTTAACATCAAGCTTCATGAACTTAATATTAAGAAAATTTTTTACGTCATCCAATGTCAATTGTTTATCTTCACAAGTCCTTACCATATCTTCAAATTTATCATCATGTATTTGGAATATTCTTTATAATACACAGTCGGTGTCTTTAACCTTTTTGTTTTTATCATCGATTGAGCTTCCTTGATAGCAGTTACTACTTGTAATGCATGTTTTTTTCTTCAAGACCTTATATTATATTATTAAGTTTAATGGATTGTAATGATCCATTCATTTTAAAATATGGATCATTTCACCTCAAGATTTATTTTCATTGAATTTATAGCTCCTACTTTCCCAGATATCTTCACACTGATTCGTATCCTTTCTTCTTAATCAATATACATCCTTTTATAATCATCTTTTTATTGGGTGGTCTCCATCTTTGTATTTCTAAATATTCCTCAAATATAAGAGACATTTACTTTGTGTAATTTATATAATATTGATTTTATATAACCAATTTATTCATCTTTAAATTATTTGAATTATTATCTTCCTCGTTCATACTTATTTTATCAAAGAAAAAAAGGTTTTAAACTCCTTGGTGGTATATTTCACCATCAGATCATATTCCTTCATGATTGAAATATTTTTCAATGAGATTTTAGTATAATAAATATTTAAATAATTGACAACACTCATTCTCTAATGATTCCTTTCTCAACAAATTTCTTTCTCTTTTATTCTTATTCATTATTTTCATGGAAGACTAAAAAATATTATCATATATTTCATCGATTATTTTCATGGTTCTAATCCCTCCATTTTATCATTTACTTGGTAATTATCACATATTTGAATTATAGTATTATTTTGGGATTTGGAGATAAAATTCATTAAATCATGATTTTTAATTGTTTATTTGGTCTTTAATAATTTTTATTACAAATTGAATACTTAATATTTTGTTTTTTATGACTATTTTAGGTGGATAAAGTCTCCTCTGAAGAATACATGGTGATTAAATTTTAAAATGAATATTCTAGAAAGGATGTAGATTCAAATGGTCTCATGAATTCATTATCACTTATTTTCCATGTCGTCTATTGATTGAACTTAAGAAGTGATCGACTGTAATAAGTTACAAAAAATGTGAGATAGTCGACCGAATGAACACTGATCTAGCCTATCGTGGTTGACAATCTATCATACGTCCATTCTAATAGACCATAAGGAAGTCAACTAAACATGTGAATATTTAATTGACATTAAATCCAATTTTTTTAAGGTTTGAAGAGACTTTCGTGGTTGAAGCCGTTGTTTATAGGTCATTAATGCATTCCATGTACTATATAATGGTAACTGATGCAGTCACTCATCTATGTAATTGTCATATTATACATTCAAGAGTTTTGTAAATGTCCCCAAAAATATAAAAAAAGTGTAAATATCACACTTCATGCATAAAATTCATGCCTTAGGATCTAATGTTATGTAATGGTACTCTATCATTTATAAAGTCTAGGTAAGTTAACCTGGGAGCTATATAAAGGTACCAAAATGGTTCTAATGGTAACAAAAAGGTGATTCATACCTATGGAAAGGTAGCAAGCATGTGCAGGGAACTCTCAAGGGACTCATCCACACATAAATCCAAGACCTTAGGGTTTTATGTCAGCATGAATTTAATAAATTAGAGGCTACCACATGGATGATTATGTGCACAATATTTTTTTCATGGTCAAAGAAGTAATCTATTGATTTTTAAGAGAAATATATCAGGAGGGGGAGTTTTAAAAAATTTCATTTTGATGGAACACCGTAATAAAAAAAGGGAATATTTTTAAATATTCAAAGATATAATGATCTCAAAGGTTTTACCACAACTAAAGAAGAATGAGATCATGCACTTATAAATATTAGGAATCCACCACTATTGATTGGGGGTCGATACTTGGTTTACGATATCATCTTGTGCTGGAGAATATAGAGCTAATTTTTTATTATTTTTTTATATTTTACTTTATTTAGTTTCATAATGCCATATTATTACCTTTTCTTCCCTATTTCCCTTTTAATGGATGGATAATCTCCTAAGTAACTATGAAAGTTAAGGTTCTACCCTATAATTATTAATTACTTATGATTTAACAAATAAAAAATCTCTTCAATTTTTTTATTTTAGTTTTCAGTGGTTGTTTAAAACATTGAATGAAAACAATTTAGGGTTTGTAACTTGTGTAATATCACTTCTTAAGTTGATAATTAATAATCTCTCTCATCCTAGTATATTTTTCCTCAAAGCATCAAGTTTTTTTAGGATATGAGTTTCTAGAAATATTTGGCATGTGTATAAGGGTGGTGAATGATTTTTGGATTTCTTAGGAATTAAAACACCAAATTGGGGTTTTCTAAGATACTTTAGGAGTGTCTTACTGACTTTTAATACATAAAATAAGGTAGGATGACCAATAAGGATTCATTATTAGGTAAATCTCCACACTGTCATCTATCTTAAGATGTTTGATAAATCTATTAAGTAAACTCACACTTATCAAATTACAGGAAGATAAGTAATTCATTTAAGGTTTTGTAATGGAATTTAAAGTGGAAACTAGACCCTAGTCCAATCACTTTTCTCATCAAGTGTTTTCAAACTCTAGTTTCAATTTATTTCTTATTTTTAAATTTAGAAATTCAAAACAAAAACCATATCTTCTCAAATTAAAAAATGATAAGTAATTTTTGAGAACTCCTCTCTCAGAGAAAATTCAAGGTTTCCACTAATACCACATTTATATTAGGTAATTAATATACTTTTAGGAAATCTATGACAAGCATAAATTAAAACCTAGCACTATTACTAGGGATGTGGTTCCAAAAAAATTACTAATTTTAATATTTAATAATAATAACTTCTAATAAATAATTTTTTTATTTTGATCCAAAAATATAAAGAACTATGACTTAACTATGATACTTAAATTTGAAATCAAAATTTTATGATTCTTCTCTTTTAAACTCAAGTGAAGCCTCTAGTGTTTTATCTGAGCCTAAATTCATGGTTGGAAATCCTAACTAGCCCTTGAAATACCTATGTGAAACTCAGTTTTCTAAATAATAAAAAGAAATTTTTTAAATTATAATTATAAAATAAATTTAAATTGAAAATGTTATAACATATTTATTTCCTAAGTTTCATGGAATTGTAAGTGAATAGCCTAAAAATACAAATAATCATTCACAAATGTATTCACTAATTTGAAATCTTGAGGAGTGGTTAAGGAACAAGATAAGTGGAGGGTGTTTTTCTTATAAATTGAATTAGATTCCAATGTATGGTTATACAGCCTACATACATGTAAATTTCATTAATGGGATGAATTATAGAGATTATTAATGCAAATATTTTTCCCCATAACTAAGAGAAAAGTAATAAGGAAATATATTTAGGCTATCAGAAAGTCATCTGGAGATACTCATTATGAGTACTAGGACAGATTCGAAATGATCTATGTTAGCTACCCACATTAAGTGATAGTATAAAACCACATACTTATGTTATTTTATTATGTTATGCTCAATAATTATAGAAAACTCTTGGATGCATCATATTGAAGAGTGATGATTGACAATTCACCTATAGAATTTAAGGTTCTGATTGGGAAGAATGTATAGAATTCACAACTTAGTGAAATAGGTACTAGAACAATTGGTATTCATGAGGTATAAAATTTTAATTTATAACCTTTAATATAGATTAATATTTAAGATCAATCTAGTTTGGTGAGAAAAATGGCTCTAAAGAAAGCTAGTGAACAACAAACACCAATTAAGGTGTGCGGTTTTTTTCTTCCCACCAAATCACTTCAACAATCAATGTGTTGTAATTTAGGGAATTTATATTTGTATAAAATCCTTTTAAAAAAGTTAATTCCAAAAAATTAAAGTATAAAGGTATCATAACATTTTTTTATATGGATTTAGTAATTATTATAACTAGGATGAAACCCTATAAAAATTAGTTCCCAAACTAAACCCTTATTGACAAAAACAAATAAACCATATCAACACCGACCACCCAATGAAAAAATATATAAGTAGTCCTATAACTAACCAAACTTACAGACGTCCCCTTCTAGAAAAAGAGAATTTATGAGCAACCCTCCAGTAGTACACAACCTCTTTCTAGAAACAATACGGATCAGAGTTGGATGAGAATAGGAATGAAATCAAATAGTTTAGAGAAATAATGAAAACATTAACCAAAAATATAGGAAAACTACCATCTCAAATAATTAACAACACCAAATAGAATGTAAATATGAAAAATAAAGAAATTTAAAAAAATTTAAACCACCATCCACACCTGAACCTAAAAAAATTTAACCCAAACTAGAGGGGAATTAATATGGTAATTCTGAAAAGTTTAGGAATATTTTATAAAAAATATCCCTAAGAAGAAGGAAATAAAGTGAAAGAATATAATGATGGACCATGTATAAAGAGATAAGAAACACCACTAAAAATTTATAAAATTGATAATAAATATCTACCCCACTATTCCCATTAAGGATGATATAATTAATTAATATTCATGGAGAATCAATTCAAAGATAAATATTGAAAACTGGCCAAAAAGTTGAGATTATCATAACCCTTCTTGAAGAACAAAAAAATACCAATTGATTTGGGGAAATTTTATATCCCTTACACCAATAGGTTATTAAATTTTTTGATGATTCATGTGATTTATGTTCTTTGATAAATTTTATGCCTCCCTCAGTTTTTATATCTTTTAATATGAGATATTTTAATACCACTAGAGTGGTGGTGCATCATGAAAACAAATCCATTATTTTTTCAGTATGATTTTTAGAAGATATGTTAATTGGAATTAAAGGATTGATATTTCCATCAGACTTCAATGTTATTAAAATTAAATAATAAAAACCTCTTCACACTAACCTATCATTTTAGGAAGACTATTCCCTAAGATAGTAAATAAAATCACCAATTTCCATAAGGTAATTCTCACCATGGAGTTTGGTGATAGTGCATTCCATTTCAATATATTTGACTTCATAAGGAACTATTTAGCTAACCATTCACCCCTTCCACAATCACACTCTAAGGAGGATGAAACTATTGAATACTTGGGTATATTTCATGAAATTGTGACTCTATGAGAGAACTTAATGATTGAATATTCCATAGTATATGAAGTTATGCAGAATTTTCAAAAATCTATTTTTATACTGGAGGAAAATGTTACCCACAAATATCTTGAGGGATTTTATTTTTTATTTAATGATTAGGTATCTTACATGAAATATTTTTTACCTTAAATAAATTTAGTGTAATTAAGAAACTTGAATTTAAAATTCACATTTAGAATAACCCCCAAATATGGAATTAAAACCTTGTCTCATGGATTTGAAGTAAGTGTACAAAATGAAGGGAAACAAAATTAAAGTTATCATTTCTAGAAACTTTTCCATAAATCCTGGGAATTAATTTATTGGGATATTGAAAGAAAATTTGAAAGTAATAGGGTGTCGTTTAGGTGAATTATAGTCATTAATCCAAAAATATTCTCAAGAAAAATTCTACTTAAAAGATACTCTAGACTTGTTAGGAATCCCCAAAAGAGGATAAATTACCCCATAATGGAGGTAGTAAAAAATGATATAGATAATTTATTGGAAGATTATATTATTTACTTAATCTATGACTCAATATGGGTCATCCCAATCCATGTAGTTCCAAATAAAAGAGGTTTGACCATTTAAAAAAAATAACCAATATGAATTAATCAATATAAGAATTCAGAAAAGATAGAGAGTGTTTATAGATTAAATAAAGTTGAACCAATTCACTAGGAAGGATAACTTCCACATCTCATTATTTGATCATATGTTCTAAAGGTTGGTATAGTAAACACATTATTGATTTATATATGGTTTTTTAGATATTTTTAGGTACCCATTACTCTATAAAACTAGGATAAGGCTTCCTTTAACTACCCCCTTTTGAACCTTTTATAACAAAAAATTCTATTTTATATTATACAATGCCGTAGTAAAATTTAATTGGTGCATTGTAAGTATATTTCCAGACCAGATTAAAGACTTCCTGGTGGTATTTCTAGACAATTTCACAATTTTTTGTAGATTCTTTCTATAATTGTTTGAAAAATCTGTAAAAATTATTGAAAACTATCATTGAATAATATAGTCTTTTGAGTTTTTAAACGTCCCATTTCATGATTTAAATAGGAATAGTTATAGGGAATTTTATCTTAAATAAATCATTGTGGTAGATAAGTAAATAATGGAACAGATAAATTCTTTTCCTTTCCCAACTTATTTGAATCATATATGATACTTTCTAAGACATGCTGGGTTTTACATGAGTTTTATCAAGGAATTTAGTAAGTTTTCTCTTTATATTTCTTGATTACTCATAACGTATTTTGATTTTGATTTTATTACCTGGTGTAGGGAAGAATTTGATGTACTAAAGGGAATATTAATCACCAAACCAATGGTGTAGCAACCCAAATGGGAGAACCCATTTTAGCTAATTTATAATTCTTCCAATCACATTGTAGGAATAGTTCTTTCCCAAAGAATTGAATGTAGAAAAAAAGTCATTAATTATTCTTTGAGAACACTAGATGCTACCTAGATAAAATATACAACTACTAAAAAGGAGTTCCTTATAGTTTTTTTTACTTTAGAAAAATTCATATCATATTTTCTTAGAACTAAAGTCACGGTGTTTTATAGCCATGTAGAACTTAGTGTAAAGACCCATCCTTAAACATTAAATAATATTTATTTTTAAGTAATTAATTCATTATATTATATTTTAGGATCATTTTAGGTTTATTATTTTAGAAAATTAGGTTATAAAACACATATAAAAAAAATATAATAAAAATTGGAAGCTTTTGATCAGTTTTCATTTTTTAACCATATAAACTTTAGAAAATTTATTTCTTCTCATGAAAAATATTCATGTATTTCAAATTTCCCTCTTCCTTTCCATTACCCATCCTTAAATCTTATGAAAAACATTTCAAAAACATGGGATGAGAACAAAAATCTCAGTAAGGGACATAAAAATAAAGAACGAAATCATTATTCCATGAATACTTATAAAATAGACTTTGGGATAAAAATAAACATTTCATTACATAGAAAATCACATTTTCTGCCCAAATATTTCCATAAAATGTTTCATAATAAATCTTCTAGGAAAAATAAAACCCATAAAGGTTCCATTGAAAATATGATATGTAACACCCCAAGACTTTACAGTATATTTCTTTTAGAGTAAATTTAATTTTGTCGATAGCTTGTAATGCATGAAATACCAAGTTTAAATGAATATTATAGTGACTTAGGATTAATATACGTGGATATTACATCATATTTAAGAATATTCATCACATTAAAAAATTATATACCTAAGGACTATAATAGTTTAGTGCATTTGGAAACTTGGAAACGTAATCTTTTAAATTGGTGAAAGATCTAAAAAATCTCCATGAAAGATCTTACCACTCCTAGATAAAACCTTTCTCCATAACCTACGAAAGGAAACATAAGAAAGGGGTGATATCATATGCTCAGTAATTGTAAACAAGGTAGATATGTAATCATAACATGTGTATAAGGGTATGATAATATGATCATAAAATTACAAGATCTTACCCTACATATCAAAGATCATAAACATGGGCCATGGAATAAATATTAGAAGTTCATAAGAAATGAATCATAAGGGAATAAAGAGTATAATCCATGAAATCATAACATACGAATAAGACATGGAATTGTGGTATACACAAAAGTATAGAAAATCCTATGTTAAGGATACCTACCAGGACACTCATAACATGTTAAGATTAGGATAACCACTCATATATCATCTTAGGGCTTAGGATGACCTCTAATATACCATCTTGTTTTGGGATTAGGATTTCCTCTCGTGTACCTTCTTGTTATGGGCTTGGGATACTATCTTGTGTACCCTATTATTATGGGTTTGGTATTCCCTTCTGTATACCCTCTTATTATGGTCTTGGTATACCCTCACATATACCCTCTTGTTATGGGTTGGGATTTCATCCCATATACCCTCTTATTACGGGACTGGGATTCCTTCCTATATACCCTTTTGTTATGGGATTAAGATTCCATCTCGTAAACCCACTTGTTACAATCTTGGGATGACCACCCATATACCCTCTTGTTATAGGATTTGGATTCCCTACTGTATACCCTATTATTATGGGCTTGGTATTCCCTCTTGTATACCATCTTGTAAATGGCTTGGAATTCCCTCTCATATACCCTTTTATATTATATAACATTTACCATTACCCAATGCATTGAAGGAATATATTGGTCTTCCCATTCACAAAATGAAATCATACATATGTGTGCCGCAAGATAATAAAACACTCATCATATCATGACACATAAAAATAGATGTGTTTCATAAACATCGTATCATAACCTATGAAATTAAAAGGGTATTATAAATATTTCATAATATCATAACCTGGGTAAAAGAGACAGGTTTCATAACAAATTCATCATAGAATAAACCATGAAAGGTATTGGGTTTCATCATGGTATAACCCATGGAATATAAATTGGTTTCATAAACAACTTGTCATAAAATACATATATCATTCAAAGAAATAATAATAATGGTGTCCTTGGATCCAATCCCTAGTAAATCGTAAACTACATCAAATGATTTCATCTTAGAGGGAGAATGATTTTAAAAAATCACATGGAATATTTCTTAAGTAAAATAATATTTCGTTAAAAATCACTCTTTAAAATATGAAATGTTTTAAAATCCATTTCTTTAAAAACAACTTTATAAAACTTATAAATGAAGTTTTTAAAATTCATGTAAAAAAATTCTTGAGAAAATATACTTTACTCTTTGAAAAAAAAAATTAAATAAAAAATAATTTTTAAAAACTTAAACTTTTAAAATAAACTTGAAAACTTTTAAATGAATATTTGAAAATCTTTTAAAACACTTTTTAAAAATAAAATATTTTTTAAAACATTTTTCATTGAAAATAACCTTAAAAATTTATAAAATAATATATAAAAACTATTTTAAACACTTTTTAAAACATAAAAAATTTCAAAATATTTTTCCTTAAAAATTATATTAAAATTTCATTTAAAAACATTTTGAAAACATTTTTAAAAAACAGGATTTTAAAAGAACATGGATTTTGATCGAAGATAGTGATAAAGTCAGATTCTCTTAAAAACATTTTCTTAATTATATTAAGTACCAAAGGGTGGTAAATAGTTAAATTACATGAGTATATCATTAATAACCTGAGGATAATAAAATTTATGAGAGTTATTGAGAGATTTATTATAATATTTCATTAATGGAAGCATAATCATAAACAATCCTGGTAAATGATGAGATTATAGTAATGGAATCTTAACACTTTGTTAAATTTGAATCATAATACCCAAAAGATAATAACATTACATGAGGCTCAAAATATCATGAAAATACTTATATTTATGATGAAACATTCCAAATGGTAGTATATATATCTCATAATGTAATATATGTTCATAACAAAACATGTGTCTCAAAGAAGGAAAATTGAGACAACATTACCATACGAATTTGGTAACTTTTGTACCATAAAACCCATGAAAGAGATAACATAAAATGGATATCTAAATACCCATAAATTTAAGTATAAAAATTATAGAATAAATTCATGGGTATTATATACACCACACAAAAGAAATGAGTGGTGAATATGGAATAAGTCTAACAGAAATAATAGTGAGCCTAGAAATCCCCTTACTACTGGTGTAACTTTTGAATTGTGAGATCTGTGAAATAATAACATAATTTTAAACTTTTTGTCATGACCCGTCCTCGGGGCCCGTGCCATGACTACCCCAAGCCCGCCTTCCATAGGCCAGGGACTAGCGACTAGCACCAAGGCGTAAATCCCGGTAAAGGGAAGGCATTGCCTTTGTAAAGTAAAGAAGCACCACAGAGTAAGAAAGCGGAAAAAGTAAACACTAAGTAAAAACTGGTACAACAGTAAGTGCGGAAAAGTAAAGGGGGCCGGAAATACAAGCCCAACTAAAAGTAAAGTACAACTCGAAAGGGAAAATAGCAACTGAAAAGTAAAGCCGCAACGTCGAGCCGTCCACTGGAAGTCCCACCTGAAGGGTGGGTGCAGATAGCCTCCACTGCTCCTCGGGTCCAGCCGACCGCTCCGAGTACGTCCCGCCCAGTGGTCCACCTCCAGGTACTGTCCTGCTCCACAAGCCTCTACCACGATCAGCGGTGTCCGTCGTCTGCAACCAACACAATGTAGTGTGGGCATAGCCCGTGCAGGGGTGAGTATAAGCTACTCAGTAGGAACCCGAGACCCCCGAAGGTCTCCCAGAATCCACAAAGGAAAGATACAATCACGAAGTAACATCTGACATGGCTTAGGTATATGCCCATACATATACCTAAGTTATCCATTCTCGCTCGGCTCCAACATCTGAGCTCAAGTACAACCCAGTCCACACAGGAAAGAAAAACGTAAATCCACACAGGATAGCACAACACAATCCACAAAGGAAAGTAAACAGGGTTTCATCTCACACAGGAATACTTCTTGTATGATGGCTTAGATGATCAGATATTTCCATTGATTCATCTAAGCTATCGGACCCACAAAGGATCGATCGGTACTAACCCCCGTAATGACCCACAAAGGATCTGACCCACAAAGGATCGATAGGTAACTAACCCCCGCAATGACCCACAAAGGATCGGGCCCACACAGGACGTGTAGGCGCTGGCCCACACAGGACTGTTTAGCGCTGACCCACACAGGATCGGACCCACACAGGATCAGTAGCACTGACCCACAAAGGATCGCTGAGTGTTGTAGTCGTCGCCGTCGAATCCACTGAGGATCTCTGTACAGTCGTCGTCGTCACAGTAGCAGTCGCAGCCAGCTCTAGGGTTCCCGCACACAGCAAGCTCGTTGAGGAGGGTCCGCTCCACGAGCCGAGAGGCTGATACATCAACTGACACATAGTCCAGAGTTGATGTATCCGAAAGTTCTGTATCACCAACAGGAACTCAACGTCGCAGACGGTGCGTCAATCGGACGCCCGGTCTGAGAGTTATTGGCTTTTTCGTCCCAGGGGCCCGGTTGGTTTTTAAGGAAAAACCAACCCGACCGTACTCCACCTGCATCCAAACCTCGGGCGGAGTAAGCCAAAAGATCTGTCTCACATAGAGGAAGACAACAAAGTCGACGACACGTCAATCGGACGTCTGAAGCTCAAGATATGAGTGTTTCCACTCCGAGGGCCCGGTTGGTTTCGTGTACGAACCAACACGGCCGAACCCAAAGTATTATGAAACCTTGAGTGCGATATACCGAAACGACCGTCTCAATCCAAGGATCGCATCACCGCTGACGGCGTGTCGTTCGGAAGCCCGTAGCTCAATTTAAGAGAAGAATACCAAAAAGGTCTGGGAACGGGGGGTCTGTGCCCGGGCCGACCCGGACCGACCCCCCCCCCTGGGTCGGCCCGAACCGGGTCGACCGACCCGGGTTCGGGTCCGACTTGGTTTGGCGCGACCCGGCCTGGCTTGGGCGGCCCGGCCCAGCCTGGGCACGACCCGGCTCGGCGGGTCGGCCCGGCTCGGCTCGGTCGAGCTGCCGAGCGGAGGAACCGCGGGGCGCGCTGCCCCCGCGGGATGAAGCGTCGCGGCCCCGCATGGGGCCGCGCTGGGTCAGCGGACGTGGTTTTGCTGCGTCCCGTTTGTCGCCGGACCCGTGCGGTCGCGGGTCTGGTCGGCAGCCGCCGCGCCGGCGACCCGCACCGCCGGTGGATTCCGCGGGCCGCCGGAGTTGCTCTGGTGGTCCGATTCCACTTCCGTCTGCGCCATGGCTCCTCACGGGTCCCATTCTTCACTTCCAGACCCTCAAATCGCCATTGCGGCCCTTTTTTACATCGTCCTCCATTTCGCGCACCAAGAACGAAAAAGTGCGGTGAGTTCGGACTTTTTCGTTAGTCCACACCCACCGCGTTAACGGTTTCGAAAAGAATATTACACAACAAAAGTTTAACAAATGTCACGGGTATAAATCACAAATATTTTTAAGAATCAAACCCCTATCTCATCGAAGTCGTCAAATGTGCGTTCTTCGCGGAATTGATCGTCGCGGGAGAAGAGGATCGTCGCGTTGCGGAAGGGCGTCGCGTCGTCGTGGTATACGGCGTTGCGTCGACGAACTCCGAGGATCAAGAACATGTAGATTTAATTATAAAAAATTAAATCCATGCTGTTGTTATAAACCACAAAGAATAAAAAGGTCCGCAATCTCTCACCTCAACGGATGATCGAATATTTGTCGCGGATGAAGGAACGTCGCAGAAGAACGTCACGGGAGAATAATCGTCGGC
Organism: Viscum album; assembly: GCA_963277665.1. NCBI lineage: Eukaryota > Viridiplantae > Streptophyta > Magnoliopsida > Santalales > Viscaceae > Viscum > Viscum album. The sequence continues at coordinate 2,109,081,636 of OY728152.1, forward strand.
ATCGCGGTACTTGGCGTCGCGTCGTCGATCTCCGAGGGCTCGGCGTTCTTCGTCGCCCTTCGTTGGAGGCCGGCGTTCTTCGCGTTCTTCACGTTCTTCGCGTTCTTCACGTTCTTCACGTTCTTCACGAAGAAGGATGAAGGACTTGAGGTTTCTGTCAAATCCTCTCAACGAACAACACTCAAGAAGGAGAATGTTGGTCTTATTTTATTACTTTCCAACAAACAAAAAACAACCTAAGTAACGACCCATTAATTCATAGAATTAATTTCAACGAATAAACATCCCAATTAATAGGGGCGTTTAATTGTCTAAGAAACACCGCAGTTGACTTTTATTTAATATGGGTTTTCACGGGTGCGTTACTTAGCGGAAAAGAAACGGTGGGCTCATGCGGGCCCCACCTCACAAATATCCTACCCACTTGGTAGGATATTTTCGGATAGCACCCTATCCGCATCAACTCAGCTTAAGCAGCTTTAAGTGGCTTTCAAGTGGCTTTAAGTGAAATAAAAATAAAGTTGTCGCACCACTTTATTTTATTTCTTAACTTAACCCCCAAAAATTAAAAACCACACCCGAGCAAACGCAACTCCGAAAGAGGCGTTTCTAAGAAAATTTCGGCGCTGAGATTCCATTGGTTCCCTCGGAATTCGATTCCGAGCATCGGTTCAAAAGTTAGAAAAACCAGCTCGTTCGTTCACTAAACGTACCCGAGCCAAACTTCGGAAAATGATTCCGGGCACACCGGGCCTCGGAATCAGGTGTCGTCAGAAACTGCGTTCTTGTAAAATTCCCAAGAAAATTAAGAAAAAAATTTCCTTGAATTTTATGGGTCTTTACATCACTCTCACCTTAGGGATTTACGTCCCCGTAAAGATACATCATAAACTAGGGAAACAAATGTGGGTACTGAGCACGCATCTGAGCCTCCTGCTCCCAAGTGCTCTCCTGGAGGTTCCCGTGCTACCATCTGATGTGAAAAAGAGGAATCGATCATCCACGTAGGACCCTATCCTGTCGATCCTCAATCTCCACCGGGACCTCCGCAAAAGTCGCCCCATCATCCACGTCTAGATCCCCATGGTCAATGATGTGTGTCGGGTCGTGCACGTATCTGCTCAGCTGGGATACATGGAAGACGTCGTGCACCCGGTGCAACTGAGGTGGTAGAGCCAGGCGATAAGCCACCTCTCCAATCCTGCTGAGGACCTGGAATGGTCCGATAAAGCGTGGAGACAACTTTCCGCCTCGGCCAAATCTCTGTAAAGCACGTCGAGGTGAGACACACAAGAAGACGTGGTCGCCATCCTCGAACTCTAGTGGCTTCCGCCTCCTGTCAGCATAAGACTTCTGCCAGCTCTGAGCTGTCCTCATCTACTCCTGGATGACCTGGACCTTCTCGGTCGTGGCCCGGACCATCTCTGGTCCCACAAGTGCTGACTCCCCAGGGTCTGTCCAGCACAAAGGAGATCTGCAAGGTCTACCGTACAACGCCTCGTATGGTGCCATCCCGATGGTGGAGTGGTAGCTGTTGTTGTACGCAAACTCCACCAAGGGTAGGTGGTCCTCCCAGCTGTGACCAAAGTTGAGGACACATGCGCGGAGCATTTCCTTGAGAGTCTGAATGGTCCTCTCCGTCTGAACATCCGTCTGAGGGTGAAAGGCGGTGCTCAGACGTAGTTGTGTCCCGAACGCCTCCTGCAACCCCTTCCAAAGTCGGGAAGTAAAGCAAGCATCTCGATCGGAGATGATAGATGATGGCACACCGTGAAGCCATACAATCTCATGAACATAGAGACGTCCCAAGCTCTCCACTGAGCCCTGCTCTCTGATGGGTAAGAAGTGATCCGACTTGGTGAGTAGGTCGAAAATCACCCAGATAGAGTTGTGATCTCTGGAAGTGCGTGGAAGTCCAGTCACGAAGTCCATAGATATCCCATCCCACTTCCACTCCGGGACCTCCAAGGGCTGTACCAAGCCTGCTGGTACCTGATGCTCTACCTTCACCTGCTGGAAGGTGAGGCATTGAGAAACGAACTCTGCCACAACCTTCTTCATGCCCGGCCACCAGTGTTGTCGTCTGAGATCCTAGTACATCTTCACCACTCCAGGATGTACCGCCAAAGGAGAAGTGTGAAACTCTCTCAGCACCTCCTCCCGTAAAGAAACTGGTACCAAGGTACGTCCTCTGAAAAGGATTTTGTGCTCTACTACAAAGGAGAACCCATCCGGTGCCTGTCCTAAGGATATCTGTGCACGTCGCGTCTCACAGTCAGCATCCCCACGCTGTGCCTCTCTGACCCACTGCAGTAGTGGAGGGGTAATTGTGAGAGACTGAAGGAAGTTTTCTCCATCTCTATCCACAAAGGATATCCGCAAAGTGGCTAGCTGCTCTGTCGCCTCCTCGAGTAGCTGAATGCCCATCCTCCTGCTGAGAGCATCGGCAACTACATTCCCCTTCCCAAGAGTATAGACTATCTCAAAGCCATAGTCTTGTAGGAACTCGATCCATCGCTGCTGTCTCAGGTTCAGGTCCTTCTGAGAGAAGATGTACCTGATACTCTGATGGTCAGAAAAGACTGTAAAGCGCTCGCCCATCAGATAGAGTCACCATATCTTCAGATCGAAGACCACTGCTGCTAACTCCAGGTCATGGGTAGTGTAGTTCTGCTCATGCGGCCTCAACTGACGTGATCCATAGGTGATCACTGCCCACTCCTGCATCGGGACACATCCGATTCTGGTCCCTGATGCATTGCAGTAGACTACGTACCCTACTCCCTCCTTAGGCAACCTCAAGATAGGTGCGTTGTTCAATCTCTATCTCAGCTCCTAGAAGCTCTGCTGACATATGTCTGACCACACAAATGGTTTCCCCTTCTTCGTCAAAGCTGAGAGTGGTGCCGCAACTCTGGAGAAGTCTGGCACAAATCTCCAATAGTATCCAGCTAGTCCCAAGAAACTTCACACCTCCGTCACGCTCTTGGGTGGCTCCCAAGCTAGCACTGCCTCGATCTTCATAGGATCCACTGCAACTCCTGCCTCAGAGATGACATGTCCTAAGAAGTGGACCTCACGTATCCATAACTGACACTTCGAGAGCTTTCCATAAAGATGGTTCTCTCGGAGTGTGTCTAGAACAACCCGCAAGTGGTAGGCGTGCTCCTCCTCAGTTATCGAGTATATCAAAATGTCGTTGATGAAGACCACGACAAATCGATCGAGGTATGGCTGAAAGATCCTATTCATGAGGCCCATGAACACTGCTGGAGCATTGGTTATGCCGAATGGCATAACCAAGAACTCATAGTGGCCATACCGACATCTGAAGGTCGTCTTCTGCACATCCTCGTCTCGAACTCTGAGCTGATGATAGCCTGACCTGAGGTCTATCTTCGAGAACCACTGTGCTCCCTTGAGCTGATCGAAGAGGTCATCAATCCTCGGTAGCGGATACTTGTTCCTCACTGTCACCTGGTTCAGGCGACGATAGTCGACACAAAGTCGCAAGCTCCCATCCGCCTTCTTGGCGAACAATATCGGGAAAGCCCAGGGTGAAACACTGGGTCAGATGAATCCCTTGCCCTGCAAGTCCTCCAACTGTACACGTAGCTCTCGAAGCTCAGCGGGGGCCATTCGATATGCTAGAGTCGATATCGGGGCTTTCCCGGGGTACAGGTCAATATAAAATTCTACCTCTCTGCGAGGAGGTAGCCCTGGAACGTCGTCGGAGAAGACGTCTGCATACTGATCCACCACTGTAGGAAAACTAGGACTCCGCACGTCAACTGCTCCTAGGATGAGGCTAGACAATTGATGAGTGATGGGCTGTCCTATCCTCTGCGGAAGTCCATCCTGTGTTGCGAAGGCTCCCTTCTCACCGGTGAAGGTGAACCAGCTCCCGTCGGTGCGTACACATCACACCTTGCGCCTAATACAGTCAATCTGTGCATGGACTGTAGATAACCAATCCATGCCCAAGATGACGTCGTAAGGCCTCGACGCCACTACAAGAAGATCCCAGCTGAAGCTATCGCCTCCTAGAGTAAGCTCATACTGCCGGCACCAGTGCATAATCGTCGAGTCTGCTCCCATAGGAGTCTCTAGCCGTAAGGATCGAGCCAACGGCTCTATCGGAATCTCCGAGCTCCGAACAAGGGAAGTGGCTATGAAAGAGTGACTCGCTCCTGTGTCTATAAGAACTGCAGCAAGGGTGGAATAGACACAGATCGTACCTCGAATCATCTCGGGTGCGCCGTGGTCGTAGGCCTCCACTGCCTGAAGTTGTGCCTGTCTCTGCCCGCCAGCTCCCTGTGGTCGGGGTGGACCTCCTGGTGGTGGTGGTGGTAGAGCCTCAAAGAGTCGCCCACCACCTGCTGCTCAGGCAGCTCCTCTGCCCCGTCCGCCTCCTCCCTACGGACCACTACGGTCGACCCTCTACCTCTGCCTGGGTGGCCCCTCAACCGTCTGCTTTACCTCGGCACAGTGGGTCGGGCAGTCACGAGCCATGTGACCCTGCCCGCCGCATGTGTAGCATTGTCTGCCTCTCAAAAGATTGGCTTCGTGCTATGTGCCCCGCACTACTGAGCCAGTGTCCTGAGGCCGTCTACGTGAGGGTCTGGTCTTCCTGGATCCCTGAGTCATTTGTCCACTGCCTGCTGCGGAGGACTCTACTACGTGCCGCCCTGCGGTAGGTCTCGCCGCTGGAGAAGTCTCAGAAAAGAATCTCTCGAACAAGAGGGCTCGCTCCAGTACTCTTGCCTGAGTCGGAATGCTGAGGTAGATCAACGATGCCCTAATCTCGTGTCTCAATCCCTTCTCAAAGGTCCGGGCCCAGAATAACGGGTCACGTACCATGTCGGTCGAGTAGCGCGAGAGATCGGTAAATCTCACCGAGTACTGGGCGGCCGTTAAGCTGCCCTGCCGCAGCTAAAGAAGCTCCTGGATGCGCACCGCACTGAGGGTGGCCGGGATGAACTCTGAGTGGAAGAGGCCCTCAAAGTCTGTCTAGATGAGAGATGCCTCATCGTGCACCTGGAGCATCAAGCTCCACCATCGGCCCGCAGCTGTGTGCAGTAGGCTCGCTGCGAGGATCACCATGAGGTCTGCGGGTGTCCTCACTAGCATGAAAACTCGTACCACTACCTCCAGCCAGTCCTCGGCTGCCTGGGGGTCAGTCTCCCCGCGGAACCTGGGCGGTCGCTGGAACTGGAACTCATGCAGTGCACTAAGGCGACGTGCATCGTCAGCGGCTGGGGCTGGAAGCATCGGTGGCTCGGCGGGTAGAGGTATTGTCGGTGCCTCCACTGTCAAAGGGCCCTGTACCGAGGCCTCGTCGCTCGGCGGGATGTCGTCACGCTCAAGTCTCGGAACCCTAGCTGGCTGCCTTCATGGGGCCATCCTGAAAAGAAACAGGTGTTCCACGGTCAGAACAATATACTTGGTGAGCTGACATATAGTAATCACAAAGAAAACTTGAAACACACATGCAATCAATGTTTTTGTGCATTAAGTCAGAAATCAGAAGTCAGGGTCCTTGTGTACGGATACGTCGGCCGCCACACTAACACTGGACTCCCTAGACTGATAACCACACCCAATACGCTAAACACTATTGATTCACATAGAAAAGATCAGAGTTCGCAGTATAACCGAACTCCTCTGATACCAATTTGTCACGACCCGTCCTCGGGGCCCGTGCCGTGACTACCCCAAGCACGCCTTCCATAGGCCAGGGGTTGGCGACTAGCACCAAGGCGTAAATCCCGGTAAAGGGAAGGCATTGCCTTTGTAAAGTAAACAAGCACCACATAGTAAGCAAGCGGAAAAAGTAAACACTAAGTAAAAACATGTACAACAGTAAGTGCAGAAAAGTAAAGGGGGCCGGAAATACAAGCCCAACTGAAAGTAAAGTACAACTCGAAAGGGAAAACAGCAACTGAAAAGTAAAGCCGCAACGTCGAGCCGTCCACTGGAAGTCCCACCTGAAGGGTGGGTGCAGATAGCTTCCACTGCTCCTCGGGTCCAGCCGACCGCTCCGAGTACGTCCCGCCCAGTGGTCCACCTCCAGGTACCGTCCTTCTCCGCAAGCCTCTACCACGATCAGCGTTGTCCGTCGTCTGCAACCAACACAATGTAGTGCGGGCATATCCCGTACAGGGGTGAGTATAATCTACTCAGTAAGGACCCCGAGACCCCCGAAGGTCTCCCAGAATCCACAAAGGATAGACCACAAATTAAAGATACAATCACGAAGTAACATCGGACATGGCTTAGGTATATGCCCATACATATACCTAAGTTATCCATTCTCGCTCGGCTCCAACATCCGAGCTCAAGTACAACACAGTCCACACAGGAAAGCAAAACGTAAATCCACACAAGATAGAACAACATAATCCACAAAGGAAAGTAAACAGGGTTTCAGCTCACACAGGAATACTTCTTGTATGACGGCTTAGATGATCAGATATTGCCACTGATTCATCTAAGTCGTCGGACCCACAAAAGATCGATAGGTATTAACCCCCGCAATGACCCACAAAGGATCTAACCCACAAAGGATCGATAGGTGACTAACCCCCGCAATGACCCACAAAGGATCGGGCCCACACAGGACCTGTAGGCGTTGGCCCACACAGGACCGCTGAGTGCTAACCCACATAGGATCGGACCCACACAGGATCAATAGGTAACTAACTCCTGCAATGACCCACAAAGGATCGGGCCCACACAGGACCTGTAGGCGCTGGCCCACACAGGACCGATGAGCGCTGACCCACACAGGATCAGACCCACACAGGATCGGTAGCACTGACCCACAAAGGATCGCTGAGTGCTGTAGTCGTCGCCGTCGAATCCACTGAGGATCTCTGTACAGTCTTCGTCGTCACAGTAGCAGTCGCAGCCAGCTCTAGGGTTCCCGCACACAGCAAGCTCGTTCGGGAGGGTCCGCTCCACGGTCCGAGAGGCTGATACATCAACTGACACATAGTCCATATTTGATGTATCCGAAAGTTCTGTATCGCCAACAGGAACTCAACGTCACAGACGGCGCGTCAATCAGACGCCCGGTCTGAGAGTTATTGGCTTTTTTATCCCAGGGGCCCTGTTGGTTTTTAAGGAAAAACCAACCCGACCGTACTCCACCTACGTCCAAACCTCGGTCATAGTAAGCCAAAATATCTGTCTCACTTAGAGGAAAACAAAAAAGTCGACGGCACGTCAATCGGACGTCCGAAGCTCAAGATATGAGTGTTTCCGCTCCGAGGGCCCGATTGGTTTCGTGTACGAACCAACCCGGCCAAACCCAAAGTATTCTGAAACCTTGAGTGCGATATACCGAAACGACCTTCTCGATCCAAGGATCGCATCACCGCTGACGGCGTGTCATTCGGAGTCCCATAGCTAAAATTACGAGCAAAAGACCAAAACGGTCCGGGAACAGGGGGTCTGGGCCTGGACCGACCCGGCCCGACCCCCCCCCCCCCCCTGGGTCGGCCCGAACCGGGTCGACCGACCCGGGTCTGGGTCGGACCCGGTTTGGCGTGACCCGTCCCGGCCAGGGCGACCCGGCCCGGCCTGGGCGCGACCCGGCCCGGCGGGTCGGCCCGGCTCAGCTCAGCCGAGCGGAGGAACCGCGGGGCGCGCTGCCCCCGTGGGATGAACCGCTGCTTCCCCACATGGGGCCGTGCTGGGTCAGCGGACGCGGCTTTGCTGCATCCCGTGTGTCGCCGGACCCGCGCGGTCGCGGGTCTGGTCGGCCGCCGCCTCCGGCTGCTGGCGCCCCGCGCCCCGGTGGATTCCGCGGGCCGCCGGAGTTGCCCCGTTGGTCCGATTCCACTTTCGTCTGCGCCGTGGCTCCTCCCGGGTCCCATTCTTCACTGCCAGGCCCTCAAATCGCCATTGCGGCCTCGTTTGACATCATCCGCTGTTTCGCGTACCAAGAACGAAAAAGTGCGGTGAGTTCGGACTTGTTCGTTAGTCCGCACCCACTGCGTTAGCGGTTCTGAAAAGAATATTACACAAAAAAAGTTTAACAAACGTCACGGGTATAAATCACAAAGATTTTTAAGAATCAAACCCCTACCTCATCGAATTCGTTGAACGTGCTTTCTTCGCGGAATTGATCGTCGCGGGAGAAGAGGATCGTCGCGTCGCGGAAGGGCATCGCGTCGTCGCGGTATAAGGCGCTGCGTCGACGAACTCCAAGGATCAAGAACATACAGATTTAATTATAAAAAATTAAATCCATGTTGTTGTTATAAACCACAAATAATAAAAAGGTCCGCAATCTCTCACCTCAACGGATGATCGAAGATTTGTCGCGGATGAAGGAAGGTCGCGGAAGAATTTCGCGGGAGAAGAATCGTCGGCGTCGCGGTACTTGGTGTCGCGTCGTCGATCTCCGAGGGCTCGGCATTCTTCGTCGCCCTTCGTTGGAGGCCGACGTTCTTCGCGTTCTTCGCGTTCTTCGCGTTCTTTGCGAAGGAGGATGAAGGACTTAAGGTTTCTGTCAAATCCTCTCAACAAACAACACTCAATAAGGAAAATGTTGGTCTTATTTTATTACTTGCCAACAAACAAAAAACAACCCAAGTAACGACCCATTAATTCATAGAATTAATTTCAACGAATAAACTGCCAAATTAATAGGGGCGTTTAATTGTCTAAGAAACGCCCCAGTTGACTTTCATTTAATAGGGGTTTTCGCGGGTGCGTTACTTAGCGGAAAAGAAACGGTGGGCTCGTGTGGGCCCCACCTCACAAATATCATACCCACTTGGTAGGATATTTTCGGATAGCACCCTATCCGCATCAACTTAGCTTAAGCAGCTTTAAGTGGCTTTCAAGTGGCTTTAAGTGAAATAAAAATAATTTTGTCGCACCACTTTATTTTATTTCATAACCTAACCCCCAAAAATTAAAAACCACACCCGAGCAAATGCAACTCCGGAAGAGGCGTTTCTAAGCAAATACCGGCGATGTGATTCCATCGGTGCCCTCAGAATTTGATTCCGAGCACCGGTTAAAAAGTTAGAAAAACTCTCTCATTCGTTCACTAAACGTACCCGATCCAAACTTTGGAAAATGATTCCGGGCACACCGGGCCTCGGAATCAGGTGCCGTCAGAAACTGCGTTCTTGTATAATTCCCAAGAAAATTAAAAAAAAAATTCCTTGAATTTTATGGATCTTTAAACTTTTAATATCATGAAATAAATTAGATTTATGATATAAAATGTCATATTTTATTAAATACACCGCATAATAATAATAATTTGTGAATGTAGAATATATCTCACTTAAATAAAAGTGAGATAAGAAACCCCTTACCTTAAGTCTTGACTTTCTTTAGAGATATTCAAAACACATGTATAAAAAATATAAGTTTGTTATAAATATAAAAAATAACAATATTATTATATATCATACTACATGTGATTTTATTATGACTATATATTACCCATTTATTAATAATTTTATGTTAATGTTATGTTTTGGGTAATAACTACTTTGTTTTTTAAATATGTTTTGACTTGTTATTCTTGATCCTCTTACTTAGATCATGATTTACTTATTTAAAAAATGTAAAACATGATATTAATATCATATATATTCATTATATAAGTATTTATAATAATCTAAAATATATATAAATATGAAATGGAATACGTCGTTCATGTAGACGGTTGGTCGTACGTATGCATGAATGTTGTTTCTATTTTTTTGTCATATTGAAAGAAAGAAAGTCAATGAAATATATGTACATATTTATATATATTTTAATTAAAGAAGAATTATTATTTCACATATATAATATGAATTTATTAAACCCAACTTTAATATATTCCATGTAAAGTGTAAAAAAACACATTTCATTGAGGAGGTTTTAGTCCACACGCCTACAAATGAAGTTATCATATTCCCAAAAATGGACAGAATAAAGGTAGGTGTTATATAATAATTAAATAAAACAATAAATCATAAATATTATATATATAATAAAAAACACTAATTACATCATTATTTACAACCTTGTAAGGTTGTAAAGGAAGAATGAACAACATCGGTTTGTGACGCGGCAGCCCGCTATAGACACAAATGATGATTGTGCATCTCATTTGATGGAATTGTGTGTAGGTATAAGTGAAAAACATAACATAAAAACATATAATTACATTTAGGAAAATTATTTAATTATATAATCATGTAATAATAATAATTAGTGGGTGCTAAAATAAATTCAACAAAATTGATTGTTGAAGGATGTTACCTCTTTTTTGGGTAATTTCTTTTGGTTTGCACCAAAGGATTAACTTAGTTCAATTTATGCCCAAAGTAAGGCTTACATAATTATATTATCTAATTTTAGATCTTATTTTATTAGGGGTTGGATGATCCAAAGGGATTGATATGAGTGAATAAGTGAGGGGGTGAGTACCCTTTTATAGTGGAGGAGGAGTGGCATTCTTATAAATATAAAAGGTAGACACTATTGAGAGGTCTCTCTTACATCATGTTCCTCCAATAATGATGCCTTTTTGATGAAATGGAGGATATGGTCGAAATATTTCTATAAAATGGATTTGTTACAAGTTTCTAGGTTATTTGTTCCCTTAAGTTAAAGTTTAAGTACTAAGTAAACTTTTTTTACCTTAATCACTATAATTAATTTAATTATTTTCACTAATATTTCTAGTCAAAAACTAATTTGAACTTACTATACATTATAAATTATTTTTATTTAAATTATTTAATCCATTTTTACAAATTATAAACACATAATTGGAGGAAATTAATTTAAAATTAATCCCACAGACGAGACAAGACAACAAGTTTTTAAAGTGATAATGTTTAAAAGTTTAAAATGTTTTTATAACCTATTTAAATGTGAAATTGATTCAAATGGACTAAATTGTATTAATAGATCTATAATTGGAATAAATATACATTAAAACCAATTTAAAATATAATTTAACCATATAAATAAATTATACAAAAAATGTAGTTTTCATTTAAAATTCATTGTTTTCACTATTTATCAAAAAATGAAACTTCTCAAAAAAATATCAAAAAATAACTAAAAGTAAATTTTGATATTCCTATTTAAAAAATGAATCTTATTTTTTCAAATAAAATTTATAATATTTTCAAATATTATATTTAAAATAGGTTCACCATTAAAAGAAAGTAAAATTAACTTTTAGAACAAATATATCTTTTTGCATAAAATTGGTTTTATTCTTATCTCTTGTCTTGAAAATACATAATATGAAAATTAAATAGTTGAATGAATATAATATATATATATTTATTTATTTATTTATTTATTTATTTAAAATAAATTATCAAAAGTGTTTTAATTAATTTATTTAGGTAAAACAAGTTTTATTTCATAAATATAGTTTCCCAAAAAAATATTTCCTATATTTTCAAAAGGGTTTTATTTTCATTTCTAGTTAATTCGTCACCAAATAATTCTTCTTATATACATGTGTAAAACATATTTTCATAATTTAATTAATCATATTCATAACTTTCACTGTAATGGATAAGTGAAAACAATAATTATATTTTAATTATAATATAAATAGTATATTGTAGTTCGATAAAACTCGAATTTATGTGCAACGTATGCTATCGAAGAAACTTGGCATTATGTGTAACACAATCCAAACATAGTATTGTGTGTACTGAAATCTAATATAATTTTTTCATGTAGTTAAATAATAATTTTTTTTTAGTAAAATTCAAGACAAAAATAGTGAATTCATATAACATAAGTTATATTCATTGTTACGAGAAATGCAAAATATCAAAAAGTTTAAATTAATTCGAAAAAATACATTTCACAAAATCTTAGGGTGTTAAAAAAATACTCTATTAAAATATTATAAACTATCTATTAGGTTGTACGGTATGAATATTACTAACTAAAATTTTAATATTATGGTTATTTATTGATTAGAAATAAAATAAGAATCATTTGAAAGTAAAATAATGTTTTTTAAAAAGCTGTATTTTTTTAAAAAGAAGTTTAAACGCACTTTAGACACATAAATTAAATTTTTTAGCACTTTTATAAAATTTAATTCACAAAATAAACTTAATTTTTTAAATTAAATTATAAAAATTAACTTATGGTTAATTTTTGGGATTTTTTTAAAATGTTTCATTTTTCAATGAATAGTGAAAATTGCTGAATTTTAATTGAAAACTACCTTTTTTTTAAATTATTTGTAATTTTAAATTATATTTTTAATTTTTTTTAAAGTAAAATTTGTTCAATAATATATATATATATTGATCCAATTTTTTTCATTTAAATAATTTTCATTATGAATTTTGATATAAAAACATTGTAAATTATTGAACATTTTCTCTTTGAAAACCTGCTTTCTTGCCACATCTACGGGATTAATTTTAAATTAAATATTTCCAATTATAATAATTAAATTTTTAAAAATGTATTATATATTTTTTATTATAATAATATATATTTTATAACAAATTCAACTTAATTTTTGACCAAAATGGATAGTAAAATACAGTAAAAATTAATTACTACAGTTAAGGTAAAAAATGGATATACCTGGGTTTGAACTAAGATGATAAAAGATAAAATGAAAAAAAATCTATTAAAACCGATTTTATGGCTATATTTAGATATTATATCTTCTAGGTTTTATAATATACCATTTTAGAGGCTTGTGGCATGATAAGAACATGGGTATGATTGAATCTTTTAAAAAAATTAAAAGTGTGCCACTTACAGGCACCCCCTCCCCCCTCTTCTTCACATATTCCAACCTCTTTAGTTCAGTAAATACCTACCCAAATAAATTAAAAACTTCCCTAAAATAATTCTATAATCCTTATTTTTTTTATAAATCTAACCTAGGAAGGATTTTGGTGCAAACCTAAGGAGGATACCCGAAGAAGAGGTAACGTTTTTCAATGAGTGTTTTTATTTTATTTATTTATCCACCTACATAAATTCTTATTAAAATATGATTATATAATAAAATCTGTATATTAAATATAATTTTATGATGTCATAATAATTTCATTATGTATAACCATCTCCACTTCAATCAAATGGGTTACAAAATCATCATTCGTGTGTATGGTGGACTACCGCCTTGCGAACTGATGTCATTCATTTTTCTGTTACCAACTATCACAGTTGGGTGTGCTGATGGATATAAATTATATATATGATATTTATAAAATATTTATACCCCTAGAGTATTTGTTTCATATATACCTTTTTACTTCCAATTCCTTAGGGGATATAATAACGACGCTCGTGTGTAGTGCACACTACCACCTCGAGGTGGTTCATCTTTCACTAATGCTTTAAATGGAATGTAATAAGGATAAAGTTAATAATTATATGTTATATATATGAAATAAATATTATATTAATAAAATATTTATCATTATTAAAATATAATATATCATTTTATTTTCTTTCACTTAAAGATGATAACAACACTCATGTACGTATAGATTACCTCATTCACAGAGCGATGTGAATCTATTTTCATCACCACACCACATGGATTTCATATATAAGAATATTTAAATAAATAATATGATATATATTATATTATTTTTTTTAAAAGATAAACTATTTTCTACCTTCATTCCATAATCATCATTTTAAAATGAAAATGTTACTCATGCATGCGTACGACCCACTGTCTCCATGATTGTAATGTATTTCATTACTCAAAACCATATTTGATGATGGGTATTAAAAGTATAACTAATGTATAAATATGATAATTATTTAATTATAATTATTCTGTACATGATTAAACTATATAATATGCACAAGAATCAGAACCTTCATGAAAATGAACGAATGATAAAACAAGGCTATTAACACCTGAAATGACGAAAATAATGAAATATTATTAAGAAACGGGTGATAATATGTTATAAAAAGATCATATATAATATTATAAATATTAATATGGTTCTATAGTAAGTTAATTACATGTTTAAAACCAATATATAGGAAGTTAAATCACGTTCAACCAAAAGGAAGCATGAGGTATGGTACTTCGTCTCAATTTCATTTCATTGAGGAATATTGTAATGTTATGAACCTAGTTTATGTTATATGGTGTACATAATGCCATTTGAAATTTAATATCATGATTCATTCATAATTCATGGTATTTTAAGTTTTAATTTTAATTATTTCAACCAAGGGGATTTGACTTGAAAATTACCAAGTGGTAAAAGTTGTTGTGCAATCTCACTTTATTTTTGTGATTGTAAACTTTCTCTTGAAGAAATAACCTTCTTGTGACATTTTTTCATTGTATATTAAATTTATATTAAATATCCATATTATTTTATAATGGACATTATTATTTCTTAAACTATATACCATATTTACATATGGTGTTTACTTTGATAGTTATTTGATTATCTGGGGAAATATTGATAAATCTATATCCTTTACTAAATACGAACACTTAATGATAAGGAAATTTTTTTATAAATTAAATTGGTTATTAGATATAAGAAGAATTATTTAGACATAAAATACACAAGTGGGGCCTGGTTATAGATATCCCCTCGATGCATCAACAGGTCTTTTGAGACAAATCTATTTCCCAAACCAGATATGTTTATGCCCATTAGTTTTAATTCAATTGGACAAACCAGATTGGTTTGTACCCAGGAGCTTTAATTTAGTTAGCCAAACCAGATTATTTTGAACACATTTGTTTTCAAATTTCTTTATAATAGATCTTAACAATATTGTTATCATGTTCTTGAGGCATGATATCTAATAATTTAGCATTTACTTCATTAATAATTCAGTTATTATTATTATCCATGATATTTTCACTATGATGTTATATATGAATGAATTTAATTCCTAGTATATTGATTAAATGGAAAGGTTTTTTAGTTATTTACCTTTCCATGTTTATTCTAACTTATCTTTCCATGATATTATAGTTATTTAAATTCAATGTGTGTTCATTTATTTACAGTTCCATGTTGATTATGATTATTGATTCATGATAGCTTCTATTGTACTTAACTCTTACTGGTCATTTGAGCTCACCCTTATTTTGTGTCCTTTCCCCAGGATCTGAAGAAGATATAATAGAATGAATTTTCAAGTATGCGACTCTTTTTTTTGTACTGTATTATTTTTTATTTTTTATTATCAGTGTAAAATGGGTATCATGTATGTATCTAGTTCTCAAAAACTAATAAAATGATCGGTCCTTCAGGATTTGAACCTTTTTATCTATGCCAATGTAATAAAGAAGACACTAGATCACGGTTACTAGAGTCAGGGTTATTGTATTTGGTATCAGAGGAAGTTTACTAGAAACCTTGGGAACTATATTAAGAAAAACTTATATTGGGAAAAATAACAACATGATATAATTTGGGGATAAGTATAGAAGAAAATACTAAAGTTTTGGTAAGGAATAGATTATATGGGTTTTTCTAGCAATATATCATTTTATATATACTATGATTGGACTTGGTTTTATAATAGAGATACCTAGGGGTAATAACACTAAAAGTGTGCATTGGGGTGGACCCAATCATCACATAGTGCATGAAAAAGGTCCTTATTCTACACCTGGTTTGAAACTCCTTGGGGAAATTCTTAATATAATTCAAATTTTCTTTTCAAACCACTATGAAGGATTTTAAAATAAATATATCAATAAATAAACCAAAGTTTATGATTCTAAGATTAACAATACATAAATTTTTAATTTATTTTATGTGTTACGTAGTATTTATAATTATACATTATGATTTCAAATTCATAATTTTATGAGCTAATTTGGTATATTTTATTTCTTAATAATGGAGCCTAGAAGGAATAAGGGTATCAATAATCCTGGCCAATGTAGATATTTTCCTACTGAGGAATCCAATACAGCTAGTATTGGAACTAAAAAATTAGGGCTATATTATGGAAGCTTAATCAGGTAATGAAAAATAACCTTTCCTAGATGGAGAAATCTGTCCCACAATGAGTTTTTCCTATGTTGGATCACATTATGTGATACAATTCCCTATCATTCAATGGGACTACTAATCCAATGGCAGCTGATCAATGGATTAAGTCTTTGGAGAAGATATTTATAGCCTTGGGATGCGGTGAAAAGGAAAATCTTACACTAGTAGTGTATTTTATCCAAGGAGATGTTGATCAATGGTGGTAGTTGATTCAAAATACTAGGGAGGAATGGGAAATATAACTCATGGAATGGAAATATTTTAAGGAGACATTCTTTGAAAAATATTTCCCTTATGATAAATAAAAATAGATAAAGAGAAAGTTCCTTATCTTAAAACAAAAAATAAGAGGAAAGTTTTATGGAGTATGAATCTACCTTTAAAAGGTTAGCTAGGTATTATACGAGTTATATAAAAAACACAGAGTATAAGATTTACCATTTCATTTAATGGATTAATCCAAGTCTCTAAAGGTCTCTAGTATCTCAAGCCCTTTCTTCATATTATGAAATATTTCTATATTCCATCAAAATAGAGATTTAATTCTCTGGATCTTACATATTTAAGGGAAACCAATAGAAGAAGAGTTCATCCAAACACCATGAAATAGGGAATTTGTTAAAGAATAAGAAAATAATGAATCAATTTATACCATGTGATAATTATGGAATGAATCACCATGGTAATTTCCTAATGGTAATTGGATTTTGTTATAAGTATAGAGAAATGGGTCATCGGGTCAAATAATTCAAGGGGAAGAAGGAAAGCACTATGATTCATTATTTCAACTATAGGGATATGGGTAATTATGCTAACGGATGCCTGAAGTATCAAGAGGATCTACCAAAGAAGAGGCCAAGGGGAGAATGCAAGGCGTTTTTTATCACTATGACTAAGGTGGAAGTACCCAATGATGTGGTGGAAGCTACTTTAATCCTATATTCAAATTTAGATAACTCTTTAATTGATTCTATATAATAGAATTATTTTATATCTACCTAGTTTTCGAATAAATTTATATATTTTCCTTTTAATTTAAGAATAGATTTGTCAGTAAAGACTCCTATAGGAATTCTCACTAGAATAAGGATGTGTTAGTTATCCCCCACTATCACACATAAATGTGATTTATTTGATGACCTTATTATAATACCTATTTTTGAATTTTATATAATCCTTAGTATGGACTGGATTTCAAAATATGATGCAAAAAAATTATTGTAAGAAGAAGGAATTCCTGATTTGTGAGGAAGGTGTAGAATTACTTATCTTTATAGAAGATACTTTATCATCAGATTCAAATATAGATCCACCCCTGGTAGCTGTACTAAATTAGATTATTGGGGAATAATAAAAAACAAAATCTAGAGATGGAGAAGGTAATCTTTAAATTGATGATGTACTTATTGTATGGGAATACATTGATGTATTTCCTGATGAATTACTTAGACATACCCTAGAGTATGAAGTTGAGTTTTCTATTGATTTAATCCCTGATGTAAGACCAATATCAAAGAATCCCTATATAATGTCCACAGTAGAATTAGTAGAGTTGAATAAAAAACTAGAGGAGTTTGGTGATAAGGTATTTATTCACCCTAGTCTTTCACCATGGGTATCTCATGTTCTCTTCATTAAGAAGAAAGATAGATCCATGAGGCTTTGCATTGATTATTGAAAAATAAATGTCATTATAATAAAGAAAAAGTATCATCTACCTCGAATTTATGAGTTATTTGATAAAATTCATGGATGTCAACATTTTTCAAATGTTAGCCTTCATTCTAGGTATCATCAATTTTGATTAAAGAAGGAATACATTCTAAAGATATCTTTTCGAACGAGGTATAGACATTACAAGTTTATAGTAATTCCATTTAGATTGAACATTTCACCCTCTATTTTTATGGATCTAATGAATAGAGTATTAAGGGAATATATCAAATATTTTTTATGGTATTCATTAATGATATTTTGGTGTATTCTAAAAGTTATGGGGACTATGAGAATCACTTGTGGGTTATTATAGAAACTCATAGAAGGAAAGAGTTGGATGGAAATTTAGTAAGTCTGGTTTCTAGCTTCAAGAAGTTTCTTATCTTAAAAATATTGTCTCCAAGGATAGAATATTAGTTGACCCTATAAAGACAAAGGCAGTCAGAGAATGGCATATACAAATGAGCATAACTGAGGCATGTAGTTTTATTGGTTTGGGAGGTTACTATTGGTGATTCATTCAGAATTTTTCTTGATTTTGTAACCAATTAACCAATATTACATGTAAAGGGGTGATTTTTTTAGATATAGTAATATAAATAATTCTTTCATGAAATAAATAGGAGATTGGTCAATGGTCTGATTTTGACTATGCCATCTATAAATGATGGGTTTGTGACATACACTAATGCATCGAAGAAGGGACTTGGTTTAGTTCAAATTAAAAATGATAAAGTTATGAAATATGAATCAAGGAAATTGAAAACTTGTTAGTAGAACTATATAATCCATGATCTTGAGCTGGCAGTTGTAATATCATAGTTGAAAATATGGAGATATTATCTCTGTTAGGTCCACAAGGCTGAATACCCTGAGAGGGGGGGTGAATCAGGGTATGACTAATTTAAAATTAACGCCCATTCTGATCTTGTTTCGCTGTTAAGAAAAACACTCTTCTCTCTCTTTCCTGTTGCATAAAGTAAACATAAATTAAAGCATGCACAGGACACACCAATTTTACTTGGTTCACCACAAAGGGCTACGTCCAAGGAGCATACGCCGACAAGTTGTCGGTCGTACCAATTCCACTAAACTTCATTAGCTGTGGATACAAAGTTCGGTCTAGATCACTTCTATTCCAAGGCTCACTACCTTTACAATGTTTAGGGTCAGCTCACTGCTTTCCCAAGGGTCACTCCCTATTTCTCAATCTCTGGCTCACTGCCGGTGGAGAGGATCACCTTCTTCCTCTTCCTAAGCTCACTGCTCTGTGAAGGGATTCACTCACAGTTTATAGACCTGTAGGTCTCTTCATTTGCATGAATGCATGCATCCTTAACTGATGATGGATTCTCTGTTAATGTCCAAATTTCATCCACTTATTAATACCTCTTTGCCTCTAAACACTGGGTAATTCCTTTTGGAAACACCTTCGCAAAGCACCCTACTTCACGAGGCTCCCAATTTTGCGAAGCTCAAACAAGCCTTCGCGAAGCTCCTGCCTTTTCACGAAGCTCTCTTGCGAAGCACTCTCACGAAGCACTCTCGTGATGCTCAAGTTGTCTCAAAGCAACGGCCCTCATGAAGCTTACTAAGCCAACGCAGAGCTCGCAGGATTTGCGGAGCTACAATAGCCGCCGCGAATCTCTTCTTTCGCGAAGCACACTAGCTCCGCGAACCACCTTCTCAAATCGAGAGCAAAGGATTTTCTCTGAAAATTATCTCTACTTCTCTCGAGGGGGTCAGACTCTATTTATAGGTGATTCCACCGACCCTCGTCCCTTCCGTGCGAATTCAACGCCGCGTCATCTCAAATCGTGAAGCTCCAAAGTTTCAGCCGGAATTCTGTCCAAATCGCGAAGCACCACGGAAATTTTCCGTTCGTGGAGCTTGACGTAATCGCGAAGAATCACCATCAACATTCATTCGCGCCTTCTCCGCGAAGCTCCCTCGCAAAGCCCTTCACCGCCGCGACGCGCTTCAGCCTCTGTCGTTCGCGAAGCTTGACGTAATCATGAAGACTCACTGCCTCCATTCTTCTGGTCTTCACGATTTCCAAACCATGAATCCTATCTTCGCGAAATTCATGACTTTACCATATTAAATTATGATCTTCATGGAAATCCTATTTTCGCGATGCTCACCAAACTCCATATTTTTGACCCCAAAAATTTGGCAAACACTGGGAAACGGCGCCACCTTGTACTGATCTTTTTGTACCACCTCCAGATCGTTCATTCCTTTGTCATCGTTCTTTGTCAACAAGGATTGTCAACAAATTCTCAGGAACTCTACAATTATTCATGGAAACCTTCTTTGTCAACAAACACAATCAACCCAAAAAATACTTCAATGTTACCTTGAGGTATTTTTGCCCAACAATCTCCCCCTTTGGGTTTGTTGACAACTCTTCACAACTCTCCTTAGAATAATTTTCTGCACGTTGATACCTCACTGAGTATTATTCCAATCGCTACCACCATTCGCCTCTTGCGATTTTGATAGCATTCAAGGATTCACTTAACAGATACTCTAAGCCCACATGAGCAATTCTCGGCGTAATAAACAAGAGTAGTATGAAAAGTTCATCAATGAATCACTTCATGTTAGACCCCAATTGTCGATTCCATCCTGATACCAATTCTTAAATTGATACCAATTGTTGAACCACACTGATACCAATTGGGGAATTATTAAGTTGATACCAATTATTGAACCACACTGATACCAATTGGTGATAGTTGGATACCGTCTCACACCATTCCAACACCACTGTTCTGATTTTATCACGATCCTCAGTTGTCGTGATTTCTATTCTTTGATCGATCACTTCTAGCATCGTCAGATTTAAAAAATCTCCCCCTTTCTCATTTCTCCCCCTATCTGGATGCTCCACTGGTCAGCTTCTCCCTGTATCTGTCATGATTTCTCAAATAGCCACACTATCTCCCCCTTGAACAATCACTATTTTCTCCCCCTTTGTCAATGAACCCAAAGGTCACTCCTTTGTAGTCTGTAACATATTAGAGAACACATATCAGCACATTAGGGAAAAACACATCATACCTCAGGGAGAGAGGGGGTGGTCCCACATCCACACTATTTCAAGTGCGGGGAATCGACTGAACTCCCAGATCCAGTCGATGCCTCTCAAAAGCTTCCTTGGGTAAGGCCTTTGTCAGAATGTCTGCAACCTGTAGCTCTGTAGGCACGTACTCAAACTTCACGATTCCTTGATCAACCTTCTCCTTGATAAAATGATACTTAATCTCAATGTTCTTTGTTCTTGAATGATGGAAGGGATTTTTGCTAATATTTATAGCACTTGAGTTGTTGCACTGGATTCTGATCGAAGACTTCACTTCAACTCCCATATCTTCAAGCTGCTGCTTCATCCACAATAACTGTGTGCATGCTTGAGTGGCCACAATATACTCAGCTTCTATGGTGTTCAATGAAATGAAATCTTGCTTATTGATTAGCCAAGAAATACACAATCTACCAAGATAGAAATCACCACCGGACGTTGATTTCCTATCATCCGCTGAACCAGCCCAGTCTGCATCAGTATATCCCAATAACTCTGTCTGAGATTTATTAGTATATGTCAAGCCTAAATCCATTGTGCCCTGGATATAGCGAAGTGTTCTTTTCACTGCAAGCATGTGGCTTTCCTTGGGATTGCACTGATATCTCGTTGCTTGGCCTGTGGCGAAAATAATATCAGGCCTTGTTGCAGTCAAGTACAATAGACTTCCAATAATTTGTCTGTATTCTGTGATATTAACTGCCTTGCCATCTTCATCTTTCGATAATTTCATCCGGGTGGCAACCAGAGTCTTAATCTCCTTGGAATTTTCCATTCCAAACCTTATCAAGACCTCCTTGGAATATTTAGATTGAGAAATGAATGTTCCATTCCTTCCTTGTGTCACCTGTAGACCAAGGAAAAACGTTAGCTCTCCAATCATTGACATTTCAAACTCATTTTTCATGAATTCGGAAAACTGTCTGCACTTAGCTTTATCTAATCCGCCAAATATTATGTCATCGACATAAACCAACACCATCATCCTTTGATTACTGTCATTACTGAAATAGAGATTTTAATCAACTCCTCCACGCTGAAAACCAAGATTCTTCAAGTACTGATCAAGCCTTGAGTATCATGCCCTTGGTGCTTGTTTCAGCCCATACAATGTCTTCTTCAGCCTGCAAACTTTGTTCTCATCCTCATGAATGAGAAAACCATCTGGCTGCTCAATATACACCTCCTCTTCCAGAACACCATTCAAGAATGCCAATTTGACATCCATCTGGAACACTTTGAACTTTCTTTGCACTGCTATGGCCAAAAATAATCTGATTGTTTCCAGTCTTGCAACTGGTGCAAATTTCTCATCAACATCTATTCCCTCTATCTGGGAGTATCCCATGCACACTAGTCGTGCTTTGTTCCGAATCATTGTGTCATCTTCATTCATCTTGTTGCGATAAAACCATTCAGTCCCGATGACATTCTTGTCTGCTGGTCTCGAAACAATCTCCCATGTCTGGTTCTTCTCAATCTGATCAAGCTCTTCGTTCATAGCCTGAACCCAGTTTTCATCTTCATCTGCATCGGAAAAACATTTCGGCTCCACTTGAGACAAAAACGATGTTTGCTGTAATGATTTCATTCTTTGAGTCTGAACTGGAGCTGTTTGATCACCAATGATATTCTGCCTATCAATTTTAGCTCTACTCTTTGGCTTCCTCACAGACACAGACTTGACACTTTCTTCATCATCATCAATATCTTCTTCTGAGTCAGCTTCTGCCACTTCTGCTCCCCCTGGGTTGCTTACCTCATCATCACTTTCATCCAGGAACTGTTAACTGGATCATTGAGTATTTTGTTCATTTTCAACTATAGTGACATCATTTCTCTCAATGATTTTTCCCAGCCTTTTGTTGAAACATTTATATGCTTTTCTTTTCCCTGAGTAGCCAAGGAATATCCCCTCATCTCCTTGTGCCTCAAAATTCCTGTGATTTTCTTTGTTGAGAATGAAACACTTACTTCTAAAGATTCAAAAGTATTTTAGCGTTGTCTTCTTTCCATACCACAGTTCATACGGAGTCTTCCCTTGCTTCGGACACAACAGAGACCTGTTTGAAACATAGACCGATGTCAAAACTGCTTCCTTCCAAAATTTCTCTGGCAGGTCTTTATCAATAAGCATTGTTCTAGCCATGTTGTTGATGATACGATTTCTCCTTTCAACCACTCCATTCTGTTGGGAAGTTCTTACAGATGAAACTTGATGCCTTATCCCATGTTTCTTGAGATAGTTTTCAACTTGACTATTTGTGAATTCTGTACCGTTATCAGTACGAAACTTCAGAATTTTCTACCCAAGCATCTTTTCTGATTCCCTCCTATACTTCTTTATGAAACTGAACACCTCTGTCTTATGGGTAATGATGAATACCCAGGCCATTCTGCTGTAGTCATCAATGAAAAGGACATAGTACCTTTTCCCCTTTATAGCTCGTGGTGAGATAGGTCCACATACATCAGCATGAACCAGTTCGAGCACTCTAGTTGATTTCTGTTCCTTTGGAATGTATGTCTTTCTGATGATCCTCCCTTGTTGGTAAGCATCACACGTATGAGTGCTATCACGTGATATATTGGGAAGGTCTCTAGCAGCATCACACTTTATGAGATCCTCCATAGATGGTTGGCATAGATGACCAAGTCGCTTATTCCATATCTGGTTTTCTTCCTATCTGGATAAAAGACATGTATCTTCTTCCCCACCTACAAGGTAGAGATTTCCCTTTGACCTTTTTCCCTGCAGAAGAGTTGCTCCATCTTTTCCTTTCACAACACACATCTTCTCGGTAAATCGGATAGAGTTCCCAGAGTCACATAGTTGACTGACACTGAGTAAGTTATGACTGAGACCCTCTACTACCAAGACATCAGCACGTCTCATCTCTTTGCCCCCAAAATTGGCTTTCCCTGAGCCAACAATCTTTAAGCCTTCATCATTTCCAAATTTGACAACTCCTTCTTTGTCATATTTGATGCCTGTAACAACTCCTTATTACCCGTCATGTGGGATGTGCAACCACTATCAAGGATCCAAACACCAGATTGATCTGATGCTTTAAGGGCAATCTCCGCCACCACGGCCTTCTCATTTTTCTTCTTTTTAGTCCATACTTTTTCTTTCACACTCGGCATGGATTGAGACTTCTGTTCTTTCTCAAAGTATGATGGGCCAGCCTCATCTTGCAAAGCCACAAATCTATTCTGTGTTTTTAACTCACTTGTCAGTTTATTGACCTGCTGCTCGTGAACATTTTGATTCTGCTTTGGCACATTTCTCTGAATGGTCGAAGTACAGTACCTAGACATGTTCCCAAATCCTCCGCACCAAAAACAGTGTCCTTCAAAATATGTTCTGGGAAACCGTTCTCTATTTGGCTTCCATCTCTGTTCTTGTTCCCTTCTATATCTCTTGGCTATGGAACACACATATTGTGAATGTCCCATTTTCCCACAGCAATAACACATAATATAGGATACATTCCTTCGTGATACTTCAGCACTACGATTTTCCCTTTGGGAACTATGAATATTCTGATTCTGTTTTGTGCCCAAATCAACCTTCACATTTGAGCTTTCTTGCTGCTTCACTTCTGCTGAACTACGAGCCTCCTCTTTCATCTTCTCTGTCTTCTGAATGGCCTTCTTTTCTGATATCACATTGGGGGTCAAGAGTTTTTCTTGATCCTTCATTTTTCGTCGCAGAATGACCACTTCTTCTTCAAGCTCTTTGATACGTCTGGCCTGCTCCTTTCCTGTGTTAGTCAAACAATCAATTTCCTTCTTTTGTTCCTCAATTCTAATATTATGCTCAACAATATTTTCTGAGCTCTCTGGTGTTGAGGATTTTAGTCTTTCAATTTCTTCTAACAATTCTGACTTTTCTTCATCCTGTTGTTGCATATAGAGTTTGGCATCATGAACCACTTTATTGGCTTTCTTCGTTTTGGCTCTCCAAACATCTATCTCTTCAAGAGCTGCTTCCAATTCGGCTCCCATATCAACTCTTCCTTCAACCTCTTCTTACACTTCTCCAACGTCAGTTTCTTCCTTTTCCTAAGAACAACCGACGACCGCTACCATATCATTTTGTCTATGATCTTTAAAATTTTCAAACTCCTCAACCTCTTCATCCTCAGACTCATCTGAACTGTCTATTTCTTGTGAAAGAAGATTCTTCATCTTAAAGAAATTTCTCTTGAACTGCTTCTTCCCTTTCACATAGGCTGAAGATTTCTTCTTTGGAATTTCAACTTCATCATCATCATCATCGTTATCTTGAATTTTCTTGGGGCATCTTGTCTTAAGATGACCAACCTTTCCACATAGAAAGCATGCTAGTGTAAGTTTACCTTTAAACTTTACTCTTCCTCTTTGAAGATTTGAATAAAGGAACGACATCACCTCATCTGTCTCTTCTTCTTCATTAGAATCTTCAATGGTGAGTTTCTTCATGGCCTTGAATGCCACCTCTTTGGATTTCCCCTTTTCCACAGTCTCGTTATCATCGTTTCTCATTTCATATGCAACAAGAGTGTTGTGCAGGTTATCCAATGTCAGTTCTTTTGGGTCTTTGTCTTCCAAAATAGAAACTTTTGGATTGAACCGAGGTGGAAGTTTTCTCAATATGCGCTTCACAATTTTTATATCTTCGATAATTTCTCCAAGACCCCGCATATCTTCTACCACATCATTTACCCTGTAAAAGAATGCATCAACAGACTCATTCGGGTTCATTCTCAGATCTTCATACTTTTCCACAACACTTGCAGCTTGGCCTCTCTGACTTTTGTATCCCCTTCATAAATATTCAAGAGATTTTCCCACATGGAATGTGATGTTTTTCATGACATCACCTTTGTATATATGGGATTGGAAAGGGCTCCCCCTAATGCATTGATTTCTTTGGAATCAGCATCCAACTCTTTATGCTCAGCTTCTGATAATGCACCACTAGTAATATCAGCTGTGATACCATGCATAGCTACTGAAAATACATCCATTCCCAAGGATCGGAAATAGTGTTGCATTCGATTCTTCCATATCTGAAAATTACATCCATCGAAGATCGGAATCCCTCTATGATTAGTGACCTCCATTTTAGAGAAGAACAACTGTCAACCTTTCCCTCTGATACCAATTGTTAGGTCCACAAGGCTGAATACCCTGAGAGGGGGGTGAATTAGGGTATGAAAAATTTAAATTAACGCCCGTTCTGATCTTGTTTCGCTGTTAAGCAAAACACTCTTCTCTCTCTTTCCTGTTGCACAAAGTAAACAGAAAGTAAAGCATTCACAGGACACACCAATTTTACTTGGTTCACCGCAAAGTGCTACGTCCAAGGAGCATACGCCGACAAGTTTCCAGTCGTACCAATTCCACTAAACTTCACTAGTTGTGGATACAAAGTTCGGGCTAGATCACTTCTATGCCCAGGCTCACTGTCTTTACAATGTTTAGGGTCAGCTCACTGCTTTCCCAAGGGTCACTCCCTGTTTCTCTCTCTCTGGCTCACTGCCGGTGGAGAGGATCACCTTCTTCCTCTTCCTAAGCTCACTGCTCTAAGAAGGGATTCACTCACAGTTTATAGACCTGTAGGTCTCTTCATTTTCATGAATGCATGCATCCTTAACTGATGATGGATGCTCTATTAATGTCCAAATTTCATCCACTGATGAATACCTCTTTGCCTCTGAACACTGGGAAATTCCTTTTGGAAACACCTTCGCAAAGCACCCTACTTCGCGAGGCTCCCAATTTCGCGAAGCTCAAACAAGCCTTCGCGAAGCTCCTACCTTTTCGTGAATCTCTCTCGCGAAGCACTCTCACGAAGAACTCTCACGATGCTCAAGCCGTCGCAAAGCAATGGCCCTCGTGAAGCTTACTAAGCCAACACGGAGCTCGCAGGATTCTCGGAGCTACAATAGCCGACGCGAAGCTCCTCTTTCGTGAAGCACACTGGCTCTGCGAACCACCTTCGCAAATCGAGAGCAAAGGATTTTCTCTGAAAATTCTCTCTACTTCTCTCGAGTGGGTCGGCCTCTATTTATAGGCGATTCCACCAACCCTCGT
This sequence comes from Viscum album, assembly GCA_963277665.1. Taxonomy (NCBI): domain Eukaryota; kingdom Viridiplantae; phylum Streptophyta; class Magnoliopsida; order Santalales; family Viscaceae; genus Viscum; species Viscum album. The sequence goes on from OY728152.1 coordinate 2,109,108,546, forward strand.
CCCTTACGCATGAAGTCAACGTCGCGTCATCTCAAATCGCGAAGCTCCAAAGTTTCATCCGGAATTCTGTCCAAATCGTGAAGCACCACGGAAATTTTCCGTTCGCAGAGCTTGACGTAATCGCGAAGAATCACCGTCAACATTCCTTCGCGCCTTCGCCGTGATGCGCTTCAGCCTCTGCCGTTCGCGAAGCTTGACGTAATCGCGAAGACTCACCGCCTCCATTCTTCTGGTCTTCACGATTTCCAAACCATGAATCCTATCTTCGCGAAATTCATGCCTTTTCCATATTAAATTATGATCTTCATGGAAATCCTATTTTCGCGATGCTCACCAAACTCCAAATTTTGGACCCCAAAAATTTGGCAAACACTGGGAAACGGTGCCACCTTGTACTGCTCTTTTTGTACCGCCTCCAGATCGTCCATTCCTTTGTCATCGTTCTTTGTCAACAAGGATTATCAAAAAATTCTCAGGAACTCGACAATTCTCCATGGAAACCTGCTTTGTCAAAAAACACAATCAACCCAAAAAATACTTCAATGTTACCTTGAGGTATTTTTGCCCAACAATCTCTATAGTGAAATATGTGAGATATACACAGATCATAAAATCCTAAAATGAATCTTTCCACAAAAACAGATCAACATGAGGAAAAGGTGATGTCTTGACCTACTCATTGATTATGATTACTCAATACACTACTAACCAAGGAAATAAAATAAGGTATTGAATGCATTGAGTAGGAAATATCATTTATTTTTTGCCCAAATGAGGATTGAGAGGCGTCATATGTTCACAGATCTAGTAAATATGGATATAGTAATCATTAAGGATGGGATACATCACTCATTTTTCATATTATTGAAAAAATATATTTATTATAAAAGATAAAAATTCTTAATATGATGATAATAAATTTTAGAAGAAAAGTAAAGGTGTGAATGATGGAAATTAGTAGACTTTGTTTGTGAAGATGGTGTTTTGAGATTTGGAAAGAGATTATGTGTTTCAACTATACCTAAGATAGAAATGGAATTATTGGATGACACTCATATCTAAAATTTCTCTATACCCCATATAATCACAAATGTGTATAGTGATTTGAGGAAGAATTTTTTGTGGGTTAATATGAAGTAGGAAATTGTTGATTATGTGTCTATATGTTTGGTTTATCAACAAGTGAATGTTGTGGGATGGTATCCTAGAGGAGGCATGCAACCTCTTCCTATTCCTGTGTGAAAATGGTATTATAATACTATAGACTTTGTCCTAGGACTAAAAAATACTCCTATAATGAATGATGTAATATTTGTTATCGTTGATCACCTAACTAAATCTGCACATTTTTTTTCTATAAGAGAAGATTTACATCTTAAGTTCCTCACAAGTTCATTCTCGCTTGACTTTAAATGTATGTAAGATCATTATTTTCATTTGGTAAATTTTTCCTATAAAAATAGTTTACATTAAAGTATTTAAATGGCACTTTATGAAGAATTATATGAGAAGAGATGTTGTACTCCAACTTATTGGAATAAAGTTTCTGAAAGTAAACTCATAGGCTGTAGAGATTCATTTTTTTCCTTGTAATACTTTGAAATATTTCTAAATATATTTCAAGATATAGGCGCTGAGATAATGTACAATTATGAACCCCGGTGTGTGCGGAATAAATTATACAAAAATGTTAAGTCTTTCTGGTACTATTCACATAGCAGAAATGGGATATCTCTCAAATGGTAACTCAGATCATAAATCTGAGTCCACTGTTGAGTCTGAAACATAGCATTTACGCTAGGTGGGGTATAACTTTTTTGGTGTGGGAATTTTATGAGAAAAGTCACCCAGGGGAAAAAATTGTAAATAAAATAATTAAATTTAATTATTTTATCATGAATTCCAAATAAAATAACTTTTGAATGGGGACTCGGATTGGAAATCTAAGAAAGATGTTGATTTTGGAATGGGTTTTTTCCTAAGAATGACATAAAATGAGGGGACACGGGAATTTTGAATTTAGCGCTAATAGGGACTTCTATAAATAGAAGTTTAAGAATTAGAATTAGGGTTGGCCCCTAATTCTATCTCTCTCTCTAAAAATCATATCTCCCCACTCTCTCTCATCCGTTATTTGACGAATTAATAATGGATCATCGATGGAATGAAGGAGGAAGGAAAACATGTTGACGACATTGAGTGGATTGAATCGAGGTAGGATTTATTCTATTTTTTGATTTTGATTCAATTTCTATTTTTTTAATCCATTTCGTTGCCTTGTTCATTGTCTTTACATTGTGAAAACATCGATGGCCACATGAACACGACCATCAATTACTATTTAGAACCCTGTTCTTTATACGTTCTTTGTGGATACCCACTATCAATTTTTGGACACATCAACCGGTCTTCAGATTGTCTATCAGAGGTGTAAGAGCCTTGTTTTTGGCTAAAAAGGACTTTGTAATATTCTTTATGTTATTCCAGAGCGGCGCCTTCAGACGGTGTGCGATTCCGAGCCCCAGAGTGGCCGGAATTAAATTTTCTGTGCATTCACACTAGAAATGCCAAATAAATGCAATAACTCCTAAAAGGTGATTCGGATCAGAGATCTAAGTGTACGGATGGGTCCGATAAGGGGTGTTTACCCTAGGAACAACATAAAACTTGTCGGTGCAGGATGTTTGGACCCCTCGCTCGCTTTCGGAACGTTAAACAGATAAATTAATTAATTGCTTTATTCGTTTAATGTTGAAACGAAATTATCTCTTAAATGGTGGCTCAGATTGGAAAACTGAGGCCATCGTTGACTTCAGAGCATGCCTTTTACCCTATGAGGGGTATAAGTGTTGCGGGCACAGGTCTTCAGTGAAAAATGGCCCCAGGGGTGTTTTTGTAATTTGGCGCCCTCAGGCGTTGAGTTTAATAACTTTTGAACGGGGAATCAGATTAAAATTCTGAGATATCCTTTGTGCTCGAGAGGTTGTGTTTATCCTAGGGGAGGCTTAACATTGACCCCGTCGAGAGTTTCAGATGCGGGTCTTTTCGGGGGTTTTAAATTAATTAAATTGTTAATTAATTTATTTTAAACACCCATTCCCCCTTCTCCCCTCTTCTCCCCTAGCACCAGCAGCTCCCAACAATGTATGAGGAAGCTCTCCTCCATCACCTCCTGCTCTCCGGCGAGGCGCGGCTCCGACGGATCGCGGCGAAGCTTCGGGCGAAGCCCATCGAGGTAGGGTTTTGTTGCGTTTTCTTTCCCTCACCACGTTCGTCCTATATTCGTTTTGTCGATTTGACATCGAATTTGAAATCAAATCCCATGAATGTGTATTACGTTTTCTTTTCCTCCCATCGCTTCTTTCGGATCGAAAATTTGAGTTTGGAGATGATCGCAAACACCCGCCGAAGTTTGCGGGTTTTGGAGTTTTGAGGCGGCAGCACAGTGGTCCGGGGAGCTCCGGTGCGGTGGCAGCGGGTGCTGGGGGCGACGACGTGCAGCAGCGGGTGCTGGGGGCGACGATGTGCGGCAGCAGGCGCTGGCGGCGATAGTGAGCAGCCACGGGCGAGGCGGCGAGAGGCACCGTCGGCGCTGGCTGGCGCGACAGTGAGGCGGGGTCGCGGTGCGCGACCCCCGTGCGGAGGCAATGACCCGTGTCGCGTGGGTCGTCGCGCGGCGACCGGCTTCAGCCGGTCAGCCACGCGGTGGACCGAGTCCACCGCCGGCCCGCGTAACTGAGTCGCGGGCTAGGCGCTGCGAGTCGGGCCGGCCCAGGCCGGGCGGACCGGCCGGTCCAGCCCAAGGGGCTTTGCCCCTCAGTTTTCCGATGCCCGTAACTTTCGCTACGGGCATCTGTTTTGCGTGTCCTCAGTGGAAGCACGGACCTCACGTCGAGGGAAACGCTTTGAGATGGTTTTGGGAATCTTTAATTCCCAAAAAGATGGGCCTCGGAGGCGTGGCACGTCTTTAAGTGAATTGACGTTTTCTTCGGGGGATCTTGTTTTGGACAGCGCGGACGCGTCCGACGTCTGTTTTAAGTGTCGTCAGTGGTAATGAGACCATGGTGCTGAGACGGGGCTTTCCAGGGTAGTTTTAGGTATTGAGGCCGAAGTTGAGGCGTGGGCCCCACGACCCATCTTTTGAGCTGCGTGCAGCATTGCACGACTTTCTCATTGGGCGTCCGTTCGGGGCGTGCGAGCAGTCGATTCTTGTTGTTTTTCCGAGGGGATTGCAATGGTGCAATCCTCCCTCTCTAATTCGGCACGATGGTGCGGGGCCCATGGGGGGCTGTTTGGGCGTCGACAGTGATTTTCCATCTTTATCACCGGGCGACCGTTTTGGACAAATGAATAGTCCATCTTGTGTGCTTTTTCGAGAGGATCGCAACGGTGCAATCTGTTCTTTGAGTGTTGGGACTGGGTTGCGGGTACCACGAAGCACTGCTCATGTGTGGTGCGCCGGAATGCACCTTTTTCTCCGGATATCCATTGAACTCATGTGGGTAGTGCATTTGACGTGTTTTCCCGAGGGGATCTCATTGGTGTGATGCGCCCGACTGTTTTCGGGGCCGAGGCTCGGGATCACGGGACGTCATGCGGGCGTGAGGCGGTGTTGGCGACTTTTCTATCGGATATCTATTTGAGGCGAGTGAGTATTATATATCATGTGTTTTTTCACGAGGATTACAACGGTGCAATCCGTTTGTTTTTGCGAAGCCTCATGCGCAATCTTATTAAATGTGGAAATGTGAAAGGTGCCCCGAGGGCAGTTCCTCTACCGTGTTCGTAGCGGACCCTTAGCATGTGATCGTGTGCACTCCTGGGAGAGTGATGTTGGTGGTTAAAGATATGTGGTTGGTTGTTCCCTAGTCGTTGAGGCGGAAAGTTAGAGATGTTACGTCACGCCATCGTGTTGACGTTGGGTGTCGTGTACACGATGGCCCTTGGGCTGAGAATGTGGTATACTCTGGGAGTATACGGGAATTCTTGGAGGTACATGTGGTTGTTCATACCTGAGAACATTTGTACGCTTGGTTGGGGTTGAGATGGGGCCACACATTGTGTGGGACCCACGTGCATGTCGGGTTCTGCTTTACGTACTTTGACCTCTCACGACTTAGAGGGTCCCTCTATGCTCATTTGTTTGACTAGCAGGGTGGATTTTTTTCCCTGGCTTTGTGCTCGTTTGTTTGGCCAGCAGGGTTGAGTGGTCTCCCCCTGGTTTCGTTCTCGATGGATCGGTCGGTAGCGGTGCTAGTGACACCCAGTGATGGAGCAGGCTCTGAACCTCTTTTTGGTGAGTTATTCTGGAGTTGGGAGGTTGCACGATACCCACTCCATGTTCAGTTGGCCAGTGTTGTACCCTCCAGTGGATATGGCCAGAGCAGTTCTGATTTTTACCCTCCAGTGGGGCTGGGCAGTGGGTTACTCATGGGCTTCTAGGGTCTACCCTCCAGCAGAGACTGGGCAGTGGGTCACCTGACACTCTTAGGGTCTACCCTCCAGCAGAGACTGGGCAGTGGGTCACCCGACGCACTTAGGGTCTACCCTCTAGCAGAGACTGGGCAGTGGGTCACCCGACGACCTCTTAGGGTCTACCCTCCAGTAGGGATGGGCAGTGGGTCACCCGTCGTCTAGTTCCAGGTCTACCCTCCAGCAAGGCTGGGTAGTGGGTCGCCTGTCAACTTATTCCAGGTCTACCCTCTAGCGGGGCTGGGCAGTGGGTCGTCTGATGATGTGTTAAGGTCTACCCTCCAGCGGGGCTGGGCAGTGGGTCTCCTGATGATGTATTAAGGTCTACCCTCCAGCGGGGCTGGGCAGTGGGTCGCCTGATGATGTATTAAGGTCTACCCTCCATCGGGGCTGGGCAGTGGTTCGCCTGATGATGTATTATGGTTTACCCTCCAGCAGGGCTGGGAAGTGGGTCACCCGATATCATATTATGAATTACCCTCTAGTAGGGCTGGGCAGTGGGTCATCCGTTGTCATTCTAGGCTCAGTCCTTTCTACTAGGCTAGCCTGTGGATTTCCTCTATGATTACCGGAGCGGGACCCTTGGTTATATGGGTCAGTGTTGTGACGGATTTGACTTTGAGAAGACATCTCGATTGTGGGGCAGTGACGAGTTGTGGTTTGACGTTCCCCCAGAACTCTCAAGTACGGGGATCACTTTCCCTCACTGAGACGCATCCTTTTGACGCGACCTAAAACTGTGTGGGCAAGTCAGTGCCGCCCAAAGCGGATAGTGTCAAGGTGTGGTGGTTTGAGCCCCTTGACTTGTAGTTCGGGGCAGACGTGCGGGATGCTGGGAATCGATGGAGTTTACTTCTGGGACTGTTGGCTACTCATTTTCTTGGGCTGAGCTATGGGACGGAGATCCCCTTATGACGTTGTTCGGGCTTCTTGCTGAGCATAAAGATATATATACCCTGTTCCAGAACCCACTTCTTAGGTATGGTCACTCTCCTTCCAGGAGAGGCGAATACGTGCGGGGTAAGCCACGTGCTTTCCGTGTCTAGATTCTCGTGGTTGGACGAGTCTACTCTCCTACTATAGGTAGTGAAGACTCGATGGGAAGTTTATCTTCTCAAATTTTCCAGCTCCTTGTGTCTGGATGAGTCTACGTTATTTCCTCTTGTTGGGTTGATCTGGACTGTTTACTGCACTCTCTGTTGTACTCCTTTACTTTTCTTGTTCGCTCTACTGCTCACCCTTAGGTACCTCCTTTTTTGCTCCCTCGAGCCTTCGGGGTATCCTACTGAGTATGTTTATACTCACCGCTGCTTGGGATTGGCCCACACTTGGTGTTCCCTTACAGACGACGGACAGGTTGGTCGTGATTATAGTGGAGCACAGGAGTTCGGGAGCTTGGACCGCGTGCGGTGGTCATAGTCGGGTTCCAGGTGGGGGTCCCTTCCAGATATTTTCTTTTGTTCACCTGTTGCTGGATTGTGGCACTTTTTTGATGGGCGCGTTTTTTTCCCCTTTTATTTTCAGTTTACTTTCAGCTTGTACTTTGTACTGTTTAGAGTTCGATGCACATTTTTGGTTTTTATATATATTAGTTTTTCTTTTACTCTACTTGTCTTTTCTTTTACTCTGCACTTTTTCATTGAGTGTGTTGCGTGTGTGTGTGTGTACAGGTGCTTAGGCAAAGGCCTCCACGAGTTTTTGTGCCTTCGGCACTAGTCGCCAGCCCCTGGCCTATAGAGGCGGGCTTGGGGTAGTTGCGGCTCAAACCCGGGTTGGGTCAGGTCGTTAAAAAGTGGTATCAGAGCTGTTTCATTCCATGGGACGCTGTTCGGATGTCCCTAAAAGAGGAATTGGTTGGGATTTAGGGAAAGAGTGTTAACGTGTCTCAAGAGCGGCTCTCAGGCCAGGGAGTCCAGTGATGGTGCGGTGGCCGGCGTATCCATTCACCAGGACCCTGATAACCCGCTTGTCGACTTGGAATGCTGAGACACTTTTTGCAGGGAAAATTGTTTTGTGCATCAGATCGGACTGAGTCTTTGAATTTCCTTCTTGATTCAGCTCCCCATAGTTGTTATTGGTATATACATATATGCTCATCTGACCGTGGCACTCCTTGATAATATTCAGGATGTCTCCGCGAAGACAGCTAGCCAAGATACCAGCTTTGGTGCGTGATGACAACCCTGTGAGCTACAAGTCCACAGTCCAGAACCCATCATGTAAGCCCCTTTCTCCAGGTGGGTCGGTAGTAGCACCCCCACCTGTTGAGCAGCAGGCAGTTTCAGTAGAGCAGGCTGAGCTTGAGCGCAGGTTGAGAGCGCTCTGTGAGTTCCAGCGGTAGAGACCGCTGAGGTTTAGTGGTGAGCCATACCCTCAGGTAGTAGAGGTTTGGCTCGAGGTAGTGGTTTGCCTTTTCAGGCTTGTGCAGATGCCAGCAGATCAGAGAGTGGCTTTGGCAACCACCCTTTTTCGTGGAGCATCATGGCGTTGGTGGAGTCTGGTGACTCAGTTTCCTGATGAGTCGTTGCTTTTGTGGGATAACTTTCAGTTGTTGTTTCGTGAGAAGTTTTTCCCCTCCTGCTTACGCTCTGTTCGGATTCAGGAGCTCCTGCAGTTTCAGCATGGAGGGATGATGGTGGCCAAGTACGCAGCTAGTTTCGCAGACCATGCACGTTTTTACCCGGACTTGGTCCATGACGACAACCTCCGAGCGCGGATGTTTGAGCAGGGTCTCCGCTGATAGATTCATGATATCATAGTACCCTTGGGAGTTTCCACATATTCCAGGGTGCTAGAGCAGGTTCTGGTGATAGAGATCTTCCTGTCACGTTCTAGAGTTGGTGGTGGTGGCAGGCACGTTGGAGCTGAGACGTCTTCCGCAGCTAGCGGGCGCTGGCAAGCAGAACCTCAACGCAGGTGGCTTTATGACAACGGGACTCAGGGGCGTGGTCGTACACCACAGTGGCCCCGGAGGGCACTAGTCCAACCCAAAGAGATTCGGTTCTATGCTTGTGATGGGCGAGGTCACTTGGCATGAGACTGCCCGACCAGGCATGCGGAGAGCATCGGGCAGGCAGCAGGTGTACCACCATGATGGAGGCAGCGCCGTGATCGGAGTAGTACCCAGAGAGGTGGTGCTAGCAGAGGAGCGGTAGGAGCTGGTAGTGGGAGACGACCTTACGAGGTCTTCCCATCACCACTAGGTGACCCACGTTAGACTCCGGGAGCTGACAGTCAGGACCGTGGACAGCCGCGAGCTTTGGATGTCTACGATCCTGCAGAGCATGAGGCGGTAAGAGGTACGCTCTATGGATATTCTACTTTTTTCAGTAGAATTGTGAGACTCTGTGTGTGGAATGATTCTCTCCCGGCTCCTTGTTTGAGTTGTTACCAGGGTGGCGTGAGGTGTCGGTGTAACCCTGTGTTGGTAAGGTAAAAAGGCTTGAGCCCTTTTTCTCTAGTCGATGTTGTTGACTCCTTCGATTCTGAGTGTGTAAGAGGGTCTTGGTTGTGGGACATCGACTGTGAAATCTAGTGTAACTAGATATCCTTTGGTGTTTCACCATATGGATATTCTGAAGGAGGGAATCATCGGGCCTTGTTCTAGATGCGGGCGGTGATTCCAGTCGCGGCGTGCGACGTAAGGGTTTGACCGAGGAGGTGAGCAACCCCCGTGAGCCTTCGGACCGTTTGAGACCATGCAAAGGGATGGAGAGGTACCCTACCACCTTGCCCAAACCCCAAAGTCTGGAGTGGGTGCACAAAATCGGCAAGGGACAACCTCGCGTGAACATATCAATCCTTTGGTCTGTGTGCGGTGGCGCAGAGCTGTGCAAGAGTTCTTTTGTGTACGGGAGAGTCAGGTGTGGGCTTAGTACCCTGAGTTGTTCCCTAGTTTTTCTTTTCGGGGACAAAAATATTGAAGGATGGAATGATGTAAGAACCCTGTTTTTGGATAAAAAGGACTTTGGAATATTCTTGATGTTATTCCAGAGCGGCGCCATCAGACGGAGTACGATTCCGAGCCCCGGAGTGGCCGGAATTAAATTTTCAGTGCGTTCACACTGGAAACACAAAATAAATGTGATAATTCCTAAACGGTGATCCGGATCAGATATCCGAGTGTACATATGGGTCCGGTATGTGGTGTTTACCCTAGGAACGACATAAAACTTGTCGGCACGGGATGTTTGGACCCCTCGCTCGCTTTCAGAACGTTAAACGGATAAATTAATTAATTACTTTATTCGTTTAATGTTGAAACGCAAGTATCTCTTAAACGGTGGCTCGGATTGGAAAACTCAGGACACCATTGAGTTCGGAGCGTGCCATTTACCCTAGGAGGGGTATAATTGTTGTGGGCATGGGCCGTCAGTGAAAAATGGTCCCAGGGGCATTTTCGTAATTTGGCGCCCTCGGGCGTTGAGTTTAATAACTTTTGAACTGGGCCACGGATTAAAATTCTGAGACCTCCATTGTTCTCAAGATGTGGTTTTTACCCTAGGGGAGGCTTAACCTCGACCTCGTTCGGAGTTTCGGATGCGGGTCTTTTCGGGGGTTTTAAATTAATTAAATTGTTAATTTATTTATTTTAAACAACCCTTCCCCTTTCTCCACTCTTCTCCCCTGGTGCCAGCAGCTCCCAAAAATGGAGGAGGAAGCTCTCCTCCATCACCTCCTCCTCTCCGGTGAGGCACGGCTCTGACGGATCGCGGCGAAGCTTCGGGCGAAGCCCATCGAGGTAGGGTTTTGTTACGTTTTCTTTCCAGCACCATGTTCATCCTAAATTTGTTTTGTCGATTTGCCGTAGAATTTTCAATCAAATCCCATGAATGAGTATTACGTTTTCAGTTCTTCCCATCGCTTCTTTCGGATCGAAAATCCGAGTTCGGATATTATCGCAAACACCCGCCGAAATTTGCGGGTTTTGGAGTTTTGCGGCGGCAGCACGGAGGTCTGGGGAGCTCCGGTGCGGCGGCAGCGGGCGCTGGGGGCAACGGCGTGCGGCAGCGGGTGATGGGGGAGACGGCGTGCGGCAGCGGGTGCTGGGGGAGACAGCGACGGCCACGGGCGAGGCGGAAAGAGGCGCCGTCGGCGCTGGCTGGCGCGACAGCGAGGCAGGGTCGCGGCGCGCGACCCCCGTGCGGAGGCAACGACCCGCGTCGCGCGGGTCGTCACGTGGCGACCGGCTTCAGCAGGTCAGCCATTCGGTGGACCGAGTCCACCGCCAGCCCGCGCGGCCAAGCCGCTGGCCAGGCGCTGCGAGCCGGGCCGGCCGGCGCGGGCCGGCCCAGGCCGGGCGGACCGGCCGGTCCAGGCTGGTCCAGCCCAAGGGGCTTTGCCTCTCAGTTTTCCGACACCTGTACCATTCGCTACGAGCGTCTATTTTGCGTGCCGTCAATGGAAGCGCAGATCTCACGTTGAGGGGAACGCTTTGAGATCATTTCGGGAATTTTTAATTCCCGAAATGAGGGTCCTCGGAGGCATGGCACGTCTTTAAGTGAATTGACGTTTTCTTCGGGGGATCTTGTTTTGGACGGCGCGGACGCGTCTGACGTCCGTTTTGAGCACCGTCAGTGGAAATGAGACCCTAGTGCCGAGGCGGGGCTTTCCAGGGTAGTTTCAGGCATTAAGGCCGATGTTGAGGCACGGGCCCCACGACCCGTCTTTCAAGCAGCGTGCAGCGTTTCACGACTTTCTTATCGGGAGTCCGTTCGGGGCGTGCGAGCAGTCGATTCTGGATGTTTTTCTGAGCGGATTGCAATGGTGCAATCCGCCCGCTATAATTCGGCACGATGGTGCGGGGCCCATGGGGTGCCGTTTGGGCGTCGACGGTGATTTTTCATCTTTATCATCGGGCAACCGTTTTGGACAAATGAATAGTCCATCTTGTGTGCTTTTTCGAGAGGATTGCAATGGTGTGATCCGTTCATTGAGTTTCGGGACCAGGTTGCGGGTCCTACGAAGCACCGCTCGTGTGCGTTGCGCCGGAATGCACCTTTTTCTCCGGATATCCGTTTCACTAATGTGGGTAGTGATTTTGACGTGTTTTCCCTAGGGGATCACATTGGTTCGATGTGCCCGACTGTTTTCGGGGCCGAGGCTCGGGATCACGGGACGTCGTGCGGGCGTGAGGCGGTGTTGGCGACTTTTCCGTCGGATATCCGTTTGAGGTGAGTGAGTAGTCTATCTCGCATGTTTTTTCGTGAGGATTACAACGGTACGGTCCATTTGGTTGTGCGGAGCCTCATGCGCAATCTTATTAAATGTGGAAATGTGAAAGGTGCCTCGGCGGCAGTTCCTCTACTGTGTTCGTAGCGGATCCTTGGCATGTGATCGTGTGCACTCCTGGGAGAGTGATTTTGGTAGTTAAAGAGATGTGGTTGGTTGTGCACCAGTCGTTGAGGCGGAAAGTTGGAGATATTACATCATGCCTTCGCGTTAATGTTGGGTGCCATGTGCACGATGGCCCTTGGGCTGAGAATGTGGTATACTCTAGGAGTATACAGGAATGCTTGGAGGTACATGTGGTCATTCGTACCTGAGAACGTTTGTGCGCTTGGTTGGGTTTGAGATGGGGCCACACGTTGTGTGGGCCCCACGTGCGTGTCGGGTTCTGATTTACGTACTTTGACCTCTCGCGATGTAGAGGGTCCCTCTGTGCTTGTTTGTTTGACTAGCAGGGTGGAGTTTTTCCCATGGCTTTGTGCTCGTTTGTTTGGCCAGAAGGGTTGAGTGGTCTCCCCTGGTTTCGTTCTCGATGGATCGGTCGGTAGCGGTGCTAGTGACACACAGTGATGGAGCAGGCACTGAACCTTTTTTGGGTGATTTGTTCTGGAGTTGGGTGGTTGCACGATACCCACTCCGTGTTCGGTTGGCTAGTGTTGTACCCTCCAGTGGATATGGCCAGAGCAGTTCTGAGTTTTACCCTCCAGCGGGGCTGGGCAGTGGGTTACTCATGGGCTTCTAGGGTCTACCCTCCAGCAGAGACTGGGCATTGGGTCACCTGACACTCTTATGGTCTACCCTCTAGCAGAGACTGGGGAGTGGGTCACCTGACACACTTAGGGTCTACCCTCCAGCAGAGACTGGGCAGTGGGTCACCCGACGACCTCTTAGGGTCTACCCTCTAGCAGGGCTGGGCAGTGGGTCGCCCGTCGTCTAGTTCCAGGTCTACCCTCCAGCAAGGCTGGGAAGTGGGTCGCATGTTGACTTATTCTAGGACTACCCTCCAGCGGGGCTTGGCAGTGGGTCGCCTGATGATGTATTAAGGTCTACCCTCTAACGGGGCTAGGTAGTGGGTTGCCTGATGATGTATTAAGGTCTACCCTCCAGTGGGGCTGGGCAGTGGTTCGCCTGATGATGTATTATGGTTTACCCTCCAGCAAGGCTGGGCAGTGGGTCACCCGATATCATATTATGAATTACCCTCCAGCAGGGCTGGGCAGTGGGTCATCCGTTGGCATTCCAGGCTCAGTCCTTTCTACTAGGCTATCCTGTAGCTTTCCTCCGTAATTACCGGAGTGGGACCCTTGGTTATACAGGTCAGTTTTGTGATGGCTTTGACTTTGAGAAGACCTCTCGACTGCGGGGCAGTGATGAGTAGTGGTTTGATGTTCCCCCAGAACTCTCAAGTACGAGGATCGCTTTCCCCCACCGAGATGCATCCTTGTGACGCGACCAAAAACAGTGCGGGCGAGTCAGTGTCGCCCAAAGCGAATAGTGTCGAGGTGTGGTGGTTTGATCCCCTTGACTTGTAGTTCGGGGAAGACGTGTGGGATGCTGGGCATCGATGGAGTTTACTTCTGGGACTGTTGGATACTCGTTTTCTTGGGCTGAGCTACGGGATAGATATCCCCTTACGACGTTGTTCGGGCTTCTTGCTGAGAATAAGGATATGTATATACTTTGTTCCAGAACCCACTTCTTGGGTTTGTTTACTCTCCTTCCAAGAGAGGCGAAGACGCGTGGGGTATGCCACGTGCTTTCCGTGTCTAGCTTCTCGTGGTTGGACGAGTCTACTCTCCTGCTATAGGTAGTGAAGACTCGACGGGAAGTTCATCTTCTCACCATTTCCAGCTCCTTGTGTCTCGATGATTCTACCTTCTTTCCTCTTGTTGGGTTAAGCTAGACTATTTACTGCACTCTCTGTTGTACTCCTTTACTTTTCCTGTTCACTCTATTGCTCACCCTTCAGTACCTCCTTTGTTGCTCCCTCGAGCCTTCGGGGTATCCTACTGAGTATTTTTATACTCACCCCTGCTTGGGCTTTGCCCGCACTTGGTGTGCCCTTGCAGACGATGGACAGGTTGGTCGTGACTTTAGTGGAGCACAGGAGTTCGGGAGCTTGGACCGCGTGCGGTGGTCGTAGTCGTGTTCCAGGTGGGGGACCCTTCCATCTGTTTTCTTTTGTTCACCTATTTCCGGGTTGTGGCACTTTTTTGGTTGAGCGTGTGTTTTTTCCCTTTTCTTTTCAGTTTACTTTCAGCTTGTACTTTGTATTGTTTAGAGGTCGATGCACATTTGTGGTTTTTATATATATTAGTTTTACATTTACTCTTCTTGTCTTTTCTTTTACTCTGCACTTTTTCATTGAGTGTGTTGTGTGTGTGTGTGTACAGGTGCTTAGGAAAAGGCCTCCCTGATTTGTTGTGCCTTCGGTGCTGGTCGCCATCCCCTGGCCTATGGAGGCGGGCTTGGGGTAGTTGTGGCTCGAGCCCGGGTATGGCCGTGTCGTGACAAGAGGTAGGTGCTACAAAGGTCTCATCATAGGGATCACAGATATGTTCTCAGATCTTGAATCGGGTAGCCAGTTGAGTCGCGGTGGTCTTCGGAAGGGAAAAATGGAGAAAGGATGACTAGCGGTGGCATGCAGCGGTCGCGGAGGGTAGAATGGTAGAGCGGTCATGGCGGGTGGCTAGAGGCGGAACCGAGGTCCAACACAAGTCGGTGCAAGGGAACCACGGGGCAATGTGGTCAGCTCGCGTTGGATCAAAGTGCAATGGCACATAGGACGGAGCAGGCCAAGATGGGTAGGTTGGGATTTGTTGGCATATGACATTAGTGGGATAGTGAGCTGGTGAGTGAGATGTCGGCGGAATGTAGTTGGGGTGGCTATGGGTCACGAGTGTGATCGGGGGATAGCATGGTCGTGGAGTGTGACCCAAGGTGGCAGCGACCCACACAACGCGGGTCACCATGGTGACCAGGACACCAGCCAGGTTGGGGGCGACATGGGCCAGGCCACACGAAGGTGGGATATGGGTGGACTTCAATGGAAAAGGTCAGCAGGCGCAGGTCGGCCCAGGTGAATGGGGTCCATCCGGTTTTGGGCTAGACTGGCCCAAGTTGGGCCAAGCCCCATTAAATAAGTGTATCAATTAAACAGTGCATTTTTTTGATGCACTGTCTATGTTCATAGGTCCCTCTCAATGAGAAGGACCTTTTTAGACCAATTAAGAATTTTGAAGACTTGGTCTTAGGGTTCTGTTGCACGAGATACATAAATTTAATAATAATAATTAAATTATTATTATTTGGAGTTCTCGTATCGAACCTGTCTTCTAAATCGAATGTTTTTTAAACGCTCTGTCAGTGGCAACATGACTTTGGTCTTTGTGTGGAATTTTTAAGTCTACTTTCGGGCTTTTAAACCAAAGAAAAGGTGCAGGCTCTACGAGTCCGGTTTCGCACATGTTGTGGTGAAATGTAGCTTCTCACAACTTATCTGTTTTGGATGATTGAGTAGTCGATCTCATGTGTTTTTATGAGAGGATCTAAATGGTTTGGCCTGTATAATTAATTTCGAGATTGAGGCATGGTCCCCATGAGATGTCCTTCAAGTGTAGTACGACGTTACACAACTTCTCCATCGGATGTCTGTTCAGGGAAAATAAATAGTTGATCTTGTATATTTTTTCACAAGGATCACAATAGTGTGGTCCAATTGGATGTGTGGATCCTTCTTTATGATCTTCTTAATTCATATATACATTAAAGGAATATCAGTGGAAGATCCATCTAATTTGTTTTAAGAGAACCCACATCTTGGGTTCTCTTAGACTCTTATGATAATGGAGAAGATGTATGAAGATATGCAATCAAATTTTTTGGGTCATTCGGGAGGCATGTCAGCGAAGTTACGTTTTTGAACCTCCAAACCAACGATGAGTGTCATGTGCTCATCGGACTTCTTAATAGACGTTCCATTTACTCTGGGAGTACCTTGGAACACCTAAGGGTACTCATTCAAAATTTAGTACCCTAGTATGGATGGGTACACAGCCAAGCGATGAGGTGGGGTCACACGTCGTGTGGTCCCCACAAGCATCGTGTTATGAATTCTTCTATATATCATATCTCCTTCTTTTGGACTCGGTTTATATAATGTGAGTAGCCTATCCTGGGTGTGTTTTTGTGTAGGACGTGATGGTGTTCATAATAGTGGATTTTGATATATGATCTGAGATGTTCTGGGAATGATTCCTATCTGGGGCGGCACCTGATGACTATAGTAGCATTCTTCCAAGAGATACCATCTAATAGGGATAGCCAGTGTTCCTTAGTGCTTCCTTAGAAGTACCACCCAGCTGGGATGGCCAGAGCAGTTTTGGTTTTACCTGGATCTGGGATGGGAAGTGAACCCTGATGGAAGTTCTGAGTTTACCTCCAGCTGGGCTGGTAATTGGTCCCCAATGGTAATTCTGAGTTTACCTCCATCTAGGCTGGGAAGTGGTCCTCAATGGTAGTTTTGGGCTACCCTCCAGCTGGTATGGGCAGTGGGTCCCATAAATGACACTTGTCAAGCAGTACCCTTCTGTTGGGCTGGGAAGTGGGTCCCATAAATGACACTTGTTGGGCAGTACCCTCCATCTAGGTTGGTCAGTGGATCCCCATCGACTTCTATCAGAGTGTAATCCCCTTGACGCATCAGGTCATGGGTAGCCTCAATGACTTCTATCATAGAGGAATCCACCTGATGTACTAGGATGTGGGTATCCTCTACTTTGGGTTTACACCTTGTCTTTAAGGCATAGCGACAAGATTTGGTTGATGTACCTTTGGACTCTCAAGAAAGAGGGACACTTTTCCCACCAAGATGGATTCTTTTAACATGACCTAAAATCGGGAGGGAGATATAGTGTTGTCTAAAGCGGAGAGTATCAAGGTGTGGTGATTCATTCCCTTTGGATTTTAGTTCAGAGAATACATGTGGAATGATAGGCATCGATGGTTACTTTTATACTATTGGTGACTCTTTTCCTAGGATGAGCTTTGAGATGGAGATCCCCTTACTACTCTTGTTGGGTTTCTTTTACTGATCATATGTATGTATATATATATATATATATATATTCACACCCTATGGTAGTACCCACTCCTTGGGTTCTAGTAATTCTCCTTCCAGGAGAGGCAAAGATGCACGGGGTATGCCACATGCATTCCGTGTCTAGATTCTCGTGATTAGATGAGTCTACTCTCATGCTATGGGTAGAAAAGACTCGATGAGGAGTTCATCTTCTCACCGTTTTTATCTCCTTATATTTGGATGGGTTAACTTCACTCTCTTATTGGGTTGAGATGCACTTCTTTTTCTGTACCTTGTTCTATCTACTACTCCCATATTCGGTACACCTTTTGTTGCTCCCTTGAGCCTTCAGGGCATCTTACCGAGTATTTTTATACTCACCCATTCTTGGGATTTTCCCACACTTGGTGTGCCCTTGTAGATGATGTATAGGTTGATCATGAATTTAGAGGATCTTAAGGATATGAGAGCTTGGACTGCGTGTGGTGGTCATATCTTTGGATTCAGGACCAGGACTCTTCCAGTTGTTTTATATATTCACCTTTTGTCTGGTTGTGGAACTTTTCTAGTTATGTCTGTATTTTTTTCCTTTCCCTTTTAGTTTTCTTTTCTATAATTTTACTATTTATAGGTTTATGCATGTTTGGTTCCCTTTTTATAGTATTTTTGTATCTTTTTTCCCTTTCCCTATGCACTTTTTCATTTAGTGGGTTACATGTCTGTGTATAGGTTTTTAGGAAAAGGCCTCCTCAAGTTTTTTGTGCCTCTGGTGCTTGTCTCCACCCCTTGGCCTATGGAGGTAGGCTTGGGGTAGTCGCGGCTCAAGCCCTAACATGAGTCGGGTCATGAAAAGGTGGTATCATATGTGGTTTAACCCTTGGGATGTTGTTCGTATGTTTCCCTAAAAAGGTCTTGGTTGAGTTTAGGGAAAAGGTGTTGAAGTGTATTGACAGCGTATCTTGGGCTAGGGAATCTAGTAATGGTGCAGTCGGCTGACGTATCCATTCACTTGGACCCTGATTACCTGCTTGTCAGATTGGCACCCTGAGACACTTGTCACGGGGAAAAATGGTACTTGCATCATATAGGATCGAGTCTTTGATTTTCCTTATTAAGTCATCTACCTATTGTTGTTGATATATATATATATGCTCATCTGACCATGATACTCCTTGATAACATTCAAAATGTCTCTGTGATGAAAGAAAGCCAGGATACTAACTCCTGTTCATAATGACGACCTTGTGAGCAACAAGTCCTCAGTTCAGGGCCCATCATGTGATCCCCTTCCTCTAGGTGGGTAGGTAGTAGCACCTCCACCTATTGAGTAGTAGAAAACCCCATCAGAGTTAGCTGAGAACATGCATGGTATGAGGACATGCACAGGATGATAGCACTTCGTGAGTTCTAAATCCAAAGACTAATAAGGTTCTGCAGTCATCCAGACCCTCAAATAGTAGAGTTTTGGCTAGAGTCAGTGGTCCGCCTCTTCAAGCTTCCACAGAAACCAACATATAAAATGGTGGATTTGGAAGCCATCCTTTTCCACGGAGTAGTTGGATGTTGGTGGATCTTGGTTACCCAAATACATGATGAGTCGTAACTCTCATGGGATGACTTCAAGCAGCTGTTTTGTGAGGAGTACTACCCCTCCTTCTTGTTCTTTGTTGGAATTCAAAATCCCTTCAGTTTCAGCAGGTAGGGATGAAAGTGGATGAGTACGCAACTAAGTTTGTAGACCTTTCTCACTACTCTCTGTACATGATCCATGAGGTCCACTTCGGATCATGAAGGTTTGATCAAGGACTCCGTAGAGTGATTTGTGCTATCATAGTACCCTTGTGAATACCCAGCTATGCTAGGGTGTTGGAGCTGGCTCTTGTGATAGAGATCTTTTTTCAAAGGGATATTATATAGCTGGTTATGGCAGTGGGATTAATAGAGCTGAGATGTCTTTAGCAGCTAGCAGACATCAGTTGAAAAGATATCTACATAGGATGCATCCCCATAATCGGTCTCAGACACGTAGTCGTATGGGTCTGAGGCAGTGCAGAGCATAGGGACATCCTGGGGAGGGCCGATGTTATGCTTGTGATGGATGAGGTCAGATGGCATGAGACTACCCAACCAGACATGTTGAGAACACCAAGAAGGAAGCATGTGGACGATCATGGCAGAGAAAATTCTGTGATCAGGGTGGTCCCTAAGGAGGTGGTGCTAGCAGAGGAGTATGAGAAGCTGGAGGTGGGGGATGACATTATGAGGTCTTTCCACCCTCGCTAGGTTTCCCATGTCTGGGTCAGGAAGCTGTTAATTGGGGCCATTAATGACCGCAATATTTGGATGTCTATGATCCTACAAATCACGATATGATAATAGGTATGCCTTGTGTCTTCTATACTTTTTTCAGTAAAAAATTTTAAACACTATGTGAATTACTCTTCTATCCCTACTCCTTTTTTGATTTTTATTAGGGTGAAGAGGGTCATTGGTTTAACCCTATATTGATGTTGTTTAATGTAGATTTAAATTAATGAGGAAGAGGGGTTCTTCCCCCACTGAGATGCGTTTTTGTGACATGATAAAAAATATGAAGGATAGTCAGTTCCAACCAAAGAGGATAGTATAGAGGTGTGGTGGAAGAGTCCCTATGACTTGTTCATTCATGGAGGAGTTGTGCAATGGAGTTTCAGAGAAAGTTCTGGAATTTCCGGTGGAGATTTCCTTCTTGACACTTTTTGCTCGGGATGTCTCTAAGTGAGAGTAGTGGAGTATCTAGTCTGGGGATTACTATCCTTCCATAGGAAGTAAAGACACGTGGGGTATGACAAATGCTTTCCATATCTAGCTTCTTGCAGTTGGATGAGTTTAATCACCTACCCTATTCATTGGTATCTTGTGTGCTCAACATCAAGTCTTGATACTATAGTTATCAAGTACAAGTTGAGGTGATGGATACCCCATGAGAAGAATGACGTGACTCACTATGTGGTGTTGGCAGTAGTAGTCTTTGCCCTGAGAATGTGGAGGCACTGCCTTATGGGAGAGCACCTGGTGGTTTTCATAGACCACCAAAGTCTTAGGTACATCTTTATCCAGAGAGAATTAAACCTGATTTGGTGATGCAGATTGAAATTCCTGTTGGACTACAACTTCAAGATAGTCTATACTATGGAAATAGGAAATGTTGTAGAATATTCCCTTAGCAGGAAGTCCTAGGCTTTCCTGGTGCTGGAAGTTGTGGAGCTGTTATCTTCCCAGAATATTACCCTAGTGGAGTAGGTGGGTATAGTTTTCTTCAGTCGTTGGTGATGAATCTTTCTCTTCCTAAGTGTGTAAGAGAGTATCAGTTGAGATACATTAAATTTGGAATATTTTGTGACCAGATATTCTTGAGTGTTTCACCATATGGATATTCTGAAGGAGGGAATCACAAGACCCTATTCTAGGAAAAAACTGTTATTTCAGTCACGACATGGAATGTAGTGGTTCGGCCAAGGAAGTAAACTTTTCCCCAAGTTTATCTGGGCTATTCAAGACCATGAAAAGAGATGGTGAGGTTGCTTATCTTCCCTACCCTAATAGATGGAGTGGGTGCACGATGTCTCCCATGTATCATAACTCAGAAGATGTGTGCGTGATTCTATGGACTTCATCGATAGGAGAAAACCTTAAAAGGATGAACCATCCCTTTGGTTCACATGTTATTCTATCATGGTAACATGCAGGTTTTCCTAAGAGTGGCAAAGCCAGGTGTGGGCTTAGTATCTCGAGTTTTTTCCCCCTAGTTTTAATTTTTGGGGACAAAAATCTTGGAGGATAGAATGATGTAGAGACCCAATATTTTCCTGGTAAGACATTGAAATATTTCAAAATATATTTCCAAAGCTAGGCACTGAGACGAAGTATAATTCTGAGTCCTAGTGTGTCTAGAATAAATTATACAAAAAATTTAAGTCTTTTTATACTATGCATGTGATGGAAATGAGATATCTCTCAAAAGGTAACTCTAATCATAAATATGAGGCCACGGTTGATTCTGTAACATGGATTTTACCCTAGGTAGGGTATAACTTATTTTTTCTTGAGACTTCTATGAGAAAATTCACCCATAGGAAAATCATAGATAAAATAATTATATTTTATTATTTTATTTCTAATGTTGAATCAAATTACTTTCAAAAGAGGACTTGGATTGTAAATACAAGATTGCAACTGATTTCGGAATGGGGTGTTTTTCTTAAGCACAACAAAAAAAGAGGGGCGTGGGAATTTTGGATTTCGCATCGAGCAAGGCTTCTATAAATAGAAGTTTAAGAATTAGAATTAGGGTTGGTCCCTAATTCTCTATCTCTAACTCTACAAAGACTATCTCCCCTTTATATCCTATTCATTCTTCCACGAATAAAGAATGGATCATTGGTGGATCGAAGCAGGGTTGAGGAGAACACATTGGTGATGTCAAGATGATCGAATTAAGGTAGGATTTGTTTTACTTTTGAGTTCTGATTCAATTTTTAAATTTAATATCCTTCATTTCTTGTTTGTTTCTTCATTTTAATTATCATCATCAATGGTCGCATGAACACGGCCATTTATTTCTATTTTTAACCTTATTCTTTGTTCGTTCTTCGCAGATACCCGCTATCAATTTTCATACGCATCAATCGATCTTTGGATCGTCAATCAGAGGAAGGTATTGTGAAGGTCTCATCATAGGGATCGTAGATATGTCCTCGAATCTGGAATCTTGTAGCTGGTTGAGTCATAGTGGTATGCGGAAGGGACCATCAGAGCAAGGCCAGACGGTGGTGGAACACAGCGGCCGAAGAGGGCAGCACGGCAGAGCGACTGTGGCTGGAGGCTAGAGGCGGAACTGGAGTCCAGCACTGGTCAGTGCAAGGGAGCCATGGGGTGGCGGGGTCAGTTGGTGGTGGAGCGGAGTGTGGTGGGATTCTGGATGGAGCATTCTGAGAGTGGTTGGCATGTGGCATCGGTGGGACGGAGAGTCGGTGAGTGGGTCGTCGGCGGAGCGAAGCCGGGGCGGCTATGGATCGCGAGTGCGACCGGGGGATAGTAGGGTTACGGAGCGCAACCCTAGGTAGTTGAAACTGGAATGAAGTGGGTATCCACGGTGAGAAGGTGACCATCCAGGTTGCAGGATGCATAGAGGAGGCTGCACAGAGCTAGGACATGGGCTAGCTACAATGGATTGGTCCGGCCTGGCCGGGTCGGCCCAGGTGAAGGGGATCCGGTCAGTTTTGGTCCGAACTGACCCAAGTTGGGCCAAGCCCCATTAAATGGATATATCTCTTAAACGGAACATTCTTTTGATGCATTGTCTATTTCCACAGGTCCCTCTCAACGAGATAGACCTTTTCAGACAAGTTTAGGAATTTTAATTCTTGTTATTGAGGTTCGGCTGCATGAGACGCTTAAATTTAATAATTATAATTTAATTATTATTATTCGGGGTTCTCGTATCAGACCTATATTCTAAATGGGATGTCTTTTTGATATGTCATTAGTGGTGTTGTGACCCTAGTCTTTGTGCGTACTTTTGAAGTCTAATTTCGGTTTTTAAACCAAAGAAAAGATTTGGGCACCACGAGGCCCGGTTCACATGTGTTGCGGTAAAATGCATCTTTCTTCACTGGTTATCCATTTTGGATGATTGAGTAGTTAATATCATGTATTTTTCTGAGAGGATCAAAATGATTTGGCCCATTTAATTAATTTTGGGACTGAGTTGTGGGCCCCATGAGATGTCATTCGAGTGTATCACGGCGTTATGAAACTTTTCCATCGGATGTCTGTTTAGAGAAAATAAATAGTCAATATTTCATGTTTTTTCACAAGGATCACAACAGTGTAATCTAATTAGATGTGTGGAGCCTTCTTCATGATCTCATTAATTTATGGAAAGATAAAAAGAATATCAACAGAATGTCCTTCTAATGTGTTTGAAGAGAACCAATAGCTTGGGTCAGCTTCAAATCCTGTGATAATGGAGAATATGTATGCAGAGATGTGGTCCAATGTCATGGGATGTTGAGGAGGCATGTCAGCGAAGTAACGCTTTTGACTCTTCAGATCAATGATGAGCATCGTGCGGTCATCGGACTTCTGATTATACATTCCATGTACTCTAGGAGTACCTTGGAATGCCTAGGGGTACTCATTCATAATTTAGTACCCTGGTATGTTTGGGTACATGACTAGGTGATGAGGTGGGGTCACACATTGTGTGGGACCCACACGTACCATGTTACGAATTCTTCTATCTCTCATATATCCTTATTTTGGACTCAGATTCTAGAATGTGAGTAGGCTATCCTAAGTGTGTTTCCATGTGGGACATGATGGTGCCCACCTTAGTGTCTTTTGAGATATGATGCCAAATGTTCTAGGAATGATGCATATTTGGGGCAGCACCTGATGACTACAGTGGTGTTCTTCTAAGAGATACCATCTAGAATGTATGGCCAATGTTCCTTAGTGTTTCTCGAGAGGTACCATCCAGTAAGGATGACTAGATCAATTTTGGGTTTACCTCCAGCTGGGATGGGAAGTAGTCCCTGATGGTAGTTCCGGGTTTACCTCTAGCTAGGCTGGAAATCATTCCTCGATGTAATTTTGGGGTTTACCTCTAGTTGGGTGGGTAAGTGGTCCCTAATGGTAGTTTTGGGATACCCTCCAGCTGGGCTAGGTAGTGGGTCCCGTCGATAAAACTTGTCTGGCATTACCCTCCAGTTGGGATGGGCAGTGGGTCCCCATAGACTTATATCAGATTTGAATCCCCCTGATGCATTAGATCATGGGTTTCCTATATGAATTCTATCAAATTAGAATCCCACTGACATACTAGGGCGTGGGTATCCTCTACTTTGGGTTTACACCTTGGTTGTGTGGCATAGTGACGAGATGTGGTTAATGTACCTTAGGAATCTCAATAAAGATGGATGTTTTTTCCACCAAGATGTGTCCTTTTTACATGACCTAAAACCATGAGGGTGATACAGTGCCATCCAAAGAATATAGTATCAAGGTAAGGTGATTGAGTCCTTTTGGATTGAAGTTCATAGCAGAAGTGTGAGATTCTCGGAATCGATGGTTACTTCTAGACTATTGGAGACTCTTTACCTGGGCTGAGATTTGATATGGAGATCCTCTTACTACTATTATTGGGTTTATTTGACTGACCATATATATATTCACACCCTATTGAAGTACCCACTCCTTGGGTTCTAGTTACTCTCCTTTCATGAGAGGAAAAGATGCACAGGGTATGCCACGTGCTTTCTATGTCTATATTCTCGTGATTGGACAAGTCTACTCTCCTACTATGGGTATCAAAGACTCAATGAGAAGTTAATCTTATCACCATTTCTATTTTCTTTTGTTTGGATGAGTTTAATTCACTCTCCTGTTGGTTTGATCTTCCCTCCTTTTATTGTAACTTGTTCTATCTACCGCTCCCCTCTACAGTACACCTTTTTCTTCTCCCTTGAGACTTTGGGGCATTCTAATGATTATTTTTATACTCACCCCTGCTTGGGATTTTCCTGCACTTGGTGTGACCTTTCAGATGATGTATAGGTTGATCGTGAATTCAAAGGATCTTAGGGATACAGGAGCTTGGACCACATGCGGTGGTCATAGCTTGGGATTTAAAAGTGGGACTCTCCCATATATTTTACTTTTTCCCCTATTGTTGGGTTGTGGCACTTTTCTAGTTGGTCATGTACTTTTATCCTTTCCCTTTTAGTTTACTTTTATATACTTGTACTGTTTAGAGGTTAATGCATGTTTGGTTCCCTTTTTATAGCAATTTTGTATCTTATTTTCCTTTCTTCCTGTACTTTTTCATTTAGTGGGTTGTGTGTGTGTGTGTCTATGTTCTTAGGAAAAGGCCTCCCCAAGTTTTTTGTGTGTTTGGAACTTGTCACCACCCCCTAGACTATAGAGGCTAGCTTGGGGTAGCTGCAACTTGAGACCCGACATGGGCTGGGTTGTGACATAGGCCCAGAACTTATTGAAGAGACAACAATAAAGTTAAAGGCTATTCTGGGTCACATTAAAGAATCCAAAATTTGGAAAAATAGTTATGTAGATAATAGGAGGAAGGATTTGTAATTCCAAGAGGGGGATCATTTTTTATTGAAATTATATATATGGAAGGGTGTTATAAGGTTTGATAAGAAAGGGAAACTGAGCCTTAGGTACATTAGACCCTTTGAAATCCCTGAAATAATTGGAGTTGTTTCTTATTATTTATAAATGCCACCAAGTCTCTCAATAGTAAATAATTTCTTCCACATATCATTGTTAAGGAATTAAATGGTAGATCCAATGCAAGTTATCACCCCTGATGAAATAGAATTGGAACTCGGTCGATCTTACTCTAAAGGATCCTTCAAATTCTTGATAATAGAGAGAAAGTTTTAAGTAATCGGACAACTCATCTGATAAAAGTAATTCATAGAAATCAAAAAATAAAGTAAGTTATGTGGGAACTAGATGATGTTATGAAGAAGATTTAACCTCATCCATTTAGATGGTAATATCCATGAAATTTTGAGGATGAAATTGTTTTGGTAGGGGAGAATGTAGTACCCCAAGACATTATAGTATATTTATTTTAGAATAAATTTATTTTCATTGATAGCTTGTGATGCATGTAACACAGGGTTTAAATGAAAATACTCTATTAAAATATTATAAATTATCTATTAATTTGGTTGGTATGAATAGTAATAATTAAAATATTAATATTATATTTATCTATTTATTATAAATAAAGTAATAATCATTTTAAAGTAAAATAAATGTTTTCTGAAAAACTCTATTTTTCTAAAAAGAGGTTTAGTCGAACATTCGGCACATTAATTAAAATTAATTTTTTTCTTCTTTTTGAAATTTATTTGAAAAAATAAAATTCATTTTTGAAATAAAAATATAAAAACTACATTATGGTGAATTTCAGGTATTTTACTAAAATGTTTCATTTTTTGATGAATAGTGAAAATACTAATTTTTTATTGAATACTGAATTTTTATTTACATTATTTATAAAGTTAAAATATTTTTTTAATTGGTTTTAAAGTAAAATTAGTTTAATTATATATATATTAATTCAATTTAGGTCATTTGAAACATTTTCATATTGAATTATGATTTAAAAACATTGTAAACTTTTGAACATTTTCTCTTTGAAAGCCTGCTTTCTCATCACATCTGTGGGGTTAATTTTAAATTAAATTTTACTGCTTCAATAAATGGAATTTGGAAGAATGGATTCCATGATTTGAATCATCATAATTTATATTTTTTAATAATTTCCACTTAATTTTTTACCAAAATTAATAGTGAAATAGATTCCATGATTTGAGTCATCATAATTTATATTTTTTAGTAATGTCCGCTTAATTTTTGACCAAAATGAATTGTGAAAATAGTAAAAGTTAATTACCATGATTAAGGTAAAAATAGATTTATTAGGGTGGTTAAACTAAGAAGATAAAGGTTAAAATGAACTAACAACTTTTCCAACACCCAATTTATGGAAATATTTATACCTTATCTCTTATAGGTTTAAGAATGGACCATTTTTTGGGCCTTTTTCATAGTAAAAATGTGGGTATGATTGAATATTTTCAGAAAAAATTACAAGTGTCACACTCACCTCACTTATAAATGTCCACACACTATACCTTATTCTTCATACCTTCACACCTCTTTATCTCAGCCAATACCTACACAATTCACATCCAAAATTCCCTCCTATAATCTTAGAAGCCTTAGTTTGGATAGGAATCTAACCTAGGAAGTATTTTGGTGGAAACCTATAGAGGATACCCAAAGAAGTGGTAACGTTCTTCAACCAGTGTTTTTATTTCATTTCTTTCTCAACCACCTTAAATTATTATTAAACCATGATCTTATAATATCCTTAGTATCTTCCATATAATTTGATATTTTTAAAATAAGTTGTTGACCTACAACCACCTCCACTTCCATCAAAAGGATTATGAAATCATCATTCATGTGTATAGTGGACTACCGCCTCATGAACCGATATCATTCATTTTTCCATTACCAGCTATCAAGGTTGGGTATGATGATGTATATAAATTATATATATGATATTTATAAAATTTTTATACCTATAGAGTAATTATATCATATATAACTTTCTAATTTCCATTCTATATGGGATACGGTAACGTCTCTCATGTATAAGGTGGACAACCACCTCGCAAAGAGATGTGATTCGTCTTTCACTAACACTTTAAATGAAATGTAATAAGCATAAATTTAATAATTATATGTGATATAAATGAAATTTTTATGATATTAATTACATATTTATAATCCTAAAATTATTATATATCATTTTTATTTCACTCGCTTAAAGATAATAACATTGTTCCTATATATATGGATAACCACCTTCACGAAGTGATGTGAAACTATTTCCATAACCACACCCCATGGATAATATATATAAGTATATTTAAAGAAATAATATGATATATATAATATTATTATAATTATATAAAGATAAAATAATACTTACCTACTTTCTATAATGATCATTGGAAAATGGAAATATTACTCATGCATATGTATGGCCTACCGTCTTCATACTCGTAACATACTTCATTTCTAAAAACCATATTTAATGATTTTTATTAAAATTATAATTGGTTTATAAATATTATAATTATGTCAATATTATTATTCTAGAGATAATGAAACAATATAACATGCACAAGAACCAGAACTTTCATAAAAAAGAACGAATGAGAAAATAAGGTAATTAACACTAGAAATAATGAAAATAATGAAATATTATTGATGAATGGGTGATAAGATGTTTTAAAAGGATCATATATGATATTATAAATATTGATATGGTTTTTTTAAGTTAATTAAATGTTTAAAACCACTATACAGGAGGTTAAATCATGTTCAATCAAAAGGGACCGTAAGGTAAGGGATTTCGTCTCAATTTCATTTCATTGAGGCATATTGTAATGTTATGCACCTAATTTCCTTTATATTTTGTATATAATACACTTTGAAATTAAATATCATGATTAATTTATAATTAATGGTATTTTATGTTTTAATTTTAATTATTTCATCCAAGGGTATTTAACTTGAAAATTGCCATGTTGTAAAAGCTATCATTCAATCTCACTTTCTTTTATGACTGTTAACTTTATCTTGAAACAATCACTTTATTATTATCATTTTTCATTATACATTAAATTTATCTCAAATATAAATATTTTTGTATAATGGATATGATTATTTCTTAAAATGTATACCATTTTTACATATGGTGTTTACTTTGATAGTTATTTGATTAACTGGGGAAATATTGATAAATATGTATCCTTTACTCAAAATAGATAGTTGATGATAAGGAACATTGTTTATGAATTAAATTGATTGTTATATATATATATATATATATGTAATTCTTTGTACATTCAAGCCATGGTTGAGTACTAGTAATAGATATCCCCTCGATGCATCGATACATCTTGTGGGACAAATTAGTTGGACAAACCAAATGAGTTTGTACCAAGTAGTTTTAATTCAATTGGACAAACCAGATCAGTTTGTACCTAGTATATTTAATTCAGTTGAACAAACTCGATTGGTTTGTACCCAATAGTTTTAATCTATCTTGAGGATAGATCTTGACATTATAGGTATCATGTGCCTTATACATGACTTCTAATAATTAATCATTTCCTTCATTGAGAATTAAGTTATTATTATCCATGATATCTTCACTATGATATTATCTATGGATGTATTTAATTATTATTTTATTTATTAAATGGAATTTGTTTTTAATTATTTAATTTTTAATATTTATTCTTCTTTATATTACCATAATTGTCATGTTATTTAAGTTACATGTGTCTTCAGTTATTTACCTTTCAATGTTGATTATGCTTACTGATTCATTGTAGATTTTGTTATAATTAACCCTTACTGAGCATTTTATAACACCCTTATTTTTTTACTTTACTATGGATATTAATAATAGATCATTGAATGAATTATCGTGGATGAATCTATTTTTTATTATGTATTATCTTTTATTTTTTACTCCTAATGTAAAATGGTTATCATGTATGTATCTTGTTGTCCAAAACTACTAAACTAATCTATCCTTTAGGATTTAAAAATTTATATATATATATATATATCAATGTAATAAATCATACATTGTATCAGGGTTATTGGGTTCGGTATTGTTACATGATAAATTCATGAAAACATTTTCATAAAGTCATACTTTTCACCCTTAAAATGTAACATATATTTCCTTTTAATATAAACACAATAATTTACTTTGTGAAAACATGAGATTTTTATAAAAACATAGAAACAATAAATAAATCATATTGATAACTTGGGTCATAATTTTCGTATCATATTTAATTATGGATTAATCCTCATTGCTATTCAAGAAATAACCCTCATGGTTATATTTGAAATAACCATTACAGTTATACTTGGAGTAACCATTGTAGTTACATTTGGAATAACCATAATGATAAAATTACAACGTAAAAATACCCATTTCATTAGAGTGATAACATGGAACCACCTGTATTTTTTAATAAAGGAATCACTCATCAACATAAACAATTCCCAAGAATCATAAAATAATCATAAAACAATAATGCTTTCATCTTAAAAACATACCTTGAGGAAAAAAAACTTATTTAAAAAAGAAAACTATGCACATACAATAGAAAACATTTTATTTGAAAATAATCATGTAATATTATAAAGTAATATACAAATAAAATTTTATTCATGAAGGTGGGAAAATCATCTCATTTCATATAATCCAAAAAAAATATTCCTTTTGTATTTTTGTTAAAAAAAGTCACAAACTTCCTCATTTGTAAAATGAAAAAATATATATTCCTTTCAAACCATTTTATAAAAATTAAAAAATGTGAAAAAATAATTGTAAAAAATCATATAATAATAATCCAAACTTTATTTAAATCATTTTTAGAAAAACAAATATGGATATGGAAGAAAAAAGATTTTTAAGGGAAACTTTAAAAAGATAATTTTAAAATGAAAATCAGTTACATTGTGTATGACTCGTCAAGTACATTTTTTATCTTCCTAAATAATAAATTTAGGTTAATTTTTCTAAGGAAGAATATAACATAATTATTAAGAAAAAAGAGATTAAAAGATTCTAAATTATGGGATCATGTTACTATCTTTTTCATGAAGGGAAATCAGATCGGTGGGGATCTCAACAAACTAGGTGATGTCTTGATTGACCCCCATGTTGGCAAGGCCATATACAATCATGTTGGGTTCTCGATACACATGTGTGATGATATAGTTGATATATGTAAGTGAACAGTTGCAATCCATCCAACTAGTATTAATCGGCCAGGAAAGATGAGTTACGCCATTCCAAATTGCTTGCATGATGGTCATTGATTCACTTTAAATCCAAATATTTTTCCAACTAAAGGGGATGGAAAATTCAATGGCATGCATCAAACCAAGCATATCAGCTTCTAGGGAGGTTTCATAGCCACATTTTCCCATGAAACATCCAAGAATCTGCCTGAGATGATTTCTGAAGACCACACCACACCCTGTAGGCCCTGGGTTTCCCTTGGAGGCACCATTAATATTGATTTTGATCCATCTAGGTAGAGGGGCCCTCTAGAACACCTCTAGAGTGCGATGTGGTTGACAGAAATTGTCTTTTATCTACAGCTGCTTAAATATTCCAAATTCATGAATGGTGTTTTGGAGATGACCCTTTTGTAATAAAGCAGCATCATGTATAGCAATGAGGTTCTGCATCCGTCCTGCATTAAGATTGAGTGGGAAATTTTGATGGATAATTTAATTTCGATCATACCAGATCACATGGTGGAGTACATCAACAGCAGAAAGGAAAAGGTTCTTGATTTGTTGAGAGCCTTCCATTTCTACACAATTCTTTAGTTGAGTTCTAACATAGTCAAAAACAACCATTTTCAATCAAAAATGTCAATAATATAGTTATAAAGAGTAGAAGCAGTAGTACAAGAGAGAAAAATGTGGTTGGCATCTTCCTTGTGTTGGTTGCATATGCTACACTTAGAGAAAAGTTAGATACCAAAGGATTGAAGGCAAATTTCGGTGGGAATTGTGGTGTGAGAAAGACGCTAGATGAGATTGAATCTTGAACGTTTAACCCAAGGTTTGTTAAATTGTTTTACCCTGCTGTAATCAATATCAGAATCATAGCAATAATGATTGTTGAAGTTTTTATAAGTGATCATACCATTGTGAGCTGGTTTCCAAACCAAGAAGTCCTTAGTGTGAGCGAATGAGTAATTTTAAATAACATTCATAATAGTATCATGGAGGTGATTATGTTGAGAATTTAAAATATCTTTGATAGTGAATTTTTTATTTTTAGGAGTGTAATTTTAATAAATCATAGAAATTAAAGGTGTGCCAGACCAGTTGTCCAGCCAAAATTTTAGGTAAGATTCATGGGAGACCATCCATCTGGAATTAATCATAATTTTTTTGAAGGGGTGTTTGATGGAAGGAAAAATAGAAGAATTAATAAAACTATAGTTTCCCATATTATGTTTGGAAAGGAATATATTTCTAAGAAAGTTGATAGCATCTGAAGGATTATGAAGAAGGTTCCAAGTAAGTCTAGCCTGAAGGGCTTCATTGAAGAGTTTTAGATTTTTAATACTAATACCACCATTCTCAATGGACTTGCAACAGGTTGACCAAGGAATGGTCACAAGCTTTCTTTACAGGGTACTACCAGTCTAGATGAAATTATTATTGGCAATGTTCATTTTTTTAATAATACCAATAGTCCATTTATAGACCATCATGGAGTAAACCATTTGGGAGACAAGAGTTTATTTAACAAGGAAAGCCCTACCTACCATGGAGAGAGCCTTACCTTTCCATGAAGCTAACTATTTAATAACCTAGTCAAAAATAGATTCAAAATGACAAGATTTGGGCCTACCCCAAAAGATAGGGACACAAAGATAAGTGAAATGAAGCACACCTTCTTTAAGACTGAGGATGTTGATAATGCCACATTTTCAGTTGGGGGTGTTTTTTCCAAAGAAGATACAGGATTTCTTCCAACTAATGGTTTTTTCAGAAACCTCTTTATAGTGTGAGAGTATAGTTTTGAGGATAAGGATGTTCCTTTTATCACCTTGAAGGAATATAATGATGTCATAATCATAAAAAATGTGAGTAGGAGCATTTACATTCCTAGATACATGGATGGGTTTCAGTTTATTCTGGGCCACCAGACGATTAATCAGGTGGCTAAGATAGTCTTATGCTATTTATAAAATGATTTCATAGAGAGGGTCACCTTTTCTGACACCTTTAGTGTATTTAAAATAACTTTTGGGGATACATTAATCAAAATATAGATAGACACTGAGTTTAAAAGAGTTTTGATCAGAGAGATGAATTGTGCATTAAAACCAAAGCCTTGTAGGACTTAGAATATGAAGCTCCAGTCCATAGTGTCAACACCTTTCCTGATGTCAAGTTTAATAGAAATTTTACCTCCTCTGTTGGGTTTATTCAAGTTGTTGACACATTCTTAAGTAAGACAGATATATCCTTGAATGGATCTTCCCTTTATGAAACCAAATTGGTTCCAGGAGACAATTTTATCCATGATGGTGGAATGTCTGTTAGCAATGATTTTAGTGATAATTTTATAAAGATTATTGATAAGAGCAATGGGTCTAAACTGATGAATCTCAAAGTCATTATCCACTTTAGGGATTAAGGTGAGAAACTGAGCATTGAGGGAATGAGGGATCACCCCAATGGGGAAAAAGGATTTAACAAGATTACAGACATCATTAT
The DNA here is from genome assembly GCA_963277665.1 of Viscum album. Classification (NCBI taxonomy): domain Eukaryota; kingdom Viridiplantae; phylum Streptophyta; class Magnoliopsida; order Santalales; family Viscaceae; genus Viscum; species Viscum album. The sequence continues at coordinate 2,109,141,259 of OY728152.1, forward strand.
GGATAATATCCCAATAATGTTGAAAGAAACCATTACTGAATCCATAAAGACCTGGAGCACTATCAAGATTCAGACTAAAGACAGTGTCTTTGATTTCATGTTCCATCATAGTTTTAAGGAAAAAAGTGTTGTCTTTTTCAGTGATCACAATAGGAATAACCTCAGGAAGGAGGTCTTTATTGGTTTCAGGACCATTAAAGATATTTTCATAGTAGGAGACAATATGATGGGAAATGTCATCTTCATTATCAATCAAGTTGTCCCCGTCCTTTATAAAAGATAATGGCTTGTAGGAATTTCTGATACGTGGAAGAGAATTATAGAATTTGGTATTTATGTCACCATCAGTTAACCATTTAACTTTCAATGCTTGTTTTCTCATATTTTCATTAAACTTGATCATGGAGTTGAGTTTGATTTCAATATTTATCTCTTGATTAGGATCAATGTTAATATCAGAGTTGGTGTTATTGGTTTGATTTTCATTGAGCTCCTTCTTGAGAAGCATGATTTCATTGTTAACTTGTTTGGATTTGGAGATGCACCATGATTTAAGGGATTTTTTGAGATGATTTAATTTGAGGATACAGGAAAAGGAATATTTTTTATGTGACATAGAGGACCAAAATATTTGGAATAAATGGGAGCACTCATCATTAGATAACCAAGAATTATTAAATATTAAAATAATACTAGGTTTGATGTCTTTGGATGATGTACTGATTAGAATGGGGTAATGATCAGATTTCATCCTGTGGTGAGTGGTGCTGGAGATAAAGTACCATTTATCTAAAGCAAAATAATTTTTAAAGGCTCTATCCAATTTGGAATCAACCACTTTCTTATAATGTCTCCTATACCAGGTGTATATCACATCTGTAAGATTAATTTCAATTAGATTTTTTTCCTCAATCGAGGCTTTGAATTCTCTAGTGGAAATAGAGGCATGTGAGGGACCAATTTTTTTTTCTTGAGTTAATAATGGAATTAAAATCACTAATAAGAAACCAGGGGGAATTAATATTATTACTTAGAATAGAGAGATCATACTAGAGATTTATTCTTTTGTGATATTTGTTTTTAGAATAAAAAAGGAGCAATAAGAAAGAGTGCCATCAATATTAAAAGAGCATGTAAAAATATGATCAGAGTTATTGAAGACACTTGTATTATATAAAGAAGAGTGAGAAAAAATCCATAGAGAATTATTATTGAGGGTTTTATTGATAGAACCAATGAAAACATAATTTTGATGACATAAATATGTGTATTTAGAGGATAAAGAGATTTTTTGTTCAGAAATAGCAAATAACATGAGACGATGGGTATGAACCATTCTTTTTAAAACATTGAACGCGTTAGGGTTGGATATTCCCTAACAATTACAAAAGATAATCTTCATTTAAACTGAAATTTTAAGTTAGAACTCCCATTTTTCTTTTTACCACAGCCTTTGTTTCTTTTAGACCTTCTAACCTATTGAGTGTTAGTGGTTTTTTCATGTTAATTGATGGATGATTCAGGATTCTTCATTGAGGGTTCCGTTAATGATTCATGAAATAATGGGTCTATGGAATTCTTAGTACACAGCAATAAAGGGTTGGTAATATGGTTGGAATTTAAATTTTTATTATTCACTAAGTAAGCATCCCTAAGTGAGAGAGAAGCAGTAGTCATAACAGGAGATTTTGAAGGAGATGAATTATGATGTTTGACAATGCACAGATCCGAAGGAGATAACTATTGCTTTGGTAGTGTATCATTATTTTCCTACATGTTAGTAGAGTCTTGTACCGAGGGATTATAACCATGAATTAAAAAATCATAATTTGTTTGATTTATAGGTTGCACAGTCGTGGGGGTGTTATTATTTTTTGTAGTTCATAATGGACTGCAAGGAGAATTGTGGGTAGTGGGGCAATCAATTAGAATAGTCTTATTGGTTATGGTTTCATTCTTCATATCAAGCGGTGGAATGACTACCCTAGTGTGAGCAATGCCTGCATTGCATGCAGTGCTATGAAGTTGAGAAGGTGGAGTATCCCTCTCACCCAGGGAGTGAACAGAATTATGTATGGGTGTGGAATTTTTGTTCTGTTCAGCTGGACATGTAATAGATTTTCCATCTCAGTAGCTTGTTTAAAAGTTTCTAAGACTAGAGCTTCTAATTCAGAAAAGAGGTCTTGATCCTTTTCCTCCTCTTCAACTATATCAACCCGGTTAGTACCTGAGTGCTCCCCTTAGTGATTTGAAGTGTCAGTTTTTTTCACCCAAGTTTTGGATTTCTTTTTGGGTGGTTCAGGTGCACTTAACAAGGGGGCGTTGTCCTTCCTAAGTCTCTTTATTTCTTTCCAATCATTTTTAGGTGGTTGGATTACTTGTTTTCTAATCAATCTACAGTTGTAGATGGTATGACCGATGATCTTGAAATGGTCAAAAAAAGGAGGTTTCCTTTCATACTCAATTATAATTTTTGTTTTGTAGTCATTGGCATTGAAAGTGATAGAGTTGGGTATCTTTGAATCAAGATTAATTTCAACCATGACTCTAGAAAAGAGTCATCAATCTACATTTAAGGTTCGGTGATCAATTATGAGGGGAGAACCTATGCAAGAGACTATGCCATTCTATATTTTGGGTGGAAAAAAAATTAATACCATGGAGTTTGATCCAAACTTGAGCTATTGTGTTACGATAAGTGTACGGGTTAAAGTTAGAGTCCCAGTCAGAAAGTCGAAGCAAACCATGTTTTAGATTGAGGTTCCCAAACTTCCAAATTCTATCGAACTCCTCTTGATATTTCAGCAGTATATGAATGTAAATGATATATTATCTTTTCAGAGTAATAAATATATGATGAATTAAAAATATAAATATTTATTTCATCATTATAACCAGTCTTGAGAAATAGTGAGGGAAAATGAATTACATCGATTCGTGGGTTCGTAGTCCACCGTACACATGAATGATGATTGTGTTTCCCATTTTCTAGAAGAGGATATGGATATGGGTCAATAAACTAACATAATAACACATCATTATATGTATAATACTGTATTAATTATATTTTCATGGATTAATAAGGTTTTAGGGATGTGAAAGAAGAAACAAAACTAAAACATACAAATAAAAACTAAACTTCTTCTTCGGAAATATTCTTTTCTTAACACCTTAAGACCTCAAATATTGGTATTATACCTAAATAAAGACATCTAGAATGAGAGGATGTATTTTAAAAGGTATTTTTGTAGTTATTTTCTAGAAAAATGTGTTTTAAAGTGTGAATAAATAAGAATAAGAGGTACCCTTTTATAAGAGAGGGTATAGGAACTCTTGGAATTTCTCAAAATAATAAATTAATATGAATTAATATTTAATTTTAAGTGGATAAAAAGTGATTTATTTATAATATAATATGATTATGGGTCTATATACACTCATTTCATAATAATTTGATAAGTTTTGATCATATTTATACCCTTATCTATTGGTTTTAACCCCCATTTAACCTCTTTAACTCTTACCATGACAACTTGTATTTTTACTATTTGAGGGTTAATATATTTTCTCTAAAATAAAAAAAAACCCATAAATTGACCATGGTTTATATTTTAAACATTATAATAATAACTTTGATTAATTTAATATTTTTATTATTTTTATATCATTTAATGAAATATTTTTTACTATAAATTATCCATAATGTCAATTTTTAAAACTATTCATTACTTTGACTTTAAATATACCAATATAACACTTATAATTGGAAAATATTATTTTAATACATCTACAAAATTTCAAGGTAATATATAAAATTTATGGATAAAATTAATTATCTAAATTATATTTATTTTAAAAAAAATATCATTTATTTGATTTTTCCAATAATTGAATAATTACTGCATCACTATTGTGCAAGCATTTAAGGTAATACTTTATTCCCTAAAAATTAAAAATAAACCACCATGCTCAATATAATTATTTTATATCTAAAATAAATGTTTATAGGCAAACACATCCTATTTATAACACAATTTTAAAAATATTATACTTATTAGAAAAAGAGTGTGGCATGTTTGACATTTATTTAAATAAAATACGATAAAGGTCTTAATCTTTATCCAAGTAGAATAAAAAGGTCATAAATTAAAAAAAATTATGATTATAGTTGAGATATAATCATCTAATAAAATTTAATCAAGTGTTAATATAATTTTATAAACCTTATCATTTTATTTTTAACCTTTAATTACCTAATTTACACATTACCATGGTAACAAAAAATAAATAAATTCACTATTCATATTAGCCAAAAATCAAAGGGACATATTTAATAAATTTGGACTTACTAATTCCAAATATTAAATCCATTTTTCAAAATTCAAAACAAATAATTTTCAAAATTAAATATAAAATTCAACCAAAAAACACAAAAAAAAACAATTTTTAGTAAAAATACCCATTTTAAATATAAAATATTTTATACTAAATTCAAGAATAAAATCTATTTAAAAACCATAATTGGATTGATTTAAATAAAAATGAACTAATTAAAATTTAAAACTAACCCAATGCATAATTTTACCATGTAAATAAAATACTATATTGAATAAAAACCCAAATAAAATTATTATTCATTGAAAAATCAATATTTTCAGAAAATTCTCCAAAAAAAATTTAGATTATATTTATATGATGAATTAAAAAATTAAATTATTTTTTTTTTTCAAATTAAAATTTCATAATTTAAAATTTATTCTTTTAAATATAACATTGTAAAAATTGAGTTTAATAAAAGTATTATCTTTTTAATTTTCAGAATTACTTAATATATTTATAATGAATATAAATATTTAATTCAAGAATAATAATAAATATGAAAACAATTTATTCTATCAATATCTGGGTTGTTACATTCTCCCCCATTTTTAAAATTGCATCCTTGTAATTTTATTCAGTTATTAAACAAGTGGGGATATGTTTCCCTCATAGAATTTTTAGATTCTCATGTCATTTCTTCAACTATATGGTTTCTCCACAAAACCTTAACCTAGTGAATTACCTTGTTCTGAAATACTTTCTCTCTATGATCAAGAATATGAACCATATTTTCCTCTTAAGAAGTTTTGTCTTCCAATTGAACTACCTCAGGTCTCAAAACATGATATGATTCTAGAAAATACTTTCTTAACATAAAAATATGAAAAAACATTTTGTACCTGGGATAAACTCAGAGGTAAGACTACTTGGTAGGAAACTAATATCTATATAACCTTTCTCAATGCTCTGACTTTTCCTCATGGGTTTTAGAATCATTTCCACCTTATAATCCACTTCCTCTACTAATTATGGTCCCATAAAATTCATTTCACCTACTTCATCCAAAAATTCAAGAGTTCAACACTGCTTTACATATAATTCCTAAAAAGGTTCCATATTTCTACTAGAATGAAAACTATTATAATAAGAAAATTAAAATAATGAAATATGATGATCCCACCCTCCATGGTAATCTATGGAATAAGAGTGAATCAAGTATTCCAAGGTTTGAATTGTTTATTATGACTGTCCATCAGACTGAGGATGAAAGGTTGTGAAAAAATTTAATTCAATGTCCAATGAAATCTAAAGGAATTTACCAAAATTAGAAGTGAACCTAGGATCTTGCTCAGATACAATAGAGAGATGAAATCCATGTAACATGGCTATCTCATTAATATATAGTCTAGAAAGATGATATAAGGATAGAGTATCTTGAATGGGAAAGAAATGTGCAGATTTATTAAGTCGACCAACAATAACACAAATTAGATTATTACCATGAGAAGTCTTTGGTAGCCCCACAACAAAATCCATTGATATATTTCCCATTTCCTCTCTGGAAATGGGAAAGTATGAAGCATCTCTTTAGGTAATTTCTATACTTATTTAACCTTTATAAAATTCAAAAAATTCATGGAAAAGTTAGAAATATCTCTTTTTATTCAATCCCATTAGTAATACTCTTGAAGGTCTCTATACATCTTAGTGCTGCCAAGATGAACGGAAAATGGGGAATTGTGAGCTTCATTTAATAATTCCCACTTCATGTGGGAATAAAAAGTCACACATAATCACTTTTCAAATCTCAAAACATATTATTTATCAAAATTAAATTCAAGTAACTTACCCTTCCTAACCAATTCTACCTTTTTTGTTACTCTCAATCTTCCTTCTGAGATTGCCTGATTCTATCTAACATAGCTGATTATGCTGAAACTTGAAACAAAATAGAGGAAGTTCTTGAACCCATGACTTATAGGACAAAATTCATCGAATCATTAATCAAAAGGTCACATTCCAAATGTAACATGGTTAATGTATCATTATTTTTCATACACCAAGAATAAACCACTTTGTTTTCATTTCTAGGATAGAATGGTGCATGCAATCATAATCCTTAATTATTTCCAATCATATTCTCTTCCTCATTTTCAGATATTTATAAGTAAATATATACCTTATAATTTTATGATAATTATATATTTCATACCTTTCTCCATATAAATGATGCCTCCAAATTTTAAAGCAAAAACCACTAAAAATAATTAAAAATAATGTATAAGATCATTTAACTAATGAGGTTTTAATATCCATGAAGCATAAGAAATTATCTAATCATTATTCATTAGAACCCAACCAATTACCTTCAATGAAGCATCATTAAAGATGAAAAAAACACCTTTTCTCAAGGGTTGTTCCAAAACTAGAGCATTCACCAATCTTCTTTTTAATTTCTATAAACAATCATCATATTATTTTTTCTAGATAAATTTAAATCTCTTATATATTTACCTAGTTAGTGGGAAAAATAAATATGAAAAGTTTTCAAAAACTTATCAACAACAGCCTGTTAATCCAAGAAAACTTTGAATCATAGTAATAATTATAGGTCTTGTCCATTCATCAGCCAATTTTTTTTTGCGAGATAAACTCTTATTCCATATTTATTTATATTGTTCCCTGAGAAAGTAATCTGATATAACCAAAAATCACATTTTCTAAATATTACACATAAATTATTTTATTTATGGGTTTTCAGGACAATCCGTAAATGTTTTTCATGATCCTAATAACTTTTTTAATAACTAAAAATATCATCAATAAAAACAACCACAAACATATCCAAATATTCATAGAAGACTCTATTCATAAGATCCATAAATATAATGGGGGAATTTTTAAACCCAAAGAGTATAACTACAAAATCATAATTCCCATATATTTTTTGGAATTGTAAGATCCCAGGTTTTTCTATGAGGTTTACTCTTTTGATTTTTTTTTAATTCCTTGGTTTTGAACTAATATGGGTTCCTAATGAGGTCATAGAGGAAATGGGGTGTTTGAGGCTTGTATGGAGCCTAGAACCTGAGTTTTTAGAGTAGGTATCCAGTCTTCATGGTTAGTAGAAATTGTGTAGACCAGTTCAAATGGTTAGATAAAACCATGCGGGGTGGTCTAGTGAATTATCTAGGGCCACACAGTTTGATTAAACTATGCAGCCTAGGCCAAATGCCCATGCATTTTCTATAAACATTTAATATAAGAAAAATACATGGTTCTTCTATCTGTGCCCCATGACCATATGAGGGGGTCTTTAGGTATTTTTGGGTGTATGGTTAGTGCACAATTTGGAAAACCGTGCATCCAAACCACACAACCCAATTTTAAAGGGTTGAAAAGACCATTTTTCCCTTGAAAATTTAATATAACGCTCATATTTCTTTTCCTTTTCTAGTGGATATTCTTCTCCCTCTCATTGAAGTCTTATTCAAATCTAAATATAGGATTTTCTCCCATTCTTTCAACTGACATCTAATTTGAGTGTCATTCATCTTTTTGGATATCCACTGGTGAGTTCTTCATTACTTAGGCTCCTTTTCTCATTTTCCTTCTGACAATGATGTAATTTTGGTGAAAGATGATATGCCCTATTTTTAGGGTATTCATCTAATCTTCCATTTTCTTCTGAACTGGTTTAAGTTGAGGGCTAAAATTGGATGAGTGATTCTCTATAGGAATAAGGTAGGTGTTATATACCTCTTCCCTTAAATTCTAGTTGTTTATACCCTGTTGTCATTATGTTGCATGCCAAACCTTTTAGGAGTTTCTTCTTAAATTAGAAAACCCCTAAAAAAATTAAATTAATGTTTAATACATTCCATGAAACCCTAATACTATGTCGGAGGTTGTTAACACCAACCCAAACCACTCATGGGGTGAGTTCTTTCTTTTGACCATGAATATTACACCTTGGGTGTGTTGAGCTTGTTGTACATTATTGGAGATAGATTATGGTAATAAAGTGGTTCATTAAATGTTGTAAGTACCTTAAATCACATTGTCAATTGTTTTTAAAAGTTATGAAATGGATAATAAATTTTATTGTATATGATTATGAAGTGATTAATGGAATGATTAATGAAATGATTGATGAAACAGTGAACAAATTGGGTATGATGATAATGGATGGTTTATGGTATGGCAGTGATGACCAACTTCGATTCCTTGGAAATTTTTACTCCTTGTATCCAGTTTACATAGATTATGTGTATTTCTTGTACATTTATACTCTGTGAATCTATATTACTTGATCCACATGGATTACATGGACATTTCTACTCCTTGGATCTGGTTTACAAATCTTACTTGGATGTCTTGGAAATTTTTACTCCAAGAATCCAACTTGCTAGAATGCCTTGGACATTTTTACTCCTTGGATCCTAGACTATGTAGGTTTGATAGGTGATTAATTTTCATAGTTCATTGATGATATTTACCATACTTTACAGTTATCCCTTTTGATATGGTTTCTTGATCATAGTGTTCCTTTATAGATAGGAAAACATCACTTTTAACTTAATCAAATTTAACACTATTGTACATGCACAGTATTTCAGCTTATATGAACATACTGGACGTATTATAGACACTATTGGTGGTGGCCTGCTAAGTGTTATATCACACCTTATTTGGGTCACAATTTGGTACTCATATAAACATCATGGATACAGGTAGGGGCAGGGGAAAGTGGCCGCTTGGTGATGCTTGATTGATTGTTTCTTAGGAGCAGGGGAGCACAAGACTGGGCTATGGATTGTGATGCTATCTGGAGATAGTTTATTTTTGGTATTTTCTTACTTTTGATACATGTATCATACTGGATGACTATTTCCATGTGTTACTTATATTTGGTATTACTCCATGACATAAACAAAATTTCTTATATGATGCTTACCTTGGATTTGATTACTATTATTCACTACTACATATATTCCCTTTAATATCACACAAAAATTATTTTAACAGTGCTAAAAAATCATTGTTATCCTCAGTTCTATTAAAGGGGGATCCCCTTTATCAGTGCTAAAAAATCACTGATAAATCCTCCCCTTATCAGCACTAGTTTAGCATTGATAAAGGCCCCACCTGCTATAGTGTGTTGTTTGTATAAAAGAATACTATAGTAACCTATAACCTATATAAAAAATATATAATTTAATAAAAAAATACATCATGAATAAAAAAACACTACAATATACATTTCAAAAAAAATTGTATAATTACATTTAGAATTACTATCCACAGACATTTAAAAATATTAATCTTTTATCGTCTTTGGCACCCATGATCCCCACTCAAAAAAATCCACCCATGGTATCAGTTGACAAACAAATCAACTCAACCCAAGAAAAAGAAACCACCTATATAATAAATCAAATATTATATAAGTAATGTTATAAATAAATTAATTAAAAATTAATTTGAAATAATAAATTAATAAAATGTTAAATTTAATTAAATATAAACACTTGGAGTTATACCGGTCACACCATGCATCATATTGAGGTGAAGATAATTTCAACATGTAAAAAATGAGTTATGGATCATTTTCCTAAAGTATAAAAACAATCCAGAATCATTTGGTTGGTTTTAATTATGTTAATTATTATTTTTAATGAAATTAATGTAAATTTTAAATAAAACACACTTGGAGTTATACCAATCACACCATGCATGGGATTGAGGTGAGGCTAATTCCTACACATCACAAATTACTTATGGATAATTTTCCTAAAGTATCCAAACAATCTTAATGTATTTTCTTAGTTTTTAGTATGACACTTGTGTTTTTCACTAAAATGTCATTTCAAATTGGAAACATGCACTTTTAGTCACACCAGTCACATCATGTGTCCGTTTAATGTGAGACTGATTCCTACGAGTCACAAATGACCTATGAATTATTTTCATAATTTATCAATATAATTGGAGTGCATTTTCTTGGATTTCAATTAGTGACACGTGTTTTGAACTAAAATGTTAATTTTAAAATGATAACAAACATTTTGAGTCATACCAGTCACACAGTGAATCGGATTGAGGTGTGGATGATTCTTACACATTAAAAATTACTCATGGATCATTTTCTTAAAGTATAAAAATAATCTAAATGCATTTTCTTGGTTATAAATATTTCACTTGTTATTTTTACTAAAATTAATATTAATTTAAAATAAAAATACACACTTGGAGTCATATTAGTCACATTGGGCATCGTATTGAGGTTTGGTTGATTTCTACAAATTGAAAATGACTCATGGATAATTTTCCTAAAGTATCAAAATAATCCAAATTTCTTTTCTTGGTTTGCAGTATGTCGCTTGTTATTTTTACTAAAAGTAATATCAATTTTAAATAAAAAGACACGCCTATATTCATACCAGTCACACCGTGCATAGGATTGAAATATAGTTGATTATAACAAATAAAAAATTACTCATGGATCATTTTAATAAAGTATAAAAACAATAAGAATGTTTTTTATTAGTTTTCGGCATGTCACTTGTTCTTTTTACCAAACTTAATGTCAATTTTAAATAAAAAGACACACTTAGAGTCACACCAGTCACAATATGAATAGGATTGAGGATAGGGGGATTATTACACATCAAAAATGACTTATGGATTGTTTTCCAAAAGTATCAAAACAATCTGAATTCGTTTTCTCAGTTTTTAGTATGTCACTTGTTCTTTTTACTAAAATTAATGTCAATTTTAAAGAAAAAGATAGTCTTAGAGTTATAACGGTCACACCATGCATTAAATTGTGGTGGGATTGATTCCTGTACATTAAAAATGACTTAAGAAATTTTTTTGTAGATTATTGAGACAATCTAAATGTGTTTTCTTAGTTTTTAGTATGTCACTTATTCTTTTTACTAAAATTAATGTTAATTTTAAATAAATAGACACAATTGGAATTATACCTATCACACCATGCATTGGATTGAGGTGCGCCTAATTCTTACACATCACAAATGAATTATGGATTTTCTTTTTATAAAGTATGAAAAAAAATCTGAATGTGTTTTCTTGGTTTTTATTATGTCACCTTTGTTTTTTAATAAAATGTCATTTGAAACTAAAAACACATTATTTATGTCATATTAGTCATATCGTGTGTCAGTTTGACATGAGACTACTTTATAAAGGTCAAAAATTAATTATAAATCGTTTTAATAAATTATCAATAACATCCAATCATGTTTTCTTGGTTTTCAGTGAATGAAACCTTTTAAACTAAAATGTAAATTTTAAACTGATAACAGACACTTTGAGTCATATAGAGCGCATCATGTATATTATTGAGATAAGGATTATTCTTACATGTCATAAATGAATTATAGATATTTTTTCTAAGGTATAATAACAATATGAATTCATTTTATTAGTTTTGAGTATGTTAGTTGTCTTTTTTACTAAAATTAATGTCAATTTTAAATAAAAAGATGCACTTGAATTCATACCATTCACACTGTGCATCAAAGTGAGGTAAAACTGATTATTACACATCCCAAATTACTTATGTATCATTTTCATAAAGTATAAAAACAATAAAAATGTGTTTTCTTAGTTTTTATTATGCCACTTGTCTTTTTTACTAAATTGTCATTTTAAACTGGAAACACACACCTTGAGTCAACCGGTCACATCGTGTGTCTGTTTGACGTGAGACTAGTTCTTGAAAATCACAAATGACTTATGAATAATTTTCCTAAATTATTAATATAATCTAGGAAAATTTTCTCAGTTTTCATTGAGTGACACTTTTTGAATTAAAATATCAATTTAAAACTAATAAAGTGCACTTTGAGTCATATTGGCCACATTGTTTATCGAATTGAGGTGAGGCTGATTCCTAAACAAAAAAAATTAATTATGGATCATTTTAATAAAGTATCAAAACAATCCTACTAGTTTTTATTGGTTTTTTAGTATGTTATTTTTCTTTTTTATTATAATTAATGTTAATTTTAAATAAAAAGAAAAACTGAGTCATAAATGTCACACCGTGTATTGGATTAAGGTTTGGTTAATTCCTATAAGTCTCAAATGAATTATGGATATTTTTCATAATGTATCAAAATAATATTAATGTGTTTTATTTTTTTTCATTGTTTCACTTTTCTTTTTTACTAAAATGTCATTTTAAACTGGAAACATACACTTTGAGTCATATCAGTCACATCATGTGTTGGTTTAATGAGATACTGATTCATACACATCAAAAATGACATATGAATATTTTTCATAAATTATCAAGAAAATAAGAGTGTGTTTTTTTATTTTTCATTGAGTGACACTTTTTGAACTAAAATGTCAATTTTAAACTGAAAACATACACTTTGATTCATATCGGGAACATCGTGTATCGGGTTGAGGTTTGATTGATTCCTAGATGTTAAAAATGACTTATGGATAATTTTCTTAAAGTATAAAAATAATACAAGTTCCATTTCATGTTTTTGAGTATGTGATTTTCTTTTTTACTAAAATTTATGTCAATTTTAAATAAAAAGGTTCACATTGATTCATATCGATCACACCATGCATCAGATTAAGTTATGAATGATTCCTACATATCCTAAATGACTTATGGATCATTTTCCTAAAGTATCAAAACAATCCAAATACGCTTGTTCAATTTTGAGTGTGTTGGTATTCTTTTTTACTAAAATTAACATCAATTTTAAATAAAAAGATACACCTGGATTCATACCGGTCACACCGTGTGTCGGATTGAGGTGTCACTGATTCCTACACATCCTAAATGACTTTTGTATCGATTTATTTAACTATTAAAACAATATAAATTTCCAAAGTTAGCAAAATTTCCATTCTATTTATTTGTCTAAAAAATAACACTACATATTGATTTGATGTTCTTATCTGAAAACCTTCCTCTACTCTTCTAGATTTCAACATCGAGAAAGGTTTTTTAGCTAATAACATCGACTCAATATGCATTGTTTGCAGCTCAATAAATAAAAGAAATGTAAATCATGGTAACATTGGTAGAATGGAACCTGTTATCTCTTCTTTTAATTATTGTAGATAGTTGAAAGAAAAATATGAATTCCTAAAAGATCTATGAAAAAAATAAATAAATATTAGATAAAAATGATAAATAAAATAACATACAAGTAATATATAAAATGATGAAAAAATTAATTAAATAAGTTGTAGTAATTCAAATTCCCATGATGGTTGTATACATTCTTGACCCATTTCTTTGTTATTGTTATCTCAGTTGCGGCCTTGAAGTCCAGTCTATCACGAGCATGAGAAGCTCCAAACAAACCACCCAAACTCAAAAAAATGAATCCAACTTAATAAGAAAACAATTATTATGTCAGTAATACTAAAAATAAACAAATTAAACATAAATATGAAACAATCTATTACTTCTATAGAAATCACATATTCTTGTTATTTGTGTACATCCTTCCATCAGGTATGTTTCCCATTCATTTCTAAGAAAATATATATCGTCTTGTGAATATGAGTATTTTTGACAGTCATAGTAGTAATATAAAAATATAAATACACAGAGGATTAATAAATGTTTTAAATTAAATAGTATTTATCTTTAAAAATACATATTTGGGGATGCTAGTTTTTTATGAAATATGATCTATCTCATAAATTTATAAACATAATAACAAAATTATTTTTCATTTATTTGTTTCATACACTGCAAAAACATTGATAAAAATAATTAATTTGTTTTTATATGTGTTTGGACAGTGAAATATTATTGTATACACCTAGATACTAGTCCACTTATAGAACTTGTTATAATCCTTGTGCTTAATGCCTATCCCCATGCCATAAATTTCATGATATTTAAACACCAACCTATCATAAAATTATTCTCATTAAAACATAAAATAAATTATATAACTTGAAGTTTAGTTCTAAAACATTTGATGTAGTGTATTAAAAATTGGAAAACTTTGTCATGTGTGGTTGCTTTGTTGGGTTTCCATGTAGTTAATCCATGAAATAAATATTTAAAGTATCTGAATTCAACCCAATGAGTATCCAATGTTTTCTAAAAACACAAAAAAGAATAAGTAATGAAAGAAAATAAAATATATTTTATATAATTAAATTGTAAATTTTTACCCATGCATCATTAAAATTAAGAAGAGTTTGTAATCCATAAGTTTTCTTTCAAACTATTTGGTCAGTTTTGTCACTATTTCATTTATTTTTATTGAATCTATTTTAGGTTGTTCTATAGAAGTGATTTTTAGACTAATGAGTTTAAAATTATCTTTAAGGGGTAATACCTTAAATTGGAATTTATATATATTCCTATAAAAATATTAAATGTATTCAATCATAATTAACATAGTATGTCAACTTTTGGAAAACAAATCATGAAAACATACCTCATGTATACATTTACAACTGATCCTCCTAGTCATTCATAGTTGAGGATTTCATTTACATTCTCAAGAGAAATGTTATCTGTTACATCATCTTCATAAATTTTTTCTTCAAAATCAACTATGTGATTACTACCATTTTTTAACTTTATATCCACATGAACCTTCAATGTTAGTAATTGAGAATATTGAAGGGGTGGGGTAAAGGTGTTTTCATAAGATCTTTTTGATCTGTTGGTTGATCTTTTATATGATTTTGATTCAACCTTTTGTTCCACCCATTCCGTTTGTCTGTATATAATAACATTCATCAGTTTAGAACTTTTTTAATTAATTATAAAAGTTTTAGCATGAAGAATAAGTTGGAAATGTATATATCCTTTTCAACATGTGTCTTCACAAGATCTAAAGGTCATCCTATGAAAGTTCCAACAACTAAGTCGAATGTATGAATATATTTTTCTTCAAGTGGAATAGGTAGCTTGATCAGATCCTTATCTATGATAATCTCCACTCTCGAAAGATCTATTTGAAGTGGTCTGTAGTGTAGACGATCATCTTGGATATTGAATATCGTAGCCCCCACTATAAGGCAATGGGTGGGTGTTGATAGATATAAATCACAATCATTTCCACCGTATATAATATCAATATAGGAAAGGTATAAGAATTTGTTTGATTCGCATTTCATAGAAAAAATTATTAG
This sequence comes from Viscum album, assembly GCA_963277665.1. Classification (NCBI taxonomy): domain Eukaryota; kingdom Viridiplantae; phylum Streptophyta; class Magnoliopsida; order Santalales; family Viscaceae; genus Viscum; species Viscum album. The sequence goes on from OY728152.1 coordinate 2,109,156,742, forward strand.
AATATTGATTACCCCAACTAAGACATCTCTTTTAGGGGAATGGATCTCCTCAAATCTTGGGGTGGGGAGGGATCTTCATTAAATGGTTCTTCTTGAGTTATTTCTTCTCTTTGATTCCTCCCATAACAATTTCTAACAACTCATTCTTCCAATAGAATTTTTCTTCAAGGGAGGATAATCATTCTTTCATCTCTTCCATTTATTTATTTTTATCATCCTGTTGTTTTTTATTTCTAAAAATATGTTTGGGGTGTCACCATAAAACCCGCACTTATGACACTTCCATACTATTCTGACTGCTTCAAGGCCACCGATAGTAGGTGTTCATCTAGTATAGGTGTTGATGACTCTTATGACTAATTAATATAAAAAATATAGGAAAATAAGTAATCATTGTTAGGTAATAACAATTTAAATCAAAAAATATTATTTTATACTTACACATGTTTCCCACGGTTTTTTTGTGTTTTCGTGTGTTAGTATCCCCTCTTTATTTACTTGTTCCTCCTTCCATAGCACATGATATGGGATGGAAGTGGATTTGGATTTGGATTCATCAATCTATATATAAATATAGGAATATAATTTTTTTTGTTTCATGTCACATAAAATTATTACAATATATTTAAAATACGTACTATTTTTTTTCAAGTAAGTCGTACCCCATCCCTACTTTATGCTAGGGGTATGTTGGTTTTTATACCCTTTCCATTTTTAGCACTCAATTTCTATTTCATATATAAAAAATTTTCAATTAAATTGATTAATACACATATTGTAAAACTATATTACTAGCCATAATTTAATTTAAAACACATCTCTTCATGATGGTCAGTAAATGCATCCCATTCTTATTGGATTATCAAATGTGCATACATAAGCAGTGGGTGCAGGTTTATTTTCCCTTCAGCATCTTTAAGATGATATCTCATTAGAATTGTGTGAAATCCTCTATGAATCATTCAAATATGAATTAATGCATATTTCTTGTGGGATTCATCTACAATAAATGCACTCTATAAGGGATAATAAATAGTAATTCAATGTTTCATTATTTTTTTAGTAAAATAAAGAAAGGATGTCATAATGTTACCATAATCTATTTCTAAATCAGTATCTTAAGTGTGGGAACAACATGGTGCCACAAATATACATCAATATGAATGAATTTACAAGTGATGAGCCCAATGTAACTACTGAACATGGAATTTTGAGGTTAACATAATGGTTGTGTTCATTCCATCTGACCTCATATTTGATGCCTTTGATTTTCACCTTGATAATTTTTCTAACACTATTACACTAAATTTATCTTATTATTTCTATAACATATAGTTTTCATAACCTACCATTTCCTCAAATTAAACATCATAAATATATTCTTCATATGAATTAGTAGTATTGGAATGTGAAGAAGTTCATTGTTCTTTTGTATTGAGAATAGTATCAGGTTGAGAAATATGTTGTTCCTCTATACTGGGAGTAGTAGTTGGTTGAGATACCTATTTTTCCTCATGAGTTAGAGCATCATCATATGTAGAATTCATTATATACATAATTGGTTTAACATTTAATTTAAATTACATAAATTAATTAGATAATAGATAATAACATGAGGTACATAGTTTATATTACAAAAAATATATAACCCGATTATTGAACTCACTTTTTTAAAAGGTTGAACAGATTTCATCCCTCTATTGAGTATCCAAATCCCTTCATTGTGGTATCCTCTAAAATAAAAAACCCCATCTACATTGGGACCACTACAAAATGATTGTGACTCCCCAATAAAAGGGTCATCCTCAGTTGAATTTTCATCTCACCCTTCATTGGTTTTGGTCGATAATAAAAAAATGACCACTTTCAATTTGTGGGATCTGGAATATAAAATACTATTACTATCTATGACCCCATTATAAATGTTTCATATTTATACACTTATATACTAAAATCCACTTCCCGGAATCCCAATTTATCTATTTTAACATCACTCATTTTATCAACCCACTTGTATTGAAAAAATGGAACTTGGAATGTTGTATAATCCAACTCCCATATTTATTTGATGATGCAAAATTATGAAATATTCTCATAAATTGGATTTTTTCCTTAGTACCAGAAACATGAATTGATTCATCCATAAATGTAAATCCACTATTTTTTATGGTACTACCTTTATCAATTTCATTTTTATAGAATGTATAACCATTAATTACATAACCATTGTATGATAATACATACACACTTGGTCCTCTGGATAGCCATTGAAGACATTATGAAATTGAATCTATATTTTCATCTCAGTCCTTAAAAATATGGTTTAAAACAATCCTATAAACTATTGATTATATTTATTTGATATCCATATTTCATCTCTTGTTGGATTAAAATTCCTAATAATTTATTTATTGGTTTCAATATATGGTCAAACCTCAAAGCTGTTACGAAAAACTTAAAGGTGGGTTTGTTCTAGATCTACAATATTGATTATGAAAACATCTCTTCCATAAAATACTTCACCCACAAGTCACCCAGTGTGATGAGATTTTAGTAGACCAATACTTTCTACACCAGACAGGTAGTCAGTACAGAATTCAACAGCTTCCTCAACAATATGTCGATCCATAATAGAACCCTCTGAACAACTTCGATTTTTAGAATACCCTTTTAAAATATCCATATACCATTCAATGGGGTACATCCATCTATAATTTAAAGAACCACATAGTCTAATCTATCTCACCAAGTGAACCATCAAGTGAACATTCATATCAAATAATTCTGGTAGGAAGAACATTTCTAATTCACATAATATGGAAGAAATTTCCTTTTCCATAATCAAATTTTTTTTCAGGTATATAACTTTATTGAATATATCTTTGAAAAAGAAAAATATATTGGTTAATTTATGACATGCATTCTTAGGAAAAATCAAACGTAAATCTATAAGAATAATATCTTTCATCAAATCATGGTATCCATTTGATCTCAAACCCTTGAATTTGAATCAGTCATTGTCACGATATTCTTGATATTCGATGAATACACCTATAGAACATTTATGTCATTTAATAAGTTTCAAAATTGATATCTCTCCTTCCTAGAAATAGTATAAGCAGTTGGAGGAAAAAACGTTGGTTTTTCACCATTCACTCATGCCAACTCTTCTCGTATTATCATGTCAACCATGTAAAACCCATCCTTAATTTCATCATTTGTTTTTTTAGGTGGCATTTAGTAATGTTCTAATTACACTATCACATATATTTTTTAAAACATATATAACATCAAAAAACTGTATTACGTACATACAATTCTAGTATGATAATTCAAACAAAACCTGATATCTTTTCCAACTAATTTTCATAAGTATTTTTTAAAATGGTTTACCAAAAGTAGTGTCCACGTATTTTACTCTCTCAAGAAATTGATCACTTATTAATGGAGACAGTATTGCACATTCTTCTAAACTTCTGTAGAATGATGTCTTCCAAGATCAGTATTTATGTTGTTGGTGTATAAATATACGATTTACTAGAAACACATTCTTTTATGAATATTTCAACATAATTGATTGTGTACCTTGTTTGTAAACGTGACACACTTGAGTTCCTTTAATGATATATCCAGAAAAATTTCCATAAGTAGGAAAGTCATTTATTGTCCCATACAACATGGATCTCAATGTGAAATCTTCATTTCTATAAGAATCATACAACATAACACCTAAATCCCACAATAATTTCAAATATTTGATCAATGGACCCAAATAAAGATTAATACTATTACCTGGTTTTTTTGGTCCAGATATAAGAATAGATAACATGTTGTATTTTCATTTCATGCATAACCACATTGGAAAGTTATAATTTACCAACATAATTGTCCATGTACTGTGAGTGAATCTTTGAAAACCAAAAGGATTCAATCCATTTATAGATAATGCAAGATGAAGGTTTCTTGGCTCATTTTCAAATTCAGGATACTCATGATCAATTTTCTGCCACTGAGGATATTTTACAGGGTGATAAAGTTTCTTATCTTTATTTATTGTATATACATGCCACGTTAATTGTCTTTCAATCTCCTCACTTCTATATAGACGTCTAAACCTTGGAATTATTGAAAAGTATCATAAATATTTCATAAGACCCGATTCAACTTTCTTGTATCGAGAACCAACACACTTTTGGCATCCTTTAAGTGATTTTTGGTCCTTGAGAAATAGTATACGGTCATTTGGGCAGGCAAGTATTCTTTAAAGGATCACACCCATAGAACATAGCATTCATTTAGCATAGTATGTTCATATAGGTATCTCATTATCTTCTGAGATCAAATCATATAAGAGAGAAAGTAGTTAAATAAAACTAGTGTCACTCCATCTGTTGCCAACTATCAAATTATACAACTTTAGTATAGCTAACAATGTTGCATATTTAGTGCAACCAGCATACAATAGAGTCTTTTCACAACTCTATAACTTCTCAAACAATTTTGTGTAATCATGAAGATTATCATAAATTGTCATTTTAATTTCCTCAATACGATATTTATCATCATTCACACTTGTAATCAAATCCTTAATATAGTCTTCTTCATTGTCCACGCTTGTAATCATATCAGATGATCTATAAAACGTAGTTTTATACTAGTCACTAGATACATTATCTTTTTGCCTGTGTTTATTCCAACATTTATAAATTTGATCAATTCTATAATAGATCAAGTGTTCTTACAACTCCTCTGGACTAATTAGTCATGAATAACAACAGCATAAACATGGAAAAAAGATTTAAGAATGGTCATGTGCATGATATTTTCAAACTTAATGAACTCTTTCTCCCCATATTAATACTCTTTTATCATACGATTGTCATCCATATATTCTCTATTCAAATCCATCCTATTAGATTTGGTGATATTAATATTTTATAAAATAAATACAAAAAATATGATCAATTGAAGATGGATCTCATGAATTGATTGAAATAAAATGGAAATATTGAAAATAGTTTATCATACCAAATGATCAATAAAACATATTAAAGGAAATTTATAAATATAATGGATGGGATTTAATTTTAAAAAAAAACTATTTTTCACTTCGTATTTTTAATTATGAAATCCCTTTTTGTATGAGTATAAATGAAGTATAAAATTGCATTTAAATTATAAAAAAGAGGTGAAATATAGATATTGAATGTAATAATGGAAATATAAAAAAAACTATATTATTAAAAACCCTTTTCATAATATAAAATAAGGCTATTTAATATAATAATGGTTTCACAAATAAAAAAAGAAATTTTTATATTTTTCAAAATATTTTCAACACTGACATTGAATTAATGAAATTATAAAATTATTAAACTATTGATAAATTAAAAAATATTACAGGTATAAAAGCATAAATTAAAAATTTATATATATTTATATTAGTATTTAAAATTATATATGTATATAGAAGTATAGAATTATATATAATTTATAAAATAATATATATTCTAAAGAAATATACATAATTTATAAATGTATATGAATTTATAAAACTATATAAAATTATATATATTTTATAAAAGTATACATAATTTATTGAAGTACACAGTTTTACAAATTTATAAAAGTATAAAATTATAATATATAAAAGTAAAATTTATAAAAGTAAAAAATTCTAAAATTATTTTATTTTAGCCCATTGATGAAACGATTGGTCTTAATTTTATGGTTAACAGAAAAACTCTAGGTGTACATTGCAAGTCTCATAAGGTTTCATTTATAGGTAATAATGGATTCAAACTACTTTTAAAAAAACTCACTCTATTTTGTTTGAGTAGTTGGGGGAAAATATTTTGGGAAGAACATTTCATTAAACACCTCCCATTTCATAATATAAACTTCTTTATTTTTCCTTATATTCAAAATCAGCACCCACCATATATCTATTTCACCATCCAAATTCTAAATGGCTATCCATTTCCTCAAAAACTAGTTGATCATAGGAACCCAAAAGGTTATAGGGCATTGCCACATGAATGAATCCATGGTGAGTTGGTTAATCCTTAGAATGTTTGGGAGTTTTAAATGGTTAATATTATTATTTAATTCTTGAGAATGTTGAGTAAGTATTATCGTGATATTTTTCACTTCATCTCTCTTCCCATTTGGTTTCATATTAGCACAGTCACCTCATTGTTCATCACACTCATTGTTATATTGGTTCCTCCAGGATCCATCCCTTACTAAAACCAAATGCATGAATAATGTGTAATAAACAATAATATATCCCAAATATGTCTCTAGATAAGTATTCCTTCTAAAAATAATATTTTATATGGTTCCCTATAGAAAGGGGAAACAAAATGAAGATAGATATCAAATTATTATCAAGGGAGGACATATAAATGGATAATATAGTGGTTATATCAAAATCAAATGAGAAATTTTGAATGAATATGTTTACATAATTTTGAATGGAGATGTTGACATAATTTTAACATAAAAATATAAATCCAACTACATGGTAACACCTATCCAAAAAAATTATATTTGAGAATCAAATATTGAACTTCAAAAATATTATTCCATTGGTTGTTGTTATAGTAAAAAACATAAAGACCATATATATACAAGAAATTTTTAACACTCCAATAATGAAACATATGGAACATGTAGGGGTTTCCATGGCCTTAGAAATTATAATATAGTATTTTTAGGTCTCTTAGTGGAGTTAGTCTACACCAATATTTACTATACTAATATTAGAATGCATCAATTCCACAAATTATTTCACCCATTTTTTAGTTGAAATATTTTCATAAAAAAACCCTTTATCCAAATATATCTTTCTTTTGGAACTATTTTAGTTATCCCCCTATTACATTCTCAACTAATCCTTCTATAGGTACTTGAATGATAATTTTTAGTTATAATAGATTTAATGCTCATGTTATATTTTAAGTGAGGAAATTCCTTTACTATTTTCTTAAAAATAACACTTTTGTCAGTTTCCAAACCTAGCCTAAATATTACATTATGATTATAAAATAACCAAGGTAAACCATCATCTCCTATGCTTCATTAGTTTTCCTTGAATGTGTAGTGTTGTCAAATATTCTATATAAAAGTAATAAACTCCTAAAACATTATAGGTGACTCTAGACTAAACATATAAATAATATTATAATTACTAGTTTACTTTGTCTCATACATCTACTAAAAATTATTTAAATTTTGTGATTTCTTATATTTTGAAACAACATAAAACCTTATAGCCATAGACTATAACCAAGGTCTATATTACAATATGATTCTCATATCCACATTAGCCAACTAAACCCTAATTATTTTCATTGAATGGTTGAAACATCCATAAAAATAATATAAAGTTTATAGGATCCCATATTCAAATGAGATCCATTAATTATTATCTCTTATTTTATACATTACACCATGGGAAATAATTCAGAATAAATTTTGAACATCTATTATAGTTGTTTATTTATTCCTCTTTCAATGATTGAGGAATAATCTACATGTCCCTTTATTCCACCAATACTCTTTGACTATTTCATTTTTATTCCCTCAAAATAATTTTAATAAGAATAATTTAAAAATAATAATTGAATTCCAATAGAAAACATAGACAAGATTTATCCTATAAAAAATCCCTTATATTTTCTTTCTTCATCCTTCATGCTCTAAGACTTTTTTGTGTGTACTTTTAGTGTTGACTAGAAGACATTGCTAACATTTGGTATTAATGACTATTTGGCCTAATCAATTATGTCGATAATTGTACTCATGTCACCATGAAACTCCATGTGAACTAAGACACATCCCAACACACACATAGGATGTCGAGGAGACACCATTTTGTGGGGTCTAAACCTTTAGACAACCCTTTTGAACATTGGTTCTTAAAATAACCCATCCACTAAATGGAAGATCAAATTTACCTTGGAAATTCAAACCTATCAATATAGAGAGGGAATTATAAAAATATCCAAACCAACAAAATGATGAAAACGCAACTATTATTAAAACCTTCTTTAGTTTTCACGAGAAAAAACATCAATATAGACGAAAAAACAAGTGACCAAAATACGATGTACAACCCCATCATCGATGAACCAGTATACCACAAAAACACCACCACCATCCCTCTGACATCACCAAAACTAAAATCACTATCAAAGACTGAAAACAAAACCATATCACCCCATGACTCAGTCATAACCTAGCTACAAAATAGTGTGTTCTAATGACCACGACACACCAAGGCCCCCACCCTCACCCCTACCCACGGTCTTCCTCTTGATACCCCATTTCCAATTTATAAATATTAAACGCGTCTCATGAATCAAAAAGAAATGAAAGAGGTTGAGGGAAAGCATAAATATCTAAGCTAAATGAAGACAATCTTAAAAAAAATCATACCTTAGAGAAGATGAAGAGAAATATCATGGGTTTGGTTGGGAGCAACGGAGGAAGGGAGCCATAGCAATGGTGATGGAAGAGAGCAATGGCAACGGTGAAGGTGAAGGCAGGGAATGATGGTACGGGAGCGGTGGCGGCAGCACTACGGTTTTGTGAAATCTTAAAGCTATGAGGAGGGAGACTCTATTAAGGTTCGTTTTATAAGAATGTGTAATGCTTTTATCAACACTAATATAGAAAGCGCTGATAAAACTACTCTTTATCAGCACTTTTTTAATGCTGATATTGGTATAATCTTAATAATTTATTTATATTATAATATATATTTATAAAATTATTTATATTATAAATTTATATTTATTTAATTATAATCATAACTATAAATATATATTTATTTATAATTATATATATAATAAATATATTTATAAATACTTATATATATTTATATAATTATATGTAACTATAAAATTATAAATATTTTAAATAAATATATATTTATATATAATTATAAAATTATAATAAATATATTTATTATATTGATAATTAAAATTATAAATAAATATATATGAATTAAAATAATTATAAAATTATTATAAATATATTAATTATATAGATATATTTATAAATATATACAAATATTTATAAATATATTAATTTTATTTGTGATTATATTTATAATATATATATATATTAAAATAATTATAAAATTATAATAAATATATTTATTATATTTATAATTTCATAATTATATATATTTATAAAATTATAAATATAATAAATATATTTATTATAATTTTATAAATATTTAAATAAATATATATCTATTTATAATTAATATATTTATTATAATTTTATAATTATTTAAATATATGTATATATATTTATTTATAACTATATTTATAAATACAATAAATATATTAATAAATATTTGTATATATTTATTAATATATTTATATAATTATATATATTTATAAAATTATAAATATAATAAATGTATTTATTGTAATTTTATAGTTATTTAAATATATATATTTATTAATAATTTTAAATATATTTATATTTTTTAAAATATATAGATATATATATTTATAAAATTATAATAAATGTATTTATTGTAATTTTATAATTATTTAAATATATAAAAATATATTTATTTATTTATAATTATAATTATAAATAAATATATTTAAAAATATTTATATATGTTAGGTGCTTGGGGATACAATTACATTTAAACACACACACCATACACATAGGCCAAAAAAGAAGGCCATAGCCCCCCTCTAAGGGGATAGTCCACCCATCAAGGCTTAATCATTTAGTACATGGACCGTAGGCCTAGTGGGCATGAAGCTTATTACATGGCTCGTAGGCCCAATTGTCATGAGAGCCCAGTACATGGCACAGAAGGCCCAAATTTTAACCCAAAATCCCTCTAGTGAATAGTTCTGCTATAATTCCCAAGCTTCTACTATACCTGCTATAGTGTTGTCACTGCTACAGTTCCTAATACAGTGTCCACCACCGATACAGTACCATCAGTGCTACAGTTTGACTGCTGCAATAGTCCTACTATAGTACCGCTACATTGCTACTACAGTTCCTGCGCCCCATGGGGTTTTGAACCCCCGACCTCAATGCAGTATTACAAGGTGCTATAAATATAATAATAAAGTATAGGTCATATATATATAATGAATCACCACATATATAGAAATCGTGAATAATAAGGGTGTCAATGTATAAATGAACATTCATGATGAATACATAACATGTGCACATGTGTCATCATAATATAGGTAATCTTAACATTTGGAACATAGAAACCCACAATCATGTCCTTAAATAAACTTATGATCATATAGCATCATTTATACTCACGCATTAATATATGAACATAAATAATGGCAATCATGTCTATGAATGTCCTTATTATCTCAGGAGATATATATATATATATTGAACAAAATCATTGGAGACATATATTTATTTAGGTATATATTTATTTATTTATAATTATAATTATAAATAAATATATTTAAAAAGTATTTATATATAATTTTAAATATAATGAATATATTTATTATTTTTAAAAAATGTATTATAATTTTATAATTATTTAAATATATATATTTTTTATTTATAATCTTCTAAAAAAATTAAAACATTATATATATATTTTTGAATTATTAAAATATATATATTAATATATCATATTTATATCAGTTATAAACATGTGCTTTTTAATTAATGTATAAATAAAAATTATTGTTAATATAAATATTATAATTTTATATATATTAATAATATTTTTTATTAAAAACTTTTATCAGTGCTAAGAATTGCACTAATAATGAAATCATTTATCAACGGTTTTAGCTAGCGCTGATAAAGGGGAGTCTTTTATTAGTGCTTTCTGCTTAGCGCTGATAAAAGAAAGTGCTTCCCTTGACCTGATCTGTGGTAGTGATTGTTGTCAAGATTATTTATCTTTTATTGTTGGTTGATATTATGCTTCTGACTTGTTTTCATTTATGATAATTTTGTGTTAATCTGATTATGAGGGTATAGTCTATCCGCCATACCATCATTAACCCTTGCTATAATTCAGAAACCTCTGGCATATGTTGTGGTGCACTTGAGGCCTTGTGACCCACTGGATCATGGCACCATTTAGTGGCTCCTGTGTCAGGATGTTACAAAGTGGTATCATATCGGTTTTTCATTTTCTTTTTTCTTTCTATTTGGGATCGTTAGATAAGAGAATAAGAAAGAGTTAGGATTTGGTAATGAGTTATGCCTGGGAGTAGCTCACTCACGTATAGGTAAAAACCAAATTACAGGGGAATGGGACTTGATGTTCAAGTTTGTACTTATTAATGTTGACCTAATTTCACCATTGGGTGATGCACATGCTATGTGGTGTTGATTGTGATTTGGATTTTTTCCTTGGCCCAATACAGAAAAGAGGTTTTGGTCTCATGCATCATGTTAGTCACATAGGAAATTCACATGTCGTGCATATACCATGTCATCTGAGATGTATTTCTTGACTGTATGATATTATTATATGTTACATGTGAGATATAATTATTATTTGACTAAATTTTTTTAGGGAATTGAGAAACATAATTTGTAACTTAATGTTCCTGCATCAACCTAACATTATTTTCCTGTATAGATTGATGCAGATGCCTTAAGTAGTCAATTATGGAACATTAAATCATGGACCATTAGTCACAGAGGATGGAACGTGTTCATGCCTATCATTAAATGTATGTCATTGTTCAATTTATAAAGTATATGAGCCTTTATAAATTAGAAATGGTAATCTATATAATTCAACCATTTGATAATATTTTTAATATAAATAAATAAGAATTTAAATGAGTTTAAATTCTAAAATGAAAAGGTTGTCATTAAATGGAGGTTCCAATTGCAACTTAAAGGGATCTTTCCTCTGTAACGTGAAATTAACACTCTATATACTGGAACCCCTAGTTTATATAAAAGAACTTGACCCTGACCCAAACTTAATAGCCGGTAGAAAGAATTATCTCGTGTATTATTATGTTTTGTTTGTACACCAATCTTGGCTTTAGAAGCAGGTATAGGAGTGTGACTCATATATAGGAAGGATTGTACTTATCCTATTCATATATCTGTGATCTTGCTGTTAGCGAATATTTCTTGAGGCATGTGCTTGTAATTTGTAGAGACATTCCACCACGACAGCCTCTAGTTGTGGACCAGGAGGGTGCTGATGGTCATGCCTCAGATGGGGTGGGCCCTAGGCCACCACTGAAACCTCCAATAGTGCCACTTATGGAACCTCTAGTTATACTTGAAATGGGTGTTGATTCCTGGTTTCAAGAGGGTTTCATGCACTTTATGTAGACTATTTAGGGAGATTTGTGGCTTTCCTTGACTATGGTAGAGTTGATGTGTGAGTTTCAGCACCAGAATCCATCCACTTTCTTGGGGGATGATGGCCCCCAAAATACTGAGCTTTGGTTTGAGACTGTTTTTTCCATCATCAAGCACCTTTTGATGCCTCCCGAGAGGAGGCTCTATCTCATGATGTATATGCTTCAAGGAGCCACCAATACTTGGTGATATGTTTTGAACTAAGAATATATGCATCAAAATATGGTTTGGATGAATTTAGAATCCATTTTTTATGACTAATTTTTTCTATAGACTTTGAGGGTTGAACATTCCATAGATTATGCATCTGGGGTAGGGTGTTATGTCTATTATGGAATATTCATATTTATTTATAGAGATTCATCACTTTTTGAATATCAACCTTGATAATGATCCATCTAGGGTGAGATTCTTTGAGGAAGTGCTCAAGAATTTCATTCAATCTAATTTGAATGTTTTTTGGATGGATACCATATCTAAAATAGTAAATAAGATGCTTATTACTAAATGTAACATGAGATAATCTTGGGTAGCAGAGCAAGGTAGTTCAGCTTCTTGACCCAGTGGCACAGTTTCAGGTCATAGGAAGCAACTATTTGAGAAATATCATAACGGGAATACCATAAAAAGTATGAGTGTCATTATTTATGTTTTCTATCATCATTGTGGGAGTCAAGGAAACATGAGAAGCCAGTGTTATAGACATCTAGTCGAGTTCTTAGCATGTGGTAGGATGTGTCATCTATAGTTATTATGCATGACCTTCCCTCTAGTAGCTAGTGAGAGAGGGTTTGCACCAACTCCACATTCAGAAGTGGGGTTAGTGGTCTCTCATCAGGTAGGGAGTTGTAGTGTGATTGAACGATTAGGTTGTGGTGGTGGTCGTGGTTGAGGAATCTAGAAACCAGACTTACAATGAAAGTAGAGCGGACCTTCTCAGGGTAGCCAGGATATTTATCAAGGTCACGGATCAGGACATATGTATACAATGTAACTGATACCTGAGGAGAAAAGTGGGGGACCTTCTACAGTGAGAGGTACTATTTTGGTAGCCTCTATTTTAGTATCTTCTCTATTCAATACAGTTTCTTCTCTAATCTTTATATCTATGCCCATTTGGGAGAACCTTGGGCTTGATGTTCAGTTTTCTTTTGGTATGATCACACTTGATACTCTATTGGGGATTATATCAGATAGAGTATGCCAATGTTGGTATTTTCTACTTGAGATAGGTGGGTGTTTCTTAGTATGGGGTCTCTTTATTCTCAAGATGAAGGGATTAGATTTCATACTCAAAATGGATTGGCTGGTTCCTTACCATACCTATGTCTATTTTATCACCAAAGGTTGAATTTCACATCACTAGAGGGAAGGATTTTTAATCACAAGGGATAATGGGATTTCCTAGCTAGCTGAGATGGACCTGAGCATTGTGGGATTGGTGAGATGACAGCCCATATTTCTAGATTATATTTAGATGATCAGGGAGCATAATAAGTAGATTTCATTTCAGTTGTAGATCGTTTTAGGGATGTTTTCCTAGATGAATTTTTAAGAATACCTCCCAATAGAGAGGTAGATTTTTCCATAGATCTGGTGTCAGAAGCTTCACCAGTATCAATTCCTCCTTACAGGATGGTGACTACTGAGTTGTATGAGATCAAAAGGCAACTAGAAGACTTGTAAGTAAATGGGTTCATACAACCCGGTACTTATCAATGGGGTTCTCCAATCATTTCCCCTAATAAGGTGTATAGAACCCTTCATTTATGTGTGGATTACTGTAAATTTAATTAGTTGATGGTTAAGAATCGGTACCCTTTTCCCCATATAGAAAATCTCTTCGACCAGCTCTTAGGAGCTCAAGTTTTCTTACAAATTCATTTGAGGTTGGGTTATCACTAGGTATATGTGAAACCTTTAGATTTACCTCATACAACATTCCATAGTAGGTATAGTATTTATGAGTATCTAGTTATTCTATTCAGTCTCACAAACACACCAGCCATTTTCATAGCATTTATGAATTGATTTTTCCACTCGTATTTGGATTATTTCATGGTGGTTTTTTTGGATAACATATTGGTGTATTCTCATACTCAACATGATCATTCCAAACACCTTAACATTAACTAAATACACTAGAAGAGAATATGATATATTCTAAGATCATAAAATGTTAGTTCTTTATAGATAAAGTTAACTTATCGGTTCAACTCATCTCAATGGAAGAAGTGTCTACAGTCCTAGAGATGGTAAGTGTTGTGGTTTCTTGGGATTATCCCAATAATGTATTTGATATTTGGGGTTTCTTAGGATTTTAGGGTTATTACAGGCACTTCATCCAATAATTTTCACATCTAGATACGCCTCTTGTGATCTTGACTAAAAAGGGAGTAAATTTTATATAGTATAGATCATGTGAAAGGGTCATTCAAGAGATAAAGGGAAGGTTGACTTCATAGATGATCTTGAATCTACCAGAGCCTGTAAAAAACTATATATTTTACTATGATGTATCAAGAATTAGCTTGGTAGTTTCCTGATATAGAGGTAACAAGTCGTGGCATTTGAGTCTCACTAGTTGGGACCACATTCGTGGAATTATCCGATGCATGATCTCGAGTTAGATGCAGTCATGTACATCTTTCATTTTTTAGGCACTATTTGTTGGGAGGGTGTTTTGTGGTGTATTCAAACCACAAAATCCATAAATATATATTTACATAGCATTACTTGAACCTTAGATAGATAATATGGGTAGATTATCTTTGGTATTTTGATTTTTAGTTGGACTATATGCCTGGTAAAGGCAATATAGTAGCTGATGCTCTGAGTTGGAAAACTCAGACCCAAGTAGTACAAAAGGACAGTAGTGAATGAAAATTAATATAATTATTCTATGAGATACACTTTTAGGTGTAGGATAGTTATAGGAATACATTTATCTCATCCTTAGTAGTGAAATCCATACTGTTGGATAGGTTGAAAATGAGACAATTATCAGAACTCGAAGGATTAGTCCTAAGGGAGAGCATGGAATGTGAGGAACAACCACCTGGTTGCACCATTAGAAATGATGAAATTATGCATGTTCATGGTCGTGTTTGGGTTCCTACATACATACAAGAATAGATAATGTAAGAGTTTCAAGTCTCTTCATGGGAAGTACATCCCGATCTTACCAAGATTTATTGGGATTTACACCATCAATATTGGTGTCCTGGTATGAAATAGGAGATAACTGGTTTTGTGACTCAGTGTTCCAACTGTCAAGTGGTGATGAAAAAATACTAGCGACCAATGGCGATTTTTTAGCAGTTTCCCATTCTTGAGTGGAAACAGGATGAAGTCACTACGGATTTGGTTTACGTATCTTACTTGAATGCCTTGTAATTTTTTAATCTAAGGACTCAGCTTACAAGGATTCCTTGGACATTTCTACTCCTTAGATATAGGCCTATGTAGGTCTGATACTTTATTACTCAGCGTAGACCATTGATGATGCTTATCATGCTTTAAAGTTATCCCTTTTGATATGATTGATTGATTACAGTGTGCCTTGATAAATAGGAAAACATCACTTTTATCTATATCACATTTATCCATGTTTTATATGCACATTGTTTCAGTTTATATGAACGAAGTGGACTTGTTATATACTCCATTGGTGGTGGCCTAATGAGTTTTATCTCAAACCCTGTTCAGACCTTCATTGGGTACCCAAAAGGACTTCATGGATGCACGTATGAATAGGGGTAATTTCCCGCTTAGTGGTGCTTGATTCATTATTTCATAGGAACAGGGTAGCACAAGATGGAGTTATGGCTCATGATACTATCTAGATATAATTTCATTTTGGTATTTTTTTACTTTTGATACATGAATTATTCTTAATGTATATTTCCTTGTGTTTCCTATATTTTTTATAGCTCCATGACATACGCATCATTTTTTATATGATATTTCCCTTGGCATTGATTATCATCATTATTGTATGAATGATTTATTTCCTATTATTGGTTGATATTATTATTCGACCCTGTATTCATTTATGATGTCACTATGTTACTTTGATTATAAGGGTATAGTATCCCCACCATACCATCATAGACCCTTGCTACTAGTCAGAGGCATCTGGCATATGGGGAGGTATGCTTGAGGCCTTGTGACCCACCAGCTTAGGGCACCATTTAGTGGCTCCCAGGTTGGGACATTGTAGGAATTATTTTTTCATAATTTCATTATCTTTCACCTTCAGCTAATGGTACCTAGATCTCAATTCAATCTTGTAAAAATATTGATCCCCATGTACCTAATAAAAAAATCATCAATATAAGGAAATAAATACTTATTATTAATAGGAATGTTATTCAAATCTCAATAATGAATGTAAAGCCTCATAGAACCATCTTTATTTTTAACAATTAAAATGGCATCACCCCATAGTGGAGTGCTTGGATGAATGAAACCATTCTAAAGAATCTCCTACAAATTCTTTTTTAATTTCATAAGTTCTATTTGATTCATTCGATAAGGGGTTTATAAATTATCTTAGCATCAATAACTAAGTTAATAGTAAATTCAAATTCTAGATCAGGTATAACACAGGGAAACACATTAGAAAAAACATCTAGGTACTCATTCACCACCAGAACATCATAATTTGAACAGTTCCCTTATTTTAAAAAATACTTGAAAGTTAACTTTCATTTTAATATTTTAACAGTTTCTCATCTTCATAATATGTTATCAAATGTATAGGTTCATTATTGTATACAAACTAAAACTATTTCTAATAATAAACTTCTTTCTCTATAATATATATTAGTATGGTAAACAGAAAGTTAATCCTTATCCATAATAACATCAAAATATACTAGGGGTGACATAATAAGGTTTATAGGTAAATTATTTCAATAGACAATGAAAGAGATATTATTATAATTTATTTTTACCTTAATACTTACCATAGTGTTTTTACCAGATGTTATAGATCCATTTCTTGAGGTGGAATTTCCAATTTACCAGAAAAATTCTTAGAAATGAATGAATCTAAAGACCTTGAATCAATCAAGACATTAGAATAATCTAAATAAATAAACATTATACCTTATACCACTTTATAGGATGGCCCAACATCTACTGAAGTATATGAAATGGATTTCACCACACCTTTATGATTATAGTCTAGGTATTTCTCATCATTTGGGTCCTTCTTTGGGAAAGTATGTGCACAATTCCCCATCTCACCACATTGAAAACACTTTACTTTAGGCTTATCAAAATTGAACTTACCGTTACCAAGATATTTTTCATTACAATAATGGGTAATATGTATAGAATTACCACATCATAAGCATTTCCCATATTTAATAAGGAATTCCCCATGGTGTTTTTTACCACACTTTCCACAAACTGGAAACTTTATTTTATTACCTTAAAATTTATTTGATTGATACTTACCCATTTCTTACCATCCATAACTTTTATTCTGCTTGTTTTAATGAAATACATGATCATTTTCAAAATCCATTTCCACCCTCTCAACACATCAAATAGGTTTCTCATAAATATTGAATTCATAGGAATACAATGACTTTTAATAGCATGGCTTCAATACTAAGTAAAAAATAATTGATTTTACTATCAATATCCTAGATAAAATTTAGAGTGTACTTTTCTAATTGAGTGAATTTTTCTTTGTATGTGTCCATTGAATCTTCCTCCTTTTGTTTCAAATCTGTGAATTTCTTTTCCATCCTAAGTCGAATCACTTTAGGAAAATATTTCTAAAGGAAAAGTTTCTTAAATTCATCACATTACAAGGAATCAATCTCTTCTATTTCAATGATATTATTGACCATTAACCACCAATGGTCAGATTCAACTTCAAAATGTTAAATTAAAAGACTAAACTTATGATGATCTAGACACCCCATGTCATAAAATATATTTTCTAGGGCTTTAATACACACCTTAGCTACCACTAGGTCAGAAGATCAACTAAATATAGAAGGGTGTTGCCTTATAAAATTTTCCACTATCATCATGTTCCTATGTAGTAAATCTAGATGATCTCTTTCATGTATTACACCACAATTTATTGCCTTCATCAACTGATCCATTACTAACACAAACTATTTAGTTCCTATTCTAACCATTTTGGGTTGCTGATTTGGAAGGATATCATCCTATCAGTGCCTTCTAACTTTAGTTTCCCTATTTTTTCTGCAGAAAACCATTCTGAACAAAAATAGTTAAGATGAATAAATATATAAATCTTTAAATTCTATATCGTTTTAACATAAACATAAAGTAAAACCTTTTAAGGGTATTTTATTAACATTATTCTAACCTCTAAAGTTATCTAAACCATCCTATGATAGAAACTATAAATACCCAGCCCTAAACATTACATAATCATGAGTTTTAAGTCAAGAATTAATTCTATTAAATTTGAGGAACTTTTCAAGTTTAGAGTTTTAGATAATTAGGTCATAACTCATATATTAAAAAACCATATAATACAAAGTTGATACTTATGATAAGTATCCATTTTTTCCACCATATAAAACTTTTAAAACAAAATATGATTTCTTTTCATGAAAAATATTCATGACTTTAATCTTTACCTATTCTTATCCCATAACCATCCATAAATCCTATGGAAAACTTTTTAAAAATTTGGGATGAGCACAAAAATATTAGTAAGGGACATAAAAAATAAATAAAGAAACCGTTAGTCTATGAATACTCATAACAATAAACTTTGGGCTCAAAATAAAAATTTTCTTACCTAAGAAATCACCTTTTATTACCAAATATTTCCATAAAACATTTCATAAGAAATATTAAATTTAAAATAAAACCTATAAAGGCTTCATTAAAAACGTGATAAACTCTTGAAATTTTTTTTGTCCCGAACCAGGCACGGTTGTCATCTGACCCGACGCCCGACCCAGTTCGCGGCATGGCCCAAAGGGTATTCCCGATCCCCACAGGCTGGCACAAGTACCTGGGTATCAAGAGTAACATGTGGGAACGTTTTACTCGAAATAGTAAACACAAAACCACTAACAAGATAAATAGAATCAAACTGTGAACTCACAACCAAACAGACCCTTAAACTAAAATCAAATTTAAAGGTTTTACAACTTGAGGCAACATCCAAAAATAAATGACAACAAAAGAAACTAAAACTCTAACTCAAACCTCCAAGCAAAAAGAGAGGTGCAACATCCACACGCCACAACCACCAACCTACATGAGGAGACCATCAATGACCAAAACCACCATCGTTAAGCACGATGCCTCAACCTAGAATACACAAAGAACAAGGTCTACATACACCCAAAGGTGTATATAGGGTTCGATCCAAGAGACTAGTAGGGAATCACCCAATAAAAAGGTTCCACGCATAATTATTAAATGACAAAATACATTTATAGTGTTAACTAAATAAAAGAAATAAATGCTTGAATAGTTTAAAAGAAAAAATAATTAAAGAAAATTGTTTCAAATAGAACAAATTAAATTAAAACACACACACTCACTTTTTATAATAACCAATTTTTCACACTAACGGGCATAATATAACCAATGAGAACCAAACATGGGAGAGGACTTGTGGGTGTTAGCTAGCTTGGGCCCCTAGATCCTCGTGTCTCAGTGAAATGTGGCTTAGAAGGTCATGACCCTCAGAAAACATGTATTAGAAGGCCATGACCCTCAGAAAATGTGGCTTAGAAGGCCACAACCCTTGGAAAAGCATATGTTTAGTTAGTGTTGCAATCGTTAGTCCTGCAAGTGAAACCGGGTCGAGTCACCTCTGAAACACTAGCCCACTAGTCTAGTCCACCCTCCTAGCTACCTGGGATTCCTAGTTTGTGCTCAAACAATTTTCATGTTCATATCACATGTCACACTAATGCATAAAATCCAAACAGGGTATTTACACATTCAAAATCACAATTTTCATGCCCAACCCCACTTTTAAAACCATACACACACCAAAATATTTTCAAAACATAATATTCATAGGTTATATACTCAACTAAACCATTTTGACAATTTAAAAGACACTCACCACTAAACGAACCACCACTTACACATGTAAACACCATTTTGAAATAATGTGCACACTAAAAATATATCAAAACTAAATCTGCAACAATTACAAAACCAATTGAAACAATTTAACAGTCAAATAAATCACTTTTATTATCAAACGTGCCACTAACAGAATTTATTAAACAAATTCCACACACGTCGCATGACTTTAAGCACTAAAAATATTCACACAATTTAAACAAAACAATCATTCACCCTTAATAATTATTTAATAAAACAACCCAAATGTTTCTTAAATAAATTTTCGAGAGAAAAAAATGATTTACACACTAGAACGACCCAAACCCCCTCACATAACCAAACGCACACAATGCCACCTCAGGAACCCAATATGCATCACGCACGCGATTAAAGAAAACACCTGCATAGTTAAAAAGACCATTTCTATAATTAAAAAAACTGCCATAAACATTTTACACACAACTTCAAGATATGTTGCATGAAATTAAACACCAAAAACTCTTTCAAATTTCATTTCTGACTAAACACAAATAGACGCAATACTAAAACAACAACTTCACCCTTTGCATGCCCTAACAAATTATCTACACAATTTTCTTTAAAAAAACTAATAATCAGTTCAACATTGATTTCAAAAAAACATACTCATATCATGAAACACACTAATAAACACTTCAAAACACACTAAAACTTAAGTAAAATCAAATTTTCACCAAACTAACTAATTAATAAACATGCTAAGTTAATTAAATAATCAAATAAATTTATCAATTAGTACTCATGTGCGGAACCACCTACCTCGAGTGTCGAAGACTCCAACACTTGGTGTAAAAATTCAATCGCATGTCGCTTGCAGCACAAAGAACCTAGCGCGAACCCAAAATCAAAAATTCAAACAAAACAAACATCAAGATGGGGTTGCTCACATGGAAGGAGGGAAATGCACCGAAGGTGTCGCTGGCTAGAAAGGGGGGGTCTCCAGCAGGGGTATGTGTGGGTCCGAGCGGGGAACAGGGTGTGAGGGAGATGGGGGAGAAGGTTCGGATAGGGAAGGGGGCTGTGCGGGTGGTCGGATGGGAGGGGTAGGGGCGATCGGGATGGAGGTTGCTAGAGGGGAGTTGGCTAGGTGGTGGGTTCACGAATAGATGGGGAGTCGCGGATGGATGACGCGCCAGAGCCGATTGTTCCAAGAAGGGGGTGTGATGGTTGCCGTCAAGTCGGAAGCCGGATGGTGGAGTCGAAGGGGAGCTGGGGCGCAGTGCACTGGGTATAAGGGGTACGGCGTGATCAAAAACCGGAAGGAGGAGGGTTCTAGTGGTCGGCCATGGAGGTAGGGAGGCGGCGCGATGGGCTAGTGTCGAGGGTAGTGCGATGCAAAGGGCTCATGGGGAGGGGGAAGCGATGCTAGCAGGAGGTGGTAGGGCAGGATGGGAAGCAGGTTGGCGCGACGTGAAGGGGAAAGAAGAATGGGGGGAGGTGCCGGATTACAGGTCAAATCCTAACACAAAGGAGGGGGGAAAAGATAAAAAAATAAAAATAAAAATAAATCCTAAAAATATATAATGATATTCATTAATCATAATTATAATAAAAATAATAACAACTTAATAAAATAAATATTAAAAAAAATAATCATACCACTAATAACTTAATTAAAACATTAACAAAAAGGATAATAATAATAATAATAATAATCTTATTATTATTATTACTATTAGAACTCTTAATTCATTTTATTCTTCTTATTTTATTTTTCACTAACTACGTTATTCATCTCATTAAATAATGAATTAACCAAACAACAGAAATGCTACGTGGGGACTCGGGAAAAGTCACACAGCTTTGACGGTTCCCCTGCCCGTGCATCAGATGCCGCCAAACCCAAAATATTTACTTATAATAGAATGTAAGATTTCAACTGGGCTCGGCCCGCACTCCGACTAAGATTTTAGATCCGTATAAAATAATAAAGTGCTAGTAACTTAATATAATATTAACAATAATATTAATTATTATAATATTAATATCAACTTAATAGAATTTATATTATTAACGCTATAGATCATAATAATAATAATAATACTCTCAAATGATATTATTATTATTATCATTAAAATAGTGCTTTGAATTTTATCGCACTTCTTATTCTTATTTTATTTTATTTTTATTTTACCACTCATAATAGGTTATTTCTCAATTATTAATTCCTTTTGTTTAATTATTTGCACATTGGGAAGGCATGCGGGGAACTAGGTGAGGTCGTGTGGTGACCCAGGTGAGGCTGTGTGACTTCGACAGCGATGCGCTGAATGTTGTCAAGGTCCAAAACATGTGTTTTAAAATAATAACTCAAAATTTTAAGTTGGGCTTCAAACTGGACTACCTGATGCCTAAAAAAATTAATAAAATAAATAATGGAAAAGAGATGGGTGTGACAATTCTCCCCACCATAAAGCTTTCTGTCCCCGGAAAGCCATAACTAAGTTTGAGACTCAAAGTAGAAAACAATACCCCCTTAAGGTACAAAGAGGATCCCCACAATCAACAAGAGAAATGAGTTAAAATCATCATTTTCAGAGAAAGTGACTCAAAGGAAACTTCAAAAATGCGTAAAAAGACTTTCTGATATGTGTCGTCTGCCCCAAAGTTCTAGAACACCTCGAGTTTATTGTTGTAGAAAATGAACTCTTGAACCCACAGAAACCAACCTCACAAACTAAAACACCTCAAGTACCATAGAATGAAAACCTCACCATTTGGAAGGAGAAAAAAAGATCAAATATTATCCCAAGAACACTCTTATCACCTACTACCAAGTCAGATCTAGGGACAGGACCAAAAGGTCAACATGGGGAAAGCATGAAGGGCTCCCCACCATTAGAAACCTACTAACATCTAAGACGAGGTTAGAAAACCAACACGGGGAGGTTTGAGCAGACTCCCCACCATATGAAGACGACCAACATTGATTCACCCTAGAGACATTTGAGAAAGTCCTATCACGGGTCTCCTCACCATTAGAGCCGACAGAAGATACAAAACCTTGAAAATTTCTCGACGGTGACCAAGCACCCCACCACAAGGGTCGGGGAGGGCCAAGTCCAACTACCGGGTGTCAAAACCACCACCTAAGACCAACCATCATCTCCACGTCCCTAGATGAGCACTATTCAAATATGAGACTGATTTACCTAACATACCCCATAAGGACCACTAAAATTGATTTCATCCGGTGCGACACAACCCCCAGGACTTTAAAGTAACGAGTCGAACATGCCTCCTTCTAGACATGGGAAACCTCACGCACCTAGACGGGTCGTTCGGAATGAAACAGCTACAGGAAACGATTTATACTATTCTGACTTTCAACACCGATGACTGAAATAAATTTTGGGTCCCATACACTCCCTAGGTTCCTGACCACGTAACAACACCGCAACCGAGACAACACCTATAACCACAACACACCACAACGTCCAACTACTCACTCATGGTATATCCACCAAAATAGGGGTTTAGATGGCACACATGAATCAACTCTTCATCTTAACCAAGAAACTTAAGACGGGAAAGACGCATGACAACCACTCCCCTTTGAACAAATAAAAAAATAATTAGAACTACTCAAGAGGAGGAAACACCCCTATGAAAATCGGGATTCCTAGAGGATTACACAAAATCCACATTTTCTCTTTAAGAGAACTCACGATGCAGACGTCGCTGAAAATGACCCTTGCAACTGATGGAAGAACTACAAACCATTCAAGACTTTGGTCAGCACAGATAATTCGGAACCGCCTTCACGCTTCCCCGCTAGAATTCCTTTCACCGTTTCCAGGGGGACCTTCAGACGCAACAGTGTAAAACTTAATACTCGACGACTCAAACTACTCAAAGTGACCAAAACTCATATCAATTTCCCTCGTGTTTGTCATCCCGCAGTGAGAGTATCCACCTAACTGAAAAGAAAAAAGGAATATACTTAGAACTATCACTAAAAAGGGTGAGTGGTTGCTTTAATCAACTGGAGAGTCGGCCAATGGATAATTACCTATATCCGCACTTCAATTGCATGTTAATTCTTTATGGGGGATTGCACTAGTCGAGAGAGAAAACCATGGACCCAATAAAACTGGTCCAATGGCCAAGACATACTACAAGTGAATACTAAGAGTGTAGGAAGAACAGCTGCAAGGGCTTCTCGAAGCACTTTTCAAAAGAAACCATTAACCACACACTTGTATACCAAGTTACAAATAAGAATTCAAACTCAGGACACAAATCATTCAAAAATAATTCTCAGCTCAAAACGCCTCACATACAACATTTCCAAAACACAAGGACACACCACACAATCACCGGCTATTTAAAACACTAAATTTTCCTTTAACAAAACTTTTTTTTTGAAAATAAATGAAGCTGGGGTTGCACAAACACCAATGGTGTCCCATGGGCCTCACACATGCATGTTCCCATGCCACACTGGCACCCACCTAATGTTTATTCAGGCACTCATCCACTCGTCCCATTAACCATTTAGCTTTTCATATATACCCATGCATGTGGTTTCCCATGAGAGCACCAAGGATCAAAACAAAACCTTTCCATTTTTCAAAACCAAACATTCAACACACACTTTTCAAACCTTACACATCATTTTATTTTTAAAACACTTCATTTAAAAACATTTTTCAAGACCAATCATTTTTACTTAAAAACCATATTTCCATGAATCCAAAACAAAGAGACAAGGAACGATGCAAGAGGAGACTAGTGTCGGCGGGTGACTAAGACATATGGTTGGCGGCCATACACCAATCACACCACCACCACAGAGAGTTTTCTAGGACAGCATCCCTGACTCTATATGGCTTTCCAGACCCTGCGAGCTCACTGGGACTAATGACCCTAGTCCTTTTTCATTTCCCCTAAACATGATCAATCAGAAGGACTAACGACTCAAACAAACTTCAACTTATCCTGGTAACTCGAATTCTTCCACGAGGTGTGCTGTCCAGGAACCTTACTCATAGCTAGAGCATCGAGTTCTGACACCCTTAACTCCAGTCTACCGTAACTCTATCCCAAAATAACATAACCCAAGAGAAAAAATCGCCTCTGATACCATTTTGTCACGAACCAGGCCCAGTCTCCATCCAACCCGGCACCCGACCCAGTCTGCGGCATGGCCCAAAGGGCGTTACCAATCCCCATGGGCTGGCACAAGTGGCCGGGTATCAAGAGTAACATGTGGGAATGGTTTACCTGAAATAGTAAACATAAAACCACTAACAAGATAAATAAAATCAAACTATGAACTGACAACCCAACAGACCCTTAAAATAAAATCAAATTTAAAGGTTTTACAACTTGAGGAAACATCCAAAAATAAATGACAATAAAAGAAAGTAAAACTCAAACTCAAACCTCCAAGCAACAAGAGAGGTGCAACATTCACATGCCACAACCACCAACCTGCATGGGGAGACTATCAACGACTAAAACTACCATCACTGAGCACGATGCCTCAACCTGGAATACACAAAGAACAAGGTCAACATACACCCAAAGGTGTATATAGGGTGTGATCCAAGATCCTAGTAGGATGTCACCCAATAAAAAGGTTCCACGCAGAATTATTAAATGACAAAATATATTTACAATGTTAACTAAAGAAAAGAAACAAATGCTTGAATAGTTCAAAAGAAAACAAAATTAAATAAAATAGTTTTAAATGGAACAACTTAAATTAAAACACACACACTAAATTTTTAAAATAACCAACTTGTCACACTGACGAGCGTAATGTAACCAATGAGAACCAAACATGGGAGAGGCCTTGTGGGTGTTAGCTATCTTGGGCCCCTATATCCTCATGTCTTGGTGAAACGTGTCTTAGAAGGCCACGACCCTCAGAAAATGTGGCTTAGAATTCCATGACCCTCAGAAAACGTGGCTTAGAAGGCCACAACCCTCAGAAAAGCATATGTTTAGTTAGTGTTGCAATCACCAATCCTGCCAATGAAACCGAGTCAAGTCACCTTCGGAACACTAGCCCACTAGTCTAGTCCACCGGCCTCCTAGCTACCCGGGATTCCTGGTTTGTGATCGAACAAGTTTCATGTTCATGTCACATGTCACACCAATGCATAAAATCCAAATAGGGTATTTACGCACTCAAAATCACAATTTGCATGCCCAACCCCACATTTAAAAGCATAAACACACCAAAATCTTTTCAAAACATAATCTGCATCGGTTATATACTCAACTAAACCATTTGGACAATTTAAAAGAAACTCGCCACTAAACAAACCACCACTTACGCATGTAAACACCATTTTGAAATAAGGCGCACACTAAAAATATATCAAAACTAAATCTGCATCGGTTAAAAAACCAATTAAAATAACTGCACAGTCAAAGAAATCACTTTCATTATCAAACATGCCACTAATATAATTTATTAAACAAATTCCACACATGTTGCATGACTTTAAGCACCAAAAATATTCACACAATTTAACCAGAATAATCTTTCACCCATAATAATTATTTAATTAAACAACCCAATTGTTTCATAAATAAATTTTTGAGAGAAAAAAAATGTTTTACACACTAGACCGACCCAAACCCCCTCACATAACCAAACGCACACAACGCTACCTTAGGAACCCAATCTGCATCACGCACGCAATTAAAGAAAACACCTACATAGTTAAAAAGGCCATTTCTATAATTAAACTAACTGCCATAAACATTTTACAAACAATTTCAAGATATGTCACATGACATTAAACACCAAAAACTCTTTCAAATTTCATTTATGACTAAACTCAAATAGACGTAATACTAAAAAAAATTGCACCCTTTGCACGCCCTAACAAATTAACTACAAAATTTTCTTTAAAAAAACTAATAATCATTTCAACATTGATTTCACAAAAACATACTCATATCATGCAACACACTACTAAACATGTCAAAACACACTAAACCTTAAGTAAAATCAAATTTTAACCAAACAAACTAATTAATAAACATGATAATTTAATTAAATAAGCAAATGAATTTATCAATTAATACTCATGTGTGGAACCACCTATATCGAGTGTCAAAGACTCCAACACTCAGCGTGAAACTTCAATCGCAGGTCTCTTTCACCACAAAGAACCTAGAACGAACCCAAAATCACAAATTCGAAAAAAAAACATCAAATTAAAACCCCAAAATAAGAACTCATACCCGCTGAGAAAAAAAACCAAAACTCAAAGAAGAAGAAGGAGGAGGCGGAATTATCAAGAGGGTGGTTTCTCACATTGAAGGAGAGCAATGCACTGAAGGTGTCATTGGCCGGTAAGGGGGGTCGCCGGCAGGGGTTCGTGCGGGACCAAGCGGGTAACAGGGTGTGAGGGAGTGGTATTTGAGGTTTGGCTTAGTGGTAAGCACCCCATAATTCTGCATGGAAAATGGGGGTTCAAAACCCATTGGGCGTAGGTTCTGTAGCATCATTGTAGCACTACTGTAGCATCCAAGTTACTGTTGCAATGGTGACACTGTAGCGGTGGCAGGGGTACTGTAGCAGAGGTAGGGGCACTTTAGCAGTGGTGGGTACTGTACGGTACTGTAGAAGGGCGGGTACTATAGAAATACTATTCACAGAATGGGCCTTGGGCCAAAAATTTGGGCCTACGAGCTATGTAATGGGGTAAATGCCCACTGGGCCTTCGAGCTATGTAATGGGTCTCCCTCTACCCAGTTAAAGAGTTCTTTTCTTTGTTTCAATAATAAAAATGAGGCTTCAGCCCCAACCTTTAAAAAAATAGGGTGCGAGGGAGATGGGGGAGCAGGGTCAGACAAGGAAGGGGGTTGTGCAGGTGGTCGGATGGGAGGGGAAGGGGCGGTCAGGATGGCGGTCACCGGAGGGGAGTTGTCTAGGTGGCAGGTTCGCAGATAGATGGGGAGTCACGGACGGAGGACGCGTCGGAGCTGACTGTGCCGAGAAGGGGGTGTGACGGTTGGTGATAGGTCGGAATCTGGATGGTGGAGTCGAAGGGGAGCTGGGGCGCAGTGCACTGGGTATGAGGGGTGCGGCACAACCAAAAACCGGAAGGAGGAGGGTTCTATCAGCCGACCATGGAGGTAGGGAGGCGGCACGATGGGCTGGTGTCGAGGGAAATGCGATGAAAAGGGCTCAAGGGGGGGAAGCGATGCTAGTAGGAGGCAGTAGGGCAGGACGGGAAGCAGGTCGGCGTGACGTGAAGGGGAAAGAAGAATGGGGGGAGGCACCGGTTTGGGGGTGAAACCCTAACACAAAGGAGGGGGAAAAGATAAAAAAATAAAAAGAAACCCTAATAGTATGTAATGGTATTAATTAATCATAATTATAACAAAAATAATGATAACTTAATAAAATACTAATTTAAAAAAAATTAATTATACCACTAATAACTTAATTAAAACATTTCCAAAAAGGATAATAATAATAATAATATTATTATTATTATTACTACTATTAGAACTCTTAATTCATTTTATTCTTCTCGTTTTATTTTGTGCTAACTACCTTATTCATCTCATTATATTATTAATTAACCATACACCAGACATGCCATGTGGGGACTCGGGAAAAGTCGCATGGCTTCGACCATTCCCATGCCTGTGCGTCGGATGCCGCCAAGCCCAAAATATTCAATTATAACAGAATGTAAGATTTCAACCGGGCTCAGCCCACACTCCGACTAAGATTTTAGAGCCGTATAAAATAATAAAGTGCTAGTAACTTAATATAATATTAACAATAATATTAATTATTATAATATTAATATCAACTTAATATAATTTATATTATTAAAACTAACGATGATAATAATAATACTCTCAAATGATATTATTATTATTATCATTAAAATAGTACTTTGACTTTTATTGTACTTCTTATTCTTATTTTATTTTATTTTTATTTTACCACTCATAATAGGTTATTTCTCAATTCTTAATTCCTTTTGTTTAATTAGTTTCACATCGGGCGGGCATGCGGGGAACTAGGTGAGGCTGCGCGATGACCCAGGCTAGGCCATGTGACTTTAACAGCAGTGCACTGAATGCTGTCAAGGCCCAAAAGATGCATTTTAAAATAAGAACTCAAAATTTTAAGTTAGGATTCAACATGGACTACCCGATGCCCATAAAAATTAATAAAATAAATAATGGAAAAGAGATGGGTGTGACATTTTTCACAAAGTTATACTTTTCATCCTTAAAAAGTAATATATACATTTCTTTGAATATAAAATCAATAAATTTATTTCTGAAAACATAATATTATATAAAAACATAGAAAGCATAAATAAATCATATAAGTAACTTGTGGCATAATTTTTTTTATCATAATTACTCATAGACTAACCCTCTCAACTACACATGAAAAATCCCTCATAGTTATACTTGAAATAACCCTTGTGGTTATACTTGGAGTAACCATAACAGTTATATTTTGGGATAACCATAACAGAAAACTTCTAACATAAACATAACCAATTCATTAGAGGGATATAAAGTTCCCAACCATATTTGGTTTATAATGTAACCACCTCACATCATAAAAAAATTCCCAAGAACTATAACATAATCATAAAAAATGAATGCTTGCATCATAAAAACATTCCTTAAGTAAATAACTTATTTAAAAAGAAAATTGTACTCATAAAATAGAAAAAAAATATTTGAAAATATCCATGTAATATTTTAAATGAAGCTTCAAATAAAATTTCAGTCATGAAGGAATAAAAAGCTTCTTATGCCGTATAAGTTAAAAAACATTCCTTTTATATTTCTATTAGAAAAGTCACAAAGTACCTCATTTGAAAAATGAAAAAAATATTATTTTCAAGAAATTTTTAAAATTAAAACAAGGGTAAAAAAACATTAAAAATTATATAATAACAATAATAAACTTATTTAAATAATTTTAAAAAAATCATTTTTATATAGAAGAAAATGGAGTTTTAATGGAAACTTTAATAAGATAATTTTTCAAATAAAGTCTCATACCTTGAGTCTAACTCATCACGTAGTTATTTAAATTCATGAATAACAAATTTTGGAAAAATTATACTTAATTATGAACCTTTTTCAAGTTAATTATTCTTTTTTTCACTAATTTCAATGTTATATACATTTACTTGATTAATTAAGTTCACTTCAGAAATTTTGATGATATTCGGTTCATAAGTCCAAAATGACTTCATTAATTTGAATATAGTCATAGTGGTCATTATTACACCGTATCTAGAATATTAATATTGAAATAATTATAATTTTTATATATAAATTATTCTTTTAAATCCAACTATTAAACATGATTATGAAAAATGATCTATGTTACAATCATGGAGACGGTAGGTCGTACGTATGTATAAGTAACTTTTCTATTTGTCAACGATCATTATGGAAAGAAGGTAAGTACTATTTCATATTTAAAAATGATAATAATTTCATATATATAATATTTATTCTTTAAATAAACTTATATATATCATTCATGTGATGTAGTCATGAAAAACAAATCACATCGCTTCATGGAAGTGGTATTCCACACATATACACGAATGATGTTATCATTTTTATGTGCATGGAATGGTTGGAATGTAAATGATATATTATATTTTAATAATGAAAAATATTTAATTAATATTATATATAAACATTAATTCTATCATTATAACCAGTATTGAGATATATGAGGGTAAATGAATTACATCGGTTTGTGGGGTAGTAATCCGTAGTACACACGAATGATGATTCTATTTCCCATTTTATAGAATATGAGATGTATATGGGTCATTACACAATAATAATAACATATAATTATATATAGGATATTTTATTTATTATATTATCATTTTTGAACAAGGTTTGAGGGATGTGAAAGAATGAACAAAACTAAAACATGCAAATAAAAACTATACCTCTTCTTTCGAAAACTCCTTTTTCTTAACACCTTAAGACCTATAATATTTGGTATTGTTAATAAAACAAGGACTCTATAATGAGAGTATGGATTTTGGGAATTTATTTTGTTAGGTATTTTCAAAACCAAATTGGTTTTTAAGTGTGACTAAATGAGAAGAAGTGGTAACCTTTTGTAAGAGAGGAGAGGGGCACTCTTGGAATTTCTCGAAATAATAAATTAATATAAATTATTTTTTAATTAAAATTGAATAAAAAGTGATTAATTTCTAAAATAATATGTTAATGGGTATAAATTTACTAATTAAATAATAATTAGACATGTTTTAACAACATTTCTACCCTTATCTTTTTGTTTTAACCCCTTTAACTCTTACCGTGACAACATGGATTTATACTTTTTGAGAGTAAATATAGTTACTATAAAATGAAAAAAAAACCCATAAATGGACCATGTATGATATTTTTAACATTATCCTAGTTTTTTTTCCAAATTTAATATCATTTAATGAAATATTTTTTACTATAAATTTTCCATAATGTAAATTTTTAGAACTATTCATTACTTTGACTTTAATAATATCAATATAGAAATTATAATTAAAAAATATTATTTAAATACATCCATAACATGTAAAGGTAATATTTAAAAAACATATCACATTAATTATCTCAAATTATATTTATTTAAATATTTTTAATATCATTTATTTTATTTTTTTGATAATTGAATAATTACTACATCAGTGTTGTGTAAGCATTTATGGTAATGATTTCTTCCCTAAAAATTACAAATAAATTACCATGATGAAGATAAATATTTTATATTTTAAAGTAATATTTATTGTTGAACATATCCTTTTAATAACACCATATTAAAAATATTACATTTACTAAAAATAAGAGTGTGATATGTTTTACATTTCTTTGAATAAAATACTATAAAGGTCTTAATCTCATCCAAGTATCATGAAAAGGTCATAAAATAAAAATTTTAATGATTATAAATGATATATAATTATAAAATAAAATTTAATCAAGTGTTAGGGTAATTTTATAGTTCATATCATTTTGTTTTTAACCTTTAATTACCAAATTTACCCTTTACTCTGGTAATAAAAATTACTCACGTTACTATTCATATTGTACAAAAATAAAATGGACCTATTTACTAAATTTGTACCCACTAATTAAAAATATGAAATCTATTTTTAAAAATTAAAAACACAGGATTTTAAGAATTTAATTTAAAATTAAACCAACAAAACTCAATGAAAAATAGTTTTTCGTAAAAATGACCTTTTTAAATATAAAAAATTTTATACAAAATTCAAGTACAAAATACATTTAAAAAACCATAATTAGATCAATTTAAATTTAAATATACTAATTAAAATTTAAAATTAATTCAATACATAATTTGACCTTATAAATAAAATATTGTTTTTAATAAAAACGTGTATTTTCACTATTCATTGCAAAATAAATATTTTCATAACATTCACAAAAATTAATTTTTATATTATTTTGACATGATGAATTCAAAAATTAAATTAATTTTATGAAATTAAAATTCTTTAATTTAAAAATTAATATTCTAAATATAACCTTATAAAAAATGAGTTTAATAAAACTATTTCTATTTTTATTTTAAGAATTACTTAATATATTTATAATTAATATAACTATTTAATCCAATAATACTAATAAATATGAAAACAATTTATTCTATCATTACTTGGGTCGTTACAATAAGAAACTTAATAAAGAAGAAAGATTCAAATCTAAGGTTGGTCAAATGGGTATTACTCCTGTAAGATTTCAACTCAGGGATAAAGGATAAGAATAGAGCTAAAATTGGGTAGTAGATCACCTAATCAGATTACCCAACATGGTTGAATTGGAAATTCCAGATCTAAACCCACTAAATGACCACATTCGAGGAGAAAAGTTTTTATTTGGTTGAAATAGAAGTACCTTAATATGCAGAAATGGTAAATTTTTTTGAAAACTTACTAGGTACCACCTTGTCTAAATTCACATAAAATATTCAAAAATAAATTTTATTCACAATTTTATATTAATAAGACCAATACATGTTGAAAAAATGAATTGATCAAGTAATGTAAATATTTTTTCCACCAAGTGAAATTGAGTCTATTTTTGAATTTCGATATACTCTATTATGTGGAGGCCACTTTGGACTCAAATAACTAAAATTAAAGTCTTAATGTTATAAATTTATTGGCCCACTTTTTTCAAAGATGAATATGAGTTTTGTAAAAAATTTGTGAATTTTGAATTTCCAGTAAATATTTCAACAAGACAAGAAATGACTCAAAACCCCATCATATTTCGTGAAACTTTTGAGGTCTAGGGAATATAATTCATGGAATACATTCCCATGTATCATGTATAATTTTATATTCTTATTATTTTAGACTATTTCTATATGGGTGGAAGCCAATTCCACCCAAACTGATGATGAAAATGTTGTATATGTTTTTTTCTGGTTTAACATCTTTTGTAGGTTTGGAATTCCAAGTCCCGTCATCAGTAATCAAGGTACTCAATTTTTTAATAAAAATATAGAGGATTTTCTAAGAAAATATATGTTACATCATAGGAAATCCACCCCTTTCCATCCATAGACAAATGGGTAAGCTAAAGTTTCAAATAGAGAAATAAAGGTAATTTTGGAAAAGACTGTCAAACCAAATAAGAAATAATGGATCAAAAGCTTAGAATACACCTTGTGGGATTATAAGATAGCTTACAAGACACCCATTATAATTATATCATACCAATAAATTTATGGAAATAGTTTTTATCTACCTATATAATTGGAACACAAATCATATCGAGCTATTAAAGAAGTGAATTTGGACCAGGATAAAGTTGTAAAATAGAGGAAATAAATGCTATAAGAGATGGAAAAAATCATGAGATAAGTCTTCAATGATTCCAAAATATTCCAAGACAGTAAAAGAGTGTCTCATGATAATTTGAATCAACAAAATGAATTCCAGCCTGGATATTAGGCATTGTTATACAACTCAAGGCTAAAACTGATACCAAGTAAATTTTTTTCCAAATGGGAAGGTCCTTTCGTAGTTACTAATGTATCCAATTTTGGTGTTGTGTGGGTTGTGAAAGAAGGAAACCAAAACCCATTCACTATTAATGGACATATACTAATGAATTATCATGGGAATATACCCCAAGAACCAATAAAGGAAACCATGCTCCCCTAACCTACTTATCAATGAATACCACTAGGTTGTTCTTATCATTAACATTTATTTGTTTCTATAAGACCATTTATAATCTAATTTCATGGTAAATAATTTTTAATTCATTTAGTATACTATATCTATTAATTGTGTGGAGGAAACCTTTGTATTTTAGGACTTTGTTAAATGATCTATCATTTTGTTTCATTTTAAAAAAATTGTATTTTATTTTTCAATTACAATATTTTTTTGAAACCTGTGTGCTTAAAATAAATTCCATTATAAATTTTTTATCTATTATAGTGTTGAAAAAATTTATTTTTCCCTTTAAATCACCTTATAAGAATGATAAAATGAAATTCTTTTTAATTTCTATGTGGAGGAATTTTATGAAAATACCACTAATTTTAGAAACTCATTCCATGAAATATTTTCCTATATTTTTAATCAGATACCTATGAGGATTCTAAAATGACACTAAAATATTCTTTATAATTCCCAATTTTATGATAGAACCATGACATGTTTAAATAACTATAAATTTCTAAGTAATCTAGTCAAAACATTGGACTATTCAGGGGACTTTTTCTTAAATGATTGAAGATTTTTTTTAAGACCATTTTTTAATAAATCCAAATTTAAATCCTACATTTAAAATAATACTTATATACCTTAAAAACCATGAATGAATTTGTTATACCATCACATTATAATCCAAATATCCATATCTACCTTTAACTGGAATATTTTTCATGATTTTAGTTAAATTCAGTTGTGGGGGGAGGGATAAAATAAACTTAACCAATATGTTTGGAAGAATATATGTCAATTTAAAGAGATATATGTTGAAAAAATTATGCTACTATTTGAAGAGAAAAATCATGATAGGGAGAATGGAAAAATGTTATCGATCTCATCCATGGTTAGACATGAAAGTCCCCTACTATTCTGAACAATTCTATTAAAAATGGGGAATTAGGGGAGAAATTTATGATGTTTCTAATGTTCTAAATGATATGGTCTGACTATAAAGATAAGGAGGAGTTTGAAGTCTAGTTAGAGATGAAATTTTCCTGTAGTGCTAGAATATTTGACATCTGTTTTGGAGAAGCTGTTTGGGAAAGAAATTTCAAAGTTGGAGAAGTTTGGAGAAGTCCCTAGACACATCTAAAGGAGGGGGAAATCTTTTTATCTTGGGAAAATATATACCTCATGCATAATAAAAAAATTATAAGCCCCTCCCTACCTTCAAGAGAAAAAAAATTAAAAAAAATGTGAAACCTACTGAAGGAAATAGATAAAAGAATGTTTTCTTCTGCTAAATTGAAAAAAGGTGTAGATTGTCCATATAAAATTCAAATAATTGTGCCTAAGTTAGTATAAGAAGAAGTTGAGGGGGAATCCATTCATGTAGGAAGTAGAAAATATTACATTGAGCTTCAATATCAAGCCATGCCTCCTTAGTTATCCTCAAAAATTTAAAATTAAAATCCTACCAACCCTTTAATACATAGAACAAACCTAATAAAACCATAATTATATGAACAAATACTTGAATCATTATATGGATATGAAGAAATTAATCAATTTGATAATGAAACTTGTATGTGTATAGAATGAGAAAACATTTCTTTAAAATCATAATTGATTATTTTGTAAAATATTTCAATAAGGTACGTATAAGTGTGTGTGAGGGAAAAAAAGAAGTGGGAATTAATTTAATATAATTAATTAAGATAATGGAATCAAGAAACCTAAGGAGGCATGATAAGAATTAGGACCATGGTGTTGAAAATAGAACACAAATTGACTAGGTATTTGAATTTTTTTGTGTAATCCTTTTGAATTTTATTTGTTTATAGTTCATGGTTTAAGTGTGGGATAATAGACAAAGCTAATAAATTAAAATATTTCATTGAGTATTTTCATGGTTTTAATCAATATATTTTATCATTTACTAATTAATTATTACATGTTTCAATTATAAGATTATTTTGGGATTTAGTGATAAAATGGCTTAAATATTGAGTTTTAATTGCTCATCTGATATTTAGAATTTTTAAGATAAAACCTACAATTAATCATTGGTGTTTTGATAGATATGTTATGTGGTTTGAGTATGTTCTAAATAAATAATGTTTATTTTGTGTTTAAATTAGGATTATAGAATAATTGTAGGTTCTCACGGTCACTTGTTTGACATGTGGTTGATTAATCAACCACAACAAAAGGTTAACCACAAGATGTTCTCAAGTAACCATGAGGTAGTCAACCAATTATAAGAAGTTCTCAATTAACCGTGAGGAATCCAACTGGCCATATTAAGTTCTCAAATAACCATGATTCAGTCAACCGATCGCACATTTAATTGACCTACTATGTTAGATTATCGACCACAAGGCAGTCAACTAACAGTGTAAATATCTGATCTATCGAAGGTCCAAGATGTTTCATGGGTTAAAGTTTATGAAAATATTGAAACCATTATATATGGATCATCCTTCCATTTTTTATGATATGTAAGGTTAACTCATGTAGTCACTCAACTACGTAAAGGTCAACTCTCACATTTAAGATCTACATAAAGGTCACCAAAAAGATATGAAAGGGTAAATTCCACACTTCACATATTGTGTAAAGGTTAATCCTAAGGGTATGAAGTTATGTAAGGGTACTCAAACATTTCTAAAGGATATGAAAATTTAATTTTAGATCAACATAAAGTTACCACTATGGTTATGAAGGTCATGGTAAGGTAACAAGTGCGCCTAGATAACTCTCAGGAGACTCATACACACTTGAATATAATACCTTGGGGTTTCATGTTAGTGTGTATTAAAAAAAATATATGCCACCAAATGGATGATTATGTGCACAATATTTTTATCATGATCAAATAAATAATCTACTGATTTTAAGGAGAATCAAATTGTGAGGGAGATTTTTAAAAACATGAGTTTTAAGGAAGATTGCAAAGAAAAAATGAAAGATGGTTAGTGATTTGAAGATATGATAATATTTTAGGTTTTAACACATCAAAATAATAAAGAAATAACACACCTATAAATAAGATAAAGTCATCGTTTTTTATCAGGGAGATCAAGGCTTAGATCATGAGTTTGTGCTAGACAATATGCAGTTGTTGTTTCATTCTTCATTTTATTTTATTTTTTTCTTTAGTTAAGTAATTTCATATCCTTTGGATTTTTTATTTGTTTCCCTTAAAATGGATGGGTAATATCCTGAGTGATTGGGGAAGGTAAGGTTCTCCCTTTTAATTCTTGAGTACTAGTGTTTTAATGATAAAAAATCTCTTCTATCATTTGATTTTAGTTATCAATGGTTGTTTTAAACTTTTAATGAAATTGTGTTTAAGGTTTGGAAAATTTTCACCATTACTGTTTAAGTTGATAATTAATAATCTCCCTCCTTCAAATATATCTTGTCTTAAAGGAACAAGTTATGTTAGGAGGTGAGTGTCTAGTTATCACTAGCACATGTGTGCAGGCAGTAAAATAATTTTATATCTCTTAGGAACACCAATGCCTAAGTGGGTTTTCCCTAGGTAATTTAGGAGTGGTTTTCTAACTTTTCATACACACTATAAGAGAGGATAACCAATCAATAATCATTTTTAGTTAAATATCTACAATATCATTCGACCTAAGGTGTTTGATGAATCTATTGATGAAACTTCCATGTATCAAAGAATAAGAGAAGAATTAATTTGTTTTAGGGGTTAGGATAGCATTGAAAGTGGAAACTAGACCATTATACAATCACTTTTCTCATCAACTATGTTCAAACTCTAGTTTCAATTGCTTTCTTATCTCCAAAATCACAAATTCAAAACAAATTCTCCATCTTCTGTAATTAAAAGGTGATAACTAATTTTTTATTACTTCTCTCTAGGAGATAACCCTAGGTTACCACTAATACTATATTTAAATTATGTGATAATTTTTTTCCCATGCCCCATGATAGGGATTAATCACAAACATATATTATATGGTTTCTTTATCAAGGAATTATTTAGATTCTTTGAATCTATACTTCATAAATCCATTGAAAAATGAAACTTAGATCTCTTTAAAAAAAACCCAACTTTGATAATCCTATCAAAGGTGTAACCTTTCTTTGATACCAGTTTTTATGATCATAAAGGGTTGATCACACATTGAGAGGGGTGTAAATTAGTATTAGTAAACATTTTTAACTGATTTAAACTTTTAATCCCATGTCACCTTTTCTTTTTCTCAATTAATGGATCTCTATATATCTCTATTTATTTCTCCTTTGGTCAGTATAAATGCAGATATAAATAGTAAATCATCAAAATAATAACACTATGATTTGTTGATGATGTTTGCCTCATTGCAGGTGACTACATCCTGAGTACATGTGGTTATCATCCCATGTGCACAGTTTCATTTTTATTATCATAAGAACCATGGAAAGGGTATATCCTTGAACTTGTTATCCTGGCACCGATTGGGTTCAAAGAAGGAAATTTCATAAAAATCACCTTTATATAGATACATGATTCAACATTCTCTTTAGAAAAAAAGATCAGCAACTCAACTCCAGTCTTCTCTTGAGACAAAAAATATGATATTTATCCTCAAATGCAACACTTCAATGGTTTTGCTTGATTCTATTTATACTTATATAATATGTATTTATATTGTTGTTTGTTTACTCAGTGTATTGGCTTGGATTTCATCAACTGTGGCACAACACTTCCCCTGTATCCTTCATCAGTGCACATGAAGTGTTCTTATTATTTAACACTAGAACACATTCTACAACCCTTAAATTCAATGAATGAGTAGATACATATAAATTCAATTATCTCTCTATATATTTTCAACTTATAGAATATTAAATGGCATGTAGTTGAAAAACACCTTTATTCTACTTCTTCTCTTATTAATATTTACTGTATATGAAAATTATTCTCAATATTTAAAATTTGAATGCCCATAAATATTAGGTATTCAAAAATCCTCAAATATCACATGTTCATTTCTCTCTCTCTCTCTCTCTATATATATATATATATATATCTCAAAATATTAAAATCCTTAGCTCTTTACCACATGTATTTTCCTTATTTTATTCACTTAGGACTAGGAATTTTGTTTCCATGATTCTTAACATTTTTAAACTCCCTAAAATTATGGATATAATCATATTTCCATATCGGGTGTGTTTCCATTTAATATTCCTAAAGACTTGAAATAAAATTCTTCATAAATATATTCCACAAATTCCACTTGTAAAGAATCCATGTATGCATATAAATTATGCATACTATCATCACAATAGTAGCTCCTTATTTTACGGCATGAAGTTCTCATTCTTCATCACATGGATCTATATGGAATTCTACTTGGTGTTTTCATCCACTATATTCTCATTCCTCAAACACATGCATAAAAATCCATGACATTTTATCTTTACAATTCTCAATGTAAACGTTAATTATGTTTAAACATACTCTTTTTATGATTATGAAAATATCAATTTTTGTTTACACAATTCATGTTTATGAACATCATGTTTATGAAAATGCTATTTACGCACATAATGTTTACATAAATTATGTTTTAATACATCATGTTTACATGGACTCAAAAATGAAGTTTATGAAGTCATTGATTGCTTCACAATATCTCTGTTTCACATGAATCTCATGCACTTAGCTCAAATAATCATCCCGATTAACTTCCAAAACATGTGAGCATTGATCTCAACTTTTGAAATAGTAGTTTTCAATGCAACTAGTAGAAACTATTTTGTGTAAATTATTCAATAATCATTTCATTTTACTTATCCAATATTCACACTGGTCTATGGTCACCATGGTATGAAGATGTGATCATGGGTGTTATATGATTTAAATGAGGTCACTGGTATCTTCTATCCATGTTTGGAATATGTGGCTATAGGTACAGAAGATGATGGTAGGAATGACATCATATGAGTTTTAAAATGTGCTTGAATTTTCTTAAGTAATGAATAGTTAATTAATGATATGTGTCCCTCAAAAAAAAGAAACTTTGGATAATTCTCCTTCTTTATCCCAAGGGCTTCCTAAACCCACCGATGAATCCTCAAACGGGTCGGTGCTCTCCTATAGCCCACTATTACAACTCGCACATGTGTATGCTAAGCACCCTTCACCCTCCTCACACTTGTGTTAATCCATATAGGTTATATAATCCCTTATATTGATGTTGGGTATCTGGTATCACCCAAGTTTACCCAAGTTCTAAGAGTTAAGCGGTTTCTTGTAGTTTAGCTTGGGTTATCGGATCCTCAAAGACCTAAGAAGAACCTATAGACACACAAACTAAAGAAATGGATTTTTGGCTATAAATTTTCCAACTTGGGTTGATTTTAGATGGGTTTAATTGAACTCTAAGAGACTTAAGTGAATTCAATTTAAAAGAATTAGTTGATCCTAGGTTATCACAAGGGGTGGATTAGATGCATTCTTTTTTAACTATTTCAATTTCTTATATTTGATATGGGTTCATTTAAGAAAATCAAACAAAACCATCACTCGCTAGTTTAACACCTACACACCCTAATAATAATCAC
The DNA here is from genome assembly GCA_963277665.1 of Viscum album. Taxonomy (NCBI): domain Eukaryota; kingdom Viridiplantae; phylum Streptophyta; class Magnoliopsida; order Santalales; family Viscaceae; genus Viscum; species Viscum album. The sequence continues at coordinate 2,109,198,015 of OY728152.1, forward strand.
ATATACGCTTGAAGGATCGAAGTTGTAATGACCCAATGTTTTTCAATGGAAATTCCATTCTTATAAATATATCATAAAATCACATGAAAACACAACATAATGAACTAATAATTTATAATTGTCCTTTAAACATAAGTTTTTAACTTCTGTGTTTGGAATTTCGAAAATATGACATACACGGTTTCAATTAGTAAGTTATTTGGAGTCCAATAACAAAAACTTAATTTTTGGTGAATAGTAACCTACCCCTAGGAATAGTAACATACCCTTATGAATAGTGATATACACTAATGAATATTAATCTTAACTATTATAATATATAAATAATATTCAAGTTGAAAGTATGATATACCTATATTTTAGAATAAGTAAATGAATGTTTTAAAACTGGTTTTTGATAATAAATTATGGTTTTAATTAAATATTAAAATAATAAAATTTAGAAAACTATTTATGAAAAATGGACTTCATTTTTGGATTCTACACATCAAAGAATGTTTAGGGTTAATTTTTTGGGATTTTTCTGAAATACTTCAATTTTCGGGTGAATGGTAAAAATACAGTTTTTCACATAACCGGTGTATCTTAAATTGCATCATTCATGATGTAATGATGAAATAAACTTTTTATAACTTTAGATTTGGAAAAATTATATTTAATTTCATAAATGGTTCCTTAAAATACAATAAACACAATTTCCAAACTTAAAAAGAACTTTCCAAATCCTAAAGTCAAAAGGTGATTCCTTAAAGTATCTTTTTCTCTTTCTTTCACTTTCCTTTTAATAAATTAATTAATTTGAATTATAAAGATGATTTAAAGTCTAAAACAAATTATATTATATTAATATATGATTTATGATGTCAAAAACTACTATTACAAGTCTAACATTTGATATATTATTTTATTTAATATTTTATTCTAAAAACACCTTCCCTCTCATGTATAAATAACCCCTCTCCCTCCCCTTGCCAAATCACACCTCTCAAGCTTCAAGAATTGTCTAAAATCTTCCCAAGAATCATCCCTAGTCCTCCCCCACGTCCAAGATCTTCTGGTCTCATCAAAATACCAATCTTAGGTCCCTTAAGGAGGATCTCAAGAGGAGGATTCAAGAGGTAATTTCTCTTCCTCTTTCCTTTAATTTTCTTTCAATTTCAAGTTCTTTTCGTATTCTATCCCCTTTTATATTCATCTTCATGGTATGGTAACTCTAGTATTATAAATATACTGGAATTTTATGATACTAATGGGATATTATACCATCCAACCCCTTTCTTCTTTTCCTTTTATTTTATAAAAGAAAACGTTGTCCGTAAGGTGTTATTCTATCACCTTCAAGAACAACATGTTTTTTCCATTTATACGTTCAGATATGATCTTGAAACCATTTTTATGGTTGAACCAGAATATTTTTTATGTATTATGTCCTATTTAAAGTTCTAGAACTAAATTATGTACATATTACTAAATGATTAATCAAAACAAGTTCATTGGGTCGAAAAACCGTCCAAATTAACCCAAATAATCATCATTAAATTTCTATCTAATGATTCATCCACATGGTATATAACATAATTCATTATAAGATAATTTAAAATTATGGAATATCATTAATAACATTTAATATTATTTTTTTATTTTTACCCATGTTCTACCTGAACTTCAATTTATGAATACAAGTGAACCGCTCAAGAAAAACCATAATAACGAACATTCTCGAACAATGTTTTTAAACTCTATAACTCATCCAATGACACATAAAATGAAATAATGAAACCATAATGAACTATATTCATGTACAAAAAGTTATTTAATTATTAATTAATTAATCTAATGTGGTTATATATGACATTAAAGTGAAGGAAGCGTTCGGATATAAGGTAAGGGGAAATTCTCGAACCCGACTTTCATCCTTCGGGTTCTCCCTATTTCACTCCTTTTTTGATATGGTTAGTCCTTAAAAATAATTTTTTCATCATTTTCTTTATTTATCTGGGATATAAATGTGTTTCACTGGTGTTTATGTCAAACAAAATGTTTTCCAAAATAACTCTTCTTTTAAGAACACACCTTTTACTTCTCATTCAAGGTTGACGGTTCTTGTAACATGTATGTTATTCCCTCTTTCTTTTGGGAACCCAATGTTTATGAATGTGTTATTATGAGATCAAACCCATTCCTTTTCATCAGTTAGATATGTTCATTTTTATATATGTTCATTGTGTCATCCATGATAAATGATAATGTTATGATGTGACGGGTGCGCCCGAAATTATATAGTGCAATATGAATGTTTCAATGTGATGGGTGCGCCTGGAATTATACAGAACTTTAATGCATTGGGTAAAGTGATGAGTCTCATGAGTTAATGTGAAATTATGTGTGAAAAAGATGTTATCTTTATTCACAAGTACATGTTTTATTTAACCACTAAGACATGATGTTTCATTTTTATGCATTGCCACATTTCAAGTCTCTTATTAATGCTTCCTCTCATGTTCACGATCCTTTGCCTATGTTATGGTTATGCTCACCCATTATTATATTTTTCTTATATATACTCTTATTGGTATTTTAGCTCACCCCTTTTGATGTATATCCTCAGGTGACTACATGTACTAAGGATAGGTCAAGTTCCAATAAGAATCTAGAGAAAAAGGAATTAAATAAATGTGTATGCTTGATGTTGTAATAGTTATGTATGGTCCTAGTTTTCCCAAAACACTAAACCTTTGGATCCTCTATTTGTAATACTATTATTTTGTTTATCTTTAAAATTATGTAATAGTAATTTAAGAAAAGGCTAGGTCGCTATAGTTGGTATCAAAGGCGAGGTTTAGTTAATTTGGGAATTAGGATTACTAAGCCCTATAAAAAACCTCTAGTATGAGACTAAGTACAAATATTCATACAAGAATATTTACATATGGATCCCATAAGTTATGATTTTAGTGAAATTTTTTCAAATTAATAAGTTATTCATGACTTGTTGACTTATGTTTTGTTCTAACCTTTTCTATTTTAGAAAATGGTGGGAACCAGGAGAACTCAAGCCAACAACTTGTGCAAGGGCCAATGAAACGATTCCCTAAATGACATACCCGATTATTTGGGAGGTGGTGTTCAAAACTTCATGGTGATGCTTACCCAACTATCTCAGGTTATGAACAATAACCATAATAATGGATAACTTACTCCTTCACCAAAGAGGGAGAAACTGGATATCAAGTGTTTTATGCGGCAACGACCACCGACATTTAGTGGATCTTCCGATCCACTAGTTTCAGAACAGTGGATCAAATCCATGGAAAAGATATTTTATGTGATTCATTGTTATGAGATGGAGAAGTTGAATCTATCCATTTATCGTCTAGATGGAGAGGCTGATCAGTGGTGGGATTTGATTAAGAACACCAAGACAATGGAGGAAATTGAAGAGATGGAATGTGAAGACTTTAAGATAATGTTTCTTAACAAGTATTTCCCAAGAACTCTTCAAATGAAGATGGAGAGAGAATTCATAGATCTCAAGAAAAAAGAAGTAGAATATGTCACAACCTATGAAGTGAATTTCCCAAGGATTTCAAGGTACGCTTAGGGTTTTGTTATAAACAATGATAGCAAAATTTATAGATTCTTTAGTGGATTAAAACCACACCTTCTAAAGGCTCTTGTAATTTGAGACTTTGGGAGTTATGAAGAAGTTGTTTGGTGTGCTCTCAAAGTGGATATAGAATTTGGAGAATGGTCCCATGGCTATGGTGATAATAAAAAAATATGGATTTTCAAGCTGGAGGATCTAATGAAAAAGGTGGGAAGAGAACTCAATGACCCACATGCCAAAAATGTGGGAATTTGCGCCATGGGAACTTCTTCAAAGGGATGGGGAAGTGCTTCAAGTGTGGGAAAGAAGTAAACCATGATTAAGAGTATCTAAAAGACATGAAAAGGAAGATTAATGTAGTGGAAGAAATGAGAGAACCACCCAAGGTTCAATGCTACAACTATAGGGAGCTAGAGTACTATGCAAGCCAGTGCACTAAACCTCAAGTTCTCGAGGGTAATCAGCATCAACAGCCACCAAATCCAATGGAACAAGGGAAGGCTTATGCCATCACTACTGTGGAATTAGATAAAGATAATGAATTCGTACGAGGTACACTTCCTATTCACTCAAGAATGGAAAAAGTCTTATTTGATTCTGGTTCTATGCATTCCTTTATATCTTGAAAGTTTGCTAGAACTATAAAATCAAAGCACCAAAACCTTCAAGTAGAGATATCTGTAAAAACACCAAGTTGTGAAATCATTGAAACCCAAGTGTTTGACTCTTCTCCTATTGGCATATGTGGGAATATTCTTCCAGCGAATCTTGTAAAACTTCCCTTGGTGGAATTCGACGCTATAATGGGAATGGATTGGCTCTCGTTATATATATCACGTATCAACTATCAAGAAAAGGAAATATATTTTCATATTCTGAACCATCCCATGCTCCTCTAAAAATTCAAGGAAGATCATGAATCTCCTTTGAAAAATCATTCAATTATGTGGGTGTAGATTCCCTATGAAGAAGCATACCTCTCCCAAATGGTTGGGTCGAAGGAAAGTGCCAAACTTGTGTAAATTCCCATCATGAGGGAATATGGTGATGTATTTCCCAAAGAGTTACCTGGACTTCCCCCGGATCGTGAGGTATAGTTCTCAAAAGAACTCATACCTGGATCTGCTTCTATCTCAAATTGTCCCTATAGGATGGCTCCTATCAAACTGGAGGAGTTAAAGAATCATCTACAAGAGCATCTGGACAAAGGGTTCATATTCCCTAGTGCATCACCTTGGGGTACACCAGTGCTCTTTGTGAAGAATAAGAACGGAACAATGCGTCTATGTATCGATTATCGAGAACTCAACAAGATCACCATAAAGAACAAGTATCATATTCCAAGGATTAATGACTTGTTCGATTAGTTAAGAGGAGATAAATACTTATCAAATGTGGATCTTCATTCTGGATATCATTAGTTAAAGGTGAAGAAGAAAGATATTCAGAAGACTGCCTTCCGTACAAGGTATGGGCACTATGAGTTTCTGGTGATGCCCTTTGGACTTACTAATTCCCCTTAAATCTTCATGGATTTGATGAATAGAGTATTTAGACATTACCTCAACAAATTTTTGGTATTGTTTATTTATTATATTCTCATCTACATCAAGAGAAATTAGGAACATGAAGAAAATGTAAGACTTGTGTTGGAGACATTGAGAAAGGAGAAGTTGTATGCCAAGTTCATCAAGTGTGGATTTTGGATGAAGCAAGTCAATTTCTTGGGACATGTGATCACAATTGAGGGAATTTCTGTAGACCCTTCAAAAACAAGCATGATTTAGGAATGTCCTAGGCCCTCTAGTTTCATAGAATTCCATAATTTTCTTGGATTAGTTGGGTACTACTGACATTTTTTGAGAAATTTCTCACGATTGTCAAGCCTGCTAACTAAGTTAACAAGTAAAGGGGTAAAGTATGTCTGGACAAAAGAATGTGAGGGAAACTTCAAGGAGCTAAGGAGAAGGCTGATCACAGCACCTATACTCACACTACCGAAAAGTGGAGAAAGTTTTGTGATATAAATTAATTCTTTAAAGAAAGGATTGGGTTTCTTACTCAAGAAAAATGATAATGTGATTGCCTACATCTCACGACAGTTGAAGATCCATGAGAAGAACTACCCGATTCATGATCTAGAGCTAGCAGCCATGATTTTTTCATTGAAAATATGGTGGCACTACCTTTATGGTGAGAAGTGTGACATATACATCGACCACAAGAGACTAAAGTATATATTCAAACAAATGGAGATCAATATGCATCAAAGGAGATGGTTAGAGATAATAAAGGATTATAATTGTTCTATTCACTATCATCCTAGAAAGGCGAACAAGGTAGCTGATGCTCTAATCATAAAATAACCTGCTAATCTATCCATGTTATGGATTGAGAAAGACCCTATATTCTTGGATATGCAATGGATGGATTTAGAAATCATAAGGGCAGGGGATACATCCTACCTTGCCCAAATGATTGCGCAACCATCCATCTAAGAGAAGATTAAGGAAGCATAAAGGGATGATGTGGAGATACAAAATAGGGTGAATAAAGTAAAGAAAGGGAAGCTGGAAGAGTTCCATATCGATGATGCTGGTGTGATTCGGTTTGGAATGCGGCTTTATGTTCCCTCATCACCCGGGATAAAAAATAAGCTATTGGAAAATGCACATAGCTCAACATTCTATATCCATCCTGGGAATACCAAGATGTATCGTGATCTCTGAGAACACTTTTGGTGGGATAACATGAAAAAGGAGATCGCAGAATATATCTCAAGGTGCTTGGTATGTCAGCAAGTTAAATCAGAGAGACAAAAGTCCAAAAGAATGATGCAACCATTGCCTATACCCATGTGGAAATGGGAGAATGTTACTATGGACTTTGTCACAGGTATCCCAAATATGTCAAAGGGAAATAATGTGATATGGTTTGTGGTTGACCGACTCACCAAGACTGCCCATTTTATCACTATTCAGGAAGATCTCTTGCTTGAACAACTTGCAAGGATATATGTGAATGAAGTGGTGAGAATTCATGGTGTTCTACTCTCGATTGCCTCCGACCATGATCCAAGGTTCACATCTAAATTCTAGAGAAGTCTTCAACTTGATTTAAGTACTGAATTAAATTTCAGCATGGCCTATCACCCTCAAACTGATGGCCAATCTGAAAGGAATATTCATACGCTTGAAGATATTCTAAGAGACTTCTCTCTAGAATTAAAATGTGGATGGGATCAGCATCTCCCATTGGTTGAGTTCTCATACAACAATATCTTCCACTCGAGTATTCCGATGGCTCCATATAAAGCTCTGTATGGTAAGCGATTTAGAACTCCAACCTGTTGGGATGAAGATGGAGAAATAAAGATACTTGGACCCGATCTTGTGCAAGATATGACAGAGAAGGTTCAAGTCATCCAAAAACACATCAAAGATGCTCAAATTCGGAAAAAGAGCTATGCTGACAACCATCGAAGGGACTTAGAGTTCGAAACTTGAGATAAAGTCTTCCTTCAAATATCATTGTGGAAGAGAGTCATGCGGTTTGGAAAGAAAGGGAAGCTAAGCCCAAAGTACATTATCCCCTTTTAGATCCTTTATTGCATAAGATCCATGGCCTATCAGCTTGCACTTCCACCGAATATGGCTCAAGTTCATGATGTGTTTCATGTATCACTCCTGATGAAGTAAATACCAGATCCCACACATGTACTGAACTCAGAGGTGGTACAATTGGAAGATGATCTCTCCTATAAGGAGAAACCAGTAGAGATTTTGGACCAGATAGATAAGGTTCTACGCAACAAGACAACCCACCTTGTCAAATTGTTGTGGAGGAACCATAAGTTTGAATAAGATACATGGGAACTGGAAGAGGCAATGAAAGATAAGTACCCTCACCTGTTTGTGTAAAGTGAAATTTCGAGGGTAAAATTTCATAAGGGGGGAAGAATGTAACGACCCAATGTTTTTAAATGGAAATTCCCTTCTTATAAATATGTCATAAAATCACATGAAAATAAAAAATAATTAACTAATAATTGATAAGTGTCCTTTGAAAAAAAATTGTAACTTATGTGTTTGGAATTTCGAAAATCTGACATACACGGTTGCAATCAGTAAGTTATTTGGAGTCCATTAAGAAAAACTTATTTTTTGTTGAATAGTAACCTACCCTTAGGAATAGTAACATACCCTTATGAATATTTATATACCCTAATTAATAGTAACCTTACCTATTATAATATATAAATAATATTCAAGTTGAAAGTATGATATACCTATATTTTAGAATAAGTAAATGAATGTTTTAAAACTGGTTTTTGATAATAAATTATTATTTTAATTAAATATTAAAATAATAATATTTAGAAAATTATTTTTAAATTATGGAATTCATTTTTTGATTCTACACGTCGAAAAATGGTTAGGTTGAATTTTTGGTATTTTTCTGAAATACTTCAATTTTCAGGTGAATATTAAAAATACAGTTTTTCACATAACCGGTGTATCTTAAATTGCATCATTCATGATGTAAAGATGAAATAAACTTTATAGAACTTTATATTAGGCCAAATTATATTTAATTTCATAAATTTTTCCTCAAAATACAATAAACTCTTTTTCCAAACCTAAAAAAGAACTTTCCAAAGCCTAAAGTCAAAAGGTGATTCCTTAAAGTATCTTTTTTCTTTCTTTCACTTTCCTTTTAATAAATTAATGAATTAGAATTATAAATATGATTTAAAGTCTAAAACTAATTATATTATATTAATATATGATTTATTATTTCAAAAACTACTATTATAAGTCTAACATTTGATATATTATTTTATTTAATATTTTATTCTAAAAATGCCTCCCTCCTCGTGTATAAAGAACCCCTCTCCCTCCCCTTGCCAAACAACACCTCTCAAGCTTCAAGAATTGTCTAACATCTTCCCAAGAATCATCCCTATCCACTCCCCCACTTCCAATATCTTCTAGTCTCATCAAAATACCAATCCTAGGTCCCTTAAAGAGGATCTCAAGAGGAGGATTCAAGAGGTAATTTCTCTTCCTCTTTCCTTTAATTTTATTTCAATTTCAAGTTATTTTCTTATTCTATACCCACCTATATTCATCCACATGGTATGGTAACTCCATTATCATAAATATACTATAATTTTATGATACTAATGGGATATTATACCATCCAACCCCCTTCTCCTTTTGCTTTTATTTTATAAAAGAAAACATTGTTCTTAAGGTGTTAATCTATCACCTTCAAGAACGACATGTTTTCTTTTTCTATTTATACGTTAAGATCTGGTCATGAAACAATTTTTACCAGAATATTTTATATGTATTATGTACTATTTAAAATTCTGGAACTAAATTATGTACATATTACTAAATAATTAATCAAAACAAGTTCATTGTAGTCGAAAAACCGCCCAAATTAATCCAAACGATCATCATTAAATTCTTATCTAATGATTCATCCACATGGTATATAACATAATTTATTATAAGATAATTTAAAATCCTGGAATATCATTAATAACATGTAATATCATTTCTGTAAGTTTTCCCATGTTTTACCCGAACTTCAATTTATGAATATAAGTGAACCGCTCAAGAAAAACCATAAAAACGAACATTCATGAACAATGTTTTTAAACTATATAACTCATCCAAAGGTACATAAAATGACTTAATTAAACCATAATATTAATGTAAAAAAAGTTATGTAATTTTTAATTAATTAATCTAATGTAGTTATACAGGACATTAAAATGAAGGAAGCGTTCGGATATAAGGTAAGGGGGAATTTTTGAACCTGACTTTCATCCTTAGGTTATCCCTCTTTCACTCCTTTTTTTATATGGTTAATCCTTAACAATCATTTTTTTCATCATTTTATTTCCTTATATGAGATATACATTTTTTTTCTCTGGTGTTTATGTCAAACAAATTTTTTTTCAAAAGAACTCTTCTTTTAAGAACACACCTTTTACTTCTCATTAAAGGTTGACGGTTCTTGTAACATGTATGTTATTCCCTCTTTCTTTTGGGAACCCAATATTTATGAATGTGTTTTTATGAGATTAAACCCATTCCTTTTCATGGGTTATATATGTTAATTTTTTATATATTTTCATTGTGTTATGCATGATAAATGATAATGTTATGATGTTACGGTTGCGCCCGGAATTATATAGCGCAATATGAATGTTTCAATGTGACGGGTGTGCCCAAAATTATACAGTGCTCCAATGAATTGGGTAAATTTATGAATCTCATGAGTTAATGTGAAATTATATGTGAAAAAGATGCTAGATTTGTTCACAAGTATGTGTAATATTTAACCACTAAGACATGATGTTTCATTTTTTTTTTGCATTGCCACATTTCAAGTCTCGTATTAATACTTCCTATCATGTTCATGATCCTTTTCCTATGTTATGGTTATTCTCACCCATTGTTATATTTTTATTATATATCCTCTTAATGGGCCTTTAGCTCACCCCTTTTTATGTATATCCTCAGGTGACTACATGTACTAAGGAGATGTTAAGGGCCAATAAGAAGCTAGAGAAGAAGGAATTAAATAAATGTTTATACTTGATGTTGTAATTTTTATGTATGGTCCTAGTTTTCCCAAGATACTAAACCTTTGAATCCTCTATGTGTAATAATTTTATGTTGTTTATATTTAAAATGATGTAATAGTAATGTAAGAAAAGGTTGGTTCACTACAGAATTTTTGAGCACTCCAAGGTAAAGGTGTGTATTAGAACTTGAAGTGTGTGGCCTTAAATTAAACAAGGACGAAGGAGTTTAAAGATTGTCAAAAAAATTATCAATTAAAAGAAGTGATTAGACAATAATGGAGTGATAAATGACATCTAATACAGCCCCTTTCTAATCCCTTGTATCAACCTATAAGTGGGTTATCCCTCCATTGATGCTATTATTTCAATGGAAGTGGGAAGTAGACTCATGAGGGAGGAATTGAAGAAGTGAAAAAAAAACAATGAAATAATGATCACTCCACCATTGTGTGATAATTTCACATGGTTTGGTGTGAATAAATTCACACCTTGATCCAACAGTATCAATGTGATATGAAGAATAACAGAATAAGAGGAGAATAAAAAACATTATTAAGAAACTAAAGTGAATTGAACAACTTACATGAGAAACACAAACACAAGGCAACAAAATCGCAGCATAACATTACAATTAAACAATGTACCAAAGATCCTCAACTCCTCCACAACTACTACCTTAAATAGGAATTTATAAATCCTTGGGTCGAGCTCCCAATAGTAAAAATCATCCCACTTGAGTATGGTAGGCCTAGGGTGGTGGAAAGTAAGGAAGAGTGGATGTCTTCACCCTTTATCAGAAGTGGAATCCATCTTGCATCCACCGAACAGAGGAATCAAAATGAGCTTCTAGATGGAATAATTAGAGAATGTAATAGAATAAAAAAATAGATACCCATATTTCTCATAATATCCTATAAAATTTCAGGTCAAATAGAATTTTTTTTCGATATATGATCGAAATGGTGGGATGTTTTTCTGGGCCGCAAAATATGGATCAAAATTTCATCTTCAACTTGGGCCACCTAAGACACCATTAAAACATCCAAATTAGATCTTTTAACTATTTAATGAAATTTTCTCCTTGATTTCCTCTATATTTAATTCAATTTTCAGATTTATTGGGCTTGGATATTGGCTTCTACAATAGTTTTATTAGGCTGTTATCTAGTTCACCTCGCCCAGAATGTTGTTAGTTCAAGGCCCACTTTGGTGGTTTTTCAATGTGAATATTTAAGTACTCAAAAAGTATGAATTGTTCCCAATGTAATGAAAAACCTGAAAATTAAATTTGAAAATAAAATCAAGATCATTGGGTATTTTATATGGTGTTCAAAAATGTACCATGTAATAGTGAATTTTAAAAAGGACTTACAATCATAATGTGAAATGACGTTCAAAGTCTAAAATGCACTAAAATGGTGTTTATGAATAATGAAGCACATGAATATTATATATATTAACAACGAATATTAGACTCATTTAGTATCTAATCACACCCCTCAACTTGAGTTTTTCTAGTCCCAAGAAAAATATATGAAATATGAATTCCCTTTTCCAAACACATTTTAATACAAAGTGATCACCAAAAAACCTTATACCAAAAAATTATGAAACCCATAAAAATATTTTAATACAATATAGTTTCATAAGAATATCCTAATACCAAGTCCATTCCTTTGTTAAAATTCATCTCCATATTTCAACCAATATCAATTAAGCATGATGATGTGTTGTGTATCACAATAGACATGGGGGGTTCATCTTTATTCAAGGGGGAAACGATGGAAGAGCTAGGTGGAATCATATTTCAATATTAAGATGAGTATTAAATTTTTCTTTTCTTTTTTTCTTTTTTTCAATTTTTCCATGGTAATTGAAATTGCACTCAATAGAGTCAACCCATGTAGGGAGACTTTGCCGATGACTCCCAAGCTCAAAGACCTTAGGGAACCAAGTAACGCCCACATACTCGGGCATCATCTTGAGTTAAATAAAAAAACAAAGTCAAATTACCACAAATATAGATAAAATTACTAACTCTAGGCCAGAAAACTATGGAGTCACGATCCCCAAGTGCTTAAATCCACGCATTAGGTCCTTTCATTGCTCTGCGCACAAATTTATTGTTTTCTATTTTTATTTTTTTTAAATACTCATATTAAAACTAAAATGATCACCAACCCTATTCTATTTATTTGAGGGACCCCATGAACTCGAACTAATACCCCATTATCCAAAGGACGTGTGTTGTAATTTTTTTATTTATATGAAAATATAAACAATGAAATATCACATTAGACAGCCACACTTTCCAAAATCTATTCTCATGAAATTATACATGGATTAAAATCAAAATTAGGGCATGCTAAATTATTTGATATTCAGTTTCAATGTTTTCAATGTGTATTATCATGTTCAAAGTTAAAGGATTTTGTCCTTCCAATTACACACATTTTTTATTTCACAAGGATGTTTTATATTTTTTTTTCACCCCCCCAACTTAGAATAACATTGTCCCCAGTGTTTAAAGAAAATAAAACTTAGAAGTGGGTAGAGGATAGAAGTTCAAAGAGGATATTGAAAATAAGAATCATGGAATGAAGTCACCTGGTGGTTGAATTTGACGCTCATCCTGCTCCAATTTAATCCTTCGATATCCATGTCACTCTCAGAGTTCCATAGTAAAACAAGGAAAAACAAACAAACAAACAAACAAAATAAAACAATATATATATAAAGTAAAAAAATAAGTATATATACAAAAATTATAGAGTAAGTAATCACTATAAGCCATAGGTCGGTGGAAATCGTGTGCCCCTATCTCCCTTTATTCCCAAGTTTGAGTCCCCGTGGCTTTGCCGGTTGTAATGGGGTTTTCCCCACGACCTACGACGCGTCCTTTTATTTTTATTTTTTATTTTTTTAATTATTATTATTTTTTTGTATTTTTATTTTAACCTAAAAATACATATAAAATAAAATAAACCAATGATACATTGTCTTCTTTTTAAATTTTTGGGTAAGGTATTACTCAGGGATCACACCACGTGACACGGATGAATATGGCACTCCCCTTTCATACACATACATGCTCATAATAGAAGAATGGGTCAATAGTATAAGGTACTATCATATTCAAAAATTATTGATTAAGTAATTTTTTTAAAATATCAAAATGATTCATTAATTCTATTTTAAAAATAAATATGATTCGCAATGATTGGAAACATGAAAACCACGGGTTGCCACCCATGCAGTGCTTTTGTTTAATGTCGTTAGCTCAACTTAGACCCTTAATTGTTTAAGTATTTTCCTCATCTATTTTTGGTTCACACAAGTCTTAATCAACTTCATGTTTTTAAAATGGTTCAATGAATGGTTTGACTCTATGACCATTAACTTTAAAGGTTTTACCATTGGTGGGATCTTGAATTTCTACAACCCCATGGGGGTACACCTTATGCACTATGTATGGACCTAACCATCTGGATCTAAACTTTCCTGGGTGTAAATGAAGTTTAGAACTATAAAAAATAATAGTTTTACCTAGTACAATGTGTTTGGTTTTAACATTTCAATATTTTTAGGCTTGTGCTTTATCTTTATTGATCCTTGAATTTTCATAAGCCTCCATCCTAAGTTCCTCAAGTTCGTTGAGATCTAATTTCCTTTTTTTACCAATGAGAGGTCGTAATTCATTTTCTTAATTTCCCAAAAGTCCTTATGGTAAATATCCAATGGAAAATGGCATGATTTATCATAAACCAACTTATATGGAGACATTCCTAAAATGGTTTTAAATGCAGTTCGATAATCCCAAAGATTATCTAAGAGTTTGCTCGACCAATATTTCCTATATGGATTAATAGTTTTATCAATATTTTTTTGATTTCTCAATTGGATAACTCAGCTTGACCATTGGTTTGGGGGTGGTAAGTAGTGGACACTTTGTGAGAAATTCCATACTTTTCCATGAGTGCTAAGAATGGATGATTTTAAAAAATGAGTTTCACGATCACTAATGATAGCCCTAAAAATTCCAAATCTAGAGAGGATGTCTTCCTTGAGAAATATAATCAAAGTTTAATGATCATTGGATTTTTTAGGAATGGATTCAACCCATTTGGATACATAATTGATTGTTAAAATAATGTACAGATATCCCCTAGAGTTTGGTAAAGGACCCATGAAATCTATTCCCTAGCAGTTAAATATTTCAATCACTAAGATGGGAGTGAGTGGCATTTGATTCTTTTTTGTGATAGACCCCGCGTTTTGACACCTAGGATAGATTTGAAAAAATGTGTAGGAGTCCCTTAAGAGGGTGGTCTAGAAGAGACCATACTAAAGAACCTTATCAGAAGTTTTCTTAGAGGAAAAGTGAGCTCCACAGGCCTCACTATGACAGAATTTAAGGATGGACTCTTGTTCAGATTCTAGGACACACCTCCTAATGACTTGGTCAGGGAAGAACTTATAAAGGTATGGATAATAAAACACATAGTACCTGACATCATAAAGTAATTTCCTTTTTTCTTGAGTCCCTAATAATTTTGGAATGACTCTTGTAACTAAAAATTTGGTTATTTTGTCATACCTATGGTAGTCACTCAAAAAGTATAGGTGCTCATTAGGGAATGAATCAGACACATAAAGGTGAGATAATTTTTCATTAAATTATATCCTAGAAATATGATAAGCTAAAACATTTTCAACACCCTTTTTTCCTTGATTGTGAGGTCAAATTATTTTAAGATAAGGACCCACATAATCAGTCTAGCCTTAGAATATTTTTTCTGGAAGAGGTATTTCATTGTAGAATATTCAGTGAACACAGTGATGGGGGATCCTAAAAGGTAGGACCTAAAATTTTCTTAGGCAAACAAAATAGAAATTAACTGCTTCTCAGTGGTGGTGTAGTTTATTTGGGAATTATTTAAGGATTTTCTTTCATAAGAAATTACATAAATAGTTTTATCACAACGTTGTCCTAACACAACTCCTAAATAAAATTCACTAGAAACACACATGAGTTCAAAAGGAAGGTTTAAATTTGGGGATTTCATGATGTGAGGAGAGGTGAGAGATTATTTGAGGATTGAGAATGAACCCTCACAGCTTTCTATCCAAACAAAAGGAGCATCCTTTATTAGAATACCACAAAGAGGATGAGCAATTGAACTAAAGTTCCTAATGAATCTTCTATAGAAACCAACATGTACTAAGAAAGACCTCACTTCCTTGACAGTTTTGGGTAATGGAAGGTGATGAATGATGTCAACCTTGTATTTATAGACTTCAATCCCCCTCCATGAGACTAGATGGTCAAGGACTATTCCCTCTTTAACCATAAAATGGAATTTTTTCCAGTTTATGACCAGATTATTTTCTTCACATCTTGACAAAACTCTCTCCACATTCCTCAGACATCCCTCAAATGTATCCCCAAACATGGAGATGTTATCCATGAATACCTATATAAAATCCTTTACCATGTCCTAGAAGATTCCCATCATGCACCGTTGGAAGGTTCTAGGGGCATTGCATAACTCGAAGGGCATGTGTTTGAATGAAAAAGGTGCTGAATGGATAGGTGAATGTAGTCTTCCCTTGATCCTATAGGGATACCTCAATCTGATTGTACCCCGAGTACCCATCTAAGAAACAGTATAAGGTATGAACTACCACTCTCTCAAGGACGTAGTCAATGAATGGTAAGTAGAAATGGTCCTTCTTGATAAATGAGTTTAGCTTCCTATAGTTGATACAAAATATCCAGACACTACTCACCCTAGTTGGAAGAATCTCTCCATCCTTATTGGTTATCACTATGATTCCGGCCTTCTTTGGAACCACTTAGATTAGTCTAACCCACTCACTCTTAGATATGGGATAGATGATACTATCTTTTAACAATTTTAGAATTTTTGTTGTCACTACTTCCATGATATTTGGATTGAGTTGTCGCTGAGGTTGACAACATGGCTTTGAATCATATTCTAGAACAATCATATGAGTCCCGATAAGTGGGCTAATCCCTGGAATATCAAATCAGATCCATCCAATGGATTTCTTATGTCTCCTAAGGACATATAAAATAATCCTCTCATGATCTACTTGAAGAGAATAAGAAATGACAATAGGATGTGTTCCATTTTCTCCTAGTAAGGCATAATTAAGTGCAGTAGGAAGTTCTTTCAATTTAAGATCATCTTGGTTCAAAATTTCAGTAGAACATTGGGACATTGGCTCAAGATCAATTTCTTTTTTTAGAGTTTCAGATAGGATCTATTCCCCATGTGTATAAGTTTCAGCTACTAGATTGGTTTGATCAGTGTTAGGGAAGGGAGTTTGAGTGGTCTCCATGAATGTGATTTCCTGAAATATTTCACTGATTTTTGGTCTTAAGATTTCATTATTGGAGCAATCTGAAAGTGATTCTATCCAAGGAGATAAACTTCCTTCATGTTAACAAAGGAAATTAATCTCGTCCTAACTTAAACATTCCCCAAATATTCCTTGATTTTCTATGGATTCATTATCAATGCTTCCTATCATGTTTACTTCATGAATATCCTCATCATAACCTATTTGTGAGCTTGAAATATAGATGTTCAAGTCTAGACTCATGTTTCCAAAGGTGATGTTCATGTTCCCATTTCGGACTCGGATAATAGAGTTGATTTTTGAAAGGAAGGGATGACCAAGGATGATTGTGGTTTGTTCCTTATTTCCTAAGTTTGAATTTTTGTCAAGGAAAATTAAGTCAGCAGGGTAGATGAAGTTTTCTACTTTTACTAGAACATCCTTTAACATCCCCTTTGGAACCCTAATGATACGATCAGCAAGTTGAAGTGTGACAGATGTGGGTTGGATCTCTTCTAGGCCTAACTTGAAGTACACAACATAGGGAATGAGATTGACACTGACACCTAGGTCATGCAAGGATTTGAAAACTTTGTTCTCTCCTAGTTCAACATTGATGTATGGGCATCCTGGGTCTTTCATCTTTGGTGGAAGGGTTCCTTGGATTGTTGTGATAAAATTTGATACCATAAATTTACTTTTAAATATTCATAGGTCCTTTAGGTATTTTGAGTATTAAGGAATGGTTTTAATAGCATCGAGGATTGGAATATTCAACTTGACTTGTGATAATATTTCCCTCAATGTTTCACTCAATTAAGGATTGGTTTTCCCCCTTATGCATTGAGGAAATGGTGCAGGTTGTGGGATTGTTTGTTGAAGAGTTGTTTCTTTTACATTGTTATATATTTTTTCAGTTTTATCATGTGGTTAATTTGAATTTTCATTAGAGTTTGAGGCTTCATATAGTTTATGAATTATTTTTTCGGGTTTCTCAATTGATTTCCCACTTCTTAAAATTGTCACAGCCTTTAGTTGTTCATAAGTTGTTTGAGTGCAACTTGAATCTCCCCTTGATGTTTGTTGTGGAATGGCCTGTGTAGGAATGGGTTACTTTCCATTTTTTATGGTTTAAAGTTATTTTTTAATGGAATAGACTTCTGGGTTCATTTTCTCCATTTGTTTAAACAACTGTTCAAGGATTGGGAGAGGGACAGATTGGGAGGGGGATTGTGTTGGTTGGTTTATCCCGAGAGGATACTTTGGTTGTTAGATGGGTTTTTGGATGAGATATTGGTATTGGATGGGAGTATATTGGTATTGTACTGGTTGTGTTTGGAATTGGTTATGGTTTTGAAAATTTGGTGTAGGGTAGGGGATTGGTCCTTGTGGTTGGCTAGGTTATTGGTTATCTTTCCAGCGGAAGCCTAGGTGGTCATTATACCTTGGGTTGAATGTATTTTGGTATTGGGGCTTTTTTAAGTTTAGGTCATTGACTTCAGTAGGTGTTCCTCCTAGAATAACATCCTTGATGGATGGAATGGTTGGGAAATTTTCTTTTTTGTGTCCATGTTTGTCACAAATTGTGCAAATAGGGTCTATAGTTTGGATTTCATAGATTTTCCTAAATTCTATATCTTCAACCTTCCCAGTGAGTGTTGTGAGTTTAGACCTAAGGCTTTCCTCTTATCTAAGTGTGTTAATTCTAGTAGTTCTTTGTGGCTTTTCAGAATAAGGTGATGTTCCCCGTGTTTGGTTTTGTTTAGAAAGGCTTTCTAGATACTCGTAAGCATCATTTGGGACTTTGTTTTTAAAGGTATCATTACACATCATGTTAATGAATTGTTTGTTCCCTGGGACCAACCCTTCATAGAAAATTCTCAATTATTCGGGAATAAAAAAATTGTGGTGTGGAACCATGTTTAGGGTGTCTTTGAACCTCTCTCATGTTTCATAGAATGACTCTCCGTCTTTTTCAAAAAAGTTTGGGATGCTCTTTTTAAGTGAAATTGTTTTGTGGTGGGGGAAGTATTTTTTGTATAATTATCTTTGGAATTGGTCCCAAGAGTTTATGGATGATGGTCTAAAATTGCTTATCCAGTTTTTAGGTTGATACTTTAAATAAAAAGTAAAGAGACTCATCTTAGATGATTCTAGTTGATGTGGGGGACACATGGTTTCTACAATGTCATTGAACTCCTTAACATGAAGGTAGGGCATCTCAGACTCCATTCCATAGAATGTGGGAAGGTGGTTTAGGAAATGGGGTTTAAATATTTAGTTGGAATCTCCTAGGGAATTATTTCTAATGCATGAGGGTTAATTGGTCCAATAAGGTGTGAGGTATTCATTCATGGTTTGATCAACTGCATTCCCTAATTTTGGGGCTACCTCATTTGAATTTCCATTTTGGTTCCCACCTGGGTTTATGAGTTGGTTTCTATGAAGATAATCCATTGAAATAGGATAATTTTTTTACTCTGGAGTATTTTGGATATTAGGATCTAATGGGAAGAGACCCCTAGGTGTGATTGACTCCCCAACCCTAGTACTTTCCACCCGAACTAATCTATTTGAGTTATCATGGCTGTAGGCGGACATGCGCCAAAAGAAAAAAAAAGTGTGAAAGGGAAAAGATAATAGAATTTGGATGGGAATATAATAATAGGGGTGAGGAAAGAAGGTTTTTGGTATAAGGAACTTACTTGTTCCCCGGAAACAGCAACAAAATTTTCTCTCTCCTAAATTTACCCAATTTCTAAGGGTTAAGTGGTCACTTGCAGTGTAGCTTGGGTTGTCAAATCTTGAGAGACCTAAGAAGAACCTATAGGCACATAAACTAAATAAATGGATTTTTTGGATATAAATTGGCCAACTTGGGTTGATTTTATAAGGGTTTAAGTGAAATATAAGAGACTTAAGTGAATTCAATTTAAAATAATGAGTTTATCCAAGGTTATCACTTGGGGTGGATTGGTTTCATTTCTTTTTCAACTATTTCAATTTCTTATATTTGAGATGGGTTTATTTAATAAGATCAAAAAACGTCATAAATTACTGGTTTAATACCTACACACTCTAATAATAATCACCTATACACTTGAAGGATCAAAGTTTTGATCACTCCAAGGTAAAGGTTCATATTAGCACATGAAGTGTGTGGCCTTAAATTCAACAAGGAAAAAGGAGTTTAAATATCATCAAAAAAATTATCAATTAAAAGAAGTGATTAGATATTAATGGAGTGAGAAATAACATCCAATACATCCCCTTGATACTCCCTTGTATCAACCCATAAGTTGTTTATCCCTCTATTGATGTTATGGTTTCAATGGAAGCGGGAATTAGACTCATGAGGGAGGAATTGAAGAAGTAAAAAAACAATTAAATAATGATCACTCAACCATTGTATGATAATTTCACAAGGTTTGGTGTAAATAAATTCACACCTTGAGACAATTGTATCAATGTAAAATTTATAAGAATATAATAATAGGAGAATAAAAACTTTTATTAAGACACTAAGGTGAATTGAACAACTTACATGAGAAAGAAAAACTCAGGGCAAAAAAATCATAGCATAACATTACAATTAAACAAAACACCAAAGATCCTCAACTCCTCCACCACTACTGTATTAAATAGGAATTTAGGAATCCATGGGTCTAGCTCCCAACAATACAAAGCATCCCACTTGAGTATGGTAGCCCTAGGGTGGTGGAAAGTAAGGAAGAGTGGACTTCTTAACCCTTGACCTGAAGTGGAAGCCAGCTTGCATCCACCAAACAAAGGTGTCTAAATGACCTTCTAGATAGCCAAATTAGAGTGGGTAATAGAAGAATAAAATGTATCTTGGGATGTCTCCTAACCTCCTATAAAATTTTACCCAAATAGAATTTTTTTTGAGATATATGATTGAAATGGTGGGATGTTTTTATGGGCCGCAGAATATGGATCAAAATTTCATCTTCAACTTGGGCTACCTAGAACTCCATTAAAAAATCCTAATTATCTCTTGTAAATGTTTTATTAAATGTTTTATTAAATGTTTCCCTTAATTTCCTATATATTTAGTTCAATTTTAAGATTTATTGGGCTTGTATCTTGGCCTCTATAGTAGTTTTATTAGGCTGTTGTCCAGTTCACTTCGCCCAGAATGTTGTTAGTTCAAGGCCCACTTTGGTGGTTTTACAATGAGAATATTCAAGTACTAAAAAAGTATGAATTGTTCCCAATGTAATGAAAAACCTGAAAATTAAATATGAAAATAAAATCAAGATCATTGGGTATTTTATATGGTGTTCAAAAATGTACCATGTAATAGTGCATTTTAAAAAGGACTTACAATCATAATGTGAAATGATGTTCAAAGTGTAAAATGTACTAAAATGGTGTTTATTAATAATTAATCACATAAATATTATATATATTAACAATGAATATTATACTCATTCCATGGATAATTAGTATCTCATGGAATTAAGATTAGCTTATTGCCAATGGTGGCCAGGCTGTTTGGCTTATTGAGCTGGATAATGGTTGGCTAATTTCTTTTTACTAACACCTATATTAATTTATTAAATTATCAAATAATCTTAAAATACAATGATAACAAAAAAATAATCTAAATTAAAAGGACTCCAACTCAATTTCCCCTTCTTTTAAATATACCTTCATCATTTGAATAATTTCCAACATATTTTTTGTACTTTTGGGGGCATAAGGATGGAACTCTTCAACTCAGACTCTTCTCATTTAATCATCCTCAAATTAATATAAGAAATATATATAAACTTTACATTTTCTTCAATTCAATAAACATATATATAAGAGAATGGATCTATTTATTTCTTTAACACCACGAAGTAGTTCTCAAAACTACTTAGTAACTTTAAATAACTTCCAATCCTCAATATCAACATGTTAACATCATTAAAATTTCCTTTAGATTCATTGATCCCTATTTAAAACAAGTACAACAAAATAGAAAGTGGGTTCAATGGGTTATTAATCCTGATCCCCCTCATCCCCCACCCCTACATAATTGGGGTGTGGGAACCTTTATTTTTGGAGTTGATATCCCCCGTGTTTGGATCTTATATGGGGCACAGGATCCTCCACTAGTGTTAGTATCTTCCTAGTAGCCAAGGGTGTGGGATCCTCAACCAAAGTTTATGTGAGATTATGTGGTTTAATTTTCATTAGTAGTCTAGATATTTGATTGGTGGTACAGTATTTTTGGACTAGAGGATTTGGTTTTCCCTCAACGATCGAGCATGCTTCAGTGATGATTTGTCACGAAATAACCTGGGTCAACCCTAAACTGGTCCACCGAGCTGGCCTGTGACATGGCCCTAAGGGTGTTCCTGATCCCCAAGTACTTCCAACTAGTGTTGGGCATCAAAATTAAACATGCGAGAATGATTTTTCCCATAAATGAAAGACGGAAAAATAAATAAAAACTCTACAATGAAAATGAAAACTAACAGTGACGGAAAAAAATAAAACGGTACATACCTCCATGTGAACATACGAGTCACCACCGACCTCAAACCAACTTCGCACTACGGTGACCGAATCCGAGCAAGAAGAAGCACCGAAGCTAAAAACAAAGATAAAACTATATGTGTGAGTATTAAAACTGAGTAGGCATTCCCAAATAATTTATTTCCCAATACATTTCCTTCAAACAAAGAAACATTAATTTTAGGTTTAAACTACAATATATAAAAGTAATATTTTCCACTCATTTTCCTCAAAAACAAAATACAACTCATTTCCTTTATTCATTTCCAAAACCAATTTCACCCTATTAGTGTGTCGTTAACATTTTTTTTGAAAGGGAAGTGATGCTTTAATTTTTGACAACAAGGAAGATTATAAAACACTTTGATTTGAAACCTTTTTCACAAGCTTTTAGAAACCAACACATCACTTACAAGAAAACACTACACAAGAAAGCACCACAATATTCATATAACAAGGAAAATGAAAATATACATACAAGTATCACATTTATTATAATAAGAAACTAAGAGCTAATAGACATAAGTGAACCCAGGAGATCAAGAATAATCCAGAATATTGTAATACATGAGACCCTATCCCCGGTAGCATTCCCCACACGATGAAATCAAAACTCCCAAATGTTTGTCCACCCTAACTCAGGACAAACTGAGGGGCCCAACCCCATAATAATAAACCCAAATATATCCACCTATTATGGGACACTGGTCAGTACATCAACTACTAGTGAAACAAACATTTTCAAATGATTCTCTCAATATATCAGGTTCCCATGTCTCATGTATATAATGGGGTGAGCCAACCGATGCCAATCGAGCATCCAGTCACAAATATATATTAATAATTTTTCACAATAGGCCTCACCCCGAGTCCCCCCAAGGACTAATCTCATGCCTTAGAATAAATAGAACATCAAGAGTTCCAACCAAGGAACCCCAATAATGGAACTCAAGTATTTCACAGTGAGGAAATTCCAATCATTATTCGAGACAAGGCATGAGAAACATCCAACATAGGTTTTTAAAATAAACATTTTTGTCATTTTCACAAAGTGGCCAAATGAGCCCTTAAACATTTCTCTCAAAAATGACATTTATCAAACATGAAATCCATATTTAAAATAGGTTTCAAACATGACACAGCTATATCAAAACATTTATAAAACTCATTCAAAACATTTCCATCACATTATCAAACTAAGACCATATACAATGAAAATTTCAACCGGGCAACCATTCATCATCACATGAAAACTGATTTCAAAAGCCAAATACACACTTATTTTAACTTAAAACCATTTGAGACTCTTTCAAGAAACCTCAAATAATCATTACATATGATACATATTTATTAACAAAGTCAAAACACATGCCACATTCAAAACCAAAAATCCACTTAGACATGCATTTAGAAACCAAAGTCACCATTTTAAATCTAAAACACATTTATAAAGGCCAATGAATCATTTCATCTAGAAAATGATGTGAAAAGTGCAATCAAACCATTTATTGAAAAACATTACAAGAAATAAACCACTCTAATTCAAGGAATAAAATTTTACTAAAAATTATATATCAATAATTAATTTAAAAACTAAGTGAGAAACCCATGGAATAAATGATTCTTAAATTTAATAGTCAATGCATATAAATCCTACCTCACGGTGTGACCAAACCAAACATTCGGCCCTTGGAGCTTTCTAACTAAGAGTTGTTTCACTCCCACTGAGCATATTCAACTTCACATGTATGTAAAGACACCTAGGCCTTATGCACACATCTGCATGGCCATGAACATGTGCAAGGGTATCCTTACATATATTCTTATATGCATATACTAGTCGCCACTCACCTACGTATGCATTTTCATATATATACATTGGCACACCTAGCCCCATACATGTATATTCACTACCATGGATGAATATACACATAACGGGGTAACCTACATATATATATATACTTACCTATGCACATGCAGGCGAGTCACCTTAGACCCGGTGACTCGAAACCACAAAACAGAGTTCAAC
Organism: Viscum album; assembly: GCA_963277665.1. NCBI lineage: Eukaryota > Viridiplantae > Streptophyta > Magnoliopsida > Santalales > Viscaceae > Viscum > Viscum album. The sequence goes on from OY728152.1 coordinate 2,109,222,147, forward strand.
GCACTACACCAAAATTACTAAGGACCTTAAAATACCCAAATGGCGTAATATAAATAGATAAAAAACACGCATCAGATGAAAACCCTTACCTTAGATAGAGGTGGAAAACCAAATTGAGTTGAACCACTACGTCTTTGGTGGCTGTTGTCGGAACACACACGAACGAGACCTGAGGAATCCTTCGCATAACCTAGAACCGGAAGAACATTAAAAATCCAGGTTAAAACTTAACCCTAGGTTCGACCGAATGAGAAACCCTATACGTGAAAACCTTAGAAATGAAGGATTCCTTACCAAAGGGGGAGTCATGCACTGGGAAGGAGGTCGGACAGAGGAGGCACTGCCGGCAAGGGAGGCACGACTGGAGGTGGTGATGCCGGTGAGGGAGGGGGCACCGGTGAGTCGCGCTACATAGGGGGTTCACACTATAGGAAGTAGGCTGGAGGAGGGTTGCGCGCCTGGAAGGGAGGCTAGAGGGAGGTGTCGTGTGCCGGAAAGGGGGATGAAGGGGGTGCAATGTTGGTTGAGGGAAGGAGGGGGAAGGCATTGTGCGCCATACGTGGAGAAGATAAGAGGGGGGGAGGTCACGACCTCCCCTGGGGTTTCCTTCAAAAAAATTATATTAATAATAATAATAATAATATCAATAAAAATTTAATAATATCATAATTAATAAGAATTCAATAATAATATTATTAATAACTATTTAATAATAATATTAAAAACAATTTAATAATAATATTATTATTATCTATAATATTATTATTATTATTAAGGTTTTAAACATTCATAAAAAAAATTATTTTAAGAATTGGGTAGTTGCACGGTCACCTGGGCCAACCGTATGGTTATTGCTAACCGTGCGGTGCCTGTGCACCGGCCCAAAACCCACAAAAATTCACAGATTTTAAAAACATTAAAACAACACTCAACCTGAACCTCGACAAGAGTAACAAAGCCAAGAAATAATAAAATAAAATAATTTTAAAGGTCGGGATTTGATAATTATCCCCACCACAAAAACTTCTTGCCCCCAGAAAGTCACCAAGCCAAAAGTTAATAAAAAATTGAGTCCATGCCCGAACACAACCATAAGAAATAAGGAATTCATGGGTGACTATTTATTCCCCAAGTCACACTCGACCGATACAGAAAAAACTACTACCCAAAAAAAAGGGGAGAACATGAGATGGTTCTCTCCACCACAAGTGTTCTACTAGAATAGAAATTAAAACCCAAACATACCTCTTTGGGGAGGGGGCCAATGCGGGAACTCTTAACATGGAATAAATGAAACTCTCCATGCAACCAAGCAACACCGCAAAGACTTAACTGGAAAAACTACTACAAAATGACCCTACAAGCCGAATCTAGGGAAAAATAGCTCAACATCTTCCACACTAAGCGAACAAAATACTCACTGAACACTACTAAAAAAACGGGCTTTATCAGCACTCAAAACGGTTTTTAACAGCGCTAAAAAAGAGTTTTAAATCTCAGTGATGATAAAGGGGGGTCTCCTTTATCAGTGTTCAAAAAGAAATGATAAAGTTAGAATTTATCAGCGCTAAAAACGCACTGATAAAGAGCTCCTTTATCAGCGCTGATAAATGCCCTGCCTGCTGTAACATAAAATTCTACAACAGCACACCCAAACAAGACCTGCAAAAAAATCATCATATCAACAAGTATATCCATACAAAATTAACACATAATTCATAAGGTAATTACAGCAAGTATACACATACAATAAGTATACTCATACACCATTAACACATAATTCATAAGTTAATTAAATACATAAAGAATTCAATTCAGAATTTAGGGGGTTGGGGGGTTGTTCAGGGGTTTGCGATGGTTGTCCAAGGGGGGTAGGGGTGTCCAGAGGGTGGGGGTGTCCGGGGGGATGGGGGGATGGGGGTGTCTAGGTGGGGTGGGGGGCTACCAGGGGGGCTGTCCATGGTGGTGTCCAGGGGGGTGGGGTGGTGTTCAGGGGGTTGAGGGGGCTTTCCAAGGGGTGGGGGTGTCCAGGTGGGTGAGGGTGGGGGTGTCCAGGGGGTGGGGGCTATCTAGGGTGGTGGTGGGGGGCTATCCATGGGGGTGTCCAGGGGGTGGGGTGCTATCCAAGGAGGTTGGGGTGGTGTTCAGGGGGTGGGGGGCTTTAATGGTTTTAATGGAATGAATTTCATGGATTTTAAGATCATTGGTATTTTTAAAATGGTTTTGGAATAGTGTTTATTTCAATAGTATGTGTTTCCTTGGGAAAAAATGAATGATTTTGGTGTGTATGGTAGGAAGGGGGTTTTCCATATGTCAGTTGTTGTTTTCACTTAAATTTCTATCAATTTTGAACAAAAGAGAGACACTTTGAGTGATAAAGGCCACACCATGCCTCGGATTGAGGAAGGGTTGACTCTTACATGTAAAAAATGACCCATGGATCATTCTTATAAAGTATAAACACAATCCGAATGTGTTTGGTCAGATTTTCGTATGCCATTTGTTGTTTTCACTTAAAATTATGTCTATTTTAAACAAAAGAGAGAAACTTTGAGTGAAACTGGCCACACCGTGCCTCGGATTGAGGTAGGGTTGACTAGTACATGTCACACATGACCCATGGATCATTCTCCTAAAGTATCAGTACAATCCTAATGCGTGTGGTCAGATTTACGTATGTCAGTTGCTGTTTTCACTTAAAATTTTATCCATTTTAAACAAAAGAGAGACACTTTGAGTGACACCCACCACACTGTGCCTCGGATTGAGGCAGGGTTGACTCATACACATCACACATGACCCATGGATAGTTCTCCTAAAGTATAAACATGATATGAATGTGTTTGGTTGAATTTTTTTACGTCATTTGTTGTTTTCACTTATAATTCTGTTCATTTTAAACAAAAGAGAGCCACTTTGAGTGACATCGGCCACACCAAGCCTCAGATTGAGGAAGGGTTGAATTTTACACATAAAAAATGACTCATGGATCATTATCCTAAAGTATAAACACAATATAAATGTGTTTGGTCAGATTTTCGTACGTCAGTTGTTGTTTTCACTTAAAATTATGTCCATTTTAAACAAAAGAGAGACACTTTGAGTGATACCGGCCACACCGTGCCTCATATTGAGGTGGGGTTGACTCATAAACATCACACATGAACCATGTATCGTTATCCTAAAGTATCAACCCAATATTAATACGTTTGGTCAGATTTCCGTATGTTAGTTGTTGTTTTCACTTAAAATTCTGTCCATTTTGAACAAAAGAGAGACACTTTGAGTGACACCGGCCACACCGTGACTCAGATTGAGGCATGGTTGACTCTTACACATCACACGTGACCCATGTATCGTTCTCCTAAAGTATAAACACAATCCAAATGCGTTTGGTCAGATTTCTGTACACCAGTTGTTGTTTTCACTTAAAATTTTGTCCATTTTAAACAAAAGAGAGACACTCTGAGTGACACCGGACACACCGTGCATCATATTGATGTGGGGTTGACTCATACATGTCAAAAATGACCCATTTATATTTCTACTAAAGTTTAAACACAATACTAAAGCATTTGGTTGGATTTCTGTATGTCAGACGCTGTTTTCACTTTAAATTCTATCCATTTTAAACAAAAGAGAGACATTTTGAGTGATACCGGCCACACCATGACTCGGATTGAGGTGGTTTTGACTCTTACACATCACACATGACCCATGGATCATTCTAATAAAGTATAAACACAATAATAATGCGTTTGGTTAGATTTATGTATGTCAATTGTTGTTTTTACTTAAAATTCTGTCCATTTTAAACAAAAGATAGACACTTTGAGTGATACCAGCCATACCATGCCTCATATTGAGGAGGGGTTAACTCTTAAATGTCAACCATGACCCATGTATCTTTCTCCTAAAGTATCAACACAATATGAATGTGTTTGGTCAGTTTTCCATACATCAGTTGTTGTTTTCACTTAAAATTCTGTCCATTTTAAACAAAAGAGAGACACTTTGAGTGATACCGGCCACACTATGCCTCGTATTGAGGCGGGGTTGACTCATACACATCACACATGACCCATGTATTGTTATCCTAAAGTATCAACACAATATTAATGCGTTTGGTTGGTTTTCGTACGTCAGTTGTTGTTTTCACTTAAAATTTTGTCCATTTTAAACAAAAGAGAGACACTTTGAGTGATATCAGTCACAACGTCCCTTGAATTGAGGCGGGGATGACTCATACGTTTTACACATGACCCATGGATAGTTCTCCTAAATTATAAACACAATCTGAATGAATTTTGTCTAATTTCCTTACGTCAGTTGTTGTTTTCACTTAAAATTATGTTCATTCTAAACAAAAGAGAGACACTTTGAGTGATACTGGCCACATCGTGCCTCATATTGAGGCAGAGTTGACTTGTACACATCACACATGACCCATGTATCATTATTATAAATTATCAACATAATATTAATGCGTTTGGTCGGATTTCGATACGTCATTTTTTGTTTTCACTTAAAATTTTTTCCATTTTAAACAAAAGAGAGACACTTTGAATGATATCGGCCACACCATGCCTCAGATTGATGCGGGGTTGACTTGTACATGTCACACATGACCCATGGATTTTTATCCTAAAGTATAAACACAATACGAATGTTTTTAGTTTGATATGAAGTTATTTTGGATATTTTACTGGTTTTTCTTATCCAAATCCCAAAGAAAAGTAGTTCATCATTCTTTCATGTTGCTCGTGCATTTCATATGTTCAAATAGACAAATGACTCATTGGAGAAAGGATGTTTTATTTAATAACAATTAAAATTTTCCTACGAACATTTACATAAAACAACGTTTCATCCTTTGATCTCCTTAACCCCTCTCAAAAATGGTCACTAATTGTACATGTCCCCAAGTCAGATCTTCATGCTATTTGTGTACAATATTCCATCAGTTATGTAGCCCAATCATTTCTGAACAAATATATATCAAATTGTGAATATGAGGCATGTGCTGATGGTTGTTGGACCTCAACACTAGGAGCAGCAACAGGTTTAGAAACTTGTTGTTGCTCTGCACTGTGAGCAGCAGCAGCAGCAGCATCTGCTGCTTGAGAGACTTGTTTAGCCTTGAGGTTAGGAGCAATGAAACGTACATAAGTCATTATCTACAAAAGTGGTTGAACAGTTAATTTAGATTATATAAATTCAGTAATTATAAGATAATAACATGTGATAACAAGATCTATATTACAAGAAAAAAATAACCTATTGAACTCTCTTTATTTTTTTCAAAGGCTGAAGGAATTTGACACCTCTATCGATTATCCAAATCCATTAATTGTGGTCTCCTATAACATACAAAACATCATCTACATTGGGACCGCTGCGAAATTATTGCGACGTACCACTGAAAGGATCGTCCTCAAATGAATTTTCATTAGACCCTTCAGTAGTTTTGGATGATAATAGAACAATTGACCACTTTCAGTTTACAGGATCTGGAATATAAAATACTTGTACCGCTTATGATGCCATTATAAACTATTCGTCTTTGTACCCTTCTTTACTAAAATCAACTTTTACAAATCCCAATTCATCTATTTTAGCACCACTGTTTTTATCAACCCGTTTTTATTGAAAAATGGGAAATTGAAATGTAATATAATCCAACTCCCATATTTGTTTGATAATTCCAAAGTATGACATATTTTCATAAATTGGCATTCTGTCCTTACTACCAGAAACATGCATCGCTTCAGCCACAAGTGTAACTCCACTATTTTTCATGGTACTATCTTCATCATATTCATATGTATAGAATGTATAACCATTAATTACATAACCATTGTAAGATAATACATACACACTTGGTCCAGCGGATAGCCATCGAAGTCGTTCTGAAATTGAATTCGGATTTTTAGCTAACTCCTTAAAAATATGGTCCTGAAACCATCCTATAAATTGGTGATTATGTGTATTTGATATCCATTTTTCAGCCCTTGATGGATTCAACTGCCTAAAAATTTCTTTGTGGGTTTCAATATATGGAGAAACCTCCCAACTGTTATGAAAAACATAAAGGTGGGCCTGCTCCCGATCTGTAATATTGATTTTCACAACATCTCTTCCATAAATTTCTTCACCCTCAATGCATCCAGTGTGACGAGATTTAGGGAGACCAATGATTTCCACATCATATAAGTATTCGGTACAAAATTTAATGGATTCCTCAAAAATATATCGCTCCACAATACAACCCTCTGGCCGACTTTGATTTTTGACATACCCTTTCAAAATCTTCATATACCGTTCAATGGGGTACATTCATCTATAGTGCACAGAACCACAAAGTTGAATCTCTCTCACCAAGTGAACCATAAAATGAACCATCATATCAAAGAATGATGGTGGGAAGAACATTTATAATTCACATATTATGATGACAATTTCTCTTTCCATGGCTGGATATTTCGTCTTGTCTAAAACTTTGCTGCATATAGCTTTGAAAAAGAAACAAAGTTTGGTTAACATGTGACGAACATTCTTGGGCAAAATACAGCGTAAAGCTATAAGAATTAAATCTTGCATCAAAACATGGCAGTAATGTGATTTCAAACCTTTTAAATGCAAATCATTAATTGACACAATGTTCTTGATATTTGATGAATACCCCTTTGAAACCTTTACATCATTGAAGAAGTTGAAAAACTGATATCTCTCCTCCTTGGAAAGAGTGTAAGGAGATGGAGGAAGAAAAATTCAATTTTCACCCTTCACGGGAGCCAACTCTTCTCATATTCCCATGTCAACCATGTCCAACCTTGCCTTAATTCCATCCTTTGTTTTGTCAGGGGCATTTAGAAACGTTCCGATAACATTGTCACATACATTTTTTTCCACATGCATCACATCAAGAAAATTTCTGACGTACAGACAATTCCAGTATGGTAATTCAAAAAAAAGTGATCTCTTTTTCTAACCGATTTTTGTAAGGTTTTTCGAAAATGGTTTACCAAAAGTAGTGTTCACATATTTTACTTTCTCAAATAGCCAATCACCTATTAGTGGAGATAGTGTTGTGCATTATTCTAAATTTCCATTGAATGATGTCATCCAAGATCGTTACTTATGCCAACGAGTTAGAAATCTATGATGTCCTAGAAACACATATTTTTATGAATGTTTCAACCTAATTGATTATATATCTTCTTCGCACACGGGACACCCTTGAGTTCCTTTAATGCTATAGCCTGAAAATTTTCCATAATCAGGAAAATCATTTATTTTCCCATACAACATCGCTCTCAATGTGAAGTATTCACTTTTATAAGCATCATACAACATAACACCAGAATCCCACAATAACTTAAAATACTCAATCAAAGGATCCAAATAAACATCAATATCGTTACCTGGTTGTTTTGGTCCTGATATAAGCATAGATAACATGATGAATTTTCATTTCATGTATACAAGTTATAATTTACCAACATAATAGGCCATGTTCTATGAGTGCTGGTTTGAAAACCAAAAGGATTCACTTCATCTATAGATAAAGCAATATGATGGTTTCTCGGCTCATTTCCAAATTCAGGATACTCATGATCAATTCTCTTCCATTGAGGAGAGTCGGACGGGTGATGTAATTTCCCATCTTTATTTCTTTTCTCTGCATGCCACGACAATTGTCTTGTAGTTTCTTCACTTCCATATAGACTCATAAACCTTGGAATGATTGGAAAGTACCATACAAATTTTGTAGGACTAGATTCATCTTTCTTATATCGGGAAACACCACATTTTGGTCATTCTGTAAGTGATTTTTTCTCCTTGTGAAAAAATATACATTCTTTTGGGCAGGAATGTATTCTTTCAGAAATCATACCCATCGAGCGTAGCATTCGTTTAGCTTCCTATGTCTGGATTGGGAGCTCGTTATCTTCCAGGAGCATGTCATTCAAGAGAGCAAGTAGTTCTGTAAAACTGAAATCACTCCATCTGTTGCCTGCTTTCAATTTATACAACTTCAGTATAGCTTAAAATGTTGTATATTTAGTGAAACCAGCATACAATGGCGTCTTTTCACAACTCTTTAACTTCTAAAACAATTTTGGGAAATCACGGAGTTCATCCTCAACTGTCCTTTTCATTTCCTCAATATGATCTTCATCATCATTGACATTTGTAATCTCATCCTCCATACGGTCTTCTTCATTATCCATATTTGTAATCATTGATGATCTATAAAATGCAGGTTTATCCCAGCTAGTAGCTACATTCTCTTTTTCTCCGTGTTTATTCCAACATTTATAACTCCGATCTATTCCTTGACATATCAAATGTTCTTCCAACTCCTCTGGAGTAATTAGCCTAGACTAACAACAACATAAACACGGAAAAAGGATTTTAGAAGGATCCTTTGCATGATCCTTTGCAAACATGATGAACTCTTTCACTCCATTCTCATACTCTATTGTCAAACAATTAGAATCCATCCAATCTTTATTCATATCCATACTATTTGAATCTGAAATATTATTATTTATGATTCAAATACACAAAACAAGACTTCCAAATATAGTATAAGATAACCACTTATAAAAATAGAGATTAATAGAGCCTAACCATTTCCAATAAAGATTTGGAAATCAACAGAATCGGGATATACCCCCCATCAAAATCAACACACTTTCCAGACCCCTTCCAATAGTTCTAGAACCCACCACCCTTGCAACAAAACATTAAACATCATTTTAACCACCCCTACCAACCACCTCATTCATAATAAAATAATCACATTAAACAGCCCAAAACTAGTGACCAAACTCAAATAAAATGAAAACAGAGATACGATTTTGATGAGAAAACTAATATAGTAGATACATTTCCAAACACATGACCTTTAGATTAAAAAAATTACCATCCATTTAGGTAAAATAGAAATATGATTCCTTTTTTTCTTATGAATCATTAAATTTGGACAAACACACTAACCAACTCAATAAAATTAATATTTTCACAGAAATTTGAAGGTAAAGAGAGATAAATAATTACATTGAAAATAATTCAACTGAATATTTTAGTATAAATTGAAAGAGGGTATTGGTTAATAAAGGGATGTGGTCAATAACTCAGGAAATAATCATGCCTAGACTCTCAAACCAAACTCACCACATCCCAAAATTTTATGAACTAAAACATGACCATCCGACTAAATAAAACTACACCATAATGAATATTAGCATAAGAACAAAAGGAAATGGATGAGTATGAGTGGAGAAATCACCAAATATCAAATATGGGAAGCCGAGAATCTAACATCGTCGAAAGGAATCTCAAACACTTAAAGTAGGGTTCGCGGGGAGGAGGAGAAGTAGGGTTCGCGGGGAGGAGGATCCGCGGAAGGGGTTCGAGGGGGAGGATAAGGAGTAGGGCTAGCAGTAGCAGAGTAGGGAAGTGGCAACGGAGTAGGGCTAGTGGCGGTGGAGTAGGGTAGCGGTGGCATAGTATGGCTAGCAGCGGCGGAGTAGGGCAACGGCGGTGGAGTGGCAGTGGTGGCGGAGTGGCAGCGGCGGTGAAGAGAAGATCGGGGGGGGAGGGAGGGGGTTGTTGCAGGGGTACATTCTCGCGAGAGCTTAATGGCGCGATAAACAGAGGGCATTGTGCACCCTATTTTATAAAATGGGACTATGGTTTTATCAGTGCTAGAAAAGCGCTGATAAAGGGTTCTCTTTATCAGCGCTAGAAAAGCACTGATAAAAATTTGCCTTTATCAGCACTTTTTGCTTAGCACTGATAAAAGGTGGTGCTTCCCTTTCCCGTTTTTGTAGTAGTGGAACCCAGAAACTAGGGAAGTTCCAGCACAAACCACTCCAACTAAATGACATAACACTACCACTAAAACTGGGAACCTCCCTATACCAGTCGAATCCCCTACATTGGGAAAAAATCCACAAAAATAAATTTGAACCAAACTGCAGATCCAAACACACCTTCATACATCAATCTACCCAAACACTTACATCTTCAAATGATCAAAACTAGAACAAAAATAAAAACCAACCCATGAGAGGGACAAACATCCCCTAAGAAAAACTAATGACTCCAAAAACCACATTTGAATAGTTAGAACTTCTTGGATAATAATAGAACAAATCCATCATATCCTTACAATGACATGATGAACTTACAATGGAAAGAGAAAAAGAATAAGGAAACCTTAAATGTATTTATTCCAAGATTAAAGATAAAGAACTGGGAAAAGGTCTCACATACCCCTGACAACCCTAACTGTGCACGAGCTTCACCCCTAGACCTGAGGCTGGGGATTTGATGGATAAAGAATCTCTTGCCTCACAGTCAGGTACGAGCATCCCTCAGTCACAACTCCTTCTCAAACAATGCTTCCTATAGGACTTCTCTCGGTGACCCGAATGGCCACATTGAGTGTAGGAATTTATAGGGATGAGACAAGACATCTTTGAATTCTCAAACCCACCCCATTAGTGGCACACCAGGAAGCGTTCTGAAAAAATAGATTCTAGAACCAATGAAGAAGACTCCTTAAGAACAAGTTCCTTTGGTCGGCACTTCTTGACATATAGGGAACCCTTACGATCAACAAGAGGTTCCATATTGCCAACAAACACTGCATGTACCCCAAGAACCATCTCTTTAAAGTGTTCAATGTAAACTTCTATCAACTGCTGACCCAAACAAACATCCAGCAACTCTTCCACCTTCCTCAAATTCACCTACTCAGGTATAAACCCTCAAGCAAAGGTGGCCTTGAACATTTCCCATGTCACCCAAAATTCCAATGAATATGGTACAGCCAACTTCCACTGGTTCAAAACTAGACTCTCAAAAAATTCCAAAATAGCATGAACCCTGATAGCCTCAAGAGCTACCAACACCCTGAATACACTCTCTACCTCTTCAAGAAATATACCTGCCTCTAACGGACCTCTAATGTCATGAAAGATAGGCAACATCCAAGAAAACTTAGGAACTAGGCATGACTCATTAGAACTTTGAGGGACCTTTCTGGGTGGCACATTTCGACCAACACGAAAAACACAAACTAAAACCAACATCAAACCAAATCACGACCAAAAGCAACACCTCAATCCAAAACAACAGGCCTGCAGACCAAAAACATGCCCAAAAAACCAAAATTCATCACTTTTCAAAAAATCAATTTCCATTTTGATTTTCAAAACCATCCTATTTCAAGCCACTTACCAAACACAAAACCACCTTTCACAAAACAAAACCCACATTCTAAAACAAAAACCGGTTTTCTAAAACCTTTAGATTCTAAAACCTCACCCATGGAATCCTATGAACCGTCACATGTGTGTCCATCCATTCCACTCATGTCATCCACAAACAAGTTCCCCCCACGCACTTTCCATACATACCCTACAAACATGTTACCTTCAATAGAGAGTACTAAGGGTCACATATCTTTTTATTATTAAATCCAAACATGCACCGAATTTTCAAACAGAAACAATTTCTTCTAAAACCCATTTTACCAATTTCAAAACCACTTGAAACAAACCAGTTTCCTTTTAAAATTCCATTTTCATTTTGAAATTTACCATAACAATTTAAAACCACTCTTTTTTTTCATTCCAAAACCATTTCCATTTTCAGAATACACTTACACCAACCGGAACCAAAAAAACACGGCTTACAACGAACCATCAGAATGAGGAACTAGCGGTTATTCTTAACCCAATGACATGGTAGTGAGACATGCCCCAAGTAAGCATCAACTAGGAGAAGCTTAAACCACATGCTCAGACTCCATATGGGTCACTAGTCTATGTGAAATCACGACATAACATTAGCTTGCCTCTGTTATCATCCCTCAACCCAAAACAAACCAAGACAGGACAAGGACTCAATTCCCAAACTACCCTTGGTAACTCATGTTTCGTCACGAGTGGTGGTGATTAGGCACCATCCCATGACCAACCTCCTGAGCCCCGATAATCCTAAACTCCAACTACCAAACACCCCAAATAACTAGGGTCTCCTCTAATATCATTCTATCATGAACCAACCTGAGTCGACCCTGAACTGGTCACCCGAGCTGGCCCGTGGCATGGCCCAAAGGGCGTTCCCGATCCCCACAAGCTAGAAACTAGTGTCGGACATCAAAATTAAACTATTGGGAACAATTTGGACCATAAATAAAAGACGAACAAATAAATCAAAAGTGAAAAAAAAAGACAAAAACTAGCAATGGCATAAAAAATAAAATTGTACATACCTCCACATGACCCTATGGGTCGCCAACGACCTCAAACCAACATCGCACTACAACAACTGAATCCGAGTGAGAAGTAAAACTGAAGCTAAAAACAATGATAAAACTATAGGTGTGAGTATTAAACTCAGTCAGTGTGCCCAAACAATATATTTCCCTATGCATTTCCTTTAAACAAATAAACCTTAATTTCAGGTTTGAACTGCAAAATATAAAAGTAAGATTTTCCACTCATTTTACTCAAAAACAAAATACAACTCATTGCCCTTATTCATTTCCAAAACCAAGTTCACCCTATTAGTGTGTTGTTAACATTTTTTTTGAAAGGGAAGTGATGCTTTCATTTTTGATGATAAGGAATATTATAAAACACTTTGATTTGAAACCTTTTTCACGGGCTTTTAGAAACCAATACATCACTTCCATTCAAACACTACATAAGCAAGCACCACAATATTCATATAACAAGGGCAATGAAAATATACATACAAGTGTCACGTTTATTACAGCAGGCAACCAAAAGCTAAAAGGCATAGGTGAACCCATGAGATCAAGAATATTCTAGAACATACTAATACATGATACCCCATCCCAGGTAGCATGCACACACAATGAAATCAAAACGTCCAAACCCCGGCCGCCCTAACTCAGGACAGATCGCGGGGCCTAACCCCATAGCAATAAACCCAGATATGTCAACCTACTATGGGCCACTAGTTAGTACGTCAACTACTAGTGCAACAAATGTTCTCAAATGATTCTCTCGATATGTCAGGCTCCCATGTCTTGTGTATATAATGAGGGTGATCCAACTAATGTCAACTGAGCATCCAATCAAAAATATATATTAATAATAGTTCACAATAGGCCTCACCCCAAGTCTCCACAAGGACTAACCTCATGGCTTAGAATAAATAAAACATAAAGAGTTCCAATCGAGGAACCCCGATAATGGATCTTGAGGATTCCACAGCGAGGACATCCAACCCATTATTCGAGACAAGGCATGAGAAACATCCAATGGAGGTTTTTATAATAATTTTTTTCTTTATTTTCACAAAGTGACCAAATGGGTCCTTAAACATTTCTCCCAAAAATGACATTTATCAAACATGCAATCCATCTTTAAAATTGTTGTCAAACACACCACAGTTATATCAAAACATTTATAAAACTACTTCAAAGCATTTCCATGAAATTTTCAAACCAAGACCATCTCCTATGAAAATGCCAACCAAGCCACCATTCATCATCACATGACAAACCAATTTCAAAATCCAAATACACACTTATTTTAACTTTAAACCATTTGAGACTCTTTCAAGAAATCTTAAATCATCATTCCACATGCTACATATTTATTAACAAAACCAAACCACACGCCACATTCAAAACCAAAAATCCACTTAGACACTCGTTTAGAAACCCAAGTCACCATTTTAAAATCTAAAACGCATTTATAAAGGCCAATGGGGCATTTCATCAAGCAATTGATGTGAAAAACACAATCAAACCATTTATTGCAAAACATTACAAGAAATAAACCACTCCAATTCAAGGCAGACAATTTTACTAACAATTCTATATCAATTATTAATTTAAAACCTAGGTGTGAAATGCAAGAAATAAATGATTCTTAAATTTAAAGGCCAATGAATAGAGATCCTGTCTTAGGGTGGAAATAAACCGAACATTTGGCCCTTGGCGCTTTCTAACTAAGAGTTGATGCTCCCCCACTGAGCATATACAACTTCACATATATGTAAGGACACCTAGCCCCTGTGTACACATCTGCATGGCCATAAACATGTACAAGGGGATCCTTACATATATTCTTATATGCATATATTAGTCGTCACTCACCTACGTATGAATTTTAATATATATACATAGGCACGCATATCCCCATACATGTATATTCACTGCCATGGATGAATATACACATAACGGGGGAACCTATATATATATATATATATATATATATATACTTACCTATGCACATGTAGGCGAGTCGTCTTAGACATGGCCACTCAAAACCACAAAGCAGAGTTCAACGCACTACACCACAATTACCAAGGACCTTAAAACACCCAAATGATGTAATATAAATAGAGCAAAAACACGCAGCAGATGAAAACCCTTACCTCGAATAGCAGCGATGAACCGAATCGAGTCGAACCACTACACATTCGACATCAGTTGTCAGAACACACATGAACGAGACTCGAGGAAGCCTTCGCATAACCTAGAACTAGAAGAACACAAAAAATCTGGGTTAAAAGCTAACCCTAGGTTCAGCCGAACAAGAAACCCTACGCGCAAAAACCTTAGAAACGAAGGAGTCCTTACTAGAGGGGGAGTCATGCCCCAGGAAGAAGTTCGGCTGGAGGAGGCACTGCCAGCGAGGGAGGCACAGCCGGAGGAGGTGCTTCCGGTGAGGGAGGGGGTGCTGGTGAGTCGCACTGCACAGGGGGGTCGCACTGCAGGAAGCATGCTGGAGGAGGGTCGTGCGCCGGGAAGGGAGGCCGGAGGGAGGTGTCATGTGTGGGGAAGGGAGGGCAGAGGGGGTGCACTGCAGGTCGAGGGAAGGAGGGGGAAGGCAATGTGTGTGGTGCATGGAGAAGAGGAGAGGGGGGTCGGTCACGACCTCCCCTAGGGTTTCCTTAAAAAAATAAAATAAAATAAAATAAAATAAATAATAATAATAATAATAATAATAACAACAACAATAATAGTAAGAATAGTAATAATAATAATAATAATATCAATAATAATTTAATAATATTATTATTAATAAGAATTTAATAATATTATTAATAATAACAATTTAGTAACAATAATATTAACAACAATTTAATAATAATAATAATAATAATATTATTATCTACAATAATATTATTATTATTATTAAGGTTTAAACATTCATAAAAAATTATTTTAAGAATTGGGTAGTCGCACGGTTACCTAGGCCGACCGCACGGTTACCGCTAATCGTGCGGTGCCCGTGCATCAGCCTGAAACCCACCAAAATTCACAAACTTTAAAAAAATTAAACTAGCACTCAACCCGAACTTCGACAAGGGTAACCGAAGCCAAGAAATAATAAAATAAAATGATTTTAAAGGTAAGGGCGTGACATGGGTAGGCTCCCCTTCTTGTATTTTAGTGGTAGCTTGGTTTTTGTAAGGGATGAGCTATACATATTTCTTCCGGACATGTGATCCTTAGCAACTCATGAGTTGCCTTTGAGATTAGGTATATAGTTTTCTATCAACATTTGGATTTATGGATTCTTCAGTGTTCCAAGCTCCCTTCTTTTCTCATATGGTATGACTTTTAAGGATTGGAGGTGAGATGATTTGGACCTCCCTTACATCATTAGGATTTCTAGTTATAAATCATATCTAGATTATTCTTCTTTGTCTTCCTCCCAGTTACTCTCTAGTACAGGGAGTTTTAAGATGACTTATTATTATATATTTTTTTGGTTTTCAAGGTTTTCTATTGAGTATGTTTGTTCTCATCTTTGTACAAGCTTGTTCCCACATATGTTGTGTTTGTGTAGATGACGCATAGGTTCAGAGATGGTCATGGTGGATGTTAAGTAGGCATGGCTTGTTCGGAGCTGACACATGGTGATGCTTGGAAATCCATGTTGGATCATGGTGGTTTGTGATTGTGGTGGTAAATTTTGTAGCTAGAGATCAATCTAGTAGTAAACACAATGAGGAGGAGTTTTCAAGTGTCTTGGGTCTGTTAAATTTGGAAGCTTTTGGGATGTATAGTTCCTTAGCTATTTCCCTAAGTGGCGTTGTACTTGTACTTGATGCCTCGTGCATGTATTGTATACAACTCAAATGTTTTTTGTATGTACTGATGGTGTTTTGATTATTTATGAATTTGGAGATATGTTTCAATTACTTCTTGATATAAGCTAAGGTGTTCTGTATTGTATGATATGCCTACTCGATGTTAGTCACCAACCCCTGACCTATTAGAGGCGGGCATGGGGAGGTATTCTCGACTTTTTATCATCTCAGGTGGGGTCTCAATGAGTTGTATTGTGTCATCGATACCTTTAAGGTTTAAAAAATAACTATAGATGAAAAAATTCGTAATGCCATCATCATGTTTCAAGGCATGGTCTATGAAAATTGTTTCAACACTCCTATCTTTCCCTTTGATTGATTGTTGATAAAAGTTAACAAAATATTTTGATGTACAAAAAGTACATAGAAAATTCCCCTTCACACAACACTTATGAGCTTTCAATTTCATCATTCTTAAATTTATTTGATTTTGGTTGTTCATTATTTAACAACTTCTGTTTGTGTTGTTTCCTCTTCTCATGGAGTATATAACCACCTCAAGCAATTGATTTACCATGACCTTGATTTGCATCGATTATTTCCATGACCCCGATTATAGGCAATCATGTTCACATTAGGGAATAGCGTTGTACTAGTAGGTCAAGATTCAGGG
The DNA here is from genome assembly GCA_963277665.1 of Viscum album. Taxonomy (NCBI): domain Eukaryota; kingdom Viridiplantae; phylum Streptophyta; class Magnoliopsida; order Santalales; family Viscaceae; genus Viscum; species Viscum album. The sequence continues at coordinate 2,109,238,921 of OY728152.1, forward strand.
TTTCTCATTAGGAGTTCATTGTTTTGTTCTGTAACAAGAAGGCATGAGAGTAATTTAGAATATTTCATAAAGCCTTTTTCTCGATATTATTTTTGTTGATTAACATTCGAGACATGGAAGATAAAAAATTATTTTCTAGCATATCGATATTGGCAATATTTTCTCCGCACAATTTTAACTGTGATGTAATTTTAAACATTGTGGAGTTACATTCTCTTATCGATTTATAATCTTGGAATCTAAAATGACTTCATTCATACCTTGATTTTAGTAGTATTACCGGTCATAAGTGATCATACTGCTCTATGAGATGTTGCCATAACACCAGATGATCTTTCACCATCTAGTACTTATTCTTCAAATCCTCATGGAGGTGATGGAAGAGACATATCAGGGCTCGAGCATAGTTTTAACAGAAACCTTGATCGCCAATTTTGATCATCTTGCCAAGATCGTTTGTGTTTAGATGCATCTTGGCATCCAAAATCCAAGACAACTAGTTCTTTATTTATAATTATCAGTATATAATTATATCTATATAATATGAAATGGTGGGAGGGAGCGTGGAAATTGGAAAAAGGCCAAAACGGTACTAAGTATCGTTTTTGGTTTCTCCAACAAGGCGCCATTTGAGTGGGCAATTTTGGGTTAAACTCAAAATCATCGTTTCATATGGCGATCTCCACCCCATATACCTAATTATCAAAATCCTAAATCCTTTGAACTACATAAAAAAAATAAAAAACCTCCATGGACCAATTTTTCCCGGGTCTAGCCATATGAACCGGTTTGTTGGAAGATGCAATATTTGATTTACGATATTCATATAAATAAATATTTCATAATATGAATCATTTTATGGCCGTTTTTATTTTTATTTTTCGTTTAATGGTTTGGCTGAATTGAGTTTGGATCGCACAAATGATGGGCCACTGTTTTGCGGCGCGTGAGAAGGGCCGGCCGCCACGTCCAAATATATTTATGTCTAATGGGGTTGGGTATTGACTTTATTATATTGACTTTTTTTATTAATCAATAACAGTTTCTATCTTTTACTTTTTTACTCCTATATTTTCCGTTAATTGGGTCCGTGATGAGGTCATTTGACGTTGAACGCCCAATCCTATTTTATTTATTTTATTAATTACCCATACAAACTCCCTCTCCATTTACACACTGAAAATATCATTCACATTAACAGTTCAAATATTTAACGGATTAGATTTTGAATTATTGTATCTTTTAGTTGTGTGCACATGATGCTTTTGGGCTTGCTGAGATTTTATATTAAAATTTTAAAATATTTTTTGAATTTTTATAAAGGATTTTTTTAATAAACATTTCATATTTTCCCTTGAGATCAGGTGTTGATCAACCTTCATCTCCATTCAACAATCTTGAGGTGCTACATCGTGTTTTTTTATTGAATATTAGTGTATAAATATTTTGATTGGAACATTTTCTATAGTTTATTGTTAAATTCCATATTATATTATGTAAATTTAAGGGGGGAATGACGATGGGGGACCAAAAGTCCCCCTAATACCCAAGTAGGACCTGACGCAGTTTTCTGAACAGTGAAAAATCACTGTTCACGGAACTAGAGGTGGTCCTTATTTGGTATTAGGGGGGACTTTTGGCCCCCCATTGTCATTCCCCCTAAATTTAATCATATCTATTTTTGATGTCATTATATTGGTTTATGTTTCTATTGATAATTTATATTGTATTTATATATTAATTATTTATATTATTTAAATTATATATTAATAGTAATAATAATAGTTATATATAATAATAAATTTTTATCATTGTTATTATTATCATTGTTATTTTTTTAAATAGCGTATTTTAAACCCCACACACATGTGCCTTGTTGTAGTTATTTTAAAAACTTTTCATTATTTTATAGAATTAATTAACAAAACTTATATATGTTATATATATATATTTGATATGAATATTACATACATACATACATACATACATATATATATGTATTGATTGATGTGCAGTCAATTCATACACATCAAAAATGAATTATGGATCATTTTCATAAAGTATCAAGACAACTCAAGCTCGTTTGCTCGATTTTGGCTATGTGAATCACGTTTTAGACTATAATGATGTTTTTTAATGTGAAAACATGCATATTGAGTCATACTGGCCACCTCGTGTGTCGGATTAACATAAAATCAGTTCCTATACATCATAAACGAATTATGGATCATTTTTCTAAAGTATCAAGACAGTATGAGCTCATTTGCTTGATTTTGGGTAACTGAATCACATTTTAGACTAAAATGACATTATTATATTGAAAACATGCACTTTGAGTCATACCGGCCACATCGTATATCAGAGTGATGTGTGGTCAATTCCTACACATCACAAATTAATTATGAATCTTTTTTTAAAGAATTAAGACAATGAAAGCTTGTTTGCTCAATTTTAGCTACGTGAATCACGTTTTAGACTAAAATGACACTTTTATATTGAAAACACGCATTTTGAGTCACACCAACCACATTGTATCTCAGATTGATGTGTGATTGATTCTTGCATGTCACAAATGAATTACGAATCAGTTTCCCAAAGTATGAAGACAATCTGAGCTCGTTTTTTTAACATCTCAACCAGAACCACCGGTTCTGAGCCGAAAGGTCACATGACCTCATGTGAGCTCCCTATATGCAAGAGGCTTTCGACTAGAAGTGAGGGTATGGATTTGACAATGGGGAGACTATACCCTCTGTATCATGTCATACGATCAATAATAATAATAAATAACATAATAAATCATCACAATAAACATATATAACAACTGAATAAATGATATACATGAAAAGTGAATAAATGAAACTCCAAAAGTGGAAAGCCTGTCCCGGGTAAATAAAGTAGATAAATAAATGATAAACTGTAGACCTCATCGGTGTCCGTCTTATCCCACCAGCACGTCCACACTCCTCAGCTTAGCAGTCCTCCATAAGGTCCTTACCATTCATCGGATACCTCATGAAATTTAGAAGGACATCGAAATGCCCAAGTAGGGTGTGAGTACAAGACTCAGCAGGACACCACCAATGCATCCTTAACCTGATGTGATCAAGTATACAATTGTATTTCATAATAATAATAAATGCATACCAACCATGGTAACACACAATCCAAAACCGAGCGGTCGTGCACTAACCAAGCTACCATAAACCCCCGACCGTACCTGTTTTTGCTCCATGCAAGATTTGTATTGTATGTCGATAAGTATCCATACCAGCCATAAGACAGGTGGCAATTCACTCGGAATCCACAAGGCATCGAGTAACACTCGAAATCCACAAGTCATAAAGTGTCGATCATATACTCGGAATCCACAAGGCATCAAGTAGATGTGAGGTTATAAGGTTATCATGTTGCGCCGTTGTCATTGATGCACACCATGCATGAACCCCACAAAGAGTAATCATACCATGACGACCATAAGTATAAACATACCAATCTCCCAAAGGAAAACATGACAAGTCATAGCATCATAACAACCATAGCACACATCGTGAGGAATATATCATCATCATATACACCAACATGTGAATCAAACATCATCATGGAATTTGGGTATCACTTCAATCTCATGGAATCAAGTCATACTATTTCATGGGCCACACACACACACATACCCACATGTGATCAGAAGTCAATCATGAATATGAATCAAGCCACACATAAATCATAACATGGAAATACACAAGTAACGAGAGCACACAAAGTTAAGGAACTTCCTACCTCAAAAGTCATCGACGTCAAAGGCAAGGATAAACCATCCCGTGTGGTTTGATAGCTGGAGTGGAAACCTCAACAGTTAATAACACCTCTTTACAAAAGGAAACCTCAATAGTTAAACCATACCCACATGTTCTTCAAGGGTTATTTGAACCAAAACCATTTATTTTATTTCAAAAGGAAATAAAATACAGCATGTGATGATACTTTCTCTCTCTTGGATAATTTCTGAATTACCGTTCTAGGCCAATGCATGCACTCGCAATATTCTCTATAATAATAATTATCTTTTGATATTTTCTCATAAATCATACCTTTATAATTATCTCTTAACATATTTAACATAAATAATCATTTTATACTTTTCTTTGATAATTTATCCAAAATTATCCTTTATAATTATTTTTTGATAATTTATTATAAATTATCCTTAATAATTATCTTTTGATAATTTATCCTAAATTATCCTTTTATAATTATCTTATGATAATTTCTCGTAAATTATCCTTTTATAATTATCTTTTGATAACTTATCACCAATTATCCTTTTATAATTATTTCTTGATAATTTTTCATAAATTATTCTTTTACAATTATTACTTGATATTTTCTCATAAATCATCTTTTTTATAATTATACCTTGATAATTTCTTATAAATTATTCTTTTATAATTATCTCTTGATAATTTTCCATAAATTATCCTTTATAATTATTTTTTTATAATTTATTATAAATTATCCTTTTTATAATTATCTCTTAATAATTTATTATAGATTATCCTTTATAATAATCTTTTGACAATGTATCATAATTTATCCTTTATAATTATCTTTTGATAATTTATTATAAATTATCCTCTATAATTATATTTTGATAATTTCTTATAAACTATCTTTTTTATAATTATCTTTTGATAATTTCTCATAAATTAGCCTTTTAAAAAGTATCTTTTGATAATTTTTTTAATAAATTACCCTTGATAGTTTTATGTAATTATTGTTTGATAATTATTTATAATTATCATTTGTAATTTCATAAAAAATACCTATTGATAATTATCTTATGATAAATTTATAAATCATCCTTTGATAATTGTATAATATTATCTTCGATAATCTGATGCGATTATCCTTTCATAATTTGTTGATAAATTATCCTTTGATAATTATTCTATAATAATTTTTCATAAATTATCTTTTGGTAATTTGATATTTTATCTTTTGATAATTTTGATAAATTATCCTTCGATAAACCAATGCAATTATCGCTTAGAGATTCTTTACATTTATGCTTGATAATTCCATGCGATTATCGTATCTAAAAAAAAGAAAAAAGAACTCATCTTTTTAGGGCGCCACACATAGAAGGAAAAATGGAGGGTTCGTCACCGCACCTCCAATCAAACTGTTGGAGGTTCTCCAAAAGTGTGTTAGGGAGTTTAGGGGTTGTATGAACTCCAAGAGATTGACCAACAAGGAAGACCAAGACGTTCAGTGATTTTAAGAAACCCTAAAATCGCAACATTTAAAACCTCAATTTAAAACACCTGATTTAATCATCCCACTAAAAAAAACATCGGTTAGTGGTGACTGATTAGCGGTTGTTCTAATAACCACCACAAAATAAACCGTATTAAAAAAATTTAGAATATAGCGGTGGTTTTATTAAACCACCCATATTTTTTTATTTTAACAATTATTGGAGGTTTTATTTAAATCGCCGCTACATATTTTAAAAAAACTCTAATTTCACCCCCTCCATCCTTCACCTCGATACACCCCACCCCTCTCACCCCACTTTTCTACCTCGACCCCTCGAACTCTCTCTCCCCTTGGCGGTGACCCCCACCCCTACTCCACTCGGCGGTGACCCCAACCCCAACCCCCCACCTTGCGCTCCCCTCTATAGTGACCCCCCACATCCCACTCCCTTCAGCGACGACCCCTGACCCCGACCCCCCACTTCCTGCTCCCCTCAGCGGCGACCCCTAACCCCCACCCCCACCTCTTGCTCCCCTCAACAACCACCATGACCCCGACCCCCTGCCGGCGATCGCCCTGACCCTGACCACCCTTCCGACAACAGCCATCACCCCAACCCCCTACCGAATACTGCTATGACCCCGACCCCCTTACCGGTGACTACCGTGACCTCAACCCCCCTACCAGTGACCATCATGACCTCGACCCTACCCGTCATCTACTATCATGACCCCGACCCTGCTGCCGACAACCTTTATGACCCAAACCCTACTATCGGCTACTGTCGTGACCCCAATCCCCACTGTCGGCAATCATCATGATCCTAACCCCCTGCCGGTGATCGTCGTGACCCCGACTTCTCCCTGCTCTTGACGAGGACTCCCAAATGATTCTCTTTCCATTTTTCCAGTGACTGCATCCCCTGATATCATTGAAGGTATTATTGATTTGATTTTTATAAGAGTTTTAATTAAATTATAAAAAGTTCCATGTAATTGAGTGTTGTTTATGTTTTTAATGTCAGATTGAATCATTTTGATGTTGAATTTGTGTTATGTCGAATAAGGACCCTACCCTGGTCAATGATAAAGTTGGGTTATATTTAATTTTGATTTTACATGTTTGATTAAACATTTATATATTTATATATGAATGTATAGGGAGAAGACAATCCAATACCTATGGATAAAATTTGTATTAATTTACCTCAAAACACACCTCGATATACCAAGGGTTTGGAAGAATTTTAAGATTATGCAATTGGAAATTGATCAATGGAAGGTAGAATGAAATGTTTGTGTCCTGATTGTAAATTCAAGCTATGGTTGAATAAAAACAAAGTATATGAGAATTTGATATTGAAATAGTTTTCTTCTCAATATGTATGTTGGATTTGGCATGGTGAATTGAATGTTATGTAAATTCAAAATAATGACAATAATTTCAATAAAACCCAAAGTGACCCGACATAGGATAATTAAGTTCGAAATTTGTTAAATGATGCATTTGGTTTTTTATAAATACAGTTTCCAAGATTTTAATAGATCAACAGAACATTTAGTTGATCCAGAGTAGGTTAATATTTCTTAGAACATTAGTGAAAAAAGAGTTTTATTAATTATTTGAAGATAGACAACAAGAATTGTATTAGGGGTGTTCCAAGTATTTGAAGTTGTCTTTTCTATTTAAGTTGTATCATATCAAGTGTCTCTATGTAATTAATGACAAATTAATGTCCATGATTTTAGAGTTGCTTCATGATGCATTTAAGAATCTAAGATCTCTACATCATTCTATGAGATGAAGAAAGTCATCAACAAACATAGAATTGATTATAAAAAATACATGTATGCCCTAATGATTTCATCCTTTACCAGGGAGAAGAGTCCGATAAAGAAGAATGAATAAGATTCCATACAAGAAGATAGAATTCAATGAACAACAATGAGATTATAAATTAATTCAACCCGAGGAAGAAATAGAAGAAGAAAACTCCAGCAAAGGTATTGTGTTACTTTCCTCTGAAACCACACTTGAAAAGATTATTCATGTCGTCTAAGACTGCATACAGAATGATGTGACACACTCATGATAGTAACGATGGCTTGATGATACATCAAAAATATTCAACATCATTGAAGATGTTTGATTTGTTATATCTATATTTTTATTCGCATCCTAGGAATGCACATTTGAGATTGGATTCTGATGATTTTAAACCTTTTAGTACATTTAGTACAAATTATAGCATTTGGCCAATTGTTTTGATCCCCTATAATCTCTGTCCATGGATGTGTATGAAGAAGACTTCATTCATTATTTAGATGATTATTCCTAGAATGAAAATGCCTGGAAATGACATCGATGCATACCTTCAACCTCTAATTAAATAATTGTGAGAATTATGAGATGATGGAGTGGAAAAATAAGATGATTCAATAGGATAACTATTCAAAATTAATATGACTTTAATGTATACAATTAGTGACTTTCCTAGACTATGAAATTTATATGGTTGGAACACTCATACTGGTTTGTCCTGTCCAGTTTTTAATTTTGATTTTGAACATCAACGATTACCTCATAGCAGAAAATGGTTTTTTTATGTGTCATCGTTGATTTCTTGATGCTTATCATAAATTCAAGTTTAACAAGACACGATTAAATAGAGATATTAAATCAATAAATCCTTCTAAGGTGTTATATGGTTCACAAATATTGGGAAAATTAATGAATATCACTGAAGAATTTTGAAAATGTCATAAATTTAAAGAAAGGGGGGAAATGGTAAGAGGTACAATATCCAAAGAAGCTAGAATACAACAATGGAAGATAAAGAGTATAATTTTCAAAACTCCTTATTGGTAATTTAATTTATACGTCATAATTTTGACATAATACATATTGAGAAGAATGTCTGTGAAACTATAATTTTTACATTACTTAATGAGAAGGGTAAATTGAAGAATCACCTTAATGATCGTAAGGATTTGGATTCAATGAATATAAAGCATGGTTTGTGGAAAAATGAGAATGGAAATTATCCCTTGACTATTTTTACAATGAAAAATCATGAGAAAGACATATTCCTTCGAACTTTAAAGAATGTAAAATTTCCAGATGGATATTCAAGTAACATATAAAGGTATGTTAAATTAAAACATCGAAAGTTACATGGATTTAAAAGTCATGAATCACATATTATGAAGGATAAGTTTTTCCATTTTCATTGCACAATACATTACCTGAAAAAGTAACTATATTTCTAGTTGAGTTTTTTTAACATTTTCAGAGATCTTTGTGGAAAAATATAAATCCAACTAAGCTTGATAAACTTCAAAAAAGAAATTTTTAACACCTTTTATTTTGGAGATATTATTTCCCCCTTAATTTTTCATAGTCATGATTCATTTGACTATTCATTTGACTATTCATTTGGTTGAAGAATATAAACTTGGTGGGATGGTACACTATCTATGGATGTATCCAACTGAGAGGTACATTGATATTATATTTATTTTCACTGGTGAATTCGATCTTATCAAATCATTTCATATTTTTTTTAATATGCTTCTTATTTTTTTCCATCAGGTACTTAGGTAATTTGAAATCATATGTCAGGAATAAATCTCAACCAAAAGGCTCTATTACTGATGGTTACATATCCAAATAGTTCTTGACCTTATGTTCTAGGTATTTATATGGGATTGAGACTAGATTAAATCATGTTGGACGTGTTTATGACATATAAACTAATTCTAATTATGAAAACTAGTAATTGGTATTTCCAACTATTGGATGAAAAATTGGAAAGGGTTCAAAATTTACACCGACTGAATTGGAGCTGCTAAAAGAACATAGATATGTGCTACTCAATAGCATTATTACTGATCCATTTATTGAAGAATTGCAATTGTAAATAAAGAGTTGACTAAGGGGTTGAGATTGCAATGAGATGGAATTAACAAAAGTTGTTAATAAGTAGATTTTATAATGGTTCTCTCATCATGTAAGTATATACTCATACTTATATTACTGATGTGTAGTTATTTTTATTATGTTAAAAGTAACAACTTACATCTTTTTATCTAGATAATGAATGATGAGAATAGAGATGAAATATAAAATGATGTGAAGTTTTTAGCTTGAGGTCCTCTAAGGAAGACTAACAGATTTGATGCCTACAATATTCATGGCTTCGGGTTTCGTACAATTTATCATGAAGAAGACTTGAAAACTCAAAATAGCGGTGTATTTACACTTGAAGAGGTGGGATACTATGGAAATATTAATGATATAATTGAATTAATCTATCATGGTTAGTTTTTAGTTATCTTATTCAAATGAAAGTGGGTCAACATTAATAGGGTCATAATGAAAGATTCATTACATTTTACTTTTGTCAACTTCTCTCACTTAATCCATACCAGTGAGTGTGTAGAGAATGATCCATTTATATTGGATTCACAAGAGAGGATGGTTTATTATGTGGATGATGAAATGCATGAAGGTTGGAGTGTTATTGTACACTTAAATTATGACTTATATTTTATGGGTGATGAAGATCAATTGGTACTTTATGATAGTGAAACTCATTAACCACAAAACATTGAACAATATTTTCATGACAATATCGAAACAATAGTGCTTGAAAGAGAGGGTTAAAATGAAGGACTCATCATAATGAAGGTTGATAATAATGAAGAAAATGAAGATGAAGATAATTGAATTTATAAATTGATAATGAAAATATATTAAAATTTATCATTGATAAGTGTTTCATACATATATACATTGTTCTAGTTTTTATTTTTCTTTTTGTATAAAGCTTTTAGTTTTTCATTTTTATACATTTAATATATTTGAACCATTTGAATTCTAGGAATGCTGAGAACAAAAAAATTTCAAAATCCTATCCGATCAACACCTCAGATCATTCCACTGCTACCATTATCTTCTGTGGATCTGGGTGATTTCTTTATACCTGAGACTACTAGCGTGCCAGCCGTTTCCCCAGATGTTATTGGTTTCCCACCGCCTGATTCACCTACGACGATGGAGCAGTTGGTCACCCCACCATATAGAAGATATTGGTGAGTTACCATTAATGGTATGTATTTAATTTTACACAAAAACTATATATTTTATTAATTATTTAATTTATTTTTCAAATAGATAAAGACAACCATATAAGGGATACAAATATGAACACGGAAGATGTGTGGGACCTGAAGAACTTTAAGATTATTATTCCATTTGATGAGTTCATTGTGCCTACCTGTGATGTTACCAGAGTCATAAGACAATGATCATAGATTGATTTGTGAAATTTAGGAACTAATGACATGTCATTATGAGTTACGGTTTTCCCGGGATGTCCGTAAATGCATTTATAGGATTTTAAAACATTAAAACATGTGTGTAATGGTAAAAGAACATAGAAAAAGACCTTGGATTGATGTGATATAATGGTAAAACCATAATTTAGTTATTTTTAATGTGTATGTGTAGACAAAATGTCAATCTGACACGCGATGTGCTCAAAATGACTCAGTAAACACTTTTTAAAGGTACCAAAGCCTTTAAAAACATGTGTTAGAGATTAAAAAACCAAGAAAATGACACCAGGTTTCCATGAAATCAGAGGATAATGATCGTAGATTAAAATTTTAAATGTAGGAATTGAAAATACTTCATTTCGAGTTACAGTTTTTTCGGGATGGCCGTAAATGCATTTTTAGTGTTTTAAAACACTTAAACATGCATGTAATAGTAAAAACCCTATAAAACAACATCTAATTGACATGAAATCATTAAAAAACAACTTTTGAGTTATTTTTTATGTGTACGTGTTTACAACATGTCAATCCGACGTGTGGTGTGGTCGAAATGACTCAACAAACACTTTTAAAGGTACAAAGCCTTTAAAAACATGTGTTGAGGGGTCAAAACTAGGAAAATGATGTCAGATTTTAATGAAATTAGAGGGAAAATACTATAGATTGATTTGTAAAATGTAGAAACTAATGGTACATCATTCTGAGTTACGGTTTTCTTGAGATGTCCATAAAATCATTTTTAGTGATGTAAAACACTAAAACGTGCGTGTAATGGTAAAAAACATAGAAAAAACCCTTATATTGTTGTGAAATCATGTTAATCTAACATTGAATTATTTTTGACATGTATTTTTAGACAACATGTCAATCTGATGTGTGATGTGGACAAAATGACATGGTAAACACTTTTTAAAGGAACCAAAGCCTTTAAAAACATGTGTTAGGGGGTCAAAAACAAAAAAATGACGTTAGATTGCCATGGAATCAAAGGAAAATGACCATATATTGATTTTGGAAATGTAGGAACTGATGAAATGTTATTCTGAGTTACAGTTTTCTAGGGATTCTCATAAACATGTTTTTAATGTTTTAAAACATTAAAACGTCCATGTAATGGTAAAAAACATAGAAAACGACCTCATATTGATGCGAAATCATGGTAAATACACTATTGTGTTATTTATGGCATGTAATCATAGAAAAATCATCAATATGATGTGTGGTGTGGTCGGAAAGACTTAGCAAACACTTTTTAAAGTTACTAAAGCCTTTAAAAACATGTGTCGTGGGATCAAAACTAGGAAAAATATGTTATGTTGATATAAAATCAAAGAAAAATGATTACAGATTTATTTTTGAAATGTATAAATAGACGAAACATCATTTCGAGTTACGGTTTTCCCGGGATGGTTGTAAACTCATTTTTAGTGTTTTAAAACACTAAAACTTGCATGTATCGGTCAAAACCATAGAAAAAGATATTAGATTAACATGAAATCATGGGAAAACCACTATTGAGTTCTTTTTGATATGTACGCATAGACAACACGTCAATATGACTTGCAGTGTGGTCAAAATGAATTAGTAAACACTTTTTAAAGGTAGCAAAGCCTTTAAAAACATGTGCTGGGGGTTCAAATCTTGGAAAATGACATCATATTAGTATGAAATTAGAGGAAAACAACTGTATATTTATTTTTTAAATTTTGGAACTGATGAAACATAATTCCGAGTTACAGTTTTTCTGAGGTTCCTATAAACACATTTTAGTGTTTTAAAACACTAAAACATTCATGTAACGGTCAAAACCACAACAAACAATCTCAATTTGATGTGAAATCATGGTACAAACATTTTTGTGATGTCTTGGACCTGGATTCCACTTAATAGGTTCTCCAATACAGGTGGGCCACATGGCCTCAAGTGCATCTCCCCAAACTCTAGAGGTTGCTGACTAGCAGTGAGGTCCTAGGGTGTGTCCATGGAGAGACTATGCCCTCATTACTCGAGTGTAGAACAAGGGATAAATATAAACATAGGTAAATAGTAGAAGCAATATAAGTAAATAGAATGAATAGCAGAAATAGATAAGGATAACAATAACTAAAATAACTGGAATGACATACAATAACTGATGATGATATGTCATGTATCTAGTAACCTGGAAAACATGGATACAAAGTAGAAAGCATACATGAAAAACCCAATTTAGAAAAAAGGAAATACATAAAATATCCCAAGCATCCCGAGCTCCAGCTCAATCATTTGCTACCAACTCCATACTAACATAACAAGCAATCAAGTGTTCAAAGCCGTATACTTCCCTTTATCAACACCTGCAATCATGTAGTCTTCCCGGGTACCAATGATGCCTGGATAGGGTGTGAGATAAATCTCAGTGGGCCACCACAAATGGTGTCTATAACATCTGGTTCATGTAATGTAAATGTAATAGTTTGTAATCATGCATATATAAAGTAAAGTAGTACAATGTAACTAAATATCCAAGTACCCACTTCATACCTCAGCTGGTGTCTGAATATGTAACCAGTTCATTATTTTATTATTACCAGTTTATAAATAAGTCACATGTTTGCAATAGTGAAGGTTCCAAGATGTAACAAGGAAAACCGTAAAGATATTTAATAATGAAGTTCCAAGGTAACAACCAAAGAAACGTAGACCTCAAGGGTCACCAACTTAGTAATGAATATAGCCTAGATAAGGGTAAGATTGTAATCCAAGGAGAATAGTCCAAGACATTCCACAATAAGATGCCTACTGAGTCCAAGGAGTTCATCCAAGGTAAAATAGGGCTAAACAATGACTGGGCCTGATGAAATTTAACCATAGCACCTACTTTTCAATGTTGGATCCAAGGAGTGTGTCCAATACATCCTATAATATCATTGAAGGGATCCTATAGTGTCATACCAAACACCCAAGAATATATAAGGATCGGGTTCTAGGTGGGTCTCAACCAAAGCAAGCCGCATCCTTGAATCAGAATGGGGTTCCCGAGTGCTAAGGAATTCCCTAAGGAATCCAAGGTGAGATCGAGTCAGGACACTCTTAATTGATAATTAAGTCATATAATATTCCATTTGGTTTAAGTCTTGCCTTTATTAGTGTGATAAGGCCTAGTATCATGCAACCCTTTAATCAATTCATAATTAATTTATGAATCCATTTGGTTCAATCCTTTCCTATCATTAGAATAACAAGGCCAAGTAGCATGAAACCATTTATTTAATTCTATTAAGTCATTTTCAAAAATCAAGGTTCACTCCTCTACCTTCCATTATCATGGTAAGGGGTGCTAAAAACATACAACCTATTATTAAATTACACTTAAGAAGGACAATTCATATACTTAGTATACTTGACAATTTCCATTTCACATTTAATTATCAAATTGAAGCACTTACCATCGGCGGGTCAAGTGGTGAGAATGCATGGTAATTTTAATTATGAAATTAATGATTTAAAACAAGCCATTTAATATAGAAAATATTACCCTTAGAAAGTTCAATCCAAGGAAAACCCGAATGGTGGCTCAAATGTGTCAAAACACTAAAACGACTATTATAGAAAAACATCCTACATGGGATGGATGAAGTTGTGGGAGTAAACACTAATAACTAATCACATACTTAGAAGGATCATAACCATACGTTTCTAATGATTATAAGTATGAAGTATAAATTCAAAATATGACACCTGATAGAATCTCTGGGGCCCACATGATAATTCCAAAATCAACAAACTTGAGAGATGAGTTATAGGCCTCCCACCTTAGGCTTGTATGACTCTACTCGTCCAATATTAGCCTCTAATTTGTCTTGTAACAGAGTAGATTTCAAAAAAAGGTAAAAACACCCACACCTTGATAATTAGGTCGAGAGAAAGAGAGACGAAGAATGGATCAAACAAACTCAAGTACTTACTGTTGTGCATCCAACGTGATGAACTAAATCTTGAATGAATCCCAGATGAAGGAGATCCCTTGATCCCTAGGTTAGGCCTTAAAAAGGCTCCAAAATAAGAGAAATGGAGGTTAATATCACTGGTGATTGGATTAGGGGAGAAGGAGGGTCTTAATTAGACCATTAAGGTAAAAAATATAAAATTACCCAAAAATTATCCTGTGTACAGTTTGGCTGCATGGTTTTCCAAATCATTCACAAACCATGCATGAGTACCTAGAGAAGATGAGCACCCGCATGGTTAGGCTACATGGTTTGAAAAACTGTGCGCCAACCGTGCGATATGGCTATGCCTAAAAATGCAGACCATCCACATGATTTAGACTATCCCTATTTACTCTAACCACACGACATAACCCATTTTCTAAAAAATTTGGGTTCGGGGCCCCGAACAAGCCCCAAACACCCCTGAGACCTTTGTTGACACATTAGGTATCTATATTAGGTCCAAAATAAAGAATTAGACAAAAATTTAAAGGATCCATACATGAGTGAAAAAAATGATCTTGTAGTCTTCCCCCTTAAAAGAACTCATCCCCAAGTTCACCTTCCAAGGGTGGTAAAACAATGTCTGAGAACAACTCTAGCCACTGGGCACACATGTCAGCCTCCCGCTCTCAAGTCTCATCTTGCATGTAGTCGTGCTGTCATAACACCCATACTAGAGGGACATATCGGCCTCAAATAGACTTTGTGATCCGATCAATGATACATACTGGATACTACTCACAAGTAACATCGTCATCTAACTCAAATTACTTGAGATCAAAGCTATGAGATGGGTTAACATGATATTGGAGAAGCTATGAAATATGGAAGATGTAATGCATGGAGTGGTACCTATGAGGTGGTAGCAACTGATAGGCTATCAAATCAACTCTCTCTAGAACTTAAACAACCCTACACAATGAGGCAAAAACTTCATTTCTTACATAACTATATATGCCCTATCCTGGGCGATACCCAAAGGAAAACATAACCCCTGACCACAAACTCTATAGGTCATCAATGAAAATCATCATAAGATTTCTCTCTAAACTGAGCAATTGTCATATGCTTCCTGATCAGCTGAACCTGATCTAAATTCTCCTATATAAGATGAGGACCTAGTAGGGTTGCCTCACATGCCTCTAGCAAGCATAGGGGTGAATGGAACAACCTACCATATAAGGCCTCAAAAGTAGCCTTCTGAATTGTCTCCTGAAGATTTTATTATAAGAAAACTTGATGAGAGAGATATGCTTATCCCAAGAACTACCAAAACCAAGGACACATACTCGAAGCATGTCCTCTAGATCCTGTATCGTCTGTTTTGAATTCCCATCAGTCTGATGATGAAAATATGTGCTTATTAAGTACCTTTGTACCCATAGCTTTTTGCAAACCCTACCAGAACTATGATGTGAAGTGAGAATCCATATCCAAAATGATAGTATGAGGGACCCCGTGCAATCATATTATCACATAGACATACAATATTCCAAGATCACCAACTAATAAAGACTCCCAAATATGAATGAAGTGGGCTACTTTCATTAGTTGGTCAATAACTACCCATATAACGTCACTACCCCTCGACGACCTAGGCAACCCGACTAAAAATTCCATGGAAACATCTTCCCATTTCCATTCTGGGACTGGAAGAGGCTGTAACAAGCCTAAAATTATCTGGTTCTCCACCTTTAAATGCTAATAGGTAGAACACCTAGTGATAAATCATGCTATATGACATTTCATCCCAAGCCACCATTACCGGCATCGTATATCTTGATACATTTCAGAGATGTCCGGATGAATTTACCACTGAGAAGCATGGGACTATTCCATAAACTCCTCTCTAATATCTGTAGGAACCCATACATGCCAATAAATATGCAGGATGTAATATCTATCCACAAAAAAATTCGGAGGTGGGTTATCTCTCGATATACTCTCATGGAGAACCAAGCCTTCAGGATCTGAAAACTGCCCGGTCTTCAACTTCTCAAGGAGGGAAGAGGTAACTGTCAAGGATGAGAGGTGATACTTCTCGTGAATATCATGAACCTATTATGAATCTTAGAGAAGGGGGCCATTAATTTATATTAATCACTGGCTTCCTATACAACCAGTGCTTGAGTTTTCCAACTTAGCGCATCAACAACTACATTTCCCATCCCAGGTATATAAGTAAGCTCAAAATCAAAGGACTATATATATTCGACCCATATCTGATGTCTGAGTTTCAATTCATTCTATGTAAAGATATATTTGAGGATCTTATGGTCCGTGTACCCCACAAACCACTCACCAAATAGATAATTGAAGGTTCCAGGAGCAGCGGAAGCACATGGGTGGATGTTCCCACTTGACTTTTTGTCATTAACAATGATCAATTCGGGATCAATATGACGATAAACGCTAGTCTCCACGGATCGAATCACAGAAATGGACAAAGAAAAGGAAAGTCCCGGAACTACAAAGTAGGATCGTTACAGGTTGATTATAATTAATTTAATTAATTGAAAAGAAATAACTTTTGCGGTGTTCTTTCTTCGTTGATGTTTTTGATCACGTTTCGATGTGATTCGTCGTTGCGTCACAGAAGCCAAGTGTATACTTCCTCTAGCGGTGATCCACACGTGCACCTCGTATCTTTGGACATCGCCAAAGGAGTCTCTGGGTGCTAGCGTGGAGAAACCTTTGCTTGCGTTGTCCACCTTAGATCGTCTTGATCCGATGGAAGAATATCTCTCTAGGTCTTTAGAGCATTCTTGGAGGAAAGAGGTTCTTTCGGCCTTGAAATAATTCTCCAGAGTTGTTGTGCACAAAGATTCTCTTGTGTGTCAGAAAAGAGTTGGGGTTGTGAGGAAATTTATAATCAGGCTCGAGGTTGTAGAGTTATGACAATAAATAAACGTGTTACGCATTTTATTTATTTCATTGAATCTTATTTAAAACCACAATATCGAATAATTAATTCCTTGACATGCGCCCACGCTGATTATAATGAATATCATTTAAAACAATATTATATCCTCAAAATCCCGACTGGAAAAACTACACAACGTGTATTAATAAATACACGGCGTGTACTTGTTTTTCATTGAAAACTACACGGCGTGTACATTCAATGTACACGGCTTGTATATCTTGTTTTCATTTATTCATTTCCTTTCCATAAAGAAAACTACATGGCGTGTAATTATTAATACACGGCGTGTACTTTTTTTCCATGAAAAACTACACAGCGTGTAATATCTAATACACGACATGTATATCTTGTTTTTCATTTCCTTCTTCCTCCATCATTAAAACGATTTAGGCTTCCTTGAATAATTATTAAACCACGTACGAGAATAATCTTTATTCTACTTGAGATACTTGAATACACTTAGTGTGTGACCCTCTAGGCCTCTTTCTCGTTGGCATTAGGCGAGCTTGCCTAAAGTCCAAGATTACTGTCTAGCAACAGGTCAAGGCACCCAAGAGAAAGAAGTTGACACCACATTGATGTATCACCTCATACGAACGATTACTATGTAATTTAATCCCTTTGTTTCGATATCTCATCAACCAGGTTTCATGGCAGTGTCATAAACCTATATGCTTGATCCGTCGTTCTTTGACTACCTGAAATAAACTCGTCGTTCACACCATGGCCATGAAATTTAATGCGACAGTTCTATTTCAATCAAAGGGACGAGATATCAACTTCCATAAATGGAGGGGATAAATACTTCCTCGACTTATCCATTAACAACATGTCACTCGTGACACACCCAACGTACCCTACTTCCCGCCAACTGTCTGCGTGATGGTTTTCGTCAGTAAATCTAAGTGTGTGAGTCATGACATGAGTTAATGATAATCTTTCAGTCTAAGGACCATTACACACGCTCGTAGATAGAAATGTCTGATGACACCAAGACATGCAGAATTGCTACTGGTGGGTCTGTTCTCATAATCTCCCATCTTGGAGATTACCAAGTGCAAACTCCATGAGAGAGAGAGTCTCGTATTCTTACGAGTACTTGCACATGACGGTCTGTATACTATGTGTCCTATCATAGCATGTCATCCAACCATAGAACTTTATTTAAGAATATTGTTATAGCATTTCAAGGTTCTCATCATAGCGGGGATCTTCCATGACCTTATCAATGCAACAAATATTCCAAGACATTATTATATTATAGTCATGCAGAACAATGAACAATATATAATAAGTGAACATTCATGTAATCAAAGTACAAAACTGTTGGTTCTCAGGACAACAACCCTTACAAACTCCCACTTGGACTAGAGCCAACTGCCTACGACTTTTAGTCCACTAGACCTTACATGATGATCATGTTTTTGCTGAGTCAAGGATTTAGTCAAGGGGTCTACCATGTTGTCTTCCGTGGAAATACTGCTCACTGCAACTTCACCTCTCTGAGAAAAATCCCTCAAGAGATGATACTTCTGAAGTATGTGCTTTGTCCGTTGATGTGACCTTGGCTCTTTTGCAAGTGCCATCGCTGCAGTATTATCACAATAGAGTGTGATAGGATCTTTACTGCTTGGTACTACATCCAGCTCTTGGACGAAGCTTCGCATCCATACTGCTTCTTTAGCTGCCTCAGAAGCTAAGATATACTCAGACTCTACTGTAGAATCTGGCACCACACTTTGCTTTGAGCTCTTCCAGCTCACTGCACCTCCATTCAAACTGAAGATGTATCCAGTTCGTGACTTCATGTCATCTTGATCAGTCTGGAAACTAGAATCTACATGTCCTCTGATGACTAGTTCCTCATCTCCTCTATAAACTAGGAACATATCCTTAGTATGCCTTAGATATTTAAGGATAGTCTTGACTGCCATCCAATGGAGGTCTCCTGGATCAGCTTGATATCTGCCTACCACACTTAATGCGTAAGCAACATCTAGCCTCGTATATAGAATAACATACATGACTGACCCAATCGCAGATTCATAAGGGATCCTTTCCATTCTCTTTCTTTCCTCATGTGTCTGAGGACACATTTTCTTGGAAAGATGAATGCCATGTGACACTGGCAACAATCCCCTCTTGGACTGTTCCATACTGAATCTCTTCAGTATCTTGTCAATGTATGTACTTTGACTTAGGCTCAACATTCTCTTGGATCTATCACGATGGATCTTGATCCCAAAAATATATGTTGCCTCGCCTAGGTCTTTCATGGAGAAGCATTTATGCAACCATGCCTTAACTGACTGTAAGACAGGTACTTCATTTCCAATTAGTAATATATCATCAACATATACTATTAGGAAAACGACTGCACTTCCACTAAACCTCTTGTAGACACAAGGCTCACATTCGTTCTTAACAAATCCAAATTCCATTACAGCTTCATCAAAACGAATGTTCCATGACCTTGATGCTTTCTTTAATCCATAAATGGATTTCTGCAACTTGCATACCCTGTTGGCATCCTTTGGAGTCACAAACCCTTCAGGTTGTGTCATGTAGACATCTTCCTGGAGGTTCTCGTTAAGGAATGCTGTTTTGACATCCATTTTACAAATTTCAAAGTCATGGTAAGCGACAATGTCCAATAGGATTCTGATGGATTTCAGCATCGCAACCAGTGAAAAATTTTCATCATAGTCAATTCCTTGACGTTGTCTAAAACCGTTTGCAACCAGTCGAGCCTTATAGGTGCTGACTTGCCCCTCCATGTCCATTTTCTTCTTGAATACCCATTTATTACCAATAGGCTTTACATCAACTGGAGGATCTACCAAAATCCAAACTTGGTTTTGGTACATGGAATCCATTTCAGAATTCATGGCTTCTTGCCACTTGGCAATGTCTATGCCTTCAACTGCTTCCTTGTAGGTAAGAGGATCATCATTTTCAACCAATAATGAGTCACCATACTCGGTGACAAGAAAACCATATCGTTCTGGTTCTCTTACCTCTCTCGTGCTCCTACGCAGTTCTTGTGTCTCTGGAACAGATTGTTCTTCCACAGGGCTTTGTGGAATCTGTTCTTATACCAACTCTTGTGTATCTTGAGCCTCGACTTCATCGAAGTCTATCTCGCTCCCACTATCTCTTTTGGATATGTGCTCTCTCTCAAGGAATATGACGTGTCTTGCCACTGTAACCTTTTTGTCTGAGGGGTTGTATAGGTAATATCCCCTTATTTCCTTGGGATATCCTATAAAGATATACTTTGTGCCTCAGGGTGCAAGTTTATTACCTGAAGAGGCCTTAACAAATGCTTCACTACCCCACACATGTAAATTCGATAACATGGCTTTTTGTCCACTCCATAACTCGTATGGAATACCATTTATCGATTTAGTTGGTACTTGGTTTAGTATGTGCGCTGCTGTTTGTAATGCGTATCCCCAAAATGATAATGGAAGACTCGCATGAATCATCATTGATCTCACCATGTCCAACAGGGTGCGGTTCCTCCTTTCACTTACACCATTCCACTGCGGTGTGTAAGGAGGAGTGAGTTGAGATAGAATCCCAAACTCTCATAAGAAATCAATGAAGTCCTGATTAAGATATTCTCCTCCTTTGTCAGAGTGGAGTTTCTTAATCTTCTTACCAAGCTGGTTCTCAACTTCATTATTGTATTCTTTGAACCGATCAAAAGAATCTGACTTATACCTCATTAAGTAGATATATCCATATCTACTAAAATCATCAGTAAAAGTTATGAAGTACGAGAACCCACCCCTTGATTCAACTGGAAATGGTCCACACACATCTGTGTGAACTAATTCTAGAATATCTTTAGCTCTTTCACCTTTCCCACTAAATGGGGCTTTGGTCATTTTTTCTTTGTAGACACGCATGACATACACCAAGTGGTTTTAGTTCGAAAGAATCTATATACTCATCTTGATGTAATTTTGTCAAACGTTTCTCATTGACATGACCTAGCCAGTGATGCCAAAGTTGGGTGTGGTACGAGTCATGTGAATTAACTTTGTTATCGATTGCCATTACTTGGTTTGTGTAGTCTAACACATAAAGGCCCTTATATAAATGTGCCCTACCAAAACAAATGCTATCTTTATAAAAATATCAACATCCACTTCCAAAATTGAAGATGAATCCATCATTATCTAATCTGGATACTAAAATAATGTTTTTGGTTACAGAGGGTACATAATAACATCCTTTCCAAACCATGACCATCCCCGTAGGCAATGTGAGGTGGTAGTCCCCGACAGCTACAACAGCAAGTCTGGCTCCGTTGACTGCTCGTAGATCTACCTCCCCTCGATCAATATTCCTGAATCTACTTGGTTCCTATATTTGAATACAAATGTGAGAACCAAAAGCAGTATCTAATACCCAATTAGTAGAAATAGATAGATTGCATTCGATAACAAACGCACCTGAAGCTTCCCCTTTCTTCCTTGGCTGGGTGCAGTTTTCTTCCAGTGGCCCTTCTTGCCACATGCGAAACAAACAACATCCTGTTCCTTTGCCTCCCCTTTGTTCTTCATTTTCTTGGAAGGCCTTGAAGAATCTTTGGGATTAAATCTCTTCACCTTCCCTTTCCTTTTATTCACCATGAGGACAGAAGGATTTTTACACTTCATGTCATTGTCCACTTGGCGAATAAGGATAAGAAGATCAGACAGAGACTTCTCAATGTTGTTCATGTTGAAGTTCACAACAAAGTTTGAGAAGCTATGGGGGAGTGATTCGATAATGAGATCGGTACCCAGTTCTTCAGGGAGTTTAAACCCTAGAACCTCTAAGAACTCAATGTAGCAAATGAGCTTGACTACATGAGGCCCAGCTGGGGCACCCTCTCTAAGCTTGCTCTGAAATAGAGCCTTGGAGATCTCAAACCTTTCCTATATTTCTCTCTCCTGGTTAGAACATGGAGGTGATCGAGCATGCTGTAGGCATCCATGTCTTTATGAGACTTCATGAGATCAATAGACATAGATGATGGCATAAAACATTGAACATCGATAGCATCGTTAAAATGTTGATCATAGACCAGGAAATCTTCATCACTCGCCCCTGGGGCAGGAGAATCTGGAAGTGAGGACTCCAGCACGTAAAACTTTCATTCATGGAATAGGATAACCCAAAGGCGCCTAAACCATTCCTGAAAGTTACTACCGGTGAGGATATTTCATTTATCCAGAATTGATCACAGAGAAAAGGTGGTTGACGAGTTTGTAATATCGATTCTACAAATTAAAAGAGCAGATTTATTAGTACTTTCTTGATTACATTTTATGAGAAATAATAAATGAATGAATTAATTCTCCCACTATTTTATCAAGTCCCAATGGCCCTCACCATTGAACTCGGAATGTCCAGTTGCTTTGACATTATAGTGGCAAGGATCCATATTCCCCTTCGCATAACCCAAAAAAGGGTTGGTCAAGCTATTTGAAGGTATTTAGGTAGGTAGGTCTTTTCCAACTATGAGCTTACAGTTCCTTGATCAGTTGAGTGGACTCCCCAATCCTGAAATCCTGACTTGGATTTCCTCAACTCTTGCCTCCAATATTACATCAAGTCTAGCAAGGGATACTCCTATTGATGTAATGTGGTTAAGTCAAACCAAAACCTTTGATAAGGGCTTCCTTTATAAAATTAAGTGTCCCAACAAGGGTTGGTCAAACACATAGTTTTATTGAGTCTTGCCCTTAATCAGGTAACGGAAGGCTAAGTCTGACTTAATATGGTATTGAGGGATTTTAATCCTTTATGCGTAGTTTTGAATTATCACATGCTTGTTAATATTAAGTGATTCTTTCTTAAGTGATTAACCATGTTCTGATAATGTTTACGCATAGTCTAGTTTTTATTTTATTCCATCTTTGCATGCTTGTTCATTTTATTAACTATGTGATCGCGACAACACATACATAATAAATAAACCATGCAATTTAGACAGAAATAAAATAAGATGGCATGATTATGAGCTTATATTGGTTAGCTTATCTAGTAGTTTTGATAAGCTAACCCTGACCTAGGGAAAACACCTTGAACCTGATGGTTCGTGTTTTGAAGCTCCCACCTATCCACCTTTGTATCTTCTTGCGTCGGTTTCACCTCGGCTTCAGGATTTGAACCGTCTCCTCTGGCTTGGGAGATCCTCCATTACACGGGTTTACATTAAAGAAACCATGGGCACGCATGCCCTACATTTTATTGGAATAAGGCTCGCAGACCAACAAATTTAAATTAAATAAATTTAAATGAAACCATACACATACAAAGGGTCTTTGTTCTAGCTCATGATCATCCATAGCATGCAACGACATTTATGAAAATTTAGAATTCAAATTATTTTAATCGTTCTTTCATTTAAGATAAGTCACGCTCGAATTAAATTAATTATGATCATATAATTAATCAATTATTTATCTTAAATTCATTTCTAAATTTCCTTGAGATTATTCTCATCAATATTCTTTGTATGGGTCTTTGTACATTGGAGGAAACTTGGTGAAATCCCATTTCTGGAAAGTACACAGCGGGTAGTTTATAATTACACGGTGTGTATTTCTTTTCACTCTTTATCCAAAGTACACGCCGGGGGCTTTGGCGTGTTTTTCTGTACTTTGGAAATTTTGGAGTACACGGCGTGTAGATAAATCATACATGGAATGTACTTCATTGTTACGCAGTAATCAGCCTGGTGATCCTGTGTACACGGTACGCAGCTTATCCTTGTACACGGTTTCACCTGGGCCGGAACGGACTACACAGCGTGTTGCTCCAACATACATGCCTTGTATTCCGATTTCCATGAGCCAATCAGTTCTGGTCAACATGGAGTGATTAATACTTAGGCATATTCAATTCACACGACATGGTTTGGCGGACCAGTGCCGGTTCGTTGAACCTAAGTACACGACGTGTAGTTTTAATTACACGCCGTGTAATCCTGTGTTGTACAGACAGAAAGAGCGACTCCTCTGGATGAGTTCCTCATTTTTATTTTAATCAAAATTAAAATTAAAAGGTCGTTTATGTGATGTGAATCGAGAAACGAAGGAGGAAGAATAGATCTCATTTATTAAGATTTATAGAACGATTTATTTAGAATTGAATCAAATATAAATGCGTAAATTATCAACGAAAATTAAATAACTATAATCAACGTTGTAACCTCCCTTTGATACCATTTGAAGGTTCCAGGTGCAACGGAAGCACATGGGTGGATGTACCCACTTGACTTTTTGTCATTAACAATGATCAATCCGGGATCAATATGATGATAAACGCCAGTCTCCACGGATTGAATCACAGAAATGGACAAAGAAAAGGAAAGTCCCGGAACCACAAAGTAGGATCGTTACAGGTTGATTATAATTAATTTAATTAATTGAAAAGAAATACCTTTTGTGGTGTTCTTTATTCGCTGATGTTTTTGATCACGTTCCGATGTGATTCGTTGTTCCGTCACAGAAGCCAAGTGTAGACTTCCTCTAGCGGTGATCCACACGTGCACCTCGTATCTTTGGATGTCGCTAAAGGAGTCTCTGAGTGCTAGCGTGGAGACACATTTTCATGCGTTGTTTACCTTAGATCGTCTTGATCTGATGGAAGAAGATCTCTCTCGGTCTTGAGAGCGTTCTTGGAGGAAAGAGGTTCTTTCGGCCTTGAAATAATTCTCCAGAGTTGTTGTGCACAATGATTCTCTTGTGTGTCAGAAAAGAGTTGGGGTTGTGAGGATATTTATAATCAGGCTTGAGGTTGTAGAGTTATGACAATAAATAAAAACGTTACACGTTTTATTTGTTTCATTGACTCTTATTTAGAACCCCCATGTCGAATAATTAATTCCTTGACATGCGCCCATGCTTATTATAATAAATAACATTTAAAACAATATTATATCCTCAAAATCCCGACTAGAAAAACTACACGGTGTGTATTAATAAATACACAGCCTATACTTGTTTTTCATTGAAAACTACACGACATGTACATTCAATGTACACAGCTTGTATATCTTATTTTCATTTATTCATTTCCTTTCCATAAAGAAAAATACACGGCGTGTAATTATTAATACACGATGTGTACTTGTTTTCCATGAAAAAATACATGGCGTGTAATCTTTAATACACGGTGTGTATCTTGTTTTTCATTTCCTTCTTCCTTCATCATTAAAATGATTTAGGCTTCCTTGAATAATTATTAAACCACGTACGGGAATAATCTTTATTCTACTTGAGATACTTGAATACACTTAGTGTGTTACCCTCTAGGCCTCTTTCTCGTTGGCATTAGGCGAGTTTGCCTAAAGTCCAAGATTACTGTCTAGAAATGAGTCAAGGAACCCAAGAGAAAGAAGTTGACACCGCATTGACGTATCACCTCATACAAACGCTTACTATGTAATTTAATCCCTTTGTCTCGATATCTCATCAAGCAGGTTTCATGGAAGTGTCATAAACCTATATACTTGATCCTTCGTTCTTTGACTACCTGAAATAAACTCGTCGTTCACACCATGGCCATGGAATTTAATGCGACATTTCTATTTAAATCAAAGGGCCAAGATATCAACTTCCATAAATGGAAGGGAAAAATCCTTCCTTGACTTATCCATTAACAACATGTCACTCTTGACACACCCAACGTACCCTACTTCCCACCAATTGTCTGCGTGATGGTTTTCGTCAGTAAATCTAAGTGCGCGAGTCATGAAATGAGTTAATGATAATCTTCCAGTCTAAGGACCATTACACACACTCGTAGATAGCAATGTCCGATGACACCAAGACATGCGGAATTGCTACTGGCGGGTCTGTTCTCATAATCTCCCATCTTGGAGATTACCAAGTGCGAACTCCATGAGAGAGAGTCTCGTCTTCTTACGAGTACTCGCACATGATGGTCTGTATACTATGTGTCCTATCATAGTTTTTCATCCAACCGTAAAAATTTATTTAAGAATATTGTTATATCATTTCAAGGTTCTCATTATAGCGGGGATCTGCCATGACCTTATCAATGCAATAAATATTCCAGGACATTATTATATTATAGTCATGCAGAACAATGAACAATATATAATAAGTTAACATTCGTGTAATCAAAGTACAAAACAGTTGGTTATAAGGACAAAAAAACTTACAATAATGTCTCCAGCAACATAAGGCACGGAGAAATGTTGCTATCTTGAGGTTGTGCATTGGGTAATTTCTTTAATGAGGCCTCAACTGCCAAGATTCGTACACAATTAATTTTTACTCCTGCATTAGTACTGCTCCTAGTTCAATGCCTGATTCATAGAAGAAGACAATATAACCTTTTCTTGGATCTAGTAGAGTTAGAATATGTGTTGAGACAAGACTCCCTTTTATCTCCTGAAAGTATTTCTCACACACTTTTGACCACAAAAACTTAACACCCTTCTTTTTAAGACCAATGAGAGGTGAAGAAAGGTAGTAAAAGTTATGTATGAAATGACTACAATATCCAGCTATCCCCAATAACCTCCATATATCAAACATGTTATTTGGATGCTCCCAAGAAACTACAACACTAACATTCTCCAGGTCTATAGATACTATTGATTCCGATATGATATGACCTAAGAAGATAACTTTGTCGACCCAAAAGTGGCACTTAGAGAGATTATTATAAAGATGATTCTCTCTTAGTGTACTCAGAATGATCTCAAGGTATTTAGCATGGTAACTAAGAGTATAAGAATACACCAAGATGTCATGCACAAAGACCATAAAAAAATAATCTAGATAGGGATGGAAAAACCTATTCATTAGATCCATGAAAATAGTGGGTGTGTTAGTAAGACCAAACGGCATAACAAGGTACTCATACAGACCATACCTACTACAGAAGGCTGTATGAGGTATGTATGATGGACTTACTCACACTTGGTGATATCCCAACCTCAGGTAGATCTTAGATAAGGCCATAGCTTCTCAGACCTAGCCAAAGAGATCATCTATTCAAGGTAGTGGATACCGGTTCTTGACCGTAAGTTGGTTCAACCTTTTGAAATACACGCATAGATGTAAGGTTGTATCTTCCTTCTTGGTGAAAATCACAAGTGAACCCCAAGAGGATGTACTGGTCTATATAAAACCTTTGGCCTCTAAATCCTCTAATTACCATTTAATCTCTTGAATCTCTGTAGGTTCCATCCTGTATGGAAGAATGAACATTGGAGCTACTCCTAGAACAATATCGATCATAAAATCTACCTCTCTCTAAGGAGGTAAGATAGAAAAATTGTCAGGAAAGATGTACCTAAAACGATCCACTACTGTAGGGAAATCATATTGACGTAAACCCTGATCCTATATGAAGAGATTGGAGATCAAGGTGGTCAATCAACCTATCCCATGATGCTTTGGTCATGCTCTTCCAACCTGAACATCCCACTCACCCTTATGTAGACAAATGCATCCCTATGGTGATGTAAATGATACCCTGTGATGATAACAATCTACAAAAGCATGATATTGAACTAACCAATACATCCTGAGAATTAGATATAAGCCTATCTTCTTGAGAAAAAAGAGGTTCCACAAGAAATGGTAACTTCTTATCATAAGGGGACAGTCCTTACATTGGTGTATGCCCTCTGACCACACTCCTAACAATGTATCTAGGGTCATTACACCATAGTAATACTATATCTCTATTCTGAGACTTTCCACGATAGATACAGATATAAAAGAGTTCAAATCACCTGCATAAAATAATGAAAATACTATAGTAGATTCCACTAGAATAGTACCTAGTACTATAGATGGTTCCACAACCTAATCCTTAGTTATTGATTGTAGTGCATGCAACTGGCCTGATCCATGGCCCTGTGTAACAGTTGGACTACCACAATCATAACTGCTTGGTTGGCACTACAGGTGATCAGGGGTCTGGATACAATGACCATGAACTCCTCCTCAGCCAGTCCTACTAGTGCTATTATAAATCTCCACCTGACGTGGTGTAAAATAACTTACTCCTGAAGGTGGAGCTGGCACTGATCCTTTTCCACTCTAAGATGGTGGAAAGATCGTGTAGAATCTATGAAGATTCCACATACGACCACAAGCCCGACACTCCATTGGGTCTCTATCATAATGAGACTTCAAGTTCCCCCATTATCCACATTGATGACACACCATGGAGTTATCAAAACTGGCACTCTAGTTGTCACTGCCCTGAAGAGAAACCTTGAGGGAACGTTTCTTACCACCGAAAGAACTACTGGCCTTCCGTGACACTAATCCTCTATGCCCAATGCTATTTCCATCCATCAGGTTGTACTTTGTGACAAGAGTATTTTTAAATATTTCAAAAAAATTAGGTAGGTGAAATATATTCACCAACATATAGATGGAATATACAAGCCCATCCTTGAAGCGTCTAGCACATGAAAGCTCATCACCAGCTAGAAGTGGTGATAAATGCTGTAACTTAGTGAAACACAATGAATACTCCATAAATGAAATATAACCCTTATCAGGATTCATGAACCCTATTGATCTATCAATTCTCAGCATCTGGGGACAAAACTGATCATAGAAAGTAGTCTAGAAATCAACCCATAACATGCCCTGATGACGACTAGCTTGGGTAATCACATACCACCAGTGCTTGGTAGAATAAAAAAACATGTAAGTATTAATTTTGACCCTTCTATATAGAGGAGTCTTTAGATGCTCAAAGATAGACAGGGTGGCCTTTAGACAAGACTCAGTAGCCTGTGAACCACCATCCACCAAAAATGTAGAAGAATTCTATTGCTGGAACTCACGAGTCAGATCATCCATCGTAGGTGTAGCTCGTGGAGCACCATGCATGGACTACATCAAACGTAGACAACTATCATAAACATGGGCGTCAGTGCCTAGATCAAGTACGGAAGACAGTTCCTCAAGTGTCACTCATTGAGCTAAGACTGGTGGATTAGGGCCCACCACGTCTTGAGTATGGTCATCACCACCCTCTTAGCATATGATACGAGGACGTCGTGGTATCATTGGTCTAAAAATGCCAAGAAAACTCCTCAAAACAAACTTAAATCAAATAGAAAGTGACACTTATGGAAGATAAACAAGGAAAGGTTCACTACCCAAGGTATAATACCCCAACTAGCCACTTAGATGGCCATGTATTGGTAAGTTCTCAATTATAAGTTTCGTTTCATTTTACATTTAATTACCATGTTCACTCCTTTAGCTTTTAGAAACATAACAAGGTGGGATAAGGACATACAATCACTTCATTTTAGAAGTCATGTTTTTTACTTTATAATGGTTATCCATTCCCAGTGAATCATTTCCCATACACCTTATCACAGAAAACGACACCCATTTATTTATATCATAATGGATTGACTTGGTAAATTAATCATCCCAACCCATGAGGGCCCATAAACCTATTGAATTGAGATAGGAAATCACTTAATCACAACAAAGGAATATCACAAGAATAAGTGAACTGTCACAACATCACTCAATAATAAAAATAATATCAATAAATACAAGTAGTTAAATACACCTATATGGAATGGAAATATGTATGACATGTGAATTCTAGGTTCCTATAATGATGCATGAACTTTTCTCCTTACCCTCATATCATCGAGTCAAGGATAGAATAAATCCTCAATTAGATTAATAGTAATAACCACAACACAACATGTGCATCACCCAATGGTGAAATAATGTCAACTAAAATAGAAGAAAAACAATTATATTTTTGGGTAACTTGCCTATTACCCCAAACCTGGGTTTGTGATGCCCAAGCATGGATTATGACCAAGTCCCATAGCATTACTAATCTCCAATATATTATCTCCAAATAGTAAAGAAAGAAAAGAATAACCTCCTCTAATACCACTTTCTAACGTCTTGGACCTAGATACCACTTAATAGGCACCCCGAGCCTGGTGGGACACATGGCCTCAATTGCATCTCCCCAAACATCAGAGGCTACCAACTAGTAGCGAGGGTCTAGGGTGTGTCTGTGGGGAGACTATGCTCTCATTTCTAGAGTTTAACATAGTGTATAAATATAAATAGAGGTAAATAGTGAAATCAATATAAGTAAATAGAATTCACATATAAAAGAGACAAGGATAACAATAACTAAAATAACTGGAATAACATACAATAACTGATGATGATATGTCATGAATCTAGTAATCTAGAAAATATGGATACAAATTAGTAATCATACATGTAAAACCCAATGTAGAAAAAAGGAAATACACAAACTATCCCAAGCATCTTGATATCCAACTCATTCATATGCTACCAACTCCATACTAACACAAAAAGAAATCTAGTTTTCAAAGATGTATGATTCCATTTATCAACACCTATAATCATGTAGTCTTTCCGGGTACCAATAGTGCCTAGATAAGGTGTGAGATAAATCTTAGTGGTCCACCACCAATGGTTTCTATAACACCTGGTTTGTGTAATGGAAATGTAACAGTGTGTAAGAATGAATATATAAAGTAAATCAATAAAATGTAACTAAATACCCAAGTACCTACTTAATCCATCAATTGGTGTCTAAATATGTAACCAGTTCATTATTTTATTATTACCAATTTATAAATAAGTCACATGTTAGCAATAGTGAAGGTTACAAGATGTAACAAGGCAACTTATAAAGATATTTAATAATGAAGTTCCAAGGTAGCAACCATGGAAACATAGCCCTAAGGGTATCCAACTCAGTAACGACTATAGAAAGACTAAGGGTAAGAGTGTAATCCAAGGAGAATAGTCCAAGGAATTCCACAATAAGATACATAACAAGTCTAAGGAGTTCATCCAAGGTAAAACATGGATAAGCAATGAATGGGCCCGATGGTGTTTAACCATGAAACCTACTTGTCAATGATGGATCGAAGGATTGTATCCAATACATCCTATAATATTATTGAAGGGATCATATGGTGTTATAACGGGTATCCAAGAATAGACAAGGATCGGGTTCCAGGTGGATCTCAACCAAAGAAAGTCACATCCTTGAATCGGAATGGGGTTCCCGAGTGCTCAAGGGATTCCCTAAGGAATCCAAGGTGAGATCAAGTCAGACCACTCCTAATTGATAATGAAGTCATATAATATTCTATTTGGTTCAAGCCTTACCTTTTATTAGTGTGACAAGGCTAAGTAGCATGAAACCCTTTAATCAAGTCACAATTAATCAATGAATCCATTTGGTTCAAGCCTTACCTTTCATTAGCGTGACAAGGCCATGTAGCATGAAACCAATTATTTAATCCATTTAAGGAATTTTCAAAAATCAAGGTTCACTTTTCTAGATTCCATTATCATGGTAAGGGGTTATGCAGACATGAAACCTATTATTAAATTACATTTAAAAAGGCTAAGTTATATACTTAGTATACTTTCAAATTTCCATTTCACATTTAATTATCAAATTGAATCACTAAACTTAGGATGGTCAAGTGGTGAGAATACATGGTACTTTCCATTATTAAATTCATGATTTAAAACAATCCATTTATTATAGAAAATCATACCCTTATAAAGGTAAATCTAAGTCACACCCGAACGATGACTCAAACGTGTCAAAACACTAAAATGAAAATTATGGAAAAACATTCTACATGGGATGGGTGAAGTTGTGGGTGTAATCACTAATAACTAATCAAATACATGGAAAGGGAATAAACATATGAATATAATGATTATAAGCATGAGGTAAAAGTTCAACAAATAACACCTAAGAGAATCGGCATGCCCCACACAACAATTCCAAAATCAAGGAACCTGAGGGCTGAGTTATATACTACCCACCTTAGGCTTGTACAAATCTCCTCATCTGGTATTAGCCACTAATTCGGATTCAAATAGAGTAGATCTGAGAAAAAGGTAAAAATGATCCCATGATAACTAGGTCAAGAGAAAGAGAGATAAAAATGGCTTAAACAGACTCGAGTACTTACCATTGCACATCCAACATGATGAACGAAAGCTTGAACAAATCTCGGATGAAGAAGATCCCTTGATCCCTTGGCCAGGCCTTAAAAAAAAATACAAAATGAGAGAAATGAAGGTTAATCCCACTAGGGAGATAATTAGGGAATAAGGAGGGGATTAATTAGATCATTAAAGAAAAAATGTAAAATTACCCAAAAATTAGCCCATGCACGGTTTGGCCACACGATTTTCCAAACCCTGCACAAAACATGCATGGGTAGCTGGAGAAGAGGGCCACCCGCATGGTTAGGTCACACGATTTGATAAACCATATGCCAATTTTGTGATATGGCTCTGCCCAAAAATGCATACCATCCACACGGTTTACTCTAACTATGCAATAAGATCATTTTTCCAACAAGTTGGGTCCCAGTCCCCGAACGAGCCTTGAACACCCCTGAGACCTTTTCTAACTCATTAGGTATCCATATTAGGTCCAAAATAAATAATTAGACCAAACTTTAAAGGATACATACCTAATTGAAAAACCAGGTTCTTACAACCATTTAGTTATTTTTAAAATATAGGACACACAGTCATATCAAAGTCTTTAAAATTTGTTTATTAAGTAAATTTCAACTATACCACACATTGATTTAAAAATTAATTAGAATATTTACTTATCCCTTTTCAATTTCAAGTGTTTAATAATATCTTAAATAAGTAAGTTTTTGTTTTCAAAGTTTTTTTCATGATATATTATTTGTTTTTTGTTAATATTTCTTCTGTTTGATTAACAAAATAATTTTTTTTATGTTTAATATTTTGAATATATTTCATGTCTTTTCTATTTTTGATTCATTTTCTTAAATGTTTTGGTTTTTATTATAGGTGAAAAATACCTGAAGTAGGTAGAAGATTGATCGTTCTGATCCACAACATTCCTTAGAAGACAGTCATGATGGTTCTTAGTTTCCATGGTATGTTTAAATTTTATCAATGACTCTACTATAATTCCAATTTATTATGTTTAGATTCTATTTTTTTATAGTTAATGAGATTACGTGGTCAGTTTCAGTTGATGAGATGATATGGAGGTAGATGGATGAAGTAGAGGTCATGGGGTGGATGTATATTGGTAATGGGTAGTTGTTGGACATATTTTATGTGTATATATTGATGACTCCAATATGGGTTTACTAAGGCTATCAGTTGACTTAGGTATATATTGACTGAGGTTATGCTGATAGTGGATGTTTGTATATATTAATATGGATGTATGATGTATTTATGATGAGTTTATCATAAATTTATGTTTTAGTTTATTACATTTTATGTTTTTTATATTTACATTTCTTTATTAAATATAAAAAATAAATAAAATTTAAAATTAATATTTAGCGATGGTTCAAAGTAACCACCACTAAATAAATTAATAAAAATTCTAGTTAGCGAAAATTACTATGATCCTCCAATAAACATAACTGTCGCTAAATAAATTAGTAGTGGTTAGGTTTCATATTATCTATTTTATTTTCATTTTTTTAAAAATTATGCCACTAAATAAAATAGAAACTACTTCAAAATGCTCAAAAAACAAAATACACAAAAACTACTACTACATTAAAGAAACCACCATGAAATGACTAGAGACCATTCAATGTGAGATCATTTTAATATCCACCTCTATATTATTAGGACTTAGTTTAAAATACCTCTAGTTCAATAAAAAACCATTGCTAATGCCCTCTTTTTTTAGTGTCCATTTCACCTAAATTTGATGAAAGTGTCATTAGTTTATCCCATTAACATGTTTCTAATTTTTAGATGGTCAAAATGGTTGAGAAATCAATTTTTTGGAAGCTCTGAGCATTAGAAATGAAGATCACATGGCTTGGGGGGATGATGAATAACAACTTAATTTAATTAATAATTAAATTAATAATAAAATTAATAATAAATTAATCTAGTGCACAATCTGACCAAACGCCTAACACACATAAAAATTATGCCTTGCCTAGGGTAAATCCTATATCTAGAACCTAACAATGGTATAAAATTTCTCATATGATGCATCACCTGAGAGATATTAAATTATTTATGGAAAAATAATATAATAAAAATATTAAATAACTTATCATCACGTGCGATCTGACCAAACATCTGACACACATAAAATTTATGCCCACCTAGGGTAAACCCCACGTCCCAAACCTAACGGTAGTTTCATATTTATTATATGACACACCATTTGGGATATATTCAATTATTTTAGATAAATCACACCTAGGTGATACAATATATTTAATATTTTTATTTCATTTGTGATGAGGCTCTATGGGCCTCAGAATCTCACACCATGCAGTGCCTAACTCCGAAAATATTTAATAAAATATTCCCAGATTTCATCTAAGATTTTCCCCTTAGAAAAATCCTTTAAAACATTTATTAAGTGATTTTTATTGAAAACATAAATTTTCATAGAAAAATACTTATAAATCATTAACAAAGAGGGTTTTTATTATCTTTAAAAATATAAGATATTACCATTCCCACCTCCATCGAATTGTCGTACCCAAGAAGTATCTATAGTGTTATTTCTCAAACAACTCAGACCACTGATCATGAACATCAGACTCACTCTCCCACATCTCCACCCGGATCCATCCATGCTACCACTTAATCCATACTAGTGGTATTGTATTTTCTCAAAACACCTAATAGCTTTGGTCTACGATCCACACTATATGATCCTCATAAGATGCATCGATATCTAGATCAACATCCTCGTAATCAATAACATGCGCAAGTTTGGGTATGTACTTCTAGATCTATGACACATGGAACATGTTGTGCATACCTTGATAGCAACAAGGGGCATCCAGATGGTACACCACTACCCCTATCTGACTGCTGATCTCAAAGGGTCTAACAAAATGAGGAGATACATTTCCCTAATTCCCCAGATGTATATGACATAATAGAAGAGTCACTCTTAAGAAAAACTGATGTCCCAGAGTGAAATCCAAAGGTATCCTCCTATAGTCGGTATAAGATCTTTGTCTACTATGACAGTGATCAAACTTTTCTATATAAGATGCACTCTCTCGAAGGTATCCTGAACCATACTGGGGCTAACATATACTACCTCACCCACCTCACCCACCTCATGTTAAGAGAGCGGTAAGTGACACAACCTCCCATAAAGAGCCTCATAAGGTTCCATATGAATCAAATCATGGATAATATTAGTTTATGTGAACTCAATCAAGGCCAGGTGATCATCCCATGATCCATCGAAGTCATGATCACAAGCTCAAATAATATCCTTCAATATTTTTATAGTCCACTTTAGGCTATTCGTCAACCTTAGGATGGTATGCCATGCTCAAAATCAGATGACTCCATTGGTATTTCTGCTAGCCATGCTAAAAGAGGGACATAAAATGCACGTCTCTATTTGAAACAATGATAAAGGGAAATCTATTTTGGTGTACGATCTCTCAGACATAGATCTTTACCATCTAATGCACTAAGTGATTCTCTATGATCCGTAATAAGTGATAAGTCTTCATTATCCGACTGACAATCACCCAGACTATGTCACAACTCCTCAGGGTCCTGAGTAACCCCTTTACAAAATCCATTGTGATGGCCTCCCACTTACACATAGGTATCAAGAGTGTTTGTAACAACCCACTAGGATGATGGTGCTCGACCTTGACCCACTGATAGGTAAGGAATCAAAATACAAACCACCGAAGTCTCTCTTTATCCCTGACCACCAGAACTGCTTCCTAAAGTCATGATAAAACTTGGTTGCATTAGGATGTACCACCCATCTAGAGGTATGGTAATCCATCATCGGCTCATCTTTTATGGAAGCAGGGACTAATACTCTACCATATACCAATATCACATCATCATCATCCATCAACCATCCAGGTATTGAGTCACCACCATCTAGTTTTTCCCTCATTAAAGCACACTCTGGGTCCGACTCATGACCAGTCTTCACCTAGTCCACAAATGAGGATGTGATAACTAAAGGGGAACAAGTCATAGAAACCCGGTCCACTGAGGCATCAGTACTATAATCATCCAATAAACTCACCAAGCATCACTACTCTTCTGAAGTTCTCCTACCAAGATCCTTCTCAACTTTCATCTTATGGATAAGAGCAACCAAAACAACATTACCCTTCACAGGTGTATATTAAATCTCAAAGTTGAAAATATAAAGATACTTAACCCAAAACCTATGTCTTAGGTTAAAGTCTCTCCATGTAAAGATATAGTGAAGGCTCTTGTGGTATGTGTAAACAATAAATATCATATCTAATAGATAATGTCTCCAACATTTCACAGCATGGACCATATCTGCTAGATCTATGTCTTGTATAGGGTAGTTCCTCTCATGGGGTTGTAGCTGATGAGACCCATAAGATACTGCCTAATCTATTTACATCAACACTACTCCCATAATAATTCCTAATGAATCATAGTACACTAAATAACCAATCCTAGACTTAGGTAGTTTCATTATTGGATCTATTTCTAACCTTATATTTATCTCAAGGAACACCTCTTCACATTGGTCAGACCACTAGAACTTGAATTCCTTCTTTGTCAGGTCTTTCATGGGTGCTGATATTCAAGAGAATTCCTAGATAAAATATCAGTAACATGACACAAAACCTAGACACATCCTAATCTAAAACATGTTATGAGGATGTGTTTAGGACATGACTGCTTGCAATTTCTCCAGGTCTATAGATATATTAGTCTCAGACACCACATGTCATAGGAACTTCACCTCTAAAATCCATAAGTCACACTTCAATAGTTTGGTGTAAATCCTATGTGCTCAAAGAATACTCAGAACTATCTCTAGGTGCCTATTATGTTTATCAAGTGTCAGCAAGTAATTAAGGATATTGTAGATGAACACCATTATGAATGAGTCTAGTTATGGATTTAATGACCTATTTATGAGGGCCATGAACACTTCAGGGGCATTCATTATCCCAGAAAACATTACTAAGTACTCACATAGTAACACCATAGAATTTTGTTTATATATTTTTTATTTTAAATAAATAAAATAAGTAAATAATATTATAAATTGAGTGATAAGAATAGAGAACATTTTATTGATACATCAAATCTAATTAATCATTACAATACAAGATATAATTCTACAAACTCACTACTAGCGACAATAACACAACTGGAGCACCTCCGATTAACAAAATAAGGATGAAGGTATATCCCATATCCTTTGGAACTTCCATAATTAAAAAAATTACTAATGAGAAAGATATAAAAAATATAGATAATCATAGGAAATAAGAGAACCATTCTAGAGTAATAAAATAGAACTTTGAATAATGTGTGTTAGCCAAATATCCAAAGCACATATTTATAGAAACTTTGTTTTGACTGTTATAAAAATGTAACCATTGGAATTTTATTTTAAAGGTGATAATGGAAATGTTAAGATCCATTGGTAAAAGAGTACATGAAAAGAATTTTAAAATAGATATAAGTTAAAATATAATTTTAGATTTTATTAAAGTAGTCTTAGTAAAATTTCAATGTTACAATTTTTCAAGGAAAAATATATTAGTATGAAATAATAATATAGAATGTACTAAAAATTATTTTGAAATAAAAATAATGAAAATGTTTTGAGAAGTAATATTTTCAATCTAATTGTAATTTTGATTTGATAATTAGAAAATTTAATACTTAGTATTTGACAATAATTTAGTTTATAATTTAAAAGTTTAGTTTTCATTTTCTATAAAAAAGGGGAGTCAACCACCTAAGGGTCAATGAAAGGAGGCCTCAACCATAGGAGGACCCACTAAGTGTCAACCCCATATGGAAAGCATCAACCTGATCTAGCACATAAGGTGTCTAGGTAGTGTAGTGGCACTTCGATGAAGGAGAGCTACCACAACACATAGGTTGGACCATATAGGGTGGAGTTCATGCATAGTGTGGGAAATAATCCCTCTAGGCCCATGTATAAGGCCCATTGTTTGATTTATAAGCAGTTTCAGTCACTAATTTTTATAAAAGGAAGTTCTTAAACTCATCCCGTTTCGATATAGGATGACTAAAAAACGTCAGATAAAACCAAGACCATCTAATTAATCTAATATTGACCATCCTCTAGTCTTCTTATACCTCATGATAGATTCCTCCTCAACCTTCGACACAACCCTTTTTCTTATATTTGGCTAATATATTTAGCTTCATGGATCTATGTCCTAGTAGCGTTAATTCATAACTGAAAAAACCATAATCTTCAAATGAGATATAAAAAAGTAATCAGTAGCCAACTTATTTAATGAGATATGGTTATTTTTATAACCTCATACAAGTAGAGACGACGTCTTTTGAGATAAATAAACTATCATCATCAGATTTTGTGGATCTCCCTTAATATACTGGCTCAAATCACTGATCTTTTGGTTGGATATTTTGGTTTTTGGTTGCTTTGAAATAAAAGTTGTAGCAAGGGATAAATTTTTACATACATATATTTTGTATCATAATTAAAACAACCATCTATTTTAGATACTAAAATATGCTATAAAAATTAAAGTAACTCTCATTTTATACATTGAAAAGGCTCAACTCACACCTCCCTTGCCCGTTTGGTGAAACCAAAGACTAGAAACCATACCTATTCTTTGTTAATATTTTGAGGTAAGGGTTAAAGATTTTGAAAATTATATTTATGTATTTATAAAAAATTTATAAAGAATGCTATTATATTTATAATTATTATATAGAAATAAATTATGTTTTTAAATTTAATTATAAATTTATGTAAGGGTTTTTATTTTCAAGGTTTATGTTTATAATTGAGTTATTGTAACACCCAAAGAATTTACAAATATATTTAATATAATATGGGTGAAACAATGAGTCTCTAAAAAACACTTTATTATAACATAACCAATAAACATAATTTTTCCACTTCTGTAATTTTAATTTCATAAAACTGACATACACGATTGCGTTCAGTAAGATATTTAGAGTCTGATAAGACAAACTTAATTTTTGATGAATAGTAACATACCCTTATGAATAGTAACATACCATTATGAATATAAAATCGACCAAAAAATAGAAACTTCACCCATGAATGTATAAATACAATTTAAATATTATATAAGTGAAAATATGATCATAGTATAAGTAATGGTATTTTTGTATGTTATAAATATTTTAATTAAAATTTTATAATTAATTTAAAAATTTAAAATGGAAATGTATTTTCATAAAATTTAATAATAAATTTTTACTTTATTGTCTTATGGTTATAAAAAAATTTTATGGGACCTTGATTAATTTCTCAAGGTGTTATAAAACGAGTTATAGTTTTAAAGTTGTTTTTTAGAATAAATTATGATTTTATTTAAAAATTAAATTAAAAATATTTAGAAAATTATTTTCAATAAATGGATTTCTTATTTTTAATTCTACATGTTGAAAAATGGTTGGGGTGAATTTTTGGGATTTTTCTAAAATACTTGAATTTTTCATGAATAGTAAAAATACAATTTTGAGTTTTTGGTATGTTTAATGAAATCGTGATGATATAATATTTAATATAAAATTATGGTCGAATTTTGTACAGTAAAATATTACATTAGGTTTCCCAAGTGGATAATACCATGGGAAAATACCATGGGCAAGCCCATGGTTTTGCAAAAACCACTAATGAGGTGTCCCTTGAAATTAATAAAAAACTCCCTCTCATTTACTACAAATAATCACTCATTCCTTTGTTTTATTTCATTACAAACTCACCATAATTGAATATATGGTAGTTTTACCTCCCTAGTAGTCATCCAAAGGTGTCCTTAGGCCCCCAAGGTCCCAACCTTCAAGTTTTAGGAGTTACTCTACAAGGTAAGGGAATCTACCACCCTTCTCTTTTTCAAGCTTTAATTTTATGTTATTATTTTTAATTTATTTTGGATTATGATGGGATATGTCATTCCATATCCCCAATTAATATCCATATTATTTAAGAATTATTATAGACCCATTTTTCTTTCATCAACATATTTTATGAATTTTTAAGCGACGTCGTTAGGCAGTCGAATTTTTCGTAAGGGATTTCTCAACTTTTCTTTTTATTTTGAGTTCCTTTATTTTTCTTTCTTCACATCCTTTCATAAAAATGTTGTGATGAATCCAGTATATTACATGTACTGTAATTTTATCATGATAAATGAATAATTCTTCATCATCTCTCCTTTTCCATTCTTTTATACTAAAAATGAAAACACCATACGAGATATGCTAATTTACCACATTCAAGGACGATGGGATTTCAATTTTTATTACCATATTCAATTATGGTAATGAAACCATAATTATGGTTGAACTAGAATATAATATATGTTTTATTTTCCATCTATTTTTAATCTCTTTTTATACATGGTTTTGATTTATAAAGAAAAATGAGTTCGTAGTGTTCAAAAACCGCCAATTAACCCAAACAGTTATCATTAAATAATTTATATAATTATTCATCTTCACTCCAAGTATCCAAATAAAATTTACAACCATGTAACCTTTTAGATGTTAAATAATAACATATAACTTTAATTTTGGACAAAAATCATCATTTTACATGATTCTCCATTCATGTATATAAGTATACCGATCATGAAACAAATGGACCCGAACAATAAAATTAAACCTCTTAACCCATCAAAAAGATAATTAATGAACTGAATAAGATTATAATAAATAAATTACATGTAGAATAGGTTCTGGAAATCTTAATTAATGAATTTAATTTGGTTATCCAGGACACTAAGACCAAGTGAAGAACACCATCATACTTAAGGTAAGGGGTTTCTTCATCTCACTCCCATTTTTGTGAGATATTCCGTATTCACCACTACTACTGGTGTATGGTGTATGTATACTTCCCATTGAAATTTCATATAATTAATCTCTTTATTTTAATTATAATAAAATTATCATTGATGATTATTAATTTTTTGGCATACGATTCAATTGATTACAAAGTTTTAAGTATTTTCTACCCGAACCTCCATTTTCATTATGGTTGCTCCTATTCTCTACTCACCTCAATGATATATTTATTTATTATTATTTATTCCTCATAAATTATGTGTGAATTTTCTATATATATGTACCAAATATAATCCTACTTTCATTTATGGGGAGTTATATGCTTTAAAAGGATCTTTCAAAAATTATTCCTTAAATACAAGCTCGATTCAAGGAACTTCTCAGATTCTTACCTATTTTGAAGTTCACTATATAAGCTGTCTTAATCCATATTTATCTTTCTAAAATAAAAAATTTTAAATTTAAAAAGATATTTTGGTTCATTTCTTATTTTATGAAAGAAAACACGCCTTTGCGCTTTAAAATCTCTTTAAAGAATTTCTTAAACAACACTAAAATGTTTTATTTCTAAAGCTTCTTTAAAAAATGTTTTTAAATGATTTCACCTAAATAAGACTTTTTAAGCCTAAAATATAATTTCAATGACCTTACGTTTTATTTTATGGGATATACATGTTTACAATATGATTTCATGAAAATTACAAATGATTTTCCAAAAGAACTCTTCTTTCCAAAGTAAAAAGGAATTTTCTCAACTCACTTTAACTTTTATGAGACATATTACTTGATCACCACATACTTATTACTTGTGGTTTATATACTTCCCTTTGGTATATCATATCAAGAGTCTCTTTATTCTCATGATATTCTAAGGGATTATGATTTGAATGTTTCAAGGTGGTATGAGACACTTTGGAATGTTTAAGGATTATTTCCTTAAGAATTTTTCAATGGTCACATTTAAAAGTATATTTATTTATGTATAAATCCTTTGATGAATCTTGTATTTAATAGATATTTATCACCTATGGTATCATATACAAAATATGTTGTTGAAGGGTTTCTGATTAGTTTGAATGTGGATGTTCTATCTTGATACCATTCACCATATTACTCCGAATGGTTAGTGTTTATGTTTAATGACTGGAGAAAGTTATTTAAATTTCATTTGTTAGTTTAAATATGAATGTATATGTTGTTTATGTTTATACCCATTCATAAGAG
The DNA here is from genome assembly GCA_963277665.1 of Viscum album. Classification (NCBI taxonomy): domain Eukaryota; kingdom Viridiplantae; phylum Streptophyta; class Magnoliopsida; order Santalales; family Viscaceae; genus Viscum; species Viscum album. The sequence continues at coordinate 2,109,281,555 of OY728152.1, forward strand.
GAATTCATTGGACTTATTATGTGATAGGTGGGGCCCGCTATAGCCCCTCGATGGACCGGTAGGTCTCATGAGACAAACTAGGTTATGGCATGAGGCCTTGAAAAAATGGTTATTTATGGTCTTGGAATGAGGCCTTGAAGGTATGGTTATGATATCTGGTATATGAATTTCCCTCATTATGAAAATAGAATCGATAGTTCATGTGGTTATTAGACTAGTAGAATACCCATGATTATGTTTTATTATGGCATTATTTATTTAGCTCTTATTCCTATCATAATGTGTTCAAGTTTATTTTTAAAGGTATGTGTTTTAGTTATTCACCATGCCTAATGTTTATGTTTATGTTATCTTATGCTGTATTGATTACCCTTACTGAGCATCTAATATCACCCCTTTATTATCTTTCATTTTCTCAGGACATAAATAATTTTATTATGAATGACCCGTAGGGATAAACTTAGAGTTTTGGATGTTCCCAATAAAACTTCTATGTTGCATTTCCTTTCAAGCTGTAATGATGAACCTATGTATGTATTTGGTTTTACAAAACTACTAAACTACCCAGTCCTTTGGGATTTGATTTCTTTTAATCATACCAATGTATTAAAATAATGCACCGTCTTTGGGCTTCTGGGGTCGGGGCAATACAGTTGGTATCAAAGGAAGTTTAGTATAAAACTTTGAAACTAGATTGAGAAAACGTAGATTAGGGAAAAAATCCCTAAGATAATCTTTTAGGATAAACATACAATAGTATCCTAGTATTTTGTCAGGGAATGGATTATGTGGATATTTCTAACAAATATTTCCCTGTTTGGATACTATAAGTGGATGTGGTTCTGGAACAGATGTACCTAGGAGTGAAAACTCTGATAATGAGTTTTGGGATTGACCCGGGGTATCCTGTACATGACAATAGGCCTTACTATGCACCTGGTTTGACACTCCTGGGGGATATGATTAGGATAATTCATATTTTCTTTACAATCCATTATGAAAGATTTATGCCCCCAAAGTGACCAAAGTATATGGTTCTAGGATTTACGATGCATAAATTTATGCTATGTGTTATAACATGTTTAGAGTCATAGAGAGTTCATAATTTTATGAGCTAATATATAATATAGAATTGATTAGAAATGGAACCTAGAAGAAGGAATGAGAACTTCACCAATACACGTGATGAAAATAGTAATAGGGATCATATATTTAATGGTATTAAGCCATAATTTTAAAGGAAGATAGTCTCCCAAGTATCCTCATCATATGAGGAAATAGTATCTTGTGTTAAAAAGGTATGTAAATAATTCTTTGAGTCCTATGGATTTGAAGGGAAGAAAAAGAAGAAGAGGATGGTATATAAAAATATGGATAAAGGGAAGAATGGAAGGAAGAGTTATCCCACATGTGATAACTATGTAAATAATCATCCTGGTAAATTTTTGAAGGGAATGAGAGTTTTTTATAATTGTGGAGAAAAAGAACACCAATTTCATGATTGCAAGGGTAAGAAAAGGTTTCTGATGTACAATGATTCAACTGCAAGGAGATGAGACACTATGCGAATCAATGTAACAAGAATCAAAGGAATATGAAAAAATGATGTTACTGTATAATGATCAAGTTATTATACTTCCATAGATAAAGTGTAAGGATTAACATGCCTCATTAAGAATCATGTCATTTGAATATTTTATCAGTAATGTACTAGTTATAAGAATTATAGAATATATGAGGATTGTACTGCAATACTATTTCGCTGAGTATTTGAGGTTGTATGATGAATTATACCAAGGATAAGTGACTTAGTAGAAAGTTAATATCTTGGGAAATTATATGGGTGAGGGAAAGAAAACCCTTAATATATATCTGATGTTGAGATAATGATGAAGAAATTATTGATTCAGATAAGTACTGACTACCTTGGAACTGATTATTGACTTATCGAGAAGTTGTCTATGCTATAATCAATGAAGTTTATAACACATTTGGATTTAAGGAATATATCCAATAACATGTATCTTACTTAAGGAATACAGAAGAATGCATGGTTTTTATGGTAATTCAATTTATTACCATATTTCAAGAGGATGCATGATGAAGTTATTCACATGTTTGGAATGTGAAAATTTAGAATTGCTTCATGTTGATTGAGGATTAATGATAAGTTCATCTTGGAAATTCATAGACCTATTTATAAAGTGTTGAATCATTATATTTTGTATTTTTTAACCATTTATTAAATGTTTTAAGTTTATCATTGTATGAGTTTTTAGAGTTTGATGTATTACTTCACCATATGTCCTAACCTGTGCTAAGTGATGAGGTATAGATAGTTCAAGGTGAAATAAAAGGAAGATTTTGTAAATAGAAATGTATATTTATACTCTTATAGAGTGGAATAATTACTCATCTCAAGTAAAAGAGTCTTAAATAAAATTTTGTCCTATTATCATAATATTTGATAATATCGATGATTTTTTTATAGTAGTTTATAGTTTTGTAGTAATCAACTTTCATCTAAAAATGTCCTCTATAACGTTCCATCAGAACTTCATAGTTAGATTTTTCTTCCATTTCTAGGTTTTTACTTCCCAATAATGTCACCCCATTCTAAATAATAATTTTTGTGGTGACCACCTCATTTCCCTTAACCTCTTTTTAAGAGGATATTTTATTAACCCTATTTCTGATGTGGGTTTCCCACAAGGGAATTTTCAAGTATCAACTATTAACTTTCGAAGTTCAATTTCAAATTTTGAGGAAGAAATTTTTGTAAGGAGGGAATAATGTAACACCCCAAGAATTTACAAATAGATTTAATATAGAATGCATGAAACACCGAGTCTCTAAAAAATAACACTTTATTATAACCTAACTAATAAACATAATTTTTCCACTTCTGTAATTTGAATTTTGAAAAACTGACATACATAGTTGCGTTCAGTATGATATTTAGAGTCTGATAAGGAAAACTTATTTTTTTGATGAATAGTAACATACCCTTATGAATAGTAACATACCCTTATGAATAGTAATGAATAGTAAATCAGCCAAAAAAATAGAAACTTCACCCATGAATGTATAAATACAATTTAGAAATCTTATACGTGAAAAAAATATCATAGTATAAGTAATTGTATTTTTGTATGTAATAAATATTTTAATTAAAATTTCATGATTAATTTAATAATTTTAAATGGAAATGTATTTTCATAAAAATTATTCACAAATTGTTACTTTATTTTCTTACAGTTATAAGATAATTTTATGGGACCTTGATTAATTTCTCAAGGTGTTATAAAACGAGTCATAGTTTTAAAGTTGCTTTTTTGAATAAATTATGATTTTATTTAAAAATTAAATAAAAAATATTTAGAAAATTATTTCCAAAAAATGGATTTCATTTTTGAATTCTAAACATTGAAAAATGGTTGGGGTTAATTTTTGTGATTTTCTAAAATACTTGAATTTTTCATGAATAGTAAAAATACAGTTTTGAGTTTCAGCATTTTTAATGACATCATAATGATTTAATAATTATTATAAAATGATGGTTGACTTTTTTACAGTAAAATATGATGAGTTGTTCCAAGTGGATAATACCATAGGCAATCCCATGGTTTTTCAAAAACCACTAATGAGGTGTCCCTTGAAATTAATAAAAAACTCCCTCTCCTTTACTATAAATACTCACTCATTCCTTCATTTTATTTCATTAAAAACTCATAATCCTCAAATATATGGTAGTTTTACCTCCCTATGAGTCATCACAAGTTTTCCTCAAGCCCCCAAGGTCCCAAACTTCAAGTTTTAGGAGTTACTCTACAAGGTAAGAGAATCTACCACCCTTCTCTTTTTCAACCTTTCAATTTATGTTATTATTTTTAATTTCCTTTGTATTATGATGGTATATATCATTACATATCCCCCTTACTTTCCATATTATTTAATAATTATTAGATACCCCTTTTTCTCTCATTAACAAATTTTATGAATTTTTAAGCGATGTTGTTAGGCTGCCGAATTTTTCATAAGGGATTTCTCAACTTTTCTTTTATTTTAAGTTCCTTTATTTTTCTTTCCTTACCTCCTTTCATGAAAATATTTTGATGAATATAGTATCTTAAATTTACTGGAAGTTTTTCATGATAAAGGAATAATTCTTCATCATCTCTCCTTTCCCATTCTTTTATACTAAAAATGAAAACACCAACTGAGATGTGCTAATTTACCACATTCAAGGACAATGGGTTTTCAATTTCTATTAATGTATTAAATTATGGTCATGAAACTATTATTATGGTTTAAATAGACTATAATATATTTATTATGTCTCATATATGGTTTTTAATCTTTTTGTATACAAGTTTTTGATTTATAAAGCAAAATGAGTTCGTGGTGTTCAAAAACCACCAATTAACCCAAACTGTTACCATTAAATAATTTATATAATGATTCTTCTTCACTCCAAGTAACCAAATGAAATTTAAAACCATATAAACTTATGGAATTTAAATAATAAAAAATAACTTCAATTCTGGAAAAAAATCCTCATTTTACATGATTCTCCGTTCATGTATATAAGTATACCGATCATGAAACAAACGGACCCGAACAATGAAATTGAACCTCTTAACCCATCAAAAAGGCCATTAATGAAATTAATAAGGTTATAATAAATAAATTAAATGTGTAATAGGTTCTGGAAATATTAATTAATGAATTTAATTTTGTTTTCTAGGATACTAAGACCATGTTAAGAACACCATCATACTTAAGGTAAGGGGTTTCTTCATCTCACTTCCATTTTTGTGAGATATTCCAAATTCACTACTACTACTGGTGTATGGTGTATGTATACTACCCATTTATGTTTCATATCATGAATATATTTATTTTCATGATAATTAATGTATCATTTATGATTATTAATTTTGGGGCATACTATTAAATTGATTACAAAGTTTTAAGTATTTTCTACCCGAACCTCCTTTTTCATTCGGGTTGCTCCTATTATCTACTCACCTCAATGATATTATTATTTATTATTATATAATCCTCATAAATTCTGTGTGAATTTATTATATATGTGTACCTTAATATAATCCTAATTTCATTTATGGGGAGTTATATTTTTTAAAAGGATCTTTCAAAAATTATTCCCGAAATACAAGCTCGATTCTAGGAACTTCTTAGATTATTACTTATTTTGAAGTTCACTATATAATCTATTTTAATAAATATTTATCTTTATAAAATGATACATTTTAAAGTGAAAAATCTATTTTGGTTCACTTCTTGTTTTAGGAAAGCAAACACGCCTTTGCGCTTTAAAATCTCTTTAAAGAATTCCTTAAGCCGCACTAAAATGTTTTATTTCTAAATCTTTTTTAAAAAGTATTTTTAAATGATTTCACCTCAATAAGACTTTATTTAAGCCTAAAATATAATTTCAAGGACCTTACCTTTTATTTTCTAGGATATAGATGTTTATAATCTGATTTCATGACAATTACAAATTATTTTCCAAAAAAACTCTTCTTTCCAAAGTAAAAAGGAATTTTCTCATCTCACTTTAACTTTTATGAGATATATTCCTTGTTCACCACATTATTATTACTTTTTGTGTATGTAATGAACTTTGGTATATCATATAAAGAGTCTCCTTATTATCACGATATTCTAAGGGATTATTATTTGAATTTTTCAAGGTGGTATGATACACTTTAGAATGTTTAAGTATTATTTCCTCAATTTTTTTTCAATGGTCTTATTTATAAGTATATTTATTTATGTTAACATACTTTGATGAATCTTTTATTTCATATAGATTTATCTCCTATGGTATCATCTACAAAATATGTTGTTTAAGGGTTTTTGATTAGTTTGAATGTGGATGTTCTATCTCGATACCATTCACTATATTACTTCGAATGGTTAGTGTTTATGTTTAGTAACAGGGGAAAGTTATTTACATTTCCTATTTTAGTTTCAATATGAATGTATATGTTGTTTATATTTATATCTATTCATAAGAGGAGTGCATTAGACTTATTATGTGATAGGTGGGGCCTGGTATAGCCTCTCGATGCATCGATAAGTCTCATGAGACAAACTAGGTTATGGAACGAGGCCTTGATAAAATGGTTATTTATAGTCTTGGCACAAGGACTTGATGGTATGGTTATGATGTCCAGTATATGCATTTCCATCCTTATGAAAACAGTATTGATAGTTCATGTGGTTATTCGACTAGTAGAATACCCATGATTATGTTTTATTATTTCATTATTTATTCATCTCTTATTCCTACCATAACATGTTGAAGTTTATTTTTAAAGGCATGTGTTTTAGTTATTCACCATTACTAATGTTTATGTTTATGTTATCTTCCACTGTATTTCTTAACCTTACTAAGAATATGAGCTTACCCCTTTATTATGTTTCATTTTCTCAATACATGAAGAATTTTATTATGAATGACCTGTAGGGATAAACTTAGAGTTATGGATATTCCCAATAAAAATTTTATGTTGTATTTCCTTTAAAGTTGTAATGTTTAAATTATGTATGTATCTGGTTTTCTAAAACTATTAAACTACTCATTCCTTCTGGATTTGATTGTCTGTAATCATGCCAATGTATTAAAATAATGCACCGGATCCAGGCTTCTGGGTTCAGGGCGTTACAGTTATTGTGTTTTTTTGGAAAACCCTTAATAAGGAAATTTGTTTTTATAGAAAATTATTTTATGAATTTTTATAATAACTTATATTTTTAAAATAATAAAAAATATTAGCAATTATTTTTTAACTTTTAATTCTAAAGGGTATTTTATTTTATCAAACTCTATATGTTAATATTTCTAATTAAAAAATTTTGTTAATTTATGCCCTTAAAATAAATGAAAGTTATCATTTTATGCGGGTTTTATATTTATAATAATTTTTAAATAATAAATGTTATCATTTTATGTGTAAAAATTTCTTGTACATTAATGAATTTAATTAGTAATATAAGATATGTTCATCATCAATAGTTTGTGACATTTCATGCATGCGCTAGTTTAATTTTAACTAGTCTTTATTTTATGTTCATGTGCTTTTAATGTAAGTATTTATAGGAAATTATTATTTAATAAATTATTTTAAATAATCTATTTAATTATCAAAGTATTTAAGGAATCAATCTTATGGTGATTTCCATAATGTTGTGAATTATTTATTCTCTTCTAAAATATGGATTTCTCTAAAAACAATTATGGAATTTTCTGAAAAGTAGCTTTTGTAAAAGTATAATTTTTTTTATTTGAAAATAATTCAATTAGTTTTTAAAGAGTTTTTAATGGATTATAATTGAGAAGGGTAGATCTTCAAAAAAAATTCTTAAAAATTAAATTTGGAAATTGGGTATCAAATGAGTTGATGAGAAACGGGGAGTAAACCCATGACCTCATGGGAAATTGTACTACTAGTGATATTTCCTATGGACACATGGTTTTTATAGGATTGTAAAAGTATCAAAATAATCTATAAATAAATAAATAAATTTTCAAAATATTTTCAAAGGAGAAATCCAATTTTTTTTTTGAAGAGTAATTTTTAAATTTATTTTCAAAATTATAAGTATTTTTGAAAGGTATTTTATATATATCAAATATTCATATTTGATATAAAATGTTTTAAAAAGTTTTAAATGAGTTTTTATAGAAGTATTTTCATTGGTCTTTAAACCCCTTAATGGGAAATTTTATGCTCATATCATGTTTTAAAAATATTTTCATAGGTATTTTAGAAGTTCTAAGACGGACTACTCCACTTTTATGGAGTTAACACACATGAAAAGAAATATTTAATTTATTTTATGTTTGTAAAAATCTGATTTTTGGTATAGTGTTGTCTAATTTTACATAACCTAGACTAGAAAAGGTCCTCAATTGTATAAATCACTATGTATTTTTTAGTTATATTTTATAAAAAAAATACTCATCATGTTTCTTGCATTGAATCTAGAAGCTTGGGTTCAAGTCCATACACACATATTCTATACATGCTTCGAGACACCATCTTTGTAATTTCATCCTCTATAAATCGCAATTGATGATAACCCAATCAAAGATCAATCTTATAGAACCACCAGGCTCCCTATATATGATCAAAAAGTTAATCTATCTGGGGTAATGGATATCATTTCTTCACCATCACCTAGTTAAAATTCTGGTAATCAACACATAACCAAAGACTACCATACAACTTCTTAGAGAACAACATAAGTGAACCCCATGGAGATGCACTCAAACTTATGAATCCCTTACTCTATAATTCATCCAATTGAACCTTGAACTCCTTCATCTCGATTGGCACTATACGATATGGGGTATATAAATGGTTGCGGTCTCGACATGAGATCAATCCCATATTAACTTACTATTCCTTCAAAGTCTCTACTAGGTCCAAGATTCCCAAAAAAAATTCAACCCATTATTTAGCATCCTAAGGGCCTATGATGATCTGGAATAATGAAGAATATTGATTTTAAAAATCATGGCATTCTTGACCATAGTTTTAAACTCCTATGACTAGGATATGCACTAAGCAAAACACTTTCGGTTGAAGTGAACCTACTTACTAAACCATAGATTAGGTTTGGGACCATTCTCAATTGAATTCTCTTATACATACAACATTAAATTAGAAACATACTACCTTGCATAAGTATTCTATCCTTATTCCCAATAATCCCATAAAACTACATTGAGGAAACATATCCTATAATGAAAATATAACACTTCATAAAAGAAACATAGTCAATAGGATAAACCCTAATCAGTCTATGGGATCACACAATGTTTATATTAACTAGTCTATGGGATTAAAAAATGTTTTCCTAGGAGTCTACCCTTAACATAAGGTATACCCATCCCAACATTAACCCTTATTTCTATCCCTACTCATTAGTAACACTCATCATACATACTAACATAAAAACATTATCAGTTAAACTAATTAATGCAAATAATGATATATCACACAGTATGACAACAAAAATATATCAAACAAGAGAAAATATCCTGAATAGATTGAAAAAAAGGAATTTAATTAATGAACTACTATACAACACAACAATAAGTATATATATGACATGTGAACCTATGTTCTTATCCTTGATGCATGAATGAACACAAAATCTCATAAATCACATAATGACATCACGTGTTTCACCCAAAATGAGATTAATCAATAGTAATATCAAAATATAAATTCCCCACTTTATTAAAACTCAGAGGTCCATTAGATAGGTCTGGCGAGGCACTGACATAGTTCCCCTTTCTGAGTTCAAACTGTCCTATCTTCTGTATACCCTAACTAAAAACAAGAATAGACAAGAAAAAAGATAGTGAATCCTAATCATATGATACCATTTTGGAAGCTACATTTGTAGGATATTGTGAGGTTACATTGGGTTCTTTCTACCATTATCTCAGACAATGATCCTATATTTACTTTAAGGTTTTGTATGTGTCTATAAGAGGTTATGGGGACATAGTTCAGGTTGAGTACAACTTACCATCAATAGATATATAGTTAGATAGAGCATGCTATTCATATTTTGGAGGATATGATTCACGTTTGTGTCTTGGATTTTTGTGAATCATGGGATATCCATATGATACTGATTGAGTTTTCTTATAGCAGTAATTATCAGTCGTCGATAAGAATGGATCCTTTAGAGGCTTCGTATGATCACCTGTGCATATAAACTATTTGTTGAACAGAGGTGGGTGAAGCCTCTTTTGTGGGACCAATTTTGGTTTAAGAGATATCTAAATGGATTCAGGTTATATGTCAGTGGATGGTTATAATGCAGAGTTGAAATAAATCTTTTGTGGATCAGCGGTGTTGTCCTTTGGAGTTTTTCATAGGTGAATGGGTTTTTCTAAATGTTTATCCTCATTTGGATCACTGTCGGCTCAAAAAAATAGGGAAAGTTGGCTTTGATATATGTTGGACCATTTTAGGTCACTAAATTTATTGAGAAGGTTTCTTAATGTTTGACATTGCGGGTTCAATAGATAGGAATTTATGATGTTTTCAACAAATCACAACTCAGGAAATACCACTCTGATCCCTATCATGTTTTGAGTTGGTAGGAGATTGAGTTAGAGCCAAATATTTATATTTTGGACCTACCAGTATGGTTCATTGACACTTAAGTGAAAGACATTCATGTGATGTCAATTCTATTTGTCAATGTGTTGTGATGTAATAGACTAGATTATCATGAGACTTGGGAGTGTGAGTCATTGATGAGGGATCGGTGGCCTCATCTCTTTACCAAACTTCATTCTTCCACATGAATTCCCAAGGATAGAAGGTCTTATGGTGGAAAGTTTGTAACATCCTGTTACCATCTTTCAGGTATTTCCATTCTCTTTATTCATTTTCCTCTTCATTTGGGTGTGTCTTGGGACACTCGAGGATAAAGAGAATTTACTTGGGATAATGACCTAAATTTTAGGGATGTACATTTGTTTGAATTAATGGAGTCTAGGTATAAAATTGTGATGGATTATAGGATTCTCTATGAGTTCATAGAATGATGAAGGTGGTTTTGAGTTTTGTACTAAAAACTAGACTTTTTTTTTTCAATTTGAAGTGTAAATAGATGCCATGTAATGTGGTTATACTCTATGTAATTGGTTCAGGGAATATGATGTGGGCTCAGTACACATCATGAAAGGAATACATTCCATTTATTTGGTTCATGAAATGTAATGGTAAAAATTAGGTTTTTAATAAAAAGGTGATAGGTTTTTCAACGTGCTTGAGTTTTGTGGATTACGTGATGTGTAATGTGATTACACACCCTGTAAGTCTCATGAGTTATGGTTTTTATGGCTCTTCATAGCTCAATATTATTTTATTCATCCACAACCTTCCTTAATATTGATCCAGAGGCCCTCAGGGGAGATTTTTGAGTCCTCCAACCCTTCTGAATCATTTAATTCGGTGATTGATCGATGTTATAGTTGTAATGCGTTTCTCTGGGTGATTAATCCTCCTATTTCTTATTCATTTTTTATCATGGTATAACCGTTTCATTATATTTTTGGATCTATGGATTTGTGATGATGATTCTCTTATTTTCTTCTAGATTCATTGTGTGATCTTCCTTTGGAAGCTAACCCTTGTATTGATTGTGGTGTAGTATGTGAGTTTCTTAAGGTATGAGTTGTTCTTATTATCCACCCACCATTTTACTTATTGAATTAATTATGAGATGTTTGGATTGATTCTAGGTCCTCTTTTATCGTTATTATGTTCTTCCTTATTGGTGGATCTCATTGCAGGCATCTGTGATTCGAGTTTTGAGTTAGGCCATTCCATCTCTATCCTATGTTAGTGAACTACATTGCTATGGTTTTGATAAATTATTTTATAAATTAAATAGAATGATTTAATGATTTGATTTGTGTGTGTGGAAATGTGATTTTGATGAAATTTGGTTTCCCCTAGTTTTGGTAAATGAAAATAGTTTTTCAAACAATTTTAAAATGATTTTCAAATCATGGTTGGATGAAATGGTTTGGAAAATAGATCATATGGGAATCCTTGGGTACTTATGGAGGAGGAGTAATGGGACCTTTTAGTTGATACTATCAAGGGGGGTTACTCATGGGGTGTTCTCCTACTCCCTTGTCCTATTGTTATAGGGACTTGATAGACACTATTGGGAGGTTCACTTTTTGGATAATTCCTCTACTACCTAGATTCAATGAATATGTCTATGGGCTTGATGTGTGCACAATTTTATATGTTGGGTGTATCAGTGTCCTAGATATCTTGACCTAGTGTGATCCTTGGTGTAATGTTACCCATGCTTTGTCTTGTACATTTTTGTATTGTATTTACATGGATTTGATATGATATATGAAAATTGATTTATTTTTATATGTTTGGTTTTTTGTCTATGAAATTCTTTGAACTAATTTACCTGATTTATTTAGAAATATAGAAAAAGCTAAATTAAATTGTTTTATCATGATTTCATATAAAACTTTCAAACTGTTTATCATGACTTGTTTTATTTAAATTTGAGCATGATTGGATTATTGTATAGTGATTTTTTATGGAACACCTAGGTGGGATCCTAATGATCCTATTAGATCACACCCTACAGACCCCTTTGGTGATGCATAAACCTTGTTATGTATTTTGATGTATGGAAAGTAATGGTACCACAATGAGGTGGTGAGGTTTTCTATTTGTTGGGTTTGGGTAATTGGTGGTGAGACTATGGGAGTTTGCCCATGCTATCACATGGAGACTGTTGGATGAATTATTTTAGTTTTTTCAACCTTTGTAGTTGGTCTTGTTTCATGGAGATAATTTTCATACCTTTATAGTTTTATTTCTTCCATTTTTATTTATCTGTTATGACATATATATTAATGTTTTATTCTTTTGTTTCTTTCTATTTATTCATATATGTCATTCTTTCTACTTTAGGTTGGGATAAATTGTTCCCTCTATTTGTTGTTGAAGCTTGGATGCTAGATGCCATCCCATGGGGATCAGGAATGCCCTTTGGGTATATGGAAATTTGGGTTGGGTACTAGCTTGAGAGGGTATCTTGTTTGGGTTCATCACATTTTCCCTAGTCTTGGTAAACGAAAAGGGTTTTTCAAAGAATTATGAAATGGTTTTCAAAGCAAGGTTTAATGAAATGGTTTGATGAAATGGTTTAGAAATTAGAGAACATGGGAAGCCTTGGGTACTTAGGTGGAAGGATTAGTAATAGTCCTCATTTGTTGATATTTGGGGGGGGGGGTGGGGGGTTCACTCATGGGGTGTTATCTTTCTCCATTAGCTTGTTTTTCTAGGGACTTTATATATACTATTAGGATGTTAACTTTCAGTGGTGTTCCTCTACTTCCTATATTCAATGCATATGTCTAGGGGGTTGATGTGTGTGTGATTATCTATGTTGGGGGTACGGGTGTCCTTGTTATCTTGATCTAGTGTGATCTTTGACATGATTTTACATGTACTTTGGATTGTACTATTTTGGGTTGTACTACCATGGATTTGATATGATATATGACACCTAATTTGTTTTTATATAACGACTTTTTGTGTATTAAATTCTTTGAACTAATTCACCTACTTTATTTTGAAATGATTAAAAAAGGGAAATTAAATTGTTTTTCCATGATTTTGGTATAAAACTGTCAAACTATTTATCATGCCTTTTTTCTTTAATGTTGAGAATTCTTGGATTATTGTATAGAGAGTTATTATGGAACACCCAGGTGGGATCCTACTGAGTATGTTATCTCACACCCTGTACACCCCTTTAATGGTGCATAGACCTTGTTATGTATTTTGATTTAGGGAAAGAAAAAGAACTATAATGAGGTGGAGATTATTTATGTCATCTAGGTTTGGGTTGTAGGTGGTGAGATGGTGGATGTTTTCTCATGTTATTATGTAGATACTATTGGAGTAGCTATTTTAGTTTTTTCACCCTTTGTAGTTAGACTTGTCTCTTGGAGATCATTTTTCTACCTTTACAGTTGTAATAATATGTTATAGGAAAATAATATTTCATCAAAAACCCATTTCTATACACACAAATCAAATCATTAAATCATTCTATTTCATTTATAAAACAATTTATCAAAACTAGAGAAATTTATTTCACCAATATGGGTTAGAGACGGAACCACCTACCTCAAAACTTGGGTCGTACATGCCCTCAACAAGATCCACCAACAAGGAAGAATACAATAATGATAATGGAGGCCCTATAATTAATCCACACATATCATAATTGATTCAGTAAGGAAAATGGTCATCGAAGAAGAAGAACAACTCATACCTTAAGAAAATCACATGCCGCACCAAAACCAACACTAGTGTTAGCCTTTGGAGGAAGATCACACACTGAATCTTGAAGGAAACATGAGAATCATTATCACATATCAGTGGATCCAAAAAAAGTAGTGCAACAGTACTACCATAATCAAATATGAAGAATAAATAGGAGGATTACTCACCCAGAGAAATGCACTACAACCGTAACAATGATCTATAAAAAATGAGTTGGAAGGGTCATAGGTCTCCAAAATCACCCCTGAGATCCTATGGATTGAGAGTAAGAAAGACCATGGATGAATAAAATAATATTTAGTAGTGCATCACCCTAAAAACCACAACTTGTGATAATTATATAGTGTGTAATCCCATTACATTTCATGTAATCCATGAAGATCAAGTATGCTAAAAAACCAGTCACCTTTTTATTAAAAACCCAATTTTTACCATTACACAATATGAACCAAATACACAACATGTATTCCTTTCATGCTATGTACCATACTTACAACATATTCCTTGTAGTAATTACATAGTGTGTAACCACATTAAATGGTGTTTATTTCCCTTTCATATTGTGAAAAGTCCAGTTTTTATCACAAAACTCCAAACCACCTTTGGTGTTATCTGAACTTGAGGAAAACCATACAATAGATTATGCATTTATACACGGAAGTCATTAATTTAAACAAACTTACATCCTTGAACCTTAGTTCATTTCCACTAGTAAATTATCTCCATCCTTAGGAGTCCCAAGACACACCTAAATAAAGAGGAAAATGAATAAAGAGTAGGGAAATACCAGAAAGATAATGATGAGATGTTACAAACTCCCCACCATAAGACTTTCTATCCCTAAGAATTCATGTTGAAGAATGAAGTCCAGTAAATAGGTGTGGCCACTACTCCCTCATCAACGAATTATACTCCCAAGTCTCATGAGAATTTGATCAGTGTCCCCATAACACTCTGACCAATGAAATCGACTTCCCACAAATTTATTTAATTGGAGATTCAAAAACCTCTATTGGGTTATCCACAATAGAAACATATGGATTTAACTTAATCTCCTCCAAACTCATAATGTGGGGTATTATGATTACATTTCCTAATCTGTGATATATATAAAACATGATTAATACCTATCAACTGAACTATAATTTCCAACCGATAAGAAACCTGTCTAAGTTATTTAGTGACCTCAAATGGACCAACATGTCTTAGAGCTAGCTTTCCTTATTTTCCAAACCGAAAGTGAACCAACTGAGGAGAAACTTTCAGGAAAACCTGATCTCCTATTGAAAACTCCAAAGGATGACGTAGTTGATTCGCATACAATTTTTTTAAACTCTAAATTTTAACCAATCACTGATGTATATCCTGAATCCTTACAGACGTCTCCTGAACCAAAGTCAGTCCCACTAAAGGGGATTTTCCCACCTCTTCCTAATAAAGAGGATATCTGAACAGGTGACCATACAAGCATAAAAAGTATCCATTCTGATCGATGACTAATAAATATTGTTATAATAAAATTAAATTAGTTGTATATGGATATCCCATGATCCACCAAAATCCAAGACATAGGCATGAATTATATCCTCTAAAATTTGAATAGAACACTCCTTCTGAATGTATTTCTAAGGATGGTAAGTTGTACTCAACCTGTCCTGAGTCCCCATCACCTCTTGGAGACTCCTATAGAACCTTGAAGTAAACCTAGGATCCCTGTTCAAAATAATGGAAAAAGAAACCCCATGTAACCTCACAATCTCCAATATATATAGCTTACCCAGATCTTCAACTTTAGTGGTATCCCTAATCAGAAGGAAATGAGATGAATTTATAAATTGATCAATCACCACCCAGATATCATTCCTCCCTTGGGGAGTCGATGGTAATCAAATAAAAATTTCCATGGATACCTTGTCCCATTTACAAACCAGCACTGAAAGAGGCTATAGAAAACCATATGGCTTCAAATTCTCTGCCTTTATCTATTGATAGGTTTAATAGTGGGACACATAATATAAAAAGTCACACTTCATACCAAACCAATAGAATCACTGTCTCATTTCATAATACATCTTTATAGTTCCAAAATAAATGAACCATGAATAAATATGAAAATAAAAAAAATTGATATCCTCACAGATGCTGGGACAGTAAAAAAATTCAAAAAATGGAGAATATCATCTGATGAGAGAGACAACTAGAAACAATATCCCCACCAAATAGGGTTTCTTTAATTCATTTGAACTCATAATACCTCTGCTGGATCTGTATAATAGAATCAAGGAGTGATGATTAAAATTATTCAAAACCATACCTAAAATATACTCCCAAGCATACATATGAAATATAGAAAAATTTCCCATAAGGTTCCACTCTTCCTTAGATTCCAAAATAGTTTGTGATGGTACTTTCCTACTAAGAGTATCTGTAATGACATTTCCCTTCCCCAGGGTGTAGAAGACATTGAATTAAAATGTATGAAGGTCTTCCACCCATAACCTCTATATGAGATTCAAGTATTTCTAAGAAAATATATAGATCAAACTGTTATGGTTCAAAAAACTATGAATCTCTCCCCCAAAATATAATGCCTATACCATTTAAGCGCATCCATAACCGTAGAAATCACTAATTCATGAGTGGGGTAATTCTTATCATGGTATCGAAGTTGATGAGACTGTTAAACCACCACATGATCATCCTATATAAGCATGTAACCCAAACCTGCACTAAAAACATAATAGAAAACAACATAACCTTTACCAGGCTTAGGTAAGATCATAATAGGATACAAAATCAAAATTCATTTCATATTGTAGAAATAAGACTTCTATTTTGTATCCCATGTGAATTTCAACCCTTTCTTGGAAATATAATTCAAAGGTGATGTTAACTTTGAGAAATTCTTACTGAACCATCAATAATATCAAGCATGACCATGGAATCTAAAAATCTCAAATACATTTTGTGGTTCTTACCATGACAAGAAAACCTTTACCTTCTCAAGATCAACTGATAATCCATCACATTCCCCTAGATCATTAATTCTTGGATCTAGAAATTTCATTTTGAAATATTTCCATACAAATGGCAACTCTTTAGGATTTCTTGAACCAAACTCAAAAAATGATCATGTTAATGATCCAATCTTGAATAAACCAAAATATCATCCATGAACACTATAAAAAAAGTGACGAGATACTGATGGGATATCTGATTCATCAAATCCATAAAAACAGAAGGATCATTATTCAAACCAAATGACATCACAAGATATTTATAATGGACATACCTTCTCTTCAAAGCCATCTTCAGTATATCAGACTCCTGAACTCTGAGATGATGATAACATGACCTAAGATTGATATTTTAAAACTACTTTTCCCCATTTAACTAATTAAAAAAATCATCCACATAAAGTAAAGGATAATTTTTTAACTGTTACTTGGTTCATCTTTCGATAGACCACACAAAATCGGAGTGAACCATATGCCATCTTGTAAAAGTGCATTGGGGTTGCTTAAAGTGAAACACCAGGGAGAAAAAAACCTTTTTCCATTTGGTCATCTAACTGAATATTGATCTATTTTATATCTACTGGTTCTATATTATAATAAGGTATCAAAATAAGTTGCATACTAGACACCAGGTCAATTGTAAACTCTACCTCCCTCTCCATAGGAAACCAAGAGAAATAATCTAGGAAAATTTTAGGAAATTATGGAACAACAATAATAAGATCAAGAACAGAAGAAAATTCATCGAGATAAAGTACTATAATAGACAATAAACTCATGATATCTGGTCGGGAAGGTCTTGCATGATCATATCTTAGAGCCCACTCTCCCTAAAACACCCATGAGCTCCCATAGACTGCAATAAATGAGACATGATGATGATAATAATAAACCTTAGCATGGTGAGAAACATGAAAATCCATCCTAATAATGACGTCAAAAAAATCCAGATCAAGAATAAAAAAATATCCTACTAACTCTGCCTCACCTATTGATAGTTCACAAGAAGGAAACTGAAACACCTACTCTTTCATATTCCCAAGAGGTGTCGCTAAATCCATAAAAAAGTATATTAGATCCATTGGAAAATTAATCATATAATTAAAATGGAAAGATATAAAAAATTAGAAAGAACCAGTATCAAATAAAGAAATATTTACTGAAGATGGAATAAAGATGTTACCTCTCACTATCGTTGAAACCACATTTACCTCCACTAGAAACTAATCTACTGGATGCATGTGATTTACTCATGAGGCCTGTAGATGGAGTCCTATAGTCTTTGAAGCATTTGACTATGTCAAAGTAGCCTTTGGAGTTGATAAACCCTAACCACATAGATTCATAGACATAACCTAATATAAACGCTACAAATGACCATGATGTCCATAATTGTTGTACATATTTGCAGGTAAAAGACAAGAATGATTGGTGTGTCTAACCTTTCCACACTAAAAGAAATTTAGGGGAATACTACCAGCTATAACTGAAGGTGAAGAGGAGGTCTTCCACTGAAAACCACATCCACCACCCCTTTAGTGACCTTCCCACTTTCTTTTTTTCCCTTATACACCACTAAAGATTCCATTGGGTGGAAGAGAAGGGGAAGAATAACCAAACCTACCTACCATATTCATATCTGACATCATCTACCGATCTAAAATCTCTGAATAGGTAAAAAGATATATTATAAATACCTACAATATGATATATGGTCACAAACCCTACATGTACTTCTGAGCTTTTAGCTGGTCATTCATTACCACCTTTGGTGCAAAACAAACTAGCTCCACAAACTAATTGGAGCACACTGACACCGTATGCTATCCTTACCGTAAATAGAATATCTTTAGAGACTTCACAATCATAAATGAATCTAGATTTTTTTTGAAGGAAGTGGTTCTTAAAACCCCTTTAGTTCAAGACCATGTGGCTATCTCCCTATACCATGGAATCCCACCATTTCTTGCTAGGAACCTCAAGTCAAAACACTTCACACTTCACATTGATACTCTCAAGTGTATTCAGGAATTCAAATATTTGATTGATATTTTCATGATAATCCTACACCTCTTGAGTTTCATTCATACAGTTAAAGGATGGTTGATTATCGTGTAAGAACTCCTATGATTGATCTCTTTCTCCTACAGCTCCTGGTTGTACCTCCATAACTATGTTCTGGAATTGTGGTACATTTTGATCAACAATACAAAATGCCATTATGATAGCCTTGATAAGATTCCGATCTATTGGGGTATTCCTATGGAATATGTCTTAGAGGAGTAATGATAAACATTAAAATAGAAGAAATTATCAGATAATATAACAATCTCAGTTAAAACTAGAAAACCATAATAAAAAATGAGATTAACATCAAGAACTCAAAATAGGATACACACATCCAAACATCCCATGGTAACTTGAGTATCGTCATGGAAAGGTCTAGCTAGGAACTCACTTAAACCTACCTATCACATCATGAAAATATTCTACCAAATGTCCCAAGACAAGTAATCTTGAGGATAGACCACCTATGATACCAAAATGTGATGAACCCGACCTAGATACCCTCTCAAACTGGCACCCAACCCGAATTACCACATACCCAAAGGGCGTTCCTAATCCCCATGGGATGGTGTCTAGCACTTGAGCTTCAATAACAGAGAGAAAAATTTCTCCGAACCTGAAGCAGATAACATGGAATATATACATTAACAGAAAGAAACAATAGA
Organism: Viscum album; assembly: GCA_963277665.1. Classification (NCBI taxonomy): domain Eukaryota; kingdom Viridiplantae; phylum Streptophyta; class Magnoliopsida; order Santalales; family Viscaceae; genus Viscum; species Viscum album. The sequence goes on from OY728152.1 coordinate 2,109,301,202, forward strand.
AGAAAACATGAACACACACACATATATATATGTCATAATATATAAAGAACAATGGAATTGACACGATTATAAAGGCACCAAAATGATCTCCAAGAGACAAGTCCAACTACAAAGGATAAAAAAACTAAAACAACTACTCCAACATTCTTCATATGATAGCATGGATAAACTCCCACAATCTCACAACCAACTACCCAAATCTGGCTGACAGAAAACCTCACCACCTCACTGCAACACCTTTTCAAATGACACTTTTATATTGAAAACATGTACTTCGTGTGTCAAATTGAAATGTGGTTAATCCCTACACATCAAAAATAAATTATTTATTGTTATTATAAAGTATTAATAAAATCTGATATTTTTTTACTAGTTATGGATTTATGAATCATGTATTAGACTAAAATGAAACTTTTATATTGAAAACACACACTTTGAGTCATACCATCCACATCATGTGTCAGATTGAAGTGTGTTTAATTCTTAGACATTAAAAATGAATTATGTATCATTTAACTAATGTATTAAGATAATATGATATTTTTTTATCATTTATGGTTATGTGAATCATGTTTTAGACTAAAATGACACTTTTATATTGAAAACACACACTTTGAGTCATACCAGCCACACCATCTTTAAAATTGATGTGCATTAAATTATTACATGTCATAAATTAATTACGGATATTTTTCCTAAATTATCAGGATAATATGAGACTATTTTTTCAATTTTTGCTATGTGATGTGTGTTTCAAAGTAAAATGACACTTTTAATGTGAAAAAAAACACATTGAATCATACAAGAAACCTCACATGTCATATTTACATGCTGTAAATTTTTATATGTTAAAAATGAATTATGTATTCTTTTCCTAAAGTATAAATAAAATCAGAGGTTTTTTTATTTGTTTTGGCTTTGTGATGCATGTTTTAGAGTAAAATGAAACTTTTTTTAATGTGAAAACACAAAATTTGAGTCATAACAGTAACATTGTGTGTTATATTGATGTTAGGTTGATTCCCACATATCAAAAATGAATTACAGATCATTACCCTAAAGTATCAAGATAATTTTAACCCACTCTTGTAAGATCTTGATTTCTCCTTAAGGTACAGACCCTTTTAATTTCATTTTAATCATTTAGTTTTGAAATAATATAAATTCCTAGAAATTTTATAGAGAAAATGAGGCTATACGTGGCTTGTTCAGAGCCCGATGCCCCAAATTTTGGAGGAAACAGATGGCTTGCATAGTTAGTAGAAACCATGCATCCTAGTTCACACCGTTATAGAAAACTGTGCGGGGGTGTTTCAGTGTATTACAGAGGGCCACATGGTTTGTACTAACCATGCGACCCGACCCTTATAGCCATACATTTTGTCTTAGACATGTTATAGATGGGTTTTGCATAGGCTACACGTGGTTAGTCAAACTGTACACTTAGCCTATGTGAGGGGTGACTTGAGGTAGAATTAGGCACATGGTTGGTGCAAAATTTGGCCAATCATGTGACCAAAACATGCACCTCTTTAAAAATTGGAAAAAACAACCATTTTGACCTTACCACTTTAAAGTACCTCACCCCAATTCTTTTCTTTATCCAATAGACAACACCTCTCCCATCTCTCTCATTGGAATCTCTCAAGCCTCCTCACCTAGTTTTTTATCTCGTTTCTTCATCTGACCTCTGAATCAAGATCCATATATCACATTGGGTAGCCACAAGTAATATCTCTAATCCTTAGGATCATTTTTTCATTTTTATTTATATCGATGATTCTATTTTGGTGCACACTCATATGCCTTATTTTTAGGGCGTTCGTCTATTCTTCTGTTTTATTCCGATCTAGGCCAAACTAAGTGTAACAACCCAATGTATTATCAATGAAATTCCCTTATAATAATTATGTATTATAGTAAAATAACATAATATTACATATAGAACAAAATACAAACCTTATAAATGGAGAATGAGTGAAATAAAAGGTATATCTAGAAGTTAAGGAACATATACTAATGAAATAATAACTTGATCATTGGAATAGTAATGTGACCCTTATGAATAGTAAACCGAACAATGTAATGGTAACATCACCAATAAATGTATAAATAAAATGTAACTATATTATAAGTTTCAATATGATATAATTATATCATATTATAAGTAATTGAATATTTTAAAAATTATTAATTAAGGGTTAGATATTTTTGTAAGTCATAAATATTTAATTAAAATTTTATGAATAATTTAATAATTTAAAATAAAATTTATTTTCATAAAGTTTATTCATAAATTATTGTTTTGATTTCTTATTATTATAGGATTATTTTATGAGATCTTAATAAATTTTCTAAAGTGTTAGAAAAGTAGTTCTAATTTTACAATTTGTATTTTCCAAGTAAATAATGATTTTATTTAAAAATTAAATTTATCATATTTATAAAATTATTTTTAAGAAATGGATTTTATTTTTTAATCCTACATGTCGAAAATTGGTTAGGGTGAATTTTTAGGATTTTTCTGAAATACTTGAATTTGTAGTGAATAGTAAAATATAGTAATTTACAGTATATATACATTATATGTTAAATACACTATTCATTGAGTCATCGCTGATGTAAGAACCATTGGTTCTAACAAAAATGATATAATAACTATATTTAGTCCCAATAATCATCACTATTTATTATCTTGAATAAAACAATAAAATAATGATTGAAATAATAGAAAAACCCTCCTCTCCTCCACTATAAATACCACCCCGCACCCCCTATTCTCCTCACATCTCTCAAGACACAAGACTTGTCTATATTATACCCAATACCATTCCAAAACCTCTCCCCCACATATATGATATTTTTTATTAAAAAAATACCAAAAACTAATCTCTAAAGGAGGCTCTCAAGAGGAAGGAATCATGAGGTAAAACCCTCTCCTGTTTTCTTTCAATTTCTTTTAAAGTTTATTTAGTTTCTTTTCTATCCTAACATATACTCATAAAAAAGGTATGAAAACTCTAGTAACTTATATATAATATAATTTTTTTTATGATAATGGAATAATTCATCATCACATCTCCTTCCCCCTCCTTTTATACTTGAAATGAAAACACCATCTGAGATGTGTTAATTTATCACATTCAAGGATGATGGGTTTTCAATTTCTATTACCATATTCAATTATGGAAATGTAACCATTTTTATGGATGATTCAGATTATTATATATGTAATATATCCTTTTTAATGTTTTGTAATAATTTTTTACTCATGATATTAATTTATAAAACAAAATGAGTTCATTGTAATCGAAAAACTACCAATTAACCCAAACAATTATCATTAAAGTTTTATAAAATGATTCATCCTAACTCAAAATAAACAAATGATTTTTAACCATTTAATATTATTTATGTTAAATAATAACATATAAATTCAATTATATACAACCGTCTTCATATTACATGATTATCTGTACATGTATAAAAGTAAACTAATCTTGAAAACCAAGAAAACAAACTCTTCTAAACAATGAAATCGAACCTCTTAACCCATCAACAAGGCCATGAATAAACTTAATAAGGTTATAATAAATCAATTACATGAATAATATTTTTTTGAATTATTAATTAATGAATCTAATTTTATTATCCAGTACATTAATATCAAGGTAAGAACACCTTCATACTTAAGGTAAGGGATTCTACCCGAACCTCCATTATTCTTTTAGGTTATTCTTAATTTCTTTTTACCCAAATGAAATTATATATTATTTTTATGTAAATATTATAAATTATATTTATATGTTCCAAAATAATTTGTTAATATCCATTCATCCTTCTTTTTTGGGGATATAAATTTTTTCAAATGATTCCCTTCTCAATTATTTCTGATAAGCAAGCCCGATTTAAGAGAACTTCCTGAACTCTTACCCATTTTCAAGTGCACTACATAATCTATTTTAAGCCACCATTATTTTTATAAAACCAATAATTTTATTATTAATACCTTCTTGGTTCACTTATGGTCTTATATAAAATATTATACTCTTTTCTATTTTAAATGGTCTTTGATATTTTCCTTAAACCGCACCAAAATGTTTTATTTCTAATGTTTCTTAAACCCCATTTTTTACATGTGTTAACTTCATTTTTTAATAATATATCATGATATATTTCCATTTTATCTTATTAATATCCATGAATTATTTAAATCCTTTTTTTCATGGACAAATTTGTGATAATCCCTTATGTTATGCCTTTTGACAAGATTATGATACTCAATACCTACCATGTGTAACCCTTATGTTTATATATGATTGATTATGTATGATTATTTATGGGGAAAACATATTCATGAACATGTTTTGATGGGTGTTACCAGATAGTGCTCTAATAAATTGGGTAAATTTTAGTCACATGAGATGTTACGTGCAACGGTCTTAGTGGTTTACCTTGACTCGTGATCCATGTGCAATAGTCTTGGTGGTTAACCTTGATTTGTGCTCCTCTATGTGCAAAAAACTTGGATCATTATAAAGTCATGTGTTATGTTTCCACCACATTACTATGATTCCATGATTATATGATCCCATGTTTTAAATGTTATGATTCATCATATTTAATCATGTACCATGCCTCTTTATATCATTATGTCATGCCTTTCAACCCATGTGCTAATATTTATTCTTATGTTTATTCCTTTTTTGGGATTTTTTCTCATCCCTTTGTTGATGTTATCCCCAGGTTATCCTATTCTGATGTAAGGGATCAATGGAAGTTAATATATCTTTATGAAGATTAAATAAATAAATTTTTTATTTAGTCTAATGTTTTCAGTTTTATGTACCTAGTCTTCCATGACACTAGAATCTACGATCCTTGGAATGTAATTTTATGCTTAAATACAATCAAAATCATGTAATGATATGTGTAAAAGGATAGAGTCGCTATAGTTGGTATTAGAGGATGGTCAAGTTATTTTTGGATATTAGGAATATATCACTTTAGTAATAACCTTATGGATAAGACTAAGTATAACAAAACATACCTAAATTTTGGTAAGTATAGAGTAAGTGTTTATCAAGAAAATACATCCCTATCTGGATACTATAAGTAGATGTGGTTCTGGCATAGATATACCTAGGAGTAAAAACTATGACAAGGTGTTCCGAACCTGACTTGGGGTAACCGTGTACACAACAATGGGCCTTACTACACACCTAGTTTAACAATCCATGGGGATATTATTTGGTAAATTCATATGCTCATTACGAACCATTATTAAGGGAACAAAAAAATCCCATAAGAATATATGATAGGAAGAATATCATGGATAACCTAGATTGAATCCTTGTGAATCACAATTTAGGATATACTTTTTTGTATAATTTTATCCTTTTATGATTAAAATTTCCATTTTTATGCTTATTAGCTAAGTATTCAAGCCCCCTAACTACACTTTGTCTTCTTAGTTAATGGTGGGAAATACAAGAACACGTTCTAGAAATCAATGTGATAGGAAATATAAATATTTCCCTAATGATATTCCAAATATGATGGGAAGAGGTGCTCAAAACTTCATGATAGTACTTGACCAACTGTCTCAAGTTATGAATAGTAACAGAATCATGTGGAACACCATCCTCCTCCAAGGAAATAGCAAGTTTCCATTGAATCCTTCATATGGAAAAGACCACCCATGTTTAGTGGATCCTATGATACCCTCCTCATGGAATAATGGATTAAATCCATTGAAAAGATATTCTCTGTTCTTTAGTGCTCAAAATAAGAAAAAGTTGTGATGATGGTCTATCGTTTTGATGGGGAAGCTGATCATTGGTGGAAAGTGATAAAAAATATGAAGTACAATGAGGAAATTGATTATAGAGATTGGGAGGAATTCAAGAAAATGTTTTTTCAATAAATATTTTCACCGAACCCTCCATCTCAAGATGGAAAGAGAGTTCCTCGGACTTAAGTATAAGGAATATGAGTTTATCAGGGCATATAAAGAAAAATTTACAAGGATTTAAAGGTACACCACCTACTTTTTCATGAACACTAAAAGAAAGGTGGATAACTTCTTTAGTGGACTAAAGCTAAGTCTACAAAAATAGTTGGTGATTCATTACTTTGATAGATATGACGAAATTGTCTGTTGTTCCCTTAAGGTTGAAATGGAGATCAGAGACTCTCACTGGTCTTTTGGGCCCATTGAAAAAAAGTGGAAAATGGAGTGTAATATGGGTGGTTTGGAAAATAAATCCCATGATGGAAAAAAGACTGAACATCCCACGTGTCAAAATTATGGGAAGAATCATCCTAGGAACTATCTAAAGGGAACTAGGAATTGATTCAAATGTTGAATAATGGGACATCTAGATAAGAACTATTGAAGGGATATAAAGAATTCCACTATTATGGAAGAATAAAGGATGGTTCATATCAACTCTTAGCCAGTAGTGTTGTGTTTCAACTGCAAGGAACATGGGTATTATGTGAAAAATTTCTCTAAGCCAAGGGTTATCGGAAGAAATCAACAATAAACTCCAAGGAAACAAGGAAGGGATTATTCAATCACTACTACTGAAGTGGAGCTAGATAATGATTTTGTGACAGGTACACTGGTTATTCATTCAAGAATAGCGAATGTACTATTTGATTATGTTTCTAAGAATTCTTTCACATATTACATGTTTAGTATAACTATTAAATCACTACCTCAAAATATATAGGTTGAGTTATCCTTGAGAAAAAAATGGAGAAATTATTGCATCCAAAGTATATAAATTTTCCCCGGTTAATTTTTTTCAATGAAACCTCCTAGAAAATCTCATCATACTTCTTCTCGTGGAGTTCCATGCTATATTGATAATGGATTGGCTATATTTATAAAAATCAAACATTAACTGTTGGGAAAGGGAGATCACTCTTCATATCTTGAAGCATACTCTAAATTTATACAAGTGTAAGGAGGAATATGAATCTCTTTAAGAATAATTATATCAAGTGTGGATATTATTTCCCTATGGTAAGCATATCTATCTCAAATTATTGAGACAAAAGATATAATCATGCTCGAAGATATGCCCATCATGAGGGATTACACTGATGTATTCTCTGAAGTATTGCCTAGTCTTCCACCTAACTGAGAGGTTGAATTCTAAATTTAACTTATTCCTAGATCTCTACCTATATCATAGAAACCTTATAGAATTTCCACCATAGACCTAGAAGAGATAAAAAAGTAGTTATAGAAAAATATGGATAAGGGTTTTATATGCTTGAGTGCTTTACCATGGGGTGAACGAGTCTTATTAATTAAGAAGAAGGATTGATCAATGAACCTCTACATTTATTATCACGAGCTCAATAAAATCACAATAAATAAAAATTATCCCCTTCCATGGATAGATGAATTGTTCGATCAGTTATTTGGGTCCATTTATTTCTCTAAGGTGGACCTTCGGTTGGGATATCATCAATTAAAGGTGAGGAAGGAAGATATTCCCAAGACTAAATTTTGAATGAGGTATGGAAACTATGAGTTCGTAGTGATTCCATTTGGACTCACTAATTTTCCACAAATTTTCATGTATTTAATGAATAATGACTTTAGAGATTACCTTGAAAAATTTATGGTAGTATTTATCAGTGATATTATGATATACTTCAAGAGGAAGGAGGAACATGAGGAGCATTTTAATAATGTGCTAAAGACTTTGATAAGGGAGAAGATATATGAAAATTACATTAAATTTGAGTTCTATATGGAGGAAGTATCATTATTGGGGCATACAATCACTAGAAAAGGGATATATGTGGACCCTTCCAAGATAAAGACAATTGAAGAGTGGTCCAGACCAGCATCTGTAATAGAGATCCGTAGTTTCCTTAGCCTAGATGGGTATTATCGATGATTTGTGAATAACTTCTCATGATTGTAAAAACCAATGTACAATATGAAATGGAAGGGAGTGAAGTTTGTCTGGACCCTAGAATGTGAGGAAAGGTTTAAGAAGCTAAAAAAAGGCTTATTACTGCACTAGTAATCACAATCCTAATAAGTGGTGAAACCTTTATTGTGTACAAAGATGCTTCAAAGAAGGTCTTAGGATGTCTACTGATGAAAAATGATAAAGTGATAGCCTATGAATTAAGGAAATTGAAAATTCATGAGAAGAACTATCCCATACACGATCTGGAGTTGGCAGCTATGATCTTTGTGTTGAAAATCTGGCAGCATTATCTCTATAGGGAGAAGTGCAAGATATATACTGATCATAAGAGTCTTAAATTTATATTCACATAGAAGGTGCCTAATATAAACCAACGAAGATGGTTATATCTCATCAAGGATTACAACTATTCAATCTACTACTATCCTGATAAGGAAAATAAGGTAGTGGATGCTCTAATTTGAAAGGATCCTGCATCTTTATCAATGATGAGAATTGATAAGGATCCAATATTTTTAGATATGTAGAGGATGAAAATGGGAATCATTAAGGGAGTAAAATCATAAATCCTTTATAAAATGATTAATCAACCATACCTCATGGAAAAAATAAAGGATGATCAAAGAAAATATGTGGAAATTATAAAAAGGGTGGAAGATATTAGAAATGGAAAATCCTTTGAGTTTAAGATTTATGAGGAAGGAGTTGTAAGATTTGGGTAATGATTATGTGTACCATCTGATCCAGAGATAAAGAATGAGCTTCTAAATGATGTACATAGATCAACCTTCTCTATCCACCCAGGGATAAAAAAGATGTATCAGGATCTCCAAGAGAACTATTGGTGGGACAATATGAAGAAGCAGATCACAGAGTATACATCAAAGTGCCTGGTATGTTAGAAAGTGAAGGCTGATAGGAAAAAGTCTAATGGGATGATGAAACCACTACCCATACCAACATGGAAGTGGGAGAACATTACCAGGGAATTTGTCATTGGAATTCCAAGGACATCCAGAGGAAAAAATGTTATATGGGTTGTTATGGATCATCTTACAAAGATAGATCACTTTATAACAATTTGAGAGGAATTATCACTTAATCAAATTGCAAGGATATATATATCAAAGAGGTGGTAAGACTTCATGGAGTACCACTATCGATTGTATCTAATAGAGATCCAAGATTCCCCTAAAAGTTCTGGAAAAGTCTCCAACATGATCTAAGTACTGAGTTGAACTTTAGTACAGCCTATCATCTTCAAAATGATGGCCAATCTGAGAATACTATTTAGACACTGGAAGAGATGTTGAGAGTGTGTTCTATGGACTTAAAAGGAGGATGGGACCAACACCTGCCTTTGGTTGAGTTCTATTACAACAATGGTTTCCACACAAGAATTTGAATGGCACCATATGAATCCCTTTATGGGAAAAGGTGAAGAACACCAACGTGCTGGGATGAAGCCAATGACTGTAATCTGCTAGGACCTGAAATGGTCAAATAAATGGTGGATAAGGTGAAAACTATTTAGAAACACATCAATGGAACCCAAAGTTGACAAAAGAGCTATGCAGAAAATCATTAATGAGACCTTGAGTTCAAAGTTAGAGACATGGAATTCCTCCAAATACCTCTATGGAATAAGGTCATGAGATTTGGGAATAAAGGAAATTTAAGTCCCAGGTACATCAACCCCTTTGATATTCTTGATCATGTCGAAGTTGTGGCCTATCGACTAGAACTTCCACCTATCATGTCTAAAATACATGATGTATTCCATGTGTCTCTTTTAAGGAACTACACACCAGATCCTTCACATGTACAATCTTCAGAGGTGGTATAGTTGGAGAATGATTTTTATTACTAGGAGAAGCCAGTGAAGATCTTTGATCATAGAGATAAAGTTATATGAAACAAGACTACTCACCTGGTCAAAGTACTATGGCGGAACCATAAGTATGAAGAGGCAAAATTCTAACTGGAGGAAGTGATGAAGGAAATGTACGCACAACTATTTTCAGCTTAGAATATAAAACCAAATTTCAAGGTAGGAATTTCATAAGGGGGAATAATGTAACAACCCAATGTTTTATCAATGGAATTCCCTTCTTATAATTATGTCTTACAGTATAATCACATTATATTACATATAGAATACAATACAAACCTTATAAATGAATAATGATTTAAATAAAAAATATCTCTAAAAGTTAAGGAACACATACCAATGAATTAGTAACTTGAACTTTGGAATAGTAATGTGACCCTTATTTGTGTCAATATGATATAATTATATCATAGTATAAGTAAGTAAATATTTTAAAAATTATTAATTAAGTGTTTGTTATTTTTGTAAGTTATAAATATTTAATTAAAAATTTATGAATAATTTAATAATTTAAAATAAAATGTATTTTCATAAATTTTATTCATAAATTATTGTTTTTATGTCTTATTATTATAGGATAATTTTATGAGACCTTAATAAAAATTTGAAAGTGTTAGAAAAACAATTTTAATTTTAAAATTTGTATTTTCCAAGTAAATAATGATTTTAATTAAAAATTAAATTTATCATATTTAGAAATTTATTTTCAATAAATGGAGTTCATTTTTTAATTCCACACATCAAAAATTGGTTAGGGTGAATTTTTTGTATTTTTCTGAAATGCGTGAATTTTTGGTGAATAGTAAAATACGATAATTTACGGTATATATACATTATATGTTAAATACACTATTCATTGAGTCATTCTTGATGTAATAACAATTGGTTAGAACTAACATGATCTAATTACTATATTTAGTCACAATAATCATCACTATTTCTTTTCTTGAATAAAATAATAAAATAATGATTAAAATAATAGAAAAATCCTCCTCTCCTCCACTATAAATACCACCCCTAACCCCCTATTATCCTCACACCTCTCAAGCCTTGATAATTATATATGTTATACACAATACTATTCCTAAACCTCTACCCCATTTCCATGAGATTTGTTTCTTAACAAAAGAACAAAAACCAATCCCTTAAGGAAGCTCTCAAGATGGAGTCAAGAGGTAAAACCCTTTACCGTTTTCTTTCAATTTATTTTCAAGTTCCTTTAATTTCTTTTATATCATCACCTAACCACATCCAAAAGATATGAAAACTACATTACCTTACATATAATATAATTTTTTTATGATAATGGAATAATTCATCATCATCTCTCCTTCCCTCTCCTTTTATACTTGAAATGAAAACACCATCTAAGATGTGTTAATTTATCACATTCAAGGATGGAAAGTTTTCAATTTCTATTACCATATTCAATTATAGTCATGAAACCATTTTTATGGTTTTAATGGATTATTATATATTTAATATATCTTATTTAATGCTCTGTAATCATTTTGTACTCATGATATTAATTTATAAAACAAAATGAGTTCATTGTGATCGAAAAACCGCCAATTAACCCATACAGTTATCATCAATGTTTTATATAATTATTTATCCTCACTATAAATATCCTAACAAATTTTATAAATATTTAATATTATTTATTTTTAAGAATAACATATAAACTCAATTCTAGAAAACCATCCTCATATTACATGATTATCCGTACATGTATAAAAGTAAACCGATCATGAAACCTAAGGAAACAAACGCTTCCAAATAATGAAATTAAACATCTTAACCCATAAAAAGTCCATGGATGAACTTAATAAGTTTATAATAAAAAATTAAATTTAGAATAGATTATTTAATTATTAATTAATTAATCTAATTTGATTATCTAGGACATTAAGATCAAGGGAAGAACACCTTCATACTTAAGGTAAGGGATTCTACCCGAACCTCCATTATTCCTTCGGGTTATTCTTAATATATTTTTACCCAAATTAAATTATCTATTATTTTTATGTACATATTCTAAATTCTGTTTATATTTTACAAAATCATGTTTTAAAATCCGTTCATCATTATTTTTCAAGGATATACATGTTTTTAAATGATTCCCTTCTCAATTCTTCCTGATAAGCAAGCTCGATTTAAGGGAACTTCTCAAACTCTTACCCATTTTCAAGTGAACTAAATAATCTGTTTTAATACACAATTATTTTTATAAAAACATTCATTTTATTATTAAAACCTTATTAGTTCACTTCTGGTTTTATATAAATGATTATACTCTTTTCTTTTTTTAAATGATCTTTGATATTTTCCTTAAACCACAACATTTTTTTTATTTTTAATGTTTCTTAAAATCCATTTTTTACATGTATTCACTTCAGTTTGCCATAACCTATCATGATATATTCCTATTTTCTCTTATTAATGTCCATGTATGATTTATATAATTTATTTCATGTACACCTTTGTGATAATCTCTTATTTTATGCCTTTTGACAAGATTATGGTACACAATCCCTACCATGGGTAACACTTATGTTTATATATGATTGAGTATGTATGATTCTTTATATAGAAAAAATATTCATGAACATGTTATTATGGGTGAAACCAGATATAAATCCAATTAATTGGGTAAATTTTTGTCTCATGAGACGTTATGTGCAATGGTCTTGGTGGTTAGCCTTGACTAGTGCTCCATGTGCAACGGTTTTGGTGGTTAAACGTGACTTGTGCTCCACTATGTGCAAGGAGATTGTCTCGTGCTAAAGTCATGTTTTATGTTTCTTTCACATTATTATTATTCTATGATTATCTAATCCCATGTTCTAAATTTTATGATTCCTTATGTTTAATCATGTACTATTCCTCTTTATATCATTATGTTATGCCTTCTAACCCATATACTAAGCTTTATTCTAATGTTTACTACCTTACTGAACTTTTAGATCATTGATTTGTTCATGTTATCCCCAGGTTATCCTATGATTATTTAAGGGCTCAAATGAAGTTAGGATCTCTTTATGAAGATTAAATAAATAAATGTTTTATTTAGTCTCATGTTTTCAGTTTTATGTACCTAGTCTTCCAAGACACCAGACTCTATGATCCTTGGCATATATTTTGATGTTTAAATACATTAAAAATAATGTAATGATATGTGTAAAAGGACATGGTCACTATAATAATTTCCTATACTAGATAAGGAATCTACTACAATCATAAGGTATATGGTTTATGAATTTTCCCTCAAATTCTCTCCATTTTATAACTTTTTTTGTTATACGCATGCTGTTTTCATCGGGCATTTCTCCTTAAAATTAATCTACATTATTTTAATTTTTATAGGTTATATTATAGAACCTAATGAGACCTCTTGAAACTATTTGAGGTTGATACCTCAATGTTAACTACCCCATGTAGGGTGCATTCTTTTCTATTCCTTTAGTGACCCGTGCTAGTTTTACCTAAGACACCATCCAGGTGTGATTGACTTGAAATTTGTTAAGGAAAGTGTTTCATCACAATTAAATGAAACTCTAAATTATTAAATGGAAAGTATATATATATATATATATATCACTTGTCCTTGGAAAATGTTTTTAAAGTGATAATTAGTTGCATGTCCTTAATTCACCTTGTTACTTATGATGAAAGGTAATGGAATGAACCTAATTAGTTGTAATTGGAATGAGTACTACATGGACTATGATGACATATGTATATAAATGAAATGACTATATGGTGAATATTTAATTTGGAAATTTTTCATCTTTATATTGAATGGTCAGACTTGAACCTACCTTGGATTCTCGAGGGAATACCTTGAGCACTCAAATGATGCCATTCCGATTCATTGAGCCAATTATTATGGGAGATACCCAACATGAAATCAGGTCGTTGTATTATTATGTGATTGCCTTAGCATTGTACCGATGATTCACTTGACTCTTTTCTTGATATTAGAATTCCTTGGATACACTCCTTGTATTCATATTGATTTCTTCAAACAAGAGGTTCCATGGATTCACCCCATTGGCCCCAGTCATTCTTAGTTCGGGATTACTATGGATGAGATCCATATACTCAGATAGAATATTTTATAGTATAATACCTTGGGTGTACCCATTATATTACACTCATTCCCCGTATAGCCAGACTGTATGAGATGTTACTATGAGTTGGATGGACTCCCAAGGTTAAGGATTCCTTAGTCTTAATACTTCTAAAAAATTTATATGATCTTCTTATTATAAACTAGAACCATGATTAACTAATTAAACAATGACATGATCAGAGGCACCACCTGAGGTTGACGTAAGTAAGAGTTGTTTATTTTTCACTACATTACTAGTGATATACCTACACATGGTACAATTTATATTCATAAACTAGATTTGTATAGACACCGTTGGTAGTGGCCAACTGAGATTTTTCTCACACCCTATTTAGGCTGATGTTGTCACCCAAGAAGATTATATTATTGTAGATATAGAAAAAGGGAAACGTCCCAATTTGGACACCTGACATGTATGATTTAGCATGGGAGTTTGGTAGTAGATGATTATTCCATTACTTGAGATTCTTGGATAGTTTTTTCCCTTTTTGATCATTTTTAATATCTTGTATTGCACTTTCTGCCTGTTTATATGTATATTTGTTTTCTTTTTTCTAGTGACTTTCTATCATATTTTTTATATGATTTAGTCTAAAACTCTTGAGTTTTTTTATTTATTTCATGGATGTTATTACTTGTTTCTATTACCTTGTTCATTACTTTTTTGATTCCGCTGTGTATTCATATCTTTCACCATTGTGATCTACTCTGACCGAAGGGAATATTATCCCCACGGACACACCCTAGGCCCTTGTGTAAAGACCCGTAAAATTCAAGGGAATTTTTTTTCTTAATTTTCTTTGGAATTTTACAAGAATGCAGTTTCTGACGGCGCCTGATTCCGAGGCCCGGTGTGCCCGGAATCATTTTCCAAAGTTTGGCTCGGGTACGTTCAGTGAACGAACGAGCGGGTTTTCCTAACTTTTGAACCGATGCTCGGAATTGAAATCTGAGGGCACCGATGGAATCGCAGCGCTAGTAATTTCTTAGAAACACCTTTTCTGGAGTTGCGTTTTCTTGGGTGTGGTCATTAAATTTTTGGGTTAAGTAAAGGAATAAAATAAAAGTGGTGCAACCAATTTTATTTTATTTAAAGAAGTGTTAACCTAAGCTAAGTGGTTGAGTGGGACCCACATACTACCTTATCCACTAGGTAGGATATTAGTGGGGTGGGTCCCACATGAGCCCCACCCTTTCAACTTCCTCAACCCCTCCTTTATTTTAGTAACGCACCCGCACCCCCCCCAATTAAGGAAAGTCAACTCATGCATTTATTTAAATATTAAACGCCTCTATTAATTGGGTGGTTTAAACGTTGCAAAAAAATTCAATTAATTGGTTGATTAAATTTTGAATTTCAAAGACGTTGGATTGTGTGTTAATAAAATAAGAGAAGTCTTATTTCATTATGGTTGGGCTTGTTGTGTTGAGTTTTTGGGAGAAAAAGGGGAGTTTTGAAGTTCTTCCTCCTCAAACGAAGAACGCAAAGAACGCCGACCTCCGACGACGGACGACGGTGAGAGACACCTTCCTCAGAGATCGACGACCCAACGTGCATAGCCTTGTTCCTTCTTTCCGTGTCAACGGAAGGGAGACACCATTCCTCCGCGACGCGATGATCTTCTTCTTTCGCAACGATCAAATCCGCGATGTCCCTTTCCGCGACAAATCTCGTTCGGCGACAATGCTTGAGGCAGGGGTTTATTGTTGTTGTTATACATGATTCTTACATTGCTGTTCTTCGTGAAACTTTTCCGCTTGCTATCGATTAACGGGAGGGGTCCGGACCGCACAAACACGGCTGACCCTCCTCCCTTGTAAGTTGTGTTGATGCAGTTCGAAGGAAAGTGGCATTGTGCAACGACACCGCGTGGGATCATACAACAAGGGTGCGCGGCACCGTCGCGCTGCACCGTTGAAGTCGAACAAAGGCGTGGTGCCGTTGCACCGCGCTGGAGAACCTCGAAGGAACCTTGAAGACACCGCGGTGGAGGGGCGCGTCACCGGACGGACCAAGGCCGCGACTTTAGCCGCAGTGGAGCAGGGACTGGCGGCCGGTTCCGGGCCGCCGGTGTCGGAGCAGGGGGACCGGCCCATGCCGGTCCCATGGCGGCAACAGCCGGCCGGCCAGTGCGGGCCGACCGGTCAGAGGAGGATCCGGGGGTTCGTAACCCCCAGATGGCTGGACAAGAGCGGCCCCCACATGGGGTCTGCGGTTACGAAACAGGGGGGCAGCGCGCCCCCCCTCACCGCTCGGCCGTTTCGGCTGAGCCACCTAGCCGCACCCAGGCCGGTCCGGGCCGCACCCAGGCCGGGCCAGACCCGGACCCAGTTCGGGCCGACCCAGGGGGTCTCGGGTCGGGTCGGTCCGGGCCCGAAACCCCCACTTTCGGACCTCTTTTGGTCTTTTGCTCATAACTTGGGATACGGACCTCCAATCGACACACCGTTAATTGCGATGCGATCCTTGGATCGAGACGGTCGTTTAGATATATCACACTAAAGGTTTCAGAGAACTTTGGGTTCGGCCGGGTTGGTTCGAACACAAAACCAACCAGGCCCTCGGAGCGGAAACACTTATAACTTGAGTTCCGGACGTCCGATTGACGTGACGTCAACTTTGTTGGATTCCTCTTGATGAGACGGAACTTTTGGAATACTTAGCATGAGGTTTGGACGCAGTTGGAGTATGACCGGGTTGGATTGTACCCGAAATCCAACCGGACCCCTAGAACAGAAAAGATGATAACTTTCAGACTGGACGTCCGTTTGATGAACCGTCAGTGGCATTGGTGATCACATTGAGAAATGGTCCCTATGAGTATACCCTATGAGAGTTTGGGGTACAGTTGAGATACAGCCGGGTTGGTTCGCACACGAAACCAACCGGGCCCCTAGGACGAAAAGGCTAATAACTCACAGACCAGGCATCCGATTGACGCGCCGTCTGTTGCGTTGAGACCCCTATGACGAGGAGGTCCTTTGAGATAATTCTTCATGGGACTTTGTGATACTTGGAGTATCGATGAGTAGCTCATGGAGCGGACCCTCCCGGAGACGAGCGTGCAGAGTACGGAGACCGTGTAGCCGGCTGAGACCTGAAGACTGCTTGACCGACTCGACTTGGAGTGAGTCGACTAGCCCAGTGGATGGAGAACTAATTTGTTTGGGTGAAGACCCATGGCGGACGGAGAACTACTGAGTTTGGGTGTAGACTCGTGGTACTCGTCTGAAGAGTACCTATCCGGGCTATTAGGGGGGATGCACTACTATGTTTGGGTGGCAGACCCCGGCGGGGAGCACTACTGTGTTTGGGTGACTGACCCGTGGTACTCGACAGGAGGAGTACCTCAGCAGTCTTAGGTTAGTGAGCAGTACCTCAGAGTCGTGACAGGACCACTTTACACTCCAGAGATGGGGTTCTTCAGCAGTTACGGTTTCGATAATGAAAATCCTAGTTTGAGCTGATTCTATGACCTTTGTGTTTACCTCATGATTGAGATGAGTCACTTGAAAACTTAGGTATATGTATGAGAATATACCTGGGTAGTGGTTATCTGTTGATTTCATAATCTTTGTGTTTCCTCATGATTGAGATGGGTTACTTGATAACTTAGGTATATGTATGGCATATACCTAAGTAGAAGTTATTTGTTGAGATCTTCTTTGTGGTTATCCTTGTTGATTTTAGTGAGACCTTGAGGGTCTCGGGGTCCCTACTGAGTATCGTTATACTCAACCTTGCACGGGCTATGCCCGCACCTCGTTGTGTTGGTTGCAGACGACGGGTAGTGCTGACGGAGGCCGAGTGTTCGAAGACTGGACGATACCCGGAGGTGGACCTCACGACGAGTCAGTAACAGGAGGTGGAATTCACGGCGGGACGATACTCGGAGGAGGTTGATGGGAAAGAGCGTTGTGGAGGCTATCTGTACCTACCCTTCAGGTAGGATCCGTGGTGGACGATCCAGGAGCTGCACTATCTGTACCTACCCTTCTGGTAGGATCCGTGGTGGACGATCCAGGAGCTGCGATATCTTTACCTACCCTTCAGGTAGGATCCGAGGAGGATGACCCAGGAGTTGCTTCCACTCTTCCAACTGTTGTCTTTTTCTGTTGTACTTTTGGTCAGTTGTAGCTTTACTTTCCATTGGGTTTGTATTCTAGCCCACTTACTTTTCAGCACTTTCTTTTGTTTTTAGTGTATTAATTCCGCTTGTACTCTGTGTGTTTGTTTACTTTTTTAAAGGCAATGCCTTCCTAGTTATCGGGATTTATGCCTTTGGTTCTAGTCACCAGCCCCTGGCCTATGGAAGGTGGTCTTGGGGTAGCCACGGCACGGGCCCCGAGGACGGGTCGTGACAAATTGGTATCAGAGGAGTCGGTTCTACCACCAAACTTATAACTCTGATATTTTATTTCTGTGAAGCAATATTTTTAAGAGTACCAAGTGTGGTTTTCAGTTCAGGGAGTCCAGTGTTGGTGCGGGCGGCCGACGTATCCATACACCAGGACCTTGACAACTTATTTCCGACTTGTGCATGAAAACACTGATTGCGTGTGTGTTTCCAAAGGTTTTTCCTTAAAACAACTCAAACCAGGTCAGCTCACCAGGTATAAATCATTTGACCGTGTCACGTATGTTTCTTTTAGGATGCCTTTCCCTGGACGATCAACTAGAGCCCTGAGAGATGTAGGTACTGACAGCCTGCCGAGTGACGAGGCTTCGGTACAGGGCCCTCTTGTAGTTGAGGCACCAGCGGAGGCACCAGCGGTACTACCATATGTTAGGCCACCGATGCCACCAGCCCCAGCAGCAGAGAGTGCACGTAGTTTGAGCGCACTACACTAGTTCCAGTGTCTGAGGCCACCCAGGTTCAGGGGAGAGACGGACCCGCAGGCGGCTGAGGATTGGCTGGAGGCTGTGGTGGGAGTTTTCAGGATAGTGGGTACACCAGCGGACTTCATGGTGATCTTTGCTGCCAGCCTCCTTCAGGCAGCAACTGAGAGATGGTGGAGCCACTTGTTTCAGTTTTGCGACGGGATGACCTTCACTTGGGAAGACTTTGAGACCTTCTTCAGGGTGGAGTTCATACCAGTGACTCTACACCCCGAGCGTGTTCAGGAGCTGCTACCTTTGCCGCGTGTTTTTCCATCAGTAGCCGAGTCATCTGTAGGCAGTAGACAGATGATGCATAGGTCCAGGAGGACCAGACCAGTAGTTGGTCTATCTCGGGTTTTAGGATCGGTGGTGCGGGGCACCCGGGGTGGTGTCAGAGCCAGGCGTGCCAGAAACGGACAGTGTTACTCCTACAGCAGGAAGGGACACATGGCACGTGACTGTCTGACTCCACGTATAGTTGATCTGCAGGTGTTGAAGGAGCCACTGAGACAGAAGCTGCGGCGGGTGCTTGAGCAATAGCGGAGCAGTGGACAAGGCAGTAGAGCTCCGGAAGTAGGTGGACAAGAGCGGAACTTGTGGATACCTTTTTCTTCTTATTACTTCTAGTTCCATGTTGTTGTTGTTGCTTTTGTGTCTTTGTACTATGAGCTGCAATAATAAAAGACACTTATCTTTGTGATGTTTTATTTCCTGTCCTTTTGTTTGGTTGATACTGAGAGGTCCCGGTTTAAAATTTTGACTTGAACCTCACTATCGAGATTTCTACTAGAGGAGACCCAGTGACCTCACACTGATGCCGATAGTGTGACTCGACCCTTGGAGGCGAGAGTGATGGTTGGATCTCTTGGTAGTAGCGTCGAGGCCTTACGACGTCATCCATGGCATGAATGCATCATTCATGTCAGGATTGACTCTATTAGGAAAAGGGAATGGTTCATCCAGGGGATGAGACCAAGTTTCTCCTTTCGGCAAAGGAGAATCTTAGCACCTCTTACAGATCGTAGTCAAAGAAGGTGCAGATCATCCAGGAGCGGATGAAGACTACACAGTGTAGTAAGAAATAGGAAACTGGCGCCCGTCTTAGAGACTCGGGCATGTTAAATGTTTCAAGAAGAGGAAGTTTTAAGGAGAGATGATTCTGCAAAGCAGCAGACATGGAGGTAGATCTAGGAGAGCATCATGAGGTGGTGTACATTTTAACATGCTATAACCACCAGCCTTAGTTTTCCCCACCAAGCTCAGGGAGCTGGAGGGCGTAGGAAGAGTGCGGCTACATGCGGTCAAGGAGTGTGACCCAATGGCTCTAAAAATGATTCAAGGGATAGTCTGTGTCCACTAATAGTTACCGTTGTAACAGACGTCGATATGAATCATTCCTTCCTTTCACAAATCTTGTCCCAGACCTAGAGTTTCCGGTAAGCCGTAGACTTGACCCTCACGTCTGGAGATACCTTGGGAGAAGAATCGATAACCACACTTACGCCGACAGTGTGGTCAGACCCTCGAGGCGAGAGTTTCGATTGGAATCTCTTGGTGGCAGCGTCGAGGCCTTACAACGCAGGTTTGACTATGGACTGGGTAATCACATTTCATACACAAATTGATGGTATTAGGCAAAAAGGTTGTGGTTTAACTACAACGTCGGAATGGGTTTTCCTTGGTCGGTGAAAAGGAAACCCTAGGCAGCACCGGATAAACTCATGCATAGGAGGGTGCAGCCGATCACTCTTGAGTCGGTTAACCTTACCCTCATGGCAGCAGGAATTTTGAGTTTCAGTTCTAAACAGGAATTGGAGGCCTCTTGAGTTCGAGGATGACGATCACATCCTTATACGGGTCTCACCTTGATGAGGTTTACGGAGATGTGGCCAAGGCGGGAAGTTATATCCGAGGTTAAGTGGACCTTTTCAGGTCCTCAGTAGGGTAGGCAAGGTGGCTTACCGTTTGACCCATCCACCTCAGTTGTAGCAGGTGCACGACGACTTCCTTATATCTCAGCTGAGGAGATACGAGAAGGACCCTTCATATATCATTGACCATGAGGAGATAGACATTGGCGATGGGGTGACTTTTTCAGGGTTCCAGTAGGAGTTGAGGATCGACAGGAGCGGTCCTACGAGGACGATCAATTCCTCTTGTGCGCTTTCATTGGCAGCACATGAACCTCTAGGTGAGCACATGGGAGCATAAGTCTCAGATGCGTTCTCAGTACCGCTTTTGTATCCCAAGTTTGTGTTAAAACTTTATGAGGACGTAAAGGCCTGAGGTGGGAGTAATGTAAAGACCCGTAAAATTCAAGAGATTTTTTTTCTTAATTTTCTTTGGAATTTTACAAGAACGCAGTTTCTGACGGCGCCTGATTCCGAGGCCCGGTGTGCCCGGAATCATTTTCCGAAGTTTGGCTCAGGTACGTTCAGTGAACGAACGAGCGGGTTTTGCTAACTTTTTAACCGGTGCTCAGAATTGAAATCTGAGGGCACCGATGGAATCGCAGAGCCAATAATTACTTAGAAACACCTTTTCCGGAGTTGCGTTTTCTCGGGTGTGGTTATTAAATTTTTGGGTTAAGTAAAGGAATAAAATAAAAGTGGTGCAACCAATTTTATTTTATATAAAGAAGTGTTTACCTAAGCTAAGTGGTTGAGTGGGACCCACATCCTAACTTATCCACTAGGTAGGATATTAGTGGGGTGGGGCCCACACGAGTCCCACCCTTTCAACTTCCTCAACCCCTCCTTTATTTTAGTAACGCACCCGCACCCCCCCAATTAAGGAAAGTCAACTCGTGCGTTTATTTAGATATTAAACGCCTCTATTAATTGGGCGGTTTAAACGTTGCAATTAAATTCAATTAATTGGTCGATTCAATTTTGAATTTCAAAGACATTGGCTTGTGTGTTAATAAAATAAGACAAGTCTTATTTTATTATGGTTGGGCTTGTTGTGTTGAGTTTTTGGGAGAAAAAGAGGATTCTTGAAGTTCTTCCTCCTCAAATGAAGAACGCGAAGAACGCCGACCTCCGACGACGGACGACGGTGAGAGACTCCTTCCTCAGAGATCGACGACCTGAAACGCATCTCCTCATTCCTTCTTTCCGCATCAATGGAAGGGAGACACCGTTCCTCTGCGACGCGACGATCCTCTTCTTCCACGATGATCAAATCCGCGATGTCCCTTTCCGCGACAAATCTCACTCGGCGACAACGCTTGAGGTAGGGGTTTATTGTTGTTGTTATACGTGATTCTTCCATTTCCGTTCTTCGTGAAACTTTTCCACTTGCTATCGATTAACAGGAGGGGGCCGGACCACACAAACATGGCTAACCCTCCTCCCTTGTAAGTTGTGTTGATGCGGTTCGAAGGAAAGCGGTGCGGTGCAACAACACCACGTGGGATCATACGGCAAGGGTGCGCGGCGCTGTCGCGCCGCGCCGTTGAAGTCGAACAAAGGCGCGGAGCCGTTGTGCCGTGCCGGAGAACCTCAAAGGAACCTCTAAGACACTGCGGCCAGAGTGGGGCCGCAACGGAGGGGCGCGACTCCATCGCACCGCGCCGGACGGACCAAGGCCTTGGCTTACGCCGCGGCGGAGCAGGGACCGACGGCCGGCTCTGGGCCGCCGGCGTCGGAGCTGGGGGACCGGCCCATGCCGGTCCCATGGCGGCAGCAGCCGGCCGGACGGTGCGGGCCGGCCGGTCAGAGGAGGAGCCGGGGGTTCGTAACCCCCGGCTGGCTGGATAAGAGCGGCCCCCACATGGGGGCCGCGGTTACGAAACAGGTGGGGCAGCGCCCCCCCCCCCCCTCACCGCTCGGCCGTTTCGGCCGAGCCACCTGGACGCCGGCCGCGCTAGCATGCTGGGCTGGGCCGCACCCAAGCGGGCTGGACCCGGACCCGGTTCAGGTCGACCCAGGGGGTCTCGGGCCGGGTCGGTCCGGGCCCAAAACCCCCACTTCCGGACCTCTTTCGGTCTTTTGCCCATAACTTGGGCTACGGACCTACGATCAACACAATGTCAGTTGAGATGCGATACTTGGATTGAGACGTTCGTTTCAGAATATTAAACTAAAGGTTTTGGAGAACTTTGGGTTCGACCGAGTTGGTTCGAACACAAAACCAACCGGGCCCTCGGAACGAAAACACTTATAACTTGAGTTCCGGACGTCTGATTGATGTGCCGTTGACTTTTTTTGATTCCTTTTGATGAGATGGAACTTTTGGCATACTTCACCTGGGGTTTGGACATAGTTGGAGTATGGCTAGGTTGGATTGTACCCAAAATCCAACCGGACCCCTAGAACGGAAAAACTGATAACTTTCAGACCGGACGTCCGTTTGACGAACCGTCAGCGGCGTTGGTGATCACGTTGATAAACGATCCCTATGAGTATAACCTATGAGAGTTCGGGGTACAGTTGAGATACGGCCGGGTTGGTTCGCACACGAAACCAACTGGGCCCCTAGGATGAAAAGGCTAATAACTCACAGACCGGGCGTCCGATTGACGCGCCGTCTGTTGCGTTGAGACCCCTATGAAGAGGCGGTCCTTTGAGATACTTCTTTGTGGGACTTTGTGATACTTGGAGTATCAACCAATAGCTCGTGGATCAGACCCTCCCGGAGACGAGCGTGCGGAGTACGGAGACCGTGTAGCCGGTTGAGACCTGACGACTGCTTGACCGACTCGACTTGGAGTGAGTCGACTAGCCCAGTGGACGAAGCACTACTTTTTTTGGGTGCAGACCCATGGCGGACGGAGCACTACTGATTTTGGGTGCAGACCCGTGGTACTATTCCGGAGAGTACCTCTGGAGGCTATTAGGGGGGATGCACTACTGTGTTTGGGTGGAAGACCCCGGCGGGGAGTACTACTATGTTTGGGTGGCTGACCCGCGGTACTCGACAGGAGGAGTAACTCAGCAGTCTTAGGTTAGTGAGAAGTACCCCAGAGTCATGACAGGACCACTATACACTCCAGAGATGGGGTTCTTCAGCAGTTACAGTTTCGATAATGAAAATCCTGGTTTGAGCTGAGTCTATGACCTTTGTGTTTACCTCATGATTGAGATGGGTCACTTGACAACTTAGGTATATGTATGGGCATATACCTGGGTAGTGGTTATCAGTTGATTTCATAATCTTTGTGTTTCCTCATGATTGATATGGGTTACTTGATAACTTAGGTATATGTATGGCATATACCTAAGTAGAGGTTATCTGTTGAGATATTCTTTGTGGTTATCCTTGTTGATTTTAGTGAAACCTTGAGGGTCTCGGGGTCCCTACTGAGTATTGTTATACTCACCCCTACACGGGCTATACCCCCACCTCGTTGTGTTGGTTGCAGACGACGGGCAGTGCTGACAGAGGCCGATTGTTTGAAGACTGGATGATACCCTGGAGGTGGACCTCATGACGAGTCAGTAACAGGAGGTGGACTTCACGGCGAGACGATACTCAGAGGAGGTTGACGGGAAAGAGCGTTGTGGAGGCTATATGTACCTACCCTTCAGGTAGGATCCGTGGTGGACAATCCAGGAGCTGCGCTATCTGTACCTACCCTTCTGGTAGGATCCGTGGTGAACGATCCAGGAGCTGCGATATCTATACCTACCCTTCAGGTAGGATTCTAGGAAGACGACCCAGGAGCTGCTTCCTCTCTTCCAGCTATTGTCTTTTTCTGTTGTACTTTTTTTCAGTTGTAGCTGTACTTTCGATTGGGTTTGTATTCTGGCCCACTTACTTTTCAGCACTTTATTTTGTTCTTAGTTTATTAATTCTACTTGTACTTTGTGTGTTTGCTTACTTTTTTAAAGGAAATGCCTTCCCAATTATCGGGATTTATGCCTTTTGTGCTAGTCACCAGCCCCTGGCCTATGGAATGCGGGCTTGGGGTAGTCACGGCACAGGCCCCGAGGATGGGTCGTGACACCTTGATACATTTTGTTAGAATTTGGCATATGGGGAGCCATGCTTGATGCCATATGGCCGACCAGGTTTGGTTACTCTGGAGTGAACATGATCCATGAAATTACAAAGTGGTATCTGTAATGACCCATAATTCTATCAATGAAATTTATCTTCTTATAATTATTTCATAAATCACATAAAATCACTTATAGAACATAATACAAACTTTATAAATGAAAAATGAATGAAATAAGAGGTATTTTTGGAAGTTAAGAAACCTATAATGATGAAATAGTAACTTGACCTTAAGAATAGTAATACGAACCTTAGGAATAGTAAATCAGCCAAATGAATAGTAAACTCACCCATGAAAGTACAAATAAAATTTAGGTATCTTATAAGTGAAAGTATGATATAATTATATCATAGTATAAGAAAATAAATATTTTAAAAATTATTAATTAAGAGTAGGTATTTTTGTAAGTCATAAATATATAATTAAAATTTTATAATTAATATAACTATTTAAAAGATAATTGATTTTCACAAAATAGATTCATATATTAATATTTTTTTGTATTATGATTTTAAGATAATTTTATAAGACCTTAGTTAATTTTTCAAAGTGTTATAAAATCTGTTATAATTTTAAAATATGTATTTTTTTAGTAAATGATGATTTTAATTAAAAAATAAATTTATCATATTTGGAAAACTATTTTCATAAATGGAGTTCATTTTTTAATTCTACACATTGAAAAATGGTCAGGGTAAATTTTAGGTGAATAGTAAAATATGATAATTTATGATAAATGTTAAATACACGAAATATTGTGTTATAGGTGATGTATGGATGATGTAAGCCCATAATCTAGAACCATACTTAATTATTTTAATATATTTGATGATAATTCTCAAACTATTAATATTCGTGATCCAAAATAATAAAATAATGAATAAAATATTCAAAAAACACCTCTCTTCTCCACTATAAATACCCCCTCATAACCTTTTCTCCTCACACCTTCCAAGATTTGATCTTTGTCTAAATTATTCTCAATAATCATCCCAATACTTTCACCCACTTCCTAGAGATCATGGTCTTATAAAAATAATAAAACCAATCCCCTTAAGGAGTTTATCAAGGAGGCGAATTCAAGAGGTAAAAATCCTCGTCCTTTTCATCTATTTTCTTTTCAATTTCTTTTATTTTCTTATCCTTCCCTCACATACCCTATCAAAATAGACATTATAACTCATGTATAATTTATATAATGTAATTATATAATTTTAATGGAAGATCCATCATCAAACTCCTTTATATATCACTTTTATTCTATTAATGAAAACATCGCCCGTGATGTGTCAATTTACCGACATCATGGACGATGCATTTTCATTTTCCATTAACACTTTTAAATCCGGTCATAAAACTATAATTATGGTTAAAAAATATTTTATTATACATATTATAAATTATTTAGTATTCTGGAACAAGTATATATACATGATATTTATTAATAATACAAAACTATTTCGTGATAATTGAAAAACAGTCAAAATAAACTAAATGATTATCATTAAAGTTCTATCCAATGAATCATCCTCATATCTAGAAAAAAATAATATATAATACCATTACATATTATTTATGTTCATTAATAATATATAATTCCAATTATGGAAAATTATACCCATTTTACATGAACTTCATTACTTATAAACAAGCGAACCGATCATGAAAACCAAGAAAATGAATACTCCCGAATGATGAAATGAACACTATAACTCATCAAGAAGGCCATAAATAAAATTCATTAAATAATAATTAATAAAATTCATGTATAAAAGGTTTTTTATTTGTTAGTTAATTAATTTAATTTGATTATCCCGGATGTTAATTACAAGTGCAGAACACTTTCGGATATAAGGTAAGAGCTTTCTTCCCGAACCCCCATTTTCATTCAGGTTATGGTTTCACCCTATTTACACCAAATTAAATCTTCATTATTTTCATAGAATTATTTTAAACTCTATGTATTCATTCAAAACTCATGTTTCTATATTAGTTAATCTTTCATTTATAAGAAACAATTTTTTTTCAAGGTTCCATTCTCAATTCTTCCTGATACACAAGCCCGATTAAAGGGAACATCTCGATTTCTTACCCATTTTCTAGTACCATCCATAATCTGTTTTTAGACACTATTATTTTTCTAAAATCACTATTTTTTTATGAAAAACTATATTTGTTCATTTATGATTGTATACAAATAGTTATGACAAATAAAAATTATTTTTCTGAAAGAAATATTCTTTGCAAAGTAAAAGAGAGTATTTCTCTCAAGAATTACTCAATGCTTTTATTAGAGTATATTCTTATATTTCAACACCTCTATTAAATTTTATCTTTTTTTGAGATTGATATCTTATGATTATAATCTAACATATTTTTTTAAATGGTTTATGATCAGTTTGACTATGGATGTGCTATCTCGATACCATTCACTATACTACTCAGAATGGTTAGTGATTATGTTTACAGATTGGGGAAAGTTATTTAAATTTCACATATATATTGTGTTTATGTTTAACCCTATTCATATGAGGAATGAATTAGACTTATAAAGTGATGGGTTGATCATTTTATAGCCCCTCAATTCATTAGTAGTTCTCATGAGACAAAATAGATATAGACTTGGCCGAGGCCTTGCACATTTTCGGATATGGTTTTGGCCAACACCTTAACCATTTACTTTCAAATGTATTGGACTAGGACATGAAAATATGTTTCAGATATCCAAAATTATGCATTCCCTCATTATGATATTAGTAATTGAAAATCCATGTGAATATTCCACTAGTATAATATCCATGGTTAATCTTTATTCTCAGATGATTATTTTTGAGGAATTATTTATTCAACTTTTATTCTTGCCATGTTATGCTCATGTTTATGTTATAATGTTATGTGTTTTCAGTCATTCAACATACTTTATTCTTTATATTAGCTTCTACTATATTACTTATCTTTATTGAGGATCTGATCTCACCCATTTATTATGTTTTATTTTTCCCCAGGATGTGAAGATGTTTATTATGAATGAATTAAAGGGATAATTTAGGAGTTTATGAGTGTTTCCAATAGAATTTATATATTTTATTTCCTTTAAATTTGTAATATAAAGTTCACGTATGTAATATGACTTCAAAAACTACTAAAATTATTGGTTCTTTGAGATTCAATTCTTATATCTATGCCAATGTATTAATGTAATAGACCAACTCAGAGCTACTGAGGTCAGGGTCTTTATAGTATTAGAGATTTATTTTCCCTACCTTACTATTTTTGGATGGTATAAAGGAGATTAAGAATGTGTTAGATCATGGTTCTAAACTGTTCCTGGGAGTAGCTAACCCACATTAGGGGTAAACACCAAGTTTCCTAGAAATGGGAAATTATTGTTTTATATTTCACCTATTATAGTTGATATATTTTTACCACTGGGTGATGAACATGAATAGTGGTATTTTTTATGATTTTTAGAGATTCTACCTTTAGATGGTATGGAAAGGATAATTTTTACATGAATCATTATAGGCACCTATGGCTTCAAATGCCATGCACATTCTATTCCATGTAGAATAATTTCATTACTTGAATGACCTATGTTTCCTATGATTGATAACTGATCCATGGTTTCTATATATTCCTTTGCTATTAACATATTCTTCAGGGAAGAAAAATTGGGTTTTTAACTTGTTATCATCAACCTAAATTGTGTTTTACCATGTAGATTGATGGTAGCATAATAAATAGCCAATTTTGACCCATGTAAGATATGTAACCCTGGTTACATGATCTGGACTTTAGTTGTGATTATATGAGTACCAACTGTGATTTATAAAGTGTATATACCTTTATAAATTGGAATGGGTAATTCATAAAATCGAGACATCATATTTTACCCATTATATTCTGAGATCGAATGTAAGGGGGGATGGTTGTAATTTAATGGGCATCATTTTCAATTTATAAAGTGTATGGTACTTTATAAACTGGGAATGAAAATATATTTAATTTAACCTTGTATTATGTATAAGCTCATTTATGGGTTTAATTATGACTTATAAATTAAATGGTTTCTAGTAGATGAAGAAGCTAAGTGAAACTTAAAGAGTATTTTCATCCTTAACTTTCACTTGGACCTCTATATACTAGAACTCATATAATTAAAAATTAGAATACTTAATAATACCCGAACCTTTTATGGGGTTAGTTGGGGTAGTGAGTTGGGTAGTGAGCCCTTTTCTTATGTTTCTCTTTCATTATAGATCCTATATTATTTTTTTATCGTGTTCTGAGGCATGTTCTTGGAATTTGTAGAGATATGCCACCATAAAATCCTTGATTTATGTGCCAAATTGGTAAAGATGATCATGATCTATAAATAGTGGGCCCTGAGCCACTAATTTTACCTCCAAAAGTACCACATGTGGAACTAGCTTCTATTCCTGAACTGGGAACTGATGCTCATCATTGAGAGAGTTTTTTATTTTTGAGGTAATCTATACGGGGTGCTCCATGACCTTCACGTATGATGTCTGATCTTACTCATGAGTTCCAGCAACATCATCCTCCCATATTATTAGGGTATGGTGGTGCTCAGGATTCCAAGTCATGGATAGAATCTATTTTATCTATCATTGATCTTATTGATATGCTTCCATAGAGGAGGGTTATTCTCACCACCTATATGCTGCATGATTCTTCCAAGTGCTAGTTAGATGTGATTACCCAAGCTAGTAATCATAAGAGCATGATCTGGATTGATTTTTAGACTACTATCTATGATTATTTTTTCCCTTAGATGCTGAGAGCTAACCGAGCTAGGGAGTTCATACACTTAGAGTAAGGTTTTATTTCTTTCATGGACTATTCAGTGCATTTCACCGAGATTCAATGCTTTTCACCACTTCTTTCTATTGATGAGTTATCATGAATGAGATGATTTGAGGATGGGATTAGGTATTCCATCCATTCTCAGGTGAATGTATTTTTCTTATTTACCATTTCTAAGATATTGTTTCAGAGTATTATCACCAAGTGAAACTTGAGGGAAGTTGATAGTATTGGGCACATAGGGTTAGTACTAAGAAAAAGTAATAGTTATTATAGAATTAAGAATCATAGAATTTAGTTTTCTTATTAGAAAAATTATGGATAGAGTATCTACATTGGAAGATCAATTATATGATGTCAGTGTGGATGATATGGGAATGTAAAGCCGTGGTGAGATAGAGACCAACTGGAGTGTCGTGACTATGGATGGATGGGTCATCTTCAGAGGATTTCAAGTCAGTTATACCTATTTCTAGTGGAAAAGGACCCATGCCTACTCTACCTTTAGGATCAGGATCTATGAGTCCATGTTAGGTAGGAATCTGGAGTAGTACTGGCTAAAAAGGTTGAGGAGGAGGTCATGGTTGGGGTAGCCAGACTTCTAATTTTTAGTTCTAGCAGAGTAGACTTACTTAGGGTAGTCTAACTTGTAACAGCCCGAGATTTTATGAAAAATATTCTTTTTTATTTCACTAATGTCTTGTGTTGTGCGCTACACCAAAAGGAGCTTGCACAACACGCATCCTTGACTTGCCTTGCATTACACGCAATCGCGACCTTCCTCGATAGCTTGCGTCGTACGCAATACCGAATTTCACTAAACAACGATATGCTATTAAAATATTATTAAAACTAGCCGTTATGAATAATAATAACCACTTTTTGAAATTTTATAAATTTTATTTTTCAAAATGGACTTCATTTTTGGATGCGGAATACCGAAATTAGCCTAGGGTGAAATTTTGGTATTTTTCTGAAAACATTCAATTTTTTATCAATAGTGAAACCACTAAGTGGTAGGTTAAAAACTGAATTTTGCATAAAACTTAATTTTACCGCTTCTGTGAATGGAATTTCGAAAATCCGACAGACACGGTTAATATCATTAAGTAAAATGTGGTTCAATGAGATAAAAATAATTTTTTGGTGAATAGTAACTTTTTACTTTTTTTACCGCGGTTAATAGTAAATAGGGTAACTAAAGGTAAAAATGATATTACTATTACCCTAACACATGTACTAA
This sequence comes from Viscum album, assembly GCA_963277665.1. Lineage (NCBI taxonomy): Eukaryota > Viridiplantae > Streptophyta > Magnoliopsida > Santalales > Viscaceae > Viscum > Viscum album. The sequence goes on from OY728152.1 coordinate 2,109,332,145, forward strand.
TTCTATTAGATAAGTTTAATTCGACCAAAAACAAACTTAGGAATAAAATATGACCATTTAGGCCCACTTGGGTTAGATTAGGACATTTATTATTAATTTATTTAAAGAAGGGTTAAAATAGTTAAAATCAAAGTTTAATAAGTAAATCATTTTTAATATGGGGTTATACATAAGATAAATTCGACTATAAATATTCATTAGAAATATAAACAGATTTCATACATAATTATATTTTATTTATAATTTTTAGACTTTAAATAAATTAATTTATTTATGACACAACGATGATGCAGTAATTACCCTTTTAAGGAAATATTAACATAATTGATGATATAAATGCTCAAATGAATGTAATTTGAGACTTTTTATGAATTCCACAAATTTTTTAGGTTACTATGATATATTATTGTTGATTTAATCAACTTGGTTCGAACATATAATTCTGTTATGACTTTCATAAAAATCATATATCAAATAGTGTCAAAATTGACACAAAATAGTTTTTAAATCAAATATTATATTATTAATTGTTATTTTATTCCTAAAAATCTAAGGTTCAGCCAAATGACATAGATAAGGATATATATATTAATAATAAACAATTTAGGGTTCGTTTTGCATGTTATAGTAAGTGTATTAACCATATAGTGAAAGAAAGAAAAAAGACACGGTAAAAGTTAAATTATTTAACTTAGAGTTAAATCTAATTGATAAGGTTAAAATAATACCCTAAACTTGTCTAAATCCTATTGGTTGATAGTATTTCGACCCATCCCCACTTTAGCTTCGAAATAAGACCCTTTGGAACCATTATAAACGGATTTTGACATTAATATAAAATAATATTTTGAGGTATTCCTAAGGTGCCCCTCTCCTCCCTTATAAAAGGACACCTCCTCCCCCTCCTTCTCACACCAATTTGAGCACTGAATCTCGGCCAACCCCTGCCAAAATCTCTTCTCCACTTCCCTAGAAACATCCTAGAGGTTCTGGTCTTCCTCAAAGACCAATTTTAGTTCCCTAAGAGGAGGTCTCCAAAAGGCGCTTCAAAGAAGAGGTAATTACCGTTACCAATTCTTTCATCTTTATTTCTTCTTCCACTTCTTCTTCTTAGGTTGTTTCATTATGAAGTAATAACATCAGTATCACTCATATACTGATATGTTATTATAAGTATAAAACAACCCTATTTCACCATCTATCCATCCTACGGAAAAAGAAATCACCGCGCGTGCGTACGTACGGAATACCGTCTCCACGCCGTGGTGTAATCTATTTTCCACCACCACCTTACATGGATGGGTATAATGGTGTAAAGAATAACTATACATAGTTATTACAACATCATATTGATTCTGATATATTGTATAATCCACTCCAATTCAATTCAATATTTATGGAAATGATATCATCGCTCGTGCGTACGTACGGACTACCGTCTCCACGACGCGATGAGATTCATTCTCCATGTTAACCATTTAAGAATGATTATAAAGTATATATAAGAAATAATAATGAAATATATGACATTATAAATCTACTGGATTTATGTATATATATATATTTATGTCATCTACTTATTTCCATTCAAGACAATAAGGAAAGGAAAACAACATTCATGTGTACGTACGGACTACCGTCACCATGAACGGTGTTTTTCATTTCATTTATCTATCTATTATATATATATATATACACTGAATATATATGATATATAAATCATATTTTATATTCTGGAAGTAAGTAAATCACGATATAAGTAATAATAATGTCAAGAACAACAAGTCAAAACACCTACGATAAATGAAACGATTTTACCCAAAACGCTTCTTTAACATGGAATTTACAAAAGAACGGGTAATATAAAGTCATAAGTGAACCATATATGATATCATAACAATGAATATGATTCTGTAATAAGTCAATGACATTATTTAAACCATTATACAGGAGCTTCGGACACGTACAAAGCAAATCGGACCTAAGGTAAGGGAAATATCACAATCTCATTTTTATCCGAGATTGTTTATACGTTGGTATTTACTGGGGTGTATTTTATCATCCACATCTATGTTTCCTCAATATGTAATGTTATTTACATCCAAATACAATTGTTTAAATTCAATTTTACCCTTTGGTGAGTTTTTAGTAAAAGATATGAAAGGAATCTTTTGTCGTTTTTCATACGAGGTACTTTTTGACTTTTTCGATAAAAGTACGAAGAATGTTTTTTTAACTTATACGACACAAATGGATTTTTACGGTTTTATAAAGCCTTATTTTCATGAATCTTCCTCCAAAATATTTCATGATTATTTTCAATAAAATATCTTTCTTTTAAAATTTCATGACATTTTGTGAAAAGAAATTGATTTTGAAGAAGAAAGGATATTTTCCTCAAGAATTCATTTCAAGTGTTTTATCAAAATTATTTTCCATCTAAGATAACATAGGGTTCTGTTTTTATCCCTATTATTACATGGATTTGATTATGTTGTGATGGAAACATTTTTATGAATTCCTTTATCTTATATGAATTGTTTTATGATGTCATGTTGTTTAAGAATCCCATTTTTATTACATGGGTTACGCTATGATGTATGGTTTATGATTATGTGGCACACATAAGAAAGGATTCATTATGAGATGGGTGGGACCTATATCTCCCTCCAATGCATTGGGTAAAGATTTTATATCTCATGAGATAGACAGGGCTGGAACGGTAGGTTATACCGGTTCAGTGAAACAGGACTGAAACGAGGGTTACTCGATTCAGAAAGGGACTTTGTCCACTAAGATAGTCTTGGCAATGAGTCTTGACTAACAAGAAATGATTCTCTATGATTATGTGTGAATGCCACAAAGTTTCATGTTTTAAGTTATGATTATTGTGATTACATTTCACTGCCATGATTTACCCCATGTAATGAAATTATGATCTCTTTTGTAGGTTAAGATTTCCAAAAGTTATGTGCTTATGTATATGATGTGATTGATATTTTATTTGTTTACCCTTACTGAGCATTTGAGCTCACCCTTTTATGTTTTCTTTTCCCCAGGATATAAAGAAAGGTTTTAGGTAAAAAAAAGAAGATCTTTATGGGAGATTTTGAAGATCTTTCACCACGATTAGAAGATTATATTCCTAGTTTCCAAAGACACTAAACTATTACGATCCTTGTGTGTGTTCTTTTTGTTATGTACTAAGTATTCCGCAAAAGTGATGTAATGTCAATGTACGTCAGGTTTCGGGTCTCTACAGTTGGTATCAGAGCAAAGGTTTAGTCAACCTTTGGAAACTAGGATGCGAGAACTTTAGTGAGATCCCTAGAGATATTTCTAAGGTATGTCTAGGGATGTCCCTAAGGATAAGTATACGTATAGGTTATAGTACTAGAACTACGCTAACGATCATAGAATTAAACCTAAGATGTTAGATATTGAAGGTACTCCCCCTTTATTAGGTTGTTTTCTCTAGCATGATTTTTGCCTCTCACACTATTCTTTTTGGGTTTTAGAAAATGGCTGGAAACAAGATGATTCACGATAATGGAGGATATGATGGACAATGGAATGATATTCTTCATAATGAAATGGGATTTGGAAGTCCAAACATCATTATTATGCCGAATCAGCAATCTCATAATATGATCAATAAAGTAAAATTTGGTAAGTTTCCTGACTCGGCTAATAAGAGAAAGATGGAGTTTCATGATGATCATAGAGGAAAGAAAGTTCAATTTCCCCTATGTAAATCATGTGGGAAGAGGCATCAAGGAAAATGTTTCAAAGGAACTGGAAGATGCTTTGGGTGTGGAAAAGAAGGACACAAAGCAAGTAAATGCAAAGGAAAAGGTTCAGTTAACAACATGGATGAGGATAATGGTATTGCTACGACATCAACAATGGTTAAATGTTTTAAATGTGGAATGTGCGGGCATTATGCAAACCAATGCCCTAAGGGAAAGTCTCATGAAGATAATCAGTATGGTCGTATGGGAAGTATTTATGTGGATGATGATGAAGAGTCTACAAATGATATGTGAGATGAAAGAATTGTTGAAGCTCGGTCAATGGTTTAAGAATGTAGTAGAATGATTACATGTTTATCATGTGGAATGTTGTATAAGTAATCTCATGGTACTGTAGAATAAAGAGACATGTAAGGATTGTTACACTGTTGTCTGATTAATGTTACCAGTATCCATGAAATGTTATTCAGATATTTTTGGAATGTAGATGATATGCGCATAATGAAGGGATAAGGAGAAAATTAAATGTTTGATAGTATTCATGAGCTCATGATTGATATAAGGACTAAGTGATATCATGGTTTGAGTATATAGAATTTTGAGGATTTTGGTATGTGGAAAGAGTTAGATTCTAATAGAATTCATGTTTTCAATAAGGTTCAATGGGTATTCAAGATAGTACAAGATTAAGGCCTTTGAATGTTTGGAATGTGAACAAAAAGATATATCTTATGATATATGGGGATCAACGATGGTATTAAATCTCTGGTAATCGTTTTCACTATGTTATGAGAGTGGACTGCAGTATTATGGATAAGCCTAAATATTGGAATGGATTATGTTGGACATAAGTTAGTATTGTTTAAGGATAGACGCTTTTTCGATATTATTGATGGGATGTTATAGTAATATAGTTTTAGAAAAAGGACAACCTGCAGGACGGGCGACAGCCCATCGCTTCGGACAAGGCTGTGGGAATCGAACCCACAACCGAAGTGCGACTGGCCTTTATCGCCTACCACTGGCCTACAGGAAGTCCCAGTTTAGTAGAAACTAGTTTTATTATATTAAGCAGTATGATATATGAAGTATAAGTCCATTTTAGGAACCATATGTGATTAATCTCACTATAGATCGACTTATGTATATAATTTTTTCTAACCTTTTGTTTGAGACAGATGGAATGACCTGTCATACTAACACTTCACGAATAACAAATTCAACTTCATTTATTTAAGAGATGAAGTGGAAATTGTTCAAGGCATGAACAACAATGAGATTGTACCAAAATAAAGAAAGTATTTATTCTAATTCAAATTTTCAACTTTAGGGAAATGATCTTGAAAACCAAAAATGTTGTCCTAGTGATCTTATACCTGATGAATCAGATGGTACCTTATATCGTCACAAATTTATGGATTTGTGATTACTGGATTTTCCATAGCCATGTTCTCTACCACTCTCCATCAGAACATGATGGTTAGATTTCTCTTCCATATCCATATTTTCACCTATGTGGAAACCCAATGATTAGTTTATTTGGGTAATCGTTACATTTCATACTTTAGTTTTTAAAGCCAAGTTTTGGTATTCCTTTTTACAATGTGGGTTTCTATTAAAGAAACTTTCGAATAGTAAACCATTTATAACCCCGACGAATTTCGAGGGCGAAATTCATTTTAAGGGGGGTAGAATGTAACAGCCCGATATTTTATGAAAAATATTCTTTTTTATTTCACTAATGTCTTGTGTTGTACGCTACACCAAAATGAGCTTGCACAACACGCATCCTTGACTTTCCTTGCATTACACGCAATCGCGACCTTCCTCGATAGCTTGCGTCGTACGCAATACCGAATTTCACTAAACAACGATATGCTATTAAAATATTATTAAAACTAGCCGTTATGAATAATAATAACCACTTTTTGAAATTTTATAAATTTTATTTTTCAAAATGGACTTCATTTTTGGATGCGGAATACCGAAATTAGCCTAGGGTGAAATTTTGGTATTTTTCTGAAAACTTTCAATTTTTTATGAATAGTGAAACCACTAAGTGGTAGGTTAAAAACTGAATTTTGCATAAAACTTAATTTTACCGCTTCTGTGAATTGAATTTTGAAAATCCGACAGACACGGTTGGTATCAGTAAGTAAAATGTGGTTCAATGAGATAAAAATAATTTTTTGGTGAATAGTAACTTTTTACTTTTTTTACCGCGGTTAATAGTAAATAGGGTAACTAAGAGTAAAAATGATATTACTATTACCCTAACACATGTCCTAATTCTATTAGATAAGTTTAATTCGACCAAAAACAAACTTAGGAATAAAATATGACCATTTAGGCCCACTTGGGTTAGATTAGGACATTTATTATTAATTTATTTAAAGAAGGGTTAAAATAGTTAAAATCAAAGTTTAATAAGTAAATCATTTTTAATATGGGGTTATACATAAGATAAATTCGACTATAAATATTCATTAGAAAGATAAACAGATTTCCTACATAATGATATTTTATTTATAATTTTTAGACTTTAAATAAATTAATTTATTTATGACACAACGATGATGCAGTAATTACCCTTTTAAGGAAATATTAACATAATTGATGTTATAAATGCTCAAATGAATGTAATTTGAGACTTTTTATGAATTACAAAATTTTTTTAGGTTACTATGATATATTAGTGTTGATTTAATCAACTTGGTTCGAACATATAATTCTGTTATGACTTTCATAAAAATCATATATCAAATAGTGTCAAAATTGACACAAAATAGTTTTTAAATCAAATATTATATTATTAATTGTTATTTTATTCCTAAAAATCTAAGTTTCAGCCAAATGACTTAGATAAGGATATATATATTAATAATAAACAATTTAGGGTTCGTTTGGCATGTTATAGTAAGTGTATTAACCATATAGTGAAAGAAAGAAAAAAGACACGGTAAAAGTTAAATTATTTAACTTAGAGTTAAATCTAATTGATAAGGTTAAAATAATACCCTAAACTTGTCTAAATCCTATTGGTTGATAGGATTTCGACCCATCCCCACTTTATCTTCTAAATAAGACCCTTTGGAACCATTATAAACTGATTTTGACATTAATATAAAATAATATTTTGAGGTATTCCTAAGGTGCCCCTCTCCTCCCTTATAAAAGGACACCTCCTCCCCCTCCTCCTCACACCAATTTGAGCACTCAAGCTAGGCCAAACCCTGCCAAAATCTCTTCTCCACTTCCCTAGAAACATCCTAGAGGTTCTGGTCTTCCTCAAAGACCAATTTTAGTTCCCTAAGAGGAGGTCTCCAAAAGGCGCTTCAAAGAAGAGGTAATTACCGTTACCAATTCTTTCATCTTTATTTCTTATTCCACTTATTCTTCTTAGGTTGTTTAATTATGAAGTAATAACATCAGTATCAATCATATACTGATATGTTATTATAAGTATAAAACAACCCTATTTCACCATCTATCCATCCTACGGAAAAAGAAATCACCGCGCGTGCGTACGTACGGAATACCGTCTCCACACCGTGGTGTAATCTATTTTCCACCACCACCTTACATGGATGGGTATAATGGTGTAAAGAATAACTATACATAGTTATTACAACATCATATTGATTCTGATATATTGTATAATCCACTCCAATTCAATTCAATATTTATGGAAATGATATCATCGCTCGTGCGTACGTACGGACTACCGTCTCCACGACGCGATGAGATTCATTCTCCATGTTAACCATTTAAGAATGATTATAAAGTATATATAAGAAATAATAATGAAATATGTGACATTATAAATCTACTTGATTTATGTATATATATATATTTATGTCATCTACTTACTTCCATTCAAGACAATAAGGAAAGGAAAACAGCGTTCATGTGTACGTACGGACTACCGTCTCCATGAACGGTGTTTTTCATTTCATTTATCTATCTATTATATATATATATATATACTGAATATATATGATATATAAATCATATTTTATATTCTGGAAGTAAGTAAATCATGATATAAGTAATAATAATGTCAAGAACAACAAGTCAAAACACCTACGATAAATGAAACGATTTTACCCAAAACGCTTCTTTATCATGGAATTTAAAAAAGAACGGGTAATATAAAGTCATAAGTGAACCATATATGATATCATAACAATGAATATGATTCTGTAATAAGTCAATGACATTATTTAAACCATTATACAGGATCTTCAGACACGTACAAAGAAAATCGGACCTAAGGTAAGGGAAATATCACAATCTCATTTTTATCCGAGATTGTTTATACGTTGGTATTTACTGGGGTGTATTTTATCATCCACATCTATTTTTCCTCAATATGTAATGTTATTTACATCCACATACAATTTTTTAAATCCAATTTTACCCTTTGGTGAGTTTTTAGTAAAAGATATGAAAGGAATCTTTTTTCGTTTTTCATACGAGGTACTTTTTGACTTTTTCGATAAAAGTACGAAGAATGTTTTTTTTAACTTATACGACACAAATGGATTTTTACGGTTTTATAAAGCCTTATTTTCATGAAACTTCCTCCAAAATATTTCATGATTATTTTCAATAAAATATCTTTCTTTTAAAATTGTATTACATTTTGTGAAAAGAAATTGATTTTGAAGAAGAAAGGATATTTTCCTCAAGAATTCATTTCAAGTGTTTTATCAAAATTATTTTCCATCTAAGATAACATAGGGTTATGTTTTTATCCCTATTATTACATGGATTTGATTATGTTGTGATGGAAACATTTTTATGAATTCCTTTATCTTATATGAATTGTTTTATGATGTCATGTTGTTTAAGAATCCCATTTTTATTACATGGGTTACGCTATGATGTATGGTTTATGATTATGTGGCACACATAAGAAAGGATTCATTATGAGATGGGTGGGACCTATATCTCCCTCCAATGCATTGGGTAAAGATTTTATATCTCATGAGATAGACAGGGCTGGAACGGTAGGTTATACCGGTTCAGTGAAACAGGACTGAAACGAGGGTTACTCGATTCAGAAAGGGACTTTGTCCACTAAGATAGTCTTGTAAATGAGTCTTGACTAACAAGAAATGATTCTCTATGATTATGTGTGAATGCCACAAAGTTTCATTTTTTAAGTTATGATTATTGTGATTACATTTCACTGCCATGATTTACCCCATGTAATGAAATTATGATCTCTTTTGTAGGTTAAGATTTCCAAAAGTTATGTGCTTATGTATATGATGTGATTGATATTTCTTTTGTTTACCCTTACTGAGCATTTAAGCTCACCCTTTTATGTTTTCTTTTCCCCAGGATATAAAGAAAGGTTTTAGGTAAAAAAAAGAAGATCTTTATGGGAGATTTTGAAGATCTTTCACCACGATTAGAAGATTATATTCCGAGTTTCCAAAGACACTAAACTATTACGATCCTTGTGTGTGTGCTTTTTGTTATGTACTAAGTATTCCGCAAAAGTAATGTAATGTCAATGTACTTCAGGTTTCGGGTCTCTACATAACTGTAGCTCATAGATGTGGATCAGGATAGTCACATGCATTATAGTAGATACCTGATGATTAGAGTGCATGACCATCTACTGTATCAGGTAATATTCTAGTAGTATCTACTATTGTATCTAATTTTTTCAATACGAGTGTTTCTAACTCATTTATCTTTATATATACTTTGGAAAGTATCAAGCATGAAATTATGAGTTTTTTTGGGGTGATGAACCTGAAAACACCGTTGGGTGTAAAAATAGAGGATATATGTCAATGTAAGGACTCTCCCCTTGTAGTAGAAAGTTATCATTTATCATGGGACCTCTTTATCATCAAGATTATGGGATTCAATGTCATTCTCAGGATAAAATGGTTGAATCCCTGTCACACCTATGTGGACTTCTATCACCATAGGGTATCATTTATATCACCGTAGGGTGATATTTATCTTCATAAGGGTGAGTGGGATGTCTAGGAAATTAGAGTTGGACCAGAGTATCATGGGTTGGGTGTAGTGACATCCCATATTGCTAGCCCATGTATGGTGGAGTAGGGAATACTTTGGGATGATTTTTCTCTGGTGTTTCATCATTTTAGGTATGTGTTCCTTGAAAAATTCTCTAAACTACCTACCAAGGGAGAGGTAGAGTTTACGATCGAGCTTATTACATGATAAGCACCAGTATCTTTTCCTATTCATAGCATGGAACCTGTTGAGCTCCAGGAGCTCAAGAGATAGTTAGTGGATTTAGAATCTAAGGGTTCTATATAACCGAGTACTTCTCCTTGTGGTTTGCTTCACCTATTATCTAATAAGGAGGAAAGAACCCTATAGATATTCATGGATTACTGATGGTTAAACCAAATTATAGTTAAGAATCAACATCCTTTGCCTCAAACAGATGATCTATTCGACCAGCTCTAAGGAGATAGAGCATTCTTGAATATTGACATGAGATCAGGATATCATCAGGTGCAAGTCAGGTCTTTAGACATATCATACACAAGTTTCCATAGTCAATATGGTTTATATGACTATCTGATTATGTCATCCACTCTTATGAACGTGCCCACTATTTTCATGGCCTTGATGAATAAGGTTTTCCACCATAACTTGGATTCCTTCACTATGGATTTTGTGGACAACATATTGGTTTATTCTCATACTCAAATATACCATGAAAAACATTTTGAGATCGTATTTATTACACTAAGATAACTTAATTTATATGATAAGCTCCCAAAGTTTCACTTCTGGATTGACAAGCATCACTTATTGGGTCATATTATCTTGGAATCATGGGTATCAATTGACCCATTGAAGGTAAGTGACATTATTTATTTGGTGCATCCCAAGAATGTGTTTCATATACAAATTTTCTTGGGGCTAGTTGGATATTATCATTATTTATATAGGACTTATCATGCCTTACAACACCTCTTAATAGTCTAAATAAGAAGGGTGCAAAGTTCTTTTGGTCTAAAATGTATGAGATGACCTTTCAGAAGATAAAAGGAAGACATACTCCAGCACCGATTCTAATTCTTCTAGAGCCTGACAGAGGTTATATAGTGTTCTATGATGCATCAGACATTAGGATAGGTGCAATAATGATATAGAAGGATTTATTTTTGTGTGTATAGGTCTCTCCAGTTGAGACCTCATGAGTGTAATTACACGACACATGACCTCAAGCTTGCTGTGGTCATTCATGCATTGAATTACTAGAATCATTACCTAATTAGAGAGATCTTAGTGGTGTTTACGGAGCACAAGAGCCTCAAATATTTCATTTCAGAGTGTGAATTGAATCCCAAACAATGAACATGGGTCGAATACCTTCATGATTTTGACTTTGATCTTACCTATACACCTAAAAGGGAAATTTTGTAGCTAATTCGTTGAGCCAAAAAACTCATGCATAAGCCGTTTAGGAAGCAAGTGATGAATGGAAGTAGATGGACCTATTTTCTGAGATGCATCTCTATTTTTAAGTGTTTCATGAGTGGAATTTACATGCATCCTTATTAGTTACATCCCCACTCCTGGATAGAGTGAAGAGGATGCGGTTTTTAGATCCTAAAGGTTTGGTCTTATGGTAAAGTATTTCTGGTGAGGACCCACCTCTGGATTGTTCCATTGATGGAGATGAAATTATACTCATACATGGACATATCTGGGTTCCTATATACATGTGAGAGAAGATGATGTGAGAATCCCATGATTGTTAGTGGGAAGTGCACCTAGGTATCTCTAAGATGTATCTTGACATGCGATATCATTATTGGTTGCCTGGGATGAAATGTATGAATGTGGGTTTTATAACTAGGTATTCTTCATGTCAGCAAGTGAAGGTGGGGAACTAATGGCCCGATGGATTGTTATAGCCATTACTAGTAGAATAATTGAAATGGGGCAATTCCAATATGGATTTTGTGATTGGTTTACTGTGATCAACTTGTGGTAGTGATGTGATTTGGGTATTTATTTATTGGTTGATGGAGGTATCTCACTTCCTTCCTATTAGGGAGACCTTATCAGTGGATGATATTAGTCGAATATATGTCCATGATATTATACTCCTACATAGGTTCCATTGTTCTATCATTTCAGATATGTATGCTCATTTTACGTTGAAGTTTTGTCATGGGTTACAAAATTATTTGGGTACATAGGTGATTTTGAGCATAGTTTTTCACACTCATACTGATGGTTAGTCAGAATGGACTATACATGTATTAGAGGACATGATACAACCACGTGTCCTTGATTTTATAGGTTCTTGGAAGAATCATATACCTCTTGTAAAATTTTAATTTTTATAATATCATCAAGGAAATAATTCATATGTCTCCATATGAGGCCTTATATGGTAGGCCATTCTGTTCACCACTGTGATGGATATAGGTTGGGGAGGTAGTGCTACTAGGTCTTCATATCATGCAAGAGACTTCAGAGCAGGTGAAGTTGATCAGAAAATGTATGGATACTACTCATTCTAGATAGAAATATTATTCTAATATCCATTGACGACCTCTAGAGTTCAAGGATCGGGATCATGTTTTCTTGTGAGTATCACATAGGCATGTGCATAGGTGCATATACAGTATCCTATTGGTTGTTTTTACCTTATAGGTATCATGACATTCACGATGTCTTCCATGCTTCACATATCTTTTTCTTACCATGCTGTCTCATCTCATACTTTTGATCTCTAGAATGTAGAATTTTATATAAATTCTTCTTTTGAGGAGTTGCCCATATGTATCATTGATCAGGGAAAAAAAGGCTCTATGAGGGAATTATGTCTCTTTAGTATGATTGTTATGGAAACAAGGTCTTGTATAGGATGTGATTTGGGAGTGGGAGGCCAATATACATACTCAGCGGTTGGAGTTATTCTTAGAAAAATTTCTACCTCCCATGAAAGGGTAACTCAGAGAGGAGTTTCTTTAAGGGTGGAAGAAAGTAAGAACTTGATTTTTCTTCGAGTTATAGACCCTTTTAGTTTCAATTTAATTCCTTGGTTTTGACCTAAAATGAATGCATAGTAAGCTTATTGTGGAAAAGAGGGTATCCAGAGCTTGTTTGGATCCTAAAGCCCTATATTTCGGAGTAAACAGTTGGGCCACACAATTTTTAGAAATAGTGTGACCCATTATTCATGGTTAGAGAAAACCATGTGGGGTGTTTCAGTGCACAGAAAAGGGCCACATGGTTTTCCCTAACTGTACAACCCAGGATGCATGATCACATAGTTTGGCTACATGACCATGCACCAATTTAAAAATTGCTCAAAATGTATCTTTTCCCTTAATTATTGAAAGGAACTCAACCCTATTTCTTTTATTTCTCCAGTGGATACCACCTCTCCCACCTCTCTGATTGGAAGACCTCAAGCCTCATCACCTAAAACAACCACAAAATTGGGTTTTTGCAGTGCCACCATTTAAAAATTCTAAAAAAGCACCGATAAATGTCACTTTTAACAATGCTAAAAAAAGCACTGTTAAAAGTGACCCTTTATCAGTGCTTTTTAGTAGCACTGATAAAAGGGGTGAATTATCAGTGATTTTTTTAGTAGCGCTGATAAAAGGGGGGAATTATCAGCACTTTTTCTTAGCACTGATAAAATGTATATTCCAAAAAAAATCATAAAAAAATAATATATTGATATATAAGTATATTTTTTAAATATGTTTTAGATAAGTATAAATGATAAATTTTCACTTAATATGTATGATATGTTGTCAAAATGGCTTATAAAATATCTTAAAAATTATTAATTTAAAATTTTATAATTATCATCGGCTAATAATCATTTAATAACAATTTCAAGACACAAAAAATCAAAAAAATCAATAAAATATCTAAAATAATTTGAAAATGTAACTCATACTTTAAACGACCATAAATTTTGATCTGGGTGTCCATTTGGGCTCTACAACATATCAAATCAAAGCCTGCGATGAGCTCTACAAGCTAGTGATCCAAAGGAATATTCTGTCACATTTTTGGAGGCCAAAAAAGGCCTAGAAGGCCTCTAAAACTGAGTTTTTAGTCTGGATACCCAATTTTTTTAACATTAAATGGAATTTCTTCCTTGTTTATGGGGGTATTTTTGACATTTTTCACTGGGGAATGAATTTATTTCAATGAATTACATTAATATTCATATTATTTCTTTGAAATTTTATCATTTTTCATAATTTACTATTATTTATAATCAAATATATAACAATATATACATATTTTTTATATATTCACACATACAAAATTTAATTTTATAAATAAATAATTAAACATATCTACATATAAAATATATTTTGCAATATATAATCATTATATAAATAATAAACTAATATCCATTTTATTTAAAATAAAAATATATGAATATTTATATACCTATATAATGTGTACGTGTATATTTATATATTTGTGTGCGCCTGTATTGACAAACTGGTATATATTATCTATATATTCTAAACATATGTATATATATTAATATATAATATTTTTAAATATATATAAATATTTATAATTATACATACAGATATACATATAATATATATGTGTGTGTGTTTTTGTGTATTTATTTATTTATTTACACACATAAAAAACATATTTTATAAATGCACTCAAAACTAATCTTATAAAAATATATTAATATACAAATAAATATATTAATATATAAATATAACTATATATATATTAATATACAAATATATATATATTAATATAACTAAATATATGTATATATATATTAATATAACTATATATATATATATATTTATACGGATATATATATATATTAATATAACCAAATATATATATATATATATTAATATAAATACATATGTTAATATATATATTAATATATGAGTAAATATAACTATATATATATATATATAAATAAATAGATATATTAATAAATGAAGAGAAAAGCAATTTGGTGGAGTGGTAAAGGCTTAGGGTGTGCAGACAACAGGAATCAAATTCGAATCCAAAGGGAGGCAGGACGCACGTGCATGGGTGGAATAATAACTAGTGATGTTAAAGGGGGGTGGGGGCACTGTTAAAGGGTGCGGGCAGGGGTGGTGGCTCAGGCGTGCTATTTGGGGGTCGGGGCGCTGTTAAAGGGGGGGGGGGATTCAAGTGCTATTGAAGCCTCCCGCGAATTGCAAAAATATTTTTTTAATGTTTTTTAACTTTTATCAGTGCCAAAAAAGCACTAATAAAGGACCCTTTTATCAGCACTTTTTTTATTGATGATAAAAGGGGCCTTTATCAACACTTTTTGGAGAGCTGATAAAGGGGACCCCCCTTTATCTTCACCTCGATTAACAATGCTTTTTTTAGCGCTGTTAATGCCCTTTTCTAGCGCTCATAAAGGCCATATTTTCATTAGTGTAGGCTTTGATCCCGTTTCTTCATCCGACCTCTGAATCAAGATCTATCTGTCACATTAGATAGCCACTGTTAATCTCTATAATCAGTAGGCTCCTTTCATAGTTTGTATTTATATTGAAGACACTATTTTGATGTGATCTCATGTTCCCTATTTTTAGGGAATTTGTTTATTATTTATTTTTATTTTAATCTAGGAAAAACTAAGGGATGATTCTGGATGAGGAATCTACTATAGGAATAAGTTTTATGTTCTATGAATTTTCCCTCAAAGTCTCACCATTTCATAAACCGTTTTCATTGTGTGCACACCGGTTTCACCAGGCATTACTCCTTAAAATTCATTTGCTTTATTTTAAGTATTCTAGGTTGTATTTTAGACCCCAACGACACCTCTTAACACTATTGGAGGTTTAGACCTAAATTTTAACCACCCCAAGTAGGGTGTGTTCTTTGATATGCCTTTAGTGAACTATGTTTGGATTACCTGAGAAAATGTCTGGGTGTGATTGACTTGATCCCTGTTAAGGTAAGTGTTCCATAATAATTAAATGAAACTATAAATTATTAAATGGAAAGTGTATATATATATATATCACTTGGCCTTGGATTTTTTTTAAATTGATAATTGGTTGTATGTCCTTAATTCACCTTATCACTTATGATGAAAGGTAATGGAATGAACCTAATGAATTGTAATTGAAATGAGTATTTCATGTCCTATGATCAAATATGTATATAGATGAAATGAGTATAAGGTGAATATTTCATTTGGAGATTTTTAATCTTTATATGAATGTTTATACTTGACCCCCCTTGGATTATCAAGGGAATACCTTAATCACTAAGAGGATTCCATTATGATTTATTGAGCTGATTTTCATGGGAGATACCCACTAAGAAATCTGGTACTTATCTTATTATGTGAATTACTTGGCATTTTACTGATGATTAACTTGAATCTTTTCCAGATATTATAATTCCTTTGATACACTCATTTAATTTAGCTTGGTGTCTTTAGACACGTGATGCCATGGATTCACCCCATTGGGCCTAGTTATACTTAACTTAGGATTACTGTGGACAAGATCCATGGACTCAGTGAGAATCTTTTATAGTGGAATGCCTTGGGTGCACCACTTAGATCACACTCATACCCCTTATATCCAGACTTTATGAGTTATTACATTGAGTTGGATCAAACCCTGAGGTCAATGATACCTTGGTTACACATTGGATCCTCTTCTTTTATCATTATATTTTAAAGTGATATTAACAAATTTATATGATCTCCTAATTATAAACATGAACCATGATTATCTAATTAAACAATTACATGATCATAGGCACCAACTGAGGCTAAAGCATGTATGATTTTTTTATTTTTCATTACATTACTTGTGATATACTGGCATAAGGTATAGTTTATATTCAAAAACTATATTTTTATAGATTCCATTAGTAGAGGCCTATTTAGATTTATCTCACACCCTATCTAGGCCATTGTTGGCACCAGGTAGATTATATGACCACATGTGTGGACAAAGGGAAGAGTCCCTCTTTGGACATTTGACTTGCATGATTTTGGATGGG
Organism: Viscum album; assembly: GCA_963277665.1. Lineage (NCBI taxonomy): Eukaryota > Viridiplantae > Streptophyta > Magnoliopsida > Santalales > Viscaceae > Viscum > Viscum album. The sequence continues at coordinate 2,109,348,935 of OY728152.1, forward strand.
AGTTTAGTAGCAGATGAATGAGCTAGTTCTTAGGATACTTGGATAGTTTCACACCTTTTTGATTATTTATATCAAATATTGTAATGTCTTCTTGGTACCATGTATGTTTATTTTCTTTTTTTGAAGATACACTCCATCATCTTTTATATATGATATGGTTTATAGATCCTGAGTTGTTTATTTATTTCAAGGATGTTATTACTTATTTATAATAACTTGTTCATTAATTTTGTGCTTCTTACATGTATTCAAATCATCCACCATTGTTCTCCAATCATACCTGAGGGTAATATCTCCCCATGGATACACTGTAGTCCCTTGCTACTATTCGGAAGCCACTGGCATATGAGTAGGCACACTTGAGGCCATTTGACTGAATATATTTGGTTAATTAAGAGTTAACCTGGTCTAATATGTCACAATTTTATTGTTTGTTTCTATATGAATCCCCTTTTAGACTAAAATGACACTTTTATTTTTAAAACATGTACTTTGAGTCATACCCACCACATCATGTGTTAGATTGATGTGAAGTTTATTTCTATATGTCAAGAATGAATTATAGATCATTTTATTAAATTATCAATACATTCCAAGATATTTTTCTCAATTTATCTACATGATGTGTGTTTTAGAGTAAAATTAAACTTTTTTAATGTGAAAAAGATACACTTTGATACATAATGAACACATCATGTGTCTTATTGATGTGAGTTAGATTCCTCCATATCATAAATGAATTATAGATCATTGAAAAAATAAAAAATGTTAGATTTACCCTTAAAAGACATAAAATGTAATTAAATACCAATGATATATATTCATAATGTAAAAAAATTGATAAATGAAATCATTACCTTATAGAGATCAACCAGCCTCTCAAAAGTTTCAACTTACAAACCCGGTTCAACTTCCTTCATAGTTAATTCATCATTTAAATTTTGTGCATTGGTTTAGGATATGAGTGAGGCCTATCTATTAGTATTTAAAGTTTCATTCATTTCCATTTAATTGGTTGAATAAAACATGAAATTAAAGGAATCCATCTTGCTTCTCAATTATGGAGGTGAAGGTGGATGTAATAGGGTCAAGAACATTTTTAAAAACTCATCAAAAGAAATCATGAAAAAAAATAAAAATGATGATGATAGGATAATGTAAGTACCTTTCTCATATAAGGTTCACTAATATCAAATAGCTTGTATAAAATAAGAGAAGTATTCCATTGAAACTCCTCAAGTTTTGGGTAAGGCTTATTTATTTTTAAATCTTCAGCCTAGTGTTTAGAAAAAATGGAACACCATATTGAATGTAGTACTAAAAAACAAGAAACAAAAGGAATAAACCTTTCATAAAATAAAGAAAAACAACCCTAATGTACACACCATTTCACTACTAGGGGTGAACTACATCCCAACAATTGGTAAGTTGTCTTTAGATTTGTGTATAGAAGGATCCTTTACCCATTTACTACTCATCATTATCTTATCTGCAGCCTCAAAGTCTATTATCTCATGAGCATGAGTAGCTTCAAACATATTACAATCTTTTCTAGAATCCATAGTGTGTAACCATCCATGATACTTCTCTTTGAGAAATAAATCAAATCTTTCTTGATTTATAGGGTCATCACCAAAAGGGTTTTTAGTTTCTAGAAACTCATCCTAACCCCCAAAAAAAAGGAAATTAGTGAATAGTTGAATAGAAATTCATGGTCAATAGGGAAATGAGCATATACCCTTTAAAATCATTCATAAGTTATAGTAAAAATAGTAATATTGAAGTAATCACATGAGATGTAGGTTTAATAAATGTATTTGAATGGTTGAATTGAAGATGAAATAAATCCATATAATAAATAGGTATATTTTAATGTTTAGATATTTTTTAAGAGGATGTTACACTAATATTTAGACATAACTTTCTACTGTAAACTTCAAAAAAATTCTAAAATGATTTCCCATCAAGTTGTAGCATGTTGTCGAGATGAATTCCCTACTGCTCTCAGCGTTTCCTTGTATAATAATCAAAGTCATCTCCCCTAGTAAGAAAAAAATTAAAATGCTTGATTAGTGTTTCCCCGTAGATATTTCCATAAATAGTTTACCACAATGACCAACAAAAGTTTCAACACCCTCAATTGAAACTTTTATGTGGTTGTTATTAGTCTAAAGAACCAGAGGTGGGAGAGGATCATCAAATCAGTAGCCTTACTCAACAGGGTCAAAAAATATGTAGTGGGGTTCAAATTACTTTGAAATTATAGGTGGATAAAATCTGAAAAAAATTCATGGATGGAAATTGAAAATATAGGATTAAAATAAAAATAAAACCAAAATATTTCCAGTACTACATAAATTTTATTTTAGAAAAAATAATATCTAATCATTATAATACTAGTGTTTTTAAAGGTACTGGGGTGCAATGTGGAAGAAGATGTGTTGGAGATTTAAAATTTATTCATCAATAATTGACATAACTACATCATCAATGGTAAATCACAACCCAAAAAAACTACTGAGTATCCCGCTTGAATTATTTTAAGCACAAAAAAATCCCATACTATCTGAAGTTGTGTTCATAAAATTCTCATCATTGATGTTTATTGATCAATGAAACTAAATTAGTATCCCTCTGTATCATTAAAAAATTCTTCAAATGTGTGAGTGAATGTTGTTCATAAAATTCCAGGTGATAGTATGGAAATTTGATGACGCCTTTGAAATACTTGTGATTACTGCATCAATGTTCCTTTGATCCATAAAATAGATCTTAGTTTAGCTACTTGGATCAATATATTCTCTCTCTAGGGAGTGGGATGTAAGAGATAGAGGCTCTCAATAAACGAGTAGTGAATATTAGCCATGTGAGAGCCTCATCCTTATTTATATAGTGATTTAATAAAATATCTAGTATTGGATCCTCGACTCTAGAATACTTATTACTCATTGTATAAGATATAAATGATAATTTATGACTAACCTACTGAGTCATAAATATCATTTATATTTTTATCACTTACTTGTAATATAATAAATAAATTATATGATAAATAGTCATTAACATGACTCTTCCTTCACAAAAATATTAAATAAACCTTTTATATTAAAGTAATATTCATTCGTATAATATTATCCCATGTATTCACTTAATATCTTGTGAATAATTTTAATAAATAATTTAACACCGATTATTCATAGCTTGAATAATCTATATTTACTTATTTTTTGTGATCGTATATACTTGGAAATCACTTGGACCCCGTGGTGGGGGTAACCATGTCCTAAAATCCCTACTCATTAGAATAAGAATACTTTTGAATATTCTTAGTGAGTGACCCTATAGGACCTTATCTTAATAGTAGTGAATATTAATCACAGGCCAGGAGTGGGGTCTAGAAACACATAAAGGCCCCTAAAGAGATAAGGAAAATTCATATTGATGATATTCTTTCCTACTAATACACACCATGAAATATATTATCTATCTCATGATATCTCATAAAGTAAGACACAAACTTTGTGACACCATCCTTTATTACTTTATTTTTCATTGACATAACTGGATGAACATATATTCTTCTACCATGGCCTTGGATTTAGTGAAGGTACTTCCATCCGGATCAACTCGACTTGATATATCATTTCCTTTTTTAAGCGATTTTTTTTCTTGATTATTCAATCGATTCCATACCACCAATGACATGCCCAATGAAAGCTACCTCACTATGAAATCAATTCCATAGTTTTTGTATTATATAAAATTACACAATCAAATGGTACACATTGATAATAATCTCAAGTTATGATACCATTACATGTCTTAACAGATAAGAGCTACCAATGAAACCTGAAACATGTGGTGTTAATTTTTGTGGTCCAGTCCTCATGATCTAATCTACTTGAGATAACTAAGTATAAACTTCATGAGAAGAATTCTAAATACTTATGAGTCCCCAAAACCCAATATTAAAACATCATCTATTTCCAGTCAGTATGATGTATCCTGACCATAGGGAATATATTTTAGATTAATTTTATAGTATCACGAGGTTTTCATTATATCCCAGGAACTTCTATAACCTTTTGATATGAAAAATAATCTAAGGAAATTAGCATATAAATAGTAGATTCAAAAAACATCAACACTATTATGGTATACTTACATCATGCATAACTCACTATATACATGATATGGTAATAAAAAAGTACTATTTATGTTGGGTATAGGGAAACCATTTTTCAACACTTCCACTTGCACTAGATCCAACTTGCTAACTAACCTTTCTATCTCTCATATGATAGAGTCATATTTATACTAATCTTAGTATTTAGTCATGGGACTTCATTTTCTTTTTTTTGTGGAGAATCTACTATATGAAACTTATATTCCTTGAGAAAAAAACTCAAGAGATGATATCCCTAAGTATGTTCATTTTTTCCACTTTAAAAACTTGACATCTTATCTAGTACAAGTAGTATTTCTATCATGATTTATATTATGATAAAAATTTACTTACTAGGTGTGATTCCAAGAACTGGAACAAACCATTGAATATTTTACACTGCTTCTTTAACAACATCAGAAGCCTAAACACACTCAGTATTTGTAGATATGGCTTCCACTGGCTTGAGTGATCTTCTATTTTCCATTAGCATATATTTATTGTGATATTAAACCATAATTATCCAAAGGAATACAATTTATGTCCCATTATAACTAGTGTACTTTCCACTCTAATTACCAGGAATATATATCTATAGTCTCTCAAGTATAATTGGATAATTATAACTTTTTTATATATAGTTCTCCTAGATATAACTGATATTTTCCTACAATAAAGTATATTTTATCTATATCATATCTTTTACATAGCATGAAATATGTGATTGATCCATCACAGAAGCATGTGAAATTTTATAGACCACATTAATCTCCTCCTATATCCACAATTGTCTTCTTAGAGAGATTTATGCCATGTTACATCGGAAACAATAGTTTCTCGAATTATTCCAACTTGTATTTTTTTATAATTTGTAAGCATATTTACTATTGACTTGTTCTAAGCAACTATTAGATCTACCATAGAATATCTAACTTCCTAAAACTTAAGTTACTACTTTAATTCAATCCTTTTAGACTTACTTTCATTATGTAATTAACTAACTATAAGACCAATAACTATTTTCCATATGTTATCAAACATATATTTTCCTCAAAAAATAGTGGTTCTCCCACTAACCACTTGAAGATATATGGAAAAAATTCATTCCAAATGAATATTCTATGGTATTATTGATTACTTTAATCCAAAACTGGATTTTAGTAACTTACACACTTTATTTACATTCTATAGTTTTACTAACCCTTTTGGTTTCATTATATATACACCTTCCAAGATTAATGGTCATGATATCTAATGCCTAATATAATTATCATATAAATTATCTATGAAAATTATAAAATTCTAATGGATTTAGGCATGATTACTTGGTAAAACCAATTGAGACTTATTAGTACGACTCTTGTACCTCCCATGTAATGTTTCTCTTGAATACTATAGTATTATCAAGATTTCAAACATTCAAAATACTAACCACCTGTACTTTAATACATGGAATCCATTATTGAATTTTAAATGAAATTTTTAGTCTTAGATAATTAAAATATTATTTTTACTTGTAGGATCCATTATTATCAATGAATAGTGTTTGAATTCCACAATGAATGTAAAAACCACAACTATGGTTTCATCCTTCCTACACAATAAGTGTTTTCGGAACATTACTTTTCCACAAGATCTTGTGGAAGTTGTTGTTATGTTGACTACTTGTGAATATTTAGTATTGACTAAATCCAAGTCAATATTGCTCACACTATCTTAAATAGATATGTGCAACCTTTTATAAAAATACATTCTATTTCTTAACTAAAACTTTTCTATAATTAGTATTTTTTTAATATCCTTAGAAGCCTTTATGACACTAATAGTGATGCAAATTGTGTTTCCCTTGATGAAAGTTTGTTTATATTCTTAACAAACTCTATTTATATAAACACATTTTATTATGACATGATGGATTTATATCATACTATAACTTATATTATATCCATTTTTCATTATATTTGGCATATGGTTATGGGATTATGTCGTTATTTGAGACACATGTCATGAAAAATAATGGTAGATAATGTAATACATATTAGTCTCAACATTTATACTCCTTTTACTTACATCATGATTCTAATGTGTGCTAGTAAATGTAAATTTATGAATTACCCCACACTACATTTTAATCTAAAATTTTTACATGTAATACTCATCATCAATCCATTTTATTAACATTATATCCTTGATTTTTATAATGAAATGTGTGTTTATGAATTATTCCACACTATATTTTATGATTGATGAATGTTTGGTCAAGAAATTATTCATCACACAGGACTGAAGCTACTCATATATTCTTACCTTGCACATTTTGTACTTTATTTTTACATTCCTTATAACTCTTAAATAAATTTAATGAAGTATATTTTCTACTAGGATTACCTTGGAATAGTTCACTCTCTCTAGTATCACTAATTTCAAAATCTTTATGGCCTACCTTTATTTCTAATGGTTTCTTTTCCTATAACTATATAAGTCAATATATCAATAATACTTAAGGTATTTATCTCAAAAGAGTCTAAATACTATATAGGGTATATCCATGAAAACTGCTTTTAGTTTTACTAGGTAAATAATAATATTTCCAAAACTAGGCATTATAGTCTTATATTTTATATTCATATTATATTACCAATTATTCATGTATTACTAAACTATTAGTTGTGTATGAAATACCATAAACAAAATTCATTCCAAAAATGGAATAATGTCACTTTGTGTCCAATAGGCACATGAGATAATTTTTTCAGTAATACTTAATGAAAGTTTAGTTAGAACCATTAAACTTGAAAATTAGAAGTTGTGTACTTTTCACCACTGACTTAGGAATCACCCTTTCTCAACCCATGGAGAACACACATTACTTTTTTTAATGTTTCTATACTCATTTAGTTTATTTATTTAAATACACATATATTATAGGCATATTGTATTTAATACCCATGTATTATAATATAAACATTACACACAATGATAAATATATACTAATCAGAAGTATATACTTGCTTATAATTCAATTCATTGCATTTATTCTTCTACTGACTTATCTCATGACACATGATGAAAATATCCTCTCGTTTAGCGTCTTTTCTGTTTTATTTGAAGGAAATTGAAAAAGTAACTTTGGTGTTATAGTTTCCTCTATCGTTTTTCCTCTTCTTTCAACTTGTTCACTATAATAACTAAAGATTATTATTTATTCAAGTTCTTATCCACTTGGTAAACCATACCAAAATGAAAATGAAGTGTTTTATCCATAATTTTCATTTTGTGTTCTTAAATTAAACTAGATAAAGTTGGTGATAAAGATATAAGAATGGGATGTATTAAAAGAAAGTGTCTGATATTTCAATTTACATATATTCAGCGTAATCATTATCCATTATAATCTTACTTCACTTTATCTCCTCCTTAGATTTTCAAAGATGAGAGAACATTCGAAACCATCCATGTACTTATGATGTATAAAAAAATAATTGGAAATTGATGATAAAATTATTATTTAAATATCAAATGTGATATACACATGTCTCCTATAATAATATTTCTCACCCTATCTTCCTAAGGGGTCTCAACATGTAGTGGGAAATCCATCAATTAGAATTTCAATTCATCCTAGTACTTTTCACAAGATATTTAACTACTTTTGAAAACTCACACTGGTGAGGAATTTTTTTTTATAAAATTGTAATCATAGTGTATCTATGGTATTAATTTATATTTTTCTATAAAATAAGATCTAATAATATTATAACTTTTATCTTGAAAACCAATTTGAAATTATTGATTAATTAAATCATCAATGTCTCCCACTATTTTATTAAACCCTACTATCCCTCACTATGAGATTAGAAATATATATTTCCTCAAGTATTCTAGGAAAAAGGATCCCAAAAACATCTCCTCATATTCCAAATTATGGCTATTCCACTACTTATAGAGTTTCACAGTAGGCATTTAACATGCCAAATACATTAACTCAAAGCTCCTTGAGCTTTTGAGTAAAGTCCCTGCTTCTTGAAATCATAAACATGATTTAATCAATATTTTGACTCTAAATATGAAACAATTTATCTATGACTACTTCTTTGCTTCTATATTTATTTAAGTTGACACATCATTTTCATAAGAACCCCCCCAATAGTAGGTGTTACCCTCAACTTTGATTGAAGAGCACCCTGCACACCCAATTTTTCTTCAAATTCCATTGAAGGATGGTGTTATAAATTAATATTTCTTTGAGGGTTTATTATATATTGATGAATAAAATCATTCTCCAGCTGATATGCATGTACTATGTAACTACACTTATAACTAAATAATTGATTAAATAGAAAAACATTCATCATGTCATAAACTAATTTAATACATGAATTATATTTTTATTATTTTATGTGTTTTCATAAACTTTCATATTTAGAAAAATAATAAATGATTCATAAATAAAATAAAAAACACGATTGATATTGAGAATTTGATATTGGTTGATACATTTATTCTCAAAGGATCAACCATGTCCCTAGGGGAAAATACCTGAGTGTTATCTGACTAGTATCATAGCTCACACTCCAGTCCAATGTATTGTCACCTTATCTAGAATAGAACATCCTCTCACCATGGTCCACATCTCACAACACCCTTGTCATAATAAATAAATATTCACATACGGGCAAGGAGAAATTTTGAAGTGTAATATATATATATATATAGAATTATAATCAAGTACATGTATTCCATTATACATATTAAGAAAATAAATAAGATGAACATACCATCAATTTAGTTAATTAATTACAACATGTATCCCAAAAAATAATTAAATTAATTTAAAACCAGACATACATTGGACATTTGATGCTCAAGATCAGTCGATATGAAAATTAAATGAGAAATAAAATTAATATTATGATAAATTTATGTCAAGGGGAATCAAATGAATTAAAATAATTAATTTTAATTTTAATTTTAATTCAAATAATCAATTTTAATATTAATTAAAATAAATATGACGCATGATCATAAATTAAATTAATTTTATTCTAAAAATTATAAACTTAATTTTTGAAATGCTTCAAATGTTTACCAGGTCCTGAGTATCCCAGAAAATCCCTTAAAGGGGTTTCATGCCTATCCATGACCCAAAATGGGCCTTGTAGGGTTGGAAGGGCCCAAATCACAATGACCCAAGTTGGGTCGACCTGACTTGGACATGGGTTGGCCAACAAGAGGCTCCCTCAACAATTCTGGTAGTGGGATAGTGATGGGTCTCGACATCAAGCGTGTGAGGGAGTAGGCTGATGGGGTAAAATGGATACAGCGAGACACGATAATCAAGAGCCAGTAGTGCCACATGGGATATGACATTATGACGAAGGTAAATAGAATAGGATCTAGAGGTTGAGTTAAGGGGAAGGTTGAATGGTGAGGGCCGAAGGTGTAATGACCCAAACTTTTATAAATAAAATTTCCTTTTTAATGAATAAATGCCTTATCAAGTAATCTAGTTATAAAAACACATGTACTACTTTGATTATTTTGGATATTTATAGAACATTATATTTAAAATACCATAAATCATTATATACCTTGATACTATATCCATTGTATAGTCACCATTAAGATTATTATATTAAGGTTTATGATAAAGGCTAATTGACATAGAGGAAACAAGCGATGATCTTGACCAGTAGGATTATACCCTATGAAGTCCATTTATAGAGGCTTTTGAGGGAGATAACATCACTCATATTTTACCTTAAATAACCCCAAAATGATATTGAATAACTAAATTATGACCGAAACTATCTATAGGATAATTTTAATCTCATTAATATTACCTCCAAAACCATGTTTACTGAACCACCCCATGAAAATATCACAATCCCACACCTTACCCTTAGGTAATTCACTGGTGTAATTAAGGGTTATGTATCTAGAACCCAAAAATATGAATTTTTATGTTTTATTTTTAATAAAACAATGATTTAAATAATCCATTTTTAATATTACTTTTTAATGATTAAATAATTAGTTTGATAAAAATTAGATTTGCATACGATATAACAAAAATTGTATTTTTGGGAAATATATAGTTTCAATCCAGAAAATATTTTTTGTTGAATTCAAGAATTTTTAAAATGAATGATATTTTAATAAAATATTATTATTAAATAATATTTATTAAATAGAAATGATCTTTTCCCTCAAACACATTACTTCATTGGGGAAATCATTATTTCTAAATGGTTTCCAATGGATTTGTTTATGGAACTAGAAACACCCAACGGTTCTGTATCCCAAGGGACCTTCTCTCCAAATTTAGAAGTTTGTTAGGTTCATTGACCTATGATACTTAATAACTTCCATTGTTCAAGAGGATTGGTGGTATGGGTTCATCACACCCTTTTGGGGGAAATTATTTCCTACTCCAGGACTCTCTTGTAGATTTATGATATGTTTATGAATCCTTAATTAATTCCCAAGTATGATATGAATTATCCCAATATTAGAAATCAATTATTAGTATGTGTTGAATTTAGAATCATCTGTATGTATTCTAGGTTATTCATTGATGGAGATATCTGTATGTATCCAAGGTTCTCCATAAATGGTATCTACTCATATACTACTTAGAGATTCGTTGGTATTTATTATGATGATGCTAGTTTTTAAACCATGCAGTGGGGTACTATGGAGTTTATGGTTATCCTGGTAGATGAATGTCACTCTTTAATTTTTCATCATCCAGGGAGATGGAATTTGTTATGATGTTTGGATCGAACCCATAGATGGTCTACCTACGTATCCTTGTGAAAGGAACCATAACCCATATAGTTTGTTTCCTCTTAATGGGACACATCATACCTTGTAAGGTTGTGCGATAAGGACCCAACTATATAATTTAATGTCATGTGGAAAGGAATTATCGGTGGAAGATGTCTGGTAAAAGTTTGGCGTGGGACTTATACCTAAGAATCCTAAGGAACATGGAAAGGGTATGAGTTTCCAAGTTGAATTAGACCATACTAGGGTATGTCTCAGAAGAATAGGGTTGGTTTATAATGTTGGGTTTGAACCTCTGGGAGGATTTCTACATATCCCATTTGGATAGGAATCAAATACCACATCGTATGTTTTTGAGGACCCACACCTTTGGAGGTCCTCAAGGTTATATATCATAGGGGAGTATGACCCTTTGAGATGATAGGATGGGGATTACTCCTGATAAGGATATCCTCAGTGAAAGAACCATGATGGATGTTTTTTCTCAGGGTGAATTGAGGGATTAACTCGAGGTTTACTCTATAAGAGGATAACCATATTAAGGGGATTTGGATTTTGGTTTAATCCTAAAGAGTATTTTTTTTGAAATCGGGCCTTGGAAAGGATTCCTACGTATCCCTGTTATGGTGGGAATTAGAGTTCTCATAGTTCATGAATTTAGGTGGATTGTGTGGGTGTTATTATCATCACTAACCTCTAAGATCATGTGAGTCATGCTTGGAGTGAGAAACAAGAGGATGTGAAAATTCAAAAAACCACACACTTTCCTTTCTTCGATGATGGAGGAGGCTGGGGCTACGATGAAGGAGGCATGGGCTATGGCGGAGGAGGACATGGCTATAGTGGAAGAGGTCAGGGATATAACAGAGGAGGCTGGGGCTACGACACTTCCCTCTCTTCACTTTACATTAGACAAGAGTCCAAGGTAATGAAGGAATGAAGGTGAAGGTGTATAGAGGAGCAAGATTGTAACCACCTACATGAAAGGCTTAGGGCTTACACCAGGATGGTTTCACTTTTAATGTTTGGTTGGGGATTACTCCTAGGAGGATGCCCATTGGAGGTTTGGTTGGGGATTACTCCTAAGGAGGATTACCATTTAGGATTAGTTGGGTCTTACTTATAATGAGAATTCCCATTTATTATGGTTCAACCTAGAATAGGAGTCAGGTGATGATATTTTATGAGTTTCTTAAGGACTTTATCAACTCAAATGTGCTGAGGTAGTGGGAATACCCATTTAGAAGTCTCTTCTTGAAACTACATAATAAAAAATAAATAGAAGGATCATTAGTGGATAAGAGGTTCCAAGTAAATTTATTAATAAATTCATCATTAAACATATTGAGATATTTGATTACAAGTCCTCCCATCTCAATGGGTTAATACACTTCTTTCAAGAAACAATAATCATATTTCTTTCATGCACTGACCCTGTCTAGATGAAATTCCTCATCGTGCATTAGAGATCACCAAGATGACTTCATGGGAATATATAGAAAGAGAAATAATACATACACATTGATGTAATCACTATATTGATGAGGCACACCCTCTCTCTTAGAGACATGGTTTTCCTTTTCCATCTAGTCAACTGGTTAGTGATTTTAGAAAAAATGTCTTCAAGGTACTACATCCACACCTTCCCCCAAAATAAGGGACCCCATGATAAATAAAAGGGATGAGGCCCTTATTCACTCTAAGAGTCTTGATGAACCTATTTCTCTTACCAATAGAAATACCCTCACCAAAAACTATAAATGATTTATTCTAACTTATTGTCTGACCAACCACTACCTCCTTGTGAGATAAGAAGTATTTAATCACATAGATGGTTTTCCTTGAGTATTTACCAAAAAGGAGAATGTCATCAACATATAACAAGTGTGATGGGATGATATTATCTTTTCTAGCTTTAATATATTTATTATATCCAATCTAAGTGAGGGAATTAAATCATCAAATCATTTAATCTTTATCAATGTTAAAAAAAATTCCTAACATGGGGTCACCTTATCTGACACCTCTAGAACATTGGAAATAACCTCTTGGGGTTCTGTTAATTAAAATAGATAGCCTTATAGAATTGAGAATAATACTGATTAATCTGATGAATTCATTAGAAAAATCATACCTTATGAGGACAATAATAAGAAAACTCCACTTTAATGTATCAAAGGACTTGGATATGTAAATTTTTAAGGAAAAGTTCCCATAACTTGACTTCTTTTCACCAAATTAATGATTTTAGATGTAAAAGATAGTTATGAATGCTCCTACCAGGTATAAATCCAAACTATTTTGGGGAAATGTGATCTTTAATGATTATCCCCAATCTTTTAATTATAATTTTTTTGATAACTATAGGGAAAATGTTAACAAATGAAATTGGCCTAAAGTCCTTAATGTAACAAAATTGTCTTTCTTGGAAATCAAATATATAAAATTTAAATTAATCCCATATGACATATGATCATGATAAAAAGAAATCAATTACTACTTTAGCCATATCATCCTGAAGTATATCCCTATAAAAAATAAAGAACATATTAGTGAAGCCATCCAGACCAGCCACACTTTCAATATTTAAGGAGAAAAGGGATTCCTTGATTTCCTCATTGGAGGAATCCATTGTGATGGAATAGTTTTGATGGTCCTCAATGTAAGGGGATGTGTTGAAAATCATAATATGAGTGTTTTCAATACCATCATTAGAGTAAATACTAGTGAAATAGTCCACCACCACATTATAAATTTCACATTCAAAAGTGTGAATACAACCATTGATACTGATGGACTGTAATAATTTCTTTATCCTCTATTCCTTGTGCAGCCTGTGAAAAAATTTAGAGTTCCTATCACCATCCTTCATCCACTTAACCTATAAGTGATTTCAATAAAACATTTAATTAACATTAATAAGATCATAAATCCTTGAAATATATTGTATTTCTTCTCCCATGGGGTGATTTTGAAACTGATTTCTAAGTTGACATCTAGCTATATTTTCTTCAGCAATCTTAATTTTAAGATCAAGCTTGGAAAATGAGCTATTGCTCCAATATCTAAGGAGAATTTTGACATTTTTTAATTTTATAGTAAGGACTTGTAATGGTCTTCCATATTAATTAATCCTCCAAGCCTCCATAATCAACTTCCTACACCAAGGAGCTACATGCCACCCATTGTTAAACCTAAAAGGAAGAGGAGGAGACCTAGAAATTTGGGTGTAAATCTCAATCAATATAGGATTATGATCTGAGTGGTGCTTGGGGAGAGTGTTCCTAGAGAAGCCTGTATCAGCCTCCCTATCATCCATCTGAACAAAAAATCTATCTAGTTTACTTAATTACCTTCTATTCAAAGTATAACTACTCTAGGTGAATTCAACACCTGCAATTGGAACTTCAGTAGGGTGACATTGGTCAATAAAAGAGGACAATTCCATTGAAGGTTCTCTACTGAAGATCAATATGGGTTTTCCTCAGGTCTCAAAATAGTGTTAAAATCTCCCATAATCAACCACTTATTAGGTGCATTCCCAAAGAATACCTCAATATTGGCTGAAATTTCCCTTCTTCTGGTGTAGGATGAGGAGGCATAAACAAAATAAATATCAAAGTTAAAGCCTTCTTTGTTATAGGATACTAAGATCCACTGTAACTTCTTGATAACCAAGAAAATATGAATTCACTCATTCTTAATAACCAAAATATGATCCATATTGATATCATGTATATTTTAGAGAAAAAACTATAACTAAGAGAATCCCATTTAAGGGATATCCAATTTTTAAAGAGAATATTTGGATCTACAATACCAATTAACAATGGATTATTGGAGAAAATATAGTGTTTAAGGTATTTTGACATCGAGGAGTTCCCAATACCTTGAGAATTAAAATATAGAATCTTTATTGTGAAAGGTATTGGCTCCCTATAAGGGGACCTTCTTTATTTTTCTCATATTTATATCCTTTTCCTTTCCTTCTACCTTTCTTCTACCATGCACTAAGAGTGGCCACTCCTAGAGTATTTATTGTTCTAGATTACTCATTCTTAGTTGGTCCATCAATGGAAATACATGCTTCAGTCCTTAGAAAGGGTTAAGCCGACCCAGGAGGCTGGGAATCATCAGTATCATCAGAGCATAAAATACCTCCTAGGGGTGTGAATATATTTCTGGATTGTAAGTGAGTTGGATGACTGCTCACTTTGGGTTTCCTTCAGGTAGTCTTAGGAGGACGTGTCTGTAGGAAAGTCCCATCTAGGTTAGATTTTGCGAGATCAAGGTCATTTTTTCCACTCCCATCAACAGAAGGAGGTAAGTCATGTAATCCAACCTGAGTACTTTTATCAGCTCATAGATATGGTTTTCAATGTGCTAATAATGGGATCTATATCCTATCACACTAGGTGTATCATTTGGTAGATCCACTGGGACAATGTCCCAACACAAGGAGGGATCTAGTAGATTCATTAGTGGGTCTACTTCCAAAGAGGTCCCTTCCACCCCATTAGAAGTCTGCACCTCATTTGATACTTGACTGGGGATCAAGGATTTCCTTAAATTACTATCCTCATTATAGTATTTCTACTTCTATGTGATTTCAATGACTCTCACATTATAGGGATGCCCAAAAACAGTTCACTCCATAGGTATGTGTTTAGTATCACTTATCAAGGCCTTTTCCTCCGGATGCTTAGAAGTTCCAGTCTTGTCATTTCTCTAGGGATCAATAATTACCTTATCTTTCCCCGTCTTCCTTCTACATATGACATCATTATGTCCTCTCACCTTAAAAAAGTAGCACTCCTTGTCTCTTTTACATTCAGTAATAAAATGGAAAAAAGCATCTAGCACAATTTTTTTTTTCAATTTCCTCTCATATAGAATTTTAAAATTTATATTGTCTTCCCTTATTGTGAGGACAGCCTCTTCAACTAGGGTACTCAACATGTCCACTTCCACCAATATCTGAGCATAGTGCCCAAAACTTGGATTTCCAATCTACTAATCCATTCGAGTGGGATTTCCTATAGTTGAGGAAATATCCCAAAAGATCCTAGGGTGCCAATAAACCCAATTAAACCTACAAATTTTTATCCATACCAGAACATGTGTGTTCAAGACATTCATAGGTTCGAAATTCCTATCCTATTACTGTATGTTCAAGAAACTAGGTTTCAGGAAAATGGTACCCTTGATTCAATTCCTTTTCTTACATTAATCTGAATGAAAGACTACATGGTTATACCCCCTTCCCATCGTGGTCATTCTCCAATCATCAAATCCCCAAACATCTACAATTATTTTGGTCAGATTATTAAATTTTTACAATTTCTCACCTTTGGGAATCAAGACACATGAAATGAGCAAGTAACTATATAGGTTGACCCATTCTTCAATCACTTCCTGATATTCCGACACATGAGCAGTTTTTCTCTTCATTATCACCTGCCCAGGTGGAGGTGTATCAAAATCAAAGAAAGATAGCCCAGAAGGAGCCTTCACAACCATATTAAAAACATTAAACGTCAATGAATAAATATGTATAAATAAATATTAAAAATAAATAAAATTACAAAATTATTAAATGAATAAAATTTAGAAATGAATAAATTATGAAAATATTAAAAAATAATCAATATTATTAATGAATAAATTATATTAAAAATCATTAAATTAGAGAAAAATAATATTTAAAGGTAATAAATAGTATATAATAAATAAAAATATAAAAAATAAATAACATTTTATTACCAATTAAACACATAATATATTAAATATTAAATATTAATAAATAAAATTAAAAAATGATTATTAAAAATTGAATGAATTATAGAAATATTATGTGTTTGCTTTTGTGTTTCTGTATAAAATTTCATTAATTATGTATACATGTTTGTGAAATTAATATATATATATATATATAAATAATAAGTTTGATACATGTCAAATTGAAAAGAAAATTACATTTATATAATATGTTATTAAATATCTATTACTCAATACTAATTTTTCAATTTTTTTAATTTATATTAAATTTTAATTATTTTATAAACCATTTTCATTAAATATATGACTTGTTAAGTGTAAATAAAAATTTTTATTATATAAATCAACTTTAAGGATATTATATATATATATATTTCAATATAAATATATTTCAATATAAAAAATAATAAATATAAAAATGAATAAATATCTATAAAAAATATTAAAAATCAATGAATTAAAAAATATTAAACAAATAAATATTAAAATTGAGTAAATTATAAAAAAGTAAAAAAATCAACATTATTAATGAATAAAAATTTTTAAATGAATTAATGATAAAACTGACTAAAATTTAATTAAAAAATGAATAGATTGAAAAAATATTTTAAAAATGAATAAGTGTTATTAATTGTATAAATTTAAAAAAATTAAAATTAAAATATATTAAATTGAAAATGAATTCATATATTAATTATGTGAATTACAACCATATTAAAAATATTAAATGGTAATCAATAAATATATATAAATAA
Organism: Viscum album; assembly: GCA_963277665.1. Classification (NCBI taxonomy): domain Eukaryota; kingdom Viridiplantae; phylum Streptophyta; class Magnoliopsida; order Santalales; family Viscaceae; genus Viscum; species Viscum album. The sequence goes on from OY728152.1 coordinate 2,109,366,422, forward strand.
ACATTTAAAATGAATATAGTTTAAAAAAAATTAAACATGTAAAAATTAAATTTGAATAAATTTTAAAAATATTGAAAAAATTATTAATGAAATAAATAATAACAAATCATTAGATTTATAAAAATTATATATTAAAAAGTAAAAAAAATTATATATTGATTAAAAATATAAAAATTGAATAAAATTGAATAATTTAAAACCAAAAATATTAAATATTAATATTAATGAATAAAAAACTAAAATTATAATATTAAAAAATTATTATTTGTGTATGTGTGTTTCTATGTAGAATTTAATTAATTTCATTATATGTATATGTAAAATTAATTATCTATATATACATAGGTTTGATAAATGTAAAATTGAAAAAAATCCACTAACATAAAAAAATGTTATTAAATGTATATTAATATTAATTACTCGATAGTTTTAATTAACATTAATTTTAAATTAACTTATAATCCATTTTTCTCTAAAAATATGACATATTAAGCATAAATACATATTTAGTATTTCATAAATCATATTTAAGGAAATTATATATATATATATAAATACAAATATATTTCGATATTAAATATAATTTTTAATAATATATTTTTTTTCTAAGAAGATAACATTTTATTCGCACTAAATCACGTGCTAATAAATGTCACTATTATCAGTGCTAGATAAAATTACTGATAAATATAACCATCATTAGTGAAAAAAATGTACTGATAAAGGTGAAAATTTTATCAATGTTTTTAGCACTAATAAAGATACCATTTTTCATAACTTTTATCTAGAACTAATAAAAATACCCCTTTATTAGTGTTTTAGCACTAATAAATGGCACCACTCATTATTCACGATTCTCTAATAGTGCTATGGGTGAACCTGTTGACTTTTGTATGATTACCTTGACATTATAGATATGTACTTCTGTTATTATATGTAGGTTTTGGCTTGTTTTTTCCTATTATTTAAATTTTCTTTTGCTGTTGTTTCTTGGATATCACACACACATAAATAATAAAGAAAAAATTTTCACTAATAATTTATAAAATAAGAAAAAAACTAAAACTTTATATAATATTGATAAATTCAATCATTTAGTGTGAGTATGCTTGTTTTTGTTGTTACTACTACTACTATTACTATTACTACTACTAATACTACTATAATGGGGATTGAAGATTCCATTTCCATTAGAGGAACACCCCTTGAGCTATCAACAAAGAATCCATGATGTGACCCAAGAATCACTTACATAAATATTACATAATTTTAGATGAATAATAAATACATTTAACAATAATACATTCCTAAGATCATAAATGTTTAGTGCATTTGGAGACTAGATACACAATAAACTTATCTCAATATAATTCTTTAGCATCCCCAACAATGTTCTTCTCACATAGTACCCTTATTAGATATATCCTACTTAAAACCTTTCTTCATAACTTGGGAATTTAAAACATAAAAAAGGGTAATCTTAGATTCTCAATAAGGGAAAACAGGATAGATATCAATCGATGATCATAAGTGAGATTAAGGTAAGAATAAGGGTATTATAACATGATTATAACTTATGAAAACATACCCAAAAAGTCATAGACCATAAATCATGAGTCATGACTTATGGATTTGTCACAACAAAATCCACGAGTCATAAGAGTGAGAAATCATTAAGAATCAACACTGATCCATGAGAGAATATAATAAGAATAATACATATGTTTGTGTAATACACATAAGAAAACAAATCATATGTCAAGTCTACCCACCAATACATTCATCACATAATAGATTGGGATAAAAATCTGTATACCTTCTTAGACTTGGGATAACTGCTCGTGTACCCTCTTGGGATCCGGCTATATGCTCATATACCCTTTAAGATCATGATATATACAACTTTACCTAATTAATTTTAGGGCTATAACAGACCCACCCATCACATAATAATAAACTATTCAAATGTATTCCATAAGATCAAAAAAACATTCAACATTCCATCATAACTTAATTAACCCCCGATAAAGAAATGTGTTTCATAAAAATATCCTTAAAAAATAATCATCATAATTTATATATAGAAATTAAGTGGATTGTATCATAATATCATATCCCCAAAAAAGCATAAAAATTCTTAAAGGATGTTTAAATGGATGAAAAATACTTTTATAAAAGCATTAGAAGGATGCTTTGAAAAATAAAGAGAAATATATTTTTATTTTTAAAACTTTTGAAAATTAAAAATTACTAGAAGGATGAGAATAATATTTCCTTGTATAATCCTTGAAAACATGTAATTTAATATTCATGATGAATAAATGGAATGAAAGTGGGGAAATATGGTCATGTCATCAAAGTTTCAAAGAATTTTGTTTTTTCACACCTTTGTAAACAAATTAAAAAATGATCTATTTGGGAAATGAAAAGAATATTCATTTAAATTTTTTGTAAATAAAGTAAAATATAGTTAAAAAATATCTTTATAAATCATTTAAAAATTGATATTAACTTTTATAAAATAATTTTTCATAATATGAATATGGAAAAAAGGATTCCCTACTAAAAAAATAAGGCCATATTTTCTTAAAAACATTATATATATAATTTTGAGTAAAAACTAAGGGTAAATGGGAATAATATTTTAAAACCCTATAAATAACCTTAGGATAATATAATATATGGGGTTTAGGTGGTAAAAAACATATAATTTCCCACAATGGAAAATTGAAACCAAAACAATCCCTATAAAAGGTAAAATTATTACACAAACCCTTACCTCAACTCCTGATTTTATTCCTATGAACTCCATACTCATTTATAATATATATATATATATATATACATATATTCCATAACTATATACAGACTTATATCACTATATATCATTCCTATATATTGTTCAATTACCCATTTATTATCAATTCTTTATTTAAATCAATATTTGGGTGTCAAATGTACTATTTTCCACATATGTTTTGATTCATAGATTCTATATCTTACACCTTGATCATGGTTTCATTATTTTAATAATATTAAAAATGTAATAAATATCTCATTTATTCATTATATACACTTTCATGAACCAAGCCAGAGCGCTATCCAACCCGACACTCGACCCAGTTTATGGCAAGGCCTGATGGGTGTTCCCTATCCCCATGGGCTAGAAACTGGTGATTGGGTATCAATATTATACCATGGGAATGATTTTAACCATTTAGATAAGAATAAATAACCAAAAAAATATAAATAATACATAACTAAATATAAATAACCAAACATGGCATAAAAATTTTTAGATTTAATATTTACAAGTATAAATAACACCCAAGATACAATAATAGAAAAAAAAAATGATAAAATAACCCAAGACCTCCATATTACAAGAGTGCCATCACCCTCAATCCATGCTACCAAAACCTACACGAGAGGAACTATAGCAACCCAAACCACTAACACATCACTCCTTGCATTTACCTGTTCCAAACAAACAAGGTCTACATACACCCAAAGGTGTGTATAGGGTGTGACCCAATGCCCAATAAGATGTCACCCAAAAAAAGGATTCCATGCTATAACATCAAAAGACAATTAACAATATTTTTTATGAAAAATAATTTGAAACATTTCCATTTTTTTCAAAGAAAGATCATTTTTAGCATAACACTATCAAGGGAAACACTTTTAAAGGTAACATTTCAGAAGAAACATTTGTTATGGTAAACATTCTTTAAGATAAAATGCACTTGAGTTCCACCATATGCCTATGGATGATACCAAATTTCATAAGTCTCAAGATATCACCATGGGTAAATCCCTAGGGATTATCTAGCTTGAGTGGGACACTAGAACCTTATACCTTGGTGAAAGGTGGTATAGAAACCATGACCATCAGCTTTATCATGCATGATCCACTAGGAGGGGATACCCCATGGACCTAGTGGTCTCCAATAATCATACATATTTAGTTAGTGTTGTAATCGTTAATCCATCTAAGTGAAACTAGGGAAATCCACTTATGAATCACTAGTGTACTAGAACTAGTCAGCCCACCTAGATACCGGAGATTCCCTTGTGTTTAATCTCATATCTCACATGTTAAATTAAACACTCTTTTCACATACACATGCGAAGCATCAAAAAAATACTAGAAAATGAAAATTTTATATAAACCAAATCACTTTCCATTTTAAACACATCAAAACCGCTTTCAAATACATTTACCACCACTTAACAATTCATAAATTCCCATTTGAAAAATCACAAGAAAATAATTCAATTTATCAACCAATTCCATGGGCCAAGCCCCTTTTTAAATCCACATGTAAACCAAGACCATTTTTAAAACATTATTTCCCTCATTTAAATAATTTTCATTTCATATTTATGGGTTTAAAACAAAATAAAACATGCCAAAGTAATAAATTTTTCCATTGAAAACCCACTTTGAAACATGTTTGCAACATAAATGCATTTAGAAACCCATTCTACACATTCCACACAAGGCATAAAAACCTTTTTGAGAAACATTATAATAAAACTTACACAAACATGACCTTACCATTATGAAAATACACTTTCATCATGAAATCATTCCAAATCACTCTAAAAATATATTTACCACCACATAATTAAACTATAGAACATGATTAAATACACAAACAAGCATATTAAAAGCATCTAAAAAAGTTAAGGCATGGAACCACCTACCTCAAGTGTGAAAACTTCTCGAATTTAGTGTAAAACCAAAATTGAAACACCAAAAGACCCTAGTAAGGAAAGATCCAACAAAAAACATCAAGATAAAACCCTGATAATTATGATTCAACCCAAAAGAGACCACCCAACCCAATGACCACATGAAATATCCAAGGAAAAGAGAAGAAACCCTAGAAAAGAGTAAATAACAAGAGGAAGGACCATTTATATGGAGATTCCTTGAAGACTCAGGGTAGAATACAACTAAGGAGAGGTGACCAAAAATACTAAGAGATCTTGGAAGAGGATCCCATAGATGAAAATCCCATGGGGGTTGAGTGGTAGAGGTATTAGGAAAAAATCCTAAACGGACACAACTGGTATTTTGGAAATTTTAATGACATGGACAGCCCTACAGTTAGCTCGCATGGTTTGTCAAACTGTATGATGATCGTGCACCCCTCTCTGCCTAATAGGTACCTACCACATGGTTAGTCCACACAACTTGACTTTCTGTGCTGAATCTGTGCAGTATCTTATGTCCAAAAATCCCAAACTACTGCATGGTTACCTGGGCATGAGCACATGGTTTCTACTAACCATGTGCCAACCGTGTGCCTCAGGTTGTTTACCACAAATTTTCTCATTTTTCTCAAAAAATAAAAGGAAACCCAAGGGAAAAAATCTATACCAAAGATAAATGCAAAGAATACCTCAAAATTTCATACCCTTCACAGTTGTCTCCTGAGAGAAAAATCAAGTCCCAAAAATGAATCATATTCAAAAGAGAAAACAAAACCCTAGGTGTAACAAATCTTCCCACCATAACGCTTTCTACCCCCAGAAAGACACAATTAGGTTTGACCTTAAAAAAAAGTTGATACTCCTCTACAGCTTTAGGAGATTCCCAATGAACATCACATGAGAAAGAAACAAGAACACCACGAACAGAAAAAGTGGTTTATAGGTTTGAATTTAGGAGACAAAATGGTATCACTACCATAGTACTTATTCCACCAAAAGATGAAACACCTCTATTTTATTGATTAAAATAAGTGGAATTATCACCACCAAATAATCCAACTTTTCAAGCTAAGAACTCTTTAGACATTTACAAACCAAACTCACACCATTTACCAAAAAAAAAACTAGTGAACCAAAACAACTTATCGAGAAACACTTCCACAAACTTACTTCAAAATACTGCTAGGTTAAATCCTACCCCAAAATATACTCAAGGGATGAAATTAGAATTAGATATATCTAAATGAGACTACCCACTTCCAATCAAACACCAGAAAGGAAACTAGATTATCAACACGGGGAGACCCGAATGGAATCCCCACCACGAAAACACACTAGCACTATTCTACTTCATAATAATTTTCAGTGATACCCATGGTGGGTCTCCCTGCCATAAGAACCAACCATCATAGACCAATATGAGAAACCTAACATGGGTTAACCTGGAACTCCCCATAGAGACCAAAACTGAAACTGATTTATAAGGCTGACCTTACAAGGACAACCATATAGATATTTTCATCTAGAGAGGTAAAAATAATATAATTTTAGTGACACAAGGCAACCTCACCTCCTCACAAATAAATAGGAGCTTCCAAACTACATGATCCGTAATGAGTACATGAGGCCCCCATGTCACTTTACACCAAAAAGGACAATTAAAAATGAAATAGACACATAAGGATATTAAATTGTCTTTATTTTCCACACTGAAGACTAAGTCAGACCAAGGTCCCTCACACCCCACATGATTTCTAACTATGCGCTAGATTCACTATGAGGCTTATGGATAGATCCCTGATGTTTGAAGTATCTCCTTCCTCACAATCAAACATCAAAGATCTCTAGCCGAAACAATTTTATTTTTTTTCATGAGCGTCTATGTAACTATCTAGGAAAAAATAAGGATAAAAACACTCCATATAATTTAGATCACCTCAAAATGGTTCTTTCACCAAACAAGGATCTATAATATGCACACTCATCATCCCATTTCAACTTGAGTGAGAAAAAATGAAAAAATAAACAAATAGAAGACACCTCCATTTGAAATAGAGGTATTAAGAATTCCTAAAATAAGAACATGATTTTATTAAAAAAAAAGTTCTCAAAAGATTCCTAAACATCCACTTTTTCATTGGAAAGAGAACACAACACTACAAAATGCCACCGTAAATGAGAACCATCAACAGAGGCATTAAAAGGAAAGGGAATTTGAACTCATCCCCAAATAGCACACCACTTCTATAAAGAGACATGATAGTTTCTCATGACCAGATTTTCCACACTCGATGGAACAACATGATCAATCTCTTAGAAGAGGTCGATGAAATACCCAAGGGCATTCTAACATCACAGTTATCACCAACATCTTCTGTATGCTTCCCATACTTGTAATTCCCTTAACTATTTCTAGGACAAACCTTAAATCATGAATGTGATAGAATTCACCTTTAACAATCTAGACAATTGAAGGAGACTAAAGTTTCTTTCAACTTTGCATGTACACCCTTCCTCTTCAGGAGGACTCGAATGATTAATAAATACGAGAGGATTCAACACCCTAAACTCAGGAAGGAAGTCTAAGGATTGATCAGCTGGAGGGTCTGCTGATGATGAATGACCAGTGGCCTCACTTCATATATGCACGATTCTTTATGGGGGCGTACACTATCCAATAGGGAAACTGATGACCTAATCAAACTATTACATTAGACAAAACATACCACAAACAAACACCAAACACCCAAAGGGAAACAACTCAAAGGCTTCCTAATTTTTTTTCAAAAGAACGCACTAACCATTATCTCAAAACCAACTCATCGACAAAACTCAAACTTGAAACACCATTAAAAAGAGAGTTTTCAAACTCAAAAACCATGAGACTACTGGTTATCAGAGCAACACATCTTCTCTTAAAATCACCTTTGAAAAAAAAGTATTGGTTGGTTGTTCATTACCCAAAGGTATTCTATAGAGTCTCACACATGTATGTTCTCATGTCAAACCTAGAACTCATCCACCTTTCCACACATATACTATGTATGTGGTTAGTTATGGAAATACTAAAGGTCAAAAAAAAACTTTCCCACTTTTTGTAACGAAACATTAAACCCACACTTTCAACTTTAAAAAAATTCATAAAACCTTTCAAGAGTTCACTGACCACCAAATCAAAAACCATTTCAAATTCCACACATCAATCCCTTTAATTTATTTCAAAAATGAAAATCCACTAATTTCACTTAAAAATACCCAATTCATCCCATTCAAATATTTTTGACAACTCAAAAAACCACACATAAAATAGATTTCTAAAATCTTCCTTGAAATAGTCTATTTTTTACAAACAATCAATTTTGATAAACCACAAGCTTTAATTATGAAAACACAATTCTCATTGAAATCATTCCCTCATTTATTCAAAAATAATGTTATTAAAATAGACATTTATAAATCTTCCATAAAAATGATTTTGAAAATCCATTTTCCATCTTTCCAAGAAAAAATCATTTCCCCTTTAAAATATAGTTTTCCATAATTCCAAAATAGGGGTTTTTGAAACAATTTTCAAAACCCAAAAGATGAAAATCAACTATTAAGAGGAAAATAGTGGTGATGGGTGGCTCAAACATATGTTTAGTGGACATAAAACATTTGAAAAACCATTATAGAGAGTATTCTGGGACCATGTCCCCAGCTGCACATGGATTTACATGCCCTGTGAGCTCATATGGACCATTATACCACTCTATTTTCATTCCTCAAACACAAAATAACCTAAAAGAACCAAAGAAACCAAAAGAAACATAGATTCCCACGGAAACATTAGCCCTTTCACGAGGTGTGCTGGCTAGACACCCTAATCATAACCAGAACATCAAGTCCCAAAAATCCCAACTCTGGCTTATCCAGACTCTTCCCTAATATCATGATCCCAAAAGAGCACGAACTCCATTGATACCATTTTTTCATGAACTAGGCTGGAGTGCCATCTAACCCAACACCCAACCCGGTTCATGTTATGGCTCGAAGGATGTTTCTGATCCCCACGGGCTACCAAATAGTGCTTGGGAATCAATATTATGTTGTGGAAACAATTTTACCCATTTAGTTAAGCATAAATAACTAAATAAATATTAACAATACATAACTAAATAGACATAACCAAACATGGAATAATATTTTTTATATTTAACATTTTCAGCTTTAAAAAACACCTATGACACAACAATGGAAGGGAAATTGATAAAATAACCCAATACCTCCATATGACAAAAGGGACATCACCCTCAAGACACCAACACCAAAACCCACATGAGAGGAACTCTAGAAGTCCAAACCACCCACACAACACACCTTTCCTTTACCCGTGCCAAACAAACAAGGTCTACATACACCCAATGGTGTATGTAGGTTGTGAGCCAAAGCCTAGTAGGATGCTACCCAAAATAAGGATTCCATTCTGTAGCATCAAAAGGCAATTAATAGGGTTGTTTATGTAAAAACCTTTGAATCATTTCCAAGAAAACATTTAAAAGAAAGAATATTTTTATCACAACACTTTCAAAGAAAACACTTTTAAAGGTAATATTTTAAAATAAACATTTGTTAAGGTAAACTTACTTTAACATAAAATTAATTCAAGGTCCAACATATACCAACAGATGGTACCACATTTTATAAGTCTCAAGATACCACCATAGGTAAATCCATAGGGGTAATCTAGCTCGAACGAGACACCAGAACTTCGTACCTCGGTGAAAGGTGGAATAATAACCATGACCATCCACTTTCTCAGGCACAAGCCACTAAGAGGGGACACCCTATAGGCTCAGTGGTCTCCAATCATCATACATGTTTAGTTAGTGTTGTAATCATTAATCCATATAAGTGAAACTGGGAAAATCCACTTACAAATTACTGTCGTACTAGAACTAGTCAGCCAACCTAGATACCTGGGATTTCCTTGTGCTCAATCCCTCATCTCACATGTTACACAAAACACCCTTTTCACATACACATTCCAAGAATTATAAACATATTAGGAAATCAAAATTTTCTATTAACCAAAACACATTCCATTTTACACACACCAAAAACCGCTTTCAAATACATTTACCCTCACTTACACAATTTATAAATCCCCATTTGAAAAAGCACAAGAAAAGAAAACAATTTCTCAACAAATTCCATGGTCCAAGACCCTTTTTAAATCCACATGGAAACCATGATATTTTTAAAACAATATTTCCATCATTTAAATAATTTAAAATTAACATTTAAGGGTGCAAAATTAAATCCAATATGCCAAAGTAATCTATTTTTCCATTGAAAACCTACTTTGAAACATGTTCACACCATAAGTGCCTTTAGAAAACCATTCCACACCTTCGACACAAGGAATAAAACCCTTTTTGAGAAACATCATAATAAAACATACACGAACACAACCTTACCCTTTTAAAAATACACTTTCATCATGAACTCATGACAAAACACTCTAAAAATATTTTTCCCACCACAGAATTAAAATATAGAACAATATTAAATACACAAACAAGCATATTAAATGTATATAAAAATGTTAAGGAATGGAAAAAACTACCTAAAGTGTAGAAACTTATATAAATTGGTGTGAAACCACAACTGCACCACCATAAGACCCTATAAAGGAAAGATCCAACCAAAAACATCAAGATCGAACCCTAATAATTAATATTCAACCCAAAATAGACCACCCAACCTGTTGGCCATATGAAACCCCCAAGGATAAGATAAGAAACCCTAGAAAGGAAATAATAACAAGAGTAAGAAGCATTTACTTAGATATTCCTTGATGATTCGGGGTGAAATCCACCCAAGGAGAGGTGTCCAAGAAGTTTAGGAGAGCTTTGAGGAGGCTCCAATGGCTAAAAATACCATGGTGGTGGAGTGGGAGAGGTATTAGGGTCAAATACTGGAAGGAAAAAAACAATATTTTAGAAATTTTAATGACCCAGATAGGCACATGGTTATACTGCATGGTTTTTCAAACTGTATACTGACCGTGCGCCCCTCTATGCCTAAGAGGTACCTACAACACAGTTAGTCCACATGACCTAACTTACCGTGTGGAATCTACACAATAGATTCTATCTGAACACCCAACCTACTGCATGGTTAACTAGGTAAGGGTGTGCAGTTTATACTAACTATGCTCTAACTATATGCCTCAGGTTATTTACCCCAAATTTTCTAATTTTTCTCCAAAAATTAAAAAGTAACCCAAGGGAAAAAATCTAGACCAAAGATAAATGGAAAGAATACCTCAAAAATTAAGACCCTTTACACAATGTTCCTAAGAGAAAAATTGATTCCAAAAAATGTACTAGATCCAAAATCGAAAACAAAACCCCAGGTGTGACATACACTTTTAAAACCATCCATGTAATTCAATGATGAGAAATGAATTACATCACTTCTTGTAGGCTGTGGTATTCAATTTTTCATGAGTGATGTTTTTATTTTTTAATATATATAAATAAAGGAAGTTAGATAATAATTTATATTTATAGGATCAAAATTAAATAATAAATATCATATATATTCATGAAATCCATCTATATAACCATCAATGATATGCAACGATGAAAAATGAAATACATTGCTTCATAGAGGTGGTAGTCTGCACGTACGCATGAGCGATGATTTTATTTCCATTGGATGGATGAGAAGTTGATAATGGTAATAAAATAAAAATAATAACATTTAATTTTATTTATTATACTGATTTAATCATATTATTATGGATATAAAATATTTTTAGGAGGTTTAAAAAGAAATAAACATAAAATAATTCGGTTAAGACATTTACCTCTTCCTCATATATCCTCATTTAGCTTACACCTTAAGCCTTATTAGGTTTATATTTTGGTGAGAACAAATCCTCTATGAAATAGGATATTTGGTAATTTATTTAGATAGATATTATTTGTTCTAATGTTCTCATAGAATGTGGAGAGTGAGGAGAGGTGGTTCCCTTTTATAAGTGGTAGGAGTGACACCCTTGTAAATACACTTAACTTTAAAATAATATAAAGTAATTTTCATAGTAAGGTGACACCAAATAATCCGAATTTCAAATATATAGTGATTTTAGGTTTAAATACACTCAAAAACTCAAATAAATATAATATTTTTGTGATATTATATGCCGTATCTCATAAGTTTACCCGTTTGAATCCATTTTAACCTTTACCGTGGAAACTTAACTTTTTTACCATGTTAACTTATTTTTATGACCAAAAAATAAATTAAAATTATAGAAAAATGTGGAAATTATGATTCCAAAATATGGAATCGATTTTATCAGATTCAATTTTAAGTTGATAGAAATTAATTCTAATATCTATGCACAAAACACGTAAAAACCATTTTAAAAAAAATGTATCTTTAAGTATAAAAAATATTTCCTTATCATTTATTATATAATAAAAACCATTATATGAATGTTAATTTATTTTATTTAATATATTATCTAATCTTTTTATTAGAGTCATTTTTCAATTGTGAATAATTTAATTTATTATGACAAAATACTTTGTTCACATAAAAAACAATCTTTTTTTGAAAAATATCTAGTTTTACCATCAACTGATTTTATATCCATTTATTAAAAATAGATAATAAATTTATAAATAATCATTATTTTTTATAAATTTATAAACACTACTTTTACATAATTTTAATTCTAGCAATAAGATGAATTTTATTTTAATAAAAAAAATATAAAAGTAATGTTTGTAAAAAATGTTTCTATTTAACCAAGAATTATTGTACCAGTATTTTTATCCCTATTAAAACATTTCATGGATGAACTTAATTTAATTTATTAATTATTAATTTAATTTTACTAATAATTTTTAATGATATCATTCCTAAATTTTTTCACATTTAATAAAAATTCATAATTCAACAAAACAATTAAAATCAGTTTATTAAGAATTAATTGTATTTCCTTAAGGTAATTTAAACCATTTTAGAATTTTATTTATTTTTATCAATTTAATTTAACTTTATAATATTTAATTTGATTTTATATTTTAATAAATCTTTATTCACTTATGTTTTTTTTGTGTGCATCAAATGTTTTCTAACATATCAAATTTTTTAATGAGAAAATATTTTAAAATCTTAGGGTGTTATATTCTATCCACATTAAAATAATTTCACCCTTGAAATTTCATTATTCTAATGAAAAAATGAGGAAAATTATTCTTTATTACATCCTTAGGCTCCCATGTAACTTCATAAAATTTATGTATTCACCACAAAACTTTAACCAGGTGAGTGGTCTTATTCTGTAACACTTTTTCTATTAAATACAAAATCTATAATAGTTATTATTTGTATGAAAGATTATGCTCCTAATGTATAGCCTCAAATTTTAATACATGTGAAGGATCACTTGTGAAATTCCTCAAAATAAATACATGTAACACATCATGAACTTGAGATAGATTCATTGGAATCACCAAGTGATAATCTACCATCTTGATATGATAAAAAATATCACAGGGACCGATATATCATAGGCTCGAATTCCACTTTATTAAAAATATCATAAACCTCTTCCAATGATATATTTTAAGGAGTCCCTTATCACTAACTTAAAACTCTAGATCACATCTATGATTGTAAATATAGCTTTTCTATCGACTCTGATTCTCCTTGATGTAATGTTAAATGGCTACCTTGGGTTCCAATAGCTAACATTCACCAAGTCCACCCTCTCATATTAAATCTTGACACATATTTTTATATAGGTCTTTATAAAGAGCCATATCAATGCTTATGTTAAATATATTTTTGTAATAAAATTAAACCATAAGAAGGAGTTGATCCCAATCCCATTTAAAATACATAGCTTAAGTTATCATCATATCTTATAGGGTTTGAATATTCCTCTCAGACTAACCATATTCCTATGGTTGATATGCAATGATAAATTTTAACTCATTATTCAATGCTTTTTGAAGAGTTTTGCATAACTTCAAGGTAAACCTTAGATCTCAATTAGATACAATTTAGAGTGTTACTCCATGTGACCTTTACACTTATTTACTGTATATCATAAGAAGTTGATCAAGTAATAAATCTTCCCTAATAGTAATGGAATATATTGACCTCATAATCTGATCAACTAAAATCCAAGTAAAATTATGGATATAGATGTCTTGGGGAGTCCTATGATGAAATATATGGTGATGTATTCCATTTTCTATACAGGTATGGGTAATGGTTTCATCATCCCCTTATACTTTTGACATTCAACCTTAAATTTCTTACACACAAGACAATGAGATACATACTTTGCAATCTCCCTTTTCATGTTTTCCCATAGGAAATTCTATTTGATATCTCTATATATCATTTTACTTATAGTATTGATAGATAATGATGTGAAACTTTCTTCATCCAATATCTCCTTTGAATATATAATTGAAAGAAGACACATTTGGTTCCTGAATCATATCAATCCATCATGGCCAAGGTTAAACTTTGGAATGTTCCTTGTTTTCTTATGTAGTTCTAAACACTCATTCCTCACATATTTAATATTAAAATAGATGGATTGTTGAATATTCATTTGAAAAATATAGTATTTTTCCCCTTTCTTCTTAATTTCAAGGGCTATCCACTATAAATCCATAAGTATTGGATCTATTTCAATCCTCATCATGGAAAAACTAGAATAGTTCCTTTGACAGAGAGCATCAACCAACTTGTTCTCCTCCCTGTGTCCATAAGTTATAATTTTTAATCAACTAAATCCATATACTTTATAGAATATACAATTATATCTATGTTAATATATACTTTAATATTTTTTGATTAGTACATATATCTTGCATTTAACCATATAGATAATGCTTCTGTTTTTCAATGTAAACAATTACCACTGTTAGCTACAAATCATGAGTCATGGAATTTTTCTCATGAACCATAAATTTTCATGAGGCATATGCTACTACCATGTAATTTTACATGAGAAAATATCCCAAGCCCTATATTTGTTGCATCACTATACATTAAAAACTCATATCCATAGCTAGATAGTGTAAGAATAGGTGTACTGACAACCTTCTCTTCATCCCTTGAAATTTTCTTCACATTCATCTATCTAAAATAACCTGACTCCATTCTTCATCAACATGGTTATTTAATTTTATATCCATGATAAATTTCATAAAAATACATCAATATTATCCATAAAATTCAAGAAAACTATGGATCTCAATCACATTGGTTGGTCTGGGCCATTTTTCCAAAATTTATATCTTGTAAGGATCCACTGATATACCCTCCCTTTCAATTACATAACCCAATAATAATAATTTCTATATCTTGAATTTACATTTGTAAAATTTAGAATGAAAATGATCCCTTTTTAGTGTATTCAACATAGTATTAAAATCACATTCATGCACTTCCTTACTCTTGGAATATATGAGAATATCATTTATAAAGGCTACCAAAAATTGATCAAGGAAATATTTAGAGACTATATTCATTATATCCATGAAGATAACAGGTGAATTAGTATGTCCAAATGGAATCACTCTAAATTCATAGTCTCCATACCTCATATGGAAGGTTTTATTGGGTATATCCTCCCTTTTGAACCTTAATTGATGATATCCAGATCAAAGGTCAATCTTTTGGGAAGTATTAAGCTCCTTATAGTTGATCGGATAAGCCATAAATACTTGGTAGATGATTATTTTTCTTGATAGTGATCTTGTTAGTTTACTAGAAATCAATGAAAAGACACGTTGATCCATATTACCTCTTAAAAAAAGAACTTATTCATTCCATGGTAATACACTAGGGCATATGAATCCCTTTTCAATATTATCCTAGTTCTTATTCTTTAATTCCAATAACTCAATTGGGTAAATTCTATAAGGATTATTTGAAATAGTTGTAACACCAAGTATGAGTTATATTGAAAAATAAACTCCACAATTCAGGGAAATACTAGGAAAATATTTAGTAATTACAATGGTATATTCTCAATAAATTGGAATATATTCATTGTTGAGTTTCTCCTCAACCATTTGAGAAACATACCCCTCATGAATAGGTAGTAAGACCCATATAATGGAAGTAATTTATGTTGGATGTTTATGTTCATCCTCTCACCGATATATGATAATAAGTTGATTTAGAATTTGATTTTTGACTTCCCATCCTTGAAAATTGATATGGAATCTATATAAATTGATCCGATCAATGCCTAAAATCACATCAAATTTGACTATATAGAGAATAAAAATATTTATAAGAAGCATATTATAATAATATTCTATTTAAGAGGAGTTATATACTTGATATGAAATCATCACACCATTATTAGTTTTCACCGATAGACCAATATCTAATTATTGAGGTGGAAATGTGACACTCTTATCAAATTATTTAGATATAAAATAATTTGTAGAATTTGAATTAAATAACACATTTAAAGTTCTAGAGTGGATGATAAGTGTAACTTTCACCACTTAGTTCTTATAACCCACTTCATTTTCTATGATTACATAATACTTCCATTTTTTCCTTTGAATGAGGAGGTTTCTAATATCAATTTTCATAATTAACCCTTGGATTCGAGCATTGATTGGTATAATGTCTATACTCATTGGAATTATATCATGGAGTGTGGGTGGTTCATTTGGTTGAGATTTATCTCCATTATTTTCATTGTTCGAACTCTTCACATTACCTCAAAATTCATTTTCTTGAAGTCCCTCATTTCCACACTTCTATTTCCCTTAAGGAAATTTCCTCCTTATTTCTTTCAACAATTTTTTTTACATAAAGGAAGATCAATTCTCTTTCCTCTATGGGTTTTATTAGTTGAATCTCATTGAAGATCCATTTTTCACTTTCCCCCCAAAACCATGAGTACAATGAGAGTGTAATCACTCAATTTATACCTTGATGTAACATAAAATGATTTCTTTGTCACTAGAAAAGTCTCTTATATACAATTCATTTTGGAGGCTTGGTTTTAAGACACTAAATAATCAATCCATTTTTCTTTCGAGTTCGATGATAAAACATTAAACATACCTTGCATGTATGAATTTTTTTTCCAAATAGGTACTAATTGATTTATCATCATTATAATTTAGTTCTTGGAATTTACTCTCCATTTTAGTGAGAAGAGATTAAATAAAATACTTACTAAAAAATACCTTCTTTAACTCTTCCCATTCCATGGAGTTATTTTATTCCTCTTATCATGTATTATTGATAAAAGTCCATCATTAGTAATATTCACCTTCCAAATGATACATGACACACACCTATCATGGGGTGTAGAAAAATCTAATTCATTTCCCAAATTAATTTAGTAGGAGTAGTAACCTAATTCATCTCCAAGGAGTAGTGCCCAATCTAGTTGTCATGAGAGAAAAAGTCAATAAGTATATTTTGATTTCTAGGACTAGATAAAAATGAAACAAGGACTCTAAACATTTATATGAGATATAAGTGATCAGGGTTAGGTTTGGATTACCATATGTAATTATATAATAGTATTTTTAAAATAAATCTATTTCCTTTTTTAATTAATTTAATGAAAGGTCTGATAATATCTTCCCCATTTTAAACCTTGATCAAGTTATATAATTATGAGATTAATCCTAAAAACTTCATTACTTTGGACTACTATCCTTATAATGTGAGAAATCCATAATGAATCTACCTTTAATTACATAGTCAATACCCAATTAGGTATTGTTATTCCTAAGAAACCAAGTTAATTATTGTGTCTTAATCACATTTTTATAAATAACTAAACTATACCTAATTAAATATAGACGAATAAATTGATATGATCCAAAATTAGTTATAAGGAGAAAACATTCCTTGATCACGAAAATAATTAAAATCCAAAACCAATTAAAAACACAATCACAATCATATTTAATTCTTAAATTAACGATTAAAACCCATTAACCGAGAAACTAAATCAATGTAATTCAAGATAATAGACTCAAGAATTAAAATTGGGCCACCTCCCCTTCCCCAATAAATCTAGGTTTTTACCCCTCCATTATATAAGAAAAAATTTAGAATTGAGGGGTAGAATAAATGTTAATGAAAAATAATGTAGAAAGGAAATAGTAACAATATAGGGTAGTAAGACGAGTCTTATGTGATATCATTCTCAGTCTATATGTCCCTAACCCGAGATTACATATGTGTGGCACAACACCCCAATATTTACAGGAAAATAATCCATCTATCTATCTTCATTCATATCTTCTTGTATCTTCATTGTCAAAGTTTCCTCCTTTATCCCCAAGTCTTGGATCTCTTTTAAATTTATCTTCTGATTAAAAAAGATATAGAGAACTGATATTTGACTTTATCTTATTTTTATATCTTCTCTTATATTGTATCTTGATTATTAATCCCATTTTAAATTAACTTTTTATTCTACGTGAATGCTGAATTGGAATCCTATTAAAATGCATGTGCAAGCATGTGCATAGCGAGTATATCTCATCCCAATATTTGAATATCACGGTGAAAACCCTAGCTCATGAATGACCATGAATTCTATTACAATTATATAGGGTGAAGAATATCCTACTTTATTTATACATTTATGTCTTCTGTGGATATCAATAGGGATTAAAACATGTCTTTCAAGGTGATCAATTCCCATTATCAACCTCATTTTGCTTTGAGATCCCTTTGTGCACCATGGTCATCATCCAAGTTTTCATTAGAATATAGAGTTGGGATTTATTTTTTCTCACTTATCCCTAGTAGCCATGGAGGTGTTTCCAATATCATTATCATCCAGCCTTGCTAGTCAAAGTTGATGTTGGTGGTAACAATGGTGGTGGTAGTATGTGCCGTTCGTTGGAGAATCTGATGTTTCTGGTAGTAGTATAATCATCCAACAGTGGCATATGAAGTGATATCACGAGTCAAAGGTATGAACCATGATTATTGAAGAGGTGAGTGATGATAAAAGAATTTATTTTAGAATAAATAAAAAGAAATGGTAGTAAAAATTATTCTAGAGGTAGGATAATTTGGGTAGTGGTAGCATACTTAGGCAGCATTAGCAAGCATAAACTGGTGGTAGCAACACAGTGATGGTAACACTCATCCTTCTCGAACAAGGATTATTCTTTGTTGAATAATTTTCATAAGGAATCACCTTAAGATTTTAAAGTTATCTATGGTGATCTTGGCCTTAATTAGTGGAACTTTTGATTGATCTCAGGCTCTATCAACAATGATGATGAAATTCTATGTAATAATAGTGTGGTTTAATGACCCTTACATAACCTATGGAAGAATATCAAAGTTACCTTGATGAAATATTAATAAAAATTATGTTACATTTATGTGACTTTTATCTACCCTTACGTAACATTTAAAAACCACACATTATCCTTACATAGGCCCTTCCTTACCTTTAAATAGAATTTAGAAACACTGGACCACCCTTATACACCCTTTAATAGTTTTGGGTTACCTTCATGAAGCTATGTTGCCTTTAAAAACTGCTTTCTAATGCTTACATAGTGCTTCTGATGTTTAAGTTACCATTACTCATCGACATTGGCTGCCCTTACATAGGGTGTGTATCTTTACACAACCTTTTAAATAGATTAATTACCTTTACATAGTGCAACCTTACCCTTATGCAGTGAAACTTGACCTTTATACAACATGTGAATTGCCTTTATGTATTACTTATTAACTTTACATAGTGGTTACTTTGTCTTTATGAAGCCAGTTATGTACCCATACGTAACTCCGGGTGACATTTATTCAATGAATTTGGTATAGGTTTACCCTTACACAATGATGTCTACCTTTATGCAGCGCCTTCTCTACCGTTACATAGATTTGAACTACCTTTATGTGGACCCTTAAACCCTTGGATTAACCTTACATATTTCTCAAAATTTTACTCCTATGTAAGGGTAGAAGTCATTTTACCCTTATGCAGCCCCTAGGCCATGCATATGGGTAAACATAAACTTCAAATTTTTATAAAATCTTCAATATTCAGAATTTCACTCATTTTCTTGAAATTAGTTCTTTAAAAGAAAATCACCAAAATTTAAATAAAAAAATTAAATACATGAATAAAATGAATAAAATAATTAAAAATCATTATTAAAATGTTTAAAAAATTTCTTGAAAAATCAGTACATCAAATATCACCGAAATTGAACTATTATTCTCCTCAAGCACTGAATCTAAACATTAAATTAAAGAGGAAAAAATGATACAAATATTTAAATTTCTATGTAATTATATCAAACAATTATCATTAGTAAACTAAATTTTTAGTATTCACATAAAATATCAATTCAACTTCACATTTTTCAAATAAACAATCAACCCATGTATTTTATTTTTCACCATTGTAAAATGATCGGTCTTCTCTTTCCTTCTATTTAGGCTTCTCAATTTATTATTATTAAGTATACCAAGTCATGATCCACTTCACAATGAATTCTTTTCTCTCATAACCCATGATACAAATTCATGTAGATTTTTCGTCATACCATGAGTATATGATACATTACATAACCTTTCAAAG
This sequence comes from Viscum album, assembly GCA_963277665.1. Classification (NCBI taxonomy): domain Eukaryota; kingdom Viridiplantae; phylum Streptophyta; class Magnoliopsida; order Santalales; family Viscaceae; genus Viscum; species Viscum album. Next base: position 2,109,386,772 of record OY728152.1, read on the forward strand.
GACCTACCTTCTACACTTTGTAATGAAAAAAATCACATGACATCATGATGAATTTTCAATCAAGGTTCATTTGACTGTGAGGCTTAATTTTGGTAGATATTGGTGTGAAAAATTTTAAAGCTAAAAGATGAGGTTTTTCTCTAATCCATAGAGAAGGAAATCAAAATAAAAGTGTAATAAAAACACCCATATCAAAAAGTGACAACACCCTCATCCCAACACTCGAAGTAAGGTCATGAATAATGAAATCCTAATGAATTATTTTCATGATCTTGAATTTTCTATATTTTTATTTATTTTTCAATATAAAATTCATTATTATTATTATTAAAATGTTATTCTTGGAAAAAATATAATATCCACAACCTAACCCCATATGATATAAATCATCGGTCTCATAATGGGGATTTTTTATTCTCCAGAGTCACAACCCATTATTTTTTTCATTATTTTTTTCCTTTTTGTTTATTTTTTTCAATAAGGGAAATAAATAAAAGTAAAATTTATTAACCAAAAACCTTTAACAATACCAAAAATGGAGCAACTACAGTTATTCCTTATGATTTAGTACATCCTTCCTTCCATGAATTCCCTCATCCTAACACTTCATATTTAAAATATCATGCAATATACCAAGAGGAGGGTTGGAATGGATATGATTGGCTTGTAAGATGGCTCATTACTAACAAAGTAATTCATGGTTTATATGGGATAAAAAGGATTAATTTTAAATTTTGTCTCAAGGATAATGGAAAAATCAATAAAAATTCATAAATCAAATTAAATGTGACTGTGTACAGGCATAACTTTGACACACCCCAATTCCAGTTTCATCAGGTGCGATGCCCCAAGATCTCTCAAGAAATATGCTCAAGATAGAATTAAAAGTATTAGGTATATAAATAATATTAGTAATGGAAAATAAAATTTAGGAAAATCACTCATGGCATGCATTAATAATAACAAACCAATCCAAATGAATTTCAGAAATAAAAAAAGTATAAAAATGGTAAGTAAATTTTGTTTACATGAATTGAATAATTTCTTCAATTTCATGATTCGTAAAAATAACATCTATGCTTCACTTTAATCATTAAATTCACCATATTACTCATTAAATCTCCTTATTTTACAAATCTAAAACATGAGATTATGAGATTCCTAAGAAACTATTATCACCTATATTAGTCAAATAAAGTAGTAAATCTAAGTGTGGTCAGGAAATTTTCCATTGGATTTCAAAAATAGATTTTTCTTTAAAAATTTAAGGAATCATACATATAATGAAGTTGATAGTGAACTAACCTCTCAAAATTATGCTCTTTGTATCTTTTCCTTCTCTTTTTTAAACTGTTTGACTACCCTATGTCTCCCTCCCTTGATGGTCCTATAAAATAAAAAAATTCATTCAATTGTAAGGATCATTCCATTGTAGTTAAAAAAGGTAAAAGTGAAGGTGTGATACATAATAAAATCCTAAATATTTAGAAAAAATTAAAAACCCAGGTTTCCTCCTACAAGATTTTTTTTAACATCTTTGGATCAACCAAACTCGATGATAAGTAATTAATAAATAGGTCGAAGCAGTGTGAGGTCATCCAACAGTTCTTGATGTAGATTCCCATGGAACTTTTTCAGCCTCCACCCATTGATAGTAAATGGGTTTCATTATTTTTATTTATATGGGATATATTTTTCCATATTATTCTTATAAATCATCAGTTTTTTAATTTTTGATAACTTCTCATTATATTCTACCTCATATTCTGAATCTACTTACTTTGCTTTACCTTACTCCAAATTGTTATCTAATTTCAAGTGATTTGTACAAAAAAATAAGAAATATTTGTTGAAATTCCATATAATCTCATAATCCTTACATGAATTACCACTAGGTTTCTTTTGAAACCAATTCTCTATCACATTATAGGGAACCCTCCTTCTAACCTTGTTGTGGATACCTCAGCCTTATGAACTTCCAAACTATATCTCCCACAAACTTCTTCTATAATCTAATCTTTTTTTGTGTATGTAGATATGCTATACATCAGGTCACATGCTATTTTATCTAATATTTTTTCCTTTTATACTCACTAAACCCCCTTTTTATTCCCTCTTTCTTAATAAATACATGTTAAACTAGCAAGAATAGGCTTTGTGTCAATGCTTACAACAACACCAGAAAAAATATTGAATTTTTTTTCCAGATTCTTAAAATTATTTCCATATTTTCATTGATTCTATAATGTTTCAAACCTAAACTCACTTTTATTTATGGGTTGTTTTCACTTTGTCTTATTGTTTCCTTCCCTTTCTATAGATTATTTCCCCTCAGTTTTATTTTCCCATATATTATTAATTTTGTTTTTCATGTGTGCACTATTAAATAAAATATGTAAGTTTTGAAATTTATTTATCACTGATTAAACTTGTCCACATGAACTTTTATTCTCATTAATATAATAATATTATCTACTTGACTCTATTGCTTTAGTGAAGTCTTCCTTATCCATGTTCAACTCATGATTTACTATATGTATTATGTCTCAGCCATTTATTCTCCCTTTTCATCAAGTTCCTTTATGAGATATGTTATAATATTTTCATGTCTAGATTATTTAATCTTGTGCTTCTCGATCTCATTAATATAGGGAACTTTTATATTACTTATCTATTCATTCTCAGTGACCACCTATAAAGACCTAGTTTTTCCCTGTAAGACTTTGAAATATTTATATATATGTTTCAAGTGCTAGGTGCTGAGACGACATGAAATTCCGAGGCACGGTGTGCCCGAAATAAATCATAAAAAAATATTAAGTGGTTTTGTACTATTCATGTGACAAAAACAAAAATACACTTAAACGGTTGATCATATCAGAAATATGAGACCAAAGTTGGGTCCAGAATGCAATTTTTTACCCTAGGCATGACATAAAGTATGTTGGCGCGGGATGTTCGGATCCCTCGCTCGTTAGCAGTAAGTAAATGGGTAAATTGATTTATTAATTCATTAATTTAATAGCTCAATCCCAAATAACTATCAAACAAAAACTTGGATCAGAAATTTGATTCCATAGTTTAGTTTGGAGCATGTTGTTTACCCTAGGAGGGGTATAAGCTTTGTCGGTGCAGGGCCGCTGTGAGAAAAGTCACCCAGGGGAAAAATCGTCATTTTGGAATAACCCCATAGTGATTTTTATCCCTTGAGTTCTTTTCAAATAACATTCAAATGAAGTCTAGTAATGGAAATAAGAGACTTCCATTGAGTTTTAAATGGAGTGTTTTACCTAGGCACGATATAAAATGAGAGGGAACAGAGGTTTCAGAATCCACAACCGTCGGCAGAGTTTCAGTGTTTTTATATAAATTCACTTAAGAGTTGTAAATAAGGGAAAAACCCTAATTTCACTTCCCTCTCCTCTCTCTCTCTCTAACACTCTGTCTCAACTGTTCTTCATCATTCTTCGCTGTTCTTTGCCGGATCAAGGTGCAGTCTTCACCAAATCTTCTGTGAATCATGATAGGAGCCTCGCAAATGCATCGCCTATGATGCACATTGAAAACGAGGTAGGATTCTTGTTAATTTTCACACCTCCTTTGATTTATAGAGTTTTCATCAAATTCGTCATATAAAATTTGATGTTTTGAGAATAAGGAAAATGTTCAAATGAACTTGGCCATCGTCCGAGCCCCATTCTAAATCCCATTCTTGAGCATTCTTCACCCGTTCTTCACGGTTTGACCCGGTAATTATTCGGCCCCTCAAAACCTCAAAGAATCAATGAGTAGAGGCCAGTTCTACGAGACCCTCATCACAAGGATTGTAAATATGCTCGTGGTTTTGAAATTGGGTCACTAGAGGAGCCCCAGTGGTCTGCGGTTGGTACCACCTGATCACTGCCGACGGTAGCAGCCGATGACGGTGTGCGGCGACCATGGTTGGTGGCGCGGCGGAGAGGTCCAAATCAGTAGCGTGGGACTTCGGCTGGACGGTGGTATCGACTAGAGGTTCTCGGAGAGGAGGCAAGTCGAGGCAGGGCCATTTTAGTGTAGCAGGTTGGGGTGGATGGTGTCCGACCAGTGTTGAGGATCAGCAGGGCGCTGGGCTTCGGCACGGCGTGTGACGAGATGGGAGCACCGGGAAGACCCGGTTGAGCGATGAAAAGGAGCACAGGGCGCAGGGCTGTGCATCAAGCCAGGGCTCTGGTGGCTATTTCTGTCATCCAAGGAGGAGCCCAAGGTGCTGGCCTTGGGGGAAGAGAGGTGGCAGGACTCACGTCTCACGGGTCTCTGCGCTGGTGCAGAGCAAGAGGGTGACCGACCTTCATGGCCGATCAGTGTCGACACGAGCCATGAACACAGGGCCATGGTGAGATAGAGTGGACCTGCAGATGAAATTCAGGCCGGAGGATCGGACCGGGCCGACCAGGGCGGGCCGACCCAGTAGAAGAGGGTCTGACCAAGTGGGTCGGACCGGCCCAGTTGGGACCCTTCGTATTCAAAGGGGCACAACTTCTAAACGACATGTCTGTTTGATGCACCATTTGCGGCCAAGGGTCCATAGCATCGAGACATACATTTTAAAATGGTTTTTGAGGATTTTGAGTTCTACGCCCGAAGGTGGGTAGCTCAAAACGTTCTTTTTAATAATAATAAAATATTTATTATTATTTGTAACAGGCGTATCTGTCGAACCGGACGTTCATTTGACGTGCCGTCAGAGGAGCTATGACCCTGAAGTTGAGGAGGTACCTCCAAAGTTGGATCATGACCTTTTTGGTTCGGTTTCATCACTCAGTGGCCTGAAACACTTAATATGATTAATTAATTAATTAATTATTCTTGTGTCGGACCAAACTCCCATTTGGGATGTCCGATTGATGCGCCATTAACGACAGTGTGACCCCAGTCCTCGTGCATAATATTTGAGATGTTTTCCAAAGTTTTTGGGTTGGAGACAAGGTGTGGGCCCTACAGGTCCTGGTTTACGGTGAAATGCCACTTTTTCACATGACATCCGTTTGGGGTGTTTGAGTACTCATTTCTGACTGTTTTTCTGAGGGAATTATAATGGCGCAATCCACCCGCCTAAATTTGGGGCTGAGGTGTGGGCCCCATGAGACAGATTTGAGATGTATACTGCATTTTTATAACTTATGCTTCATAATTCTATTTAGGGTAAAATAATAGCCTACTTTTCCTATTTATCTAAAAGTATCACAATGACACGATCTGTATGACGTGTTATGGGATTGAGGTGCGGGCCCTACAGGGCACCGTTTGCGTATGATGCTGGGAGATGCTGTTTCTGCATCAGGATTATATTTTGGATGGGTGATTAGTTGATCTTGCGTGTTTTTTTCTAGGATCGCAATGGTATGATCCATTTGATTGTATGAATCCTTATTCGAAATTTCTTGTTAAAGGTAGAAATATGAAATGAATATCAGTGGAAGATCCTTTTGACGTTTTTGAAAAGAATCCACAGCTTAGGTCCTCTCCGACTCTTGTGAGAGTGGAGAATATGTATGGAAAGATATGGTCGATGTTCTAGAACTGTTTGAGGAGGCATGTAAGCTAATATATGATTCTGACCCTCTGGCTTAGCAATGAGCGTCGTGCACTCGTCAGCTTTACGACTAATGTGGTGTGTACTCTAGGAGTACCTTTATGTGCCTAGTGGTACTTCTTAACCCTTTTGGTACCCGAAAATGGTTAGGTACAAGACCAGGTGATGAGGAGGGATCACACATGGTGTGGTCCCCACACACACAGCATTCCAATACGAATCTTTGACCTCTCGTATCTCTTTCTTCTGAACTCGGATTGTGGCCTGTGAGTAGCCTATCCTAAGTGTTTCTCCACATACGACGTGATGGTTACCTCCATATTTTCTTTAAAGATACGATGTGAGATATTCCAAGTGTGGTGTCTGTCTGAGTTAATGCTTGATGATGACAGAGATGAGAGTGATGTTTTTAGAATCACCAAAGAAATCCCGACTTACCCTCTAGCGAGGATGGGCAGTGGTATTCACTGTTCTATTAGGGGATTACCCTCCAATGAGGTTGGGAAGTGGAATTAGAAATTCTATTTCAGGGTTTACCCTCCAGTGCAGTTGGGAAGTGGTGTTCGCTGATCTCTTTCAAGGCTTACCCTCCGGTGAGGTTGGGCAGTGGCACTTACCGTTCTCTTTCAGGGATTACCCTCCAGTGTAGATGGGTTGTGGAATTTCCCAATTACTCTTTTATGGATTACCCTTTAGCTAGAATGGGTAGTGGGTTTACCAATGACTTTTATAAGTATATCATCCAACACGACTGGATAGTGGGTTTATAACTTTGTGACACGATCTCTCGACTTTGAGGCATAGTGACGAGATGTTCTTGATGTGAATTTGGACTCTCAAGAAAGAGGTAAAATTTTCCCACCAAGGCGCGTCCTTGTGAGGTGACCTAAAACCGTGCGGGAAAGACAGAACTACCCAAAGCGGATAATATCAAGGTGCGGTGATTGAGCCCCTTTGACTTGTAGTTCAAGGCAGACATGTGGGATACTGGGCATCGATGGTGTTTTCTTCTAGAACTATTGGCAACTATTTTCCTGGGCTGAGATAGTGGGATGTAGATCCCTTTACTCTCTCATTTGGGTTTCTTTGGTTGAGAATATATATATATATATATCGTATTTCAGTACCCACTCCTTGGGATTTGGCTACTCTCCTTCCAGAAGAGGAGAAGATGCGCGAGGTATGCCATGTGCTTTCCCTGTCTAGATTCTCGTGGTTTAACGAGTCTACTCTCCTTATATAGGTAGCGGATACTCAAGGAGAAGTTCAAATTATCACCGTTTCTATCTCCTCGTGTTTGGATGAGCTAACTTCATTTCTTTGTTGGGCTGAACTTTACTATTTTATTTTACCTTGTTCTATCTATTTCTTACCTCTTCAGTACCTCACTTGCTGTTCCCTTGAGCCTTCTGGGCATCCTACTCAGTATTCTTATACTCAAACCTGCTTGGGATTTACCCGCACTCAGTGTGCCCTTGTAGATGAAGGACAAGTTGATCGTGACATCAGAGGATCATAGGGATACGGGGTGCTTGGACCACGTGTGGTGGTCGTAGTTTGGGCTCCAGGAGTGGGGCTCTATCTCAGTTGTTTTACTTTTCCACCTATTACCGGGTTGTTCACTTTTCTGGTTGGGAATTTATTTTCCACCTTCCCCTTTCAGTTTACTTTTCTCTACTTGTACTGTTTAGAGGTCGAAGTATATTTTTGGTTTATATATAACAGTGTTGTATCTTGTTTTATTCTCCCTATTCACTTTTTCATTGAGTTGGTTGTGTGTGTGTATAGACACTTAGGAAAAGTCCTCCCTGAGTTTTTTATGCCTTTGGCACTAGTTGCTATCCCCTGGCCTATAGAGGTAGGCTTGAGGTAGTTACGACTCGAGCCACGGTACAGGTCGGGTCATGAAAAAATGGTATCATAGGTGGTTCTTTCCTTGGGACGTTGTTCGGAAAATCCCTAAAAAATTAATTGGTTGGGTTTTAGGGAAATAGTGTCAACATGTCTCGAGAGTGGATCTCAGTCTAGGGAGTCCAGTGATGGTGCAATATCCAGTGTAGCCATTCATCAGGACCTTTATTACACACTTTTCGACTCAGCGTGTTGAGACACTTGTTGTGGGGAACATTATTACATGCATCATGTAGGATTGAGTCTTTGACACTCCTTCTTGAGTCAGATCCCCAAAGTTGTTGATATATATATATATATATATATATTCTCATTTGAACATGGTAATCCTTGATAATATTCAAGATGCCTCCTCAATGATAGTTATCTAGGATACTAGATCTAGTTTGTGATGATGATTCTGTGAGTGACAAGGCCTCAGTTTTGGATCCATCATACGATTACACATTCTCCAAGAGGACAGGTAGTATCACCTCTGCCTATGGAGTAGTAGTTAGTACCGGTAGTGAAGGCCAATGACGAGCGTAGGATGATCGTTCTACATGAGTTCCATCCTTAGAGACCGCTGAGGTTCCATGGTGAGCCATACCCTCAGGTAGTGAAGGGTTGGCTAGAGTCGCTGGTTTGCCTCTTTAGGATTATTTGGACACCGATAGGATAGATGATGGCTTTGACAACCATTTTCTTCCATAGAGCAGTTTGGAATTGGTATACATAGGTTACTCGGATGCACGATGAGTCAATACTCTTGTGGGATGAATTATAGCAGCTGTTTTGTGAGGAGTACTACCCCTCAGGCTTACAATCTATATGGTTTTAGAAGCTACTGAAGCTTCAGCGGGGAGTGATGACATTGGCTGAGTATGGGAATTGGTTTTAAGACCTTACTTTTTACTCTTTGGACGTGGTCCATGATGGAAAATTCTATGCACATAAGTTTGAGAAGGGTCTCCGTAGAGGATATTCATGCCAGCGTAGTTCCCTTGTGCATGTTTACCCATCTCAGGGTGTTGGAGTAGGCACTGGTGACAGAGAAATTTCGGTTAGAGGGATTCCAATTTTCCAGTATTGGAAGTGGGCATAATAGAGTTGGGACGTCTTCCACAGCTATTAGATGTCAGTTGGCAGGGCCTCGATGCAGGAGGCCTCCCCTTGATACGACTCATGCACTTGTTTGGGGACAACCTAGAGCACTGAGACAACCAGGGAGGACTAGTGCTATGCTTGTGATGGGTGAAGTTAGGTGGCATGAGACTACTTGAACAGATGTGCAGTGTTTTCCAGGAATTTGGTAGATGTTCCACCATGAAAGAGGTAGTGTCGTGATTGGGGATCTCCTAGGTGATGACAGGGTGTTCCCTATGGAGGTGGTGTTGGTAGAAGAGTAGGAAGAACTCTGGTTAGTGGATGACGTTACAAGGTCTTTCCACTACCACTAGGAAACCCATGTCAGGATCAGGGAGCTCATGGCTAGGTCTATGAGTATATGCATTCTATGGATTTCTACAATCCTGAAGCATGAAAGAGGATAAGAGGTACACTCTGTGTCGTTTGTACCTTTTTTAGTAGAACTTGTTAGACACTGCGTGAGGTACTCTTTTATTCCAACTCCTTGTTCGAGGAGTTACCGAGGGTGATGCAGGGTGTCAGTGTAACCCTATGTCGGTGTTGTTTTACACAGATTTAAATGCACAAGAAATAGGGGTTCTTCCCCCACTGAGATGCATTTTTGTGATGTGAGAGAAATCATGGGGGAGAGTCAGTACCACCCAAAGTGGATAGTATCTAGGTGTGGTGGATGATTCTCTCTAACTTGTGTGTTCATGGTGAGGTTGTGCGGTGGAGTGTCGGAGAAGGTCTTGGATTTTACAGTAGAGTCTTTTTGCTTGACCTCCATTTGCTTGAGGTGCCACTAGTGGGTTTGGAAGAGTGCCTATTTTGGGGATTACTCTCCTTCCAAGAGGGGAAAAGATGCGCGAGGTATGCCTTCGTGTCTAGCCTCTTACGACTGGATGGGTTTTCTCACCTGATCTGTTAGTTGGTACCTTGGGTGCTCAACGTCAATCTTGATACTATTAACAAGTACAGGTTGAGGTGATAGACACCTCATAGACAGAACTACGCGACTCACTATGTGGTGCTGTCGGCGATAGTCTTTTCCCTTAGAATGTGGAGACACTATCTTTTAGGAGAGTGCTTTGTGGTTTTCTTAGACCACCAGTGTCTTAGGTGCGTCTTTTCCCATAAATACTTGAACCTAAGACAACAGTGCTGGTTGAAATTATTGCAGGACTATGAGTTTGAGGTAGTCTATGCTCCGGGAAGTGGCAGTGTTGTATCAAATTCCCTTGGCAGAGAGTCCTAGGCTCACTAGGTGTGGGGAGTTTCGTAGTATTTAACTTCCCTACAGTTGACCCTGTTGGAGTATGAGGGTTTAAATTTCCTTCAGTCGATGGTGTTGACTCCTTCATTCCTTAAGCATGTAAGAGAGTCTCAGTTGTGATGCACCGACTGTGAAATCTTGCGTGACCAGATATCCTTAGGTGTTTCATTAGATGGATATTATGAAGGAGGGAATAAAAAGACACTATTTCAGGGACTAACTGTGATTCTGGTCTCGACGTGGAATATATAGGTTTGGCCGGGGAAGTCCTTTGAGTTTCTTAGGGCTGTTCAGAATCGTGCAAGAGATGGTGAGGTTTCCTACCGCCTTGCTCTACCCTCCCAATAGTAGGAGTGGGCACACGATGTCTTCCATGTGTCATAGCTGATGAGATACAAACGTATTTATACACACATCGTTGAAAATAGAAAACCTTATGAGGATGGACCATCCCTTTGATTCCCTTGTTGTGCCAATGTGGTGTTGTACAAGTTTTCTTCGGAGCGGGAGAGCCAGGTGTGAGCTTAGTATCCCGAGTTGTTTTTCCTAGTTTTTCTTTTTGGGGACGAAAAGCTTGAAGGTGGGAATGATGTATAGACCTATTTTTTTCCCTTTATGACTTTAGAATATTTCTATATATGTTTCCAGAGCCAGGTGCTAAGTCGACGTGCAATTCCGAGACCCGGTGTGCCCAGAATAAATTATACAAAAATATTAAGTGTTTTTGTACTATTCACACGACAGAAATGAGATATCTCTTAAATGGTATATCAGATAAGAAATACAAGACTACGGTTTGGTCCAGAATGCAATTTTTAACCTAGGCGTGACATAAAGTATGTCGGCGCGGGATATTCAGACCCCTCACTCATTAGTGGTAAGTAAATGGATAAATTAATTTATTAATTCATTCATTTAATAGATCAAACCCAAATAACTCTAAAAAAAATCGGATCAGAAATCTGAGTCCACAGTTGAGTTCGAAGTGTGCCGTTTACCCTAAGAGGGGTATAAACTTTGTCGGTGCAGGGCCGTTGTGACAAAAGTCACATAGGGGCAAAATCGTCATTTTGGAATAACCCCTTATTGATTTTTATCCCTGGCATTATTTTCAAAAAAATTTAGAACGAAGTCTTGGAATGGAAATCCAATACTTCCATTGAGTTTTAAATGGAGAGTTTTTCCTAGTCGCAATATAAAATGAGAGGGCACAAAGGTTTCAGAATCCGTGACCGTCGACAGAGTTTCAGTGTTTTTATATAAATTCACTTAAGAGTTGGAAATAAGGAAAAACCCTAATTTTATTTCTCTCTCCAATCTCTCTCTCCCACTCTCTCTCAACCATTATTTGGTGTTATTCACCGTTCTTTTCTAGATTGAGGTGCAGTCTTCTCCAAAGCTTTAATGAATCAAGGTAGGAGCCTCGCAGACGTATCACCTACGACGCGCATTGAAAACAAGGTAGGAATATTGCTAATTTTCACACCTTAATTGATTTATGGATTTTTCTTCAAATTTGTCATTTAAAATTTTATAATTTGAGAATAAGGATGACAGAAAAAGAGACATATCCATCATTTGAGCCCCATTCTGAATCCCGTTGTTGAGCGTTCTTCACTCGTTCTTCCCAGTTTGACCTGGTAATTATTCAGCACCTCAAAACCTCGAAGAATCAATGAGAGATGGACGGTTTTGTGAGACCCCCATCACAAGGATCATAAATATTCCCGTGGTTTCTAAATTAGGTAACCGGAGGAGTCCCAGTGGTCCACAACATGGACCACTGGATCACCACCGACGGTAGTGGCCGGCGGCGACACACGACGACCGCGGTAGGTGCCGCAATGGTGAGGTCCAGAGTAGCAGCACAAAACTTCGGCTAGACGGAGGCATTGAATAGAGGTGCTCGGCATAGAGGCAGGTTGAGGCGGGGCCAGTACGTTGTAGCAGATAGGGGTGGATGACGTCGGGCTGATGTAGAGGAGCAACAGGGTGCTGAGCTTCGACGCGGTGTGTGGTGAGCAGGGAGCACCGAGATGGCACAATCAAGCAGTGCATAGGAGCGCAGGGTGTAGGGAGGTGCAACTAGCTAGGGCTCTAGTAGCTATCTTGGTTATCCAGGGAGGATCCCGAGGCGCTGACCTCGGGGGTAGCGAGGAGGTAGGACCCACGTCTCTTGGGTCTCTACACTAGCGTGGAGCAGGAGGGTGACCGACCATCGTGGCCGGTCGATGTTAGCATGGGCTAGGACCATAGGGTTGTGGAGAGATGGAGTGGACCCAAGGCTGAGCCACAGTCCGTTGGATCAGACCGGGCCAGCTAGGGCAGGCCGAACCAGTAGAGGAGGGTCCAACCAAGTGCACCGGACTGGCCCAGTTGTGCCCCTTGGCGTTCAAAGGGGCACAACTTCTAAACGGTGTGTCTGTTTGATGCACCGTCTGTGGCCACAGGTCCGTCTCATCGAGACAAAAATTTTGAAATATGTTTTGGGATTTTTTATTTCTACACCTGAATGCGGGTAGCTCGAAAATTTCTTTTTAATAACAATAAAATATTTATTATTATTTGTAACAAGAGTATCTCTTGAACCGGACATTCTTTTGATGCGCCGTCAAAGGCGCTTGACCCTGGAGTTGAGGATGTCCCTCCAAAGTTGGCTTGTGACCTTTGTAGTTTGGTTTTGTTACTCGGTGTCATGAAACTATTAATATGAATAATTAATTACTTAATTAATTAATTATTCTTGGGTCGGACCTAACTCCCGTTTGGGATGTCCGATGGACACACCATCAGCGACATCGTGACCCCAGTACTCGTGTGGAATTTTTGAGATGCTTTACAAAGTGTCCAGTTTGGAGACAAGGTGTGGGCCCCCCAGGTCCTGGTTCACACACTTTACAGTGAAATAACACTTTTTCACCTGACATACATTTGAGGTGTTTGAGTACTCATTTCTGAGTGTTTTTTCTGAGGGGATTACAATGGTGAAATCCTCCCACCTAAATTTCGGGCTAAGGCATGGGCCCCACGAGGTAGATTTCAGACATATGCCGTGTTTTTATGAATTATGCTTCATAAGTCCATTTGGGGAAAATGAATAGCCTACTTTGTGTGTTTATCTGCAAGTATCGCAATGGCGCAATCTGCATGACATGTTATAGTATTGAGGTATAGGCCCCATGAGGCCCCATTTGTGTATGACGCTGGGAGATGCAGCTTCTGCATCAGGATTCTGTTTCGGAAAGGTGAGTAGTCAATCTTGTGTGTTTTCCACAAGGATCATGATAGTATGATCCATTTGATTGTGTGGAGCCTTATTAACATTTTCTTATTAAATGTGGAAACATGAAAGGAATATGAGTGGAAGATCCTTTTGATGTGTTTGAAGAGAATCCATGGCCTAGGTTAGCTAAGACTCTTTTGAGAGTGGAGAAGATTTATGTAAAGATACGGTCAATCTTCTAGAACAATTTGAGGAGTTTTGTCAGCTAATCTATGATTATGAACCTCCGGTTTAGCGACGAACGTCGTACGCTCGTCATCTTTAAGACTAATGTGGCGTGTACTCTGGGAGTACCTTGACATGCCTAGTGGTAGTTGTTCACCCTTTTGGTACCCAAATATGGTTAGGTACATGACTAGGCGATGAGGATGGGTCACACATGGTGTGGGACCCACACACACCGCGTACCACTACGAATCTTTGACCTCTCATATCTCTTTCTTCTGAACTTGGATTATGGCCTGTAAGTTGCCTATCCTGAGTGTTTCTCTATATATGACATGATGGTTCCCTCTATAGTGGCTTTCGAGATATGATGTGAGATGTTCCAAGTGTGGTATCTATCTGAGTAAATGATTGACGATGAAAGTGATGTTTTTAGAATCACCAGAGCAATCTTGAATTACCCTCAAACGAGGCTGGGTAGTGGTGTTATCCATTATCTTTTGGGATTAACCTCCAGCAAGGCTAGGTAGTGGAGTTTTCCATTCTCTTTTAGGGATTACCCTCCATCGAAATTGGTCATTGGTGTTTTCCGATCTCTTTCAAGGATTACCCTCCAGTGAGGCTGGGTAGTGGTTTTCACCGTTTTCTTTTAGGGATTACCCTCCAGCGCAACTGCGTAGTGGTGTTCTCCAGTTACCCTTTCAGGGATTACCCTCCAGCTGGGCTGGGTAGTGGGTTTTCTGATGACTTTTATAAGTATATCCTCCAGCCGGGCTGAATATTGGGTTCACGACTTTGTGACACGATCTCTCGACTGTGTGACATAGTGATGAGATGTACTTGATGTGAATTTGGACTCTCAAGAAAGAGGGGATCTTTTCCCACCAAGACACATCCTTGTGACATGACCTAAAATATTGTGGGTGAGACAGAACCGCCCAAAGCGGATAATATCAAGGTGCAGTGATTGATGCCCTTTGACTTGTAGTTCAGGGAAGATGTGTGGGATACTGGGCATCGATGGTGTTTTATTCTAGAAGTGTTGGAAACTCTTTTCCTGGGATAATCTAGTGAGATGGTTATCCCTTTACTCTCTCAATTGGGTTTCTTTGGTTGATTATATATATATATACACACATCGTATTGTAGTACCCACTCCTTGGGCTTTGGTTACTCTCCTTTCAAGAGAGGCAAAGATGTGTGGGGTATGCCACATGATTTCTGTGTCTAGATTCTTGTGGTTGGACGAGTATACTCTCCTACTATAGGTATAGAAGAATCGATGAGAAGTTCACCTTCTCACTATTTCTAGATCCTCATATTTGGATGAGATTACTTTAATTCTTTGTTGGGTTGAGCTGTAATCTTTTACTATACCGTGTTCTATCTATTGCTTTCCTATTTAGTACCTCACTTGATGATCCCTTTAGCCTTCATGGCATCCTACTATGTATTCTTATACTCACCCCTGATTGTGATTTTCCCACACTTAGTGTTCCCTTCTAGATGACAGACAGGTTGATCATGACATCAGAGGAGTATAGGTATTTGGGGGACTTGGACTGTGTGCGGTGGTCATACTAGGGATCTAAGAACGGGGCTCTCTCTCAGTTGTTTTACTTTTACTCCTGTTTCCAGGTTGTGTCACTTTTCTGGTTGGGCGTGTGTTATCCCCCTTCCCCTTTTAGTTTAATTTTATATACTAGTACTATTCAGAGGATGATATATATTTATGGTTTTTATATAGTAGTGTTGTATCTTGTTTCCTTTTCCCTCTGCACTAGTTCATTGAGTTAATTTCCTGTGTGTACAAGTACTTAGGAAAAGGCCTCCATGATTTTGTCATAGCTTCGGCGCTCATCGCCAACCCCTAGCCTATGGAGGTGGGCTTGGGGGTAGTTACAGCTTGATCCCCGGTATGGGTCGGGCCGGGACACCAACATTTTATTTTCTTTCTCAATTTTCTTCTTCAGATTTTTTTTTTCAAAATGACTAGAGTCTCTATAGTTAAAACAAATTAGTGTTTACTTAATCATACCATTTTTATCCTATTTTATATAAAATATTTTTTTTTGAATTCATCACCGTCCTCATCATCCAATTATTCAAATTAATATTTATTCTATAATAAACTACTAAAGAAACTAGATGTTATCTCTTATTACAACTTGAAATAAAAATTTCTATATTTTTGGGAACTCACCTATTTCATGGAATTTTCAATTGAAAAGTGATATTATAAGGCTAATAATTCAAAAATCATAGATGAAACTTTGATAGGTTTGGTACCTTCTTCAAGATAAATTGAAAATAATGAATTATTACTTAAATAGTGATTCTGGGATTCAAGAATGTTGAAGTGCATCTTTCTACCACTAATATCTATGGTAAGGGTTCCTTCAGGAATGATGATGATTTTCTTAGACATATTTAGGAATGTTATTCCCAATATAATGGGTGAATGACCTAGTGTTTTGTCTTCTTCTATGGCAAGTACATATAATTATACTATAAATATCAATCCTTCAACATCAAATCACACATCTTCTAAAAATCATGCTGAAAAAATAGTGGATCTTTTTACTAAGTGGACAAAAACTTTTGTGGGATTAAATTTTTCTATTTGAAAATATGAAAACACAGAGTGATACATGAAATTTATAAAATCACCAAGATCATATAAAGCATCATAAAAATTAAAATATCCAATAGTGTAAGGAGTAGAAAAAATACCTCTGTATTCAATTTTTTTGCACAATGGTTGTGAGATCAAATTTGATACACTTATCCCTAATATTATTCTATCATTCCCACAAATCCTCTTCCTTTTTATGTAAATCTCATTGATAAATTTTACATACTTGTGAAATTATCATATTTCTTCCAAAAGAGGGAAGTTGATTTAAACCTTTTGAAAGGTTTCTTGAATCTATCTTTGAAGTTTTTATTCTTCCAACATATTTGACTAAGTAAAACTATGAGGGAATGGTTAGGAATTTTCCATCCTTTCCTATTGTTTCATTTTCATGGGTGTTTTAGGTATTTCCTTCCTAATACCCATCTTCACTTATTCTTTATTTTTTTTCTTTTCTTGGTTGGATAGGTTGGTATTAAATAATATATTCATAATTTTATCCTTTATTTATCTAGTATTATGGTGAAATTATTTGGGTTTTGGTGGATTAATCTCTTTTATAATCCTTGTTGTTATCATACTTACACTCTCTATAGGATTTAGGACTATCTGGGATGGAAATTTTCCAATGTTTTTGTAAAAAATGTCCAAAAATATTATTTATTGGATTGAAAAATACTTCATTGTCTCTTTTTAACCATAAACTCATGTTTATAGGTGTTGGTGTTCAGATAATGGTTCACTGGATGAGGGTTTTTCATATTTATTATTTTAGAAGGTGGGTTGTAGGTTGGTTTTATTTTGGTATGGATTCTTGTAAGGTTATTAAAAAGGTGGTGGATTCTGAAATTATTGTTGGTATATGGGATGGGATGGGATGGGATGGGTATTGGTTTGGATAAAAAGGTCTAGATTGATTTTTTTGTTTCCAAATCATGATTGGGATGGTGAACATTCTTTACATGGATAGTTCTATCAAAATATACTTGGTTAGAATGTGGTTGAAAAACTCTTTAAACCTTGTATCTAAACATATAAATCAGTAGAGTGGTTGTGTGATGTACATAATGCATATATTTTATATAGGGAATGCTGTTCACTCACTTGATTCACAACAATTTTCATCACTAAACCTTTTAGTTTTTTAATTGTGTATATAAGTAAAGGTGATAAATCAGAAGTTCTTACCTCATAAATTATTTTTATTCTTGTATCTATTATTCTAAATTATTGGGAATTTGCTGTTATCTTCTTGATCAGGCTCCAAGATTACGTTGGGTAATTTTCAATCAAATCACCTCTTGAGGATTCATTTATGAGATTCCTATCATTATACAAAAATAATTTATTTATGATAATTATTGGTGAAGGAAATTCACACGATGATTTTTAATCTTTCCAAATTCTCATAAAGAGTTTCTCTAAATGTTTTTCAGATAGTGTAGATCTCCTTCATTATCGTTGTTCTCAAGTAGGCTAGAAATAATATTTGCATGAAGTACTTTTGGATATATTACAAATCATTGATATCTCTAGTTCACAATACATACAACCACCCCTAGTATGCTTCTTCAAATGAAATGGGGAATTCCCTCTACATGAATTGATCTACATACACTCCTCTTGGACTAAAGGTCAAATACATGAAGTTGAATTATTGAATATTTTAGTTTGAATAATCACCTGCAAGACCATGAAATTTAGGTTACACTGGAATAATAATATTAACATGTAATTCAATGTCATTTTTAAAACCATACATAGAAAATTTGTTCTATTAATTGGAAAAATGTGGGGCACACAAGTCCCTTAAATTCTGTTGTGTGTTTATTTACATGATTTTAGGCTTGGAGTGAACAATGAAAGATTCAATTGAGTCACCAAGATTTATATCTTTAAAATTATTTTCTAAATTAATGTTCCTAATCATATTCATCAAATTCCTTTCTATATTAGGATCAAAAAGTAATAATACTTAATTAGAATTCATATTCAAAAAAATTCTGGGTAATATTGGAACTCACTCTCCAATATCAGCACTGATTTTTGATGCACACCTATCATGGGGTGTGGAAAAAGATAATTTATTTCCCTAAGGAATGTAGTAGTAGTAGTAACCTAAGTCATTTTAAGGAGTTGTTCTCTATCAAGTTGTCATGAGTGGAAAATAAAATAAGCATATTTTGATTTCTAGGACAAGATAATAATGAAACAAGGACTTTAAAAATATATATGAGAGACAAGAGATTAGGTTTAATATTGGATTCTTATATGTAATTCTATCATGGTTTTTTCAAATAAATATATTTCCTTTGTTAATTTATTTAATGAAAGGTTTTACAATAACTTCCCATTTTCACCCTTGATCAAGTTTGATGATGATGAGAATAATCCTTACAATTTCCTTGCTTTGGACTATGCTTCTTTAAATGTGTGAAATCCATAATGAATCTTCCTTTAATTACCTAGGGAATACCCAATCAAGTATTGTTATTCCCAATCAACCATGTTGATCATGAACTCTTCATCAGGTGTTTAAACAACATTAAACACACACTACTTTACTCTAGACCAATCTATCGATATAATACAAAATTATTTAGAGGGATACAAAAATTCCTTAATCAAGGTGATAATTAAAAACTAAAACCATTTAAAAACACAATCACATTCAAATTAAAATTTGAAATTAAATATTTAAAACCATTAACAATGAAACTAGATCAATGTAATTCAATCTCCTAGACTCAAGTATTAAAAATGTGTCACCTCCCGTTCCTCACTCTATCTTGGTTTCTAACCCTCCATCATAAAAGAAACAATGGATAATTTGGGGGTAGAATACATGTTAAAGAAAAATTAAGATGAAAGGAAATATTAATAATTTAGGGAATTTGAACGAGTCTTGTATGATCATTTATCGGTCTATGTGTCCTTGATCCAATATGTATTATGTGTGGCACAACACCCATATATTTATATGAAAGTAATCCATTTATCCATCATCATGTGTATCTCCTTATATTTTTGTGGTCAAAGTTTTATTCTTTCTCCATGATCCTCAGATCTCTTTTAAATTTATCTTCTAATTACCCAACAGAGAGGGTATGAATCTTTGAATTGATTGTATTTTCTTATCTTATCATCGGTTTTATCTTGATTATTCATCATTTTTTCAGATTAATTATTTCTTCCACCTGGCCTCAAACATGACACCTTTTTATAATTCACCTGCTTGTACGTTCATGGTGAGGATATCTCATCCAAATCATTGAATATGAGTATGCATACCCTAGCTCGTGCATGCATCTCTCTCATCCCAATATTGGACATGGATTCTATTGTCACATCATAGGGCCAGGAATCTGATTTTTTATTTATGAATACATATCCACCATGGATATCAATATGGATTTATACTTGGATTGTAAGTTGATCATAGCCAATGCTCATCCTCATTTATATTTGAGATCCCTTTGTGCACCATAGTTGTCATTTGTGTTTATAGTGGAAAATAGAGTTGGGATCAAGCTCTTGTCATTCACCCACAGTGTATTTGGTGGTGGTTCCAATATCATCATAATCTAAATTTCTTAGTGGATGAATCGGACTCCCTTAGATGATGATAATGGAGATGGTGGAAAAGGGAGGAAGGTGAGAGTATTCCACTGGAATTGGGATGCAGTCACAACTATGCCAACTAAAGGTGACCGTGGTGATAAAATTTTTGGTAGTATCATGAGAAGATAATAGGAGAATCAAGTTATGGAAATTTTAGTAGAATCAACTAGCGGTGGCATATGGAATGGTAGCACTGGGAAGCGATATGAATAGTGATAGTGGCAATGGTAAGCGATAGTAGAAGCACTATAACAAAAAAGGCTATTAACAACACTTTTCTTTATCATCACTAGCTAAAAGCACTGATAAAGGAACCCTTTATCAGTCCTAGAAAAATCACTGATAAATTTCCCTTTATTAGTGATAAAAAATTACTGATAAAGGAGGTTCTTTATCAGTGCTAAAAAAAGTGCTGATAAAGGGGCCCCTTTATCAGTACTAAAAAAAATGATGAAGGGGGAGCTTTATTATTGATTGTAAAAAAGTGATAATAAATTGGTTCCCTTTATCAGTTCTAATAAAAAAATCACTCATAATGGGGTCCTTATCTATAAGAACCCGGATCTTCTTTTCAGGTATGTTTTCCTTTTCTGGTCGTTTTTGGTAAAAAGAGGGAAATCTGGAAATTTTCGAAGTACACGTTGTGTACTTTATGAGTACACGCCGTGTACTGCGATGCTGCTAGAGGCTATGTGCTGGCCGTTTCATGGACACACACATGGCCATGTATGGGTGACATAGAGGTTTCTTAAAGTGGAGTACAGAAAGGGAAAGTACACACTGTGTACTTCAAAAGTACACACTGTGTACTTCAAAAGTACACACCATGTACTTTGTTTTTTTCATTAAACGCCCCGGGGCCACGTCTGACGGACAAAAAACACTTCTTCTAGGTTTTGTTCATCTGAGAGCACCGAGAATCTACAAATCTTCAATGAGGCCCTGATCCTCCGTTCATCCTCCAATTTGAACACTATTGACAGCGTTGGAATCACAATGGTAGGCTCTTCCTTCTTCCAGAGCATCATTTTCCAATTCCTCTTCTTTTCCATGTAATCATGGGTTGAAAATTTTGTACGTTTTCATAGATCTATGAAGTTATAAGGAGTTTCAATCCTCGTGGTTCAAGTATATTGATCTTCTAACATTGAGGTAGGTGGTTTGTGCCTTTCCGTTGAAAGTCCTTGAATATTATGTGTAAATTCCACCAATAACCTTGAATGGGGTATTATATGTTTACCATTTTACCCCTGCTATATGCCTGCCATGATAGTATGCCTGTGTAGAGGATGTATTAATATGAATATGGTTGAACTGCTATGCTTTGGAGGTTCTACCCATGCATGTTCTGTTTATGACTGTTTGGTCCTGTTTTTCCTTGGCTGCTTCGTCTGTTTCCTTGCCTGTTGTAGTAGGATGGAAAAATGTTTTCTGACATTCTTGATATGCTATAGAACTGTTTATCCAAGTAGTTATGTAAGTCTACTTTGACCATATTGTATTAATTTGTAGTTATCCTACATAGGGCTGTGAGAACCGGGTGTAGTAGACTATAAGGGGATAGACCGTGAGAGCTTCTTCAGAGAGTCTTTGAGATTTAGGCTATATAGGGATTAACTAAGGGAGCATCCTCAGAGAGCCTAGGATTACTTTGGGATATAAGGGGATAGACCTTGAGAGCTTCCTCAGAGAGTCTTTTACTATTTTAGACTATACGGGGATAGACCATGTGAGCTTCCTCAAAGAGTCTCTGTTTTGTTTGTTTGAATCACCTGATTACCATAGGCTATAGGAGGGATTGACTGTGTGAGCTTCCTCTGAGAGTCTATGAATGACCTAGGCTATAAGGGAAATTTACCGAGTGTGCTTCCTCAGAGAGTCCTTGACCTTGGGTGAATAAGGGGAATTGACTGTGTGAGGTTCCTCGGAGATTTCTTGACTACCCTAGACTATAAGGGGAGTTGACTGCGTGTGCTTCCTCAGAGAGTCTTTATAATTATTTATGAACAAACCAGAGGGGTTAGGCTGAGTGCACTACCCATAGGGTTGTTGGTACTTGTTAGACAGGACCAGAGGGTATGGATGTGAGTACTTCCCAGAGGGTTACCTGTTGTGCTTTGATGCTTGTTAGCTGTTGCTTGACTTTGGAACTGTGGATTTTTTTATTGTTCAGCATGTTCCTATTTACTGTTTCCTATAATTTTACCTTCCATATATTCACTGAATGTTAGGCACAGATCATCGGGTGGTTACCTACTGGGATTTAGTCTTACACCCTATTTGGGCCATGATTTTAGGCCCAAACAGACTATATTGTTGCAGGTATAGACAAGGGAAAGCGCCCTTCGACTTCAGGTACTTGACTTGCTGTGGAGCTGGAGAGCATGGGACCAATCTTAGGATTGCGATGATGAGGAGCTGTTTATCTTTCTATTGTACCTTTTTTTAGTAATGTTTATATTTCCAACATTGTGACTTGTTTGGATAATTTCCTAGACATATGTATCATGAATCATAAATATATGTGCTCCTACTGTTTATCATATTTAGTCTTCCACTGTTCACTTGTGTATGGATTGTTTACTTCTTCCGCTATTGTTTATTGTTTTTCTTTTCCGCTGTGTACTCTACCAATGAGGGAATAGTTTCCCCACCATCACATCCAAGGCCCTCGTTGCTAGTCGGAAGCCTTTGGCATTCAAGGAAATGCGCTTGAGGCCATGTGACTAACCAGGTATGGGGCGCCTCTGGGTGGATTCTGGAACAGAGACGTTACATTATCAGCGCTAGTAAAAAAGCGCTAATAAAGTGGGGGGGGGGGGTGTATTTATTAGTTCTTTTTTACTAGCAGCGGATAAATTTCATAAAAAAATTATAAATCATTAAAAAAAATGTATTGACATAAAAATATATTTATATTGATAAATATATAATACATTTTATTAAATATGATTTATATATGGCTAAATACGCATTTACACTTTATATATAAGATATTAATTGAAATATGGACTATAAAATTAAAATATTAATATTAATTTATAATTTTCTAATTATTATCGACTAATATAAATTCAACAACAATTTGAATATATGAAAAATCAAATAATTTTAAAACACACTAAAATAAGTTGAAAACGTGACTCGAACTTCAAACAACCATAAATTTTGATCCGAGAGTCCGTTTGAGCTGTACCACATTTCAAATTTAAGCCTGCGATGTTATCTAAGTTGTGGGGACTATGGGGAACCCACAATAACATTTTCAAAGGCTAAAATGGCCCATAAGGCCTTCAAAACCATGTTTTTAGTCGAGGTATCTCAATTTTTTAACATTCAATGGAATTTAACCTCATTTAAGGGGTTCTTATTGTTTTTTAGTGGATACTAAATTTATTCCTAAGTATTATATTCATATTTATACAATGGTTTTAAATTTTTATCATTTTTCATAGCGTACTATTATTTATAATCAAATATATAAAAATATATACATATTTTGAATGTTTTCACACATAAAAATTTAATTTTATAAATAAATATGTAAACATATTTTCATATAAAATTTATTTATAAATATATAAAACTTATATAAATAAAAATTAATATCTATTTTATTTAAAATAAAAATGTATGAATATTTATATACCTATACAATTAATATACATATATATATATATAATGTATATAATATATATATATATATATAAATATAAATATAAATATTAGTGCATGTGTATTGACAAAAAGATATATATATCTATATATTGAAATATATTTATATAAATATTCATATATAATATATGTAAATAAATTTTAATATGTATAATTATATTTATATATGTGCACACATATATAAATATATGTATATATGTATGTATTTATAAACACACACACAAAACATATTTTATATATGTATTTAAATATATATATATATATATATATATATGGATAAAAAATGTAACAATATATATATATATATAATAACATACAAAACAAAACAATATAAGGGAGTGGAAAAGGCTTGGGCATACGAGGGGGAGATATCAGGTTCAAAACTCATTGGAGGCAGGGGTTCACATAGGAGGTTGGAATTATGTCAAGTGAAGATAAAGCTGGGGGGGGGGAGTTCCTGGGAGAGTTGGTAACAAGAGTTGATAAATGGGTGGGAAGCACTGATTAAGTGTGGGGTGGAAAGAGGTTTGAATAAAAACAATTTTTTCTCCATTTATCAACGTTATTTACGAGTGCAGTTAAAGCCAACCCTTTAATATCACTCGCATTATCAAAACATCTATAACAATGATAAATCCCTTTTACTAAAACTATTAAAGGACATATTTGTATAAGTGCAAGATGGCTAGTGGTAGAAACATCAGGAAATGGTTAAAAATATTTGTACTGAAGGTAGGAGAATTCATGTAGCGGTAGGACGCTTGAGCAATGACAGAAAGCATGCACTAGAGGTAGCATCACAATGATTTTAGCACTCAGCCTTATTCTAAAAAATGGATTCTTTTTTTTGAATCATGCCCACATGACATTGATTTGACTTTCTAAGATCAACTATTGTGACCTCAACATTTAATAATGGAATTTTTTCTTGATCTTAGGCTCCATCAACGATGACGATAACATTTTTGGGCACAACATCATGGTCCGTTGACCATTACATAACATGTGGAATAATATCACTGTTACCTTGTTTTAATATTAAGAAAAATGGTGTTACCTTTACATGATTTTGTATACCCTTATGTAACATTTAAAAACAACAGGTTACCATTATATAGGACATTCCTTACCTTTATATAGAATTTAGAAAACTGAATTACCCTTAAATTCCCTCTAATAATTTTGGGTTACCTTTAAGAATTTTTCTTACCATTACAAACCTATGTCTAACCCTTACACAACATTTTTTATGTTGAAGTTACCCTTACAAATCAGCACTAGATACCCTGACGTAGCATGCATTCCTTTATGCAACCTTTGAAATAGAGTGCTTACCTTTACATAGAAAAAATTACCCTTAAATAGTGAAACCTTAACTTTACACAACTTGTGAAGTACCTTTATGCAATGCTTATGACCTTTACATAGCAGTTTGTCAGACCATATTTTTCTAGTTTGGGTTTTGAATCGGTTTGTTTGGTAATACTATTATTTTTCTCGGGTTCTAGGTGTGATGGGTGTTGAGTTTTGGAGTGTATTCTTTACCTAATCTTTTCCCCTTGGTTTCCCCTTGCATCATTTGGGAGTTTTGGAGAAAAGATAAAATTTTTGGCATGAGAAGGGCCTACACACGGTTGGTGCATGGACGAGCGATGGCTTAGGGTTCAACTATGAATTAGGTATAAAACCTACTACACTACTTGATAATGGGTTTTCAAACACTTAGGATTGACTTTGTGGTTGCTCCTATTTTTTCCTTATGGTTTGTCTCACTGTTTAATAAATTGTGTGGCCTAACCGTGCAACACTACCCAGAATGAAAAATTTTAATTTTCCAAGTTTTCCCCCTTGGGATTTGTAGAACCAAATGCACCCAAAATAATTTCCCATGGTTCTTCCATAACTAAGGAGGTCTCCCATGGCTTCCTGATTCATTCACCTTCCTCATTTGGTGTAGATCTAAGGGAAGGTGAAGGGTAGATTAGTTTCCTCAAGGTATTTCCTTCTCCTTTCTCCTCTTTCTCTCTTATTATTCCAATTTTTTTGGGTTTCTCCTCTCCCCTGGTCATGAATGACCTAGGGTTCTATTATCCCATGATTTTTTATCAGGGTTTTGTCTGTTTAGGACTAGTATTCATATATCTAGGGTGTTAGAACCCTCAATGGGTGATTTTAGGTGTGCGTTTCTATTCAACCATGGATTTGAAGTAGGTTTCCCTTTGCACTTGTCCTTTTTATTTAAGTTTCATCTTTTTCATGTTATTTTCACATTAATTATATTTTTAACATTGTTTTTTGACCCTTTTATAATTTATTTGGTGCGCAAAATGATATTTTATGCCTTATTTTTTGAAAATTAGTGTCGTTTTGTAATAAATGTGCACACCGCTTTTTATTTAGAAATTCTGTTATCTTTCACACCTAGTTTTTGGTATTTTGAACATGGTTCAGTAGATTTAATAAATTTATGGAATTAAATTTGTTTTTTATTCCTTTTCAAGTTCTTAGAATGATTTTTTTGGGTAAAAAGTGCATTCCATGTGTTCGGTAAATTGCCCAGTTTGATTTTATGTGTTAAGTGTGGGTTAAAATGATTAGTTTGGTTTTATAATCATATTTTTAGTAGTAAAAACATTTTTTTTGGGTTCCTTATGGGTTTTCTAATCTTTTTTTGGTTTTTATAAAGAAATTTTATTGGTTTTTAAGGTGTTTGGTATGTGTTTCCAATGGAAGGCCTGTTTGGATCTTTTATAAAAATGGTTGTGTATTGGTTGTGAAATCTGAATATTTTCAAGGTAGATACCAATGTTTTGAATATATAAATTTTGTATTTCACCTCTTTATGGAAAGTGGGATTTGTGGATTTGATAAATATTGGTTTGGTAAAATGCTTAAAGTTATGTTTGGCATTTTTTTTTATAAAAATGGTTTTCATGTGTATTCCATGTTGTACAATTTGGGGTCATTTTATGATCCATGAAATTAATTTATTAAATGGTTTTGGGGCTTCAAAATATGGGTTTTATGGTATTGGTGGGTTTTTTCTTTAAAATATAACTTTTTAATGGATTTTATGTCCAAATCCTTGTTATACTTCATGAAATTATTTTATGAAAATTTTAAGTCGTTTATTGAATTGTGAAAGAGGTGCGAAACATGTTATGAAATTTTTCATGTGTGGATGACTTGGAATTAGAGTTTTGATGTAAAAATTTTATATTTTAACATGTGGAACTTGTTTGAGCATAAGCAGGGAATCCCATGTATCTAGGTGGGTGAACTAGGACTAGTAAGCTAGTGATCCGGTAGTAGTTTCATCCCTATTTCACTTAGAAAGATTGACGATGACAACACTAACTAAAATATGATGATGATTGGGGACTACTAGGACATTTTTGTTTCACATACTTGTGGATCGTTCACAAGAAGGTTATTGGTTATGGATACTTTTATACCGAGATACGAGGTACCTTAGGCCCCATAGCTAGGTAGTGCCTAGGGGTGTTCCTATGACTAGTGCTCATTGGCTATTTTGTACTCACCATCGACATATGGTGTATTTGGTTAGTAAATTTAATGGAATGTGTGTTTTCTTTAAAAGTTTTCATTCTTTTAAATTTCCCCCCTTAAAAATTATTTCCTTTTAAAGTTACATCCTTTTAAAAAAATTGTTGCTACCATTTCCTATTTATGAAAACTTTCAAGAATTTTGTCTTTTAATGCTTATATCATGGAGTCTTGTTGGGAAAAAAAATATTATATATTGTAGTTCAATATTGAAAATGGTTTTTTCTTTAATTTTTAATTAATTTCATTGGGAATAGATTATCGTGCTAGCCTACTGAGTTTTAATACTCACACCTCTAGTTCTTTTCTATTTTTTTTCCTTATGTAGGTTTTTTCATGAGTTCGATCGACTTGAGTGATGTGTGATTGTTGTGTTGGAGAGTGACCAATGGGGTCACATGAAGTTATTTTGGTCATCAGGTTTGGTCAGTTGAGTTGTATTTTTTAGTTGTACTTTCTGTTTCTTGTATAAATGATGTTTGGTTCAGTTTTATTTGTATATAATTGGATGTTTGGTTTGTTTATACTATTGGTTATTTTTTATTTATTAGGTGAAATCATTCCCTTGTATACTCTAATAATTCCCAAAAGTATTTTCCAGCCCGTGGGGATTGAGAATACCCTTCGGTCCATGCCATATACTGGCTTAGATGACTGGTTCAGTGTTGAATTAGGATGGTTCAAGACAAAATGATATAAATGGAGGTCGAATCTTAGTAGAACTTGCTTTTCAGCGCACCCTTTTTATATGGGGATTTCAAGGTAGATAGAGTATGATTTTAAAGACATAAGGGGTAGGTCTGGGAAGAGCATTGCGAATGATTTCTCATTCCGATTCGTGGGTGTCCATATAAATTTTAGTTTTATTAGTTTTTTCAGTCCTTAAAGATTATTTGGTTATTGAGATATGACAAGGGGAGTTATACTAATGGTCTCCATGAGCTCTCATGGTTTGGAAAGCCATGTGAAGCCAGGGAATGGTCCTAACCGAGATCTCTGTGTTAGTGGTGTGTTTGATATATGGCCACAAACCATATGGTCAAGTCACCCATCGAACCTATTTACCTTTTGTGGGTCTCTTAGACCTTTCTTG
The DNA here is from genome assembly GCA_963277665.1 of Viscum album. Classification (NCBI taxonomy): domain Eukaryota; kingdom Viridiplantae; phylum Streptophyta; class Magnoliopsida; order Santalales; family Viscaceae; genus Viscum; species Viscum album. The sequence goes on from OY728152.1 coordinate 2,109,414,677, forward strand.
GATTTTGAATTTTTTTTTGAAAATCCTTGTGTGAGAATTTTTTTAAATGGGTTTTAAAGGAATGGTTGGAGTTTGAAAAGTAGAAAATGGGTTTTCAAAATTTAATATAATAAAGGTTTTGGAATTTTGGGATTTTCTGAAAAAAAATATTGAGAATAAAGATGAAATGATTTAATGGAATTGAAATTCATTAATCTAAACTTATGGGTTGTTGAAATGAAATGTTTTGAAATCTAGGATTATTTTAAGGTGATTATAAATCTTTATTTTAAATGGGATGTTTTGGGCTATTGAAAAGTATTTTAATCTGATAGATTGGTTTTGGAAATTGGTTTTAAGAAATTGGTGTTTTTCTGAGAAGGGTTTTGGCATTTTTGGATGTCGGATTTTGGAAAGAGGTTTTGGTGAATTTTTGAAAATGGGAAAGGGTTGTTTGGAGTAACATGTTTGATTTGGAAATTATTTAAGTGAAAAGAATTTTTGATGGAAATCCATGGAGTCTATTTTTCAAGCATGGTAAAATAGTTTGATGTGTGAAATCTTAAAATGGTTTTTGACTTGGTGGTTTGTGAGATTTTGTAAGGTATATGTTTTTTGAAATGAGTTAAATTATTTGAATGTGGTTGTTTTGTTTTTTCCTTTGGTGTTTTCATGGGTGGTCACATGAATGAGTTTATCTGGAAATGGGGATGGTTTCCTGGTGTGTCATGGAAGATGGGTGCTCGGGGTGGCACATATATGTGCATGTGAGTAAGACTCAATGAAACACCATTGGTGAGTGTGAAATATCCACCAAGTTTGTTTGTTTTTCAAAAGTGTTTTAAGATGAAAAATTGTGGTGTTATTGTAAACTGAGGGTTATGTGGTTTTCTTTTTCATGTCTTAGAGGTTTGGTTTTTTTGGTATGCTTCCTTGTGATATGGAATTGATACTCTCATTGTGTCTTGATATGGAATCTTATTGGTGGCTCAGTTTTGGAGCAATTTCCAACGGGTTTCTAAATATTTTTTGGATGTTGTGATGTGGCTACAGATAGTTCTCTATTGTAAATATTTCCAATTGATCTACCTAAGGATTTGTTTGAAAGATTAAATCCACCTATTCAAATGATGCCTTGGCCGGTTTGTTGAAATAAATAGCTATTTGGGCTTGATTTAAAGTGCCTTCCAGTTATGGTGATTCTCTTGGTTGTTGTAGTGGTTCTCGGTGATGTTGATGTGTTCACCCATGTTCCTTGTTCATTCTTCTCATTGTTCAGAGTGATTGAGAATGGTGTTGTGTATCTATGAGTTCCTTTTTGGATAAAGGTATATTGTTTAAGAAAGTGGGTTTCGTGGTGTGTCTTGATCCTTTGTTTCTATCTGGGAGTGCTATGTGGCCCTATGTACAACTAAGGGAAAGAGTTTTGGCTTGGGATTAAAAGCTTCTGACTGTGAGGCAGTAGATGATTATACCATCAAAGCTCCATCCATAGGTCTCAGATTGAAGCTAGCACGTAGTGAGAAATCTTGGTGGTGTGGGGGGTCTGGTTAAGTTTGAGACTCTACCATTGTGGTGAGGTAGTTATAGTGTTATTATTATGGTTTCGTATTGCTGTGAATTTCCTCTTGTCAAAATGAGCATGTTGGACTTACGCCTCATGCAATTTCTATGTTTTCACCTTCTAAAATGAGGTTTTTCAACCAATGTCCTTGTGTGAACTGCCCACATGAATTGGGTGCGGTCTTAGTTTTGTTCTATCATAGGTGAAAGTGATGTCCAGTCGTTGGTTGTGGTTTCAGTGGTCCAATAATTGGGCTCTCTACCTACCCTCCTCTTATGGTGGGGGTTTTTGGTCCATGTGGGAAGTATTAGTTTAGTTCTTGTCCTCTCCATTAGGGAGTTGGTGGTTTAATTTTCATGTTGTTTTTATCTTATCTTGAGTTGGTAGGTTATTGTGGGAGAGTTTTGGTGGTCCTGTGTGGAAGAGGCCTGATTCTAGTTCATGTTTAATTCTCTTTTGATCGTTGCTAGTTGGTTCTTAATGGCGGGGAGACCCACTGCGGGTCTCATAGAGATTTCTTTTAATGATTTTTCTAGGTTTAGTTGATTTTTATGGTGGGGAGTCCATTATGGACTCCCCTAAAGTCATTGGATTCTGTGAGTGATCTTTGTCTTGGGTAATTGTTAGGATCATTAGGGAAAGACCCAATAATCTGGTCCTTGGGGTGGTTGTGGTGGTGGATTGAAATTTTCCTTTGATTATTGAGAGGTAGTTTTGAGTTGTTGTTTATTTAGGGAAAGAGGATTAAGTTCCATTTTTGGTGAGTGAAATGTTCTTGGTTAAGAGTTTGGATCATTTTGATATGAAACCCTTAGGCATTTATCAATCATATGGAACATGTTATGGCTTCCAAGGGGCGGAAGACATTAATGGTTGGGAGAATTGTCACACCCGATTTTTCAAGGTTGGGTTTTGATCCAGTTCATTTGGGAATCCCAATATTTTTCTCAAGTTATGGGTGTGATGAATATTGAGTTTTTGAGTGTCTTATTTGCCTAATATTTCCCTATTTCTTTTCCCTTGGTTCATTTAGGAGTTTTGGAGAAAAGATAAAATTTTTGGCATGAGAAGGCCCATCACACGGTTGGCGCACGACCATGAAATGGCTCAGGTGTAACCATGCAGTTGGTATAAAACCTACCACATGACTTGAGCATGGGAATGGGGCTTCTTATGTGTGATCATGTGGTCTCTCCTGTGTCTGCCTCATGGTTTGGCATACTGTTTAATAAACCATGCGGCCTAACCGTGCGACACTGCCTAGAATGAAATTTTTTAATTTTAAAAGTTTTACCGCCTAGTATTTTTAGACCACAATGTGCCCAATATCCTTTCCCATGGTGATCCTAGACCTAAGGAGGTCTCCCATGGCTTCCCAATCCATTCCCCTTCTTCATTTGGTGTAGATCTAAGGAAGGTGAAGGGTTGACTAGTTTACTCAAGGTATTTCCTTCTCCTTTCTCCTATATATCCCTTATTCTTTTAATTTTTCCAGGTTATCTATTATACGTTGGTCATGAAATACATATGGTTCTATAATACATTGTTTTTTATGGGTGTTTTGTCCATTTAGGGCTGGTCTTCATAGATCTAGGGTGTTGGAACCCGCTGCGGGTGATTTCGGGTGTGCATTTCCATTCCGCCATGGATTTGAGGCGGGTTTCCCATTGAACTCATACTTTTTATTTAAGATTAATATTTTTCATGTAATTTTAACCTTCCTTGTATTCTGAAAATTATTTTTTTCCCCCTGAATAATTTATTTGGTGTAAAAAATGATAGTTTATGCCTTGTTTTGTGAAAATTAGTGTCGTTTTGTAATAAATGTGCAAACCGCTTGTTATTTAAAAATTATGTTAGATTTCACATCTGGGTTGTGGTATTTTTAAAATGGTTTAGTATCTTGAATATATTTATGGAATTCAATTGTTGTTTTATTTCTTGTCAAGTGCTTAAAATGAATAGTTTTGATAAAAAATGCATTCCATATGTTCGGTAAATTTCCAGGTTGGATTTTATGTGTAAAGTGTGGGTTAAAATGATTAATTTGGTTTTATAATCATACTTTAAGTATGGAAAAAATGTTTTTTTGGTTCTTTATGTGGTTTACATGCCGTTTTTGGTTTTTATAAAAGAGGTGTATTGGGATTTAAGGTGTTTTGGCATGTGTTGCAAACAGAAGGTCTGTTTAGAACTTTTATAAAAATGGTTGTTTATTGGATATGAATTCTGAATATTTTAAAGATGGTTACCAATGTTTTTAATATGTAAATGGTTTTTCTAAACTCTTTATGGAATGTGGAGTTTGTGGCTTCGATAAATGCTGGTTTGGTAAAATTCTTAGTGGCATGTTTGGCATTTTTTTGTAAAAATGGTTTTCATTTGTGTTTTTTGTTGTACCATTTGTGGTCATTTTATGATCCATGAAATTGATTTATTAATTGGTTTTGGGGATGAAAAATATGGTTTGTTTTGGTATTGGTGGGTGTTTGGACTTAAAAGAGAATTTTTGAATGGATTTTATGTGCAAAGCCTTGTTATACTTCATGAAACTATTTTATGAAAATTTTAAGTGGTTTATTGATTTATGAAAGAGGTTCAAAATATGTTGCGGGAAGTTTCATGTGTGTATGACTTGGAATTAGAGTTTTGATGTAAAAATGGTATATTTTAACATGTGGAACTTTTTTGAGCACAAAGAGGAAAGCCTGAGTATCTAGGTGGGTGGACTAGGACTAGTATTCTTATGATCTGGTAGTGGTTTCATCCCTATTTAACTTAGAAAGATTGATGATGTTAACACTAAATAAACTATGATAATGATTGGATACCACTAGGACATTGGGGTTTCTCCTCCTATTGGCTCGTGCATGAGAAGGTTATTGGTTATGGATACTTTTACACTAATATACAAGGTACCTAGGGACCTACAACTAGCTAGTGCCTAGGGGTGTTCCCATGACTAGTGCTCATTGGATATTTTGTACTCACCATCGGCATACAATGTGTTTGGTTGGTAAATTTAGTAGCACGTGTGTTTTATTTAAAAGTTTTCATTATTTTAAGTTTCCCCCCTTAATAATTATTTCCATTTAAAGTTTCATACTTTAAAAAAATTGTTGCTACCATTTTCTGTTTATGAAAACTTGAAGTCATTTTGTCTTTTAATGATTATAGCATGGAATCTTGTTGGGAAACATACTTTTATATATTTCAATTCAATATTGAAAATATATGTTTCTTTTATTTTAAAGGAAGTGCATTGGGAATAGATTATCGGGCTAGCCTAATGAGTTTTAATACTCACGCCTATAGTTATTTTCTATTTTTATCCTTATGTAGGTTTTGGATTGAGTTTATTTCCTTGAGTGACATGTGATAATTATGTTGGAGAGTGACCAGAGGGGTCACATGGAGTTAGTTTGTTCATCAGGTTTGGTTGTTTGAGTTGTATTATTCCATTGTACTTTCAGTTTCTTATATAAATGTTGTTTGGTTCAGTTTTATTTATATATAGTGGGTTTTTTGGTTTCTTTTTTCTGTTGTTTATTTTTTATTTATTGGAAAAAATCATTCCCTTGTATACTCTGATGATTTACAGCACTAGTTTCCAGCCCATGGGGATCGGGAATGCCCATCGGGCCATGCCATGGACTGGCTCGGGTGACCAGTTCAGGGTCGAATCGGGTTGGTTCGTGACACAGTTCCTATAAATTTACATAGATAGTGAAGCAAACTAATGTATCCCATTGTGACCATTATGTTGTGAATTTGGTAGAGGGTTACCCTTATCCAGCGATGTCTAGCTTTATGTAATGCCTTATCTACCTTTAAATTGATTTAAACTACCTTTATATATCCCCTTAAATGATTGTATTACCCTTAATTATTTCCTAAAATACTTCTTATATAAGGGTATAAGGAATTTTAACCTTAATCATCCCCTTTTCCATGCGTAAGGGTGAACATAAACTTTCAATTTTCATAAAATATTTAAAATCCATCATTTTCACTCTTTTTTTTTCAAATTAAATATTTAAATAAAAATTACCCACATTTTAAAAATATATTGAATACATGGGGAAAATGATTAAAAAAAATTAAAAAACATTATTAAAATGTTTATTTTTTTTGATGAAAAATGATTACATCAATACACAAACAAAACAACCTTATCATGGTCTATGCACTGGAGAGCATAAGATATAATTTCTATATAATTGATCCATCCCTAAAAAAAGTGCATAAGTGGACCCACATAAGTAAGGAGGATGTTTTCATATAAAATACTCAATGACGAGTCATTCATTTCCTTGGAAATTTGGAAATTCAATATGATTCATGTTACCATTCATAATTTGAGATAGTTGGGTGAGCATAAACATAATATTTTGTATCCCAGCTCCTATTCCATTTGTTTTCTCATGAGAGCATTCAATGCATTGGTTATAACATTCATTTTTAGCATAATTTCTCATTGTTCCATTCATTTACTAAAACAAAAAATATTAGTGTGATTAAAAGAAATAAATAAAGAAAATGATCAATTATATGATCATGAAAACCATTCCTAATATGTCGTAAATAATGAAACCTTTTTCTCAATGTTTGACACTTTAGTTTCATTATTTATCACTTTATTTTATCATAGGTTATCATTGGTTCTATCCTCTCATTTCTCATAAAATAATCTTCAAATATAACTAAACTCTACTTTGATACCAACTATGGTAACCCAAGTATCACTTACATAAATGTTACATCATTTTAGACGAACATTCAATACATATCCAAAATATAAATGCACAAGAACCATAAGTTTTAGTGTATTTTAAGACTAGCTACATAATAAACTTATTTCTAGAATGATATTTATCATGACACAAAAAGTTCTTCTCACATAGTACCCTTCTTATATATATCCCACTTTAAATCTTTCTTCATGGACTAGGGAAATAAAATCATCAGAAAGAGTGAGGTCAAATTCTTATTAAGGGTAAACATTAGAGATATAAATCAATGATCATAAGTGATCATAAGATAATACAAAGGGTTTGAAAACATGATAATAACTTATGAATACATACCAAATAATTCTTAGACCATTAATTATGAGTCATGGAAAAAAGATTTATCATATCAAAAGACATGGGTCATAAGAGTATAAAATCATCAATAATAAATCATGATCCCTAAGGGAATATCATTAGAATAAGTCACAAGTTTTTAGAATATACTTAATCACATAAATCATATATCAAGTCTACCCACCATGAAATTTATCACATAGTAGGATAGGATAACCACCTGTGTACCTTACGGGGATTGGGATAACCACCCATATACCCTGAAAGGATTTGGATGACCAGTCATGACCCATTATAGAGGGGCTCATGCTGCGAATCCCCAAGATCACCTCCAATAGGCTGTGTTCTAGTGACTAGAACCATGTAGGCATATCACTAACATGGGAGACCTTAGCCAAATTTCTTGTACACAAGCACACATCTCCAAGCTTATACAATGCTAAAATGTAAAAACAACTAAACAACCATGCATAAATACATCTAAATACTAAAACCAAAATATGATAGTAAGTAAAGTAAAGTAAACAGGGCCAAATATAATCCCACCAAAAAGAGTCTGAAACATAAGTCCAACATGAAAGTACATATTGGGGACTGTTTTCAAAATTCCATAGGAACACACCTTAGTCTATCCAATCTCACTAACCACCATCTAGTCTTGGTCCATTTCGGAATCTGTCAAAAGGTTGATCATCTACACAAGACACGATATGTGTGGGAAAATACTGTGTAGGGGTAAGTATAAAATTACTCATTAGGAGACCCTAGAACCAAAAAGAAAAAAAAGGAAATATAGTCATCTCTACATAGGTATATTTCTATAACACATATAACAATAATATCAAGATATACTCAACAAAGACACACAATGTGAAGGTAAGTCACAACCATTTTATACCAGCATAAGATTCCGTCTCAAATACTTCACAAAGAACTCATCCAATAGAACACACTCTTGAGTATGATTTTAATGGTGATGTCCGTATGAGCATGAGTTCTCATCAGGTCTCACCATTAAAAGTACACATTGAAGGTCTACAGAGGAATGATACACATATGAGGATCATTCCCAAAGACATGGGGTGATACCAAAAACTGAATCTAGATTAACCCACTAAGTAGAGGATTGACACCCACATAGTTTTGGTCATAAAGATACAAATTACTCTAACTAGGGCATGAAAATTAATATAGGATCTCACTCCAAGCCTCCTTAAAGGATTCCAACAACTCTATTTAAGAAGTCCCACTGAAGGGTTCATTGTCCTAGGATTATGAGATGATTATATACTAGCCCTTAGGGAATGGAAATGGGTAACACACATTAATGAAAATTTTCCAAGATATATAGGACAAGGGATCTAATCCATGTATAAGAAAGTGCATGTCATGTACAAGGGTTACACACTGTGTTCCTTGACCCCGGGTCTTGTGTAAATATCCCGTGTGTCTTTTCCATGTCCATGTATAAGTACACAATGTGTAGGCTAACCGTTTATTCTAACCGTGTTCCAATACATGGATTTATCCCATATAAATGTTCCAGTGTACCAATACATTGAATAGCCCATGTACTCTAGTCCATGTTGTGTCTGTGTAAGGGAGTACCCGGTATGCTCCGACCTGTGTACTCCCACCCGTGCCCGTGTAGCACTTGAGGTACACATCGAGTCACCAGGGAGGGAGTACATTCCATATGATAGGGTTCACATGTCATGTGATACTTAAGTTCCTCTAAAACCCTGGCCGCTACATGGGGGGGGGGGGGGGGGGGTCCACAGGGCAAGTAGCTCCACAGTACAAGCCGTGTATCACATTTTTTACTGATTCATAGATCTGGTTTCCGAATTTCCATTCCTTTGTCCAATATTTTATCTGACTAATTATTTGCCTAAAAATCGAGAATCAAGGCCCGATGAACCTCTCCATCACCGAGAAACAATATTCAGCCCTTCGATCTGCTCAAAAAACAGATTTATAAATCATTATTCATTGCGCACTAAAGAATGTGAAATCAGGAATCTACGTCATCCTATTTACTACCGATACCACCATCTCAACTCCGTTGGGTTGTTTCAATCTTAAATATATATTTTTTGGATTGTTTCACTAAGAAAGAAGTGTGCAATAATCGATTCATCAGGATATGTTGAACCACGGGAAAAACAAAGAACTCCTGTGATGAATGGGGAATCGGGGGAGAAAATCACAAGAAAAATCACGAGGAATGGAGCTCAATTGATGTTTGTGTCAATATCATTTTATTTCTATTATAACTACAATTGAAAAATTAACAATCACAAAGAATTATCCCAATAAAATTCCAGTAATAAAACCAATCCCGCAATACGCATGATCTGTGAATAAATTCATTAGTGGATTGATTCATGTTCATCATAGAAATCAAGAAATAGGAAGAAAATAAAAATAAACAATTACCTACCTTGAATTGGATCAATCATTGATGAATAATGGGGATGCTCCGTGATTGTTAGTGTGATCCTTTGAATTTTCTGCACATCGATTGTCAATCCACAATCCGATTGTTGTTCGTCTGAGAGAAATACTCCAACGCTCTCTCCAATGGATCTCTATTAGTTCCAGGGTTATACAGATAAAACTATAATTCTAACATAATAGTCTATTTAAATATTCTCCAATCACCGTGTCAATGAAAATAATGAAAATAATTTATTTAATTATTTTATTCATTTCCACACCCATGATGACTTTTGCATAAATGACCCATGACGACCAAGGTTAAGTATTTCATAGATTAAACCTCACATTTTAAACTCAATGGTTCCCTTGGATTTATGATCCAGAAAAATGTTTAGAAGTTATTCCAAATTTTTAGGAAAAATACCTGCACATATTATAAAATATGTTTAATATATTTGAAACAATTATTCCCAGCACACTAGACCTCAGAATTTCATTTCATCTCTGCACCTGGTATAAAAACTAATCCATACAATATCAAAAAAATAATAATTGAAAAATTTTAGTCATTACATTCTCCCCACATTGGGGCTTTACATCCTCTAAAATCCAAAACAAGGGCTACACAAAGAGATGTTGGTATTGAGCACGAATATGAGCCACCCACTCCCATGTGCTCTCTTGAAGATTCCTGTGGAACTACTAGACACAAACTATAGGAAATTATCACCCACATAGGATCCTCTCATGAAGATCCTCAGTACATACTGGGTACTCAGAAAAGTTAACTCCATCCTCAATGTCTAACTCTCCCCAGTTGATAATGTGCAATGGGTCATGCATATAGCTCCTCAGCTGAGACACCTGGAAGACATCGTGTAGCTAGTCTAACTGTGGGGGTAGACCTAATCGGTATGCCTCCTTGACCACTATAAAAAATATCTAGAAAGGTCAGATAAATATTAGAGATATCTTACCACCCTAGCCAAATATCCATAATCCACATCTAGGTGAAACCCGCAGGAACACATGGTCTCCTTCTTTGAACTCCAAAAGCCTTTGTAGTCTATCAACATAAGACTTGTGCTATATCTATGTAGTATTCATCCTCTCCTGGATGATCTGAACCTTCTCAATAGTTTCTCACACAAACTCTGGGACCATGAGTGCTGACTCTCCTGGGTTTGTCCAGAAAAGTGGTGACCTACAAGGTCACCTGTATAAATCCTTGAATGGTTCCATACCAATGGTGGAATGATAGATATTTTTGTATGAAAAATCCACCATTGGTAGGTGATACTCTAAATTAAATCCAAATTACTACATGAACGATCACATCATGACCTCAAAAACATGAATGGTCTACTCAATATGGACACCGGTTTGGGGGTGGAATGCTATGCTTAAGCATAACTAAGTCCCAAAAACCTCCTACAATCCCTTTAACAACTTGGATGTAAAGTGAGAATCATAGTAAAAAATGATCATAGATGGAACTCTATGGAGTCACACTATCTATTACATGTAGAAGAATCCCAAGACGTCCAATGAACTCTGTTCTTAGATAGCTAAGAAGTGGGCCGACTTGGTTAGTCTATCTATGATCACCCAAATGGAAACATGTCCCCTGGACGTACATGGTAATCTGATCATGAAGTCCTTGTATATCTCATACCACTTCCACTCGGTCACATAAATGGGTTGAGCTAAACCAATTGGAACTTTGTGCTCAACCGTTACTTACTGATGAGTAAGGCATCGAGTGACAAAATCTACAACCCCTTTCTTGATCCCTAGCCACCAAAACTGACATCTGAGGTCCTGGTACATCTTCTACACACATGGATGTACTACCAATGGATATGTATGAAAGTCTCTCAGATGCTCCTCTCACAACATCACTGGTACCATCATGAATCCTCTAAAAATAATGACATACTCCCCACATTTAAAAAATCCATCAAGTGCATGTCCAGTGGATATCTGAGTATGTAGGGTCTCACAATAAACTTCCCCTAGATGTGCCTCCCTAACTTGTTGCAAGAGAAGAGAGGTGACAACCATTGACCAGAGGTGTGATGTTTCATCACCATATAAAAAGGATAACTGAAATGAGGTCAATTTCTCTAACACCACATTCAGAAACTATGAACAATACCTCGTACTGAGAGAATATGATACCACATTCCCCTTACCAAGATCATATAAAATTTCTAAGTCATATTACCAAAGGATCTCTAGCCATTGCCTCTATCTCAAGTTAAGATCCTTTTGAGATAATATATATTTAAGACTCTTTTGATCAGAATAGATGATAAACCACTCGCCCATTAGGTAATGTCACTAGATCTTTAGTGTGAAGACTATTACTGCTAACTCAAGATTGTGGGTCATGTAGTTCTGATCATGTGGTCTCACCTGATGTAAAAACCCAACCCCAGTTACTCAGATACGGTGCATTATTACATTACATTGGCATGATTTCAAGAAATTCATATACTAAAGGAACTAATGGTTTATTATATTTTGGAAATCCAAATAAATAAATAAGTTCAAAATTAAAAATTAAAATAAAAAACAACACATAAGTCTTATTGAGAACATCCACAACTATAAGTTTATCCCTACAGTTCATTCATAATAAACTTATTCATGTCTTGAGAAAATGAAACATAAGAAAGGGGTGATCTAAAATGCTCAGAAATGGTAAATAATACATAAGAAGATATCATAAATATGAACATTAAGCATTGTGAATAATTGGAAACACATGCCTTTAAAATAATAAAATTGAAGACATTATGGAAGGAATATGAGTTGAGTAAATATTTCCACAATAAAACATAATCGTGGTTATTATACTAGTCGAATAACCACATGAACTATGAATTTATAACTTCATAATGAGGTAAATGAATATGCCAAACATTCTAAAACATACCATCAAGGCCTCATCCAAGACATCTAAAAATGATTAAGGCCTCGGCCAAAACCATTTCTAAAAATGGGCAAGGCCTCGACCAAGTCAATATCTATTTGTCTCAGGAGAACTACCGATGCATCGAGGGGATATAGCGGGCCCCAACCATCACATAATAAGTCCAATACATTCTTTATGTAAATGGGGATAAACATAAATAACATATACATTCATATTGAAACTAACATATGAAATGTAAACAACTTTCCCTAAACATTAATCATAAACCCTAACCATTCAGAGTAAATTGGTGAATGGTTTTAAGATAGAACACGCACATTCAAAATAATCATAAACCATTCAATTAAATATGGTAGATTATATTATAAATATTAATCACAATAATATATAATAATCAATAGGAGTGTTGAAATAGATGAAGATACTATTATAAAATCATCAAGTAATTCTTGAGATAAATACTCTTTTATTTCGAAAAGAAGAGTTATTTCAGAAAATCATTTGTATAAAACAAGAAATGAAGTAAGATATTATTTTTATAATAAAATGAGTGATTTTATAAAGATAATGGTTTCTAAAAACATATTAATGAGTTCCCTTAAAAATAGGTTAGAATTTGATAAATTCCTTTGAATCAGTCTTGTATTTCAGAAATAATTTTGAAAGTTACTTTTAAAATGTGTAAATCCCCATAAAATAAGGAATTATTATGGTCAGTAAATATATATAGAACACTTAAAAAGAATTTATGAAGAGTGAATAATAATACATAATAATTTAATTGATTTAATTGTACAATAAAAGTAACCCGAATGAAAATGGAGTTTTAGGTGGAAACCCCTTACCTTAAATACGAAGGTTTTCCTCACTTGATCTTAATGACCTGAATAATCAAATTTAGGTTCATAAATTAATGATTCCAGAACCTTATCTACATGTAATATATTTATTATAACCTTATTAGTTTCATTCATGTCCTTGTGATGGGTTAAGAGATTCAATTTCATTGTTTGGGACTGTTTTCTTCCTTGGTTTTCATGATCGGTTTACTTATATTCTTGTACGGATAAACATGTAGAATGAGAATGGTTGTACAGAATAGAAGTTGTATGTTATTAGTGAAAAAACATAATATTACATGGTCATAAAATTCATTTGGGTATTGGGAGTGAATATGAATCTTTATATAAAACTTTAATGACAACTGTTTGGGTTAATTGGAAGTTCTTGATCACAACGAACTCATTTTGATTTATATATTAATATCATGTGTAAAAAAGGATTACATAACCATATATAAGTTATAATATATTTATTATAGTCTAGTTCAACCATAAAAATGGTTTAATGACCATAATTGAAGATTATAATAGAAATTGAAAACCCGTCGTCCTTGAATGTGATAAATTAACACATCTCGGATGGTGTTTTCATTTCTAGTATAAAAGAAGGGGAAATTATAGATGATGAAGAATTATTATTTTATCATAAAAAAATCTAGTACATATAAGGTACTAGATTAATCACAACATTTGGCTTAAATGATGCGAGGAAACAAAAAGAAAAGAATTGAACTTGAAATAAAAGAAATGAAGAGAGGAATTTACCTCTTGAAGTAATCTTCCTTGAGAGCCTCTTTAGGGGAGATGTTTTGGTCTTTTTATGAGATAAAGGGTTGCTATATGTGGGGGATGAGTTTGTGAGGATATTTTCTTAGAATTTAGACATGTAAATAGTCTTGAGAGGAGTGAATAGAAGAGGGTGTGAGGAAGAGTTTTTATAGTGGAGGAGAGGGGTGAGTTGTGAATATTTTATTTATTATTTTATTATTTCCCTTAAGACAAACAATAGTGTTGATTCATGTGACCCATACTAATAATAAGTGCATGTGAGTTCAAACCTAGTGGGCTTACATCATACTTACATCACCTATGACTCAATAAATCATGTATTTAGCATTTATATTTAATTATCATATTTTACTATTCACCCAAAATTAATGTATTTTAGAATAATACCAAAAATTCACTCCAACCATTTTTGACATGTAGAATTTGAAAAATGAAATCCATTTTTTGAAAATTATTTTCTAAATAATTTTAATTTAATTTTTAAATAAAATCATAATTTATTCGAAAAAAACATCATTAAAACTATTACTTGTTTTATACACCTTGAAAAATTAATCAAGGCCCCATAAAATTATCTTATAACCATAAGAAAATAAAATAAAAATTTATGATTACATTTTTTGAAAATAAATTTTCATTTTAAATTATTAAATTAATCATAAAATTGTAATTAAAATATTATTACATACAAAAATACCAATAATTATACTATGATCATTTCTTCACTTATAAGATGTCTAAATTGTATTTATACATTCATGGGTGAAGTTTATATTTTTTTTCCTATTTACTATACATTACTATTCATTACTATTCATAAGGTTTTGTTACTATTCATAACCGTATGTTACTATTAATCAAAATCTAAATTTGTCTTATGAGACTCTAAATATCTCACTAAATGCAACCGTGTCTGTCAATTTTCCAAAATTCAAATCATAGAGGGGGTAAAATTATGTTTACTAGGTAGGTTATAAAAAAGTGGTGTTTTGTAGAGACTTGGTGTTTCATGAATTCAATATTAAATTTATTTGAAAAATATTTGGGGGTTACATTATCCCCTCCTTACAAAAAATTTTGTCCTCAAAATTATCAAAATGTTACCTCACAAATAGATTTAGGTAGATCTTCATAATAAGCTCCTCACGCTCCCATGTTCCCTCTTCGATTTTATGATTTTTCCAAAGTATCTTTACCAGTTGAGTCATTTGATTCCTCAAAACTTGTTCTTTAGTGTTCAGAATATGGATAGGCTCTTCATAGAAAGATAGGTTAGGTTCCAATTCTATACCTTCAGAAGTGAGAATATGCATTAGGTCTGGCATGTACTTTCTTTTTAATGAGACATGGAATGGATTATTTACTTTTTACATGCTCGGTATCATAGCCAAATGATTTGCAATAGCTCCAATTCTCTCCAAAATTTCAAAATGGCTTATATACCTAGGGACCAGTTTCCCTTTCTTCCCAAATCTTATAACACCCTTTCATGGAGATAATTTTAAGAAAACATGATCTCCAACTTGAAACTCCAAATCCTTCCTTCAATTATCAGCATATATTTTTTGTCTGATTTGAGCTGCTTTGATATGACCTTTAATAGTATTTACCTTTGTTGTTGTTTCCTCTAAAATCTCTAGTCCCACAAGCCTCCTTTCTCCAAATTCATCCCAACATGTTGGTGTACAAAATCTCTTTCCGTACAATGCTTCATATGGTGTCATTTGAATACTTGAATTGAAACTATTATTGTAGGAAAACTCCACTAAAGGGAAATATTGATCCCACATACCTTTAAAGTTAAGTGAACATGATCTCAACATGTCCTCTAAGGTTTGGATCATCCTTTCTGATTTCCCGTCAGTTTGTGGGTGATAAGCAGTACTCAATCGAAGCTCAATATCCAAATATTTGTGATATATTTTACAGAATTTTGATGTAAATCATAGATCAAGATCAGAAAAAATTGAGATAGGTGCTACATAAAGTCGCAAAACTTCATTGATATAGATTCATTCTTGGAGGTCTAGTGGTAAATCCTTAGTTATAGCAAGGAAATGTGTAGATTTTGTAAGTCGATCCACAATTACCCATATCTCATCATTATTCCTTGGAGTTTCGGGTAATCCTGTGAAAAAATCCATGCTGATGTCATCCCATTTCTATGTAGGAATAGTTAGAGGTTGTATGACTCCTTTAGGATGTTTTCATTCATCCTTTAATTGTTTACAAACTAGACATCTTGATACATACTCTGCAATTTTCTGATTCATGTTGTCTCACTAAAGATAATCCTTCAAATCTCTATACATTTTAGTGCTCTCAGGATGTATAGAGAAATTTGAGCTATGAGAATCATCCAATAACTCCCTTTTCAGGTTAGTTATATAGTGAACACATAACCTCTTCCCAAATTTCAGAAATACATTTTCACACATGAAGTCAGTCAAATTACCATCTTTTATAGAATAAATTTTCTTTTGAAAATTCTCATCATCAGAATGTAAAGCTTTAATTCATTCCAATAAATATAGTTGGGAAACCATTTGAAAAAGTAGTGATGTTTCACCTTATTTGACAATTCCCATACCCATATTCACTAGAACCATGTAAAAAGGATCCTTATCAATCCTCATTTTATTGAGAACTCTATGATCCTTCCTGGTCAATGCATCATCTACCTTATTTTCCTTTTCTGGGTGGTAGTGTATAGATTAATCATAATCCTTGTGTTGTTTGAGCCATAACCATTTCTTCAAGTTAAGTTCTTTCTATGAGAAAATATACTCCAGACTCTTGTGATGCATATATATCTCACATCTTACACCATAGATATAGTGTCTCCATATTTCTAGAGAAAAGATCACAATAGATAACTCAATATCATGAGTAGGATAGTTTTTTTCATGATTTTTAACTTCCTTGATGCATAGGCAATAAATCTATCATTCTGCATAAGGACACAACCAAGTCCTTTCTTTGATACATCACTATAGATCATAAAACCATCACTCACCAATATTAGAGTTAGGATCAGAGAATTCACCAATATCTGCTTCAATTCTTCAAAAAAGTCCTCAAATTATTTTTTCTATACAAACTTAACCTCTTTATGTGTAAGCTTTGTCATTGGGTTGGCTAAATGGGAAAAGTTCTGAATGAAACGTTGATAATAACCTGCTAAACCAATAAAATTACACACCTTGGTTATGTTTATTGGAGTATGCCATTATTTCACAACCTTTGTATTCATTGGATCCATTGATATTCCATACTTAGAGATGATGTGACCAATAAAGGAAACTGATTAAAGCCAAAATTCACACTTGCTAAACTTTTCATATAATTCATTTCTTCTAAGAGTCTTTAGAATAGTGTGCAAGTTATTTTTATGATATTTGTAGCTTTTAAAGTATACCAAGATATCATCAATAAATACCACCAAAAATTCATCAAGATATTCCTTGAAAACTCCATTCATTAGATCCATTAAAACATAGAGTGCATTAGTCAGTCTAAAAGGCATTACTGTAAACTCATAATGCCCATACCTGGTTCGAAATGCTATCTTTGGAATATCTTTCTTCCTCACACGCAACTAATAATATCCAGATCAAAATACAATCTTAAAAAAATATTGGGCTCCATGAAGTTGATCAAATAAATCATCAATGCGAGGTAGGGTATACTTGTTCTTTATTGTCATGTCATTGATCTCCCTGTAGTCAATGTACAACCTCATAGATCCATATTTCTTCTTATCGAAAAGAACTAGGGCTCCCCATGGAATAAAACTAGGGTGAATAAATCCTTTATCACTCAATTCATATAGTTGTTTCTTTTGTTCCACTATTTACATAGTGACTATTCTATAAGGGTCTTTTATATAGGCCTTGAATCAGGAATTAAGTCAATGGAAAACTCAATTTCCTACTTTGGAGGATGTCCAAGTAAATCCTCTGGAAACATATCAATATATTCTTAAAAAATAGGTATGTACTCTATTTGAATATTCCTTTCCTCACCCATAGTTATTTAATTCCCTTCCTCCCCAATAATTCAATTTAGTAGAGATACTAGGGGTGGATATAGATGCAAATCAGATGGTGATGTTTCTGCACTAAAGATAAGGGATTCTGCATCATCCTCAAAAATTGTGACCTCCTTCTTCTTACAATAAATTTTCACATCATGGTTTCAAATCCAATACATACGAAGGATTATATCAAAGTCAATCATGGGTATTAAAATAAAATCAGCAGATAAAGCACGTTTATATTCCATAATTGGGACTACCTGATACAACTTTGTTACAATGATACTTCCCTTAGGAGTTTTGACTGAAAAATCCCTTATTAAATAAAATTGGATATATTTAATTTTATTGGAAAATTGGGAAGATATTAAAGAATGTGATGATCCAGAATCAAATAAATCATTAGCTAAGTTTTAGGAAATGATTAAAGTACCTACCACCACATCATTAGGAACTTCAATATCAACAGTTGTGATCGCATAAGTTTGTCCTTACCCCCTTATACTTTTTGAGGAATGTTTCCTTGAAGCTTGGGAAAATCATTATCATAATTTCCCATCTCCCTACAATTATAGAATTAAACTTTAATAACTTCTTTCTTCCCATTGTAAAAACCAACATGATGGACTTTCTGTCCACACTTATAGCACACCCCTTTTTCCTTTTAAGAAAGAACCATATTGTTTCCTTCCAAAATTATCACAGGGCGGGAAGTCAACTCTTCACTTCTTCCCCATTTACTTATTTAATTTTCTAGATTTTTCATCAACCCACTTATTCTATTGCTTTCCTTTAAATTGACAAGACTTTGAGAACTTCTTTTTCTTCTTGACGACACATGAGACTATATCTTTATATTATGAGAAACTTTGGGAGACTAAGTACCTTTGGAGGAATGGTTTTAAACCATCAAATAACCAATCAATCTTACTTCTTGTATTATGTATGTAGTCTATAACATGTATTTCTATACTTGTGAAGTTAGATTCATACTTTAAAACATTCTCATCCTCCTTTTTATTCATATTCAAAAACTGCCTTTCCATATTTGCTCACTGTTCATATGGGAAGCATTTTTCTAAGAAGATTTCATTAAAATACCTCCATTCAAATTCTTCTATTTCTTCCTCCTCAATTTTGTTTTGAATTAAAGACCACCACTGATCCGAACCTCCTGATAGATGATAAACTTCCATGAAAACCTTCTCTCTTTCGTTACATCCCAAAGTGAGAAATATCTTCTCCAATGAACTTATCCACTGCTCCGCTACAAATGGGTTTGTAGTCCCATTAAATTATGGAGTCTTTTTCCGTATAAAGAGATCTAATATATCTCTTCAACATTGTGTATTTAGATTCTCCTTATGGGTAAGGTTATTGTTTATAACCTGAGTAAGTTTTCCTTTTATAGTTATAAGCTGCTCCGCACCATTCTCAAATCAAGAGACAAAAACATTATCTTGCAAAGGAGGGAAATACCTACATGGGATACACACATTCATGTGGTTTCCATTACTTCCACTAGGAGACATTTATAAATAATGTCATACACTAGATTCAGTTATGAATCATAATATATAATCTCAACTTATCAAAATACATGGCATAAATTGAAATCCTACGCATGGCTAATCTCATTATCATAAACATGGTTTCTTTAAGGAAAAATTTACATTTAAATCGTTCATAGTGTCTTGTAAAGAAAATGTGAATTATCCTAAGCATATCCCCTGGGAGTGTCAAAACAGGTGTGTAGTAAGGCCAGTTGTCGTGTACCAGGAAACCCCAGTTCAAGTCTGAAACTCCTTGTCATAGTTTTCACTCCTAGGTACATCTATACCTGAACCACGTCCACTTTTAGTATCCAAACAAGGATATATTTTCTATAAAGATCCACATAATCTATTCCTTACCAAAATACCAGGATGTTCTTGTATGTTTATACTCAAAGTCTATATTAGGGGGTTTTTTCTCTAATATAAGTCTTATGAATATAGTTTCCGTGTTTTTTTATTAAACATCCTATGATACCAACTATAAAAACCCGACCCTAGTTTCCTAAATCTAGTGCCTTATTAAATTATATTGGCATGATTACAAGAAAGTAAAATCCTAAAGAAAAAAATAGTTTTTAGATTTTGGAAATCCAGATACATAAAAAAGTTCATCATTACAAATTTAAATGAAAAAAACATATAAGTTTTATTGGGAACATCCACAACTATAAGTTTATCCATGCAGGTCATTCATAATAAACTTATTAATGTTCTGAGAAAATGAAACATAAGAAAAGGCTGAGATCAAATGCTCAGTAAGGGTAAATAATACAACATAAGATATCATAAACATAAACATTAGTCATGGTGAATAATTTAAAACACATTCCTTTAAAATAATAATATTGAACACATTACGGAAGGAATATGAGGTGAGTAAATATTTCCATAATAAAACATTATCATGAGTATTCTACAAGTCTAATAACCACTTGAAATATGAATTTATAGCTTCATAATGATGTAAATGCATATGCCAGACATTCTGAAACATACCGTCAAGGCCTCGACCAAGACATCTAAAAATTATTAAGGCCTCAACCAAAACCATATATAAAAATGGTCAAGGCCTCAGCCAAGTCCATATATATTTGTCTCATGAGACCTATCGATGCATCGAGGGGCTATAGAGGGACCCACACATCACATAATAATTCCAATTAATTCATCATATGAATGGGGATAAACATAAATAACATATACACTCATATTGAAACTAACATATGAAATGTAAATAAATTTCCCTGAACATTAAGCATAAACACTAACCATTTAGATTAAATTGGTGAATGGTTTTAAGATAGAACATCCATAGGAAAAATCATAATAAACCATTAAATTAAATAGGGTAGATGATATTATAAATATTAATCCCAATAATACATAATAATCAACAGGAATGTCCAAACATATGAAGATACTCTTATAAAGTCATCGAGTAATTCTTGAGATAAATAATGTTTTATTTTGAAAAGAAGAGTTATTTTGGAAAATTCATTGTATAAAACCAGAAATTAAGTAAGATATTATTTTAGTAATAAAATTAGTGATTTTAGAAATATAATTTTTTTTAAAAACCGATTATATTGTTCCCATGAAAATAGGTTAGAATTTGAGAAATTCTCTTGAATCGGGCATGTATTTCGGAAGTGATTTTAAAAGTTACTTTTAAAACATGTAACGACCCATAAAATAAGGAAATATTACAGTCGGTAAACATATATAGAACAAACAAACAAAATTTATGATGAGTAAATAATAATACATAATAATTTCATTAAGGTAATAGACAATAAAAGTAACCCAAATGAAAATGGAGGTTCAGGTGGAAACCCTTACCTTAAGTCTGAAGGTGTTCCTAAATTGATCTTAATGACCTGAATAATCAAATTTATGATCATAAATTAATGATTTTGTAAACTTATATAGATGTAATTAATTTATTATGACCTTATTAGGTTCATTCATGAGCTTTTGATGGGTTAAAAGATTCAATTTCTTTGTTTGGGAGTGTTTTCTTCCTTGGTTTTCTTGATCGGTTTACTTATATTCATGTAACAATAAACATGTAGAATGAGAATGTTTTTCTAGAATATAAGTTGTATGTTATTAGTGAACAACCAGAATATTACATGTTCATAAATTTTTTTTGGTTATTGGGAGTGAAGATGAATCATTATATAAAACTTTAATGACAATTGTTTGGGTTAATTGGCGGTTCATGATCACAACGAACTCATTTTGATTTATAAATTAATATAATGTGTAAAAAAGGATTCCATAAACTTATATAAGTTATAATATATATATATTATAGTCTAGTTCAACTGTAAAAATGGTTTCATGACCATAATTTAATATGGTAATTGAAATTGAAAACCCATCATCCTTGAATATGATAAATTAACACATCTCGGATGGTGTTTCCATTTCTAGTATAAAAGAAGGGGAAAGGAGAGATAATGAAGAATTAATCCTTTATCATAATAAAATCATAGTACATGTAAGGTACTGGAGTTATCACAAAATTTGGATGAAAGTAGATGAGGAAAGAAAAATAAAATAATTGAACTAGAAATAAAATAAATGAAAAGAGGAATTTACCTCTTGAAGTAATCTTCCTTGAGAGACTCTTTAGGGGAGAGGTTTTGGTCTTTTTACGAGGCCAATGGATGGTGGAAATGGGGGATGATCTCAGGATGATATTTGGGTAGAATTTATATAAGGAATTTGGCTTTAGAGGAGTGAATAGAAGAGGGTGTGAGGGGTGGGGTGGGGGGGGGGGGGGGTTATAGCGGAGGAGAGGGGTGATTTGTGAATATTTTATTTGTTATTTTATTATTTCCCTCAAGACAACAAATAGTGTTGATTCATGTTACCCATAATAGTAATAAGTGAATTTGAGTTTGAACCTAGTGGGATTACATCATCCTTACATCACCTATGACTCAATAAATCATGTATTTAGCATTTTTTGTAAATTATCGTATTTTACCATTCACCCAAAATTCTTGTAGTTTAGAAAAATACAAAAAAATCAGCCCAAAAATTTTTAGACATTTAGAATTAAAAAATGTAATCCATTTTTTGAAAATATTTTTCTAAATATTTTAAATTTAATTTTTAAATAAAATCACAATTTATTTGAAGAAACAATTTTAAAACTATAAATCATTTTATAACACCTTGAAACTTAATAAAGACCCCATAAAATTATCTTATAACCATAAGAAAATAAAATAACAATTTATTATTAAATTTTATGAAAATAAATTTCCATGTTAAATTGTCAAATTAATCATAAAATTGTAATTAAAATAATTATGACATACAAAAACTCCAATACTTATACTATGATCATTTCTTCACTTATAAGATGTATAAATTGTATTTATATATTCATGGGTGAAGTTTCTATTTTTTTGCCTAATTTACTATTCATTAATATTCATAAGGGTATGTTACTATTCATCACAGACTTAGTTTGTTTTATCAGACTCTAAATATCCTACTGAACGCAATCGTGTATGTCTGTTTTTTGAAATTCAAATCACGTAGGTGGTAAAATTATTTTTACTAGCTAGTTTATAAAAAATTGGATTTTTGTAGAGACTCATTGTTTCATGCATTCAATATTAAATTTATTTGAAAAATCTTGGTGTGTTACAACGAATGTGAACCATAGGAAATTACCCCTTACCTCTGCATCAGAACACAACCAAACCCAGTTCCTGATGCATCACAAAACATTACAGAATTGATACCCACCTATAGAAATCTCAAGATGGGAGCACTCATCAAACTCTAATTTAACTATTGAAAAGCCAACTGGAACCTCTCTTTCCACACAAAAGGCTTCCCCATTTAGCTCAAAGCTGTCATGGGTGCTGATATTTTGGAGAAATAAGGTATGAATAACCGGTAATAGCCTCCAACCAAAGGAAGGTCTGCTCTTCTATCATAATCTTTGGTGGATCCCAAGATAACACTACCTTGACCTTGGCCAGGTCCACTACCACTCCATTTTTTGAGATAACATGCCCCAGAAAGTGGACCACCTAAATCTAGAACTGGCACTTCGAGTGATTTCCCTAAATCTAGTGCTCTCAGAGTATGTCCAAAACTATCCTGAAGTGTCTCACATTCTCCTCCTTAGACGCCGAGTACACAAGGATATCTTTGATGAAGACTACTATGAACTGGTATAATAAAGGATGAAAGATACATTTTATTAATCCCATGAACCCTTCTAGGGAATTCGTCACACCAAAGGGCATCACTAAGTACTAATAGTGACCATACGGACATCTAAACATCATCTTTAGTATATCCTCATCTTGAACTCTCAATTGGTGTTAACCCAACCTGAGGTCAACCTCTAAGAACCATCATGACCCTCTCAAATGATCAAATAGGTCATTGATACTTGGTAGTGAATAATTATTCTTCACAATAATCTATTTTAAGCACTAGTAGCATACACACAACTTAACTATTCCATATGCCTTCTTGGAAAACAAAACTATGGCTGCCTAGGGTGAAACAATGGGTCTAACAAAGCCCTACCTTTATAGGTCCTCCAACTTCAACCCCTTATCATGAAACTTTATAGGATCTATCTGATTTGTAAGTATAGATATCAGTGTCGTCTCTAGGTATAGATCAATGCAGAAGTCTATCTCTCAATGGGGAGGTAAACCTGAAACATCCTCAGGGAAGAATTCCTTATACCCTGCCACCACTATAGGAAAACGAGGAATCATATCACCCCCCACACCAAGGGTTAATATATCTAACTAAAGGGTAATTAGATGCGCCCTTCTATACATGGGTCCATCCTGCATTGTCTAGATTTCCTTTTAACCGAAAAAGGAGAACCTGGTTGCATCATTGTGGGTGAACTGCATCCTCTGCCTAAAACAATTAATCTAGAAATGAACCATTTATAACTATCCCATACCTAATACGATGTTGTAAGGACTCATCACTACTATAAAGATATCCCAATTGAAACTCTCACCTCCAAGATTCAGGTCACACTATTGGAACAAGTGTGCGATCATTTAGTTTTCTCTAGTAGGAGTCTCCAAGCATACGGGTTGAGCCAAGGGCTCAACCAGAATATTTAAGTCTCATAAAAAGTATGTGGAAATAAAGTAATTACTTGCACATGTGTCTATAATTACTTCATATAAGGTAGAAAAGATAAATATTATACCTCAAATAATCCCCAAATCCTCAAGGTCATAAGGCTTGACCACCTACATCTATCCCCTCCCCTATCCTCCATCTTCTTGAGCCTAGTGTGGATCACATGGGGTGGTGGTGGTAACAAGTCAAAGCATTGACCACCTACTACTACTCTCTAAGATCCTCTTCCATGTCCATCGCCTTGAAAACCTACATGCTCCTACCACTGTCTATACTTTAGTGGACCATCCATAATATCTCTGTTAGCTATACGGTAGGTCAAACAATCTCATGTAAGATTTACCCTACCATCACTTGATTAAAACTACATCTCCCTGGGCTAAATAGACCCACCCTGTGAGCCATGAACTATAGATTCTCTACCCTGGGACTACCTCATAAAACTTCTATCATGTCTAGGTCCCTGAGACCGACTTCATCTCCTTGCTACTGAGGTCTCTCCTCCTACTTTCTCACAATTGGAAACCACTGACTGTATCTGCTCATCCAAGAAACTCTTGACCACCAATGCTTTATATAGAACCCCATCATAGGTCAGAATTCATAGAGGGATAACACTAGCTCAAATATCTCTATGTAGAACTCACTCGAATGTCTGAGCCCTGAAGATATGGTAATGAACCATATGCATCAAGTACCTGTAGAGGTTGGTAAAACTCAATGAATACTCAGAAAATATTGTGCTGCCTTGCTGGAGCTGTAGAAGTTCTTAGATACATAGAAACCTCAACATAGCTGGTGGGAACTCCTATCAGAAAATAATATCAAACTCTTTCCAGCAAGATGCACCTCATTGTAAGACTGGGTCGCTATACCGCTCCATCTCCCTACTGAGCTGTGAAGAAGTCTCATTTCTTGGACCACCATATGATCTGTTGGTATCCTAACTAGATGGAAAAATCATGTCACCACTTAAAGCCAGTCCTTAGTCACCTATGGTTTTGGATCACCTATGAACCTGATGGGTCTCTATCGCTGAAATTCATGAAGTGCACTCTCCTTGCGCACCTCATCTGCTGGTACTACGGGTACCACGTTCTTCTCTACAGGTGGTGGTATAGATGATGCACCACCTAGAGGTAACATATCAGGAAATGGTCCCTTTATCGATGCCTCATCCTTGAGGGGATCATCCTCATGATCATGATACTAAATCCTAACTGACATACATCATAGAGGTATCAAGAAAGTAAACAAGATGTACCATAATCAATGAGTATATCTATAGGGATGACTCAAGAAGGACATGGAAACCACAACCCATTTCTATATGATGTATGTACCATTGTTTTCCCTACAACTAGTGTTCTCATGTATCAAGTTGAAAATTAGGTGATCAGAGTCATAGTGTATGGATACATCGGCTGCTGCACTAACACTAGAGTCCCTGGCCTCAAAGATGAACTCGAAACACTTAACACTACTACCCCAAACCAATCTCACAGAATCCAATCCTAAAGTATAACTGAATCCTTTAATACCACCCTATCACGACCCATCCAAGAGGGGCCTATGTCATGACTCCCCAAGACCGCCTCCAATTGGCCAAGGGATCGCTACTAGAACTGAATTGGAATATCATTAACATGGGAGGCCTTAGACTATGTACCTACACACACACACACAGACACACATCTCAAATCCTATACAAAGTTGAAATTTAAGAACAATTGAACAATAATGCATGCATACATTTAAATCAAAAAACTAGAGTTTGAGAGGAAGTAATAAAAAGTAAACATGGCCAAATATAATCCCACTACAAAGAGTATGAAACATAAATACAACTTGAAAGTAAGTACTTGGTACTACTATCATAAATCCATTGAAACACACATCAGTCTGTCTAGTCTCACTAAGCATCGTCTAGTTCTGGTCCTTCAAGGACTCTATCAAAAGATTGATCATCTACATAAGACATGGCACATGCAGGCGAATCCCATGGAGGGGTGAGTATAAAAATATTTAGTAAGACATACCAAAACCAAAAAGCATACAAAAAAAAATTCAATCAGATCTAGATAGGTCTATTTATAAAACACATGTAAAAAGAATATCCAGATATACTCAACAATGAAACATAGTCTAATAGTAAGTCACAACCGTTGTATACCAGTTTAAAATTGAAGCTCAAAGATTCCATAAATAACTCGTCTGGGATAACACACTCCTGAGTCTGATAGCACTGATGATGTCTAGTTATCTCCATTAAAAGTAAATGTTAAAGGTATATAGAGATACATTACATAGATTAGGATCATTACTAAGGCCATGGGATGATAACAACAAATCAATTTGGATTAACCCTCTAAGTATAGGATTAGTTCATGCATAGTTTTAGTCACAATGATACCAAGAAATCCAAAAAGGGAAAAATATGAATAGAAGATCTCAGTTTGGGTCTGATAGAAGGATTCCAACAACTATATCCAAGAAGTCCTACTAAAGGGATCATTTTCCTAGGAGTAGGAGAAGATTCCATAATAAATCTCATGAAATGGATATGGGGAACAAAACCTAACAAAACTTGTACTAGTAAATAGAACAAGGGCTCTAAGACATGTATAAGAAAGTACATGGTATGAAGAATTGTTACACATCATGTTCCTCGACCCCCGGTCCTGTCCGTGTAAATGTCTAGTGTCTCTTTCCCAAGTCTGTGTAGAAGTACCCAGCATGTAGGCTGTCTGTGCATTCTACCCATGTGCTAGTTGACATATTTATTCCTTGTACATGTGAATATGTGACTGTATACAATATTTCTTATGTACTCTGGTCCATTCTGTGTCTATGTAAGGTAGTACATGATGTGCCCCAACCTATGTCCGTGCACTCTCGGAGGTACATGCTGAGTTGCTGGGGAGGGACCACATGTCGTGTGATATTTAAGTTTCTTAAAAACCCTATCCACTTTATAGAGGGTCCACATGGCATGTGGCTCCTCACTACACACCGTGTATTGTGGGTTTTTACAGATTCACATATCCAATTTCTGTGTTTTTGTTCCTTCATCTAATCTTTGATCCAGTGATTGACTTTCCAGAAAATTGACAATCAAGGCATGAAAAACTTTTCCATCACTGAAAAAAAAGATTCTTCCATACAATATACCTATAAAATATATTTATAAATCATTATTCAAGGCACCTTGAAGAATGGGAAATCGAGTATCTACATCATATGATCTGCTGTCACTATTATTGTCACACCTATGTCATGTCATTCCAATACAATATCTAAAATTTCAAATCATTGTGCTAGGAAATGGGTGCACAATGATTGATTCATCGGGATATGTTGAACCATGGTTCAAATGAATATTTTACATGATAAATAGAGAATCAGGGGAGAAAATCACAAGAAAAATCAAGAAGAATGGACCTCGATCAATATTCATGTCAATATCACTTCATTGCTATTAGAATGACAATACAAAAATCAATAATAAAAAAGAATTATCCTGATAAAATCCCTAAAATAAAACCTATCCTGAAATATGCATGATCCATGAATAAATCTGTTAGGTGATTGATTCACGTTCATAGTTGAAATCAAGAATGGGGAAGAAAATACAAATAAAAAATGTTATACCTCAATTAGGATCAATGGATAATGAATAATGGGTATGTGTCATGATCATTGGTGAGATTCTTTGAATCTGTTGTACTTCAATCATCAATACACAATCGAGTCACTGTTCAGTTGATAGAAATCCTACAATTCTTTCACTAAAGGCTCTCTAATGGCTCCAGTGTAATGCGTCTAACCCTAGAATTCTAACATAATAGTATATTTAAATATTCTCCATTTGTTCCATAATAAAAAAGAATTAAAATAAAATATTTTATTATTTTATTCATTTCTATGCCTGTGATGACTTTTCTATAAACGACCCATGCTAACCATGGTTAAGTCACACCCAAGGTAAACCTCATGTTCAGAACTCAAAGGTTCCTTTAGATTTATTATATGAAAAACCTTTTATAATTTATTCAATTTTTATGAAAAATTAACGTGTGTGATATTAGAAGTGTTCAATATTTTTCAAACATTTATTCTGGGCATACTGCGCCTCATAATCTCACACTGTCTTAGTGACTAGTCTTGAAAATAATTCATACAATATTCAAACATAATACAAGGAAAATATGAGTCATTACATGAATTACCATGTATCATTTGAGATCATGATAAATAAAAAATTACCCAAATGTATGTAAGGTATATAATAGACTGACTTATTATATAATAATAAACAATTCACATGAATTCCATATGATCACAAAAAACCATAAATATTCCATGATAAAATAATTAACCCGTTGGAAAGAAATATGTTTCATGAAAAAATAATTAAAAAATCATCAACATAATCTATTTATAGAAAGGAAATGGATGGTATCATATGACCGTATACCCAGTGAATCATAAAAACCTTTAAAAGATGTTTACATAGACGAAAAATACGATTATAAAAGAATTAGAAAGATGCTTTGAAAAGAAATAAGAAACATCCTTTTCATTTCGTGTCCCTTAAAAACGAAAAATTAATAAAAACATGGGAATATTATTTTCATTATATAAACCATTTAATCTTGTAAAGTAATATTTATTATTAATAAATTACATGATGATGTGAAAATTTATTCATGCCACAAAAATTTAAAATATCATTCTTTTCACACTACTATAGCGAAAATAAAAATGGACCATTTTGAAAATGACAAGAATTTTCATTTAATTTTTTTAAATAAAGTAAAATATATTATATGATACATTTATAAATCATTTATAATTATAAATTAACTTATATAAAATAATTTTAAATAACATCAATATGAAGTAAAAATATTCTCAACCAAAAAGTGAAATAAGGTCCACTTTTCATAAAAACATTTTTTAGTTGTTTTGAGTACCAATGTGGGGAAAATGGAAATAATACATGAAAACATTATAAATAACCATACAAGAATAAAATATATGAGTTTTATGAGGTAATTAACATACAATTTCATATAATGTAAAATTTAAACATAAATAATACTAATAAAAAGTGATATTATAACATAAACCCTTACCTAAAGTCCAAAATTTCTTTGTATGTGTTTTAAATCTTATATAATAAAATTTTATTTTTTATAATTAAAAAAACCATATATATAATTATATTACTATATATAATTACTTTATAATTTTCAATTACACATTTATTAGTAACTCTTCCTTAAAATCGATATTTGGGTATCACCTATTCTATTTTCCATGTATGTTTTGGTTCAGTGATTCTGGTCCTTGAACCTTAGAGATGGTTTCAAAACTTATAAAATATTTATCATGTCATAAATATCACAATTATTTATTATATAATTTTTTTTGAACCAACTATGTAAGGTGGTGATGATAAATGAATTACAACACTTCTTGGAGGCGGTAGTTTGCACTTACACACAAGTGATATTTCTATTTTTCAATGGATGGAAATAAAGTAATTTATACAATAATTTATATTTCTATAATTATAAATATATCATAAATTTCATAAATATTCATTAATTTCATTTATATAACCACATATGAGAGGTAGTGATGAAAAATGAAGAACATCACTACGTGGAGGCGATAGTCTGCAGGTACGCATGAGCAACACTTTTAATTTCCATTAGTTGGAAGAGATGAAGATAATATTTATTACATATACATAATAAAATATTAATATATTGAATATTATTAGGCTATCAAAATATTATAGATATAAAATATTTGTAGGAGGTGGAAGAACAAATAAACTTGAAGGAATTCAGTTTACACAATCACATCCTTTTTAGGTATCCTCCATTGACTCACACCTTAAGCATTAATAGAATGGTATTTTTATGATAAAAAACATCTAGTATGCGGTTGGAGTATTTTTGAAGTAATTTTTTCAGATATTGGTTGATCTAAGGTGCTCAAAGTGTGTATATATGTGAGGAGAGGAGGTTCCCTTTTAGAAGTAAGAATATTGGTACCCTTGTAAATACCCTTAACTTTAAAATAAAATAAAGTAATTTTCATATGAAAGTGGAACCAAATAAGACAAGTTTTAAATATAAGGTGAGGGTAGGTTTAAATACACTCAAAAAATAAGACAAAGATATTTTTTTTTGATATCATAATCCTTAAAACTTAGTTTAACCGCTTTTAACCCCTTTTAACATTTACTATGGTAACGTAACTTTTTTATCGTGGTAACTCATTTTTATTGAAAAAAATGAAATATAACTTACAAAAAAAATTGTAAATTGTTATTAGTAACATTGAATCTATTTTATTAGATTCAATTTCTAAATTATTTGGAAATTTATTCTAATACCCATATATAAAATGTGTAAAAACCCTTAGAAAAAATGTATCTTTAAGAATACAAATGATTTTATTTTCATTTCATGCCTAGTAACAACCATTATATGAATTTTAATTTATTTTCTGAATATATTATAAAAAAATTTCATGAAAATAATTTATCAATAGTTATTAATTTAATTTATCATGATAAAATACATTGGGCACAAAAAAAAACTTCTCTAAAAATATATATCTTTTTACCTTCAAATGATTTTATTTTAATTTCTTACCAACATAAAATTAAATTATGGATAATAATTAATTTTTTTAAATGTAAAAAAAATATTTTTCTACAAGTTTAATTATCTAAATATGATGAATTTAGTTTTAAATAAAACATATATACTTTTTTTTCTAAACAAAACATTTCTATTTCACTAAGAATTACTAGACTAACATTCCTTATAATTAGTAAATAATTTCTCGGATTTAATTAATTTTTATTATTAATTATTAATTAAAATTTACAAATAAATTTTATTGATATCATTCCTAAAAGGTATTTAATTTTAAAAAAATGAATAATTCAACACAAAAATTCAAATAATTTTCTTAAGAATTAATGATATTTCCTTGAGTGAATTTTATCCTTTTTAAAATGTCATTTATTTTTTCAATTTAATTTAAATATCTAATAATGGTTTAATTTTATATTTTAATAAATAATTATTCACTTATGTTTGGTGTTTCATGCATCACAAGCTACCAAACATTTTAAATTTATTAAAGAGAAAATATTCTAAAATATCAGGGTGTTAAAATCAATAATCACGATGCTTGAACTTTTATAGATTTCATTGATGTAAAATATTAATCTAATCCAAGTGAATCCTAAAGAGATGCATTGGTTCCTGACTTTGATCAAAATAAATTCAAGCACATGGGATTTTCCGTGATTTCTTTTTTTAGGAATGAGGTAAACTTTGTTTCTTCTAATCATTACTTTGTGCTTGTTGGAAGATTTGTCAAGAAAGGACCATCACTTAACTTTATAATGATGTCACTTGAATCTTTTGGTTTTTATGGATTTCATATTGGTATTATGAACTCATATATCACTTTATTTTAATTTTTATTTGATAATTAGTATTACAGATCATGGTTGAGAGGTTTTTGAATCTTCATTTACTATTCTATGAATGTATTGGAGTGATCTGTCAAATTTAATATTGACTCTAACTCTCCTATCATTCCTATTTTTTTTATTTTATAGACTATTACTTTATCATTTTGAATAATTTTCTATTTTTTTCTATTTCATTATTAATTATAAATCCCCTCAAGTTATATTTGGAAACCAAGAACCTCTAAAGATCATCTATAGTAAGGGTTTTTACTAATGATGACCTAACTGAGATTCTTACTTCCATCATATAGATACAAGATGGAAACTTGGGATTCTTTCAAGATGAAACCTATTAAAATATAATTGATTTTTTTATTTCCTTAAGTTTAGGCATTCCATTGAATAATGTATAAATATTATCTCTTACATCTCTCATCCACTTACAAAGAAGAAATAAATTTGGATTGAAAATAGAAAACATTAGATTTATTCAATAGAAAAGAAACTCAATAATTCCAAAAAACAAATTTTTATGTTTTAGATTTAGGATTTTATTTATAATAATTTTAAAATTTTGAAGAATGATGAGTTTAGCAAATCATTTAGTACTAATGATCTTATTCTAGTCCAAATTTAATAGCTTTATGGGATAATTTTCTTGGATTGGGCTAATTTGGGAGTTGATTATTTTAATAAGTCAAGGGAATTTGGCGAGTACACTATATTTATGAAATCTATATAGAATGACCAACCAATTTCTATTTGTCAAGTGATTGATAGAATTTTTTTGATGAGGTTTTATAAATGGAAAGAAATCAATGGTTGATGCTAATGGATTCATCACTACACATCCAATAAAATCAAGATAATTTAAAATACTCAAACTTGGAAGGGTTTTTTATGGTGATATATATTAATAATGGAACTATATAGGGAAAACCAAGTGATTATAAAATACCATCCAAGGTGGTTGAGAAATCAGAGTCCTCCTTCAATAAATACAAGTATAGAAAGGGTTTCAAACTTGAAAATTACCATATTACTAAAGAAAGTCTCACTAAATAGATTTGCACTAAGATTGATGACCATGATGTAGTTTTTTTCAATTAATATTTAGTTAAAGAATTGAGTTTATATGATTATCATCAAATCAGAAAAATAATGACTTACAAAATTGAATTGGAATTTTATTATGAATTTATGCTTGAATTTATTTTTATATGATAAAAATGATTCATTATTTCATGATCATATAATCATTTTTATGGTTTTATAGTTTTTTGTGGGGTATTTTTGTTCAAATTTCATATTAATCTTCCTTGTATGATTTTTTACATTGATGGATTGTAGTGTTTGTTTGATTTCTGCATTTGTGCTATAATTTCATGAAATTTTTCTATAATTGAACATTTTTCAGTATAATTAAGGCACTTCTTGTTGTTGCTTTTGGTTTTCCATCTAGGGATGATGATGCTGGAATAATGTGAATAAATTTTTATGGAATCATTTATATCATATTCTGAGGTGGGGATCATATATGATGGATGTTGTTCATGGTGAGTTTCAAATGATATTTTGGGAGGAAATAGTCTTTAGCGTGGTGTTACATGGTTTATGTACCAATTTTGTTTCACACTAATGGTTTTATAAAGTGATTACTATAAGAAATATCTATTTAGTTGAATGTTTTCATCCACTTATTAGATATATCCATTAACTGGTGGAATCTATAAAATAATCAATCTTGATAGAATTTATGAATCACTTGAATTCTCTTTGGGAAGGTTGTTTCTACAAGGATTCATAGGCTCTTACAAGGATATTTTTAGTTAATGATGCTGATTAAAATATAGAGTTTCACACATGATGTGGGATTCTTATTTTAAGATTTTTCTAACACGACTATATTAAATTACATCGATGACTCTATTATGGAACTAACTTATTCAAAAATCTCATTAAAGGCATTCTCAATATCAAAAATGATCATTGGGTTTTTTATTAAAGGATAATTTATGAAACATCACATATTATATTTTATGTTTCAAAATCAGTCATTCCATACTAGTGTAATTTTTTTATACCTTGTGTATTCACTTTTATACTATAATTTTTATTAATAATTTTTTGGAGGTGTAAGTTGGAAAAACAACTCATGGTTCATACTATTTTCAATTAATACCACTGCTACGAATATTATTATTATTATTTCTCTTTTTTATAATTGGTAATTTTTTTCTCATTATTTTTTTAAATATCATATTCTTACATATTTTATAAATTTTAATTTTAATTTTTAATAAAAATTAGCAATAACTTCTATTTGTTAATATGATATGTTGTTGTAGGAGAAAATGAATCATCGATGGAGCAATTCATGGAAAAGAATGATGGATAAGAGAAAGGGGTGGATGATTTATTATAATTTTATAAATGAAATGTTGTAAAAAAATAATGAATAAATTGTATATATGTGAAGTGTTTGAATATGTGAAAACTAAGATATAGATAAATTAAAGATCATTTAATTTGAAATAGTTCTAATTTGAGTTATAGTTATTGGATATGGATTGATAAAATAGAACAAAATTTGGAATTTTATGAATATTGGGTTTTCAATATGAGAAATGAAGTAGGTAATAAGAAATTATTCATGATATTGAAGTGGAAACCATTTAGAAAATTCCAATGATTGAATGATTATATGGTGATTCTATAAAATCACTATATCCAGGTTGTATCTAATTTATAGTTTTATCCATGGTGTTTAAATTGATAAACTTGAAATCATGGAATGGATGGAATAGGAAGAGATTCATGAAATTTCGAGATCTATTGATAGAGGAACTTCTCGAAGAAAATGACCTAAAATATTAAAATTATATTGCTAACAAAATATTATGATCGATGGGATTAGGATATAAGAAGATACATTTGTACCCTAATGACTGTGTGTTGTATAGAAAGGAATATTAAGTTTTTTCATAGTGTCCTAAATTTGATACATCATAGAATAATATAGAAGAAATATCTTAGGTTGATTGAT
Source organism: Viscum album (assembly GCA_963277665.1). NCBI lineage: Eukaryota > Viridiplantae > Streptophyta > Magnoliopsida > Santalales > Viscaceae > Viscum > Viscum album. Next base: position 2,109,449,620 of record OY728152.1, read on the forward strand.
CTTTTAGGTCAAGTACCACACTTCCTGCTTAGTAAATTTGGCATATTCCTATAATTATTCATTTAAAAAATTTATAAACAAATTATAATGATGAAAAATTTATGATGATTTGAAAATAAGTTAATATCAGATAAAAAAAAATCCATTAGATTTACTATAGTCAATGACAATTGATCAATGATTCCCTGATTTTGGAATAGACTTACAAAATCATAGAATGATACTATGCACAAATGGAATGATTTTTTTTATCAAAGACCCAATTTACAACATAATCCATTGATGGTTATATTGTTAATTTATAAAAATTTTCATATATTTGTATGAATTAGAAATATTTTATGTTTATCTTGATGATTTTGGGACCAAAATAGCCTAGAAATGATTTTAATGTGTACTTATCACTATTAATTAATAGTTGAAGCTATTATGGAAGTAAGGGATCGAAGAGTTTAGTTCTTATAAAAAAAATTTATTCAATTTCAGGATATGATAATTTTTACTATAAATTATTTCCTATATTATGGAAATTTATATAGATATAATGCTATAGGACTTCAAACGTGTACTATTTTTAAATAAGGGATTTCATATCACTAACTAAAACATGAGAGGAAAAAAATGTACATGGGTTATCAAAGATTTCTATGTATGGATCACCCTTATCTAATATTTTTTTTGATAGATCATAATAATATGATGCTTCACCATTTACTTTGTCAATTGATCAATATTTTGAGAGGGAAACATTAAGGTCATAATTGGGAGGGCACAAAGATTGGGTAATGACATATATATTGGGAATAAATAATCATTTTTTTATAGAACCAAACTTATCATAAATAGATATTACATGTTTTTTATGAATATTAATTAAATTAAACAAAAACACACCTGAGGATTATATAGTTATGATTCCATTGGACACTTGTAAATATAAACAACTCGTTCTTAATAGATCTGCATCGTCTCCCACTTTGTTCCTCATAACTATCACCCTTCTTAGACATTGACACGTAATACCTATCATCATAACCCGAGGAAAATAATAATGATAAAGAGTGATATTATATCCTATGTAAGGATAAACAAGTGAAATATTAAAACATAATGTGAGAAAAAGTTTATGAGAACATGATCATAACATACTAAAACCATACCCTGCATATCATATATCAAAATATTGAATCATGAAAAAATATTGGTATGCCATATGACATGTGTTGGTTGGAATAAGACACTCAAGAGGGGGTGTATTGAGTTCCTATACAAATTTATATCTAAAATAATTATTTAAAAGTCCCCCAATTTAAAAATGAAATACGGGCCAGTTAACCAAAGTAGAAGATTTACAAAAGTTTTGATCTTTTGAAAGATTTATCAAAGATTGATTAGTTCTCATTTAAAACAACATGGATTATTATTTTAGCTTTTAAAATCAATACACTAAACTAAATTATAATATAAACACTCTCTAAGATTAACTATCAAAGTGTAGTAAAGTTTTTGGTTTAGATAAAACAGTGAAAATAGAACTTTTAAAGACACATTGGATTTAAAAAAAAGAGGTTCAGTCTCAATATGAGACTTAGTCCACTCAAATAGGTTATTACCTTCCACCAATAAATTTATATAATTAAACAAGTATCCACACCTTAGATCAGGGTACAAAAAATCATATATAGCTATCCAGGTCAACTAAACCTCTTCTACAATTTTTGTGGGAGTGAATGTTACAATAGGCCAAGCATGGACCTCTTCCACTGTTATCTATGGGAGTGTAAATTGAAAAAAATAGTTTTGTGAAGATATCAATGTATCTTCTAGTTTAGAATTGAAGATAGTGTCTGTTTATTAAACATAGAAACACCCACTATTCAAAAATTAAAACAGTCCCCAAACAGAGCATAAATTAAAATGAATAGAGTTATAAGGCTATGTGTGATGTGCTTGGAAGATTCTGGACTTCTTAAAGATAGAAGAAGTGAAGATAAAGTTGAATTCTAGAAACAGATAGAAAAATAGAGGATTGTGTGATCTTCTATCTACTATTTCCAGTGAGGTAGTTGTGGTGTAGGATGAGCTCTTATTCTTGAATAAAAATGTTCTTCCTTTTGGGATATCAACAATATCGTATATTTTTCACATCAAATAGTTCTGGTATATTATAAGGTGCACGAGAAGATCCGTGTATTTTCTCTAGTCGCACTGTCTCCTTTTTGATCCAGTATTAGCTTTATAGAATGCAGCTGACAAGTAGCATGTTCAATGGTACCTCTTACCTTGTACTGGTTTCTGAGATCCATTACATGTTTTCTACAAATGACAGACAAGCTCATTAATATAATGAGTAGTACTGAGTTTGATATATATGACCGCTAGAAGTAAATTTGAATTTAAATGATAGATAAGAATGTTTTCTAAGTCTTTAATGGTTTCTTGGATCAACAGGTCATTCTATCAGTGTCTTATACTTGTATCAGTTACTCAGGATCAATAGGTCATTCTGTATGTGTCTCCAAATGTTCTTGGTAACTTACGATCAGTAGGGTAGTCATTCAGTGTCTCAGACCTATCTCGGTAACTCAGGATCGGTAGGTTATTCTATCGGTAGGTGATGGGTTGAAAACTCAAATATCAACAGCTTATATTTAGCAAAAATTATGAGTATCGGTCAATCGCTCTATCGGTAGTTCAAGTTGTTGGTGACTCATGCCATCGATAACTCAGACTTCATCAGTGACACACCCTTATCGAAAATTCTGAGAGGCTATCGGTAACTCGATGCAACAATGTCTCATCTATCAGTAGGTTGAGAATCAGTGACATATACTTATCTAAATTTTGTTAACCTTTATTATGAGGTAAACACTAATACAATAGATTAAGGTTATATGTAAACATGACTAAACAATATGTAACTTAATAAAACATAATTAATCATGATTTGTGAGCATTAGAACTAGAGGAGGCCAACAATTCCCCATTTTTGATGATTACAAATCATTGAATTATATACCACAATAATTGAATTATAATGATCAAAGTAAGTTCTGATTTAAATAGTATATAGATCATATATATTATACAGATCATACATATTATACATATTATACAGATTCTCTATTTAACAAGTCTCATGTTGAAGCTTTCTTTTAATCTCAAACTCTTCTGGAGATATATTCCATTACATATTCCATATATATTCTCCCCCTTTTGGGATTATCAAAATGTAAATAAACAATTATGAGAAAGAACCAAAAATGAGATGAAAAGATATAATATATGTCATTAAACAAATAGTACATGAGATAACAAAAAATGTTACAATATATCCCTATCAAAGATTCATCCAATCACTACTTCTCCAAAGTATAACCCATCATAACTTTTCCTTTATCAATAGGAATGGTGGTAGGATTAGTAGGTGTAGAAGAGGTAGTTGTTAGAGTTACAATTGGGATACTGGTGGAAGGAAGAGGAAGACTAGTAAACACAAAAGGAGAAAGTCTTAGTCTAGAAAGGGAAGGAGGGCCTATAAGTTCCTGAAGAATGATAAGTTTTATTTGAATAAGAGCCTGATCAAGAGGCATGAAAAAATGTGTCACAAGTTCTGAAGAGGGAGAAGAAGGGCGATGGGCTGGTCTGAGAGGAGAATCTTCTGAAGAAACAATTGTGGTACTCTCAAGATGTAGGTAGGGATTCACCAGATTGATAATGTCTATTATGATCTGGGCACCATGGTTTATAGCCTTTGTAAAATTCTCCTTATTTTCCATAAACTGCTAAAGAGTATGAGTAAATTCTTTGAGCTTCTTGAATTTTTCTTTGAATTCTTGATGCTTAGTATAAACCCTCTTAAGGTAGAATTCTACTTTCTTTATTATCTCTTGCTGAGCATTAGTGGAACCCTTAGTGTAGAATCTTACCATATCATGCACATGATCACTATTTTTCTTAATTTTGGATAGGATTTTTTGATCTGAGCCACCCATCATAGTTTTAAGCTCTTCTCTTATTACATATCTGATCATCTCAACATCAAGAGTCTAAAAAACAGGAGAAGTTGAGGTTGAGGTACCTTTGATTACATCTTGAACTACTATTTTCAACTGATTCAAATAAAGGACTGGAGATAGAGGACTAGCATATTTAGAAAGCTTAGAATTGGTGTCTCTAAGAGAATTCAGAACATTGTCTAAGGTTTCTCTATATTCAATAGTCATACTATTAATGGCAGAAACCATGGAAATCAGTTAATTACACATCTTTTAATTTTTTGTTACAATTTATTCAACCAATATAATCATACGAAGTTCAATTTGACAAACAAACCTCTCTGTTAACATAGCCGCATCACTTTCATTATGTATCACCACTAGAGATGGTTGATGTGGAATGAAATATCTAACTAATGAGCGAAAATGTTCCTTAAACATATTGAGGTCAGCCTTAGTCACATAATCTAAAGATTCTGGTATAACCACAGAAGCAGATGCGGGAGCTACTATTTGATCAGTTTAAACTGGTTTTGTTCCCTCTACCATAGATCCCTTAGGATCAGTTTTCTCATCCTATGAATCAGGGTACTACAAACACAAAGCCACATATCGTGGATCCATTTCCCATTCAGGCACAACTTTAACATTATAGGGAGTAAGAATATCAATTCTAACCCTTTTTGGATGTTTCCCCCTCTCAACAGGTGATCTCCTCTCAACAGGATATTTCTTCTTAACATAAACAAGTGCTTGTACTGGAGCTACTGAAACTTTTTCTTTAACATGAACTTTTTCATGCATATGAACATCTGGGACCCTTTACTCAAACACAAATAACTCAGTAGTTTCATGGGATTCCAAAACTGATGCATGTTATTCTAAAGGAGTGTCAGTAGGATTTTAAGGCTCAACATGCTCTAGAATAGGGTCAATAGGTTTTGTAATATGACCTTGATCATCACCAGGATATTCTGACCCACTATCAGATTCACCACTTCCTTCTTCTTCTTTATTATTTCCATCATCTGCACTTTCTTCACGAGATCCTTCATAAACTTCTTTATTCTATTCCTCATATCCATCACCATCATCCTCTTCTTATTCCTCATTATTACTTTCTTAATTTTTACCATTTTAATTGTCATATTCTTAACTTCCAATATTACTGACATAGTCAAAATTTTCTGATTCTTTATTCTTCCCATCATCATCTTCAGACAAGAGAGGTTTCATTGGAGTAAGAGGCCTAGGAGGGCTAGTAGGTCTATATGCCATACCTTCTAAACTTCCAGATATATCCGGGTCACTTCTATCATCAATAGGTGATTCATTTCCCTGGTTTTCCTTAGCTCCATTGTCCTCACCAAAATACTACACAGCCTCATCTTTTCCTAGACTGGGGTCAACCATATCTCTTAACCTTGTAGGATATTAAACAAGATCAAAATTTCATAATGAATATCATTTTACTCAACACAAAGTTTCTTCCAAAGATTAAAATTTACCTTCATCCTCTTACAAATGAATTTTGTGATGCAAAAATCATAATAGATAGTTACTAATTCTTCACCCCCATTCACCAAGCCATTAACTTCCAACATTGTATAAATAATATTGGAATAAAACAACATATTTGTCTATAAGATTGGTTTTATAAAATCATTAATATACACCATTAAATACTTTCATAAGTTAATCTTATGTTCTTTTTGTAACAAATATAGAAAAAAACCATCTTGTTATTTCAGAAAGGAAGAGCCCCCTTTTCTTGGACATAACTGATGTTGAATTAACTTAAACAGAAGCCTGTATTCACCACCAATCTCTATTTCTATTGGAATTATATGATCTCCATTACCAGTAATCATATCCAAATATTCCTCATAACTAAAAATATCACTTGGTGAAGGTGCACTTCATAGATGATCTTCAAACAAACCATTTTGGGGTACCTTCTAGAATTCTTCTTACTGCTTGGATGAAAAAGAAATTCTTCTACCAACTACTATAGAATTAATCCAAAATACCTTTGAGCCTTTGAGAAGAAATTCCACATATAGATATAACTCATGCACTATACTTAGGTAAAAGTTCTTTTATTGTTGTAGAACCACTACAACCATCCTTGTGTTTGTAAAAAATTCAACAAGAGGTACTTACATGTTAGTAACCATTTGGAATCCACTTATTTCTCTAGAGTGATGATTCGTATTACGAGTTTGGGGTGGATATGTTTTGGTTTAGATTCACTAGGTTCAACTTTATTCTTCTTAGAAGTATGTGACTAATCCATAGACTTCTTAGAGACATTATTAACTCAATCCATTTGTGAGATTTGAGGGTTTTAGGTTCAAAGGGGAAAGTATAAGTTTGGGAGAGAAAGGTTCAAAGGAAATAATGTGAGATCAGTAGCGTGAGAGTGAGAAAATGAGTTAAATTGACTCTAATTTTATCATTTAGATATTTAAAATCATAAAATATGAAATTTAGTTTAAATTAAAATAAACAAATAAAATAGTGATGTTTTAACTTCCAGACAAATAAATGAAAAAGTAGATCGGTGAGACACATCAATGAGCTATATCGGTGAGTCCTATCAGTGAGTCATATCGGTGAGTCCTATCAGTGAGTCCTATAGGTGAGTCTTATCAGTGATTCATCATCGGTGAGACATCATCGGTGATACATCATCAGTGAGACATCATCGGTGAGACATCAGTGGAGAGTCATCAAAAGTTTATCATTCCTAACTTCAGTATGATGTAACTCATTCTTTCAGAATTTAATGGATTAGTAAAAATGATAGAAAAATGATGTTAAGTGCTAATGAATTCAAGATTTATATCACCTTTTTGATAATGATCTCTCAAAAAGTGATGTCTTACATCAATATTCTTTGTTCTTGAATGATAAAATAGGTTCTTAGAAATATTAATAGCACTTGTGTTGTCACAGTTTATAGGTATAAGCATAAATTGATATCCATAATATAGTAATGTGTGTTTCATCCACAAAATTTAAGCACAAAAAACCACCAGTAGCTATGTATTATGCTTCTCTAGTGGATAATGAAACAAATATTTTCTTTTTAATACACCATGAAACTAGGGACTTTCTCAAAAAGCGACATGTTCTATAGGTTATTTTTCTATCTAACTTGAAACCAACAAATTCAGCATAAAAATAACTAAGTCAAATGGTAGTCCTCTAGGATATAGAAATCCCATGTTGGTAGTGCACTTAAGGTATTTGAAAATTATTTTAACAAAAATAAGGTGCAACTCATTAGGATTTACTTAAAAATGAACACACATACATATACTAAACATGATATCTGGTCGGCTAGTATTAAAGTAAAGAAGACTTCCATTCATACCTCTGTAATTGGTTTGGTCCACTGATTTTCCATCTTCATCAAGATCTAATTTATAGGTCGTACTCATAAAAGTATCACTACTTTTTGTGCTGTCTATATTAAAATGTTTTAAAAGATCATTAGTATATTTACTTTGATTTAAAGTAATAACTTCCATATTTTTGAAAAATTTGAAATCCAAGAAAGAATTTGAGTTCATCCATTAAACTCATTTCAAATTCATTTTGTATCATTTTTGAAAAATGAATACATAAAGAATTTTTAGAAGAACCAAAAATAATATCATCAACATATATTTGAAAAACTAAAACATCCTTAGAAATCCTTTTTATGAAAATATTTGGATCATAAATCCCTTTAGAAAAAACTTTAGAAATTAGAAAAGTGGTGATCCTATCACACAATGCTCTTGGTGCTTATTTTAAACCATACAAAGATTTTCTTAGTTTGAAAACTTGATTTGGAAAGTGAGGTTTTTTAAAAACCAAGGGGTTTTTCAAGAAAACATCCTCAATTATATACCCACTTAGGAATGCACTTTTGATATCCATTTGATAAAGTTTTATGTTCAAATGTGCTGCATAAGATAGTTGGAACCTAATGGATTCATGTCTGGAATCAAGTGAAAAAGTTTCTTTATATTCGATTCCTTCTTTTTGACTATAACCTTGTGAAACTAATCTAGCCTTATTTCTTACTATATTTCCATCCTCATCCACTTTGTTTCTAAAAACCCACTTAGTACCTACGATCAAGGTGTCTTTGGGTCTATAAGCAAGTTTTCAAAATTAATTTATTTCAAATTGATTCAGTTCTTCTTGTATAGACATGACCCAAAATTCACCATTGATACCATCATTGAAATTTTTAGGTTCAAGATGTGAGAAAAAATCACGATGTTCAAACTAGTTTCTTAGAGAAGATCTATTATGTGTCCCATTATCTAAGTCTCCAACTACAACATCTAAAGGATGATTCTTAAGAGTTATAACAAATCTAGAAAAAGATGGGCTAGTTATTTTAGGTTCTTCTATAGGTTCGGGATCACTATGATCAGAATCTGGAAAATTTCTAGAATTATAAGATTTTTCTGCTTTCTTAACAGCAGATTAATAAGGTTTAGAAATCAAGCCGTGATTTGAAAAATCATCCTCAATATTTTCCAGTGATTTCGGAGGTTCATCTTGATCTATTTCATCATATTTGACATGTATAGATTCTTCTACAAACATGGTTCATTTATTGATGACTCTGTTGGATTTTTAGTGGTTTAATAATGTAGGAAAATTACTTCATCACTCTTGGATGCAAATTTTTCAAGATTATATTTTATATTAAGTATAGATACTTTTAATACAAAAAAATAAAAGTAATTAACCTTTGGATTCCTATTATTACAAAACTCGTAGGGAGTTTTTTTAAGGGAATGTCTAATTAAAACTATATTAATTATATAACAAGCTATATTTATAGCTTCTTCCAAAAAATAAAAAAGTAAATTATATTCATTAAGCATAGTTTTGGATATTTATTATAAGGTTCTACTTGTCCTTTCTACAACTCCATTCTACTGGGGTGTCTTAGGAGCATAGAAGTTATGACTATAACCATTTTGTGAGAAAAATGATTCAAATTCTTGATTTTAAAACTCATGACCATGGTCACTTCTTAAGGTTGTGATTCTAAATACATTTAGGTTTTCTACTGACCTATAATACTTGGTAAAATAAGGGAAATATTTAATTTTTCAAGCTAAAAAGAAAGTCCAAGTATACTTAGAAAAGTCATCCACCAAAACATAGACATAATGCTTCCTATTTAAACTTGAAATAGTAGAAGGCCTAAAAAAATCCATATGAGCCAACTCAAGAGATTTAGAAGTTAAAACTTCTTTATTTGGTTTGAAATATATTTTATACTACTTTTCTTTTTGACAAGTATTACATACTTTATCATTTGTAAAATCAAGTTTAGGTAGATCCTTGATTAGTACTATTATAGTACAATTTCTAAGAGAGTGAATGTTATAGTGGAATAGTATCCTCTGCCAGATCCAAGACTCTTTATAAAAGGCACTTAAGAAATAGAAATTTTGAGAAATTAGGGAATCTAAATTAACAACAAAAACATTTTCACTTCTAAAAGTAGTAAATACTAAATCATTTTTGGAATTGAAAACATTACAAGCATAATTTTCAAAATCAACATGAAATACATCATTAAAAAATTGTTATAAGATAAGCATATTGTCATTTAGACCACTAATAAAAAGAAATTTATAAATTAAAATAGAATTAATGTTACCGAATTGGCCTAGGAAAATTATTTTTCCTTTTTCATTATCACCAAAGGCGACATGCCCGCCATCAATCGTGATAAGTTTCTTGAAGATCGAATAGTCCCCTGTTATATGTCTGGGAAACCCACTATACAAGTACCATAAGATCTTATAGGAATGCTTAAATATATTTCCTACAAAAATAGATCGAACAAGAAAAGTCTTTGGTACCTTGATTTTCTTGGGTCCAGTATTATTAGTAATTAAGGATTTGGGAACCCAAATGTTCTTCATGGGTTTCCTATAAGCAGTTGATAAAGTCTTTTAAAAATAAACTCTATTATATCCATAGAAACTAGAAGCAGTAAAATCATTTATGGTTCTAGAACTTGTAATAGATTTTTCAATTCTGGGCACAAAACCAAATTTTCTTGAATTTTGATACATAATTGTTTTTAATAAAGTTTTGTTTCCCTGATTTATAACCTATACCAGTAGTGTATTTTGGAGAAACTTAATAACCAAGCATTTGAGTTAGAGTATTTTTACCATTTGTAAATATCTCTAAATCCTTCTTTAATTTCTCATTAGACTATTTAGGTTCATTATTCTCATTGAGTAACTGCGTATTCTTTTCCCTTTCAATAGTAAGTTCAGGCTCAATAAAAACTGACAGAGCATGTTTCTTATTTATATATTTTTAATTACCCTTTCTTTCATTTCAAGTATCCTCAAGAATTTTATAGTATTAAAATATAACTAAATTGGTAATATTTTCATAATCACATTCATCTCTAAAATAATAAGAATTATATATAATATATTATTGAGTTACCTCAGATGTGTTTGTCATAAAACACATGTTGGATTTGTTTGGATTCTCATCTTGTGATGATTATGATTCACTGGAGATATCCTTAGAAGCACTCCAAATGGCCTTAATTTCCTTCTTATACTTCTTATCCTTATCCTCATACTTCTTTTTGTACATTAATTTTGGATAGTCAAATTTTACATTTCCTCTTCTCTTGCACTCAGTGATAATTATCTCAGTATTATTATCACTCCTCTTCCAGTCCTTTTTCCAATTTCCCTTGTTGTCATACATCCCTTTATAACCAGGCTTTCTAAAGAATTTATTATTTCTATATAACTTTTTGAATCTTCTGACTAGCTGATCCATTTCCTCATCACTATCACTTGATGATTTTCCATTAGTATAAATTTCATCATGAGCTTGAATTTTTTATTTTTCTTTGTGTTTAGAATTAGTGGGTTTAAAAGCCTATGACTTTCTATTTGGTTCATCATCATATTCTATGGTAACCTTAAATTATTTCTCATAAATTATCATTTTACATATCATCTCCTTTATTGGAAGAGTGTTAATCTCACAAGATTCATTTATTGACACTGAGGTTCCTCTACATCATTCTGGTAAACATATGAGGATTCATTTGACTTGTTACTTGACTAAAATATCCGTTCCCAAAGGGGTCATAGTATTTGAAATATCATTGAACCTAAGATACATGTAAAATATAGGTTCATTAGGATTTATTCTTAAGTTATAATATTTAATAGTATATGTATTAAGTCTCATTTCCTTAACATTAGTGGTCCCCTCATGTGAAATAGTTAGAGTATCCCAAATCTCATAGGTTTTTTTACATAAAAAATTTCTATAGAATTATTCATCACATAAATAATAGTATAAATAATTCATAGATTTTAAATTATTATTTCAGGATACCTTAGTGACATCATCCCATGTATTTCTAGTAGTAGTAGGAATTTTATATTTATCAACTATTGCAGTCCAGATTTCAAAACCCATACTTTCTAAATGCATTTTCATTTTAATTTTCCATTGGGAATAATTCGTGCCATTGAAATAGGGAGGTATATTGGTAGTATAACATTCTTGTCTATTGTGAATTTAATGAAAATTTTAAAGATTTTAAATAACTTTAAATTTTGAACTGACAAAAATTTAGAGATCTTTAAAACACAACAAAAATCACAGTTGAAAAGATTTAAAAACCCTAAAAAATATGAAAGTAATAAAGCCTTTGATACCAAATGTTGGTTATAGTAGGACACTTAAGAGGGGGGGTGGGGGTGGGGGTGAATTGATTTCCTATAATAATTCCTATACGAAATACTTATTTAAAAGTTACCCAATTTAAAAACTAAAATACATCCCTGTTAACCAAAGTAGCAGATTTATAAAAATTTTGATCTTTTGAAAGATTTCTCAATGTTTGATTAGTTATTAGTTAATAAAATATAGATCATTATGTTATATTTTTAAATAAAGATACTATACTAAATTATAATATAAACACTATCTAAGATTAACTATCAAAGTGAAGTAAATATTTCTGATTGAAATAAAACATAGAAATTAGAACTTTAGAAGACACATTGGATTTTAAAACAAGAGGTTTAGTATCAAGATGAGACTAAGTACTATACACTTGGTAAACTCCTACCACCAAGAGATTTATATAACTAAATAAGGATCCATACCCTATATTGGGGTACACAATATCTTACATAGATTTCCAAGTCAACAAGACCTCTTCCACAATTTTTGTGGGTGTGAAAATTATAGTAGGTCACATAGGGACATCTTCCACTATTATATATGGGTGTGTAAAGTGTAAAAAGATAGGTTTGTGAATATATCAATGTATCTTCTAGTTTTTCATAGTAGATAGTGGGTGTTTATTAAACAGAGACACACACACTGTTCGAAAAGTAAAACAATTCACAAAAGAGCATAAATTAAGTAGAATAGAGTTAGAAGGATCTATGAGATGTTCTTTGTAGCTTATAGAATCCTTAAATATAACAAAAGTGAACCTGGTGTTGACTTATGGAAATTGACATCAAAATAGAGTATCATGTGATCTTTTGTCTACTGCTTCCATTGAGGTAGTTAATGTATAAGATGATTTATTCTTCTTACAACAAAAAATTTATTCATTTTGGGATCTCATCAGTATCGCATAGTGTCAACATAGAGTAGTTATTATATTTTATAAGGTGTAAGAGTACCATGGTATATTTTCTCTAGTATCCCTTTCACCTTTTTTGATCTAGTATTATCTTTATACAATGCATCCAACAAGTTTCATGTTCTCTAGTACCTCGTACCTCTTTTTGGTTTCTGACATCCATTAAATGTAGTATACAAAAGATAGACAAGCTCATTAATATAATAACTAGTATTTAGTTGGATAAATATGATGTTAGAAGTAAATTTGAGTTTAAATAGGAGATAATTTTTTTATAAGTCTTTAATGGTTGCTAGGATCATTAGTTCATTCTGTTGGTGTCTCAGTCTTGTATCGGTATCTCAAGATCGGTAGGTCATTCTGTTGGTGTCTCAGACTTTTCCTGGTATCTTAGGATCGGTAGGTTAGTCAGTCAGTGTCTCATACTTATCTTGGTAACCCAGGATTAATATATTATTCTATCGGTAGGTGATGCGTTAATAACTCAGCTATTAGTAGCTTATACTTAGCAAAAATTTTGAGTGTCGGTTAGTCGCTCTGTTAGTAGTTCAAGCTGTCAGTGACTCATGCCATCAGCAACTTAGACTTCATTGGTGACTCATCCTCAGTGAAAATTATTAGAGGATATCAATAACTCGATGAAAAAGTGTCTCATCTATCGGTAGGTTAAGCATTTGCGACTTATAATTATCTAAATTTTGTTAACCTATCTTATGAGGTGAACACTAATAGAAGAGATTAAGGGTATATATAGACATGATTAAACAAGATGTACCTTAATAAAATATAATTAATCATGATTTTTGAGCATTAAGACTTGAGGAGAAGAACAACATGAATCATAAGGAAATCAAAGAACATGATCCATGAGAGTATAACATTGACATAATACTAGTAGTTTTGGTATACACCTAAGAATAGAAAATAATTTCAATGGTCGTCCAGGCTCATTAGAAGGATATCATTGTGGAATGGGTTTCCTCCACAAATGATCATTGTAGTTAAGGTTCACTTTCAAGATGAAAATAGTTGACAAATTACCTAACTTAATTAGGTTCACTCCCCATTCCGACCCTGTTTATCTCATGAGATATCAATATTTAATCAATGTATTAGAGGGATATATAGTTTCCACCCATCAAATAATTAAAATCATACATATGTTTTCCAAAATTTGGTAAAATATTCATCCTATTAGAACCCATTAAAATAAATGGTATTCATAAAACATTCATCACATCATAACCCATTAAAATAAATGGGTTTCATAAGAATTTTATCATAAAATTACCCATGGAAAAGAAATGGGTTTCATAATCATATTTAAATCATAAACATAAAACATCCAAAGAGTGAATAAATATGGTATCATTGGATAATATCTCCAGTATGGATTAAGTAATATCAAAGGATTCCATATTAGATGGAAAATTATTTTAAAAGAAAATAACTGGGAACATTTATTGAGGAAAATATCATTACCAATTTGAAAAATACATTTTAAAGTATAAAACATTTTTAAAATAATTTTCTTTAAAAATAACCTTGAAAGCTTATAAAGGGATCTTTAAAAATAATTTAAAATAATCTTGATAAAAATATACTTTCCAATTTGATTTTTTTTAAAACATAAAATATTTTTAAAATATTTTTTTTTGAAAATAACCCTGGGAAATTAATAAAGAATCATTAATATATTTGGTGTTCATGATGGCAGTAAGTTCTATTCATCCCATACATGTTAATACAAAGATTCGTTTCATATTTTACGTAAAATTCAAACATGCCTTTTTTGGAAAATGACATGAAGATTACTTTTAATTTTTTTTTAAAAATTTGTAAAAATATATTTAAAAAATCCTTTAGAGAATTTTAAAACTTTTTTTGAAACATTTTTTTTAAACATAGATATGGAAGAAAAAGGGGTTTCGACCTAAGTGAGAAATAAAGACGATTTTTCTTAAAAAAAATTATTTCGAAATATTTAGCGCATATTGAGTTGAAAATGAAGGGAAACATTCATTATAATGAAATAAATATAGGATAATAAAATTCAATAGTTTCTTGAGATATGGATCATAATATTTATCATCAGATTCTTAAACCTAGACAATCTTGATAAATTAAGAGATTATATCATTAAACCCTTACAACTTTGGTAACATTGAATCGTACGCCCCAAGAAAGAATAAAAATAAATGAAACTTAAAAATGATGTGAATAAATAAATTCATGATATAACATGTAAAAGGTGACTTACATATACCTTATAAAATAATATAGGTGCATAACATAATTTATGTCCCAAAGAAGGACTTTGAGACAAAAATCCCTTACCATTTTGGTAAATTTTGAATCGTAAACCCCATGGAAGTTAGATCCTAAAATAGATATTTAAATACTCATAAATTCAAGTATAATCATCATAAAATAAATTAATTTTAATTATATACACTATATAAAATAAACATGTGGTGAATATGACATGTATCTCAGAGATATAAAAGTGAGACGAAATATACCTTACCTTAAGTCTCGAATTCCTTTGTACATGGTCAAAAATCCTAGATAATAAATATTAATTTATTATAAATCTATTATAGAATAATAATTATATATATTATACCATATATTGTTTACTTATGACCTTTTATTACCCATTTATTAACAATTCCTCATTAAAATCATGTTTCAATTAATAACTGCTCCATTTTTTGTGTATGTTTTGATTTGGTATTTTTGGTCCACTTTCTTTTATCATGTTTCCAAAATCTAAATAATATTAAAAATGATATAAATATTACATATATTTATCATATATATATTTATATAAATACATAAAAGTTATATATAGAAAATAAAATACATTGTTCATGGAGACGGTAGGATGCATGTATGCATGAGAGTTGTTTCCACTTTCTCAATGGATTGAAAAAAGAAAGGTAAATAATATTTTAAAATTATTGGATAATTTTTATTTCATATATTACACATATTTGTATTTAACATTTTTCATTTTTACCTTCCATGTAAAGTGTTTGTGAAAAGAAAATCACATCACTCTATGGGGCGGTAATCCATCGTGCACACGAACGCGTTATCATATCCCCCACAGAATGAAAAGTAATAATTTATATGTGATAAAATAATTGAATAAATATAATTAAGATAAAAATATAATATATATTAATTTAATATTTCCTTTAACCATCACAGTAAAACAGAAATGAAAAACACATCACACCAGTTTGCGAGGCGGTAGTCCTCCAAACACAAAAGCAGTGTTATTTCTTTGCAATGAATTTGCAGGCAAGAAGGAAGATGTGATATTATAGGTATACTAATATCATAAATTTAATATATAAGAATTAAATTCATACTTATATCCAACTATGATAGGTGGTGATGGAAAATGAATAACATTAGTTCGTGAGGCGGTAGTCCGCTGTCCACACGATTGACAATTTCGTTTCCCATTTGATGGAATATGAGATGGATATAAATTATTACATTAAAAAAATAAAAAATAACTACATGGGAGATATTTTTGTTTTTATATCATCATAATTTAATAATATTGAAATTATTTATAAGAATAATTAAAGAAAAAATCATAGTTTAAAACTTGACCTCTTCTTCCAAAAACCTCTTTAGATTTAACATAAATCCTCACTAGATTATAATTAGGATCTCACTAATGAATTTAATAAGTGTTTAGAGATTTAAGGAATATATTTGGGCCATTATTTTCAAATCCAAATTCTTTATATTTGTGAATAGGGGAGGAGAGGTGGTGGCCTTTTATAGGCGGGGGAGAGGACACACATGAAAATTTTAAAAAGAATAATGTATACCCACGTTTGCACATGAAAAAGGATCCAAAATGGGTAATTTAAAAATATTATTATAATTTATAAATATTCCAATAAAATACATTCTTTAAAATTTACTAGGTCATCTTACCCCTTATCCTTTTGATGAAACCACTTGATAAACCCATTTTAATCTTAACCGTGATAATTATTATTTTTTAATTTTTACAATTAATTTTGAAAAAAATTAAGTTAAACTTATTATATAAAATAAATTATTATTATTAAATATATGGAATATATTTTTCCCATTTCCATTTAAATATTTGGCATAATTTATTTTAAAATTAAACCCATAGACGTGATGAAAAAGCAGTTTTCCAAAGAGAACATTTTCAAAAGTTTAAGAAGTTTTTATATCACAATTTAATATAAATTAAATAAAATGAAATAAATTGGATTAATAAATATATATTTTAACTAATTTTACTTTTAAAATCATATAAAAATTAAATATACCTTCTAAATTATTTGAATTAAAATGCATTTTTTAAATAATAACTAGTATTTTCACTATTCACTGAAAAAATTAACTTTTCAGAAAATTATAAAAACTTTAATCTAATATAATTTTTAAATTATGTTTTAAAAAATTAATTTTATTTTATTAAATAAATTTTCTAAAATTTTCGTAAATTAATTTTAACATAAGTGCGCAAAATGTAACAAAACCTTTTTTTTTGAAAAATTCAGTTTTTAAGTGTAATATTTGTTTTATTCTTATCTTATGTCTAGAAAAAACATAAGATGAATATTAAAAATTTTATTGAATAAAATATATTAATTTCATCAAAATATTTCACAAAAAACCGATTCTTATAATTTATTTAGTTAAA
Source organism: Viscum album (assembly GCA_963277665.1). Lineage (NCBI taxonomy): Eukaryota > Viridiplantae > Streptophyta > Magnoliopsida > Santalales > Viscaceae > Viscum > Viscum album. The sequence continues at coordinate 2,109,467,006 of OY728152.1, forward strand.
ACAAGTTTTTATGAGGATTTGTTTTTACAGAAAAAATTTCCTTTATTTTCAAACGATTCTTATTTTCATTTATATTTAATTGGTAACTAAATAATTAATTTTATATACATGTGTAAACCATATATTTTCATAGTTTAGTTAATCATATTCATTACCACCATCTCAATGACTATTAAATAACAATCATATTAAATAATAATATTTTAATAGTATGTCATGCTTTGTTAAAACTTGGTGTTGCGTGTTGCACAAGCTATTGAAGAAATTAAATTTAATAATTTTTTGTTAAATATGTAGTTGTTATATTCTACCCCCATTAAAATTATTTTGTTTCTATAAATTCTATCAATTTCATACAAACAACTGAGTATAATTCTTCCTTATTACATCATCAAGTTTCCACATACCTTTATCAAGCTGGTGGTTTTCCTAAAAAATTTAAACATTTGAGTGTTCTTGTTTCCTAAAACATTCTCTCTATGATCTAGAATCTTCATCAATTATTCCTCATAAGAAATATGGTGCTCCATTAGTATGAACTATGAGTTTAGTAAATGTGATTGATCAAGTATGTACTTCCCCAGGAGAGATACATGGAACACATCATGAACATGAGAGAGGTTCAGTGGGAGTCCCAAACAATAAGGTAATTTCTCGATACAAAAAATAATTTTAGTGGGACAGATAAAACTAGGTCTTAGTTTGACCTTCATTATTCAACAAATAAATTATTAAAAACACCTTCTAACCTAATTCAAATTTTAGATCATGTCTATGATTTTCAACATAACTTTTATATCGACTTTATACCATCCTTATGTGTTTCTAAATAGATCTAACCTTCTCTTATATTTCTTCTGCTATCTCAATTCCCAATAGATTTCTTTCCCAAAAATGTTTCCCGCATGTTGGATATCTGTTCTTATTTCCATAGAAGTTTTTATAAGGATACATTTTAATTATTTCAGTGAATGGTATTTTTGTAAGAAAACACAACTAGAGTAAGTGTTAATCCTAACTACCTTTGAAATCCCTAGAAAATGATCTTGAAATAACCTATAGGGTTTTAATTGTTCTCTTATACTGAAAATCTTTTTGATAGTGATATGTAGTGATGAATCTTATCTTCTTATCAAGAGTTTTCTAAAGAAATCAACAGAAATTTGAGGTAAACCTAATATCCTAATCAGATACAATGGAATGTGGTACTCCATGAAACCATACAACTTCTTTAATTTATATCCTAGTGTGATGATCCAAGGAAAAATATTCTATGATAGTGATGAATTTTTCTTAATTTATAAGGTGATCAACTAAAACCCATATAACATTATTCCCTTTATACATTTTGGGGAGTCTGATGACAAAATCCATGGTGAGGTTTTCACATTTTTATTCTAGTATGTATAATGGTTGGAGCATCCCCTTAATCATTTTCTCTCAGACTTAACTTGCTGACATACTAAACACCAAGATATATAGTAAACAATATCTCCCTTCATGTTTTCCCACCATAAGTACTCTTTCACATAGTTCAGTGGTATTTATACCCTTTACATCTTACGATTGTGGGTTTAAGTCCCTTAGCCTTGCTAAATGTGATATGTTGTCACCCAATATATGGGTTATCCATTTTCCCAAAATATATTAATATAATTATCAAGTTTCAATAATCCATATTTAACTTAATATAAAAGATAATATAAACTGTAAACATTACCAATACCTTTAATCTTATCCCCCGAATGCAAAGTTATATTTCCTCAAATAACTTTTTTAGTAAAAAATATTCAAAACAAAAGGGTTGTAATGCCATAAATGTCTCAAAAAATATCCTTAATATTGATAAAAATTCATCGTATAAAAACTCAAAAGAGGTGTCTATGAGTTTGAACTTATGACCAACCTTAAACTCATAAACAAATGATGGTATCCATAACTCTTAAGTTAATCTTACAGAGGCATTTATGCTTCCAAAATATAATTCACCCTTTATTACTTAAATAAGGAATAATATTAGACAAAAACTTTTCCATTTGATGAATGGGTTCATCCTAGCACTAATAGAATATCAAATGTGATTTCATTACACCATAATCCTTGTAGAAGGATATAATCAATTATCATAATCACATCAAGTTCTAGTAATGGATAAACAATAATATTTTCATAGGGACCTTTATACAAAATCAAATATGAAATTCCCAATTAAGGAGTGGAGGATAGGTGTGACCTAATTATCATGATTCACCTCATCCATTGTGATTTCATAAGATTTCCATTTATCCTTTATCTTCAAAGGTTGTTGTGGATTATCAACCTTATTAAACCTTGTATTGAAACATTTATTTGAATATTTCCCAAAATATTTAGACTTGAAGAACATGACTATAGGTGGTGTATTATATGGATATTTATCTAAATATGTATCGTTATATAAATTATTCCCATCACTTCATCATTCATCTCTCTCTGGCCTTCATTTCCACACTAAAAACATTTAGTAGTCACCTTAATACAATTTTCTCTATGTTTCCTTCCACACTTTGAGTATAAAGGAAAGATCATATTCTTTTCTCCATTATTTAGTGTTTACCTTAAATTATATCTTTATTTTCTTATCAAAACCATGTGGTGGATGGGTCACTCCAATCATCAGTTCTACCTTGATATCACAAAGAATGATTTCTTGTCATTATGCTTGACATCATTCATGACTTGCTTCATGTTTCCTAGTAATGGTGGTATGAACCAAACCTCTCCCATGAAATTGAATGGAAAGATGCTGATATTGATACCAACACCTATGTGGTTGAATAAATGATTCACATTATGTATTTCCAATATATGGTACTATGTAGTAAAACAATTCCCTTGGTCTATGTACTATAATAGTAATAGTGGGATAGCCATGAGATGTGGAAATGTGAATCATTATTGAGGCCACACAAGCTATCTTTTTTTGTGAGTTTAGAATCTTGAGGATTTTATGGGGATATAAAGCTTTTATGGTGGAAAAAATTGTGACACCCTCTATATCAAAGGTATGATTTAGTCTATGGCTTGGTCTTTCTCTTTTTAGGTTTATGATGTTTATGAGTTTTGGAGGTCAAAAAACATGTATTTTTGGAGAAAATAGTTTAGGCACAAAATTTATTTACATGGTTTGTCTAACCATGTAGTAACTATGTGGAATTGATCTGTAAGGTTTCAATGGATGTTTTCATGGTTTGAGGATAGTTAGACAAACCATGTGTTTTTTCAAGGAACCATATGGATGTTTGGGTGGTTTTCTAAAGGTGTCACATGGCTTGAGAAATTTTTTTCCAAAACATGAAACTTTTCCCAGGTAATAGTGTATGTCATTTTTCAGAGGGAAAGATACTACTCACGGTTCATGCATGATTTGTTAAACCATGGGGCATAACCATGTGCCCTAATCTGAACAAATCAAAATTTATATTTGACCTATTTTACCTTGGTAATTTTTATGCATAATCACCCCCTAATCTCTATCAGGCTCAAACTAAACCTCCCCTAGCGACCTATATGCTTCTCCCCTTGTATTATTTATGATTTTAATTCACTCTTTATAGATATCTTCTAAGAATGTTCCATTTTTTATTCAGTTTTATTTCTTCTTCTTAAATTTTCACATGATCTCTTATCCCATTATCTTATTGGAAAATGATAGGGAAATGGTTTCCAGATCAATGAGGTTTGATATATATTTGATGTTTTTATTATGTATCTAGGCTTGTGAGGATTCAATATACTCATTTTCAATATTTATTATCTAAGGTGTCTAGTTTCCCTCTATTATTGAGATATGTGTCCCTAAATATTGGTTGTAACCCATGAGTCACTTAATGATCTTGTAAATTTATTTTTGGTAATTTTGATAAATTTAATGATTGGTTTTTATCATTTCATAAAAATTGGGTTTTAATGGGGTTTATATTTAAAAATATGTTAGACACTAGAAGTTTGATGAAATTCCTCAAAGGTGAATTTGACTCTAAAATGGATTTTATAGAATGAAAGTGGTGATGCTTCACTATGAAAATGTTTTATAAATCGTGACCTTGGTTTTAAAATGGATTTTGGGAAACATAGCACTTTAGAACCATGGATGCATCAGGAAATGGACATATGTCACTTTAAGGAAAGTGACATAACAAGAGTTTATTTTATTGATATTGACAGACTGTGTCAGAACTCGATATTGATAGGATTTATATGATACTTATCTTAGTGTTAATTTATATATATGAGTCCATATTCCCATATTTTATAGCCTAGTTTGTTCTTGGATTGACACATAATGGTATATTTGATGGTTTATTTCTCAATTACATATCTTTTTTCTTATCCATGGATGGTTTTTCTTATGATTTCATGATTTCTCACATGTAATTTTCATATTCCTTGATTGTGTGAATATGAAATGTTTTTATGAAAACAAAAGTTTGTTTTACAAAATTATTTCTCTTTTAAAAATGCTCTATAAAATGAATTTTTTTAATCAGGAACTAATAGTTTCATGGTGTTAGACTTTGCATATATTCTTGTTGGTATCCTTCCAGGCTTTGTGCTCAAAAACTAGTTTTTTTCTTTGGAAATTTGTAGATGTGGTTTGGTAAGACTTATGCAAAGGGGAGGAAATTATACAATTCTATAGATTTTCTTGGTTATCTTAGCCTTCATAGTGAGGAATATTGGTGGTTTTGGATGGTCACATGGGGATATTACTATTGTATTATCTTGTTTTAAGTCTAGTTTTAGCACTTATGGATTTACATTATATGTCTCATGGATGTGTACTATTTTTACACTGTATAAACTATTGGTTGGTATCCTTTTTGATTATTCATGAGGCTTGTTTGGTATTTGGTTGATCTCCATCTTGTTTTGGGAAAATTTGGGTAATTTGAACGGTTGACCCGAGTTGGTTCATTACAAAATGTTATCAGAGGATCAACCCATTCTAAAGTGATATGAAACTACCTAGATTGGTTTAGGGACTTTTTTAGGTAAGATCTAGGACCTTCAAGATTTGGGTAGCATGTGTGGGAGGGTTTCTAGCCTTCTCACATTGATGTCTAAACTCAAGTTACCATGGGTGTTCATGTATTATTTTCAAAGATTAAGACTTGGTGTTTGAGGTTGTTTAAGTGAACTTTTTTTTATTTTATTTAAATGAAACTATTCCTTTTTAGTATTTTGTTTGATTTATATAAAATCCATCATATTTTAAATTATTTTTGTTTCAATGAAATAATATATATTCTTGAAGCGGTCTTTTGATTTTTTAATTTTCTATTAATCTAATTAAACATTTTATTTTGTGGTTGTGAGATAATACCTCATATAAGAGCTATTATGAATCTAAGCAAGGGAGCTGTGAGACATTTTTTACTAAAAAACACTCTATTGGACCCTTTCTTTTATGGAAGATATTATCCAAACTGTTCATACCCTGGGTCAATAGGGTGTTGGAAACCAGGGTTGAATGATGGATCATGGATTAGATTTCATCAAAAAAATATACCTATTTTCTTTGGTGAAAAAGGATCCTAGGAATATGATGAGTGGATCGAGTGGATTGAATGAATCCTCAATTTTATAAAAATAGAAAAGGACTCTAATGTGGGGTTTTCCCGCATATTTTCTTGATGAACCTGAAATAAGATTGTGGGACTCCATTTTTCAAGAAATGTTACATGAGGATCTTACCTAGACTTATTTCAAGAAGATTTTCAACCTTAAGTTCAATCCAAAAAGATTTTTTGTGGTAAAGACCCAAATATTTATAACCTTACAGTAAGGAGAGAATTTAGTTATAGTGTATTCCACCTATTCTGATGAGTTTTTTCACATAGTATTTGATCTATTTACTAATGAAAACCTCAAAAATTATAAGTTTGATATGGTTTTGATGGTTGTTTTCCTGTTGATGATGATTGTATTATTCTTACTGACTTTTTTTGAGGTGGTGGAAAAATATTCTATTTTAGAGGAAGAAATATATGGAAAGATAAGCTTAGGTGAAACTTCAGTTACTTTAGGTGGTAGCTAGAGTGTGTATTCTATCTAGAAAAGGATGCGTAAGGGTAGCCAGTGTACATTAGGACCAGTTTCAGTGAATTCTTTCAAATAGTAGAATGTAGTTTTCTATTAGTGTGAGAGACCTGGACATACCTAGCTAGACTATACAAGATCTCACCATATCTATCATCATTTTGGGGGATCTAGTAACCTTAATCATTTTGGTGGGAATTTTTTTGAAGGTAGTAAGTATGGATCCATTCTCACCAATGGTTCATGAGTTCATTATTATGTTTCCAAGGGTGGTGGGTCTCATAATTATTCTAATATGGACATTAATGTGGTGTATAAGTATCATGGAGTAGATAAAAAAAGTATCAGGGAGGAGATGATACCATATGTCTTTACATAGTGGAGTATGAACTGGGATAATATAAGGCCAAGCCTATTATTTTTAGAGGTAAAATATTTACTTCATCCTCTATGGTATAATAATTATTTTATATAGGTGTTACTAGTTATTTTATATCATTATAGTTGATTAATGTGTCAGTATTATGTTATGAGCTTATTCCTTTCATGAAAGATATTTCTATTCCCTTGGGGAAGAGGTTCAAACAAGGTTTTCTTTTCCCTTGAAGGTAGTAAGTAGGGATCCATTCTCAGCAATGGTTCATGTGTTCATTATCATGTTTCCAAGGGTTGTGGGTCTCACACTTATTCTAAGATGGACATTAATGTGGCGTATAATTATTAGGGAGTAGATAAAAAAAGTATCAGGGAGGAGATGATACCATATGTCTTTACATAATGGGTTGGATGATCAATATTAATTCCCACATAGACTATTACTATCATTGAGTTTAGTTTCTATCTCTCGAAGGGGTCAATTTTGTTTTTCAGGGTTAGTGGGATTAAAGATCAGGGAGGATGAGGCATGTTGTTACTTATGATATAACGATCTCATGCTAGTTTTAGAAGTCATTCTTAAATTATTATGATCCTCATTTTAGTATTTAATTTCCTACGGAGTTGTGTGCATAACCCAAGGTATTCCTGGATGATTTTTTAGTTTAATCTTGCAGAGATAAGTCAAGTTAACTATTGTCCATATCCATCATATGATAACCATTTCTATGACTTCTTACCACATAGAACCTATTGAGTTAATGTAACATAAATTTCAATTATAGGATCTTAAGGATAAGGGGTTTATTCATCCTAGCATCTCACCATGGGCTTTTTTAGTTCTATTTTTCAAGAAGCAAAATGAAATCCTTAGAATTTATGTTGATTATCGAAAGCTAAATGAGGGGGCCATTAAGAACAAATACCCCTTACTATGAATTTATGATCTATTTGATCAACTTAGAGGGACTCATTGGTTATCTAAAATTGACCTACAAACTAGGTACCATCATTTGGGAGTCTGAGAAGTGGATATACTAAAGATATTGTTTAGCATCCACTATGGGCATTTCATGTTTCTTATTATACAATTTGGTCTCACTAATGCTCTTGTAGTATTTATGGAATTCATGAACCAAATATATCATTTGTTTTTGGATTCTATCATTATCATGTTGGTGGATGATATTTTGGTTTGCTCTAAGTTATATAAGGGGTACAAGAATCATTTTTATATCATACTTAAAACCTTTAAAGGACATCGCTTATATGGTAAACTTTCCAAATGTGACATTTTGATAGAAAAATTGAAGTTTATGGGGAATTTTATATCTATGAGTGGAGGATCAGTGAATATTTAAAATATTTAGGTGGTAATGTATTGATAGAATCACTAAAATGTGTGTCATATTCAATGATTCTTGGGATTAACTAGTTATTACATGTAGTTTATATATGATTTATCTAATCTTACATCTTTGATGATAAATTTAACTTAAAATGGTTTTAAGTTTTAGTACAATAAAAAATTTCATTGGTATTTAAAGGAATTGAAGATGAGGTTAACTTTAGTTCTAGTTTTGGTTCTTCCAAAAATGAGTTTAGGTTATGATGTTTTATGTGATGCTTTATGTACGGGGTTGCGGTATTTTTTTGATAGAGAGAAATAAGGTGGTGGACTATGGATCTCACTAACTACACTATCATGAGGATAAATACATGAACCATGACCTTGATTTGAGAGTTGTTATGCAGGATCTCAAAACATGGAATCACTTTCTCTTTAGGGAGTGGTTTAGGGTATATTATGATCCTAAGAACCTGAGGTATATTTTTACTCAAAGGGTTATGAATTTGTGGTAGAGTCACTGGGTTGAGTATCTTTAGAATTTCAATTTTTATATTTCTTATAATATCAGAAAATGGAATGTTGTCATCAATGAGTTTAGGAAGAAAGTACTAACTTGAGACCTGAAAGAATTAGTAGAGGAATGGTCTTTGAGGAGTCTATTCACTAAGTTCAGATTGGGAGTGGAAGAGGTTGGTGTCAAGGTTTTATTCTCATTGTCAAGGGATAGATATTTATTTTATGAGTGGCTTTGGATCGAGCATTTGTTATACACTAATTTATATTGCATTAGTAAAATACTAAATTGCGGGGATACCTTGGGTGATTGGTCTCGATATCCCAATAGTGCTTTGTCTTTCCAATGAATTTTTCTCATACCTATATCTTTGAGGATGGAATTGGTTGATTGTGTACACCCATTATGTTGGTATATACATCATCGGACTACCCTGATGTATCATGATCTGATATATCGGTATTAGTTTCCAGGGATGTGGTAGTCAATTGCAAGCGTCATGTCATGGCACCTAACTTTGAGATATTTAAGGTAGAGCACCATAGAACTACTATTTTGTTGAAACCTTTTACCATTAAGGTATATAAGTGGGTTGATGTTTCTATATGCTTAATTGTTGGTTTAATATAGAATCCTATAAAGAAGGAATCAATTTGTGTGCTCGTTGATTGGCCCAAGAAATTAGTAGCTAAAGAAGATGATGAAAGTAGAGAATCTTGAGTGCTTATACGTCTGAGTGTTTGTAAGATTTGATGGTGTTCCCTATAAAATTGTTTTTTAAAAGGACCCATGGATTAAATACAGGTTTTGAAAAGTCTTAAATGAGGTGATTTTTTTATCATTTTAAATTAAATACGAAATATCATCCACATATGGATGGACAAACAGAGAGATCTATTCAGATTCATGTGGAAATACTCCAAGCATGCATGCTTGATTTCAATGGTTCATGGGAAAAGAATATTACTCTAGTTTAATTATACTATAAAAATAGTTATAAAGCTTCAATTAATTTTTCTCCCTTCAAAATTTTTCATGGGATTCCATATAGATCTCTCTTATGCTAGGAAAAGTTGGGAGAGTGGTCCTTGGTTGGGTCAAACCTTTTCCAAGAGATGATGGAAAGGGTGTAGTTGATCTGAAAGAGATTGGTCATATAAAAAAGTTTAAATAAATCCTATATGGTCCATCATCATCACTCGATACATTTTTGAGGTTTGTTATTGGTTATTTCTTAATGTTTCACCTCTCTTGGGACACCGTCGATTGGGTAAGTAGGGTAAGTTGGCACCGAGGTTTGTTGGAACCTTTGCGAAAATATAACAAATTAGAAAGGCATCATATAATTTGAAATTTACATCATGTTTTATGTCAATTTATTGCATGTTTCATGTTTACTATATGAGAAGATATCAAATAGACCCTTCCTAAGTGATTTAATGGGATGATGTTGATATTGAGCCTGGCAACTCTGTGGTTGAACAACCAGTTCAGATCATGAATCCCAAAGATAAGGTACTATTAAATTAAAAAATTACCTTGGTTTATGTACTATGTAATAACTGATATGATAACCATAATATGTGGGAGTGGGAATCAGTAATGAGGCAGTAGTGACCTTATATTTTTAAGAGTTTATAATCTTGAATACTTTTTATGGAAAAAAATATTTCATAGTTGGAGAATTGTGACAACCTATGGGTCGCATGTATAATTTATTTTGAGCCTTTGTATTTATATTATAAGGTTTAGGATGTTTTCGGGGGTCTAGGTTCAAAAATATATATTTTTTACAAAATAGGTAAGGCTCACAACTTTGGTTCATGATTATTATAATCGGGTGGTAAACATGTGGTATGAAACTATGAGGCTGTTATGTCATTTTTCACAATTTGAGAATGATTATCAAAACCTCAAGGATCACCAAAGAAACCATGTGGGTGTTTAGGTGTTTTTCTAAAGGTCGATCAGGGATTGATCATTTTTTTACCAAACTATGAAGCTTTTTAAGTTAACCAGTTCCCAGTTTTGCAAAGGGACATGGGCCACCCATAGTTAGCACACGATTTGTCAAACCACATGGACTAATCATGAACCTTGATTTGAACCCAACAAATTTGTATTTTTCATATATTATATTGTCTATTTTTAAACCTAATCACCTATTAATATCCATTAGAATTTAACTAAACCTCCCCTTATTCCCTATAGGCTTCTCCCCTTGTATTCTTGATGATTTCCCTCTATTCTCGACAGATCTCTTCATGGTAAGTTCCATTTTTGATCCAATTTTCTCCCCTCTTTTTAAATCCTCACTTAATATCTTATCCCTTTATCTCATTGGAATCTTTTTGGGATATTGTTTCTTAATCAAAGGGATTTGAGAGATATTTGATGTTTTTTCTTATGGATCAAGGCTTGTAATGAACTGATCAACTTGTTTCCAAACTCTATTCTCAATTTAAAATAGTTTCCATCTAATCTTGATATATGTGTCCCTATAAATTAGTGATAACCCATGAATTATTTAATTTTATTGTAAATTTCCTTTTTTTGTTTTGATAAATTGATTGATTGATTTTTATCATGTAATAAAAATTTATTTTTAAAGGGGTTTTCTTTAAAAACAGTTTATGTGCTCTATGTGTTTGATGAAATTCTACAATAGTGAATTTGACTCTAAAATGCATACTCTAGAACATAAGTGATGATGATTCACTCTGAAAATGTTTTATAATTTTCAATCTTGGTTTTTAAATGGTTTTTTATGAAAACATATCAAATTGGGAACCTTGGGTGCATCAAGAAATGAATGTATGCCATTTTAGTGTGTGACACCACTAGATGTTATTTTGTTGATATCAATTGACTATAACTAGAATTAATATCGATAGGATTCACATGATTAATAGATTAGTGTTACTTTATACATATGAGTCCATATTCCCATAACCTATAGACTATATTGTTCTTGGTTTTATATATGATGGTATATTTCTTCGCTGTTTTCTCGCATACTTATCTTATGGCATATCCATAGACGATTTTTCTTATTATTTCATCCTTTATCACATGTAATTTTCATATTATTTGTTTTTGTGAATATTAAATGATTTTATAAAAAATAAAGTATGTTTTAAAAAATTATTTCTCTTTTGAAAATGCTTTATAAACTATATTTTTTTAATCCAGAACTAATGGTTGGACAGTGTTAGACTTTATATAGATTCTTGGTGGTATCCTTTTAGGATTTCTGCTCATACCCTTTTTTCATTTTGGTGTATGTAGATGTGGTTTTTCATGAATTGTGTAAAGGTAAGGGTGTCATGTAGTTTTCTAGATTCTCTTGGTTGGAATCACCTTCATAGTGAGGCATATCAGTGGTGATGGATGGTCATATGGGGACTCGACTTTTGGCTTGTGTTGTTTTACTTTCTGGTTTATCCCTTTGGGATTGACATTTTATGTCTCATGGGTGTTTAATAATACTTATCTTTATACTATTTTTATCACATTTTTGGTTATTCATGAGTCTTTTTTGGTTTTTGGTTGATATCCACCTTATGGAGGGATAATTTGGGTATTGTGATAGGTTTAATTGAGTTGGTTTGTTACAAAAATATTGATATTATTGATGACTTAGGTGAGATTCCTCCATCCATGATGTGGTTATCAAAGGATTTTGATGACCATGATGTAGAAATGGCCTTTGTTATACAGAATGATCACAAAATATGATATAAAGAACAAATACTTCCATGATATCCTAATAAATCAAGTAATTTATGATATTTTAATTTGATTACCTATATATTACTTTTATTTTCATTTTAGTATCAACTTTAATTTCACTCATTATTTTTTTTATTCCATTTTATATGTTTTATTAATTTTTTATATCATGACCCCTACCTAAAAAGGTACCTCTAAATGGTTAAGAGTGAAAAAAGAGATAGAATGACCCCCAAAACCTACATTCAGTGGTCCACGGGTTGGTGATAAGCACTAAGGGTATATAAATCATGCACGTGAGAGACATTACCCTGATATAAATTTTAGGTGTAAGAGATAATATGAGAAATCCACCAACTGACACCATGCATAAATAAAATAACCAATCCCATTACATGTAATTTAATACATAAAATAATAAAAATTAAAAGGAAAATGTAAGTACCAAAAGTAATACTTAGTAATGACATCAAAGCTCCAACAAATCCTCAAGATAATACCTCCTAGCTCGATCATCAACCTACTACTAATAAACATGAAAATAGTTTATATATATATGGTTAGAATAACATGTGTAATAAGTAGGATCCTCCCTAAAACCTATCATAAAAATTGTAAAAAATCATACTAAATCCCTGTGAATAAAAAAATAAAACTAACTCTTCACCTAAGCAGGTAATACTCATTTCCCTTTCTCACCACGGATCACTCACCAAGTAGCATATAAATGTAAACCATTCTATATCAAAATAATATATATATATATATATATATATATATATATTTGAATTAAGGTAACCCACTTCCACTTCTCCACTAGTTTGTCTCTCTCACACTCTAACGACTACAACCTCTTCTCATCCTTCCTTTGAAGTCATCTTGTACCTCATGCTATAGTATCATTTCCATTATTTCATCCTAGGAAGCTTGGAATATATCATTTTCATAGTATTCAAATAATAACATAGTTTATTCTAGGAATCCACTATAGCCCATATAAATACATTATACCTTAAACCATCACAACCCATACAAGTACATTTATGGGAAGCTAAAACCACCCATTATTGATACAAGTATGTGCTATACCTCAAGATGTTATTTACCACACATAAATGTGTTGTAAAATGTTAGCTATCAAAACCATAGTAGGAAAAAACCCTATACCATAATCCATTATAATCTAAGATAGTACCACTCATATCTTTTTAGAGGTAGGGTGAGGGAGAGGGAGAAGGCAAACATCCATTCCCTCACTATCTTAGATGTTAGAGGAAACCCAACCCAAAACAGTTGAGGGTAGGTTTCCCTACCAAAAAACATGGGGTAAAGTATAAAATCAAAAAATATAAAATAATATCATCAACATCCTCACTAATGGAAACTACCTAGCCTTAGAATCATCTCCCTCTATCATCGCTCAAGATGCCCGAATTCCACTACCATGGACTAAGTCTCAAGTAAGAACCGAAGTAATTAAATTAGATATTAATTAATTTATTATCCATTGATTAATATTATTCCATTGTCAATTTCTATAACTAATATTTTAATATTTTAATAAAATTGTTGAAGACACAATTAATTAATTACATACATTCTCAAGTATGTCATCATATTCTATGGTCACCATTAACCAAACCCATTTATTAATTATTTAAATTATCAATTAATAATCATATGATTACTTTTAGAATATCATAATCTACTAATTATAAAATGAACTCATAGTGCATAGTATCAAACTACATCATGTGGTTTGAAACTGATTATATCAATAATTCCTATCTACCTGGATATCAATTAAGCATCACATAAGATTAAATATATCGATGAGAAATCCCCACTATGAACTCATCCCAACTACCCTAGTTTACCACACCATTTTTAATAGTATAATCTGTCTTAGAACCAATGACATCAACCATCATTACATCATGAACCGTCCCCCGGGGCCCGTACCGTGACTACCCCAAGCTCGCCACCTGAAGGCTAGGGGCTGACAACTAGCACTGAAGGAGTCAAAATGAAAGAGGAAGGAATTTTCCTGGATACCTGTACACACAGAAATTCCCAACCAAGCCCCAACTCACAAAAGGGAAACAACATACCACTAAAAAACTGAGTAAAACTACAACTGAAAGTAAAGGGTCCAGAATACAAGCCCAACTGAAATGGAAAAACAGAAAAAGGGAAAACAACTCCTAAGGTCATTTTCCAAGGATACAAACTGAATGGTATATACAAATCATCACTGTGGCTCTCCACATCAACCGTCATTGCCATCCACCATCAGGTCCCGGCTCCCCGAGTCTCAGTCAAAGATGCCCTTCGTCTACACAAGACACAACAAGGTGTGGGCGAAGCCTGTGTAGGGGTGAGTATAATAACACCCAGTAGGGACCCCAAGACCCCTGAAGTTCTCCTAGAATTAAACAAAGGAAAAACCACATTACATAATCTCAATCACAAGCACAAAGAAAAGGCAACTCACATGAGGTATATTCTAGGGTAGTAACAATAGCATCACCAATCACATTGTCGAACACCTTGGATGCTGGGGAACTCCTCCACTATCGAGTACAGTGGGTCTTCCGGGTCACCCAGAGTCACTTCCCACTAACCTTGAACTGCTTAGGTACTCTTCCCCATCACATACCGTGATTCTTCCACGTATCATAGTGTAACATTCTGGTTCCAGAAGCCACCCAGAGGCGCCCCGTACCCGGTTGGTCACGTGGCCTCAAGCGCATTTCTCTGAATGCCAAAGGCTACCAACTAGAAGCGAGGGACTTGGGTGTGATAGTGGGGAAACTATTACCTCATTGGAAGATTAACACATTGGAAGATAAACAAATATACAATAGCATAAGTATTAAATATCCAACAACATTAATCCACAAAAGACTGAAATAATAAAAACTGGAGCACATATATACAAAATGATGCATGGTACATAAGTCTAGGAAAACATCCAAACAAGTAACAATGCTAAATACAACTAGTACTAAACCAAAGTACAAAAGAAACACATAAAAAACTCCTCAGCATCACAAGCCTAAGCTTGGTCCCATGCTCTCCAGCTCCACAGCAAGTCAAGTACCTAAAGTAGAAGGGCACTTTCCCTTATCTATACCAGAAGCAATATAATCTATTTGGTCCCAAAAGAATGGCCCAAACAGGGTGTGAGACTATATACCAATAGGCAACCACCCAAAGATCTGTGCATAACAGTTAGTGAATATATGGAAGGTAAAAGTACATAAAGTAGTAAATAGGAAAGTAATCAGTAGTAAACTATCCACAGTTTCAACATCAAGAAACATCCAACCAAACAACTAAACACACACAGGTAACCCTCTGGTAAGTACTCACAGCCATCCCCTTTGGTTCTACCTAATAAGTACAAGCAACCCTCTAGGCAGTACACTCAGTCTAACCCCTCTGGTTCTGTCATAAGAATTCATAAATAGACTCTATAAGGAAGCTCACACAATCAATTCCCCTTATAGTTTGTGGTAGTCAAGGAATCTCTGAGGAAGCTCACACAGTCAATTACCCTTATAGCCTAGGTCCTTCCAAGACTCTCTGAGGAAGCTCACTTTGTCAATTCCCCTTATAGTCTAGAGTAATCAAGGTAGTTCAAAGTAAAGCAAAGACTCTATGAGGAATCTCGCACGGTCAATTCCCCTTATAGTCTAAAGTATTCCTAGGATCTCTAAGGAAGCTCACTCAGTCTATCTCCCTTATAGCTAAAAGTGCTCCAAGACTCTCTGAGGAAGCTCACTCGGTCAATCCCCCTTATAGTCTACTACACTAGGTTCTCATGACCCTGTGCAGGTGAACGAGCATAGCAATGAAATATGGCCAAAGTAAACCTAAAAAAATACGCAGCTAATTAGTCTACAACATATCAAGCATATCAAAAAAAACAAACTCTCCATCCTACAACAACAGGCATGGAAAACATGCAAGACGGAAAAACTGGCTAAACAGGACCAAACGGTCGTAAACAGAACATGCATGGGAAAAACATCCAAATCATAGAAAAACAATAGTATTCATATCCAATTAACCTCTACACAAGCATACCAGCATGGAAGGAAATCAACAGGGGAAAACAGTAAACACGCAATACCCTGTTCAAGGGTATTAGTGGAATTTTCATATAATACTCAAAGAATTCTAATGGAAAGGCATATAACACCTACCTTGGTGTTAGGATATCTCTATAAGTGAACCTCAAGGTGTGAATCACCTTTGAACACCATATATATATATAAAACATATAAAATTTTCAATCCATAATAACTTGAAAAAGAGGAGGAATTGGTGAACGATTCTCTAGGAGAAGGAAGAACTCACCGATGCTATTCCAACACAACGACAATGTTCGATTCAGAGGATGGATGAATTCTTGGGGGTTTGTCAAAGATGCACAGCCGTATGGTGTTCTCAGTTGGACATGACCTAAAAGAAGATCGTTCTAGTGATTAGAAACAACCCCGATGCGCTTAATAAAAAAAAAGTACACGGTGTGTACTTTTGAATCACACGACATGTACTCACCTTTTTTTGTAATCCACTTTAGGCATCCTCCAAACACCCCCACACGACCATGTGTGTGGACCCTACACGGCTAGAACACAGCCTCCTACGGCATCATAGTACATGGCGTGTACTTTGAAAATTTATAGAAAAACATCTTTTCTAAAAAATGACCAGAAAAGGGAAAACATACCTGAAAAGAAGATCTAGGTTCTTAAAAACTTCCCCTCTCAAAGAAATTCATCCCCTAATTTCCCTAGCATGGCATAGAAGAAGAAAACCTGAATAGATCCGGCCACTGTGCTCGTACAACAACCTCCCTCTCCCAAGTCTCATCTAGTACTCGCCTGTGCTACCATAGCACTCGTACCGGAGGAACAGACCGACCACGAAGAAACTTTGTACTAGGATCAAAAATCCAGATAAGATGCTCCTAGAACAACGCATCCACTTCGAGGTCAACCTCCTCATGTTGAAATACATGAGATGGTTCGAAAACGTACCGTCGAAGTTGATAAACGTGGAAGACGTCGTGCATAGATCGGTAACTCTGAGGTAACTTCAACCGATAGGCAACTGGTCTAACTATCTCCAACACCTCAAACAGCCCAACGTACCTTGGTGAAAGCTTACCCTATCTCCTAATCCTCTTGTACCCCAACCTCGGTGTGACATGTATAGAAAACTAATACCCGACCTCAAACTTTAGAGGTTGTCTCCGTTAATTAGTATAAGACTTCTGACGAGACTGTGCAGTAGCCATCATCTTCCGAATCAACTATATATGCTCTATGGTCTCCTGAACAAGACAAGGTCCCAGGAAAGCTACCTCTCCTACCTCCAACCAACACAAGGGTGATTGACATGGCCTACCATACAAATCCTCATAAGTTTCCATCTGAATAGTTTCTTGAAAACTATTATTATAGGAAAAATCTACAGAAGGTATGTGCTTCTCCCAAGAACCTCCAAAATCCAAGATGCATGATCGGAGCATGTCCTCAAGTGCCTAAATCTTCCTCTCGGACTGGCCATCTGTCTGGGGGTGGTAAGCTGTACTCAAAATTACCTATGTACCCAATGCCTTTTAAAGCCCCTACTAGACCCGAGAAGTAAAACGCACATCCCTGTCTGAAATGATGGAGTGTGGAACTCCATGCAGATGTAAAATCTCTCAGATGTACAATTGTCCCAGCTCATCAACACTAAAGGTATCATTGTTTGGAAAGAAGTGGAAAACCTTCATGAGTCTATCAATGACAACCCAAAATGAATCATTCCCTCGAGGTGACCTCGACAACCCCATTACAAAATCCATCGCGACGTCATTCCACTTCCACTCGGGAATGGGTAACTACTGTAAAAGCCCTACTAGCCACTGATGCTACTCCTTCACCTACTGACAGGTGGAACACCTCATAACAAAACCATCAACATCCCTCTTCATACCCAACCACCAATACTGAGGGTGTATATCATGATACATCTTGGTGACACCAGGATGGACTGCCCAAACTAGGGAATGAAAATCCCGCATCAGCTCCTCGCGTATGTCTGCCGGCAACCATACGCACCCCTAGAAACAAAAGATCTCATCCTCGCCTATGGTCCATCTAGGAATAGGGTCCTCTCCTGACACGCTTTCCCGCAGGACTAGGACTTCAGAATCTGATAGCTTCCTCATTCACACTCGATCAAGAAGAGTAGAGGTAACAACTACAGAAGATAGAAAAGTCTACCCCTGTCTATCGTGCACCTTCAAATGCTTCTCAGAGAACAGAGCCATAAGCTTCCACTCACTACTGGCCTCCTAAAATTCCTGTATCTGAGTCCTACTTCTCAACGCATCAGCCACTGCGTTGCCTTTCTTAGGCATGTAATCAAGCTCAAAGTCAAAGGACTAAAGGTACTCGAACCACCTTCGCTGTCTCAAATTCAGATCACGCTGAGTGAAAATGTACTTGAGACTCTTGTGGTCGGTGAAAACCACAAAATTCTATCCCAGAAGATAATGTCTCCAATAGTGTAAGGCATGAACAACAACTGCCAACTCCAGATCATGTGTCGGGTAGTTCCTCACATGTGGACTCAACTGCTGAGACCTGTACGCAACGACTCCATCTCCCTGCATAAGAACAGCTCCTAGCCCAATACCTAACGTATCACAGTAAATAGTATAGATCTTTCCCGGCTCTGGAAAGACCAGTATAAGTGATGAAGTCAACCTGCCTTTCAGCTCCTGAAAGTATGACTCATAAGAACATGACCATAATAACTTCACACCCTTCTTAGTCAGACCTGTTAGCGGTGCTTCTAAGAATGAAAAGTCCTATATGAAATATCTGTAGTATCCAGCCAGCCCTAGAAAACTCCACACCTCAAAGAAAGTATTTGGATTATCCCAAGAAACTACCACTCTAACTTTCTCTGGGTCAACTGATACTCCTGTCTTTGAGATAACGTGACCCAGGAAGTGAATATGATCAACCCAAAAGTGGCATTTTGAGAGCTTAGTATATAACTGATGCTCTCTCAGTGTACTCAAAATGATCTCAAGATTGGTAGCATGGTCGTGTTGAGTGTGAGAGTACACCAAGATATCATCCACGAAGACAACCACGAAAGAATCGAAGTATGGATGGAACACTCAGTTCATCAGTGCCATGAAAACTGCAGGCGAGTTTGTGATACCAAATGGCATAAACATATACTCGTATAGACCATACCTACTCCGAAAGGCTGTAAGAGGTATATCTGGTGGTCTAATATGTAACTGATGATAATCGGACCTCAAGTCAATCTTTGAGAACCCCCGGGCTCCTTGAAGATGATCAAATAGATCATCAATCCTAGGAAAGGGATATCGGTTCTTGACTATCAACTGGTCCAGCTTCCGATAGTCCACACAAATCCTGAGGGTACCATCTTCCTTTTTCGCAAAAAGTACAGTCAAAACCCAAGGAGAAGTACTGGGTCGGATGAAACCATTTTCCTGCAAATCCTCCAGCAGCTTCTTGAGCTCCTGTAACTCTGGTGTAGCCATCCTATAAGGAGGAATGGACACTGGTGCTGCTCCTAGAACAAGATCAGTAGAATAGTCTACCTCACGCTCTAGAGGTAAACCTAGAAAGTCCTCTGGAAAGAAATCTCTAAAATGATCCACCACTGGGGGAAACCCTAATTGTGAAGTCCCCTGGTCATACAGATATAGACTAGCAATATGGGATGTAACTCCTCTAAGCCCATGATGCTCTAGTCCCTCCCTACTCGCATAGACATCCAACTCTCCCTTATGAAGAAACAATCCACCCTTTGGTGATATGAAACTCACCATATGGTGATAGAAATCGACAACTTCCTGGAAGGGAACCAACCAGTTCATTCCGAGAATGACATCACAACCTGTCATCTATAGGATATAGTGGTCCCATAGAAAGTGACCCCACCAACCTCAAGAGGTAACTCCTTGCACTGATTCACACAAGATGTTCTCATCCCCAATGGAGTGTATATCGTCAAGATATCAGCAGAAGAAAAGATGCAGAGCCCAAGGCTCTCCACAATAGAAATAGAGATAAAGCTATGAAAATCCCCTATATCGAAAAGAGAAGAATCTTAAAATGAGGCTACTAAGATTGTACCTTGAACTGTAGAGGGTCCAGGATCCTGCTCATACTGGTTCTACTCCATTGTAAAGGTATGGCCTATACTACGACCCTGTGACCATGCCTGACCACTTTGAGTTGATCCACCCTGCTGTCACTGAAAGACCGGTGACTGACAACCATGGTCACAACCTCCACCTTGGCCTAAATGGCCATAAGAACTACAGTTCCCAGACTGGTGAGAAACTGGTGGCGATGCTCCTGAACGAGGAGTCATAGAAGAACCCCTGTCACTAGCTACTGGTGAGAATAACTGAAAAAATCACTTTAGGTGACCCTTCTTGCCACAATATTGGCACTTCACTGTGTCTCTCGGGAAATGTGGCCTCTTATGACTGCTCCTCACACACTGGTATCACACCACCTGGCTACCAGAATATGCATCTCTCCTGCTCTGATCTCCTCATGCAGACTCCCTATAGTGATTCCTACTATCAGTAGAAGGAATACTAACTCTAGATGTCGAACCGCCCTGGCTCATTGCTCCAGAATCCCTCATATTGCGCTCTATGATCCGCACCTGGTTGATGATAGAGGATATCAAAGTCAGCCTGAAGATGTTCACATGCGATCAGATATCGTGCCTCAGACAATCCTCAAACTTACGTGCAAGGAACAACTCATCACCTCCTGAAATAGGTGTAAAACGTCACAGCTCTGTGAAGCGATAGGAATACTCCATAATAGTAAGAGTGCCCTGCTCCAAACTCATGAACTCTCGATCTCAATCGGCCCTCAAGGTCTCCAGATAGAAGTAATCATAAAAGATGTTCCAAAACTCATCCCAATCTATATTCTACTAGTGTCCTGCCTATAGGATCACATCCCACCACCTCTTGGCGGTGTCCTGAAGCATGTAGGTAGTGAGATTCACCCTATTTTATGGGGGTGTCTCAAGATGCTTGAAATTTTTCAGCGTGGCTTCTAGCCACGACTCTGTAGCCTGTGGTTATCCATCCCCTGAGAAAGTAGAAGGATGATACCACTGAATGACCCATGTCAATTCTGCCATTGAAGGGGCCGGAGACGACCCTCCCTGAAAAGTCTACATCATCCTCATAAAGCCCTCTCTAAACTGAGCATCAGATCCTATGTCAGGTATAACGGATGGTGCCAAGACTGGCATGACTTGAGGATCTACTATAAGTCCCTGATTAGCGATGTCCAGTGTGTGATCACCACCTGGAAACTGGCGCATAACCAAAGGACGTCTCGGTGGCATGACTCTGCAAGGTCAAATGCACACCTTTAAACAAGATTTTCAAGGACTGAAAACTATAAGTGTAAGAAGGGAATAGAAGAAATAAAGCACTCAAGTTTTATAAAACATGTCTACATAGAGTGTACAATTCCTACACGGTGTGTTCCTTTAAGTCATTTACATGGGCGTGTACTCCTACCTAAGCTAGTAGTGTAACACCCCAAACACACGACATGTTCTCCTAACACACGGCGTGTACCTAAATCCTCTTTCCCTGCTCAAGTCCTTCTACATAGTTAAGATACATGGATTTCCTAAGACAAAACTACACGGCGTGTTCAGAGTAGACAAGACGTGTACTCAACAAGCTTCACCTGGCCCATGTTGTTAGTAATACGGCATGTGTACCCAGGTTACAAGACACGGTTTGTTCCAGATAGACATGACATTTACTAAGAAGTCCCAACCAACCGTGTGGTTAGTTACACGACCGACTACATAGCTGACACTACACGATGTGTTTCAGACGGACACGACGTGTACTAAGAAGTCCCAACCAACCGTTCGGTCAGTTACACGGACAGATACATGCTTGACACTACATGATGTGTTCCAGATGGACACGGCGTGTATGATAAAGGATAACACCGACCCTTGTTGTTTGTGACAAGGCCAGACACCTAGGTCCAACTACACGGTGTTCATAACTGATACACAGTGTGTTTCCGCAAGAAATTCCCTATCCCGTGTCTCTTCCCACATGGCCTATGACACAGTTAGAGACTAAATGGTGTGTACATAACGTACACAACTCATACTTAATAGAAATAGTTTCTTCTTAAACAGAAGAACACATGACATGTAGTCAAAATTACACGATGTGTATTCTAAGTTTTTCTGGACAGTAAGCCTTAGAAACTACTCCGGAGCCCAGAAAACACTGAAACACACATTCAAAGTTCCAAATTCTAATTCATGAGGTCCTATACTCCCCACGAATCAAATTTTGGCATCTTTTATATGTTATAACAAGGAAAACAAGGCAATGATCCACCAATTTCCGGTCCATGAGGGCCCATAACACCTGAAGAACAAAAGTTTGGTGTTTATTTAACAAAACCTTACACAATCAATGCTTTAACAAGAAGCAAGTATTTTATCAAGGCATTTATTACAACAACATGCAAATTCTACACAACATCTATCACAACAACATACAATCGCTAATGCATCCTAGATGGCATGGAACAAATCCATGACATGTGATTTCTAGAAAGTTCCAATATGATGCATGAGATGGAATACCCTCATCTCATCCGGTTACGATAGAAATAAAACCCCAATAACATCAATGGTAATAGCACAAAACATGTTAATCACCCAACAATGAAATCAAATCAGCTATAAAATTGCAAACCATAAAAATTGCAATAAATGAGGTAGATTGGATTATCCCTGTACACATGTTAGCTACTCCCAGGAACAATTTATTACCAAGTACCTATTCCGTCATATCCCTAGAAAAAGACTCCAAACAGTAATTCAAGAGAAAAGAATTCCTCTGATACCACTTTGTAACGTCCCGGTTCCAGAATCCACCCAGAGGTGCCCTATACCCGGTTGGTCACATGGCCTCAAGCAAATTTCCCCGAATGCCAGAGGCTTCTGACTAGTAGCGAGGTCCTTGGGTGTGATATTGGGGAAACTATGATATTATTGGTAGAGTAACACATCAGAAGACAAACAAATATACAATAGCAGAAGTAGTAAATATCCAACAATAGTAATCAGCGGAAGACTGAAATAATAACAACTGGAGCAGATATATATAAAATGATGCATGGTGCATATGTCTAGGAAAATAGAAAAACAAGTCACAATGATGAATAAAACCAATACTAAACCAATGTACAAAAGAAACAGATAAACAAATCCCTAGCATTGCAAGATTAAGCTTGGTCCCATGATCTCTAGCTCTACAGCAAGTCAAGTACCTGAAGTAGAAGGGACATTTCCCTTATCTATACCTAAAACAATAAAATCTGTTTGGGCCCAAAAGCATGGCCCAAACAGGGTGTGAGACTAAATCCCAGTAGTCAACCAACCAAAGATCTGTGCCTAATAGTCAATGAATATATGGCAGGTAGAAGTATATAAAGTAGTAAACAGGAAAGTACTCAACATTAAACTATCCACAGTTTCAACATCAAGCAACAACCAACCAAACAAATAAACACACACAGGTAACCCTCTGGGAAGTACTTACAACCATCCCCTCTAGTACTACCTAATAAGTACATGCAACCCTCTAGGCAGTACACTCAGTCTAACCCCTATGGTTCTGTCATAAGAATTCATAAATAGACTCTCTGAGGAAGCTCACACAGTCATTTCCCCTTATCGTCTATGGTAGTCAAGGACTCTCTAAGGAAGCTCACACGTTTAATTCCCATTATACCCCCAAGGTCATGGAATCTCTGAGTAATCTCACACAATAAATTCCCCTTATATCCCAGGTCCTTCTAAGACTCTCTAAGGAAGCTCACTCGGTCAATTCCCCTTATAGTCTAGAGTAATCAAGGTAGTTCAAAGTAAAAAAAAGACTCACTGAGAAAGATCGCACAATAAATTTCAATTATAATCTAAATTAGTCCTAGGAACTCTGAGGAAGATCACTTATTATATCCCCCTTATAGCCTAAAGTGCTCAAAGACTCTCTGAGGAAGCTCACTCGGTCAATCCGCCTTATAGTCTACTACACCAGGTTCTCACGGCCTTGTGTAGGTCAACGAGCATAACAATAAAATATTGCCAAAGTAAACCTACAGAACTACTTGGCTAATTAGTCTACAACATATCAAGCATTTTAGAAAAACAAACTCTCCATTCTACAACACCAGTCATGGAAAACAGACAAGGTGGAAAAACTGGCTAAACAGGACCAAATGGTTGTAAACAGAACATGCATGGAAAAAACATCCAAAGCATAGAAAAACAACCCTATTCATATCCAATTAACCTCTACAAAAGCATACAAACATGGAAGGAAATAAACAGGGGTAAAACGGTAAACACACAATTCCCCATTCAAGGGTATTAGTGGAATTTTAACATAATACTCAAATACTTCGAATAGAAAGGCACAAACAACCTACCTAGGTGTTAGGATATCTCTATAAGTGAACCTAGAGGCTTGAATCACCTTAGAATGCTGTAGATCTACAAAAATTTATAAAATGTTCAATCCACGATAACTTAGAAAAGAAGAGGAATGGGAGAATGATGTTCTAGGAGAAGGAAGAACTCACTGATGTGATTCCAATGCAACTGAAGGTGTTAGATACGGAAGAAAGACACATGATCGGGGGTTTTTTGAAGATCCATGGCCGTATGGTGCTCTCGGTCGAACGTGACCTAATAGAATATCGTTATGGTGATTAGACATGGCCCTAGTTCATTTAATGAAAAAAAGGAAAGTACATGACGTTTACTTTTGAAGCACATGACGTGTACTCATATTTTCTGTACTCCTCTTTAGGTAGCCTAAAAATTCCCCCACATGGCTGTGTGTGTGGCCCCTACATGGCCAGTAGACGACCTACTGTGGCATCGCAGTACAGGGCATATACTCATATAGTAGACGGCGTGTACTTCAAAAATTTCTAGAAAAACCTATTTTCTCAAAAATGACCAGAAATGGGAAAACATACATGGGAAGATGATCCAGGTTCTTACACACAGAGCCGATCCGCATTGTGGCCTACTGAGGTACTCCTCCTATCGAGTACCATGGGTCTGCCAAGTCACACAGAGGTGCTCCCCACTATCGGCCTTCAAATTCACACAGATGTGCTTCCCACTGGGCCATCGAGTCTCACAGAGTCGAAAATCAGTAGTCTTTAGGTCTCAGCCAGTTTCAGGGTTCCGTACGTAGCACGTTTGGGATAACCGCTCCTCAATCCATCAGTCATATTCCAATTGGCACGATGTATCACAAATAAGTAACCCAATGATTCGTGATGTCATAAGTGTTCCAACGCAACATGTGGCATGTCAACTAGATGCTCGGTCTGTAAGTTATAGGCATTTTAGTACTGAGGCCTCGGTTAGATTCAGGTACAATCCAGCCTGGCCAAACTCCAAATTTTTCCAAAAGTCATGTGAAGTATCTAAAAAGGACTGCCTCATCATATGGGTTCTGACATCATTGACGATTCATCAAAAGGACGTCCGGTTTAGGAGTTACTCACAATTAAACTTAACTGGGCCGAAAGAGGTCTGGGTCCGGTCTGACCCGGTTGAACTGACCCGACCGGATCCACTGGGCCCAACCTAGTTTGGCTGGCCCTGGTCCGGCTCGCTGGGCCATAAGTTCGGTCTAGATCACCCGGCAAGGCGGGGCCTGCCGGGCCACGGAATCGCTCGGCCCGCTGGCCGAGCGTAGGGGGTCCATTCCCCTCCCGAACGGAAGAATCTGTTCAGCCCTTCAAGGTAGCGACATCGGTTGGGGATGCCTATCCTGGACGATCCCACTAGTCTAGTCACGCATGGGTCCCATGGACCGCGGGTCCACCCTGCACCGCGACAAGAATCCATGACCTTTCTCTACAGCGCACTGTCGTAGCACGCCACCGTAGCGCGCCGCCCGAATCAACAGCGGTGCTAGATGGCACCACACTCCCCTGGCCGGTCTATGTGTACAGGCACACAATGGACCTGCAGGCATAGGTCCACCATCTTCTGTGGATTGAAGCCATGACCTTCCACCATGGCGCGCTGCCGCAACACGCCAACCTGCTTCGACGCGGACAGCGAAGTCCGACTACCCCCTTGTCCACCGCAACGCCTTTGGGTGCTGTCGTTCCTTAACGACCTGTGGGTTCCGGTCACAATCTTCCTTGGTCACCAGTGCCTCCGTGTCGATGAAGCCTCCGCGGGTCACTGGTGAAGCTCTGGTAGTCTGCTTTTATTCTCGTCCACGCCTATAGCCCTCCAGGGCCTGCGCCTGCACTGTGCGTCCCTTGGTTCCACCTTGCTGCCAAATATTCCGGGTTTCAATGAAGAACGCCACCACAAATGAGTTTGGTGGAGGGTCAATGCCTTGTTCATTTGGTTTGTTCCCTCTACGTTAGCATAAGAATATGGGAAGTATATTTTAATTTAAAAAAACTCCCATAAAGAAAACCCCACAATATCCTCCCGCCTAAAAGAACAAAACACGAATCAACCCATTGGATGGTTGATTCATGTTATTCTTAATATTCAAGAATGGGGTAAAGGGGAGAAATCAGTCATAAAACACCCTCCCTTGTATTTGTTGGAAGGTGTTGTAGAAGAAGAGGGAGTGTACATGTCCGAAGGTGTTTTTCTGCGATTACCATCGCCCATAAATTCCCCCAATGTCCGTCTCTCACTCACATCCTTCGTCGGAGCCAAAAGTCATTAGCGCTTTGTCAGAGATTCTTCTCATAGATCTCCCCAAAACCAAGCTCGAGCTCAGATTAAATAGAGGGGAGGAGAGGATCAACACACCACATGATTAATGAGGTTCATTAATGAGTATAATTAATGAACCTCTTTAATTATCTCAACGATGTGGTTACACATCCTTTTAATTTCCCCCAATAGTGTGGTTACACCAAAATAAGAGTCAAGACATTAAATGGATTAACGTTGCACTGCAGTCCCACCACTGTTTTCCCAACGGTTGAAAAACAAAAAAATAAAATAATCTTAAGTTATTTTGTTATTTTTTTGTAAATTCCAAGAAATTAACTTTATAGTCTGACCCTTTCTAGGAAAAGATAAGCTTTCCTTAAGAGAATCTAGGCGCTGCAGATTCAACCGTTCCCTCATATTTTTAATCTGAGAACCAGTTCAAAATATAAAAAATGAAACCTGCACATTTACTTAACGTACTTTAAAAAAGTTAAAAATTATGTTTAGGGCTCTCCGGGCCTCAGAAACACGTGCCGTCAAATTTCGTAGACTCGTAATAATCCCAAAAAATTTAAAAAAATTATATTGAATTTTTAGGTCTTTAAACATTACATCCCTGGGCTCCAAGCCCATTTATCATCAAAGTATCCCATCTATATTATTGTTATCATAATTAAATTAATAAAAAAAGTATCTAAATCCCTAGAGAATAGATAAATAGTAATGTAATCTTTTCTCAAAGGTAGAAAGGCACACATTCCATGGAATTGAGACATTCAAGCCTAAAAAAAACAAAAAAACCTGTTCGACCTCTACCATTTAACTTTATCCAACAACCATTCTAATAATATCTTAAATTAACAGGTTTGTTGTTCCTATGCTTTCCTTAACAAAAAAAACTAATGAAATATCTTACAATAACAAGAAATTAACATAAACATGATCCATGCATCAATATCTTGTTTAATAAAATCCAAGATGATCAGTTGTTATTCTGATCATGCCTGTTTCATTAATTATAAATTTCTCTAACTTTAAGTTGTTAATTAACTTCCATCAGATGACACTTTCTATAAAGTAACAAAAAAATCGATTCCAAACATATATCACACTATCTATAAGTAAAATACAGTAGCATAAATAAATAATAAATTTCTTGTGATCACAAACACAACCATTTATTTTAAAAAAAACATCCATGAATATTAATAATCTTTAACATGCGATCATCCCCATTTGAATTATAAAATATCTTTACTTATATAAAAAATTATCAGCTTAAATTATTAAGTATTATAATATTGCATACATAAAATTATCATTTTCTCTCTCAAAGATAATTTCTAGAAAAATTATTTTTATTCAAGAACATGAATTATCTTTATATCCTATTGTTGAAATAATTTTAAAAAATATTAATAATATATATCACCATGAAACTTATAGATTATAAATATAAAAGTAATTATCAACAAAATTGGTTAAATATCAATTAAAAAATACTAATAGTGACATGAAATATTATTTATAATTCAATTGTATAAATAATAACTATATTAAGATATTCACTACATGACATTTAAATCTTTGTATTCTTCCTTATAGTGTTCAAGAATATTTAACAATATTCATGATCTGATTCATTTCAAAAAATATTATATAATTAAGTTTAAATTAATAAAATTTAAAAAAGAAACTTATTGATAGTTATTTTATTAGTTACATATAAAATAAAGGATATTTAAAAAATTCTCCTGTCTAGAGAAAGATATTCATGTGTGTAGCACCAAAAATAGAGTAGAGGTGGTGTGTGCATAGGCCTAGAAACTAATAGGAAGAAACCTGAATTTTTTTGAAGGATTTAAAAGACTCCAAAAATGAGTTTTGGATTTACTAAACTTGAGAGAATAAATGAATTTTGAAGAAGGGAAGAAATAATCTCTTGTTTTAGAAAAATAGACATTTTTTAGATATCTATAGGAAAACTCTTTGAAAACTTCTATATTAATTCACATTAAATTTTAGTTCTTATTTGATTCCTCTCACAAACTCATCAAATATTATTAAAATTAAGGAAGGTAAAAATATCCCATTAAAATATCTTAATATATTTAGAAGACCATGATTTCCATCTTTAATTCCCTTATTTACTATAAAAAAGCATTAAAGGAGGAAAAACTAGAGAAAACTAGAATTTTTATCAAATTCCTCCACTCTTATGTGATAAGAATGTGTTGCTTAAGAGTAACATGTCTTTACCATTACATGGATGGTTACCCTAAAATGGGAATTAGAAACTTATAAGTACCCTCATACAGGCTTAAGAAATTCATAGGCACCTATATAAAATCCTTAGAGACCTTGGATAACCCTTATGCAAGTTATGTGATTATAGAATTACCTTTATAAAATGAAGGATATAAACCATACATGAGGTTAGGAAACTCTAAAGGACCCTTACACAGTGGTAGAATACCATTTCATTGCATTTAAAAAATGTAGATGAACTCCTACATGAGAAAGAATTGAGGCACATACCATTATGAAGGTAATGAAAAAATGAGCTTATATTTACAAAAACATAAAAAACCAGGTTATCAACCTATGATAATGGGGTTCACTTAAGGTTAAATAATTAATTATAAAAAAATAAAATTAAAAAAATTAAACCAACAAATTAATATCTAAAAAGGTTTCAAGAACTCTTTTGACACCTCTAAGCCTTGAAAAAACATAATGGGAGGGTTCTAAAAGTATAATACCTATCCAAAAATTTATTCCCTCAATAATTTAAAACAAAAACTATAAAAAATAAAATGTATCCAAACAAAAACCGAGTGAGTTATCTCTCAAGGATTTCACTAAAACTGGAACAGAACCAAATATTGGATGAGTAAAAAACATTACTCCAAAACATCATAAAATAATAGAAACAATCTAATATATCAACATAGGGTTAGAGGAATCATCTAAATAAAAGGAAAAAAACCATCTAAACAAGGATCAAACAAAGAATAAAAAAACTCAGGATATTGAATGCGAATATGTGACTCCCACTCCCAAGTTCTATCTTATAATCCATTGTTTCTCCATAGGACATGAACCAAAGGTATAAAATTCTCTCACAACATCTTCTCTTGATGGTATTGAATCTTAATAAGATGTTCTTTAATGGTAACACAATCTTGAATATTTCAATAAACCAAAAAAATGATATAATAATCATCATGATGATATTAATATAGTTGTGACACATGGAATATTTCATGATTCTTAATCATTTTTAGGTGTAATTCCAGTTGATACACCAAAAATTTAATATGATCCAACACCTCAAAAGATCCAAAAAACATATGAGAATTCTTACTATCATGACTGATCCTTTACTGTCAATGATGAGGAGTCCCTTTAAAGAACGCATGATCTCCACTATAAAACTCCATAGGCCTCCTATTATGATAAATATATGAATTTTAATGACAATGTTCTTGCTTAATTCTCTTACATGTCACTTATACCTTCACTATCATGCTCTATACTAATTTAAGTCCAAGAACAATTGACTCTCCAACCACGATCTAACACAATGGAGAACAATATAGTCAACCATACAAATCATCAAAAGGTGGAATACCAATAGTAGAGTGATAACTTTTGATGTAGGTAAACTCTAATAAGGATAGTTAGTTCACCCAAGAACCTCCATAATTAAAAATTACCTGGATTAAACAAGTCCTCTAGAGAATGGATGGTCCACTCTTTTCAATCGTCTATATGAGGATGAAAATCAGCGATAAGACATAACTGAGTGTCATGAACATGCTTGATACCCCTCCACACCTCATATGTAAAATGATGACCATGATATGAGATGGTCATCTTTGGAACCCCATGAAACCTCATTATCTTCTCAAGATACTACATCGACAACACCTCCACTGAGCTCAGCTCCTTTATCACTAAGAATTGAGATAACTTCATCAAGCAGTCCAAGATCTCCCATATAGAATTGTAACCACCCTGAGTTTTATGTAAAATGTAGATGAATTATGTTGAAATTTCGTCCCACTTCCACTAGGGAACATCAAGTGGTTAATGAAATCCACCAGGAGAATGATGCTCAGACTTAAACTTATGATCCTCTATAGAAATCAAAACTATCTTGTCTATCAAAGAAGATAGTGACTCAACATGCCTCTCACCCATCCAAGGGTCTTTCTCACCAACAAACACTACCTAGTCTTCATCAATGTTATGGAATATGATGTGCCTACTGAAGAAATACTTGATAGCCTAAATATAATACAAAAAATATGTGATGCGAATAATATTGTATGGCTATGTATGTTAACATTTAAGGTCTCCACAATAGAGGCTCTATCCTTGAAATAACTCAAAATTTTTGCACACGTAAAATAGGAAATCTCAAACTCCAATTGGTATAGTCAACTCCATGGATACTTGAAGACACTCCACATCAAGTCTCAAATAATGGACTGGGGAGAGCGAAAGAAAGTAATGTGTATCTCATAAATTGAACTAGTGAAAAAACAAATTAGAAAAAAGTAGATCAAACAATGTACTATGTTGTGATCAACCGATTCTGGTGGTGAAAAAGATTGAATCTAAGTATATCTTGGTCCAAAAACTCTCTTCCCATAATAGTGACCACCTCCATGGATGAGTTTCTCCCAATATCCATGAGGACAAGAGATATCCTAGGGATACCCTTTACCAACCCCATATCCTATCCAATAATCATAAGCTAGGATTCCCTACTGTTGCTATGGTCTCGACTTTTACTACTATAGAGGCTAGTCAAAAAGGGTCACTAACTACACATTGACTTCAAAGTAAGGTCAGACACTCTCTCTATTTATGTCCATGACCTCTAAAAGATAACTGATCATAACTTCTCTCTTTATAAGATCATGAAAAAACAAATATCATTATGGTTTGGTCCTAGACAATATCCTCTCTCTGACCTCTGACTTTTCCAACCCCTAAGAAAATGAATTTAATATAAATAGAGTGACATGGTTCTGGTTCTCTAGGTGAAAAGCCTCCTCAAAATTCTACACCCTAGCCTCATCATCTAGTATACGTTATGAAGCATAACATAGAAGGTTCTTAAAGTATTTAATAAATATTATACCTAGGAAATATATTATTTAATGGTAAGGATCTTATTTTGAGAAGCCTTCTTGGTGTTTGAAGATAGAAAATCAACTTAAAACTAATCCTTGAACTTTTCCTAGGAAACAACCTACCCCTTACAATCCACAAAGAAAAAAATGCACCTTTTTTCGAGCTGACCCACATGAAATCATCCTATCTAAATTAACCTTGTTCCCTTTCTTTACATGAATAGAACGAAAGGATATCCCATCCCTTACCAGACAATCCTTTGTCTACTAATATTAAATGGAGCCATTGAAGTTCTAAAAACCATAATGATGGAAGTCTTAGAGTTTCCTCATCCAAGCATCATCATCAAGGACCTACACTTTGGAACAATCTTCTGGAACATCCTATTGAAAATCTTCTGTTTGAAACTAATGAGGACATAGACCTGAATCCAAATATGAAAAAGAAAAAATGTTAGGATCTCATAACCCTATAAAAAGTAACATTTTAAGGTTTAGTAATTACTAAATAATTTATTTTAACCTATTTATATTGTCTACCCAATTTAAACATAGGACAAGAGATAATGATGCATGATCCTTACCTAGTTCTCTACCCCACAAGAAACATCACTTCACTTATCATGTTCAATAAACATGATGGTCCTTGTGTCAGATAATATGTGGCTACAAAATCTCAAGTCTTATCCAGTATCCATTATTTATAGAATGTATTAATCCCAACTGATGAAATTTCCTTACCAACCCATGAATCCTCAGTAGTGCCTATCTCTAAAATCCATCCAATCTCTTAACTATAAGCTTTAATACCACTCATTCTTGACCCAATACTTTCAAAGGTACCAATCTAGGGCTGACAATGAAGTAAGAGATATAATAATCCCTGAAATATGGCTCTAGTGGTCCATGGGTTTTCAACTATCACTGAGGGTATATGCGCCACACACATGGATGAAATTACCTTGATATACATTTAAGGACTAAAATATAAGATGATAAATTCGACAAGAAACACCATACATAAATAAAATAGCCAATCCCAATACATGTAATGTTATATATAAACTAATAAAATTGAAAATAAAATTGTAAGTGCCAAAATTAAATCCTCAATAGTTTCTTCGAAGCTCCAGTAGATTCTAAACAACTCCTTGAGCTAGTACTTCACATCTTCTTCACCGAAATTCACCTAATATCCTAAAAACAGTTTATAAAAATTGAGTGATAATAACATGTATACTCAATAGTATCCACCTTGAATCATCTTGTAAAAAATAAGAGAGAATCATACTATATCCAAGTGAATAAACAAATGAAACTAACTCTTTCACCTAAGAATGTAATACTGGTTTCCCATACTCATCTTGGATCACTCACCAAGTAAGGAATATAAGTAAAACATTATATATAAAAATTATATACATATTAATGATGGTATCCCACTTCTATTTCACCAGTAGTTCGTGTCTCTCATGCACCAATGACTATTCATTAAGCTCATCAGTCATATGAATTTATCATATAACTCATGAAATAGTATCACCACCATTATTTAATCCTATATAGCCCAACACATCTCATCATTATCACATAAAAATAGTATCCAAGTTTATTCCTTGAACCCTCAACATATATTGTAAATTCATTATACCTCAATCCATCACACCCCATGCAAGTACAGATGTAGGAAGTTGAAACCACCATGTTCAGATACAAGTATGTTTTATACCTCAAGCTGTTATATCCTGAAAACAAACTTATAGTAAACCCCAATCCATCATATTTCTAGTTGGGTTACACCCTATACCATAATCTATTATAGATCAGGATATTCCCATTCTTCTACATCTATTGGAAGAGTGGGTGAGAGCAAGAAATTAGCCATATATTCCCTTGCCATGATGAATGTTAGAGAAAACACCCCCATGAAATTGGGGTTTCTGATTCCCTAATGATATGGGAGGTGTATCATATGAAATAACAAAATATAGAATAATATCACACACATACACACTAAGGGTAAATACCTATCCTTATACTCATCTTTTTCTATCATCAATCTGGACTCCCAGCTGCCATGACTAAGGACTAGACCTAAAGTAAGAACACACAAAATTGAATTACATATTAATTAATTCATTATCCATTAATTTATATAATTCCATACTCAATTTACAAAACTTACCTTTTTATATTATAATCCAAGTGCTGAAAAAAAATTAATTTATCAAATATATTATCAATTATGTCATCATTATATCATCATCACCATTTATTTGTTTATAAAAAGGGGAAAGGAGAGAAAAAAACAACACCTCCAAGAAAAACAGGCACAAGCCTAAGGAGTTCTGAAGTAATGTAACCCAAGGGAATCTCCCTTTATGAGGTCCACACATTTCGGTTTCAAGATGTTCACATTCGAGATGTAGTAGATGTTGGAGGTGTGCTCAGCCAAGGAGGTAAGGTGATCCGCCACTTTATTCCCTTCACGCCACGTGTGAAGCACTTTGATGTTGCTATCGGGAAGCATGCCCAGGAACTTTCTAATGGTGTAGGTGATTAACCATGGGATGGACCCAACACCCATAAGGGAATTATGCAGAATCAGTGAATCAGTATCTAGCTCAGAGAGATGGATATTGGCCTGTTGGAAAAGGGTGAGGCCAGTAAGGGCGGCCTTGGTTTCTTCCTGGAGAGAAGACCCGCTGCCCAAGAAAGCTGAGAAGGCCATAATGACGGTTCTATTGGATTCTCTAACAACCCCACTTCCACGAATGGTTCCCAAGTGACATGATCCATCAATATTAAGTTTCAGACCGCAAGTAGGAGGAATCCAGCACACCCAGAGGGGTCTTGGAACATAACTGGGCAGATGAGAGACAGGGAGATTAGAAAACAATCGTTGCAAGGTAGGAGAATCCCGCCATTTATTAGAGAGCTTGACCAAATACAACAATAGGTTCCTGATATGCACAATGATGGATCTAGCCGAAGATTTAGCTCCCTCAAATTTCAACTTATTCTGAGCCTGCCAAAGACACCAGCAGGCTGAGTGAAGCACTAGCATACGCCCTATCTTCTCCATGCCAGATATACCCGAGCCGCTAAACCAAGTCTCCAGGAAAGAGGCCACAGAAAGGGGTGGAGTCTATGAGGTACAAAATGAACCAAAATGTGCCCAGACATCCCATTCCCAAGAACCCTCACAAAAGATGTGAGCCACCGTCTTTTTTGGTAATTCCTACAATAGCAGCATCTGGAGGCCATGCTGATTCCGCATCACTTGATATTGTCCTCTGAGGGAAGTGCATTGTTCCTAATCCACATCGCTTGATATATGAACACCATTTAACAACCCTGTTCATTTATTAGTTTAATCACCATTTCATAATCATCTTATATGGATGATGTTCAGGACCTAGAGTGATTGGTTGGGAGATTATCATGGTGACTAGGGTTTTTCTGTTAGATGGAATTTCTTCATAGTATAGGATTCGATCTATTGGATGGGGGAAGATCTTGGAATTCTTCTCACTTCGGTCTTCACTCAAGGAATATGAAGGATGGGGTTTTATCAGTATTTGATGGACTTGGGAATACTGAAGATGTTAATAGGTAACATTTTTATTTAATAAAAGTATCTCTTATAGAGATATTAGTTCATTGAGGGTCCATAGCTCATGTTGTTGTGAATCAATATGAAATAATATATATGATTCAAAATTTTCAAATTTCCACTGTGGAGTGTCTAGTTCTACCTGGTGATGGGAAATAGTAGAGCACTAATGAACTTTTGTGGCTTCTTACAAATTCTTGAGGATTCCTGAACTAGAGTTGTATCCCAATTGTAAAAAGATTATTCTATATGTTTTTTCCTTTAGATGAATTAGAACGAAGGGAATGGGCATATGGTTCCATTACCCTAAAACCTGGAATGCCTTATGGTAAGGATTGGAATTCCCACTTTAATCCTTTTAACCATAAGAACTCTCAAGATCAAATATGGATTAGAATAATTGGATTGAATTTGATTTCGTGTCAGCCCTATATTTTATTTGATATAGAATATGATGTTGGAATACCAATTAAAATGGATAAAGACACTGATGTAGCTCACTTTGGTTACTATGAAGGAATACTTGTTGAAGATGACCTTAGTGTCACCCCGGTTCATAAGTTAATGTTGTATAATGATAATGAAGAACTTAATCTTCAAATAAAGTATGAGAGGCATCCTTATTTGTATATTTTATATTGAACTACAGGAAATAAACAAGATGATTCCATAAGGGATCTATCTAGCTCATTGTGTTTGTTAAAGGGTCATGATGAAAACACATGTAGGTGGAATAACCAAGCCAAAAATTATAAAGATAATATTCATGTTAATAACCAATATTGTGATCAGGAAGGTAATGATGTTGATGGTGATCAGATACCCTTTATGGATGCTGATGCTGGGAAGCTAGTACAAGAAATGAGGTTGAGTTTGGACTATTCATATATCATAATAGAGATAACTACTTCGATTATAGTTATAGGATATCCTATATATTCTATAAAATCTCAAGAAATTTTTCTATAGAGTAGTTTGGATCATAATGAAACCTCTCAAAGGTAGGTTGGGAAGATACCAAGTCATTCAAAGGATATTAGTGCTGAATTTTCAATTCAGAAATCTGATGGGAATGATCCTCACAATCTTGGTTCTCTAGGCAGTGGATCAGAGTCATGGGATGAAAATATGGAGGGAGATCAATCATTTTTGAAATTTTTTACTTTTAAGGATGTTTATGTTAGGGGATCTAAGGGAAAGGCTACCGAATATTGTAAAGAGGATGATTAGAGTGATCATTATTTGGATACACAAGAGTTGGAAGACCATCAATTCTAGTAGGAGCATAAATTGAAATAAAAAAGTAAAGGGAACATGAAAATTGTTATTACTTATAATAATAAAGTAAAATCATTTAAGGGATCCCCCCATGACATGGACAATTAAGAATCACCCTTGGCTCAGTATACAATGTATCCCCTTATTAATATTGATGGAACTAAACATGATTCTATTAAAATCAGTGGGGATGTCTTACCTCACTCTAAGAAGGATATAGTCTCTAATTATGATAGAAATAGGGTGGATTCCATTGATGTTCATGATAAAAGTGATATGGATTCAAGAAAGTGGATAAAGAAAGATAATATGGTTCAAAATGAATTATAAAAAAATAAAATGAATGGGTTAGACAATTCAAAGGCTCTATATATAGGGATCAGTGATCCTTCCTAGAAGAATAAAGGGAAAATGCTAATGAAGGACCCACTGCATTCTCTCTTGATAATGCTAACTGCATTGGGTGTACATATCCTTCATAAATTCCAATGAATTATCATTCTCACTAGAATAATGATACCACTTTTTCGTCTTGTGCTAGGTCTTCAAAATCAGTTGAACTAAGATCATTAAATCCCAATGGTTTGAATTATGCTACCATAGGTTTAGATTCTTCCCAAAAAAATATCTATTTAAAATAGATAAATGACCTTTCTCAACCCCGTGTGAAGACTAAAGTATCCAACAAAAAATATTTTGATATTGTTGATCTAATGGTAACTTCCCTCGATAGTGTTCGACTACTGAACTATAATTTTTTTAATGATTCTGAAACTAAAATGGTAGTTGTGTCCTCCATCAATGATTATGTCTTTATGGAAGGTGACCTAGATGATCGGTAAGACCTTTGGTGGCTTTCCAAAACATGTAGGGGAGGTATGCGTCCTGGTGTGCGAGGAGGGTGTGGATCTTCCCATAATTTGGGAACTCATTCCTGTGAAAAATAATATTCTAAAAATCAGGGTTTTTGGTTTGGATATTTGGTGAAGAAATTTTTTGGTGGCCTTTACAAGCTGTTGTACTTGTGATTTTGGGTCTCTACTTGGGATTTATGTCTTCTTAGGTGAAGGCTTGCATGAATTGCCTTACCTGGTTGGATTTGTGAGACTTTTACCTGGGGTGGTTGTCTCACTTATACTTACCCCCATCTTCTTCTATTCCTAGGTTGTTTTTAATTATTAATAAAGAGGCCCTCAATCCTCAACCTATTAAATTCATCATCATCTAGGTACTCTAGGACTTAGCCTATGCTACCACTTAGAAGATGCACTCATAATTCATAGCATCAAACTACGTAAAGCTATTGAAAATTGATTATATCAATAAATGCTGGTCATTCCTTCAATAAGTAGGAATCAAGAATGATTAAATATATCAACAAGCAATCCCTACTTCAAACTCATCCTGACCTCGCCGAATTTCCACACCATTTTAAATACTATGATATTTCTTGCCATGTAAAGACTCAAAATTTAATTATGTATTTTCATTAAATTAATAGTACATTAATATCTTGTTCTACATGAAACATAGAAATAAAACAAAAACTATGATATGTTTAAATAAAATTTTAACATTATAATATATCCATTAAATTATCAGGTTTAAAAGTAAGTAACCATATTTTTAAATCTATGAATAAAGAATAAATAAATGGCATTGGGTAAAATATGTCTCCCTAATGAAGTAGTTTTAACCAAATTTGGAAATAAGGTAGATAAATTATGGTTTTCCATTGACCAATCCCATTCCAATCTCTAAAAATAAATATATGAGAAAAATTTAATGTTCAAGAATTTTAATATCACGGAAATTTCCCCAAGATCCATACTAGATGAATCACCAACTTCAATTGCCACCAGAGCTTACCTTATGCTTAGATATTATGTTCATATAATAATGAGTTATGTAAATATAAATTAGGATGATATAAACATTGAATTATGAAGTTAGTATGTTATTTATCACAAGTATTTTAAAAAATTTACATTTTTTATTTTAAATAAAAAAGTGGTAATTTAATAATGCATTAATAAAATTAACAAGATCATTTTACTCTTAAATTTTTTCCCTAAAATTGGGGTTTTATGTATTTTATTATAATAAAATAAATATAGAATAGTTTATATATATATTTGAAATAATTTATTGAAATCAATCTAATTAACAATTGATTGTAAATAAGAATAAAAATTGTTAAAATTTTATAAATTTTTTTTTATGAAATTTTTTTTAATTATATATCTATCATAAAGTTAAAGTCTAAAATTTTAGAATTTTAATTTGAGAAAATTTAATTTATATTTTATTTATAATAACAATATTATGTTATGATATTTTTTTATTTTTCTAAAAAGATTTATTTTTAGGTGAATGGTGAAAAATATAATTTTTAAAATACCATGACCTTTTTGAACTTATTAGTATATAAGTATGACTTAAAATTTATAAAACCATTTTATAGAACAAATATGTATTTTATAAGATATATTTTAAATTTAAAAATATTTATTTTAGTTTACAAAGAAATATTCGATATTGTAGATCTTAAGTTACACTATTCACTAAAATTGTTTGTAATATATTATACATCAATTATATGAAAATTAATTTGTATCACTTTTAGAAAGTGAATATAATAAAATTGCTTTAAAACTTTGAATTATAATGAATGTATTATGAAATAATGATCATCTTATTAGTAGGTAAAAAATTAATTACTTAGGTAAAAATTTGTTACTACGGTAAAATCCAAAATGGGAAAATAGGTTAACCAAAGGGGTAAAGGAATGACATGTTAAAAACATGTTTATAATTGATTTGGTGAAGTGTGTCTAGAAATAAATTATCACTAATACATGATTTTTAATCTTTGAGTCTTATTGACATGTGAAGCATGTGTTCTATTTATATTAAGATGAAATAGTTACAAGAATTTCATTTTCTATGTTTATAAAAGGGTTCTCTCACCACCCCTTCTAGGCCACTCTCAAATTTTGGTTTCCTATTAAAAATATACTATTTTTTCCTACCCTATAATCCTTTTCTACATAATTTAGATTATTTTCACATGAATTTATCCTATATGTTCCATTTACAAGGAGTCCATCTGGGGAAAACTCGAGTTCTCAATGTGAGTACTAACATTTCCCTATTTATTTTCTTTTCTATATTACTTTTCCAAATATAATTTTCCAATTAATATATAATTACATAAAAATTATTTTTATTCTAAATTTTATTATTCTTAATTGACATTTATTAACCACTTTCCCCCTTTCCTATCAAGTAAAATAAAAATGGCATATATGAGTATGTGCTGGATTCAACCTCTACAAAGCAAAGTATCTAATTTTTCATCTAGTTTACTTATTATTTTCCAAAATATATTAAATATGATTGAAAACCTTAAAAATATCTAAATAATATTACTAATCTTCAGTAATAATGATATAATGCCAAGAAAAACAACTTTCACAACAATATTTACCCATTTATTATGGTATGTTCATTTTTAAGTTGGTCTAACCACCTACTTGAAAAATAAAATAAAATAATATAATGGGTTAATATGAGAACTTAATTACCTAAAATATATGATAAAATAAATAAATAAATATTTAATTTTGGTCCTGTAATAGAAAAATTAATATTAAACTCATTAATTAAAATACCAATGTTTGTTTATTAAAAATCACTAAAAATGCTCATCGCTGATTTCATATTTATGGATCATAAAGCAAAAAAACCATAGAATGAAATTATTAAATTATAAATAATTAAAAATAATAAATTTTAGTAGCTTGTATTATCTGGGATGGATGAAATTTGGGAGAAGAATTAACTATAAAACCACTCTGATGAAACTAGTTCAAAACGATCAAGATTTGTCAAACATGACATTGAAAATAAATAACAACTAACTAAAGTGAATGAAAAGAATAAATATAAATTATTTTTATAAAGGGATATATATATGAATAATTTTATTAAATAGGTGATGAAGATAGTTTTTTTAGATATTTTATTCAAGTTCTTTAGTGGATGTTATAAATTAAGGTAAGGAGTTTATTGTTCCAAATTTAATTTATAGTTACATATTAATTATTGCGAACCATGGTATATTTAATATGGTGTGATTAATAAATAATGAATTTATTTTGACATATTAATTTAATTCATCAATTTTTTAGAGAAATGTATTGCTCTCTCTCTAAATATATTTCAATTCAAAATTTACCAAATTTGAAAGGGTTTTGTTAACACAACTCACTTCGTTGATTTATATTTCTTCTTCTTGAAAAGATTTATTAAAATGTTTATTTATTCAAAAATATGATTTTATTTCATTTTACTTTATCTTCCTCTATGGTGTAAAATTAATTTTTAATTAAAATATTTTACCTTCATAAAACTTATTTCCACAAAAGTATATCATTGGTGAGCATAATTTTTATCCTATTTAAGGATGATTTCCAATACTTTTATATATTTTACTTCATAGTAATTTTATCCATTATATTTAGAACCTAAATCTTGTGTTATTTTATATGACCTTCACATTTTTATTTTCCTCTTTTCAAAAGGAATATTTATTATCCTATTTTATGATGTGGATTTCAATAAATATATTTTTATTGGTTTTGCATGCATGATCATTTGTTTCATCTTCCACTCCATATTTACTTGAAATAAAATTTATGTGTTTTCAAGTATCCATTATTAAGGATTATTTTTAAAGTTAATTTTTATTTTAAATTTTCACATAACCTTTTTGATAAAATATATTTTAAAAGTGACCAGTAACTTCTTCTTTTATGATAATGTTATTTTTTTTATAAAAACTCTTTTATGATTTCACTACTTTTTACCATTTACCTAAAAATGGATTTATTTATTTGGAAGTTTCCATTCATTAATTACCCTATAAATTATCTTATATTATTTTGGGTGATTAAACTAATGGAAATGCAATATTGTCTCTTTCTTGACTAGTTATTGAATATTTATGATTTCTCTTCCAATTTATTTCCTCTATGACCACATTATATTTATTTCCATTGATTGAAGGGTGTTTAGCTGGATTCCACAAATTTATTGATTGGGGAAACCATTGAATTAACTATATACCCTTTATCTACTTGGTGTATATACTATATTATCTACTATCTTAATTGAAGGGTATTTACCTTGAAATTTATTGAATATATATTGGGTACTTTTTTATTTTAAAATTATATATCCGGTAAGATTATTGATGGAATTATGGATGCTTTAATTACATGATTCTATTTTAAAAGGATATAAATCCCAATTTAGTTCCATGGGTTCTTTGTGTTATGGTTGAAAATTGATTTAAAGTGGAACTCATATATATGGATGATGATGGGAGGGGTAATATATCACCATCCAATGTGTTGGTTAAGTTTTATATCTTAGTATATAGTAAGTCTTGTACATAGTCAGTTTCTTCACAAAGTTTTTGGAATTGTGAGTTTGCTCAAATTTTAATTAATAGAAATAATGAGTTTGTTCAAAAATATGTATAAATAATGAGTTTTCTCATAAGGTTTCCTCTTATTATGATCATGACACCTGTAGGGTCCAAAAAACTTTTCAAAGGGAAGAAAATACTCCCACAAGCACTTTGCAAAAGTAAGAAAGCATTCCAACAAGTCTAGTAAAGAAAATGGATGCAAATTGAATAGTAATATTTGGAAGAAACTTTAATAAATTGAATTTATCCAGAGTTTTAAGTGACCACCAGTACGCGGAAGGACATGATTCACGAAAATGGATGTGTTCATGGAACACATGATTCACGAACCACCAGTACGCGGAAGGACGCATGAGGTGCTGACCCGTAGAGCAATGGACAACGAACCCAGGAAGCTGTGAAATGCATCGTTAGCAGAATCAAGTGCATGAAGGCTATCCACATACCATCCCGTGAACTCAGCAGTTCAAAGATGAAGCAAATTGACATGGTTTGGCGAACCATGAATGATGAACCGTAGCCTCCACAAACCCCTGTTGACCGAATCTTCCACTGATTGAGATATTTCTTCATGGGCTTCCGTAAATGGTGTCGCATGCCCATAGAAATGATTTTCCCCATTTCTTTATAAAAGGTGAACATGAGGAAGAATAAGAGTATAGATGAACAAATCATAGAGGAGACCCTAGAGATTGGGAGAAAGAATTTGGAGAGGATTCTGACTTTGGTTTCGAATTATTGATGAAGTTCAAACAGAGAAACACATTTCTATAGGTATAACTAGCCACAAAACATAAAAAGAAGGAACTTAATAATAGGGGGAATAACACGAACCTAATTGGTGTCATTGTAAACTAAAAATTATTTACAGATGAACTCCTAGTGAACGACAGGTTCAGGGACCCTCCTTGAATACGGTGCTCTATATAGTGCATCACTATACAGATCGAACCACGTTCCGCGTCCTGTATCGGTATGCAGATGGAAGACGAAGGGTCATCGAAGATCATATCCAGGACTATGTAACACTTTTATATACAGTGATCCATACCCATGCCCATGTACTACTTCAGTATGGAGATGACCCCTCTACTCACATTCTACTATGGTATGCGGAGCTCCCCCTACCTTCATGAGAAAATAGTATGCAGAATGGGGAATATTTGGGTGTCCTTCCCTTCATCTACAATATCACCCCCAAATTACCGTCCAGTCCTCCATATCTCCCCTATGAACCCATACCCTGACATCAGGACAAACCCTCCTCCAAATCCACCAAACCCATATAATCATATCATCAGGCAGATCAGAGTGTCCCTTTGAGTCTACATACGCATGGTAAGATGAGTCACGAAGGCCTTCCCTATAATAGTTCAGACTCTAGGTATGTCTATAATTCTACATTCACATGGTATCTCAAAGTCCAACCATGGTATTGTAACATGAACCTACCCGTTCTAGGGATTAAGGGTGATCAATTTCTTTTTCATTCAATAAGGAAGAGTGATCAGTTTAAGGAATCATCTTCGCTCCCCCTTTTGATGAGAGGTGATATTCCTCCTGTTTTTCAGAACATGTTCTGGGTAAATCTCACTGAGATAATCCCCTAACCTTCTAGGATCTGATACGCATGACCCCCAATGTCATCCCACAATAAAGGGTTCATTGCTCCATACACTCTCTCACCGTCTCCTCAAATTATTCTACCATAGGCCTGCCCACTCCCATTAGTGGGAGAGAAGGTGTATGGTTGGTTGAATCTCTCACATCCTCTTGTTTGTCACACTGAGTATGAATCATGTGGGCTTAGGGATTTGTGATGATTAAGACATCCACACAACCAACCCATTTGAACTACAATAACTCTGATTCCTGTTCAAAATAGGATACTTAGGATGCCTGCATGAAGGCCTGATCACAAAAGTGGTACCCTTTCAAAAGGGTTCACCCAATCAAATACCCTCAAATGGGAATCTTCCACATTTAATCCCGAACCATCTGAACTATGAGAACTCCGATTATTGTTCAAACTAGAATACTTAGTATGCCTGCTTGAAGTCCCGAGCTCAAAAGGGGTGCCCTTCTAAAATGGTTCACCAAATCATGTCCCCTCAAATGGGAAGATTCCATGTGTAATCCCCAACCCACCTAAACTATGATAAATCTGATTCTTTTTTCAGACCAGGATACGCAGGATGCCTTCTTGAAGGCCCGATCTCAAATGGGATGACCATACAAAAGGGTTCACCCAATTATTCCCCCAACAAATGGGCCTCCTCCCAGGTCTAAGCCCAAAGCTAACCAAACTAAGTGGTCTCTGATTCCTCTCTCGATGATACGTAGGAATCCCATATCATGGGACTGATCCCAACATCAAGCCATTTTCCGTCCATCTTGGATAATGACAGACTCTAGAGCACCTTATTTAATGTATTAGTTAGCATTGCCTCCGTAGCATGAAATCCATGTATGTCGATAATGATCTTGCAAACCGGTGGTAGCCCATGGAT
The DNA here is from genome assembly GCA_963277665.1 of Viscum album. Classification (NCBI taxonomy): domain Eukaryota; kingdom Viridiplantae; phylum Streptophyta; class Magnoliopsida; order Santalales; family Viscaceae; genus Viscum; species Viscum album. Next base: position 2,109,511,960 of record OY728152.1, read on the forward strand.
AAACTCTTCAGAATTGAACCTAGGATTCAAAAACATATGAACATGACTTAAATATATAAGAGAGTCCCAAAATAGGGAATAATTCCTCCCAAAATGGTGCAATAAGCCCGACCTCCCATCCTCTCGACCAATGGAGTCCTTTTGTTTCGTCGACCAAATCGTCATCCAACAAGCGCCTGCATTTGGAAAGTAGGTCCATGAATCATGGATACCAGGGATGTTAGGCGTTTCTGGCTCCATGAATAAACCCTCTAGAGACCATCTGAGGAAGTCATGTCCTAAGAGAACTGATTGCACTGATACTTAACCCCATGCAACCTCCTACTGGGACCATTTGACTATGGAACCACCTTTTAATGTGGAAGGGATAAACTGCCCAGTGCCTGTGAGGTCAATCCAATCCCCCCTAAAGGATAATGATGCAGATTAGGTCGAAACAAATATGATGACATGAAAATATCTGTAACAACAGATGAATTCTCATCACTCGTCAGACCATTATTTGCATTTTTTACCAAAACCAAAAATGCACTGCCTCGGAGGAAAAAACGACACCTTTATAAGTTTTTTAGGATATGTTACATTTCATTTTTAAACCTCTTTTATAAAAAATTATACACTTTTATGTTATGCTCTTGTGATTCAATATTTTTGATTTATGCATCTATGGAAAGTTTTTATTATTATACCTCTTTGATAGAAACAAATTCCATGATATGTTCTTATGTTATTCCATGATTTATGATCAATGATTTTTTGGTATAACTATCTTATATATCCTTATCATATCCATATTTTGACCTTATAATCACTTATTATCTTTGATTGTTATTATTTTTGGTTACCCTTATTGAGAATCTTATCTCACTCATTTATTATGATTCCATTTACCCAGGTTGTGAAGAAAATTAATACATATGATGTGTCTAAAATAGTATATTATGTGTTGAATTTTTAGTATATGTTGAATAATTGTTATGAATTAAGAAATTTATACTACAGTGAAACAATTACCATTATTCAAAAAATAAATGGATTTTGTTAATGTTGGACCCTAGTTCTATTTAACTATAAACCTGAATGATTGTGATAATGTACTGTATTGCATTATTTTATTTATCCCATATAATATTTTTTGGATTTGGTTCCCTAGAACTAACTTCGAGGAAATTTATAATTACTTATATTCACGAATTTGAATATTAATAAATTTTATTATCACATTTTGATTATTCTTCTGCATAACATTATATTTGATAATGTCCACGGAGTACTTTTTGAATAAAAAGGCCAAAGAAGTTACCTACTATGATGAGAACCTAGAAGTTACATGATAGTGTTTTTAAATATATGTTATATATATAGTTGATATCATCTTATGAGACACAAATTAAATAGGTTATCAATGGTGGAGACTCATAGGACTTTGAGACACATTGTCATTGTGTATGCCCTTGGTAATCTTTAGTGCAATTGATTATGGGAAGATGAACTGCCAATAGAAAATACACATTTATATGTGTCATTAGATATTATAATCAATGTTTGTGTGTAATGATCTTTATAATTTAATATTGTTATCAATTCATGTCATGATATTTTTACTTTTATGTATTGATGAAAACCATGATGACACATGCTCATGGAGAGGTAGGATGCATTGGGTGTGTTGAGAGAAATGTTGTATTAATGAATAAATAAGGAAAATATTTATCCCTTATACTATTTAATAGAAGTTGATTTCTCAATTAATTTTGACTATAATTGAGCTACCTCATTAACTCCATGACCATGCCATTATTGTCAGAAAGTTCATTTTCCTTCCTGAAATCCTGATGTCCCTATTTTTTTAATTATTTTTTGGATAATCCCATTTTTTATTGGTTTGAGTGGTAACCTTATGGCTCATAATTAAATATTAACTAGGCCCATGACATGTAATTTTAAGGTCCAAGGACAAAAAACCTAGAAGAAACCCCTCCCTAGATGTTTCATTTAAGTTGCTTCTAAGAACCCGACATGTAAGGGTGGTCAGCTAGAAATACTCCATGCATAACTACATGGGTCCTGGTACAGATGGTGGAGCCATACCCTCTCAATTGTCCAATATTATTTTTCCTGTTGATGGTTGCGTCCTTCTATGAACCTTATATGTAACTATAACTAGGATTTGACGCCCTTTTTTTTCTCTTCCTACATTGAAGCACTGCTCTTTGAATCTGTCAGTCCGTCACAAAAACCAATACTATCACTACATTGGGACCTCACCGACATCTTATGATAGACACCATTACCCCATACCAAGTTATCCCCTTCAAAGTATCTAATCTACTACTTTCACTACATTGACCTCATGTTTGAAGAATCTGCACCACCACAATGCATGTCGACGATTCCCCCCACATTGGTATAGTGCACCAACATCACTAGAGCCACTGAGATTCCTGACCACCAACTTACTAATTCTAACACCTAAAATCATTTTGATGATGCACCCCCCACACTAGAATTATCCACCAAGAATATTGGATTTCACCCCAACCCTAAACTAAGGGTTATCTGAATTTTTTGTGTACTGAGACTCGAACGTGGGATTTTGGGGGTGTAGGTTATAGGGAAGATTTATCACTGAGATATAATCTCAACTTCATGGAAAGTTTATTTTCATTAATTCAATGAAATATACATTGGGAATACAGGTTTATGACACTACTGTGAAACCTACTTGATTAGATAATTCATGATAAAAAGACTATATTATAGAGCATACATTCATAGGAGGATAAATGTTGTCACAACATCAACTAATTTCTCTATGGAATTCTTGGTGTGTTGATAAATGCTAACCTTGGACTTTAGCAAGTATAGATTAATTCCACTAGGAAAGGGTTTGGGAGGGTCATACACTAAGTGTATTCATAACCTCTGTTAAATTCCATATGAATTTAACATGTCAAATAAATTTTATTCCCATACATGGTTTAATTGTTATTCATGTTTTATTGATCACAAATATTCAATCACCAGTTATTTGAGAGAATATATATGTGATTTGAATATTTTATAAATATTTTATTCACTAGGTAATTATTTATTTAATTATTTGAATACATAATATTTATTCATTCTGGTTCATTCATAAGGTAACAAAATATTTATTTAGTCACATTAATATTTAATAAATTTTAATCACTAATTTGGTGAATATAATATTTATATATTTATTGGAAAATAACGAGGTGATATTTATTGAATGGTCTGATGGGAAATTTCATACTAAATATTATGTAAATAAATATTACTTTATTTATTCATGAAAATATTATTTATTTTATCGACGAGTTTAGATAATTTAAAGTAAATTATAATAATTATATTATTATTTATAAATAATTCTCTCCAGAGATTATGAAAATAATAGTTTTCCTTATTCAATTATTATTTTAAATCCACATACTTATTTAAACCTAGTTATGATTTTTTTTGTGGTTTTGAGAGCCACATTATTTAACTGTGCACAATAATTTCTAGAGAGTAATCTCTCTAGGCCTAAAGATCTCTACCCTTTAACACTCTAAAAAACATATAGAAAATTATCCTCCATTACAAGATAAAATCAATTTTATCTATAAGGATTTGATTTTGATCAATATCAATCAGTGAAAGTGTTAGAACCATCCACTCTAGAACCCATATGATTCCATAATGATGATCAGTGGTTCACAATGTACATGTGGATTACTACTATAGGGAATCTAGAATTTATTCCTTTGATGCAACTATAGAAAAATAAGAGGTTATTGTTTTATTAGTGGAAATAAAGAAACAATTCAATGAAATTAAATTATTTAATAAAATAAATAAATTATATATTATTTTTGAAAATATTATCTCTTCCTAGGTCTCGGTTCTTGTCAATTAATCTTTGTAATAATTCCATTGGACATGACTATTCTTCATCATGTACATCAAAAATTATTTATGGATTACAAAAATTATGATATGGGAATGCCTCTATTAGTGAATAAACTATGAATAGAACCTTCAAGCGGTATCAGAGCACTTATTTAATAATTTATAATTATTTATTATTCATTGATCGATTATATGAAATTGTGGTTAATTTTTCTTCTTTTAGATTATTTTTTATTTAATGTAGAGTTTAATTAACAAGTTTTTAAATATTAATATCCTTCATTAATGTTTTATTTCATCATAAATATACTAATAAAAGATAAATAATGATCGAATATTCCATCGGGAGGTGCTGAGGAATCTGGCTAGTAGACACATATACACAATGTGTGACCAAAAGTACATGTTGTGTACCTAATTTCATTTCTCCTGGACTTGTTGTTGGAAACACGATGTTATGAGAATTAATAAAACATGGTGAATTTAATAAAAACCATTTATTGACTAGTCTATCCTAGAAAATGGTTTGTCAGACCACATGACATGAAGCAGGAGTGCATGCCTTATATTCTACATAATTTGGCTAGAAAGTTCACACTAACCATTTGGTAATATATGTGGCATAAACCACATGATAATGATAGGTTGCACCATTAATGATATAATTTTTTTTATGGAATACACATTGTGTTAATCATTAATAACCCCATATGAAGAACACATTGGGTCAACCAGAGGGTTACATGGACCCAGAACAAGTGGAACACATGATGTGTAGCTCATTACTATACATCATGTATTCGGAATGAGATACACACTGAGTGCCTAGGAGTTTATCCTAGATACATGAAATGTAAAAAAAATGATGTGTAGTTCATTAGTACACATCATATAGTCACCCAATAATGTAAAAACTTAAATTAGATAGAGAATAATTATTTTTAACATTAAAACCCTAATTGCATTGTTGATACCTGGTGTGTTGACTATGTAATATTATTTAAGGAATTAATAAATTCTCAATAAATTATATGAAATTATATATAAATAGGGGATAATATATTTATTTTCTATGTTTAATTGAGGATGCAAATATTCAAGATAGTTTCAATGGTCACTAAGATAAAGAGAATAGATAAATAAATAAATTCAATAAATTCAATCATGTTTATTGCAATAAGAAATATTGAATTTAAGTGAATTATTACTAGTGTACTTTTGAATATTTATTAAAGGTATATGGATGACCCTGAGAATATAATTTTTTTGTCTAAGTTATTGATTTATTTAATTTATTATTACATTTTTCTTGTAATAATTTATTAAATTAAAAAATGGAATGGCAGTCATTCCCCTCCTCTCATTATATAATGGCATGCGTGCTCAATATTTAATTTATAAAAGCACCTTTAACTAATAATTTGAATCCCCTCACCTACAAGTGATTAAAAATTATATAATGGAAGGATCTTGTAACACCTAAAGATTGTTTAAAATAATGACATACTGTTCAATATCATATACGACATTCATTATCATGTTTAAATAAGCTATGAAATATAATATCATCACAACCTAGACGTTAAATTAGTTGGTATGAATAGTATTAATTAATTTATGAAATATATCTAAAGATCCTACTTAGTGTAAATTTAATAATAATTTCTTAACAAATAAGCACCAAAATTTTAATAAATATATATTTTTTTCTATAAAAAATATGCTTCCTTTAAAAACGATTATTGTTGTTTTTAGGAGAAAATATTACAATTAATTTATGTAAATATTATAAATATTATTTTCTAAAATGATCATAATTTTTTAAATAATCATATAAAAATTTACTTAGAGTGAAATTTTGGTATTTTTTGGAAAATATTGTTTTTTCAGTGAATAGTTAAAAATAACAATTTTTTTGTAAAACTATAAATTCTTTTTAATAAATTAAGAAATTTAAAACTATAATTATTATTTTAATTTTATTTAAACTTAATATAATACTTATTTTCATATTTTTAATCCAATTAATTACATTTGAATCATCTTTATGTTAGATTTTAGTATAAATTTATTCTTAGCCTTAAAAATGCATTTTTTAAAAACTATTTTATTATGTATAATGTTTCTAAATTTTAATTAATTAAATTAAAAAATAAAAAGGAATGATTTAAATAAAATATATATATTATACAACTACCTTTTTTAAATTTAATTCATATAATGAAGATTAATATTTATTTAATTAATGTTAAATCATATTTTCCTTGAAAAATGAACTTTTCAGAAAACCACTATTTTATCGTTGTTGTGGGTTTTATTTTAAATGAAATTATTCCACTTTTTTGAATTTAATTTTATAAAATTGATTCCATATTTTGAATTAGAATAATTTATACTATATAACAAGTTCAACTTATTGTTTTTCACAATGAAGAGTAAAAATAGTAAAAAAACTAGTTGTCATGGTAAAAAAATTAAAATGGTAAAAGTGAGTAACCTTAGAGGTAAAGGGGATAACATTTTTAAAAAAAATTTACTTATACTTTTGGAGTTCTGGATAATTCTTATAACTCGTACAATCCTTTAATTTTAAATTGTTTTAGCACCTAGCTTGAGAGTGACTTCCCATTATTGAATAGTTTTGGGTATTTACAAAAAATGCCACTCCTCAATTATAAAAGGGTTCCCATACCCTCACTTATTCAAACCTATCAAGACATTTGGATTGAAAAAACATAGAAAAAAATATCTACTCAAATTATTTATATTAATTCTAGAGCTTATGTTCTTCCCAAAAGACTAACATTAGGTTCCTTAATATGACATTTAAAGGAGGTTCATGTAAGTGAAGGTAATCATCTTCATCAAGCTCATTCTTTTTTAATTTTTATTTTTCACCTATAACTATGACTTAAAAATTCCAATATAATAACACCATTATATCTGATATAATGAGTTTTTATAATGTTTATGGCATAATATATATCCACATCCTCTTCCATCTAATGGGAAACAAAACGATCATTCGTGTGTATGATGAACTACCACCTCACAAACCGATATAATTCATTTCATGTCATTGAATCTCACAGATTTTAATGATGATTTATTAAATGTTTATATATGATATTAATGAAATTTTAATCATTATTTAAAATTAATATATCATATACCTTATTACCTTACCACCCATTAAAAAATGAAAACATCATATGTGTGTACAACGGACTACCACATCACGAAGTGATGTGATTCATAATTTATTACACATCACATAAATGATACATGTAATTATATTATAGGAAATAATATGATATATATTATATAATTATTATTCTATAAATATTAAATAAAACTTACATTTTTCCATCTTTATCATTAAAAAATGGAAATGTCACTCATGCATACATATGGCCTATAGTTACCATGATTTTAATGTAGTTCATTTTACATAACCATATTTCATGGATGGTTTGGAAATTATAATTTATATTTAAAAATTATAATTATTTAATGATTATTATTCTATATATTATATAAAAATAACTCCTTTGACCATGGTCAACAGACCGATTCCATTTTGAAATTATGAACCAAACGTCTTCAAAACACTCAATGTGGACATAACTGAATTTGTAATTAAATATGCAATTAAAATAAATAAATTATATGGTTTAAATATAATGTATAAAAAATATAAAAAGTTTTTAATAAAAAATAATTTATATAAGTTTAATATATAGGATATAATGGACACACATGATAATTTTGGACTTGAGGTAAGGGTTTCATCTCAAAACTTCATTCTTTGAGACACTTGTTATTTTATGATACTAATTTCTTTTAAATAGTGCATATACTAATTATTTAAGTTTTATATCTTGAATACTTCACACTTAATTATATTTTAATTTTCAATTAATTTATTTCATTAATGCAAGTTATGATTCAAAAATTACCAAAGAGTTAAGGATTTATGTTTCAATCTAATTTTAATCAAGATTGTTTATGCTTTAATTTCCATGGAAGGAAATTATTTGATAATTTTCTACTGAAACAATTTTAATTTATCCTCATCTTTTTATTCATAAAAATTTTGAGTAATATTTCTTTTTTCATATGTTTGTTACTTAAAATTATTTTGAAAATGTTTTTAATAATATATGACTTTATTTATCTCTTCGGTCGTAACTGGTTTTTCATCCATATTAACGTTTTAAACAAAATTCATATTTTTATTGAAATTCTTAAAATTATTCATTAAATTCATTTTTTCCAGTGTTTGATTTTTTAAAAAATGGTTTAAAAGCAATGTCCTTACAATTTTTTGGAGGTGGTACTTTATAACCTATTTATAATAGTGAGAAATGAATGTTTTTTAATTTGTTTAACATGTACAGAATTAACCACATTCATGAGCACTAAATTATTTGAAAATTCCTTTTGAAAATTCCATGGTTATTTTTAAATAATTTTTTTTCAATAAAATTTTTAATTTTTATTTCATTTTTAAGAAGTGATTTCATCTTGAAAAGGGAATTTTACACAAGAAATACGCCATGTAATATTTTAGTGAAATTTTCATCAATGATGACAACCTTTGAAGTTATGGATTTATTATCAATTTTGTATATATGTGTCTCACATATATTCCTAGCTTATTATCCCTTATATTGATGGGGGTAATACATGCCTTATTTTCATTTCTCAAATGCATTCATTATTAAATTTCATTTGATTATGATATGAGATATGATTATGCAAACCTTTTAATTTCTATAGGTAATTTATATATTTATTACTTATGACCGATTTATGTTCTATAGCATAGGTAATGATGAACATATTATTATGGGTGTACCCAGATAGTACTCCAATGCATTGGGTAATGTTTTACACTCATGATATTTCATGTATGAGATTAGAGAGTAAAACTAATTCATTATGGGAATTTTTCCACCATGTGAAATTGTCCAGGAAGTTAGTCTTGAATCAGGTTTTTGTCACTTTATATGTTGCTACCAAATTTCCCATGTTATGATGATATTATGATACCATTTCCTTATTTTATGTTTTTGTATGATCAGTTATGAGCCTTATATTTTATGATATTTTGTTATATCTTTAACTCAAAAGTTATGATTCCTTAACTTGTTTGTTTCCTTATTGTTCTTTTTAGCTCACAAATTTTTTCTAAGTATTTCCGAGGTTATCCCATGCAGTTTAGTAGATCAAAAGGATTATGGAGAATAAAATATTTTTTATTTTTTAGTATCACTTTGATGTATTATAAACCTAGCCTTCCAAATAACCTAGGATTCATGATATTTGGGTTGTGATTAATGAATTTTTATATTAAAAAAATCATGGAATAATATATATTAAAGGAATGGGTCACTATAAATTTCCTAGGAGAATGTAGGCGATTCATGTTTGGAGCTGAGGTGAAAACCAATCTTGGAGGTAAATAGGTGTACGAGGGGAATACTATAGCTAGAACCATGATTAGTTGAATGATTTAATTACCTATGGTCAAGGGTATATTTTTCATCATTAAGATAAACCAACAATTAGAAAAGTTCATGGTCATTCCACTTTATTTGTTTTATTTCTTTTATTTTCAGGGTTAATTATTTATGGATGTTTTAGTAATAAAATTAATTAATTAACATGTATTAAATAAAATATTATAATATGTGTAAATTTTATATATAGATGTTTACTTACATAAGTAAAGTACATATAATATTAAAAATAATGAAATAAGATAAAATGGAAAGTTTACATTTAAATATAAAAAACCCTTAAATAAAATATTAAGTATGTATTTCCATCAATTACTTAATTTAGAATAGAACCAATAGATCTCATTTTTTTATACATCCCTCGCTAGGATACTAAAATTTAATAGGGATTTCTAAGTGAGGTTTTGGGTTGAATTAAAATAATTTAATATCACGAGCAATATCCTTATCTATAATTGGTGTAAATTTGGATATAAAGTGTTGAGGAAATCCAAACATTGGATTTCAGGATTGGGGAGTCTACTCAACATATCAAGGAGTTACAAGTAAATGTAGTTGGAAAGTTACTCTAACCTAAATAACTTTAAGTAACTAACCAATCCCTAACTTGGGTTATGCGAAGGGAAGAAGGATCCTTTCCACTAGATTATCCATGCAATGAGATATTTTGAAACAAAGGTGGGGGATATTGGGTTTTTATAAAATAGTAGGAAATTAATAAATTAAACTAAATTTACTATATAATGTTTTAATATAGATAAAGAACTAATTCTTTTCTAATATTTATTTTAGAAATGGAAACCCACATGATATGAACTATATCATGTAATTCTATATTAGATATGGATAACTTTCTCACTCGGTCAAACTTCCAAGAATGATATAGGTTCCAACGCATTATAATACACCATGAACAAAAATTATATGTACCCAAAACACTCGTTTTGAGGTTCCTAGAAAATAATCCAGTGATGAAGAATTGTCTCTATATGAAACATTTAGATGATACCACAAATATCCAAGGTTTTATTCTATCATCCAAGTCTAATATGATTTTTAATACAACATTAGGATATATATGTGTATTGAATCATATCTCACCTTTATGATCTTTATCAAGAGAATTTGAGGTATGAGAGATTTTATATCTCCAATGCACTATTCACATGCAATCTTAGGGAGTCGGTGCTAGTTGGGCCTCACATGGTCAGGATGATTAGATTCATTGATATCTTAGACATCTTGGGATTCATTATTCCTATGAGTTATGCACAAATCTCATTTTATCCTCACTACATTAGAGTTTCTTCCAAGTTATTATTAATTATAATATAAGTAGTAGTGAGAGGGCCCTTTTAGAACTCCTTACTCTAATTTCCTCACTTGATAAATACATGGTTAATGAAAAACCTATAGTCCTTATAGTTAATAATAAAATTAATAACAAGGAAAAGGGGCCTAATAATCATTCAAAATCTAAGGCTCATAATCACTATACTTCCTAGAAAAGAAAGATCTAAAGAAATGAAAAGGAAAAGAATGTTGTTTGTTTTTAGTGTGGAATGTTGGACCACTAGAATAATAACTGTACCTAGTTAAAGAAGCAAGGGAAGGATTTTGGTGTATTCATATCAAGTGAAATATTTCTATATCTACACATTCAGTATTAATACATTTTTTGGTGATCACATCAATATTAAAGTACAAGAAACAAGTATACTTCAAAGTATACCCACAAGAGAGGGGGATTTACATGTTCCAATGGTGCGAGGTTGGAATCTTTATCCATTAGAAACTACCACCTTTCATTTCTAATAGGAATTTCCTTGGTTTTAAAAGTTCGTTTTTATGTACCAAATATTTCTAGAAATATAATTTCTATATCATACATAGATTCATATGGTTTTATTTTCATTTTCATAAATTAAATATATTTATTTTATAAATATATCATGTAAAGACCCGTATATTTCAAGGGAAGTTTTTTCTTAATTTTCTTTGGGATTTTACGAGTACGCATTTTCTGACGGAACCTGATTCTGAGGCCTGGTGTGCCCGGAATCAATTTCTGAAGTTTAGCTCGGGTACGTTCAGTGAACGAACGAGTGGGTTTTCCTAACTTTTGAAATGGTGTTTGGAATCAAAATACGAGGGCACCAATGAATCCTCAACACCGATAATTGCTTAGGAACACCTTTTTTGGAGTTGTGTTTGCTCGGGTGTGGTTATTTAAAAAAAGGGTTACCTAATGAATAAAATAAAAGTTGTGAAACAATTTTTATTTGATGTTCTAAGTAGTTTAAACCAACTTATGGAAGTTAAGGTGGGACCCACTATATCCTAACCCCTCTTGATAGGATATTAGTGAGGTGGGACCCACATGAGCCCCACCTATTCAACTTCCTCAAACCCCCATTATTTTGTAACACACCCGCACCCCCTTATTAAATGCCAAGTCAACTCTCACATTATTTGGACTGTTAAGACTCTTCAATTAATTCAATTAATTGAATGAATTATTTTGAATTTCAAATGGAATGTTGGATTGTGTGTGTTAATTAAATAAGACAAGTCTTATTTCATTAGGGGTTTCTTCATTGTGTTGAGTGGGAGAGTTTTACGAAGAACTTCATCTTCCTCCTTGAAGAATGCGAAGAATGCACCGACACCAATGAAGAATGCTAATTCCTCGTAGATCGACGACGCGACGCCATGTATCGCGATTCCGACGATCATCTTCACCGCGACGCCGTGTACCACGACGTTGACGACACTTACGAAGCCTCCTTCCGCGACGCCGTCTTCTACGATGTCTTATTTCTGTGAAGAACCTCATTCGACGACTTCATCGAGGTAGGGGTTAATTTTTGTTTGTGTTTTCTTTTCCATTAATCGACTTTTATATTGGGACACTTGTTATCATAATAACGGGAGGAGGTCGGACCGCACGAACACGACCGACCCTCCTCCCCCTTTGATGTTGTACTTATTGCGGCATGAACAAAGGCAGCGCGGTGCAATGACACCGAGCGAAAGCAAGAGGAACGGGCAAAGATCTCTGGCGCCGTTGCGTCACGCCGTTGAGGCCGAACAAAGCCGCGGTGCCGTTGCGCCATGATGGAGTACCAAAAAGAATCCGCGAACAGAGCGGGGCCGCGGTGGAGGGCCCAACCATTTTCCGAGAAAGCCGGGGGTCGTAACCCCCGACTGGCAATTGGCGGGCCCCCCTCGTGGGGGGCGTTTCTCAATCAGGGGGGCAGTGCGACCCCCCTTTCCGCGACAGCTCGGCCGAGTCGAGCTGTTGGGCCACGCAGGACGGGCCGCGCCCTGTTGGGCCGGACCCGGACCCGGGGCAGGTCGACCCGGTTCGGGCCGACCCAGGGGGTCTTGGGCTGGGTCGGTCCGGGCCCAAAACCCCCTAAAAACCGGAAAGTTCGTTTAAATGCCCTTAACTTGGGCTATGGACCTCCGATGGACGCACCGTCAGTTGCGATGCGATACTTGGATCAAGAAGGTCTTTTCGGTGTATTACACTCAAGGTTTCAGAGAACTTTGTGTATGGACAGGTTGGTTCGAACACGATACCAACCGGGCCCTCGGAGCGGAAACACTTATAACTTGAGCTCTGGACGTCCAATTGACATGCCGTCGACTTTGTTGGATTCCTCTTAGTAACATAGACCTTTTGTCTTACTTTGATCAAGGTTTGGACATAGTTGGAGTACGGTTGAGTTTTTTTTTACTTAAAAACCAACCGGGCCCCTGGAATGAAAAAGCCAACAACTCTCAGACCGGGCATCCGATTGACTCGTCGTCTGTTGTGTTGAGTTCCCTATGTCGAGATGGAACCTTGGGATACATCAACTCCGGACTATGTGTCAGTTGATGTATCAAACGATTTGGCTCATGGAGAGGACCCTCCCGGAAACTAGCATGGTATGTGCGGTAACCCTAGAGCTGGCTGCGACTGCGACAACGATGACGACTGCACTGAAATCCTCCATGGGTTCAACGGTGACGACGACTGCACTAAAATCCTCTATGGGTTTGGCAGTGATGAAGACCGTACTGAAATCCTCCGTGGGTTCGGCGGTGATGACTTATGTTCTTGTATCCTATGTGGGTCTGGAAGTATTACTGTTCTTGTAGCCTATGTGGGTCCGGCAGTACTTGACCTCTGTTGTAGTATCCTATGTGGGTCTGACAGAGTAGCTAGACTGGTATCCTACGTGGGTCCGATAGCTTAGCTGGTTTAGTATTATACGTGGGTCCCATATTGGATGAATCCGTGGCTACATCTGATCATCTCTATCACCTTACGAAGAAGTATACCTGTGTGAGCTGAGTCTTGACTTTCAATCATTATCTTCGATATGATTGACTTGATTTCCTATGTGGATTGTGTTGTGTGCTTTCCTGTGTGGATTGGGTTGTACTATCCTGTGTGGACATGATCGAACTTGGGCTCAGATGTTGGAGCCGAACTGGAATTGATGACTTAGGTATATGTATGGGCCTATACCTATGTAGGGTTGGATGTTAGTTCTTGATTTTATCTTTCCTTTGTGGATTATCCTTTGTGGATTCTGGGAGACCTTCGGGGGTCTCGGGGTCCCTACTGAGTAGCGTATACTCACCCCTGCACGGGCTATTCCCGCACTATGTTGTGTTGGATGCAGACGACGGACAATGCTGATCGATGTTGAGGCTTGTGGAGCAGGTCCATACCTGGAGGTGGACCACTGGGCGGGACGTACACAGAGCGGACGACTGGACCCGAGGAGCTGAGGAGGCTATATGTACCCACACTTCAGGTCGGACTTCCAGTGGACAACTCGACGTTGCTGCTTTACTTTCAGTTGTTTTACTTTCTTTCCAGTTTTACTTTACTTTTAGTTTGGGTTTGTATTCTAGCCCATTTACTTTCCGCACTTACTATTGTACCCAGTTTTACTTAGTGTTTACTTATGCTGGATTACTCTGTGGTGTTTGTTGACTTTATAAGGCAATGCCTTCCCCTTTTTATCAGGATTTACACCTTTGGTGCTAGTCACCATCCCCTGGCCTATGGAAGGCGGGCTTGGGGTAGTCACGGCACAGGTCCTGAGGATGGGTCGTGACATATCATATGTTAGTATATGACATATTTAAATAATAATCTTTCTGTAATAAATTACAACAAAGTATTAGAAATTGATAATGAATCAGGTATTCAAGACTCATTTCACACCCAAATGTGGCATCACTTTCTTGGACATGCTATTAAGGAGTGTTTTTTAAATCTATATCAATATGGTTACTTAGAATCTTTTGAGGTGACACCAATTGAAATATTTCATGCTTGTTTACAAGAAAAAATGACCAAGCCTTCATTTAAAGGATAAGGTGAAAGGGAAACATGGATTCTAGAATTGGTATACACTAATGTGTGTAGACCTTTTATAATATAATCTAGTGCTATGTATTATTACATCAGGACCTTTATTGATCAATTAAGTAGATATAGATATGTCTACTTGATGAGGAATATGTCTGAATCCTTTGAGAAATTAAAATATTTCAATAATTAAGTAGATAATGAACTCGGTAAAAAGATAAGGATGGTTTGATATGATCTAGGTTGTATGTATGTTAAATATTAATTCATTTACTTTCTATGGGAGTGTAGGATTCTATCATAACTCACTTCTCCTTATACACCACATCGAAATGGTGTTAGTGAAAGGAGGAAACATACCTTTCTTAACATGAAAGTCAATGATGATAAATGTAAACGTTCGGTTTTCCTTTTGGACATGTTCATTACACACTATAACATACACACTAAATCAGGTACCAACTAAAGATACAAATGAAATACCATACGATTTATTATAGTGAAGAAAATATGTGTTCTCATACTTATGTGTATGACATTGTGAGGTGTTTTCTAAGAACATATCTAGAAAAAAACTATATCCTAGAGGTATAGAGTCTATATCTATAGTTTATCCCTGGGGGAAATGGGGATACCATCTATACAACCCTTCATACAAGAAGGAAATTGGAATATGACCTTCCATACTTATTGAAAGGGAGAATATCATCAAGAAGGATAATTGGGGAAAGATTGACTTCATTGTATTTTATACTCAAGATATACAAGAGTTGGTTTATGAATACGTTTCATAGGTTGCCATGAAATAAGTCATTCCTGAGACAAAATACTATGTTGGAGAACCAAAGAGGTTGGAGGAGAAAAAAGATATGGTTTTATAGTCATCAAAGATGGTGAATCATTATTGGTTTATAACAATGACCCTATTTTCTATAAGGATATAGTAGAGAGATCATAAACTATAATATGTAAAGAATCCATGAATTCAAATATGGATTCAATTTATGAAAACCATGTTTGGGATAAGATCGATTCACCAATTATTTTAAATCCTATTGGGTGTAAATAATTTTTCAATAGAAAACTGTATATGGAAGCAAAAGTAAGTACCTATAAAGAAAGTCTAGTGGCTAATGGTTCTAAAAACATTAAGTAATTGACTTTGTTGAAACCATTTATCTTGTTTCTATGTTTAAATCCATCAAAATTATACATGAAATAGCAGATTTCCATGTCTATGATATTTTTCTAGATGGATAAAACATTTTCTTACCTTAATGAGAACCTTTAGGAAGATATATATATGCAAAAATATAAAGGGTTTTTTGACTCTAGGAACTTTTAATAGGATATAAAAGTTGTAGAGTTAAATTTATGGGATAAATTAGGAATCTAGTCCATGGAACATTTGGTTCAATAAATCCATAAGGGATTTTGGTTTCATAAATAACAATTTTGATCCATGTGTTTACAAGTGGTTTAATGGGAGTGTGATCATATTTCTAGTAGAATATTTTGATGAAATATTAATTATTATAAATGACCTATCAGTATTATGGTAAGTTAAGGAATGGTTAAACAACTGATTCTCTAGGAATGACTTATGTTAAGTGCATATATAATTGGAACCAAGATCATTAATGATTAATCCAAAAGGCTATTTGGAGAAAAACAATGTACATACATTGAAAAGATAATAAATATATTTGGTATGAATAATCAAAGAGGATATTGGTTCCAGTATCACATGGTATAAATCTCTCCAAGAAAATGTGTCCTCAAACACAACAAGAGGGAGAGTGGGAATGAGCTTAATCCCATAAAAATATGTGATATGATCCATCATATATGCCATGTTATATACTAGAATTGATGTTTCCTATAATTTAAACATGGTAGGAAGATATCAAGATGATCCAAGAGAAAAATATTGGTATATTATTATGGACATCCTTAAGTATCTTAGACACACTAAGGATATGTTCTTGTTATATAGAGGAGAAAAAAAACTGGTCATCATAAGACATAATGATGATAGTTTCCAAATAGATCATAATGATATGAAGTCATAGTATGAATATGTATTCAGTTTTAATGAAGGATTTGTGAGTCAAAATATTTCAAAGAATCCTATTTTTTCCAATAATGTCATGGAGTCTCAGTATATATGGTTTTTGATGTAGCCAATGAATTAGTTTGGATGTGTAATTTCATTCGAGATATTATTGTGGTACCTAGACATAAAGATCCTTCAACATTGTCTTATGAAAATACTGCAACAATGCCTCTCATAAATGGTCCATGGTCAAATAAATGGACAAATCATATAATAAAAAAATATCACCTCTTAAGGGATTTTTTCTCAAATGGGTGGCATCATTTTGAGAATATTTATTAGGGAAAAAAGTTGTGGATCCCTTAACTAAAGACTTATCAGAAAAGAAGGATGAAAATCACGTGAGAGAAAGTTGAATAAAGGTCGTTAGTCTTTTGATTTAGTGAAAGTGAGAGTTTGTTAGAGTTGGTTCCTAAAAACCAAATTTAATGTACCTTATTGTTTTTGAATATTAATAAATGTTATTATCATATCATGATTTTTATTTTGTGTGATACGATATTTGATAATTCACTAAGATTACTTTTCACATTGAAAGTTCAATACTATTTCCCACTATAATTATAACCTATAAGTGTCACAAAAATACTATCAAATAAAAGTTTGGAGCCAAATAATATCATTTGAAAAAACAAAAATGATACTGGATATCAGAGATAGATATTTATAGAAATTTGAAATAATTTTTCATGGTGTACATCCATGGTAATCTTCATTACAAGAGATTATGAGATCATGAACCGCTAAGTGGAAATCCTCATTTACATGTGTCTATGTATATTATTACCTGCATACATGTGTAATGATCTTTAGAAATTAATATTTTCATTAATATATGTCACAAATCACATACTTTGATGTATTGATGAAAACTGTGGAAAAAATATTCTCATGGTGAGGTATGATAAATTGCATTCATCATTAGTGATGTTGTATTAATAAATAATGAGAGAAAATAATTATCCCTTTCATTATTTAACATATGATGAAATTTTAGGAACTTTTTATAGAAATTAAAATACTTGATTAACTCCATGAACATGGTTGTGTTTTTAGAAAGTTATCTTCTAGAAATTCAAATAAGGAGACATCGAGAACTTAGCTTGATGACACTGGCATGCAACATTATTGATTAGTGATTCCAAGATAAAGGGATTATATTACACAGTGTTTGTTCGTAATATGGTATATGTAATTAGGACATTAACTTCTTTATCTATGGGATCCTTAGCATGTTCCTAGGTGATAACCTTAGACTTTAGGCAGTGTAGCCTAAAGATACTAAAAAAAAGAAGAGCGTGTCACACACTAAGTGAATTTTGAACCTCAGTTAAATTTAAAATGAATTTGATATGTTGGATAAATATTCTTCTTCTACATGGTTTAATGATTATTCATGTTTATTTTATTTCAAATATTTAATCACAAGTTATTCTAGAGAATATATATGTGAGTTTAATATTAAATAAATATTTTATTCACCATGTATTTATTTATTTAATTACATGAATACAAAATATTTATTTATCCTGGTTGATTCAATAGGTTACAAAATATTTATTTTTTACATGAATATTTAATAAATATTGGATCACTATTTTGGTTAATATAATATTTATTTATTTATTGGCGATTAATTACAAGGTATTTATTTAATTTAATAAATAATCATTATTCAAAATCTGATAAATATTGAGAAGGATAATGAGATTTAGTTTAAGGGTTTGATGAGAAATTTCATATTAAATTTTATATGAATAACTATAAATTTATATATTCAATAAAATAATATTTATTTTATCCATGAGTTTAGAATATGTCATGTGAATAATAATAATTTTATTTTTATTTAGTCATGGGGGTCTCTAGGTATTATGAAAACAATAAGGTCCCTTATGAAATTATTATTTTGTAACCCTAACACTATTTGAACTCTGTTATAACATTTTACGATTATGAGAACCATATTCTTTTGTTATACACAATCAGTTCTGGAGAGGATACTCTCAATCCCTAGAGATATCACCCCTAGAATTATCTAAATAACCAAAAAAATTCTCATCCCCCACCAGAGTGAATCCCTTCTCTATTGATGTATTCAATTATGATCTTCACCGATCACCCCAAGCATTATAACCATTCGATATCACCTGGAGGATTATACAACGATGATCAAAATTTCATGAAGCAATTTTAAATCACCTCTAGAGGTAATATACCTTTGATTCATCTAATGAAAGGATGGTTTGATAAGTGTTATTTAACCAATCATTTATAATGAAGAAGGAATTCAGTGAAATATAATTATTTCATTAAATAAATTAATTATAAATTATGTGTAGAAAGATCCTATCTTCTTGGTAATAGGTTATTTTTTATTAATATTTCTATTAATTTCATCAGTTATGATTATTATTCCGGATGTACATCATAAAGTATTTTTGGATTATGACAAAGAGCCGAGTTGGGCATGCCTTTGTTGTTTCTTCTTTTACCCCAGGAACCTATAATTATGAAACAGTCATGTTCATGGACTGTTATAGTTGGTATTAGAGTAGTGATTTGATAACATTGGAAATTTGGATATTATTAGTTTAAGATATAAATTTCATCAAGGAGTGATAATTTAAGATTTATCATGATTTTAAAGATATATATAACTATTTAGGTTAGTTAAGTTAATATTGAATATTTTGTGGTTTAAGAGAAGATAAATTTAGTGAAACCCCAATAGATAAGTCTAAATATAGTATAACAAAATTAAATTTTCGAAAATTAATATTATGTGGTTTTATTATAAATTAAATCCTTGAATGGATATTAGAAAGTAGATGCGATAGTGGAACATATACACCTAGATTTAATCTGCTTTAAAAAGGAAGGTTGATTATAAACTCAATATTTAATCTAGTGAATGATGAGTGGGAGAGAATCCAACATAAAGAATTATAGATTAAAACAAGAGTGATTTAAGTTATACTTGAAGTGAATTCTATGGTTTTAAAGTATAAGACATTTTGAGGTTGAGTTTTTCTTAAGATCATCTACGATAATTCTCTTCTGATGTTAATTTTTCATCACTTATGATTAAATACTTTTGGTTTACTAAAGGATTAATCCAAATGGTATCATGTTAACAATGGATACCATGGAAAATTTAGATATTGTCCCAATGATAAAATTAATAAGATAAGAACTAAAGTGAGAAACCTTGTGATTATGACGAACCAATTATCAAGAATCGTGATTAACAACATGAATGTAGTTGAATTCCCAAAAAAACCAAATAAGATAAGGATGTAGTCTCATGAAAGTTTAGGTGATAAATATGATGAGAAATAATTGTAAATTTATTACTCGAATAAAATTTGGGATGAAGAATGAAGGAAAATGTCTCAAAGGGACTTATAGATGATTTATGTGTGGAAAAGGAGGGAATAAAGCAACTAATTTTCAAGGAAAATTGATGTTATTAGTGGAAATATTTTAAGGAAATAGAGTTCATTTGGTGTTACCACTAATAATTCAATATATTAAATATTAGGGACTTGGAAATTATCCATGAAAATGCATAAATCCATGGGATAACAAGGATGGTAGACACCAATAAATTCCAAGACAAGGGAAATTCTTTTCAACCACAACTATGAAAGTTGGTTATGAAAATTATATGGAATAAGGTAAACTAATTACCCACTCAAGAATTGTGAGTGTTATGTTATTATCTCATTAAACCTACTTATATGTACATAAAATAGTTACTAAAAACATAAATTCACCATCCCTATGACTAGATGTTTAATTATTAATTAAAACATCTAGTGTTATGATTATTATATCCTAATTATATAAATACCCTTTAATATAAGTTTATAATAATTTCCATGATCATAAAATCTTATTATCCTTCACTTATTCAAATTGTATAAGATATTAGGCATGGATTGGATCTCTTGACATAGAGGCAATGATAATTTCCATGATCATAAAATCAAAAATAAAAATAAAACCATGACTACATATTAATATAAGGCTAACTAAAAACTCCTTATAGGAAATTAGTCCCATTATATTGGGAAATTTATCATAAATGGTTAAAGGAAAACTCCACATTAATTATATTTCTATAATGAGGGAGAATATGAGTTCACTAGTTATGCTGAGGATAGTGAGGATGAAACCTCATTAGAAATTAAATCTTTAGTCATTTATATATAATATACACCCTTAACTATTTCATTACTTCAGAATAATTAAAATTGTGAGGAATAAATTTATATAAGGGGGTATAATGTAACGACTCAAAATTATGTTTTATTTAAATAAATATTCTATTAATAAATTGTTATACAAGAGAATACAAGATAAAATGGAAACTATGATATGTTAAAATAAAATTAAATCATTATAATATGGTCACTAAATTAGTGAGTAAAAAAAATAGAGTATCCATATTATGAAATCTGAGAAGAAAAAGGAAACAAATAACACCAGGAATATGAATTCTCCCTTATAAAGCCCATTTTTACATACTAGGAAAATATGTAGCTTCACATTGTTTTTACCTATACTATTCCCAATACATACTCTAAAAATTATTATATGAGTGAAATTGAATTTGAGAGAATATTAAGCTTTTAGAAACTTCAAAAATATCTATTATAGTGGAATCACCACCCTAGACTACAACCAGAACTTACCTTATGCTTGGATCTTATATAGAGATATTATATGGTTACGTAACTATAAATTAGGATGATATAAAAATTTAATTATTATATTATTAATTTATTTATTACATGTATTTTATAGATTTAATTTTTTAAATTTCATTAGAAATAAATTTTATTTACTAATGAATTGATAAAATTTAGAATATCTATTTACTCTTTAAAATATTTTTTTCTTTCTAAAACTATAATTTTTTGTGATTTATTTTAATAAAATAAATATTTAATATTTAATATATATAGTTGATATGAATAATTTATCAACAATTATCTAATCAGTAATTGATAGAAAATAATAATAAAAAGAGTTAAAATTTTAAAAAGTTATCTCCCTATGAAAAAGATTTCCATTATATTTTTGTTTAAAAATTTAATCCTATAACATTAGAATATTAATTTTAATATATTTAATTCATTTTTATATTTATAATAACAAAAATTATCCTAGTATACTTTTTTTTTCAAAAAATATTTTTTAAGGTGTTTAGTGAAAAATGATGTTTTTAAAAATACAATGACTTTTATGAAATTATTAGTAAATAAATATGGATTGGAAAATTATGAAACCCTTTTTTAGAAAAAATATGTATTTTTTAATAGATATTTTAAATTTTAAAGTATTTATTTTAGTTTAAAACCTATGTTTGAGAATTTCGAATTTAAGTTTCATTATTCTGGGAAACTATTTTTAGTATATTATACATTTATTATTTTAAAATTAAAATTTACCACTTTTAGTAGGTCTATATAATGAAATATATTATATATTTTTAATTATAAGTTGGATATTATGTAATAAGGAATATATAATTTCTAATCAGAAAAATGAATTACTTAGGTAAAAACTAGTTACTGAGGTAAAAGATAAAAGAAAAAAATGGGTTACCAAATGGGTTAAAAGGCCTAAATTGTTAAAAGTCTGTTTATAATTGAGTTTTTGAGGTATGGAAAAACCCAAATCATCCCTAATATATTATTTTCCATTTTTTATTGACTTCACATTTGAAACATGTGCATTCTTTATATAAAAGTTAAGTATTTTCAAGAATAACGTTCTCACCACTTATTAAAGGGGCCTCTCACCACCCCATCAAGGACAATACCAAATTTAAGGTTCTTCTTGAAAATATTCCATTTTTAAATCTCATGCAACTGTTTTACCCCTCATTTAGTTTCTGTTAAAAATAACTTATCCCAATTCATCCATTTATATGGAGTCCTCAAAGGGAAAACTCATGTTCTCTACGTGAGTACTAATCTTTTCCTATTTATTTTATTTTCTACCTTAATTTTACAAATATAATTTTCACATTCCTATATAATGAAATAAATATTTATTTTATATTTAATTTAATTTTGTTAATTTAATAATAATCAACCATATTTTCCCTTTTGATTATGGAAAACGAAAATGACATTTGTGAGTATGTGAGGACTACCGCCTCTATGAAGTAACATATCTCATTTTTCATATAAATTCTTTGTTATTTATTGAAATCTATTAAAAAATTATTTATAACCTTAAAAATATCTAAAAGATATAATTATTCTTTAGTAATAATTATATTATTCCAAATTAAACCACTTTCATAACCATACTCACCCTTCGATTATGTATGTTCAAGTCTTAGTCGGTCTAATAAACAACTTGAACAGCGCATTAAAATAATATCATGGACGACTATTAGAAATTAACAACTATTAATATATGATATATATTAATAAATAATGATTTTATTTTTGTTCTATAATTGGACAATTAATATTAAACACATTAATTAAAATTCCAACATTCTTTCATTACAAATCACTGAAACGTGCTCATCACCAATTTCTTCTATAATAATCCTAACCAAAACTACCAAAGAATAAAATTATAATATTTTAAAAAATTAAAATAAATAAATTATTGTACCATTTAAGATATAGGAATGATTAATGTTTGTGGATGAATGAATAAGAACACCACTATTATGAAACTAGGTCAAAACGGTCAAGATTCGTCACACCCGATACTGAAAATAGATAATAACTAACTAATATAAATTTAGATAATAATCATTGTTAATGTTTATAAAATTTTATATATATTAATAAGGTATCAATATAGGTTATTGATAAAATAATATTTTTATAAAGGAGATTCAAGAACTTTAGTGAAAGTCATGAAATAATGTTAAGGGTATCTTGTCTCAAATTTAATATCTTAAGACATATTTTTTATTGTGAACCATGATATCATTAATATATTATAATTAATACCTAACTAATTTTATTAAAATATTAATTTGATTATCATGGTTTGAATATCCATATCTTGTTATCTCTTTAAATTCACTTCAATTCAAAAGATGCTAATGTTTTAAGGGTTTTGTTAACACAACTCCCTTTATTGAGCTATAATGCATCATCTTGAAATTATTTCTTACAAGATTTATTTATTCCACCCTAAGTTTTTATCTCATGGTAATTTATATCCCTATATTTTGGAAAATGAAATTTTAATTCAAACCCTTTACTTCAATAAAATTTCCTTCCCAAAAATTTTATATTTGTTGAGAATAATTCACATAATCTATAAAGATGATTTCCCTCTTTATCTATGTTATCCTTCCTGTTAATGTTCTACTTTATATTTAGAACTCCAATAATGTGTTATTTTTTGAGATATTTATATTTATAATTTCCTCTATTCAAAAGGAATAATTATTATCCCTTCTTATGATGTGGGTTTTTATAAATATATTTTAAATGGGTTTTCTTTCCATTATCATTTATTTTAATTTCCACTCTAAATTTATTTGAAATAAATTTTATGAGTTTTCAAAGTTCTATCATTGAGGATTATTTTTAAATTTAAATGTTGTAAGAGTTTTAAAATCACCTTTTTGAAAAAAAAATATTTTTAATATGACCTGTAACTTCTTCTTTTATAAGAATATTATAAATGTTTTATAAAATATTCTTTATTTTTTCCCTTCTATTTTCCTCTTTATCTCAAAAAATATTTATTTCCTTTTAAATTTCCTTTCTTGAATTACCCTCTAAATTCTCTTATACTATTTTGGGGGATTAAACTTATGTAAACACATTAATGGTTTTGAATTTCCTATTCGTTAAATGTTTATTATTATTCCCCCAATATCTATACTCTAAGAGAAATTTATACTTACTTCCCTTAATTGAATATAATTCATGTAAATTCCATAAATCGATTGATTAATGAAATTATTAACTTAACAGTATACCCTTTGTCTATATGGTGTATGTACTATATGATTTGTTATCTTTATTGATGTTTATTTACCTATAAAGTTACTGAATATATATTTATACCCATTTATTTCCCATGGGTATATCATGTTATGATTATTGATGAAAATATGAATGTTTTCAATATGTGGTTATAGTTGAAAATATATGAATTTCATTTTATTTTTATGGTTTATTTATGATATTATCAATGATTAATTTCAAATGGTGCTCATATGTATGGATAATGATGTGTGGGGTCTTATATCATTCTCTAATGAATTGGAAAAGTTTGATATCTCATGATATTGTAAGCATATACATAATGATTTGGTTTCCAAAGGTTTGTAAATAATGAGTTTTCTCACATTTTAATACATTTAAATAATGAGTTTGTTCAAAAAGGTTTTTTCATAATGAGTTTTCTCAAAGGGTTTCCTTTGCTTAATATTATGCCACATTTTTATGTTTCTTTTCATTTTAGGATATATTAAATTATGTGTTTATTTCTATTTTATAATAAATTCTTGTAGAGACCCTAACTCTAGTAACCTAGAGTTTTTGTCTACATTATTACATTAGAATAAGATATAAGAGATCTTATCCTGATGTAATGGTTAGTTTAGTAGTATTAGAGAAATATATATATATATATATATATATATATATATATATATATATATATATGTTTCCCATATTACATTGGAAATATAAAATTAATAGCCTAAGAAACAATCTTACATCCTTGATATTATTCATAACATCCTTATCTATATATTGGAGATAAGAAAAAAGTAAATGGTGATATCAGAATCTTATTAAGGGTTATATAGAATGGAAATTATCATCAGTAAATATGGAATAATGAATATGGAATGGTAAATAATAGAAAAACATTCCATTTACCAATAAATTGAGAAAAAAAATCATCCATAGATTATATCAATGTAGTAATCTCATGGATAATAATAATTAAATTATCAATTAAGGAAATGATTAATATTAGATACTATGATTTTAAAAATTATGATATCTTTACCATAAAATCATTATTTCAATACAGCTTAATCAATGGATAGGTATACACTGAAAACCCATTTAATTTGGCCAACTAATTTTTCTCATGTGACCCGTCGATGTATCAAGGGGCTATATAATTATAGTACCCACCCATAATTTCATGTACAATGAATTCCTCATATATCTAATGATTAATTAAATTTATAAACAATATGACTTATCAACAAATTTGATTATTGAGTAAAGGATATGAAACATCAATATTTCCCCATTCAGTTAAGTAAATTTCATATTGAAACATTGTATGTAGAAATGGAATATGATTTCGAAAATAATTATATCTCTTACATAAAGAAAATATATATATTTATGAGAAATGTAAAGTCCAGTGAAAAATTATCACAATAAATTGATTTTATTAAGAGAAATTGAATGACAAAAAAATTAATCAAGAAATGAGATGTGACTATGAATTCATCAAAAATGTATATTTTTAAGAAAAATAAATTATTTTAAAGATTTCAATAAAATGAAAAGAAAATATTTAAAAAATATTTCATAAAAGTGTTTTATTTTTAAAACCATTGAAAACTTATAGAATAATATAAAGAGCATAAAATGGTTTTGGTGGTGGTAGAATCCATTAATGTCGTATATGTTAAAAAAATGTTCCATTTGAATTTTTATAAAGAAAGATGAAAATGAATATTTTGGGAAAAAATTATAAAGATTCCTTTAAAACCATTAAAAAAGTAAGGGATAGGATAAAATTCCCTCAATAAATAATTTGAGAAAAGAAAATGTAATTTCGTAAAACAATTTGAAAAAATATAGATTTAGAAGAAAAATACACCCGATCAAAAAGAAAAATAAGTCCATATTGTCTTTTAAATATTTATTTTATTGATTCAATTATAAAGGAAAGGAATATTTGGAATAAAATATTTAAAATGATTAAATATATAGGGGATAAGAAAATATGTGGAGTTTAATTTTTAATGGTTTATAAGATTCCTTTAATGAAAATAAGAGCAATCCTCATAAAATGAGACTGTAAAATAATTCATTACCTCATTGGTAGATTTTGAATTATAACCCCTAAAGAGAATAATTGATTTGAAATCTTAATAATTTTGAATAAATATATATTCATGTTAAATAAATCAATGGGTAAGTATGTATACCATATAAAAGTAAATATGTACATAATACCAAATATTTCTCAAGGAAGTTGAAATTGAACTGAAATTCCTTAATGATATCATATAATTAATGTGAGAATTAATAAATGAAGTGGTCATATTTAATAAATTTAAATACAAAAAAAGTTAAATAAAATATAATATAATAAAAGTTTATTTCACACATAATCATGGAATAAAATAGTTAATGAAGTAAAAGTACAAACCAATGAATGAAAATTGAGTAAAGAAACCCCTTAACTCGAGGTTGACTTTCCACATAATTCACACAATTATAATAAATTTATATTTATTATAATTACATAATATAATCATATACATATCCATAATATCATATATTATCTATTTATAACATTTTATCACTTGATCATCTAGAATATTTTAATATTGTCATTATTTTTGGTGTTAAATACTTTGTTTTTCATGTATGTTTTGATTTGTTAACATCAATAATTGAATTTATTTAATAGATAAATAAAATATATAATGTTATAAATGATATAAATATCACATATATTGAATAGATAGATATTTGGATTCATCCATAAAAGTTAGATATTAAAAATTTATTAACACCGTTCATGGAGACAGTAGGATGTATGTATGCATGAATGTTGTTTTCAATTTTTGATGGATGGATAAAATTAAAGGTAAATAATAAATAACAATTCAAGAATAATTATTATATCTTATATATCATATATTTTCATTAGATATACGCTTATTACTATCCTTTTATTTTTTATATGAAAAATGGATCACATCATTTCATGGAGGTGCTGGTCCACACAAACACAGAAGCGACGTTATCATTTTCCAATTAATTAGAAGCTAAGAAAGCTAATATGATATTATAATTATAGATTCATAATTATTTCATAGATATAATATATGTTAAATAGTTCCATATTTGTAACTATTATTGTTAAACTTTAAGGAAAAATGAATTACACCACTACATGGAGACAATAAGCCGTACGTATGCATGAGCACTATTTTTACTTTTTGTAGGATGGAAAATAAATGTAATATGGTTGTATAATAATCAAAATAACATCAAAGAATATTTATGATACTATATTTATTATTTTATTATGGTTATATCATATTTTTTTGAATTATAAAAAGAAATAAATTTGAAAGAGTCAGTAAGTAGGATTACCTATTCTTATGTGGACTTCCTTTACATCTCATATTAAAGGAATTAGGGTCAATATTTTAGGAGTAAAATCACCTATAGAACTTGGATAATGATGTTAAAAGGGGAAATGGGTATAGGTTTATAAATGTGGTGTCAAGAGAAAAGAAAAGGGGTGTCCTTTTAGAAGTGAGGGGAGGGCCATTCTTGGAATGTCTTGACATACTAAAATAATACAAATTATTTTTCAGGTCCAAATGGATCATAATTTATATAATTATGAGATAATATGGGTATTACTTGAAATAATCTCAGAAAATAAAATTTGGACATGTTTTAGTTATTTTTTCACCCTTAAATTTTTTTAACTCCTCATTAGCCCTTTTGAAAATTATAGCTATATTATAGTTTTATACTATTTAAGGTTTAACAATGTTACCATAAAAGAATGAATGACCCAAAAATAAACCATAGTTTATATTTTGAACCATATCCCATTCACTTGTATGGATATCATATTTTTATGAATTTTAAATAATTTATTAAATATTATTTATTATAAAATATCATTAATTTATTTTTGGAAATATTCATTTAATTTGACTTTGAAAATAAAATTAAAACATAGGAATTCAAATATAAACCATTCAAACATAAATAATGTGTTATATTTATATAAAAAATCTTTGGGCCACTATTAAAAACTCAAGTTATTTTACTTTCAATAATATTAAAATAATTAATTTTATTTTTCTATTAATTGAATAAATATTATGTTTTCGCTGCATAAAAATTTAATGTAACTATTCTATTTCTAAATATTAAAAATAAAAATCACGTATAAAAAAAATAATTAATATTTCAAATTAATGTTTATAATTTAACATATGTTTTTTTATCCATGTCACAAAATATTATATATATTAAAAGAAACAGAATGACATTTTGACTTTATCCTTTATATAGATATTATAAAGGTAAAAATCAAAGATAAATGGTAAAAGGTCAATTTTTTGAATTTTGTATTATTATTGAAAAAATAGACTCATAAAATGAAATAAATGCATGTTTTGGATCGATTTTTAATTTCTTAATTAATTGATTTAACCTTTACCATGATGATATATTTTACTATGTTTACTTTTCAAAATTCTTAAAAATAGAATAGACCTATTTACAAAATTCGGACCACTTGATTGAAAATATGGAATCCATATTATGAAATTAAATCTCCTTAAGTGGAAAAAATTCATTTTATAATAATCCCACAAAGCAGAATGAAAAAGTTTTTTTGATAAATTACTTTTTTAGTGTAAAATTAGTTTTACACCAAGTTCAAGTTTAATGTTGATCCAAATTGTATAAATGAAATTATTTTTAAGAAAAATAAAATATTTGAATTTTGAAACCAATACAAATAAAAATTATTCTTTGAAAATACTATAAAATAAAATATAGTTGTCTTTAAAAATTGATATTTTCACAATTTTCCGCAAAAGTGCCTTTTTTGAAAAATCCCAAAAAATTCAAAATAAGAAAATTTTGACTTGATGATTTGAAAAATGATTTAAT
The DNA here is from genome assembly GCA_963277665.1 of Viscum album. Taxonomy (NCBI): domain Eukaryota; kingdom Viridiplantae; phylum Streptophyta; class Magnoliopsida; order Santalales; family Viscaceae; genus Viscum; species Viscum album. The sequence goes on from OY728152.1 coordinate 2,109,541,807, forward strand.
TTTCATATAATAATATTAAAATAGTTTTATATCTTTTTTTTAAACATGGTGTTGTATTTATTTAAAGCTATCAAATAAATTTTATTTAAAGTGGAATATATCATAAAATCATGGGTTGTTACATTCTACCCCCTTATAAGAATTTCTACTTAGAAATTATATCACTCTAATACAAACAACTACATATACTTTTTCTTCATTACATATTCAGATTCTCTCATATATTCCTATTTTTTTCTCTCCAAAACATTGACAAGGTGAGTTGTCTAGTTTCATAGCAGTTACATGCTATGATTTAGAATATCCATTAGTTGTTCATCATTATGCAGATATCTCTCCAATTTTATGATATTTGAGTTCAGTACTTGTAAATGACTGGGTATATAATTTATTAGGAGTGATATATGGAACACATAATGAACTTGAGAGAGAGTTGGTGGAAGCACCAAATGATAATCTACTATCCCGATACAATCAAGAATTTCATTGTACCAATATATATTAGGATCATCTTACCCTTATTTACAAATCTCATAACCTTATTCCATGGATATATTTATAGGTTTACCATCTCTCAAAATTAAAACAATATGTCTCACATATGTTTTTTAGTATAATTTTCTTGTCTGCTCTGAGATTCCCTTACGTGTTATTTAATACCAACTTCAAACTCTAGATCTCACCAATTATTGTCGTCATAACTTTTTTTATCAAATCTAAGATCCACTTATGTGTTTTTTAATGGATATAACATACTCCTACATTTCTTCATCTATATCATGTATTAATTGCTTTCTTTCTTGATATTCATCCAAACATGTTGGATTTTTTCACTTCCTTCCATAGATGGATTTTAAGTATCTATATGAATTCTCAAGTGAAATCCATTATTGTAATAAAATTATACCAAATGAAGGTGTTTATCCCAATTTTTTTGAAATCCATAGAATAATATCTTAATCTAAATTTTAAAGTTTTAATAGTCCTTTCAGACTGACTATCTATTTGTGGATGATAAGTTGTACTAAAACTCAACTCTATATCCAAATCCTATTGAAGGATTCTATATAACATTGAGGTAATCCTCATATCATGATCATATATGATAGATAGTGTTACTATATTCTATCTCAGAAATATGTCTTAAGACACAAATATCTATTTCTTTTCTACATGGTTACCAAATAAAATATGAAGGGTTGAGACATTTCTGAGGCATTTATCCTGAAGATGAATTTTGCAGATGTTTTTAAATTAGATACCAATGTATAATTTTAAAATATTTATATTCCATCCCCTAGGAGTTTCATCAAGAAGGTGTGTACTTCCCATGTTTCATCTAATTAGGATGTTTTTTAGAAAAGGATAAACTATTTCAATAAAATGGGGAATCTTTGAAATTTCAATGATCTATACTAAAGGATTAATGAGTATGGAGAATTTATGATTATAATATTATATACATGGGAAGTGGTTACTACCATGATGTATTCCCATCAAATTAATGAATATAGAGGTCTTGAAATTTTAGACCTGTATTATTAAGCCGGACTTCATGAGAATACATGAATGGGATCACAATTTTAACCCTTGAAATGTCAGGAACACATACATGAATCTTTGGATGAGAATTTTAAGCTAAATTGTATATATTGGAATATATGAATCCTCTATGACATTTCCTATTTGGTTGGTAATCCTATTAGGATAGAAAAGAAACTAAAAACCTAATCTTTAGAAATTATGTTGGGGTCTTGGTGGAAGTGGACATGTCCACCTCCCTGGTTGAAGAGGTTTTGTTAAAAACTAGAGATAATAGCATCAATATTGAGAACCAATATGAGAGGAAACAAAAATTCAACATGAATTTGGATTATTTTTCCACCTTTCCACTGAGTATAACAGATACAAGTATTGCAACTTATACAAAGAAATAGGGTATGATGAAGCTAACAACCGAAGAAACGATAAGCCTTTGGAATCTGGTTTAATCTCAAATGAAACCCTTGACGTATCCTCCTATATATATATGAATAGGGAACCTATAAGTGTGTATGGATGAGGTATTCCCACTCATATTAACCCTAAGCTAACAGGCTCTTTATAATCCACCATTATGCCAAATGATGTGGTAAAGGCGACGGACAATGACATATTTTCACTAATTCGAATTATTTAAGTTGAAGTGGATATAAAAAATCGTAAATTAAAACAAGTTAATAGCCCCTATTTAGAAGATTTATTTATAGAGAATATTGAAAAGAGGGGATATGATCATAGATAACCCAACTTGGATCATGCGGGGTCAGAAATCTATGGCATATATCTCTTGAGGGCTGACATGGCTGCTAAATCCTCAGCTTTAGAAGGGACACCTAATAGAATTTTAACAAAATTCATTCATGATAAACCTTCTCTTGAGTAGGAAACTATCACTATGGTTAATCAATTGGAATACCTACCCACTGATATAGAGAGTCCATTCATATAGGTTCCATCCACAAAATCTTCTTGAAGAATGATCTATGAGGTTTTTCACAATGAGTTAGTTCATTCAGAAAATAAATTTACCTCCCTTAATGGAAATTTTTGGGATGATGATTTTGAGGATGTGAAACCTCAAGAACACAATCAATATAGGATTGAGTCTCTATAAGGTAGTGAAAACATAGTGGGGTAATGAAACCCCCAGGTAATAAATAATAAATTCAAGGTAAGAAGAAGGAATGAAAAATATAGATGTTCTACAACAAAGAGGGCCACTAACTAGAGGCTAATATCTTAATCAATGAGGCTAATATACTGGAACTATCAAGGGATTGTTATTTTTCCCACAAGCATATCCCTTAGACACATTATTGTTCCCATGAACCCCCTTTAATTGGGATTTCTGAACCAAAGATGATTTTTGGAAAATGTAGGGATTTCAATTGTACCTCCATTGGATACACTTTTTCTCTCTTAGAATTCACATAATAGTCACATAGATCACATCTGGGATCTTAATCATGAAAACATTCTACTCACTTCATATAGTAATGGTCCTTATATTGTTGTTCTGTTCTTCTCTAGTAAAAAATCCTCTTTCACTATTGCCTTCATTTATTCCACCACATCCTATATTAGGAAAATGAATCTTTGGATGGAGTTTGGTATGATTTTTGATAAAATGAGTCACAAATGGATTATTGCGGGTGATTTTAATATTTTTCTAAATCATATTGAGGAAACTGGTTCCAAATATAGAAAACTTTCATCACATGAGTTCTCATTTTACATAGACCAATGTAACCTCATGGAGGTCCGGATTTTTAGAGCCTAGTTCACCTATACTATATCCCTTTTTAATGGTAGGCTGACCAGAATACTTGGAAGGTTCCTTGTTCAAGTTGATGATACGAGTTTGTCCAATGGGGTAACTATATTTACTCTCCCAAAATTTCACTATGATCAAAACCCCATCATTATTTATATCCTTGTGAATATAACTAGGTTCAATCATATTACTTTATAATTCAACAATGGTTGGATTGTTACAACTGGATATAGGGAAGCTATAGTGGAATCTTGGAAGATGGATTCCCCCTGTTGAACCCTTCAAAGTTTGGCTGGTAAACTGAAATTTATTAAAGGACATTTAAGGGTGTGGAGTGAAATTAACTTCTCCAAGATTGGTATTGATGTAAATAATGCTAAGGATAACCTTTATTGATTCAAAATTAGAAACCATATCTACAATATTCCATCTAGGAATAAATTTCACTCTCTTTCTAGGATAGATGAGAAAATTTTCGTTAAGGAGTGTTTAACTAGAAATTAAATAAACATAACATGGCCTCAAGATGGGGACAGGAACAAAAAAATATTTTATTACGTAAACAAAGAGAAAAGGGTCAAGGGAATAATTAATTCACAAATCATTAATGGCTGCCTTTCCAACAATAAAAATTTATGTCATATTATGGTGGTTGATTACTTCCAAGGTGTTTAATCTAATCATGGTAATGATAATAATCATAAGATAGTTGATAATTTTATAACATATATTTAGGCACATTAAAACCTAAACCTCACCTTGGATCCATCTAAATAGGAAGTAAAAACATATTTCTTCTCTCACAACATTAACCATGTTGTTGTCCCTGATGGGTTCACCACCATATTTTTTTTATGTATACTAGGACATTTGACAGGATGAGATAAAGAATTTCATGGGGGATTTATTCAATAAAATTTTTATACCCTATGGAATCAAATATAATTTTATCATCCCGATATATAAGAACTAAAATTTAATTTACATCTTCGACTTTAGAATGGTGTCAATTGAAAAAACTATCCCAAAAATAATTTTTAAATTCATTTCAACTTGGATGGGAGGTTTAGTTAGGTACCTCATCACACCAAACCAATTTTTTTCTAGTAAATGTATTAAAAATATTCTATTTACTACTTCATAAAGGGTCAATGTTATGAATAGGAATGAAAAATTTGGGAACTTCACTCTCAAAATTAGTATCTTAAAATATTTTAAAACCCTGAAATAGTGCTTCATTTTTTTTGTTGTTAAAAAATATAGCTTCACCAATTATTTTATCAATATTATCACCACCATTGTTGGTTCTAAAATTCTATCCATTCTATTCAATGGATTAACCAGAGATTTTTTCTGAAGATACAGGGTATTTAGGAAAGGATATGCTCTCTCAGGCCTCTTCTATTCTATTTTCAAAGACTATATATGAATTTGTTTTAATGATCGTGTTTGGATTTTCCTATACAAATATATCATGTTTGGAAATGGGTTTTTTATACCTCTCATATCCCATATGATGATGATATTATTCTTCTTTAAAGGCCTCCAAAAAAAACCATGTCTTCCATTAAATGCATTTGTGTCCAATACGTGGAAGAGTATAGTTAAGAATCTCATAGGAATTAATCTTTCATTATCTTTGGAGAAGGAGTTTTTTTACAAGACAAAATAGGATTTCTAGAACCCTCAATGTAAAGAGGGGGGGGGGGGGGGCTTAACCTTCACTTACATTGGTGTCCCATTATTTTGGGGGAAAATTAGAAGAAACCATCTTGATAATATCTACTTTATCATCCTTCATCAGCTGATTATATGGAAAGGAAAATCTATGTCCAATGTTGGGTGGGTGTTCCTGGTTAACACATTCATCACCTCTAATTTTTTCTATGAATTTTGAATCTATAGATAACCTAGATTACATATCAATCATCTTCAAAGTATAATGATTAATTTTATATAGACTGGATCTCTCCATAAAAATTAAATTAAATCTATTTTTTGAAATAATTACATATATCCCACTAATATGGGGTGGGGATGATTGGAATCAAAGATCTGATTATTTTTAATAATGATATTCTCACCAAATTAATTTGTAATCTTTGCACATATAATGATTTTTCTCTTGATTTTATTTCCATCAAGTCCAATAAAATTTTTTTGCGTGGGTACCCATACTACCTTGCCTATTCCACTTGTCTCTCCATCATGTGTTATTTCAATGACCAGATGGGAAGCTACAAATGGATGGTATTCATATAGTTTAATTTAAATTTCTAGAGAACTCTATGTCTTAACAAACCAATTGAGAACATCGTGGTTGTTCCTACCAAGAAAAAGCACCTATCAATTGCTGAGTTCATCCACAACAACCCCAGCCATGATGTGATAGTCCCTAATTGTATCTCTCTTGAAATGTAGATATATGCATTTATTGATAGGGACACCATAATTTGGACTCAAAACATGAATGACCAGTTTAATTCAAGGAAATAGTATAAAACTACATGTGAATTCACCTTCAATATTCCCTCTTAGATACCCAATATCAAGGTCCCTCTCATCCATCCATCTATGTCACTAATCCTATCGAAAATATGTAGAGGTTGGCTGAACAACCATTACTAAATTTAGAGATTTGATATACACATTTCTTAATAATTTCACCTATGAATGAGGGTGTTGAAAATATACATCATATTTTTATTAATTGTGGTTTCATATCCAATATTTTGGACTACCTATAGGGAATTTTTGGTGTCATGATGATTAGGAACAAAAACCTTGAAGACCAGATCATGTCTATTGCTGCTATTGATAGCAGTGAACATATATAAAACCATATTTTTATAGACTATTCATATATTATTCAGTACACCTGGGATTCTAGGAACACACTAATTTTTGATAGTTAGATTCCTTATCTTCATGAATAAATAGTCTCTATCTGTAGGGATGTCTTTTCTGCCTCTATATTTTAAAGGGGGGGAGATAAATGCATTTTTGATCTCAACACACTTATACTACTTGGTGTACATGGAAGGGATATGAAGTATCTGGTGCTGAAATATAAATTCGAGATTTATCTAAACCCTCCCTGGCTCAAAGTGAATATTTATGGCATGGATTCTAGCATTCTTAGACCCTTTGGGTGTGGATGTGTTTTATGTATTCATAGTGACTTTGGGAAGGGTTTCTTTTCTCAATATATTGGGGATGGTGTTTCACATGAGGATAAACTATAGGACATGATCCAATTCATAAATCATGTTGTTTATCAGAACTAAGATTATCTTTGTATTGATTCAAATTCAAAACTAGTTGTTTAAGACCTTATGACAAGAACTAGGAATGTTACCAAGAAAGTACACCCATAATGGATCAAATGTCTTTATGTCACCAGTCACCTCAACATGATGGTATATTACAAATATTGGGTGGGAAACCAAGTTTAGAATTCACTTTTAAAGCGAGATATATTGGATTTGAGTTTGATGTGGTCATTTCGAGCTCCTAACAAATTCTCATCATGGGTTGATGTAGATATACAGTGTGTTATCCACTCTGAACTATGAAAACCCCCTTTTAATTATTGATCCTATTATTTTACTTATTATCAATAATTTTATTACAAAATTTTTCAAGATTCGGAACCTATGAGTATAAAAAGGTAGGATAATCAAGGGTTAAATCTTATATAATATTGATATTTTTTTTGATTTCATAAGAAAGTTGATTACAACCCAAGTAGCATTATTCTCATTATATATTTTTGGAAGTCTAATGATAAAATCCATGATAATGTTTTCCCATTTTCATTCTATTATGGGTAATGTTTGTAAAATCCCTTTATACTTCCATCTCTTATCCTTAACTTGTTGAAACACCAGTAATCAAGATACATACTCCACAATATCCATTTTCATGTTATTCTACCAGAAATATTCTTTTAGATCTCTATAAATCATCATATTTACAAAATGAATGGAGAATGATTAACTATGTGCTTCATAAAATAGCTCCTTATTCAACTATGGTATTGACTAGACACATAATTTTTTCCTGAGCATTATCATTCCAAAATGATCATGGTTGAATTTTAGAGGATTCCCCATATTATTTTATAATTCAACACCATATTTAGATGCCTTATTAATCATATCGTTGATGGATGAGGGAATATTTATTTGTGAAAAATACAATTTTTTCCATTCCCTTAAGATTTATAGATCTTGATTCTATAAATCCATAAATATTGGATCTCTTTCAATACCTATCATTGACAATATAGCATGTTCTTTCTGATTTATATCATGAACCACTATGTTCACCTTCCTAGGGTGGTAATGTTTTGATCATTAATAATCTTTGATCAACTCCAATCATCTTCTTTAGAATATATCCAAATCTTTTTATGTAAATATATACTTCAATATTTTAGGATTAGTATATATATCACAATTTTTGGCATACAAATAATGCCTCTATATTTTAATGAAAAAATTACCGCTTTTAGTTCCAAATCATGAGTTGAGTAATTTTGATCATGAATTTTCAATTGAAGGGAGACATAATCTGTCACCATATAATTATTCATTAGAAAACATACTCATACCTTATTTGATGGATAATTATATATATATATATATATATATATATATATCACAAACCATTCTCCATTGTATGTTAGTGTAAGCACATGCACATCGACCAACCTTCTCTTTGATTATTTTAATTTCTCCTCATAGTCATTGATCAATAATAATGTATCCCCTTCTGAGTCAACTTGGTGAGTGTATTAGATATTATGGGTAGTATCTAACAAACCTAGAAAATATATGGATCTCAGTTATTGTTTTTGATCTTGTCCATTTGTTAATAAGTTCTACCTTTGAAGGATCCACCGATATACCTTCAATTGAAATTATATGGACCAAGAATGGGATTTTTTATATAAAAAATTCACAATTTTTAATATTTGGTATATCAATTATCCTTACTCATGGTATTCAACACAATTACTAAAAATTATTCATGATCATACTTTCTATTTGAATATATAATAATATTATCAATAAATATTACCACAAACTGATCAATGTAATATCTAAAACACAATTCATTAAATCATTGAAGATAGCAGGATCATTGGTAATTCTAAATAGAATTACTATAATTTCATAATTATCATAAATTGTACAAAACAATATCTTCAGTATATCATCTTTCATCACCCCTAGTTGATAAAATCCATATCAAAGATCAATCATGGAAGAATATTGAACTCCTCACAATTGATCACATAGATCATCGATATGAGGTAGATGATACTTGTTCTTAATAATGATTTCTTTTGTTCCAATACTCAATGAAAATATTCATTAAACCATATTTCTTCTTAACAAAATAAACTGGTGCACTCCATGGTGAAGTAATGGGTCAAAAATATACCTTATCTATATTTTCTTAGTGTTTCTTCTTTAATTCCTACAATTTAATCAGGGTCATTCTATATGGTGATTTTAAATAGTCATAAAACCAGGTATGAGTTCTACTAAAAAAATCAAATTCATGATTCTAGGTATGATTAGTAAACTCTTTTGGGAAAAAATCATTGAATTCCCATAAATTAGGAAACTATTCAATGTATAGTTTCTGCCCAACCATATGAGGTTAATATCCTTCATGAATAATAAGTAACACCCATATGATGGAAGTAATTTCCATTGGGAATTTAGGTTCATCCTTGAACCAAAATACTATCATGGGTTGATATTTAATATCGAATATAACTTCATAAGTTAAGAATTCCATTTAGAGGAAATTAATCCATTGTTTAGCTACCAATGGATTATTAGATCTATTAAAATATGGTGGATTATATCATACGATGTGATCCAACATTTGTGAATAATATTTTGGAGCATAATGTTCTTACATATAGGTAAGATTATTCATTATAACCTAATTAAGATTCCCTAATAAGGCTATGATCTACTCCATTCCAACACTAGATGTGTTGGCTTTCTCAGCAGGTTAATACCTGTATGATCTATAGGTGTTTATTCCCTTTATTTCATTAGGTTCCATAACTAAATAATTTCACACACTGAGTTATTTCAAAATCATATGGAATATTGATCCATAAAAAATACTTCTAAGGATAAAAGTTTTCAAATACTTTTAGGGATTATCATAATTCTTATGTTTTCTATGTTTAATTAAAATCTTGTTTCCAAGGTTTTAACTAAACTTACTCTGATACCAACTATTAAGAACCCAACTCTAGTAACCTAGATGTAGTGTCTATGTTATTAAATTTTCATAAGATACAAGGGATCTCATCTCGTAGGAATAATCAATTTAGTAGTCTTAGAGAACTAGATTCATACATGATACTCATGTTACATTCGAAATATAAAATACATAACATAAGAAACAATACTGTATATTTTATATTATTCATAATAACCTTATTTATATCCTCAGGAATGGAAAAAAATAAAGGGTGAGCTTATATGGTCAATAAAGGATATATACAATGTAAATTATCATTATTAAATAAGGAATAATCAATATAGAAAGGTAAATAACTGAAAACACATGACATTTAATCAATAACTGGTGAAAACAAATTCATCCATACAAAATATCAATGTATTAATATTATGTAAAATAATAACTAAATTCTAAATGAAGAAAATGTGTAATATTGGACGTCATGATTTCAGACATCATGATATTTTTACATCAAAACTTTATTCAAATATAGTTTAATTGATGGTTAGTTACACAAAAAAAACACATTTAATTTGGAAAACCAATATGTATCATGAGACCTATCGATGCATAGAGGGGAAATATAATTCCAATCCATACCAATCATTGCTTGTCTAATGCATTCATAATATATTGAATGATCAATTTAATTTATAAAATAATATTCCATATTAAGAAATATCTATATTTAGTAAAGGATATGAAACATAAATATTTCCATAATCAATAAAATAATTTTAATATTAAAACAATGTATATAGAAATGTTATCCAGTTTAAGAAATAACCTTATCCATGACACAAAGAATATGGATATTTAAGGGAGATGAAAAATGATCATAATAAAGTGAATGTTTTAATAGAAATTTAATGACCAAAAAATTAATCAGGAGATGAGTGATAACCATAAATTTATTATAAAATAGATTTTATAGTAAAATCAAGTCTTTTAAAGAATATAAGAAAATGGATGTGAAATATTAAAATAATTTTTCATTTTAAATTTTTCTTTATAACACCATTTAAAACTTATATATTAATCTAAATATAGTAATAGGGTTATGGTGGTGGGGAAAACCATTAATGTCAAATATGTTAAAAAGGAACATTCATTTTTTACTTTTTATAAAAAAAGTTGAAAATTAACGTTTTGTGATAAAATTAGAAAGATTAATTTAAAACCATTTAAAGATTCTAGGATATTTTAAAATTTAATTAATAAATATTTGAGTAAATAAAATGGAATTTGTAAAAAAATTCGAAAATATGGACATGGTAAAAACATATACGCGGTCAAAAAGATAAATAAGATCGACTTTTTTTAAAATATTTATTTGAATGATTCATTTACAAAAAAATTAAAAAGTTTGAAGAAAATATGGAAACTCATTAAATATCTAAAATATAAGAAAATATATGGAATCTAAGAGGGATAGAATATAATATTCCTTCAGTGAAAATAATAGTAATATAAAAAAATGATATTGTAAAATAAATTCTTACCTCTTTGGTAACTTTTAAATTATAACCCCTTTGAAAGTTAAACTTGAATTGAAAATTTAATAATCATGAATAAATATATATTCTTATTATATACATCAATGTTTTATTATATGAACCACACAAAATTAAATAGGTGCATAATATCAAATATGTCCCACAATGGAGTGGAAATTGAGATGAAATCCCTTACAAAGAACATATAATTAATGTGAGAATTAATTTATGAAGAAATTATATGTAACAAATGTAAATCTAAAAAAAAGTGTAAATAAAACATAATATAATACAATTCCATTTCACATATAATCATTTCATAACATATTCAATGAAGAAAGAGTATAACCAAATGAATGAAAATTCACTTAATAAACCCCTAACATCAAGTTTGACTCGCCTCATAAGTGATTTTAACCTTGTATAGAATAAAGTTATATTTATTATAATTACATAAAAGAAACATATATATATATATATCATATATTATCCATTTATAACATTTAATCAATCATTCGTTAACAATATTTTATTTTTATTATTATTTGGGTATTAACTACTTTGTTTTTCATGTATGTTTTGATATGGTAGTTTCATTCCGTACATCTATATCATGTTTATATAATTTATAGAATGATTTTAATGATATAAATATCATATATATATATATATATCTAATATATATATTTACAGTAATCTAAAAATAATTATCAATAGAAAAATGATTTACATCGTTCATGGAGATAGTTTGTTGTACGTACGCATGAACAGTGTTTTCAATTTACAATGGCTGAAAAAAAGAAAATTAAATAATAATTAACCTTTTTAGAATAATTATTAATTTTCAAATATCATATATATTTATTAACTATAACCTTATTAGTATCCTACTAATTATTTAATGAAAAATGGATCATATCGCTTGGTGGAGGTGGTGGGCCACACATACGCACTTGAAATGTAATCATTTTAAAAAGCATTAGAAATTAAGAAGGTAAATGTGATATTATAATTTTAAAAGAATAATTATGTCATAAATATCATATATTTTCATTATTTCCATCTTTAGACCCATGAAAGTATGATTTTAATAAAAATTTAATTACACTTCTTTGTGCAGAGGGTAAGCCGTACTTACTCACATGCAATGTCATTTCTTTTAATAGGATAGAAAATAGATGTAATATGGTTGTAACATAATCGTAATAACATATAAATATATTTATATAATTTCTTTTTTATTTTAGCATGTGTAAAACAGATTTAGAGGAAGTAGAAGAAGAAATAAACTTGAAAGTGTCAGTGAAGACGATTACCTCTTCTCAGATAGACTTCATTTAGATATCTAATTATGGGACTTAGGGTTTTTATTTTATGTAGAAAAAAATCTTTTAGAACTTTTATAATTTTTTTGATGGTAAATTGGAATGTTGTGACTAATCTTTGTAACTAAAACTGGTGTAAATAAAATAGATAAGGGGTATCCTTTTTTAAAGGAGGGGAGGTACATTTTTGGAATTTATTAAAGTATTAAATTAATATAAATTACTTTCCATTTGTAAATGGATCTAAATTGATATTATTATGATATAATATGTATATGACTCTAAATACTCTTATATAATACAATTTGGATACATTTTTTTTTATGTTTTCACCTTTATCTTTTAGTTTTAACCCACTTTAACCCTTTTGAAAATTACCATAATATTAAAGCTTTATACCATTTAAGGGTCAATATTATTACTATAAAAGGAAAAAACATACTTAAATGGACTTTGGTTGACTTTTTTAATCATATCCCATGCACTTGGATGAATATAGGCCTTTTCTAAATTTTAAATTTTTTAATAAAATATTATTTATTATAAAATATCATTCATATCTTTTTTTCAACAATTCATATAATTGGAATTTGAGAATAATATTAAAGAAAATTAATTCAAGTATAGAAATTAACACATCCCAAATAAGTTATATATTTATATAAAATTAACAGGGCAATATAAATCATTCAAATTATATTACTTTTAATATCATTAAAATGATTTATTTTATCTTTATATTAATTAAATAAATACTATGTCAAATTTTCATAAGAATTTAAGATAATTATTTCATTAATAAAAATTTAAAATAAAATATAATGATAAAAATAATTAAAAAATAATTAAAATTACAATTTATAAATAAACATAATTTTTTTATATCCATATCAAAAAATATTTTATATATTAAAATAAACTGAATGACATTTTTGACATTATGTTGTACATAACTATTATAAAGGTAAAAAATTAAAGATAAATGGAAACAAGTTATATTTATTAATTTAGAATGATTATGGATTAAATAGACTCATAAAATTAAATAAAGTCAAGTTTTGGATATATTTTTTATGCCTAAATTACCCAATTTACCCTTTACCGAGGTGATCAATTTTACCACAAGTACTATTCATAATGCATAAAAATAAAAGAGCACTATTTAACGAATTTGAACCTCATGATTAAAAATATGGAATAAATTTTATCTAATTAAATCTAAATATGTGCCATAAATTCCTTTTATAATAATCCCAAAATGCATGATGAAAAATGCTATTCCAAAAAATTCATTTTAAGTGTAAAATTATTTTTATTCCAACAACTAGTATAATGTTGATCCAAATGGTATGAATTAAATTATTTTAAAAAACAATAAACTATTTAAATTTGAAAACCAATCTAAATAAAATTAATATTTTGAAATACTAAAAAATAAAAAACAGTATCCATTAAAAAAATGTATTTTCATTATTTTACCAAAAATTAACTTTCTCAGGAAATTTCCAAAAATTCCACCTAAGATAATATTGACACGATGATTTTAAAAATCATTTAATTTTCATGTAATAATATTTAGAAAACATTAATTGTTTCATTTAAGATTGGTTTTTCATGTAAAGAAAGTTATCACAGAATTTTTATTTAAAGAAAAATAAATCATAAAATATTCTGCCGTTACTATTCAACACTTTTATGTTATACTATCACAATTCAGTATTATTGTTTTATGCTTATACTACAAGTTATTATTATCATTCCTCTTCTATATGAGATAATTCCATGATATGTTCTTATGTTATTTCATTCCTTAATCCATGATTTATGATATATTCATTGTTGGTTACGACTTTCTTATGTGTCATGATTATACCCATATTCTCACCTTATAATCAATCATTATCTTAGATTATTAACACTTACGTTTATTTTTACTGATAATTTGATATCACCTCTTTATTATGCTTGTTTCCGACGCTTTCGCCGGGGCGCGCGCATCCGTCTGTGGAGGACACGCAGCTGTTGCCCCGTATTCCCGCTTTCCAAAGGCGGCTGACATTCACTCCTTGTTCAGGGATGTCTGCTCCTTGATCGAAACGGGATGATGGGATGTCAGTTCTTCCTTCCGTGGATTCCTCCTCGGAACTCGTCACCTAGTCCGGGTCTCCCTCATAGATTTAATACGTTGTTTGGGAATCTCATTCCCGGTGCCATATCTTCATGGACGCCGGTTAATTACACTACTTCCGTCAAGACTTTCCATAGGGTCTTGACATGGTAGCGACCTTCGGTTGGAGTAGACGACAACATCAGGCATGTCAGGGCATCTCTGGGTGCATGGATTTTGGGGAACCTGTACTCTTCCTTGTGAAAGGGCATCTCAAGGGTGCATAACCCGAGGCATCCCACGTCGAGTGCGGGGAATCATATGCCATAGGCATGTACCTGAGGTTTTCCTCAACTTCCCATGTTTAACACAAGGCATGCAGGATGTTTAACGTCTTGCGAAGACGGTTACCCCAAAGGCGTGTCATCCAAGGTTTTCCTCAGGCATCTCATGTTTATCATGAGGTAGGTCGTGAGTTTAACATCTTACGGAGACAGTTACGCCAAAGACATGTCATCCGAGGTTTTCCTCAGGAATCTCATGTTTATCACGAGGTAGGCCGTGAGTTTAACGTCTTGCGGAGACAAAATAAGGGTGATCAGAACGTCCCATAGAGACGGATCAATGGTGGTGTGCCCCGTAGAGGGGAGATGTCACACCGTAATGGCTGATCTGAACACCACTGAGGGCAGATCAGGGGAAGTGCACCCTAGGATGGGGTACACCATGTACTACCATTAGTTGGGATTGAACCTCTTGGAGGTTTCCTATGTACCCTGTGTAGAGGACATGGATCAAAACCCACGTAGTTCGAAGGGGTGATGAATCGGGGTGTACACAGAGGACAACGACTCGGAGGTATGCTGGGGCTTACACGTGGAAAGCGGTCCATGCGACGCTAGGAGCAGCGAGGAGGTGGATGGCATGATCCCACCGGGATGTGGCGGCCCGGGTGAGAATCAGGATGGGTGATGGATGGATGAATGAAGTGGAGGGGGAATGAAATGGGACCATCGCAGGAGAGACAGTCAAGTTGGGATTGAGCCTTGAAGAGGCTTCCTATGTATCCCCGTGGCAGGGAATCAAAGTCCGCGTAGTTCGGGATGGTGCCGGTGAACCGACGTGAAGGTGGACCTTGGCCAGATGGATGTCATCAGCGAACCAACATAATGGTGGACCTTGGTCCGATGCGTCATCGAACCAACGTGAAGGTGGACCTTGGTCCGATGGGCATCGTCAGCGAACCGACGTGAAGGTGGACCTTGGTCCGATGGGTTTTATCAGTGAACCGACGTGAAGGAGGTCGGAACGACCGAGTGATGGGCTTGAACCTTATGGAGGCTTCCTACGTACCATGCCTTGACATGGATCAAAGACCACGTAGTTCAGGTTAGTCACAACGACTTGCCGCTGGACCGGAATGCAATTTAGCATCGTGCGGGACAAAGATGAACCCTGACTTGAATAAAAGACGAGTGGTGGGCTTGAACCTCATAGAGGCTTCCTACGTACCATGCCTTGACATGGATCAAAGACCTCGTAGTTCAAAGGGGCTTCATCGGCGAACCGACGTGAAGGTGGACCTTGGTCAGATGGGTGGTGGGCTTGAACCTCTAGAAGGCTTCCTACGTACCATGCCTTGACATGGATCAAAGTTCTTATAGTTCAAAGGGTTTCATCGGTGAACTGACGTGGAAGTAGACCCGGGGGTCCACTAGTGGTGGGCTTGAACCTTGGGAAGGTTTCCTACGTACCATGCCATGACATGGATCAAAGTCCGCGTAGTTCAAAGGATCGATGGAATACAGTTTAACTTCATGTGGGATGGTATTGAACCCTGACATGAATAAATGACGGGCGGTGGGCTTGAACCTCATGGAGGATTCCTACGTACCATGCCTTGGCATGGATCAAAGTCCCCGTAGTTTGGAATAGCGGTGGGTGTCGCCGAACCGACGTAAATGAGGGACCTTGGTCTGATGGGAGATGGGCTTGAACCTCTTGGAGGCTTCCTACATACCATACCTTGACATGGATCAAAGTCCTCGTAGTTCGGGTTGGTGACAACGGCTTGCCGTCGAACTGGAATGCAGTTTAACGTCATGCTGGATGAAGGTAGAACTCGACGTGAATTGGATGACTAGTGGGCTTGAACCTCGTGGAGGCTTCCTACGTACCATTCCTTAACATGGATCAAAGACCTCATAGTTCAAATGGGTGTGCAGTTTAATGTCATGCGGGACAAGGGCATACAGTTTAACGTCATGCTGGACGAGGGCATGCAGTTCAACGTCATGCTGGACGAGGGCATGTAGTTTAACATCATTCTGGATGAGGGCATGCAATTTAACATCATGCTGGACGAGGTATTGTCATGGCCAATGCCAACTCTAAGCCCATGTGAGTCATGCTCGGTGTGAGAAACAAGAGACAGCAAGGACCTGACGACCCCGCCGTGAAGGGTGCGTCCGTGAGAAGCGAAGAGGGGCTTACGCATTAGGCGACCCATGGTGCTGGGACTTACTCCAGGATGGAGGCCCGAAGAAAAGGATGATGATGGTTTTAGGTTTGAGCATTGAAGAGGCTTCCTACGTATCCCCGTGGCAGGGAATCAAAGACCACGTAGTTTTTCTGATGACGGCTTACCGCCGATTGGGGGTTTCAACGACTTACCGCTGGATTAGGTCATAACGGCTTACCGCTGGATAGGATCACAACGGCTTACCACTGGATAAGGATGTCAACGGCTTACCGCTGCATGGGGTCGCAATAGATTACTGCTGGAAAGGGATCACAACAGCTTACTGCTGGATAAGGATCACAACGGCTTACCGCTGTATAAGGATCACAACAGCTTAACGCTGGATAAGGATGTCAACGGCTTACCGCTGCATAAGATCACAACATCTTACCGCTGGATAAGGATGTGAATGGCTTACCTCTAAATGGGGTTGCAACGGCTTACTGCTGGATTGGGTCACAACAGCTTACCGCTGGATAAGGATGTCAACGACTTACCACTGCATAGGATCGCAACGGATTACCGTTGGATTGGGTGTCAACGTCTTAACGCTGAATAGGATCACAATGGCTTACCGCTGGATTGGGTGTCAACGGCTTACCGCTGAATAGGATCGCAACAGATTATCGCTGGATTAGGTGTCAGCAGCTTACCGCTGAATAGGATCACAATAGTGGATGGGGCTTACGCTAGGATGCTGACCAGATGCCGTTATGGAGCAGAAATGGGGAATGGGGCTTACGCAAAGATGCTGCCCAGGTGCCGCTATGGAGCAGCAATGGGGAATGGGGATTACGCAAAGAAGCTGCCTGGGTGCCGCTATGGGGCGACACTGGTGAATGGGGCTTACGCAAGGAAGCTGCCCGGGTGCCTCTAAGGGGCGGCACTGGTGAATGGGGCTTACGCAAGGAAGCTGCCCGGGTGACGCTATGGAGCGACAATAGTGAATGGGGCTTACGCTAGGAAGCTGCCCATAATGTCTTCCTCATGTCAGGACATGAGGGCATCCCAACTGACTGGTGAGTTGAGGCCTTCACTTATGCACTGGTGCACAAGAGGGAGAATGCCTATGTGAGTTGGAATTATGCCACTGTAATCATGGCATTAGGCATCTTATGCTCAGAGCATAATCCATCTATTATTTAGAGCAAAAGGCATCCTATGTTTGGAACATAGGGATTACTACAGTTTAAGTCATGTAGAAAGGACTGTTGGCATCTCATGCTAGGAGCATAAGGCATCTCTCGTATAGGGCAAGAGGCATCCTATCATTTGTTAGATATGGGGTACTACAGTTTAAAGTCATATAGATATGACTATTTGCATCTCATGCTAGGAGCATGAGGCATCTCTCGCTTGGAACAAGAGGCAACCTATCATTTGTTAGATAGGTATTACTACAGTTTATAGTCATGTAGATAGGACTATTGGCATCTCATGCTAGGAGCATAAGGCATATCTTGATTTGAACAAGAGGCATCCTATGTTTGGGACATAGGGATTACTATAGTTTAGAGTCATGTAGAAAGGACTATTAAGCAGAAGGTGCCTAGAAATGGTTGGTGTTGGGTCTTACGCAAGGGAGGCCCTTTATGGTTCAACCTGGCATAGGAGCCAAGTGATTGGGTTTGAAGGATTTTCCTGAGGAATGGTTCAACTCAAGGTACTCGGGGAATTGATAATGAGAACCTCAACTCACGACATAGGAAACAAACCAAGAGGAATACATCAACTCAAGGTGTTTCATGGTGTGTGGAGGAGTGTATCAAATCACGGTATTCCATAGGTTGAAGGTGGGAGCGCATAAGTGCGCAATGGAAAATCCTGGCATCCCATCCCGAAAAGTTTGCGGTGCGACTCTCCATTGTGCATAGGGGTCTGTGATGGTATGGACCGGTGGGCGCGAAGGTAGGATCATGGAAAAGGATAGGTCTTCGTGAAGTAGCTTCGCGGAGCATGTCCTCGTGGAGCAATGGTCTCTCGCGGAGCAAAGGGGTCTCGTGGAGCAAAAGACTCTCGCGGAGCAAAGGGGTCTCGTGGAGAAAAGGACTCTCGCGGAGAAAAGGGCTCTCACACAGCTTGGTCTCATGGAGAAGCATCACGGAGCATAGGCTCGCGGAGCATGGACTCACGGAGGATGGTCTCGCGGAGCAGCATCACAGAGCATTGGCTCGCGGAGCATGGACTCACGGAGCCTCGGCTCGCGAAGCAACAACGTAAAGGAAGCTGTTCGCGGAGCATGGCCTCGCAGAGCCGCAATGCGGAGCTCCGCTCGGCCGCCCAAGGGGCGAAGTGGCCGTGGCCGTCCGTCCGGAGAAGGGGGGTGAGCTGGGTATTTATAGGCAAGGGGCGCCGCGAAGCAGAACTCCCGCGCCGCCTCCGGTGCTTCGCGGCGCGCTCGCGAACATCAAATTCGTTCGCGGAGAGGTACCGCATCCAGAGCTTCGCGGCCGGCTCGTGAAGGTCAAATTCGTTCACGGAGAGGTACCGCCTCCGGAGCTTCGTGGCGGGCTCGCGAACGTCAAATTCGTTCGCGGAGAGGTACCACCTCCAGAGCTTCACGGCGAGTTCGCGAACGTCAGGGCGTTCGCATAGCTTTACCGCCTCCTCTACTTCGCAGTGGGTCTTCGCAGCACGTCGCGAACATTAGATGGGTTCGCGGAGCCTCTCGCCTCATCACTTCGCGGTGGTGCTCCACAATCGCAGAGGCGGCTTCGCGAATGGGCTTTTTGAACCAGTTTTCCAGCCAAACTTTAAATGTCCATAACTCCTAATCCGTAACTCCGTTCGGGCCCTATGACCTACCAAATCGAAGATTGTGAATTGTACTATGATCTTGGATCATGTATGGAAGCATTTGGAAAATTTTTGGGGACACGTTTTCCGGTGCCAACAATGCTTACATTTCCCTAGATTGTGATGAAAATTAGTACGTTTAATGTTCCTAGAAGATTATTATGTGTGGAGAATTTGTAGGAGATGTTGAAGACTTGTTACGGATAAAGCAGTTTCTTATATAGTAGGAAAAATATATTTTTGTTAAAAAATTAATGTATATTTTTTTCATTAGGTTTCGACATGTACATGGCATGGGTTCCCCTTAATTTTTTGATTGAGGGGTATTTTAAGGCCTCACTCAATCTCATGCATGGGGTTTTCCATCTATCTCATCATCCCTAGAAACTCCAAATATTTCCCTCATCCATAAATGGGTACATACCTTATTTCCAAAGGCTGGAGGTCATCTAGGTTTTTAGTCCCATCGACTCTTGGGAACTCGCATTGGTCTAGAGGATGGGATATCAATCTCATGTCACCATCTTGGTGGGTATTATTACATACTTAGAGATTCTATTATTGATTTTATATATGTTTATGAATCTATTCATAATCTAGATACGATACCGGTTACCCCAAAGAAATGACTATAGGTTAATTGTATTTCATATTAAAGGGGTCTCTTTAGTGAATCCATCTATATGTATCCAAGGTTCTTCATCATTTTCTAGTAATGGATAGTTAGTTATATAATAGAGTTGTATAATGAAGTGATTTGGATCATTCTTCCTTATAATGAGGTAGTTAGTATTCATAGGAGGTGATTGAGCCATTATGAGGTGTCCTATGTATCCTGATTATTGTAGTAATTAAAACCCATGTAGTTCATTCATCCCATTTAGTTAAATGTCATGCGGTGAGGACATATGTTTGGGTACTAAATAACAAATATTTGAGCTCGAACCCTAAGGGGGTGTCCTATGTATCTTGAGGATACTGAGAATCAGAGTTTTCATAGTTCTCATGGTTTAACATTTCATTATAGAAACTCATAGAGCAGATGATATGATTATCAAGAATCCCTAATCTAGCATGAACCATGATCAGTGTGAGAAACAAGGGATGGAAAATGATTATTTCATTGCTCATGATGCATGGATTTTGTTTAGGTACTTCCTTGAGATTATTTATTATGGGACTCAGGTCTTGGGGAGATGTCTTACATAACCTGGTTATGAAAGGAATCAGATTCATCGTAGCTTGGTGGGTTTCCCAGTCTATTGATGGATGAGATATGGTGATCAATATCGCAGTCTAATTGAGTGCTAATGGTTGAGACGTCAGAGTCATTGGAGGAAATATTAAAAAATGGGTCTTTTATTTGATCTCAGATCTTATGAAGGCATCCTACATATCCTGGTTATGGAAGAAATCAAAGTCAATGTAGTTTGGTTTATGTCGAGGCTTGCAAATAGAGGTTTCCCTATAACATTGTGGGGGTTTATAGTATAGATGATATGATCATCGCTACTCCCTAAGCCCATTTGAGCCATGATCTTTTTGAGAAACATGTGATATCAAATGATCAATGTCATTTCTTTGAATAGGGTACTTAGATGTTATTATTTCCCAAGATGATTAATATAGTACTCAAACCACAAGGATAAGAAACCTTCATATCCTAGATATGGTAGGAATCAGATTCATCGTAGTTACCTTTATGTTAGGTCTTACAAATTGAGGCTACCATGTCCCATCATGTAGGTTCATATTCCCTAATGAGGTGTTTTTCTTGTCCCCACTAAGCCCATGTGAGCTATGCTTGGGGTGAGAAACCAGGGGGAGAAAATGATTAGCCCCATGGAACATAGATATGGAACTTTTGTATTAGAACAAACCTTGGGGTGTTTGTTATAGGGATTGTTCCTTAAGAAGGTGTCCTACATATCCTAGTTATGGAAGAAATTAGGGTTCTCATAGTTCACTTTAGGTCGGGGAATAGACACCAAATTTTCCACATTGACATGGACTTCTTATCTGGAGGGTGTTATAAGACCCAGTTAGAATATCCTGGGATCCATCACATGACCTGGATTGACACATATCGAGTGTGTTATAGGAGTCAATGTGACACAGTCTAAAGGATATCGTGTATATTGGATGAAAATTTTTGGGAGACCTCATGTGACCTAGACGACATGTCTGGAGGGCGTCGCGAGTCTCATCTGGACTGCCCAGGGGGTGTCATGAGATCTTGGTTGTCATGTCCAGATGCTTCCGTGAGACCCATCTAACATGAGAAGGAACTGTTATATTAGTATGGTGATGTTTCTGAAGGACATCACAAGTATCATGTGATAGACCCATAGGGTTTTTCAAGATCAGAGTAGTGTCCTTAGAGGAATCATGCGACTCGCTCTAACATGTGTGGAGTATTCTGTGTGTCCTAGATGGCATACTGGAGGAGTGCTAGAAGATCCAGGTGACATGTCCTTTTGCTATTGCGTGTATTTAAGTAACTCACACAGAATGCATGAGGTATAGAAAGAATGTATTTCACTTAAGTATTCCAATTCTAATCTCATCTCCAACCCTTATATTACGAGAGCCTTATATTTCATTCAGTATTAGTTTTCTTTAGTCTCATGTGAACTAGTGGTCTTGTGGGATGTTCTCCAAATTACCTACTAGATATCCTTCATGTGATCCATGGATGATCATGTGAAGCACCTTATATGTGTCACATAATTGTTCTAACTATCAACTGGTGTATTAAATGATGGAATGTTTTTGGTCGCTTGATCAGTTTCTCTGAGAAATCTACAAAGGCTGAGAGTCAAATCATCTAGAGTCCTAGAATCCAGAGTCTTCGTGTCAAAACCATCCTCACGTTGGAGTGGGTAATTTATAGGCATCACCACCCCATTTTTATAGCACTTTTTGTGGAATATCTATCACAAGTCTAGGATAGAGTTGGTGAAGGGGTCTAGTGCTATGCGTCTTAATGAGTCTCTACTGTGGACAACTCTGAGTGCATCACATGATTTTTAGCGATCGCGGGTCTCCTCCATCAAATCTTCCTTTATTAGATTACTATTGATTATCCATGATTTTTCTGGTTATGTGGATGTTCCAAAAGAATTCCATGTCGTCATGTCAACATGCCCAAGGGCCTTTAAAATATCCAAATTTATGTTGAAAGGAATTCTCAAGATTTTGGGTGAGTTTTCTTGGGGTCTCGTGAGATCGTTCCATGGGTGCATTGGGCATGTCACATGCCTTTCAGAAACTGTGAGTACCTTCCACCTCCTCCCTTTTGATCCCCTTCATTTTATGTGACAAAGGTTGGGAATCTTTCAGGATTTCATGTGTAATGTTAGAGACATTTTCTCTATTTTTTTTGATGTGTCTTCTGATCAATATGGGTCATATGGGGTGCGTGAGAATCCAATTGAAAAATCTATTTGTTTATCCTTAAAGATTTGTGGAGTTTCATGGGGCACTTTTCAGGGTGAGGAAGACAAGAAAAAGGGATATTGTGAGGGGAGGTAGACATGTCTCCTAGGACTCGTGGCTTCTTACAGGTCGCAAGGGTCACATCGCATGTCCTTCAGCAACCAGGAAAACCTCTCTACTCATCCTTTTCTATCTTCTTTGTTTTTATTTTACAAAGGTTAGGTATTATGAGAGTTTTTACGATCAATGTTTGGGATTTTTTATGGATTTTTCATTGATGTTTCTCCTAACCAATATGGGTCATGTGTAGTGTTCCCAAGAATATATTGGAAAGATCTATCTATCTATCCTTAGATAACCAAAGGGGTTTCCTATAAAAACACGAGGACTTCTATTTGGTGAGGATGAAAATAGAGTGGAATCTCACGAGGAAATAAATATGTGTCTTTGAGGGATCACAATATATCACAGGTCGCCACGGGAGTGTGTGATGTGTCCTTTAGAGACAGTGAACACCTCTCGACTCCCCCCTTTTATCTCCCTTGTTTAATTCTACAAAGTTTTGGAGGTCTTGAAAGTTTTATTGGATATCATCAAGAGATTTTATTCTTCCGAATAATGTTATAGAATGCGAGCATCATGACCACTGGGGGTCTCTTCCGTTGAATACCATTCCCCATTATTTTCAAAGGATTTTGGGTGGTCGGTCAGACACTTTCCAATGAAAAACCACATGACCTGGGGTGCTCATTCAGTTGTATGGAAGCCTTATTGAGATTAGAAATTGTTTCGGAAGGGGGATACATGGGACTTCCTGTGGGTTATGCTCCATGCGTGAGGCCTTCATGTTACCTTGAAATGGTCATGCAATCGTGAGTCCTTCAAAGGCTCATGTGATCCGCAGATCTCGACCATCCTATTCTTCCTTTTATTTTTCTGGGGAAAATAATACCCATATTTAGGTACTTATTACTTTGTGATTTTGATTATGTACATATATCAGGAATCAAAAAATTCCCCCCCCCCCTTAGGAGAGATCTTTGAGGGGATGAGGACTCAGTTATGAGGAAAACTAATTCCCTCTATAGTCTTTAGTGGTGCCGTGAACCAGTGCTTTGGGTGACATTTAGTCTACTAGGTGTCACTTGGTATTCTAAGAAATATATTATATATAAGGGAGGGGGTGGAGACCAATTCATTCCACCGGATGCCTCCTTTATCTAGAGCTCTCCCACTTTATCTTCTCATGAAGGACCCTACTGTGAACCCTGATCATGAACTCTCTTTGCAAGCCTTCACCACGAGTCTATTTTATGAGATCTCTACCGCAAGTCTTTTTCTTTCTCAGGTGCTTGTTCGACTAGTCAAGAACTACTATTCAGTAATATATTATACTTCAGCTATGAGGGATATGGTTTCCTTGAGGGTTTCGTAGGATTCATCAGCTTGATCATTTGATCACTTGTGACTCACGTGACCACGTTCAGGTCACCAATCGAAAGTCTTCATGAGGGTTATGTGATTCACATGATTCACTATAAAGGTTATGTTAACTAAATGTGTTTTGGGGATCAGGAGATCTGAAAAAACTTTTATACAATCTATGTGTGATGAACCGTCCCCTAGGACCCGTATCGTGACTACCCTAAGCCTACCTTCCATAGGCCATGGTCTAATGACTAGCACCAAAGGCGTAACTCCCTAAAAACTGTAAAGGCATTGCCTTTATAAAACGTAAACACACACAACCAGAGAACAAGAAGAAGAAAACAATAAGTAAAGAAATATAACAAGTGTGATGAAAGTACAAAGGGGCCAGAAATACAAGCCCAAAAGAAAGGTAAAACTACAATTGAAATTAAAGTACAACTGAAAAGACAACAGCTGAATGGTGAAGCAACTCCTGGATCATCCTTTGGGTTCCTACATGTAGGGTAGGTACAGATGGCCACCTCAGATCTCTACGTCTGTCTGTCACCTCCGGGTACCGTCTCATCATGAAGTCTACCTCCAGGTACCATCTAGCTCTACAAGCCGCAACCACGACCAGTGTTGTCCGTCGTCTGCAACCAACATATGGAGGTGCGGGCGTAGCCCGTGCAGGGGTGAGTATAACAATACTCAGTAGAGACCCCGAGACCCTCAGGGTCTCACTAAATTCAACAAGGATAAACCACAAAGAAATATTTCAACAAATAACCTTTACGTAGGTATATTCCCATACATATACATAAGTTATCAAGTAACCCATCTCAATCATGAGGAAAAAACAAAGGTCATTGACTTAGCTCAAAGCAAGATTTTCATTACCGAAACCACAACTACTGGAGAACTCCTCCTCTGTCGAGTACAGTGTCCCTGCCATGACTCTGAGGCACTACTCACTAACCTTAGACTACTGAGGTACTCCTGTCGAGTACCGCAGGTCTACTGGCAAATATCAGGTGCTCCATCCGTTGTGGGTCTGCTGCCAAATACCGGGCTCCCCCCTAATAGCCTATAGAGGTACTCCTCCTATCGAGTACCGTGGGTCTGCTGCCAACTACCAGGCACTCCGTCCGCTGTGGGTATGCCACTAAATACCGGGTGCTCCGTCCACTGGGCTAATCGAATCACTCCGAGTCGAATTGGTCATGCAGTCGTCAGGTCTACAGCTACTAGGTCTCTGCACTCCGTACGCTCGTCTCTGGGAGGGTTCTCTCCATGGGCTACTGGTCCTTACTTCCAAGTGTCACGAAGTCTCACGTAGAAGTAATAAAATGGACCGCCTCGTCATAGGGGTCTCAACGCAACAGACGACACGTCAATAGGATGCCCTGTCTGTGAGTTATTAGCTTTTTAGTCTCGGGGGCCCGGTTGGTTTCATGTACGAACCAACCTGACCATATCTTAACTATATCCCGAACTCCCATGGGGTATACTCAAAGAGATGGCTATGCTCCAAGAGCACTTGCACCGATGACGGTCCGTCAAACGGACATCCGGTGCCAAAGATATGGCCCAAGTAGGTAATGGGCCAGTAATGAGCCCAGGTCCAATCTGACCCGGTCATACCAACTCAGCCTAACCCGAACTGGGTCGACCTAGTCTGGGTTGACCTGGTCAGACTCGTTGGGTCTGACCGGACCCATTGGGTGATTCAGCCCGATATGTTTTGACTCGGTCCACTAGGCCTGACCCAACGTTCCGCGAGGGTGATTCGACCCGATAGTCGCCACGTAGGTGGCTCGGTAACTCGGCCTGGGAGATCGGGCCGGTTCGACCAGCGACACCGCGGGGGCATCGCGGGCCGGTTCAGCAGGCCGGTGACCGGGAGGCCAACGAGTAGACCACGCGGGGCACGGGCGGACCTACTGGTCTCTGGGATGGGCGCGGGTGTGCCAGGCAGCGCGCGGGGGCGCACCAGGGCGTGCCAAAGGGCGCCGCGGGGGTTCCGGGCAGGCAGCCGGCAGGGGCTCCGGGGGCACCGGGCTGACCACCGGCAAGGGTACGGGGTGCCGGGCTGGCTGGGCAGCACGCCAGGGGGGGGGGGGGCACCGGGCTACGCCGACAGGGCACCGGGGTGCTCTGGCTGGGAGCCGGGGGTGCGCCGGCAGGGAGCCGCGGGTGCGCCAGCAGCACGCTGGTTAGGCAGCGGGGCACCGAGTGTGAACCAGGGAGCCGCGGGGGCAGCATAGTTCACGGAGGTTGTGGGTAGCGCGGCCTTTGTTCGCCGCCTTCATCGTCGTCGCCTCATTTCCATGCCGTCGTGGAGTTATCACAAAAATAACAACAGAGGGGTCAGGCCATGTTGGTTTGGCCCGGACCCTCCGCGTTTAGGGTGGTAGCAATAGGTTCTTGGAAGTATGAATCCCAAAAATCACCGTTCATCATTTTGAGAGAAAGGAAGAACATGGGAAAAGTTCGTACTTTAAATAAAAATAAAACCCCTACCTCTTGCTCGTCGCTCGTTGGCGGAGTCGCGGAAGGAAGACGATGAAGACCGTCATTCGTTGCGTCTGCCACACGTCCCCAATTCCAAGATGCGTCGATTCATTGATGATGTTGCAGAGGATAGGTGTCTGGGGAATTAAGGTTGAAGAAGAATCATGTGGAATATCGTCGTTGGCATTTTTCGCATTTTTCGTTGGAGAGGATAAGATTTCCCCAAGTATTGGGCGTCGCACAACTTTAACAGTGCTTCGTCACTTGGTGAAGCCGTCCCAAAACCTTCTCCCAAGATCCCTATATATAGGAGAGGGGGAGAGGTATGTAACCATCCTGTAATTTATGACGGTTCATTTATTTGGAACCTTCCTAAATTCCAATGATGCAGTTACTTAATTTAAAAAGGGGGTATGGTGAATTAAATTGCGTTGGCGTAATTTAAGAGGTGTGTTGGCACAACTTAAGAGGGGAGGATGCCAAGAAGTTTACCCCACATAGCTTGCATCAAAACATAAGACACGGACGACACCTTCTATTGGAGTTGTACAGTAGGTGAGATAGATTTATAACCTATGGGGGTCGCAATGACAGATGAGTTACCAGAGTGAATGTTGGATGATGAAGACATTTCCTCAGGGTGGGAGTCAATTGACGAGAGTAGTATCTACAATCACGAAAAAATAAGGAACAAGGGTTCTGATTAGTTCTATATTTTAGGCTTGAAAAATGCTCAATCAGATATGAAAGGTTAACCAAATTGTCATGTATTCCCTTTCTCTCCATTCTTCTCACAAGGACTTGTTAGCGCGAGGATGAAGTTATAAGAATCCCAGTTTATGATGGTCTTACTATTTTGTTTGTTTATTTGATTTTCAAAACAAAGTTTCTAATAGTTTCAAGTCAAGACAGTTAGTGTTGTACGAATACGAGGAGAAATAAAATGGCTTGACAGACTATAACCCAATATTTTGTTATTGGAGAGATTCATGTTGGGTTCAGCATTTTTGATTCATTGACTTTCTATGTAGATATGGGATGGGTTCCCCTGGATGGTTTGATTGAGGGGTAGTTTAAGGACTCTCTCAATCACACACAACAAGCTTTTCATCTATCTCGTCATCCCTAGAAACTACCAAAGATTCCCTCATCCATAGCTGGGTATGAATCTTCTATCCACAGGCCGGAGATCATCTGGGGTTTCAAGATCATCAACTCTTGGGGACTATAATTTATTGAGAGGATGAGAGCTTGGGATCATCTCACCCTTTTGGGGGGATTTATTGCATACTCAAGGGCTCTCTTATATATTTAAGATATGTTCATGAATCTCTTCCTAATCCCAATATGGGACCAATTAACCTTACAAAATGACTATAGGTTAATTCTCTTTCATATGAAAAAGACTGGGGTCTCTTTAGATAATCCATCTATATGTATTTTAGGTTCTTCATCATTTTCTAGTAATGGGATGTTTCTTATATACTGAATATATATAACCCAGTTATTCAAATAATTCTTCCATTTAAGGAGGTTTTTTTATTCCAAGGAGGGGATTGAGACTTTATGAGGCATCCTACATGTCCTAATTATTGCAGGAATCAAAACCCATGTAGCTCATTTATCTCATATAGTTTAATGTCATGTAGTGAGGACATAAGTTTGGGTATTGAGACACCAAATATTTGAGATCAAACCCTAAGGGGTATCCTATGTATCCTGAGTATAGAAAGAATCAGAGTTTTCATAGTTCTCATGGTTTCCTGTGTCATTATATAGACTCAGAGTGCATATGATATGATTATCATGAATCCATAAGCTCATGTGAGCCATGATTAGTGTGAGAAACAAGGGATGGAAAATGATCATTTAATTGATCATGATGCATGGATTATATACCGGGATTTACTTGAGATGATTTATTATGGGACTCAGGTCTTGGAGAGACATCTTATGTATTATGGTTATGGAAGGAATCAGAGTCATCATAGCTTGGTGGGTTTCTTATTTTACTAATAGATGAGATAAGGTGATAATATCATGGGACTAATTGAGTCCTACTGGTTGATACCTTAGATTCATGGGGGGACTTATACTGAAATAGATGTTTTATTTGAGATCGGGCCTTTGGAAGGCATCCTAATTATTCTGGTTATTTCACGAATCAAAGTCATCATAGTTCAATTTATGTAGGGTATTACAAACTGAGGTTTCTATGTACCATTGTGGGGGCTTATATTGCAGATGATATGATCAATGATACTCCATAAGCCCATGTGATCCATCCTCATTGTGAGAAACAAGGGATATCAAATGATCAATGTCATTTCGTTTAACATGGGGCTAAGATGTTAGGATTTTCCTTAATTATCAATATAGGGATTGAACTTCGGGGAGAAGTAGCCTACATATCGTAGATATAGAAGGAATCAGAGTCTTTATAGTTCCCTTTATATTGGGTCTTACACACTGAGGTTGCACTGTCCCATTATGGAGGTTCATATTACCTAATGAATTTTTTTATTTCCCCCTAATCCCACTTGAACTATGCTTGGGGTGAGAAACAGGGGGTATAAAATGACTTGTCCCATGGCACATAGACATGACACTTTTGTATTAGAAAAACCCTTAGGTTGTTTAGTATAGAGATTAGGCCTTAAGATAGAATCCTATGTATCCCTGTTATGACAAGAATTAGAGTTCTCGTAGTTCATTTTAGGTCAGGACTTACACATTGAGGTTAGCCTATTGACATGGCCTTCTTGTCTAGAGGGTGTCTCATGACCCAGTTGGCATGTCCTATGAGCCGTTGCATGACTTGGATTGACTAATATAGAGGGTGTCATAAGAGTCAGTATGAAAAAGTCTGAAGGATGCCACATATCTTGGATGACACCTTTTGGGAGACCTCACGAGACCTGGAAGACATATTTGGAGGGTGTCATGAGTCTCATCTGGCCTACCCAGGTGGTTTTGCGAGATCCTAGATTTAATGTCCAGATGCTTTCACAAGACTCAGCTAACATGAGAAGACACCGTAATTTGAGTCGAGTGATGTGTCTGAAGGACATCACAAGTCTCAGGTGATAGACCAAGAGGGTTTTGTGAGATCAGAGTGGTGTTTGTGGGGGAATCATGTGACTCATTTTGACATGTTTGGAGTATACTTCATGTCCCATATGGCATGCTAGAGGAGTTTTCCAAGATCCAGGTGACATTTCTTAGTGTTTTTGAGTGTCTTTGGACGAATCACTTGGAGTGGACGAGGGCCAATGAGAACGTATTTCACTTAAGCCTTCAACTTCTTATCTTGTCTCCAACCCTTGTATTGTGAGGGCCTTATATTTATTCAATATTAGTTTCATTTAGTCTCACATGATCAAGTGGGATTGTGGGATGTTCTTCACATAACCTATTGGAGATCCTTCGTGTGATCTATAAATGATCACACGAAGCACCTTATATGTGGTGCACGATTATTATAGCTATCCACTGGTGTATTACCTAATGGAAAGTTGTCGGTTTCATGATCAGTTTCTCTAATAAATATGCTGAGGATGAGATTCAAATCATCTAAAGTCTATGTATCTAGAGTCTTCGAGTCCAACCCTTCTTCATGTTGGAGTGGGGAATTTATAGGCATCACCAACTTGGTTTTTTGGTGCTTTGTGTTGCGTATCTTGTGCAAGTATATAACGGAGTTGGAAAAGGGGTCTAGTGCTATGCATCTTCATGAGTCTCTATCATGGACCACTTTGAGTACGTGTCCTGATTTTCAGAGATTGAGAGTCTCCTACACCACTGCTTCCTTTATCATATTATTGGTTATTATCAAAGATTTTTTGGGCTATATGGACATGTCAAAGGACTTCCATATTGTCATGTCAACATTCACAAGGGCCTTTTCAAGATCCAAATACCTATTTAAAGGCATTCACAAGAATTTGGTTTACTTGTCTTGGGATCTCACAGGACTGTACCTTGGGTGCTCTCGGCACGTCCCATGCCTTTCAGTGACCATGAGTAACTTCTTCTTCCTCCCTTTTGATACCCTTCTTTTTATGTGACAAAGTTTGGGAGTCATGAGGAATTTCATGAGTAATGTTATATAAATTTTCTATACTTTTTTGTGATGAGTGGCATGACCAATATGGGTCATATGGTCTTGTGTGTGCATCCCATGGAAAAATTTATTCGTTTGTCCTTAGAGCACCATGAAGTTTCGTGGGGTGTTTACCATGGTGAGGAAAATAATATAAAGGTCTCTCGGAAGTCAAGGCAGATGTGTTGCCGAGGAATGATGGCTTCTTGTGGGTTTCCATGGGTGAATCACATGTGCCTCATCAACCATGAACACCTCTTGCCTCCTCCCTTTATATATCCATTGTTTTTATTTTAAAGGACCAGGAATTATTTGAGTTTTCATGAGAAATATCTGGGATTTTTCCACGATTTTTCATTGATGTTTTCCGGCCCAATATGGTTCATATGGATTGTGCTCAAGAATTTAGTGGAAAGATCTATATGTCTATTCTTATAGCACCAATGGGGTTGCTTGGACATGCCCAGGGACTTCTATGTGGAAAGAATGAAAATCCAATGGGATCTCATGAGGTGAAGAAGAAGTGTCTCTGTGGACTCAAAATATCTCACAGGTATCTAGGAGAGCATGTCACATGTCCTTCAGTGACCATGAACACCTCTTGTCTTCCCCCTTTTATCTCCCTTGTTTCATCCTACAGAGGTTTAGAGGTATTTCTAGTTTTCTTGGATATCACCAAGGGAGTTTATTCTTCCCAATGATGATATGGTGGATGAGATTCCTGACCACTGGGGGTCTCTGCCTCTAAATATCATCCCTCTTTATTTTTGAATGATTGGTTTGTGAGGATATTTAAAATGAAAAACTATGCTTCCTTGGGGATCTCATTCAGTTGTGTGGGGAGCCTTTGCGAGAGTATGCAGGATTGTCGAAGGGGGCTCTGTGTGACTTCCCATGGTCTATGCACCTTGCACTAGGCCGTCACATGTCATTGAAATGGTCCAACGATTGTGAGTATTTCAGAGGCTCATGTGATTAGAAGGTCCCAACCATCCTCTTCTTCCTTTAAATTTTTAGGGAAAATAATACCCATATTCAAGTACTTCTTCCTTTATCATTTTTCTGATGTCCATTTGGAGGGCATGAATAATCTTATTAATGTTTGGTCCTAATTATCAAAAACCCTAAACCTAAAAATCATGTGAATTAATTTTAATTCATTATTTTCTTTGATTAATGTAATTATTAGATGGCCAAGTCTATGTGCTTGCATTCTTCATTGATGGAATCGACCATCACTACAGCCACAGGTTCATAGTCCATTTCTAATCAAATGGTCCCATCTATATTAATGTTTTTATCAACTAATCAATCAAAAAAAGGATCTAAATCCCTAGGTCAAAAATATATATTTTCTATAATCTCTACTCATAGGAATAAAGGCATTAATGTCATGGAGTCAAGACATTCAAACCACTCGTAACAAGATACTAGCTCATTTATCCCCAAAAACTTATATTTCCTAAAAAACCATTTTAATACCATCTTTAATTAATTGGTTTATTATGCATAGGTGTTCCACAATAAGGAAACCTAAGGTAGTAGATAACAATTACTGAAAATTAACATAAACATGTTTCATGCATTACTCCCATGTTTAATCATATCCAAGATGAATAGTAGTTATTCTACTCATGCCCCTTTTTAAAATTATATATTCATGCATATTTATGTTTATAATTAATTTATTGTATAAAAAAAGTTTCATTTCAAAAAAAATCACTACCAAACATATATTAGACTATATGTAAGCAAAAAGTTGTTGCTTTAGAAAATCATAAATTATAAGAGATCATAAACTCAACAATTTATTTTAAATAACATATCCTAAAATATTATTTATCATTAACATGTTATAATCCCCATTTTAGTTATATAATTTCTAGAATTATATAAATAATTCCCCTATTAAATCATTATGTAGTTTAATACTATATTCACATGATTATCATTTTCCCTCTCAAGGATAATTTCTAGAATAATAATACATATTATAAAAAATGTGTAATATTTAAATCGCACTATTGAAATTATTTTAAACAATATTAATAATATATATATAGCACCCCGTGATTTCAAAATTTTAAATATAAACATAATTTTTGATAGTGTGTGATAAATATCAATAAAAAAAGACTAAAAAAACATGAAATATTATTTTATAGTTTAATTATATAAATAATAAAAATATTAATACATTCACTATATGAAATTTTAATCAAAAACTTTTTTATTTAGTGTTCTTGAATATTTTACAATATTTATCATCTGATTCCTTTCCAAAATTATTATCAGATCAAGGATGACTCTATCCATCTAAATAGAGAAGATTAAGTATGTTAATTTCAAAGATTACATATTAAATAAAGGAGAGAAAACATACCCCCTAACAAGTGAAGGATCTAAATATGTGTAGCACCAAAAAAAAGGATATATGGTGTGTATATAGGCCTATAAACATTTAGGAAGAAACTAAAACAATAATTGAAGGATTCACAATACTCTAAAGATGAGGTGTGGATTGCCCAAAATTGAGGGGACAAAGGAAATGTGAAGGAGGTAAGGTATAATATCTTATTTGAGTAAAACATAGATCTATTGGATATCTGTAAGAAAATTCAATAATTTTTTTATAAATCCGCATTAAATTTTAGATTCATTTTTAATTTCAGCTCCTAACTTATTCAAAAAACCTGAATTCCAGGAATGTATAATGATCTCATCCAAATATCTTACAAGAGTTAAATCCCCATGATTTATAACTTTAATTCCCTTATATTCATTTAAAATTCATTATTAGATGAAACACCAGAGCACATCGGAATTTTAAGCACATTATGTAACCTTATGTGACTACAATAAGCTGTGTAAGGGTAATATGGATTTAAAATTACATGGATAGTTACCCTAAAACAAGTTTTAAAAACTTGGGAGGACCCTCATGTAGTGTAAAAGAATTCAAAGGTACCTATATCCAAGAAACTAGATACCTTTATGCATGCCTTAGAAACCTTGGTTCCCTTATGAAAGTCATGAGATTAGTAGCTCACCTTTACAAGATGAAGGATTTGACCCATACACGAGGTTAAGAAACAATTAAATACCCCTATCCAGTAGTTAACTACCCTTAATCTGCATAAAAAACATGGATGGACTCGTATTCAAGAAATAATAAAGGAATGTAACTCTAAGAAAATAATGTAAGAAACACACTTACATTTTTGAGAGATTAAGAAGAACGAGGTTACCTACATGAAGTAGGTGGGTTTACATAAGGGTAAATAAAAATATATAAAAACCTAAATTTCATTAATTAAATATATAAATTGGTGATTCTATAGAACTAAAATTTCAGTTTCATTGCCTAAAACACATATTTTACATATTGGATTTGATACCTAATGAAGATTACTAGAAATAACTATCCCATAATTTCATGACTTAAAGAAAATATTTCATTATATATATTCCCATGATCTTTTTTACTAAGATATTAAAGGAATTAGTAAATATCTTAAACCAATAAATCCCATTTCTACCTTAACTAATGGACATTTTTTCACATTATATAAGAAAATAATTAATTCATAATATGTCTTAAATGTCTTCCAAAAATAATCCACACAAGTATTCCTATTAGACATATCATGTGTAATAAACTTCTTCATAACCTAGGGAAATGAGAACATAATAAGGGGTGGGATCAAATGATCAGTAAGTATAAACATAAACAATAATAATCAAAGATTATAAATGAGCACATGATGAAAATAAATAATAAGTCAGGGATAAATAATAAAAAAATAATTGAATAATAGTATGAGATTTAAAGAATAATAAATCCTTGGATAATAATTGAAATAAGTTGATCAAATGGATTATAACTCAATTTGTGGTGATAGAATGCATAATGTCAGATATATTGATATTAACATCAAAGTTATAGCCGAGATATCATTCTTTCCATCAAGGTTGTATCTAAGACATCATTATTATCATCAAGACCACATTCAATAAATCTTATTGAATTGGTTATGCATACACCAAATACCCAAAATGTTTATCTTGTGAGACCAAAAAATGAATCAAGAGGATATATATTTTCAGGAAACTCCCATCACTTATTTATGTCAAATTCATTAATCATTTGAGAAAATGATGCAACAATACTTAATCAAATTTTCCAACAATCATCCATATTAAGAGAACAACATAAATAAAACCAATACTTTTAAGCATGTCAATAAAATTGATAACATGATCATAACTCATCTATAGGAATAAATTTTATGGTTAAACAATACAAAGTAAACTTTCTTGAGAAATCAATAAATACCCGTATCTAAATAAAAAATATATGGATTTTTAATAGTTCCCCAATTAATTAATATAATGGATTTAAATGTAATCATACCTCAAAATAATACTGTATAGGTAAATGGTTATATAATTAATTCAAAAATTTCTCCAATCAATCAATGTATGGAATCTATGTTAACACCCTTCAATCAATGAAATGAAAACATAATATTCACAATACAAAGACATTGGAAATTTTTTTATGCCTATTTAGGTTGGATGGTTAGACAAGGTAAAGTTAGTGATGAATCATGTATTTTATATAAAATAACATTACATAATCAAAATATATAAATAAGTCATATGGTTACAAAGGAACATACCCCAATGTAACAAACAAAACATAGAAGGATGTTGACATAGATGAAAGGCATCCTTAAAAAAGTTTTCTTTAAATGGTATCCCACAATAAAGGATCTTGAATTGAATTTTTTGATAAAAAATTTATATATATATATATATATATTATATGATAAAACATAGAACATTAATTCTATGAGGGTAAATCCTTTTTAATAAGAAAAGGAGAATAGCAGTGAAAACTTATCATATCTTCTAGAATTTTTGTTAATATTAACATAAAATAAAATATACTTGTCACTTTAAAAAGTAAATTTTGAAATTGGAAATTGAAATATTATGAACATATTTACTTTTAAAAATAAACTACCATAATTTACCCTTGAAAAGAACATACAGTTTTCTATAGGAAATGTGAATCCAAATATAAAACATTTGATTATAAAAGGAACCATTTTAATTCTTTGACCTTACCTTCATTGAAAAACGACAATCTAAAAACATTAATAACACATTATTTGTATTAAAACATAATTTTACCAATTATAATTATAAAATACAATATAATAAAATATTAGGATGGGACATTCCAAGCATTGAAGATTAGAGTTTAGGTTTAAAATTTATAACTCTAAGAAAGGAGATTTGAGCTACCAATATCCATTATGAGAAAAATACTCCATAAGGTAAGAAATATTCGACAATTATTCATGTGGTAGTAATTTAAAAACATATGAACAATTATATAATGAAAAAATAATACAAGAAAGGGTATAATAAACCCAAATTATATGAAATAAGTTCAGGACAACGATCATAACTCAATGAATGAAAGTTGAGTTACCAAAAATCAATAGTACTAGGGTAATAAATGAATTAATATCCATTTGAAGAAATGGATATGATTCATCTTAGTATATCACATTAAATAAGAAAAATTATAAAAATACATCCATGGGTAATAAATACACCATATTAGGAAAATATGGTGCAAGAAATGTATCATGACTCAAAGAATTAGAATTTGGACCAAGAAAACCCTTGTCCTTTGTCTAGGATTCCACGAATGCACTATAAAATCTAGTATAATAGAAATAAC
This sequence comes from Viscum album, assembly GCA_963277665.1. Lineage (NCBI taxonomy): Eukaryota > Viridiplantae > Streptophyta > Magnoliopsida > Santalales > Viscaceae > Viscum > Viscum album. Next base: position 2,109,578,869 of record OY728152.1, read on the forward strand.
TATCTTAATAACTTATTTAAAAACCTTTATAATATATTTTCTATTTATACTCTTCATTTATAATCATTCTTTATATGAATTCTAGTAAATTATTACATATTTTCAATATTAGGTGTAGGTAATCTTGATCTTTTTAGGCTAGTTTCATAAAAATGGTGTCAGTATTAATTATAGTTACAAAGTTCATAATATTATTTTCATTAAGGTGATGGAATATATTTTTCATAATATTTATAAAATTATAATTTCATTCCACTTTAGTTTTGGTTATAATTCATGAAGTTGAAATCAATGATGATAATGATTCAATGATTCTTAATGAAAAAATGTGTTTTATTAATTAAGGAATTTAATAATAATTTTACCATTATTGAAAAATAATAACTATTTACATATTTATATCATACTATAACATAAAATAATTCCCCATATTCTTAAATGATATAAATTTTTAGCATTATTCGAGTAGGTGGTTAAACAACCCAAACATGAACATACAATGATCAATAGATGATTATGTGGTGGTTTAGTTGTAATATAATTATAGAAGAACAATAATGATCTTATTGAGTTTTTATTGATGTGATATATTATTACTTCAATTAATTATAAGAACAATTAGTTTATATGAAAATGTTATATAATATGAAAATAATATCTTATTCTTAGTACGATTGTTTTAAATGATTGAATTAACGATGATCATTTATTGATTATATCATTAATATGATATCCAATTTTTCATATTAGAAAAATAATTATATCATAAAAATCATATTTATCCATTAAGTACAATCTATGATTGGTAGAAATTAAAATAGGAATGAACCTTTCCATAGATGCGGTAGTCTGTGCGTACACATGAATAATTATTTTATTTTTATAGAATATGAGAAATGATAAATATGTTTTATCATTTAGTAATATTAAATAACTTATATATATCATAATTACAAATTAAATCACTTTTTTAGACCATCCATGATAGGATTTTAAATAAAATGACCATGTTGCTTCATGGAGGAGGTAGTATAAACATACACAGAAATAAAATTTTAGTTTTTCTTTAGGGAAGAGGGGAAAGGTGGTTAAATGTTATTACCTTAACAAAATAAAATTCAGTATAAAATGTTACAATATATGGACTTTAAAAATATAATTTTGAATATTATATAGAAAATAATTAATTTAAGTAAAAGGTATTACTCATGTTGAGAACATAGATATTTCCTTGGAGGATCCTTTGGAAATGGAGGGATTAGGCCAATATTTTTATGACTAGAATATAAAGGAAGATAAATAAAATGGAAGGAAAAATTATAGGGATTATATATAAAAATTATTGTTGGGATTTGTTTTTAAGTGGTGGTGAGAAGCCCCTTTTTATAAGTTAGAAGGGATGAAATTTTTATAAATACCCATAACATTTTAATAATGGGAAGTCACTCTCAAGAAATGTAGATTCCAAATTGATAAATAATGGAGTGGGTAAGTAATAAGGTTGATTAAGACTTAAAAAATATTATAACACATGTTTTGAACATATTTTATCCTTTTAAACAAGGTTAAACCCTTTTAACCCTAATTTACTCTTACTTCTACTAAAGAAAAAATTTTATTTCAAAAATCACTTTTATGGGGGGAGTGAGAACCCAAAAAAGAAAGTAGTCGAACCCAAATCCAAACCACATAAGAGATTAACTCGGTCAAAATATACTCTTCCAGATTTATTTTCTGCTCCTTGATTATTAATTCCATTATATAATCCTATATTTCAATCCAAAGATTTTTCTTATCATTCAGATCAAAACACATACCTCTCTTTTACATTCTACCAGACTTCTCCTTGGCCACTTTTACTTTGAAGGACTCATCCAAAATCCATTACTTGGAATGAATTTAAATCACCAATCCATTTTCTTTGTTAGCTTCCTACCTTCCTATATCCTCTTGGACACCATCAGTTGTCTCATTCCCCATCAACTATTTTGGGTCGACTATCCTATCCCCTTTAGAATTTACTCTTACTACAGTAACTATATTTTCCAATGTAATTTATATTTTATTCATAAAAATAAAATGGTACTTATTACATAATTTAGACCCACTTATTCCAAATTTTAAATTAATTTTATTTGATTCAATTTATTAAAGTGGTAAACATTCATTTTAAAATAATAAATGTATAATGCATTAAAAACCAATTTCTTGAAACAAATACTACTTAACTTCTAAAATATCGAATATAGGTTTTTAAACTTGTTTTTTTAGATTTATAATTACACTAATAAAATAAATATTTTTTTAGAAATTTTTTTTACAACTTTCTATGACATACTTTCATAATAATAATTCCATTAAATCACTATATTTGTAAAAATGGTATATTGCATTATTCACTATAAAATATATCCTTCTAAAAAATCTCTAAAAATATTTCTTTTCTAATATTTACATGATAAGACAAAAAATTAAGTTAATTTTATCAAATTAAAATCCTAAAAAATATAAATTTAACTTTTAAATAAAATGATGAAATATAATGAAAATTTATTTTATAGGAAAATAGATTTTTTAGAATATTAAACATTCTCATTCATATTTTAAATAATTTAATAATTAAATTAGTATTAACCAATAATTCGTATCGAATATATTTTATCATAATTAATTATAGGTTTCTTGGAATAGAATTGAATGTCTCATAAAAAGTTAATATTCATTAAAATACATTTCAAAGCATAAAATGATCATATTAGTTCCTTTAGATATATTGATTAAATTTAAAAGGTATTAAAATTAACCACTATATTTATTAATATAAATATTTTATAAATTAAACAATCATATTTATTCTCACTAATTTAACATCTTGGTTTCAATGACCATACTTAATAATTATACTTTTATCAAAATATATTTCAATTTTGTTTAAGTTCGTTGTTACATTTGGAGAAAGCTACAGAACACATTAAATTATTTATAGGTATCCATATATTAAAATATTAGGTTGCAACATTAAAAATAATTTAAATAAATTTCATTCTCACAATTTTTAATTTTCATTTACCGATAAAATTATTTAGGGGTATCTGGAAGATAGGTATATACAAGTTTGATTACAACTGATCTAGAAGATAGATATAACTTAAGATATATTTTCCAATGTGGTGTCAACCTTTATATCCTAGGTATGAATAGAAATATGTTTTTTCTATTCATTTATTTTTCCAAACTCTTAATTTTTACTCCATAATTAGTTTATTTAATTCCTCCTTTTCTATATATAAAATATCTTTCACTTCATTGATGTCATTTCCCTGGGTTCTTCTTCCTACATTTTTGACATAAAGAAGATTTAATCATCTTTCCTATGTCATATTCATCACCTGAACTTCCATAAGGCTCCATACTTATCTTATTTGGTTTGTTTCAGATTCCAACTCTTTTTCATGTTATTAACCATGATTTATGATAGACAATTTTTCATAATTATAAGGTTTCTAACTCTGAATCCTATCCCATTATGTTTATTTTTGGGATAATCTTCATATTTTCCATGGGATGCATTGTTAATTTTTTTCCTTTGGTATTAAACCATTACTAAAACAAAAATTATTTAATTTTAGTGATGAACCATAAGATAATTATTGTAAGATAATAAATTGAACTTCGAAATTTTTAACTCTTAAAAATTAGAATTCAGTTCAACCTAAATCACTATTTGTTAAATTGAGGTTTATTTTGGTTGGGTTATATAATACTCCTTAACCTAATTCCTCAAAATAATAAATACTTTATAATTTTATGTAAATACAATTTAATTAACCCAATAATATCCCACATGGAGTGTCAAGATAGGTGTGTAGTTATGCCACCTTTTCATCCACTACGTTATGACCGAGTTAATACTCAATCAACCATTTTTGAGGTTATTACCCCTAGGTATGTATGTGCGAGAGCCTATATCCCCTTGTAGTATCCATAGAAATATTTAATTTCTAATATAACAAAAAAAATATACTTTACCAAAGCTTCAAGATGTTATCTTATACTTATTTTCTCACCTAGACTTATCCCTATAATTTTTACTAATGTTATCTTGTGTTATTGCCTAAATATAATATGCATTATTACCTTATCATTAAATCATATACTATATTTAATATTTATATATAACCTTAAAATTGTGATAAACCTTAACTTATCAACCCTTAAATTTTCCCCAACAAAACATAAAAATCTACAATGTTATCTAAACCCTACTCTGATACCAAAATGTGATGCCATGAACCCACACTCTTAGATCTGATGCCTAAAACACATAATTTACATACCAGCTATCAAACCTGATTTAGTTTTAGATATTTAGATAATTATAAAAAATTATAAACTAATTAATCTAATAAATTTATTAACTAATGGACATTTTTTCCACTATATAAGAAACTACATAATAAATAATAAGTCTTTAACATATCTCATAAATTTATTACACAGGCTATCCCATTAGGCATATAATATATAATACTTTTCTTTATTACCCAGGGAAATGAAAATATAAAAAGGGGTGTGATCAACTAATTAGTAAGGGTAACATAAGGGATAAAAATTGAAGATCATAAGTGAGCATAAGATAATCACAAATAATATGGTAGGGATAAATAACAAATAACAATGCTATATATAAGGAAACTTAAATAATTTTATATTAATGGATAAAAATAGAAATAGATATATCACATGGATATAAATAACTAAATTTATGGTGATGGAATGCATAATTTTGGACAAATTGATCTTACCATCATGTAATCATCCAATTAATCATTCTTACTATCACGACAAATGATAATACAACATTCTTATTATCAAGACTACAATAAAGACATCCTTCTAAATTTGGAAGGCATACACCAAATACTGAAACATGTTTGTATCATGAGACTTATAGATACATCAAATGGATATATAATTTCATCCTGACCCATTACTTATTTAATTCCAATGCATTCATTACATGTGATAATGAGACAACAATACCTAAAATTTTTAAATAACCACCTATACCAAAATAAAAATACATGGAACACTAATAATTTTATCCATGTCAATGAAGGGGATAAAAAGATCATAACCCATCCAAAGAAATATGGTGAATGGTTAAGACATTCATAGTCAACTTTTCTGATTAATCAAAAAAATTATATCGAAATAAAAAATATATAGATTTTCAATAGTTCCCCGATCTGTAAATGGAATAAAATTCAATGTAATCATCCCACAAACTAACACCACATAGGGAAAGGGGTACATGGTTAGGTTAATAATTTCCCCAATTAATAAATGTATACAATTTTTGTGAAACCCATTCATTAAATAAAATATAAAAAGGTTATTTAATAAGTAATGTTATTGGAAGAAAATTTATGCCTATTCATGCTTAATGGTTAGGAAAAGACATCAATTGTGATGGATCATATTATTTATCGAAAAGAATGTTAAAATTCCATCCCAAGAAAGAACTGGAATTAATATAAATAAACATATCCCCAATGTGATGAAGTAAAATCATAAGGATGTTAATGTATATAAAAACATCCTTGAAAAGAATGATTCATATTGTATCACATAAGAGGTGATAAAGAATTTAATTGTTTGATATCACACGTCAATCACCAAAATTATAAATTCATATATATTTATTATATTATAAATCAAGTAACATAGACTCCATCAGTGTAAATACTTTTTAACATGAAAAGTAAAATGTATGTGAAAACCTAAAATATCTTTTAGAAAACATTTATAACATTGAAAATTAATACAAACTCACATGTAAATATCAAAAGTAACTTTTGAGAAGGTGAACAAATTATTTTTGTAAAATTTTAAATTTAAAAATAATCTTCAATAATTGATCATTGAAATTGACATAATGTTTTCTATTGGAGATTTATATCCAAAGATAAAACATTTTATTATGAAATAAACCTTTTTAATACATATAAATTACCTTTATTGAAAAATCATAATGTAAAAAGATGCTGGCTTTAATCCATAAATGGATATTTATAATTTACATATCTTGTTGGAATCACATGGAGTCACAAAAACATATGGTTGTGTCATATATACATCTTTATTATGGTTCCCATTAAGGAAATCTATTTTGATATCCATCTACAAAATTTTATATTCATGGAAATCTACTATAGAGATTAGAATTATGATGTACTTAAACTTAAAAACTAGGGAAAAGGTTTCATCGTAGTCAATTTACTTATGTTTTTTAAACCCTTTATACACCATCAATGTTTATTAGGTACTTACTTTACCTTATATGACCATTTATCTCCTAAATACCCATTTGCATCTAGATAGGATTTACATCAACTAGAAGATCAACCAAAACACTAAATTGGTTTTGATATGTGGAATCCATTTCAGAATTCATGGCTTCATTCCATCTTGCAACATCTGAAATCTCTTCTACCTCTTCATAGGATATAGGTTCATTATTTTGAACTAATAATGAGTCACCATCATTGGTTTTTAGAAAACCATATTAACCTAGTTCTCTTACCTATATAGTTATTGTGAAAAATAATTGTGTTTCAAGAATAAATTCTTCCATGGGGATCTTTAGAATCTATTCTTATACCAAAACTTTTTTTTCTTGAGCACAAAATTAATATAATTCAATATTTCTCCCATTATCCTTCGTGATGATTTTTCCCTCTCAAGAAATATGACTTGTCTAGTAATAGTAACATTCATACTTGAGGGTACGCATAGGTAGTATCACCTTTTTTTCTTAGGATACCCTATAAAGATGCACTTTTTATCTTGGGTGATATTTTTCTTCATTATATGGTCTTAACAAACTGCTCACAACAACATAATTGTTTATATGAAAAAATAGGTTTCTTTCCACTCCATGGCCTAAAGGGATTCCTTTTTTCCACTTTAATTGGTACTCAGTTTAGTTTTTATACCATATTTTTTAAGGAATATCCACAAAAGGATAATTTAAGATATGTATGACTAATCATTAAACACACCATGTATAATAAGGTATGGTTCCTCCTTTTAGTAACATCAATACCTTGTGGTGTGTAAGATGGAGTGAGTTTAGAATGAATCCCAAACTACTTCAAAAAGTTGATTAACTCTTGGTTGAGAAATTCAACACCCTGATCAGATTGAATATTATTTATCTTCTTTACATGTTGATTCTATGAAAAATTATTTAATTCATTTAATTTCTCAAAGGAATCAAACTTATGCCTCATCAAGTAGACATAACCATATCTGCTAAAGTCGTCATTAAAATTTATGAAGTAATAATACCTACCTCTAGCTTCTACTATAAATGGTCTACACACATTAATGTATACAAATCCTATAATATCCATGTTTCTTTCACCTTTTCCACCAAATGGTGGTTTGGTAATTTTCAATTGTAAATATTCATGATATCATTGAAGCAGTTTTATCTCAAAAGAGTCTAAATAAAAATAATAATAGATATTTTTCAAAATTTTCTCATTTACATGAGAAATATGGTGATGATCGAGTTGGGTGTTATATAAGTCATGAAAACATGATTTTTTATCAACTAAAAACAATTGAATTTAATAATTTAACACAAAAATACCATTATATTAATGTGCCATAACATAACGTATATTGTCTTTATAAAAGAAACAAATTTTATTTCCAAACATAAAAATAAAACCATTCTTTTCTATGGAGGATATAAGAAATTAATTTTATTAGTAGAAGAATGTATATAATACCAATATTTTAAAAATAGGATCATTCATGTTATAAATGGAAGGTGGTAATCTCCAATCTCTAGAGAAGCTAGACTCACACTATAGGCAGCCTACGAAACCACATATCCTCTAGTAATAATTTAGAATCTACATGGTTATTATATTTCAGAAATATATATGAGCACCAAAAGATATATATAATACCCAATTTTTAGATATGTAAATATTACACATGATAAGGAACACACATTTAGATTCCCCTTACTTTTGGATACATTTCCTATTCAAATGGCCTTTCTTTCCACATACAAAACATACAACTTCATTTTCCTTCACCAATATTTGTATCTTCCTCTTCTTTTAAGGATATTTCTACGGATAAGTAGACTTATTATGAGTCTTGTTTTAATATCCCACCCCTCCTCATTGGATTGAGATGAGGAAAAATTGCTACTTAGGCTTTGGTGACATCCCAAATACACCAAATCCCAGAAATAAATTCCAAGGGATTCAAAAAAAGTTTGGGGATGATATTCCATTTGAAACTAAAACAAACAAAACAAGTACACAATAACCAGATTACCACAAAATTATTCACAAGAACAATTTATACAACTAAAAAGAAACTAAACCAATAACAAAACAAACTAAAGTACAAAGAGGAAACCAAAAAAAAAATCATAGTACAATGTATAAGGAAAACTAACAAATCTTAAAGACTCCAAAGACACGAACTCAACAACTACCAATAAGATCCAAGATCCAACTCCAAAATCAATGTAGAAGTATTATGATTCATCACTAAAGAAATGAGATACTTTTACTTTACATGTGTCTTGATAAAAAATGTCTACAAATGCACCAAAGTTCCCAAGAAGGGGTTGTGTAATGAAACTCAAAAGGTTTTACCCAAACGACTTCCCTACTCATGACTCTAGGATTGAACATATTATCACATTTATATAAAATTATTTATATAAAAAGATTTAACACATTTTAACAATTTATATAAAATCCAAATAAATTCCAACCCAAAATAGTTTTGTAACCAAAATAGTTTTCCAACCAAAATAGTCTCCAAGGAAAGAAAAAACAATTCTTTAAACCATTTTACATTTCTCTTTGGAATACCCATTCTACGATTCACACACACACCCACACATGCATGGTTTAGTGAAAATTACAAACCCATGAGAGGTTTCTCATCCATCAACCAAGTCCTAAGTAAGTGTCCAATCACTTTGTTCCCCAATGGAACACACCCATTATACAGGGTCACATCCCTTATACCACATTGGTACATTCCCCTTATTCAAGGTTATGTCAAAAGCATGAACTCCCATAAACCCGTGTATGTGAAAACCACATCAAACCAAAATTTTTAATACATTTCAAAAAAACCTTACTTTTATTGAAAACATTTCAATCAAACCATATCCATGAATCAAATCCAAGCCATATTTTAAAACATTATTTCGAAATCATAAGACAGATCAGTTTTCTCTACAACCAATTTACATAATCCTAGAACCATCACTAAATAGGGTTTCTACCATGATTTTCACATCAATTTCACAATCGATTTATATCCATAATTTTTTTAAACTAATCCTTTAAATTATAATAAGAGGAGTTGAGAGTGAAGCCACCTACCTCATAAAATATGGTGAAAATAAAGAATGGCACAAATTATTCACCAAAACCAGATTGAATCTCCAAAAACCTGCCTTAGATCTTGTTCCCTATCATCAACACAACCATATCCCATCAAGATTTGAATTTCACAGACTATATCTATCCCCAATATACTGGATCTATCATTACAAGATATAAGGAAGAAGAATAAGATAGGGAAAAATAATGAAGAATAGAGACTTACCAAGGAATATGGGATTCAATGCACCATGATTTTCCAACTAATTACTTTTGGATCAAGAGGAATGGTTTCCAAAGACTTTGGGTAGAGGGGAATTTTAGTTAGGGTAATATTAGGGAAAAAACCTTAAGGATTAAACATGAGTTAGATCGACAATGTTTGGATCTAAATTTTAGCTGTTCATGGTTAGATTGAATCGTTATAAAAATTGTGTGCTAATCGTGGACATTCCTCTGCCTCAAGAATCACCTTGCATTGTTGGTTTATATAATTATGGAAATCATTCACTAATCATGTAGAATACCTATCTCTTAAAAATCATGGTCACTTCTAAGTGGCCACATAGTTTTTCCAAACTGTTCACCTAACCATACACCATCGAGAGCCTAATTACACACTTTTCAAGGTTTTCTGTAGTAGTTTCATAGTTCTTAATAACTATTATATAACTGTGCACCTCTATAAAAGACCCAAAAACATTTGAAAATTACTCCAAACTCTCCCAAACTTCACCCAATCACATTTCATACTTAAAATAAATAATTAAATGGGTACGTACTTGAAATTTGGGTTCTACATTCTTCCCACCATTAGGCTTTCCATCCCTAGAAAGTTGAAGAACCCCATTTTCTTGAAAGAGTATGGGCCATTGCTCAAACATTTCCTTTTCCCATTCCTAAGTTTCTTCCAAAATTTTATGATGTTTCCAAAAAAACTCACACTAGATCGATTCTTTTAACATGAAAGACTCTATCTTGCCTATCCAAAATCCATACCAGCATATGAACAATTAAACATCTAGAACTAGGTCAACTTGATCCTATAAAATTACATGGTCATGATAAGGTTGATACTTTTTCAACTGAGATATGTGAAACACATTATGTATTGCACCAAACCATGGTGGAAAATCCAACTAATATTCCACCTCATCAACCCATTAAAGTATCTCAAAAGGGTCAATTTATTGATGAGATAACTTCCCCTTCTTCCTAGAATGATGATGAACAAGCCTTGGAGTGATTCTCAAGAACACATGATCACTCACCTTGAATGAAAACGACTATAAATGATGATCCAAATATGAGTTTTGATGAATATGAGTTGTCTCCATTCTCTTACCGATCAACTGAATCTTATCTTTTGTCTATTAGATAAGGCTCAACCCAACCAGTGAAGTCTCACCTATTTCCACCCCAAAAAAGTGGAGAATGATAAGGATGTGCATACAATGATTCAAAAGTTTCCATATATATATATATAGGCTTGCTGAATATTGTTATATTAGAAGTTTACTAATAATATTCAATCCTCCCATGATCCACCAAAATCCATTACACAAGCTTGTAAAAATTCTTCCAATATTTATATCATCCTTTCAAATAGTCTGTCCATTTGAGGGAGATACCCCATACTCATGGTCAACTATGTCCCAAGGGCTTACTATAAGGATTTCTAGAAATGAGATTTAAACCTCATATCTCTATATAATACTATTGAAACTAGTATTCCATGACTCTTTACCACTTCATCTATATAGATTGTAGAAAAGTCCTACACTATATGTTATTCATGAATAGGGATGAAATGGGATGATTTTGTGGGCTTATCCACTATCAACCATATGTAATCAGGTTTCCAAACTATCCCTAGGAGTCCCATAAAAAATCCATGGCTATCTTCTCCCATTTCCAAATAGGAATAGTTAATGATGACAACATACATGTTGTTCACTCACTCTCTACCTTAACCTGAAAATAAATAAGGCATCTTGAAAAAATATCTTCCACCTTTCTTGTCATGCATGTCCACCAAAATAGTGCTTTCAACAACTTATACATATTCTATATTCTAGGATGAACAACCCATCTCGAATAGTGGTAAGCATAGAGAAGTTTTTCCTAATAAACCATGGGTACGACCATCTGATCTCAAAAACACAAAACTAAAATACCATATTGATTTCATCCCTCAATGGTCTCTCCATAATTGAGTTTCAAGCTTATCACAATACATTCTGAATTTGATGTATATTCATCTTTAACTATCTCTACCAAATCAAGAACAAAATAAACCAGAAAGAAAAATGCAATAGTGCCTCAATATTCACAATCCAAGTGCATGTCGACTATCACCAACATTTACTACCACTAATCTAAAGCCTCCAATTAAAACTGAGAATATGACTCCATAATTAATGCATATTCCACCAAATTTCCTCTACCTAGTGTATATATCAAGTCAAAGACAAAAATTTTGAGATACTATATCCATCTTCTTTGTATCTTATTCCAAAATCTTTGTGAGAAAATACGTTTCATGATCTTATGATCCTTAAACACTATAAATTTAACACAAAAGAGGTAATGATTCCATGTATTCAGAGGATGGAATACCATAACCTACTCTAAATCATGTGTTGGTTAGTTCTTCTCTTGAAACTGTAACTTTCATGACCAATAAGAAACAGTATGATTTCCATTCATGAGAACACATCCCAACCCAGATCCTTATGAATCACAATACACCACGTACCCTTTTACTAATTGAAACAATATCAAGATTAGAGATGATGTAAGTAGAACCTTGAGCTCATGAAAATCCTTCTAACATTATTTTCTTGATTGTAATGGAACAATTTTTTTTTAAATGCTATTATAGGTGAATCTAGTCATAAAAAAAGCATCATTAATGACCAAATAGACCAAATAAACTGCTCATATCAATGAAATCCTTTGGTTTTTGCTAAGAGATAACAACCTCTATCTTTTTTGGACCCACCAAAACACTTATTTAATAGATAACATTGCCAAGGAAACATACCTATTATACTCAAAAATCAAACTTTGATAAAAAAGAAGATGATCCCTCAAAATTCACAACACTATTGCCAAGTGTTTCATATTCTCAATCCTTGTTTTTGAATACAACAATATTTCACAAACAAACATCACCAAAAAAGAATACATATACCTTTTAAATATCCAATTCATCAATTTTTTAAAGACTATTGGTGCATTCATAAGACTGAAATACATAACCACGTACTAAAAATGGCGATATCTGCTCTTGAAAGTTGTTTTTAGAATATCTTCCTTTTGAATGCACAATTTGTGATATCCTAATCATATTACAATTTTAGATAAACAACGGGATCCCCTAAATTGAATGAAAAAAATAATCAATTCATAGAAGTGAGTATTGATTATTTTTCATAACTTGGTTGAGCTTATGATAATTCACACACAACTAAAGAGTTTCATCCACCTTTTTTACAAACAAGACCTATACTACCCACAAAGACATGATAGGATGAATAAACCCTTTTCTTTCTTACTCTTCCAAATAAAAGTTCAATTCCATTAATTATGTTGGTTTCATATGATAATACATAATGAAAATATGACTAGTCTACAGGGGGATATCAATCGTAAACTCTACTTCTCTTATGGTAGGAAACCCTAATAATTTTTGAGGAAAAACATCATGAAAATGAAAAAAAACTACTAGAAAACTACTATTGTAGACCTCATCCATTGATTCAAAAGTTAAAGATGACAACTTTTATGAGATCATTTGAAATTTTGATGAAAACAATCATGTTGTACTTTCCTTTACATTTTAATCTCTTCTAAATAGATGATTGATGCCATCATCAGTCGTAAAGATAACTCTTCATTTATAATAGTCTATGAGAGCTGTGAAAATATTCAACTAATCCATACCTAGTATTATGTCATAGACATCAATATCAATCATAGATAAATCCCATATCAATTCAAATTCATTGATAGTTATAGAACATGCCTTACATATTAAGGGTTGAAATTCTCTTTTACTAAGAGGAGTTTGAAGTTTCAAAATACAAGACACCATCTAAACATGAAAAACTAGAAAATCAATAGAATGATAAGTAATAAATTAATTTTATAATCCCATATCAAAAAAATATTTTTTAAGGATAAAATTAAAAATAATCATACCTCTCAATATTGATGGTCCATATTGATCATCCACAAGCATCTTCTCAGCTTCATATAACTACTTACTTTCTCTAGTTTATTCTTTATTTCCCTATTGAGATTACATTACATTTGGAGTCATGATATTCCTAGAATCACCATGACTATATGAGTTCTACTGAAAATATGTATTTCTTTTCCCTCTTCATATCAAAGCATATGATGTCTATAAAAAATGATATGTGTCCCGAACACCCGACCGTGGAGTTGTATAATAATAGAATCGAAGATTCCCTATATGACTGAAATTATGGCATGCTATAGGTGGTTTTGTACAATCTCACTTTCTTTGGTCGAATGAACCACATTGAAAATATCTAGGCTTACCCTTTGGTTTTGGAGGAAGATTCTCCGATTCAACCATCTAGTTTTAAGTCATTACACTAATAAAGAAATAGGTATCCATCTTACACTTATTCCAAACATCAGAGTTAATTCCATTTCCAATAGGTATCAAAATAATTCCTCTAAGAATATCTTTGGAGATTTCTTTTTATACCACCGTATCTCTATTATCTATCTCCATGTAATATGTTATATAAAGTACAAAAATCTTCATGTGAATTTCTTACTGCAACCCTAATTCAAAAATGTGTAACATCAAGGACATACTTTCACTTACTTGGGGTGAAAATAAAACTAAATTCATAAATTTATCCACATACTCAGTCATTGATAGGTCCTCTTGATTCAAGATCAAAAATTCTATCATTATTGTAGTCCTGAAAGTATTAGGGTAGAATTGTTGGTTAAAAAATTCCTCAAAATCCTCCCTTGAAATTCCTTAATCTAATTTATCCCGAACATCTAAATCCTACTACTGGAATGAAATATCATCCAAAATATACGTTTTTAACTTGACTTTTAGCTTTGATGGTGTGCTAAGGAAATCAAATATTCGATCCATCATATTCAGCCACACCTCTTCCTTTTCTAGTTCCGAATCACCCCAAAATATAGATGGATTCATCTTCTGAAACTGAACAAAATAATATACTTTCCTTAAGTCATCTATCCAGTTCCCTCTGTTCATAGATTGAAAAGTTAGGAAATTTCTTTGAAATAAATATTGGTTCTCCTATGGCTTATGTGATACTACATTCTCAACAATATCTTCCGGTTGGTTTCTACGATGATTATCAAGTGACGTTTTCTATAACCAAAGAAAAACATAATACTTCTCCCTCTCTTTCAACTGAATGATTAACAATTTCAAATTTAACATATCATAACTATCACAACAAGTCTGTACCAAAATTCTTCATTTTTCCATTTTCGAATCATCATTAAAAATTCGACCATTATTTTGAAAATCAAACCATTTCACTTTATTTTTTGGTATACCCATTCCCTTATTCATATACACACCCAAAAATGCATGATTTAGTGATATTAACATACTCATGAGAGATTTATCATCCATCCACCAAGTCATCACTAAGTGGGAAATCTCCTTGTTACCTAATGGAACACGCTCCTTATTTAGGGTCACATCCCCTATACCGCAATTGTATATGCCCCTTATTCAGGATCACATCAAAAGCATGAACTCACACCAAACCATCTCAAACCGACCATTTCAATACATTTCAATAAAAACTAACTTTTATTAAAAAAAAATTGAATCAAACAAATTCCAATAATCAAAACCAATCCATATTTTAAAATATAATTTTAAAATCATAAAATAAAGCACTTTGCATAATGAAAAATTTCCAAAAATCCACAGACCATCACAAACGAGGGTTTATACCATGATTTTCACATCAATTTTAAAATCAATTTATATCAATTCAAATAGTTTTAAATTAAGACTTCAATTTCTAATAATAGGAGTCAAGAGTGAAGTCACCTACCTTAAAACGATGGAGAAAACAAGGAATGACATGAATTATTTAACAAAAATAGGTTGAATCTCAAAAAACCCATCTTAGATCTTCTTCACTAAAATAAAAAAATACACATCCCATTAATATTGGAATCTAAAAATGTAGATCCATCCCAAAAGAATTGGATATATCATCCCAAGAGAGGGAAGAAGAATAATTTTAGGAAAACAACGATGAACAGAGATATACTGTGGATTCTAGGATTCAACACATAATGATTTGCCAATGGATCAGCCCAGTATAAGGAAGAATGTTATAAAAAAGATTTGGGAAGTGAAGAATTAGATTTAGGGTCATATTATGAAAAAAGTGAACCATTAAGAAGTAAAACTGAGTTAGATACACAATTTTCAAATCTAAATTTTAGCCATTCACAATTAGGTTGCACATTTAGGAAAACATTGTGCTAACTGTTCCCATGTTTCTTCCTCAAGAATAACATCACATAGTTGGATCATATATCTAGAAAAACCCTAAACAAACCATGAAGAACAACACTTTACCAACAACCACACTTACTCTTTGGTGGACACACAATTTTTCCAAACCAGGCACCTAATAGTGCACCTGTCCTGATCCCATGACCTTAATTTGTATGTTTTTTTGTAGTAGTTGCACATTTTGTACTAACCGTATTCTAACCATGCACCTATATAAAATTCCCAAAACATTCCAAAAGTATTTTAAACTTTCCCAACCTTCACCAAAACACTTTACATACTTAAAATAAATAATGATAAGGGTATATACTTGAAACCAAGGTTGTTACACTTGGATACCTTTTTGTTGTTCTTCCTTTTCTTATTAACTATAAGAAATAAATGTTTGTCATTCCACATGTCATTGTTAACTTGGAAAACGAGAGTAATAAGTTCTGAAATTCTATTGTTGTTATTTATCATGCTATAATTAATAATAAAAATAGAGAAGTACCTGGGTGGTGAAGAAAGAATTATATGATTTTTCAACTAATCTAGAAATTTAATACCTAATATGTATAAGCATTACATATATCCAATAATATTGACTAGGTAGTGCCCAACTAGGGTTTATTCTCTAACATTTTTTGTAAAAAAAGTATTAGATATCTTATATATCTATTTTCTTACCATATCTTTATTGAAATCATAATGGTGAGTGTTGAACTCACCTGTTTTGATAATCTCAATCATGTATTCATATGTGTTGAAAATCCCAATTATGTTTTCATTCTTTATGATATTTTTAAGTATCATTGATCTATACTTTAATTCTTTCCAATATGTGATCAAACCAATAATAATTTTCAAAATAGTCTTTGAAATATGTTAATCCTCATTTATCCATGTTCATACAAGTTATAAATTGATTCTAACACAATCGGATGTGTTCT
Source organism: Viscum album (assembly GCA_963277665.1). Lineage (NCBI taxonomy): Eukaryota > Viridiplantae > Streptophyta > Magnoliopsida > Santalales > Viscaceae > Viscum > Viscum album. Next base: position 2,109,595,809 of record OY728152.1, read on the forward strand.
GCATAAAACAGATAAGTAATCTGCCTATAGGTACTGATAAAGAGCTACCGGTAACCAGTCTACCGATAGACTCAGTCTACCGACAGACAGCTACCGATAGACTTAACACAGAGCTACCGATGTACTTATAAATGTAAGCTACTGACTTACAGACAGCTACCGATACAAACGTAGAGCTACCGGTGTAAGTATAAATAGCTACCGATGGAATAAGAGTCACCGATGGACGAAGCTACTGATACAGACTCACAGCTACCGACGCATGGAGCTACCGATGCATGGAGCTACCGACGCATGGAGCTACCGACGCATGGAGCTACCGATAAACAAAGTCACTGATACAAGCATGTACCAACCGATAGAGTCAGAGCAACTAATGAAATTGAGCTACCGATGTTCAAGCTACCGATGTTCAAGCTACCGATGTTCAAGCTACTGATGTTCAAGCTACCGAAGTTCAAGATACCGATGCTGATTACCTACCGATCACTCGACTCACTGTTTGAATTTCTTTATTTTCTATATTTAATCTATCTAACGGTCATATCATGTACATTTTAATGATTTGTCAAATATCTGATAAAGGTTGACGGATGTCAGGAACCCGTACCTCGTACCTGCTGAAAAGAAATCTTTTCTATCCCCTGTTGGGAGATAAATACGAGAAGACTACGCTGCCCACATATACATCAACATCAACATCAACGAACAACAACAAGAAGCGAACCAGAGAAAAGTGCGGTGCATCCAATATACCAAAAACAGAGAAGCTTATAGACAATCAAGCATACTCTAGAAGTGTTCTGTGCATACAAGAAGAACACTGAAGAACTTCAACTACTAAATTGTCACTGTCTGTGAACCTGGAGGATACGACACTCTGTTTCTCAAATAGAAACGAGAAGAGGACTCAGACTCACTTTTAGTCGAATCCAAAGGAGTCCAGAGCTACACTGAAATCACCAGAACCACTTCTAAACTCTACATCTCTTGTTCTGTGATTTATTATCATTCATTTCGAGCAGTGTGTGTTATATGCTGTATCTAACACATACACTGTCTCCTGTACTCAAACTGAAGGATTTGTAAATCCTTACCAAACTCTTTCATTCATTCTTTCCCACGAATAACTGTGGTAGAGGTCGTGTGTGACCTGGACAGCTGGTTGCTGTTGTACTATTCCCCACGAAGAACAGTGGTAGAGGTCTTGGACCTGGACAGTTGTAAACTATTGAACCCCGATCCAGGGTGTGGATCATTTTATATAAACTTTTGAGAGGACTAAGTCTCGGCTTGAGACTGAACCTCTTGGTTACATTGTTGTGCCATCTCTTTCAAAGTTTTATTCCGCTGCTAATCATTTTAAAACCAATACTGTTTTAAAGTTACTTTGATAATTAAATTAGCAAGTGTTTATGTTAAGTGTAGATTAGTAAGTTAGTTTCAAAAGATAATCACACACTCCTGTGTTGATTAACTTGGAATTAATCAATCCCTTGAGAATCTAACAGAACCTCTACTTTAATATAAATTCACTACAGTTTAATTTATTATTTTATTTGGGGGTCTTTAAGACACTGTTTTTTAATTACAGAAATTTTAATTGGTACTCAATTCACCCCCCTCTTGATTTAACCACTCCGACCAACACTTGGTATCAGAGGATCGAAAATACTTTCTAAAAGTACTCTGCTTTTGAACTGTGATTTTAGTTGTATTTTAAAGTTCTTAAAATTTCTGTTATATCTAAATTTTTATCTATTTAAAATTTTCTCATCATGGACAATAGACTTGAGGGTGCTGCTACTAACCGGCCACCTTTCTTCAATGGAACTAATTATGCTCAGTGGAAACTGAAAATGAAAATTCATCTAGAAAGCATAGGTTTTGATATTTGGACTGCTATTGAATCAGAATACAAAATGCCTACTACTGCTAGATCTACTTAGGATGAACCTACAAAGACTGCTTACAATAACAACTGTAAAGCTATGAATGCCTTGTACTATGCTCTAGGAGATGAAGAGTTTAATAGAATTTCTGCATGTAAAACTGCATATGAAATTTGGGATACCTTAGCTGTTTCTCATGAAGGAACAACTAATGTTAAAGAAATGAGATTGAACACTTATACTATCAAGTATGATAATTTTAAAATGAATCCTGACGAACCCATTTCTGACATGTATCTCAGGTTCAATGAAATTGTCAATACAATGATCTCGCTGGGAAAGGATGTCTCATCGAAGGAACAAATTATGAGAATTTTGAGATGTCTACCTGATAGATGGAGGGGCACATCTGTCTCAATCAGAGAATCATGTGACATTGCTGCTCTACCTGTCAAGGAACTAATTGGAAAGCTGATGATGTATGAAGAAGAGCTTAAAGTGAAAAAAGAGGAAGAAAATGAACCTGCAAGAAAGTCTGTCGCTTTCAAATCCTCAACTTCAAAGAATAAGGACAAAGAAAAGCTTCAAGCTGTAGTTGAAAGTTCAAGTTGTGAAGACAGTGAAAGTGATTCTGACAGTGATGCTGAGATGGCTCACATTGCTAGAAGATTTAAGAAATTTTATAGGAAAAAGAAGTTCTTCAGAAAAACAAATTATAAGGGTAAGTATGATCACCAAGGCAAATGGAAAAAGGATTGGAAGAAGAATGACAAATCAGATGATGTTGTCTGCTATGAGTGCAAGAGAAAAGGACATATTAAAGCCGACTGTCCAAAGCTGAAATATAAAAAGAAATATGAATATAAGGACAATAAGTTTAAGAAAGACATGAAGGCTACTTGGAGTGCTTCAGAAGACAGCACAAGTGGAGCGGAATCTTCAGACTCTGAAAGGAATCGAGCCAACATGTGTTTTATGACAAACACTTCTGAGGTAACTGCTGAAACTCCTGCTTCAAATTCATATTATTCTGGAGATGATTCTGAAGGTGATAACATGTCTAAATATGAACTTTTTGAATACTGTGATATGCTGGAAGAGACATGTAATGAACTTAAGGATAAATACAAGTCATTAAAGAAACAACATGCTCTCACCACTACAGTTAAAACCGAACTCACTATTGAAAATGGGAAAACTGCTCAACTGTTAAAAGAGAACACTGAACTGAAACTATCTAATGAGAAACTCAAGAAAGACTTAGAGAAGTTCACCAATGGAAAAAATACACTAACACAGATGCTAGGAAAGCAAGTAGCACCTAAATATACTACTGGTATAGGATACCAACCTGGACAAAGGAAAATTGCCAAAACAAGATTCATTTCTAAATCTGGACAGAATGAAGGTAATTCTGGAACTTCATATGCTTCAACCAGTTATATACATAGCTATGGATCTAATAAAGTTTATCTTTCAAAGTATGTAAATTCTGCAAATTATATGAGACCCATTAGACAAATATGGGTACCTAAAGTGTTATTGTCTAACCTGTCTGGACCCAAGAAAATATGGGTACCAAAATCATCTCCCACCTGAATCTGTTTTGTAGGGAACTTGCTTAAAGAGCTCCTGTAAAGAGACCTGGTATTTGGACAGTGGATGTTCAAGACATATGTCAGGAGACTTATCTTGTTTCAAGATTTTAATAAAAGTTGATGGAGGCTTTTTCACCTTTGGTGATAATTCAAAAGGGAAAATCATCGGCCTAGGCCAGATTGGTAACACTGAGTCAATTTTGATCTCTAGAGTTTTATTTGTTGATGGCCTTAAATACAATCTATTAAGTATTTCTAACTTATGTGATGATGGTTTTCATGTTAAATTTGAAAATGATTCTTGCAAAGTTTTTAATTCTAAGAATGTTTTGGTATTTTCTGCCTTAAGAAATGAAAATGTTTATGCTGTTAATCTGAATTCTTTAGCTAAGCAGAATATTAGTTGTTTGAACGCTTTTCATAAAGAATCTTGGCTATGGAACAGAAGATTAGGACATTACAACATTCACTCACTTAGAAAACTTTCTAGGAAAAACCTAGTTAGAGACCTACCTAAGTTAGAATTCCCAAATGATAGAGTGTGTAACCCCTGTCAAAAGGGAAAACAACACAAAGTTTCTTTTAAATCAAAGAAAGAAGTTTCAACTTCTCAACCACTTGAATTGGTTCACATGGATTTGTTTGGACCATCAAGAGTTTCTAGTTTAAATGGGAAGCACTATGTTTATGTTCTTGTAGATGACTTTTCTAGATATACTTGGGTATATTTTCTAGCTCACAAAAGTGAAGCTTGTTCTTACTTTGTCAAATACTCCAAGTCTGTAGAGAACCTTAGTGGACTTAAGATTAAGACCCTGAGAAGTGATCATGGTCGTGAGTTTGAAAATCAAGATTTTGAATCTTATTGCTCACACAATAGCTATACTCATAACTTTTCTGCCCCTAGAACACCCCAACAGAATGGTGTAGTAGAAAAAAAAGAAACCGAACCCTTCAAGAAATTGCTAGAACCATGCTCAATGAATATGATCTGCCTATTTATTTTTGGGCTGAAGCTATAAATACAGCTTGTTATGTCATTAATAGAGTCTTAATTAGACCTGTTCTTAAGAAAACCCCTTATGAATTGTGGAACAATAGAAATACTAAGGTTAATTACTTTAAAGTTTTTGGTTGCAAAGTATTTATTCTGAATACTAAAGATAATCTGGATAAGTTTGCTTCCAAAAGTGATGAAGGAATTTTTCTAGGTTACTCTATTTCAAGTAAATCCTATAGAGTTTTCAATAAGAAAACCAAATGTGTGGAAGAATCTGTTCACATCAAGTTTGATGAAACTGATCCAGATGAGCCTAAAACCTCTCTTGAGAATCTTGAAGAAGATTTGTCTATTCTGGACCTTAATGATAAATCTAAAGAACCTGTTATAAAAGCATCCAGTTCTGGACTTTCTCCAGAATCTGCTTCTGTTGAACCCGGACCTATAGATGAACCTGAAATTTCTAGTCCAACCTTTACCAGATCAACGAGGATTCTAAAGAATCATCCTTTAGAAGCTGTTGTTGGTAATCTTGACAGAGGAACACAAACTAGAGCTTCTCTAAGAAACCAGGTTGAACATCAAGCCTTTCTTTCACAGCTAGAACCCAAAAATATCAATGATGCTATCAATGATGAATTCTGGGTAATAGCTATGCAGGAAGAATTCAATCAGTTTGAAAGAAACAAAGTCTGGGAATTAGTTGACAGACCTAAGGACACTTTGACAATAGGCACAAAATGGGTTTTTAGAAATAACGTAGATGAATCTGGAAATATAGTTAGAAACAAAGCTAGACTAGTTGCACAAGGATATAGTCAAGAAGAAGGTATCGACTATGAGGAAACTTTTTCACCTGTAGCTAGACTAGAAGCCATTAGGATCTTACTGGCATATGCTGCACATCTGGATTTCAAGTTATATCAAATGGATGTGAAAAGTGCATTTCTAAATGGTTTTATAATTGAAGATGTTTTTGTAGAACAACCACCTGGATTTACTAACCCCCATTTTCCAAATCAAGTTTTTAAACTTTCTAAATCTTTGTATGGTTTGAAACAAGCTCCAAGAGCTTGGTATGATAGACTTAGCAATTTCCTTATTTCAAAAGGTTTTACTAAAGGGATTGCTGATCCAACTCTGTTCATTAAAAGAATTTCTAAAGATGTTTTAGTTGTACAAATATATGTTGATGATATTATTTTTGCATCTTCTAAACACTCTTTATGTACTGATTTTTTAAAAATTATGCAAAATGAATTTGAAATGAGCTTAATGGGAGAGCTTAAGTACTTTCTTGGATTTCAAGTATTTCAAAATGAAAATGGTATTGTTTTGAATCAAAGTAAATATACAAAGGATCTTTTAAAACGTTTTGGTCTGGATAGTATCAAGGAAAGTGAAACTCCTATGAGTACTACCTGTAAATTGGATGCAGATGAAACTAGGAAACCAGTTGATCAAACAAATTACAGAGGTATGATTGGTAGTTTACTTTATCTTACTGCTAGTCGACCTGATATTATGTTTAGTGTGTGTATGTGTGCTAGATTTCAAGCTAATCCAAAAGAATCTCATTTGCTTGCTGTTAAAAGAATTTTAAATATCTCAAACACACTGTTAACTTAGGTTTGTTTTACCCAAAAGGACAATCCTTTGAGTTAATGAGTTATTCAGACGCTGACTTTGCTGGTTGTAAGTTAGATAGAAAAAGCACATCAGGAACATGTCATTTGCTTGGAAAATCCTTAGTTTCTTGGTGTAGTAAGAAACAGAACTCAGTTGCATTATCTACTGCCGAAGCAGAATATATAGCTGCTGGTAGTAGCTGTGCACAAATTCTGTGGATGAAACACACTCTTTTGGACTATGGATATGTTTTTAAACATGTTTCAATCAACTGTGATAACACCAGTGCAATAAACATCTCTAAGAATCCTGTATCTCACTCTAGAACCAAACACATAGATGTAAGACACCATTTACTAAGAGATCACTATAAAAAAGGTGATATTTCACTTGAATTTATTTGCACTGAACATCAATTGGCTGATATTTTCACTAAACCTTTAAGTTCGGATAGGCTAAGTTACATAAGACACGAATTGGGAATGTTTAATCGCAACTAGTGTGAAAATCCTCACTGATGTGGAAATTCTCACCGATGTGAAATTCTCACTGATGTGAAAATTCTCACCGATGTGGAAAATTCTCACCGATGTGAAATTCTCACCGATGTGAAATTCTCACCGATGTGAAAATTCCCACCGATGTACAATTCTCACCGATTTATTTTTCTCATCGATGATTAACTCACACCGATGCAAGGTTTTAAAACTTCTGTCTGCCGCCAAGAATACGAATCATTTTATTTTATTTTATTACTCTATTTTAGTCATTTAGTTGGAATTCCTAAATGATAAAACTAAGTCTAAGCCACTTCTTACCTCACTGAGCTCAAAATCTCTCACCTTCGAACCTTAGCTCCCAAATCGGCCAAGAACCCTAAACCCGCGATGGAAAAAACCAAGCTTCCTATCGTCAGAGATGAAAGTGCAGAACCAAACGCTAAGAAGCAGAAGAAACAGCATAAAGCCAGTGTTAGTGAAGTCAGAACTAGATCGGGAAGGCGACCAGTGAATCCTCACTTGCAGAATAGAGACATAGTAATCGAGAAGGAACTGTGCGTGGAATGGCTAATGCCTAGCAAATCATTAGTACTCGAGATTCTGGAGGACCAGAAATGGGTGGATTGTTTCTTGAATAACAATGGCCCATACTACCCGAAGTTGGTAAAACAGTTCTACGAGTTTGTAACCTTCGAGAAGTCTGAAAATGAGAATCGGGTAAGCTCTTTTGTAAATGGAAAAGAGATGTCTTTTTCTTCAGTAGAGTGGGCTGAGAGTTTGAAAGTACCACATGAAGGTGTCTCTGGGTATGTATCAAGAGCAATGACACCTAGCAGTGATATCTTTGATTATGAAACCGCCTTACAAGAGCTGACTGGTAATGGGAATCAAAGGCAAGTGGTTGCTGCTGAAATGGATGGAGAGAATCGACTGCTTTTCAAGTTTGTTCAGCATGTGTTGATACCGAGGAGAGGAGATTTTGAAAATTTGAGATATCAAGATATCAATCTTCTTCATTTGCTAAGACATGGTGTGAAAATCAATCTGTGCAGATTGTTAATGCTTGAAATGGAAGACATGATTAGACCAAAGTCAAAGACTAATGCTTTGTTCTTTGCCAAGCTGATTTCAGTGATGATAAAAGTGAAAGGAATAGCTGAGTCTCAGGATGAGACAGTTGTAGTCAAGAACAATTTCTGCATCACCTCGACTGTTTGTAAGTATATGAAAATTAACTGGAACCCATGGAAGGGAGAATGGGTCAGTGATGATCAAAAGATATATGACATGTTTAATCCTGTGGATCATCCCTCAAGACCAAAGGATGAGAGAGATCCGAGTCTGAGACCTGATGAAGAGGAACCTGCTTATAGTGATGAAACAGAAGAAGAAGAAGAAGAAATTCCTATGGATGTTGGAGGAGATCCAGACTTGCCCCCAAGTCCTGTTGCAGAATTGGTTTATTCTAGGAAAGGAAAGGTAGAGGAAATTTTGTCTACTTATGAGGAAGACCAGTCTGTACCTCACCAAGAAGAAGAGGAAAAGGAGAATGCATCTGAATCGCCTGCTTCTGGTAGGTTAAGTATGAGTCCTTTGATTGGAAACTCAGCTATACCTACTGCTGAAGTTGAAAGAGTTACAGAAGAAGCTGTACCTGTATCAGAAGATCTTCTAGATGCTGCACCAGTGGAACTTGTAGTAGAAGATTCTGATGAAGAGAATCCAGCACTGAATGCTATTATAATACATGAGAATTCACCCATTGAGGGGGAGCATCAATCTATTCTTGGAAATGTTACAGTAGCTGTTGAGCTTGGAGACTGGGTAGAAGACCCAGGGTTTATAGTCTGTGGATTGGATTATCCGGATTCTGACAATGAGGTGTCTGTGAATAGACCGAAGATCAATTATGATCTTGCCTCTGAGTTGTTGCCAGATGATGTGGTCAGATTTCATGATCTGAATAAGCTGAAAGAGGACCTCAAAACCAGTTTTTTTGAAGAAGTGAAGTTAATGGAAACCTCTCTTGCATCCTCAATTAATTCAATAATGACTACCTATGTAGTTAATTTGGCCTCAGCAAGGGGATCTGCTACAGTTATCCCAAATGATTTTGTCTCTAAATCCGATCTTGAATCCATGAAGAATGAGCTGAAAGAATCATTCAGTGCTTCAGTTGCTGAGATGAAGCAAATCTTTTATGAAGAAATGAAAATGCTAGAGAGATCCTTCGAGCTATCTCTGGCTTGTAATTTATCTTCTTTTATGTCTGAGCTTATGGAAGAAGTGAAAGAGTGCCAGACTCAGTCTTCTAGAATTGAAGCAGATCTCGAAGCTCTCAAGACATCAATTGTTGCTTTGGATTCTTATATGAGCTCCAAGTCTCAAGCTGACAAGGACCTAGCTTATGTGAAGAGTGTAGTAAGCCAGTTTGTCTCAGTATTTGAAAGTTTCAAAATCTCAGTGAAGGATCATGTTCAATTACAAGACTCTCAAGTTCATAGCCTAATCAGTGGTTTGTCTAAGAGTTTCAAAGAAACTGTTTCCTTCTCTCTTGTCCCTCTCACATCCAAACTATCAGTTGATCTGAATTCAGTTCGAGCAATGTTGAAGGAGGAGATTGGTTCTATTTCAACCAGTGGCTCTGTGGACTCATTAGAGTTGAGCCGAGTGGTGCTTTCTACAAGGGATTCTGCCAGAGAAATAATGAAGATTGTTCAAGACTATATGAGAGAAGCCTCTTCCTCTCAGGAAGCCATAAAAAGCAAAGTGGACTACTACTTCTCCAAAATTTTCACCAAGCATCAACTCGAACACAACTTCAAGCTGATGTTGGAAAACATGAAGCTCCCTCTAGTCACTCAAGCTTTCAGAGAACAAGTGAGCAAGCTACGCGAACTGACTCCTGCCTTAGAGAAATTCATGGAGAACAAAGATGATTTCATCTCTGCTATGGAAAGAGGAGGAGGAATTATTATGGATTTTAGAAATCTGCTGCTGCCCTTCTTGCATGTTGATGCCAGACCAGTCATCATCCCTCCTGCTTTGCCTGCTTCTACCTCAGCTGCTTCCACAGTCCAGCTGACTCCTGCTCAAGCTATTCGCAGCCTCACACCAATGATCACCCAGAGATCTTCAACCTACAGGCCTGACTCTGTGTCAGTGGACCAGCCTCCTTTGATCTTTTCTGGCATTCCCAAACCTTCACCTGAATCCTCACCACCCGAGCCTTCTTCTGATCCCAAAGGAAAATCTCACGTTACAGATGAGGATTGAACTAGTGTCCAGGATTTTTGATAGGAATTCATTTGTAATCTGTTTTTGTACTTTTTGACTACTCTAATACAAAACTCCTTTTACTTCTCATATTTTATTTGTCTCCTATATATATATATATTTATGCTTTCCCACTTTTTGATTATCACAAAGGGGGAGAAACATTTTATGAGAGAATAAGGGGGAGAACAAAATGAGAGAATGAGAAATATTTTCAATGGAGAAAAATAAGGAATAAGGGGAGACACATTACCCTTTGTTTTTTCATTTTTACCTCTGATATCTTATGTCTATATAGTACCTTATGATTGTTACCTCTGATATCTTATGTCTATATAGTACCTTATGATTGTTACCTCTGATAACTTATGTCTATATCATACTATTTCTATTATCTCTGATGCTGTTTTCTCTGGGAAAATTGAATTCAATATTATACTCTTTACTATTATATTTTCACTATGTTAAATGCCAATATCATAAATTGTGATTATCAAAAAGGGGGAGATTGTTGACCTCACCTGTTTTGATAATCTCAATCATGTATTCATATGTGTTGAAAATCCCAATTATGTTTTCATTCTTTATGATATTTTTAAGTATCATTGATCTATACTTTAATTCTTTCCAATCTGTGATCAAACCAATAATAATTTTTAAAATAGTCTTTGAAATATGTTAATCCTCATTTATCCATGTTCATACAAGTTATAAATTGATTTTAACACAATCGGATGTGTTCTGCATAAAACAGATAAGTAATCTGCTTATATCTACTGATAAAGAGCTACCGGTAACCAGTCTACCGATAGACTCAGTCTACCGACAGACAGCTACCGATAGACTTAACACAGAGCTACCGATGTACTTATAAATGTAAGATACTAACTTACAGACAGCTACCGATACAAACGTAGAGCTACCGGTGTAAGTATAAATAGCTACCGATGGAATAAGAGTCACCGATGGACGAAGCTACCGATACAGACTCACAGCTACCGATGCATGGAGCTACCGACGCATGGAGCTACCGACGCATGGAGCTACCGATAAACAAAGTCACTGATACAATCATGTACCAACCGATAGAGTCAGAGCAACTAATGACATTGAGCTACCGATGTTCAAGCTACCGATGTTCAAGCTACCGATGTTCAAGCTACCGATGTTCAAGCTACTGATGTTCAAGCTACCAATGTTCAAGCTACCGATGCTGATTACCTACCGATCACTCGACTCACTGTTTGAATTTCTTTATTTTCTATATTTAATCTATCTAACGATCATATCATGTACATTTTAATGATTTGTCAAATATCTGATAAAGGTTGTCGGATGTCAGGAACCCGTACCTCGTACCTGCTGAAAAGAAATCTTTTCTGTCCCATGTTGGGAGATAAATACGAGAAGACTACGCTGCCCACATATACATCAACATCAACATCAACGAACAACAACAAGAAGTGAACCAGAGAAAAGTGCGGTGCATCCAATATACCAAAAACAGAGAAGCTTATAGACAATCAAGCATACTCTAGAAGTGTTTTGTGCATACAAGAAGAACACTGAAGAACTTCAACTACTACATTGTCAGTGTCTGTGAACCTGGAGGATACGACACTCTGTTTCTCAAACAGAAACGAGAAGAGGACTCAGACTCACTTTTAGTCGAATCCAAAGGAGTCCAGAGCTACACTGAAATCACCAGAACCACTTCTAAACTCTACATATCTTGTTATGTGATTTATTATCATTCATTTCGAGCAGTGTGTGTTATCTGATGTATCTAACACATACACTGTCTCCTGTACTCAAACTGAAGGATTTGTAAATCCTTACCAAACTCTTTCATTCTTTCTTTCCCATGAATAACAGTGGTAGAGGTCGTGTGTGACCTGGACAGCTGGTTGCTGTTGTACTGTTTCCCACGAAGAACAGTGGTAGAGGTCTTGGACCTGGACAGTTGTAAACTGTTGAACCCCGATCCAGGGTGTGGATCATTTTATATAAACTTTTGAGAGGACTAAGTCTCGGCTTGAGACTGAACCTCTTGGTTACATTGTTGTGCCATCTCTTTCAAAGTTTTATTCCGCTGCTAATCATTTTAAAACCAATACTGTTTTAAAGTTACTTTGATAATTAAATTAGCAAGTGTTTATGTTAAGTGTAGATTAGTAAGTTAGTTTCAAAAGATAATCACACACTCTTGTGTTGATTAACTGGGAATTAATCAATCCCTTGAGAATCTAACAGAACCTCTACTTTAATATAAATTCACTACAGTTTAATTTATTATTTTATTTGGGGGTCTTTAAGACACTATTTTTTAATTACAGAAATTTTAATTGGTACTCAATTCACCCCCCTCTTGAGTAAACCACTCCGACCAACAGTGAGTCATCTTGTTATACACATCCATGTCTTCATATTTCTTTAGAAGCACATTGGTCATGGATGATAGTATGAAACATTGGCCATATTTGGAATCATCAAAATTTTTCTTGTAGAGTGAAAATGCCTCGAAACTACCCTCTTGACCCAGCGCTTCAAGAATAGGGTTTTATATCACATATAATTTCCTATTTTGGAATCAGATAATGTGTAAGAACCTTTTCCATTATTAGAAATTAATACTAGTGATAAGGTCATCCTCATCAAGTATAGATTATAGTGATATATCTAAATTTAAATTTATTACCATTTATTCAAATAAGGAAAACATAATTTTAGTACTTTATCTGATAAAATTTGATAATAAATATTATATTTGAAAAATATCCCACTTGTAATGACCCATTTTTTGAGCCAAGGTGAAATTCCAAGGGAATTTCAACTTTTTAATTTATTGGAAAACCCATATTTTAAATTTTGCTTTTGAATTTAAGTCCTAGATTTGGAACACTTAAAATATTATTTTAAACTTGGGTAATGGCCAAATAGGTATCTCGGGCACTCCATTGATTTTTGAGAGAGTCAGGTCCCATAAATCTTGGTTTGGGAGCTCTGAACAGGGAACATAGTTTGTCTAAAACCATGCAGGCCTGAATAGAAAACTGTGTACCTTATGGAGGGGTGAAAAAATTACCCACATGGCCTATGCATAGTTTACCCAAACTATGCACCTAGACCACACTATTAGAAGACTCTTAGGCAGTACCTATGCACTATTCATTACATGGTAGGCACACGGTTTCGGTAACAATGTAGGACAAACCATGAAAGGTGGTTTCTTAAGTAGGGGGTTCTACTCGGTTGGCACATGATTTAGAGAAACCTTGCAGACAAAATGTACAACCCTTGTTTTGGGATGAATTTACAAAACTTCCCTTCAAGACTTAAAACCCCCCTCTTTCTTTCTCCAATTCCTCCAGTGGGATCCTCCCCTCTTTGGCAATGTTGGTCTCCACCAAGCTTAATCTAGGATTTATTAGGAATCCTCTTCCCATATCCCAAAATTGATTGCAATCCGTCTCTATTAATCCTCATCGGTAAGTTATCAATTCCTTTTTAATCGTTCTTCATTTAATCTTCTCTCAATCAAGTTATCGAGGTGCAAGCTCATTTTCCCTATTTTCATAGAGGACCTTCATTTCTTATATTTCTTCCAAACCAAACTAAATCAAAGCTTGATATTGGATGAGTAGAACATCCTAATATAAGGTAGGTGGTCTATGACTTTTTACCAAAGTTTTCATTGATTTATAATTTTTTCCATTATGACACACACTGATCTTTGTTGTTCATTGCTTTTAAATTAGTTCCTTTATATTAAATTGACCCTATTTCATTGTTTTACACACAATGAGAATTTTTGAGTAATTATAGGTTTCAAAGAATTATCATGGACAACCCTCGGGTGTGGCATCTTAGTTTTCATTTTTTAATTAACTGTTTTAAATTCCCAGAATTCCTTTCAAGAATTCATCTTGGTTTATAAATAAAATTTCCCATTGTAGGTGTTTATTCAATTGGTGACGGAACCTCCTCAGTGTCTTGTTGTTATTTTTAAGTAAATTTCCTTATATAGTAGTTTCCAAAAAATTTAATTTTGTAAAGTGAGTTGTGGTTATTAAATTAAATGCATAATTGTGTTAAATAAACTATTTTATAAATAAAGCCATGTTTTAATAATAAAACCCCCTAAATGAGGCGCGTTTTCTTTTAAACTAAAAAGTATAGATGATTTATTTATATAATTTTTGGCCTTATGGATTTTTTTTTATATTTTACCTTTGGTTGGTTATCTATAAGGCATGTTTTGTGAATTACTTCGAATTAACTAGATAAATGTAATGTTCCACTCCTATATAAATATTCATTTAGCCATGGCTCCTCCTAAGTGCATTACATGATCACTTCTATCGATATAAATAATGGAACAAGATACTTCTAAGTTATTAAAGAGTTTAATAAGTGGGACTACCAATGTAGGTAATTTTCTAATAGACCATGGTACCTTTTAAGTACCTCCTGGAACCCTAAAAAATGAGTTTCCATGTTTTGTTTAATTTTATGTCATGTTTAAAATGAAATGGAATATGAATGATAATTTTCTTTATATTAAATAAAATTAAATGGTTTAAATGAAATAGATCCCTTTCAATGGTTTATAAGGGCGGTAAGTACACACCTATTTCTTGTGATTTATAAATGATAATAAGAACTATTAGGTATTAATGGAATTGAACTTGGATTTTTTAATTCTTTAGAGGTATTGCCTTATGTATTATATTATAAATGTAATTATTCCTTTATATGGGATTAATGAATATAAGGCATTATAGGTACTGCTTCTTGTCTATTTACTATAAATATAATTATTCCTTATAGATTGGGTGTGGACATTGGTAGGGGGTGATGATCATGGAGGATAATCACACCCCCTTACAACGGGTGTTGAGAGTGACATCTCACACCAGTGATACTATATGGGTGATGGGATTTATGCACCATGTTCCATGATTATAGTGTTTCTATAGTGGCTCACTCGCCATATTATGTGTTGTAGAATGATGTACCTCACTCTATTGGGATGTAGGGAATTCACCCTATTTCTTGAGATTTTAGGCTCACTTAGACAGGTTATGGATGTTTGAGTTATGCCCCGGTCCATCCAAAAACTAGTATTGTGGGTATATAGACACTTACGTCTATACATATTTGGTTTATATAGGTGGATGAAATATATAACTATACTTATTAGATATTATTACTAAATACATATAGTTACTATTTATAATATTATTCTCACTATGATCTGAAGAAGGTATAGACCCCAGGTGTCCCTTACAAACCTGGGCAGGGTTTTTTTAATTTATTCAGCACTGCTTGTTTATCTTTATTTTTATAACTACACAATACTTATATTATATTTCATAGACTGGATTCATCATCAGGACATGCATGCATCAATTGAATATTGGAATTGTACATATTTTTTATTTATTTTATTATTATTCTGTCACTATTCTATGTTTCATTTATTAATGCTTCAGATTTTGTATGATGTTTATTTATGTTATACCATTTTCCTACTCTGACATGAAGGTATTTTAGTAACCCTTATTTCAGGTAATTAACCATTTTTATTCTTTTTTAGGTATGAAAAGTACATGGGTGATGTTTGGGAGAGTTTGGAGAAATTTTGGAGTGTTTTTTGAGATTTTATATATTTTCATGGTTTGATCATGGTTTGAGAAAACCGTGAAACACCTATAGTAAATTGTGTATAGTGAGACAAAATCTAAGGGGAAGGCACATGGGCAACACACGGTTTGTCCAAATCATGTGGCAGCCTGAGAGAAATCGTCAAACTTGAGACATTGAGATTTGGTATGGTTAGAACATGGTTTTATAATTGTGAAAGCAAACCATGTGAGGTTACCCCTTTAGGTAGTGTATGGCTCACGGTTAGAACACAATTTTTCTAACCGTGCAACTAACCATGTACTGTTTAAACACAAGATCCTATAATTTTGGATCTAGGTAGGTTTTATGTATTAACTCATCTTTTTTTCTAATGTGGACCTAACAAAAGATTTTACTCTCTAAAAGGTTAGAGAACATCTCCCAATTTATTGGGAAGAAATCTGAAGGATTATATTGATGTTTTGAAGACATATTCTCATGGTAAGTCTTCATTCTCGGTAGTTATTATTATTATTTTTATATATACTTATCTATCTCTCTCAATTTAATATATCTACATTATATATGGATATATATAAGGTGTTTGATTCCAAATATTATTATATTTTTGTTTTTTAATGATATGGGAGTAGATATAAGGTTGGTTTTTGTAGATTCAACATGGTTTTGTTGGTATTTGAGTGAAGTTCTTCATTTTTATCATATAACTTGAGGTAGGTGGCATCACTCTAGACTCCTCTATATATACATTGAAGTATTAGTTTCATGTAAAATAATTTTATTGAAATTGATTGTGAAATTTGTTTTAAGGTAATGGTAGAAACCTTATTTAGTGATGATTTGTGAATTTGGGTGAAATTTTAGAATTTTTGTGAAAAGTGCTTTGATAAATTATTTTAAAATGTTGATTTTAAAATAGGTTCTTGATTTGTTTATGTGAAAAGGCTTTCAATAAAAAGTGTTTTTTTAAATGGTTTTGGAATTAAAATTTCTTTGGTATTGGAATGGTTTTGGCATGATTGTATTAACATGGTCCTTGGGAATTCTTAGTGGTGTGTGTTCATATTGCATTATGTGTTTTTTTTTGAAATATGAACTTATGCTGATGCCAAAGGTTAAATGGAACATGGAATTTAATTACCTTATGACAACTTGGTAGATTGATGAGAAACTACTAATGAGTATGGAACTTTCAGAATGAAGCATGTATGTGTGGATGTGTGGGGTTTTGGATTGAAATGGGATATGCTAAAAGTTGAATTTATGAAATGGTTTTAGAATATTGTTTGGTTTCATTCCTTGTAAATTGATGTTATTTTGAGTAAATTTTTTTACTATGGTACTTGTGTATATTTTAATATAAACTATTTTAGAAATTTTTTTAGAAAAACTATTTATATAAATATACTAACATGTTCTATCCTAGAGGCGTGAGTAGGGAAGTCATTTGGGAAAAATATATCATGTTTCATTACTCACCCCTACATTGTCACTTTGGTTATTTTCCATATGTTGTTTATCAAGACATGTTAAAAGGTAAATTATCAAACATCTAGTATTAATTCATGTCACTTGGGATATTTCGTGGGGTTGGATCATGTAGCATGTTTGGAGCATGAATATTTCATTGAAGTCTTCGGGTTTTGTCTTATGTTGCATAATTTCATATTGCAGTCTTCTTTTATGGTACTTGGTTTTAGTTTTATTTTAATATCAATGGTTTCTTTGTGTTTTATTTCATTGATATCATTCATTATTTAGGGTATTATTTAGTTATGGTATGCTTGGTAGGTGGTTTTAATTTCAAAGGGAAAATCATCCCCCATCTGTTAATGAAACCCTTGGTATTTATTACCAGCCTTTGAAACCTTGAGGTTGAAACTTAAGGACAAGTAACATTTCCACCTCTACTCATGATAATAATAAGATTAGGGATGTCACAAGTGTTATCATCTTGTTCGGTCTTTTCCTAACAAGTGGTATTTGGTTCTCTTAGTCTAGGAGTTGAAATTCATTTTGGTCTATTCCTTATGCTGGGTTGGTAGGAAGGAGTAGGATTATCGGGGCTTGAAATTTATATCATAAAAAGATGTATCTAATATTTTTATACTGAAATTAAAGTTACCATGGAGTTGGGAACATAAGTGTTTTGGAGACACTTATAGGTTTTGGAATCTCATTATCATGGGTTTATCCAATGAGATGAGCATGACATGCGTTGTAGAAATTTCTTCCCACTAAAAGTGAATATTTCCATTTTAGTAATGATTTATGATCTGGTTCAATGGGTTGATTTTTGAAAAATGTTAAAGTCGTTTTAAAATGAATGATTTTGAAAAAGAACATCATTGTGTTATTTTGAAAATGGTTTTATTTTCAAAAGAAAGTAGAGATTTTTTCAAAAATGGTTGAAAATAGAAAATGGTTGATTTTGGAAATCACTATTGTGATAGTATGATGTGATATAATTTGAAATTCTAAGAATTAAGTTAATATAGAGTGATACTTGTGGTGTTTTTTGTGTTTCTAGAAATTGAAACTCAATAAGAATCAAAGAAACCAACCCGAAGAAGCTGATGAGAATGTGGTTGCACCTGAGCCACATGTGAAGCAATAGCTAGTTCAGAGTATTGTATAAGTTTTTCAGGTTGTGGAAATAGGTAATATGAGGGATAATCCAAGGCAAGTAGACCATTCCTTCAAATTCCATAAGCATAATCCCTCCATATTTTTGGGTAATTATGAACTAGAAAAGGAAGAGGTGTGGTTGAATAGGATGAATCATATCTTCAATTTCATCAGCACACCAGTAGAGCTGATAGTCAATCTATCAATGTATATACTGGAAGACCATTCATGTCAGTGGTGGGATTTATTTGTTCAAGATAAATTAGACCACAACCAAGAATGAGATGATTTTGATCTATCGATTAACAAAAAATTATATCCTCATATATTCAGAATTCAAAGAATGGTATAATTCATTAGCTTGAGATTGGAAAATCTTTTTTTCATTGAGTATGTTACTAAAATCATAAATTTAGTGTGTTTTGAACCAAAATATGTTTCCAGAGCATCCCTGAAGGCACACATTTTTGAATCGGTGATGAGGTAAGAGATTATCATGAAGATTACCATGATCTTTATAATAGATTATATAGAGATAGTCAATAGAGAAATGGTAGATGAAATGGAAATATTAGGAGCTATAGACGGAGGAAGCAGATTGATACCCATTGGAAATAGTGGGAACTCTAATACAAGGAGAAAGTGGAAGTGGAAAAACTATTTCCATGGTGGGAGCATGAATCAAAATCAGATGGCTAGATTAGTGAATCTTGCTCTGATACCCAAGTCAAAAGTTGGATGTTTCCAATGTAGTTCCTTTGAACACAAGAAGTGAGAGTATAAGGCACCACCAAGAGAATTCAAAAATTTCAACAAAATGGGGGATATTCAGTGATATTATTGTAGTTCTTCGAGGTCAGATATTTGGGCCACTTCTCAGGTGTCACAGGAATTTTATACCTCAATAGGGAGACTATAGGATAATCAATATTATCAAAAAGATAGATCTATACATGGTGATTCTTGGGAAACCATGACTCCTAAGTACGAGAAATCCCAATAGGGAAACAAAGAAAAAAGTGTGGTAGTCAAGAAATTATATAGATATGAGAAGGTTGTTATAGATAATCGGTCTCGACCATCTATGATGCGAGGTATGATTATTTTTAATTCTACCCTTATGTAATATTTGTTTGATATGGGTGCATCCTATTCCTTTATTTATTATTGTTCTGTTGATTTACTAAGTTTAAAACTTAAGATGATTTCTTCTGTAATAAAACTTCAAACTCCTCTTGGTCAAAGCGAGTGTCAAGAATTTGTGTGTAGATAATGTTCTATAACCATTGATGAAGCTGATCTAAAATGTGATTTATCTATACTTGATATGGATATTTTTTATATAATATTGGGTAAGGATTGGTTGAAAATATTAAAGTCCCAAATCAACTATTATACCAGAAAGTTCGGTTTCATAGATGAATATGGAATCAATCATTTCATTCAAGGAGATAAGAATTTAAAGGAAAATGAAATAGGTTTTTTGTCACCTGATGTTGTAAAAATATTTCACCAATTTGAATATTTGTCTTTGGAATCAATGGATGATATTGAGAATAACAATTTTCCAGTAGTGGTTGATCAGTTTCTAGATGTGTCTCACAATAATTTCTCTAGGTTTTCACCTGTGAGAGAAGTGGAGTTTATGATTGATATTCTTCTAGGGACTAGTCTTATTTCCCTTGCGTCTTATTTGATGAAACCAAAAGAATTAAGTGAGTTGAAAGTGCAGTTGGAAGAGATGAAAAGAAAAGAGTTCATTCGGTCTAGAACATATTGGTGGGTAGAATCAGTTTTGTTTGTCAAAAAGGTGGATGGAACTCTTTGGCTATGTTTATATTATCGCAGGCTCAACCAAGTTTTTATGAAGAAAAAATATCCCCTTCCACACATTTATGATCTATTTTATTAATTAAGGGGAGCTCAATGGTTCTCTAATTTTAGATTGAAATCAGGGTATCACCAATTACGGGTGAGGAAGGAGTATAATCCAAAAAAAGATTTCAGAAGAAGATATGTCCACTATGAATATGTGGTGATGCCTTATGGTCTTAAGAATGCACCAATATACTTTATCAAAAGCTGTAATTTGATATTTTAGTGACATATATATTCTTTTATGGTGGTGTTTTTGGTTGACATATTGGTGTATTCAAGGACAAGGGATGAGCATGAGTAGTACTTAACGATAGTGTTGGGAATATTGAGGGATTATGTTATATATGCCAAATTATAAAAGTGTGTTTTTTGGATACAAGAGGTATATTTCTTTGGCCTTGTAATTTCTGAAAGAGGTGTTTCTATGGATCTAGAAAAGATAGAGGTCATTGTCTCTTGGAAACCACTGAAGCATGTCTTCGATATACAGAGTTTCCTTGGTCTAGAAAGTCATTATCATTGTTCGGTCATGATTTATCCTGAATATCTTCACCTATGGTATATTTGACAAAGAATAATATTCCCTTCCAATGGAATGAGGAATTACAAAATTCTTTTCAATATCTTTAAGTTCACCTTACATTAGTAGTAATTTTTTTTTCTGGAATCTGGATAAGGGTACAATGTGTATTGTAATGCTTCGATATCTAGTTTGGGATGTGTTCTCATATAGGGATATCATGTTGTTGATTATAGCTCAAGGTACTTGTGGGTGCCTGAGAATAACTACCCAACACTTTATTTTTAGTTAGCTTCCATAGTCCATTATTTGAAGACTTAGTGTCATTACCTCTTTTGTGGGAAATTTAATGTGTTTACAAATCATAATATCTTAAAGCATATTTTCTCACAATGGGATTTGAACATGAGATAATGAAGATGGATTGAGTATCTCAAAATGTTTGAATTTGAATTTATGAATACACCGGTAAAGGAAATATGGTGGAAGATGATTTAAGCAGAAAGTCATATTCTTAGTTGAAAAAATAAGCTTCAGATCTGTGGTGGTTAATGTTAGTGAAAGAAGACATGAAAATGGAATGTGAAGACTGATGTAAAGTTGTGGCCATCTTTATAGTTTCATTTGTCACTGATTTAATAAATATGGTTAAGGGGGAACAGACATCCGATGAAGAGTGTGTGGTGATGAGGTTAAAACTCAGTGGCGGGGAGACTATTTAGGGATAGAAGCGGGATGAGAGTTCAATTTTTTGGTTTAGAAATTGGATGGTCATACCTATGTCTTGTTAGAAAAAACATATTCATGATTACCACTATTCGATATGGTATGTTCATCCTAGAATACATAATATTTATAAAGGGATGAAAGTACAGCTTTGGTGTTTTTGACTAAAAAGTAAGGTGTATGGGTTCATTTCAAGAGCTTGAAATTGTCAGTAAGTTAAGGCAGAGCATCAGTGACCATAAGATATATTACAGTATTTAACTATTTTAGTTTGTAAGTGAGACCAGATAACTATTGATTTTGTAATAGTTCTCCCAAGAATGCTTCAGAAACATGATGTCATATGGGTGATAGTGGATTATGTCACAAATTCAGCTAATTTCATCCCTATTCATGAATCTCATATGATGGGGGACTTTTCAAAAACTTATATTTGAGAATTTGTAAAGTGGCATGGCATACCGGTCTCAATAGTGTCAGGAAGAGATCTGAGTTTTACGCCTCATTTATAGAAATCCTTACAGAAACCCCTTAGTAATCAGTTGATAATGAGCATGGTGTATCATCCTCATATAGATGGAAAATCTGAAAATATGATACAAAGTTGGATAATATTTTGCAGGATTTTTTTAATGGATTTTTATGGATCATGGGAAGAGGACATACCATTAGTGGAGTTCTTATATAACAATAGTAATCACGCTTCGATACATATGGATCCTTTGGAATAAATGTATGGTCATCCTTATCATTCTCCACTTTGTTGGGAGGAAATAGGTGATAATTTTCTATTTGGGATGATCCTTGTCCAAGAGACAATGGAGAAGATTTAGTTAATTAGAAAATGGATGGAGATGGCTCTGAGTCATCAGAAATCATATGCTGATAATCATTGATGACCAATTTTGTTTGAGGCGAGTGATCATGTGTTCTTGAGGATCTCTTTAAGGCTTGGAAATCAATGTTTTTAGAAGTAGGGAAAGTTATCTCCTCAATTCATAAGCCCTTTTGAGATTATTGAATTGGTTGGAGAGGTGGTATATCAGTTGACATTACCACCACGGTTCAATGCAGTGCATAATGTGTTTTATGTATCTGAGTTGAAAAATTATTAGCCTGATCCTGACCTTATGATTCGATGGGATCATGATAACTTAGATTTAGATGCTTCGTCGGTGCACATTAAATTTTAGGTTGTGGATAGACAAGCGAAGGTATTTCATGTAAAAGCATCACTCTGGTATGGGTTGTGTGACAACATGGTCAGATTCAGGAAGATACTTTGGAACACGAGACAAAAATGATTAAGCAATGTCTCGAACTCTTTTGGGACACCTATTGTTTTATACTTTCTGGGGAAGGAAAGGAAAATGGTGGGGAGAATTTAGTACCCCAAGTTTCAAGTAAGTAACCCATATTTTATGATATTTATGTATATAAAGTATATAGGTGAAATTTGGGAGAATTTGGATAAATTTTGGAGTGTTTTTTGGGATTTTCTACTGGTTCACGATTTGATCACGGTTTGGGAAAACCATTTAACACCTCAAATAAATGTTTCACATTGAGAAAAATGCTTAGGGGAAGGTTTATAGGTAGCTCAACGTTTTTCGATACTGTGAGACAACCTTGGAGAAACCATGAAACTTGAGATAGTGATCATTAGAATGATTGGCACATGGTTTTCTAACTTTACGAAAAATATGTGCGAGGTTCCCCCTTGAGGCAGTAGTTTTCACATGGTTAGTGCACAATTTTCCTAACTGTGTGACTAACCATTCATGGTTTAAAAACAAGATCTGATAACTGTGGATATATGTAGGTTTGATGTTTTAACCCCTTGTTTTTCCTCCTATTCATCCCTAACTGAATATTTTTCCCCCTAAAAGTTTGGATAACCTCTCCCTATAAATTTATAAGGGATCTAAAGTCTTCTCTTGGTGTTTTGAAGCTGGATTCTAATAGTAAGTATTCATTCTTGGTAGTTTGTGGTGTTTTTTCATAGATATACTTCTCTATATCTCTTAGTTTCATAGATATTCAATACTATGTATAGATATATGGTTTTTAATGTTAAATATGATTATATTTTGATTTTTTGATGATAGGGGAAGAGATATAATGTTGGTTTTTGGTGATTTTACCTGGTTTCATTGTCCTTTGAGTGTCGTTCTTCATTTTTGTCATTAAACCCAAGGGAGGTGGATTCACTCTAAACTCCTCTATTTATATCATGAATGATGAGTTTCAAATTTATTAAATTGATTTAAATTTCTTGTGACATTGGTGTGAAATTGGATGAAATTGTGGAATTGTTGTGAAAATTTCTTTGATAAATGATTTTAAAATATTGATTTTAAAATAGTTACTTGGTTTGATTTATGGAAAAACGTTTTAAATAAAAATTTGGTTTTATTGAATTGTTTTTGGTATTGAAATAGATTTGGTATTGGAATGGTTTTTTCATGATTTTATTGGCATGATCTTTGACATTCTTGGTGGTGTGTGTTCATATTACATTATGAGGCTTGTTTGAAATATGACCATATGATTGGTTCCAAAGGTGTAATGGCACATGATATTTAATTACCTTGCGAAGACTTGGTAGATCGATAAGAAACCACTCATGATTATGGAACTATAATTATGAAGCATGTATATGTGTTTACGTGGGTTTGTTGATTGAAATGGGATATGCCAAATGTGAAATTTATAGAAGGATTTTAGAACATTGTTTGGTCTCTTTCCTTGGAACTTGTTGTTGTTTTGAAAAAATTGTTTTACTATGTAACTTTTTTATATTTGGATAGAAACTATTTTAGAATTTTTTTACACAAAATATTTATATAAAGGTTATAACATGTTCTATCCTAGTGGTGTAAGTAGGGAAGTCGTTGGGGAAAATCTAGTGGGTTTCATTACTCACACCTTCTTTGGAAATTTGGTGATTTTGCAGATATTTTTTATCGAGACATGGGAGAAGGTAAAGCATCACACATATCCTGTAGTACTTCTCAATACTTGGGATTTTAGTGGTGTTGGAGCATGCATCATGTTTGTATCTTGGAGTTTTCATTGGTGTCTTTAGGTTTTGTCACCCACAATGTACTTTGATATTGCAATCTTCTGATATAGTACTCGGTTTTAGTTTGTTTTTAATATCAATGATTGCTTTTAGTTTTCTTTTATTGATATCTTGCATCATGTAGTGGATTATTTGGTTGTGTAATTTTTCATTTTTTGGTTTTATTTTCAAATGGAAAATCATCTCCCATCTGTTAATGAATCCCTTGGAATTTATTTACAATATTTGGTGCCTTGGAGATGTCTCTTAATACCATGTTGCATTTTTTTTCTTGAATAAAGCCAATGAGAAGAGGAGGTATGTTATAATATATTCTCCCTAATATAACTTATTTACACCCTCACTACTAGTTGGTAGCCTCTATAAAATTAGGAGGTGTGCTTGAGGCCATGTGAGACACCGGTTCAACTACTGTTTTAGTAGTCAGTCGGGTTGGGTCATTACAAAGTGGTACCAATGGTTGTTTCATATACTTTTTGTTACTCTTTTGTAATGATACAAAAGAGATTAGTTATGTTTTGTAATTTTTTAAAGATCCATGTCTAGTATTGATCACCCTACAAATGGGGAAAAGTCCAAGCGGTTAGGGCTGAGATTTTTGTTCATATCGTTAATTATTACTGTTGATTTTGATTTAACGTTTATTGAATGATGTACTTTTCACTGCTTATTAATTAATTAAGTTTATGTAATTATGGAATTTTACCCTTATCCTTATACAAAAAGGAAGTTAAATTACATGAATCAGCAAAGGCACATAGAAAACTCACATTTCATGCATATTCCAGGCCAGGTAGTTTCATTTATACCTTTCCCATTGATTTTGATGTGTGCCTTGAGTGATGTTCCAAGATTTTATTTTCTTTAGAATGTCTTATTTTATGATATAATTGAGTGTTTATTTAGAATGTTCTTCTATGATTATATTCCATTCTTATAGGTTTATTAGAAATCGTTATTTTTTTATTGCCTATAATAACATGGTAAGTTATGATGTTAATATGTAAATGGTTGCATGGGATAAATATATGGGTCGCGATTAAATGAGATATAGTTTTTAGTTATAAGGTGTATGAGAGCCTTATAATTGGGAACATGTCACCTGTATAGTTGAACCATCACTTTAGTTTTTTAAATATGTTTATAGATTGTTGATTAAAAATTAAAAAGGCTACTAAAGTTAAGTGTTAAAGTGAATTGGTTGTAATTAATGGAAGAAAATGTTCAATTTATGGAGTGTATGGGTGATTTATGAATTGGGAAATGGGAACCCTTTTAATGAAACCATTATATATGATCATGATATACATTTGAAAATGATTATATATGTAAAACATTTCTAAAGTAAAATTTTAAACGGTAATGATTACAATTAATGGTAGCTAAATACAAAACGGTAAAGTGTATAGGTGATTTACGGATTGGTAGATGGACACCCATATAACTGATCCATTATACATGGACATGGTATATTTTAAAATGGTTATAAATGTGCAGGATATTTAATATTAATATGAAATGAATTCATTACTTTATAAAATCCAGAACTGGACACAAGTAGGTTAGTTAGGGCATGTTTTTTTATGAGATGAACAATTTGGGTGTTTGTTGTTTCTATAATTAAGAAACTTCTATTGGGTTACCTTCTAATAAAACCATGTTTTCTTAATGGGAACCTCGTAGGTCTCCTTATCAATTAAAAAAATTATATGATAAATTTCTTAAATATGAAGGGATTTTAATAAAAGGTTAATTTTAAAAAAATGATGTTTTCTAATACTTTATATTATTCCGTTTTGTGCTAGTTATATCATGTACCAAATATTTTGTTTTATAATATGTATGTGATGTTCTGTTTGAAACTTGTAAATGTTTAAAGAATAATGTGAATAAATTTAATGTTCTTAAAATGGAACCCGAGGTGGTTTCCTCTATTTAGACCCACATGCAAGTTTAGTTTAAGTATCTCTTTGAGTAGCCTTGGAATGGAAACATGAGCTTTTTCCATAGGCAATTTTCTTGTTTGCAGTGGATTAAATGATAGGAGTAGGGCCTAGTGAAATATGTTGGTGTGACTTGGTGTTAGGGTCAATGTTTTTTCTTTCATACCCCTTAGAGCTTAAAATCTTTGCTGAATACTATGAGTTATGATGTTTGGTACCATTCGGGTGTTGTTTTCCCTAGAAGGACTTTGATCTTCCTAATGATACCCTTCTTCAGATGAGTGGTCATGTTTTCAATGGTATTTTTTAAGGGTTTGAGCATCATGTAATGCTCAGTTTCAGTAGTTTAGACATGCCCTGGGCATGATCAACCATTTCATAGGTCGTTTGACACTTTCTTCTTCATTAGTGATGGAAAACCTAGTACATTGCCATCCAGGTTAATGGTCATATGAGGAAATAAGAATCTAGTTTAAATCTCTTATATGTGCCATATGATACTTTAATTAATAGGGTAGATATCCTATGAATATTATCCAAGATTTTTCATATTGTTTCTAAAACCTCAGGTTATTATGCATTCACATATGCGTTACCCATAGAGTGATAAATGATGTAATAAAATGGTTGAGTTTAGTGAAATCATTGAGACTTATGCTATTGAGAATTTTTTTGGGTCATCTCTATAGTAGAGTGACCTATGTGTTAAAGAAGTCAGTTCACCCCAATTCCCGAGATGAACTTCCAATAGGATTAGGTGTTTTGACACACTGTTCTGGTTGGTTTTTGGGTTTCTTTGTATGCTTTGATGTGTGTGAGCCTATCTCAAAGGTGTGTCACACATGTGATAAGGGTGGTTTGGATCTAGAATGATTTTGAATGGCATGTCTATATTTTTTTAACATCTATGAAAATTATAAATAAGGGTCTATTATGTCATTTCTGGTGGTTATGTTACCTTCCATGTAGAAGGAGCACAACCAAAGAGGACCATGGAGAAATGGTCAGTTTTTCTCAAATTTCATTCTAGATTGAATTTTTTAAATCATGTAAGTGATTTCTCGAGAACATGAATTTTCTATGTTTTATTTTTTATGAAACCCTTGAGAAACATTTTTGGTATTGGATAAACATCGGTGGATGTGTTTGTGATGGGTGCGAGATGCCTTAGGAGAAGGCATCCCAATTCATTTGGAAATGCACTGGTTTTCTAAGCCAGGGATTTTGGGAATGGTTAGTCAATGGTGGATCGACTTGGTTTCCTTATTGTTTTATGATTATGGTTTGTGAATAATTGTTTTAATAATTCCATCAAGTTAATAAGAGTTTGTGTTTAAAACGGTCATCTATGTCTTTCATGGAAAGTGTGTACCATCAGTTTCATCTTGTTCGATCAAAATTTGAATGTTTTGTTCGATGAGGTCTCTCTTATGAACTTGGATGTAATATTTTTTTCCATATTAAAATAACACATCAGGATCATCTTTAGAATTATTAGGTCATTATTTGAATGTAATTTTGACAGTTTAGGTTCCTTGGTTCAGAATTGATCCTTTCTGATGTTAAAACCAAAGGTAGAGAGCACCTTTGGGTAGATGTTTAAGAAATTATGTGTGATTATATATCTATATAAGTATACTTGTTTAATCATAATTTGATTTTTTAGTTGGAAAATGAGTATTTAATCATGTTTTGATGGCCTAAGTGTCGTATACTCAAGTGAATGCTTTCAGGTGCATTGGGTGTTTGGAAATGAAATTTGACCGTTTGTATGAGTCTTCACAATACTTTTGGGTTGGGTTATGTTTTCATTACTCACTAAGGATTCTTAGGGATGATAATTAATAATACGAGGATGTTGTAAATACACGTTTTCTAAATCAAGTTGAAATTCATAGGAAATTTGAACTTTTTCATTCACCGAATGGGCCATTTTTCAAAATGAGATTTAGAATAATATTCTAGGAGTTGGAACACTTTAAAGAGTTGTTTTTATACTTGGGTAAAGGATCTAGAGGTTTATAGGGTTTTCTGTTGAGTTTAAAGAGAATCGGGTCCTAGAAATCCAGGTTTGGGTGCTCTGAATATGGTTCATGGTTTGTATGAAACCATACAACCCTAACTAGAAAGCCATGCGCCTTATAGAGGGGAGAAGAAATTCCCCATACAAGCATTGTATGATATATGAAAACCGAGCACCAAGCCCGTATGGTTATTGTATACTAATAAAGTACCTATGCACTATTCAACACACAATTGGCACATAGTTAGGGTAACCATGTAGGACAAACCATGTGAGGTGGTTTCTTAAGTAGGGTGTTCTTCATGGTTGGTGCACTGTTTTAAAAAACTGTGCGACCCAGGATTTGGGTTAAATATATAAAACTACCCTTAATAACTTAAAAACACATCTTTATTTATCTAATTCCTCATGTGGGATCCTCCTCTCTTTGGCATCTTGGGTATCCTCTAATCCTCATATAGGATATTCTAAAACTCCTTCACCTATCATCTGAATCGATGATCATTGATCTCTATGGATCCGTATCGTTAAGCTCTCAATTCAATTTTTAATGTTCTTCGTTTAATCATCTCTTGATCGATTTATCGATTTATCAATTTTTTTATTTGTGCCACATGATGGCCATTGTTGTGTGTTGCTTTTAAATTGGATCCTTCAAATTAAATTAATCCTAATGCCTTGTATTACACTCATTGGGATTTTTTGATTAATTAGAGTTTTCCAAATTCGATCATGGACACCCCTTGAGTGTGATGACTTAGTTTTCCCTTTTTAATTAAATGGTTTAAATGCCTAGAACACCTCATAATAATTTTAATTGGTTTATAAATGAAATTTACCCTTGTAGGAATTTGTTCAATTGGTGATGGGTCCTCTGAAGTGTCATGATGTTCTTTTTAAGTAAATTTCCTTGTGTGGAAGTCTCCTAAAATTATTAATTTATTGAAGTGGGTAATGTTTCTTAAATGAAATTCATAATTGTGTTAGTGAATTTTTTGGTAAAAAATATCAAGTTTTTATAATAAAACCTCTCAGATGATGTGAACATCCTTCTAAAATGAGATGTATTGATTGGTTATTTATATCATGATTGGACTTGTGGTATTGGGGTCTATATTATACCTTTTCTTGGTTATATATAAGTCATGTTTTGTGAATTAATTCAAAGGACCTTGATAAAAGGAGTGGCCATCTCCTACATAAATGTTCATTTAGCAAAGGAACCTCCTAAGTGCGTGGCATGATCACTCCTATATAAATAACTAATGGAACAAGCTCCTTATAAGGGAATATAATTTTTAATAACTGTGATTACCCATGTAGGTAACTATCCGATGGACCATGGTACCTTCTAATTACCTCTTTTAACATGGTAAAAAAAGTTTCCATGTTTTTTAATTTTATGGAATGTTTAATAGGGAATGGAATATGCATAATTGTTTTATTTATCTTAAATGAAATTAAATTGTTTAAATGAAATGGCTCCCGTGACATTTTTTATAAGGGTGGTAAGGCCATGCCTATTTCTTGTGCTTTGTAAATGATTATATGAAAAATTAGGTATTAATTTAGTTGTACTTGGATTTTTTAATGCATTAAAGGTATTTCCTTATATATTATATTATAAATGAAATGATGCATTTTTATGATCTTGATGAATGTAAGAAGTTAGAGGTGTTGGATTATGGTTTTTTACTATAAATATGATTATTAATTACACATAGGCTATGTAAGATGGTAAGGGGTGTTGATAATAGAGGAAAATCATGATTCCTTACATCATGTGTTGAGTATGGAATCTCACACCTGTGATACTATATGGGCGATGGGATTTACGTGCCATGCTCCATGATTAGAGTGTTTCCATGGAGACTCACTCACCATCCTGAGTGTTCTAGCATGAGTTATGGATGTCTGAGTTATGCCCCAATCTATCCAGTAACTATTATTTTAGGTATATGGACACTTACGTCAGTACGTACTTGGTTCATATAAGTGGATGCAATATAAAACTATTGTATGTATATATTATTACTATATACATATGGTTACTATTTAGAATCTTATTTCATCTATGATTTGAAGTACGTATTATGTGTCCCTTAGGATCCTCGGTGGGTTGTTTTCTATTTATTCAATGCTACTTGTTTATATTTTTATTTATACCTGAACAATCCTTTAAATTATATATCACAGGCTGGATTCAATTATAGACTCTATGGGTTAGAACCTAATGGGAATTATATATCACTCCTTAATCGGGCCACAATTTCATAGGGGTACTTGAGTAGACCTTATATTTTTAGGGCCTTTGTTGATGGCTTATATTGATTAGCTTGTACATGGTAGTTAGGAGCACAAGGCTGAGTCGAAGCTATGGATGCTTGTGGAGATCGCCCTTGGGGATTTTTTTATTTTCTTTCTTGATATGTACTATATCTTGTAGCATGTTGTATGTTTTTCTATTTTCTTTATTTATCATCATGACATGCATGCATTAGTTTTATGTTGGCATTCTCCATATTTTATATTCAGTTTATTATTATTCTTCTGGTGTTTTGTCTTTCATTTATTACTGCTTCTACTATTTTATGATTTTTATTCTTGTTATACCAATGTTTTACTCTAACTTGAGGTTATATTATCCCTAATATACCATCACTACACCCTCAATTCTAGTCGGAAACCTTCAACATATGGGAAGGTTCACTTTAGACCATGTGACCCACTGGTCTGACTACCATCTTAGTAGTCGAATAGGTTGGGATGTTACACCAATATTTTGTTGAAACTCAATATCCCTCACCATTGTCTTCAAAACTTAACATATCTTGGAAATTTTAGTGTAAAATACCCATATTCCCCTTATCATAATCAAATTTTGGTCCTAAAATGTTATTTTAAGGGTTTTTTTTTTAGACATAATTTTTCAACATACATTAACTCACCGTTCCTTGATCTGTTCAATGGACTCTAAATCCTTTAAAGCCGTAAATTAGATTTCCACAACCTTTTCCTTTTAGTTACACCAAGTCCTACGTAGGAAGTAAATCCTTGATGTGAACTCAGTTAAGTCAACCCAAAAATGAAAGTTATAATTCCTCGATAATTGAATGCACCCATACTTGTGATGGAGAATCACTTTGAATTATAGTTTGATTTTAACTTAAGTAGTTTAAGGCTATAAATAATTAATATATATAATTGGGGGATTTTTATATTTTTTTAAAATTTTCCAATTTTAACATTATTTCATGATTATTAATATTAAGTGGATTTACTAAATTGATTAATTATGTCTTAGAAAAATATTACGTATAATCCAATTTATTTTAGTTCTATCCTTAATGATTGTTAATTCATTAATGAATGTCATTGTGATAAAACAACCATAATGAAATTAACGATGCATCTTGAAAAAAGTAAAATAATAGTGTCATATGGTGATGAGATTTTACCAATGGTTAGTTTATCTAGAAGATGATATACTAACCATGAACCTAGGGGAAAAAACAATTAACCCTGACTTTTTTAATATTGTATGTTTCCACCTATCCACCCACGTACAGGTTGGATTGGTTTCTCCATAGCTGCAAACCTGAACCACCTCCATTACTAGGGATCTCTATCCATTTCATAATATTTTAATCACATGTAGTCGAGGGAAAACAAGGTATTAGTTAAGGGGTTTATATAAAAGTAAACCATAGGCACACAGTCCCTTACATAATCAGAGGAGGGATACCATTTTGACCATGATTATAATTTAATAATAAATAAAAATAAAACAATCACATATAATGGTTTGTTCTATACTCCATATCATCCCCATATGTGTAATGAATCATGTATTCAATAAAATAACATTCAATCCTAATTGTTATTATTCAAGATAAATCAAATTTGAATCAATTAATTATCTTTAATAATTAATCAATTATTCAATTTTTATTCTCATTTGAACTTTCATGATATTCTCAGACATCATATCCTAAAGAATATAAAATAAATTTATTTAAAATTAAATATTTATAAAACATGTACCTTGGAAGAAACATAGTGAGTATTAATCTAAATTACCCATTGTGTATTATATTTGTAAATTGTTTACTCATGCGACATGTTGCATACATGACTTATCAGATAATTACATAGTGTTTTTCATGACCCGTCCCCTGGGGCCTGTTCCATGACTACCCCAAGCCTGCCTTCCTTAGGCGAGGGGCTGGCGACTAGCACCGAAGGATTATTCCCTAAAACAGGAAATGAATTGCCTTTATAACCTATAGACTCACACAACCAAGTACAGAGCAAGAAATGAACATGAGTAAACTGTATAGTAAAAAGAGTGTGTACAGTAAGTAAAAGGGGCCAGAATACAAGCCCAACTAGAAAGTAAAAGAAACTGAAAGGTACAAGTAAACTGAAACAGATCCTGTGAACACCCGCCAAGGATCCCACCTGAAGGGTAGGTACATCTCTTGAACGGTTGTCTACATGGTACGCCTCGTCTAATGTCCACCTCTAAGATACCTCCAGTCCTGATACTCTCATCCCTAGTCAGCATTGTTCATTGTCTGCACCAAACACAACAAGGTGCATGCATAGCCCGTGCTGGGGTGAGTATAACAATTCTCATTAGGGACCCCAAGACCCTCACGGTCTCAAAAAAATCCAAAAAAGGATAAACCACACAACAGAAAAAAACTAACAACCCTACTTAGGTATATTCCCATGCATATACATAAGTTATCAAGTATACCCATCTCAAACATGAGGAAATACATGGTATAACTCAAAATCCAAAAGCTCAACTATTCCATAAAGGAAGGAATACCACAAAAGTAATCACCAAAAATGTAAGCCACAGAAAAGAATACCACCAAGGTATCACCAAGAAGTAAAGTAACCCACAGGTACGCCACACAGAAGAATACCACAAAGGTATCACCCTGAAGGTAAAGACCACAAGGTACAGACTCAGCTCACACCAGTTATAAATTAGGTACAGTAGTAGAGATGATTAGATGTAACTACTAATTCAACTTAATCTGTTAACATAAAGACCCACGTAGGATCCTAAATCATCATTAGTCCTGTCACGACCCGCCCTAGGGTCCGTGCCGTGACTACCCCAAGCCCGCCTTCCATAGGCCAGGGGCTGACGACTAGCACCAAGGCGTAAATCCCGGTAAAAAGGGAAGGCATTGCCTTTGTAAAGTAAACAAGCGGAAAGTAAACACTAAACAAAAGCAGAGTACAACTGAAAGTGCGGAAAAGTAAATGGGCCAATATACAAACCCAAACTGAAAGTAAAGTACAACTCGAAAGGGAAAACAGCAACTGAAAAGTAAAAGCCGCTACTCCGAGCTGTCCACTGGAAATCCCACCTGAAGGGTGGGTACAAATAGCTCCTCTGCTCCACGGGTCCCGCCGTCCGCTCCGAGCACGTCCCGCCCAGTGGTCCACCTCCGGGTACCGTCCCGCTCTGCAAGCCTCAGCTAAGGTCAACGCTGTCCGTCGTCTGCAACCAACACAACGTAGTGCGGGCAAAGCCCGTGCAGGGGTGAGTATAAGCTACTCAGTAGGGACCCCGAGACCCCTGAAGGTCTCTCAAATCCACAAAGGATAAACCACGAAGAAAAGTAACAATCATGAAGTAATAACCGACACTGCTTAGGTATATGCCCATACATATACCTAAGTCATCAATTCAAATACGCTCTATCCTCTGAGCCCAAGTACAACTCAGTCCACACAGGAAAGTAAACGTATTCCACACAGGAAAGCAAAACGTAATCCACACAGGATTCCACAACACAATCCACACAGGAAAGCAACAGGATTCAGCTCACACATGTATACTTCTTCAAGGACGAAAAAGATGATCACTGATCCATCTAAGTCGTCGGACCCACGAAATATCGATAGGTAACTAACCCCCGCAATGACCCACATAGGATCGGGCCCACACAGGACCTGTAGGCGCTGGCTCACACAGAACCGCTGAGCGCAAGGACCCACATAGGATCGGGCCCACACAGGACCTGTAGCACTGATCCACGTAGGATCGCTGAGTGCTGAAGTCGTCGTCGTCGAATCCACACAGGATCTCTGTACTGTCGTCGTCGCAGTCACAGTAGCAGTAGAACAGTCGCAGCCACACTAGGGTTCCCGCACACAGCAAGCTTGTTCGGAGGGTCCGCTCCACGAGCCGTGAGGCTGATACATCAACTGTCACGATGACCGGAGTTGATGTATCCAAAATTTCTGTATCGTCAACAGGAACTCAACGCAACAGACGGTGCGTCGATCGGACGCCCGGTCTGAGAGTTATTGGCATTTTCGTCCTCGGGGCCCGGTTGGTTTTTAAGGCAAAACCAACCCGACCGTACTCCACCTGCGTCTAAACCTCGGGCGGAGTATGCCAAAAGATCCGTCTCACTAAGAGGAACACAACGCGACTGACGGCACGTCAATCGGACGTCCGTAGCTCAAGATATGAGCATTTCCGCTCCGAAGGCCCGGTTGGTTTCGTGAACGAACCAACCCGGCCGAACTCAAAGTAATCCGAAACCTTGAGTGCGATATACCGAAACGACCGTCTCGATCCAAGGATCGCGTTGCCGTAGACGGTTCGTCAATCGGAGGTCCGAGGCTCAAGTTATGACCAAAAGACCGAAAAAGATTCGAAACGGGGGGGTCCGGGTCCGGGCCGACCCGGCCCGACCCCCCCTGGGGTGGCCCGGCCGGCCGGCAGGCCGGCGGCGCGGCGGCGCGGGGGGCCGCGGCGGCGCGGCGGCACGGGGGGCTGCGGCGGCTTGGCGCCGCGAGGTGGCTGCACGCGGGGGCTAAGCCCCCGCTGATTGGAAAGTCGGCGCGGCAATTGCCGCGCCCCTTGATTGAAAACCGCCCCCACGTGGGGGCCGGTTGAAGTAAAAACCGGGGGGATGCTGCCCCCCCCCCCCCTCCTTTAAAGAACCGCCCCCCTCATAAAGAGGGGGGTTTTTATGCGCTGGCCGGGGGATTAATTCCCCCGGTTTAACGCCTTCCGGCCGGCCAGCTGGCCGGCCGGTTTTCTCCAACGGGACCGGAAAATTCCGGTCCCCTCTTCGGCTTCCAATGCCGGCGGCTCGGCCGTCGGTCTTCTCTTCCCGCCGCGGCCCGGAACCGGCCGCGGTCTCCACGTCCCGCCGCGGCCCGGAACCGGCCGCGGTGTTCGTCGTCCGGCGCGGTGCGACGACACCGCGCCCCTTCGCCGTGCCTTGATTCCTTTCAACGCGGCGCGACGGCGTCGCGTTCTTGAAGATTCTTCCTCGGCGTGGCGCGACGGCGCCACGCAAAATAATTTCACGATTATCCGCGTGGTGCGACGGCACCACGCCACTTTGCTTCCACCCGCAAGAATAAACAACAAGAACGATGGAGGGGGTTCGGCCGTGTTCATGCGGTCCGCCCCCCTCACGTTAAGCAATAACGCATCTTAAAATAATCCAAAGCCACACGTTAGACTTGCTAAAATTCAAGATCAAAAATAGAATAACTAAACAATAATCAAAAACCCCTACCTCGGGTATAAGGTTCGAAGATTATCAACGTTCCGCGGAAGACGACGTCGCGGAGGTCGGGCGTCGCGGTAGCCGTTCGTCAAATCCGATGATGAAGGGGGTGCGTCCAAAGAGACACGTCGTTGGCGAATACTTGTACGCCGACGAAGGTTGTCCGAGGAAGAAGTGGCGTCCCCTTTCGTTGACATGGTAAACGAAGAAGGGAGGTGCGGCGTTCTTCGTCGGAGCTTGAGCGTTCTTCGTCAAGATGAAGAAGATGGAAGAGGAGCTCTCAAGAAGACAAACATTTAACCAAAATAAAATAAGAAAACATCTTATTTTATTAACACCTAACACACTAGAATTTCAAAAGTTCGAAATTCAAAAGGATTAACTCCCATAATTAAAAAAGTAACTCAAGTCATTTAATGAGGCGTTAAGGGAGTTGGGAGAATATGAAAGGTTTAGGGGTTCGTGTGGGCCCCACCACACTTAATCCTCCCAAGGGAGGTTAAGTGGGTGTGGGTCCCACTTCCAACCCCCTTTGGTAGGTTTTATCAAGTTATAATAAAATTTGTTCTTCACAAATTTTATTTAACTCAAACTAAAAACCCCAAAACTAACTTTCAACCCGCAACAAACGCAACTTCCGAAAAGGTCTCTTTAAGCGAATATCGGTGCTGCGAGTTCATCGGTGCCCTCGGATTTCAATTCCGAGCACCGAATTAAAAGTTAGGAAAACCCGCTCGTTCGTTCACTGAACGTACCCGAGCCAAACTTCAGAAATTAATTCCGGGCACTCCGGGCCTCGGAATCAGGTGCCGTCTGAAACCGCGCTCTTGTAAAATTCTAAAGAAAATTAAGAAAAAATTTCCCTTGAATTTTACGGGTCTTTACATTACTCCCACCTCAGGGCTTTACGTCCCCGTAAAGTTACATAAAAAACTAGGGAAACAAATGAGGGTACTGAGCACGCATTTGAGCCTCCTGCTCCCATGTGCTCTCCTGGAGATTCCCGTGCTGCCATCTGATGCGCACAAGAGGAATCGATCGCCCACGCAGGACCCGCTCCTGTCGATCCTCTATCTCCACCGGGACCTCCGTAAAAGTCGCCCCATCGTCAACGTCAAGCTCCCCATGGTCAATGATGTGCGTCGGATCGTGCACGTATCTCCTCAGCTGGGATACGTGGAAGACGTCGTGCACCCGGTGCAACTGAGGTGGTAGAGCCAGGCGATAAGCCACCTCACCAATCCTGCTGAGAATCTGGAAGGGTCCGATGAAGCGCGGAGATAACTTGCCGCCTCGGCCAAATCTCCGAATACCACGTCGAGGTGAGACTCGCAAGAAGACGTGGTCGCCATCCTCAAACTCTAGTGGCCTCCGCCTCCTGTCGGCATATGACTTCTGCCGGCTCTGAGCTGTCCTCATCCGCTCCTGGATGACCTAGACCTTCTCTGTCGTGGCCTGGACCATCTCTGGTCCCACGAGTGCTAACTCTCCAGGGTCTGTCCAGCACAAAGGAGATCTACAAGGTCGGCCGTACAATGCCTCGTACGGTGCCATCCCGATGGTGGAGTGGTAGCTGTTGTTGTACGCAAACTCCACCAAGGGTAGGTGGTCCTCCCAGCTACGACCAAAGTCGAGGACACATGCGCGGAGCATGTCCTCGAGAGTCTGAATGGTCCTCTCCGTCTGACCATCCGTCTAAGGGTGAAAAGCGGTGCTAAGACGTAGCTGCGTCCCGAACGCCTCCTGTAACCCCTTCCAAAGCCGGGAAGTAAAGCGGGCATCTCGATCGGAGATGATAGATGATGGCACGCCGTGGAGCCGCACAATCTCCTGAACGTAGAGACGTCCCAAGCTCTCTACTGAGCCCTGCTCTCTGATGGGTAAGAAGTGTGCCGACTTGGTGAGTCGGTCAACAATCACCCAGATGGAGTCGTGACCTCTGGAAGTGCGTGGAAGTCCAGTCACGAAGTCCATAGATATGCTGTCCCACTTCCACTCTGGAACCTCCAAGGGCTGTACCAAGCCCGCTGGTACCTGATGCTCTGCCTTCACCTGCTGGCAGGTGAGGCATCGAGAAACGCACTCTGCTACTGCCTTCTTCATGCCCGGCCACCATTGCTGTCGTCTGAGGTCCTGGTACATCTTCGCCACTCCAGGATGTACCACCAAAGGAGAAGTGTGAAACTCCCTCAGCACTTCCTCTCGCAAAGCGACTGGTACCATGGTACGTCCTCTGAAAAGGATGTCGTGCTCTGCTCCAAGGGAGAAACCATCAGGTGCCCGTCCCGAGGATATCTGTGCACGCCATGTCTCACAGTCAGCGTCCCCGCGCTGTGCCTCCCTGACTTGCTGAAGTAGTGGAGGAGTGAATGTGAGAGACTGAAGAAAGGCTGCTCCATCTCTATCCACGAAGGATATCTGCAAAGAGGCTAGCTGCTCCGTCGCCTCCTCAAGTATCTGAATGCCCGTCCTCCTGCTGAGGGCATCGGCTACTACGTTCCCCTTCCCAGGAGTATAGACTATCTCAAAGTCATAGTCCTGGAGGAACTCGAGCCATCGTTGCTGTCTCAGGTTCAGGTCCTTCTGCGAGAAGATATACCTGAGACTCTGATGATCGGAAAAGACTGTAAAGCGCTCGCCCATCAGATAGTGTCGCCATGTCTTCAGAGCGAAGACCACTGCTGCTAACTCCAGGTCATGGGTAGCATAGTTCTGCTCATGCGGCCTCAACTGACGTGATCCATAGGCGATCACGGCCCGCTCCTGCATCAGAACACATCCGAGTCTGTTCCCTGATGCATCGCAGTAGACTACGTACCCTACTCCCTCTTCAGGCAACCTCAAGATAGGTGCACTAGTCAATCTCTGTCTCATCTCCTGGAAGCTCTGCTGACATCTGTCAGACCACACGAAGGGTTTCCCCTTCTTCGTCAAAGCTGTGAGTGGTGCCGCAACTCTAGAGAAGTCTGGCACGAATCTCTGATAGTATCCAGCTAGTCCCAAGAAACTCCGAACCTCAGTCATGCTCCTGGGTGGCTCCCATGCTAACACAGCCTCAATCTTCGCGGGATCCACTGCAACTCCCACCTCAGAGATAACGTGTCCCAAAAAGTGGACCTCACGTATCCAGAACTGGCATTTCGAGAGCTTACCATAAAGCTGGTGCTCTCGGAGTGTGTCAAGAACAACTCGCAAGTGATAGGCGTGCTCCTCCTCTGTCGTAGAGTAAATCAGAATGTCGTCGATGAAGACCACGACAAACCGATCGAGGTATGGCTGAAAGATCCTGTTCATGAGAGCCATGAACACTGCTGGAGCATTGGTTACACCGAAATGCATAACCAAGAACTCATAGTGGCCATACCGACATCTGAAGGCCGTCTTCTGCACATCCTCGTCTCTGACTCTGAGCTGATGATAGCCTGACCTGAGGTCTATCTTCGAGAACCACCGTGCTCCCTTGAGCTGATCAAAGAGGTCATCAATCCTCGGTAGCGGATACTTGTTCCTCACTGTCACCTGGTTCAGGCGACGATAGTCAACACAAAGTCGCAAGCTCCCGTCCGCCTTCTTGGCGAACAATATCGGGGAAGCCCAGGGTGAAACACTGGGTCGGATGAACCCCTTGCCCTGCAAGTCCTCCAACTGTACCCGTAGCTCTCGAAGCTCGGAGGGGGCCATCCGATATGCTGGAGTAGATATCGGGGTTGTTCCGGGGTACAAGTCAATATAAAAGTCTACCTCTCTGCGAGGAGGTAGCCCTGAGACGTCGTCGGGAAAAACGTCCGCAAACTGATCCACCACTGCAGGAAAACCAGGACTCCGCACGTCAACTGCTCCAAGGATGAGGCTAGCCAACTGATGAGTGATGGGCTGTCCTCTCCTCCGCAGAAGTCCATCCTGTGCTGCTAAGGCTCCCTTCTCGCCGGTGAAGGTGAACCTGCTCCCGTCGGTGCGTACACATCGCACCTTGCGCCTAAAACAGTCAATCTGTGCGTGGACCGTAGATAGCCAATCCATGCCCAAGATGACGTCGTAAGGCCTCGACGCTGCTACAAGAAGATCCCAGCCGAAGCTCTCGCCTCCTAGAGTAAGCTCACACTGCCGGAACCAGTGCGTAATCGTCGAGTCTGCTCCCGTAGGAGTCTCTAGCCGTAAGGATCGAGCCAACGGCTCTGTCGGAATCTCCGAGCTCCGAACAAGGGCAGCGGCTATGAAAGAGTGACTCGCTCCTGTGTCTATAAGAACTGCAGCAAGGGTGGAATAGACACAGATAGTACCTCGAATCATCTCGGGTGCGCCGTGGTCGTAGGCCTCTGCTGCCTGGAGCTGTGCCTGTCGCTGCCCGCCAGCTCCCTGTGGTCGGGGTGGACCTCCTGGTGGTGGTGGTGGTAGAGCCTCATAGCGTCGGCCACCACCGGCTGCTCGTCCAGCTCCTCTTCCTCGTCCGCCTCCTCCCTGCGGACCGCCACGGTCGACCCTCTGCCTCTGCCTCGGTGGTCCCTCAACCGTCTGCTGCTCCTCGGCACGGCGGGTCGGGCAGTCACGAGCCATGTGGCCCTGCCCGCCGCACGAGTAGCACTGTCTGCCTCTCGTAAGACTGGATCCGCGCTATGTGCCCCGCACTACTGAGCCAGTGTCCTGAGGTCGTCTGCCCGAAGGTCTGGTCTATCTGGACCCCTGAGTCATCCGTCGACTGCCTGCTGCAGATGACTCTGCCACGTGCCGCCCTGCGGTGGGTCGCTGTGCTGGTGTAGACTCAGCAAGGAAGCTCTCGATCAGAAGAGCCCGCTCCAGTACTCCTGTATGAGTCGGTATGCTGATGGAGATCAGCGATGCCCTGATCTCGTGTCTCAAACCCTGATCGAAGGTCCGGGCCCGGAAGAATGGGTCCCGTACCATGTCGGTCGAGTAGCGCGAGAGATCGGTAAATGTCACCGAGTACTGAGCGACCGTCATGCTGCCCTGCCGCAGCTGTAGAAGCTCCTGGATACACACCGCACGAAGGGTGGCTGGGACGAACTCTGAGCGGAAGAGGCTCTCAAAGTCCGTCCAAAGAAGAGATGCCTCATCGTGCACCTGGAGCATCAGGCTCCACCATCGTCCTGCTGCTGCGTGTAGTAGGCTCGCAGCGAGGATCACCATGAGGTCTGCTGGTGTCCTCACTAGCCTAAACACCCGTACTACTGCCTCCAGCCATTCCTCTGCTGCTTGGGGATCCGTCTCCCCGCGAAACCTGGGCGGTCGCTGGCGCTGAAACTCATGCAGTGCGCTGAGGCGACGTGCATCGTCAGCGGCTGCTGCTGGAAGCATCGGGGGCTCGGCGGGTAAAGCTACCGCCGATGCCACTACTGGCAAAGGGCCCTGCACCGAGGCCTCGTCGCTCGGTGGGCTGTCGTCTCGCTCGACTCTCGGAACCCTAGATGGCTGTCGTCGTGGGGCCATCCTGAAAAGGAAACAGGTGCGCCACGGTCAGAACAGTATACCTGGTGAGCTGATATAAGTAATCACAAAGAAAACTTTGAAACACACACGCAATCAATGTTTTCGTG
Source organism: Viscum album (assembly GCA_963277665.1). NCBI lineage: Eukaryota > Viridiplantae > Streptophyta > Magnoliopsida > Santalales > Viscaceae > Viscum > Viscum album. The sequence goes on from OY728152.1 coordinate 2,109,637,267, forward strand.
CATTAAGTCGGAAATCAGAAGTCAAGGTCCTGGTGTACGGATACGTCGGCCGCCGCACCAACACTGGACTCCCTGGACTGATAACCACACTCAATACGCTAAACATTATTGCTTCACATAGAAAAGATCAGAGTTCGTGGTAGAACCGAAATCCTTTGATACCAATTTGTCACGACCCGCCCTCGGGGTCCGTGACGTGACTACCCCCAGCCCGCCTTCCATAGGCCAGGGGCTGGCGACTAGCACCAAGGCGTAAATCCCAGTAAAAAGGGAAGGCATTGCCTTTGTAAAGTAAACAAGTGGAAAGTAAACACTAAACAAAAGCAGAGTACAACTGAAAGTGCGGAAAAGTAAATGAGCCAATATACAGACCCAAACTGAAAGTAAAGTACAACTTGAAAGGGAAAACAGCAACTTAAAAGTAAAAGCCGCTACTCCGAGCTGTCCACTAGAAATCCCACCTGAAGGGTGGGTACAGATAGCTCCTCTGCTCCACGGGTCCCGCCGTCCGCTCCGAGCACGTCCCGCCCAGTGGTCCACCTCCGGGTACCGCCCCGCTCTGCAAGCCTCAGCTAAGGTCAACGCTGTCCGTCGTCTGCAACCAACACAACGTAGTGCGGGCAAAGCCCGTGCAGGGGTGAGTATAAGCTACTCAGTAGGGACCCCGAGACCCCTGAAGGTCTCTCAAATCCACAAAGGATAAACCACGAATAAAAGTAACAATCATGAAGTAATAACCGACACTGCTTAGGTATATGCCCATACATATACCTAAGTCATCAATTCAAATACACTCTATCCTCCGAGCCCAAGTACAACTCAGTCCACACAGGAAAGTAAACGTATTCCACACAGGAAAGCAAAACGTAATCCACACAGGATTGCACAACACAATCCACACAGGAAAGCAACAGGATTCAGCTCACACAGGTATACTTCTTCAAGGACGAAAAAGATGATCACTGATCCATCTAAGTCGTCGGACCCACGAAGGATCGATAGGTAACTAACCCCCGCAATGACCCACATAGGATCGGGCCCACACAGGACCTGTAGGCGCTGGCTCACACAGAACCGCTGAGCGCAAGGACCCACACAGGATCGGGCCCACACAGGACCTGTAGCACTGATCCACGTAGGATCGCTGAGTGCTGAAGTCGTCGTCGTCGAATCCACACAGGATCTCTGTACTGTCGTCGTCGCAGTCACAGTAGCAGTAGAACAGTCGCACCCACACTAGGGTTCCCGCACACAGCAAGCTCGTTCGGAGGGTCCGCTCCACGAGCCGAGAGGCTGATACATCAACTGTCATGATGACCGGAGTTGATGTATCCAAAAGTTCCGTATCGTCAACAGGAACTCAACGCAACAGACGGTGCGTCGATCGGACGCCCGGTCTGAGAGTTATTGGCATTTTCGTCCCCGGGGCCCGGTTCGTTTTTAAGGAAAAACCAACCCGACCGTACTCCACCTGCGTCCAAACCTCGGGAGGAGTATTCCAAAAGATCCGTCTCACTAAGAGGAACACAACGCGACTGACGGCACGTCAATCGGACGTCCGTAGCTCAAGATATGAGCATTTCCGCTCCGAAGGCCCGGTTGGTTTCGTGAACGAACCAACCCGGCCGAACTCAAAGTAATCCGAAACCTTGAGTGCGATATACCGAAACTACCGTCTCGATCCAAGGATCGCGTTGCCGCAGACGGTTCGTCAATCGGAGGTCCGAGGCTCAAGTTATGACCAAAAGACCGAAAAAGATTCGAAACGGGGGGGTCCGGGTCCGGCTCGACCCGGCCCGACCCCCCCCTGGGGCGGCCCGGCCGGCCGGCAGGCCAGCGGCGCGGCGGCGCGGGGGGCTGCGGCGGCTTGGTGCCGCGAGGTGGCTGCACGCGGGGGCTAAGCCCCCGCTGATTGGAAAGTCGGCGCGGCAATTGCCGCGCCCCTTGATTGAAAACCGCCCCCACGTGGGGGCCGGTTGAAGTAAAAACCGGGGGGCTGCTTCCCCCCCCTCCTTTAAAGAACCGCCCCCTCATAAAGAGGGGGGTTTTTATGCGCTGGCCGGGGGATTAATTCCCCCGGTTTAACGCCTTCCGGCCGGCCAGCTGGCCGGCCGGTTTTCTCCAACGGGACCGGAAAATTCCGGTCCCCTCTTCGGCTTCCAACGCCGGCGGCTCGGCCGTCGGTCTTCTCTTCCCGCCGCGGCCCGGAACCGGCCGCGGTCTCCACGTCCCGCCGCGGCCCGGAACCAGCCGCGGTGTTCGTCGTCCGGCGCGGTGCGACGACACCGCGCCCCTTCTCCGTGCCTTGATTCCTTTCAACGCGGCGCGACGGCGTCGCGTTCTTGAAGATTCTTCCTCGGCGTGGCGCGACGGCGCCGCGCAAAATAATTTCACGATTATCCGCGTGGTGCGACGGCACCATGCCACTTTGCTTCCACCCGCAAGAATAAACAACAAGAACGATGGAGGGGGTTCGGCCGTGTTCATGCGGTCCACCCCCCTCACGTTAAGTAATAACGCATCTTAAAATAATCCAAAGCCACACGTTAGACTTGCTAAAATTCATGATCAAAAATAGAATAACTAAACAATAATCAACAACCCCTACCTCGGGTATAAGGTTCGAAGATTGTCAACGTTCCGCGGAAGACGACGTCGCGGAGGTCGGTGTGGGTCCCACTTCCAACCCCCTTTGGTAGGTTTTATCAAGTTATAATAAAATTTGTTCTTCACAAATTTTATTTAACTCAAACTAAAAACCCCAAAACTAACTTTCAACCCGCAACAAACGCAACTTCCGAAAAGGTCTCTTTAAGCGAATATCGGTGCTGCGAGTTCATCGGTGCCCTCAGATTTCAATTCCGAGCACCGAATTAAAAGTTAGGAAAACCCGCTCGTTCGTTCACTGAACGTACCCGAGCCAAACTTCAGAAATTAATTCCGGGCACTCCGGGCCTCGGAATCAGGTGCCGTCTGAAACCGCGCTCTTGTAAAATTCTAAAGAAAATTAAGAAAAAATTTCCCTTGAATTTTACGGGTCTTTACAAGTCCTGCACAAGATCCTAGTACGTTATCAGACCCACACAGGATCCTAGTACGTCATCAAACCCACACAGGATCCCAGTACATCATCATACCGACATAGGATCCTAGTAAAACAGACCCACGTAGTATCCTAGAGTAGTCCCATGTGGATTCCTAGAGAGGATCCAAGTGAGACTCTCTAACACAGACCCACAAAGGATCCCTTCCTCATGTTATAGCTAGCTACTGGGTTAAGCACTAAGATCTGAGAGATTCTGACCCCCAAGCCACTGATTGATACTCCAACTACCGTGAAGTCCCATGAAGAAGTATCCCAAAGGACCGCCACGTCATAGGGGTCTCAACGCAATAGACGGTGCATCTATTGGATGCCTGGTCTGTAAGTTATTATCCTTTCTGTCCTAAGGGCCTGGTTGGATTCGTGCTTGATCCAACACGACCATACCACAACTTTATCCAAATCTCAAGTGGGGTATACCAAAAGGACCGTCTTGCTCCAAGGTTTCTGGTACTGTATAAAATTCATCGAACATACTACTGTAACTCAAGATATGGCCAAAATAATGTAAAGCTCATAGCTGGTCCGGGTCCGGTCCGACCTGGTCGGACCGACCCAGTCCAAACCGGACTGGGTCAACCCTTCCTGGCTCAGGTCAACCCGGCCTGTGGTGCGGCTCGAACCTCTGGGTCCAACCTGATCCATTGGTGCGACCTGGACCATAGGGGCCGGTCCGGCTTGCGGTGACTCGCAGTGGGGCGGTTCGCGGTGGCTCATGGTGTGACAGCCCGCAGTTTCTCACGGTGTAGTAGCCCGCGGTGGCTTGCGGTGTGGCGGCCCATGGTGTGGGGGCCCTCCATGGCTGGCTGGATAGCCAGCCCCTCCTTCGCGTGGCGCCTTCGCGTGCCGCGGCTTTTTCGGCTGCTGGTTTGGCTGGTCACCCTTCTTTCACCGCCACGACACAAGGCCGCGACTCTTGCTCGTCGAATGGTGCAGATGCGTGCTGTCGTCCCCTTTGTGTGGTCGGCCTCTGCCGGCCGCCACCCTTGCTCTGCCGAAACCGATGGGCCGCGACCCTTCTCTGGTGGTGCGGTCGCATTGCTGCCTTCGTCACGGCCGACCGTGGTGCCATCCGCCCTTCCAAGGTCCCACCGGTTCCAATCACCGGCACCAGTCGCCATCCTCCTACACCGAGAAGAAAATGTCAAAAACCTAAAAGGTTTGTGAAGAGGTCGGGCCATGTTTGTTTGGCCCGAACCCTCCGCGTTATGAGGTAGCAAGCGTCTCAACAATTCTTGAATCACGAAGAACATCAAGAATGGGTAAAATGGTATTTGAAACACCAAACCCTACCTTGAAGGTTTGTTGACATTAGTGAGGAGGGAAAGAAAAACACTGGTTCATTGCCTCCACAAGGGGCTTCCAATCCGAGTCCGGGGTCGGTTTGTCGTTGTAGAAGACGTCCCACGTTGGAGGATGTCATGAGGAAAAATCCAAAGTCGTTAGAGAACATCAACATTGTTCATTGGAGAAGATGGTGCATTCTTCATTGGGAGAGAATGATCCTCCAAAGTTATCCCTTTTGCCAATGATTTCCCCCAACAAAAAGAAGTGAGGAGCCAACACAAATTAAATTAAGTTTATCAATTTAATTTGTTGGCACAATTAATTGACATAATTAATTAAAGGAAGGTGGCACAATTAATGTGGAGGAATTTCAAGAGACTTATCCACATTAAATAGGGAGTTTAGGGGGGTCGGGTGGTCCCCACCTTTGAATTCAAATTGGGGGTTTTAGTCTGGGTGGTCCCCACCTCCATAACCTGTTTAGAGTGGTTTCAAAAAAATGTTATTTTTTTCTTTTTCCACAAAAAAGTGAAAAACTAACTTTCCCCCTTGACATAATGCGGTCGAGGTGAAGGTCTACTTAAGAGAATACTGATTTTGTGAGTTCAAAAGTGTCCTCATATTTCAATTCCGTGCACCGGTTCAAAAGTTAAAAAAACCCGCTCGCATGTTTACTGAACATACCCAGAAAAAAGTTCAAAAATTCATTCCAAGCACTCAGGGACTCGGAATCACACATCGTTAATTTTTTTGGTCTCATAAAATTACCATATATTAAAAAAAATGGATTTTCCAGGTCTTTACATTCTCCCCACATTAGGGATTTGCGTCCCCGAAATCCACATCACAAATTAGGAAAACAAGTGGGGGTACTGAGCATGAATCTGAGCCTCCCGCTCCAATGTTCTCTCCTAGAGGTTTCCATGCTGCCAGAGAACGTGCACCAGAGGTATCGACCGCCCATGAAGGAACCACTCCTGTTGATGCTCAATCTCCACTGGAACCTCTATAAATGTCACTCCATCATTGATGTCTATATCATCGTGGTTGACGACGTGAGATGGGTCATGCACATATCTCGTCAGCTGGGATACATGGAAGATGTCATGCACCTGGTGCAACTGAGGTGGAAGATCTAATCAGTAAGCCACCTCACCAACTCTATTGAGGACCTGGATGGGTCCGATGAATCTGAGAGATAACTTTATTCCCTGACCAAATCTCCACAAACCTCATCGATGTGAGACCCATAGAAAGATGTGGTTTCCATCGTCAAACTCCAGAGGTCTCCATCTCCGGTCGGCATAATACTTCTGCTTGATCTGTGCAGTATTCATCCACTCTTGGATGATCTACACCTTCTCTGTGGTAACCTCTACCATCTTTGGTTCCATAAGTGTTGAATACCCTGGGTCAATCGAGCACAAAGGTGATCTGAAAGGTCGGCTATACAACGCCTCAAAAGGTTCCATCCCAATGGTAGAGTGATAAATATTGTTGTATGAAAACTCCACAAATGGAAAGTGATCCTCCCAGCTGCTACCGAAGTCGAGGACGCAAGCATGCAACATGTCCTCGAGGGTTTAAATAGTCCACTTAGTCTGGCTATTCGTCTGAGGATGGAAGGTGGTTCTCAAACAAAGCTACTTCCCAAAAGCCTCATACAACCCCTTCCATATCCCGGAAGTAAAACGTGCATCATGATCGGAGACAATCATCTAGGGTACTCAATGTAGCCGCACAATCACATGCACATAGAGGCATCCCAATCTCTCTACTGAAACCTTCTCTCTGATCAGTAGGAAGTGGGCAGACTTGGTGAGTCGGTCGATGATCAAACAAATAGAATCATGACCCCTAGATGTACGTGGAAGTCCTATCACGAAGTCCATGGATATCCCATTCCATTTCCACTCTAGGAACTCTAAAGGATGAACTAAGGCTACTGGTACCTGATGCTCTGCCTTCACTTACTGACAAGTGAGGCATTGAGAGACAAACTCTACTACTAATTTCTTTATTCCTATCCCCTAGTGCTATCGTCGGAGGTCCTGGTACATCTTCTCCACTCCTGGATGTACCACTAGAGGGTATGTGAGGAACTCCCTCAACACTTCCACCCGAAGTGACACCGGTACCATGGTATGTCCTCTGTAGAGGATTATGTGCTCCCCACCTTTAGAAAATCCATCAGGTGCATATTTTGTGGATATCTGAGCATGTAGAGCCTCACAACTAGTGTCCCCGTGCTATGCCTCCCTAACTCGCTGAAGATGTTGGGGAGTGAATGTAAGAGACTAAATAAAAAATGATCCATATAGATCCACAAAGGATATCTGCAAAGTGGCCAGCTACTCTGCCACCTCACCTAGTAGTGGTATACCAGATCTTCTATTGAGTGCATCTACTACAAAATTCCCCTTCCCAGGAGTATAGAGTATCTTGAAGTCATAGTCCTGGAGGAACTCAAGCCAACATCGTTGTCTCAGGTTCAGGTCCATATGAGAGAAGATATACCTGAGCCTCTTGTGATCAGATTATACTGTAAAATGTTCACCCATAAAATAATGCCGCCACCTCTTCAAGGTGAACACCACTGCTGATTAATCCAGGTCATGGGTAGTGTAGTTCTTCTCATGCTGTCTTAGTTGTCGAGAAAAATATGCAATCACTGCTCGCTCATGCATCAGGACACATCCAAGCCTGGTCCTAGATGCATCACAATAGAATACGTACCCTATGACCTCTTCCGATATCCTCAAGATGGGGGAACTAGTCAGCATCTTCCTCAAATCCTGAAAACTCTGATGGAATATCTCCGACCACACGAAGGGTTGCACTTTCTTCATCAACAATGATAAATGTGCTGAAACTCTGGAGAAATATGGAACAAACCTCTCATAGTATCCAACCAAACCCAGGAAACTCTGCACCTCAGTCACACTCCTGGGTGGCTCCCAAGAAAGTACCACCTCGATCTTCACTGGATCCACTGCAACTCCATCCTCCAAGATGACATGTACTAGAAATTGAACCTGTCGAATCTAGAACTGGAAATTCGAGAGCTTACCATAAAGATAGTGATCTCAAACTGTGTCTAGAACTATCTAAAAATGATTGGCATGCTCATTCTTTTTCGATAAGTATACCAGGATGTCATCAATGAATACCACCATAAATAAATCAAGATATGGATGAAAGATCCACTTTATAAGTCCCATGAACACTGATGGAGCATTGGCCAAAGAGGTCATCAATCCTTGGGAGTGGGTACTTGTTCTTCACGGTCACCTGGTTCAGGTGTCGATAGTCAACACAAAGTCTCAAGATCCCATCTGCCTTCTTGGCGAACAAAATCCGGGCTTCCCAAGGAGAAACACTAGTACGGATGAATCCCTTCTTCTTTAAGTCCTCTAGCTGTACCCGCAGCTCCCAAAGCTCTGCAGGAGCCATTCAATACGCTGGTGTAGATATTGGTGCCGTCCTGAGGTACAAGTCAATGTAAAATTCCACCTCTCTATGAGGAGGTAGACCCATAACATCTTCAGGGAAGACATCCAACTACTGGTCCACCACTACAGGATAACTCTGATTCTCCACATCAACCACTCTGAGGGTAAGGCTATCCAATTGATGAGTCATCGACTAAACTCTCCTCCTGGTAAGTCCATCTTGTGATGCAAAGGCTCCCTTCTCACTGGTGAAGGTAAAAATGGCCCCGTCTATGCGGATACACCACAATTTGTGCGTAATACTATCAATTTGATCATGGACTGTAGATAACTAGTCCTTACCCAAGATGATGTCGTAAGGCCTCGACGCTGCTATGAGGAGATCCCAGCTGAAGCTGTCACATCGTAGAGTAAGCTCACACTGCCGACACTAGTGCGTAATCTCCGAGGTTGGAATCTCTGAGCTCCGAACGAGGGAAGTGGAAATAAAAGATGACTGGAAATTGTGTCTATAAGTACTGCAGCTAAGGTGGAATAGACACAAATCATAACTCATATCATCTCCGAAGCACCATGGTCATAGGCCTCAGCTGCCTAAATGTGAGATCTCCCATGTCCACCTGCTCTTTGTGGTCGGGGTGGACCACCTAGTGGTGGTGGCAGTAATAACTCAAATCATCGCCCACCACCAGCTACACGACTAGCTCCTCTACCACATCCGCCTGCTCCCTGCGGTCCTCCTCGGCCGAACCTCTATCTTTGCCTTGACAGTCCCTCGTCCATCTACAGATCATCTGTACAGTAGGTCAGACAGTCAAGAGCTATGTGACCCTGCCCGCCGCTTGTGAAACACTACTTTCTCCTCACATGACTGGCTCTGTCTCCAGTATCCCGCACAACTGATCCTGAATCCTGCAGTCGTCCACCCATAGATCTGGTCCTCTTAGACCTTTATGACATCTTTTTACCGCTAGCTGAAGAAGGCTCTACTATGTGACGTCTGGTGGTGGGTCTCACAGCTGGTGACTGGTCAGTAAGGGAACTTTTCACTAAGAGGGATCGCTCTAACACCCCCATCTGCATCGTAATGTTGATAGAAATCATCGAAGCCCTGATCTCCTTTTTGAGTCCCTGCTCAAAGGTTTGGGCCCTGAAGAATGGGTCCCGTACCATATCAGTGGAGTAGCATGAGAGGTAAGTGAACCTCACTGAGTACTAAGCCAAAACCAAGCTACCCTGCTGTAGATGAATAAACTCATGTATGCACACTGAACAAAGAGTCGTTGGGACAAACTTTTCCCCAGACAGGCTCTCGGAATCTGCCTAGAGAAGCGTCACCTTGTCGTGAACCTGGAGCATCAATCTCCACCATATGCCTTCTACTGCCTGAAGAATACTGGCAGCAAGGATCACCATGAGGCCAGCTGGTGTCCCTACCAGTTGGGAGACTCTCCCCATGGCCTCCATCCAATCCTCAGCCACCTGTGGGTTCGTCCCTCCTCTGAACCTGGGTGGCCTTTAGTGTTGGAACTCATGCAACACACTCTATTGGCATGTACTCTCCACTACTGGGGCTGGTGGCATCAATGTCCCAATGGGTAATGGTACTGCTGGTGCCTCCACTGGTTCCTCTACTGAAAGAGGTCTCTACACTGAGGCCTCGTCGCTTGGTGGGCAATCAGTGCATACTATACCTGAAACCCTAGCTCGCTGTCTGCGTGGAGGCATCCTGAAAAGATACAGGTGCACCATCATCAATAAGTTATACTTAGTGAGCTGACTCAAAGAGATCATAATAAAAACTCTTGATAACACACACACAATCAGTGTTTTCGTGAACTGAGTCGAAAATCAGAAGTTAAGGTCCTAGTGTATGGATACGTCGGTCACCTTACCAACACTGGATTCCCTAATCTGATAACCACACTCATAACACTTAACACTATTTCCATTAAAAAGATCAGAGTACTATGTTCTATGGTAGAACTGACTCCTCTGATACTAATTTTTCATGACCTGTCCTCTGGGGCCCGTGTCGTGACTACCCCAAGCCCGCCTTCCATAGGCCAAGGGCTAGTGACTAGCACCGAAGGAGTATTTCCTAAAACTGGGAAGTCATTGACTTTATAACCTGTAAACTCACGCTACCAAGTACACAATAAGATACAAACATGAGTAAACTATACAGTAAAAAGAGTGTGTACAGTAAGTAAAAGAGGCCAGAATACAAGCCCAGTTGGAAAGTACAAGAAACTGAAAGGAACAAGTAAAATGAAACAAATCCTATGAACACTTTCCAAGGGTCCTACCAGAATGGTAGGTACAGCTCTCGAATGGTTATCTCCATGGTACGTTGTGTCTAATGTCAAACTCCAAGCGACCTCCAGTCCTGGTACTCTCGTCCTTAGTCAGCGTTGTCCGTCGTCTGCACCAAAAAAACAATGTGCGGGCATAACCCGTAAAGGGGTGAGTATAACGATACTCAGTAGGGACCCCGATACCATCAAGGTCTCACAAAAATCCACAAAGGATAAACCACACAGAAGAAAAACAACTGACAACCCTACTTAGGTATATGCCCATGCATATACCTAATTTATCAAGTATACCCTCTCAATCAATAGGAAACATAGGGTCAAACTCAAAATCCAAAATCTCAACTATTCTATAAAGGAAGGAAGACCACGAATGTAAGTACCACAAAAGTACACAACATAGAAGAATACCCCCAAGGTATCACCACAAAGGAAATTACCACACATGTAAGCCACATAGAAGAATACCACAAAGGTATCACAACAAAGGTAAAGACTAGAAGGTACAGACCCAGCTCACACCAGGTATAAATTAGGTACATTAGTAGAGATTATTACGTGTAACTACTAATTCATCTTACTCTATTAATAGGCAGACCCACATAGGATCCTAAATCATCATTAGATCCACATAGGATCCTAGTAAGTCATCAGACCCACACATGATCCCAGTATGTCATCAGTCCCACACAGGATCCTAGTACCTCATCGACCCACACAAGATCCTAGTATAGCAGACCCACATAAGATCCTAGAGTAGTCCCACATGGATTCCTAAAGTGGATCCAAGTGAGACTCTCGAACACAGACCCACAAAGGATCCTTCCTCATGTTACAACCAGCTACTGGGTTCCCGCACAAATCTCTCTTGTCTCTGGGAGAGTATGATCCTCAATCCATTGGTTGATACTCCAAATACCATGAAGTCCCATGAAGAAGTATACCAAAGGACCTCCATGCCATAGGGGTCTCAACGCAATAGACAGTGCGTCTATCGAACACCCAATCTGTAAGTTATTAGCCTCTTAGTCGAGAGGGACCTGGGAGATTTGTGCTCGATCCAACCCAATCGTACCCTAACTTTATCCAAATATGAATTGGGGTATACCAAAAGGACCATCTCTCTTCAAGGATTTTGGCTCCATAGACGGTTTGTCGAATGGATTTCCGTAGCTCAAGATATGGATGAATGAATGTAAAGCTCGTAGCTGGTCCAAGTACGGTCCATCCCGGTCGGACCAACCTAGTCCGACCCGGCCTGGGTTGACCCGGCTCGGTTCGGGTCGACCTAGCTTGAATGGTCTGGCCCAGCCTGTGGTGCTCCCCAGACCGTGGTACATTGTCCCACGGTGGCTCGCAGTCTAGCTGCCCGTGGTGGCTTGCGGTGGGGTGGCCCATGGGGGCTTGCGGTGCAGCGGCCTGTGGGGACTTGCGGTGCGGCTTCCCTCTGTGGCTTGCAGTGCAGCGGCCCGCAGTGTGATAGCCCGCGGTGTGGTGGCCCTTCGTAGCTGGCCGGATGGCCAACCCATCCAGCACGGGGTGCGGTCGCACGCCGTTCCTCCTCCGAGGGCCGGTTCGGCCGTTCTCCCTTCCATTGCCACCACGATATAAGGCTGCGGCTCTTTCTCACATAGCGGTGCGGACGCGCGCCACTGTCCGCTTCATACAGCCAGCCTCTGCCGCAGCCGATGGGCCACGTCCATTCTCCGGTGGTGCGGTCACGCTGTTGCGTTCGTTGCGGCTGTCCGTTGTGCCGACCGCCATTCCCAAGTCCCACCAGTGCTAATCACCGACACCGGTCACCATCCTCCTCCACCGTGAAGAACACGTCAAAAACCTCAAAGGTTTATGGAGAGGTCAGGCCATGTTTTTTTGGTCTGCACCCTCCACGTTAGGTGGTAGCAAGCGTCTCAACAATTCTTGAATCACTAAGAAAATCAAGAACAAGTAAGGGGTATTTAAAACATCCAACCCTACCTCGAAGGTTTGTTGACGTCAGTGAGGAGGGATGGATGGACGTCGGTTTGTTGCCTCCGCAAGGTGCTTTTGATCCGATTTCGGGGTCGGTTTGTCATTGTTAAAGACATCCCACGTTGGAGGATGTCATGAGGAAGAAGATAAAGTCACTAGATAATGTCAGCATTCTTCATTGGAGAAGATGGTGCGTTCTTCGTTGGGATAGAATGATCCTCCAAAGTTCTCCCTTTCACCAACGATTTCCCCCAACAAAAACAAGTGAGGAGCCAACCCAAATTAAATTAAGTTTATCAATTTAATTTGTTGGCACAATTAATTGGAATAATTAATTAAAGGAATGTGGCACAATTAATGTGGAGGAAGTTCAAGAGACTTATCCACATTAATGAGGGAGTTTAGGAGGGTCGGGTGGTCCCCGCCATTGAATTTAAACTGGGGGTTTTAGTTCGGGTGGTCCCCACCTCTATAACCCATGTAGAGAGGTTTCAAAAAAATAAAATAAAATAAAATAAAATGTTAAATAATTTTATTTTTCTTTTTCCACGAAAAAGTGAAAAAATAACTTTCACCCTCGAACAACTGCGGTCGAGGTGAAGGTCTCCTTAAGCAAATACCGACACTGCGAGTTCAACGGTGTCCTAAAATTTCAATTCCGAGCACCGGTTCAAAATTTACAAAAACCTGATCGCACATTTACTGAACATACCCAAAAAAATTTCAGAAATTCATTTCGGGCACTCCGGTCCTCGAAATCACATGCCGTCAATTTTCACGGTCTCATAAAATTTCCATATATTAAAAAAACAATTCATTGAATTTCCAGGTCTTTACATTGTGTACGAGTCAATTGAATGAAATAATGAACACATGTTATTTACATATCATGTTATGTTTCAATGCACAAAAAGTAAGGATTATATTATGACTTATACATGCTATTAAGTTTTGAATATTATATACAAATTAATTATAAATCTAATATATATAAAACCCACCACTTGGAATTTACATAGTAAAATTAATTTCACATGGAACGCATGTTGATAAATTTTAATAAGTTTAATAAATTATTTTTTTAATTATTCATAATTTCATAATATACACAGTGTGTACAATCCAACTACACATCATGCATAGTTCCCATAGTCTATCTACAACACATGCCTGTGGACTCAATGTAAAATCATGCCATAAAAATTTATAGAGTGCATGATTTTTTTAATTTGGCTATAAATCATACAGTCCCCGAGTTACACAGTTTCCAGTCATGTAGTTCTTGTAAGAAAGTACATGAATTGTCTTTGACTAATGGACAACATGTCTTGTACAAAATTTACATATCATGTAGACCATATAACTATTCCCCATGATAGAATTTTCAACTCACGGACTATTTAAATACACAATATGTGTAATAAATGCACACAACTTGAATTAATTCTGAATTAACTCATGATTTATCTCAGTGAATTAAACATGTGTGCACATCGTGCACCAATGGGAAACATGACATGTACTCTTCTTATATTCGTCCAGAAACCTCATCACCTATGGATTAGATCTTTTATTGTTTTTCAGTGATAAAACAAATACATTTTTATTATATTCGTGTGAACATAGAGGAAGAAGGTAAGATCTCATGATTCATATTAAAGAATTATTAAGAAAAAATTTTGAAAACTAATGATAAATACATAAATCAGTCAATGATATTTAAATAATTATAAATAATTATGTGACCCCTCTGTTATAACATGAATTTTCTAGGTGTAGTAGAAGTGATGTATGGGTCATTCCCAACTCATTTTTTTTATAATAGATGATTAATCCAGGATGTACATTGATGATAAACATCGTGACCAATGGAATTAAATCAAGGATTAATTGATGTGAGAATTTTAGAACCAAAACACAGGATCATCACGTAATTGTATACAATTAATTTATATAATTATAATTACCTTGGGATGAATTATTTATTCATGAATTAATTTGACAATGTCTCTACATCATACCATCATTGCATTGTAGGAATCAAGTTTAGAATCCCTCCAGTAGTGATCCACACATGCACCAAAAACCTCCAAACATTGTCATAGGTGTAACAACCCCAAATATTGTAACCCAAATATAGTGTTTAATTTATTACATTAGAATATATATAAGCTATAAAATCTTGAAGGACCAATAATTTTAGTAAACTTGGAGAACTAGATACATACATGATACCCATTTTACATGGTGAATTAAATATAAAACATAAGAAAATAAAATACATGGTATCCTTTAAACTAATTCAAACTTTACATATTCATATTATAGGGAAATTAAACAAAATACGGGTGATATAAATTTGTTAGTAATGTTTGAATAAAATAAACAATATTATGAGTAAATAAGGAATAATAAATATAAAAAGGGAAAAACTGGAAATATATAGATCCCGAGGATGAATTTACCCCTAAGTAGGTGGGGGTGAATTAGTGGTTTAATTTTATGAATTATTTTCTTTTGAAATCAACATCTTAAACTTTGTTAAGGTTATTGATCCACTCAATATTATCTATTAATATCAAATCATGTGAATTTTTTAATTATAGAGAGATTATCACATGGTATTTATAAGGTTCTGAAAAATAATAATCCTTATTGTAACTAGTTATTCCTATAATTACATATTCTTCACTCTCAAACATGTTATTACACTGATCTAAGCTCCAATTGAGAAACTTCTTCATTGATTCCATCACCAAATGTATGTATTCTCATTCTCCCAACTCTAACTGAGACACTTCTATTGCTTCATTCTCTAACTGAAAGGATTTCACTACTCCTAGCCCCAATTTAGTGACTTCTCATACTTACACCTCCAACTAAAAGACTTCATTACTCCCATATCCAACTAAGTGAATTAACTAATTTTAGCACCAACTAAAAGACTTATTCACTTTGATAGGGTTGATCCACTGTCAGATGATATTTTTATCTTCCTCCATAATATTGTGGGTTCTAACTTTCTCGTATACACTTCAGGTTCCTCTAATTTCTACCAATCAGGTCTATCTATATTTCTCAATAATTCCGATCACCTATTAATGATATGTTATCTCAATGAAACATTACTTTGTAAATTCATCCTTATGATGTTAAATTCTTAGCCTTAATTAATGTGTAAGTGATGCACATAACATCGTTAAGATTATTTTATGAAAGATTAATACTACATAATCTCAATTTACTTATTTAATTATAAACTTTATTAGATCATATAAACTTCATACATGGTGCATGAAATGTCAAAATAGATTGCATTCATTAATTTTAATTATTATTTTATATGATCTCTTCAAGTATGTTTTGTGTATCTCAATTGAAAATGAATTTTCATATGCATGTATGAATGCATCCACTATAAACTTTATTCTTCGTATAACTATGATTTTTGAAAATATTACGGTTGCAGATGTCACTATTATGCATGAAAGTCTATCATATAAGTTCTCTCCCAACTTAATTTCTATACACAAACAACCATGAAAACCCTTTTACTTCAATTTTATTTATAATTTCTTCATGTAAGGGTGAAATATATCTGTATTTCTTATCCTTCATGAAACATAGTTTGTGTATATAAACAATAATTTATGTTGTCTTAAAGTACTCATGAAAACCTACAGGGATTCACAAAACCAGTTCTTTAAAAATATTTTTGAGTGTAATAGATGATAGTCAAAGTCCCACATACCTTCTTCTTCCTAACCATAGAGGCTCACTAAATATCCTTTTTATGAAATATAAGGCTCACAACGCTCTTGTATTCTTTGGAAAATAAGATCACTTCTCAAATGACCAGCAACCACTCTCTCATACCCTAGCTATATTTATATAAGCGAGTTTCACCATCATCTATGAGAAACATTACATGTCATGTATCTAATTTTTAAGCCATGTTAGTGATTTTTATTTCACTCGAATATCATTTGTTCCCCAAATACCTTATGCATAAAATCCTATTGCCTTCGCGATGATTCCTATCACGTGTATATAAAGATATTGGAATTCTCTATCTCTTTTTAGAAGCATGAAGACTTCCATGTCTAATAGATACATGACCCACCTCTTTCAAATCCATTATCATCCTCGATAGTTTCATTTTATTTAAAATTATTCATACATGTAGGATAAAGATTTCATGTGTAGAGAAAATTTTTCTTATCACATCAGCATCTCAGACATAGAACAACCATGGGATCCTCATTTTGGTTCATTATAGGCTCTTTTATGATATCTAATGATTAGTATCCATCGACAAGGCTAGAGGAAGAAGATGGCATCCCATGGTGATAAGAAAGATCAGATAAAATTTATTGAGTGGCTAACATTATATCTGTAAGTTTTGAAATGGGTAAACAGTGTACTGCACACACTTATCCAACATAGTATATCAATTTATAAGAGATAATATTTATAAACTATCTAGTTCCAATTATTGATCTACACAGTCTGACTAGTCACCCTACAGACACTATACATGCACCACACACACCACAATTAATTCTCATACAGACCCTATATATCCCACTCACTATCCTATTATCATGTGGTATTTTTAAGATGGTCATAATACAAGGATTAGGTCAACCAGCTACAATGTGGGACTGATCCTGGATTCTAGCTCATGTGGTTGGACACCTTTTTTTCAAGTAAGGATGAAAGTATATACTTACTAAAAATATTTATAATATTTCCTATCAACTCAAATATAAATAAATTTTCCTTTTTGTAATACCAATCTAATATCAAATATTCTTTATCTATTACATTTCCATTACTCATGAAATTTATTTATTTTTCATGGTATTCAGGTGAGATCCTCATGCAATAATTATTTTCATGGCCTCCTTTAATTTATTCTCTTCTTCATCATATTGTAAACAATGTGTCATCATTGAAACATGTCATAGGAATTAATTATTAGTTCAACAATCTTCACAATTAAACAGATATTTTTTCAAGGATAGAATCCCATTCCAATAAGTGAATCCATAATAATTCTCTAATCTTCACCACTTCTTCTCAATGTCCCCAGACACACATTTATACATTATTAACAACAAATGAAGTACCTAGGCTCAAGAATCCCCCATCTATATTTTTTCTCTATATAACATCATGTTATAAAAATCCATATACATGATCAAAATTTTCTCTCCCATATTCACAATCAAATGAAAATGATAAAAGGGGGCTGCTCATCTCTTAAAATTTCCCAAAATATTCTCTACAATATTATATTATTATTTCTTTAATAAATATGAGAGAGTAATGATGTCACTAGGTTTTATTAGTGAATATCCATTAGTTTATCAACTCTAAAACAACGTGGGATAACCTGGTGTAGAAAAAAATAGATATAAAACCATGGCTATCCATGTTGTCCATAAACTACCATGCATGTGAAATAATTCCCAAAACTTCTTATTTCCCAAAATAGTGGTTTTTAAGAAAATAATGTATGATATTATACAAAATTTAACAAACTTATCATAAAGTTCTAGTGAAAAATAATATATCACCATTTTTCATGTCTTCCCATCAACCAAGAACCACCTTAATTAATATAATTAATAAAATCGAGAATGAGGGATTGAAGCTTGATTGTCACACTGCAACCTTTGGGCATAAAATCTATCTAGATTTTTTTGATGGAGGATTATTCTTAATGTGGGTCCCCCTTAAGGGATTCACTCCTTTATTCCATTTCATAGAAGTAAGTACTCTATATTATGTACAATATATTCTTGTTTTATATAATTATTAGCCTCAAAATTCTCTTTCAATTCCCTTCCTGTTATCTCTAAACACATAAAACTATAAGGAATAAGGTGGGACCTATAAGTATTTTAGAAATAACATTCAGAATAAAATCTTAATCCCAAGTTAGGCCATTATTTTCTCGATATATTATTATGGGAAGATTTATTTGGACTCTTCTTTCTATTTTGAATATCATCCATTTAACTAAATTGTTTCTTCCCTTGAAATTAAACTTTTTTCTAAATAATTTTTTCGAACTCTGTATTATGACCTTTCAAGTTTCCAGTTGTGGATGACTTATCTTCAATGTTTACATCACCTTTTGAAACAACTTTATTTATTTAGCATCATAAGGTTATTCAACTTTTTGTAGTTTTTTTCCAATTTCAATTGATTTTGAAAAATAATAATACATCCTTTATTGAAATTTTAAGTCATCTTAGAATCATCACTTATCTTCTAATTATCCCTCTTTTGAAACCTATTCTATTTCACAACATAGGTAACCCCTACTTCCAAAATTTTCATACATATCTTGGTCTTGTGAGCTTCCAAACTATATTTTCCTAAAAATTCATCTAGAATTTTAATTTTTTTATAGATAATTGTTGTACAGATTCAGTCATAGGTTGTTTTCTCTAAGAGTTTTTCCTCATATGCTAATTGAAATTCCACCTTCTCTCTTTCCTCCTTCCCAGTAAAGATATATTGTACCATTAAAAAGAGATTTTGTGTCCATTATTACCAGAACACTAATTAAACCCTTGAATATTTTTTATTTTATATTAATTATAGATTTTTATAGATTTTTATTGTTTGTATCTTTTTGTAAACTATGTTACACCTATGTTTTGGAGTAATGGAATCCTTGGAATATTTTTCCCTTCCTTTTATGTGGAATATTACCTCTATATTTTCTTAATTTATATATATATAGGGTTGTGTTTGTGACTTTCATTTTTTGTTATAATAGATTTATCTTGAATGGTAATATTATTTACCTAATTTTAAGATCCCTTCATCTCACCAACTTGTGAGGATTCTCCAATGAATTATTTTAATTTAGTGTAGTATTCTCTATATTTATTCAACACATATCGTATTATTTAAAATTTTGATTGTGACTAAGCTGGTTCTTCTTCCTTTATATGGAGTTCCTTTATAGGATATGTGATAATATTTTCATTATTAGGTCCTCTATGATAGTGATTCTTGATCTCATGAACATAGGATAATAACTTATATCTTATCTCTTCATTATCATGAACCACTTTTTTATTTTCTTTCTAAAGTTTCTTGTTTTATTTCCTAAGGAAATGTATCTAACCCATGCATAATTATAATATTTATTTCTACTTCCACTCAAGTTCAATTTTTTATTCACTATAATAACTAATACTTTAGTCATAATTTACTTTATTTATATGAGAAATGTAACAAAATTAATTATATGAGGGCCAAATTTATGATGATTTACTATTATGATTCCTTATAATAATTATCTTTTTGTTGTTGAGGTGATTATTCTACTTCTTATGCCATTTATGTTTCTTAAGTATCTCATAATCTGATTCTAATTCTGATTTTGATTATTTAGGATTATTAATTGGAAATTTGTTGAAAAAATGACCAGAGTTACCATATTTGAATTTTTTGGGTGATTACTTACTATTGAACTTCCACTTTAACTTTTTGAATCCTTTTGATATAAGAGAAATGATTTTACACATTTCACAATCCTCATCTCTATCTAAATCTTAAAATTATTCATACGACAATCCCATAACTTTTCCCATTCTCATGGCTTCAAAATCCAACTCATTTTTTTCTTCCTTCTTAAAAGATATTATTTCCCTTATCTCATAAACTATGAGAATTTTTTATTGTTCATCAAGTGAAATATCAACTCTTTATTCCAAAGATGATATATTTTAATCAAAATGATCTAGAAAATTCCTCATTAATTTTGTTTGATGATGATAGAGTCATCTAGCTTCTCATTAAAACCTAAAATATTGTATATTGTCTCATTCACTATGTATAAATAGTCATCAATATTTTATTCATCATTTACTTTGATGTCCTAAAACATACTCCTACAAAATTTTATTTTTTCTTCCTTAAAATTGATATTGCCTTCATAAATGATTCTCAATTTTTTTCCAAATTTCATTGGATGTCTCGAGACCCATAAACACTGTGTAGAACTTCTCCCATAGATCCATCAAGATGGAATTTTGTTCCTTTCCATCTAACTCCATATTTTTATTATTTTCTTGTGTCATGGAAGTATCATCAGTAATGGGATGAAAACCCAATGTTGTATCATCCTTCCCTTCCATGTAGAGTCATAAGAGATAGTTTAACATCATATTCCTCCAGTTATGATAATTCTTCCCCTAAAAAGAGGAAAAACTCATCTATTGATAGAGTTGAGATTATCCATATCTCAGAATACTTCTTGGATATTCAGGGGGAAAAATTTCTTTGATACCACTTGTAGATTACTATGTTGGATTTACCACTAAGTAGGGGGTGAATTAGTGGTTTAATTTTATAAATTATTTTATTTTGTGTTAAACATCATTAAGTTGTTATGGTTCTAGATACAATCAATATTTTATCTCAATGTCACCTTGTGCACTGTTGTAAAAATTGAGAGAGAATCACACAATATTTACAAGCATTTAAAAAAATAATATTCCTTGGTACAACTGGTTATTCCCACCAGTTATAGATTATTCACTATAAAATAAGTAGTTAGACTACTACAAACTCCAAATAAGAAAATTCTTCATTTCTTACAGCACCAACATAAAGTATTCTACTGCTCCCAACTCCAGCCGATATACTTATCTTATTTTCAACTCAAAAAAAACTTCTACTACTTCCATCTCCATATGAGAGAGTTCTCGTACTTTCATATCAAAATAAAAAACTTATCTTGTAATGAATCAACCTAGGTTACCCTCAAAGACTTGTACCCGAACCAATCTTCTACATACCTGAAGGGCATTCCCAATCCCCATGAGATGGTGACTAACACCAAGGTATCAAACATAAACTAGTGGGAAAAATTTCACCCAACATGAAAAAAGATAGATGGAATACATACACAGTATAAGGAAACAAATGAAACAAACAAAAATAAATATATACCATAACCAAAAAGAAACAACATTATATATACAACTGAAAAAACTGAATAAAACCCAATGGTATAAGTCCAAAATCAAAAGGTACAAAAACAAATACCACTACTATATGAGATATATAGACAATATCCCACCATCTCACCACTATCCATACCCTGTTAACATGAACCTCACTGCCTCACCATGTAACCTTTTCCTTTCCTATTTCAAAAGAAAATACAATATTGACACACCGACGAAGGGGTGTGTTTGGTGTCATACAAACTATCTTAGTATGATCCCACCCTGGAGTTCCATATCAAGACTCTATTCAATAATCTGAACATGATCAAATTTTAAGGGAAAAAAGAATTATAACTAGTCAAAAAATTTCTTTATATCAAATTCATTATAAAAAATCTCCCCTTTTTCTACATTTCTTAAAAATCCTGGTAAAATAGTTTCAAATCATATCAAATATATCAAAGAAGGTAATAAAATCTCAAATAGTACAAAACCAAGCATCAATAAATCAAACCAAGGACAGCTACATGAAATGATATCTTGACCACTTTAACCTTAATATAAACACGTGCGTGCTTTTGGTCCTAATACATATGCATCAAATCTTGGGTGCATAGGAATAGCCCATGAAGTGAACCCCCAATAGTGAAAAAAATTCCTTAGGATTCTTAGATTAGGGAGCAGAGTAACACCCAATAAATAAAAAAAATCAAAAATGGGCACAAACAAATTATATACCTCCCACCTAAGTACTAAAGGCTTCCCATGTGATACATTTCCCAAATAATTTCATTAAAACCAGTCTTTTAAAACAATTTCATAAATACATTTTACAATGATTTGAACATGTATTTTATTTTCCCAATACAAGGTGAAAACAAAATTTTTCAAAAAAAAAAATTATGTAAATAAATAAATAAATAATGTTAATTAAATTGAAAAACCATTTTATAAAAATTTACAAATAAAGATTCATCCAACATAGTATAGAGATAGAAATAGTTCCACAAACTCAGTTCACACACAAAAAGTGACAGGATCCACAACCACTAGAAGGAATGATAAAGAATAAAATAAGGCCCTATAATTGATTCCCACACCGTAGAATCATATTCCATATCTAAAAGGGTTGGCAGGGAGGTTAGGTAACCCATACCTCAAGAATCACTCATGCCACACCACAACTAACAAAAGGAAAATCCAATGGAAGAAGATGACACTACGGTTCTAGATGGATAAAACAAGAATCCACACCTAATCAATAGATTCCATAAACATAGGCCAACATCACTACCATGAAAAGATAAACAAAGAAGAATAACGGTTATAATAAAATGAGTAGGAGTAACATAACCCAATATGATATTGATTACTAAATGAAGAAATTTAGAAGAGGAGGAGACACCAAAAATCACCTAGAAGGTCCTAATGTTTGAGGTATAGAGAAGAAAGTAAAATTAATTAAGATCCATTTTTTTAGTGAATAAAACCTATAGGACACTACGAGTTAAAATATTCAATAAGGAGTTTACAACGTAAAATCCCCATAATTCACATACATTGAAAAATAAGTCACCTTGGGTTAAATTACCCCAAGAAATGATTTTAAGGCTTAAAAAAATATTCACATCATAAAGAGTTTATAGATTAATGGGTTTTATGTCATATTATCCAAAACTTATTTACATTAATAGATATAGTATTACAATTTAAAAACATCCTAATGGTAGCACACAACCCAGTCTCAACTGAAAAAATCCAAAAACATTCTTGATGCCCTCTGAATCAGATAAACACACACCTAAAAATTAAATTTGGAATCCCTTTTTTATCTAGGATATTATAATATCTATATCATAGGAATTTATATCCTTGGAAAATCATGTGGTAGAAGGGAAGTCTAGAAAGAGGTGAAGACACTATTCCCTCACTAATAATTCATGCTCCCAAGTTTTATGAAAATCGGATCTAAGTCAACATAACAATCTAACAAACAGAATATAATTCCCACACAAGACTATCACCTAAGTTTTAATGATCTCCACTAGTTTCTCTATAATAAAATCATTTGGATCTAACAAAATATCTTCCTTGATCAAAACATGAGTGGGATCAAGATAGAACTTCTTGAGCTGTGATACATGGAAAACATCATGGATATCTATCAACTAAGCCAAAAATTACAATTTATAAACAACCTATCCATTACATTAAGTGACCTAAAATGGTCCAACATATCTTAGTGACAAATTTTCATATTTCCCAAGAAATTTGTGACCCATTTGAGGTTAAAATTTCAAGAAAACTAGTTCACCAATAGAAAACTACAAGGGTTGGAATTTCTAATGTTGAAATGATTTATTACACTCTACACTATAATAAAGAATTGGTATATACCATGGATAATTGTTGGGGTCTCCTGAATATGATTTGGTCCCATAAGAGAGGCCTCTCCCACCTCTTCCCAATAAATAGATGACCTACACATAAAACCATATAAATCTTCAAGGAGATCCATTCTAATCTATGACTAGTAACTATTGTTATTGAAATATTCAGCTAGTCCTATATAGAAATTCCATAATCCCCTAAAATATAATATGCTAGCACAAAGCATATCCTCTTGAATTTTAATATTTGGCTCTATCTGACCATCTGTCAATGGATGATAAGTTGTACTCCACCAATCCGGAGTCCCAATCATATATTGAAGATTCTTTTAGAATATTGAAGTCAACCTAGGATCCCTATATGAAATAATGGTATAGGTAACCCCATGTAACCTTATGATATTCTACACGTAAAAATTTCCTAGATATTAAATATTAGTGGTATCCCTAATCAGAATGAAATGATTTGATTTTTTCTGTTGATCAATCACCACCTAGATAAGTTTCTTTCTTCAATTATTTCATGATAATCTAAAAACAACGTCCATGGACACCTAATCTAATTTCGAACACAAAACTAGAAGTGTTATGGGTATAAAATAGGGATTTAGGTACTTTTCCTTTAACTTTTGGGAGGTATAATAGTGAGACAATAATCAGCGTTGCCACACTTCATAACTAGTTATGAGAAAAATCATCTTATTATATAATATATCTTAATTATTCTAGGGTAAACAAACCATAAATAACTATGATAGACATGAAATACTAAATTCCTCATTGATGTTGTGAAAAAATGATTCTAAAGGTGGAGAATACCATCATAAGGGAGAGACCAACCAAAAATGGTATCCCCACTAGATAGAGTTTCCTTGATTCCTCTGAACCCATCATCCTACGATTGTCCCTATAGAATTGGATCCAGAAGAGTTGATGAAATCTAAAAAATAGACAAATCTATACCTGAATCATCACCCTGAGCATCCATATGCAACTGAGTGATGAGTTTCATCAGCTTCCACTCTTCCTTTGATTCAAAAATATCCAATGGTAGATCTTTACTTCTAAGACCATTATTAATGATATTCCCCTTCCTTGTGGAGTAGGTGATGTCAAATTAAATAATTTTAAATTATTCCACACACCATCTCTATTTGAGATTCACTTCCACTAGAGAAAAATATATCACATACTATTATGATCAGAAAATTCCATGAATGTTTCCAAAAAAATATAGCATCTCTAACATTTAAGCGCATGTATAACCATGAAAATCTCAAAATCATGAGTGGGATAATTTTTCTCAAGAAACCAAAGATGATGAGAACAATATACCACAAAATGATTGTCCTACATAATAAAAAAAACAATACCAACACTAAAAGAATCAAAATATAGTACATACCACTTAATAGTCTTAGGTAAGACTAGAATTGGAGCTAATGCCAGAATCCATTTAAATTCCTTAATATAAGTGTGAAAAATCTCATACCAAGTGAACTTTACCCATTTCTTGTTAAGAGAGATCATGGGTGACACCAACTTAGAGAAATCCTTGAACAACTACTAATAATATCTCATAAGACCTAAGAAACTCTGAATCTCAATGACATTCCATGGTTCCACTCATGACAAGACAACCTTCACCTTCTCAGGATCAATTGAAAGTCTTTGACAAAAAATCACATGCCCTAAAAATGTCAACTCTTGAATCTAGAAATTTCATCCAATTGGCTCTTGAAATCCTCCAACTTTGCAGGTTCCATATGATAAGAGTGTATAAGGATCCTATACATAACTAGCACCAGACCGGTCATAATCTCTACCTATATCTATAGAGGAAGACTAGAGAAGTTGTATGGGAGTTTGTTAGGAATCTCCCAAACAAGTGTGAACTGATCACCAAAAGAGGAAACATCACCGACCTCAACTCCAATGGTAAACAAAAATCCTAAGATCTTGACGGGGAGGTGCTAAATAAACACACCTCAAATCCAACTCTCCTTATAAATCCTAATATCTCCCATAGATATTGGGGAATGAAACATGCCAATGATTACAACCAATCTCTGCATGGTGACAAACTATCCTATCTATACAAACGATGACGTCAAACAAATCTAGATTGAGAAGAAGAAAATCCCAGACCAACCCCGTGTGATCTAGAAATAGAAACAAAATTGGACTTCAAGTCCCCTACTCTTTCCTATTTCAAATAGGTTTCATCATCTCTATAACAAAGTACATGAGCTCTGTTGGATGTCTTATCACATAAAATAATGGGAAGATATAAATGAGTGGAGGCCCCCATATCAAATAATTTAGTTGGTATAGAAGATGAAAGAAATGAAACCTTTCAATATCATTGGTACTACATCAACCTCCACTATAAAATCATCTACTATGTGATGGTTATTCAATCCTAGGGACTATATCTATATACCTATAGACTTTGAAGTATCTAACTACACCGTAGTGGACTTTAGAGCTAAAGATCCTTGAACCTGACAAGGCGTAGACATGGAATAAAAGAACCTCTATAGATTGACATAACATCCACAAGCATTGAACATGTTTGAGGAAATATAAAAAGTAATATTGGTGTTCCATACTCTTCCACACTAATACTAGGTCAGGGGAACACTATTGGATATAATTGATGGTGTAGAGGGGGTATTCTAGTTATAATTACCTCCACCACTCATGTAATTATCATGCCACTTCCTATTTTTTTCTTGGAGATCTATTGAAACTATCACTAGGTGGAAGATAAGGGTAATTGTAACCAATTATTCGCATCTGACCCATATTTACCATCACATCCCTATAATCTTAGTCAGTATAGGTAGAAAGCTTAAACATATACATATGTGATTGGATATCTAATTGCAAACCACACAGGTCATTCTGAGCTCTCAATTGATCATTATTCTCTAGAAATGGATGCAAAAAAAGTATATCCACAAATTTATTTTTCTACTCTGACTATAACACCCTGATATTTTTTAACAGAATAATATAACGTTTAATAACGTATATGGAACACAACACTAAGAATAAACGACCCACAAAATATATTATAATTATAACCTATCAATTAAATCTGTGGGTTTGAATAGTATTAAATAATTGATTAAATATATAAAGGCCTGAAAAAAATAAAAAATTATTGATAAATAATTAATAAATAAGTACTCAATATTTAATGAAGATATTTTATTCTATAAAAATACATTTCCTTCAAAAATGATTTTTTATTTCTTTTTGTGAGAAAATAAAATAATGATTTAATGGAAATTTTATAAATGTTATATTAAAAAATTAACATAATTTTTTAAATTATAATATCAAAATATAATTAGTGTAAAATTTTGTTATTTTGTGGAATATATTCATTTTTCTGTGAAAAGTGAAAAATACTGATTTTAGTAAAATTGACATTTATTTTTAATAAATTAAGTAATTTAAAAGTAACATTATTAATATTTTTATTTTAAATAATCATAGTTATTATTTAGTTATATTTTATCCAACTAATTACATTTTAATTATCTTTATAACTGATTTTAGAATAATTTATACTAAGGCTTAAATACACATTTTTCTAAATACTATTTTAAAGTTAATAATGTTTCTCTATTTTTGTTAATAATAATATACCTTAAAAATGAATTATTTAAACTAAATATATATATTATAATTCCACCTTTATTAATTCTAATTCAAATAATGAATATTACTAGTCATAGAGTTAATGTAAAATAATATTTTCCTTGAAAAAAGAATTTTTCGAAAAACCACTTCTTCATCTCGCTTGAGGGTTTTATTTTAAATTAAATTAGAAAACTTATATGGATTGAATTTGATAAAATGGAATCCATATTTGGAATCATAATAATTTTTATTATATACTACGGTAAGTTTAATTTTTAGTCATGATGAATAGTAAAATATTAAAAAATATAGTTCTAGTGGTAAAAAAATTAAAATGATAATAATGAGTTACCATAGATGTAAATGGGAAAATATGTTGAAAAAATATTTATTCCAATTAGTGATGATTTGGATCATCCTTATCACTCCTCCAATCCTTTATTTTTTAATTTTTGAGGCACTTGGATTGAGAGTGACTGGCCATTAATGATTAGTATGGGTATTTACGAAAAAATTCCACTCTACCTCATTTATATATTAGCACAACCTAACCTCACTTACTCACACCTCTCAATCCATTTGGATCTAAAAAAACCTGAAAAATTATATCCCCAACATCCTTATAAACATTATAGACCTCCTTTTCTACCCAAAACATCAACCTTATGGTCTTTAATAAGAGATCCAAAAGAGGTTCCTCTAAGCCAAGCTAATCGTTTTAACCGAGTTCCTTATTTTTTACTTATTCTTTTCCATATTCAATTATGTATTAAAAATTTCAATATAATTACACCAATATCCAATATATACTAATATGATATTATATTTATGTAATTATATTTATCCATCTCCACTTCCATCTAATGAGAAAGGAACCTAATGTTTGTGTTTACGATGAACTACTGCCTCACAAATTGATGTAATTAATTTTCCATCATCAGATCTCATATTTTTTCATGATGATGGATTTAATGTTTATATATTATATTTATAAAATATAAATAATTATGTAAAATTATCATATCATCTACCTTCTTACATTACCATTCGTTGAAAAATAATATCGTCATTCGTCTGTACGGTGGATTACAACCTCAGGAAGCAATGTGATTCATATTTTTTTACCGCATCACATGGATGGTATATGTAAGTTTATTTATATAAATAATATAAAATATATGATATAATAATAATTATTTAAAGATAAAATAACACTAACCTTATTTCCACCGTGATCACTAAAAAAAGAAAATGTTGCTCATGCGTACATACAACCTACAGTCTCCTTGATTATAAAGCAGTTCATTTTTCATAACAATATTTTTTAGTTAGTTTTAAAAGTTTAATTAATCTATAAAAATTATAATATTTTAAATATTATTATTCTTTATATTAATGGATAAGGACCCCTTTGACCATAATAATCACATCGATAGTATTTTGAAATTATGAACCAACCATCCCCAAAACACTTGACATGGACACAATTGAATAACTAATTAAACATGTCATTAAAATTAATGAATTAAATGGTTTATGTATAAGGGATTAAACATATAATTGTTTTTTAATAAAGAAAATAATGTATATAAGTTTATTACATAGGTAAAAATGGGCATACATGATATGTTTTCACTCGAGGTAAGGGTTTCATCTCAAAAATTCCTTCTTTGTAACACAACTTCTTTTATGAACCTTGGTGTTTATACTAACCATTTAAATATTATTTCATGAATAATTCATAATTCATGGTATTTGAAGTTGCAATTCATTTACTTCATTTATGGGAGTTTTGATTCTAAAGTCACTAAATCAGTAAGAGTTTAAGTTTCAATCACATTTTAATTGAGATTATTTATGATTGAATTTGCATAGTAGAAATTTTTTTGAAAACTATATTATAAAACCATTTAATTTTATTATTCTATGTATATGTAGGAAATTTTCAATCAATAGTTCCATTCTCTCTCTTTTTTATTTAATATTATTTAGAAATATTTTTCAAGGAAAGATGACTTTATTTATCTCTCCGATCCAAAATTATTTTTCTTCCATATTCATTTTTTTTATTTTTTAGAATTCTAAAAATACATATTAAATAAAATTTTACCCATTTTTAACTATTTAAAAAATAGTTTTACTTGAATATTCTTTTTGTCTTCTGAATGATTTACTTTATAAACTTTTTACAACAGCATGATAGGGATGTTTTTTTAACTTGTACGGAATGTACGGAATTACCCGCTATCATAACTACTCAATTATTTGAAAATTTATTTTATAAGTTTCCATGGTTATTTTTAAATAATTTGTTTCTATAATAATTGGGATGTATTTTTATTTTGAATAAGTTATTTAAAATTGAAAATGGTATTTTCCTCAATAAATATTCCATGTGATATTTTAGAGTAATTTTCATCAATGATGAAAACATTTGAGTTTATAGATTTCTTCAAAATTATGTTCATTTTTCTCTCACATATATACCTATATTATTATTTCTTAAATTAATAGGGTAATACATGACTTAATCTCATCACTCAAATTCCTTCATTAGGAAATTAACTTTTATTATGATATGAGTAAGATAATGCGACCCATTTTCTTTTCATGGGAAATTCTTATGTATATGAATTATGATTGATTTTTTTATGGAACACATAATAATGAACATGTTATGATGGGTGTTCCAAGATATAACTTCAATTCATTTGGTAATGCTTTAGTCTCATGAGAGGTCTTTTATTCACCTAGATTTTTCTTTTTCTTTTTTTAACTTGCTAACATAGTATTAATTAAATAGTATAAATGTTTTTAGTGTTTTTAATTTGTTTACTTAGTTTTTTGGTGTTTTATATTTTTTTAAATTTTAGTTAGTTATAGATTAATCTTAGTTTTTTATTATTATTACTAGTTTATATTTTTCCCGAACTATCCCATGGGTCGCATTCCATGACTACTCCAAGCCCACCTCCAGAAGGCCAGGGGCTGGTGACTAGTACTGAAGGTGTCAACCTGTGAGTGGGAGGAATTTACCTAGATACCTATATGCACACACACACACCCATCCATGTCCCAAATCACAAAATGGAAACATTATACCATTGAAAAACTAAGTACAAGTACAATTGAAAGTAAAGGGGCCAGAATACAAACCCAACTAAAATGGAAAAAGAGAAAAAAGGGAAAAAACTCCTGAGGTCATCTATTAAGGATCCTATTTGAAGGGTAGGTACAACTCATTATTGCAGCTCTCCATGTCAATAGTCACTGCCATCCACTGTCAGGTCCTGGCTCCCTGAGTCTTAGTCAAAGATGCGCGTCGTCTGCACAAGACACGACAAGGTGCGGGTGAAGCCTGGGAATGGGTGAGTATAACAATACCCAGTAGGGACCTCAAGACCCTCGAATGTCTCCCTGAATTCCCCAAAGAAAAAACCACATACCATAATCTTAATCAAAAGTACAAAGAAAAGACAGCTCACATGAGGTAATTCTATGGTAGTAACAATCGCATCAAAAGTCACATTGTTGAACAACATGGTTACTAGAGAACTCCACTTCTATTGAGTACAATGGGCCTGTCGGGTCACACAGAGCCGCTTCCCACTGACCTTGAACTGCTTAGGTACTCCTCCCCATCGTGTACTGTGTGTCTGCCAGGACACACAAAGCCACTCCCCATAGTGGCTGGCTGAGGTACTCCTCCTATTGAGTACCGTGGGTTTTCCAAGTCACACAAAGGTGATCCACACCATGGGCCTGCCAAGTCACACAAAGGTTATTCTCACTGGGTCGTCAAGTCATATAGAGTCGAAAATCAGTAGTCTTTAGGTCTCAGCCAGTCGCATGGTTCCGCACATAGTGTACTTGGTAAAACCGCCTCTCCAGATATCGGTTATATTTCAACAATCATGAAGTCTCACAAATAATTAACTTAATGATTCATCATGTTATAAGGGTTCCAACACAACCGACATCACGTCAACCAGAATCTCAATCTGTAAGTTATAGGCATTTTAGTGCTGAAGACCCAGTTGGATTCGGGTATGATCCAACCTGACCAAACTCCAACTTTCTCTGAAAGTCACGTGGAGTATCTGAAAAGGACCTCCTAGTCCTAAGGGTTTCGTCGCCAATGACTGTTCATCCAATGAACATTCGGTTTGGGAGTTACGCCCAATTAAACGTAACTTGGCCAAAAGGGGTCCAGGTTCGGTCTGACCTGAACTGACCCGCTGGGCCCGGCCCGAAGGGCGGGGCTCAACCTGGTTCAGCTGAGCCTGGTCCAGACCGCTGGGCCATGAGTTTGGCCTGACCCACCAAACTAGGCACGGCCCACCATGCCACAATATCGCTCGACCCGCTGGCCAAGCACGGGGGGTCCTCTCTCCTCCCGAATGGTCTAAGTCGTTCGGGACTTAAAGGAAGCGACGCTAGTTGGAAATACCTCTCCTGGACGATCCCGTAGGACCGGACACACGCGAGACCCATGGACCAGTCACACATGGGCCTCGTGGACCGCGGTTCCTCCCTCCGTCGTGGCAAGAAGCCGTGACCTTCCTCTGTGGCTTGTCGCCATAGCGCACCGCCTTACTCAACAACGGCGCCAGATGGCACTGCACTCCGTTGGACATTCCATGTAGACCAGCCCGCAACAGACCTGTGGGCGCGGTTCTACCCTCCACTGTGGCTCGACGTCATAGCCTTCCACCATGGTGTGCCGCCAAAGCGCGCCGCCCTGCTTCAACGTGACTGAAAAAGGATGGACGCCCACAGGTCTGCCACGACACCTTCAGGCACTGCTGTTCCTTCACATCCTATGGGTGTCGTCCAATGGCTCCCTTGGTAGCTGGTGTGGCCATGCCAGTGAAGCCTCCACGGGCCACTGGTGAAGCCCCGATGGTATTCTTTTATTCTCCTCTGCGCCTATGGCCCTCCTGGGACGGCGCCTGCGCTGGACGTTCCTTGGTTCCACCTTGCCACCAAAACTTCTGGTTATCCATGAAGGATGCCACAACAACCTAGTTCAGTAGAGGGTCCAAGCCTTGTTCATTTGACCCGTGCCCTCTGCATTAACATAACAAAATGGGAATAATATTTTAATTATAGAACTCACATAAAAAACCCTTAATATCCTCCCACATTAAAGAACGAAACACAGATCAAATCATTGGACAATTGATTCATGTTCTTCATAATATTCATGAATGGGGTAAAGGGGAGAAATCAAGCATATAACCCCCTACCTTGTATACATTGAAAGGTGCTGCAGAAGAGGAGGGAGTGTAAATGTCTGAAGGTGTTCATCAGTGCTTTCCTTCGCCCGTTGATTACTTGAATGTCTATCACTCGATCACATTCTTCATCAGAGTGGAAAGTCATTAGCACTTTTTTATAGCTTCCTTGCATAGATCTCCCAAAACCCAAGCTCGAGATTAGATTAAATAGAGGGGAGGAGAGGATGAACGCACCACACAATTAACGAGGTTCATTAATGAATATAATTATTGAACCTCTTTAATTCTCTCAACGGTGAGGTTACACATTCTTTTAACTTCCCCCAATGGTGTGTTTACATAAAAATAGAGTAAATCCATTAAATGGCTTAATGTAACACCACGGCCCCACCACTATTTGTCCAATAGTTGAAAAAAATAAACTTAAAATAATATTATGTTATTTAATTATTTTTTTGTAATGTTCAACAAATTAATTTTTTCACACAACCCATGCTTTTCAAAGGTAAGATTCCCTTAATAGAATCCCCACACTATGGATTCAATGGTTCCCTCTGATTTTTAATCAAAGATAGAAAACGCCACCCGCAAATTTACTCAACGTACCTTAAAAAAGTTCAAAATTCCGTTATGGGCTCTCTGGGCCTCAGAAAGACGTGCTGTCAATTTTAGCAGACTCATATGAATCCCAAAAAATTTATATAGAATTTATATGTATTTTAATTCTCCCCACATTAGGTATTTTCATCCCCGAAAGCTACAAAGAAACTAGGGGAACAAATGGGGGTGTTGAGCACATATCTGAGCCTCCCGCTCCCATGTGATATCCTGGAGATTCCCTTGCTACCAACTGACTCACACCATAGGAATCAACCTCCCACGAAGGAACCAATCATGTAGATCCTCTATCTCCACTGGGAACTCCGCAACGTCTCCCAATCGTCGATGTTCACCTCTCCCCAGTCTATAACATGCGATGGATCATGCATGTACCCCCTCAAGTGTGACACACAGAAAACATTATACACCTGGTGCATCAGAGGGGGAAGATCTAGATAGTACACCACCTCTCCTACTTTGCTGAGGATCTGTAAAGGTCTAATGAACCTCAAAGATATATTTCCTCCCCGACCAAACCTACATAATCCTCATCCGGGTGAGATCCATAAAAAGACATGGTCTCCCTCCTCAAACTCCAAGGGTCTCTATCTCATATCGGTATAGGAATTCTGTCAGCTCTATGTAGTCTCCATCAACTCCTGGATGATCTGCACCTTCTCTGTGGTATCCTATACCAACTCTGGACCCATAAGTGCTGACACCCCTAGGTTTGTCCAGCATAGTGGTGGTCTGCACCATCGCCCATATAGGGCCACAAATAGAGCCATGCCGATGGTGGAGTGATAAATTTTATTGTAAGAGAACTCCACTAGTGGAAGGCAGTCCTCTCAAATACAACTGAAATCAAGGACATAAGAATGAATCATGTCCTTGAGTGTCTATATGGTCCGCTCCATCAGACCATTTGTTTGAGAATGAAAGGTGGTGCTCAAGCATAGCTGATTTCTGAACCCCTCCTGCAGTCCCTTCCACGAGAAAGATGTAAAACGTGCATCTCGATCTAAGATGATAGTTGAGGGAACCCCATGAAGTCATACAATATCTTGTATGTAGAGGCGTCCCAAGATCTCTACTGATCCTTGCTCTCAGATGGGTAGAAAGTGGGCTGACTTGGTGAGTCGCTCGATGATCACCTAGATGGAATCGTGGCCCCTGGACGTACATGGTATCCCTGTCAAGAATTCTATGGATATACCGTCCCACTTCCATTCCGGCACCTCAAGTGGATGATCTAAGTCTATTGGTACCTGACTCTTGGCCCTCACTTGCTAACAAGTGAGGCATCATGATATGAACTCCACCACTGCTTTCTTAATCCCTAGACACCGGTATTGATGACGGATGTCCTGATACATTTTAGCCACTCCAGGATTACCGCAAAAATGGATGTGTAAAAATCCCTCAACACCACCTCTTTTAGCCTAACTAGTACCATGGTGCGTCCCTTGAAGAGGATGATGTGCTCCCCACCTTTAGAGAATCCTTCAGGAGACTGTCTTGAGGATATCTAGGAATGCACGACCTTGCATTCAATATCCCCAAGCTGAGCCTTCCGAAATCACTTAAGGAGTAGGGGAGTGAAATTCATAGACTGAAGGTAGGCCTCTCAATCTCTATCTATGAAGGATATCTGTAACATGGCTAGCCACTCTGTAGCCTCACTCAGCAACTGTAGACCAGACCTCCTGTTGAGTGCATCTTCTACTACGTTCCCCTTCCTTGGAGTGTAGACTATTTCAAAGTCAGATTCCTTGAGGAACTCTAGTCATCACCGATGTCTCAAGTTTAGTTCCTTCTGTGAGAATATATACATGAGAATCTTGTGATGTGAGTAAATAGTAAACCGTTCAACCATCAAGTAGTGCCACCCCATCTTCAGTGCAAAGACCACTGATGCTAACTACAAGTCATGGGTAGCATAGTTATGCTCATGATGTCTCAACTACCATGATACGTAGGTGATCACCGATCACTCCTGCATTAAGACACAACCTAGTCTAGTCCCTGATGCGTCGCAGTAGACTACATACCCAACTCCCTGTTCTGGTAGCCTCAAGATGGGGGAACTCATCAGTCTCCGCCTCAGCTCCTGGAAACTCTACTGGAACTTATCTATACATAAGAAAGGTTTTCCCTTATTCGTCAAAGATGAAAAGGGTGCCGATACCCTATAGAAGTCATGTACAAATCTTCGGTAGTACCCAGCCAATCCCTGAAAACTCCGAAGCTCGATCACACTCCTTGGTGTTTACCAAGAAAGCACTGCCTCTATATTTGTTAGATGCAATGAAACTCCGGCCTACAAGATAACGTGCCCCAGGAAGTGGAATTCTCATATCCAGAAAATGTATTTAGATAGAGTTTCCATAAATATAGTGCTCTCAGAGTGTATCTAGAACCAACTGCAGGAGCGTGGTGTGATCCTCCTCCGACGCTGAGTACACCAAGATGTCATCAATCAATTCTACTATGAAGCAATCGAGGTAAGGATCAAAGATCCTATTCATGAGCCCCATGATCACTACTGGGGTGTTGGTCACACTTAAGGGAATCACCAAGAACTCATAATGTCCATAACGAAATATGAAGGCTGTATTCAGAATATCCTCTTCCCGTACCCTAAGTTGATGATAGTCTGATATGAGGTCTATCTTCGAAAACCACCGTGCTCCCTTTAGCTGGTCGAAGAGATCATCGATCCTCAGAAGAGGATACTTTTTCTTAATGGTCACCTGTTTCAGGTTACTATATTCCACAAAAATCATTTGACTCTCATCTGCCTTCTTAGCGAACAAAATCGTGGTTGCCCAAGGAGAAACACTGGGCCTTACAAACCCCTTCCTCTATAAGTCTTCCAACTGTACCCTCCACTCATGAAGCTTTATGGGAGAAATATGATATGCTGGTATAGATATCATTGTCATCTTGGGGTATAGGTAAATGTAAAATTATACCTCTAAAAGAGGAGGTAATCCTAGAACATCATCATGGAAGACATCCACAAACTGGTCCACCACTATAGGATAGCTCAAACTCCTATTGTCTACTACACCAAGGGTGATGCTAGCCAACTGATGAGTGATCGGTTGCACCCTCCTTCGAAGGCGATCATCCTGTGCTGCAAAGGTTTCCTCCTAACTAGTGATGGGGAACCTAATCCCATATTTTCAGACACACTTCTCTTTGTGCCTAAAATAGTCAATCTGAGAATGTTCTATGTATATCCATTCCATACCCAAGATGACGTCGTAAAGCCTCGACGCTACTACTAGAAGATCCCAACCGAAGGTCTCACCTCCTAGAGTGAGCTCACACTGCCCAAACCATTGTTTAATCATATAATCCTCTCCCATAGGGGTATCTAAATGTAAGGATCGAGCTAACGGCTCCATCGGAATCTCTGAGCTCTGAAGGAGTGCTGTGGAAATGAAATATTGACTAGAACCTGTGTCAATAAGAAATGAAGCTAGGGTGGAATAGACATAGATTATACCTCTAATCATCATTAGAGTTCCATGGTCATAGGCCTCTTCCGCCTGGATTTGTGCTCGCCCCTATCCATCGGCTCCATGTGGTCGTGGTGGACCACCTAGGGGTGGTGGTGGTAGAACCTCAAATAATTATCTACCACCTGCTGCAAGACCTAATCCTCTGCCACATCAGCAGACCTTCATACCTCCATGCTCAAACCTCAGACATTTCCTCGAGGTCCCTTGACCATCTGCTGGTCATCTGTATGGAGGATCGTGAAGTCACATGCAATGTGTCCCTACCCTCCGCACATAAGGAAAAACCTAGCCACCACTTGACTCCCTCTGGCCTGGGAGACTCACACTGCTAACTATGAATCCTGAGGTCAGCCTCAAAAAGACCTGGCCCCTTCGGCCAACACGTCTTATGTCTCCCTACTGCCGAAGAATCTTCCACCTGGGGTCTGTTGGCATCTCTTGCTATAGGCGCCTGCTCAGCCATAAAAGATCTCCATCTGAAGAGCCTGCTCCAACACCCTGACCTGGGTAGTGATGTTGAGAGACACTACCGAAGCCCTGATCTCCCGCCTGAATCCTTACTCGAAGGATCAATCCCTAAATAAAGGGTCTCACACCATATCTGTGGAGTAGCGAGAGAGGTCAGTAAACCTCACTGAGTACTAGGCCACTATCATGCTGTCCTGCTGTAGGTGAAGCAACTCTTGAATGTGCACAGATCACAACGTCACGGGGAAACACTCATCCTAGAAAATCCTCTTGATGTCAAGCCATGTGAGGGTTGGCTCATCATGAGTCTGGATGGTCAAGATCCACCATCTCCCTGCCGAGAACTACTGAAGGCTCACCACCAAGATCTCCATCTGGTCAGGCGGTGTCCTCACTAAGAGGAAGACCCACGTCATAGCCTCTATCTAGTCCTCATCGACCCGAGGATCCGTCTCTCCACTAAACCTAGGAGGTCACTCTCTCTGAAACTCATATAGGGAACTAAGCCTATGAACATCCTCTACTGGAACTGCTGGTAGTAGATGTTGACCATCAGGTGGTGTCTACCTTTATATCCTTGGTATGGATATGAATTTGTTTTTTCTATCCATTTATTTTAGAAAACTCTTCATTTTTACTCCATAATTAGTTTCTCT
This sequence comes from Viscum album, assembly GCA_963277665.1. NCBI lineage: Eukaryota > Viridiplantae > Streptophyta > Magnoliopsida > Santalales > Viscaceae > Viscum > Viscum album. Next base: position 2,109,674,914 of record OY728152.1, read on the forward strand.
AAATCATATTTTTCCACATAGAAAATATATTTCTTTTCATTGAAGAAATTTCCCTAGGTTCTTCTTCCCACATTTTTGAGATAACGAAGATTTAATCATCTTTCCTATGTCATATTAGTCACCCAAACTTCCATAACGATCCATCCTTATCTTATATTGTTTTTTTTCAGATTCTAACTTTTTTCATGTTATTAACTATTATTCAAGGTAAATTATTTTTCAGAATAACAAGGTTTCTAAATCTGAATCCTATCCCATTAGGTTTATTTTTGGGATAATCTCCATATTTTCCATGCGATGCATTGTTAATTTTTTTACTTAGGTATTAAACCATTACTAAAACCAAAAGGAGTTAATGTGAGTAATGAACCATAAGATAATTATTTTATGATAATAAATTGAACCTAAAATTTTTTAACTTCTTCAAAATTGGAATTCAGTTCAACCTAAATCACTATTGGTTCAATCTAGGTTTTTTTGGTTGGGTTATATAGTACTCCTTAACCTAATTCCTCAACATAATAAATTATTTATAATTTCATGTAAATACAATGTAATTAACCCAATAATATCCCACAAAGAGTGTCAATCTAGGTGTGCAGTTATTCTACCTTTTCATCCACTAGGTAACAGTAGAGTTAATACTTAATCAACCATTTTCGAGGTTATTACCCCTAGGTATATATGTTCTAGAGACTACATCGCCTTATAGTATCCAGAGAGATATGTAATTTCTAATATAACCAAAAATATATACTTTACCAAATCTTCATGATGTTATCTTATACTTATTTTCTAACCTAGAATTATCCCTATGATTTTTACTAATGTTATCTTGTGTTATTGCCTAAATAAAATATTCATTATTACCTTAGCATTAAATCATATACTATATTTAATATTTATCTATAACATTGAAATTTTGATAAACCTTAACTTATCAACCCTTAAATTGTCCTCAACAAAACATCATAATCTACAATGTTATCTAAACCCTACTCTGATACCAAATGTGATTCCATGAACCCACACTCTCAGATCTGATGCCTGAAACACATACTTCACATACCAGTTGTCAAACCTGCTTTAGTTTTAGAGATATAGATAATTATAACAAATTATAAACTAATTAATACAATAAATTTCTTAATTGATTGAATTTTTTCCACTATATAAGAAACTACTTAATAAATAATATGTCTTTAACATATCTCATAAATTTTTCACACAGGCTATCCTATTAGGCATATCATGTATAATACTTTTCTTTATTACCTAGGTAAATGGAAACATAAAAAGTGGTGTGATCAAATGCTTAGTAAGGGAAACATAAGGAATAAAAATTGAAGATATTATGTGATAATTAGATAATCATAAATAATATGGCGGGGATAAATAATAAAAAAGAATGCTATAATATAAAGAAACTTAAAGAATTGTATATAAATGGATTAAAATGGAAATAAATAGATCACATGGATATAAATAAATGAATTCTTGGTGATGGAATGCATAATTTTGGACATCTTGATCTTACCATCATGGAATCATCCAACGAATCATTCTTACTGTCATGGCTAATGATAATAAAACAGTATTATTATCAAGACTGTAGTCAATACATCCTACTAAATTTGGAAGGAATACACCAAATATAGAAAAATGTTTGTCTCATGAGACCTATAGATGCATCAAATAGATATATAATTTCAGCCCGACCCATAACTTATTTAATTCCAATGCATTCATTACATGTGATAATGAGACAACAATACGTACAATCTCTAAATAACCATCTATAACAAGATAAAAACATATGGAACACTAATAATTTTATAAATATCAATGAAAGGGATAACAAGATCATAACCCATCCAGATAAAGTTGGTGAATGGTTAAATAATTCATAGTCAACTTTTTGAATTAATAAAAAAACAATATCAAAATAAAAAATATATAGATTTTCAATAGTTCCTCGATCAATAAATGGAATAACATTCAATGTAATCATCCCACAAACTAACACCACATAGAGAAAGGGGTATATGGTTAGGTTAATAATTTACCTAATTAATCAATGTATGGAATTTAGGTGAAAACCATTCATAAAAAAAATGTAAAATAGGTTATTTAATAAGTAAAGTTATTGGAAGAAAATTTATGCCTATTCATATTTGATGGTTAATTAAGACATCAGTTACAATGGATCATATCATTTATAGAAAATAATGTTAAAAATACATCCCAGGAACGAATTATAATTTCTATAAAAGAAAATATTCCCAATGTGATGAAGGAAACTCAGAAAGATGTTAATATATATAAAAAACATCCTTAAAAAGAATACTTCAAATTGTGTCACACAATAGGGGATCAAGAATTGAATTGTTTAATATCACATTTCAATCACCAAAATTATAAATTCATATATATTTATTGTAACACCCCAAACTTCCACGGTATGCTTCTCTTTGAATAATACAACAGCTTACGCTGTACAAAATTTCGATTTCTAACACACCACGACCAATCAAACCAGCCATTATGAATAGTAATACCCACTTTTAGAAATTTTAGAAATTTTAGTTTTCAAAATGGACATCATTTTTGGATTAATAATATCAAAATTATCTTAGGGTGAATTTTTTGTATTTTTCTAAAAACATTCATTTTTTGATGAATAGTGAAAAACACTGCGTTATTGTTGAAAACCAACTTATTATTTAAATAATTAGTTGTTTTATTTAAATTTAATTTAGGTCAAAATAGATAAATAATACTTATATATGTTTAATGTAATTCATCGGAGTCATTTTATAATAATAATAGATATATAAAATTTTATTGAACTTTTTACTGTCTTTTAGCCACCTTCTTGGCGCATTTGAAAATTTGAATAAAATGTAATTTTACCACTTCTGTGAATTAAATTTCAAAAATCTGAGAGCCACAATTGAAATCAATAAGTAAAATTTTGTTCAGTAAGATGAAAATAATTTTTTTCTGAATAGTAACTTTGGACTTTTTTTTACCACAGTTAAAAGTAAATAGGGTAATTAAAGGTAAAAAAGATATTATTATTACCCTAAACGATATCGTAATTCTATTTGATAAGTGTTTTTAGACCAAAATCAACCTTAGGAATAAAATATGATCTTTTTGGTCCATGTGGATTAGATTAGGACATTTATTATATTTGATTTAAAGAAGAGTTAAGTGTTAAATTCAATGTTTAATAACTAAACCATTTTTAATATAGGGGTTCACATAAGATAAATTCGACTATAAATATTCATTATAAATATAAAAAGATTTAATACATAATGGTATTTTATTTATAAATTTTAGACATTAAATAATGTAATTTATTTATTACACAATGTTGATGCAGTAATTACCTTACTAATGAATGATTAAAATAATTGATATTATAAATATCCAAATAAATGTAATTTGTGACTGTTTATGAATTAAACAAAATTTTTAGGTTAATATGACATGTTAGGGTTGATTAAATTATTTTTTTCGAAGTAATCAATATTTTAGGACTTTAAAAAAATCAATTACTAAATAGTGTCAAAATTGTCATAAATGAGTTTTTAAAACAAATACTATATCATTAATTGATATTATATTCATAAAAATACAAGGTTTGGAAAAAGGACTTAGATAAGGTTATATGTATTAATAATTAACCACTTGGGGTTCTATTTTCTTTTTATAGTAAGTTTATTAACCATTTATTATAATAATACAAGAATACATGGTAAAAGTTAAACTATTTAACTAAGTGTTAAATCTAAATGATAAGGTTAAAATGGTGACCTAAACTTGTCTAAATCCTATTGGTTTTGAGGTTTTAGACCTATAACTACCTTATCCTAGAAATAAATCATTCTGGAGCCATTATAAAATGAATAATATTTTATAATAAAATAATATTTCAAGGTTTTCCTAAAGTGACCCTCACCTCTCTTATAAAAGGGTACTTCCCCTTATCTCAAAATAACACCTCCAATGCTATTTGGCTTCGCCAAACCCTGAAAAAATATCCTCACAACTTACCTCAATTAAACCTATAAGACTTAATTTAATCATAAATCCAACCTAAGGATCCCTTTTGATCAAATCCAAAGGAAGCACATGAAGAAGAGGTAATAGTTTCACCACCTCTTTCAATGTTCTTTTCTTCTTCCACTTCCTCTTTAGTTGTTGTTTCCAGACCAAAATAATAACTACAGTACCTTATACATACTGGGATGTTTTTATAAATATTTTAATTCCATATTTATGATGTTATCCATCATATGAATGACAAGTCACCATACATGCGTACGTACGGCTTACTGTCTCCACGTCGTGGTGTAGTTTGTTATTCAAACACTTAATTATTTTGATGGGTATAATAATGAGTATAAATGGTGTAATTAATAAATATAACATGTTAATTATTCTTTATATATGACATACCATCCAATTACATACGATTACACCATCAATAGAATGTTATTTTCACTCTTGCGTACGTACGGATTACCGACTCCACGAACGCGATGAGATTCATTCCCCATCATAACCATTCAAGAATAAATTTCATTTTATGATTAAAAAATAATGTTTAAGAACTTAATATCATCCTAGATATGAATCAAATACATCCAATCCATAAAAAACCTGACTTATGTAACAAAACATATAAAGGAAAATGAATAAGTTAACACCTAAAACAATGATACTACTGAAATATTATTAACAAAGCAATATTAGAAGATCAAATATGATATATTAGAAGATCATATATGATATCATATTTATGTATGTGGTTATTGTATAATTTAAGAACAATTATTTAACTATTATATAAGATGTTGACATACCCTCTATCAATGAAAAGTACAAGGTAAGGGTTAATTCTACAATCTCTTCATTATCCGAGGTTGTTTATACGTGAGTATCTACTAGGACCTCTTTATCATCCACATCCGTGTTTCTTAAAAATTTATGTGAAAACATTTTTAATATTTTCAATACTATGGGTTAAATTCATTTATACCCTTGTTTTACTTTTAAAAAAAATTATAAAGTAACCTTTCCGTCATTTTCCAAAAAAGGTCCTTTATGATCTTTTGAACAAAATCAAGGAAATAATGTTTTTTAATTTATACAGTGGGTGCAACTATTTTCTACCATTATAAAATCTTCAAATCATACCTTACAAAATTATAATAATATTTTCAATATAAATCTTTTCTTTTATAATTATGTGACTTTTAAATTATTTCAAAATAGAAAGAGATATTTCTCAAATAGTTTGGATTTCATCTATCTCAACATCCTTTGATGGATTTTACACTTGTTTGAAGTTTATTTATCAAGATACAAATCGTCCATATTGAATTAAAGGTCTTTTTATATGTTTTACTATGGATTTGTTATTTTTATACCATTTATGGTTTATGGTTAAATTATTAACATTTCGTATGCTAGTTTTAATACAACTGTTTTTGTTATGTTTAAACCTTTTCATATGAGGAATGCATTGGACTTAGTAAGTGATTGGTGGAGCCATCTATAGCTCTTCGATGCATCGGTAGGTATAATGAGATAAACTAGTTTCTTGGCATAAGGCCTTGACAAAATCTTATTTGTAGTCTTGGCACGTGGCCTTGACTATATTGTTATGATGTCCAACATTATGCATTACATCATTATGAAATTGGATACTGATATTACATGTGATTATTCTATGAGTATAATATCCATGAGAATAAGTAAATGGAATTTTTTGATTTATATTTTACATATTATTTTGAATTTTATTTTTTAAAAGACTTTTGTTTTAGTCTTATACATTGACTTAAATGTTTATTCTTATTTCTGAAAGTTTCCGCTATATTGTTATCCTTACTGAGCATCTAAGCTCACCTCATTCTTTGTTTATTTTTCCCAGTATTTGAATAATTATTTTATGGTTGACCTACAGGGATAGTCTAAGGGATATAAGTGTGTCAAATGGGGGAAAATTTTTCTTTTTGTTTTTATCTCATGATGTAATGTAGAAATTATGTATGTATCTAGTACTTCCAATGATACTAAACTAATTGGTCTTTCGAGACTTGATCTCTTGTGATCATGTCAATGTTATGTAATAAAGCACCGACGTTGGGTAACTAGGGTTGGGGCGTTTTATTTATTAGATTATAAATCAATTAACATAGACTCCATCAGTGTAAATACTTTTTGACATGAAAAGTAAAATATAGGTGAAAACCTAAAATATCTTTTATAAATCATTTGTAACATTGAAAATTAATACGAAATCACATGCCAATATCAAAAGTAACCTTTGAGAAGGTCAAAAAATTATTTTTGTAAACTTTTAAATTTAAAAATAATCTGCAATAATTGATCCTTCAAAATGACATAACGTTTTCTATTGGAAATTTATATCCAAATATAAAGCATTTGATTATTAAATAAACCTTTTTAAAACATATAAACTACCTTTATTGAAAAATCACATTGTAACATGATGATTTCTTTAATCCATAAAGGTATATTTATAACTTACATATCTTGTTGGAATCACATGGAGTCACAAAACCATATGTTTGTTTCATATATACATTTTTATAAAGGTTCCCATTATGGAAATATGTTTTTATATCCATCTATAAAATTTTATATTCATGGTAAGATACTATAGAGATTAGAATTATGATGTATTTAAACTTAAAAAGTATGGAAATGGTTTCATCGTAGTCAATTTTTTGATGTTTTTTAAACTATTTACACACCACCCTTGATTCTTTGGCACTTACTTTAACTTCTATAACCATTTATCTCCTGAATATCCATTATCATCTAGATGGTATTTACATAAACTGTAAGATCAACCAAAACAAAAAATTGGATTTGATATGTGGAATCCACTTCTGAATTCATGGATTAATTCCATCTTGCAACATTTAAACTCTCTACTACCTCTTCATAGGATATTGGTTCATTATTTTCAACTAATAATGAGTCAATATCACTAGTTTTTAGAAAACTATATTGACCCAGTTCTCTTACCTCTATAGTTCTCATAAAAAATACTCGTGTTTCAAGAATAAATTCTTCAATGGAGATCTTTAGAATCTATTCTTATACCAACACTTGTGTATATTGAGAATAAAATTAATATAATTCAATATTTCTCTCACCATCCTTCTTGAGGATGTTTTCCCTCTCAAGAAATATGACTTGTCTAGTAACAGTCACTTTTATACTTGAGGGCACATATAGGTAGTATCCCCTTATTTCCTTAGGATACCATATAAAGATACAATTTGTTCTCTTGGGTACTAGTTTTCTTCATTATATGGCCTTAACAAACCCCTCACCACCACATACTTGTTATATGAAACAAAAGGTTTCTTTCCACTCCGTGGACTGAAGGGATTCCTTTTTACACTTTAGTTGTAACTCAGTTTAGTGTGTATACCATAGTTTGTAATGAATATCCAGAAAAGGATAATTTAATATTTGTATGACTCATCATTGACTATACCATTTATAAGAAGGTATGGTTCCTATTTTCAATAAAATCAATACCAGGTGGTGTGTAAGATGGAGTGAGTTGAGAATTAATCCCAAAAGACTTCAAAAAGTTGATTAACTCTTGGTAAAGATATTCACCAGCTTGATTATATTGAATCTTTTTTATCTTCTTTACTTGTTGATTCTATGCAACATTATTTAATTCATTTAATTTCTCAAAGGACTTGAACTTATTACTTATCAATTAGACATAACAATATATGCTAAAATCATTATTAAAATTTATGAAGTAAGAATACATTCCTCTAGATTCTACTATAAATGGTCTACACACATTAATGTATACCAATCATATAATATCCATGGTCCTTTCACCTTATCCACCAAATTGTTTTTTTGTAATTTTTACTTGAAATTAGTGAGGATATCGTTGAAGCAATTTTAGCTCAAAAGGGTCTAAATAAAAATATTAATATATATATTTCAAATGTTTCTCATTTACATGAGAAATATGGTGATGATAAATTTGGGTGTTATATGATTCATGAAAACATGATTTGTTATCAACTGAAAACAATTGAATTTAATAATTTGATAAAGAAATACCATTATATTAACGTGCCATAGAGTAACGTATGTTGTCTTAATAAAAGAAACAAATTTTATTTCAAAACATAAAAATAAAACCATTTTTATCTAGGGAGGATATAAAAAATTATGTTTTTAGTAAAAGTAGGGATATAATACCAATCTTTTAAAAATAGGATCATTCATGTTAGAAATGTAAGGTGTTAATCTCCCATCACTAGAGCATCTAGACTCACACTATTAGCATCATACGAATCCACCTATCCTCTAGTAATCATTTAGAATCTACATGATTATTATATTTTAGATATATATATGAGCACCAAAAGCTATATCTAGGACCCAATTTGTAGACATTGAAATATTACACATGATAAAAAACACACCTTTATATTCCCCTTTCTTCCAGATACATTTTCTATTCAAATGGCCTTTCCTCCCACATACAAAACATACAACTTCATTTTCCTTCACCAATATTTGGATCTTCCTCTTCTTGGAAGGATATTTCTTAGGATATGTAGACTTATTATGAGTCTTGGTGTAATATCCCACCCCTCCTCATTAGATTGAGATGTGGAAAAATTGCTACTTAGCCTTAGGTGACATCCCAAAGACACCAAAGCCTTGAAATAAATTCCAAGGGCTTCAAAAAAATTTGGGGGATGATTTTCCATTTGAAAATAAAACAACCAAACCATGTACACAATAACAAAATAACAACTAAATGATTAATGAGAACAATTTATTCAACTAAAAATTAACTGAACCAACAGAAAAACCAACCCAAGTACAAAGAGGAAACCAAAAACAAAATCATAAAACAAACCATAAGGGAAACTAACAATGTGTAAAGACTCCAAAGACACTAACTCAACAAATACCAATAAGATCCAAGATCCAAATCCAAAACAATGAATAAGTATTATGATTCATCACTAAATAAATGAGATACTTTTACATTACATGTGTTTTGATAAACAGTGTCTACAAATGCACCAAATTTCCCAAGAAGGGGTTTGTAATGAAACTTAGTAGGTTTTCCCCAAATGACTTCCCTAATCACGCCTCTAGGATTAAACATGTTATCACATTTATAAAAAACTATTTATATAAAATGATTTAATACATTTTAACAATTTATATAAAAAAAATCCAACCCAAAATAGTTTTATAACCCAAATTGTTTTCCAAACCAAATTGTCTCCAAGTAAAGAAAAAAAAATTCTTTAAACCATTTTACCTTCTTTTTGGAATACCCAGTCTAGGATTCACACACACACACCCACACATGCATTTCTTAGTGACAATTCCACACCCATGAGTGGTTTATCGTCCGTCAACCAAGTACTGTCTAAGTGGATAATCTTCTTTGTTCCCCAATGAAACACACCCATTATACAGGGTTACATCCCTTTTACCCTATTCGTACATGCACCTTATTCAGGGTTATGTCAAAAACATGAACTCATACAAACCCGTGTATGTAAAAACCACATAAAACCAAAATCTGTAATACATTTCAAAAAAACCTCAATTTTATTGAAAACATTTCAATCAAACCATTACCATGAATCAAACCCAATCCATATTTTGAAATATTATTTCAAAATCATAACAAAAATCACTTTTCAATACAACTAATTTCCATAAATCCATAAACTATCACTAAATAGTGTTTCTACCATGCTTTTCACATCAATTTCAAAATTAATTTATAGCCATAAATTTTTTGAAACTAATCCTTCAATTTATAATATTTGGAGTTTAGAGTGAAGCCACCTACCTTATAAACTATGGCGAAAATAAATAATGACACAAATTATTCACCAAAACCAGAATGAATCTCCAAAAACCTGCCTTAGATATTGTTCCCTATCATCAACAAAACCATATCCCATCAAGATTGGAATATCAAAACCTATATCCATCCTCAATATATTGGATCTATCAATACAAGAGAGAGTAAAGAAGAATAATATATTGAAAAATAATGCAGAACAAAGACTTACCAAGGAATATGGGATTCAACTCACCATGATTTTCCAACTAATCGCACTTAGATCAATAGGAATGGTTTCCAAATCCTTTGAGAATAGAGGAATTTTAGTTATGGTAATATTAGGGGAAAACATTAAGGATTAAACATGATTTAGATCCACATTTTTTGGATCTAAATTTTGGTCATTCATGGTTAGATTTCTTCATTATGAAAATTGTGTGGTAATTGTGCACATGCCTTTTCCTCAAGAAGCACCTTGTATTGTTGGCTCAAATAGTTTGATAAATCATGCGCTAACCATGTAGAATCTCTCTCTCCCAAAAATCATGGTCACTCCTAGGTGGATGCATGTTTTGTCCAAACTATTCACCTAACCATACACCTATCCAGAGCCCACTTCCACACTTTTAATGGTATTCTATATTAGTTGAACAACTCTTAATAACTATTCTATAACTGTGAACCTATAGAAAAGTCCCAAAAACATTTGAATATTCCTCCAAAATCTCTCAAACATCACCCAATCACATTTAATTCATAAAATATATAATTAAAGTGGTACATACATGAAATTGGGGGTTCTACATTCTTCCCACCATTAGGCTTTCCATCCCTAGAAAGTAGAAGACCCCTATTTTTTTGAAAGAGTGTGGGCCATTGCTTGAACATTTACTTTTCCCATTTCCAAGTTTTTCCAAAATTTCATGATATTTCCAAAAAACTCCCACTAGAGTGATTCTTTTAACATGCAAGACTCTATCTTTCTGATCCAAAATCCATATCAACATATAAAGAATTAAGCATCAAGAACTAGGTCAACTTGATCACATAAAATCACATTGTCAGGATCTGGTTGATACTTTTTCAACTAATATTTGTGAAACACAATATGTATTATGCTAAACAATGGTGGAAAATCCAACTGATATTCCACCTCATCAACCAATTCAAGTATCTCAAAAGGGCCTATGTAATGATGAGATAACTTTCACTTCTTCCCATAATGATGATGAACAAGCCTGGGAGTGATTCTCAAGAGCACATGATCACTCAAATTGAATGAAACATACTATAAATGAAGATCCACATATGAATTTTTATGAATATGAGTTGTCTCCATTCTCTTACCAATCAACTGGATCTTATCTATTGTCTATTAGATAAGGCTTGGCCCAGCTAGTGTAGTCTCACCTGTTTCCACCCCAAAAAGTGGAGAATGATAAGGACACACATAAAATGATTCAAAAGGGGCCATATATATCAAGTCTTGATGAATATTGTTATATGAGAACTTTAATAATAGTATTTAATCCTCCCATGATCCACCAAAATCCATTACACAAGCTAGTATCAAGTCTTCCAACATTTGTATAATCCTTTCAAATTGTCTATCTGTCTGAGGGAGATACCCCATACTCGCAGTCAACTAGGTCCCAAGGGCTTACTGTAAGGATTTCAAGAAAATAGATGTAAACCTCATATCTCTATCTAATAATATTGAAATTGGTATGTCATGCCTTGTTACCACTTCATCTATATAGATTTTAGACAAGTCCTACACTAAATGCGATTCATGAATATGGATGAAATGGGATGATTTTGTTGGCTGATCCACTATCATACATATGGAATCATTTTTTCAAAACGTCAATGGGAGTCCTACGACAAAATCCTTGGCTATCGTCTCCCATTTCCAAATAGAAATAGGTAATGATGACAAAATACCTGCTATTCATTCATGCTCTACCTTAACTTGCAAACAAATGAGGCATCTTGAAATAATATCTTCCACCTTTCTTATCATGCCTGTCCCCAAAAATTGTATTTCTAACAACTTATACATATACTACATTATAGGATGAACAACCCATCTTGAATGGTGGTAAGTATAGAGAAGTTTTTCCTAACAAACCATAGGTAGGACCATCTAATCTAAAAAACACAAAACTAAATTCCATCTAGCTTTCATCCCTCAATGGTATCCCCATCATTGAGTTTCAAGCTTATCACAATACATTCTGAATTAGATGTATATTTCTCTTTAACTATCTATACCAAATTAGGGAAAAAGAAACCAGAAAGAAAAATGCATTACTACCACGGTCTTCACAATCCAAGTGCATGTCGACTATCACCAATATTGACTACCACTAATCTAAAACCTACTATTTAAACTGAGCATATTCCTCCATAATTAATTCATATTGCACCAAATTTCCTTTACCTAGTGTATTCATCAAGTCAAAGTAAAAAATTTTGAGATACTCTATCCATCTTCTTTGTATTTGATTCAAAACTCTTTCTGAGAAAATATGTTTCGAGATGTTATGATCCTTAAACACTATAAATTTAACACAAAAGTGGTAATGATGCCAAGTATTAAAAAGATGGACTGCCATATCTATCTCCAAATCATGTGTTGGGTAGTTCTTCTCTTGAAACGGTAACTTTCATGAGCCATAAGAAACAACATGATCTCTTTTCATGAGAACATATCCCAACCCAGATCCTTATGAATCACAATACACAACGTACCCTTGTAATAATTACAACAATATCAATATCAAAGTTGATGTAAGGAGAACATTAAGATCATAAAAAGTCTTATAACATTATTTGTTCGATTGTAATGGAATCTTTTCTCTTGTAAATGCTATCATATGTGAATCTAGTCATAAAAAGTCATAAACAAAGCATCGGTAATGACCAGATAGACCAAGTAAACTACTCATATCAGTGAAATCCTTTTGTGGTTGCTAAGAGATAACAACCTCTATCATTTTGGACCCACCAAAACACTTATTTAATAGATAACATGGCCAAGGAAACATACCTATTATTTTAAAAAATCACACTTTGATAATTTTTCATATAGAAGATGATCCCTCAAAATTTCCAACACTATTTCCAAGTGTTTCTCATTATCAGTCCTTGTTTTTGAATACCCCAATATGTCACATTCAAACACCACAAAAAAAAAAGAATATATATACCTCTTAAATATCCAATTCATCAATTTATTAAATGAATTTGGTGCATTCGTAAGACTGAAATACATAACCATGTACTCAAAATGGCCATATCTGGTCTTGAAAGTTGTTTTTAGAATATCCTTTTTCTAAATTCACAATTGGTGATATCCTAATCATATGACAATTTTAGATAACAAATGGGATACCCTCAATTGAATGAACAAATAATCAATTCATTGAAGTGAATACTGATTATTTTTCATAACTTGGTTGAGATTTTGATAATTCACACACAACAGAAGTGTTTCATCCACCTTTTTTACAAAATGGACTTGTGCTACCCACAAAGACATGAAAGGCCAAATAAACCCTTTTCTTTTTAGCTCTTCCAAACACACATTCAATTCCCTTAATTATGTTGGTTCCATATGATAAGACATAAGGAAAATATGAGTAGTTCCTAGGGGGATATCAATCGTAAACTCTACTTCTCTTATGGTAGGAAACCTTAATAATTGTTCAAAAAAACATCATGAAAATGAAAAAAACTACTATATGACTTATATTGTCGACCTCATCCATCGATTAAAAAGTCAAATATGACAACTGGTATGAGATAATTCAAACTTTTGATGAAAAAAATTATTTTTTACTTTCCTTTACATTTTATTCTCCTCTAAAGAGATTCTCGACGCAATCATCAGTCATAAGCATAAATCTTTGGGTATAACAATAGATGTGAGATTTGAACATTTTCAACCAATCCATACCCAGTATTATTTCCTAGAAATCAATATCAATCATAGATAAATCCCTTATCAATTCATGTCCATCAATAGTTAGAGAAAATGATTTACATATAAAGGGTTGCAATTCACTTTTACGAAGAGGAGTTAAAGCTTCAAAATAGTAGAAATCATCTCAACATGAAAACCTAGAAAATCAATAGAATGATAATAAATAAATTAATTTTATATTTCCATATCAAAAAAATATTTTGTACAGATAAAAGTAAAAATAATCATACCTCTCAATATCAATGGTACAGATTGATCATCCACAAGAATTTTCTCAGCTCCATATAACTGCTTACTTTCTCTAATTTTTTCTTTATTTCCCTATTGATATTACATTACCTTATGAGTCATGATATTCCAAGAATCACCATGAATATCTCAGTTATACTAAAAAGGGGTATTTTTTCCCTCTTCTTTTCAAAGCATACGATGTCTATGATGTAACGACCCGACCCCAGTTACCCAAAGTCGGTGCATTATTGCGTAACATTGGCATGATCACAAAAGATCAAGTCTCTAAAGACTGATTAGTTTAGTAGCCTTGGAAACACTAGATACATTCATAAATGTTACATTACATCATAAAGTGAAAAACTAAAATAACAAAGTCTCCATAGTCCACACTCATATACTCTTCTGACTATCCCTACAGGTCATTCATAAAATACTTCTTCACATCCTGGAAAATATTAAAACATTGAAAGGGGTGAGCTCATATGCTCAGTAAGGATAACAATATAGCAGAATCTTTCATAAATAAACGTTAACATTTAAGGCAATGTATAACTAGAACCAAAGCCTTTAAAACTAGAACTCCAGCATGATAGGGAAAAAATAAAATGAAATAATTCCATTTACTTATTCACATGGATATTCTACTAGTCGAACAATCACATGAAATATCAATAACCACTTTCATAATGATGGAATGCATAATTCCAGACTATCATAACCACGTACCCAAGGCCTCGTGCCAAGACTACAAATAAGATTTTGTCAAGGCCTCGTGCCAAGACACTAGTTTGTCTCATGAGACCTGCCGATGCATCGAGGAGCTATAGAGGGCTCCACCAGTCACTTATTAAGTCCAATTCATTCCTCATATGAACAGGTTTAAACATATCATAAACCATAACATAATCGTATCACATAAAACATGCATAAAGGAAACATAAAATTTCCACATTTCAACCACAAGATATCAATACAACACATTGATATAATAAAAACATTATCAAAACCATTTTCAATACCAATATAAAATAAAATTAAAACTTGGTATTTATTTTTCATTTAAAAAAAATTTATGGCTTGTAGAGGAAGCCAAAACTCAAATAATGGTCACGGTGGCGAAGAAGTAACTGTCGCCGCATACGTACGACAAAAAAAAACATTCCTTTTTGTCCTTTAGTAAAACATTTCATATAAAAAAATTCATTTTGAATAAATGTAAAAGTCAAAGGGGTTTATACACCGTATAAAGGAAATTTGGGTAAAAAACAAAATATGCCTCAATGAATGGAGATTGAGACGAATTCCCTTACAAAGATCATTTTTAAGTAAAATAGATCTATTATGTGTATTCACTATAAGTACACATAAAGAAAGTACAAATACAAGATAGGACATAATAATATCATGACATAATTTGAAAGTAGGAGATTAACACAAAGAACAAAAATTGGGTTAAGAAGTTCCCTTACCTCGTGTCCGACATGACACGATCGTTATTTAATCTCCTGAATAATAAACTAGAGTTAATTTATACTTCCTTAATAACCTTTTTCAATTTCATTATTCCTTTTATATCACTTATTACCATGTTATGAACATTATTTAATTATTTAAGTTAATAACGGTCGTTTTGTCGATTTTTGATACTTAAGTCAAAAATAAACTTCTTATAATTAAACTTTGTTCATGTGGTAAAATATCCATTATATCCATAATTATATTCATGATGTAGATATCATATAACTCATATATATCTAGTATATACAGTTATTTATAATATTACATAATATTTAGAGGTAAGAAATGAAATGCACCGATCATGGAGATGGTAAGCCGTACGTACGCATGAACGCTACTTTCATTTATATTTCGTGTTTAATGGAATGAAGTTGTAATTATATAAAGGTATAATATAATTCCTTTATAATATAATTTATAATACCATTTACTCCATCCTTTATACATCCCACATATGGCATTACCGATTCAAATCACTTTGAGGGGGCGGTAATCCACACTTCCTCAAATGAAATTATCGCATTTTCACAACATGCACAGCATAAAGATATGTTTTAAATGTAAAATACAGAAGCATAGAGAGGAAATAAATATAATATATGTAATAAATAAATATAGTTCCATCATAATGGACACTATGAGAGGTGGTAGGAGAGGATATAACAATCATCGTTTCGTGAGGCAGTAATTCGCCATCCACGGAAACATTATGTTCTTTAACCATTAGACGGGGGTGTGTGTAAGTTTAGCTCAAATAATTATCATAAAAACATCCTAGTATATTTAATATACTGGTGTTGTTACAAAAGAAAGGAATAAAAAGAGTTTAAGGGGTTGGAGAAGCAAAATAAAACAAAATAACATAAGAGAATACATTACCTTAAAATCGGGTAACTCTTTTTGATTTGAGCCAAAGCCTTCATTGGGAAGAATTATGCCCAAAGTGAGGCTTCTAGAAGTAATAGAGGGAAGTTTAGAGAGTATTTGGGAAGAGGTTGGCCGAGCCAAAAGGCTTTGAATGTGTGAGTAAGGTGGTAGTGGTGGGGGCCTTTTATAAGAGGAGAGGAGGGACACTCTTGGAAAGTCATGAAATGTGTTACTTTATTATATCATGAGTTTAGGATTTTAAAGGAACCAAACTTAAATATTTCAAGGATAAGGTGATAAGGGTTCTAAATATACTCATCCAATATTTTTTTTACAAGTTTAAGTCTTATATTTTACATTATCGTTTCATTTTATTTAAATCGTTAATTAATGAGGTAATCGCTGCATCATCATGGTGTCATAAAATATTTAATTTATTTAATGTATAAAAATTATAAAAAAAAACTATTATGATGTAGAAAATATTTTTGGATTTACAATGAATTTTTTTAGTAGAAAAGTTACCTTATATAACCCCATGTAATAATTGTTTTAGTAAAACAACTCATGTTTGTGACAATTTTATTTTTACTTTAAATAAAAAGTAATTATTGTCATTTTCTTACCCAAGTGGCTCCATGGGGTCCCCGAGTTGACCCATGTATTTTCTTGGTCTTCCATAACTCATCCAATAAGTTTAGGACAAGTGTAAAGGTATTTACATATTTTTATAATATCATTTTTACCTTAAATTTCAATAATTATCTTTAATCGCGATTAATTAAACTTAAAAGTTACTATTCACCAAAAATTATTTTAATCCCATTGAACCACATTTTACTTCTTAATGACAACCATGTATGTAGGATTTTTGAAAATTAAATCACAGAAGTGGAAATGTTTCATTTAAACAAAAAATCAGTTTTTTAACTACCACTTAGTGGTTTTACTATTCATAAAAAATTGAAGTTTTTCATAACAATGCCAAAATTTCACCCTAAGCTATAATTGATATTCCGAATTCAAAAATGATTTCTATTTTAAAAAATTCCAAACATATAAGTTGCATTAATTAATTTTATAATTAATTCCCGCTGTCACAACAAATAGTGTGTTTTTAAAAAATAATAAATATCAAAAGATTGACAATTGTTTATGTCCAATTTCAATGTTAAATTAATTCTAATGATCACCATTGGATAAAATGGTAAAAATATATTCTAATTATACTTTAAAACCACTCAATATTATAACTTATCAATATAAATTATTTTTATTAAAAAAGTTGTTTTAAGTATTTTTCACTATTTATAAAAAAAATTGGAAGTTCTCTGAAAATTACAAAAAATTCAACTTAGGATAATTTCGATATTATGAATACAAAAACGAATTCCATTTAGAAAGATACAATTTATAAAATTTCAAAAATTAGGTATTATTATTCATAACAGCTACATTGATTGGTTGTGGTGTGTGTTAGAACTCGAAGTTGCGTACAACACACACTACTGTATTTTTCAAAGAGAAGTGTACCATGGAAGCTTGGGGTGTTACATTCTCCCCTCCTTCAAATAATTTCATCCTCGAAATTTCATATTATATCACTGTATAAAAAGACTGGGGTGATTCTTCATCATAAGTTCCTCGGGTTCCCACATTGCCTCCTCCATCTTATGGTTTCTCCATAGAACTTTTACCAGACGAGTCATCCGGTTTCTCAGCAATTATTCTCTTGTTTCAAGAATCCTGACGGGCTCTTCGCAATAAGACAGATCGGGTTCCAGTTCTAATTCCTCATAGGTGAGTACATGCGTTGTGTTAGGCATGTATTTTCTCAACAGTGATACGTGGAATACATCGTGAACTTTGGAGAGACTTGGAGGCATTTCCAAACGGTAAGCTACAACCCCAATTCATTCTAGAATTTCGAAGGTTCCGATGTACCTGGGACTCAATTTACCCTTCTTACCGAAATGTATAACTCCCTTCCATAGAGATACCTTCAAGAAAACATGATCTCCTACCTGAAATTCCAAATCCTTCCTTCAGTTGTCGGCATAGCTCTTCTGCCTACTTTGAGCTGCCTTGATGTGGTTTTGGATTACTTTCACCTTTTCCATCGTTTCCTCCACCAGTTCTGGGACTACAAGTTTTCTTTCACCAACGTCATCCCAACAGGTTGGTGTACGACATCTCTTTCCGTATAACGCTTCATATGGTTCCATCTGAATACTTGAATGGAAGCTATTGATATAGGAAAATTCTACCAGAGTTAAATATTGATCCCACATTCCTTGAAAGTTAAGTGAGCATGATCTCAACATGTCTTCTAAGGTTTGAATAGTTCTTTATGATTGTCCATCTGTTTGAGGGTGGTAAGCAATGCTCAAATGAAGTTCAGTATCCAAGGCCTTCTGAAGACTTTTCCAGAATCTTGATGTAAAACGGGGATCACAATCCAAGATAATCGACAGGGGTACTCCATGAAGTCTCACAACTTCATTAATATATAGTCTTTCTAGACATTCAAGTGGTATATCTTCCCTTATATCAAGAAAATGTGCTGAATTCTTGAGACGGTCAATAATGACCCATATTGCGTCATTCCTTCTAGGAGTCTTTGGTAGTCCCATGACAAAATCCATCGTAATATTATCCCATTTCCACTCAGGTATGGGAATAGGTTTCAATACTCCACCAGGCAGTTGCCTTCTAGCATTCACTTATTGACAAACCATACATCTTGGACACAAAATCAGCAATCTCCCTCTTCATGCTGTCTTACAAAAAATGTTCCTTTAAATCTCTATACATTTTGGTGCTCCCAGGGTGTATAGAGAAATTGGAACTATGAGAATCATGCAACAATTCCCTCTTTAAATCAGGTATATTGGGAACACAAAGTCTCCTCCCAAATTTCAAAATTCAATCTTTATACACAAAGTAACTCAAAAGCCCATCATTCACAGCTTTAATCTTCTTTTTCAACTATTCATCATTGGCCTGAGAACAATTTAACCTTTCTAATAAAGATGGTTTGGAAACCATTTGATTTTTTTTGATGTTTCACCCTCCATGGTGATTCCCATATCCATCTTTACTAGATCCATGAAAAGAGGATCCCTTTCCACTCTCATCAAGTTTAAAAATCCGTGATCTTTTCTACTCAAAGCATCTGCAACCTTATTTTCCTTCCCTAGGTGGTAGTGTATCATGCAATCATAATCCTTGAATAGTTCAAGCCATCGCCTTTGCCTCATGTTGAGTTCTTTTTGTGAGAAAATATATTACAAACTCTTGTGATCGGTATATATATCACATTTTTTTACTATAGAGATAATGTCTCCATATCTTCAAGGAAAATATTACAACAGCTAACTCGAGATCCTGAGTAGGATAGTTCTGCTCCTGAATTTTTAGCTGTCATGATGCATAGGCAATAACCCTATCATTTTGCATAAGGACACAACCAAGTCCTTTCATTGATGCATCACTATAAATAACGAATCCATCATTCCCTGATGGTAGAGTCAATAAAGGTGTGTTGACTAATATTCTCTTCAGTTCTTCAAAACATTCTTCACACTCTTTTGTCCAGACAAATTTAACCCCTTTACGTGTGAGCTTCGTTAATGGGTTAGGCAATTGGGAAAAATTCTGGAAAATACATCGATAATAACCTGCCAAACCAATAAAGTTGCGTACCTCAGTTATACTCATTGGTGCCGACCATTCGGGGATTGCCTTGGTCTTATAAGGATAAACAGAAATTCCATCCTTAGAGACAATATGTCCAAGAAAAGCAATATCTTGAATCCAGAATTCACACTTGCTAAACATCCCATATAATTCATGCCTTCTAAGAGTCTTCAAGGTAATGCACATGTGATTTTCATGACCTTCATAGCTTTTGGAGTACACCAAGATATCATCAATAAATACCACAACAAAATCATCAAGATATTCCTTGAAAACTCTATTCATTAGATCCATGAATACAGAGGGTAAATTTGTCAATCCGAAAGGCATTACTGTAAACTCGTAATGCTCGTATCTTGTTCGAAATGTTGTCTTCGGAATGTCTTCCTTATTCACACACAACTGATGGTATCCAGATCGAAGGTCAATCTTTGAAAAGTATTGAGCTCCATGCAATTGGCCAAATAAATCATCAATGCGAGGTAGGGGATACTTGTTCTTTATTGTTATAGCATTGATCTCCCTGTAGTCAACGGACAACCTCATAGATCCATATTTATTCTTAACAAAAAGGACAAGGGATCCCCATGGAGAAACAATACGGAAAATAAATCCCTTATTACTCAATTCCTCTAGTTGTTTCTTTAGTTCAACTAATTCCACGGTGGCCATTCTATAAGGGGTCTTCGATATAGGCCTTGATCCAGGAATTAAATCAATGGAAAAATCAACTTCTCATTCTGGAGGATGTCAAGGTAAATCTTCCGGAAACACATCTACATATTATTTCACAGTAGGTACATCCTCTATTTGAACATTACTTTCCTCTCCCTTAGTCATTTAATTATCTTCCTCCCCAATAATTGAATTTAGTTGAGCTACTGGGGGTGGATCTAAATAAGAATTAGGTGGTGACGATTCTGCTCTAAAAATAAGGTGTTCCATATCATCATCATCAAAAATCTTAACCTCCTTATTCTTACAATAAATCTTTGCATCATAGTCCGAAAGCCAATCCATACTAGGGATTATATCAAACTAAATCATAGGTATGACAATGAGATCAGCGGATAAAGAACATTTATGTGCTCTAATGGGGACTGATTCACAAAAATTTGTTGCAATGATACTTCCCTTAGGAGTTTTGACAGAAAATTCTCTTGTTAAATCAAATTGGAAATATCTAATTTTCTTAGGAAACTGGGAAGATATGAAACAATGCGATGATCCAGAATCAAATAATGCATTTGCTAAACATGAGGAAACCATTAAATTACCTGCCACCATGTCTTTCCGAGATTCAACCTCAGCAGTAGTGATATCATAAGCTTGGCCTTGATCCCTTGGCCTCTTCTGAGGTAAGTTTCCCTAATGCTTAGGACATTCATTTGCATAATGTCCCATCTCTCTATAATTATATAATTCCACATTGACAACAACTTTCTTTTCCTTGCAATCATGATCTTGGTGACCTTTTTCACCACACTTGTAGTAGACTCCCATTCCCTTCAAGCAAGTACTGGGGTGTTTCTTCCCACATTTACTGCATGACTGATATTCAACTTTTCCCTTCTTCCCCTTATTTCCATTTCCAGATTGATCAGAAGATCTCTTCTTTTCTTTCTTTGCTTTAAACTCATAAGACTTAGAGAATTACTTTTCTATCTTGATAGCACAGGAGATAATATCTTCGTACGACGAGAAGGTTTGTGAGACTAATGATCGACAGAGAAATGGTTTTACCCCATAGAAGAAACGATCAATCTTACTTCTGGGGTTACGTATATAATCTGCACCATGCCTCGCTAACCTTGTAAAGTTAGCCTCATACTTTGAGACATTCTCATCCTCCTTCTGCCTCAGACTCAGAAATTGCCTTTCTATATCTGCTCGATGGTCATGTGGAAAGTATTTTTCTAAGAAAATTTCCTTAAACTCCCTCCATTCCATACTTTATACTTCTTCATCTTCCTTTGTGTTTTGAATCAGCGACCACCATTGATCGACATCTCCATTGAGGCGGTAGACTGCCATGACAACCTTCTCCCTTTCGCTACTCCCCAAGGCATGGAATATTTTCTCTAAGAAGTTTATCCATTCCTCAGCTACTAATGGATTTGTACCCCCATTAAATGTTGGTGGTTGTTGCCTCATGAAGCAGTCTAACATTGATCCTCCATGTTGCGGATCAGGGTGCTCCATACGAGTAAGGTTATTATTCATAACCTGAGTGAGTTGTCCCTGTATGGTAATAAGTTGATCAAGACTAGTTGTATCTCTAGATCCACAATAATTATATTGGGCAGGAGGGAAATCCCTTCACGGAGTGCGTTCATTGATACAGTTTCCATTCCTTCCACTAGGTGCCATTTCTGAACAATGGCATAAACTAGATTAGTTTATGAATCAAAATACATAATTCCATAATTGTAAAATACTTAACATAAATTGAACTATTTATGGATATAATCCATAATCATAAAAATGATTTCTTTGAGGAAGTATATACTCATAACTCTTCATAGTGGGTTGTAATGAAAATGAGAATTATCCTAAGCATATCCCCCAGGAGTGTCGTAACCAAGAGTGTAGCAAAACCCGTTGTCGTGCACCGGTTCTCGTTCGAGTCTAGCTCAAAGCTGTGTTTTCGGGTTTTACCCCTAGGTACATCTGTACAAGAGCTGCCTATACCTTCTCGTATCCAGACAGGGATGTATTGCTCGGAAAACTCACCAAATCTCTATAATACCAAAATTCTAGGAAGTTCTTCTATACTAATCCTCAAAGTATATCTTTGGGCTCTCTGCTCTAATCAGAGTTTATCTAAATCTAGCTTCCAAGGTTAATACTAAACTTCCTCTGATGCCAACTGTAATGCCCCAACCCCAGTTACCCAGAGTCGGTGCATTATTGCATAACATTGGCATGATCACAAAAGATCAAGTCTCAAAAGACCGATTAGTTTAGTAGCCTTGGAAACACTAGATACATTCATAAATGTTACATTACATCATAAAGTGAAAAAATACAATAACAAAGTCTTCATAGTCAATACTCATATCCTCTTCTGACTATCCCTGCAGGTCATTCATAAAATACTTCTTCACATCCTGGAAAATATTAAAACATTGAAAGGGGTGAGCTCAGATGCTCAGGAAGGATAACAATATAGCGGAAGCTTTGATAAATAAACATTAACATTTAAGGCAATGTATAACTAAAACAAAAGCCTTTAGAACTTGAACTTTAGCATGATATAGAAAAAATAAAATGAAATAATGCCATTTACATATTCACATGGATATTCTATTAGTCGAATAATCACATGCAATATCAATAACCACTTTCATAATGATGGAATGCATAATGCCAGACTATCATAACCACGTAGCCAAGGCCTCGTGCTAAGACTACAAGTAAGATTTTGTCAAGGCCTCATACCAAGACACTATTTTGTCTCATTAGACCTTCCGATGCATCGAGGAGCTATAGCGGGATCCACCCGTCACTTATTAAGTCCAATGCATTCATCATATGAACAGGTTTAAACATATCATAAACCATAACATAATCGTATCATATAAAACATGCATAAAGGAAACATAACATTTCCACAATTCGATCACAAGATTTCAATACAACACATTGATATAATAAAAACTTTATCAAAACCATTTTCAATACCAAAATAAAAGAAAATTAAAACTTGGTATTTATTTTTCATTTAAAAAAAAGTTATGGATTGTAGAGGAATCCGAAACTCAAATAATGGTCACGGCAGCGGAGAAGTCGTTGTCGCTGAATACGTACGACAAAAAAACATTCCTTTTTGTCATTTAGTAAAATACTTCATATAAAAATATTCCTTTTGAATAAATGTAAAAGTCAAAGGGGTTTATACACCGTATAAAAGAAATTTGGATATAAAACAAAATATGCCTCAATGAATGGAGATTGAGAGGAATTCCATTACAAAGATCATTTTTAAATAAAATAGATCTATTATGTGTATTCACTATAAGTACACACAAATAAAGTACAAATACAAGATAGGAAATAATAATATCATGACATAATTTGAAAGTAGGGGATTAACCCAAAGAATGAAAATTGGGTTAAGAAGTTCCCTTACCTCATGTCTGACTTGAATCGATCATTATTTAATCTCCTGGATAATAAACTAGAGTTAATTTATACTTCCTTAAGAACCTTTTACAATTTAATTATTCCTTTTATATCACTTATTACCATGTTATGAACATTATGTAATTATTTAAGTTAATAACAGTCGTTTTGTCAATCTTTGGTACTTAAGTCAAAAATAAACTTCTTATCATTACACTTTGTTCATGTGGTAAAATATAAATTATATACATAATTATATTAATTATGTAGATATCATATAATTCATATATATCCAGTATATACATTCATTTATAATATTACATAATATCTAGAGGTAATAAATGAAATGCACCGATCATGGAGACGGTAAGCCGTACGTACGCATGAACGCTACTTTCATTTCTATTTCGTATTTAATAGAATGAAGTTATAATTATATAAAGGTATAATATAATTCCAGTATAATATAATGTATAATACCATTTTCTCCATCTTTTATACATCCCACATATGGCATTAACGATTCAAATCACTTTGAGGGGGCGGTAGTCCACACTTTCTCAAATGAAATTATCGCATTTGCACAACATGAAAAGCCTAAAGATATGTTTTAAATGTAAAATACAGAAGAATATAGAGGAAATAAATATAATATATATCATAAATAAATATAGTTTCATCATAATGGCCACCATGAGAGGTGGTAGGAGAAGATAGAACAATCATCGTTTCATGAGGCAGTAATTCGCCATCCACGGAAACAGTATGTTATTTAACCATTAGAAGGAGGTGTGTATAAGTGTAGATCGAATACATATCATAACAACATCCTAGTATATTGAAGATACTGGTGTTGTTACAAAAGAAATGAATAAAAAGAGTTTAAGGGGTTGGAGAAGCAAAATAAAACAAAATAATGTAAGAGAAGACATTACCTTAAAATCGGGTAACTCTTTTTGATTTCAGCCAAAGGCTTCCATGGGAAGAATTATGCCAAAAGTGAGGTCTCTAGGAGTAATATAGGGACGTTGAGAGAGTATTTGGGCAGAGGTTGGCCGATACAAAAGGCTTTGAAGGTGTGAGTAAGGTGGTAGTGGTGGGGGCCTTTTATAAGAGGAGAGGAGGGGCACTCTTGGAAAGTCATGAAATGTTACTTTATTATATAATGATATTAGGATTTTAAAGGTCCCAAACTTATATATTTCTAGTATAAGGAGATAATGGTTCGAAATATACTCATCAAATAGGTTTTTTACAAGTGTAAGTCTTAGATTTTACATTATCTTTTCATTTTATTTAAATCGTTAATTAATGAGGTAATCGCTGCATCATCATGGTGTCATAAAATATTGAATTTATTTAATGTCTAAAAATTATAAAAAAAATATCATGATGTAGGAAATATTTTTTTATTTACAATGAATATTTTTAGTCGAAAAGTTACCTTATATAACCCCATGTAATAATTGTTTTAATAAAACAACTCATGTTTGTGAGAATTTTATTTTTACTTTAAATAAAAAGTTATTATTGTCATTTTCTTCCCCATGTGGCTCCATGGTTTCCCCAAGTTGACCCATGGATTTTCTTGGTCTTCCATGACTCATACAATAAGTTTAGGACAAGTGTAAAGGTATTTCCATATTTTTATAACATCATTTTTACCTTAAATTTCACTAATTACCTTTAATCGCGATTAATTAAACTTAAAAGTTACTATTCACAAAAAATTATTTTAATCTCATTGAACCAAATTTTACTTACTAATGAAAACCATGTATGTCAGATTTTTGAAAATCAAATCACAGAAGTGGTAATGTTTCATTGAAACGAAAAATCGGTTTTTTAACTACCACTTAGTGGTTTCACTATTCATCAAAAATTGAAGTTTTTCAGAACAATGCCAAAATTTCACCATAAGCAATAATTGATATTCCGAATTCAAAAACAATGTCTATTTTAAAAAATTCCAAACATATAAGTTGCATTAATTAATTTTATAATTAATTCCCACTGTCACAAGAAATAGCGTGTTTTTAAGAAACAATATATATCAAAAGATTGACAATTGTTTGTGTCCAATTTCAATGTTAAATTAATTATAATGACCACCATTGGATAAAATGGTAAAAATATATACTAATTATACTTTAAAACCACTCAATATTATAATTTATCACTATAAATTATTTTGATTAAAAAAGTTGTTTTAAGTATTTTTCACTATTTATAAAAAAAATTGGAAGTTCTCAGAAAATTACAAAAAATTCAACTTAGGAAAATTTCGATATTCCGAATACAAAAACAAAGTCCATTTGGAAAGATAAAATTTATAAAATTTCAAAAAGTAGGTATTACTATTCATAACGGCTACTTTGATTGGTTGTGGTGTGTGTTAGAACTCGAAATTACGTATAACACACGCTATTGTATTATTCAAAGAGAAGTGTACAGTGGAAGCTTGGGGACATATGAAAAATGAGATGTGTACCGAACACTCGACCTTGTATCACTATGATAATAGCATCAAAGATGCCCCATATGATTTCAATTATGGCATGTTATAGGTGTTTATGTACAATCTCCCTTCCTTTGGTCGAACGAACCACATTGAAAATAGATAGGCTTACCCTTTGGTTTTGGAGGACAATTCACCGATTCAGCCATCCGATTTTAAGTCATTCCACTAATAAGGAAATAGGTATCCCTCGGCCACTTATTCCAAACATTATATTTCACTCAATTTATGATAGTTATCTGCATTCTTCGTCTAAAAATATCTCCCTAGATTTCCTTTTATACCACCATCTCTCTATTAACCATCTCTGTATAATCCGTTATATAAAGTACAAGAATCTTCATGTGAATCTCTTACCTCAAACCAAATAAAAAAATGTTTATCTTCAATGATGTACTTGCACCAAATTGGGGTGAAAATCAAACTAAATTCACAAATTTAGCCACATACTCAATCATTGATTGGTTATCGTGCTTCAAGCTCAAAAATGCTATCATTATTGCAGTCTTGAAAGTATGAGGATAGAATTGTTGGTGGAACAATTCCTCAAAATCCTCCCATGAAATTACTTAATCTAATTTATCCCAAACATCTATATCCCACTTCAAGAATTTAATATCATCCAGCATATACGTTTTGAACTTGACTTTTAGCTTTGATGGTGTGCTAAGGAATTCAAAGATTCGATTCATCATATTCAGCCACACCTCTGAATTCTCTAGTTTTGAATCACCATGAAATATTGGTGGATTATTCTTATAAAATGAACAGAATAATCCAATTTCTTTAAGTCATCTATTCAGTTCTCTCTATCCATATATTGAAAAGTCATGAAAATTATTTGAAACAATTGTTGGTTCACCCGTGGCTTAGGTGACACTACATTCCCATCAGCATCTTTTGGTTGGTTTCTATGATGCTTATCGAGTGACATTTTCTATAACCAAATACAAACATTAAAATTCTCACTCTATTTCAAATTAATTATTAACAATTTCAAATTTAACATATCATAACAATCACAACAAGTCTTTCCCAAAATTCTTTATTTTTCCATTTTCAAATCATCCTTAAAAATTCCACCATTCTTTTGAAAATCAAACAATTTCACTTTTTTTTGGTATACCCATTCCCATATTCATATACATACCCACACATGCATGATTTAGTGATAGTTACATAATAATGAGAGATTTATACCAAAACCATGTCCAATAAACCATTTCAATTAATTTCTATAAAAACTCCCTTTTATTAAAAAAATTCAATCAAAACATTTCCACGAATGAAAACCAAACCATATTTTCAAATATAATTTTAAAATCATAAAATAAATCACATTGCACAATGGCCAATATCCAAAAATCCACAAACTATCACAATGGAGTAATGTTATCAAAAGGATTTGGGAAGTGAGGAATAAGATTTAGGGTCATATTATGGAAAACATGAACCATTAAGAAGTAAAACTGAGTTAGATACATAATTTTCAAATCTAAATTTTATCCGTTCTCAATTTGGTTGCAAAGTTAGGCAAACCGTGTGCTAACTGTACACATGATTCTTCCTCAAGTATAACGTCACATAGTTGAATTAGATAGCTAGAAAAAACATTAACCAACCATAAATAATACCACTTTCCTAAAAACCACCCTCACTCTTATGTGGACAAATAATTTTTCAAAACCATGCACCTAATAGTGCGCCTATCCTGATCCCACAATTGCACAGTTTGTACTAATCCTAATCTAACCATGCACCTTTGTAAAATTCCCAAAAACATTCCAAAATACTTTTAAACTCTCCCAAACTTCACCCAAACACTTTACATACTTAAAATACACAATTATAAGGGTACATACTTGAAACCAATGTTTTTACAATTAATAAGTTCTGAAAGACTATTGTTTCTATTTATCATGTTATAATAAATAATAAAACTAGATAAGTACTAGGGTGGGGATGAAAGAATTATATGATTTTGAAACTCATCTAGAAATTTGATACCTTAGATGTATAATAATTATATATATCCAATATGCTTGAATATATAAGGCCAAACTATGGTTTATTCTACAATATTTTATTTTAAAAAATTATTAGAGATCTTATACTTCTTTTTTTTGACCATATATTTATTGAAATCAAAATGATGAGTCATCTTTTTATACACAACCATGTATTAATTTTTCTTTAGAAGCACATTAGTCATGGATGATAGTATGAAACATTGGTCATATGTGGAATCATCGAAATGTTTCTTGTAGAGATAAAATTCCTCGACACCAGCCTATTAACTAGGTGCTTCAATAAAAGGGTTTTATATCAAATATAATTTCCTTTCGTGGCATCAGATGATGTGTGAGCAACTTTTCCATTTTTAGAAATTAGTACTAGTGATAAGGTCATCCTTATCAAGTATAGATTATAGTGATATGTATAAATTAATATATATTACCATTTATACATATAAGGAAAACTTAATTTTAGTACTTTATCTGATAAAAGTTGATAATAAATATTATATTTGTTAATCTCCCACTTGTAATGACCCATTTTTTGAGCCAAGGTGAAATTCCAAGGGAATTTCAACTTTTATATTTACTGGACAAACCTTTTATTAAATCAAGCTTCTGAATGTAATTCCTATCTTTGGAACACATAAATGTATTTTTTAGACTTGGGTAATGTCCTAATAGGCATCTCTGGCACTCCATTGATTTTTGGGAGAGTCAGGTCCCAGAAATCATGGTTTGGGAGCTCTGAATAGGGCACAAAGTTTGTCTAAAACCATGTAGGCCTCAACAAAAAACTGTGTACCTTATGGAGGGGTGAAAAAATTCCCCACATGGCTATTCATAGTTTACCCAAACTGTGCACCTAGCCCTCACAATTATAACATTCTTAGGCAGTACCTATGCACGATTCATTGCACGGTTGGAACATGGTTTGGTTAACCATGCAAGACAAACCATTCTAGGTGGTTTCTTAAGTAGGGGGTTTTGCATGGTTAGAACATGATTTGACCAAACCTTGCAGACAAAATGTACGACCCATGTTTTGGGATTAATTTACAAAACTTACATTAATTACTTAAACCCCCCCCCTCTTTCTTTCTCCCATTCCTCTCGTGGGATCATCCCTTCTATGGGAATGTGGGTCTCCTCCAAGCATAATCTAGGATTTTCTAGGAATCCTCTTCCCCTCTCCCAAATTGACTACAACCAGTATCTATGAATCCTCATTGTTGAGGTATCAATTCATTTTTAATCATTATTTATTTAATCTTCTCTCAATCAAGTTATTAAGGTGCAAGCTCATTTTCTCTATTTTCATAGAGGTTCTTTGTATCTTATATTTCTTCTAAAACGTAATAAATCAAAGATTGATATTATATGAGTGGAACATACTAACATAAGGTAGGTGGTGTATGACTTGTTACCAAATTTTTCCTTGATTTATAAATGTTTCCATTATGACACACACCGAGATTTATTGTGCATTTCTTTTAAATTATTTCCTTTATATTAAATTGATCCTCATTCCTTGTATTACACCCATTGAGAATTGTTGAGTAATTAGAGGTTTCCAAAATTGATCATGGACAACCCTGGGGTGTGGTATCTTAGTTTTCATTTTTAATTAACTATTTTAAATTCCCATAATTCCTCTCAAGAATTCATTTGGTTTGAAAATAAAATTTTCCATTGTAGGTGTTTGTTCAATTAGTGATAGAACCTCCACAGTTTCTTGTGGTGCTTTTTAAGTAAATTTCCTTATATGGTAGTTTCCAAAAATTCTTAATTTAGTAATGTGAGTTATGTTTATTAAATTAAATTCATAATTATTTTAAATAAATTTCATTATAAATAATTTCATTTTTTATAATAAAACCCCTCAGATGAGGTGAGTTATCTTCTAAACTGAAAATTATTTATGGTTTATTTATATCATACCTAGACTTATGGAATTGGTGTTTATATTACACATTTATTTTGTTATATATAAGGAATATGTTTTTCATTACTTTGAATTAACTGGATAAATGGAGTGTTCCTTGCCTACATATATATTCATTTAACCATGAATCCTCCTAAGTGCGTGACATGATCACTCATATCAAAATAAATAATGGAACAAGATCCTTCTAAGGGATTAAAGTGTTTAATAAGTGGGACTACCCATGTTGGTTATTAGCCAATGGACCATGGTACCTTTTAAGTACCTACTTGAACCCTATAAAAAGAGTTTACATGTTTTGTTTAATTTTATGGAATGTTTAAAATGGAATGGAATATGCACAAATTGTTTCTTTATATTAAATTAAATTAAATGGTTTAAATGAAATGGATCCCATTCAATGGTTTATAAGGGTGGTAAGTCCAAACCTATTTCTTGTGCTTTAAAAATTATAATATAAACTATTATGTCTTAATGGAATTGAACTTGGCTTTTGTAATGCCTTAGGGGTATTAGCTTATGTATTATATTATAAATGTAATTATGCACTTATATGGGCTTGATGAATGTAAGGCATGAGAGGTAATTCCTCTTGTAAATTTACTATAAATATAATTATGCCTTATACATAGGGTATGGACATTGGTAAGGGGTGTTGATCATAGAGGATAATGACACCCCCTTACATCCGGTGTTGAGCATGACATCTCACACCAGTTATACTATATGGGTGCTGGGATTTATGCACCATGTTCCATGATTATAGTGTTTCCATAGTGGGTCACTCTCCATCTTAAGTGTTGTAGAATGACGTATCTCATTCTATTGGGATGTAGGGAATTCACCCTATTGCTTGTGCTTTTAGGCTCACTTAGATATGTTATGGATGTCTGAGTTACAACCTGGTCCATCTAACAAATAGTATTCTAGGCATATGGACACTTACATCTATACATACTTGGTTTATATAGGTGGATTCAATATATAACTATACTTATTAGATATTATTATTATATACATATAGTTACTATTTGTAATATCATCCCAGCTATGATCTGAAGAAGGTATAACCACTTGGTGTACCTTACAAACCTGGGCATGGTTTTTTTAATTTATTCAACACTACTTATTTATGTTTCTTTTTATGCCTACAAAATAATTTACATTATATTTTATAGACTAGATTCAGTTTTAGACTCTATGGGTGGTAACTTACTAGGATTTATATCTCAAACCCTTCTCAGGAAGCCA
The DNA here is from genome assembly GCA_963277665.1 of Viscum album. Classification (NCBI taxonomy): domain Eukaryota; kingdom Viridiplantae; phylum Streptophyta; class Magnoliopsida; order Santalales; family Viscaceae; genus Viscum; species Viscum album. Next base: position 2,109,706,987 of record OY728152.1, read on the forward strand.
TTTCACTAGGTTACCTGAGTAGACCTTATATTTATAGGAACTTGGATGATTGATTTAGTTGTTTAGATTATACTTGGGAGTTTGAATAATAAGACCGATCTGGAGCTTAGGATACTCATGGACATCTCCTTTGTGGATTTAATTTACTTTTCTTTCTTTTTCTATACTATATCTTGTTTCCTGTTTTTTGTTTTCATTATTCATCATCAGGACATGCATGCATCAATTGGATATTGGCATTGTCCATCTTTTGTATTTATTTTTTTATAATTACTTCTCTGTTCTATCTTTCATTTATTAATGCTTCATATTTTGTATTATGTTTATTTATGTTATACCATTGTGCTACTATAACATGAAGGTATTTTAGTAACCCTTATTTCAAGTAATTAACCATTTTTATTCTTTTTTAGGTATGAAAAGTATACGGGTGACATTTGGGAGAGTTTAGAGAAATTTTGGAGTGTTTTTGGGGATTTTCTATAGTTTCGTGGTTTGAGCATGGTTTTAGAAAACCATGAAACACCTATAGTAAACTGTGCATAGTGAGACAAAGTCTAAGGGGAAGGCACACGAGCAACACACAGTTTCTCCAAATCATGCAGCAGCCTAGGAGAAATAGTCAAACTTGAGACATTGATAATTGGAATGGTTGGAACATGGTTTTATAATAGTGAAATAAAACCCTGTGAGGTTACCCCTTCATGTAGTGTATGACGCATGGTTAGAACACAATTTTTCTATCCATACAATTAACAATTTACTGTTTAAACACAAGATCCTATAATTTTATATCTAGGTAGGTTTGATGTATTAACTCCACTTTTTTCCTGCAATTTAGTCCTAACTCATTATTTTACCCTCTAAAAGGTTTTATAACCTCTCCCTATTGATTGGGAAGAAATATGAAGGATTATCTTGGTGTTTTGAAGCTGTATTCTCATGGTAAGTCTTCATTATCAGTAGTTCTTAGTGTTTTTCTTAAATATAATTCTCTATCTCCCTAAATTTATTAGATCTACATATTTTATGGATATATCTAAGGTGTTTGATTCCAAATATTATTATATTTTTTTTATGATAGGGGAATAGATATAAGGTGGGTTTTTATAGATTCAATATTATTTCTGTTGGTATTTGAGTGCAGTTCTTCATTTTTATCATAAAACTTGTGGTAGGTGGCTTCAGTATCGACTTCTTTATTTATATCTTGAAGTATTATTTTCAAGTTAAATAATTTTATTTAAATTGATAGTGAAATTGTTTTGAAAGTAATGGTAGAAACCTTATTTAGTGATGGTTTGTGAATTTGGGTGAAATTTTGGAATTGTCGTGAAAAGTGATTTAATAAATTATTTTAAAATGTTGATTTTAAAATACATGATTGATTTATTTATGTAAAAATTATTTCATTAAAAAGGTGGTTTTGTTTAAATGGTTTTGGAATTAAAATGTCTTTGGTATTGGAATGTTTTGTGCATGATTTTATTAGCATGATATTTGACAATTATTGGTGGTGTGTGTTCATATTGCATTATGAGGCTTGGTTTAAATATGAACTTGTGCTCAGTGCCAAAGGTGAAATGGAACATGGAATTTAATTACCTTATGATGACTTGGTATATTGACTAGAAACTACTCAATAGTATGGAACTTTCATAATGAAGCAAGCATGTGTGGATGTGGGGGTTTTTGGATTGAAATGGGATATGCTAAAAGTTGAATATATGAAATTGTTTTGGAACATTGTTTGGTTGGTTTCCATGGAACTTGATGTTGTTTTGAGTAAATTTTTTACTATTGTACTTGTCTATATTTGGATATAAACTCTTTTTGAAATTGTTTTATACAAACTTTTTATATACATATACTAACATGTTCTATCCTAGAGGCACGAGTAGGGAAGTCATTAGGGGAAAATATATCAAGTATCATTACTCAACCCTACATTGGCACTTTGGTGATTTTCCATATGATGTTTATAAAGACATGGGAAAAGGTAAAGTATCAAACATATAGTAGTACTTCATGTCACTTGTGATTTTTTGTGGTGTTGGAGTATGTAGCATGCTTAGAGCATGAAGTTTTCATTGAATTCTTTGAGTTTTGTCTTCTGCTGCAGACTTTCATATTGTAGTCTTCTACTGTAGTACTTGGTTTTAGTTTTATTTTAATATCAATGGTTTCTTTGAGTTTTCTTTAATTGATATCATTCGTCATGTATTGTATTATTTAGTTATGGCATGTTTGGTATGTGGTTTTATTTGAAAGGGAGAATCATCCCCAATTTGTTAATGTAGCCCTTGGTATTTATTAACAGCCTTGGACACCTTGAGGTTGTCACTTAAGGCCAAGTAACATTTCCACCTCGACTCATGCTAATGATAAGAGGAGGGATGTTACAAGTGGTATCATCTTTTATGGTCTTTTCCTAATAAGTGGTATTCAGTTCTCTCAGTCTTGGAGTTGAAATTCAGTTTGTTCTATTCCTTATGCTAGGTTGATATAAGTGAGTAGGATTGTCAGGGATTGAAATATATATCATAAAAATACATAGATAGTATTTTCATACTGAACATAAAGTTACTATGGAGTTAGGTACATAAGTGTTTTGGAAACACTTCTAGGTTTTGGAATCTCATTGTCATGGGTTTATCCAATAAGATGAGCATGACATGCATTGTAGAAATTTCTTCCCACTAGAAGTGCATATTTTATTTTTAGTAATTATTTATTATTTGGTTAAATGTGTTGATTTTTAAAAAATGTTAAAGTTGTTTTATAATGAATGATTTGGAAAAAGAATATCATTGTGTTATTTTGTAAATGTTTTATTTTCAAAAGAAAGTAGATATTTGTCAAAAGTGGTCGAAAATAGAAAATGGTTGATTTTGGAAATCACTATTATGATAGTATGATGTGGTATAATTTGAAATTCTAAGACATACATTAATAGAGAGTGTGACTTGTGGTGATTTTTGTGTTTCTAGAAAATGTAACCCAATAGGCATCATAGAAACCAACCCGAAGAAGATGTTGAGAATGTGGTTTCACCTAAGCCACAGGTGAAGCAATAGCTAGTTCAGAGTATTGTACAAGTGTTTTAGGTTGTGTAAAGAGGGAATATGAGAGATAATACAAGGAAATTGGATCATTCCTTCTAATTCCATAATTATAATCCACCCATATTTTTGGGTGATTTTGAACCAGAAAAGGAAGAGGTGTGATTGAATAGGATGAATCATATCTTTGATTTCATCAGCACACCAACAGAGTTGATAATCAATCTATTAATGTATATGTTGGAAGATCATTCATTCTAGTGGTGGGATTTATTTGTTCAAGATAAATTAGACCATGACCTGGCATGAGAGTATTTTGAGGTATAATTTAACAAACAATTATATCCTCCTACATTCAAAAATCAAAGAACGGTATAATTCTTTAGCTTTAGGTTGGAAAATATTTTTTTCGCAGATTTGTTTTCTAAAATCATTAATTTAGTGTGATTTAAACCAAATGATATTTCTAGAGTATCCCTAAAGGCACACATTTTTTAATCCATGATGAGGTAAGATATTATCTTAAAGGTTACCATAATCTGTATAACAGATTCTACAGAGGTAGTCAATTGAGAAATGGTAGATGATAGGGACATCACAGGAGCTATGGTTGGATGAATCATGTTGATACCCATTGGAAACGATGGGAATTGTAATGATAGTAGAAAGCGGAAGAGGGAAACCTATTTCCAAGGTGGGTGCCTGAATCAAAATCAGATGGCTGGATAAATAAATCTTCCTTTGAGACCCAAGTCTAAAGATGGATGTTTCCAATGTAGTTCCTTTGACCACATGAAGTGAGAGTGTAAGACACAACCAAGAGCTTTCAAAAATTTCAAAAAATGGGTGATATTCAGTGATATTATTATAATTCTTTGAGGTAAGATATTTAGGACACTTCTCAGGTGTCACATGTATTGTATACCTCAATAGGGAGACTATAGAATAATCAATATTATAAAAAAAATAGAGCTATCCATGGAGATTCTTTGAAAACCATGACTCCTCGGTAAGGGAAATCCCAATAGGGAAACAAAGATCAAAGTGTGGTAGTCAAGAAACTATATAGATATGAGGTGGTTGTTACAGATAATCAGTATGGACCATCTACGATGTGAGTTATGATTCTTTTGAATTCTACCCTTATGAGATTTGTTTTATATGGGTGCATCCCATTCCTTTATTTATTATTGTGCTATTGATTTATAGAGTTTAAAACTTGAGATGATTTCTTCTAAAATAAAACATCAAAAACCACTTGGTCAAAGCGAGTGTCAAGACTTTGTGTGTAGAAAATGTTCTATAACCATTGATGGAGCTGAGCTAAAATGGGATTTATCTATAATTGAGATAGATATTTTGTATATCATATTGGGTTTGGATTGGTTGACTACATTAAATGCCCACATCGACTGTTATAACAGAATGTTCAGTTTTATAGCTAAATATGGAATTGATCATTTTTTTCAAGGAGATAAGAATGTAAAGGAAAGTGAAATAGGATTGTTGGCACCAAAAGCTTGCAAAGTCTTGTACCAAATGGAAGATTTGTCATTATAATTTATGGATGATATTGAGAATAACAATTTTCCCACAGTGGTGGATCAATTTCCAGTTGTGTCACACAATAATTTATCTCAGTTTCCACCTTTGAGAGAAGTGGAGTTTATGATTTATCTTCTGACAGGGACTAGTACTATTTCACTTACATCTTATTGGATTAAACCAATAGAATTATGTGATTTGAAAGTGCAGTTGGAAGAGATGGAAAGAAAAGAGTTCATTCGACCTAGCACATTATGGTGGGAAACATCAGTTTTGTTTGTCAAAAAGGTGGATGGAAGTCTTCAGCTATGTGTAGATTATCACAGTCTTAACCATGTTATGATAAATAAAAAATATCCACTTCCATGCATTGATGATCTATTTTTTTAATTAAGGTGAGCTCAATGGTTCTCTAATATTGAATTGAAATCAGGGTATCACAAATTAAGGGTGAGGAAGGAGTATAATCCAAAAATAGCTTTCAGATGAAGATATGTCCATTATGAATATGTGGTGATGCATTTTGGTCTTACGAATACACCAGTATACTCTATGGAAATTATGAATTAGATATTTTAGTGATATATAGATTCTTTTATGGCACTGTTTGTGGTTGAAATATTGGTGTATTCAAGGACAAGGGATGAGCATGAGTAGCACTTGGAGACAATGTTGGGAATCTCGAGGGATCATATTCTATATGCCAAATTATAAAAGTTTTATTTTTGTATACAAGAAGTATATTTCCTTGGCCATGTAATTTCTGAAATAAGTATTTCTACGGATCCAAAAAAGATAGAGGTCATTATCTCTTAGAAAACACTGAAGCATTTCTTCGATATACAGAGTTTCTTTAGTCTAGCTAGTTATCACAGATGCTTCACTACGGGAAAAATGGGTATTTGCGACGAGTTATTTGCGACGGGAATAAATCCCGTCGCAAATAGCCCTGTTAAAAACTTATTTGCGACGAGAGTATTTGCCTGTCGCAAATAAGTAGCCTTTTGCGACGAGATAGCTTTCCCCGTCGCAAAAGGACTGGCGCCTTTTGCGCGCCAAATCGCGGGAAAGGTATTTGCGACGGGGGAATATTCCCGTCGCAAATAACCGGCGGCGGTAAAAGGTTTTTGCGACGGGAATATTCCCCCGTCGCAAATAGTATGTCGGCAGGTGGTTCTTTGCGACGGGTCCCGTCGCAAATAACTATTTAACCGTTGACCGTAATAAATGCTGGCTAAGGTATTTGCGACGGGTATCCCGTCGCAAATGGGCCCGTCGCAACTAATCTAACCTATAAATACCCCCATCCGTTTTTTTCAAATCATTCTCAAATTCCATCTTCTTCTTCTCTCAAAATTTTATTTCTACAGTTCAGTTTTTCTCAAGTTTAATTTTTTTCTTCGGAGTTGATATTGAAGTTTTGAAGAACGATCAGAGATCAACCTCATATCAATTTTCGAGGTATTTATATTTATTTTAATTTAATATTTATTTTTAATGTTTTATTAGTTTTAATTATTCTTAATTAGTTGTAATTTAATTATGTTTACATTGTTTTATTACTTAATAATTAGTAATAAATACTAATAATTAGGAATAATAACATTATTTAATTATTAATATATTTTATTATTAATATTAAAATAATATAATTTTATATATATATACAATTCTCTTTTCATCTCTGTGTTTGCTGTCTTCACATGTATTATTTGTATATGGAGATAGAAAACACACAGATTAAAGGAGAATTGTATATAAATTAGAAAATTATATTATTTTAATATTAATAATAAAATATACTAATAATGTTATTATTCCTAATTATTGGTAATTATTCCTAATTATTGGTAATTATTCATTTAATTACTCATAATTAAGAACAATTACCAATAATTACCAATAATTAGTAATAATTAATAATAATTAGTAATAATTAGTAATAATTACCAATAATTAGTAATAATTAGTAATAATTAGTAATAATTAGTAATAATTAGTAATTATTACCAATAATTAGTAATAATTACCAATAATTAGTAATACTTACCAATAATTAGTAATACTTATCAATAATTAGTAATAATTACCAATAATTATCAATATTTAGTAATAAATAGTAATAATTATTACTAATTATCAATAATTAGTAATAATTATTAATAATTACTAATAATTACCACTAATTAGTAATAATTAAGAATAATTAGTAATAATTAAGAATAATTAGGAATAATTACCAATAATTACCAATAATTAGGAATAATTAGTAATAATTAGTAATAATTAGTAATAATTAGTAATAATTAGTAATAATTAGTAATAATTAGGAATAATTAGGAATAATTAGTAATAATTAGGAATAATTAGTAAAAATTAGGAATAATTAGTAATAATTAGGAATAATTAGTAATAATTAGGAACAATTAGGAACAATTAGGAATAATTACCAATAATTAGTAATAATTACCAATAATTAGCAATAATTAGTAATAATTACCAATAATTAGTAATAATTACCCATAATTAGTAATAATTAGTAATAATTAGTAATAATTAGTAATAATTACCGGTAAATAGTAATAATTACCGGTAAATAGTAATAATTAGTAATAATTAGAAATAATTACCGCTAAATAGTAATAATTAGTAATAATTAGTAATAATTACCAATACTTAGTAATAATTACCAATAATTAGTAATAATTACCAATAAATAGTAATAATTACCAATAATTAGTAATAATTTCCAATAATTAGTAATAATTAGTAATAATTAGGAATAATTAGTAATAATGAGGAATAATTAGTAATAATTAGGAATAATTACCAATAATTAGTAATAATTAGTAATAATTAGTAATAATTACCAATAATTAGTAATAATTACCAATAATTAGTAATAATTACCAATAATTAGTAATAATTACCAATAATTAGTAATAATTACCAATAATTAGTAATAATTAGTAATAATTAGAAATAATTAGAAATAATTACCGGTAAATAGTAATAATTAGTAATAATTAGTAATAATTAGTAATAATTAGTAATAATTAGTAATAATTAGTAATAATTAGTAATAATTACTAATAATTACCAATAATTAGTAATAATTACCAATAATTAGTAATAATTACCAATAATTAGTAATAATTAGTAATAATTAGGAATAATTATCAATAATTAGTAATAATTAACAATAATTAGTAATAATTACCAATAATTAGTAATAATTACCAATAATTAGTAATAATTACCAATAATTAGTAATAATTACCAATAATTAGTAATAATTAAGAATAATTAGTAATAATTACCGGTAAATAGTAATAATTAGTAATAATTAGAAATAATTACCAATAATTAGAAATAATTACCAATAATTAGTAATAATTACCAATAATTAGTAATAATTACCAATAAATTCCAATAATTACCAATAAATAGTAATAATTAGTAATAATTACCAATAATTAGTAATAATTAGTAATAATTAGTAATAATTAGTAATAATTACCGGTAAATAGTAATAATTAGTAATAATTAGTAATAATTAGTAATAATTAGTAATAATTAGTAATAATTAGTAATAATTAGTAATAATTAGTAATAATTAGTAATAATTACCAACAATTAGTAATAATTACCAATAATTAGTAATAATTACCAATAATTAGTAATAATTACCAATAATTAGTAATAATTACCAATAATTAGTAATAATTACCAATAATTAGGAATAATTATGAATAATTAGTAATAATTAACAATAATTAGTAATAATTACCAATAATTAGTAATAATTACCAATTATTAGTAATAATTAGTAATAATTACCAATAATTAGTAATAATTACCAATAATTAGTAATAATTACCGGTAAATAGTAATAATTAGTAATAATTAGAAATAATTACCAATAATTTGAAATAATTACCAATAATTAGTAATAATTACCAATAAATTCCAATAATTACCAATAAATAGTAATAATTACCAATAATTAATAATAATTAGTAATAATTAGTAATAGTTACCAATAATTAGTAATAATTAGTAATAATTAGTAATAATTAGTAATAATTAGTAATAATTACCAATAGTTAGTAATAATTACCAATAATTAGTAATAATTACCAATAATTAGTAATAATTACCAATAATTAGTAATAATTATCAATAATTAGTAATAATTATCAATAATTAGTAATAATTACCGATAATTACCAATAATTACCAATAATTACAAATAATTAGTAATAATTACCAATAATTAGTAATAATTACCAATAATTTGTAATAATTATCAATAATTAGTATTAATTAGTAATAATTACCAATAATTGGTAATAATTAGTAATAATTACCAATAATTAGTAATAATTAGTAATAATTAGTAATACTTAGTAATACTTACCAATAATATTAGTACTATGAAAATAATAAAAAATTTATATAATATTAAAATTATCAATATTTGTAAAATGTTTTGCTTTATTCTCAACATATTCAATTCTTAAAGGGTCAATTTTTAGGTCTATCTCAATAAAAAGTTTGTGTCAGTCGTGTATGATCTAAACTCTATAATTATCCTAGCTTGAGTGTTTTTTCTAACAAATTATTCAAAACCAGTAATGCTTTTATATTTTATAGAGAAATATGGAACAACGAGGTCGTCAATAATCATTATTAGGTGACCGCATATGGATAAATCAATGTAGAAATCCAAACGGATCTGGTTTAAATCCAGTATATGTAGAGGGTGTGGAGTCTTTTTTATCATTTGCGGCATCAAATCCAGAATTTGTTTCAGAAGACAAAATAAAATGCCCTTGCAGAAAATGTGCATTTAGAACATTTGACACATTTGACAAAGTGGGAGAACAGTTTTCCGCATATAGCAGTCGGACAGGGCAGCGCTATTTTGCGCAACTATTTCTCTCAGCCGTGGACCACATGGGAGCAGATTCCCATTGATGTGCAGCAGGCCATGTTCGGCCATTGGTTGGTACGTACGTAAATAAATAATTTTTATTTTGAAAATTATTTCATTTCTAACTTGATATTTTGGTTTATTTGTTGGGTTTATGGTATCCGATCGAGGATACCATGCGTGACGCTATCCACGAGGCATGGGAGGTGGCCATGCGTGATCACCTTCGTCAGTTTTTGCACAATTTAATAAAAGCTGCGATGAAGAAAGAAGGAGTGTCAGATTTTGACGAGTCATGTAGAGCACACCGACCAGAGTACATTTCATCCCATGAATGGGATGGATTATGTGCGCACTGGTTGAGTGGTGCCTTTCAAAGGAGATCATTGGTGGGGAGGCAGAATCGGGGGAGACAGGAGGTGACTCATCGAGCTGGGAGTCATTCTTTCAGTACTCATAGACAACATCTGGTACGTACATTATTTATAAATATTTTATATAACTATAAATATTAACAGTTTATTTTTTATTCTTATAGGCTGTCGAGCACCCCGATATTACGGAGTACGACATATATCGGAGGATGTATAGTGATCCTGCTACTGGGGAGCTCATAGGTGATTGTCAGCATCACATCGTGGTTAGTATTATTTGTTTTCAAGTTTAAAAATTAACTGTATATAATATATTCACAATTTTAATTTTAAATTGCAACTATAGGAGTCATATGAGGCCGCAGCGTCACAGGCCCGGCCTGAGAGTCGGGCCGAGTCATCAGATCAGACCACTGACCGTCAGTTTGATGAGGCGACATGGATGCAGGCCACCCAGTATGCCTTCGAGAAGGGTCGGGTAGTTGGTATCAGCTCTCGACTGACTCCCGGAGATTATTATGGCATTGTTGCGATGTCGGCGTCCAGCTTGAGAGGAGCTCGTGCATCTTCTTCTGCTACACAGTATGAGGATCAGTTGCGATCTCAGACTGCACTGATAGAGAGTCTCTGATAGGAGCAGGAGCAGATGCGTCAGTAGCATGAGGAGGAGCGTCGACGCCAGCAGCAGCTGTACGAGGAGTAGACGAGTCGGTGACAGCAGCAACATCAGGAGCAGATGGAGTACATGTGTCGACTCACTCATGCTTTAGGGATGGAGTTTCCTCCACCACCATCTGCAGATCCCCCCTCCCCCCTCCCCCCTCCTTCAGATTAGAGTTTGTATTTATGTTATAAAATTTGTGAAATCAAAATATGATTTTTTTTTCTATTCGTAGTTTCTGTCTCATTATAAAATATTTATTAATATTCTATTATTTTTTATTTTTGAATTATAATTCTATTATTATTATATTAATTAAAATAATTTATTATTTTTATTTGTGAATTATAATTCTATTATTATATTAATTAAAATCATTTATTAATATTTTATTATTTTTTATTTTTGAATTATAATTGGATTATTATTATATTAATTAAAATAATTTATTAACAATTTATTATTTTTTATTTTTTTATAGTATTTGCGACGGGATACTATTCCCGTCGCAAATAGTATTATTTTTTTTTTATTTTTTAAAAAATAGTTTTTGCGACGGGCCCCGTCGCAAATAGTTTTTTATAACTATACGGATCACTAGTCGCGACGGGGACTCTCCCCATCGCGAAAAAGGGCTTTAGCGACGGGCCCATCGCTAAAAATTGTTATTGCGACACCGTTTTCAGCAACGGGTCATTTGCGATGGGACCCCGTCGCAAAAGGCCATTTGCGACGGGATCCCGTCGCAAATGACCCATCACAAATACCTGTTTTTCTAGTAGTGCTTGTTCATGAATTATCATGACTAGATTCACCTATGGAAGCTTTGAAAAAGAAGAATATTCCCTTCCAATGGAATGAGGAATTACAAAATTCTTTTTAATATCTTAAATTTCACCTTACATTAGCAATAATCTTAATTTATATGGAATCAGGATAAGGGTACATTGTGTATTGTAATGCTTCGAGATCCAGTTTAAGATGTGTTATCATACAGGGAGTTCATGTTGTTTATTATGGCTTAAGGAACTTGTGGGTTAATGAGAAGAACTACCCAATGCATGATTTCTAGTTACCTTCCATCATCCATGCTTTGAAGACTTACTTTCTTTACCTCTTTTGTGAGAAATTTAATGTGTTCACTATTCATAATAGCTTAAATCATATTTTCCCACAATGTGATTTGAACTTGAGATAACGATGATGGATTTTGTATCTAAAAATGTTTGACTCTGAATTGATGTATGAAATGGGTAATGTAAATTTAGTGGTATTGATTAAATTAGAAAGTCATATTCTTAGTTGGAAAAAGTAGCTTCAGATCTGTGGTGTTTAATGTTACTCATAGCAGACATGATCATGGAATGTGATGATTGATGTGATGTTGTGGAATTATTTCTAGTTTCATTTGTCCCTGATTTTATAAATATGGTTAAGGAGGCAAAAACATCTGATGAAGAGTGTGTGGCGATGAGGTCAAAACTCAATGGTGGGGAGACCATTCAGAAATAGAAGCTGGATGAGAGTTCAGTGTTGTTGTTTAGAAATTGGATGAACGTACTTATGTCTTATTAGAAAAAACTTATTCATAATTACCACCATTAAATATGAGATGTTCATCTTAGAATACAAAATATTTATAAGGGGATGAAAGTACAGATTTGGTGGGTCGGATTGAAAAGAAAGGTGTATGAGTTTATTTCAAGAGTCTTAACTTGTCTGTAAGTTATGGCAGAGCATCAGTGACCATAAGATATGTTAAAGTCATTACATATTTCCATTTGTAAGTGGGATCAGATAGCTATTGATTTTTAATAGGTCTCCCAAGAATTGTTCGAAAACATGATGTCATATGGGTGATAGTGAACCATGTCACAAATTTAGCTAATTTCATCCCTTTTCATGAATCTCATATGATGGGGGAATTTTCAAAAACCAATATCTAAGAAGTTGTAAAGTGGAATGGCATACCATTCTCAATAGTGTCAGGAAGAGATCCAAGTTTTACGCCTCATTTCTAGAAATCCTTACAGAAATCCCTTGGTAATCTGTTGATAATGAACATGGTGTATCATCTTCAGAGAGATGGGAAATCCATAAAGTTGATGCAAAGTTGGAAGAATTTTTTCAGTATTTTTGTAATGGATTTTGACGGATCATGGAAAGAGCACATACCATTAGTGAAGTTCTCTTATAAAAATAGTAATCAGGCTTCGATACATATGGCTTCTTTTGAACCAATGTATAGTCATCCTTATCATTCTCCACTTTGTTGGGAGGAAATAGGTGATAATTTTCTAGTTGGAATGAGAATTTTCCAAGAGACAATGGAGAAGATTCAGTTGATTATAAAATGGATGGAGATGGCTCCGAGTCATCAGAAATCATATGCTGGTCATCATTAGTGACCATTTTTGTTTGAGGTGAGTGATCATGTGTTCTTGACGATCTCTCTAAGGCTTGAAAATAATTGTTTTTGGAATTAGGGAAAGTTATCTCCTCAATTCATAATACATTTTGAGATACTTGAACGGGTTAGCGAGGTGGTATTTCTATTGACATTACCACCACGGTTCACTGCGGTGCATAATGTGTTTTATGTATACGAGTTCAAAAATATTAGCCTGATCTTGACCTTATGATTCGATGAGATCATTCTAACCTAGATCTGGATACTTTGTTGGTGCACATGAAAGTGTAGGTTGTGGATATAAAAGACAATGTATTTCATGGAAAAATCATCACTCTGATATGGGCAGTGTGACAACATGGTTAGATTCTAGAAGAGACTTGGGAACATGAGACAGAAATGATCGAGCAATGACCCAAACTCTTTTTGGATACCTATGGTTTTATACATTATAGGGAAAGAAAGGACAATGGTATGGAGAATTTATCACCTATAGTTTCAATTATGTAACATATATTTTATGATTTTAAAGTATATAAAATATATAGGTGAAGTTTGGGAGAATTTGGATAAATTTTGGAGTGTTTTTGGGGCTTTCCTACTGGTTCAAGGTTTGATCATGGTTTGGAAAAACCATGTAACACCTATCAGAAATGGTTCATATTGAGAAAAATGATAAGGGGAAGGTGCATAGGTAGCTCATGGTTTTTCTATACTATGAGACAACCTAGGAGAAACTGTGAAACTTGAGATTGTGATCATTGAAATGATTGGGGCATGGTTTTATAACTTTATGAAAAATAAGTGCAAGGTTCCCCATGGAGGTAGTAGCTTTCAAATGGTTAGTGCACGATTTTCCTAACCATGTGACCTACCATGCAGAGTTTAAAAACAAGATTCAATAATTATGGATCTATGCTGGTTTGATGTTTTAGACCTTTTTTTCCTTCTATTAATCGCCAACTTAATATTTTTTCCACTCATAGGTTGGATAACATCTCCGTATAAATTTATAAGGGATCCAAAGTATTCTCTTGGTGTTTTGATACTAGATTTCATAGTAAGTATTCATTCTTGTTAGATCGTGGTGTTTTTTAATATATATACTTCTCTATATCTCTTAGTTTCTTAGATATACATCTAATATGGATAGATATAAGGTTTTTAATGCTAAAAATTATTAGATTTGGATTTTTTAATGATATGGGAAGAGATCTAATGTGGGGTTTTGGATATTTAACCTGGTTTCATTAGTGTTTGAGTGCCATTCTTCATTTTTTTCATTAATCCCAAGGGAGGTGGCTTCACTCTCGACTCCTCTATTTAGATCATGAATGATTAGTTTAAAATTTGTTAAATTGATTGAAATTTTTTGTGAAATTGGTGTGAAAAGTACGGTAGAAACCTTATTTACTAATGATTTGTGAATTTGGATGAAATTGTGGAATTGTTGTGAAAATTTATTTGATAAATAATTTTAAAATATTGATTTTAAAATAGTTACTTGGTTTGATTTATGGAAAAAGTTTATAAATAAAAATGTGGTTTTATTGAAGTGTTTTTGGTATTGAAACAGATTTGGTATTGGAATGGTTTGGTTAGGATTTAATTTGAATGATCATTGAAATTCTTGGTGATGTGTGTTCATATTACATTACGAGGCTTAGTTGAAATATGACCTTATGATTGGTTCGAAAGGTGTAATGGAACATTGGATTTAATTACCTTGCGAAGACTTGGTACATCAACAAGAAACCACTCATGAGTATAGAAATGTAATTATGAAGTATGTATGTGTGGATATATGGGTTTGTTGATTAAAATGGGATATGCCAAAAGTGGAATTTATGAAATGATTTTAGAACATTGTTTGGTTGCTTTCCTTAGAACTTGTTGTTGTTTTGAGAAAATTGTTTTACTATAGAACTTGTTAATATTTGGATATAAACTATTTTAGAAATTTTTTTACATAAAATATTTATATAAATGTTCTAACATATTCTATCCTAGTGGTGGGAGTAGGGAAGTCATTGGGGAGAATCTAGTGGGTTTCATTACTCACCCATTCATTGGAACTTTGGTGATTTTGCAGATATTTTTAATCAAGACATGGGAAAAGGTAAAGCATCACACATCTCTTGTAGTACTTCGTAATACTTGGGATTTTCATGGTGTTGGATCATGCATCATGTTTGGAGCTTGGAGTTGTCATTTAAGTCATTAGGGTTTGTCTCCCACGGTGTACTTTGATATTGTGATTGTCCGATATAGTACTTGGTTTTAGTTTGATTTTAATATCAATGGTTGCTTTGAGTTTACTTTTATTGATATCATGCATCATGTAGTGAATTATTTGGTTATGGAATGTTTAATTTTTTGGTTTTATTTTCATATGTAAAATCATCCTCCATCTATTAATGAAGCCCTTGGAATTTATTGACATCCTTTGGTGCCTTGGGGATGTCTCTTAAGGCCAAGTAGCATTTTTTTATTAACTCAAACCAATGAGAAGAGGAGGGATTTTGTAATATAGTCTCCCAAATATACCATATTTACACCCTAACTACTAGTTGGCATCCTCTGGAATATAATAAGGTGTGCTTGAGGCCATGTGACACACTGGTTCAGCTACTATTTTAGTGGTCAGTTGGGTCGGGTCATTACAAAGTGGTACCAAAGGTTGTTTCATTTACTTTGTCTTTCTGTTTTGGACTGATAGAAAAGATATTAGGAATGTGTTGACTTTTGGTAAATATACTTTTCTAGGATTGATCACCCCACAAATGGGGAAAAGTATAATTGGTTAGGGATGATATTGTTGTTCATGTATTTAGTTGTTACTACTGATTATGATTTCACATTTAGTGAATGGTGTACTTTCCACTGCCTATTAATTATTTAATTTTATGGAATTATGGAATTTTATGCTTATCCTTATATGTAAAGGAAGTTACATTACATGAATCATCATAGGCACATATAAAAATCACATTTCATGCATATGCCATTCCATGTAGTTGAATTTATATCTTTCTTGCTGATTTGGATGTGTGCCTTGAGTGCTATACCATGATTTTATTTTCATTAGAATGTATGATTATATGATATGATTAAATGTTTATTGATCATGTTAATCCATTATTATATTCCATTATTATGAATTTATTAGAAATATTTTTTTGTTTACTACCTATAATAATATGCCAAGTTATGATGTTAATACTTAAATGGTTCTATGTGATAAATATATGGGTTGTGATTAAATGAGATCTAGTTTTTAGTTATAAGGTGTATGAGAGACATATAATTGGGAACATGTCACATTTATACTTGATCCATCTCTTATGTTTTTTAAATATGTTTATAGATTTGTGATTAAAAAATTAGAAACAATGCTAAAATTATGTGTTAAAGTGAATTGGTTGTGATTAATGAAAGCCAATTTTTAATTTATGGAGTGTATGGGTGCTTTATGAATTAGGAAATGGAAACCCTTTTAATCAAACCATTATATATATTACCATGAAATACATTTTAAAATGGTTATATATGTCAAATATTTCTAATGTAAAATGTTAAAGGGTAATGATTACAATTAATGGCAGCTAAATACCAAATGGTAAAGTGTATGTGTGATTTATGGATTGGTAGATGGACACCCACCTAACTGAGCCATTATACATGGCCATGGTATATTTTTAATTGGTTATAAATGTGAAGGATATTTAATTTTAATCTAAAATTAATTCATTAATTTCTTAAATCCACAACTGGAAAAAAGTAGGTTAGTTAGGGCATGTTCTTTATGAGATGAACCATTTGGGTGTTTGTTGTTTCTATAATTAAGAAAATACTATTGGGATACATTCTAATAAACCCATATTTTCTTAATGGGAACTTCGTAGGCCTCCTTATCAATTAAAAATTAATTTATATGATAAATTTCCTAAATATGAACGGATTCCAATAAATGGTTAATTTCTTAAAAAAGAATATTTCTAAGACTTGTTATTCTTCATTCTTTTGATAGCTATATCATGTAATAAAGAATTTGTTTTATAATTAGTAGTTGATGTTTTTTTTGAAACTTGTAAATTTTTAAAGGATTACGTGAATAAATGTAATGTTCTTAAAATGGAACCCTAAGTGGTGTCCTCTATTTAAACCCTCATGTAAGTTTAGTTTAAGTATCTCTTTGAGTAGCCTTGGAATGGAAGCCTGATCCTTTTCTATAGGCCCTTTTCTTGTTAGCACTAGATTAAATGTTAGGAGTAGGGCCTAGTGATATCTGTTGGTGTGAACTGGTGATAGGGTCAATGTTTTTTATTTTCTATCCCATAGAGCTTAAAATATTTTCCGAATACTGTGAGTTATGATGTTTGGTACCGTTTGGGTGTTGTTTTCCCTAGCTAGAATTTTAGCTTCCTAATGACACCCTTCTTCAGATGATTGGTCATTTTTTTCATGGTATTTTTTATGGGTGTGAACATCACGTAATGCTCAGTTTTATTAGTTTAGACATGCCCTAGGAATGATCAACCATTTTGTAGGTCGTTTGACACTTTCTTCTTCCTCAGTGATGGAAAACCTAGTACTTTGCCATCCAGATTAATGGTTGTATGGGGAAATAAGAATATAGTTTAAATATCTTATATGGTCCATCTGTTAATTGAATGCATAGGGTAGATAACCAATGAATAGTATCTAGGATGTGTCATATTGTTTCTAAAACCTCAATCTAGTATGCGTTCACACACGCATTACGCATAGAGTGATAAACGATGTAACAAACCAGTTGAGTTTAGTGAAATAATTGCGCCTTATGCTATTGAGTGTTTTCTTTGTTTATCTCTATATTATAGTGACCTATGTGTTTAATAAGTTAGTTCATCCTAATGATAAAGTTGAACTTCCAAGAGGATTAGCTGTTTTGACACACCGTTCTAGTTGTTTTTTGGTTTCTTTTTATGCTTTGATGTGTGTGAGCATGACTCGAAGGTGTGTCACACATGTGATATGGGTGGTTTGGATCTATCTTTCTTTTGAATGGATAGACTATCTTTTTTTTTTCAACATCTAGGAGACTTCTAATCTATGGAATATTATGTCAGTTTTAGTTGTTATGTTACCTTCCATGTAGAAGGAGAACAACCAAAGAGGACCATGGAGAAATTGTTGGTTTTTCTCAAATTTCATTCTGGATTGATAGTTTTAAATCATGTAAGTGATTTCTCAATAACATGAATTTGATGTGGTTGGTTGTGTATGAAACCCTTGAGAAACAATGTTGGTC
Source organism: Viscum album (assembly GCA_963277665.1). NCBI lineage: Eukaryota > Viridiplantae > Streptophyta > Magnoliopsida > Santalales > Viscaceae > Viscum > Viscum album. Next base: position 2,109,725,268 of record OY728152.1, read on the forward strand.
TTGGATTGACATCAGTGGATGTGTTTGTGATGGGTGCGAGATGCCTTAGAGGAAGGCATCACAATTCATTTGGAAATGCATTGGTCATCTAAGCCATGCATCTTGGGAATGGCCAGTCAAAGGTGGATTGACCTATTTTCCTTCTTGTTCGATGAGTATGATTGGTGAATAATTGTTTTAATCATTCCTTCAAGAGAAGAAGATTGTGGTTTTAAAAGGGTCAGCTATGTCTTTCATGGAAAGTGTGTATGATCAGTTTCATCTTGGTCGATCGAAATTCGACTATATCGTTTGGTGAGGTCTCTGTTATGTACTTGGATGTATTTTTGTTTTCCCTATTAAACAAACCACATCAAGATCATATTTATAATTATTAGGTAATTATTTGAAGTAAATTTCAATAGTGTAGGTTCCTTGGTTCATAATTGGCCCTTTTTGATGTTAAAGACTAAGGTGGAGAGCACCTTTGGGTAGATTTTTAAAGTGATTATGTGTATTTATATATCTAGCTAAACAGACTCGTTTAAGCACCATTCAGTTGTTTTTGTGGGAAAATGAGTATTGGATCAGGTTTTAATGGCCTAAGTGCCGTATAATTAAGTGAATGCTTTCAGCTGCATTGGGTGTTTGGAAATGAAATGTGACCATTTGAACGAGTCTTCATAGTCCTTTTGGGTTGGGTTATGTTTTCATTATTCCCTAATGATTCTCAGGGATGAGAGTTTCTAAGATGGGGAGGTTGTAAAGACCTATGGTCTAAACCAAGGTGAAATTCCAAGGGAAGTTGAACTTTTTCATTCACCGGATGGGCCATTTTTTTAAAACGAGCTTCAAAATAAAATTCATGGAGTTGTAACACTTTAAAGTGCTATTTTTAAACATGGGTAAAAGATCTATAGGTTTCTAGGGTGATCTATTGTGTTTGAAGAGAACTGGGTCCTAGAAATCTAGGTTTGGGTGCTCTGAACAGGTTCATGGTTTGTATGAAACCACTTTTCCCAAAAGAAGAAAGCCATGCGCCTTATGAAGAGGAGCAGAAATTCCCCATAAAAGCTTTATAAGGTTTATGCAAACTGAAAACCTAGCCCATATGGTTATTGTCTTCTAATATAGTACCTATGAACTATTCACCACACAATTGGCACACAGTTAGGGTAACCATGTGGGACAAACTGTGCAAGGTGGTTTCTTTAGTAGTGAGTGCTTCACAGTTAGTGCACTATTTGGATAAACTGTATGACCTAGGTTTTGGGGTGAATTTATAAAACTAACCTTAATAACTTAAAAACAACTTTTTATTTCTCCAATTCCTCCAGAAGGCTCCACCTCTCTTTGGTATCATGGGTATCCACTAATCCTTATTTAGGATTTTATAAAACTCCAAATTCTATCATTTGAATTGATCATCGTTGATCTCTATGGATAACTATTTTTAAGATCTCAATTCAATTTTTATTATTCATCATTTAATCGTCTCTCGATTGATTTAGCAATTTATAAATTTTTTGATTGTGCCACATGGTGGCCTTTGCTGTGCGTTGCTTTTAAATTGGCTCATTCATATTAATTGATCCTTGTGCCTTGTATTACACTCGTTGAGAATTGTTGAGTAATTAGAGTTTTCCAAAATCGATCATGGACACACCTTGGGTGTGCCGAATTAGTTTTAACTTTTTAATTAAATGATTTAAATGCCCATAACACCTTCTAAGAATTTGAATTGGTTTATAAATTAAATTTACCCTTGTAGGCATTTGTTCAATTGGTGATGGATCCTATGAAGTGTAATGATGTGATTTTTAAGTAAATTTCCTTGTATGGAAGTCACCAAAATTTCTTAATTTATTGAAGTGATTTATGGTTCTTAAATGAAATGAATAATTTTTCTAATGATTTTTTTTGTAAAAAATATCTTGTTTTTATAATAAAACCTCTCAGATGAGGTGAACTGCCTTCTAAAATTAGAACTATTGATTGGTTATTTATATCATGCTTGGACTTGTGGCATTGGTGTTTATATTATACCTTTGTTTGGTTAAATATAATTCATGTCTTATTAATTACTTCAAACGAGCTTGATAAATGGAGTGGCCAACTCCTACATAAATGTTCATTTATCCATGGCACCTTCTAAGTGAATGGCATGATCACTCCTATCTACATAACTAATGGACCAAGATTTTTATAAGGGAATGGAATTTTTAATAAGTGGGATTACCCATGTAGGTAACTATCCAATGGACCATGTTACCTTCTATGTACCTATTTTAACATTGTAAAAAAAGTTTCCATGTTTTTTTAGTTGATTTCATGTTTTATAGGGAATGGAATATGTATAGTTTTTTCTTTATCTTAAATTAAATTAAATTGTTTAAATTGAATGTCTCCCTTGAAATATTTTATAAGGGTGGTAAGGCCCTGCTTATTTCTTGTGCTTTGTAAACGATTATATGAAAAATTATAAATTAATATAATCGGACTTGGATTTTTTAATGCATAATAGATATTTACTTATATATTATATTATAAATGAAATGATGCATTTTTTATGATCTTGATGAATGTAAGGTGTGAGAGGTGTTTACTTATGGTTGTTTACTTTAAATATGATTGTTACTTACACATAGACTATGGATAATGGTAAGGGTTGTTGATAATAGAGGATAGTAATTCTTCCTTATGTCATGTGTTGAGTATGGCATCTCACACCAGTGATACTATATGCGCAATGGGATTTATGTGCCACGTTCCATGAATAGTGTGTTTCCATGGCGGATCACTCTCCATACCGAGTGTTGTAGCATGATGTCTCTCACTCTATTTGGATTTAGGGAATTTACCCCATTACTTGAGAATTTAGGCTCATTTAGACTAGTTATGGATGTCTGAGTTAGGCCCCAATCTAGCCACTAACTTTTATTTTAGGTATATGTCCACTTATGTCAATACATACTTAGTTCATATAAGTGGATTCAATATAAAACTATAATATGTATATATTATTACTATATTCGAATGGTTACTATTTAGAATATTATTTCATCTGTAATCTGAAGCAGGTATTAATTCTAGGCGTCCCTTAGGAACTTGGGTGGGTTGTTTTCTATTTATTCAGTACTACTTGTTTATATTTCTATTTATAACTGCACACTGCTTTAAATTATATTTCATGGACTTGATTCAATTTGAGACACCATGGGTTAGAAACTAATATAAATTATCTCACTCCTTAACCGGGCCACAATTTCATAGGGGTACTCGAGTAGACCATATATTTGCAGGGCCTTTATTGATCTCTTATGTTGATTAGCTTGTACCTGGTGTTTAAGAGAACAAGGCTAAGACGAAGCTCAGGATTCTTGTGGACATCACCCTTGGGGATTTTTTTTCATTTCTTTCTTGTTGTATACTATATCTTTTAGAAATTTTTATGTTTTTATATTTTCATTATTCATCATCAAGACATGCATTCATTATTTTTATGTTGGAATTGTCCATATTATATATTCAGTTTATTATTATTCTTCTGGTGTTCTGTCTTTAATTTATTACTATTTCTGCTATTTTCTGATGTTTATTTTTGTTATAGCAATATGTTTCTCTAACATGAGGGTATATTTTCTCCAATATACCATCTCTACACCCTCAATTCTAGTCGAAAGCCTCTGGAATATGGGGAGGTGCACTTTAGGCCATGTGACCCACTGGTCTGACTACCGTCTTAGTGGTCGGTCAAGTTGAGTTGTTACACCACTATTTTGTTAAAACCCAATATCCATCACCATTGGAATCAAAAAATCACATCTCTTGAAAATTCTAGTGGAAAAGACCCATATTCCCCTTATCATAATCAAATCTTGGTAGTGCCATGTTATTTTAAGGGTTTTTTGTAGACATAAATTTTCAACCTACATTAACTCACCATTCCTTGATCTGTTCAATGGACTCTAAAACCTTAAAATCCATAAATTATATTTCCTCAAAATTTTCCTTTTAGTTACACCAATTCCATCTTAGGAGGTAAAGCCTTGATTTGAACTATGTTAAGTTAACCCAAAAATGAAAGTTATAATTCCTGGATAATTGAATGCATCCATACTTGTGATGGTCAATCACTTTGAACTATAATTTTATTTGAAAATAAGTTGTGGAAGGTTGTAACGAATTAATATATATAATTGGGGGATTTTTATATTTATTTAAAATTTTCAAATTTTAACATTATTACTTGCTTATTAATATTAAGTGGATTTACTAAAGTGATTAATTATGTCTTAGAAAAATATTACGTATAATCCAATTCATTTTAGTTCTATCTTTCATGATTGTTAATTCATTAATTCATGTGTTTGGGATAAAACATTCATAATGAAATTAACGATCCATCTTGACAAAAATATAATAATAGAGTTGTATGGTGATGAGATTTTACTAATGGTTAGTTTATCTAGAAGATGATAAACTAACCATGAACCTTGGGAAAACATTTAACCATGACTTTTTTAATGTTGCATATTTCCACCTATCCTCCCATGTACATATGGTATTGGTTTCTCCATATCTACAAACCTTAACCACCTCTATTTCTTGGGATCTCTATCCATTTCATAAGATTTTAATCACACATAGATGAGGGAATCCAAGGTATTAGTTAAGGGGTTTACATAAAAGTAAATAGTGGGCACACATGCCCTTACATAATCAAAGGAGGGATACCACGCTTGACATGAATATAATTTAATAATAAATAAAACAAAAACAATCACATATAATGGTTTGGTCTATACTCATCATCATCCCCATATGTGTAATGAATTATGTATTCAATAAAATATTATTCAATGTTAATCGTTATTATACAATATAAATCACATTCGAATTAATTAATTATCTTCATTAATTAATCAATTATTCAATCTTAATTATCATTTTAACATTCTTTATATTCTAAGATATCATAACCTAAAGAATAAAAAATAAAGTTATTTAAAATTAACTATGTATAAAACATGTACCTTGGAGGAAACGCAATGAGTATTAGTCTAAACTAGCCAATGTGTATTATATTTGTATATTGTTTACTCATGTGACATGTAGTATACATGACTTTTCATAGTCTGTATGAGTCAAGTGAATGACATACTGAACACACGTTATTTACATATCATGTTATGTTTCAATGCACAAAAATTAATTATTATATTATGACTTATACATGCTATTATGTTTTGAATATTATATATAAATTAATTATAAATCTAATATATATAAAACCCACCTCTTGAAATGTAAATAGTAAAATAAATATCACATGGAACACATGTTGATAAATTTTAATAAGTATAATAAATTATTTTTTTAATCATTCATAATTTCATAATATACATAGTGTGTACAATCCAACTACACATCATGCATAGTTCTCAACGTCTATCTATGACACATACCTATGGACTCAATGTATAATCATACCATAATAATTTATGGGGTACATAATTTTTTAATTTGTATATAAATCATGTGGTCACCAAGATACACAGTTTCCAGTCATGTAGTTCTTGTAAGATAGTACATGAATTATCTTTGACTAATGGACTACACATCACATACAAAAGTTACATATCATGTAATCTGTCTAACTATTACCCAATATAGACTTTTTAACTCATGGAGTATTTAAATACACACTATTTGTATTAAATGCACATAACTCGAATTAATTATGAATTAATTCATGAGTTATCTCAGTGAATTAAACATGCATACGCATCGTGTAGTAATGGGAAACATGACATGTACTCTTCTTCTATTCGGCCAAAAACCTCACTACCTATGGATTAGATCATTTATTGTTTTTAAGTGACAAAACTAATCTATTTTTATTATATTTGTGATAACATAAAGGAATAATATACTATCTCATGATTCATATTAAAGAACAATTAAGAAAAAATAAAAATCTAAGGATAAATACATAAATCTGTCAATGATATTTAAATAATTATAAATAATTATGTGACCCCTCTGTTATAATTTGAAGGATCTAGGTGTACCAGAAGTGCTAGATGGGGTATTCCCGACTCAATTTTTTTTATAATCGATGATTAATTGAGGATGTACATTGATGATAAACATCATGACCAATAGAATTGAATCAAGGATTAATTGATGTGATAATTTTAGAACCAAAACAAAGGATTATCACATAATTGTATATAATTAATTTATATAATTAAAATTTCCTTGTGATGAATTGTTTATTCATGGATGAATTTGACAACATCTCTACATCATTCCATCGATGCATTGTCAGAATCAAGTTTACAATCCCTCCAGCAGTGATCCACACATGCACCAAAAACCTCAAAACATTGTCATAGGTGTAACAAACCCCAAATCTAGTAACCCAAATCTAGTGTTTAATTTATTAAATTAGAAAATATATAAGTTATATAATCTTGAAGGACCAATAATTTTATTAAACTTAGAGAACTATATACATACATGATACCCATTTTACATGGGGAATTAAATATAAAACATAAGAAAAATAAAATGTATGGTATCCTTGAAACTTATTCAAACTTTTTTTCTTCATATTCTACAGAAAGTAAACAAAATATGTGTGATATAAAATTATTAGTAATTATTGAGAAAAATGCACGATATTATGAGTAAATAATGAATAATTAATATAGAAAGATGAATAATTGGAAATATATAGATCTCATGGATGAATTTACCCCCAAGGAGTTGGGGGTGAATTAGTGGTTTAATTTTATGAACTTTTTCTTTTCAATTCAATATATTTAACTTTTTTAATGTTCTTGATCCACTAAATATTATCTACTAATATCACATCATGTGAATTTTTAATAATTGAGAGAGCAACCCATGGTATTTTTAAGGTTCTGAAAAATAATATTCATTATTGTAACTGGTTATTACCATAGTTACATATTCTTCACTCTCAAACATGTGATTAAACTTCTATAAGATATAATTGAGAAACTTCTTCATTGATTTCAGCACAAACTATAAGTCTTCTCAATCTCCCAACTCTAACTGAGAGACTTCTCTTACTTCCATCTCTAACTGAAAGGCTTCCACTACTCCTAGCCCCAATTTGGTGGCTTATGGTACTTCGATCTCCAAATAAAATACTTCTTTACCCCCATATCCAACAAAAATAATTCACTAATTTCAGCACCAACTCAAATAATTATTCACTTCTGTAGGGTTGATCCACTGTTAGATGATATTTTTATGTTCCTCCATAATATTTTGGAAGCTAACTTGCTCGTATACACTTCAAGTTCCTCTAATTTCCACCTATCACGTCTATCTATATTTCTCAATAATTATGATCACCTATGAATGATATGTTTCCTCAATGAAATAATATTGGGTCAATTATTCCTTCTGATGTTAAATTCTCTGACTCAATTAATGTGTAAGTTATGCACATAATATGTTCAAGATTATTTTATGCAAGACTAATCATGTATAATCCCAATTTACTTATTTAATTATAAACCCGATTATATCTTATAAACTTCATTCATGGTGCATGAAATGTAAAAATAGAGTGAATTCATTAATTTTAATTATTATTTTATGTGATCTCTTAAAGTATGTTTTGGGTATCTCAATTGAAAATGAATTTTCATATGCATGTATGAATACATCCACTATAAAATTTATTCTTCACGTAACTGAGTACATGGAATTCTAAAACAAAATGAATTATAAAATATTATGGATGCATATGTCACTATTCTACATGAAATTCTATCATGTAAGTTCTCTCCCAACTTAACTTCTATACACGAACAACCATGAAAACCCTTTTCCTTAAATTTTATTTATAATGTCTTCATGTAAGAGTGAAATATCTCTATATTTCTTATCCTTCATGAAACATAGTTTGTGTGTGTAAACACTAGTTTATGTTGTCTCAAAGTGCTCATGAAAACCTAAAGGGATTCATGAAACCAGTTCTTCAAAAAGCTCTTTGAGTGTGATAGACACTAGTCAAAGTCTCACATACCTTCTTCTTCATAACCTTAGAGGCTCACTAGATCTCCTCTTTGTGAAATATAAGGCTTCACAATGCTCTTGTTTTCTTTGGAAAATAAGATCTCTTCTCAAATGACCAGCAACAACTCTCTCAACCTTAGCTATATTTGTATAAGAGAGTTTCACCATCATCTATAAGAAATATTCCATGTTAAGTCTCCAATTTTTAAGAAATGTCAATGATTTTTAATTCACTTGAATACCATGTGTTCCTAAAATACCCTACGCATAAAATTATATTTCCTTCATGATGGTTCCTATCATGTGCATATGAAGATATTGGCATTATCCACCTCCTTTTATAAGCATGAACTCTTCCATGTCTAATGGATACATGAACTACCTCTTTCAAATCCATTATCATCCCCAATATTTTCATTTTATTTAAAGTTATTCATACATGTATGATAAAGATTTCATGTGTGGAGGAAATTTGTCTTATCACATCAGCATCTCGGACATAGTACGACCATGGAATCCTCATGTTGGTTCATTGTATGATTTTCCATGAAATCTAATGATTAGTATCCATCGACAAGGATAGAGGAAGAAGGTGACATTCCATGGTGATCAGACAGATCAGATAAAATTTATTGAGTGGCCAACATTATATCTATATGTTTTTAAATGGATAAACAATGTAATTCACACACATATCCAACATAGTATATGACTTCAGAAGAGATAATATTTACAAACTATCTTGTTTCACTTATTTATCAAGCCATAAGTGGGGTTTAACACCCACAACACTTCACACACCACACCTTCTCTGGGTTGTTCCTCATCTGGACTGCCTAACCAGTCACCTTATAGACACTATACATGCACCATGCACACCACAGTGCATTATCCTATGAAACCTATATATCCAACTCACTATCCTATCACCATGTGGTATTTTTAAGATGTATCTCCTACAAGGTTGAGGTCCTCCTCCTATAATGTGGGATTGATCTTGGCTTCTAGATCATATCGTTGGACCCCTTTTTTCAAGTAAGATTGAAAGTATATACATACTTAAAATAATTATAATATTTCATATCAACTCAAATATAAATAAATTTTTCTTTTTTTAATACCAATCTAAGATCAAATATTCTTTATCAGTTATGTTTCCATTACTCATGAACTTTATTTTTATTTCATGGTATTCAGGTGAGATCCTCATGCAATAATTATTTTCATGGCTTCTAATTTATTCTCCTCTTCATCATATTATAAACTATGTGTCATCACTAAAACATGTAATAGGAATTATTTATCAGTTCAAAAATCTTCACAATTATATGGAGATTTTTTCAAGGATAACATCCCATTACAATAAGTTAATCCATAATAATTTTCCAATCATCATCACTTCTTCTCAATGTTATCAGACACACATTTATACATTGTCGACAACAAATGAAGTACCTAAGCTCAAGAATCCCCCCCTTTGTATTTTTTTCAATATAACTTCATGTTAAAAAAATACATATACAAGATCAAAATTTTCTCTCACTTATTCATAATCAAATGAAAATGATAAATAGGGGGTTTCTCATCTCCTAAAATTTCCCAAAATATTCTCTACTATATTATATGATTATTTCTTGAATAAATATGAGAGATGAATTATGTCACTTGGTTTTCATAGTAAATATCCATTAGTATATCAACTATAAAACTATATGGGATAACCTGGTGTATAAAAAATCGATATAAAACCAAGGATATCCATGTTATCTACAAACTACCATGCATGTGAAATAATTCTCAACACTTCTTATTTCCCAAAATAGGGTTTTTTAAGAAAATAAATATATGATATTATACAAAATTAATAAACTCATCATAATTTTCTATTCAAAAAATAATATATCCCCATTTTTCATATCTTTAATCAACCAAGCACCCCCTTAATTAATATAATTAATGAAATTGAGAATGAGGGATTGAAGCTTGATTTTCACACTACAACCTTCAGGTATAAAATCTATCTAGAATTTATGGATGGAGGATTATTTTTCAAGTGGGTCCCCCTTAAGGGATGCACTATTTCCTTCCATTTCATAAAAGTCAGTAGTCTATATGATGTAAAATATCATCATGTTTTTTAGAAGTATTATCCTCAAAAATCTCTTTCAATTCCCTTCATGTTAGATCAAAACACATAAAACAATAGGGAATAATGTGGGACCTCTAGGTATTTCAGAAATAACATTCAGACTAAGATATTAATCCCTATTTAGGACATTATTTTCTCCCTATATTATTATGTTCAGATTTATTTGGACTCTTATTTATATTTTTAATCTCATCTATTTGACTATCTTCTTTCTTCCGTTCAAATTCATCTTTTTGTGGAATAATTTTTTCAAATTCTACATTATGAACTTTAAAGTTTCTAGTTGTGGATAACTTTTCTCCAATGTTTACATCACCTTTTGAAACAAATTTTTTTCCTTTATCCTTAGAAGGTTATTCAACTTCTTGTAGTTTTATTCCAATTTCAATTTATTTGGATAAATAATAATACATACTTTATTTAAATTCTTAGTCTTCTTATAATAATCACATAGATTTTTATTATCCTTGTTTTGAAACCTATTCTCTTTCACAACATAGGTGACCCCTAATTCCAAAATTTTCATACATATCTTGGCCTTCTAAGCTTTCAAACTATATATTCCTCAAAATTCATCTATATTTTTTATATTTTATAGATAATTGTTGTATAGATTTAGTCATAGTTTGTTTTCTTTAATATTGTTTCCTCACATGCTAATTGAAACTCCACCTTCTCTCTTTCCTCCTTCTCAGTAAAGACATATTGTACCATTAAGAAGAGATTTTGTGTCCATGCTTACCACAATACCAATAGAACCCTTGAATAATTTTTCTATATATTAGTTATATATTTTTATATATTTTTATTGTTTCTATATTATTGTAAACTAAGATACACTTATCTTAGGTATTTATGGAATCCTTGGAATATTCATCCATTCCTTTTATGTGGAATATTACCTCTCAGTTTTCTTAATCTATCCTTTTATAGGGTTGTGTTTGTGACTTTCATTTTAGGGTATAATAGATTTATCTTAAATAGTAATAGTTTTTACCTTATTTTTATAACTCTTCATCTCACCAGCTTATAAGGATTATCCATTGAATTATACTAATTTAGTGTAGTATTATCTAGAATTATTCAACTCATGTTATATTGTTTGAAATGTTGATGGTTTCTTAGCTGGTTCTTCTTCCTTTGTAGCCAGTTCCTTTCTAGGATCTGTGATAATCTTTTAATTTTAGGTTCTCTATGATAGTGATTTTTTATGTCATGAACATTAGATAATTACTTATATCTTGTCTCTTCATTATCATAAACAACATTTTTATTTTCTTTCTCAAGTTTCTTGTTTTACTTCCTGAGGAAATGTATCAAACCCATGCAGAATTATATTATTTATTTCAACTTCCACTCAAGTTCAATTTTTTATTCTCTATCATAACTACTGTTTTATGAATCATTTCCTTTATTTACAATAGAAAGGAAAAAATTAATTATTTTAGGAACAAATTTTCGATGATTTATTCTTATGATTCATCATAAGATTTATCTTTTGTTTTGTTGAGGCGATTCTTCTACTTCTTATGCCATTTATGATTCTTAAGTATCTCATAATCTGATTCTGATTTTGATTTTGATCCTTCAGGTTTATTAATTGGATAATTGTTGAAAAAATGTCCAAAGTTACCATATTTGAATTTTTTGGGTGACTACTTACTATTGAACTTATACTTTACCTTTTTGAATCCTTTTTATATAAGATAAATGTTTTTAATTCATCAACCTCATCACTATCTAAATATTAAAATTCTTCATACAAAAATCCCATAATTTTTCCCTTTCTCATGGATTCAAAATCCAACTCATTTTTTCTTTCTACTTAAAATATATTTTTTCCCTTATCTCATAAACTATTAGAATTTTTTATTGTTCATTAAGTGAAATATCAACTATTTATTCTAGGGATGATATATCTGAATCATAATGATCTAGAAAATTCTGAATTAGTTTTTTTGGATGATGATTGAGTCGTCTAGCTTCTCATTAAATCCTCAAATGTTGATGATTATCTCATTTACTCTATTGAAATAGTCATCAATATTTTATACATCTGTTACTTTTATGTACTAGAACATAATCCTATAAAGTTTTATTTTTTCTTCCTTAACATTGATATTTCCTTCATAAATACTTCTCGATTTTTCCCAAATCTCATTGAATGCCTAGAGACCCATAAACTTTGTGTAGACATTCTCACATATATCCATTAATATGGAATTTTTTCCTTTCCATTTAACTCCATATTTCTCTTATTTTCTTTTTTATGGAAGCATCATTAGTAATGGGATGAAAACCCAATGTTGTATCATATTTCCCTTCCAAGTCGAGTCATAAGAGAGTGGTTAACATCATATTCCTCTAGTTATAAAAATTATTCCTCTAAAAAGTGGGAAAATATCAGCTATTTATAGAGTTTAGATTATCCATATCTAAGAATACTTCTGGAATATTTATAGGGAAAATTTTCTTTAATACCACTTGTAGATTCCCAGGTCAAATTAACCACTATGCAGGGGGTGAATCAGTGGTTTAATTTTATGAATTATTTTCGTTTGTATTAAATATCATTAACTTGTTATGGTTCTAGATACACTCAATATTCTATCTAAATGTCACCTTTTGCACCGTTGTAAAATTGAGAGCGAATCACACAATATTTACAAGGATTGAAAAAATAATGCTCCTTGCTACAACTGGTTATTCCCACTGTTTATGTATTATTCACTATTAAAGAAGTAGTTAGACTATTCCCAACTCCAAAAGAGAAAATTCTTCATTGCTTCCAGCACCAACTTAAAGTATTCTTCTGCTCCCAACTCCAACCGATATACTTATTTTATTTAAAACTCAAAATAAAATACTTCTACTAATTCCGTATCCATTTGAGAGTGTTCTTGTAATTTCATATCCAACTAAAAAACTTACCTTTTAATGAATCAACCCAGGTTACCCTGAAAGACTAGTACCTGAACCAATCTTTCACATACCTTAAGGGAATTACTAATCCCCATGAGACGGTGACCAACACCTTGGTGTCAAATAAAAACTAGTGGGAACTATTTCACCCAACTTGAAATAAGATAGATGGAATACATAGACAGTTTAAGGAAATAAAGGAAAAGACTAAAATAAATATATACCATAAAAAAATAGAAGGAAAATTATATATAAAACTGAAAAAATTGAATAAAACCAAAAGGTATAAGTCCAACATAAAAAGGTACAAAAAAAATACCACTACTCTGTGAGAAATGTAGAAAAATCCCACCATCTCAACACCATCTATCCATACCCTACTAACATGAACCTAACTGCCTCACCATGGAACCTTTACCTTTCCTATTTCAAAAGACAATACAAGATCAACACACCATGGGAGGGGTGTGTATGGTGTCAGCCAAACTAGATTAGTATGATCCTACCATGGAGTTCCATATCAAGCCTTTATTTAATAATTTGAACATGATCAAATGTTAAGGTAAAAGGAATTATAACTGGACAAAAAAATTATTTATATCAAATTAATTGTAAAACATCTCCCCTTTTACTATAGTTCTAAACAATCCAGGTAAAATAGTTTCAAAGCATATCAGAAATATCAAATAAGGTAATCAAATCTCAAATAGTACAAAACCAAGCACCAATAATTCAAACCAAGGATAACTATAGGAAATGAAAGCTTGAAAACATTAACCTTAATATATACATGTGTGTGCATTTGGTCCGAGGACATATGCATCAAATCTAGGTAGGATAGGAACAACCTAGAAAGTGAACCCCCAATAGTGAAAAACTATTCCTTAGTACACTTAATATAGGGAGTAGAGTAACACCCAATAAATAAACACAAAAAAGTAATAATGGGAAAAAATAAATTCTATACCTCCCACCTAAGTACCCAAGGCTTCCCATGTGATATATTTCCCAAATAATTTCATTAAAACCAATCTTTTAAAACAATTGCATAAATCCATTTCACAATGATTGGAATATATATTTTATTTCACCAAAACTAGGTGAAAACAACATTTAAAAAAAAATTATGTAAAAAAATAAATAAATCATTCCAATTAAATTGTAAAACCATTTTCTAAAACCATATAAATAAGGATTCATCCAACAAAGTACAGATACATAAATAGTTACCACAAACTTAGGTCACACACCAAAAGAGGAAGGATCCACAACCACTAGAAGGAATGATAAATAATAAAATGAGGCCCTATAAATGATTCCCACACTGTAGAATCATATTACATATCAAAAAGGGTTAGTGGAGAGGTTAGGTCATACATACCTCAAGAATCACACATGCCACACCACAACCAACAAAAGGACTAGCCAATGGAAGAAGATCAAACTACACTTCTAGAAGAATAAAAAAAGAATAAAAACCTAATTAAAATATTCCATAAACATATCCCAAAATAAATACCATGAAAATATAAACAAATAATAAGAATGGTTAGACTCAAATGAGGAGGAGAAACGTAACCCAATCTGATATTGAGTGCTAAATGAAGAGATCTAGAAGAGGTGGAGACACCAAATATCATTTGGAAGGTCTTAGTGTTTGAGGTACGAAGAAGAAAGTAAAATGAATTAAGATCAATTATTTTAGTGAATAAAACCTCTAGGACACTATGGGTTAACATTTTCAATAATGAGTTCATAGCGTAAAATCCCCATAATTCACTTACATTGAAAAATAGTTCACCTTTTGTTAAATTACCCCGAGAAATGATTTTAGGACTTAAAAAAAATATTTACATCACAAAGAGTTTATGGATTAATGGTTTTTATGCCGTATGATCCAAAACTGATTCACACTAATAGATATAGTCTTACAATATAAAAATATACTAAAGGTAGCACCAAACCCAGTCTCAACTGAAAAACTCCAATAATATTCTTGATTCCCTCTGAATCGGATAAAAACACACCTAAAAATTAAATTTAGAATAACCTTTTTATCTAGGATATTATAATATCTATACCATATGAATTTATATCCTTGAATAATAATTTGTTAGAAGGGCACTCTAGAAAGTGGTGAGGCCACTACTTCCTTGCTGATAATTCGTGGTATCGAGTTTTATAAAATTCAGATTTGAGTCATTGTAACACTCTAAACCACATAATTTAATTCCCACACAATAATATAATCTAAGTTTTAATGTTATCCACTAGTTTCTCTATAATAAAATCATTTGTATCTTACAAAATATCTTCCTCGATCAAAACATCAGTGAGATCAAGGTAGAACTTCTTGAACTGTGATACGTGGAAAACATCATTGATCTTTATCAACTAATCAAATAATTACAATTGATAAATGACCTATCCAATACATCAAGTGACCTAAAATGGTCCAACATATATTAGATACAAATTTTCCTATTTCCCAAGAAAGTGGTGACCCATCTAAGGATAAAATTTCAAGAAAACTGGGTCACTAATTGAAAACTACAAAGGTTGGAATTTATGATGTCCAAATGATTTATTCAAAATCTACAAAATAATAAATTGTTGATATATACCATGGATAATTTTTGGGGTCTCATGAATAAGACTGGGTCCCATAAGATAGGCCTCTGCCACCTCTTCCCAATAAATAGATGACCAACACATAAAACCATATAAATCCTTAAAGGGAGCCATTCTAATCGATGAATGATAACTATTGTTAGAAAAAAATTCAACTAGTCTTATATATTTATTCCACAATCCCCCAAAATATAATACGAAATCACAATTCATATCCTCCAGAATCGGAATATTATGCTCCATCTGACCATTTTTCTATCGATGATAAGTTGTACTCAACCAAACCTGAGTCCCTATCACACATGTAAGATTATTTTAGAATATGGAGGTCAACCTAGGATGCCTATATAAAAAATGGTATAGGTAACTATTGTTATTAATATTTTCATGACTTATTATATACCCCCTTTACTGATTTTATATTAAATGTGCATAATTTGTGTGAAATATTAATGTTTTAATACTAAGTATGATTTTTGAGAATTTTTAGAAGTAGTCCAATTGAGTCAGTTTACTATTTTATTTATAACTATCACCCTACTGATTAAAATTGTGTGGTTTTTTATTTTTTAGTATTCCTTATTCAATTTATCACATATCATTAGAAGGAATCATGGGCCAATTCTACCATTTTAAGGCTCATATGGTCAACACAAAAAGACCCAAAAAATTTGTGATGAAACCGGACCATCAATGATGATTGTGTTACTGGTATAAATCCCGAATCCCATATTTTATTAAAATCCACCATATATTCTATATTATCCTTATGAATTTTGGATAAAAATTTGAAGGCCCAAATATAATAACAAGGGGCCCAATTAATTTATTGATGTCCAGCCCACCATTCTGGATGAGAATTAAAATCTAGAAACTATTCATGACATATCTCATGATGTAATAATCAAATCGATCTGTGATTTGTAAGTGTGAAAGAGGAGACATAGGAGGCCGACATTGAGTAAGAAATCATTAGGCTTTGAAGGCATATTCCTATTCAAAAATCCTTTCACATTTTGGGCTTCAAAAAGATTAGATTGAAATGGAAAGATTAAAATTGTTTAATAAACCAGACATAACATTGGTTACATAGGTCCAAATGACTCCCAATTTTGAGATAGGTCGTAAAACCTCTTTATCTACAACTTTGAATAATTATATATCTCGATATTTTTCTTTCCAAATGTCCCAATCTTTGAGCCAATTGGAGGGAAAGATTGGGAATGAAAACAGTACACTTCCTTGGGATATAAATTCATCCCCCTCCTCTCCTTCAAAGGGGTTGGCATTTCAGAAGAGAGGAGAACATATTGGCACGACCAAAGCATTGAAAAAGGCTTAGGAGGACCTTACATAATCATGTTTTCACTAAAGATACCCTTCCTCCTCTCTTTTCTTCCTTTCACTTTTGTGTTGTTCTTCGTTTGTACTCTTGTAAGTCTTGGTTTCTGTAATTCTATTTTAATGCATGTTTCTTCTTCAATATCTCTTATCCTTATCCACCTTCTGTAGTTTAATATTAATGTTCTTAAAATAATTTAAATACAATTGAATCTCCTTCCCTTATTTTTCTTTCTCATTTAATCGAAAGTCCGTTTTTTTAATTCTTATCGTTTGTGTGTGTGTTCGACACACCACTCTTTTTATTATCTATTTATTTTTCTTCTTTTATTTTTTTATATTCATAATAATTATAAAAATATTATTAATAATTGCAATGGATGAGTAAATCTCTCATTGGGGTGAGTTATAATTTAGGTATGTTAAGTGATTGAGATATTTTTCTCAGTGAATATTCTTCAAATTAACATTGTGTATGTTGAACATAGCATGTCATGGATTGATGACTTGTTTTGTTTAACATATGAATTGCATGGATTATTAGAACCATAAATACACTACCACAATAAATTAATTATTGAGATAAGAATCCTAGTTAAGTTAAGTCTTGGATTAAAGATTTAACACTTAGGAATTCTAATCAACGTCAACTTGTGACATGGGTGTTAATTTAATTCAATATAAAGAAAAGCTCAAAAATATCACAAGCTTAACCACCTAATGATGAACTCGCCCCAATATTTATCAATTTGTTAAATCAAACATCATCCATAAATTATTTCATAATCTATGAAAACAAACCCCCAATCAGAATACAATTAACTAAAAACAATCGACTATTAAAAATTATCATCGTCGAGGATTCGAACCGAGTACTGCTATACACATTAGCAGAGAATCAGAACTTTGACCGATTGATAGGCGACAATTGGGTGTGCTTTTCAGGAACCCCATATATCCTCATTATCTTCTATGCGTACAAATTTGATACATATTCAACATTAGTGGTGTCCCTAATTAGAATGAAATGATTTTATTTTTTCAGTTGATCAATCACAACTAAGATAAGTTTTCTTCCTCAATTAGTCCATGATAATCTAATAACAAATTCCATGGACACCTCTATAAATTTCCAACTAAAAACTAGAAGAGTTTGGGGTATAAATGAGGGATTTAGGTACTTTTCCTTTAACTGTTGGGAGGTATAATAGTGAGACAATAATATGTGATTCCACACTTCATAACCAGTCACTTGAAAAGTTGTCCAATTTTATAATACATATTCATTATGCCAGGGTAAACAAACCATAAAAATCTTTGACAGACAAGAAATACTAGATTACTGATGGATGTTGGAAAACAATTATCAGTAAAGTGGAGACTACCATCATAAGGGAGAGACCAACCAAAAATGGTATCCCTACTAGATAGAGTTTCCCTGATTCTTCTAAACCCATCATCCTATGATTTTACCTGTAGAACTAGATGAAGAAGAGCTGATAAAAACTAAACACTAGAAAAAACTATACCTGAATCATATCCCTGAAAATCCATATGCAACTAAGTGATGAATTTTATCAGCTTCCACTCTTCCTTTGATTCAAAAATATCCAATGGTAGAACTATACTTCTAAGACCATTTGTAATGATATTCCCCTTCCCCACAGAGTACACAATGTCAAATTCAAGAATTTGAAAGTATTCCACACACCATCTTTATTTGAGATTCAATTACATCCAAGAAAAAATATATCACATACTCTTATGATCCGAAAATTCCATGCAGTCTTCAAAAAAAAGATAGTGTCTCCAACATTTAAGCACTTGCATAACCATGCCAATCTCCAAATCATGAGGTGGGTAATTATTATGAAGAAACCAAATTTGAATAGAACAATAGAACACAAAATTATTGTCCTACATAATAAAAAAACCAATACCAACACTAGAATAATCATAATATATTACATACCGCTTACTTGTTTTAAGTAAGACCAGAATAGGATCAAATGTTAGAATACATTTAAATTCATTAAAATAAGTTTGAAAATTTTCATCCCAAGTGAACTTCAACAATTTCTTGGTAAGAGAGATCAAGGGTGATGCCAAATTACGGAAATCCTTGTACAACCACTGATAATACCTGACAAGACCTAGGAATCTCTAAATCTCAAAGCCATTCCATGGTTCCTCTCATGACAAGACAACCTTCACCTTCTCAGGATCAATTGAAAGTCTATGCCAAAAAATCACGTTCCCCAAAAACTTCAACTCTTGAATATAAAAATTTCATTTACAAAACTTTACATAAAGCTAGTTGATACTCAAAATTTCTAAAACCAAACTCAAATGGGGTGAATGAAAATGATCAGTTCTTAAATAAACCAAGATTTCCAATACAAACACCATAATAAAGGTGTCAGAATAATAATGAAATATCCGATTCCTCAGTTCCATAAAAATAAAGTACAATTATTCGAACCAAAAGTAATCGTAATATATTTATCACTTCAATACCTTCTCTTGAAATTTGTCTTTTAAATATCAGACTCCTTAACCCTGAGCAAATGATAACCTGGTCGAAGATCAATATTTGAAAACCACTTCTCCCCTTTTACTAATAAAAAAATTCATCCATGTGGGAAAATGGATACTTGTTCATAACTATCACTCATTTTTAATTATGATAGTTCACACAAACAAAAATTGAACCATCAACCTTCTTGAAAAAAGAGCTTGGGGGATGATCATGACAAAAAACTAGAATGAACAAAACCTTTCTTTATCAGGTTATCAAATTGGATCTTGGAATCCTTCAGCTCAATAGGTTCCACATGATAAGAGTGTATAAGGAACCTCTACATAACTAGCACCAGACTAGTCATAAACTCTACCTCTCTCTCCGGAGGAAGACTAGAGAAGTTTTATGTGAGTATGTTAGGAAAATACCAAACAAGTGCGAGCTGATCCCAAAAAGTGGAAACATCACCAAGATCGACTGCAATGGTAGTAAAAAACTCCGAGCTCTAGATAGGAAAGTCCTGGATGAACACACCTAAAATCCCACTCTCCTTATAAATACTAATATATTCCATCAATATCAAGGAATGAAACATGCCAATGATTACAATCAATATCAACATGGTGACAAACTATCCAATCTATCTGAATGATGACGTCAAAAAAATCTAGACAGAGAAGAAGAAAATCCCTGACCAACCCCATGTGACATATCGATAGAGAAAAATATGGAAATCAAGACCCCTACTCTTTACTCTTTCTAATAGGTGTCATAATCACCATAACAATGTAAATGAGCTCTCTTGTATGTATTATCAAATCAAATAATGGTAAGATATAAATGAGTGGGATTCCCCTGTATCAAATAATGTATTTGGTATAGAAGATGAAAAAAATGGAACTTCTCACTATCATTGGGCGTAAATCAATATCCACTATAAACGTATCCACTATGTGAAGGTTATTCACTCCTAAGGCCTATGGATATATCCCTGTAGACTTTAAAGCATCTAAATACACCATAGTGGCCTTTGGAGATAAAGATACCTGACCCTAATAAGGCATAGAAATGGAATAAAATAACCTCTATATATGGACATAACATCCATAAGCATTGAACCTATTTAAGGAAATATAATAAGTAATATTGGTGATCCCTACCTTTCCACACTAATACTAGGTCAAGGAAAAACTACTGGATATAATTGATGGTGCATAGGTGGTCTGTTATTTATAATCACCCTCACCACTCATGTAATTATTGTGCCACTTTTTATTCTTTCTTAGCGATCCATTGAAACTTTCACTAGGTGGAAGAGAAGGGTCATTGTAATTAATTTTTCCCATCTGGTCCATATTTACCATCACATCACTATCATCATTGTCACCATAGGTAGAAAGCATTAACATATACATATGTGATTGGATATCTAGTTGCAATCCCCATAAATAATTCTGATCTCTCAATTGATCATTATTCTCTAGCAATGGACGCAAAAAAATTATATGCACAGATTTATTTCTATACTTTGACTATAACACCCCAATATTTTTTAATAGAAGAATATAACATTTAATAACATATAGGCAGACAACAATAAGAATAAACGACTCACATAATATATTACATTTATAACCTATCTCTTAAACCTGTGGATATGAATATTTTAAATAATTGATTAAATATATAAAGTCCCCAAAAAAATAAAAAATTATTGATAAATAATTAATAAATAAGTACTCAACTTTTAATGAGTAGATTTTATTCTATAAAAAATACATTTCCTTCAAAAATGGTTTTTTATTTATTTTTGTGAGAAAATAAAATAACTATTTTATGGAAATTTTATAAATTTTATATTATAAAAGTAAATTTATTTTTTAAATTAAAATATCAAAAATTACTTAGTGTAATTTTTTTTAATTTTATAGAATATATTCATTTTTTAGTAAAAGGTGAAAAATACTGAATTTATTAAAACTTTCATTTATTTTTACTAAATTATGTAATTTAAAAGTAACATTAATATTTTATTTTTATTTTAAAGCATAATAATAATTATTTAGTTATATTTTATCCAAATAATTACATTTTAATTATCTTTATACATGATTTTAGAATATTTTATACTAAGGATTAAATACGCATTTTTATAAAAACTATTTTAAAGTTAATAATGTTTCTCTATTTTAGTTAATAAAAATATACCCTAAAAAGGGATTATTTAAAATATATTTATAGATTATAATTATAAATTTATGAATTTCAATTCATATAATTAATATTACTAGTCATAGAGTTAATGCAAAATAATTTTTTCCTTGAAAAAATTATTTTTCAAAAAACCACTTCTTCATCTCACTTGAGGGTTTTATTTTGAATTAAATTAGAAAAAATATATGGATTTAATTTGAAAAAATGGAATCCATATTTTGAATCAGAATAATTTTTATTATATAATACTATAAACTTAATTTTTCATAATAATGAATAGTAAAATATTAAAAAAATCTAGGCCTTGTGTTAAAAAAATTAAAATGATAATAGTGAGTATCCTTAGATGTAAATGGGAAAATATGTTTAAAAAATATTTATTCCAAGTAGTGGAGGTGTGGATGAGCCTTATCACTCCTATAATAAATTATTTTTTAATTTTATAGGCACTTGGATTGAGAGTGACTATCCATTAATGATTAGTATGGTTGTTTACCAAAAAGTGCCACTCCACCTCAATTATATATTGGCACACCCTAACCTCACTTACTCACACCTCTCAATTCATTTGGATAAAAAAACCAACAAAAATATATCCAAAACATCCTTATACATATTATAGAGATCCAATTCTTCCCAAAACATTAATCTTATGGTCTTTAATAAGAGATCCATAGGAGGTTCATCTAAGCGAAGGTAATCATTTTTACCGAGCTACTTATTTTTTAATTATACTTTTCCATATTCAATTTTTTCTTAAAAATTAAAATATAATTACACCAATATAACTTATATACTGATATGTTATTATATTTATGTAATAATATTTATCCATCTCCACTTCCGTCTAATGGTAAAAGAAACTAATGTTTGTGTGAACGGTGAACTACTGCCTCAAAAATTAATGCAATTCATTTTCCATCATCAGGTTTCATAGTTTTTTAGGATAATAGATTTAGTGTATATATATTATATTAATTAAATATAAATAATTATGTAAAATTATCATATCATCTACCTTATTACCTTACCATCTGTTCAAAAATAATAACATCGTTAGTGTGTACGGTGGACTACGGCCTCAGGAAGCAATGTGATTCACCTTTTATTAGTGCATCACATGGATGATATATGTAAGTGTATTTATAGAAATAATATGAAATATATTATATAAAAATAATTATTTAAAGATAAAATAACACCTACCTTCTTTCCATCTTGATCACTAAAAAAGGAAATGTTACTCATGCATACAAACAACTTTTAGTCTCCTTGATTATAACATAGTTCATTTTTAATAAAAATATTTTTTACTCAGTTTTGAAATTATAATTAATGTATAAAAATTATAATCTTGTAAATATTATTATTATTATTATTAATTAATAAGTACCGTTTTGACCATAACAAAGACCTCGATAGTATTTTGAAATTATGAACCTCCTATCCCCAAAACACCAAACATGGACACAACTGAATAACTAATTAAACATGTTAATAAAATAAATGAAGTAAATGATTTAATTTTATGGGATTAAAACTATAAAAGGTTTTTAATAAAACAAATAATTTATATAAGTTTACTACATAGGTGAAAAAGGGAACACATGACATGTTTGCACTCAAGGTAAGGGTTTCATCTCAAAACTTTTTTCTCTGTAACACAACTTCATTTATGAACCTTTGTGTTTATACTACCCCTTTAAATATTATTTCATGAATAATTCATAATTCATGGTATTTTAAGTTACAATTCATTTACATCATTTATGGTAGTTGTGATTCTAAATTTACCAAAGAGGTAAGGGTTTAAGTTTCAATCTCATTTTAATCGAGATTATTTATGATTGAATTTACGTAGTAGAAAGTTATCTTATAAAGATTTTTAATTTTATTCTCCTTTGTATATTCATGAAATTTTCCAATTATAGTTCCATTTTCCCTCTTTGGTACTTAAAATTATTAAGAAATATTTTTTGAGGAAAGATGACTTTATTTCTCTTTCCAGTCAAAAATGATTTTTCTTCCACATTCAATTTTTCTAATTTTTTCTTCATTTTTTTAGAATTATAAAATATATATTAAATAAAATTATAACCATTTTTAACTTTTTAAAATATATTTTTACTTGAATATTCTTTACATCTTCTTAATGATTTAATTTATAAACTTTTTATTACTGCGTGAAAGGGAAGTTTTTTTTATCTTGTACAAAATGTACGGAATTACCTTCTATCATAACTACTAAATTATTTGAATATTACTTATAAGTTTCCAGGGATATTTTTAAATATTTTTTTGTAATATTTTGGAAATATATTTATTTTGAAGAAGTTATTTAAAAGTGAAAATGGCATTTTCATAAAGAAACATTCCATGTGATATTTTAGAGTCATTTTCATCAATGATGAAAAACTTTGAGTTATGGATTGCTTCAAAATTATGTTTATTTTTCTCTCACATCTATACCTATATTATTGTTTCTTACATTAATGGGGTAATACATGACTTAAGTTCATCACTAAAATTACTTCATTAGTAAATTACCTTTTATTATGATATGAATAAGATTATGTGACCCATTTTCTTTTCATGGGTAATTCTTATGTCTATGAATTATGATTGATTTTTGTTTTATGGAATACATAATAATGAACATGTTATGATGGGTGTTCCAAGATATAACTTCAATGCATTGGGTAATGTTTTAGTCTCATGAGAGGTCATTGATTCACATGGATTTTTCTTTTTTTTTAATAACTTCCTAACATAGTTTTAATTAAATAGTATGAATGTTTTTAGTGTTTTTAGTTTGTTTACTTTGTTTTTTTGTGTTTTCTATTTTTGTAAATGTTATTTAGTTATAGATTAATATTAGTTGGTTATTATTTTTATTAGTATATATTTATCATGAACTGTCCCCTGGGGCCCGCCATGACTACCCCAAGCCCGCCTTCCGAAGGCTAGGGGCTGGCGACTAGCGCTAATGGCATCAACCTATGAGTGGGATGCATTTACCTGGATACCTGTATGCACACACAGGCCCAACCATATCCCAACTCACAAAATGGAAACATTATACCATCGAAAAACATTGTACAAGTACATCTGAATGTAAATGGGCCATAATACAAGCCCAACTGAAATGAAAAAATAGCAAAAAGGGAAAACAACTCTTGAGGTCGTCTTCCAAGGATCCTTTTTGAAGGGTAGGTACAGATCATCATTGCGGCTCTCCATGTCAACTATCACCACTGTCCACCATTTGGTCCTGGATCTTTGTGTCTCAGTTAAAGCTTCCAGTTGTCTGGATAAGACACAACAAGGTGCGGGTGAATCCTGTGCAGGGGTGAGTATAACAATACCAAGTAGGGACCCGAAGAACCATGAAGGTCTCCTAGAATTCCACAAAGGAAAAGTCACATAGAAAAATATCAATCAAAAACACAAATAAAAGATATCTCACACCAGGTATATTCTATGGTAGTAACAGTAGCATCACCAGTCACATTGTCAAACAACTCTTCTACTGGAGATCTCCTCCTCTATCGAGTACAGTCAGCCTGCCAGGTCACACAGAGCTGCTTCGCACTGACCTTGAACAACTTAGGTACTCCTCCCCATCACGTACCGTAGGTCTGTTGGGTCATACAAAGCCACTCACCACCGTGGCCGGCTCAGGTACTCCTCCTTTTATGTATTATTAGTCTGCAAATTCAGACAGAGGTGCTCCCCACCATGGGCCTACCAAGTCACACATAGGTTCTTTTCAATGGGCCATCGAGTCACACAAAGTCAAAAATAAATAGTCTTCAGGTCTCATCTAGTCACAGAGTTCCTTATGTAGCACAGTTAGGAGAACTATTCTTTAAGAAATTAGTTATATTTCAACCATCATGAAGTCTCACAAACAAGTAACCTGATGATCTGTCATGTCATAAGGGTTCCAACGCAATAGACGATGTGTCATCCAAATGCTCGGTCTATAAGTTATAGGCATTTTAGTGCCGAAGGCCCGGTTGAATTCGGGTACGATCCAACCCGGCCAAACTCCAACATTTTCGAAAGTCACATGGATTATCTCAAAAGGACCACCTCTTCTTAAGGGTTTCAGTGCCACTAACGGTTTGTCAAATGGATGTTCGGTTTGGGAGTTACACCTAATTAAACATAACTGGGAAAAAAGGGGTTCGGGTCCCGTCCGCCATGGTTGGACCGAACCGGCCCGCCCGCTGGGCCTAGCCAAAAGGGGTTGTGCTCATCCTGGTTCTATTGAGCCTAGTTCGGCCCCCTGAGCTGTGGGTTCGGCCCGACCCACCTGGCTGGGTGTGGCCCACTGGGCTGCGGAAGTGCTCGGCATGCTGGTCGAGCGGGGGGGGGGGGGGGGGGGTCCTTTCCCCTCCTAAATAGATGAAGCCGTTAGGGCCTTCAAGGTAGTGATGATGGTTGGCACTGCCTCTCTCGGTAGGTCCCACTAAATCCGGTCACGCGTGGGACTCGCGAACTAGTCATGCACGAGACCCGAAGATCGGTCAGGCGCAGGACCTGCAGACCTTAGGTCCACCCTTCACCACTGCAAGAATCTGTGACATTCCATTATGTCTGGACACCATAGCGTTGCTCAGCTCAATAATCGTTCCGGATGGAACTTCACTCGCTTAGCCGATCTACGTGGACATGCCCGCAATGGACCCACGAGCACGGGTCCGCCCTTCACCACAGCTCGAAGTCGCGAACTTCCACCAAGGCGCACTGCCGTAGTGCACCACCCTACTTCAATGCGACTGGTGAAGGCCGTCCGCCCCCCTGGTCTGCCATGGCACCTTTGGGCGCCTCTGTTCCTTCACGGCCTACGGGTGCCTGACGCTACCTCCCTCAGTCGTTGGTGATGTCATGCCGGCAAAGTCTTCATGGGCCACAGGTGAAGCTCCGATGGTCCACTTTTATTCTCGTACATGCCTACGGCCCTCCCGAGACGGTGCCTACACTACGCGGCCATAGGCTACTCCTTGCTGCCAAAACTTTCGGTTATCCATGAAGAATGCCACGACAACTGAGTTCATCAGGGGGTCTGGGCCTTGTTCATTTTGCCCGCGCCCTCCGTGTTGGCATAACAATATGTGAAGAATATTTTAATTATAAAAACTCCCATAAATAAAACTCATCAATATCCTCTAGCATTATAGAATGAATCACGGATCAACCCATTGATTGGTTGATTCATGTTCTTCATAATATTCAAGAACATGGTAAAGGGGATAAATCAAGAATATAACCCGTACCTTGTATACGCTGGAAGGTGCTTGCATAAGAGGAGGAAGTGTACATGTCCGAAGGTGTTCATTGGTTATTTCCATCCCCCGTCGATTCCCACAATGCCCATCTCTTGATCACATTCTTCATCGGATTATAAAGCCTTTGACACTTCATCATAGCTTCCTCTCAAAGCTCTCCCAAAACCCAAGCCCGAGCTCAGATTAAATAGAGGGAAAGAGAGGATCAATGCACTGCACAATTAATGAGGTTCATTATTGAGTATAATTTATGAATCTCTTTCATTATCTCATTTGTGTGGTTACACATTATTTTGGTTTCCCCCAATGGTGTAGTTACACAAAAAGAGTGTCAATCCATTAAATATCTTGAAACTGCACCATGGTCCCACCACCGTTTTTCCAACAGTAAAAAAAAGAAATATAAAATAATCTTCAATTATTTTATTATTTTTTTGTAAATTCCATGAAATTATCTTTTTTGTCTCACCCTTTCTGGCCGAAGTTAATCTTCTTTTAAGCTAATCCCCACACTTCGGATTCAATGGTGCTTCAGATTTTTAATCCAAGCACTAGTTCAAAAGATAAAAAATTCTGCCCGCACGTTTACTGAACATACCTTAAAAAAGTTCAAAATTCTATTTGGTCTCTCTGGGCCTCAGAAACACATGCTGAAATTTTTTGAAGACTTTTAATAATCCCAAATAATATAAAAAAATTATATGGAATTTCTGGGTCTTTTCATTCTCCCCACTGTAGGCATTCTCATCCCTAAAAGGTACAAAACAACTAGGGGAACAAATGGGGGTGCTAAGCACGTATCTGAGCCTCCCACTCCCATGTTCTCTCCTAGTGATTACCATGCTACGAACAGACTCACACTAGAGGAATAAACCACCCACGAAGGACCCGCTCATATTGATCCTCTATCTCCACTGAGAACTCCGCAATGTCACCCCATCATCGATGTACAACTCGCCCTAGTCGATAACGTGTGATGGAGCATGCACGTACCCCCTCAGCTGCAACACATGGAAAACATTATGCACCCGGTGCATCAAAGGGGGGAAGAGCTAGATAGTATACAACCTTACCTAATCTACTGAGGATCTATAAAGGTCCAATGAACCTCAAATATATCTTTCCTCCCTAGCCAAACCTCTGTAATCCTGGTCAGGGAGAGACCCGTAGAAAGACTTGGTCTCCTTCCTAAAACTCCAAGGGTCTATGTCTCCTATCAACGTAGGTCTTCTGTCACCTCAATGTAGTATTTATCCATTCCTGGATAATCTGCACCTTTTTTGTGGTAGCCTATACCAACTCTAGACCCATAAGTGCTGACTCCCCTAGGTTTTTCCAAAACAGTGGTGGTCTGCAAGGTCGCCCATATAAGGCCTGAAACAAATCCATGTTGACGGTGGAGTGATAACTGTTGTTTTAAGAGAACTCCACCAGTTTCAAGTGGTCCTCCCAACTACAACCAAAATCAAGGACACAATAACGAAGCATGACCTCGAGTGTCTGTATGGTCTACTCCATCTGACCATCTATTTGAGGATAAATGGATGTGCTCAAGCGTAGCTAAGTATTGAACTCTTCTTGTAATCCCTTCCAAAAGTGGGATGTAAAACATGCATCACAATATGAGCCAATCATCGAGGGAACCCTGTGAAGTCATATAATCTCCTATACGTAGAGGCATCCCAAGCTCTCTACTGATCCTTGCTCTCATATGGGTAGGAAATGGTCTGAATAGGCGAGTCGTTCAAAGATCACCCAGATAGAATTGTGTCCCCTAGACATACGTGGTAGCCCTTTCACGAAGTCCATGGATATACCATCCCACTTACATTCCGACACCTCAAGTGGCTGAGCTAAGTCTGCTGGTACCTGATGCTTGGCTCTCCCTTGCTATCAAGTGAGGCATCGTGATACGAACTCCGCCACCACTTTCTTAATACAGGGCCACCAGTACTGATGTCGGAGGTCCTGGTACATCTTCCCACTCCATGATGTACCTCCAAAGGGGATTTGTGGAGCTCCCACAACACCTCCTCTCATAGTGTCACTAGTACCATGGTGCATCCTCTGAAGAGGATGACGTGCTCCCCACCTTCATAAAATCATTCATGAGACTGTACTTAGGATATCTGGGCACGTCGGTCCTCGCAGTCAATGTCCCCAAGCTGAGCTTCCTAAACTCACTGAAGGAGTGGGGTGTGAGAGTCGTAGATTGGAGGTAGTCCACTCCATCTCTATCCACGAAGGATATCCATAATGCGGCTAGCTACTGTCACCTCACTCAGCAACTGTAGACCATACCTCTTGCTGAGTGCGTCTGCTACTACGTTCCCCTTACTAGGAGTGTAGACTATCTCAAAGTGATAGTCCTGGAGGAACTCCAAAAATCACCATTGTCTTAGGTTCATGTCCTTCTACGAGAATATATACCTGAGACTCTTGTGATCAGAGTAAACTGTAAACCGTTCACCCATCGAGTAGTGCCACCACATCTTTAGCACAAAGACCACTGCTTCTGACTCTAGGCCATGGGTAGTATAGTTCTACTCATACTCTCTCAGTTTTCATGATCCGTAAGCGATCATCACTTACTCCTGTATTAGTAAACAACCTAGTCTGGACCCTGATGAGTTGCAGAAGACTACATACCCAACACCCTCTTCTAGTAGCCTTAAGATGGGGGAACTCGTCAGTCTCCACCTCATTTCCTATCTTTGCTGGCACTTATCCATCCACAAGTACGGCTACCCCTTCTTCTTCAATGCTGATAAGGTTGATACTACCCTAGAGAAGTTAGGTATTAATATCTTGTAGTACCCAACCAATCCTAGAAAGCTCCGCACCTCAGTCACACACCTGGGTGGTTCCCAAGAAAACACTGCCTCTATCTTCACATGATCTACCACCACTCCATCCTTCGAGATAACGTGCCCTAGGAAGTGGAATTCCTGTATCCAAAACCTGCACTTAGAGAGATTTCCATAAATCTGGTGCACTCATAGTGTATCAAGAACTATCTTCAGGTGCGTGGTGTGCTCCTCCTCCGATGCTGAGTACACCAAGATGCTGTCAATGAATATTACTTTGAAGAGATCAAGTTAAGGCTATAATATCCTATTAATGAGCCCAATGAACACTTTTGGAGATTTGGTCACACCAAAGGGCATCCCCATGAACTCATAATGGCCATACCGACATCTGAAGGTTGTCTTCTGTACATCCTCGTCCCATACCCTGAGCTGATGATAGTCTGATATGAGGCCTATCTTTGAAAACCACCATTCACCCTTCAGGTAATTGAAGAGATAATCAATCTTCGGAAGAGGATACTTGTTCTTCATGGTCACCTGGTTTAGACGCCAATATTCCACACAAATACTCATACTCGCATCTGTCTTGTTAGGGAACAAAAGCGGGGCTACCCAAGGTGAAACACTGGGCCTTATGAACCCCTTCCTCAGTAATTCTTTCAACTGTACCCTCCTATCACAAAGCTCCATGGGATCGATCCGATATGCTGGTGTAGATATCGGTGTCATCTTGGGGTACATGTCGATGTAAAATTCTACCTCTCTAAGAGGAGGTATTTCCAGAACATCATCAGGGAAGACATCAGCATACTGCTCCACCACTATAGGATAGCTCAGACTCATGTTTTGTACTACACCGAGGGTGAGGCTATCCAACTGATGGGTGATTAGATAAAACCTCCTTTAAAAGAACCCATATTGTGCTACAAATGTTTCCTCCTCATAGGTGATGAAAAACTAGATCCCATCCTTATGGACACACTGCAATTTGCGCCTAAAACTGTCAATCTGATCATTGACTGTGGATAGCCAGACCATACCCAATATGACATCGTAAGGCCTCGACTCTGCTACTAGGAGATCCCAGCCAAAGCTCTCACCTCCTAGATGGATCTCACACTACCTGCACTAGTGTGTAATCATCAAATCCTCTCCTGTAGCAGTCTCTAAACATAAGGATCGAGCCAACGACTCCATCAGAATCTCCAAGCTCCGAACGAGTGTTGTGGCAATTAAAGAGTTACTGGAAACTATGTCTATAAGAACTAAATATAGGGTGTAATATACACATATTGTACCCTCTAATCATCTCTGAAGAACCTTGGTCATAGGTCTCTAGCACTGGGAGTTTTTCTCGCCTCTTTCCACCTGCTCCCGATGGTCTGGGTGGACCACCTGGTGGTGGTTGTGGTAGAACATCAAATTGTCATTCGCCACTTACTGCATGACCTACTCCACTGCCACATCCTATGCCCTATGGACATCCATGATTAAACTTTAGAAACTACCTTAGAGGTCCCTCGATCGTTTGCTGGTCATCTGTACGGCGGGTTGGGTAGTCACGTTCGATGTGTCCCGGCCCTCCGTATGCAATGCAACGCCTAGGCCCTATCTGACTAACTCTGGCATGGGAGCCTCGCACTGCCGACCCTGATTTCTAGGGTCGACCTTGAAAAGACATGGTCCACTTGGGCCCATGTGTCTGCTGTCTGCTTCTTGGGGTCTATTGGAAGCTCTACCTGCGGGCACCTGCTCCACTAAGAATCTCTCCATCCGAAGGGCCCGATCTAACACCCCAGCCTGGGTAGTGATGCTGAGAGACACTATCGAAGCCCTGATCTCCCATCTGGGTCCCTACTCCAAGGCTTGATCCCTGAAGAAAGGGACTCTCACCATGTCTATGGAGTAGTGAGAGAGGTTAGTAAATCTTTCCGAGTACTGGGCCGCTATCATGCTACCCTACTGTAGGTGAATCTGCTCCTAAATGTGCACAGAGCGCAACATCGTGGGAAAAAAATCATCCCAAAAAAGCCTCTCAAAGTCAACCCAAGTGAGGGTTGCGTCATCATAAGTCTGGATGGTCAAGCTCCACCATCTCCCTACTGAGCCCTACTGAAGGCTCACCACCAATATTTCCATCTGGGCAGGTGGTGTCCTAACTAAGCTGAAGGCCGACGTCATAGACTCTATCCAGTCCTTAGCGACATGATGATCTTTCTCTCCCCTAAACATAGGAGGTCTATGTCTCTGAAACTCATATAGGGTACTGAGCCTAGGAACGTCCTATATTGTAATAGCTTGTGCTAGATGTTGACCATAAGGTGGTGGTAGCACTAGTGAACCACCTGGTGGGGCCATCTCAAACATTGGTCCCTGAACGGACACCTCTTCGTGAGGTGGGATGTCCTCAAAACCTCTTATCGAGATCATGACTGGTTTTCCAGATGGAGGCATCCTGAGATAGATAAATATGTACCATAGTTAGAAAACTACACATGGTGAGCTGAATCTTATTCAAAATCACGAGACACTTATTCAACTGTTGTTTTCATTTATCGATCCAAAAAGCAGAATTCTAGGTCCTAGTGTATGGATATGTCAGCTGCCGCACCAACACTGGACTCCACGAATCTAAAAGTCAGACTCACAACTTTTAATGATGTTTCTCTAAGGAAAAACATACTCTCCTAGTATTTAGGGGGAAATTGACTTCCCTTTAATACAATTTTATCATGACCAGTCCCCTAGGGCCCATTCCGTGACTACCCCATGCCCACCTCTCGAAGGCTAGGGGCTGGCGACTAGCACCGAAGGCGTAAACTTGCGAGTGGGAGGAATTTTCCTAGATACTTGTATGCACACACATGCCAAACCATGTTGCAACTCACAAAATGAAAACAACATACCACTAAAAAACTGAGTACCAGTACAGTTAAAAGTATAGGGGACAAAATACAAGCCCAATTGAAATGGGAAAACAGAAAAAAGGGAAAAAACTCTTGAGGTTATCTTCAAAGGATCCTACCTGAAGGGTATGTAAAACTCATCACCGAGACTCTCCAAGTCAACCATCATCGTCATCCACTATCAAGTCTTGGATCCCCGTTTCTTAGTAAATGTTTCCCATCATCTAAAACAGGCACAAAAATATGCGGGTGAAGCCCACGCATAGGTGAGTATAACAATACTCAGTAGGGACCCCCAGACCCTAGAAGGTCTCTGAGAATTCCAAAAAGTAAAATCTACAAAGCATAATCTCAATCATAAGTACAAATTAAAGACATATCACACCATGTATATTCTAGTGTAGTAACAGTAGCATCACCTGTCACATTGTCGAACACCTTTTCTACTAGTGAACTCCTCCTCTATTGTGTACATGGGGCCTGCCGGGCCACAAAGATCCACTTCCCACTAACCTTGAACTGTGTAGGTACTATAACCCATTGCATACCTTGGGTCTTCCAGGTCACACAGAGCCGCTGCCCAATGTGGCTTGCTGAGGTACTCCTCTCATTGAGTACCATGGGTCTGCTAAGTCACAGAGAGGTTCTCCCCAACATGGGCCTACCAAGTCACACAAAGGTGCTTCCCACGAGGTTGTCGAGTCACACAGAGTGGAAAATTAGTAGTCTTCAAGTCTCAGCCAGTCACACGGTTCCATACATAGCGCACTTGGGAGAACCAGTCCTGAAGACATCATTCATATTTCAATCAATTGGAACTCTCACAAAGAAGTAACCTGATGATACATCATGACATAAGGGTTCCAATGAAATAGACGACGCGTCAACTGGATGCTCAGTCTTTAAGTTATAGGCATTTTAGTGTCGATGGCTTGGTTGGATTCGGGTACGATCCATCCCATTTAAACTCCAACATTCTCCTAATGTCCCATAGAGTATTTAAAATGGAATGCCTCATCCTAAGGGTTCTGGCGCCGGTGACAGTTCTTCAAACGGACGTCCGGTTTGGGAGTCACACCCAATTAAACGTAATTGGGCCGAAAGGGGTCCGACTCTGGTCTGACTCTCAAACTGACCTGACCTGACCCGACCCGTTGGGCCTGACCTGAAGTGGCTGGGATTGGTCTGGTTCAGCTGGGCCTCATCCGGGCCACTGGTTACAGGTGAGGCCTGCTGGGCTGTGGGTTTTGCCCAGCCCACCCGGCATGGCACGACCTGCCAAGCTGCGGAATCTCTTGACCCGCTGGCCGAGAACGGGAGGTCGGCTCCCCTCCTGAACATCAAAAACCATTCAGGCCTTTAAGGAAGCGGCGTCGATTGGCGCCACCTGTCCTATCCAGTCTTACTGGACTGGTCACATGTGGAACCCATGGATTGCGGGTCCACCCTCCCCCACTGCTAGAAGCCATGACCTTCCTCTACGGCGTACTGCCATAGCGTGCTGCCCAGGTCAACATTGTCTCTAGATGGTGTCACACTCCCCTATCTAGTCCATGTGGACTGGCCCGCAATGGACCAACAAGCACGCATCCACCCTCTACCATGGTTCAAATTCACGATTTTCCACTGCGGGACACCACCGCAGCTCGCCTTCATGCTTCAACACGACCGGAAAAGGCCGGACGCCCCCTTGTCCGCCGTGGCGCCTTCGAGCACCACCGTTCCTTCACAGCCTGCAGGTGCTGGCCATAGCCTCCCTCAGTTGCTGGTGTGGCCATTCTAGAAAACCCTTCACGGGCCACCAATGAAGCTCCGGTGGTCCTCTTTTATTCTCGTCCGCATGTATGACCCTCCTAAGATGATTCTTGTGCTATGCAGCCCCTGGTTCCACCTTTCCTCCAAAAATTCTGGTTGTCCCTGAAGAATGACACTACAACCGAGTTCGGCGGAGGGTCCAAGCCTTGTTCGTTTGGCCCTGACCTTTGCGTTATCTTAACAACATGTGACATATATTTTAATTATAAAAACACCCATTAAGAAAACTCTACAATATCCTCCCGCTATAAAGAATGAAACACTGATCAACCCATTGAACGGTTGATCCTTGTTCTTCATAATATTCAAGAATGGTGTAAAGGGGAGAAATCAAGAATATCCTCCTACCTAGTATACGTTGGAAGTTGGTACAGAAGAGGATGGAGTGTACACGTCTGAAGGTGTTCGTCAGTGCTTGCCATCGCTAGTCAATTCCCCCAATTTTCGTTGCTCAATCACGTTCTTTTCCAGAGCAGAAAGTCATTGGCGCTTCGTCAGAGCTTCCTATCATAGCTCTCCCAAAACCCTAGCCCGAGATTAGATTAAATAGAAGGGAGGATTAGATCAACACACAACACAATTAATTAGGTTTATTAATGATTATAATTAATGAACCTCTTTAATTCTCTCAACATTGCAGTTACACATTTTTTTAATTTTTCCCAAAGGTGCGATTACACAAAAAGAGATTCAAGTCGTTAAATGGATTGACGTTGCACTGCGGCCCCACCACTGTTTGTCCCAAAATTTCAAAAAGAAAAATAAAAATAAAATAATCTTTAGTTATTTATTTATTTATTTGTAAAGTCCAATAAATTAACCTTTTCGTCTGCCCCTTGCCGGTCAAAGTTAAGATTCCTGTAAGCCAATCTTGGTGCTACAAATTAAACGATTCCCTCATATTTTTATTCCAAGCACCGGTTCACAATATAGAAAACACTGCCTAAATGTTTACAGAACATACCTTAAAAAAAGTTCAAAAATATGTTCCGGGCTCTCCAGGCCTCGAAAACACGTGCCATAAATTTTTATAGGCTCGTAATAATCCCAAATAATTTAAAAAATATATATGTAATTTTTGGGTCTTTTATATATTAATTTTATACATTATTAACATTTAATTTCCATCACATTTAGTATTTTTAGTAGTTTAATTAATATTACTTATATTATTAGTTTATTAATATTTATAAGTAATTATATTAATGTGTCATTTTTATTTTTTTTATTTTTTATATCATTATATTTTATTTTTTCATCTTATTATATCTAATTTCATGTGTTTAGATATATATAATTGTATCAAATAATAATTTTTTTATATAAATTATTAATATGTTTTTCATCATCTTAATCTAACATTTTTTTGTTTATTTATTTTGTGTAGGTTTTCTTCTCATAGAGGGGGGTTCAGAAGACCCTAACGGGTGCCTCCTTCTATTTATTCATCATTGATCCACATGTAGGACACTCTCAAGAAGCCTCCTTAGCTACACATCACCACGCCGAGGGTGGGGTGGGGTCGTTCGAACCCTTAGTAGCCACACCCCTCCACCAGGCCACACTGGGACTCCTGTCTCCATTCACACTCCACCAATGGTCAAAGAATGTCCTCTCAGAACACCAGTCCTATCTTCCTCCTCCTTAATTGTAATAGGAGCACCTCTTCTACACCTCCTATAACAACCTAGGAACACATTTATCCTCCTTTCATCACCTCTGCTCTGCTATTGACTATCACACCAGCACACCTCCCATTGTCACCACCAACTCCACATCAACAGAGAACACACAACCAAAACTGCTCGCCTCCCCCTTCTTCAATACCATAGTAGTTCCATATCCCCTCTCCTCTTTATAAGAGAACACCAATCCATAACCACTATTCTAGAAACAACACCACACATCACACCTATCTCTATCTATCTATGTCTCATATATCAGAACAACTAATGCACAACACCATCCTTTCTATGAATTCTATAGAAACCCATACGAGGCGCGACCTCCTCCACTACACACCACCAATGATGACATCCTCCTCACATAAGAGGTATCTATATCATGTCTACTATTTCATTGTTGCTTCACCGTACACATAAGATTCAATCTTGGTTGGTGAACGTTTGTTGGTTATTTGCATGTTGTACATGATATCAATACACCTAGTGGATTCTCTTTTCTTCTGAAGATTAATTATGCACAATGAAAGTATACATGGATATAGAATGTTTTTTGTGTTAACTAAAATGATTAGTGGTTCACACAGGAATTTAAATGATTGATGCATGATGATTATTATTCGGCAATCATCTGTGGCAGCATATGATGGTTTTCACATTTACCTGAACATGATGATATCTTCTATTTATTATCTTATATGTTGTGTTTTCATAATTTATGGATAATTTTCAGGTTTTTTCACTTATTATTCACTTGATGGTAATTGAATTCCTTTTGTTTTTTCTATATTTGTGTGCTAATAATTTTATATTATTTGGTTGTTTAATTTTTTAATTCTATTTTTGTCGGATTTAACTTTTATAGTGTTTTCACATAAATTTGGTTTCGATTCATTTGATACCTAATAGGTAATCATGGGTTGGAGATTATAAGAGAATTTATTTTTTTGGATATCATCCGCATGCGTGAGGGAATTGTAAATCTCAAGTATGATAATTATAAATAAATAAATATATTAATTGAAAAAATAATATTTTCTGTGAATTCCCCTTAAAATTTTCATATGTAAAAATTATTAAGTGATCTATTATGACTAAACTCCATACAAATAGACAGTTTGAATTTGTGAGAAATGAGTCATTGCATTTCACTTAATGATTTGATGAAAATATGCCGTGAAAATTATTTGAAAAATCATAGAATGAAATGAAAGATGATTTCTATCAGAATGAGAATAATATCTTAATTTAAAGAATGAGACCTGATAACATTTTGATTAAATTTGGAATCAATGATAACTGAATAAATAAATATCACGATGTGGAAACCATGTAATTGGCATTGCCTGCACTTGAACAGACATCACAACTCTGAAACTTCCGTATCTTTCAGTTTCCTCTATAGATTAATTTAGATCACTTAGATAGTTATTATTAATTTAAAGACATTTTGAAATAATTGTTTTAGTTTTTTATAATTTTTATTTCTTAATCACCTTTAAAAAATTTCGGCATGAACAAGCCTATAAAAGAATATTTCTAGTGTCTACGTACATTCTCTCCATGGTTCGACCCTGCTTGTGGATTATAATGTAGTTAGTAGGTTAATAAATATTTCAAATTGTATGCACTATGATGCATGTAACAAATTTTGAAAATATTTTTAGGGAGAATAGTAGCATTAGGAATCCCTTAAAGAGATTTATTTAGGATAAAAATATGAAAAAACTCAGATTTTTTTTAATAAAAATCAGGTTAATACTCTGTGGATTTTTCATTGCATTGAATTTCAAGACACCCATAGGGTGTGAATTGCATGTTCAGAACCATATAGATACATTCAATACCCTCCCTACATGACCATATCTCACGATACGAAGTATAATGATTCACCATATATGAGATCTCAAGGTAATCCTTTTTATTATAATGATTTTTATTCAAGTCTATTTTATGATCCATTTGAAAATACTCGACTATGTTTTAATACAAGTCCATTTATATATTTTAATCATTTTCAAAGTAAAACAGTTCATAAAATTTTATAACCTGACAATTCATGTGAAAAAATAATTCAATAATTAGGCACATGCTGTTTTTTATCTCACTGAGACAAATCAGAGGTTTAAAATTCAATACGAACATAATTCCAACTTTCTTTCCTCGAATAAAGATCTAGAAAATCAAATTAATCTTATTTTACAACATTATTCCTCAGTCTCCCTTAATGATCCAATTCAAAATAATTATTCTGAGGAAAGTACAGTAGAGGTTCTATTTGAACAATACCCATTTCCTGATTCTGATAATGAGACTACATTGATTGATCCAACTTATTATCATACTGTTGATGAATTATCTCAAAAAACATTTAATTATTCTAATATAATAATATTTCAATAATATTAGAGACCATTCTTCCACTATGGTGAATATAATAGTGTCTTATAAAATGTGATTTCATGTCCTTATTCTATGTGTTCCAACCCACCCATACCAATGTAAAAAAGGATGCATTAGATGTCCATGAAATTACAACTTTTGAGGATGATGAGTATATTTAATTGGGACCCTTATTTACTATAATAGAGATATAATTAAAGTAATAAATCCTGGAATGACACATACATGAGATCATCACTTGAAATGAAATTGAATCACCTATTTCATGAAATATTTACGAGTTGGAAACTTTTTAAAAAATAGAGACATATGAAATATTTAAGGAAACATAAAATTACTTATATAGAGTGGTAGAAAATACTCATAATTTTCTAGAAACCATGGAATAATGGGATTTCCTATGGGATCATGAGTTCATGGTACAACATGTTCCAATGGAGAAATATGTGAGTGTAGTATAGAATAAACTTTTTAAAAAAGTTAAATTATTAAAATAATGGATTCACCTACTCTAATTGATCCCACCCCACTTTCCCCATGCATAAAGGTTAAACAAATTCACTTTAAATACCCATATATTTTTGAATAACTCTTGACATTGGTATAATCAATGAAACTATGGAGCAAGAAATTAGTTGGAAACTAGTTGATTCCCCTATGCTAGAGGTTTGTGATGAAAAGAAATTGGGATACATAGTCAACCAAAATAATTCATTCAAAGAAATGATGGATATTATAGGACCATTGAGTTATTCTAGTAAGGTAATTTATTCTCTTGTGCAAATTTAAAAGGGTAATATTCTTGATCTTCATGATGAATCCCTTATCACAAACTTTAATTATTCTAGGAGACTTTATTTAGATGAGGTATATTCATTTCCATGTGATTTGTTATATTTTCATTTCATCCACTCATACATTTTTCAAAAAATTTTATTTTGATATATTGTTCATCTTGCAAGATAATTTCATTTTCAATGAATGAATCTCTCATTTATACCAATAAAGAAGAAGATACATGGTATACATTCCTATTCAGTACTGGAGGATTTTATCAATGATTTGATGAATACAAGGTAAACATAGCACTCACTGGGAGGAAACCCATCATTAGTTTTTTCCTTGAACAAAATTTAGTTTCATTTCATTTAGTTTTTATGAAATAAAACGGATGCATTTACCGCAATTGGATTTCTTCGAGTACTGTAATGGAGCTAAGTTCACCATATATATTTTTTACCATCCACATGTTAATTTTATTTTATTATTATTTATTTTATATTATGTGGTTTTGTGTTGTATATGTGTATATTTTGTAGGTAAATCATTTCTAAAACTTCATCAAATATATAAATCATTTCCACGTCAAAATGCATTTACTGAGAGAAGTGTTTTATTTTCTATTATATTTTATTCTTCAAAAAACACAATGTATGATAAATAAAAATAATAATAATTTCAAAAATGATTATAAAATAAAATAATAACATTCATGTCACTATTGAACCTACTGTAATGTCATTGTATTTTATTATAACATAGTTGGGTATATACATCTAATATCCTTAGTTAACCCGAGTACATGATTACTGCTCTAAATTATTTGATACTTGATATCATGAATAATATGATTTCTAATATTTTTCAATTATTTGAAAATGATTTTTTGGAAACATGTATATTTTTTAGAAACTTATTTTTACTATATCTCATTTGTATTGTACAACAATATATTTCCATACCCACTAAGATTTTGGACCATTATTACACCATCTCCTATTTGTAATTTTCTCAATGGAAGCTCAACCGTGATATGCCTTCTATAACTTTCTACTTTCTACAATCAAAGTGACACGAATTTTTAAAGTTTCACTAAATTAATTAAGGCATTAATTTGATTTATTTTTCTCCTTTTACGCACTAAGACACTCCTACATTTACTCTATCGTGTATCCATTATAAACCATGAAGAATCCTTTTAAGGATGACCCACATCTAATACCCTTCCCTACCCATTTCTTGACTATTTTCATTATTGTTTTCAATCTAAGTGTGAGGGGAAGATTTATTCATGGAGAGGGTTGTTTGATAGAAAGTGAGACATTTGACACACATGGATTGAAATTATGCTATCATGATTATATTTGTTATATTTCATAGTATCCACATGTATTACTTGTTTTTGAAAATTGATATTTAGTTTCTTTTTGCTTTCAGTAATGAATAAATTTTTGTTCATTATGCGATAACCATAACCTTTTGGGATACCTATAAAATTGATGACTCATTACTCTCGGAGATAGAGTGTTTTATATATAACCTATAACCATTGAGATTATTTAGCATATGAGCTACGTGTGTAACTTAATTTAGGATTTTTTATGAAATTTATTTCCTGGGTTTTGGGAGCTATTACTCACTTTTTTACCTTTCCATTATGTTTGGGTGAGCTGTATCCTAAAAACAGGGAGAAAAAAAATATGAGAAAACATCATATTTTACAAAGGCACTGGATTAGTATAGGCTTAGGGATAAGCGATGTTTTAAATGTGGGGTAAAGAAATTTTGAGTGAGGCATTTGGATTGACACTTATC
This sequence comes from Viscum album, assembly GCA_963277665.1. Lineage (NCBI taxonomy): Eukaryota > Viridiplantae > Streptophyta > Magnoliopsida > Santalales > Viscaceae > Viscum > Viscum album. The sequence goes on from OY728152.1 coordinate 2,109,766,591, forward strand.
ATGAATTTATTTCAAGACTCTACTCTCAAATTTACAAATTTTAAAATTTTTATGAACCACTATCTCATATCCTTAGAGACATTTGAACCTCTTAAAAAGTCCTCAAGACTAATTTATTCTTTTGATTTCTACTAGTGGAGATGTGAAATTCATGTCAAGCCTATGGTAATCATTCATATATATAAGAATTGAGGATATATTTGGTCAAATTGTTTGAGCGATGTGAGTGATGTAGACGTATATCACATGGTGTGTGACTGTAGGTACTTGTTTTAAGAAAGACTCTGAGTGGAAGGGAAACTATTTTTCAAAATGGGGAAACTGAACAAAGCATGATATTTTATTGGTAAACGGGATTAAATTTTTTTGAACATGTAATTTTGTTGTTTGGATATGTGTACGGGTCCATTTGTGTATTCTTTCTGATTTTTTTCCAATGAGTGTAAAAGTTTATGTGTGGGAGATTTGATGTACATGGATTTTTATCTTCTTTTTATAATTTCCTAAAAAATTTATAGTTAAATAATATAAATGTTTGTAGTGTGTTTAGTTTATTTTATTAGTTTTGTGGTGTTTATTTTACTCTTGTAATTTTTAGTTAATTATATATTAATAATTGTATTTTGTTATTATAATTATTTTATATTAATTTTATACATTATTTACAATTAATTTGTATCACTTTTAGTATTTTTATTAGTTTAATTAATATTAGTTTTATTATTAGTTTATTAATTATTATTGGTAATTATATTAATTTTTCATATTAGTATTTTTTATGTAATTCTATTTTATGTATTTTCTTATTATATCAAATTATATGTGTGTATAAATATTTTAATATATCTTATAATTAGTTTTTATGTCTATTTTATTATTATTATATTAATCTTACATTTTTATGATTTTTATTTTTTTTATGTTTCTCACAGAGGGGGGTTTCGAAAACCCTTGGAGGAGAGCCTTATATTTATTCAGAAGTACTCCACCAGGGGGACATTATCAAGAATCCTCCTCGGATATGCAATACCATGCATGGGGTGGGGGGTGGGGTGGGGTGTGTGAACACTATGTAGTCACACCCCTCCACCAAGACATTCATGACCTCCTACCTACATTCACACTCCACCAATAGTCGAAGACCCTCCTCTTGTAGCACAATGATAATTAGCCTCGTCCTTCATCAGTAGGGTATAACCTCCTCTTCACCTATGTAAACAATTATAGGGCCACGAGCCTCCTCCTTACAGTGCCTCCCCTCTGCTACCAACCATCACAAATATGCACCTCCCATTAGTGCCTCCCTATCCTCTTCATCATATAACACCCAACCCAGCCCAATATCCTCTTTATTATACACCTTTTAAACATCAACATCACCCCTCTCTTATTAATCAGAGAACACCAAGCCACCACCACTCTATTGAAAATAGTACTATATGTTGGAACCTCTGTGTATATATATATATCTCTATTTATAAAACCTCAAATTTTTATGAAATTTTCATTAATAAATTAAATTCATATGATGTATTTCATTTCACACTACACCAAAATAATATTGTGCTACATGTAACACCGACTAGGCTCTCGTTTCACACAACACTAACTTTCAACGAATCAATATTTTATTATTATAACTATTTAAACGAGATAGTTATAACATAACCGTTAAACATAGTAATATGAATAGTAATAAAAAGATTTTAAATATTATATATAATAGTTTTATATAAATAAAACATATTGATAATAAATCATATAATGTTTTTTGTAAATTATTTATATGTTTGAAAATACAATTTTCTTAAAAGAACTTCTTTTTATATCCTTCTGTGAACAATAATAAAATTAACTTTAGAAACTTGTAGATATTTAAGTTGATAAAATAAAATTTAATTATGAATTAATAATTTTAAAATTATCTTATGGCAAATATTAGGGATTTTTCTGAAAAACATCATATTTGGATGAATATTGAAAAATACTGAATTTCAAATAAAAGCATTCTTTTCATCTAATACATTTATAAAGGTAAATTATATTTTAATTTGGTTTTAAATCATAATTAGTTAAGGAATACATTAATAAATCTAATTCAGTTCAATTTATTTAATTTTAAATTGAAATTAGATATAGAAACATTTCAAACATTTGAACTTTTCTCCTTAAAAACATGATGTCTCATTGCATCTACATGATTAATTTTAAAATAATTTTATCCAATTATATCAATCGAATTTGGAAAAATGGATATACATATTGGGAATAAGTATTATTATTTTATCTAATAATATTAACATAATTTTTTGACAAAATATTAGTGAAAGTAATTAATATTAGTTTCATGGATTAAGATAAAAACAAGCTTACTTTGTGAATAAACTTCGAATATAAGGTGTATAAATGACCAAAAACATTTCAAGAAGCCATAGTTTGGAAATATTTGAACCTCAAACACACTAGGATATACTATTATATGTTATTAGTATGATGTTACATTAAAGTTACCTATATAATAAGTTATGTAATGAAAAGAATGAAAAATGAACCTTTGTTTCCTTTAACACTGAAAAATCATTGGAGTATGGAAGAAGATGCATAAGTTTAGTTACAAATATTATTTTGGAATATAAATGATTTATTATTATCATAATAATTTATATTTAATTTTTAGGGATTATATAATTACATTAAATTCATAAGAAACTCCCACACATAGATTATTCTGTTAATAAGTAAATAAAATAAATGACTTTTCATTAAATAATTTAAAATTACTAAAAATATTATCTTATTCCAAGTGAATTATAAAGGTTACTAAATTTAAAATATGTTCCTTTCATGGTTTAATTTATCTTTTATAATGAACATATTGACCCATAAATAGTAAAAAAATTGTTAGCACAGTTTGGGTTGATGGAGTGTTTTTGTGCGTTACATGTGTTTCTATTAAAATTAAATTCCAACTCATATGAGTTTTTTATTTTAAAAATTAGTTTTAATATTTTATAATATGTGGGTATAAAGTTTATAATATGTCTCACTTTATCTTAGTGTTAATGGTTAAATTACATAGGTTTGAAAACTAGTTACCTTAATAAAAACCAAAATTATAAAAGTGTGGAAAAATAGAAGTTAAAGAACCAAATTATACAATTTATATTATTTTTATTTGTTTAGTGTTTTGATAGACCTTAATTCCTATTTAATACATTATCTTTTCATTTTTGAAGCTCATTAGTCAATTGAGACTTCTAAATTGTGTTTACCTTTTTATATTTACTAGAATGCCACCCCTCCTCCTCTATAAAAAGGCATTCACTCTTCCCCTTCCTCACACCTATCATGACACTTTTTCTTGTATAACCCATGAAAATATAATCCCAAAAAATTTCTAATATCACCCTATAGTCCTCAATTGTGGCATAAATCCAACCATGTAATCCCTTTTGTGAAAACCAAAAGGAGTTACCTGAAAAAGAGGTAACATTCTTTAAAGTCTATTTCTGTTTTATTTCTTTTTGTACCCATTCAATTATTATTATTTCATGTTTTTATAGAACAATAAGTATCCCAAATATATTGATGTGTTTTTATGTTATGGTTTATACCTAAACATACACAAAAAACAATCTAATGGGTAATGACATTACCCTTCATGTATGGCTAACTACCACCTCACGAAACAATGACATTTTGTTTCCTATATCACCTCTCATGGATGGGAATTATGATGGAAATATTTTTTGAATATGATATATATGATATTTATTATGTCTTTATCCTTATATAATTACTATATAAAACATAACTTAATGATTTCCATTTTGTGTAAATATGAAAACTTCATTTGTGGATGTGTGGATAACCACCTCCTCAAAGCGACGTGATTCGTTCACACCTTTCCTAGAATATATTAATGATGAGTTTAGTAAATTTATAGGATATTTATACAATAATAATGATAAAATAATGATAAAATAATGATAATATATACATATAAACATATATTTAATTTATTTTCATTCTTTTAAAATGATAAGAAAATCAAAACAATGTTCTTTCATATGTATTACCCACCGTCTCGATGAACATTGTATTCCATTTCATATTTATATATTTTATGTCATGTTTATAATTATTTATATACTAAATATATATGATAATTATATCATGTTTTAAATTAATTATAAAATTAAATCATGATATATGTAAGAGGATCAAGTATAAAAAGTCAAAAAATATATAAAAAAAGAAGATATTACCCAACATGTAACATTAACATGGAATTGTTAAAAAATGAGTAATATAAAAATCATGTATGGTATTATATTTATGAATACAGTTATGTGGTAGATTTATAATAAACTTATATGTATTATATATGAGGTTTTAATGTGTACCAATAATTTCTATATATAAGGTACGAGTTTTCTCAATTCACTTTTATTTTTGTTTGACTTATGCCTTTTTAACCACTAATTTAATTTAGGTGGTGTATGTAATTTCCATGAATTTGTTATATTAATATTATACTTACATTTATGGGATTTTACACATCCATTTTATCATATTTATTTCATGGGTTTTAAGGTTCCAAATTTACTAAATTGGTAAAGTAATTTTGTCTCAATTTTTCTTCTTCGAGATACATGACATGTCATGCACCGATATTTTTCTATGAGGTGTATATATTGTTTTTTACATGTTATATCATGAATATAATTATTTTAATAATATTTTAAGTTTTATTTAATGTTATTATTTCATGGGTATTATGATTCAATGTTAAAAAAGTGGTAATAGTTTATTCTTGTAATCCCATCGTTTATCGGGACAATTTATGATTATACTTCCATTGATGAAGTCTTATGATGCATCTCTCAAGAACTCTAATGAAATTTATTATCATATGTTTATGCATGATATATTCAATTAATGGTACAATTTTCCAACTCTTAGTCTTTTAATATAATTAAAATTTATTTTTAAGAAAATATGACTTTATCTATCTTTTCGGTCAGAAATATTTGTTCTTTCAAAACTGTGTTTTCATAAAAAAAATTTAAAAATAGTTTATGCTTTTGAAAAGAATTTAAAGTAATTTTAAATCTTCATTTATATTTTTTCTAAGGATTATTTTCAATGACTATTATTTCAAGGATTTCAATATTTCTCTAAAATTTTTTAAAGCCATTTTTAGAAAATTTCTTTTCAAATTATTTCAAGAATTTTTTTATGTTTGGAATGTTTTTTAAAATAATTTTTTTTAAAATATTTTCAATATTAATTTATATTTTTTAAAAGTTATTTCAAGTGAAAAATATTTCTGAATGATTTATTTTTTAGAATTAATTTTTCAAAAATGAAAAGATATTTTCCTCAAGACTTGTTTTAAATGAAATTTTAAAGATTTTTTTATGATAAAAGGATTTTTGGAAATTGTTTTATGAAATGGATTTTAAAAGAAAGTATATTTTCCTTAATAAAATTTTCATGTGATATTCAAGAATATATTTCCATGTAATATGACTTAAATTGGTTTATTTTATGCTTTACATAGTATATTATCCACGAATACCATTCATATTTTTCTTGAATGGTTTTTTATGGAATGATGTTTATGAAACCCATTTCTCTTCCATAGGTTATATGATTTTGAAACCCACTTATTTTAACAAGTTATTCTTTGATGAAATTATTATCAAATCTATATATTTTCAATAGGTAATGATATCATGAAATTTTTATGATACATATTTCATTTCATGGGTTATGATATATGTTTATGAAGCCCATATTATTTTATGGGTCACGATATGTTGAATGATTTATTATCTTGTGGAATATGAAGATTTGAATTTATTATGTGAGAGTTGTGACCTAAATCTACCACTAATTTATTGGGTAATTATAAATGTTTTATGAGATAAAAGGGTACATGAGAGGTCATACCAAACCCAAAATAATAGGGTACATGGGAGGGTATCCCAAGCTCAAAATAAAAGGGTACACAAGAGTGAATTCCAATACCAAAACAAGAGGGTACATGGGAGGACATATGAAGCTTAAAATATGCGGCTATGTGAGAGGGAATCCCAAGCCCGAAAAAATAGGGTATATAGGAGGTAATCCCAAGCCCAAAATCAGAGGGTACACATGAGGATATCCCAAGACCAAAACAAGAGGGTACACTAGAGGGTATCCCAATCCCGAAGTAGGTACACTGGTGATTAGCCCAATCCTAACTTGTTATGATGGTCTTAGTAGGTAGCCTTGGCATATTATTTTTAATGTTTTTGTGTATGCCACAATTCCATGTCTTGTTAATTTATTATACTCTCATGGATTATTCTCCTAATTTCCTAATGATTAAAACCATATGAACTCCCAATATTTATTCCATGACTCTTGATTGTGATATTTGATATGCATTGTATGGTATTATAATGTTATGATCTTGTTCTCATACCCTTATTCTCATGTTATTCTTACATATCTCAATTGTTTACCCTTATTGATAATCTGATCTCACCCTTTTCATATGTTTACTTTCCCCATATTATGGAGAAAATTTTTAAGTATGAGTACTAAAATGGGGAAGATATTTAATGGATATGTTGAGGATCTTTAACCAAGTTAGAATATTATGTTTCCAAGTTTCTGAATACACTAGACTATTATAGACCTCAAGAAAGTATTTTTTTTAACATGCTCAATCTTTATCTAAAATAATGTAATATACAATAATGTTAAGCCTGGATTGATATAGTCTGTATCCAAGGGAGGTTTAGTATACATTTAGAAAATAGTATGATAAAAATTTACTGAAATCCCTAGGGATATTTCTAAGGATATTTCTAAGTACATATCTAAGGATATGTATAAGGATGAGTTAATGTTTAGGAAAATGTCCTAAAATTTTGGTAAAATATAGAGAAAGTGGTTTCCTAGAAATACATACATTTTTGTGTTCTAAAAGTGGATATGGGGTTGGTATATATATACATAGGGGTAACAACCATGATAACACCATATTAATCTAGACTCGATCAAGAACTAGTGCATTATAATGGGGCTTGCTTCACACCTAGTTTGACACTCTGGGGGGATATGATTTGGAAACACGTAAACTATTTATGAACCATCATGAAGGATTTAAATAGAACATGACTATGAATAACATAGTACAACACATGGGTTTAATATATTAAATAAGTGGGTTTAATGATTTATGCATCCTATATGAAATATTTCATTATTATGTGTTTTTCCATTATAATAAGTGTATCTCAAACTATACTTTCTAGTTTTAGTTAATGGAGGGAACTAGAAGGAACTAGATTAAAATTGAATGTTTCATATGTGTTTAGTATGGGAATTATACAAATAAATGTCATATGTGGAAATCTATGAAAGTGAATCAGAAAGGTGGTATGAGCATCAGTTATACTACTGAAGATAAAGAGCCCGAAAATGACTTGTGAAAGGTATTAGATGTTCTCCTAATATCTTTTACATAAATAAATTGAGGTTGAATAACCTTAAGAAATGAATCATATTTCATATTCTAGGAATAGGGTGTGAAGGAATAAGGTGATGAATCATAAGTAATGGTCTATGAATAAAGATGGATAATTGAATATACTATGTATACTAATTCAAGAATTGTGTTATATGAATCATGAAGTATATGTTTTCCGTTAAGGATATGAAAAAATATATTGAATGGTGCTGATGACCAAGAAAAGTGAATTAATAGAAAGGTGATATTTTGATTAAGGGAAGGAAACCCTTAATGTGTTCCTGATTTTGAGAAAATTAGGCTTAGAATGTATAAAGAGATGACTATGAATAAAGAAAATTGGATAGTACCGATTACCATGGAACTAATTTTTTATTTGTTGGAAAAGTATTTTATGCTATCAAAGATGGTGCTTACAATTTTTTTTGTATTTAAGAAGTATATCCAATAAATGTTAGAAAAGTAAACATGCATGATTTCAAAAAGGATTTATAGTAATTCAGTTTATTGCAATGTTTCAAGACAATACATGATAAAGTTATTCACATGTTTTGAATGTGACAAACCAGATATACTTTATGATATATATATATATATAGTGGATCATTTTCAAGATAGTTTTGAGAACTTTAGTGATATTATTTCTAAAGTTTTGGATTTTCATCTTTCAGAAAGGTTACTAGGTTTAAAATTTATGAAATGGTTTAAGTTAAACTTCAGATTAGGTTTCAGATATTAATGTATTATATCACTATATGAGGATTTATTCATATGGGATAACCTATGATAACCATTTTGCTATGATTCTTACTAAATATAGATCCAATGAATTATTATTATATCTGATCATATATTATTACATTAGGGTTGAAAAATTCACCATCATTTCATGGAGTAAGTGATAAAGTGGAAATCAATCAAGACACAACCCAAGGGTGATATTGTGCTTATGAAAAGGGAAAAATCGATTAATTATATTTCCTTATGTTCTTAGATTGTAAAATAATTCCTCAACTCAAGGAAAATGGTATTCAAAAATATTTATCCCAATTCTTCCATTTTAGTTTATCCGATGGTCTTATAAATCATCACCGATTTATTTTTGTGTGTTCCTTGACCGTCCATTGATCATTCACTTACTAGTGATCAATGATCTTTATCACTCTCTATAATTATTCCCATATTTACTATATATCCAATCCTCACTCCCAACATATATCATCATACATAGAAACCTATTTATAAGTTACATTGGGTAATGGTTATGTTTCCATATTTTATTTTTAATATGAATTTTTACTATTCATTTTTATGATGTAGGTTTTTTGGAATGAAAAATTAATGTATAGAACCTTTGATAACCCAGATGAATTTCGAGGGAAAAATTAATTTTATGTGGGGTAGAATGTTACAACCATATTTTTTACAAACTTTTTTATAAATTAAATTTATTTTATATATTTCATTGCACAGTATACCGATATAAACTTACTCTCCATGCAACACTGACTTGTCTTATCTTATATGTAACACTGAGTTTCTACAAAAAAACATTTTAATATTATAACTATTTAAACTAGATAGTTATAACATAGAAAATAAAGTCTATAATGTGATTAATAATAACTAATTTTCAAATATTATTTATAATGGTTTTATAAAAATAAAACATATTTACACTAAAGTATATAATTTTTTTACAAAATTGTTATATATTGGAAAATGCTATTTTCTTAAAAGAACTACTTTTTGTGTACTTATGTGAAAAATAATAAAATTAACTTCAGAAACTTTTATAAATTTAATTTGATAAAATAAAACTAAAATTTTATTTCATAACTTAAAAATTAAATTTGGGTGAATTTTAGGTTTTTTATCTAGAAACATTTATTTTTGGATGAATAGTGAAGAATACTGAATTTTTTATTAAAAACTATAATTTCTTCTAATTTATTTTTATAGTTAAATTATATTTAATTTTTTTTGAATGTATAATTAGTTCAATAATACATAAATATATATAATATAGGTTAATGGATTAAATTTCACATTGAAATTTAATATTGAGACATTTCAATCTTTTAAACCTTTGTCCTTTAAAATCCGTTGTCTCACAACTCTGCGAAATTAATTTTATTTCAATTTCAGCCAATTATGTGAATTAAATTTGAAAAAAATGGATATAATTATTTTGTATCAGTGTGAAGTTTTTTTTATAACAAGATAAAATTAATTTATTGAGAAAAAATATTAGTTAAAGTAATTAAAATTAATTATAGCAATTAAGGTAAAAACAAGATTACTTATTGAATAAAATAAGATGATAAGGTTTATAAATTAACCAAAACTTCTCCAACTCCCATTTGTTAGAAATATTTCAACCCTAAACTCTCTAGGATATATTTTTACGATTTATTGGGATAATATTCTAGTAAAGGTACCTATATAATAAGTTAAGTAAAGAAAAAGACAAAAAGGAACCTTCTGGGCCTTTAACACTAACAAAGATTTGAAGTATGGAACAAGCTACATATGATTGGTTGTAAATATTATTTTGGAATATAATTTTTTTTATCATAATAATTTATATTTAATTTTTAGACATGATTTAATTACAATAAATTCTTAAGAAACACCAACACATGGTTAATAATTAAATAAAATAAATTATATTTTATTAAATAATTTCAAATTTCTAAAAATATTATCTTCATTCAGGTGATTTTTAAGTGTTAATAAATATAAAATATGTTCCATTAATGGTCTGATTTATCACTTTAATAGAAATACTAACCCATAAATAGTAAAAATATGTATTTCACAGTTAGGTTTAAAGTAGTGTTTTTACTCGTTACGTGTGTTTCTATTAAAATTAATTTCCAACAAATACACGATTTTTATTTTATAAATTAGATTTATTATTTTAGAAAGAGTAGTTCTAAATTTTCTAATGTTATTCATTTTAATTTAGTCTTAATAGTTAAATTACATATGTTAAAAAATTATTTACCTTGAAAAAAAAAATGATAAAATTTAGAAAACATATAAGTTAAGGGAAAAAATTATAAAAATGCACTTATTTTTATGTGTTGGAGTATTTTATAGACCATAATTAACAATTAATCCATTATTTTCAAATTTTTGAAGCACATTAGTTAAGGGAGACCTACCAATAGTGTTTAGCTTTTAGTATGTACAAGAATACCACCCTCTTCCCCTATATAAATGAATTCACTCTTACCATTCCTCACACATATAAATACACTTTGTATCATAAAAAACCTATATAAATAATCTACCAACAATCCTTATCTCACCATAGAGTCATCATTTTGTGTATAAATTCAACCAGCGAAGCCTTTTGGTGCAATCCAAAAGGAGTTACCAAAAAAGAGGTAACTTTCTATAATACCCAACCATGTTTTATTTCTTTCTCCACCCATTAAATTATTCATACTTAATTTTATATTATAACATTAGTGTAATAAATATAATGATTTATTTTTCTATTAAGGTTTCAACTTACACATACACACACATCCATCAAATGGGTAACAAAATTACAATTCATGTAAGGAGAACTACCACCTTACGAAATGACGTCGTTCTTTTTTCATTTATAACCTATGATATATGTAATTATGTTGAAAATACAATTTTATATGATATATATGATTTTTTTTGTATTTATGCTTCTATAATTATTATATAAAACATACTTTATGACATACAACCTTTTTATTACAAATACTTTTCACTACATTGTACAAAATAGAGGATATTTTAAAGTTTAGTTTCTATGAAAAAATTTACATAATACAAGAAAACATGAAAAATTATTTTTAAAAAGGAGAAATTATTATTTATTTGTTCATCCTAAGTATTTTTACTGCATTTCATAACATTGGGACATACATTAATGGAAAGGTTGAGTATAAGGCCCAGTTAGGGAATAAATAAGGGAAACCATTTATAATTGATCTTGAAGAATATCAATAAGAACATGAGGAATATTATTATGGATTGAGAAAATTAATAATAAAAGAAAAATAAATTGTAAAATTTAAATTTGTATACAACATTTAAATGATACATTCATAAGAATATTTCCATGGTTTTTCATCAAGGTGTCATAAATATTACCAAGGTTGTTCACCAATGTATCTTAAAATATATCATCACTAGAGATTAAATTATTTACCGAATGAATTAGAGAAATTTTAATGAAAATAATTAATATGTATTAATTTTAATGTGATCTAAATATATCATCTTAAATAATTTCCTGAATAAACCAAATAGAATATAATAAAATGGATTTCATATGAAAGTCATATTGTTTCAAAGGTGATTTAAAAACACAATCATTATGTCATTTTAACCCATGAAAAGGGAATTAAGGTTTTATGTATGTCAATAATAGAATAAAATAAATATTTTTTATATATTTTTGAATAAACCATGAAAATAAATAGGTTTGATTATTCACAAAAAATAAAAGGGAATTTCCTGAGGATAATCGAGAAATTTTGAGAAGTAAAATTAGCAACATAACGAGTATAAAACATGGTTTTAGAAAAGGGTAAAAAGAGAGGGGAAATGTGTCTCCAATTTATAAAAAATAATTTTGTATAAATTGAATGAATAAAAGGTAAATAATATAGAGTTACCAAAACATTTAAAAGACATATACAAAAAGAGGTTCTTGAAACGAAGAGAAAAGAGTGATATTTACCTTACCATGAAGAGTAACTCTTACAACATGAGGATTGAGACATTGGGGGCCTGAATAAAACTTAGGAGGTAAAAATATTATATTTTAATTGAGGATTAATTGTGAGTGAAAGTAAATGTATAAATATTTGGGTATTTATAGTAAAAGTGTAGGATTTGTTTATTAATTTTCAAATATATACCCTAGAAATCTAGTTAGTGGTATAAAAAACAATGGGATTTCCCATGGTATTTTACCATGGTATTGGACACTTGGGAAAAATTTTATGTTATTTTAATTTATAAGAGATGAACATCATTTTATATTACTTATTTTGTAATATAAAATTAAAGTTTTCACAAAATAACCCTTTTAAGGTTAAAGATTCTATTTTAGAATTTTGAAAGTAAATTTTATATTAGAAATTGATTAAAATATCTTAAAATAATTGATATTAATTAAATTACATATTTTAATTAGTGGATTTTGTTTAATTAGTTATCACATCATTATGAAATAATTATGCTGTCATTAACATACCGAAAAACTCAAAATGTATTTTTACTATTCATGAAAAAATAAAGTATTTCAGAAAATTCTCATAAATTCAACCTAAAAAAATTTCAATGTAATGATTCATAAAATTATATTTATTTTATCATAATAATTACCTAAATTTACAAATTTTACCTTTTAAATATAAAAAAACTTATTTATTAAAAATAATAACAGATTGAAGATGCATAGTAAAATTTATGATTCTTGGAAAAAACTATTTTATAATTTATTTTAAATAAGATTTCTTTAATCATACCATTTAATTAAAATAAACATTATTAATAATATGTTATTTTATTATATTAATTATTTATTTCTTGTAGAGTACAATATCTATCTGAAAAATCAATTTATCAAATTCCATTTCAATTTTATTAAGAAAAATTATTCTTAAAATAGATTTGATGGAATGAAAATTTATTTATAAAATGGAACTAAACATTAAGTATCTAGGGCCTCAATACATAACCCCTTATTAAACCCTCATACACCCTAAGAATAATGTGTGAAATTATGGTAGTTTTGTGGTGTGTGTCAGCTAACATCGACTGAGTGGTAATCTCCACTAACATAAACTTCTCCTGTATGATATTTCACTCAAGATTCGATTGTGGAAGATATGATTAGGCTTGGTCATGGGTGTACCCTTATGATGATACCTCCCTTCCTAATTCTGACAGATTGGATTCAAACAAGATGACTCTACATGTTGAGACTATCGACTCATTTTTCTGTATCAACTTTCCTTTGTCAAAATTTTACTTATAAACTCTAATGAAAATGTTAAAATTATTATCAAGAGTATAGTTTCCAATGGTTATATTGATTTATGGTTATAATAATGATCGAATCAGGATTTTGAAATTGCTATTTTTATTCACTTTATTAAAAAAGATATGGTTTTGTTTTGAATAATTTAATGTAACTAACAATTTTAGAAGATAATTATCATTCAAAAATTCTGGATTATTACATTCATCCCCATTAATACAATTTGTCCCAGAAAATTTAACTCATATATTAGTTTAGAAAATGTGTGGGTAGTTTTTCTTTATTTTCTCATCTACTTATCAAGTCACTTATTCATATTTATGGTTCTTACACAACACTTTGATGAGGTGGGCAGTCCTATTGCATAGAAACTTGTCTCTATGGTCCAAGATCTCCACCAGATTCTCCTAAAAATAGAGGCCATGTTCCATTTGTACCACCTCAGGATTTAGTACATGTGAAGGGTCATGTATATACTTTATCAAGAGAGACAAGTGGAATGCATCATGAACTTGAGCTAGATTTAGTGGATGTTCTAGCCGATGGGCCATTACTCCTATGTGATCATGGATTTCATAGGTTATAGTATAACTTGGGCTAAGCTTCCCATTAGTCCCAAACCAAATGACTCTATTCCAAGGTGATATTTAAAGGAACTCTTTATCACTAACACCAAACTCTAGTTCCCTTCGGCATATGTCAGCATAGCTCTTCTACCGAATTTGAGAAGTATTTTTATGTTGTTGGATGACATGAACCTTTTATGTCATATCTTACACAATATCAGACCCAAGAAAATTTATCTCACCAACTAAATCCCAAAAATTTAGAGTTATACATAAATTCCCATATTTATCTTCATAGGGTGTCATTGGAATACTATAATGGAAGCTGTTATTGTATGAAAACTCAAATAATGGGAGTTATTGATACCATCCACTTTTTAATTTCATTGAGAATGTTCTTAACATTCCCTCAAGTTTCTAAATTGTTCTTTCAAATTGGCCATCGGTTTGGGGGTGATAATTCATACAGAAACTCAATTTGGTACTCAGATCATGTTGAAGACTTCTCCAGATTTTTAATGTGAACCTTGGATCATGATCAGATATGATAGAGAGTGGTACACCATGAAACCCTAAAACTTCCCTCACGTATATCTTGGAATGTTTATTAAGAGATATATATTCTCGAATAGAAATGAAATGGGTAGTCTTAGTGAAAATATCCACTATAAACCAAATTTCATTGTTTTAATTAGGTGATTTGGAAGACATATGACAACGATCATAGTGGTATTTTCCCCCTTCCATGTTTGTATGGGTAGTGGTTGTAGTACCCCTTTATGATGTTTTATCTCTGCCTTAACTTTTAAAAAATCCAAGAACCTAGTATAGTAGTTGTAAATCTCCCTTTTCATTTAATTCCAACAATAATGACTACTAAGGTCCTGATATATTTTAGTGCTTCTTGGATATATAAATAATATAGAGCTTTTTGCTTCATCCATAAGCGCTTTGTTTATTTCTATAATAGATGGAACATATATTCTTATATGAAAATTTTAGTAAACCTTATTGATCAATATTGTACGCATAAAACTTCCCATTATTCAAATCCTCTATCTTATTCTATAACAAAGGATATTCTAATTGATATTTCTTGATCTTATCTAGTAATAATGGTTGAAAACCCATTTGGGATAAGGATGATGGTGACCCTTACATTACAATTCCCACATACAGTTTAAATAGTTATTTGATGCAAGTATCTCCTTAAATCCTCATAATTTCTAGAATAACTGGGTATTTCCTAATTAATGTGTCACTGACTTTGTTTTCTATTCTGGGATAAAAATGAATTGAACAATCATAGTATATATGAAGTTCCAACCATATCCTCTAATGATGTTCAATTCCTTTTCTGAGAAAATATACTTTAAACTTTGGTGGTCTGTGCATATATCAAATTTCTCCCCATAAAGATGGTTCCTCTATATCTTCAGAGTAAACAAAAACATTGCCAACTATAGGTAATGCATAGGATTATTATACTTGTGAGGCTTCAACTATCGAGATGCATAAGCAATCACTTTGTCACATTGCGTGAGGACACATCCAATCCCTTTTAGAGATGTATCACTAAAAATAATGAATATTTCTCCAATAGTGGGCAAAGTTTACAAAGGTTCAATAAACAATCTCTTCTTCATCTCTTGGAAACTTTTTTCACACTCATTTGTCCAGATGAACTTTGACCATTTTCGAGTTAACGTTGCTAATAGATTAGAAATTCATGAAATGTTTTTCACAAACCTCATATAATATCCCGCTAAACCATGGAAACTATGAATCTCCATTACTGTTGTGAGATGAGTCCACTCCTATACACCCTTTGTATCCATAGAGGCCAAAGATATTCCTTCATTAGTTACAATATGATCCAAGAAAGCAACTTATTTTAACCAAAATACACATTTTATAAACTTTCAAAATACCCTCTACTTCTACAGAGATTGAAATATAACATATATATGATCCTCATTATCCCCAATAAATTTATAAAATTTCATAATATCATTAATAAGAACTTTCGTGATTTTATAATTGTAGTCCGTAAAGACTATATTCATCAAATCCATAAATATAACAGGGGAATTAGTGTAAGATCTAGACATTTTTTGGAGATTAATCAGGATTCATTTCAGGTAATATTTTTCTTTTTTTGATTAATTTTTATTTGGGTTTTAACTTAGGGTGAATTTGGGTAAAAATTGAGAAAAATTGAAGAAAAAGGGACAATGCATAGTTGGTGGACAGTTAGGGAAAACCGTACGCCCCATCCTAGTAAACCATGAAACCCTTGGTTTAGGAAATTTTCATTGTTGGTGCATGTATTATGAGAATGGTTAGGGTTAACCATCGCCCTTATAAAATATATGCACGGTTTAGGAACATGGTTAGGGAAATCTACGTGCCCCTTCCCAGCAAACCGTGCATTATAACTTAATTAACTCAAAAATTAGTCTTAATTACTCCTAAACTCCCATTTTAACTCCAATTAGACCCCCATTCAACCTTAGGCCCTATTTCACATTAGTGTAACTATCTAGATAGATTCTTATTCTTCAAAACCTACTTTATTTTTTCTTCAAATCTCAAATCATAGATCTGTACCCATTTGTGTAAGTGGATTCCATCCCGCTAGCTTTCCCATTCGTTTTCCTATCTTCTCCCATCCTTGAATTGGGTTATTATTATTATTTGGTAAGATTATGATATAATATTATAGATATAGATCTATATTTTAAGGATTTTATTTATTAAATATTAATTTATGGTTTTATATTTAGATCTTATTCTACGTCATCATGCTGCTCAAATTTTGGGGATTTTCGTTAGCGAGCGTTCTTTGTCAAACTTGAGGTAGGTGGTCTATAATACAAATCCCAAAGTCTTGATTTTAATTATGTTTATGTAATTGTATAATTTATATTGTTTTTTAAGAAATTTAATTTCTTAATTGAATTAATTAATAATATTAATTAATTAATTAATATATTGTGGGAGTTGGGGAGAATTAATTTCTCAATTACTTATAGAGATATTGAATTGTTTGAATTGGGATAATTAATTGTTAAATTAATTATAGAGTTATAGAATTATTTTAATTGAGAAAATTAATCTTTGAGTTTTTTATAGAGATAATGAATTTTTTTATTAAGATAATTAATTATGTAATTGATTATGCAGTTATCGAGATTGTTGAATTTGATTAATTAATTGTAGAATTAATTAATGGGAATTGTTAGTGTTATGATATTGTGATTTGGGATAATTCAATCTTGAATTAATTATGGTGAGATAGATATTTTTGAAATTAAATAATTAATTGAAAAATTCATTATTGTTATATGGATAATTAGTTGTAGAATTAATTGTTGGATATTATTTTTATTATCGAATTGAGTTAGTTGGAATAATTAATTTATGAATAAATTATGTAGTTATTCAATTGACTAAGTTAGAATAATTAATTTATAAATTAGTTATATGTATATTTAACCGAGTGAGTTGGAATAAGAAATTATGGAATTAATTATGGGGATATTGAATTGATTAAGTTGGAATAAATAATTAATGAATTAATTATGGGGTTTTTTGTGATTTTGGATTTGATTAATTAATTAATGAATTAATTAATGGATGTAATGTGATTATTTAATTATTGAATTAAATAATGGGATTGATGGGATTAATTAATTAATAATTAATTAATGAAATTGATGTGAACAATTAATTGCAGAATTAATTGAAGTGGTTTTAATGTGGTTAATTAATTAAGAGTGGGATTAATTAATGTGTTTTATGTGATTAATTGATTAAGGGGATTTATGTAATAAACTAATTGTTGAATTAGTAATGAAATTGATATGATTAGTTAATTGTTTAATTGACTAATATAATTGACGTGATTAATTAATTATTTAACTAATTAATGTAATTTAGGTGTTACTTAATTGTTGAATTAATTAATATTATTGATGTGATTAATTTATTATTGAATTAACTATAAGAATTGATGTTATTTGTTAATTTATGAATTAATTAATATTATTGATGTGACTGGTTAATTATTGAATTAATTAATATTATTGATGTAACTAGGTAATTGTTTAATTAACTAGAGGAATTAGTATGATTATATAATTATTTAATTAACTAGATTAATTGATGTGATTAGTTAATTTTTGAATTAATTAATATTATTTATGTGATTAAGTAATTTTTTAATTAACTAGAGGAATTGATGCGATTAGTTAATTATTGAATTAATTAGAGGAATTTATTTGATTAGTTAATTCTTAAATTAATTAATATTATTGTTGTTATTAGTTAATTATTAAATTAAATAATAGGACCGAAGTGATGAATTAATTGTTAAATTAATTAATATATTTGATGTTATTAATTAATTTTCAAATTAAATTATTATTATTGATGCGGTTAATTAATTTTTGAATTTACTAAGAGAAGTAAAGTGGTTAATTTATTTTTGAGTTTATTAATGTATTTGATATGATTAATTAATTGTAAAATTAATTAATATTAATGATATTATTAGATAATTATTGAATTAACCAGAGGAATTGGTGATATTAGTTAATTGTTTAATTAACTAGAGGAATTGTTGTGTTCAACTAATTATTTAATTAAATAATGTTATTAACTTTATTAGTTAATTATTGAATTAACTAATGGAATTGTTGTGTCTAACTAGTTTTTGAATTAGTAATGGAATTGATGTATATATTTAATTAAATAAATAATTATGCATTTTCGATTGGTAACATGGTCTTTCTAATGTGCAAAGTATGAATAGTAACATGGGAATTCAAGTATGAATTAAATAATAAGAACATGTGAATTCTATTGTGTTATGTATGATTGATAACAAGGGAATTCAGGTATGAATTTAATAATGGGAACATTATCATTCTATTGTGTGAAGTATGAATGGTAACAAGGGCATTCAAGTGTGAAGTGAATAATGGGAATACGGTCATTCTATTGTGTCATGTGTGAATGGTTACATGGGGTTTCAAGTGTGATTACATAATAGGAATATGATCATTCCATTATGTCATGTGTGAATGGTAACATAGGTATTCAAGTGTGATTAAATAATGAGAACAATGTAATTCCAATTTAAAAACTCACATGAGAATACATCGGGCCCCAGTATTAGCTGAAGCGGGTATTGAGATATGATATCACCTAGGAATACTTCAGGCACCGACATGATAGAAATCAGGTATTAATATATGATATAACCTTGGATGAATCCTTTATCTATCATGAACTGAAGTAAGAATTGATATATAATATCACCTAGGAATACTTTAGGCTCCGGCATGAGCTGAAGCAGGTATTGAGGTATACGTAACTAAGGGAACCTAGGGGTTTATATGGTTAAATAAATATTAATTTATAATGTGATAACCTTTTAATTATGCATTGTAATTATTTCTTTATAAAAATACATATAGTTTTATTGACTGGATTTGTTTTAGATGCTATTGGTGTTGGCCTAATGAGTTTCTCTCACACCCTACTCATGCTACCTGATTTGTACCCGAATATATCACATGATTACATAAAAAAGTTAAGGGAAAATAAAATATTCTAGATAATTGATTTGAGAAGGATCATAGATGAGGGAACCAAACATGGTTTTGGACCAGCTTAGGAGTTGTTAATGTCTTTACTTTTGGGTTTTTATATTAACACATGGCATGTACGTTAGAAATTAATATCTACTATTTAGTTTTGATATTGTATTTTTGTTTTGGCTCATCTTATGATGTTGGTACTATTCTAGTTATGTTAAATCATTTGGTTTTTTTATTATTTCTAGTGGTGTAACACTCCAATAAAGAAAAAAAGAGGGTATAGTCTCCCCGTCATCAATAATAGAACCTCACTGCTAGTCGGGAAGCTTTGGTGTATGGGGAGGTGGACCTGAGATCATGTGACTGATCGGCTTGTGGAACTAGTGTGTGGAACCCAGGTTGGAACATTACAAAATAGTCTCAGAGGTGGTTTCTTTTATTTTATTTTTTCTTACTTTTGGTGAAAGGTTGAAGGGATAATGGGATGGGTCAGTCATTGGTTAAGATATGAAGCATGGGATTAGCTAACCCATGTACAAAGAAAAAATCAAAGTACTCGGAATGGGATTTTTGTTATTGATTTGTGTTGTTACAGATGATGTCATTTCACCTCGAGTGATACATTTTTTTGTTATGCAATTATTTTTTCTGATTTTTAATGATATTAACTCATGAATGGTAAGGAATAAAAGGTGATTTTTCAAGCATCATTCTAGGAACTCAAGATTATTGTGACATGCGTTATTTTAGGCACGCATGGGAAAATGGGATTAGGGTAAGTTGTTGAACATGAAATGTTTTTACTTGCTAATGAAATTTAATTGAAAACATGACTAATACAAAATTTAAAGTGGTACAAAATGATTTAGGATGATAATAAATGGGTGTCTATGGAGAAACATGAAAAATGGGAATGAGTTACCCTTGTTAAACTTGACTTAGATGTATGATGGTTAAGGGTAGTGTTAGAACCTCGGTTCCAACTATGTGACAGGAAAAGGGGGAAAATGCTTGTTATGGTTTTGTGTAAATCCCTCTCGTTAATTGGGTAAATGTTGTAAAATGAGAATCATTTTGGTTTTTTATTTGGCCCTTTATTTGTGTGGTTTGGGTAGTGGGAGTGGAATCATTTTTGAACTCAGTCGTAGGTTGTTCGATGAACCATCTAGATTTGGATCCGTGTGGTGAGTTGTTGGCGGATAGGGAAGCCTGCGACTTTTGATAGATTAATTTGTTTCAATAGAAGGAGGTAACATCGGTGATGAAGTGTTTTCGATGGTCTTCACCAATGAATTTTTTGTATTATTTTAACTAGTGGAGATCATGTCCCCTATATTTACATCATCTCGGGTATACTGAGAAGGCTTTGTCTTTACACCTAGCTACATGGAGAAGTTTTTGTTGGATATGGGGCCTCTCAGAGGTTACACTTATTATGTGGTACATGTGGAGATGGATGGTGGGAGGTACACCATCAATAGATTACGGAACAGGTTATCAGGATGGATTGGAGGTCAATAAATATAGTTAGTTCCACACTCAAATTCTAGTCATAAGTAGCGATTAATGTTTTTTTGTTTCCCTATGAAAGGTTAGAGGGCCACATTAAAGTTTTATGTCTTAACTTCTTATTGAAGCGTGGGTCGTAGTGGCTGAGTTTCTTGACAAATAAATGTTAATAAATCTCCAAAAATGGGGAGCGATGTGTCTAAATTAGGTGCACAGATCTATAACATGGGTTAGAGGTGGTGGTATCAGAATGCTAAGGAGGAACCTGTATGTTGCATGTTTAATTTCCATGGGGAAAAGATAGGTTAACCTTGGAGGTGGTGGATGTACTTCCTGACCATGAATTTTTTTTATGTTAGGGATAATAGCCAATATTTAATGGTGGTTATGTGGTTGTTAGGAATGGTGAGTTGGGAAAGATGTAGGGTATGTTCTGAAAGTTGAGCTTAATATGGATGTGTCCCTTTAGGAGAATATGATATATGTGATAGATCATAGTGAGAAACTATTGTGGAGAAATATTGTGATGATAGTTTGTGTATTATGGAAACCTGGGAATGTGTAAGAGGAAACATGGGAATGGGAAGTTGAGATACAGGCTGAGGTCCCAATATTTTTCACTCAGAATCATGGAGATTCATGGGAGTGCAGTTTGATGATCAGACGTTACAAGTTGGGGTGACTCTAAGATTCCTAAATTTTTTGAAGATGATTCATGTTTTTTTTTCAGGTACTATGTTTCCATGTGTTGAATACATTTAGTTTGTGTTTTATCTTGGGGTGTTCTTGGGTGAAAATTGAAAAAATAGAGAAAAAAATAGTACAAGGCTAGTGCACAATTAGGTCACACTGTGTGCCCCATCCCAAAAAATAGTTCAACCCTAAACAGTGGAGTTTTTCATGGTTGGAAAACATTTTATCAAACCGTGCACCATCTTAATAGTAATCGTGCCCCCTATAAAAGAGGTGTATAGTTTAGGTTCGTAGTTAGGGGAAACTCTGTGCCCCTACCAAGAAAACCATGCTTGAGAATTTAATTAAACTAAAAATTAGTTTTAATTAATCTTGAACCCCTATTTTAACTCAAATTACACCCCCATTCAATCCTATCCCTCTTTAATGATTTTGGATATCTAGGGATGAATTCCAAGCCTTTCTATCCTTCGTTCATCATGATTCAAAACTCGGATCGTAGATCTGAACCCCTCCTGGTAAATGGATTCTATCCCACATGGTTTCCCATTCATTTTAGTTTCTTCTCCCACCCTTAAAAGGTGTTATTCGTCAGTTTTTGTTATATTTAAATCTAGGATTTTAGTTCTTGATCTAGATTTTAAGGATCTTGATTTATTCATTATTGATTTATGGTTTTAGATTCAGATCTCATTCTACACTGTTATGCTGCTCAAATTTCGTGGATTTATGTTGGTAAGTGTTCTTTGTGAAACCTGAGGTAAGTGGTCTATAATTCAAACCCCAAAGTATTGATTTCAATTATGTGTATGTAATTTTATAATTGTTATTTTTTTTGAGAAATTGAATTTCCTAATAGAATTAATTAATCTAGTTAATTAATTAATTATGAAATTGAGGGAGTTGCGGATAATTAATATTTGAATTAATTACAGAGATATTGAATTGTTTGAATTGAGATAAATAATTTTAAAATTAATTATTGAGATATAGAATTGTTTTAATTGAGATAATTAATTATTGAATTAATTATAGAGATAATGAATTGTTTGATTGTGATAATTAATTGTTGAATTAATCATAAAGTTATCAAGATTGTTGAAATTGATTAATTAATTAGAGAATTAATTAATTGGAATCATTGAGAATATTAAATTGTGATTTCAGATAAATAATTGTTTAATTAATTATGTTGAGATAGATATTCATGAAATTGAATAATTAATTGACGAATTAATTATTGTTATAGGGATAATTCATTATAGAAATAACTATTAGATGTGGTTATGATTATTGAATTGACTAAGAAGGAATAATTAATTTATGAATTAATTATGGGGTTATTGAATTGAGTAAGTTGGAATAATTAATTCATGAATTAATTATGGGGATTTTGAATTGAGTGATCTCGAATAATTAATTAAGGGATTAATTATGGGGTTATCGATTTGAGTAAGTTGGAATAATTAATTGATGAATTAATTATAGTGTTTTTTGTGATTTTTCATTTGATTAATTCTTTGATGAAATAATTAATGGAATTAATTTTATTATTTAATTATTGAATTAAATAATGGGATTATTGGGATTAATTAGTTGTGAATTGATTAATTTAATTGATGTGAAAGATTAATTAGTTAATTAATTGAAGGGGTTTGAATGTGATTAATGAATTCTGGGATTAATTAATGGATTTGAGATGATTAATTAATTAAGGGGATTTATGTGATAAACAAACTTTAAATTAGTAATGAAATTTGTGTGATTAATTAATTATTTAATTGACTAATAGAATTAAAGTAATTAATTAATTATTGAATTAATTAATTTAATTTTATTAATTTTTTAATTATTGAATTAATTAATATTATTGATTGAATAGTTAATTGTTTAATTAACTAGAGGAATTGATGTGATTAGTTAATTGTTGAATTATCTAGTGGAATTTATGTGATCAAGTTATTTTTGAATTAATTAATATTATTTATGTGATTAATTAATCGTTGAATTAACTAGTGGAATTGACGTGATTAGGTAATTTTTGAATAAATTAATGTTATCAACATGATTAGTTAATGGATTATTTGATTAATATAATTGAGGTGATTAATTAATTGTTTAATTAATTAATTTATTAAATGTGATTAATTAATTTTTGAATTAAATTAATATTATTAATGTGATTGGAAATTTTTTGAATCAACTAATAGAATTGAAGCGATTAATTAATTTTTGAATTAATTAATTTGTTTGATGAGATTAATTAATTATAGAATTTGTTAATATTATTGATGTTATTAGTTAATTGTTTAATTAAATAGAGGAATTGGCAATATTAGTTAATTGTTGAATTAAATGGAGGAATTGTTGTGTTTAATTAATTGTCAAATTATTTAATGTTATTGTCGTGAATAGTAAATTGTTGAATTAACTAATGGAATTGGTGTGTTTGATTAATTATTAAATTAGTAATGGAATTGAAGTGGATAATTAATTTTAGAATTTAATGACTAAAAATTAATTTATTATTAAAATAGACCCCCTTTTAAAGGACGAGGTGGGACCCATCCTGAAATCATGGACATAAAACAAAAACCATGCCCCACAGACCAATGGCCCAAGGCCCAAAATAACCAAATTCAATTCTTCAAAAGAAGACCCTCCCCAGTATAAAAATGTTACATCAACATCCACATTCTTAATGCTATTTTACTAGATGTCCCATGAAAGGGTTCATAGGCATGGTACTAATGGAAATCCCGATACCCTCTCAAACATCCAATTCCATAAAGAGGACATCTGGTGTAAAATTCATACGCTAAACCTCTTTGGAGGAAATATCTTGAAGGGGAACTATTTTCTTTGAAAAAGAACCACATATTGTAGGGATGCAATCCAAAATTTACTACCATTACATAATATCAAAATTCAACTCCATATTACCACAATATCAGAGCCTTCTTCACCATAACTCCATCACTGCCCCTCCATAATCCACTTAACGAAAGCTTGACCATCGAAACAATATCCTAGTCACTAGATGAAGAAACCCCACCACCATCCAACACCGGAAGGACCTTCGAGGTGGTACTGAGGTGCTCCAATGATGGTGAAAATGCAAAAAACCTTAAAACCATCAAATTTCAACGTATTATGACTCACCAAGTTCTACAAAGATCGACAAACTCCAAGAAAACCTCACCGCAAGTGGGATCTTCATACCCCATCACCGCCATTAGAACCACCTACAATAGCCTCAAGAAACTGACTCCAACACTTTCAGCTGATAGAAAATGAGGTAGTGACCCTCCGACCACAGAAGTTGGGTCTCGACCACTAGATTTGCACTACACCGCCAAATGAAACCCTAACCACCAAGAAGGAAGGGTGAGAATATGCAAGTAAACAATGTGATTGTCCAAGACTTCTGAGCCCACGAGGTCATTAACACTACCTTGGGAAAAGGAAACACACACCATGAGATTTCTGAGAAGGAGCATAGAGAGGTGATTCCAATCTGACCTAATGTAGAGGAAGGATGACAGTGACATTGGAAGAAGTAGGGAGGAATGTTGCCCCTTATAGGATCATCTCATTATATTACATCTTGTAGAATTAATTACGTGTTGATGAATGGTAACATGTTCAGTATAATGTGTAATTTATGAATGGTTACCTATGAATTAAAGTATGAATTATAGAATGGTAAAAAATTCATTCCATTGTTTGAAGTATGAATGGTAACATGGGCATTCAAGTATGAATTAAAGAATGTGAAAATAGTCATTCTATTGTGTGACGTATGAATGGTAACATTAGACTTAAAGTATGAATTAAATAATTAGAACAAGGTCATTATATTGTGTTAATTATTAATTGTAACATGGGAATTCCAATATGAATTAAAGAATGGTAATAATGGAATTCCAAGATGTGACCTCAACTGGGAATACTTTGGGTTCTTTCATAAGACGAAGCAAGTATTGAGATATGATATCTCTTGCAAATAATTTGGTCTCTAACATGATCCAAAGTAGGTAATAAGATATTATATCTCCTAGGAATAATTTGGGATTCATCATTATCTGAAGAAGGTATTGAGGTAAGAGTGTCTAAGGGAACCTGAGGTTTTATGTGGTTACATTAAGATTAATTGACAATGTGATAACTTTTTTACTCATGAAATATAATTATTTATTTATAAAACTACATTCACTTGTTATTGATTTGATTCTCTTTAGACGACATTGTTCATGACCTATGGATTTGTACTCACACCATAATCAGGCTGGCTAATCGGTACATGAATAGATTACATGATTTCTAGACAGGTTAAGGGAAAAAGCCCTATACTAGATAACTGATTTGGGATGAATCATGGATGAGGTAAGAAGATGTGGTTTGATACCCACATAGGAGTTATAAATTTCTTTACATTTGGATTCTTATACTAACACATGGCATACACTTTAGCATGGCATATTTACTGCTCAGTTTTGATATTTTCTTTCCAATTTTGGGTCATCTTTGGATGTTGATATTAGTCTAGTTATGTTATATCATTTGTTTATTTTTATTATTTCTGCTAATGTATTAATCTGATAAAGAAAAAAATCATTATACTCTTCTAGTGATCGATAATATACCATCAGTCCTAGTAGGAGGCCTCTAACATACAGGGAGGCATGCCAAAGGTCTTATGACTGATTGGATTGAGGCATCAGTGTCTAGAACTTTTGTTAGGATGTTTCAATTAGTCATGCTAAAGGGAATAAAAAAGATCATAATACCCATATATTTAATAACTTCTTTCTTCACCCTCAATTAATGATAACTCAATTAAAGATCAATATTAAATAATAATTAAGCCCCAATATTTGGTTAAATAAATATTATATCTTTGGAAGAGGGTAAAGTTTTTCACAGTGATCCTATTACGCTCTCTCTAATAAATACATAATCGCATTGATCTATCCTTCTTCTATAAAAATGGAACATGTGCTCCCCAAGGAGACACACTCTTTCAGATAAACCCATTCTACCAAATATATTAAAGTTGATTCTTTACTTCCTCAATCTACACATTTTCCATTCTATACTTGGTGTTTGATATCATCTTGGATCCAGACATGAGTTCAATGGAGAACTCTGCCTCTATTTATGGGAGAGGTCCAGGTAATTCCTCATGAAATATGTCAAAGTACTCCTGAATGATAGGGACATTTTCATTTAGTATACTTTCATTTCCTTCTTCATCTTCATCGATCATTTCCATAAAGAAGGCTATATGATGTGTATCTGGACAAATATTAGATCGATATATCTCTCATTTGAAAATAACTTTTGGTTTTCCATTCAAGACTATTGATATTTCCTTGATTCTACGATTTATCTTTTCATTACACCTTGAGATCCAATCCATCATTAGGGTAATTTAAAATTACATCATGGGAATGAACACTATAATTGTGATGAAATTGTGCTCCCCAAATCCAATAATAGGGTATCTATACACTACTGATGCATTGATAATACCTCTATAATTCTTGAATAATAACTCTACTTCTAATAGTTTAGGTATTAATTCTATATTCTTTGAAAACATGGAGGAAATAATGTAATGCGTAGAACCATAATTAAACAAATTACTTTATATCTTTGATAGAATAATGATAGTACCTACCACTACAGTTTTTGGAGCTTCAAATGAAGTCCTTGTGATAGAAAATGATCTACATTTCTCCTTTGGCCTATTCTAGGTTTGACTCTGATTCACCTCTATAATATATGGATTTGGATTATGATTTTCCAAGTTCCCAAGATGTACAATCTTGAAGCATTGGAATTCAGGATGGGCTTGCACCATATTCAATTTTTCATTAGTGTTGAGATGTTTAGACTTCACTTCACTATGAATGTTCTAATAAATACAACCATCTCCTCCACACTATAAAATTTTATACTCCTAAGAATTTAGTTCCCTAAATGTTTCATTCCACATTTTTTCACATGGGAAGTTTCATTTTTTCCACCTATTCCATGATCAAAATTTATCCTTAAGCTTGGCTCCATTGATCACTTCTTTTCATTTGATATATGGGACCATTGCATCTCTTTTAACTCTAGTTCTACATAAACTGTACTTCACACTATCTCCAAATAACTGTCATTGTCTCAATTTACTGTATTCATCCATATAGAGGGTATTATTCGACCAAAGAATCTATCAATATTTCCATTAGGATCCAGGACAAAGCTAGAGGTGTAAAGAGATAGCCTTGAAAAATTTATCTCATAGATTCCCACAGATTCATTTTCCTTATACTTTTGCCCTAAGAATTATTTTTTAATTTTGGTTCTCATCAAATTGGGGATTATTTTTTTTAAAAAGGTTCCCCTAAACTCTTCACACTCTATAGTGTCACTCTATTTTATTAGATTGGTGTATTAACTATTGTCTACCACTGATCAACTTCTCCCTCTAGGAGGTACACAATCACGATGACTTTCTCTAAATCTAAAAAATAGAGTACAAAAAAAGATATTTTCTATAGAGCTTATCCATTGTTTAGAAATCAATGGGTTGGAAGATCCACTGAAAGAGGGTAGTCATTGACATATAAAGAGATCAACATAAATTTTCTCCCTTTGAGGTGAATCCAGTCTCTCAAATTGATTCAAGTTATTAACCATAACTCAAGTTAGTTGATTCATCATTGTCATGAAGTTTTATATTCTAGATTCCATTTGAGGTTCATTGGTTTATGGCCCATTGTGATCACCATTTACCCGGTTCCTCCTATTTACCACTATTTTCTAAATGAAGAAAAATTAGAGAGAAACATGTTTCATTTAGTAACATTATAATTTTAAAGAGATTTTATATAACAACCCATGTAAATAAAGAATATGAAATTTTCATATTTGTCCATATTTGTGAATAAAATATTAATATTACTTTAAAAGGGATGCTATGCTCGATGACGTACCCAATACGCAACAACGAGTTTCTTGGGAATCTTGCGCTGCACTCTAATAATAATATAATATTATTTTGAAAGGTAGTTAACACCTAGCTGTTGTAATGAAGGGAATGAACAGAACAAACTACAAAATTATTATATATGTTTGTCAAATATTTTTACTCTTATCCAATAAATTTTAGAGGCTTAAAATGTGAATGAATCCAATTTTAAGAGTAAATATTCTAATATTATTTAAAAGGTCGATTAACCACCTTTTGATGGAGAACTCTTTTTAAATCCACCTTTTGACATTTTAATAGGTTATATTGGACCAAATAAAATTCTTCTTTAGAATTGGGACATCAAAATTTACATTGTGTAAATTTTTGGTATTTTCTGATAAAGTTCATTTTTAATGAATAGTGAAAAATGTTTTATTTTAATTCAAAACCTCTTTTTAATCTAATTTATTTATATGATTAGATTATATTTTTAATTGGTTTTAATGTCAAATTATAATATATTTTTACCATTTAATCCAATATTAGTCATTGTAATTAATTGCACTTTGAAATTGGACTTAAACCAGTGTCAATCTTTTAATAGATATTGTTTCTTAAAAACACGCTATTTGTTTTGACAGCGGGAATCAATTATTAAATTAATTAATGCAACTTATATTTTTTGAATTTTGTAAAATAGACATCATTTTTGAATTCGGAATATCAAATATATCTTAGGGTGAATTTTTGGTATTTTTCTGAAAAACTTCAATTTTTTATGAATAGTGAAACCACTAAGTGGTAGTTAAAGAAACCGATTTTTCGTTTAAATGAAACTTTTGCACTTCTGTGATTTGATTTTCAAAATTCCGACATACATGGTTGTCATTAAGATGTAAAATGTGGTTCAATGAGATTAAAATAATTTTTGGTGAATAGTAATTTTTATGTTTTATTAATCGCGATTAAAGGTAATTAGTGTAATTTAAGGTAAAAATAATGTTTTAATAATATGAAATGACCTAGACACATGTCCTACCATCATTGGATGTGTCATGACCGACCAAGAAAATCCATGGGTCAAATTGGGGACCCCATGGAGCCACTTTGGTAGGAAAATGACATAAATAACTTTTTATTTAATGTTAAAATTAAAATGTTACAAACATGTGTTGTTTTACTAAAACAATTTTTACATGGGGTTATACATGTCATATTTTTGACTATAAATATTAATTAGAAATCTAAAAAGATTTCCTACTTCATGATATTTTTTTTATAATTTTTAGACACTATATAAATTAAATTATTTATGACACCATGATGATGCAGCGATTACCTCATTATTTAACGATTTAAATAAAATGAAAATATAATGTACAATATAAGACCTAAACTTGTCACAAACCTTTTGTATGGGTGTATTTAGAAACCTTATCACCATATCCTAGAAATATATCCTTTTGGGACATTTAAAATCTGAAAAGCATTATATAATAAAGTAATATTTTATAACATTCCAAGAGTGCCCCTCCTCTCCTCTTATAAAAGGCCCCCACCTCTACCACCTTACCCACAACTCTCAAGACATTGGCTCTACCAAAACCTGCCCATTTCATCTCTCCACATCCCTCTCTTCATCATTGAAGCCTCACTTTGGGCAGAATCGTTTCCAAGGAATCCTTTGAGCTCAAATAAAAGAGAGTTACCCGATTTAAAGGTAGTGTCCTCTCTTGTGTTCTTATGTTTTATTTTGCTTCTACAACCCTCTAAACTCGTTTTATTCCTTTCTTTTGTATCAAAACCAGTATCTTAAATATAATATGATGTTTTTATGTGAATTATTAGAGCTACACTTACATACACCTGAGTCTAATGGTTAAAGAACATACTGTTTCTGTGGATGGCAAATTACTGCCTCACGAAATAATGATTGTTCAATATTCTTTTAACACCTTTAAAGGTGGCCATTAAGATGTCACTATATTTATATATTATATATAATATGTTTATGTTTTCCTTAATCTTCTGTATTTTTCATTTATGGCATAACTTTATCGTTTCCATTATGGGTAAGTGCGATATCTTCATTTTAGGAAGTGCGGACTACCGCCCCCTCAAAGTGATTTGATTCGTTAATGCCATATGTGGGACGTATAAAGGATTGAATTAATGGTATTACATATGATATTCTACTGTAATTATAATACACCATTATATCATTATTATTTCATTCCATTGAATACCAAAAAAGGAAATGAAAGTAGCGTTCATGCGTACGTACGACTTACCATCTCCATGAACGGTACATTTCATTTCTTATCTCCAAATGTTATGTACTATTATAAGTACATATATAAAATAGATATATATGTAATATATTACATCTAAATGATGGATATCATTCTGGAATTATAATATATATATCTCTCATTTTTTTAATTCCATTAATATGACAAAAAAAGAAAGTAGCGTTCATGCGTACGTACGACCAACCGTCTCCATGAACGGTGCTTTTAATTTTTTATCTCCAAATGTTATGGAATAGTATAAAATGAATATATAAGGGATATATATGATATTTAAAACATAAATACTATTCTGGATATGATGTATCTATAACTACATGGAAAATTCTTTTCCAACGTGTTCAATTTTTACTCATGTACCGAACATCGACAAAAACGTCTGATATAAACTCACTTTATTAACCAATTATTATAACATTATAATATGTGATATGAACTGAATAATAATATTTAAAGTAGTTACTTAAGAAATTATAAATTGACCAAATTTTATTATTCAGGAGATTAATGAACGATCGAGTCATGTCAGACACGAGGTAAGTGATCCTACCCCTCTCTTTCTTTTTAAGTACACTATTTTATGTCATTCCTTTTAAGATAATCTTTCGTATGATTGGGATGTTATTTTATATTAATCTTAATGTAATTTTTATGTTAATATAATGAGAGATCCTATTTTCTCTCATCAATCCATTTTGGAAGTTTTGAGTGGCGCCGTTAGGCTGCCAAATTTTTGTAAGAGATCCAACCTCTCTCTTTCTTTTTAAGTACTCCCCTTTACGTCACTTCTTTAAAGCACCTATTTGTTATGTTGGGGGATGTTATTTTATATTCACCTTGTTTTAAATTTTATTTTAATATGTTGAGAGACCCTATTTGAACTCATCAATCCATTTTTGGAAGTTTTAAGTGGCGTTGTAGGCTGCCGAGTTTTCGTAAGGGATTTTTCATCTCACTTTTATTCCCGTGAGATTTATGCTACATTTGCCACCATTTCCTTTTAGTGGTGTATGTACTGCCAATTATTATACTCCTTGTATAATATAATTTCATTTATTGGTATTTACATATTCATTGTATGACCCTTCTTCAATGGGGTGTACGTTTCGAAAGTTATCCAAGTCGGTAAGGGAACCTTTCACCCTCCTCTTTTTAAAAAGACTTATTTTGTTATGTCTTTTAAATTACATCTTCTTATGTTGGGATATGTTCTTATATATCCTTATTGATGTAAATTTTATGTCCAAGTTATGAGATACCCTTTTTATCTATCATTAACTCATTTTCTGAATTTTGAAGTGATGCCGTTAGGGTGTCGAATTTTTTGCAAGGGAACTTCTTAACCCAATTTTGATTATTTGGGATAAAATTGTACTACATGAATATGTCATTATATGAATATGTGTGAATAAAATATGATTGTTTTACACTTAATATCCACTTATATTTGGTTTATTATTTTGTCACAAATAATTATGTAATTGATTTATCCTTAATCCAAGGATACTGTCTTTGTATGGGACTTCGTCTCAATCTCCTTTCATTGAGGCATATTTTTTTTATACACAACCTTATTTTATATGGTGTATAAACCCATTTACCTTTTACATTCATCCAAAAGGAATCTTTTCTATAAGAAGCGTTTTACTAAATAACAAAAGGGAATGTTTTTGTCATACGTATGCGGCGACAATGACTTCTCCGCCGCCGTGACCATTATTTGAGTTTCGGCTTCCTCTATAAGCCATACCTTTTTTTAAAATGAAAAATAAATACCATGTTTTACTTTTCTTTTATTTTGGTATAGAAAATGGTTTTCATAATGTTTTTATATCAATGTGTTGTACTGATATCTTTTGATTGAAAAGTGGAAATGTTTTTTTCCTTTATGCATGTTTTATGTGATACGATTATGTTATGGTTCTTGGGCATTATTATGAAGATGGGTGGTTCCGTGATAAATTGAGGGAGGGTGAGCCTGATATAGATCTCCAATGCATTGGGTAACGCGAAGAGGTTAAACGTTAAGGTTTCTCTGAAGAGATTTAGGGAATATACTGTGATGGGTATTCCAAATGTAACCAAGAGGGTTACTCCCTACGTAAGATTGTTATGAATGCCTCAAGTTACCTTTATGTCTTATGATTTCTATGATTTATTCATTATTTGATGAGGTATGTTAAAATTCTTATGTTTTCTGAGTAAAGTATGATTTCATACATGGACTAGTTTTTTCTTTTCATACTTTTATATCCCTTATTGAGCTTTTTATGATCATCCCATGTTTTTGAAATATTTTTCACAGGTCAAGGGAAATGTTCATGATATGATGATAGTGTCAAGGAAGTTTCAAGAAAGAATCCATGTTTTATTTTAAATATGTTTCCGTTTATGGGAAAAAATTAATACTATCTTTTATGTAACCACTTTGTTTAAATGTGGAATGTAATGCAAGTTTTATGATCTAATTCTCTAAAACTCTAAACCTGAAAAGTTCCTCAAAGTGAATTATTCATTTAATTCAATATTAAGTAAGGTTTAAGGCCAGAGCCTTATATTTTATTTCTTAAAACATCTTATATAAATTTGTTATTCTTTAATAACTATTATATTTTCTATAATTCCTTTATAATGGTTCATCCAAAGATTGTGATTAAACAAAAATATCCCCTAGGATTGTCTAACTGAGAGTGCAACATAATCAGTTTTCATGCACCAGTTTCTATT
Organism: Viscum album; assembly: GCA_963277665.1. Classification (NCBI taxonomy): domain Eukaryota; kingdom Viridiplantae; phylum Streptophyta; class Magnoliopsida; order Santalales; family Viscaceae; genus Viscum; species Viscum album. The sequence goes on from OY728152.1 coordinate 2,109,800,539, forward strand.
CGAGTCTATATCAAAGTGATGTTTTTAATTTTTACCCCTTGATAGATCTTTACTAAATCCAAATCTACTTGTTGATATCCTTATAGATAATTTTTTCTCTGAAACCAATAACTTAATTATTCACCCAAATAACAAGGCGTTTTCCTATATATTAACTTATTCCAAAGGTTCTCCCTAAAATTTTCAAATCCTAATTTCCACTAATAACTAAATTATAATTTGATACCAACTATGGCATCCTACCTATTTATTTCATAAACTTTTCATTACATTGTAAAAATTAAAGGATCATTTAATGTTTAGTTTATTAGAAACAAGGAACATAATACATGACAAATTAAAACATTATTACAAAAAAAAAAGATTATTAACTGGTTCATCCTAAGTAATTTTTCTATATCTTATAACCTAGGGATATAAATCAAATGAAAGGGTGAGCATAAGGCCTAGTAAGGGAATAATCAAGGTAAATAGTTTACAAGTGATCTTAAATAATATGAATAAGAACATGAGGAATATTATTTTGGATTTTGGAAACTAATAAAAAAATGAAAATAAATCATATATTATAAATGTTTCTACAACATTTAAATTATACATCTGTAATCATATCACCAAGTTTTGTCACCTAGGTGTTATAAAAATGACCATGGTTGTTCACCGAGGTATTGTAAAATATATCATCTCAAGATAAGAAATTATTTTTCCCAATGCATTCAAGATATATTAGGTCACACCATTCATATGTATTACTTTTCATGTGAGCCACATATATCATAAAAAATAATTTCATAAACAAACCATGTAGATTATAATAAAAAAAATTCATATAAAAATCATGGATTTTCAAAAGTGCTTTAAAAACATGATCCTTATGTCATTTTTAACCCACTGAAAGGGAATGAGCATTTTATGTATGTCAATAAAAAAATAAAATAAATCATTATCAAATATTGTTGACTAACCATGGAAAATAAATAAGTTTTATATTCAAAAAAATAAAATAAAAGGGAATTTCTTGGGGGGAAGAGATAAATTTTGAGAAGTTAAATCAACAACATAACAGGTAAAAAATGTGGTTTTAGAAAAGGGTAAAAAGAGAGGGTACAAAAATATTTAATTGATAAAACCTAATTTGGGAGTAAAGGAATGAATAAAAATGAAATAATGAAGAGTTACAATAAAATTCATAAGATATATACAAAAATAGGTTCTTGAAAGGAAGAGAAAAGAAAGATATTTTCCTTTCCTTGAAGAGCAACTCCTAAAACATGAGGACCAGGACCTTTAGGGCTTAAAGACACCTTGTGATGACTCATTGGGAGGTAAAAGTATAAGATATTTATATTAGAAGAATTTTTAGTGAAGATAAATAGATACATGGGTGGATATTTATAGAAAAAGTGGAGGATTTGTTTATTAATTTTCAAATACAGGCCTTGGAAACTGAGGTAGTGATAAATGAAAAATCATTGGCTTGACTATCATATTTTCCCTTGGTATTGTATACTTGGAACACATTTTATGTTATTATAAAATAAAATAGTCGAATATAATTTTATATTACTTATTATGTCAAGGAAAATTAAAGGCTTTAGAAAATAACATTTGTAAAGTTAAAGTTTCCATTTTAGAAATCAGATAGTAACTTATATATTTTGAAATGGATTAAAATATATTATAACAAATAGTATTAATAAAATAACATAGTTTAAGTCATGTATTGTGGTTAATTATTTATTAAATCATTATTATATAATTATGATTTCATTAACACACCAAAAAACTCAAATTTATTTTTAATATTCCTCAAAAAATAAAGTATTTTAGAAAATTCTCATAAATTTACCCTAACCTAATTTTTACGTGATGATTTTCAAAATTATATTTGTTTTATTATAATAATTTTATGAATGTTATAATTTTATCTTTTAAATATAAAAAACCTTATTTATTAAAAATAATAGTGGATTGAAAATGTATAATAAAATATTTGACACTTGAAAAATAATAAATTTATTTTATCATTTATTTTTAAATAAGAGTGTTTTAATAATACCATTTAATTAAAATAAAAATTATTAATAATAACTTAGTTTATTATAAAAATTATTTATTTTATTAAAAGTACAATATATATCCAAAAAATCAATTTATCAAATTTCATCTCAATTTTATTATAAAAAAATATTCTTAAAACAGAAATGGTGGAATAAAAATTTTATTTATACAATGGAATTAAACTTTAAGTATATAGGGAATTGACACATAACTCATCATTACACCCGCATACGTCCTAAGAGTAAGGTGTGAAATATGGTAGTTTTATTGGGTGCCTCAACTAACATTGACAGAGTGGTAATCTCCACTAACATAAACTTCTCTCATAGTAAATTTTGTTCAAGCTTCACATATTTTAGCAGGGATTGGGCTTGGCCAAGGGATAACCCCAGTGATGATACCACCCTCCCAAGCTCCCACAGATTGGAGTTAAATGGAATGAATCTACTGGTTGAGGCCATTGAATCTTCTTTTGGTATCAATTTTCCTTTGTCAAAATTTTACTTATAAAATATAAGGATAATGTGAAAATTATTATCAAGTGTATAGTTTCCAATGGTCATATTGACCAACAGTCATAATAACGACCAAATCCAGATTGTCAAATTTCCATTTATATTCATTTCATTAAAACAAGATATGTTTTTTTTGTGAATAATATAATATAACACACATTTTCTGAAAATAATTATCATTTAAAAAGTTAGGGTCGTTACATACCTTCATGCTTTCGATTTTATATAAATATGATAACTACATTTTTTGATGTATGGACTACTGCCTACTCAAAGAGATATGATTCATTCTCACTATAAATGAAATATATTTATTACGGGTTTAGTAAATATATAATATATTTATGAAATAATAATGGTACTATAATGATAATATATATACATATATTTCATTCAGATTCATTCTAAAAACATGACAAGAAAATAGAAACAACATTCATGTGTTCCTACAACCTACCTTATCGATGAACGGTGTATTCAATTTCACATTTCTATGTTTTATATATTATTATGAATAGTTATAAAATTAATATATAGGATATTTATATCATGTTTTACATTCTTCAAATAAATAAATCAATATATAAGTAAGTGAATCAATTATAACATGTCAAGAAATATACAAAAAATAAAGAAGATATTTTCAGAAATGTAACATTAAAATAGAATTTTTAATAAGAGGGTAATATAAAAATCTTATATGATATTAGATATAATAACATGTTTTTTGGTATATTTAAAATAAATTTATATTTATTATACAGGAGGTTTGAATATGTACAAATAATTTCAATACTTAAGGTAAGGGGTTTCTCGTCTCACTTTTATTTCTATGAGACTTATGTCTTATTCCCCACTAACTTCTTTTTTTGTGGTGTATATAATTCCCATAAACATATTATATTATTATTATAAACAAATTTATTGGTATTTACATATCCATTTTATGATCTTTATTTCATGGGTTTTATGGTTTGAAAGTTACCAAATCGGTAATATAATTTTGTCTCAATTTTCATTCATTGAGATGCATGACATGTTATGCACCTATATTTTTCTATGAGGTTTATATAATTCCATTTGAAATGTTATATCATGAATATAATTATTTTGATGATATTTTATACTTCTTTTAATTTTATTATTTCATGTGGATCATGATTCAAATTTTAAAAAGTGGTAACAATTTACTAATACAATCCCATCATTTATCAGAATTGTTTATGATTATGCTTCCATAGATTAAATATTATTATCTATATCTCAATAAATACCATGATATTTATTCTTATATATGTATTAATTATATATTAAATTAATGGTATCATTTACACTATTTGTTACTTAATATAATTAAGATAGCATTTCTATGAAAATATGACTTTATCTCTCCTTTCGGTCGAAAATATGTGTTCTTTAAAAATGTTGTTTTCGAAATAAATTTTCAAAATCTTATTATGTTTTAAAAATAGGTTTAAAGGATTTTAAAAGATTTATTTATGTATTTAAAAGTGTAATTTCCATAGAAATTCATTTTAAGGATTTTAATATTTCTATATAAGTTTTAAAATACATTTTCCAGAAAAAGGTTTTCAAATGATTTCAAGAAATATTTTTAGGTTTTCAAAGTATGTAAGAAAATGGTTTTCAAAATATTTTCTATATTCCTTTATATTTTTTCAAATCCATTTTAAAATATATATTTTTTCAAAATGATTTATTTTTTAAAAAGTGTTTTCTGTGTGGAATAGATATTTTCTTCAAGAAATACTTTTATTGAAATTTTAAATCCTTATTTATAAGAAAATTATTTTTCAAATGGTTTTACCAAAGGAATTTTCAAAGAAAGGATATTTTACTTTAAAAATATTCCATGTGATCTTTCAAAATATATCTCTATCTAATAGAACATACTTTGTTATGTTTTATTCTTTTTTGGGGGTATGGTTAAAAAATACCATTCATATTCTTTATTGAATGGTTTATGTTTTTATGAAATGTTGTTTATGACCCCCATTTCTCATCTACTGGTAATATGATTTTGAAACATGCAGCTCTTCATGGGTTATTCTTTGATTAAATGACTATGAAACCTATATCTTTTCAATATGTAATTATATGATTAAATTTTTTATGTTTCCCATTTCATTTCATGAGTTATGATATGATGTTTATGAAAACCATCTCTTTTTATGGGTCAGGATATGATCAAAGTTTTTTATCTTATTGAACATGTATGTCTGATTTTATTATGTGATTCGTGGGACCAATATCTCCCTCAAATGAATTGGATAGTGATACATGTTTTATTATCTCAAAGGGTACACAACAGGGAATCCAAATCCCAATACAAGAGGGTACATAAGATGGAACCCCAAGACTAAAAAAAGTGGTTATACGGGACGGAATCCCCAAGTGCAAAATAAGAGGGTAAACGGGAGGACATACTTAGACCAAAACAAGAGGGTACATGGGAGGAAATCCCAAGCCCAAAAAAGAGGGTACAAGGGAGGGAATCACAAGCACAAAATATGATAATACATGAAAGGGAATCACAAGCCTAGAACAATGGGGTACATGAGATGGAATCTGAAGCCTAAACAAAGTAAAAAGGTGATTATCCCAAGCATGAAATTTTATGATATTTTTTATAAATAGCCTTAACATAGGACTTTCTATGCTTATGTGTATGACACAATTCCATGTCTTATTCCTCTATTATGTTCCCATGGATTATGTTATTTATTCCTTTATGATTAATGTCTTATAAACTACCAATCTTTATGAAATTAATCTTGATTATAATATTTTATATGCAGGGTATGATCTTCCAATGTTATGATCAAGTTCTCATACACTTATGTTTATGTTATGCTTACATATATCCCTTATTTACCCTTAATGAGCATCTGATATCCCCCCTTTCTTCTATTTCCATTTCCCATGTTATGAAGAATGGTTTTAAGTTCGATTACTAAAAGGTTAATATATTTAATTGATATGTTGAAGATCTTTCATTAAGTTAGAAGATTTTGTTTCTATGTTTCCAAAGACACTAAATTATTATGGTCATCAAGCATATTTTTTTAATATTCTAATTATTCATCTAAAATGATTTAATATCCATCCATATTAAGCCAAGTTCACTATAATCTCTATCTATCATAGACACACACACAATAGGATAGTTGAAAAAACCCACCTTGTTTACCAAGTGCACAGTAACAATCCAAACCAATATTCTAGGTGAAAACTCATCATATCTAGTAATGTCACGGGGCTTGAAAACATAATCAAATAACAACAAGGGTTCAATGCCTACTACTAGTCTACGTGATGTACTAGTTATTATTCTATTTTTTATTTAAAAATTTCAATATATAAATATTAAGTAAATTTTGGGAATCACAATTTAGTATTAAATATTTTTGAATTTTTTCAATTTTAAGGGGATTAATGATAATTTGGAAATTTTTCATTAGGTTGAATTATATATAACACATATGTATAACATGTTATTTAACCTGAAGTATTATTTTGGAAAAACTAAATTAAAACAAGGAATATTGTGGTTATTTGGGATGTAGGGTTAATTAGTTATGGAATAATTTTTGTTGAAATTTGGATTTAGAGATTAATATTAAGGTGTATTCATTTTGGAAATTATCTTACCTGGTAATAACCAATTGAACGCTTTCTTATTGTCTAAATACAATATGAATATATTGAAATCATTCTGTGAAATCATGTGATCCCTTAGATGTTTAGTTTAGTGCTTCTGAGATAAAAACTTCATCTTGAATACTCATGTTTAGAGAGATATATGAGATTGTGGTGAAAAATTATTGAAGGATTAAAATATACATTTAATGTAATTATATTTCCTTATGTTCCTAATCTAGTTGGTAAAAGTATAACTCAACTTTAAGAAATGGATATGGAAAAGAGAATGTTATTCATTTTTGATAAATCAATGGTATCTTCTCTAATATAAAAGGGTTATAACATTATTTACTAATTGTATATTCTTTTAAAATCCGTGTTTTCACTTCCCTAAAATTTTCACCTTATATGGAATCCTTGTTTTGTGTTATTTTATATGACCTTTTTATTTCCCTTTCCTTTTTAAGAGAAGGGTTTATTAACCCTTTTTACGATGTGGTTTTTTCATAATGGAATTTTTGAATTTCAAACCCTTAATTATAGATAACAAGTACATATTGTGAGGATGAAATTTATTTAAGGGCTTTGAATATAGCACCTTTAGATTTTTCAATAGAAGAACACAATGTTCAATAGTGTATATGACATGCAATTCCATTCCTAAATGATCCTTGAAATATATTAACATTATAACCTAGACATTAAATTGGAAGATATAAATAACTTAAAGTACTTTATGAATTTTTTTTAAATTTCCTACTCAATATTTATTTATTTATAAATTATTAACAAATAATCACTAAACTTTTAAAAAATATTTTTTATTCTACAAGAAATATGATTCCTTCAAAAATGATTTTATTTCTTTTTGTGAGAAAATATTATATTTAACATCTAGAAATTATAAAATTTATTTAATAAAATTAACATAGTTTTTCAAATTATCACATCAAAATTTACTTGGGGTGAAATTTTGGGTTTTTTTTAAATATTGATTATATCAGTGAATAGTCAAATATATCGTTTTTTATAAAACATTTATTTATTTTTAATGATTTAGGTAATTTAAAATTTTAATTATTATTTTAATTATATTTAAAAATTAAATTAGTTTTATTTATTTTTAGTTACTCCAATTAATCACATTTTAATCATATTGGTACTATCTTTTAGTTTAAGTTTATTCATAGGCTTAAAAACACATTTCTCTAAAAACTATTTTAAATTGTATAATGTTTCTAAATTTTAATTAATTAAAATAAAAATTTAAGAAGTAATGATTTAAATTAAATAATTATATTATACATCTACATTTACTAATTAAAATTTATATAATTACTATTACTAGTCATAAAGATAATCTAAAATAATCTTTCCCTTGAAAAATGTATGTTTTCAGAAAACATCTTTCTCATCATACTTTCCAGTTTTATTTTAAATTAATTTTACCACTTATGTGAATTAGATTTGATAAATTATATTTCATATTTGTAATCATTATAATTTACATTATATAAAAATTTAAACTTAATTTTTTTAATAATGAATAGTAAAAATAGTAAAAAAACTATTTACCGCGGTAAAAAATTACAATGGAAAAAGTGAGTAAACTTATAGGTAAAGGGGTGAAATTGCCTATTTTTATTTTTTATGTGTTTTTATACCATATTAATAACAGAAACATTTATGTTTCAATTTTTTTGTCACTTTTCTTGAGAATGACATCCCATTATTGAACAGTTTTTGGAAGTTCCCAAAATGATACTCCAACTCAATTATAAAAGGAAACCCCTCCCCTTACTTATTCGTACCTATAAATCCATTTTTCTTGACCAAAACTTAGAAAAATATATCCCCAAAATTCTTATACACATTATAGATCTTTTTTCCTTCCCAAAATACTCACAATATGATCCTTATTAAGTGATCTAATGGAGGTTCCTCTAAGCGAAGGTAATCATATTCACCGAGATCCTTTTTTTTTACTTCTTATTTTTACACATTCAATTATGTATTAACAATTAAAATATAGAAAAAACAATATCTAATATATAATTATTTGTTATTATGTTTATGTAATAATATATATCCATCTCTTCTTCTATCCAACGGGAAACCAAACCATCGTTCATGTGTACACCGGACAACCGCCTCACAAAGAAATGCGATTTATTTTTTTTATTACCGCATCAAATGAATATTATATACAAGTGTATTAAAATAAATAATATGATATATATGATATAATTATCAAAATATAAATTTTAAATACCACGTACCTTCTTTCCATCATGATTATTGAATAATGGAAACATTACTCATCCATAGGTATAACCTACAATCTCCATGATTGTAACGTAGTTTATTTTTAACAACAATATTTAATGGTTGGTTTTAAAAATATTATTTTTGTATAAAAATTATAATTATATATTTATTGTTATTTTGGAGATTATGTAAAAATGACCCATTTCATCTCAGTCATCACACCAAGGTCATTTTGAATTTATGAACCAAGTATCCTAAATACACATGACATGGACATAAATGAATAAGTAATTAAATATTTAATTATAATAAATTAAGTAAATAGATTAATTATAAGGGATTAAAAATTTAATATTTTGTAAGGAAAAAATAATTTATATAACTTTTATATATATTAGATACATGATATTTATGAAAATTTTAGACTTAAGGCATGTGTTTCATTTGAAAACTTCCTTCATTCAGAAATAATTTATTTTATGCACATAATTTATTTTAAATGGTGTATATAAAAAAAATTTAATATTATATCCTAAATCCTTTATAATTAATTATATTTCAGATTACAATTCATTTAATTCATTCATCAGAGTAATGATTTGAAAGTTTCTATAGTGGTAAGGGTTTATGTTTCAATCTTATTTTAATAGAGATTGTTTATGCATGAATTTACCTAGTAAGAAATTATTTTATCATTGTTTAATAAAACCATTTAATTTTATTCTCCCTTTGGTATTCATGATATTTCCAAAAAATATTTCCAATTTCCTCTATTTGTAACTTAAAATGACTGTAAAACATTTTTGAAGAATAATAACTTTATTTATCTCTTCAGTCAAAACTTATTTTTCTTCTATATCCGTGTTTTCTAAAAAGATTTTAATTTTTTTTAATATTATAAAAATTATTTATTAAGGAAGATTTTAACCATGTATTAATTTTAAGAAAATGGTTTTAAAGGAATATTATTTTCATTTTCAGATGGAGGTACATTTTTACAATATTGCGAAATAAATTTTTTTAACATGAATGAAAAGTACATAATTATTCACCACCATAAAAACTATACTTATTAAAGCATCATTTCTAAGATTAAATAGTTATTTTTAAATAAATTATTTCATAATATGATTCTTTTGTTATTTTTACGAAGTGATTTCAAAGTAAAAATGGTATTTTCCTTAAGAAATATTCCATGTAATATTTTAGAGAAATTTTCATCAATGAAAAAAAATCTTTGAGGTTATAGTTTCCTTATAAATTATATATATACATCTCTTAGAAATTTGACTATAATATTATTCATGCAATTATTTAATAATAAATCCCTTATTTTTATCTCTAAAATGGATTCATTATTAAATTTCCAAGGATTATGAATTGAGTTATGTGTTCCTAAATAGAACTCTAATTCATGGGGAAATTTTTTAGTATCATTGGACATATTTTTTGAGATTGATGATTAAACCTAATCCATTATGAGACTTTTTTCATGATGTGATATTATCTTAGAATTTATCATTGACTCATGTTTATGTCATGTAATTTGTTGACGTAACATTTCATATGTTCCTATGATCATGTGATATTATGTTTCTTATGCTATTGTTTAATTTTATTTCTCATGAGAATTATCTTTTAGGATATCATTCTATATAATTGCATCATAAGATATTAATCCTTATCATTTTTTTCTCTTACTAATATTTTTATCTCACCCCTGTTTTCTATGTGTTCCCTAGGTTATCCCATGTAGTATAAAAGCTTTAAAGGATTTAAGAGATCATTATAGACATTAAAGTTAAAAGAAATTATTGTTGTCTCAATTTGATGTATTATGAACCCAGTATTCCAAATACGTTAGGCTTCATGAAATTTTGGTTATAATTAATGGATGTTTTGTTAACAAAATCATTTAATAATATATTTAAAATCTTGGTTTTCTATATTGAAACTCATCACTATCCTTACTATAAGAAGAGAAACTATATATTATTTTCCATCATAAGAGACTCTATACAGAACTAATATAATAATATGGTCTTGAAACTCTTCAAATCCAATACCACTGGTCGATCTAAATATACCATGGAATATCACCAGTGCTTTCTGGGACTTTCGAGACTAAATGTCGCACACATCACCTTGATATATTCAATTTATCCAAGAATTCAATGATTTGGTTAATCTTTTATAACCATTCATCCACCAATTAGGGTTTATTCATACCCTTAAAATATTGGGTATTCTCATGTAATAATTGTCTTGATCGATCTCTATCTTGTCTATCTCTTGGATGTACCTCAACAACATGTTCCACAACTCATGGTACATTATGGTATTTGAAATGAATTACTCAAAAAATTGCATCTATAAGATTCTAATTTAGAGGAGGATTTTTTTAAGGATCATCCACTTCAACCTCCTACAATACCCATAGAATACATTTCAAAGGCATATTCATACACACCAAAATACAATATATTGACAAAAAATGATAATATTAGTTTAAACTAAAAAAACAAGAAAAAACTAATATTAGGATTTTAAATTTATAAATGAGACACACACATCCAAACATCCCAAGGTAACTTGAGGATCATCAAGAAAATATCTGGACATGAACTCACCACAACCTACATATCAAGCCTCCAAAAACCTATATCTAATCTACCAAATTCACAGGATTGAGCATAACCATGTTTTGATACCATGTTTTAATGAATAAACCTTGGTTACCCTCTTACACTGGTACCTAACCTAATCTCACAGATACTCGAAGGACATTCCTAATCCTGAGGGCTAACGACAAGTACCAAGCATAAAAAAAACCTAGAGGGAATTATTTTTACCAACCTATAACAAGATACCTAGAATATATACACAATAAAAGGGAACTAAATAATAATACTAAAAAAATATATTCCATAACCATAGAGAAATAGTGGTAGGAATATAAGTAAAAAATTCCGAATAAACCCCGAAGGTATAAGCCAGAAAACAAATAAGAGAACTGATATAAGATACCACTAATTCATGTGATATATGAGGAATATACCATCATATCACTACTAGATACCCATACCCAATTGACATGAACATGTCCTCCTCACTACTACATATTTCCCTTTCCTACATCAAAATACTATACATGTCCTATACACCACATAAGGGGTGTGTGGGGAGTGAAAAAAATCAGGAATGTATGATCACACCCAAGTGCCTCATATCAAGTATCTTTAAAAAAAATTATCATGGTTATGTTTTATGGGAAATAAGGAATTATAAATATTTAAAATGTTTCTTTATATCATAATCATTGTAAAATTTTTCCCCTTTTCCCATATTTTTAAATAATCTAGGTAAAACAGTTTCAAATCATATCATATATATTAAATTAGGTAATCAAAGCTCAAATAGTAAAAAACCAATAACAAGTAAATCATGCAACGAATGACTACAGGTAATACAATCTAGATCACTAATATCGAAAAATAGGAAAGTGTTTGTATTAGTCCCCTGACATATCGATCAAAACTAGGGAGAAGAGGAACACCTTAGAAAGTGAACCCTCTAAAAGTGTATAACAAGTCCCTAGGACACTTGGAATTTGTAGAAGAGAAATACCCATTTATAAGTCCCATGATAATAACGATAGAAAATGATTATTTATACACTTTATGCCTAAGTATTGAGGGATTTTCATGTTCTATATTTCCCAAATAATTTCATCAATACCATGCTTCGAAAATTATTCACAACACCATTTCACAATTATTTGAAAATAGCCTTTCATTCAAAAAAACATGGGGAAAACCATATTTTCTCATAACCCCATTTCTAAATAAAAGAAATAAAAAATTTCCAATTATTGTTTTTACAAAACTAGGGAAATCAAGATTCATACAACATATAATGAAGATGGAACCACTTAACCTAAAATCAAGTCACACACCAAAAGTGATGGGTTCTACAACCACTAAAATAAATGAAAAATGAAAAAACGAGGCCCTATAAATGATTATTACTCTTTATAATCATACTCCATAACAATTATGGTTGTAGGAAGGGTTAGGTCACACATACCTTGAGAACCATGCATGCCACACCCAAATAAACACAAGGAACAAAATTCAAAATGAGATCACTTAATGGGTTTTGAACGATAGAATAATAATAAACACATAATCAATAGATTACATAAATGTATACCAATTATGATATCATTCTAAGGGAATCGATGTAGCAGAAAGGATGCACTCACTCGAGGAGGAGCACACAACCCAGGTGGATATCGAGCAATAAACAATGTTATTAAGAAGAGGATGAGACACTAAATATATCCAGGATAATCCTAGTGTTCGAGGTAGTTAGAAAAAGATGAATCAATTAGGATTTTGGCTTTCATAACATAAATCATAGAGGTAATGTGGGGTTCACATCATACATTTTTGGTTTATTATATAACCTCCCAATAATTCACATACATTGAAAAACACATTTCCTCAGGTTAAATTAACCTGATTGAAAATTTCACAATGTAAAATTTTTTTTTACACCATATGGATTTTATGTATTAAATTGTTCTTACAACCTATAGAATATTACTTATTTACACTGTAATATATATTTTTATGATATAAAAATCTGCTATTGGTAGCAAACATCCTATGCATTTCTGAAAAACTCCCAATATTTTTTGATTCCATTCAAACCCAAGAATCACACTCTTAAACATAAAATAGGGAATAAATTTTCATCCAGGATGTTACAACTCTACTCCAAAATCTAACATAGATAGTTCAGTACTTCTATCACCAATTGAAATAATTATTCCCTTCAATAGGACTGATCCATTATGGGAATGATCTTGTAGGATTTGGATTTCTCGTGTACATTTCATGTACCTTCAACTGCCACTTATAATACTTGTTTTCCTTTCTAAATAATTTTGATCACATGTGTATGATCAGTTGCCTCAGTACAATAATGGTTAGGATATTCTTCATTTTGACATTGATGTTCTGGCATCACTTAATGTGTAAGTGAGGATAATAATATCTTTAATATTATTTTATATGAGATTAATCTTGAACAACCTCAATTCACTCTCTTCTTGTGTTATCAACCTGATTGAATTAGATACACTTCAAACATGGTGAAAGACATGTAAAACCTAAGAAAATTCAAAAAAATTCGGTATTATTTTTTATACTTTCATCAATTCTATTTCAATTATATGAATCGAAATTACATTTACATATGCATGTATGCATGCATGCACTATGAACTTTCTTTTTCACATAAACGAGTATGTGGACTTCAGAAACCAAATTCTTCATGAAAATAGTATGTACGTGGATTTCACTATTCTGTGAAAATATATTTAATTAAAGATCTAGAATTAATTAATTTCCATAGATAAACAAAAATTACAGCCCTTTTCCTTTAATCTCTTTACACTACCTTTGTAAAAGGTTGAAACATCACAATATTTATCCTTATTTGTGAAACATAGTGCTTGTGTATAAACACTATTTAACATTTTATCAATGAGTTCATTAAAACTAAAAGGGATTCAGATAATAAAATCTTCAAAATGCACTCCTAGTGTGATAAAAACTATTTAAGGACCATAGATATTATTATTTATGTCCAATAAAAATCACAAAATATCATCCTCATTTAAAAAAAGTTTTAACAGGGCTATAATTTTTATAAAAAATCACATATATTCTCAAATGCTTAGAATGTTCTCTCTCTTACCCACTACTATTTAAATTGGCTAGTTCCGCCTCCTCATCTCAGAGAAAGATTCCATGATGAGTTTCATAGTTCTAATCCATGTCAAGATTTTTTAATCAATGCTAATATTATGTGTTTCTAAAATACCTTATTCTGAGAATCCTAGAATCTTCCTGATGGATTCGCTCACTTTCATATGAAGGTACACACATACACCATATTTTTTTAGAAGAATGAACTCATCCATGTATAATAGATAAATGATCAACCTACTGCAACTCCATCATAATCCTTGATAGTTTTATTTTGTTTATACTAATTAACACATGTAAGATGATGATTAATTGTATGGATGTCCTTTGTATCATCAAATAAGTATCCCAAAATAAAACAATTATGGCATAGTTGGGATGGATAATAATAGCATTGGTTATGAATTTGGATAAATAGTATTCCTCGGTGAAGTTAGAGAAATAATATGACCTACCGTGGTGATAAAATGACTCAGATAAAATCAATCGAGTGACAAAAATTATATTTGTAAGTTTTTAAATGGATAATAATTATTCCACACATGCATGTTCCATATTAGAGATATTTTTGTTCAAGATATTCTTTATAAACTATCATTTTTCATTCATCACATATGTCAGAAGCAGTGTTCAACACCCATAACACTTCACACACCATGCCTTCATCAATTCATACCTCAACTGTGTGGTTCGCCTAGGAACCCTTTTGGAGTTATGAAAAAACCATAAAAACTAGTATGTGTGATCCTATGGACCCTATGTAGCCCACTCGCTCTCCTTACACCATGAGTTCTTTATGATCTGGCTCTCTTTCATGGTTTAGGTCCTCCTCCAACAATGTGGGATTGAGGATGGTTATTATCTTGTGTGATTGGCCCATTTTTTCAAGAAATTACCAAAATATATACTTACTAAAAAACATTGTAATATTTCCTAGTAACTTAAATATAAATATATTACTTTTACTAATAAAAAGACAATGTCAAATATTCTCATTAATTATTCTATTGTTCCTTATGTAATTTATTTATTTTCATGGTATTCAAGAAATATCTTCAAGTAATAAATATGTGCATGGTCTCCCTTAATTTATTCTCTTCCCCAACATGTTCTAAATAATGTTTCATCTTTCACACAACTCTTAATAATTAAATATGATCTCAACAATCATCATAATTATATGGAGAACTATTCAAACAAGAAATCCAATGCCTAAAAGTAAATCCAAAAAATTTCTACAACTACCACCACTTCATCTCAAAGTCACCAAACACATATTGATACATCACTAACAACAAATGTAACATTTGGGATAAAAAAACATTCCATTTGATCAATAATTTAAGAAACTATTCATCCATGTATAATAACAATATAATAGTCTCATAGATAATAATAAATGAATTCATCCTATCTTATGGCTAATTTTTTGTACCATTTAAATAACCAGTTTAACGCCCCCTCCCTCAGAAATTACATGGACCATGTCCTGTCATCTATGTAACCTAGTCCCACATAGATGGGTCATTGGGTGTGCTGGTATCTGCCTTCCCATGGCCTGAAGCTTAATACAGGTGAATTGTGTAGGCAGGGAAAATGTATGGGGGGAGGGCCCCATGATTCCATTAGCTCAGTGTTGTATGCATTTAGCGCATCCTATGGGATGGGAACCTCTTTTAAGGGTTAAAAAGGATATTTGTTGTGGTCTTGATCTAGGACATACACATTGGGTCCCTATAGACACTATGGATATTGACTCCAAACTTTTATGGAGCTCCCTAAAAGACACCTCTTCCACCCCTAGAAGATTATTTACCAGGTTCTATAATACAAGGAACTCATATGAAATGAGATGGATATTGTCTATACATGGACTAATGGAAACTATTTTGTTGTCTTCCTAGACTAGCAGGCCTCCTAGGTTTCCCTTCTCATGGAGTATGTCTCACTAGTTTCCCACCCTGTGAGAAGTGCCGATGTTATTATAGTTGATTCTCTTGGCCTCCAATTTTTCCACCCCCGTGAAGGCTTTGTTTCTATTTTTATATTTTCTGTAAATTGTTTCTTGAAAATATAAAAATGTTTATTTTTATGGATGTTCTCATACATCTATATATCTATACCGTCAAATCCTTATTCCAATACATTTTAAACTATTGGTAGGCATACACCAAAAAATATTTAATAATTTCAGCCAATTGATTTTTCTCATGAGATCTATCAATCCATTGAGGAGCAATATTATTTTGGGGCCCACCCATCACTACATGTCCAGTCCAGTCCTCATATATTTATTGATCTATTTAATCAATAAATAATATTTCTCTTTGACTAATTTTTTTATTGAATAAATAATATGTAATATCAATATTTCACCATTCAGTAAAATAAATTTCTAAGTAAAACACCATTTATAGAAATTATATATTTTTTATGAAATAATAATATCCCTGATACAAATAACATTTATTATTAATAGAAATTCCTTGTCCAATGATCATAATAAAGTGAATTCTTTAAGATAAAGTTAATTACCACAAAATTAAAAATAGATAATATATGACCATTGATTCATCGGAAATATTGGTTTTGTAATAAAATCATTTCCTTCGGAAAAATAAATAAATAGTAGAGAAATATTAAAATAATATTTCATTAAAGAATATTATTTTTAAACCCATTAAATAATTATATAGGAAAATAATGGGTAAAAAAAATTAGTGGTGGGAATGTACTTCAATTTTGTACATATTAAAAATAAAAAATTACATTTGACTTTTTATAAAGAAATATGAAAATGTAACTTTTAGGAAAACATGGTAGAGATGAATTTCAAACCATTTATAATTAAAGTATAACTTAAAATGTCCTTAATAAATTATTATAGTAATTAAATGTTCTTTTGTTAAATAATTTTGAAAAAATATGGATATTTAATAAAAATAAACTTGATCAAAATAGATATAAAATCAGCTTTAATTTTAAACATTTATTTTCATTAATCAAGTTCCAAATAGAGGAAAAGTTAGAATAAAACATGGTAACTACTTAAATATTTATATGATAATAAAATATATTTATTTTATAAAGGGTAGATTATAATAGTCCTTCAATTAAAATTATAACAATTTAAAAAAATGAGATTATAGAATAAATTACTTTCTATTTGGACACATTAAATTTGTCACCCCTTGAAATAGTAAACTAAAAATGAAACTTTAATCTCCATGAATAAAAATATAATAATGTTAAGTAACAAAGAGGGTCGATATATACCCCATATAAAAATAAATATGTTCATAGTACTAAATATGTATCAAGGGAGTGAAAATTGAGATGATATCCATTGTAAAGATCATATCATTGAAATTAAAATTTTTCAATAAAGATATTATGTGTAAAAAATGTAAATACAACATAAAATTATCAATTTTAATTTAAAACATAATATTGATATAATAGAATAAATGAATAAGTGATATAACTTAGTGTTCAGAAATTGAGTTAAGATACCCCTTACAAAGATCATATCATTATAATAAGAATTAATGAGTGAATATATTTTTTAAAAAAGTTAAATACACAAAATATATGTTTAAACACAATATTATAAAATAAAATTTAATTTTTCACATAATATTCACATAATTGAATCAATAAAGATGAGATATTACATAATGAAAGGAAATTGAGTTTAGAAATCATTTACCTCAGGTTTCTTACCAGTGGAGTCTTATTTAACCTCCGTTATAATGGTTTTAAAAATGTTATTATTTTATAATTGAACCATATTAATATTTTTTAATATCATATATGATCCTCTTATGAAATTTCATCACTCATTCATTAATAATATTTCATTATTATCATTGTTTTTTAGCTATTTTATTTATCATTCATGTTTTATCATGGGAGTTTCAGTACTCATTCATTTGTTATGATTCCATAATTTCTATAATATTAATATTTATATTAATATAAAATATATTCATTAAATTTATCCTTAATGAAAAGTGTAAATGAAAAATTAATCACATTACATCCTAGAGGTGGTAATCCACAAGAACGCACATGCGGCGTTATCGTTTTCTAATGGATTGGAAGGCAAAAATATTTATATTATATTATAATTATATAATAAGATTAATTTCATAATTATAATATATATTCTTTAGTTTCTTTTTAATAACCATCCATGTAAAGTGGCGATAAAAACGAATTACGCATCTATGTGAAGACGATGAGCCATACATAGACTAGAGCGATGTTTTCACTTTTCATAGGATAAAAAAGAGGTGAAATATGGTTGTAACATAATTATAACATATCATTATATTTATGATACTGAATTTAATATATTAAGATGTTTATAATATATTTATCGTAAGTTGAAGAAGAAATAAATTTGAAAGAGTCAGTAAAGATGGTCACCTCTTATTTCAAAGAGATCATTTAGATCTTCTCTTAAGGCACCTAGGGTTGGCCTTTTATAAAGATAAGAACCTATATAAACTGTATAATGATGTTTAGAATTGGTTTTGGTAGGATTTTATTGATCTAATAGGCTCTAGGTAGTGTATAGAAGAGAGGATAGACAGTTCCTATTTATGGTGAATAAAATGAGACACATGGAATTAATAAAGAGATTGAACTATAATAAATTCATTTTAATGTGAAAATGGAACAATGTAGACATAATTTTTATAATAATAATCGGTATGGTTTAAATACTTTTTATTAAAAAAAATTTGGATAGGTTTAAGTGGTATTTTTAACCTTATCATTTGGTTTGACCCCTTCATTAATCAATTTTAACCTTAACCATAGTTATGGATTTTTCAATCTTAAAGGGTTATAAGTTTTTATATAAATAATTATTTTTTTAACATATCAATAATTTCATTTTTAATAGAATTTATTTAATTTGACTTAAAAGACAATAAGAAAAATATGTATATCCAATATATAATTTTAAAAAATATCCAATATTTCATATATATTTCTATGAAATCCCTAGGTCACTCTATCTTATACAAAAAATATTACATTTAGAGTTTTTAAATAATTTATTTAATTTTTCTATTAATTGAAGAAATACTATATCAGTGTTGCATAAGAATTTATGATAATTATTACGTCATTGAAAATTATATATAAATTAAAATGAAATAAATAAATAAATAAAGTTTTAAAAAATATTTTTTATTTATTAATAACATATTCATATGCTGATGTGAAAATATTAATGAAGTTAAAAGCAAGAAAGGTATATTTTGGAATTTTCTTTACTTAAAATAATATAAATTCCACTACAAAGGTCAAATGGAAAAAAATAAAACATATTAATATTTTTATCTATATTGATTAATTGATCCCAAAAAATTAAATGTAGGAAGGCTTTTTTTTAATTTTAATGCCTTATCTCTTTATTTTTAACCCTTATTTGTAGTTTTACCCATTACTGATGTGATCAATTTTACCACAGTTACAATTCATAATTCCTAAAAATAAAAGTGTTATATTTAAAAATTTTGAACTTAATAATTCAAAATACATTATCCATTTTTTCATGATACATTTACTATAAGTAGAATAAAATAATTTTAAAATAAATGTGTAAATCTCAATGAAAAATTATTTTTTTATTAATGTTTTTAAATAATAAAAATTATCTTACATGAACATCCTTAATTTTTTTATTTTATTAATATATATCAAATATAAAACATTTAAATTTAATAAAAAATATAATTATAATTTTAAATTACTTTATTTTATTAAAATAAATTATAGTATTTGAAAAATTAGTAATTTCACTATTCATTGAAATATCAATCACTTCAAAAAAAACAAAAAATTCCTACAAAGTTGATTTATATATGTTTATTTCAAAAATAAAATAAAATAAAATTATAAATTTATAAAATTATAGAATTTATGATTTAATAACATTCATGAATAAAACTTTTTGTATTGTGCAATTGTTTCCTTAAAAAATAAAATATCAATGTAGTTGAAGCTTGGGTGTTACATTCTTCCCCCCTTAAAAAAATTCATCCTCAAAATTGAATAAATGTCGCATCATGAAATGATTTTGGTAGTTATTAATCATATTTTATTTAGGTTAACATGTGTCTAGAAACAGTATATGATCTTCATAGTAAGATAAATCATGTTCCATTTCTATTTCCTTAGAGTTGACCACTTGCATTGGATATGGTATGTATTTCCTCAATAAAGAGATATGGAACACACATGTACTTTAGAGAGTCTTTATAACATTTACAAACGGAAAGCCACAACTCTAATTATTTCCAAAATTGAAAAAGGTCCAATGTACTAGGGGATAAGTTTTTCTTCTTACCAAAGCTTATTATATCCTTCTATTGAGATAGTTACATGAAAATTTGATATCCCACCTGAAATTCCAAATATTTTCATTGGTTTTCAACAAATAAATTTTTCTATTTTTGAGATGCAATAATTTGAGTTTGAATATTTATTACCCTATACATTTCCACCTCAAAAAGTTATTGGACCATGAGAATTATATCACCAAATTCATCCAAAAATATTGAACTATGAAATCTCTTTCTATATTATAATTTATACAGTTCCATTTAAATAGTTTAATAAATCTTATTATTATAGTAAAAATCCAAAAAGGTAAATAATGATCCCAAATAACATGAACGTCACATGATCATACCATCAACTTGAATTAAAATTTTAATATTTATTTCAAACTATCATCAATTTGAGGGTGATGGGTAGTACTCATTTTAGGACCATTATCTAGAGCTTTTTAAATAATTTGTCAAAATTTTAATTTAAATCATAGATCATGATAGAAAAATGATAAATGTTCACCATGAAGTATTAAAACTTCATTAATATATATATTTCAAGGATTTCAATAGTAAAATCATCTCTCATTATAAGGAAATGTGTAGATTTGTTAAGGAGATTAGAAAAAAACAGATTTCATTATTATTTCTAAGTTTATTTGGTAATCTAGTAAAAAATTACAAAGTAATGTCAAATAATTTCCACATAAAAATAGGAATAGGTTTTATTAATCTTATAGGATGATGTGTCTCAGACTTCACCTGTTGTAAAACAAAAAATGATGACACATAATCAGAAATTTCCCACATCATATTATCCCACCAAAAATGTTCCTTCAATTATATATACATATTGGTTCTACCATGGTGTATAGATAAATTCAAGATATAAGTATAAACTAATAATTCCATTTTTAGTTCAGGTATAGATGAAACACATAACCTCTTCTGAAATTTTAGAACACCATCTTTATATACAAAGTCTTCAAATTTCCCAGCATTCATAGATTCTATTTTATTTTAAAAATTCCCATCATATCATTGAGATATTTTATATTTTAAAATAAATATGGTTTAAAAATCATTATAAAAAGGAGTGGTGTTACCCTTCCTTTATAATTCTAATATCCATATTCACTAAATCCCTTAATATAGGATACCTGTCAATCCTCATTTTGGTTTGGAATTTAGAATCTTTATTGCTCAATTCATCCACTACCATAATTGCATTCCCTGACTGGTTCTATATTGAGAAATCATAATCCCTGAGTTGTTAGAGCCGTATAATTTTTCTCATATTCACAACTTCTTATAAAAATATGTATTTTAGGATCTTATAGTTTGTATATATCTCACATATTTCACCATTGAGATAATGTCTCTTTATCATCAATGAAACTTTTATGGACACCAACCCAAGATCAGGAGTCAGATAGTTCTGTTCATGAGACTTTAGCTTCTTCAATGCATATCTAATAAATTTATCCTTCTTCATAAGGAGAAAAACAAGCCCATTCTTTAATGAATCACTATATTTCACAAATCCATCATTTCCACTTGGTATGTCCAAATTAGGAAAATTTACAAATATCCTCTTCAATTCATCATAAAATTATTCACATTCCTTTTTTAATATGAATGTAACTTTATTAAATGCAATATTGGTTAATGAGTTAGATAGTTGGGAGTTTTTTTTAATAAATCACCAATAGTAAACAGCCAATCCAATGAAACTACATCCCTAGGTTATGTTCATTGGTGAAGAACTTAGTTTTAATTCATTTTTGTTTTTTGTATCAAATAAGATTCCATCCTTAGAGATAATATGGCCAAGAAAAGAAAATATCTAAAGCCAGAATTCACACTTTCAAAATTTTCCAAATAACTCATTTTCTATATGATTCCAAAGAATTTTCTACAAGTGATTCTCATCATCCAAATATATTTTAGTGTATATTGACATTTCACGAATAAATACCTCAATGAAATTAAATAGATTTTCCTTGAATATAGTTTTCAATAGATTCATAAATATATAGGGTGAATTAATATAGGAACACGAACTTTCATATGAGGTAAGTATCGTTTAATTTTGGTTTTAACTCCTTAGTTTTGACCAAATATGGATGATTAACGTGTCAATAGAGGATATGAGGGTGTTAGATGGGTTTTCAGAGCCCAAAAACTTAACAAGAGGAAGAAATAATTGGGTTGCGCAGTTAGTAGAAATATTGTAGTCCGGTCTGTATAGTTTTTCCTAATTGTGTGATCCATTTTATTGATTAGAATATCACACACAATTTTCCTTAACCATGTATACATGGTCGCATGTTTGTGCACCCAGTGTTGCATGCCAATTCTAAATATCTACAACTTCTACTAGAGGTGAAATGAATAGTTTGAGAACAATTTCCCAAATAGTGTACATGATCCATGAGATACCCCTCTATGGAAAGTGCCTGATGCACAACTGGTACATGGTTTAGACAACCGTGTAGCTAAACTGTGAAATCACTAGTTTGTGGGTTAGTTGAATATTCTTCACTTAAATTACTAACAACCTAAATCTCCTTCTACATTTTTCATTTGAGAAGACAGGAAGCCCCTTTTCACCTGAATGACCAAATAAGTATCTATTCATAGGCTTTGATCCCATTTCATCATTCAAGATTGGATTTGAGACTCGATTATTTCATTAGATTCCTCAATTGATTCGGTCCTTTGGCTCAGTTCATTATTATACTTCCTATCGATGATGCTATTTTGATGCAGGATCATATGACCTATTTTTACGGTGTTGATATATTATTAAATTTTATTTTAATCCAGGACAAGCATAGAGACAATATTGGATGTCGAAAGTGCTATAGGCATAAGGTCAGTAGTTCGTGATCCATACTTTAAAGTATGACCATTTATAAATTTTCGTTATTCTGTGCTCAACAGTTTCATAGGGAGATTCTTATAAAATTTATATTACTTATTAAAATCATTTAACTCATATTCTAGATCCTTAAATATATATTTTCCATGTTACTTTGGAGGTTGATACCTCAATGTCATCCACCCAATCAGGGTGCATATTATGTTATGGCAATTTTTGACTTTGTTGAGATTATGTGATACATCATTTGGGTGTGATTCACTTGTCCTTATGAAGGTAATTGTTCCATTATAATTAAAAAAATATTGAATTGATGAAATGGAAAGTATATTTATGTTATAACATGGAATAGCTAAATATAAAATGAATTTCAGTTTGTTTCATGTACTCTATGGAATAAACCTATTAAATTCTATGAATTAAAGTAATAAATGGTTCCATGTCCTCTATGTAATGAACCTACTACATGTTTATGGAGTTGATTTGATCAATGGTTACATATAATCTAAGTAATAAACCAATTAAATTTTTATTAATTAATATGATAAATGGTTTCATGTACGATATGGAATGAACCTATTATACAATTATGAAGTAAAGTAAAAAGTGGTTGCCGGTCAAATATATAATGAACCCTATTAAATGTTATGAATTAATGTGGTAAATGATTTCATGTCTTTGATTAAGGATAAATTTTTTATTAAAGGTAATGGAAATAACCAAATGACTCATTAAATGGTACGAATATTACATGAAGTATATTGAGTAATAATATAATTAGAAGGTACATATTGAATATGAACCTTTTAATCTTTTTATAAGTGGTCAGACTTGATCCAACCTTGGATTCCTGAGGGAATTCCATGATCACTTAGAGGATTCCATTTTTATTCAAGTAGTTTTTTTCCATGGGAGATTTCAACCTTGGAACATTGTCATTTTCTATTATTAGGTGCCCCACATGATACCCCATGATCCCTTCATTATCTCTATGAATATTAGAATTCCCTTGATACTCTCCTTGGATTGTTCTTGTTTTCTCCAGACATGTTTTTCTATGGATTCACCCCATCAGGGCAAGTCATTCATATCCCATGATTAATATGGATGATATTCATAAACTCAGTTAGAATCATTTATAGTGTAATGCCTTGGGAGATCCCCTTGGATTGCACTCAGACCCCTTATTACCAGATTATACGAGTTACTACATTGAGGTGGCTGACACCTGAGGTCACTAATGCCTTGGTTCCAACTTTGATTATTCTTTATTACTATTATGATCAATTATAGTTCCATTGACACTTTCCCATTATTTATATATATAAACTAAATCATAATTAATTAAATTGTTACATTTTCAGACACTTGATAAGGATGGGGTGGGTATGAGTTTTCTATTTGTCATTGTTTACTTTTATATACCTACACTCTATTTAGATTATATTAACAGAATATATTTTTATAAATTACCTTGGTGGAGTCCTACTAAGATTTAACTCACACCCGTAGATGTGATGAAAAAGAAGGTTCCTAGGAAGTGTATTTTTTTAATATACAAGATGATTTTATATTAATTCTATGTCTAATAATAATAATAATTGTATGAATCTCAATGAAAATTTATTGACTTTAAATTTATAAATTTCATTTTGAAAATTCCTTATAAGGTGTTATTTTAATTAGTTGAAAGAGAGAAACACTATGCACTGTAAAACTATTTTTAGAAAAAAACCCCATTTTAAACACAAAAATAAAGTTATACTAAAGCCCAATATAAATTTTATCCAAAGGTAATAAAGTAGAATAAATATTATTAATGAACAATTATGTTAATTTAAAATATAATTGTCAATTTGAATCATTTAATTTTCTGAAACTAAATTATAATTTTACCAAAATTGGTATTTTACACTATTCACTGAAAAATCAATATTTTCCAAAAAATCCTAAAATTTCACCATAATTAAATTTCTTTATCATGATTTATAAAATAAAATTTATTTTAACCAGTGTTTGTTTCCATAAATATCTATATATTAATTATACTATTTCCTCAAAAAAAAAAGATATTATTTTTTTTGAAGAAAACGTATTTTTGTTGAATATAATTACTTTCATAAAAACTGATTGTCTATTTACTAAGTATTTATAAGTAAAATAATATTTATTAGAAAATTCATATATATATTTATTAAAGTAGTTAATAATATTCATACCCATCTACTTAACAGCTAGTTTGCAATAATATTATTTCATGGTTCATCATATTTTGGTGTCACATGTCTTGTATGCTACGAAAGTAACTCATTATTATGTGTACTGTATGATAAACTTAGTGTTACATATAACACAAGCTCTACTCTGTGTTATGTGTAACAAAAAATTTATAAAATATTGAATTTATTTGATTTTTTTACAAAATCTCATAGTGTTATAAAAATAACCTCTAAATCATTGATAAGGATGTTGATAAGAGATTTTTAGGGGTTTGTTAATAAAACAGGCTCTAGGTATTTTATAAAATAGAGGAGATATGGTTCCTTTTTATAGTGAATGAAAGGACACACAGAATTAATAGAGTGATTGAAATATAATAAATTCATTTTGATGTGTGGGTGAAAAAATGTGGCCATAATTTCCTAGATAATATAGGATATGGCTGAAATCCATTCAAAAAAAAATTAATTTTTGACTGATTTAAGTGGTATTTTAAACCTTATATTTTAGTTTAACCACATTGTGAAACAATTTTAACTGTAACTACAGTGACTACATTTTTCAATCTTAAAGGGTTATAGTTTTACATATAAAAAACAATTAGCTCATAAAAGGAAATGGGGTGGAATTTTTAACCATTTTTATCCTAATTATCCTATTTCATATTTTTTATGATTTTTAGATAATTTTATAAAATATTATTTTTCAAAAAATATCTATAATGTAATTTTTAAAACTATTTATTTATTTTAACTTTAAATACATTAAGAAAAATATAAATTTTGAATATAGACTTAAAAACGTATCTAATATTCTATATATAACTGTAAAATTCATGTTTCACTGTATCTAATACAAAAATATTACTTTTCCAATTTCAAAAGTAATTTATTTTCTTTTTCTATAAATTGAATAAATGTTGTGTTAGTATTGTATAAGCTTATAGGGTAACTATTACATATCTAAAAAATATGAAAAAAATTTACATGACGAAAGGAAATTAATTTTATTCAAAATAAAGTTTTATATTCATTCAATAAATATTATTATCCTTATTTGAACGTATAAAAGAAATTATAATCAAGAGAGGGATATTTGGTAATTTTATTTACATAAAATTATAAAAATATCACTACCAAGTTCAAATGGATACAAAATTAAATATATTAGAATTTTTTATGTTTATAGAAAAATTATCCCTTCCAGTGAAATAAATTCATGTTTCAGGTGGATTTTAAGGCCTTATCACATTATTTGTAACCTTAATTACACAATTTACCCTTTACTGGTGTGATAAATATTTCCCTAATTATTTTCCAAAATGTCAAAAAATAAAAAGTCAATATTTTCCAAATTTGAACCTCATAATTCCAAATATGTCATCCAATTTTAAATATTCATTTTTTAGAAGTGTTATAAATTAATTTTGATACAAATGTGTAAAACACAACGAAAAACAATGTTTTAGGAAAATGTCTTTTTGAGTATTAAAATTAACTTATATAAAAATCTTGAAAATTATTAATTTCATTATTCAATAAAATGGATCATATTTCACTTTAAGAACAAATATAACGAGAATTTAAAATTAGTTCATTTAATTGATAGGAAGGATAGTATTTTAAAAACTAGTATCTTTACTATTCACTAAAAAATCAATCATTTCAAAGAAAATATAAAAAGAAATCCCTAAATTAATTTTTTATGATGATTTAAGTAAAATTATGAATATTAAATTTATTAAATTTGATAATTTATGTTTCAATCACATTCTTGAATAAAATAATTTGTATTATACTGTTTTTTGTTTAATAAAAAATACTTCTATAATTGAGGCTTGGATGTTATAGTAAGAAACTTCATGTACATTCTTGATAGATCCTAATTATTTGGTCATTCATATTTTATCTCTTAAGAATAACTTCCAGAAGGATACTCATTGATCTCTTAAGAATAGATAATGGTCATGGAGGAATATCTCTCTATATTCATAAGATAATTCTTGGAGAGGGATCTCTCTATGGATTTGAGAGAATTCTATAGATGTTGTTGTGTATGAAAAAAAACAAATAAAACCTTTTTCGGTTTGAAATAATAAAACTAGGTTTAAATAGTGTTATGGTTATAAAATAATAATTTCACATGTGCCCTTATTATATCATTAATCCCTATGTAACCACATATCTATAATAATATTAATTTTTTTTGTTTTTTACATGTGAGAAACTTTTGAATGAATTAAATATTATTTATCCAAATAATATTTAATATATATAATTTAACATTGTATAATGACCCATGATTTTTAGACATAAATATTATATATTTTTCAATGAATATTGAATACATTTCACAAATTCATGCACGAGGTCCGTGAATTTTTACTGTCTTTGAAGAATAGATTCACTATCTTCTTATTTAATAAAATATCTTCAACATCTTATATAAGGATCTTCCCATTTAGTACACTTCATAGACATTACCTACCTAATAATTTCTTTATATCTTAGGAATAGGAAACACAACAAAAGTGTGAACTCAGATGATTAGTAATGGTAAACATGATATATATAAATCGATGATAATAATAAGGCATATGATAAGAATAAGGCTATGAGATCATGAAAAAATCATTCAAGGTTCATACCCAATCAATTAAATATCATAAAAATGTTTCAGGGCATAAAAAATTATCTTTTCAAATACTTGCATCATAATAGTGATAAATAATAATAAATTAATCATGAACCATAAGTTCATGTCACAATTGTGTGACATCATCATATGTATAGAGACCATTTCATATATCAAGGTTCACTACCAAGACCATAAAAAATAGTGGATCAGGAATCCAAACCTATTTCCTATAACATAAGGGATTAGGAATCCTCAACTATTTCATATAGTATATCAAGAAAATTTACTTTTTATCTATCATGGATTAGGCACATCGACATGTTTCATATAACATATCAAGAATATTATCTTTCTTTCCCATAGTGGATCAAACAAATCAGCATGTTTCCCATAGATGATCAAGCACATCATCTTGTTTCCCATAATTTTATCATGAGGTATAAATATTTACCCAATGCATTGATGTAAGATATAGGTCCCATCCAAAATATAATTTATACAATTTTTTTCCAAAAATATCATAAAAATTTCATTATATAAAAACCTATGAAAAATAAAATAGATTCATAAAAATTTCTTTATATTATAATCCATGGGAAAGAACTGGGTTTCCTAAATATCACTTCATCAAAATAATAAAAATAAATATTATAGAGATATAATAATTACAGTATCATTGAATCATATGCCCAGTAAAAAATAATCAACATCAAAGGTTGTTGTTTTTGAACAATATAAATTTCATAAAAATATCATTAAAACATTTTTATGGAAAATATCCTTTCAATTTTGAAATCAATTATTTAAAATATAAAAATTTACTTAATATTAAAGAAAAACTTTTCTTTGAAAATGAAGTTTAGAGCATTTAAATTAATATTAAAATATTTGAGTGGTCATGATAGTGGAATATTTCATTCATGTTGTACACATTAAAAAAAATATTCCTTATTAATTTTTTGGAAGAAATATCAAATCGTACCTTGTTTAGAAAATTATTGGAAGATTCCATATAATTTTTTTTATAAAAAAATATTTATGAGAAAAACGACTTTAAATAATCATAACAAAATATTCCTGAAAATATCTTTTGAAAATTTGGATTTAAAAGATAAGTATTTTCGACCGAAGAGATAAATAAAGTCAATTTTCTTTAAAAATAATCTTCTTGTCTCTTGAGTACTTAAAGAGAGAAAAATGAAAAGAAATTATCGATTCTCTAGAAATAACCATATAATTATAAAATTCATTA
Organism: Viscum album; assembly: GCA_963277665.1. NCBI lineage: Eukaryota > Viridiplantae > Streptophyta > Magnoliopsida > Santalales > Viscaceae > Viscum > Viscum album. Next base: position 2,109,830,163 of record OY728152.1, read on the forward strand.
TTTTATTGATATATTGATCAAAATATTTCATCATTGGAAACTTAGTCATAAACAATACTAATAAATAATGAGATTGTAACATTGAACCTTTACCACTTTGGTAACTTTTGAATAATAAGACCCATGAAAGAAAGAATCCAATATAGATATGTAAATACAAATAATTTTCCTAATAATAATCACATAACAAATTAATGAGAATTATATACTTCAAAAAAAGAAAAAACTGTTGAATATGTCATGTGTCACATCAAAATAAAAGAGAGACTATAAATCCATTTCTTACTTTGGAAAATTTTGAATCATAATACCTAGGAAAGAATAACATTAAATTAAACATTAAATATCATGATAATAAATAAATTCATAATTTAATATGTAAAATGGGATGTATATACACCTCATAAATAAATATAAGCCCATAACATAACATATGTCCCAAACAAGATAATTTGAGACCAAAATCCTCTACGTGATTTGGTAACTTTTGTATCATAGGCCCCAATAAATAATAACTTTAAATGAAAATAAAATATCATGATAATAAATAAATAAATTATATAACACATAAAAGTGTCTGTTTATAGACCTCATAAATGAAAATAGGTGCATAACATAACATATGTCACAAAGAAGACAATTTGGGACAAAAATTCCTTACCTCTGATCTCAAATTTCTTCATGCACATTCATACCTCATATATAATAGATAAATATTTGTTACAAAGTTGTTTCATAAAAATAATAATATACATATCATAACATATATGATTTACTTATTTCCTATTATAACACTTTTGTTAATAATTATTTGTTAAAATCATGTTTTGGGAAATAACTGGTTTGATTATTCATAATGGTTTGAGGTTGGAATTTTTGGTGATTAAACATAGATCATGGTTTCATCATCTACATAAAGTTAACCATGATGCAATCATCATAAATATTCATTATAAATATATTTATAGTAATATATTAATTTTAGAGTTAGAAAATGAATTACACTCTTCGTGGAGATTATAGGTCATGCATATGCATGAACATTGCTTCCATTTTCTTGATGGGTGGAATAAAAGTAAGGAAAATACTAATTAACCTTTTGGAATATTTTTTATAATATTTATATATAATATCTTCAGAAAATATATCCTTATTACCATCCATTTAAAAATAAAATGAAAATTTTGTCACATCACTTCCTGTAGATGGTAGTCCACATGTACACTTGAGCGATGTTATCAATTTTCACCAGATTAGAAGGTAAGTTGTTCGATGTTATATTATAATTACATAAGTATAAATATTTTATAAATATCACATATATATATATGTTAAATCCATAATTATATCAAAACATGAGATGTGGTAAGTAAGTCAGTGATTTGGGTAGGGATTAGATAAACTAAAAGGATCTTGGTGTGTGGATATGAGTGGGTAGGTGATCTCCTTCTATAAGTGGGGAAAGGAACCGACATGGAAGGTACATGAAAATTTACCAAAATAATCCACAATGATAAATTCATTAAAAAAAATACATCCTAATGAACATATATTCAAAGGTGGTAAGAAATAAGGTTGAAATATGGCCATAAAAAATGATTTAGATAAGTTTTATCTACAAAATTACCCATATATTTTGGTTTAACCACTGGTAAACCTACATAAACCATAACTATAGTAATTATTTTTTACTGTGTTTACTATACGTTTTGAAAAAAATATGTTGAAATTATTATATAATATTAATTATACTAATCTGAAATATTGAATAAATTTTTAAAATTTCCATTCATATAAGTGTAAAAAAAATTAAAATTGAACTCATAGAGGTGATAAAAGAATGGTTCTTTAAAGGGATAATTTTCACAAGTATATAAATATTTAATATAAAAAATCAGCATGAATTTATTTCCAATGAACTAATTTCTATTAATAATAACATAATTGAACTAATTTTACTTTTAAAAACATGTTAACATTTAATTTAACATTTTAATTACTTTAAAGGAAAAGGTAGTTTTCAATAAAAAATATTCTTTTTTATTATTCAATGAAAAATTGAATTTTTTTTCTGAAAATTTTAAAAAGTAAACTTTATGATAATTTTGAAATTATGATTTCAAAAATGAAATTAATTTTTCCTAATAAAATTTATAAAAGTGTTAATGATTAGTTTTAAAATAAATTCATAGAACATGACTAGCCCGCATTTTAGAAAAATACCTTTTTAATCATAAAACATGATTTTTTCTTATCCCATGCTTAAAAAAAATATTATATGAATAATCTAAAATTTTATTAAATATATAAAATATAAATTTCAATAAAATAATTGACTAATAATAACCTATTTAATTTATTTATATTAAAATAATTCATGCAAATAAAAACTGTTTTTCTACAAAAATTGTTGTTTTGTAGTCAAATGATTTTTATTTTTATTTCTAAAAAATTAATAACAAATGAATTTATTTTATTCAGGGGTCAACCATGTAATTTTCATAATATTTTTAGTCATATTCATACCCACCAATTTAATAGCTATTTTATTCTGATCATGTTTTAATAAAAATGGTAATAGTATATTATGGTTCACTAAAACTTGGTCTTGTGTGTTGTGTGTTCTGTAAGATATCAAAGAAATTAAGTTTATTTGAAAAAAATCACAAAATCTTGAGGGGTTTCTTTCTCCCCCACAACATTTAAAAAAATTTATCTCTCAAAATTCTTCACTTTGATACTATCAAATGAGGATTTTTCTACCTCATCATATCCTCATATTCCCATTTAATGTCTTTAAGTTGGTGATTTTACCATAAAATTATAACTAGGTGAGTGGTATTGTTTGCTAGAAATTTCTCTATATGATCTATTATCTCAATATTTTATTCCTCATAGTAATAATCATGATCCCATGGTATGACTTATGAGTTCATTACACATGAATGATCATGTTTGTACTTCAACTAGAGAGATACAAGGAACACATTGTGGACTTGTGAGTGGTTTGGTAAAAGCACCACGTGATAATACATTGTCCCCACTTGATCAAAAATATAAAATATGTCAATATACAAAGGGATCATATTTAATTTCTTCTCAAATATCATAACCACCTTCAATTGGTAAATTTATAAAAAAAACCTCTTCACTAACTTTAAACATGAGATTATGTCGATGATTTTCATCACAACTTTTCTATTGAATATTTGCTTCGCTTGTGTGTTGGTGAATGGATATAAAATTCTCTTTCATTTCTTCAGAAATATCTATTCCCAATAGATTTATTTACAAACATTTATCCCAATCCATTATATTTATACACTTCTTTCCATAGAGGTCTTTATAAGGATTCATTTGAATTCTCAAGTGAAATCTATTATTATAAGAAAAAGTAACTATTAGAAGGTGTTGATACCGAAAAAATTTGAAATCAATAGAATAAGATATCAATATATCCTATAGTTATTGAATTGTTCTCTTTGAGTGATTATATTTCTATGGATGATACACCATACTAAAAATCAACTCAGTATAAAGTGTTTGCTAATGACTTTTCTAAAACTTCATGGTTAACCTAGGTCCCAATCATATATAATGGAATATAGAAATCCATGCTACCTTACCACTTCCTTAATTTATATCATTAAAATATGATGTATAGAGAAATATTATCTAAATTTAATGAAGATTTTATAAATTTTAAGGTAATCAAATACAACCCAAATAACATTGTTCCCTTTAGATGTTTTGGGGAGTTTGAGGAAAAAATACATTATGTTGTTTTAAAATTTCTATTATAATATGGTCTATGGTTGTAACACCCCTTTAAAATTTTCTATCTCTCTATTTACTTGCTGAAATACCAAGTACTGAGATAAAAACACTACAATATCTATCTTCATGTCATCCCACCAGAAACACTATTTCAAATCACTATACATATTTCTACTTCAAGGATGAATAGAGAAGGAAGAAATATGGTCATTATTTAATATATCTTTATTAAAATTAGGTATGTAAGTAACACCTACATGGTTCTTAATCTGTATAATTCCATCACAATAAATGTTAAATTTTGGAACATTTTTATCCTTCTTCTACAATTTTACATCATCCTTATGCGCCTATTTAATCTTCACATAGATATGTGGTTTAATACTAATTTGAGAAAGATAATATTTATAAAATCCCTTCAATATTTATATATCTATCCGTAGAAAATATATGAATATTGGATTTTTTATCCTCATCATGTATAGGCTAACATGATCTTCTTGACTCAAAGCATCAACCACCTTATTCACCTTTTTGGGTGGTATTGTATTGAAAAGTTATAATCTTTAATCATCTCCAAATATATTTTCTATAATATATTTAACTTCTTATTTGTGAATATATTATTTAAAATTTTATGATATGTATATATATATGTCACACATATCTTTGTAAAGATAATTCCATTATATATTTAATGAAAAAAGCACCATAGCTAACTCAAAAACATGAGTTGGGTAATTTTTTTAATAGACCTTAAATTATCATGATGTAAAAGAAATAATTATATCATTTTGCATGATAATACATCCCAATACCTTCTTTTATGAGTCAGTGAAGATTAGAAACCCTTCTCTATTATAGGTTATTGTAATTACAAGTGCATTGATAGTCCTTTACTTTAGTTCCTTGAAATTTTCTTCACAATCATCATTTCAAAGGTACTTGGCTCATCTATGAGTTAACTTGATATGTGGATTGAAAAAACATGAGAAATTATTCCCAAAGCATATATAATATACAGCCAAACTAAGAAAACTATGGATCTTTGTCACCATGGTTGGTATTAACTAGCATTCATTATCTTCTATATTTTATGGATCCATCGATATACCCTTGATTGATATTATATGACCAAATGCTAAAAAAAATTTAGCTAAAATTCAGACTTTGTTAATTTTTCATTGAGTTTACCCTTCCTTAGGGATTTAAGTACAATTATCAGGAAATCTTCATGTTCTTTTATTGAATCTATTCATTAAATACATGAAGATAGTGGGTGGAACTAGTAATACAAAATGGAATCACTATATACTCATGGTGTTCATACCTTTTATGAAATGTTTTATTGGTTATATTTTAATTTATAACACTCAATTGATGATATATATAATCATGTTAAATATTTAAAAAGTATTTAGCTCTATGTAGTAAATAAAAAATTCATCAATATAGGGTATAAGATACTTATTATTGATTGTGATATTTTTAAGTTCCTGATAAAAAAATCAAACTTTCATTGATCCATTTTTCTTCTTAACAAAAATAACATGTTCACCCCAAGGTGACATAATTTGTTGAATGAATCCCCCATTAGGATTCTATTGTAGTCTCTTATTAAGTTCCTACAATTCAATTGGGTCCATCCTATAGGGATTATTTTAAATTGTTGTATCATCATGTATGAGTTGTATTGAGAACTCAATGTCACAAGTTTTTGGAATATTGGGAAGCTCTTCAATAAATAAGTAAAAAAGTCCAAAACAATAGTAATATAATTAAAATTTATTTCTCCCTAACCATCGATGGAAAAAACCCATTTTGAATAGTAATCATGACCCACATAATGTATGTTATCTTCATTGGAAATTTATATATATAATCACACTGATAGATGATAATAGGTTGGTTTGGAATATCAAACATGACTTATCTTTCTCAGAAATTGATGTGGGATTTTTGTATATAAATTCAATACATGCCTAAAATAACATAAAATTAAAACAGATAGAGAATAAAAGATTTTCATGAAGAACATTCCAACAAACATCAACTGGAGAATATTCATAAACTTGAGATGCAACCATCATACACTTATGGGTTATCATTTATAATTAAACATCTAATCATTAGGGATTGTAATTAACATTGTTATAGACATTCATAATATACATTAACTCATATAACTATTCCCAAATGGGTTACTTCAAAATCTGATCATAACTATTACCACCTCAACATTATATTTCTTTCTTCAATAGAATAGTAAAATAAAAATGGAAACCATAACCACCATGAATAATTAATAAGAGTGATAAATAATGAAAAATAAATCATACAATGTCTAAATCTTGACACATTTTAAGTCTATGACACCTTTGGTTTAACCTAGTTTATGCATGGTCACTATTCAAATCCCTCATAATAGTTTATAAATATATTTTTTTCTTCCAAAACATATCCACTAATAATGTCAAACTAGGTTTACATCAAGGCCCATTTTCATTCTATAGGTGATGATAAAGTCAAATACCAAAGATTCATTTTAATACTTATTACCCTTCGGTACAATAGTGCTATATCCACATCCACGTGTAATATCTATATAGGGGTGTAATTTCTTGTAAACCACTCTATCTATTCTTTAGCAAAGTTACATTATATTATCTTATAATTAGACTTGTACTTAGACTTATCCCTAAAGTTATCACTAATATTTTATCATCCTAGTTCCAAATCATTACTAAACCTATCCTCTGATTCTAACTATAGAGACCTTATATTTTAATAGATAAATATTACATCTTTTTAAATGAATATTTCATTAACTTCACAAATACATTTATAAGGAACATAAATGTTTAGTGAATTTTTTTACTAGATAGAAAGTATTATTATGTCATGAATGATCATCAATATCTCCTGTAAGGATCTTCATATTTAGTATACTTCATATACATACACAACTTAAACCTTTCTTCATAACCTATAAAAAAGAAAAGTAATAAAGTGTGAGCTCTAATACTCATTAAGGGTAATACAGTGATATATTAATTGATGATTATAAGAAGGAATAATATAAGAATATTTTTATTATATCATGCATATAACTTTCATAGTACATTACCAATATATGAAAGAACATAAACATGATTCACAAAGAAAACACAATCATTTCAAGGACATGCATCATAAGAGTGATAAATATTCGTAAATCATTCATGAATCAAAATTTTATGTCAAATTAGTGTGGAAGTAGCATATGTATATAAACCATATCATATGTAAAGGTTAACTACCAATACCTTCAAATTATAGTGGATCATGAATCACTACATATTTCTCAAAAAATAATAGATTAGGAGTCAACACCTATTTCCCATTGTACATCAAGAACACTGAATTTGTTCCCATAATGGATCAAGCACATTGGTCATTTTACTATAGTGGATCAAGCATATCAACTTGCCTCCCATAGTGGATCAAGCACATCCGTACGTTTCCTATAGAAGATCAAGTACATAAACTTGTTTTCCATAATTATCTCATGAGATCTAAATCTTTAACCAATTCATTGGAGGGATATATAGGTCCCACCCATTACATAATCCATACATTTGTTTTAAATAAGATTATAAAACATTAATTATATCATAACCTATGTAAAGGAAGTGGGTTTATGAAAACAATCATCACAGTATAACCTAGTTAGAGAAACATGTTCCATAAAAACCTCTTCATCATAATAATACACATAAACTATTCAAATAATTAATAAGGACGGTACCATTGGATAATATCCCTTTTAAAACATGAGAAACACCAAAGGCTTTTTTCGTTGATAAATATAAATACCATAAAAATATCATTAAATCATTCTGGAAGAAAAAATCCCTTTCCATTTTGAAAACAATTATTTGGAATTTAATAATTCACCTAATGTTAGGTATTTTTTTTTGAAAATAAACTTGATTAATTTTAAATTAATCTAATTATAATTTAGTGATCATTATGGTGTAATATTTCATCCATGCGGTATATGTTATAAAAAGATTCCATTTCAAATTTTCATAAAAAAATTTAAAACATTCCTTGTTTGGAAAATTATAGGAATATTCATTTTAAAAAATTTAGTAAAAATTTATCATGGGTAAGATTATATTTTAAAAATAATTTCAAAACATTATTTCATATATTTTAAAAAAACATGGATTTGGAAGAAAATTATTTTCGACCAAAGAGATAAATACAATTGACTTTCTTATAAAAATATTTATGTATCTTGAGTACTTAGAGAATAAAATTAAATATAAAATTTATTATTTAGAAATAAACTTATAAGAATAAAATAAATGAGTTTAAAAATAAATGGATAATAATATTTTATCATTATAAACTCAATCATAAAAATATCTATAATTAATGAGATTATAACAAAAAAATTAACCACTTTGGTAAATTTTTGAATATTAAAAATAATGAAAGAAATAACCCTAAATGGATATGTTAAGAAACATAATTTTAAAAATAACAATCATCAAATACATTCATGGTTAGTATATAAATGACCCAAAAGAAATAAGTCTTGAATAAGTCATGTGTCACATAAAAATAAAAGAGAGACTATAAATCTATTACAAGACTTGGTAACATTTGAATCATAAGACCCATGAAAGAATAAATTTAAATAAATAATTAAATACCATGAGAATAAATAAATTCAAGATATAAAATTTCATAGTGTATGTATAAGAAAATCATAAAATAATATATGTTAATAACATAACATATGTTATGAAGAAGACAAATTGAGACAAAACTCCCTTACATCATTTGGTAAATTTTGAGTCAAAAGACCCATGAAAGAATAAATTTTAATAAAACATTAAATTTCATAATAATAAAAAATTAATGATATAAAATTTCAAAGGGTTTGTATGTACACCTCATAAAATAATATAGGTGTGTAACATAACTTATGTACCGAAGAAGAAAATTTGAGACAAAAAATACCTTACCTCAAGTATCAAATATATTTTCACACATTTGGACTTCATATATAATAAATATATGATTATTATAAATCTATTAAATAACTATAATTTTATATATAATTCCATATATGATTTAATTATGACTTTTTATTACCCATTTCCTAATAAATCCTTGCTAAAATCATGTTTTGGGAAATAATTGATTCATTTTACATGTATTCTTTATTTTGGTATTTTCAATCACATTACATTGATCATGGTATCATAATCTAAAGAATTTTAACCATGATATAAATATCATATATATTTAAGAGAAATTTATTTATATTAATCCACTATAGTTATAGATAGAAAATAAATTACCCCATTCATGAAGTCAGTGAGTCATACGTATGTGTGAAAGTTGTTTCCATTTGGTCGACAGGGGAAATAAAATAAAGTTAAATATTAATTCACCTTTAAGAATAATTTTAAATAATATATATCATATATATAATATACATTCATTAAATCAATACTCATTACCGTCCATTTCAAAAATAAATGAAAAACGTATTATATCATTTGTTGAGGTGGTAGTCCACATATACACCGAAGTGATATTATCATTTTCCAAAAGATTAAAATGTAATATGGTAGATATTATATTATAATTATGTAAAAAATATCATATACATAAGTTAAATACATCATTATATCCATCCTTGAGAGGTGGTGATAGAAAATGGATTACAATGGATCATGAGGTGGTAGTTCATTGTACACACAATCGACGGTTTAATTTCACATTTTATAGAAGTGGATATGGATGATGAAGATAAATATATGATATTAAATATGGTATAAAATTATGATATTATATCAGAATATTTGGAGAATTTTTGAAGGAGGTTAAAGAAGAAATAAAATAAAAACATTCGGTTAGGAATAATATCTTTTGTTTTGACATCCTTCCTAGGATTGCACCAAAATCATTCTTAAAATGGATTTATAATAAAAATATAGCCTATAGGATATTTTAAATTAAGTAAGGAATTTTTTAAGGAATTGGTAGAAAAAAGGACCTTGGTGTGTGGAGAGGATAAGATAGGGGATGTCCTTGTATAAGTGGGTAAAGGAACCCACATGGAAACTACTTGGAAATTTCTCAAGAGAATCCAAAATAATAAAATCATTCAAAAAAATAATAATTACATTATATATTAATTTTAGATAGTATATGGTGGAAATATGTTGAGAAAATATTATTTAGACAAGTTTTATTTGAAAACTTACCCTTATCTTTTGGTTTAACTCCCACTAAATTTTTTTTAAGCTTAACTATAATTATTTATATTTACTTTGTTTACTATTAATTTTTGGGAAAAAATTATGTTGAACTTATTATATAATACTAATTAAATTTATTAAAAATATTTAATCCATTTTTACAAATTTCATTCATAGAACTAAAAAATATTACTTAAAATTAAACTCAGAGATGCGATGAAAAACAGTTCTCTAGAGAGAAAATTTTCATACGTGTAAAAAGTTTCAATATAAAAAATCCTAATGAATTTTGTTAAAATGAAATAAACTGGATTAATAATAACATAATTATAAAAATTATAATTTAAAATCATTTTAAAATATAATTTAACTATGAAAATATTTTAAATGAAAAGGCTGTTTTAATATAAATATGTATTTTTCCCTATTCTTAAAAAAATTAATCAATTTAGAAAATTATAAACATTTCACTCATAGATAGTTTCTTCTTGATGATTTTAAAAGTTAAATTAATTTTTTGAAATAAATTTTCTAATATTGGAAATAATTATACTTAAAATAAGTTTGCAGAACATGATAAAACTAATTTTTAGAAAAATAATTTTTAAAATATAAAGCTAGATTTATTATTATCCCATAATTAGAAACATATTTAACAAATGATAATTTTTTTTATGTAATATATAATATTTAAATTTAACTAAAATTATCACCAATAGTGACTAATTTAATTTATTTATCTAAAAAAAATTCATGCACATAAAAACTGTTTGTAAGAAAAATATATCTTTTACATTACAATGTTTTTTTATTTTCATTTATAATCAATTAATAAAAATTGAATTTATTTTATTCATATCTAAATTATATAATTTAAATACACTTATTAATAACCACTAATTTAATAACTAGGTTATTTTGGTGTGGTTTAAATAATAATGTTAATAGTATATTACGGTTCGCTAAAACACAGTGTTGTGTGTCATGTAAACTATCAAAGAAATTAAACTTATTTGAAAAAATATATTTCACAAAATCTTGGTGTGTAAAATAATAAACCTTTAAAATCATTCTACCATTGCTCCAAGGTATTTATTCATCCTTGAATAATGACTAATTATTTAAAAATAAATATCACAACATTATTCTCCAATAAATAAATAAATATTATATTCACAAAATGAAAATTAAAATTTATTAAACATTCTGCTCATGGAATATTCTCCAGAATGACTGGTGATACAATATATACGATCAATAAAAAATGAATAATTATTACACCATATTTGTGAATAATATTTATTCAACATGTTAAATAGTAAATAATATTATTTTTTAACTGAGGTTCTAGATACTCTTAGTGTGTAACCCTCAAGGCATCTATCTCAATGACATTAGAAGAAGTAGATCATAGTCCATTGCTAGAATCTAAAAACACACCAAAGAACACACAAAGAATTTAAATATTTTCAAAATGACATAAAACTTCATATGAATTCTTAATGTGTAATATAATACATTTATCATGAAATCTCTTATCAAGTAGGTTGTATCCTAGGGTCCTTAACATATTTGCTTGATGTATATTTCTTTAATATTTTGGAAATGAACCTATCCTTAGAGAACCATAACCATGGATTTATTTACACGATATAATTTCCCTCAACGTTCTAGATTGTTCAAATTATTTTAAATAACATAAGGGAAAAATCCTTTCTTATGTTATTACTTGTGACACACCCAATATATATTACTTTACTTGAAATATATGTTGTCACAATTTTCATCAATAAATCAAATCACATGACTCATAATACCCATTAATAATAATATTAAAGTCTAAGGATCAATACAAATGTTTGTAGATAGAAACATATAATGACACATGTAAATTTTGATTTTCTACTAGTGAGTCTCGTAATACTAATATTCTACCTTGGGAATTACCATGGGCATACACCATGAGAAGTTTCCTCAAAGTCTTAAGAGTATCCACTTATAATATCTTATATAATGTTTTCGCCACATATGACTTCATTTGGATATATAATATAAATTTATGAATACTATCATATAACATATCATTTCTAATCATATCATGGAACTTTCATGACCTTTCATTGCAACAACTACTCTTTGGAAATTATCACACACTATATCACAAAAGTTTGTCTTAGGTATCCAACTCTAATAGTAAATGTGTTAGCTAATTTAGTAAGAACAAAGAAATCAATTTAAAATATATAGAAGAATGAAAATATATCTTAGCGACCAAGGCTTGAACTCAACTAATGTAGATGACACAGTCATTTGATGATATTAGGTAAGAAGTGAAGAAACCAATGGTGATTTAATATGATAATAAGAGTTCATTCTAACTCACAAATATGCTAAAAAAAAACTATCATACCAAACATATCAAGATTCAGTATAACTATATTAAAGAAAAGTCAGAATAAGGAATAATCTAACTAGAAAATATTGTATTTAATGAGCATGTTTTATACATCATTACTATTCTACTTACAACAATTTTTTTATAGAAAAAATAACCAAACCTCCTTATTCATCCACCTCCCATAGTTTGAGAAGGATTAGAAGATCCCTTCTCTTTACTACATATATTACTTTACATGTTCATAACTGATTGGTAGGTTCAAAATAGATTTTATTTTATTATCAAAAGTAGAAAATATTGAGTGAAAATCATTTTTTCATTATGTGAGGTGGATTTTATGGTGTGAAAGTTCATGGGACATATAATCTATTTGGAAATTCATGAATATAAGATGAGTTTTTGAATGAGTAGTGTAACTAGGAATGTAATCCTCTCTTGATATCATGTGTTATACATATATTACTGGTCATATATACTTAGAGTCATGGAATTATTATCTCACTACCATCGATTAGGTATGAATCGTGTGTGAGAATATATATTTCACTTTGGATTTCCTATAATCGTGAAGGGGGGATTATTTGAAACATTGTTTTCTATGATTATTTTCGATGTTTTTTTGTTTTTTAAGAATATTTTTTGGCTTAATTAATTGTTTTGAACACTACGGTAGATATTTTTCAGAATAAGGAATCCCAAAAGTTTTTTTAAATGGATTTTCCCAACTGTCTTCAAATTTTTTGGTGTGACATTTTGAGGCTTTTTTTAATGTTTCGATAAAGTTGCACTATTTTTTCAAGGAAAAGGGAGGAGTTTTGAGTATAGGTTACACTGCCTATGTGGTAGGTGTGTAGAGATGTTGAAAAGTGAGTAAATTACATAGGAGGTATATAGATCGTAATGTAATAAGACAACCCATGAAAGAAGTTCACAGACCACATACGAAGCTTACAATTGGAAGCCGATTATACTGAGGAAACCATAAAATGGTTAGCTGATGAAGTTAGTCCCACTTTATTTAGTTAAGGGATTAATATTAATCATAGGGATTATTTTGTTTTATAATGTGTTTAATAATAAATACAACACTATTCACTTTATTGGAGAAGAATAAAAACTTTAGAAAAAATTTGGAAATTAAGAAGTACATGAAGGAGAAACTATGTAAGTAGTGTTTTATAATCAGGATCCTCATAATAATTCTATAGTTCATGATTCCAAAAATATAGTAATCATAATCACACGGAAGGAAGTGTGGGAAGTATTAAATCTCTTGGGTAGGTATACACAACAAGTTCACATCACATAGAAATTTTGTTTGAAGGAAGTTTAAGCCACACGAAGGTATGTGCATAGAGAAAGTTCACAAGGTAGTGTGTGGGGGAGATGTAGCTATAGGATTTTTTACATTTTTAGTGAGTATTAAATGATGTATTATTCGTGAGATCTATGTATAGTTAATAGTGGGTCACATAATAAGTTCACAAAAGTTAGTGTGAAGTTGGTATCTCCCATTTTCTGGTTTTTATGGGTATTTTGGAAACTATTGAATACATTAGAGAATCATAATTAGGATATAAAAATGAAAATAAAAGTAAAAATTATTTATGATATAGAATCCAACTTAAATTAATTAAAATATGTATTATTTATTCTAATATATTGACTAATGGGGGAGCAAGTAGAGGTTATATAAGGGGGTATAGTGTTATACTTGAATTATTTATAAAGGAAGTGATCCTATAATAAAGTGAGTATATCCAAAAAAGAATTAACCCACTCATTCCTTTGAATTTTAGTTTTCTATGACATGAATAATACATCATTTATGTATGATCTTTGGGATATCCCTTATTAATGAACCATATAAATATTGTTTTTTTTATATTTGATTTATTTATTTTCAAGTTTGGGGAATGTTTAGTATAATCATACAGTTTTGAAAAGTTATTATAAATGTGGTTACAATATTCATTCAAATTAAAATAAAAATCTGACACCTTGATTCACCCCTCCCCTCTAAGGGAATCCTAGGGTACAACAATATTCGTTGATGTGGTCAGTAGTTTTTGGAGAATCCAGGAAAGAAGTGACAAATTATACAATATTGACATTGTTCCATGCCTAGTGGTCACTTAATGTCATGGAAAAAGGTATTATATAAGTATATATAAGATTTATATATTATATATTATAGTGGAAATGTTTTTATAGAGATTTTAGAATGTTTTATGGAGATCACACCAGACCCCTTTGAAGCTAGAGTCGCACAATGGTTTTAAAGGCCACTCTTTTATTATATATATGAAATAGAGATTTCATATTTGTTTCAAACTCTAATAAGTCTTATAGGGTTACATATTTTGGAATTTGGATACTTAATATATTTTGGAAAAAGATGTTTTTGTAAAATTAAGAGATTTTCATGAAATTATATCCAAAACAAGTTTATATAAATTAATAGAGTTGTGAAGTTTGGCATAAATTCATTATGGATTTTAATGAAAGTTGGAGTTTTTTGGATGTGTGATAAAATAATAAGCATGTTATATATATAAAATAAGGATACATTTGTTCTAATGTATCCTTAACCCCAATACTAAAAATATATTGCACCCAACATAGTGGAGGTAGAGTACATGCATCTGTCACTTTGTAGGTGGAGTGAATGAATCATCCACCTCCTTCCCATGTGGTTTATTTTTGTTACTAATTCATTATGTATAGATTAATTATAGATTGTATATCAATTCAATTGGTTCGATGGATTACTCTAATGTTAAGTAATATAAGCACCTTATACTTTTCAAATAGATGACATGTTTTGTTAAATGGAGAGCATCAATATTGGATACAAAAATTGATGTAACCCTTCTTATTATATGTTGAAAAAGATCATTTATTTCATTAAAATATTTCTAAATATATCTTCATTTGTGTATAATTCATATCATATAGAGAAGGAAATAACACCACACTTGACATGAATGAATCCTCATGACATAATCATAGATTCAATGGATGGTTTAATCCCTCAGAGGTGAGAGTATTTTTTATATAGATTTTTTGATCTACATAAATAGTTATCATTTAAAAATAAAATATGGAGTTTATTTCATAAGATATAAAGGTAAATAAATATGTTATTTATATTTCTTATATAGAATTCTTCAGTTAAAGATAGATTTCAAAAATATGTATTTGTTTTCATTACCATGTGCATAAGATCAATCCTATAGAACAAATCAATAGAAGTTCAATAATTTAATCATTTCAGAATTGGAATAAAAGTACTGGTTTAATTGTTGAAATCCCAGAATAATAAAATGTGGATGATTTTCCAAAAATAAAAACCCAAAAATTATTTATAATGTTTGTGAACACCCTAAGAAAAATTATTTTGTATGAAAGGAGTGCATAACTATTTTCATATACCAACTAAAAGTTTAAAAACTATTGGAGAAGGAGTGATAAATATTTTAATCCAAATTAGTTTTTTAACACATATAATAAATCAATTATCACAAGTGGGTGTCTGATAATAATAAACCAAAAGATCATAAAAAGTTTTGGGGAAGGTCTAAAGAATTTTTTCATGCTCCAAAAAATTCCATGACACTTATTCATCCTAAGAGGAAATGATTAAGAGTAATGAATTAAAATGCGAAGAACAATTAGATGATGCTTCCTTGTTAGTAATTATAAACAACCCCATTACACATAAAAGAAAATCTTATAGTAATATGAATTATGTGGTACCCAAGAAAGGTTAGAATAGAAAAGGAAGTAAAAATATGTTCCTCGATAGTTATCCTAATAGAAAAGATAAAAAAAGAAAAAAAATTATTGAGAGATTATTATCAACATTTTTGTTATCACTAAAAAAGGAAATCCCCTCCTTATTACCTTATATTGTATGTGTACTATATTTAATAGAAGTGAAGGAAATAAATTTAAGGGGAACTGGTGAGGTTTTGTAATCACTATTTCCAAAAAATAAAATAAAATGATCTTCATAGTAAAGTATTAAAATAAACTATCTATGATGAAGAGAATTATAGATCATCCCTTGAGGGAGAGATTAAATGATAAAGAGGTATAAAAATATCTTTCTATCATAAATCTATAATTTATGTATTACCTCTTAAAACTATAATTTTAGGTATTTGAATATCATTTTCAGCCCTTTTTTTGAGTTTATCAAACATATTAGTAAAAGGGAAGTGTTGGTTGATGAAAATATAATTAAAAGGGGAGTAAGACATTATTCACTTGAAATATTTTGGTGTGTTTTTTTGATATTATTGATAGAAAATATTCTTGAAAAATCTATTTAACAACCAATGAAATATAATTTGAAAATGATATTACATGTTGCATTGATTTGTGGAGAACATTGATGTTTTGGTTTAGTAACTATTGTTTTCTACACTGGGTTAGCCCACATAGACTTAGGGTTAACTAAATAAAGGCTATATGTTGAGATTATATGGCTTCATCCTTCCATTAATATCTGAAACAATTTATTACTCAAAGCAAATAAGGAAAATAATATACTTTTGAATTAATATGGTGGGGTTTCAAAAAAGAGTGATATTAAACCCCCACATGTATCTTTTAATTTATTATCAACAAGGTGGATAGAAAAGAACTAACATCCACACATATTTATAAAATAGGTTTAATATTAATGATAAAAAAATATAAAGGATGAGATTGAAGTGCCCATGAATAGACTCAATTTCTTCTAATAATTGATTCTGTTATCATTTCGAGAAGCTTCCAATATGTGTTGAGAATTTGGGAAAATATGTAAAGAGTTGCAATAATTTAAAATGTAAAAGTAAAAAAGAATGATATTATTACAAAATCAAGATAGATAAGTTCAAGGATCATCCTTTTTTATGAGATGATTATTTATATTTTCTTAATGTTCAAGAGAAGTACCAATGATGAGAGTGTTGTTTACAATAATTTTTAAATAATTTCAATGTTTCCAACAACTGGGAGAGATTGATGAACTAAATTAATGGATAAATATTCCAAATAATTTAAATAAGATCCATCCATTAAAATAATATCTTTTATATGAGGTTTTACGTTCATTCATGTTGATAAAGAAGGTTTGGATATTGATTGAATGATATTTAGTTGGAATTGAGTGAAGTCTATAATTTGGAGTTTAAATTTAAAACATGATAAGTCATTAAATTTCTATACCATTCATTTCCATATAGGAGTTTCCAAATTTTGAAAAGAAACTTTGACTACGTAAAAGTAAACTTTGGAAAAAGGAACATTTGTATAGGAGTCATTAAAGACTATACATCAGTCACTTCTTACACTTCAGTATGAGATATTATAAGTGAAGGTATCTTCCTATTAGCGAATTGAAGCTGCATGTGAGTGACTATTGACCTACATATGAGTCATTAAACTCTTCATAATAGTCATCTAAGTATTATTTATATGCTATGTACTTAGAAAATATTTTTGGTTTTTGTGACAGTACTGATACATATGGTAGAGATTCTAGGATATTGGACATATTTATAAGATATAGAACTCGTATGATGTGAACTTCATATGATATGAACATATTGTAAGATTTGGTAATGAATAAAATTTTTTCCACATATGATGGGTTTTTATATGAAGTTATATATAAAAATATAGCCTATTCATAAGATACTTATCATGTATGATATATAACTTCATAAGATATCATCTCCTCTAACTGATTGACCATTGAGTATTATATGAGATTTCTTATGATATGAAAATTGTAAGATTCATCTGGTCATATGAAATGAATTATATTAAAAACTATAAGACTCTCAACAACATCATAATTTTACAGACATCATAAAACATCCTATGCAATATGTAATTATTAATAATGTTAGAATGAAATATTCTACAGAATTTGAGAATAATATTAAAATATGATACTACAGGGATATTCAATAGAATTAAACATCATGATCATGCATGTATATTATGAGTCAATATGAATTAGAGAGGATATCCATTCTACAAGATATTGTTCAATGTCATAGTACATGTAGATGAGGAGGAAGATTGGAAATTATTTAAAATTAATTTTTTTTGAGATGATACTATTATAATTTAAATCATAAAAAATATTGAAACAAGAATATTACTAAGGATGTTTGCATGAAGAACTTGAGTCAAATTTGATTTATAATTTTAATGATATTATACTAATAAAATTAATGGGGATTTTCCATCTATGTTTTGGAAATAATATTAAAAATTACTCATGATAATTTTATAAATATAAACACCTTAAGAGTTGATGATGAAAAAATGATCAGAGAGAACTCAATACTACTTCAATAAATAATATTTTATATGTATCGAAGGTGAAGATAACTACATAAAGGACTAAACTTTACATTGTAGAAGGAATAATAATAGTTCTATGATATTTCTATATATTGGTAGAAGGAATGAGACAAGGAGATCAACTACTTTTGATGTTGTTATCAATACTTTGAGTCAAGACACTCAAGATATTGAGGAGTTGATGAGATCGAAAAATCAAATGTGTTTGAAATGAGGAAAATGGAAAATCATCATAAAGTGTTTTCAATCACAAAATTAATGTTGAAAAAACATTCATTAGTTCAAATGAGGGCACTTGAAGAACTGGTGGTTCTTTTATGAACAAGCTATCGACCAGCCAGAGGCTAAATACTATTGGATACACTACAAATAACTCTTGACTTGCATGATAAAATGTTGAAAGGGAAGTGGATGATACTACTCCAAGGGAATGTTAATGATACTATCCTAACCATTATGTGTGTCTTTAACTACAATTATAATCACTATAACCTATATTTATAATAAAATATATGTCTCAACATAGGTTGAACATGAAAATGACTGGGTTTTACAAGAAAGGTTTGAACCTTATAAAATCTTGGTGTGTTGTTTTTCATGACCATTATATATTCCATAGTTAGGTGACATTGAGTAAACCTAAAAATATTCAAATATCTTAAACACAATATTGCTTTATGTACTATGATAGGATAATTAAGAGAAAAATTTAAAATGAAAAAAATTAAGAACACTAATGCACTCCAAATTCCCTCTCAGTGTCCCAATACAATCCACTGGGGTCTATAATTTTTTAGTTTAAGAGATACATATGAATTTATTTGATATTAAACAACCTAATACATATTCAATAAATTTAATAATATTTATGAAAGATGAATCTTTTTTCATTATTAAAAAAGTATTCCATTAAGGATCAATTATTTCTAAATTAATAGGTATTGAGGAAATATCACCAGTAGATCTAATAGAAGAACATATACCCTCATACATTTTCTTGTAGAGGGTATGTGTGAGTGTAAGAGGAAATTATTAATGGAAATTTCAAGAATTTTATAGTTGAGTGAACATCTCTTTGGAATAAAATCTTCACCGTCCCTTATTCACCATGAAAAATGAATAAATGTGAGAATATATAAATGGAGAAATATCTTACCAATTTTTGGAGGGAATTAGTTGATAATATTATAAGAGATTTTATATTTTTTTTAAAAAATTAACTTTATTATAGTAATATAAATATTAAATATTATTTCTAAGATATCCTTACAGAGTATACAATATAGGGGACCCTAATGCCTAGGGCAGAAAAGAAATTCTTCTGACATTATTTTGAAATGATGAGAAATAAATCTCATAAGGGGATACAAGGTGGGTGTATGTTTTAGTAAAGTTTTTTCCAACCTAGTACTACTTTGAGGGTGGAATAATACACAAGAGAAATTAAAAGTTAGAAAATTTAAGTTAAGGAGTATGGTCAGTGCATAAAAAACAATATTATATTGATGGTTCAGTAATTTTTTTCTAACACACACATATATTCATTACCTGCATATCCCAATCTTCCACCTCCTGCAAATTTTGATTTTTACACAAAGTTATACATTAAGGATCTATAATATCATATTATAGAATATGGGATCATAAATTATTTGTTGTCTATAATACATCATTATCAAATATATCGAGATAGGATAATTTAAACAATATAGATTATTATATATGAATTAATAATAGTATTATTCCTTATAAGACAGGTATCCACAGTTGGATAGAGTGTTGGATGTTTCTTACTTTTCCCATCTTGAATTTTATATGAGATGACGAGTAAGATATGCCTACAATGTTTTTTCATTTAGTATTATTTATAATTTTATTTTATTGTTTTATTATAAATATATTTTTATAATGATTTCATAAGTGTAAAGACTTCATGAAACATAAAAAAACACCTTAGGATTTAGTGCATTCAGATACCACTTCTTATGTATCCAATAATAATATTTAAATTATCAATGAGTGGTCTTCTATTGAAAGAATTTTATCAACTTTCAATGAATTCAAATTTTTGTAGGCAATATTATCCAATCATTATAATGAATAAATATAACATAGAATATACTGTTATTAATATGTTATGCATTGGATCAATGGAAATGTTTTCTTCTAAGTAAATTATTATATTTTTTTCATTTCATTAATTGAAGAAAAAATTTGATGTATGCATGCTATTTATTGAATAAGTATCTTCACACTCTTTATATCGAAAATTTTACAATATCCATATATGGATTCATGAGCCTATAATTCAATTATAAAGAAGTGTGCAATATAGAAAATTTAATAAAACTTTAATATATATCAAAAATATTTAAAAAAGAAAAAATTTAGTGTTGTATGTTTCCATATATTGAGAGGTATGAAAACATATTTAATAACAATTCTAGTTATATAATCATTCGTGTTGTATTTTTTCTTCATGGAGACATTGAATACTATATGTTTTATGTCTATTAGAAAACTCCACTTATTGGTTACGATCCATAATAAGTGATTTATAAAAAATATAAAGATAAATAGAAACATGAAGTTATATTATCTTATTACTTATAAATTTTTATAAATTTTTATTTTTTCTACTTTTTAACATATAATTCCAATAGTTTATGGAAGTACTTGGATAATTTTTCAAAATATAGGAATAAAAAATCAAATATGTTTCTGAATAAGTGAATTTTATTTTTTAAATAGTTTTTTAGTAAAGGATTAAAATATTGTATTCAATTTAGTATTTTTTTTATTCAAATTATAGCTTAATTATCAATTTGGATTTATAAAATTTGGATATTATTTTGTAATATTTATGCATGGAATAAAAATAGAACAACCTCATCATTTGGGAAGGCCAGTTCTAAAAGAAGTTTTTATTTAATATAATATTTCATGATATTGTTATTGTTGAAATGGGTTTTTAAAATGTATAAAATTTTGATGACACTAATTTATATGAAATAAATGAGTTAAACTATCTATGAGGAATAAGAAAATATTATTTTATAATTTAAATTTTTTTTAATTTTTATAGGCTTATTTTATAATTTGTCACTATTAGACAGAAGGCCTTTTAAAACTTCCAAAAGCCGTCGCTAATGGCCTATATTTGTCGGATAGGGTCCTCCAAATTATAGAATCTTTAGGGCCATCACTGTTTCCTTTAGCATTCGCCATTTAGCAGACACTATAGATAACATTAGGATTACCTATAGCAACTGCCATTTGGGGGTCGTTATAGCTTACTTCAGCATGGTGTCTAGCGACACCAATTTGGTGGTCGCTACAGACATTCCAGGAAATAACACTAGAGACCACCCTATGGTGGCCACTATATTTTTTTATATTTTTTTAAAAAAATTCACAGAAAAATTTCCAAAAATATATATTTAAAAAATAAGAAAAATATTTCAAAATACCTAAAACAAAGAGAACATAAATCTCTTTACCTTATCATCTTTATGCTCCACAACCATCGTTGAATAAAACCACAACAGAAAATTTAATAAAATAATTAGTACACAAAAATATTTCAACTAATATTTGAAATGCAATTGAAACCACATATTTGGTCATTAAGGACAAACCGAACATCTAATTGACCTTCTATGTGCTCATACACATCACGAATAACAATAAGAAAGTTTTCATATGATTTTAGGTCATTCTGAAATCATTTTATATGGATCTGTTTCTAAAATGCACATTTTGTTGTTTTATGATAGTAAAAGTTCATTTTCGGTCATCCCACACAAATGGAATATCTGATTGACATTCTTTCTACTCAAACATTTCACAATGTACTTTATAGTTGTTATCGTCTGATTTCTCCACATTTGGATGTTGTTCGACTATTTTTGACCCACAGATGTACCTTTTTAAAAGGCGTCAAACCTTTAAAACCCATGTACTTGGTAGTTCCGAGTAGGCTGCACCTCTTATTGACGTGTTGTCTCCTCGTACACATCAAAAATAATAATAAGATAGATTTCTTGGGATTTCAAGTTATTCTGAGGACGTTTTCTATATATCTTAATGTTAAACACATGTTATAATGTTTCATGACATTAAAAGTTTGTTTTACGTCATCCCAAACAAATGGCACCACTTATTGACATACCATCCATGAATATTTTACATATCACTCTACAATTGTTTTTGTTCGATTTCAGTGCATTTGGTGGTCGTTTTCTTGGTTTTGACCCCCCACGTTCTTTTAAAGGGCGTAAAACCTTTAAAAACCACATATTTGGTCATTCTGGGTAGACTGAACATTTGATTGATGTTTCATTTACTCTTACACTACAAGAATAATAATGAAACGGTCTTCCTATGATTTTAGGTCATTTCAAGGTTGTTAGATATTGAATTGACTGTTAAACGCACGTTTTGTTGTTTTGTGACACTAAAGGTGCGTTTTAGTCATTCTTGGAAAATGACATCTCTGATTGATGTTTTGTATGATCAATCTATTCACAATTCACTCTACCATTTTTTTTCTCATTTCATGGCATTCGGACTTCATTCGACTCATTTTAACCCCCAGACACACCTTTTTAAGGGCGTCCAACCTTTAAAAACCACATATTCAACCATTTTGGAAAGGCCGAACATCTAATTGATGTTATGTCTGCTCTTACACAACAAAAATAATAATAATAAAGTGTTACTATGATTTTATGCGATTCTAGGGTCGTTTGATATAGAATTGACCGTTAAACGCACGTTTTGGGGTTTTATGACACTAAAAGTGCATTTCCAGTCGTCCTGAGAAAAGATAATCTCCGATTGATGTTCTGTCTACTTGAATAATTCAAAATTCACTCTATAGTTGTTTTCATCTGATTTCATGGCATTCATACATCATTTGTATGATTTTGACACCCAGATACATGTTTTTAAAGGGTGGTCAACCTTTAAAAACCGCATATTCGGTCATTTTGGGAACACCACTAATCTGATTGACATTAAGTCTACTCATTCACATCACAAATAATAATAATTTGGTTGCCCTGTGATTTCAGGTCATTCTAAAGTCATGTTATATGGAATTGATTGTTAAACTTTTGTTTTGGTGTTTTATGACACAAAAAGTTCATTTTCAATCATCTTAGACAAATGAAATCTCAGATTGATGTTCCTTGTGATCTAACAATTTCAAATTCACTCTACAGTTGTTGTTGTATGATTTCATGGAATTCAGAGATCGTTTGGCTGATTTTGACCCCCGAGCGCACCTTTTTAAAGGGCCTCCAACCTTAAAAAACTTCATATTCATTTGTTTTGGGCGGACCACACATCCGATTGATGTTTTGTCTTCTAGTACACATCAAAAATAATAATAATATAGTTTTAATATAATATTAGGTCATTATAAAGTATTTTTAAATGGAATTGATCATTAAACGCACATTTTGGTGTTTTATGACACTAAAAGGGTGTTTTCGGTCATCCTGGGAAAACAAAATCTCTGATTGAGGTTCTTTCTAGTTGAACAATTTACCATTCTCTATATAGTTGTTTTATTCTAATTTTATGGTATTCGGAGGTCATTCGACTGGTTTTGATCACCAAACACACCATTTTTAAAGTTGTCAAATCTTAAAAAACCACATATTCAATAGTTCAGGGAAGACCGCACATCTAATTGACATTTCTTATAATTTCACACATAAAGAATAATAATAACATGTACTTCCTATGATTTCAAGTAATTCAGGATTATTTGATATTTAATTGACCGTTAAACACACGTTTTGATGTTTTATGACACTAGAAGTGCATTTTCATACATCTCGAGTAAACGACATCTTAGATTAATGTTCCATCTACTTGAAAAATCAATATTAACTCTACAGTTGTTGTTATCTGATTTGATGACATTTAGAAGTCATTCAGAAGATTTTGACCCCCAGACACACCTTTATAAAGGGCATAAAAACTTTTAAGAACCACGTATTCAGTCATTCTGGGTAGAACGAATTTCCAATTGTTGTTCCGCATGCTCTTACACAATAAGAATAATAATAAAACGATATTCTTATGATTTATGGTCATTATGAGGTCATTTGATATGGAATTTACCATTAAACACATGTTTTGGTGTTTTAGGACACTAAAGGTGCATTTAGGAAAAGAGAATCTCTGATTGATGTTCTATATGCTTGACCCATTCACAATTCACTCTACATTTCTATCATCTAATTTTATGGCATTAATATGTTGTTCGGCTCATTTTGACCCCCGGACACACCTTTTTAAAGGGCATCCAACCTTTAAAAAAAGCGTACTCGACCATTCCGGGAAGACTTAACATCCGATTGACATTATATCCGCTCTTAAACAACAAAAATAATAATTATATAGTCTTACTATGATTTAAAGTCATTCTAGGGTCATTTGATATTGAATTGACCGTTAAATGCATGTTTTGGTGTTTTATGACACTAAAAGTGCATTTTCTATCATCCAAAGAAAACAAAAACTCTGATTGATGTTCTCTCTCCTTAAGAAACTCAAAATTAAAGCTATGATTTTTTGTCTGATTTTTAAGCATTCAGATGTTGTTTGTCTGATTTTGACGGCGAGATGCATCTTTTTAAATGGCGGTTTAACCTTTAAAAACCGCATATTCGGACATTTTGGGAACACCACACATATTATTGACGTTCTTTCTTCTCGTACACATCAAGAATAACAATAACATGATTATTTGGTGATTTTAGTCCATTCTAATGTCATTTGATATGGAATTGACCATTAAATGCATGTTTGGTGTTTTATGACACTAAAAGTGTGTTTTTGGTCATCCTAGGAAAAAAAAATCTTGGATTTATGATCTGTATACTCGACCAATTTACAATTAACTATATGGTTATTTTCGTCTTATTTCACGACATTTGGAGGTCATTAGACTGGTTGTGACCCCTAAGCACACAATTTTAAAGGGCCTTAATCCTTTAAAACCACATATTCGATAGTTCCAGGCATTCCGCACATCAAATTGATGTGTTGTCTGCTCGTACACATCAAGAAGAATATTAATACGGACTTCCTATGATTCCAGGTCATTCTTTCAACTCAAACAATTCACTATTAACTCTTCTGTTGTTGTCATTTTATTTCATGGCATTCAGACGCCGTTCAGATGATTTTAACCCCTAAACACACCTTTTTAAAGGGCACATAACCTTTAAATATCACATATTCAGACATTCCAGACAGACTAAACGTTCATTTAACATTCCGTCTACACTTACACAAAATTAATAATAATAATACGTTCTTCCTATGATTCCAGATCATTCTGATGTTGTTTGTTATGGAATAGACTGTTAAATGCATGTTTTGGTGTTTTATGACACTGAAGGTGCGTATTCGGTCATCCTGGAAAAATGAAATCCCTGATAGATGTTACAAATGCTCAAATCATTCATAATTAACTCTATAGTGTTGTTTGATTTCATAGCATTCAGATGTCGTTCAGATGATTTTGACCCTAAGACACACCTTATTAAAGGGCATCTGACATTTAAAAATTGTATATTTGGTCATTTCAGAAAGACCAAATATTCTATTGACTATATGTATAATCTTACACAACAAAAATTACAATAATCTAGTCTTTCTACAATTTCAGGTCATTTTGAGGTTGTTTGATATGAAATCAACCATTAAATGCACGTTTTGGTGTTTTATGGCACAAAAAATGTATTTTCGGTCATCACAAGAAAACAACATCTCTGATTGATGTTATATACACTTAAAAAAACCAAAATTCACTCTACAGTTGTTGTCATTTGATTTCATGGAATTTGGGCATCGTTTGACTGATTTTGACCCTAAGACGCACCATTTTAAAGGGTGGTCCAACCATTAAAAACCGCATATTCAGTCATTTTGGCCAGACCGCGCATCCGATTAAATTTATATCTGGTTATACACATCATGAATAATAAAAATATGTTTTCCTATGATTTCATGTCCTTCAAGAGTCTTTTGATATGGAATTGGCCATAAACCAACATTTTGGTGTTTTGTGACACTAAAAGTGTGTTTTTGGTCATCCTAAGAAAATGACATCTCAAATTGATGTTACGTATGCTTGAAAATTTTATAATTCACTCTATAGTTGTTTTCTTCTGATTTCGCGTCATTTGGAGGTCGTTCGGCTGGTTTTGACTCCCCAGCGCACCATTTTAAAGGGCACAAAACCTTTAAAAACCACATATTCAGTCGTTTTAGGCAGACCACACATTAAATTGATGTTCCTTATACTTTTACACATTATGAAAAATAATAAGATGGTCTTCCTAGGATTTTAGGTCATTCTAAATATGTTTTATATGGAATTGACCATTAAACACACCTTTTTGTGTTTTATGAAACTAAATGTGCGTTTTTGGTCATCTCGGGAAAATGACTTCTTAGATTGATGTTATGTCTACTTGAACAATTGAAAATTCACTATAAATTTGTTTTCCTCTGATTTCATGGAATTCAGAGGTTGTTTGACAGGATTTGACCTCAGAATGCATCTTTTTAAAGGGTGTTGATCCTTTAAAAACCACATATTCGATAGTTCCAAGAATAACGCATGTCTAATTGATGTTTAGTATGCTCTTACACTTCAAGAATTATAATAATATTTTCATCCTTTGATTTTAGGTCATTCCGAGGTTGTTTGATATGGAATTGACTATTAGACACATGTTTTAGTGTTTTGTGACATTAAAACTGCTTTTTCAGTTATCTTGGGAAAACGATCTCTCAAATTGATATTCTGACTGCTCGAACAATTCACTATTAACTCTATGGTTTTTTGACTGCTTTCTTGACATTCGGACCCCGTTCGGCTGATTTGGACCCCTAGATGCACCTTTGTAAAGGGTGTAAAACCTTTAAAAATTACATATTCAGTCATTTCGAAAAGACTAAACGTCTGATTGATGTTCCGTCTAATCTTAAAAAACATGAATTATAATAATACATTCTTCATATGATTTTAGGTCATTCTGAGGTCATTTAATACGGAATTAACCGTTAAATGTGTGTTTTGGTGTTTTGTGACACTAAAGGTGCATATTCAGTCATCCCTGGAAAACAACATCTTTGACTAATATTCTATATTCTTGAACATTTCACAATTCACATTATGGTAGCTTTCATCTGATTTCATGGTATTCCAACGTTGTTTTGATGATTTTGACCCCCATATGCACCTTTTTAAAGGGCAATCCAACCTTTAAAACCCGCATATTTAGTAATTTTGGGAATACCATGTATCTGATTGACGTTCTATCTTTTCATACACATCAAGAATAATAATAATATGTTTGTCCTATAATTTATGGTCATTATGAAGTCGTTTAATATATAATTGATCATTAAACACACGTTTTGGGCTTTTGTGACACTAAAATTGCATTTTTTTTCATTCCGGGAAAACGACATCTCAGATTTATGTTCTATCTACTCGAATAATTTAAAATAAAGTATACAGTTGTTTTCATCTTAGTTAATGTAATTTGGAGGTCGTTTGGCTGATTTTGACCCCCAGATGTGCCTTTTTAAAGGGCATCCAAACTTTACCAACCACATATTCAATTGTTTCGGGGAGAACGCATATTCAATTAATGTTTTGTGTTCTCTTACACATCAATAAAAATAATAATATGGTTTTATTATGATTTCAGGTCATTATGAAGTCGTTTGATATGGAATTGACCATTAAACCCACGTTTTGATATTTTATGACACTAAAAGTGTGTTTTTGGTCATCTCAGCAAAAAGAATCTCAGATTAATGATTTGTATGATCGACCAATTGAAAATTCACAATATCGTTGTTTTCATCTGATTTCACATCATTCGGAGGGCATTTGGCTCGTTTGGAGCCACATACACATCTTTTTAAAGGGCATCATACGTTTAAAAACCACATATTTGATAGTTCCAGGCAGACCAAATGTCCAATTGACATTTCATCTTCTTGTACACATCAAGAATAATTATAATATGGATTTTAGATGATTTTAGGTCATTATGAGGTTGTTCGATATATAATTCACCATTAAACACACATTTTGGTGTTTTATGACACTAAAAGTGCATTTTCTGTTATCTCGGGAAAACCAGATCTCATATTGATGTTCTATATACTTGACCACTTCAATATTAACTCTATGGTTGTTTTCTTCTACTTTTCTGACATTTGGATGTTGTTCAGTTGATTTTGACCCCTAGATTCACCTTTTTAAAGGGCGTAAACCCATTAAAAATCACATATACAATCATTCCAGATAGACCAAACGTCCGACATACATTCCGTCTAATTTTACACAATAATAATAATAATAATAATAATAATAATAATAATAATATGTTCTTCCTATGAGTACAGTTCATTCTAAGGTTTTTTATATGGAATTGATCGTTAAATGCACATTTTTGCATTTCATGACACTAAAGGCACGTATTAGGTAATACCGGGAAAACAAAATATTTGATTGATGTTCTATATGCTTGACACATTCAAAATTTACTCTATGGTTGTTTTCATCAATTTCATGGCATTCAGACGTCATTTGAATTATTTTGACCCCTAGATGCACCATTTTAATGGGCGTAAAACCTTTAAAAATCACATATTCGGTCATTTCGGACAGACCGAACATCTGAATGATGTTCCCTCTTCTCTTACAAAAAATGAATAATTGGGTTGGGTATTCCAGTATATGGATAATATTCATATCAGATTAAAGTTGACCATTATTTACCCATCTAATCTTTTGTCCTGATACAGTGAGTTATATATTTAAAGTTAAATGGGTTTACAAGAGAGTCAACCTAATATATGTAGCCAAATTATTTCCTGTAATCAAACATATTTGCCCAAATACAATATTAGTCATTAAACACAATTCTTTAATTAAGCAAAATTGTATGAATAATAGGGTAGGGTTTAATTCAGTAACACTACACACTATAATGATTTGATGAAAATTTCCAGTGATACAAGAAGAAATACACATGTTGGTTGATTCATAGAAAATTAAGAGATCCATGTTCTTAACCTTCAATGCTTGAAAGGGCTACCTAAAATGATAGATAAAAGTTTTTAATCATCATTTAAGCCCAAAAATAATCCTTCCCCACAATCATCCTCCACAACCAACATTTAAGGACATTCCATATTTGCAAGAAAATAAATACTACACTTGATTCCTTACTTTGATTCTATGTCATCAAAAGTGGAAGGGGTTCCCTTTGAAAATATGTAAAACAAGAATCCAAAATATGCATGAATTGTGAAACAAAAACAAGGAGAATAATTTACCAATAGATCAACTAACACATATTCTTTAGGAACTTCAGGTGCATTTTCACAAGCCAGAAGAAGTAATCAGTGTGGATGGAACCCCTAATGAGCCCATAGTTTTTCTCTGTATGCATACAAGAATAAATGAATAAATTATAATAATGAAATAGGGAAGTTTAGTTATTTTATAAACTATTATAAATGAAATAATCTTCATATCATGACAACTACATGTACTAGCTTGCAACTTAAACCACAACGCAAGGACAAATGCTCCAGAACCAGACCAACTAATTGGATCACTAGAGACACTATGACACATCATGAAACACAGTCTTATGTGATTAGGTTATATTGTGGAACGTCATAAGAACATATAAAAGTAAACAAATAATGAATGTAACACCAAAACTAAAAAAAATCAATAAAGAGAATAAAGTTCATTCCATTTTATTAAAAAACACCAAAACCTATAGGCTATGTTTGGGTTAACATTCAAACCTTGAAATTTCTATTTCTAATAATTTTATCACTTAATAAAAAAATATAATATCTTGAATAGGCTACAGTTAAAATAATATTAGCATGATGTGTCATAACATGCATTATAGGTCTGGATAATTTAAAATTCAATGAAAAGGTTCTAAAAAGCATTGAGATAAAGCTCCTGTTTCAACTCATTCTCTCATTTTTTCATTGGAAACATGACATCGTTTCTTTGTATATAATTTCATTGAAAAACATGATCATGATACATGAGATAGATAAATTACATCACCTCAAAAATAGATTATTTAAAAAGGAAAATAAGAACTCTGAAAATGAAGTAAAAAACTTGTAATTAGGTAAACCACTACTATAAGAAAACATTATCTGAGGGAGTGAGGTAGAGATGAAATTTATTGTGGTTGGCATAATAAATAGAGGGTTACACAATTCCTCAAACCCATAAATTCATATAGTGTCCCTTTATTTTAAATAGATTCTCATTTCTAGTAAAGGCCTTCAAAATGAAAAATAATTCTACGAGAAATAACATTCTTGAGAAGTATTATATAGGAATAATACATAAAATTAACTTATATTGACGAATGATTAACCATGATAAGCATGTAAAAAATAAATTCATCTTTATAAACCTTGTTCTCTAACTATGTGCTTTCATCCTTCAATACTTTACCAATATGAATAAAAAATTGTTTCCCACAAGGATATCTGTCTTTTCATTGTACATTTTCAATATTTTTCTTAATTTCCATAATTTAAATAAGAAACATTGAAATCATCACTTCATAATAATCATAAAATAATCTAATATTCATTACAAGTTTTTTTCAGAACACTATATCAGATACATGAATTCAAAAGATGATATGAAAGGCCAAATTAAGCACACAAATTTAGATAAGTAATGATGGTAAAAATAAACATAAACTAACTAGAAAAGGTAATGCACAAAACAACACATCCACAACAGTCCCCTCACTCCTAGCCTTTAAAAAATGGTGAAACATTAAAATACGACTAAATAAGAATATTCAGGTTGCTTGGGAAAGGGTTTCATGTAAATTTTCTCAATGTTTATAATTGTAAAATACTAAATCAATGAACAACTCACCTGAAGACTGCGGGTAAAATAAGATGCTTAATTTAATTAAATAAATTCCTAATCATTTATGTAATACAGTATGAAAGGCCAAATCATGTATGTGATGAAACTAAATACCAATTCGTACAAATTCCCCAAATATCAAATGTTATACTTACAGAATAAAAAATACATTGAATGATTATGAGAGTATAAAGAGCTATTATACTTTTGGGAAGATGAAGTACCCATGTAATAATCACCTAATTCCCAAATTGAATTAAAATATTGAACTAGTATTTGAACAAATAACCTAGATGGGACTCACCAAGGGTAAAGGGGGCCAATGGGATTGGGGATATGCAATAGGGTGCTTGACAGCATGGGATCGATGGGGGTCTGAGGCATTGATGGTGGGGCTTGGAAAAGGATGATGAGGCTTGACAAAGGGAGCACGATGGGGGTGGTAGGGCTCGGTGGTGGGGCATGACCGTGGTAGAAGGGCTCGACGGGGGTAGGCGGGGCTCGATGGAGGTGGAAGGGATCGACGGTGGGGCTCGATGGGGCTAGGTCTGTTTGATGGTGGCAATATGGGGGGCGCCGCTATGTGGAGGCAAGGTTGCGAGAGGAGGAGGGTCTCTGCAGGAGGAGGAGTGTCATGGAAGGAGAAACTTTTAGGGTGGGGGTTTAAAATATTTAGCAAACGCGATATGGCAATCGCCTGAACTAACCCCCCACAAATACTACATTTTCAGGTAGTGTGTATTCTAAATTGATATATAATTGTATAACATATTTTTAATGCATCATTTTAAACATATTATAATGAAAAAAATATTATAAAATTTTTCTTTTTTATTTATGCTATTGTTTTTTTCCAACAAGTTTGTTTTTTGGTTTATATAGAAAACATACTCAAAAAAACACATTTTATCATTGGTTTCTATAATAACAGACATTAAATAGTTTGATTCATAACACATCATTTGTTTCATTATAAAAAAATTAAAAAATAGGTATTGATGTTAGTTTTCCATGGAATCAACTTCAAATAATTTATTTCACATCAATTTTAATGAAAATAGACATAAAATATGGCATTTTTAGGTTTATAAGAGAGTATTTCCATAATTGATTTTAATTAATAGTCAATGTTTATCATAATATGTAGTTTCAATTTTATAAAATTATCCATTATACAAAATAATTATTTTATGATTTAAATTTCAAAATATTCTTTTTATATCGGTTTGAATAATAAATGTCATACATAATTGTTTTCAATATTAGTTATGTAAATTGATATGAAAATTTAATTTATTAAATATATATTGATAAAATTTATTAATAGATAGTGTAAAAATAAAAAAAACTTTTTTTATAACATAAAAATGTATTGGTGGTATATTGGTTGATATATAAATATTTTTTTTCAGATATATAAAGAATGTCCAAAAAAATAAACGGATATTTTGTGTATTCTATAACATAATATCCAATTGATAATATGTTGGTCATGTGATTTATTCTAAAAATGATACAATATAGACCACAGATTCAAATTGAATTTATCTGAATGAAGCATCTTGATATGTATCATTGATCCTAATAATTGTGATATGGCATTCAAGAGTAGTCCAGATAAGATGAAACCCAAAAAAATATGCAGTCTTATCTAAAAAGGATATTGTTTTATATTTTAATGTATGTGTTAACCCATATAAATATTAAAATATATTTTAATTTCTTGTATTTCTCATAGAATTAAGGCTCCCTCTCCACACATTTAAAACTTACATAATCTCTATTTTTCATTATAAAATATCAAAAAACTATTAATTATAATTCTCTCTTTAGGATCATTACCTTCCTATATTTTTTTTCTTTTCCATAAAAAATTTAATATCTAAAAATTAATCATGTAAGATAATGAAATTTATTATAATTTATTCTTTATTTTAATCCAATTTCATGTTTCTCTGACTTTCCTTTAATAAGGCCTCCTTTTATGGATTGTGGAAATTTTGAAATGTATATGTAGTAAATTTTATATCATATAAAATTCTATATTTCATATAATTACCTATGATATTATTAGTATATTGGTATAGGATATCTAATTTCATACAATAACTATCATTTTATTCCATATATTTTCCATGTCACTGTAATTTATTTCATATGGTAACATGATTTTTCATAGAGAACTATTTTTCCAAATTTCTTCATTAAGAACATGGATTTATTTAATAGCTGATCTAGGTGGTCTTGATCTCATTATTTAATTCTTTAAGGTTTCTATTGATGTAGGTAGGTGAGGGAAATTAAAGCATTAAAATTAAAAATTTTATGAATGAAGGAGTTCGATGAAAAAGTTAAATTTTTTATAAATTAGATATCAAATTTAATATCCATTAATTTTGTATTACTCCAGGAAAGTTATTTTTTAAGCAGTAAAATTTAATTTTTTTACTTATTCACACCTTATGATGCATGTTATACTAATAAATAATGATTAACCATATAATTAAATTGATTAACACATTTATTGAGATAATGTGTATTATAGTGAAACAAAACAACTGAATTCTCACCCCTAAGGTAAGATTTTTGAGTTTTTTTCCAAAATATATTTTATTATTTTTAATAATTCCATAAAATTATAATATTTAATTTCTTAAAAAATATTCTAATTAATTAATTAAAATTAATTTCTATGTACAATGGGTGGATATTAATTATTTCATACCCCTATTGGAGGTGGCATGGTTGAGATCTATCTATGCGAGCACTAGTGACTATATTTCAACAATCGCTAAGAAGCCACAATCACTGTTTCACCATCATTTGGTGGTAAAAGTGGTTGTGTTAATGAAGATATAAGGGTCATTGGGGGTATATGTGAGGGATTCACCAGAAGAATTAACTTCACCATAGTAGAATATTATTGAATGAATCCTAGATCAAGATTGAGTAGGAAGAGATGTGGCCAATGGGTCCTTACATACCATTATTTATATTAAAATTTATATACTAAACACTAAACCATGAAATGGTGGTATAAAACACATCATGGGTTTTACTGGGATAAACCATGACATGGTGACATCATAATGTCATTGTTTAATGCATTGAATTGTATACATTATGAATTAATAATCACTATTGCTGAATCCTTCCACCTAAAATATCATGTTTAGTTTTTTCATAATTTCATATATATTAGAGGATCATGAATAACTAAATCAGTTATTTAAACCTTAAATAATTAATCATAATGAAGAGCTAATTTTTACAAGGAGTCTTGACATATAAAAGATTTATGAAGTGTTTTTATTTTATAATTGAATGTTTAAGATTTTTTTAGAACACACAGATAGTCATTGGATGACTATATAAATAATAACATGATTTTTATTGAATTTGGTTTTTGAATACAACATTTTCTATTCAAACTCTCATTAATCCAAATATATCTTATCTCTTGTTTTGTTCAATGATTTAAAATTTTTTTATAGAAAACCAGGTCTTAAAGTAAATCCTTCTTACGGGATTGGAGATTCACATATCCCATTGATACCATGGGAGGAAGGAGTTTGTTGAATAATTCTTAGTGATCCTTGTTGAGATCATGTGGACAGGCTTTGACAACCCAAATTCTCTTTGAAGAGGTATGTATTCATAATTTATTTTATTCCATCTAAAATAACGGACCGATGTTATGGAAATTATTTTTTGGTCATTGCTTTCGTCTATGTTTAGAAAATCATTATCCTCTCTAAAACACTATAGTAGTATTAGATACACTCCCTTATCATTTGGATTGATTTTTAAATAAATGATGAAATTGGGAAAATAGGTTTTTTTAGAACCCTGAGGTGTTTTGATAAAAATGATCATGGTTCTTGCTATTTTTCATAATCATTTTTTTAAAGGGAAAATAGGTTTGGTTTATAGAAGTTCAAAAACCACATCATAGTTTGTGAAAATAGGAATGGAAAGTGATTCTAAAAAATAGATCATTATAGTTGCAATAATTCCACATCATGGTTTACTAGATAAATTCTCATGTGTTGTATATAAATTTTATTTATATAATACAACCATGAAGTATCCAAATAAAATCATGTCATGGTTTTAGAAGAACAACTTTTAATGTTACGGTTGAAATGGGTTCATCAAATAAAATGACCATGATTTTCCTTTATAAAGTGTTTTCACTATTGATAAACCATTCCAAAATTTAAATTAATTTTTTATGGTGTTTTATTTTAGAGAAAATTTATTTTTAAAAAATTTTCAAAAAACTTTATCAGTATGGTCTCATTATGCCCTCCTAAAATCTAAATGGGATTAAAACTATTCTAATTTTTTTGGTATATGTGATATTGGATTAGAATGGTTATACATATTTAAATAATTTATAAAATGTTTATAAATTTTGAAATACTAATAATAAAAAAGTGTTTATATTGATATATGAGTAGTTCATTAATGAGAATACTAAATGGTCATTTTAATTTCAATATTTTATTAATTTATTTCAACTATAAAAAGGGGCTTTGGTTGATTAAATAAAAGGATTAAATAAGGAGAAATATGTTATATTTATTTTATATAAATCATTTACATAATATAATAAATGTCTAAATGATTATAAAAGTTTTCAAAAATATCAATTATTTTAAAATACGAAGGATTTAATATTAAATTCCTAGAAAATTACTAATTCATAAGGGTTTATATAAAATTAAAAATGAAATTTCCATTTTTTTTATTTTGTTGAATGTCCATAAGGAAAGTCTAATTATAAAGTGTTTATAATTTATTTAATCATTAAATGATCATAAATTATTTCCTCTAATATAAATTTTGGAATTATTATTTTATTTTTTATTCCATATTTAATATTAATAAATTTAATTTTTATATTATGAATGAATGTATGATTTATTTTAAGCTTTAAATCCGCTTATTATAAATCCTATACTATGTATATAAGGTGTTACATGCATGGTATAATATATGATTAATTTCATTTAACCAAAACTATGATTTTGTGTGTGTTATGAGCATAAAAGTAATTGTTGGTTATGATTTATACATATTAAGAGTTAATATTTTATTTCAATTAAGGTATATCTTGAGTAGTGATCTATGGATAGTAGGACTTGAGGTCAAACTTCTTATTAGTCCAAGGGCTCATCCTTTTTCTAGAAAAGTAGGGGTCAGTAACTAGTCAAACCATGCATTCCATTTTAATTATTTTGGTTTCATATGACACTAATATTTTCATGAAAATATTCCATATACCTTATGAATGGAATAAATTCAGATATGTGTGATTATAATTGGTTCTTATTTTTGAGTAAGAAACACAAATCTTGAGTTGTACTAGGAGTTATACATTAAAATATTTTGAAAATATTTTTTTGCTAATGGTATGGGATCCTGCAGAATTAATTATTAAATACAAACATTCATTATGGGAATGCATGAGATAAGATGAT
This sequence comes from Viscum album, assembly GCA_963277665.1. Taxonomy (NCBI): domain Eukaryota; kingdom Viridiplantae; phylum Streptophyta; class Magnoliopsida; order Santalales; family Viscaceae; genus Viscum; species Viscum album. The sequence goes on from OY728152.1 coordinate 2,109,867,438, forward strand.
GATATTTGAAAACCACTTGAAATGCTTAGTTTTACACTCCTTCTAAACAAAACAATTCCATGACCTTGATAATTAAACATTTTAGTTTCATGATAAAATAGGCTTCCTATAGATTATCCTATGTGAGGAATGGTGGAAATGGATAACCATGTGAGTTAAGTAGAAAAATACCATTTTTGTATTTTGGAAAAAATATCTATAAAATCTAAATGGTTGGGATACTACAGAAATAGTTTTGGAATAATACATATGAGAGATTTAGTAAAATATTTCTCCACTAAACTATCAAAGATTCATATATAATATATTTGACATGATTGTCTACAAAAAATTTCTATGTTTTAACCAAAAAAATAAAATAGAATAAAATATTAGTGAAATATGGATCTTAGAAAACTAATTAATATTATTTAATAGAAATGGATTATTATTTTAACGGGAACACACTAAATAAATTATTATATTATATATTATTTTAAAATATGATACTTATCTGATAAAAAGCAATTTTTTAGATAAAATTGCATCATCATCATAAAAATTAACACTGGGAACAATTTTTGAAAAGAACTAGCTTAATATAAGTAAATAAATAGAGTGATACAAATACTTAAGAATCATTCTTATATAAGAGGAAATTTTATATTTTTTTTGGTGAAGTTATATAAAAAGTATATATATATTCATATGATAAGAATTTATATAATTTTATTTATGTATCTAATATTATATTTGTGTCCATGGATCCTTAGTAGAATAATAAACATGAAAATGTGAATGTGCTCAATATAAAAAAACATGCAATGGATTTATCAAAAACCAGGAAGAAATGAGAGGTTTTTGGTTTTGATAAAAAATTTAAACACAATATGACAAATGAAACATAATTCACCACTTATGATCTCAATATGATTAGGTATGTCAATTTATTAGAGAGGAGGGGGTCACCTTTATCTCTTTATCTTGTTATTAACATCATTATAAAATTAGTATTTAAAAGGTTCTGATAGATCATTATAAACTATAACATGAATCCATTAAATATTTTTTTCCAATACTCTCAATATGTTGATGATTACTGAGTAAGAAATAAGTGGAACATTCTCTAGTGTGTTAATGAAAATAAAAAGGTAAACATTTAAGACATAATAAGAATATTGGAGGCTCTAATAGTGATCCTTATTCACTAAAACCTAAGGGAGGTGCCAGTAAGGTGGGAAGTGCTTCCATTGATGCGTAATTAGTCACTAATGAAGTAATTTCCAAAAAAACACCTAAAAGGTTGAAATAAGAACCACAGAGAGTCCACATTAATTATTAATGATATAGAAATCAATTCTTATATTTTGAAGGTTATTTGATTCAAACTACTAATTAAAAAATTATTATGGATATGTATAGGAGTTAAAAAAAGGATTTATTATTAGATCCTGATATATGAATTCAATTGATATATAAATGGTTTCAACATTGAGGAGGGAGATACATGAGACTACTTAAAATCTCTAGTGGGATAGAATAAATATTGTGTATTTTTAACTTGTGTTTTTATTATCATATAATATAAACTATATGAAAATAATAGTTATTTTCAATAATACAATATGGTTGTTTTGATATACAAGGCAATGATTGATCCAATTTTATAACTTCATTTATAGAGTGGATATATAATAACCCCACCTTAGACATTACATAATCCTCATTTTTCGGTTAAGAATTCATTCCCTTATATTTGAGGATCTTTTTTGGTTTATTATTTTAAATAATTAGATCACAACTCTAATATAAAAACTATATATAAAAAAGTGTACACTTTGTATTAGTACCAACTTTTCCTATAATGTAATACATTTAAAATAAAACATGATTTGTTTTCATGAAAAACATTTATGACTTTAAAATTGAGTTCTTCATTTCCCTTACCCATCCTTAAACCCAGGAATTTAAAAAAAAGGATTATCACAAAAATAGAAACTAAGGGATATAAAAAATAATAAATCCATTTGTCCAGTGAAAAACAGGAAAGCCGAAAAATTATTTAACTTTTTCTTAATGTTCATTGAGATAATGAAATAAATTATTTTCAAATGAAATAACACACACACTTTTCTCAAATAAATCCTTTAAAATACATATAAATCATAGTAAAATAATAATGGTAACTTTTTACATCATCATTCATATCACTCTTATAAATAGAATAACTGATATGGTCATGTTTTGTAACTCTATGGAGAACCCAATGCCTTGCATAACTATTACGGACCCACCCATTATTTTTTTTAATAAAATAACCACCCAAACATGGTTAATTACATAACCACTAATATTTATTTTATAACATAACCTCCCATCATCATAAACATTTAATAAGGACCATAAAAAATACAAAATATTTAAATATTTCATTTTCATCATAAAATCCATAAAAAAACTTTTATTACCACATGAATAACTATTTAGGATATTAAAATACTCTATAATTTTAAAAACCCACATTCAATTCCAAAATACCCATAAAATGGAAGGAGAGTTTATCTTTGCATAAAACAATAAATATTGTAAAGGAATCCAAACTACAAATAATGGTTATAGATGCGAGAAAATTCATTTTCACCATATACAGTAAAATAAAACATTTATTTTGTTTTTTATAAATATTCTAAAACAATTTTCATAAATATATTTTTTAGAAACATAAAAATAAAATAAAAATATATATTAAATTTCATTTATAAATTCATTTATGTCCATATAATACATCCATAACATTATTTTTAAGTTAAAGTGTCCTTTACCATTAACCCGACCCTCTATATATGTTATTTATGCGTTTAAATAAAAAAAACTTATGTTAATTTTTAATTTATTAAGAATCCTTTTCAATTTTACTATTCCTTTTATTTTATCTCTTACCAATCCATACTCAACTATTAAATCATTTAATCTCGATTTGGATGTTTTGACGGTATTTGGCTTATATGTCAAAAATGAATTTTGTGGATTTTCTAGGGTCAAAGAGGTAAATATTTCAACATATAAATCATAATAATCATGAATTGTTTTCATATTTATACATAAATTATAATTTTAAAACTAATTGGAAAATATGGTTTTTAAAAATGAACTATATTACAATTATGGAGATGGTTGGTCATACATATATATGAGCAATGTTTCTATTTTTCAACAATCAATATATAAAGAAGTCAAGTATTATTTTATCTCTATATAATGAAAATTAAATCATAAATAACATATTATTTCATTTAATATACTTATAAATAACATCAAAGGGATTTTTTGATAAAAAAATAACATCACATCGTCGAGGCGGTTGTCCACATGCACACACAAAAAATATTATCATTTCTTAGTGAATAGAAAGGTAAAAAGTAAATGATATATTATTTTATAAAGGTGATAAATATTTCATAAATATCATAAATATTTCATATATAACACATATAATCATTAAATATTTTCTTATTACCATTTATCGAAATCATTAGTGAAAAATAAATCACATCGCTTAACGAGGCGATAGTCTGTCATACATACAAGTGATATTATTATATACCCCATGGAATTTAATGTAAGAAGATACATGTGATATCATAATTAAATAAGTATAATTATTTTAAAAATATCAAATATATACTTCAAATCCATCATTATAACAATCCATGAGAGTCTATGATGAAAAATGTATTATATTGGTTCGTGAGGTAGTAGTCCTCTATACACAGAAATGATGGATTTTATTCCATTTGATGGAAGAGGAGATGGTTTTAGGTTATAAAATTAAGATAGAAACATATTGTTATTTAAGAGATTTTTTGTGTGATTATATCAACATAATTACGGAATATTGGAAGGTTTTTGTTGAATAATTAATATAAAAATCCTTGGTTGATAAAGATACCTCTTCTTTAGAAAACCTCCATAGGTTAGCACTAAAAGCATTATTAGGATTGTTTTATGTTCAAAAAAAACTTCTATATTTGGATAGAGAATTAAGGAAGGTATTTGGGAAGTTATTAGTAGATTCTAAAAGGTTATGTATCTATAAATAGGAGAGGAGAGGTTATGGATTTTCATAAGTGGTAGAGAGGAAAACTTGGACGTTTTGAAAACAAATAGGTGTTACCAAATTTATAAAATAAAAAAACGATCCCAAATGTTTCATTATCTATAATTAGATTTTATAAAGTGAAAATAAATCAATAAATATAATTTATAAATTTTTTAGGTCATTTTTACCCTTATATTATTAGTTTAACCTTCGGAAAACCTGTTTTCACCTTAACTGTGGAAAAAGATTTTTACTAGTTTCACTATTAATTATGAGAAAAAAATTAATAATAAAATATTATATATTATAAATTTTTATGATTCCAAATATGGAATCAATCTTACCAAATTCAATTAACATAAGGTTTAAAATTTTATTTAAAATAAAACCCGCATACATGACAAAATTGTTAGTTTTCAAGAAGTGTATTTTTCAAGAAAAATATGATTTTATATTAAATATACAATTATTAATAATCATTGTGTGTTTTTAAATTCATATTTATTGATAATATATATATATATATATCATTATAATTATTCCTCATCAGGTGTTATTTTAAATAATAAAAATGGAGAAACATTATGCTCTTTAAAACAGTTTTCAGAGAAATCTGTATTTAAATGAAAACATAAATTTATACTAAAATTAAATATAAATATGATTCAAGTGTAATGAAGTGTATTAAATATAAATAAATAATAGCTATGTTATTTTAAATCAAAATCAGTACATAATTGGACTTGTAAAAAATTATTTTATTCAAAAAAAGAAAATTTTATAAAAAATGGTATTTTCACTATTCACAGAAAGATAAATATTTTTCAAAAAATAAAATAAATCGATCTAAGTTTATTTTGATAGGATTATTTTAAAAATAAAAACTTATTTTAAAAAATTTAAATTCCATAATTTATAAATTATACTTTTAACTAAAACCATATAAGAAAAGAGTAATTAAAGTTATTTCCTCATTTATTTAAAAATTACTAAATATTTTTTTAATGAATATAATTTTATAAGATTAAAATATTAATAAAAATAAAAATTATTCATTCTATCATTACCTATTTTTTTACGTTATTCCCCCCATTTTGAAATAACATCCTCACAATTTTATTCACTTGTTAAACAAGTTGGAATATCACTCCCTCAAAGAATTTTTGAATTCTATTGTTGATTCTTCAACAATATAGTTTTCTCATAAATCATTATAATTATGAATTTCCTTATTCTAAAACACTTAATATTTATAATAATGACATTGAACATGTTTTTCCTCATAATAAACATTCTCTTCTAACTGAACAACTTCGGGGTTCAAAACATGAGATGAATTTGGCACATATTTCCTCAACATTGAAACTTCAAATATATTTTGTATCCAGGATAAACATAGGTGTAAAACAACTTGATATAAAGATGAACCAAATTTATATATGATTTCATATAGTCTATAAAATATTATACTTAACTTTAAATTTTGTCTAAAAATAATGATACTTTTCTAGGGAGATAATTTAAGAAAAATGTGATCACCAACCTCAAAAGAGAGGTCTTTCCTATGGCTATCAATAATAATAGTCTATACACTTTGAGATATCCTCACATGTTTCTTAAAAAACTACAACTTATCAAATATTTCCTCTTCCAACTCTGCTCCCAGAAAAATTATTTCTCCCACTTCATCCCAAAAATCTAGTGTTTGAGACCACTTTCCATATAATTCCTTAAAAGGTGGAATTTGTATAATGGAGTTGGTGTCCTAGAACCAACTGTTTTATAGAAATTTCATGTATATTTGATGCATTTAATGTTAATAAAACATCTTATTATATATTTTTTTGTTCTCCATGAATTTAATGTAATAAATTCCAATAGTATACGTCGAATAGATAAGTTTATAGGAGTTCTCTAATATGATGAGAACATTTATGTGCTATGATGATATTCTCAATTAATGTTCTATGGTTGGATAACATACTATGTTATAAAACATAGTACATAGACTCTCATGTACAATTACTTGTAAGTAGATGAGGTTTCTACTCACGAAGTTTTCACTTGTTAATCTCCAAGAAGGGAGATTATAAGAACATACCCGCCCGTAGGAATTTCTCATGTTTTGGTGTCATTAGGTATTCCAATATATCAGCATGTGTTATGGTCCTTAGACTTTAATATTATTATTAATTCGTGGTACAACTTTCATACTTATATTTATTTTATAAACCATGATGATAACAATTCATGGAAAAGTTGGATAGGTTGGGTACATCATGAGTGACATGTCATTAATGAATAAGTTGAGGAAGTTTTTTTCCCTTCGATATTTATGAAATTTGACATCTCATACTTTTATTAGAATAGAAAAATTACATTAAATTCAATGACCATTGTATAATGGTGTGTTTATTTCAGATATTCAAATAAAGACATATTAACCATATATGTTGGTGACATGGTTGTGCAACCCGCATGATGGGATATTGCGAAAAAGGAAAATATTACAAAGTGAGTGTTCATATATGGTTATTGACATTGCAAAATTATATTCATTATCTAGGGATCCTTGAACTATTTTTAGATAGTAATCTTATACTTGAGGAAAACCCACCTTATTCTAATGAGAAAGATTCCTAAAGGGTCACACAATAAGTGTTTCCTTCGATCTCAATTAAATTATCTTTGAGTATAATTAAGGGAATAAATATTATTCTCAAGTATGAGAAATAATTTTATTTAAATGATATTGATCGCACAAATAAAATAATTATTTATTCACCGACTCGTGAATAAAATGTTTATTTTATTAATTGAATATTTTAATAAATATTTATTTTCTAGATTGTGAATAAAATATTTATTTTTGAATAAAATATTTCTTTTTTAATAAAATATTTTTTTGAATAAAATAATTATTCGATTGTTCAATAAATTATAGGGGATTTGGAATGAAAAAATATGGAATCTAGTGACAAATATTAATTAAAAATATGGACTAAGATGGAATCTAATGAAAAATATTAATTAACAAGACTATAACAAAATATTTCTTATTTAAAAAGTGGTTTTTATCTTCAACATCATAATAACATAATTATTATATTGTTTCATATAGTTTAATAAAAGTCATAAATGTTATTTGATGTCTAGTATGAAATGAAATAATATTTTAACTCAAATAGAATGCATTGTATCTTGTGTAGAGAGTCAAAAAATTTAGAATATAGAATTTTTGTGTACAAGAAATTCTCTCTCAACACCTCCTTCTCTCTCCCAATCAAGAAAGATAATTTTAAAAGACATTTCTTCAAGATCATATAATGAGAAATCAATAACATACAATGCGAGATATTCAACTCATAGTGATATCACATGAAGATCATGTGGTATTTCTCTAAGGACATAGAAGTATGTGTAGATCACCATTATAGGTATTATATAATTTTATCCTCAAAGGATAATGATGGAAATCCAAAATTTTCCTTTCGGAAGATCAATATTCACCGATGGAGAATGTTCCTAAACATAGGCATTTATTTCCAAAAATATTAAATAAATTAATTATATATTTGATATGAAAGATCCTCTATCTTGGATTTAGGAAATAATTATTAAAGTAAATTTTAATTTATCACCAACCTCCACAAACATCCATTGTTCTCGAAACCATAATGTTTTACTGAAGGTACATCACATTTATATTTATAATTAATTATTTAATTGTTGATCTATGAACAATTTTCCTTAGATTTTCATTTCAGGTAAATCAATATGTAATCAGATTTGAATTAAAATTTTATTGACATATTAATCATAATAGTTAAGTATTTAATTTTCTTAAATGTTTAAAAATAAATTATGATCAACCATAGAAGCCATATGAAACTTCCAAATCCTTAGCTGATAAAATTGGGTTACACAATGTGCACCCATAGGACACACCGTATACAAATGTGCATTGTATCTAGAAGTTTCAATCAATTAATTTCACATAGTGCTTTTGTTGCACACCACATGTTGAATGGTCCAACCTGGCACAAGGTAAGAAGATATAGGGTGTGTAGCTAGCATGTACACACTATGTAGTCTGGATGAGTTAACACACTGAAGTCCCAAGCCTATTACTTAGATATACGAAAACCAAGGTAAATGGTATAAAGCTAGATGTACATGCTGTGTAGTCTCCCATTAATGGAAAAAATTAAAATTAAATTAAATTTGAAAATTAAATCATTAAAGCCTTATTTTATTTATTATCACATTGTTGTCTATCTAAAAATTTAATAATGTTTTTAAATAAATTTAAATGCTCAATTAACTTATTATAATTAATATATCATTATTAGTTTTCTCTTTTATTTTCGATGAATTCCATTAATAATGGGTATCTCCAAATAAGATTGGATGATCATTAAGATGAAATGGAATTAATTAGTTAATTAATTAATTAGTTCAAGTGTGTTAATCTTAAATAATAGAATAAAAATTAAAGAAATTAAAGTGATCCATTTACTTTTTTGTATTTTTTTCACGTATGACCATTCATGATATTGACTAACACATATGTATGTGTTGAATTTTTAAATTTAATTTATTTCTTGAGTTTAAAATTATTTAATATTAAAATAAATTATTTATTCTAAGTCATATCTCTATCCATTATTATGTTGGACCAATGTGTCCAATGATATTTATGTAATCCCCTTTGACCAATCATTCGGTTATCCTGAGATACATATGAGTAATAAATATTTTTAATTAATGGAGCATCCCAAGGTGTGTGGAGGTTGTTCAATATGGAACCATAATGATTCCAACCCAGGTGATAAATAGGTGGATAGGTGGAATGTAATAACTCATGTCAAGACTTGTAATATGAGTTATTTCCCTTAAGTTAAAGGTTTATTTGATATCCTCTCATTAAATTATCCATTAGATAATTCTCATGAATGGGCTATTTAATTAATTATTTTTTTATCTATGTAATTATTTATTTTATGGATGAAAGGAAACGCTCACATAAAAAAATGGATTAATTTGTAAATATAGAACTTAAATAAATAAATTATGTGTAAATGTTTTATCCAAAATGGTAAATTAATTATGTAACATCCACATAATTATAACAAGACAAGTAAAGAACAAAAACAATATAAAATTTCTTCTTAATAAATTAAAATATCTCAATTAAATTTTAAGTAACATTAAGACATCCATTACATTATTGGGAATAAAACCATAAAACTAAGTGTATTACATGGCCAAGTTTTTGAAAATTACTTTTATAAAGGTGTTCTCATGAGAATTTTGGGTTGAAATAACTGAAATTTTATTGGGTTTAAGGGAAAAAGTCTTTTCATTAAAAATTTGAAGGCATGTGTTGAATAAATCCAAGTCAGGATTTTTGGATAGGGGAATGCAGTCAATAGATAAAGGAGTTTCCTGTCTAGAGCTAGAAAGACTACCTACCTAATTACTTTATTATGGTTTTATTGGGAAATGTCTGGGTCATTAAGAAAATAAATGGGGATCCTTTAAACTAGAATGTTAAATAAACTAGACATTTTGAGTTCAATGGTGAGGGATGTTGAGACTAGATAAAATAGTGGTATATTTAATAAATAAATAAATAGCATTTAAATTATTATATCTCACTTATTTTTTAACCAATAAAAGTATTAATAAAATTCTCTCTTTAACAGTAGAATAAAATGTTATGTTTATTATCCACACTATACCTATGATCATTATTGGATAAATATAACCTCCTAACTAATAGTAACATTTTAGAGTGGTTTAGACACCTTCGGGTTGTGGTGAGACATGAACGAAAATATTACATGCTAGTATCGTCAATGCCAGATCGGCCTACTAAAGATCCCATTGATAAAAATTTCCTTAACTATGAAAAAAATTTGAGAGATGTTGTCGAAATTCAATGTTTGATTCTTTCATTGATGTCAAGCGAACTAATAACGTCTCCTTAAACCATGGATTCATATAGAATGATTTATCACCTCCATGTTCTCAAATAGGAGAGAGATTGATAGGAAAATTTTCATAATTTCAATGCCCACCTTTAGATCAAGATTGGATAGGGTGTCTCAGTTGAGACTCACATAATCAATATCATTGGCTACATTGAGTGCTTAAAGGTTGTAGGTTCTAAACTCCATAAAGAACTGGGTACTAACCATATTATGGCATCACTTCTTAAGAGATTATCTAGTTTTGTTGTGAATTTTAATATGAAAAGCATTTGTAAGTATATTCATGATCTTATCACTCTTCTTCTCCAAGTAGATAATGATAAGAAGAATGAAAAACCCTCCATACTTATGGAAAACAAATATAAAGGGTAAGTAAGGATCTTTGATCCCAAAGCTTCTTCACAACCTTCTATGAAAATGAAGATCAAGGGGAATGAAAGGGAATAATATGTTGTATTTTCCACATGTGGCAAGAAGGTATACTGGAAGGAAAATTTCATCCATCCAAATAAGTAAGGGGAAGCTTCAGTTTCATTTATTATCGAGTTCAATTTATCTTTTTACACTAATTGGGTATTATATACAACTTTTTGTGCTCACATATATATTCCAATAAAAAAACAAGTAGATTTTGAAATATTGACCGGGAAGAAGTATATATTCAATCACACAATAGAGCTAAACTTCTTATTGTAGCTATCAGGGACTACCACCTCACATTGTTGTCTGGAATGATCTTTGTTTTAAAGGGCTGTTATTATGCACCTTCAGTTACCAAAAGCATTATTTTTCTTTCCAGATATTATATGGATAGATTTATTTTCAAATTTGGGAATAGATGTTTCTTATTTAATAAATATATAATTTTTTATAGTAAAGAATATAATGATCCAATCATACCATATATAGTCATTACATCACATTTTTATAATACACAAAACATTACAAAAAATAGACTCCCAATGACTATATTAGTTTAGTGCCTATGGAAACATGGAAACATAAAAAGTGGTATATAAGTGAGATATATTATCTCCCACTAGGTTCTACAAGACTAACACCCCTTTTAGAGATATCGTACATAGAATATATATTTATAACATGGGTAATGAATCATAAAACTCGGTGGGCTTAGATACTCAGTAAGGGTAGACAAGGGAGATATGTAAACATAATAATGAGCATAAGGTTATGATAATATAATCATGAAAATATAAGATAATACCCTATATATAAAATAACATAAACATGAATCCTGACATAGATATTGGAAGTTCATTAGACACGAATCATAAATAATTAAAGATCATAAGCCATGAAATAATAACATAGGAATAAAACATGTAATTGTGTCAGACACATAAGAACATAAAAATGATTTTCATATTAGTCAATGCATCACTGAAAAGGCCATATTGTTACTATAGGTTCACTATCCATACCATCTTGGTTGTCATGGTTCACTCACATGGCAATCTTAGTAGTATGTGTTCAGTCACCATACAATATTGGTATTCATGGTTTACTCCCTTGGATATCTTAGTAGTCTTGGTTCACTCCCAATACCATCATAGTCTATATCATGAGATTTAAATCTTTAACTAATGTATTGGAGGGATATATAGGCACCACCCATAATTTAATGAAATCATACATACATGTGCCACAAAATCATACAAAATATACATAACATAACCCATGAAGTAAATAGGTATCATAAATATGTTATAGTACCATAACCTATGAAAAAAGATTCAAATTTCATAATCATTTCATTAAAATAATAACCCGTGAAATAATCATGTTTTAAAATAATTTAACCCATGAAAGAGAAACAAGTTTCATAAAAATCATACCATTAATACAGAAACCAATTAGAAAAATAATATGAATAGAATCTTTGGATAATTTTCCTAGAAAGTCATGAATAACCCCAGAGGATTTAATCTTATATATAAAACAGTTTTAAAATATCATTTAAAAACATTTCTAGAGGAAGATATACTTTCAAATATGGAAAATTATTTTTAAACATATAACCTTTTTAGAACGATATTCATGAAAATAAACTTGAAAACATATAATGAAATCTCTGAAACATTTTGAAAAACTTTTTCCATTGACAACTTATAATTAATCATGGAATATTTTTGAAAAAATGTTCTTTGAAGACCACTTTTTAAAAAATATTCTTAAACATTTATCTTTTAAACATTCAAATTAGTATTCCCATAAATTAAGGTGGTTAAATCTACACAAGCTATATTAGTTGAATATAAATTTTTTTTGTATGGTAAAAAGGATAAAAAAATTACATTTTTAGAAAGAGACAAGAATATTCCTTTGAAAACATTGAAAAAAAATACAAAATGGTAATTTTTTTAAATATTAGTGGATAATAGTATAATATTAATGTAAAATTTTTAGATAACAATATTTTGAGGGAACACATAATTAAAAATAAAGAGAGAGGTGTGGTTATATTTTATTAAAAACATTTTCTTAATTATCTTAAGTACTAAAGAGTGAATTTTTTTAATAATACCTGAAGACATAAATACTAACTAGAGTAAATGAAAAGTCACAAGTTTTCTTGAAAGATGGATCATATGATTTCATTAATGAAAATTTCATCATAGAGAATCTTGATAAATGGTGAGATTTTTTCCATAAACACTTATGAAATGGTAAATTTGATTCATACTCCCCATGTAGGAAAATGAAATTACATAGATCTTTAAAATATCATGAAAAAATAAGGTTAATTTTATAACATGTCAAATTCATTTTAAAGACCTCATATAAAAATATAGGTGTAGAACATGGCATGTGTCTCAAAATTTGAAAATTGAGACAAAATTACTTTACTTATTTGGTAACTCTTGAAACATAAGTCCATGATAGAAAGATCATAAAATGGCTATGAAATTACTCATATATTTAAGAATTAGAGGCATAGAATACATTCATGTTCAGTATATACACCACATAAAATATGTGTCGGTGAATTAGGCTTGTATCTCACTTAAATAAAGAGTGAGATAAAATTCCCTTATCTTGAATTTTATATTTCTCATGTGTCTTTGTATTCATTAATGATAAACATATCTTAATAAAATAATTTATTAAGAAAATTTTTCAAGTTTATTTTTATTTTTAATTAACTTATTACCATGTTGTATACAACTAATAAACTATTAAGTTTAAGCTAGGTTTTTTCACCAAATTTGGTTCATGTGTTAAAAGAGACTTTGGTTGGTCGACTATGGTCAAAGGGGTCATTATATAAACATCATAAGAATAATAATCATGAAATAATTATCATATTAATACATTAATTAAAATTTTAAAAACAATATTTAAATATGGTTGTGAAAAACGAAGCAATGTTGCAATCATTGAGACGGTAGGTCATATGTACGCATGGGTAACATTCCCATTTCTCAATGGTCATTATGGAAAGAAGGTAAGTAACATTAATATTTAAAGAATGATCATAATTTATTAAATAAAATATTATTTAATCATATATACTTATAAATATAATTAATTTGGTATAAAAGGAATCACGTCGTGTCATGGAGGTTGGAGTCTACACATCCACGAACGACATTATCACTTTATAAGTGTGTGAAAGGGTAATAAATAAAAAGTTATATATTATATTTAAATATAGTTATTATGTAATTAATATCAAATAGATGATTTTGTTGTCACATTTTTTAAATTAAAACTATCCTTTATACATTCCATTTATCGTGTGATTGAATCACATTGCTTTAGAAGACGGTTGTCCACACTTCCACAAATGATGTTATCATGTTGACACAAAATGGAAATAATAAAGGAATGTGTTATTAAATAGTTACATAAGAAAAAATTAATTATATATATATCATGTATATATAATATACATCATATATAAACATAGTTTCCTTCATAATTATCAACCATGAAAGGTGGGAAAGGAAAAACGAACAATCATCGATTCATGAGGCGGTAGTTCACTATACAATAACGGTAATTTCTTTACCCGTTAGATGGAGGTGTGTGTAAGTGTATATTGAAAGCTTAATATAACAAAATATCATCATATATAGGATAATTTTGTTATTATATAATCATGAATTAAGAATATTTTAGGGGGTGGAGAAAGAAAATAAAATAAAGGAGCTTGAGAAAGGATGATATATATTCTTTTGATAACACCTTTTGGTTTACACCAAAGAGATTCCTTAGATGAATTTATTCAGAAAAATAGGTTTAAATAAGAAATATAGGGATTTTGGGGAGATATTTAGGTATATTATGGTCAATCCAAAGTGTCTTAATACATGTGTGTAACTGGGAGGAGATGCGGTCTTTTAAAGTGGAGGAGGGAGGTATTGTAATATTTTAGAAAATGAAAACCCCACCCATGTTTTTTATTACAAGTGGAAAAAATAATGGTCCAACATCGATAAAAGGGATGATAGGGTATAAATATGTCCATAAAATGGCCTTTGGACAAGTTTCTAGGTCATATTTGGCCTTATTTTTAGGATTTAGTCCCTTCTTAAGCTTAATTTATCCTTAATCGTTATAATTAATTTTAATTATCTTAACTAATATTTTTGGTCAAAAAATAAGTTGATCTTATTATACATTAGATGTAAAATCCCATGTAAATAAATAATATAAAATTTTCATATTTATTAATATTTGTGAATTAAATATTAAGTTTACTTTAAAGGGGATTCTATGTTCAAGGGTGTACCCAATATGAAACTAAATATTTCTTTAAAATCTTACATTGAACACAATGTTGAGTTATAACAAAAAATAATATAATAATATTATTATTTTAAATGGTAATTAACACATAGTCATTTTATTGGAGGTAATTAATAGAAATTACTAAAATATGATTACACATGTTTGTTAAATGTTTTTACATTTTTCCAATGAAAGTTAAAGGTTTAAAATGCGAATAAATTTGATTTTAAGCATGAAATACTGTAAAATTCTTTAAAAGGTAGATTTACCACCTTTTAATGGAGAACCCCTTTTAAATATAGTTTTTGTCCCTTTTATATGTTTTATTTAAATAAATAAAATTATTCTTTATAATAGGGACATCAAAATTTACTTTTGATGAAATTATGGTATTTTTCTGATAAAGTTCATTTTTAATGAATAGTGAAAAATACTACATTTTAATTCAAAAAATAATTTTTATATAATTTATTTATATGGTTAGATTTTTTTAATTGATTTTAAAGTTTAATTAGATTATATTTTTACCATTTAATCCAATTTTAGTAATTGGAAGTATTTTTCCTTTGAAATTGGATATAAACAAGTGCCAATCTTTTGATAGTTATTATTTCTTAAAAACATGCTTTTTTGTTTTGAAAACAGGAATTAATTTAAATTAATTTCAACAACTTCTGTGCTTTGAATTTGAAAAAATATATTCCATATTTTTGATCAGGAGGTCAAAATTGTGTAAATATGTAACTTTTACTTTTAGACATTATGAATAGTAACTTCAGTAAATATTTTATTTACCGTGTTTAAA
This sequence comes from Viscum album, assembly GCA_963277665.1. NCBI lineage: Eukaryota > Viridiplantae > Streptophyta > Magnoliopsida > Santalales > Viscaceae > Viscum > Viscum album. Next base: position 2,109,883,072 of record OY728152.1, read on the forward strand.
GGGTAAATCTTGTAAATAAGGGTAAAAAATAATATTCTAATAATATTAAATTACAATAACATGTGTCCTAATACTATTGGATGATACATGTTTGACCTTGGTCATCCTTGGGTCTATTTTGGGACCCCATGGAGCCACTTGTAAATGAAAATGACACTTTATTAAAATCAATTTAAAGTTAAGGGAAATGTCACATAAACATATATCTTTTAGTAAAATAATTTTTATATGGGCTTATATAAGTGATATATTCAACTATAAATAGTCATTAGAAAGATAAAAATATTTCCTACATCATGGTGTTTTATTTATAAATTTTAGACGTTAAATAAATAAATTTATTTATGACATAATGATGATGTAGTGATTACCGTTTTGATGAATGTTTTAAATAAACGAGATTATAAATATTAAAATAAATTTTTTTTGAAACTTTTTTTGCCATACAAGAATTTTAATGGTAATAAATATTTTTTATCTTTGAATTAATTAATTTTATTCGAAAGAATAATGTTTTTATATATTTTTTTAAAATTCATGATATGAATAGTTTTAAATTTACATAAATGAGTTTTTAAAAGAATTAATATTTTATTAAATGATAAAATAATCCTAAAAATCTATTATTGGACCAAATGACATATATGATGTTAATAATTTCAATAATTATCAATTTTGGGTCTCTTGAAATTCTATAGTAAATATATTAACCATATATTATGAATATAGAAGAGGACATGGTAAACGTTAAATTAGTTAACTAAGGGATAAAGCTAAAAGATAAATTTATGTTTATTACATAAACTTGTCTAAAATATATTGTATAAGAGTATTTAGAACAATAATCACCTTATAATATAATTAAATGAGTTTGGGACCTTTTGAAATTGGAATTCAGTTTACAATAAAATAATATTTTCAAATTTTCATAAAGATCCCCTCCTCCCTCTTATAAAAGCTCATCATCTCTAACTCATTACTCACAACTCTCTAGAATCTTGGATCATCCAAAATTGGTTCCAATAAGCTAAAAACATCCATATATTCCTCAAAGAATCCTTCACCTAAGAAGAATACAATTCAGGAAATTCTTTTGATTCAAACCAAAGGGGGTTGCCCGATTTAAAGGTAACATCTTCTCTAAAGTTCTTTTCTTCTTATTTTCCTTCTCCACTCCCTATTCTATTCTTATTATTTATTGAAATAAAAATACCAGTATAATCAATATACTATGTTTTTTTCTGATAAGTATTCGAAGTACACTTCCACACACCTCCATCTAATGATTAGGAATATACTATTTCTGTGGACGGTGAACTACTGCCTCACAAAATGATGATTGTTCAATTATCTCCTACCACCTATGATGGTGGACATTATGATGGAAATATAATTATATATGATATATATAATATTTATTTTATCTATATTCTTCTTTAATTCTCATTTAGAAATTACCTTTATGCTTTTCATCTTGTATAAATATGATAATTTCATTTGAGGAAGTGCGGACTACCGCCCCCTCAAAATGATATGACTCATTCATGCCAAGCATTGAACATATAATGGATGGTGTTAGTTAACTTATTTAATGTAAATAAAATTTGATATTATAATATAATTATAATATAAATATATATCATTTGGTTTTCATTCCTTTAAAAATAAAAAAAAAAGAAATGAAAGTAGCATTCATACGTATGTACGGCTTACCGTCTCCATGAACGATGAATTTAATTTTAATATATAAAAATGATATGGAAAATTATAAAAACAAATATAATGGATATATATAATATATATTATATCTAAATCATTAATATCATTTTTGATACAATGTAATTTAGACCACATGGATAACTTGTAATTATAAGTTCCTTTTTGACTCAAGTACCAAATATCGACAAAATGACCATTATTAACATAAATGATTTTGTAAATTTTATAATGTGGAAATAAGTGATATAAAAGAAATAATAAACTTAAAAAAGGTTTTGAAGCAAGTAGAAATTAACTTTATTTTTTAATTCAGGATATTAAAAAAGGAACGAGTCACGTCAGACCCAAGGTAAGAGACTTCATCTCAATCACCTTTCATTGAGACATATTTTGATTTATACACAGATTTCTTTTATTCTGTGTATAAACCCCTATGACATTTAATTTCATTAAAAGGGATTATTTTTTCTAAAAATCATTTTACTAAAAAACAAAAAGAATGTTTCTTTTTAGCATACGCGGTGACAATGAATTTTCTGCCGCTGCGAGCATTTTTTTATATATGGCTTCCTTGACCTGCTGTAATGTTTTTAAAAGGAAAATAAATACCATATACTCTTTTTAGGTGTTTTGGAATTGAAAATGGTTTTGATAATTTATTTATTATGTCTATTTTATATTTTGATTACAATTTGGAAATTTTATATTTACTTTATGCTTGTTTATGTGTTATGATTGTGTTAGGGTTCTTGGGCATTGTTTACACATACGGGTGGTTCTGTGATAAACCTAGGGTGGATGAGACCGAGATAGCTCTTCAATGCTTTGGGTAATGTGATAGGAGTAAACATTAATGTTTCTACTAAGATATTTGTGTAATATACTGTGATGGGTGGTCCAAATGTCACTCTCCACATAGCTGTGAAACCTACAATGTAAGTATGTTATGGATGCCACAAGTTACATTTATTATTTATGATTTCCATGTGTTATTCATAAGTCTTATGATTTTGTGTGGTATGTTAAAGATTAAAAAGTATGATTTAATTGATTTGTATGTATTGATGGACTAATGCTTTCTTTCCTTTTTTTTATATGCCTTACTGAGCTTTTTATGATCATCCTACGTTTTTGAAATGTTTTTCACAAGGTATAAGGAAGGGTAATAGAAAATAATAATTCATGAAGATTTATATCAAGAAAATAACTCTTGTTTTATTTAAGGAGTTTTATTATTGTGAAAAAATTTGATAGAGTAAAATTGTCTACTTTGTTATTTTTTAGATGTAATTTAATAGTTATAGAATAATTCACTAAAAATCTAAACCTTAAAAGATCATCAATGTGAATTATTAAATTAATTCAAGATTATGAAATGTTTAAGGATGAGGCCTTGTAGTTGGTATGAGAGGTTGGTTTAGAAAACATTAGGGAATTAGAGTTTTTGTTAAACAAATGGGTAGTCCCTATGTCTATTTTTTCAGAAAAACCCTTGTTTTATAACTTTTTTAGATTAAGGAAAGTTGTCTACAAATGGTAGGAGGAGGATATCAAACATCATTTGTATCTCTTCCTTATGACATACTTGAAATAATTATTTCGAAGTCATGTTCAGATGATTGTGAATCTTTTTCTAGCATACAACACACTTGCAAGAAGTTGTTTGAGATATAAAACACCACCACCATACCTCAACACCATTGTGGATCATGGGTTGTATTTTATCAAATCCTATTTTCTAAATATTCTCATATTTTCAAGAAAGGTAAATATTATCAAGTAATTTTCAAATATTTTACCTTGTCACAAGATTTTTAAGCATATGAAGATTTTTTTAAAGGAGCAGAATAAGGAGTCCCTTGTGGAACCTATTTATATTTTATTTTAAAATACAGTCTCTCAACACATACTTATAGTATTTTAAATGGACCATTGATTTAAAAATTAAACTAAAACTCAGTCCAATTTTTTTATAAAAATAATGTTTTAATGTATTTTTTGAAATTATATTTCATACATGATTATTTTATGAAAATATTTTTCAATATACAACCATATAGCCCAAGTTGTACATGGTGTATTTGGATGAAGGAAGAAAATGATTTTTAAGGATCTCTAAAAAATTGTTTAAATGCATGGACCTTCTACCTACGTGAAAAAGATGATGATGAAACCATGTGGATACCATGATCAAGGTATGATGTTCTTTCTTTGGGAAGAGTGTTATTTTATGGAGGTGAAATAAAAAAATGACAATATAAATAAGACTTAATGAATTAAGATGTTGAGGTCGTAATGAGTTGGGATGAAAATGATAGTTATAAGACAACATTTGAGGTTAAAACATTTTAGGGTTATTTTTTAGTTTTATAAAAAATGACAACACACAAGAAGGGTGACAATCCATCGAGTCCAGAAAGGCTGCATGAATTGATCTCAAACCAAAGTGCGACGAGGATTTATCACCTAACACTAGCCTACATGAAGTCCCTAGTTAGTATGAATTATTGTTTTTAGTTAAATGATTTTATTGATCAATAATAAGTTTGTTTGGGATCATTTTTTTATCAAATGGATATCCTTAGTATAAGAAAATTATTTGGTGATTAACTGATAAAGGTTATTTTTGAAGATGTTTTCTATTTTGGGAACACTATATTCCTAAGGAAAATAGAATCTTATGGGATTTCATTTTAGGAGTAATGGTATAATTATATTTTAGAATAATAATTGTTTTTATTTTTGACATATAGATATTTAGATTATTAATGTAAATGATTAACCTATCATAGGGAATGTGTGATATGGTTAATTACACTTTAGTATGAGACTTTTAGAGTAGTGTATGTTCTTTAGGGATAATGTTTAAGATTTATTATGTAAGAATATGTTATTAAATTATTTTTAGCTTTGGGTGTCAATATTAGTTTGGATTATATTGAAGGATTTTACGGAAAATTGTTTATTGAATGGTATTTGTTGAACTTTGGGTATTTTTGGTTTAATTTTGAGAGATTAAGAGTAGTGTTTCTTTTTATAAAAGATTATCCCTTCTGGGGAATTATCTAATCTTATACTAACGATTTTGGTTTTTCTTAATGTCTAAAGATAGAAGAAATATATAGTTCATCTTTTTTGGATTATGGAATTCTCTAGAAGTTTATTCTAGTGCTTTTTGTGTGACCAAGTCATCTTGAATACTCATCGTTTGAAGAAAAGATGTGTTTTGGTAGAAAGTTATTAAAAGATGAAACTCTACTTGAAAAGTAAGTATATTTCATTATTCAATGTCATAAATAAATTCTCTAACTTTATGAAATGGAACTGAAAAAAAGTTTCCCATTTAATTTTACTATTGGGAAACCAATGACCGTTTAACCCATCAAAAGTTTGTGGTTTTCTTGTTGTTAACTTTATCATGATCATGTTTTCTATCACTCTCCATCAGAACATGACACTTAATTTATCTTCTATATCCATTTTTTCCTCCATGGAATCCTAGTATGGGTTATCTTGGGTGACCTTTTTAATTATATTTATTTATTTTAAAGTGATAGTTTTATTGACTATTTTTCTGATGTAATAATTTTAATGAAGTTTCCAAACCCAATTTTAAAATTACAAGGATGCAATTACAAAAAGGGGGGAGGGTATAACATACCAGGAAAATAAAGAATATGAAATTTTCATATTTATTAATATTTTTGAATTAAATTTTAATTTTACATTAAAGGGGATGCTATGTTCTATGGAATACTGAATACACAATAATAAGATTCTTTGAAATTTTATGTTGCACACAACTTTGAGTTACACTGAAAAATAATATAATAATATTATTATTTTAAATGGAAGTAAACGTATAATCATTATATAGGCGAGAATGAACAGAACTAACTAGAATATGATTAAACATGTTTGTTAAATGTTTTTACAATTATCCAATAAAAGATAGAGGCTTAAAATGTGAATAAATCTGATTTTAAGCATGAAATACTCTAATATTCTTTAAAAGGTCGATTTACTTCCTTTGGATGGAGAACCCTTTTTAAATCTAGTTTTTGTAAATTTTATATGTTCTATTTGGAAAAATAAAATTCTTCTTTAGAAATGGGACATCAAAATTTACTTTGGATGAAATTTTGGTACTGTTCTAAAAATGTTCATTTTTAATGAATAGTGAAAAATTCTACTTTTTAATTCTAAACATTATTTTAATATAATTTATTTATATGGATATATAATCTTTTAAATTGGTTTTAAAGTTTAATTGGATTATATTTTTACCATTTAATATAATTTCGGTCATTGTAAGTAATTTCACTTTTAAATTAGATATAAATAAGTGTAAATCTTTTGATAGTTATTATTTCTTAAAAACTCGCTTTTTTGTTTTGACAATGGAAATTAATTTTGAATTAATTTATGCAACTTAGGTATTTCGAATTTAGAAAAATGGATTACATATTTTGAATCATGAGGTCCAAATTTTGTAAATAGGTAACTTTTATTTTTAGACATTATGAATAATAACTTTAGTAAATATTTTATTTACCATGGTTAAATGGTAAATATGGTAAATAAGGGTAAAAAATAATATTCTAATAATATTAAATTATCCTAACACATATATTAACCCTATTTAATAATACATGTCCTACCATGATAATCCTTAGGTCGATTTGGGGACCCCATTTAGCCACTTTTATGTGAAAATGAAACATTATAAAAATTAATTTAAAGTTAAAGAAAATGTAACATAAACATATATATTTTTGTAAAAAACAATTTTTATATGGGGTTATATAAGTGATATTATCAAATATAAATATTCATTATAAATATAAAAATATTTCATACATCATGGTATTTTATTTATAATTTTTAGACATCAGATAAAAAAATTTATTTATAACATAATGATGATGTAGTGATTACCTTTTAATGACTGTTTTAAATAAATGAGATTACAAGTATTAAAATAAATTTATTTTTCATATTTTTATTCCATCCACGAATTTTAGGGGTAAGAATCATTTTTTATATTTTAATTAATGAAGTTTTTTTAAAATAATCATGTTGTTATAGATTTTTTAAAAGTCTTGATGTGAATAGTTTATAAATTGACATAAATGAGTTTTTAAAACTATTAATATTTTATTAAATGGTCAAATAGTCCTAAAAATCTTATATTAGGCCAAATGACATATATGATGTTACAAATTTCATTTATGATCTATTTTCGGTCACTTATCATTTTATATTAAATATATTAACCATATAGTATGAATATACAAGAGGACATGGTAAAAGTTAAATTAGTTCACTAAGGGTTAAAGCTAAAAGATATGGTTAATTTTATGCCCTAAAATTTTCTAAAACCCATTTTATGAGAGTATATCTATCAATAATCACCTTATATACTAATTAAATGAGTTGCGAACCTTTTGAAATTGAAATTCAGTTTATAATAAAATAATATTTTTAAATTCTCCTAAAGAGCCCCTCCTCCCTCTTATAAAAGGTCATCACCTCTAACTCCATACTAACAACTCTAAAGAATCTTGTCTCTTCCAAAATATTTCAAATAATCTACCAATATACCTATATTCCTTCTATAATCCTTCCCCTTGGAATACGACAATTCATGAAACCCTTTTGGTTCAAACCAAATAGAGTTACCCGATTTAAAGGTAACGTATTCTCTCAAGTTCTTTTCTTTTATTTTCCTTCTACACTCTCTATGCTATTATTATTATTAGTATACATAAAAACTATAGTATAATAAATATAACAGGTTGTTTTTATGAGTATTATTCTAATTACACTTCCACACACCTCCATCTAAGGGATACGAATATACTGTTTCTCTGGACGGCGAACCACTGCCTCACGAAATGATTATTGTTCAATTATCCTCCACCGTTGTTCATGGTGGACATTATGATGAAAATGTACTTATATATGATATATATAATATTTATATTATCTATATTTTTTTATAATTTTCATTTATAACATACCTTTTTGTTTTTCATGTTGTATAAATATGATAATTTGATTTGAGCAGTGCGGACTACCATCCCCTCAAAATGAAATGACTCATTCATGATAAACATGGAATGTATAAAGGATGGTGTTAATGAACTTGTTTAAATAATATAAAATATGATATTATACTGTAATAATAATATATGTACGTATTATTTGGTTTTCATTCATTTAAAAATGAAAAAAATGAATGTAGCGTTCACGCCTACGTACATCTTACTGTCTCCATGAATGGTGCATTTCATTTTTATATATCCAAATGATATGAACTATTATAAATATAAATATAATGAATATATATGATATATATGATATCTAAATCAGGAATATAATTGTAGATATAATGGACTTTTTTCCACATGGATAACTTGTAATTATAAGAAGTTCATTTTTGACTCAAGTACCAAATATTGAAAAAACGACCGTTATAAACTAAAATGGTTATGTAATTTTTATAACATGGTAATAAGTGATATAAAAGGAATAATAAAATTTAAAAAGGTTCTAAATCAGGTAGAAATTAAATTTAGTTTATTATTCTTGTGATTAAAGAATGAACCGGTCAAGTCAGACACGAGGTACGAGACTTCATCTCAATCACCTTTCATTGATGCATATTTTTATTTATACACGACTTTCTTTTATACGGTGTATAAACCCCTCTAAATTTTCATTTCATTAAAAGGTAAACTTATTTCTATAAAACATTTTACTAAAAAGAAAAAATAATGTTTCTTTTTAACGTACGTGGTGACAATGACCTTTTGGCCGCTGCGAGCATTATTTGATATTTGACATCCTTAATAAGTCATAATGTATTTAAAAGAAAAATAAATACCATATAATCTTTTTACTTATTTTAGAATTGAAAATGATTTTGAGAATTAATTTATTATTTCAATGTTATATTGTGATTGCAATGGGTAAATTTTATCTTTCCTTTATACAGGTTCATGTGTTATGATTATGTTATGGTTCTTGGGCATTCTTTACGCATACGGGTGGTTCTGTGATAAACCTAGGGTGGGTGAGCCCCAGATAGCTCTCCAATGCATTGGGGAATGTGAAAGAGGTAAACATTAATGTTTCTCCTTAGAGATTTAGGTAATATACTGTGATGGGTATTCCAAATGTTACTCCCTACGTAGCTGTGAAAGCTACAACATAAGTATGTTATGGATTCCACAATTTACCATTCTGATTTATTATTTCCATGTGTTATTCATAAATCTTATTATTTTTTGTTGTATGTTAAAGATTTAAAATTATGATTTCATTGATTTTTATGAATTTATGGACCAATGTTTTCTTTCTTTGTTTTATAACCCTTACGGAGATTTTATGCTCATCTAATGTTTTTGAAATGTTTTTCACAGGGTATAAGGAAAGGTAAGAGAAAGAAAGAATTCAAGAAGATTTATATCAAGAAAACAACTCTTATTTTATTTAAGTATTTTTATTATTGTGGAAAAATTATATATATTGGAAGTATATACTTTTTTATTTTTGAGATGTAATGTAATAGTTACAGCCTAATTCTCTAAAACTCTAAACCTAAAAAGATCCTCAATGTGAATTATTAACTAAATTGAAGATTATGTTATGTTTAAGGCTGGGGACTTATATTATATGTTATTATTATTCCAAAATATGAGATCCATTTTTAAAAATACAAATCATAGAAGTGGAAAAAATTAATTCAAATTTAATTCCGTAGACGGTATGATAAATGAGTTTTTTAAATTAAAAACATTCAAAAGTTTTCTATGTTTTTATAACCGAATTAAATATTATATTGATTCTAATAACCAAAATTTAATGAATTTATATAAATTTGATCTAATTATACACAAAAATAAAATAAAAATATAATTTATCCTTATAAATAGTTTAGATGAAAAGGTAGTTTTGAGTTAAATTTTAGTATTTTTAGCTATTTTTCTAAAACGAAACTTCACAGAAAAATTCCAAAAAATCACCCTAACCTAATTATTATGTTTTATTTTCAAAAATTACGTTAATTTTGAAACATAAAATTTATACTATTTCCAAAATTTACATTTAAAATAGGTTCATTATTAAAAGGCAGTAAATGCGCCTTAATAAAAATCTAGGTTTATATGTTTAGTATTAGGTTTATTCTAATCTTATGCCTATCAAATCTATTTTCTAAATTAGAAAAATATTTTATTTAATATATAATATATACTAAATTAATATCAATTTCAAATTGAATAAATTTAATTTAAGAGGATAAAATAACTTTGTGATCATAAAATAGTTTTCTATATGGATATTCTATTTATATACAATTGGCTCTTATATTCATTATAATTATTGAATTAATTTTATATTTTTTTAAACTATAGTTTTTTATAAGTTAGTTAATAATATCCATAACTACTAACTTAATGGATATGTTAAGTATTAATATATTTAATAATAAAATTTTAATAATATATTGTTTTCTCGTAAAAGTCTATATTGCATATTATCGAAACCATCAAGGAATGTGAGTCTTGCGTATAATGCTAGAAGAACTCAGTGTTCCTTGTAGTGAAATATAAAATTTATATTGTGTGTAGTGCATGATTAAATTTTTATTTCACAATCCAAACATAGTTCTTTAATATAAAAAATATATATATTCCTAATTGTGTGAAATGAGAAAAAAATATCAGTGAGATTAAATTAATTCAAAAAAATTCAAAAAATCTTGAGGTGTTACATTCTACCCCCTTAAAATAAATTCATCCACCAAAATTTATCTTGGTTATCAATGGTTTAATACTTTAATGTTTCTTTAATTAAAACCCACACCGAAAAAATAAATACTTAAACATTCAATAAAATTGAAAGTCGGAACCATAACGATTACCCAAAGTAACACGTAACTAGGATTCTAGATAGGAGAATGTAGGTGGGAAGTGATAATATGGAATTTGTAGAAATGATTATATATTATGGAGTGATATAGTTCATAAATCACAAACATGATATTTATTTATCAAATTTTTAACTAAAAAATTGCACTTTAACCAGGACATCGTGTAGGCTAGTCATAGGTGTAAAACCCTTATCATCCTTCAATCATGGGTTCACGACCTATGGAATTGCCGGACACGATGGGTTGTAACTCTAAATGTAGGATTTCCTTTTCAAAAACTACATTAATATAGATTTCAAAATAAATATGATGGACTTCCTTGAAATAATTTTAATCACAAGATAGCCTTTTAACTATGGTTTTCAATACAATCTCACTACATAAATACTTCATTTGAAGTTTAAATTAAAATTTTAATCATTGTTTAACCTTATAACCCTTAAAAAATATAAAAATTCCAAAATTAGAAGTAAGGTCACAAAATCAACTTAGCATTGATCCCTCATGTTTCATAACATATCTCTTGGGTGTCACATTCCAAACCTATGAATACCATCATCATATATTCTCTTGAAACAAGGTAATAACCTGAATTACCATAAAAAATTTTAGAAAACACGAATGATTCATTATTACAAAGATTACTGGATATATTCCTTAAATCAAGAAGTACTATAAATTCCATCCATGATAGTTCGAACTTCTTTTTCAAAAAGTCCTTTATCAGTTCCAGGGTAATAAATACCATCCAGTACACTTACTGATATCAAACCCATCTCTTATCCAAACATCATTATATTAACATTAGGAACACATTACGGATTATATTTCCATTTATATTGTGTTTCCCATTAATATTACCTTGCTATTAAATCACTTTTTATTCCTTTTAAAACATTCAACATCATCTTGTAAATCCTTAGTGAAAAACCTAAACTAAACAATCCTTTAATATTTCACCATTCATACTACATAATTATTGAATACAAATAATTTGAAACATTGATTATTCCACTTAATAAATAATTCATAAGAAGGATACATCATCATATTACTTAATACCTCTTTCCATTCACATTTCCTCTATATTGTCACCATCATCAAAAATATAACTATTACTCATACCACCTTGTTGATTCTCTTCATAATATTTCTATTTTGGGAATAAATTTTCACAATGACCATTCATTCCACACTTAATGAATTTAACCTTTGAGTATGTCTTAGGGAGTCCAATATTCACATCAGTTAGGTTAGCCAAACCCTTAATTTTTTCCTTTTATATTACATGATTTGTTCCTTTACATTCTAGAGTCAAAACACCTTATTGTTCCTCTAAGACATTCACTTATGTGATTCTTTCCACATTATTGACAAAAATAAACCAAATCTTCTCTCTTATATGGTCTTCATTACCTGAACTCTCAGCAAACATATTTCTTCTCTTCTTTGGTGAGTCCAAGAGTATGTTAAGGTACAATATTTGATCATGTTCCTTGAAAAATAATTAGGAATGGTCACAACATTCTTCACTCCATTAGTCATCCCATTTGACTTCTCATCAGTAAATTGTGCATCACATTCAATTTTAATCTAGTCCCTTATGATTCCAACCATTTTATAAAACTAGAAAGAATTGAATAAGAAATTATTATCCCAGTGAGTAACCACATAGTCATGAAAATTTACTTATTGGATATCTAAGTTATGTCACCATACTTAATTTATGACACTTTAGGTTTATCCTAGGTTATTCATAGCCAACTTATATTAAAATCCTTCATGATGGGTTGTGAATAGTTTTTGAATTCTTAATGTATATCCCCTAAGAGTGTCAAACCAGGTGCGCAGTAAGACTACTTTTCATATACGAGGTTACCCCGAGTTAGGCCAGAGTCACCTTGTTGGAGTTGTTACTCCTAGGTACATCTGTGTCTGAACAATGTCTACTTATATAATCTAAATAAGGATGAGTTCCTAGGAAACCACTAACTCTATCCTTTACCGAAATTCTAAGATATTTTCCTTAATGTTAACTCATCCTTATACTTATCCGTACAAACATCCCCAAACATATCATTATAAATATTCATTGGGATCTCACTAAATTTTCCCCTCCTAGTTTCCAAAGGTTGACTACATCTTTACTCTGATACGAACTATAATAACAAAGCCATAACGTACAAAGACATTACATCACATTTTAAGAATACATAAAAAATTACAAAAATATATTCCCAAATAGTAATTAGTTTATTGAATTTTGAAACATGGAAACCTAAACACTATTATATAAGAAAGCTACATTATCTCCCACTAAGTTCTCAAGAAATAGTTCCCATTTTAAACATTTCATACATAAAATATATCTTTATAACCTATATAATGTAACAGAAAAAGGGGTGATATCACATGCTCAGTAAGGGTAAACAAGGGAGACAAGTAAACATAATCATGAACATAAGTTTATGATAATAGGATCATATAAATAGAATATAATACCATGTATATCAAATATCACAAACAAGAATCTTGGAATAAATATTGGCAACACATAAGATATTAATCATTAGTAATTAGAGAACATAATCCATGAAAGTGTAATATAGCAATAAAACATGGATTTCTAAAAGATACGTAAGTACATAAAAATTATTTCCATAGTATTCAAGGCATCTCTTCTAAGGATATATTAGCAGTATAGGTTCACTCCCCATACAATCTTGGTAATCAAGGTTTACTCCCATGGCCTTCTTAATAGTATGAGTTCACACCCCATACCATCTTGGAAGTAATTTTTCACCCCCATGGTTATCTTAGTTTTCAAGGTTCACTCTCAAGACTATATTAGTCTATCTAATGGGACATAATATTTACGTAATTCATTAGAGGGAGATATAGGTCACAATTATATCTTAAAGAAATCAAATATACATGTGATAAAAAATCATAAACAAAATTCATTACATAACCCATGAAATGAAATGGGTATTATATAAAGGTAATCATATGATAACATGTGAAAAAATAGGTTTCATAATCATTTAATAAAAATCAAAACCCATTAAATAATTGGGTTTTAAAATCGTATAACCTATGAAAGATAACCATTTTATAAACATCATTCCATCTATATATAAACCATTCATAGAAATAATACGAATGGATTCTTTGTATAATTTTCCCAAAAAGGAAAGAGTAAGACCAATGGATGTCATCTTAGATATAAAATAATTTTGAATTATCATTTAAAAAAATTTCTGGAGGAAAATATCATTTCTATTTTGAATATCATTTTTCAAGAAGAAAACCTTATTAGAACCATATTCTTGAAAATAAACTTGAAAGCATATAAATTAATCATGAAAAAATTTTGAAAAACTTTTTTCTTTGAGAACATAAAAAGAAGATTAATTTTTTTTAAAACTATTTGAATGAAAATTAATTTTCAAAAAAAATTTCTTAAACATTAACCTTTTAAACATAAAAAGCAATCTTTAAAGAAATCACAATGGGTAAATCCATACAATCCATGTGAGGTAAAAACAATATTTATTTTTTATGGTAAAAAGGTTGATAAAATAACATATTCGGAAACCAAATATATTATTCCTTTTAAAAAATTAGAAAAATTAAAAAAGGTTATAAATATATTTTAAATATAATAGGATAATAGTATAATATTCCTAGAAACCTTTTTATAAAACATTCTTTTTAAGGAACACATATTTTCTACTTAATAGAGACGTAAGGTCATATTTTCTAAAAGAACATTTTCTTAATTATATTAAGTACCAAAGAGTGGAAAAATGGTACTAATACGTGAATATATCAAGAATAAACTGGTGATAATAAAATTCATGATTTTTCTTGAAATATATAACATAATATTTCATTAATGAAAACATGATCATAAATAATCTCGATAAATTATGATATTGCTTCAATGAACTCTTGCCACATGGTGACTTTGAATCTTACTCCCCATGAAGGAAAATGAAATTCCATGTAACTTTAAAATATCATGAAAATAATTATATTCCTATTATAACATTTCAATTTTAGTTTATATAGCTCATATAAAAATGTTGGTTTACAGCATTGCATGTGTCTTAAATAGAAAAAAATGAGACAAAATTACTTCACCGATTTGGTAACTTTAGACACCTAAAACCCGTGATTTAAATATCATAAAATGTATATTAAAATACCCATATATTTAATTTTAAGAGGTTTCTAATACATTCATGGGAAGTATATACACCCCACAAAAAAAGTGACTGGTGAATATTGTATGTATATCAGAGAAATAATGAGTGAAATGAAAGTCCCTTACCTTGAGTTCAACTTGCCTCATGTGTATTTATATTCTTGAATAATAAAATTATGTTAATTAATTTATCGATTCATAAAACTTTTCATGTTTATTATTAATTTTTATTCACTTATTACAATGTTGTAATGAACTATATAAAAAATTATGTTTAAGTTTAGTGTTTTGAACAAATTCAGTTCATGTGTTAAAAATGAATTTGGTTGGTCGACTATGGTCAAAGGGGTCATTAGATAAATATATAAATAATAATAATCATGAAATAATTATAATTTTTATACATTAATTATTATTTTAAAATAAATCATTATATATGGTTATGAAAAATGAATCAATTTTACAATCATTGAGACAAAAGTACATACGTACGCATGAGTAACGTTCCCATTTCTCAATGATCGTTACAAAAAGAAGGTAAGTAACATAAATATTTATAGAATGATCATTGTATCATAAATAAAATATTATTTAATAATATTTACTTATATATATATAATTCATTTGATAGCAAAGGAATCGAATCATGTCGAGGAGGCAGTAGTCCACACGTCCACAAACGACATTATCACTTTATAAGTGTGTGGAAGAGTAATTAAGAAAATGGAATATATTATTTTTACAAAAAAAGTAATTATTTCATGAATATAATATATATATATATATTTGTGTATGCAACATAAGTTTAATTAAAATCATAATTTATACATTATGTGTATCATGTGACTAAATCATGTCGCTTTTAGGAGGCGGTAGTCCACACTTCCGCAAAAGATGTTATCGTGTTTGGACATTATGGAAAGAATAAATGAATGTTTTATAAAATAATTAAATAATAATAAAGAATTTATATTTATCATATATATTACATATAAACATATTTTCCATCATAATTCCTAAACTTGAAAGGTGGTAAATAAAAAATGAACAATCACCATTTCGTGAGGCAGTAGTTCGGTGTACACGAACAGGAAGTTCGTTACCCATTAGATGGAGGTGTTTGTAAATGTAGATAAAAAACATATTTAAAAAACGTATCAGTATATATAGGATGAATATTTATATATATATATTTAATAAAGATATTTTAAGTGGTTGAGAAAGAAAATAAAATAAAGGAACTTGAGGAAGGATGTTACCTCTTCTCTGGGTAACTCCTTTTGGTTTGCACCAAAGGGCTTCCTTGGATGTCTTTTTACACAAATATAGGCTTTAAGGAGAAAGTGAGAGATTATTGGGAGCTATTTGGGAAGATTTTGGTTGATCAAAATTGGATTTATATCTTTAAGGAAATGGGAGGACGTAAAGCCTTTTGTAGTGGAGGAGGAGTGGCACTCCTATAATATTTTGGAAAAGGGAGACCCCACCCCTATTTTCTATTGAATGTGGATCCAGTAATGGTCCAATGTCAATATAAGGGAGGGTAGGGTCAAAA
Source organism: Viscum album (assembly GCA_963277665.1). Lineage (NCBI taxonomy): Eukaryota > Viridiplantae > Streptophyta > Magnoliopsida > Santalales > Viscaceae > Viscum > Viscum album. Next base: position 2,109,899,494 of record OY728152.1, read on the forward strand.
TATGTCCCAAAAGTGTCTTTTTAAAAAGTTTATAGGTCATATTATGCCTTATGTTTAGGGTTTAGTCCCTTGTTAAGCTTAATTTAATCTTAATTGTTGTAATTAATTTTAATTACCTTCACTAATATTTTTGGTCAAAAATTATGTTGATATTATTATAAATTAGAAATTATTTTGATTCTATCCAATTTCAATCAAATAACTGGTAGTAATTAATTTAAATTTAACCCCATAGGCAGGACGACAATGCCGATTTTTAAAGTAAAAACGTTAAAAAGTTTGCTAGGGTTTTATAAACAATTTCATGGTAAAATTGATTCTGATGAACTAAATTGGATACATTGACAAATAAATTATCTAATTATAGTTTAAATTAAATTAAAAACATAATTTAACCTTATAATTTAATTAGATAAAAAATCGGTGTTGAGTTAATTTTCAGTATTTTTCACTATTCATTAAAAAGGAAACATCACAGAAAAATTCCAAACATTAAACCTAACCTATTTTTTATGTTTCAATTTTAACATTGAAGTTTTTTTTGACATATAAAATGTATAAAAGTTCCAAAATTTATATTTAATATATTTTCTACATCGAAAGGCATTAAAAGATCCTTAATAACAATATAGGTTTTTATGTATACAATGTTGGGTTAGTTCTTATCTTATACCTATAGAATAAATTAGTTAAATATAAAAAATATTTTATTTAAAATAATATATATATATATATAACATTAATATCACTTAATAATTTTAATTAATTTAATTTATTAGGATAAAATATCTTTGTGAGCATAAAAATGATTTACTGTAAAAAATTCCCTCAATTTCAATTGGTTCTTATATTCACTATAAGTAATGAATTCATTTTATATGTGTGTAAACCATATGTTTTCATACTTTATTTAACACTATCCATAACCTATAAGCTGGGTTAAGACTTAAGATATTTAATAATAATATTTTAATAATATATTTTTGTTTGGTAAAACATGGTTTTGCGCATTATACAAGCCATCGAGGAAAGTCAGTCTGTCATATAATATAATACAACCTTATTGTTTCTTGTAGGGAAATATAAAATTTAGTTTTCTTGTAGTGGATTATTAACTTAGTATTTCATGATCCAAACATAGTACTTTAATATAAAAAATTTATATTCAGTTTTGTGTCAAATGAGGAAAAAAAATATCAGAGAGATTAAATTAACTTGAATAAAAATGTAACAAAATGTGGTGGTGTTACAAGGAACATTGAAATAAAAATATTTATATGTTAGATTACATGAACCAAATAATGTAAATCTATAACAAAGTTACTTTAAATGACTCATACCACACCCAACTTTGGTATCACATGATAGTTCATGTAAATGAAAAGTGCATAACTCAATTACATCCAGATGGATATTTAGATTTTTTTTAACTAAAACCACTTAGTGTTTGTCATTCATGTTTATATGAAAATTTTACCAAATCACCATTTAGTGGTAAAGGTGAAAGGACTTAGGATCTTCTTGAATTAGTTCATACTAATTTGTGTGGACTATTTCCTATTAATGTAAGGGGTGAGTACTCATAATTCGAAACTTTTACTGATGATTTTAGTAGATATGGATATGTCTACTTAATGATGTATAAGTATTATAATTTTGATAAATTCAAGGAATATAATAATGAAGTTAAGAACCAACTTGGTAAAAATATTAAGAAACATTGAGAAGATCATGGTGGATAATATCTTAATCAATAATTCATTGAACATTTATGGAAGTTAATGATTTTATCTCAACTCACTTCTCTTTATATGCCTTACTGGAATGGTGTAAGTGAATGTAGGAACCCCAACTTACTATACATGGTGAGATAAATAAATAGTAATGTGATTCTTCTATTATCCTTCTGGGTATATTCACTACCAACATCAGTATACATACTAAATTGAGTTCCAAATAAAGAAACATATGGTGTAACATACCAATTATGGAATGGAAAGAAACATGTGTTGTCTTACTTACATGTGTGGGGTTGTGAAACATTTTTTATGTCCTCTTTAGGTAACACGCTTGCACCCTAAGGAAAAAAGTGTATCTTTACTGGACATCTGAAAGAAATAAAGGGATACTACCTATACAATACATCACACAAGATGATTATGGTTGATAGACCTCCCATATTTATTCAAGAGTATCTTATCTTTAAAATAGATAGTGTGATAGAGATAGAATTTGATGAAGTCCAAGATCAAGACACACAATATTTGGTACAGAAAAAAATTCCACAAATCCTTCTGGAAGAATAAATTGTCTTAAAGACACAATGACTACATACTATTGATGTTAGAGAACCAGAATGGTATGGTTTTCTAGTTACTGAGGATGGTGACTCATTATTAGTTGATAATAATGATCCTCTAACGTAAAAGGAAGTAGTAAGTGGCACAAATACTTCTAAGTGGCAAGAGTCCTTTAATTATGAAATGGATTCCATATACCAAAACAAAGTCTAGATTTTGGTATACCCTCTAGTAGACGTAAATTCCTATGATTTAAAATAGGTATTCAAGAAGAAATTTGACATAGAAGGAAAATTTAGTACTTATAAGGTGTAACAGGCTACAAATTTTTTTAAACAATGTTAAGGTATAGGCTATGAAAAAAACCATTTCACAAGTTGAAATTTTGGAATCTATCAAAATTCTACATTCTGTTCTGTATTTCCATGATTAAGGAATTTGGGAGATGTATTTTTAAAAATAATTCCTTGTCCGGATCCTTCAAGAAGATGTCTATATGACCCAACCCGAATAGTTTGTGATTGAAAAGGATTCTAACAAGGTATCCAAGTTGAAATATCCATTTATGGGTTAAAGATTGCATCCAGGTCATGGAAAAATCATTTTTATGAGGCCATAAGAGAATTTGGTTTCATAAATAATGAATGCATGATGTATGTTTATAAACAGTTTTCTGGGAGTGTAGTAATTTTCTTAATATTTTTTGAAGATTTTATATTACTCATTGAAAATGAAATAAAAGTGTTAAAAACTATTAAGGATTGGATGAATAAATGATTCTATATGAAGGAATTGGGTGAGGTAGCATATATTCTTAGGATCAAGATCCATTATGGTAGATCCCAGTAGCTTTTTAGACAAAGTCAAAGAATATACATTGACAAGATACTAATGAAATTTTGTATGAAAAAATCCAAGAGGGGATTATTTCCAGTGTCAAATGGAATTCAAATTTCTAGGAAAATGTTTCATTGGACACATGAGGAAAGAAATATAATGACAAAGATTCCATATGCATCAGCGATTGGGTGAGTCATGTATATTAATATATGTACTAGGCTAGGAATATCTTACACATAAAGTGTGGTAGGAAGATACTAAGCTGATCTTGGTGAGCATCAGTAGATGGAAGTCAAGACTATCCTTTTTTATCTAATGTATACTAAGGATATATTCCTTATTTATAGAGAATACGAAAAAATAGTCATTAAATGATATGATAATTATAGCTTCAAAACTATAAAGATGGCGTGAAGTCACAAATGGGATGCATCTTCACTTTGAATGGAGGTGTTGTGATCTAGAAGAGGTCAAAGAAGGCTACAGTTACGGATTATATAGAATATTCTGAGTATATTGAGGAATTTGAGGCTACTAATAAAGTACCGTGGATGTAAAAATTCATCTAAGAGATTTATGTGGTATTTAAAAGTAAATATCATATCACACTCTATTGTGATAATATTGCAGTGGTGGCTCTTTGAAAAGAAAAAGGTCACATCAATGAAAGAATCACATACTTTGGAAGTATCAGATCTTGGGGGATTTTTCTCAAAGAGTGAAGTTTTAGTGAGAAGTATTTCCATGGAATACAACATGAACCACCCCTTGACTAAAGCCTTGACTTAGCAGAAACATGTCTATCATGTGAGATATAGAATACTGAAGGTTGTAGGTAGTTGGCTATAGTCCATGTTATAGTTTTTTTAGAGTCGGTTCCCTAGAAACAACTGTTTATACTTTGATTGTATAAATATTTTATGTATTGAATATTAACGAAACTTATTATTACATATTTTTTCCTACATAACATTAATTTAATAATTTCATAGAGTTTATGTTTCATTGATAAGGTCATAACAGTTCCATACTATGATGAGAACCTGAATTTTATATGATGATATTCTCAAATAATGTTTTGTGGTTGGGTAACATACAATGATAGGACGCATATTACATAAACTGTTAGGTGTGAGTACTGTTAAGAAGATGAGGCATCTTCTCATGATTTTTTTAATTTGTAATCTATAAGATGAGAGATTAAGAGAACATACCCATTTACAGTAATTCTACATGTCTTGGTGTCATTGAATATTCCTATCTAGAAGCATGTGAGATGGTCTACAGACATTAATATTACTATTAATGCATGTCATAACTCGTGTACAAAGATGTTTTTTGTAAACCATGATGATAATAGTTCGTGTAAAAATTTGATATATTGGGTACTCCATGAGTGACAAGTCATTAAAAAATAAGTTGATGAAGGATTTGTCCCTTACAACTTTATAGAAGCTGATATCTCATCCATTTTATTAGAATAGAACTATATAATTAAATTCCATGCCCATGGTGTAATGATGCATTTATTTCAGATAGTCAAATAAAGACATATCAAGCATATAGGTTAGTGAGATAGTTGTGCATCTTGCATAATGAGATATTGTGAAAAAAGGATTATATTATAAAGTGAACAATTATATGTGGTTTTCGATGTTATGAAATTAAGTTCTTTCTATTGGGTGCCTTCACACATTACTAGATATTAATCATGGACTTTAGGAAAACCTACCTAATTCAAGTGAGGAATAATCATAGACGGTCACACACTAAGTGTTTCAGTTTATCTCGATTAAATTCTATATGAGATTAATTAATGGAATAAATATAATTCTCATGTTTTAGAAATAATTTTAATCTCGTTATATCGATTTCATAAATTATGTAAATATTTATTCAACTGGTTGTGAATAATATATTTATTTTATTTATTTAATATTTTATGAATATTTATTTTCTAGGTTGGGGATACAATATTTTTTTATGAATAAAATATTTATTCAGTTGTTCAACAAATGTTCTTGGAGTTAGAATAGACCAAGACCAGGTCTGGGGGAAAATATTAATTAAAAAGACTATTACATAATATTTTTTATTTCCTAATTTTGGGTGCGCCGCAAAATAATAATATTATTATTATGTGGAAGAGGTTTATAAAATTTAATAAAAGTTATTTAATGTCTTGTATGAAGTTAAATAATATTTTAACGTAAATCCTAACTCTTTAAATAGACAGTTATATATATTTTTTATAACAAAAAAATATTGAGAACATAGAATTTTTTCACATAATGAATTCTCTCTCAAATCCACATTATCTCCCCCTCTCAATAAATAGAATTGAAATGGATATTTATTCAATACCAAAGAACGAGTGATCAAGAATGAACCACAAAGGAAATTTGACTTGCAACACTAACATCGATAGATCGAGTGGTTTTTCTTGGAGATCATAGGAGGATGTGTGGATCACCGCTAGAGGGATTCTATCCTTGGGTCCTCACAGTGCAATAAAGGTAATAAAAATGGGTCTTTTAGATGGTCAATATTCACTAATGAAGAAAGTTCATTTTCCCCGGTATTTATTTCTTTTAATATTAGATAAATTAATTATAAATTTGATAATAAATATCCTCACTCATGGTTTTGAAAAATTATTATTGAAAAAATTAATATATAACCCACGACCTCAAAATTCTACTGTACCTAGAACGAACAGTATATACTAGAATGAAAAAATGTTATTATATGAAAACATAACAAAATAAATATATTTAACCCAACTTCCCTGGTGGTCCATTGAATAAGAAATAAGTATATATTCTATAGTGTGAATCATCCACTTAGACTTTCCATTAGATAATGGGTGAAATGATGTAGACAAATTTAATTTATTACAAAATTATATCTAAAGTCCTTTCCAAAAAGAAGATATAAACTTGAGATCATGATTGGATATATTTGAGATTGGAACTCCATATAGCTTGACTATCTTCTTGATATACAATCTTGAAATACGATCTAAAGACATTGTATTTAAATTGAGAAGGGAATGTAAAGTTTTAGTTAATCGATCAACAATAACCAAAATCACATTATTGCCTCAAGAATAATTTGGTAATCCATCTACAAAATCCATTGATATATTTTTCCATTTCCACTTTGGCATAAGAAAAATTTGAAGCATTACCTTCTGTAATTATTGTTCTCATTTAACTTATTGACAATTAATACATTTTAAAGTATATTTGGAAATATATATTTTCATTCCATACCATAAAAAATACTCTCTCCATTCCCTATACATCTTTGAGAATATAGGATGAAGACAAAACATAGAACTATGAGCTTCACTCAAGAACTCTCTCTTCTACTTGGAATCAAACATCATACATAATCTCTTTCCAAATATAAAAATCCTTCTTTTTCAATATTAAATTCTAGTAACATACCCTTCCTACAAAATTATACCTTTTCCGATAGAACATAATTATGTTAATGAGAATGATTAAATATTTCTAATATATATGATCGTGCTGACTCCTGAAACAAAATAGATGAGGTTCTTGTATCTATTACTACTAAGAGAAAATCTATCAATTCATTAACCAAATGGTCGTGTTTCAAATGTAACACGGTTAATATGTAATTATTTTTCCAAATCATGGAATAAGATACTACATTTTCCTTTATATGATAATAAAAAATCATGGAATTATAATCCTTTATCAATTACATCCATCTTCTCTGCATCATGTTTAACTCTTTCTGAGTTAAAATATACTTCAAACATTTGTGATCAATATATGTTTCACACTTTACTGCATAAAAATGATGCCTCCAAATTTTAATTAAAAAAACTATAATAGATAATTCCAGATATTATGTAGGATATTTTTACTCATGAGGTTTCTTTTGTTGTGAACTATAAGTAATAAACATATTATTCTTCATCCACACTCAACCAAGTCCCTTTAATGAAGCATCATCATAGATTAGAAGTTCACCATTTTTATAAGGAATGGAAAAAACTAGATCATTCACCAATATTATCTTGACTTCCAAAAAATTCATGACATTATTTTCTTCCATATGAATTTAACACTTTTTTAGTTAACTTTAATAGTGGGAAAGATAATTGAGAACTGTTTCCTACAAACTATTAGTTGTAACCTGCAAATCCAATAAAACTAAGAATCTCTCTGAAATTTTTGGGTCTTGTTCATTCTTTAACAATGTTTCTTTTATTAGGGTCAGAAATAATGTCATATTTAGAAACAACATAACTAAGTAAATAATTTTTTTGTAACCAAAATTTTTACATAATAAATTTTACATATAGTATATTTTATTTTATGGTTTGGAAAATAATCTTTAATTGACTTTTAGGTTCCTACTAACTTTTAGAATATGAAAAAACATATTCAATAAATACAATAAAAAACTAATCTATTAACTCATGGAAAATCCTAATAATATCTTCCATAAATATGGAAGTAGTGTTTGAAAATCCAAAGGGAACAACAACAAAAACTCATAATTCCCATATCTAAATTGAAATGGAGTGTTCAGACAATCTACCTCATTCACTTCCAACTGATGGTCCCTCAACCAGAGATATGTCTTTAAAATTTTATTTCTCCTAGGTGTAGATAAAAAAATCATCAATATGAGGAAAATTATACATGTTATTAACAATGATGTTATTAAAGGATCTATAATCAATGAAAAGTATCATTGAACCATCTTTTGTTTTAAAAAAATATGAGCACCCCATGATGAAGTTATAGGCTAAATGAAACCATTATCTAACAATTCATGTAATTACTTTTTTAATTATGAAATTTTATTTTAGTCATTAGAGAATACTTAGCATCAGGTAGTAAGTAAATAGAATATTCAACTACATAGTTAGTAATAACACCAATAAAATAATATGAAAATACACCAATATTTTTTTTGCTACACGCAGATCACTAATTTGAATAGTTTTTTTTTATTTTAAAAAACATTATATAGGTAAATTTTACGGTCATACATAATCAAATTCTCAATTATTTGTTAATTTATCAAAGGTATAAAATTATTGAATAAAACATTCTTAGCTCTGTGATATATCTTATCATAATAAACCTAAATTCAATCTATATCCCAACTGCTATCAAACTCTACTATAGTAAGTTCAACAACATTTGAAAGAAAGTCCATTCCATTAGTAACAACAAGAATATTCCAATAAATCTTGGTTTCTTTAGTATTTAAACTTGTATTTTCAACAAAATTTATATTTAATTTAATGAGGTGATATTCCCAATTTTCCTGAAATTTTCTTAGAAATGAAATATTGTGGAGATCCAGAGTTATATAGCTTATAGATATAATTTGAAAAAAACAGTAACATTCCTTTCACAAATTCATTTGATTGTCTAACATTAATCAGAGTAGTAGATGAATAAAATTCCATACCCTTCTGTTTCTGATCATAATGATTTTCACCATGAGTAACTAACTTCATACAGAAGTTATCTTTATAACCCAAACCATTACAATGAAACCATCTAACTTTTGGATGTATTTTTGTTACCCCATTACAGGATTATTCAAGATTTGTTTCCTTTCAATCATTATCCATATGAGGAAACTTTCCATATCAAAATCATCTCATAGATTTTTTAATACATTATTCCGTGTTCTTTTTACCTCAGTTATGAAAATATGAGAACTTTATTTTCTTACCTCTATGTTTCGTTTCGGAATGCTTCCCCATCACCTTTCATCCTAAATTATTATTACTTTTATCATCACAAGGCACATGAGTGTCATAGAACTAGATATTTTATTTTTTAGTACAGTGAAAAGCATTATCATAAATTTTAAATTATCATGCGACCAAATATATTTTTAGACATTGTTGTAAATTGTGGTAAAATATTTTAATTTTACTATCAATGTCCAGAAAAAAATCAGGTGAATAACTGACTATTCTTGTAAAAATTTCTCAATATGTGGATACATAATCATCATCTTTTTATCTTAATTCTATGAGTTTTTTCTCCATATGTAGTTGAATAAACTTAGTGGAATATTTCTCGAGAAAATGATTCTTAAAGTTTTCCTAATACATGGCATAAAGATCTTAATTCTCTTTGGTATTCCTAAATAAATAGCACTATAGATCAACCACACCTTTAAAATGATAAATGAAAATAATTAATATTTTATGTTTTCAATATCCCATGACATCAAATTTATTTTCCATTACATTGATCCATCCTTCATCACGCATTGGATCTGATGTTCCATCAAAAGCTATAGGGTTATATCACATAAAAGTTTTAACTATCAACATGTTACTTTGAGGTAGATCTTGATGCTCTCAAGAATGGTTACCATCACTATTTATAGACTATGTTAAATAAGCCATTATAGTAAAAACTTGTTCTATTATAATTCCAACCATTCTAGGATGATGATTTGGAAAGATATTTTCCTCTGGGATCCTTCCAACTATATATTCCATATTTACTCTTTGGAATAGGATTTTTAATAAACATAGTTTTTAAAAAATAAATTTTGTAATCTTCCAATGATATATTATTTATATTTAACCATAAGGTAATATATCTTATAGGAATTCTCTTAACATTATCCTAACCTCTAAAATTATTGGAAACATCCCTTTAATATCAACTATAAGGACCTATCCTAAATAATTACATAATCTAGATTTTTAAGTCAATAATTCATTCTATTACATTTGAGGATATTTTCAGGTTTCCAATTTTAGAAAATTTGGTGAAAAAAAAACAAAAAAAACCAAATAATACAAAAAGGACACTTGAAATCAGTATCCTCTTTTCCCACAATGTAAAACTTTTAAAATAATACATTATTTCTTTTTATGAAAAATAATCACAACATTCAATTTGACTTATTCTATTCCCTTAACCATCCTTAAACCCTATGAAAATGATTTTAAAAACACAGGATAAGCACAAAAATTTTATAAAGGGACATAAAAATAAGAAATTTGTTAGTCTAATGAAAAATAGAAGAACTCATGAATTATTTACCTTTATCTTTATGTTTTTTCGGGAATACAATAAATCATTTTCATATAACATCACACACATGTACTTGGTTAATAATGTAACCACCCTTCACTGTTTAATAAAATAACCATCCATAATAGGTTTATAATGTAACCACCTATAATTATAAACAATTACCAATAACCATAACAGAATCATAAAACATGAAATATTTCATTTTGATCTTAAACCCTTGAAAAAATATTTTTATCCCATATGAAAAACTCATTCAAATATCAAAATTAACGTTTATTTTTAAATACATTTTGAATACCAAAATACCTAAAAATTTAAGGAGGTTTTTTTGGAATTATTGTTGAAATTTATAAAATTATTCCAGAATAAAAATAACATATATGGTGGTTGGAAATGATTATGTTTCCATATTTGTTAAAATTGAACATTCCTTTATTCTTTTTTAAAAAAATCCAGACATTCCGTAAAAACATTCCTTTAAAAAACCTTTGAAATAGTATTAAAATAGACATAAAATATTATTTATAAATTCTTTTATATACATATAATACATCCAAAAAACAATTTCTTCAAATATGGTTATGAAAAAAAATTATTTAGAATATAAATCTTGAAAAAAAAATCTTATAAGTTAAAGTGTCCCTTACCTTAATCATGACTAATCATATATGTTATTTATATTGCTAAATAAAAAACTTATATTAATTATTTACTTTCTTAACAACCCATTTAATTTTTATAATTAATTTTATTTTATCTCTTACCATGTTATAAACAATTATTTAATCATTTATGTTAACGTTTGACGTTTTGACGGTGTTTGAATTACTTGTCCAAAATGAATTTTGTGGATTGGCTATGGTTAAAGGGGTAATTTTTTCAACATATATAGAATAATAATAATGAAATAGTTATCATATTTATATATAATTTATACTTTTAAAACAAATCATTAATTATGGCATGAAAAATTAACTACGTTGCAATCATGGAGACCATAAGTCATACGTGCCAAGAGCAACGTTTCCATTCTCCAATTATATTTATGGAAATAAGATAAGTGTTATTTTATCTTTAAAAAATGTACATTATATAATAAATATCATAATATTTAATTAAATATTCATATATATATCATCTATATGATGTGGTTATGAAAAAATAATAACATCACTTCGGAGAGGCGGTTGTCCACACATACACATGAATGACAATATCCTTTCTTAGTGAATAGAAAGGTAAAAATTAAATGATATATTATTAGTTAAGAATAAAAAATATTTAATTAATATCATAATTATGTCATATATATCAAATATATTCATTAACTTTATCCTTATTACCTTTCAAGGAAATCATTTGTGAAAATAAATCAAATTTCTTCTTAAAGAGGTAGTCCGTCGTACACATGAGCGACATTGTTATATCCCACATAGAATGGAAAGTGAGATGATATATATGATATAATAATTAAATATTTATAATTATGCTACATATAATATATATATATATTAAATAAAACATTATAACAAGTATTGAGAGGTGATGATGAAAAAAAATTACTTCGATTCGCGAGCCGGTTGTCCTTCGTAAACATGAATGATGGTTTTGTTTCCCATTTGATAGAAGAAAAGAAATATAAGTTATTATGTTATAATAATATAATATATGTATATGGGAGATACTGGTGTTATTTTTCATTATAATTTAAGAATATTTTAAGGATTTTGAAGAAGAAATAAAATAAAATTCTCGGTTAAGCACAATACCTCTTCTTCAGAAAACCACATTAGGTTGTCTCCAAAACCATTATTAGGATATATTTATGAAAAAAAACAGGATTATAGTATTTGGGGAGGGAATTTTAGATGTAATTTGGGTAGGACTTTTTGGAACACAAAGGTTTTGTAAGTGTAAATAGAAGAGGTGAGTGGTGGACCTTTATAAGTGGAGAAGGGAACAAATTTATAATCTTTAAAAAGAAAAGGCGTTACCTCATTTTTAATATACGAAAATGTTAAAAATAGAAATATTATATATAATTTGATGATATAAGTGACATGAAATGAAATTTCGACAATGTTTTAGGTCATTTTAACCATTATCATTTTAGTTTAACCCCTCAGTAAGCCCGTTTTCTACTTAACCAGGGTAAAGTTTTTTTAATGGTTTCAAAATTTATAATGTCAGAAAATTAGGATGGTATTATTATATAGTAAATATTATGTTGATTAAAAATATTTAATCCACTTTATTTAAAATAAAACCCATAAACACGATGAAAAATAATTTTTTCAACAAGTGCATTTTTCATGAAAAAGATGATTTTATATTTACTCTATGACTAATAATCATCATTTTATGATTTTAAATTAATATTTATTGATATATAGTCTATAAATTTATTTTAAATAATTCTTCATAAATATTTATTTTAATGAATTAAAATGGAAAACATTATGCACTTTGAACTAGTTTAGAAACCAGTTTTTAAACCCAAAAAAATAATTATACTAAAATACAATATAAATACGATTAAAATGTAATTTAGTGGATTAAATATGAATAAATAATAATTAAGTTGCTTTGAAGCATATTTGTAAAATTATGTGACTTAAAAAAATTAATATATTGAAAAAAATTACATTTTAAAAAAAATCGGTATTTTTATCGATTCAGAGAATATCAATATTTTCCGAAAATTCCAAAAATTTAAACATATGTTAATTTTGATATGATAATTTTAAAAATAAAATAAATTTTAAAAAATTAAAATTTTATAATTTATAAATAAACGTTTTAAATAAAATCTTATAAGAAAAGATTTTAATTAATGTTATTTCCTTTACTATTTAAAGATTCTTGCCTCAAAATTGGTGGTGGGGTGGTAAGGGTTTGGGGGTTTGAGGGGTAGGTCATGGGGAAATTTTGTAGAGATTTTGATTTACTACAATTTTCTTCTATGCATGGTGTTCCTTGGTGGTGGATGTAATCGACCAAGTAAATATTACAGAATATTTTTATAATGAATCTAACTATCTAATTTTTAAATATTAGTAATCATTAAAACAATTTATTCTATAATTAAATTTTTTAAAGGATTAGTGTATAAAATTTCTGGTATTAAAGATTTTTTTCAAGATATTTATCAAAATATGAGCGAATGATTTCCCCCAACCGAATAGCGATATATTCTAAAGAATAAAATCTTCTTTATGTAATATTTCTAAAAAATCACATAATACCAAATAAGATATGGTTATTAATAGTCTATTTTTTAAATATTCTCTAGAAGTAAATAAGTGTTATTTCATAATAGAAATGAGTTCCTATCCTAGAAATATATTTTAGAGAAAATATAGTTTTTAAGAAGTTAGTGGGAGTATATTTAGACTTATAGAAGATCAAAGTATAATAAAATTAATAATTATACCACACTAATTAAAAGTAAAATTCAGTTTATATTCTTAAAATTTTTATGTTGTGTCAGTAAAGAATTATCTTAATGTGAAGATTTACATTTTAATTAGTTACCAAATGATCTTAAAGAAAATTTTAATTAGAAATATTGTAAGATGATGATGATAAACCTATAAAGAGTTCGAAGTAGAAAATATAAGCCATTACCTTTATAATATTAAAAATTTTGAAGTAAATAATTATTAATTTCATATTCAAGGAGTTAAAAATGGGTATTATGAATCCTAATATCACCATTATTCAAAAATTATTTCTTCATAGATGGTATCCATTAAATTTATTTATTGAGAGATTTTATCTAGTGGTCATAAAGAGATATAGAAGGAATTGTATAGTTATATAATTAGTTTAATAAAACCCTAATAGAATAGTGAACCTAAGTCCTTTCTAGTCATCTATCATATAGTATATTATTTGTCTAGTGCTTATGTATATTTTTTCAAATTACATTAATGTAGTTTAATAATATAAAATGTATAATTTTATACAAGAAGGGAGTCTCTAATTTATCATTATTTCATGATGACTATATATATTCATGGTGATAATTGATAATTAACCTATAAAAGTATGAAATTGAGTTATAAATAATTGACAGTCATAATTATGCATTAGACTTTGTGATTAAAATTTGACATTATCATGAGTTGGGTTTCACATAAATATATGATATTCGATCAAGAGGCATAAATAGAAGTTTGTGTGATAGATGATTCACTACAAATACCACATAGAGTATCATATAATATATATTTTATATTCCAATGGAATATTAGTCAAATTGAATCCCTATAAAATTGGTTGAAAGGATACATAGCATAATAACCTTTATTCTCTCGCACTTAATGGTTGTTGGAATGATGATTAAGTTTTGTTACGAAGTATTTGTTCAAAATTTTGTCAGATTCCTTAAAAGATATTTTAGAGGATATGGAAAATATATTTTGGTTGTATTATCACTTTTTATTGCATATTATGTAATATTTGGGGAAAATTAAAGATATATTTTCAAATATACCAAACTATTTTTTATATGGATTCAAAACTTATTATACATGATCTAAGATAAGGTGAATGTGTACTAAGTTTATAGTGATTTAATTAAATTAAATTTTAGTTAGAATTATGAAATAAATAATAATCCATAACATGGTGGTATGAAACACATCATTTTTTTCTGGTATGAATGATTTCATAGAGAATATTACCATGGAATGCTTCAATGTTGGGAAATACATGAATTATGAATTATTTATCAACTTTGTATGAATTATTCTATCTGAAAAAATTATTTTGGATTTATTATCATGTTATAATGATTTATGTAGATTGAAATTATAAATTAATTATTTAAATATTTAATAATTACTCAAAATAACTAACCAAATGATATAAAAAGTTGTAACATATGGGAGGTTTATCAAACATTTCTATTTAATAATTGAATGTTTGATAATTCTATAGAATAAAATAAATTTTATTGGACTGATAAATAAAAAATATCATAGTATTTTATTTTGTTTAGTGATATTATATGAAATTAGTGATACAAAATTCCTTGATCTTGAGGTATCATAGTTCTAATTTCTCTAACACTATGATAAAATGTTATAATAGGTCGTGGTTAAAATTAAATTCTTTCTAAACATTGTGATATCTATACAACATTTAGATACCCTAATAGGAATATGATTATCGAATACTTATTAGTTATTATTTCCAAACTCATGTGGATAAAAATTTATATCCTAAATCATACAAGGATAAGTATTATTTCGTTCTTTATTCTGTTGATTGCTAATAATTAGAGAGTTTACACAGCATAAACTAGTTTTAGTTTATGTTTTCTACTGCATTTATAAAAGATTTTTCCCATCAAAAATCCAATAGGTTTGGTTTGTAGTTTTTGGTTCTATGTTGGGGAAATAAAACAACCATTTATTTTGTGTCACCTTGACTATATGGGGGAATAATATCATAAAGTCCTTATATTATCCATGAGTCTGATTTAGAGCCCAATGATCCCAATACCATTTGGTACCTTGCGATCTCTTCAATCAAAATGGATTAGGAAATCTAGGCTATATATTGCATGATGATGCTACCACTAGAATATTTATGGGTGAACTATCTAATAATGGATAGTAAATTGAGTGAAATATCTTGAATTTTGGGCTTTGAAAGGGTGTGGTCATGACACATGTGTTTCTAGGATGCGGGTAAGTGAGATAGGCCCCCAGGCTCAGGGAAGACCCTATAAATCATATACATCCACTATAAAGGTTGGTGTTTATGAAATACTTGAACTATAAATATTTATCCCTAATATTGAGTGAAAAATATTTTTATTGAATATTTTTATTGATAATAATTAATATATTTTCCCCAAATTAATCATTATTTAATATTTTAATAGAATATTTTAATTTGACCTTGAATTTATGAATTCCATAATTTTTTTACCTTTTAATTTTATTCTTTTCTTTTTATTATAAAATTTTATTAATTATGAATTTTTAATTGAAATAATGTAGACTAGTTCTATACTAATTGGGATATATTTTTCATTTACAAATTTCTAGATGTATCCTATATTTTAACTATGAAAAGTATCAATGAATTCAAAACTGAACTAGATTCGAAAGATTAGACCTTACCTCACCATTTCATCAATAACATTTTAATCCTTCCTTATATTCTTATGAAATTTTGATAAATTTTACAGGGATCAATTCTGTACATTTATTAAATTAGACTCATTTTTATTTATTACTGTAACTATGTCCAACATTCATCTTAATACAGATTAAATTCTAGAGGCATAATTCCTCTTGTACCCTTGCAGACATTTAAAACCATAGTCCTCAAAACTTTAATTATTTGAATTTTCACATATGAGAATGGGGGTTAGTTAAATTAGGAGTGTTTTTTAAAATTTATTTGTTTTATTTCACCTCTAAAACATTTTTATGTTGGAAGGAATTGTTTAGGGTCTTCTAAGAAGACTCTCGTCCTCCTATTATACTTCTTGTTTATTTTTTTCACTTTTAATATAAATTTCAATTTAACAAAACCTATTTATATGTCTATTTACCCAATTTTCATTTTATTTTTGGTTTTGTAATCTAGGTGTGGAGATGGTGTTGGGTTATAACTTTATAATACTTTTATTATGAAAATTATCTCCATGATGATAATACCACTAGTGGGAGAGTAGTTATTTTTGAGGTTGATATAATTGTTACCTTATACATTAGTTTTTTAATCCATTTAATTTCTATAATTCCTTAAATTATGATTATTGAAAATAGTTTTTAAATTTTAAATCACTCGAATGATTCCAAAATAGCACGTGACATAGGGATTGTGTGATTTTTGTGAGAAAAAAAGTAATCATCAAATCAATCATCACAAGATTTTGTTGTGAGAGAAACACACTAATCCCTCCTTTATGTTTCCATTTTCTGTTTATATTTATATAATAATTAGTGATAGTAAAAGAATATATTTCAATTTTTTTTCATAAAAAAAAATTCCAAAAATATTATTTTGTATATTGGAAAATTGAGTGATCAGCACTAATGCTCCTCTAGAGAGACTTCACAGGCCATCACTCATTCATCACTTAGTAAAAATAAAAGATATTTTTATATATCATGTGAAAATTCATATAAAATTAGAATTATATCGAGGGATAAAACTCTTATCACCCATGTGGCAAGTGTAAATATCCCTCCCCACACAATTACCTTTTTTCGCTCCCGGGAAAAATTATCTAATATTCATTTTAAATTAAAAAAAAATTAATGATAAAATTTATATGATATTTTCAAAAATAGATTCTATCATGTCTCATATATGAAAATTAATTTTACATTAATTTTATGACATGTACCATTAGTCAAATAATAAATATAATGAAAATTTTCATCCAGATTCTCCCTTTTTCATTTTCCCCAAAGAATATGATATGATAAGGGAGTCTAGTGAATGTATGAAACATAATTCTCTATTATTTTTAAGGTATATATGAGTAAAACAATTAATCATAATCAATAATTCAATATCATTAATTTATATTACATTTTATTCATATTTTATTTCTTTTAATAGAATAGAATTAGAATAAATGAAGTATAATATGGAAAAAATTAACCCATTCCACTCCATATTACAATTTCCCAAAAGAATGACACATTCCCCATAGACCCATAAATGAGATGATTCTAAAATGGTGTAGAATACCTCACATGACTGGAAAAGTATTTTTTATTATTGTTTCATGGACATAGATTACAAAAAAAATTCAAACTAATGAAAATATTTTAAAATAAAAATATAGGAAAATTTTCAATATCATCAATCATTTAAAAATCAATTCCTTCAAAATCAAGTAAAATCTCTCAAAATAAATTCAAGATTGAAATTTATAATTAACATTCATTGTAGCTCAAATTTCCGAAAAATCTAATGAAAATAAAACTTCTAAAAAGGTTGACACCACCCCATGCTTAAATGAAACTATCCATTTGAATTAAAACACAATTTGAGGTATTATAGAGGGAATAAAATAACAAAAAAAAATATAACCTAGTTTATTTTATATTAGTTATATTAGAGATAATATCATATTTACAATCTTCTATAATATATAAAAAATAAAATTACATGATAATTGATTGAATTAAAAGTAAAATGAAAATAAGAACATGGAATAGAAAAGAATATTGGGTTACCCCCAAGTGATTTTTTGTTTGTACTACCTAAATCTTGGTAGTACCTTTGTGTTAACCTTAATATTTTTTGTATGAGTTTTATATGATATAAAAAAACACATGCCTATTTTATTAGGGTCTATGAGTGGACCCCAAAGTGTATACCCTTAAAATAAAGGAAAAGTGATTCATCCCCTAGAAGGAGTTTAGAATTGAGATTTAAGGGGAGAGAAGAATGTTTGAAGGGGTTCTCCCGGTAATCAATTTTGGTTTCGTCCTATAATTTATGTAGATGGGGTTTTAAGGAGGTATTATCATTTCCGTAATATAATTAAGATTGTATTCCTGTTCTTGACTTATAGCTACTTTGGTGGCACTTGCGATAACATCTAGGGATGGTTTCAAAAGCCACTATTCTATATAAAAATCATTAGTTAAATAATTTAAAAATTAAATTTGATATATATTAAGACAAGAATAATTAAAATATGCATAATCCTCATAATTGAAATATAATTTTATTTATTTATCAACTTTCACCACCCCTCTAATTTCTTCAACATTTCATTCCATTAACATCATCTCCCTCATGGTGTTCACTTCAATCTCAAAATTTTCCTATCCCAAGTAAAATCACCAATGATGGTTCTTTTAAATATAGATAAGGGTAGATAATTTTCTTGGAAACATTTTAAAATGAAAAAAGGTAGTCCACTTTTTAGTTAACTCCCTTTAACTATTCATATTAAAGTGTTGGTTCTTCTTACAAGGCCTCTAAGATAATTATAAAATTGTGTGTGGGAGAAGGGTTGTGCAATTCAGTTTCCAAATCCATGATATCATCTTCACAATTAATAAGGATAAGATATTTTAGTCTCATGGGAAACTCTTTATGTAACTCTAGAAAATAGTGTGATAATTATTTGATCTCCTTATCCAACACATATAAAATTGGTATTTGGAGGTCTTAATTTAGTTCCTTGATGAGATCTATGAGTTTCCCCTCTCTATAATTATATTTACATTACCTTAAAAATATGACTTCTAAATAGTTACACAACTTCACTAATGGTTTGGCTTAAAGTAAATGATGATTCTATTTTTGATAGGTTTAAAAAAAATTAAAGTAATAAAATATTTTAAAAGTGACAATAAATAATTCATGATTATCCTGAATCCTTGTAAGTGGTTTTAATTTCATGAGAATATTTAGATGAACTATCAAAATATTTTATTTTTTACAATGTTTGACATAAGGGATAAACAATAACTTCTCTATTAAGGGTCCATAGTAATGATTTCCCAATATTATGATTTAAATTTTTCTATTTTTGGTAATTTTAATTTTCTAAAAATATAATGGAAATATTTTATTTAAGTGTTATTATATAATTTCTAAAAAGAAAATATAAATGAAAAATTAAAGAAGTGGGGTCTTGTTGAGTAATTTTGGTATAATGGAAGGAAAATAATATACCAATTTATTTAAGAAAAAATAATATTAATGATTTCAATCTATATAATATTCTTCTTAATTATTCATTCATAATTACACCTTATGTTTAAATTCATCGAATAATCATTCCCTAATTGTTAATACCCCATACATAATGAAGAAAACATGGCCACTAAGATTGAAAAAATGAACCCTAATATTACATCAAGAATCTCAGTTGTGCCACCTTTCTATGATTATGTTCCCAAGGTAAAATTTTTATCAGTGTAAAATTTACACCCAAAATCCACTATATAAATTATAGTGTTTTGAGTTTTGCGATTAGATATGAACACTATGAATTGATCTCAAGTTGATCAAATTTATTAATTAATGTGTTTCCCTCAAAAATTACACAAGCTCTACCCCATATACAATGTGTGAATTGTTCAAGTGATTAAAACATTGAAAACAATTCATTAAAATTATTTTTAGTAATTATGATTATTACATGTATTCAACAAATAAATAAATAAAAATTAGATCAACAAAAAAATTAACTATTATCACAGGGATGAAATTGTCATCATGGAGATAGTTTTCATAAGCAATGTTTTTAAAGGATATGAACTAATCTTGTCACCATTTTTATATTATAAAGATAATAAACAAAATAAAATTATTTAAATAGAGAAGAAAAGAATTTTTATTGAAGTGTAAGTAAGACTAAAAGTGCAAAATCAATGAAATAATAAGTAGAAGAGGAGGAGGAGAGACTTCATAGAATATATCCTTGAACAAAGACTTACTTCATTAAAATGGTTATAAATATGGAATAGAAACACCGTCTTTGTAAAATCCTCCAAAATACATGACATATACTTCCCAAAATTTGGAAAAAACTAATACAAATATAGTGGTTGAGGGATAGGGTTTGATAATTAAATAAGATTAAAAGTGGAATTATGCCTCCAAAATATACTCTGTGTTGATCTGTATTTTTTACCAATTTATGACACTAAACAACTGTCCCTCCAGTTTAATGAAATTTAAAAAATTTATTTCCTTAATAACTCTAAAAATATCAAATGAATCTTGACAAGGATAAAAATGTTATATCCAAAATGGTGAGGTGATAGATAATCTATAAAATATAGTACATATTTGAAATCATCTCCACATTCAAACCTTAAAATTTGATATCCTTATAAGAATTTAAAAATGATTTTTTTTCCAAATTTCCTTATAATACAACAAAAAAAATTCAATTTGAAATTCCTCCCATGTAATGTTTTATGATACAAACACTATAGTGAAAATTAATAGGTCCAACATAATTTTCATGGAATTATAAGACTCAGGATAAAATTAAAATTTTATTTTAAATATTCATATAAATATCAATGTGGGAAAATTATGTCAAAATTTATCAAAAAAATATTCAATAAATAAATGGTTTATCAGTGACCCATGTGTCAAAATCCCTAAGCACCCCCCACTGCATTCCATTTCTAAGCCAATAATTATATATCTTTATTAGAATCCATCTCTCTATTTGAGTCTCATGAATATTTGATTTAAATAATTTTTTTATGTATATTGTGATGGTGATATTTAAAAATTATAATGAAATAATTTTAGGGTTATTTTGGTTATTTTAAGGATCTAGACACCTCATTTATTGAAATTCAGGTTTATAAAATTTAATGAATACTGGTGAGTAAATTTTTATAAATTAGAAAACAAAAAAATATATATATTTAAAGGTCATTAGGAGATATTAATGTAGTTTTTTGGATAAAATAATATTTTTTTACTTGGATATGAACATGAATGGTTCAGTGAAGGATTGTGATTATGATGGTCTATGAGAATATCATTATTAATCCCTTTATATAGGGAATATTTATGATCCTTTAATACTGATAATGCAATAAAATGTGAAAGATAAAAAAGTCTCCCTCTATTCTCTTCTACAATTGGGTAGTTTCCATGGTGAATAGTTCTAAATTATATGATAATCATATATCTAGCATCCATTTTTTCTAAGACAATAAGTGGGAATAGTAGATAATGTCTAGATCATTGGACATCTTGTTAATCAATGATTAACCATAGAAGATGTATTTTTGTAAATGTTTCTCATATTTATGAATTTTATTATAAATTGGTATATGTAAAATCCACAAAAAAATATCTTATTATTTAAATTATTTTCAATTTTTGAACACAACCTAGGGTTCTTCGTGTATAGAACCTCACATTAAGATTATATATACAATGGATATCACTTGAGTTTTCAATTTTTTAATTCTTGGTATCAAAAGTGTATGATCCTTTGATTTATATATGGATTTTGGGTATTCCATTTATTTATGCTCTTTAGGTGATGTTTTGTTTCTTCTATAATTGGGTAAAAATCATTCCTCTATTTGATACACTTTTACGAAATGGATTATCCCTTATATTTTAGTGATATTTATCTAATTCCCAAGTATATGAACATTTTGGATTTCTTTATCATAAGTATTTACATGAGCCTCAATATTTGAGGATTGATTCTTGTAATTAGATTGGTATAAGTGCTTCCTTGTGTTTTATGGTTTTCCTCCTATCCTAAATCACCATGGAATGTTACATATTTTTAGGTCATGATAATTATTACAATTTTATATTCTTCGATTATATGTGATATTGTATTTGGTGTTTCTTATTATTTTTTAGGTCATAATAGGTTTCTACACACACCCCTATTTGGTGGCATATATGTGATAGTGCAGATAAATTACACTTTATAGGTGATAGGGGAGTATTGGTTTTTATATACCTAAATTATAGGGGTGAAACATAGGTGGTCATTGGGGGAGATCATTTTTCAAAATCCACAGCATCTCTAGTTGAATATTTTTGTCATTTCATTATGAAAATGTTTTCATTATGGATTTGAGAAACATAGCATAATGTCAACTTATTAATGTTATATCATTCTTGCATAAACCATTCCTATTTTTCTATGTTTATACAGACTATATGTTTTATATAAGTAGTGTATTGGAGATATTATATTATATGTTCTATGATAAAATGTGTCTCTTTATATGTGTATTCCCACTTGAATATGGTCACCAGCTATAACTTATTTTAAGCGGGAAAAATAAACTTTATTCTTCACCCATGTGGGATCTTGGAGTGGCCAGGTTATGTCAAAGTGGTATTATAGTGAGATATATATTGACATTATCTATTAGATTAACTATAAATGATATTTTTTTGGGATTTTTGGTTTTATAAATCAATAAAAATTTATCCTATTCTAACTGGCTATGAAAAGGCGTCAATGGGTGGTAGCCTCCACATTCCAATACAAGGAAACTGATGATCTTCTTATTGAATTTAGTACTGAAATAATTATTTTTCTGGTGGAATTTTGACATAATATGTATTATATAATGGATAGGTTATAAATTTTTTGTATTATTATAGATAGTTTCCTAAGAGGGTAATGACAGAAGATAAAGTCATGGATCCAGTATACTACGGAAGGATGATCAGGATAAGCTGATAAATAATGTCTATATAGGTCATGAAGGAGAGGATTTAATTAAGGTCAAGTACCATCCTATGGATTAGTTTTATGAGGTTCATATGGTATTCACAAAAAATAGAGGGTATGATTTGAAATAGTAATGACATTTGTGGTTATAAAGCTAGGGAGTTCCCTTCTATATAATAAATTGGTAAAGCTCAAAGTTAGATAGTTTATAGATCACTAATTCAATGCCATTATAGAGATATAGTACCTCATGGAGGTTGGAATAGTGGATCCCCTATAGGAAGATTTTGGATATAGTTCCAGTTGAGATATGGAAATATGAAATTTCAATTTATTTTTAAAACCAACACCACCTATTAGAACCTTGACCATTTAGAAGGTTCCTCATAAATCAATTTCGAGAGGATGGTGACATGGTCATACTCATTTCATGGATGGGTTCAACCATGAATATAAATATATATTCTATGGAACAATATAAATTTACTCTACTCTAGATCATGAAATAATCGAGAATTTATCCACTCACATCAATATCATAAAAAATCTTATTTGTAGTAGGAATACTCTAGTAAATGTTTTAGGCGAAGAAACGTGGATAGAAACATCCACCAGTTACATCAATAAATTATTCAATATATATCATAAATATGAGTTTTAATTCAATTAAGAGTAGCACACATGTTATTTTATTGTGACGTACTTGAGTCTATACAATGTTATACTCATCCTGGTTTGGTTGTCCCAAAATTAATAAGATGTTGATTATTATTGATTACTACTGATAAACTTATATGCTGATGGATCATTATTTTTTATTCACTGGTGAGTAAGAGTTTTTGATAGGATGTAGTTATCTAAGTATGATGGAAAAACAACTAATCAATTATTATCTCAGGGTCTACTTCTTGTTTTTATTGGATGATCAAGTAGGATATCTTCGGTCAAGAGTGTAAGATTTTATGGATGTATTTTTTAAATACATTCCAAGATTTTGCTTGAGGAATGAGAATTATTTTTTAATTGATATTCACCATTGGAATACCCTTATTACATCAGGATCATATAATATGGAACCCATTAAGATCATATATTTAATATTACATTTTCTTGATCTCTTTATAAAAGTATTTAACTGACTCCATGGGTCACCTTAGGCATCTCTGCGGTAATTATCTAAAAATATGGATGAAAGACCAAGAATATTCATTTATTTCTATTACTTAAGTTAGGTTACAATGAAGAAAAAGTATTTTCTAATAAGTATTTATGATCTATTTAATTATATAATTAGATGGATTTTTTTATTAATATTGATCTTAGGCTGGGATGTTACCAAATTTGGATTTTAGAAGATGATACCCTAAAGAAAGCTTTATTTTTTCGATGTTAACTATACAAGTTTGTGATGATTCCATTGGGTATTTTTATTTCACTACAATTTTTCATATCCCTCATGAACTATATCTTAATTATATTTCTAGATTTTCTCATCATGGTATTTATTGAAATTATTCATATTTACTCTCAGACAAATTATAATCACAATGATCATGTATGATAATTTTAAATTTCTTTTGAAAGAACTATCATTATAGTAAACTCTAAAAGTGTAAATTATATATATTTAGAGGTTTTTCACTTGGTACATTACATTTATAATCTACGTATATCAATTTAGCCTATAAAGGTGATTCCAATTCTTTCTTTGTATCCACCCATTGATTTTATTTGGTATACAATTTTTATAGGTAAAATGAATAGGACTCAATATTTTTAACATAATTCTATCATATTATAACTCTTATGAAACACCTTACCAAAATAAGTATCCATTTATTTGGATAGATCATTTTTGAGAAGGTTTCATGATTCTGAATAACTGATAGGCTGGTCATCCCATGCTTAGATTTCCCTTGGTGGGAGTATAGAATGTGGTATTATGTAATTCATCTAGGATGGGATGTAGATGCATCATTAATATAGAGATTTTAGTGATTAATTATTGGTTATAATAGTTCATACCCCATTATAATAATTATAAAAATCATGATTTGGAGTTAACAATAATGGTCTTCACTATACAAATTTAAAGGCATTATCTTCTAAGGCATAATTTTGGAATTTGTCAAGGATTTCTAGAGTCTCAGTAGGGTTACAGTTTTGAAAAATTTTATACCCTCAGTAAATTTAGTGTTGTCAATTTTTTTTGAGTAGGAATAATTATACCAGACTAAAAGATGTTTATGTTGAGTGTCATATGATGGTGTAATTTTAATCAACATGCCTTTTCATGGTTTATAAGGGAGATGTTTCCTAATTAAGTTTGTTTATAGAGAACACTAAACTTATTCCTTGGTTGAAGAAGGGACAAATAAAACATTTTCCCTTCTGGTGTAGAATAAAAATCATATAATTTATCTAATATATTCAAATCAATATATAAACATGATATCTCTTTCCTACAAAACTTTGTGTAAGGATAAATTATTTTTTATAATAATAAAATCTTTAATATTATTTTACCTATTACATTATAATTTTATAGAGATTATTATACATTCATTACATTAATATTGATTGTTCAATTATTTATTTTTTACTATTTGGATTTGGAATGTGAGGAATCAAATAACCACCGATTTTTATTAGATCCAATTAATATGTAATCATATTAAATACCATTTTTATTTTGTCTTATTATAGTTTATTATATTAATATTTTTTAATTTATAATTTTTTGGTGTTTTGTCACATGTAGATAAATATAGAATTCCCCCAATTCAAGAAATAAAAACCAACCAATATTTGAAACATTGTTTGGGTGATTAATTATTAGTAATTATTGAATATATTTTTAATAAATTTTAACATAATTTACATATTATTTCTTTTTAAGTATCAATATCAAATATCAAAAAGTGTGTACCATGGATTATGTGTAATTAAATATATAAAAAACAACATCACTCATGAACAAACTAGGATCCCTCCCATGATGAGTATTTATTTGTAATTAATATTTATTTAAATGTGGTAGTTGAATTATGTCATCTAAATTTATAATTTATAATTCAAATTAAATATAACATTATCAAGACTAGTACAATGATGAGTTTTTGAGATGTTGAAATAAATTTATTCTTGGAAGATAGTGTCAATATGTCATTAAATTATAGGCCTCTAAATGAAGGGTATATAAATTTTATAAAATAATTTATTGGTAATTATTTTCATTTATGGTAAATGGTATTTTATTTTTCAAAATAATTACTAAAAACTAATTCTATTTCACTTATTTAAGCCTACTTTATTTTTTAAAATAAGTGAAATTATTTTTATTTTGTATCTTTAGTATAACAGGATATAAATATTCTTTGAAATTTATGTTACTAATCCAAATTTTTTAGACTCTATAACATTAAAATTATAGAAATATGAGTATTACACTTACTATTTATATTATAAGTACATCTATAAAACCTTTTCATATTTCTTAAAATGGTTTGTCAACTTAGTGTGCATAATTAATTTAAGATTTTCAATCCTTCTTGAATTTTATTACACTATAAAGTGATATATGTTTATAAATTGATTTCTCTTATAGTTACCTAAATTTTTCAATTAATACATTGGAATATTTTAAATAATATTTTAAAATGTGGCCACATGGTTGGTAATTTCATAGAATGATCACGGATCTTCGAAAAATGTTTCATATTTTAAACAAAATATTTTTTTATCCCGTGAATGTGTAAAGAATTAATACCTCTTGAATGGAACGCCATATATAAATCCTGAAACTATGATTCTATCCTGAATAAGGGGCGGGGATCTAGGAGACTCATAATTATCTGGTTTAGGCTTTCGGCCTCAAACCGATCCTTTTAAGGTTTTTTATTTTTAAATCATAACTAACCAAAATCAAATATTTTAAATAAACTTATAAACTCATCAATTGGTGAAAATAGAAATTTTGTACAATAAACCCTATGAGGCTAGGATAATGAGGTTTTCATTCTTTGAGGATATCATATTGGTAGATTAGGGGTTGATTTGTGAGTTGATAATGAAGCATCGATAGATTCATTCAATGTGGTAGGAATACTTTTTATTTCCCCTTGTATTTTTCTTTGTGTGAATAAATCTATGATTCTCATACATGGTTTTTTATTCAAAAATCATAGATTATCATGATCATAATTTTAATTTATTAATATGATTTATTTTTTTGTGATTGGTTGATCATGTTTTAGATTATGGAATAATAATAATATAAAAAATTTGAATCCCCCCCACATATTTGGTGCTTATGATTGTGTATTCTTGAAACTTACATGTCGAATAACCATCATGATATTAGGTAAAGATTTTTGTTGCTAGAGAAATATAGACTAATGATGTACCATTTATTTCTCCTAAATACCATATCCCTCTCATGAAGTATATTCATTTTTGGTGTAAACAATGGTATGAAGTTGATTTTGGAAGCCTATGATGAAGGGATGATGGGATATAAGATGGGGAATAACTATTATAAGAATGAAAGTGATAAGGAGGTATTTCAAATGGTGGCGGTGAAAAAATGATGATGTGGGGTTTTATGATATATATAAATACCACATGAATGGTTGTCATATTAAATTTAGGGGAATTTATAGAGAGTATATATAGTGTAAATAATATGGGATACAACAGGTGACACAACCTGTGGTGGTAATGAAGGAAAACTAGAAACTAATGTTTCTTATTATGTGATTTCTAGGGTTTTATAAATTCTTATATATATCATTTGGTGTGTCATTTTTTTCCACATATCATGTTTAACTAAGATACATGATTTGGTTTTTATAGTGGCGCATGCTTATATAACCCCATAGCCCCATATGTTGTTTGGAATATTGAACTAGGTATGTTTAAGTACATTTTATGACTCGAACTACTCTAATTACACTCCTGATTATCATGTGTGATCCACACGATGTGTACCTATATGATACATGACATATATATTTACCCTACATGAAAGTATTATGGTAATACAAGTTTCGTTTATTTTTAGATTCACTTATCATGCCTAGTAGAGTATATATCATTTACTATGTCAAATTTTGTAATTAATCATACTTTCTAAACTAGGTGTTAGAATCAAATAAGTAAATTGTTCATAATAATCATTTTTTAGATAAATAATAATATTACATTTCTATTTATCATTAATGACAATTTATGCGGTGTTTAGTGTATAATTGAATTTCCGGAATGTGTGGGAGAATGTTCCTCCATTCTCGGGGTTCTAGTACACCACTAGAAAAAAAATCATGATAAAGATTCCCCCCATATGATAGATTTAGTTTATGTTCTCCCCTTTTCTAGGAAAAGGTCCCCAGTTTGGGAAAGGATCTCTTTTGATCTACACTCACACTCATCAAGACGTTATGGTCCCCCACAAAAGTTTTTGAAGAAGATTTCTAGGAAGATGTGAAAGTTAAGTTGGTTGGGTTATTTTTGTTTTCAAAAATGCTAGGCATTAATTATTGCATTAAATTCATTGATTCATATGGTATGTCAACCTAGGAATTGGTTATAATGTTAGTTTCTTGGTCGTAAAGAATTTCTCAACTACTCCATTTGTTTATCCAATTTTTTTAAGCTAACTTGTATTCTGTTTTCATTTATGATTTGAAGTTATCCTTCTAGGTATTTCCAAATTCACCCTTGCATGTGTTTTGTACCCACAGATATTGTGTCTGTACAGATAACACATATTTTTAGGTGAATTTGGTTGATGTAGGTGGTTTTGTAGCTAAATTATACTTGATAGTGACGTTTGATTATGATGTACAGGGTGGGAGATAGTGTGACATAGATTTATCTTTATTATTATTTTGGGGCTATCTTTATTTTTATGATTCTGGGCCTTTCTATTTTCCCCTTATTTGAGGTGTTTTTTTCGTATAAGGGTTATGATTAGAATGTGTCTCATACTTATTATAATA
Source organism: Viscum album (assembly GCA_963277665.1). NCBI lineage: Eukaryota > Viridiplantae > Streptophyta > Magnoliopsida > Santalales > Viscaceae > Viscum > Viscum album. Next base: position 2,109,928,883 of record OY728152.1, read on the forward strand.
TTTTTGGTTGATATGCTAGGAATTTTATTTTTTTATTCTGTTCTAAAGGTATGTGGTTGTGTGAATGTTTATTAGGTTGAGACATCTCATGTTGTGATATGTCTTGTTAGTGGTAGTCATCATCTCCTATCCTATAATAGGTAATATTGGTATAGAATAACAGGTTTACCACACATCCTCAGTGTGTTGGGTTATGTCAAAGTTGTATTAACGTATGTTTATATTGGGTACATAGTTTGGTGTTAACAGTAATGTGATTTTTGGTTTTAGAAATTTGGGAAAATGTGTCAGGGGTAATTTAGTTAAGATAATAGACTAGAGAACTCATCATAGTTTGAAGTCGATGATATACCCATTAATTGGGAGTATAATAATATATTATTTCACTCATAATAGTAAGTAATTATATTTAGGGAACAACTGGATGGTACAATCATAAAATAGTGTGAAAATTATGATTCTTCTCATATCCCCCTTGAGTAAGCTCAACTAGATATGTCCTAATAACTATGTGGTTCTCTTATTAAATGTAGGATTCAACCTCATATAAAGGTATCTCATATTTTGATATACTTTTCTTAATGGGACCATGCTAGTTCCGTAGCATTCAATTAGTAAATAGATTAACTATGAGGTATTTTTATAGGCACTTGGTCAAGATGTATCTCCACTATATCAGTATAGGGACTCGTCTCCACCCATTATATAGAGATAAAACCCTCATCCTATAGAGAAGATGGTGGTTTCCACAGAGTAAGAAATGAATACCCATGGGATATGTGAGATACATGAGTTTCAATGTGGGTGGTCTTCATATTTTTGAGTTGAGGATAATCCAAAGGAGACATAGGTTTAGTTGGAGCCCTTGAATTGGGCATTCTATGTGGTTTGAAAAAAGGCAGAGTAAATGTTGATTCTTTCTTCAAGTAATATTTAAAATGAATCTATTTATTTTTAGATTATAACTAATTAGATCCTCAATAAGGATATTTTACCCAAGTTATAGTTTGAGATCTTTTTCATATTGGATTATTTTCCAAATACATCGAATATGGGGTGATTATAGGAGAAATTATACCTTTAGCATGGAAACATGGCCATATATGTTTTTGTATAAAATTTTAAATATATCAACTCCTTACACCTGATTCATGATGGGTTTCTTCAAACTTAAATAATTGATTGATGGATTCACTGGGAAATTATTATTGGGGTTATACTATTATTCACCCGCGTCTATTAAAGAGTTCTATAGATATCCCTTGTGATTGAATTTTCCTTTCAGAAGATGCATTCGCGGATTGGGGAAGGATCTAGTCTCTATAATTTTGATTCATTTACAATTGAAAGTAAGTTTTGGTTGATACTATCTCTTCATAAATTGAATTTGAATAAAAAATCCTGGCCTTAGGGATCAAAAACAAATGGATCTTATATAGAATACAACCACTGGATAGAGATGATTTGTTATGCCTTTAAAGGTAGAGGAAATATAGGCTAATATTTTTCAACTGGGGAAAGAAAATGAGAGTAGTCAAGGTGGTACCATGGATCAGTCATTACTTCAAAGGTAGAAATAATATCAGAGGCCTCCCCAAGGTTGATAGGGTAGCCTTACCAGAGTTGGTTTCAATAAAAGACTATGAAATATAGAAATTAGAGAAATATTTGGGAAACCTATCAAACCACTCCCAAACCTACCACCACTAAGTTATCCTTGTTAGTCATAGGGCTTTGGTGCCCAAGGCCATTGGTGGATGAATGCAATAGCAGACTATGATCATCCGATGAATAACATGGTTTGAGGTATGATCCTTGTCTTTTCTACTTCGGAACTCATACTTATCAACATCAGTGTAACAATTTTTTTCTTTCATTTTTATTTCATGATTTAGGGATCTTGGTAGAGACCCTATCTTGACCTATAAATATAAAAATTCTTATTGGACCTAAACATCCTCTCACACACTTCTTCCATAAATGTTAGTGTGATTTGATGGGAGAGAGGTTTTATAGGGATCTCTTCATGGTGAATATATGACCCTATTGCATTATCCTTATTCAAGAATAGTTATATCTTGTCTAGATGTGGGTGTATTTCTATTGTCACTTTGAGTTTTTCAATTAAACATATGGGTATAGTTTTACCTTCACATATAAATAGGAACTTTTAGTGGAATGAGAAAGTCCAACATTACAAACGTTACAGTATATTCCCCTTAGGTTATTGAGATTGGATTTTAGTAATACAGATGCTTCAAAGGATCAACTTCTAGATGTTGTGGAAGAGTATAGTAATGTTTTTATAAAGGATATATTTATCTTTATCCCTCTCCAAGAGGTTGATTTAGACATTTACCTTCATCTCGGGACCATACTGATATAATTTTGGCTTATTATATGTCCTTAATAAAGATCGGGGAGAATAATGTTAAATGGGAATTCCTTTAATAGAAAGTTTTAATCATACCCAATGTGTCCCCCTGGGAAGCACCGATTCTATTTTTTTAAGAATGGGGATAGTGATTTGAATTTTTTTATTAATTATATCCATCAAAACCAGAACATAGTTATGAAATAATACCCTTTTTATGGATCAAATCCTCTTTAACTAGATGAAGGGATCAAATTAGTTATCAAATATTGAAATTAGGTTCAGATATCACTATATTCCAGTTCTTAAATATGGTATATAAAAGATAATATTTATGTGTTGCTATTATTAATAATTTTTCTTAGTGATATTTCTTGGTGTGAAAAATGATTCTACTATTTTCCTGGGCCTTATAAATTCGATCTTCTAGCCATTCTTGGAGAAATCTATTTTGTGGTTTAATGATGAATACTCATATATTATATGATCAAGTATTATTTCACATGGTATTTAAGGATTTTCTCATTCGTTATTAGAGAGTAGTACATTTATGGTAAACTCTTGATATGAATGTACTGGATTCGAGAAATATATTTCATGGAAAATTTAATCTTAAATGGTGGAGTAATAGTTTGATCTAAGAAGGTTAAGGTTTTAATGTCTTGGGGATTCACCCAATATGGTTTTCATATATGAAAGAGTTGATTATGTGCTATTTTTTAATGCCTCTTGAGTTTGGTTTTTTGTGTGTTGATACAAAGGTAAGTAATTATTTATTATTGGTAAAGGTAAATTGTAACACCCCGATATTTTATGAAAACTTTTCCTTTTAATTTCATTGATGTCTTGTGTTTTACGCTACACCAAAAGGAGCTTGCACTACACGCATCGTTGACTAGGCTTGCATTACAAGAAATCACTACCTTCCATGATAGCGTGTGTTGTACGCAATACTGAGTTTCACTAAACAACGATATGTCATATAAACTAGCCGTTATGAATAGTAATACCCACATTTTGAAATTTTATAAATTTTATCTTTCGAAATGGACTCAATTTTTGGATTCTAAATATCAAAATTATCCTTGGGTGAATTTTTGGTATTTTTCTGAAAACTTTCAATTTTGATGAATAGTGAAAACACTGGGTTACTAATTAAAAACCGAATTTTTATTTAAATAATTATTTATTTTATTTAAATTTATTTTAGGTCAAAATTGATACATAATACCTATATAAGTTCAATGTAATTCATTGGAGTAATTTTTATAATAATTTTAGATATATAAAAATTTTATTGAACTTTTCACCGTCTTTTACCCACCTCCAAGGAGAATTTGAAAATTTACACAAAACATAATTTTACAGCTTCTATGAGTGGAATTTCAAAAATCCGAGAGACATGGTTAATATCAAGGAGTAAAATGTGGTTCAATAAGATAAAAATAATTTTTGGTGAATAGTAACTTTTTACTTTTATTTACCACGATTAAAAGTAAATAGAGTAATTAAGGGTAAAAATGATATTGTTATTACCCTAGCACATGTCCTAATTCTATTTTATAAGTATAATTCGACCAAAAACAACCTTATGAATATAATATTATCATTTAGGTCCACATGGATTAGATTAGGACATTTATTATTCTTTAATTCAAAGAAGAGTTAAAAGACTTAAAATCAAAGTTTAATAATTAAAACATTTTTAATATAGGGTTATACATAAGATAAATTCGACTATAAATATTAATTAGAAAGATAAAAATATTTCCTAAAAAATGGTATTTTATTTATAATTTTTAGACATTAAATTAATTAATATATTTACCACACAATGAAGATGCAGTAATTACCTTATTAATGAAACATCATTGATGCTATAAATACCCAAATAAATGTAATTTGATACTTTTTATGAATTAAAATATTTTTATAGGTTAATATGACATTTTATTATTGATTTAATTAACGTTTTTCGAACTTATCAAGCTTTTATGATTTTCAAAAAAATCATGTACCATATAGTGTAAAAATTGACATAAAATATTTTTTAAAACAAATATTATATTATTAATTGTTATTATATTCCTAAAAATCTAAGTTTCAGCCAAATTACTTAGATAAGGTTATATATATTAATAATTAACCACTTGGGGTTCTTTTGGATTGTTATAGTAAGTTTATTAACCATGTAGTGTATGAAAACAAGAAGACACAGTAAAAGTTAAATTACTTAACTTAGTGTTAAATCTAAATGATAAGGTTAAAATAGTAACCTAAACTTGTCTAAAACATATTGGTTGAGAGGATTTCAACCCAGGACCACTTTAGATTCTAAATAAATCATTTTTGAGCTATTATAAACCGAATATGACTTTATTATAAAATAATATTTTGAGTTTTTTCAAAGGTGCCCCTCTCCTCCCTTATAAAAAGGGACCCCTTCCCTCTTCTCTTCACACCCTTTTGAGCCTTTATGATCGGCCAAAACCTTCCAATTACCCTTCTCAACCTCTATAGTTACATAATAGAGGTTCTTGTTTTCTCAAAAGACCAACTCTAGTGCCCTAAGAAGAAGTTCAAAGGAGGTGCGTCGAGGAAGAGGTAATCTCTTCCACTGACTCTTTCACGTTTCTTTCTTCTTCTACTTCCTCTTATTTATTTGTTTAATTATAAAGTAATAACATCATTATTACTTATATACTGATATGTTATTATAAATATGAAACAACCCAATTTAACCTTCTATCCATCCTACAGAAAATGAAATCACCGCGCGTGCATACGTACGGAATACCGTCTCCACACCGTCGTGTAATCTGTTTTTTCCACCACCACCTTACTTGGATGGGTATAATGGTGAAAATAAATAACTATATATGATTATTTTAAACTTATATTTAATCTGAAATATTATACATACACTTCAATACAATTCCATGATCATAGGAATGATATCATCACTCGTGCGTACGTACGGACTACCGTCTCCATGACGCGATGAGATTCATTCTCCATGTTAACCATTCATGAATCATTATAAAGTATATATAATGAATAATAATTAAATATATGAAATAATAATGATACTGGATATATATATATATGTATGTCATCTACTTAATTCCATTCAATTCAATAAGGAAACGAAAATAGCATTCATGCGTACGTACGGCCTACTGTCTCCATGAAAGTTGTATTTCATTTCATTTATCTATCTATTATATATATATAAACTGAATATATGTGATATATATAAATAATGATTTAAATTCTGGAAGTAATTAAATCATGATATAAGTAATAATAATATCAAGAACAACAAGTCCAAACACGTATATTAAATAAAAAGATTTTACACAAAATGCAGCTTTAACATGGAATTTACAAAAGAACGGGTAATATAAAGTCATAAGTGAACTATTTATGATATCATAACAATAAATATGATTCTGTAATAAATCAATGACATTATTTAAATCATTATATAGATGTTTCGGGTACGTACGAAGAATATCGGACCTAAGGTAAGGGATATCATTTTGAATCTCATTTTTATCTGAGATTGTTTATTCATAAGTATTTACTGGGGTTATATTTATCATCCATGTACCTATTTTCTGAAAATGGTTTCATGTATTTTTAAAGTCCTTTTTACCCATTTTTGACATTTACAACATGGTATGTAAGTAATATTTCTTTTTTTACCATTCGAGGTACTTTTTTACTTTTTCGGCAAAAGTACGAGAAGACTGTTTTTTTAACTTATACAGCAAGAATAGATTTTTACGGTTTCATAATGCCTTTTTTCATGAAGCTTACTCTACAATATTTAATGACTATTTTCAAAAAAATCCTATTATTTTAATTTTTCATGGCATTTTTTGAAAAGAAAATGATTTTGAAGAAGAAAGGATATTGTCCTCAAGAATTCATTTCAAGTGTTTTATGAAAACCATTTTCCATATAAGATGGATTTATTTCATATGTGTATGTTTCAAGTATAATTTCTCTATGATATTCATGGTTTCACTTTTCTTATGATAAATTGATATCCATTTTTTTGTATGGATTATGTTATGATGGGATGATGTTTATGAAACCCATTTTATACATTGGGTAATGATGAATGATTTATGTTCATTTTGTGGCACAAGTAAGAATGATTTCATTGTGAGATGGGTGGGACCTATATCTCCCTCCAATTCATTGGGTAATGATTTATATCTCAAGAGATAGACATGGCTGGAACGGTAAGTTAATCCGGTTCAGTGATATAGGACTGGAACGAGGAGTGAACTCGATTTAGAAAGGGAATTTGTCCACTAATATGGTCTTGGTGGCAATGCCTTGGCTACTAAGGAAATAATAACAGGTGATTAATGGTTTCCAAAATTACATGTTTTATTCCCATGCTATTTTATCATGATTAATGTTTCTTTATGATCTATGCCTTATGTACTGCCATGTTTTATGTCATTGCTCAAGATTTTTAGGTTTACATATTATGTTTAGGTTTTGAAGTTAAAATGTATATGGTTTGTTTTATTTTCTCCATTCTTACCCTTACTGAGCATTTTAGGTCACCCTTTATATGTTTTCTTTTCCCCATGATATAAACAAAGGTTTTAGGTATGAAAAAAAGGAATATCATTATGGGAGATGTTGAATATCTTTCACCAAGATTAGAATATTATACTCCATGTTTCCAAAGACACTAAACTATTACGGTCCTTGTGTGTTTTTATTGTTATGTATTAAGTATTCTTCAAAAGTAATGTAATGTCCATATACGTCAAGATTCGGGTCTCTACATAAATAATACTCATGAGTAGAAATATGTGACCCATAATTAGGATGTTTTAGTTTGAGTGTTTTCCTTGAAAACTTATAGAAACATCATTTTTGGAAATAGATAGATAGTTTACATAGATAAAAAATTATATAGAATATATTCACCCAAAAAGATCTTAATTTGAGTTAGTGGCAATAGATAGAGTTCCTACAGGACTATGATTCAAGATAGTATATACTTCTGGAAAATGTAATTTTATGGTTGATCCCCAGAGTTTTAAATCCCATACTCACTTGGTGTTTGAGTTGTTTGAGAATCCATCCTCATTGTCATTGTCCTTGGTGGAAAAGGGAGGAATTTTATAACTTTTATCTATGATGGTGGTCTTAAACATCTTCATAAATTGAGTTTAACCCATAATTGGTACAATGATTATAATTTTTTTATACCCGAGTTATCTTAGGGGATTCGAATTAAATATTATTCAATGTTGGGTAGAACATAATTCTCTTCTAGAGGGAGACCATGGTTCCAGTTGGACTATTTGAGGAGGTACTAAAGGGGATTCATAACTCTCTATTATTTTTACATTTGTGTGTGATGAATGTATACCAAGATCTCAATAATTAGTTTTAGGGTGGACAACCATGAAGTGAAGTATTTTCATTTTCAAATTATGATTCCTTATATATTAGATTGTGAACATTGGGCACCAAACTCCCAACAATATATGACAACCCCTTGAGGATACATAGTATAATTATGATATTATATTGAGGGATTTTGTGATCATAATTGCGTGCTTAATGAAATTTCAGGATTCTATTGGAGTGATCATTGAATCACTAACCATGTTGGATCACTTTATCCTAAACATGAGAATATTTATATGAATAGTTTGGTTGTATCTAATTTTTGTATATTGTGTTGTTTTATGGAATAATATCAATGATTTTCTTCCAAAATGATACTTATTTCAATACCAGATTATGAGTATTTATAAGAATATTTTGGGTCCTAGTTTTATTTGAGTATAGAATTCCAACCATATGAAGATAGCTTGACTGAGAGGACCATTCTCATCCTCAAAGATATATTGTGGGATTCTATTCAAGACTTTTCCAACATATTGGTTAATGATCTACCATAATTGATATTTTATATAATAATAGTTATCACTCTACTATATCTATGACACCTTTGAAGGCCCAATATGGGAGAACCTTTAAATCAAACCTTTATTGGTTAGAGAGTGGTGACCCATCACTTACTGTGATTGATCTAGTGTGGTTGATAATGGATAAGAAGAAGTCCATCCAATAGTGGATTAGTAAATCTAAAATCCATTATATTTTGTATATATATTGAATATATAAACCTTTAGAGTTTATAGAGGGTGAATTTGTATTCTGGAAAGTCTCTCCTTGATAAATCCTAAAGATATTTGTTCTAGGAATCAATCTATCCCTAATATTAATTCAAAAAATCCAAATTCATCATTGGGAATGGATAGTTTATTAACTATTTTTATTACACCCACAATTTTTATTGGTGAAAAATATTTCCCATAAGTTATATCTTAAGAGATATATTCACAATCCATCACACATCATTGCCTATGGAGATATTGACATAAAGGAAAAACCCACATTTTCACAGTACCCATGCTGAATGTGAAAAATTGGAAAGGTCCCTTCATGTGTTATTGGTCCCATTAGTGTACATATTTAAAAAAAATAGTAACCTTTTAGAGATCTCATTGTAGTGTTAAAATCAGATTTGTTTCTTGTTCCCTATCCTATTTGAGAGAGTTATGTTTTTTCATATTAAAACCATGATAGTGGTGGAAATTTAATGATTCGTATTTATATTTTTTCTTTTTTAATATTTTAAATAATATTTATAAATATGGTCACATGTTTGGTGAATGTTTTTGGAGGGGTAACACTAATCCAAATGTAGTGAAAAATTTAAAAAAAAATAATTTTTCATTATTGATCCAAAACTATCAATGATCTTTCACTCGACCATGATAATGATCATTAAAAATCAACCAAGGGGATTTTTCCTCAGGTTATACAATATCTAGATGGATCACCTAATTCATGGGAAGGAACTCCCACTTCCACACAATTTATTAAAACATTTTACATTAATGAGAATGAGAGAGATAAATGGAATCATCTTGATGATTTTTTAGAAAATAAGTTCAAATAAATTATAAAATATGAGCCTTATAATTTATAGAATCCAAGGAAACTAAATTATTTTCCATTTAAGGGAAAATGTTTTGTAAAATATTCTTGATTTAAAACTCTTTATAACTCATGAATCTTTTTTATTTATTTTTTTGATGTTTAAAAAAAATGGGAATTCAAAATCTTGTAAATCTTCATCAATGGTGATAAAACCAAGTATTATAGCTTGAATTGGGATAAGTTAATTTAAACATATGATATTGACAATCTCATAAATTTCCATGTAGAACACCACAACATAGTGACCCTCATTATGTCATGGTTCACACCCACAAAGACCATGAAATACTCCAAACCACCAAACCTTGGGGGTTCCTTTAGTGTATATTTCAATAAATATCCCTCTTTTACTTAATCGTTATAGACTTAGTATACTTTCAACTTTTGTTACATCATATTTAAAAAACATTGGAATCAAAATCCAAAACTCCTTTTCGATATATTCTAAAACACCGATTTTAAAATCAATTATTCATTCCCCCCACATGTTACAACATATATAGAAGGTTGTAAAAAATACATCAATAAATTACATTATATATCCTCTAAAACACCATTGTGGTATCTTTAAAAGCTTTGTACAAATACTTTATTACAAGATGTGATACTCATTCACATAATCAAACTGGGTGTCCCCATGAGCATTTTTAGTGTTGATAATAATTACAAATTCTCTTATCCAAAACTATAATCAAAGTGTAGTCTCTAGAAAATCATCAATACTACTAAATCTATAATGGTATCTGTCACGATATCTATCAAACAAATGTATCTACATAAATTTACCCACCAACTGTGTCATATAAAATTATACATAATTATATAATCACTATTTTATACGATATTGTGCAACCATGGGACATGCTTCAATGTACTTGGGTTTACCCTGGTGGGTTTTAGCTCAATTTAGAGTTTTGAATTATCAAGACCTTCCCAAGGTTAAAATTGAAATTTTACCCTACCAGATGAGTTTGGTAATTTTTTATGGTTCTTATGTATCCAAAAATTATGTTTTACCCCAAATTAAAGTTGGCATGTAAAAGGGAGTTTTGTAGATATTTGGAAACAATTTAATAAAAATATTATATTATTTTAAGGTGTGTGTGGGAATTTTTAATTAAACATTGATATCTCATAGATGAGACCTTATATATGAAAACTAAGATTATTTTTGAGTCTTGAATGAGGTGTTAACCATAGGTGAAACATTTTTTCAAATTTTATATGGATTATTAGGTGTTCATCATTTTGAGAGAATTAATTAAATTGTTTAGTAATTTAATTAATTTTTAATTTTTCTTGAAACCCTAAAAAATATCTATTTAATCCCCCTATCCATCCTCTCTTGGGTTATAAACATTTTCAATTTAAAATCCCTAGATAGGGGACAGGATTGGATATGATAAACATGGTGGCAGTGATGACGAATCAAGAAGTAGAATTGGATCCACCATGATGTCTATGAATATATTTTTAAAGAGATGATTAATGAACCTATGAAGATGATATCACATAAAAGATTCAATATTTTTCCATAAGAGTTGGGGTATATTATTCATTGATTTATTCTCATATTTTTGTAGAAATAGATTTAATCTACCTCAATTAAATCCATGATTGTTTTTTTCACAACTTCTAATTTCTTGTTTTTTTTGTGAATTGATATTTTTGACATAGAACATCACAAATTACATCTTCATTTCAATATTTCACCACTATAGATGAATACCTATAGAAAATGGTATTCATTTTTATTTTTTATTTTATTTCCTTTTGTCTCCCACTTCGTTCATCACATGTTCATTGTCAACCATTTCTTTGGGTTGTTGACTCATCCATTCCTTTATACCGATTATCGTGAGAGTTTTGTTATCAGTCCCATGAATCAAATCTACTAATTTGGAATTGATGATGGAGATGTGGAGATGGTTTATGGGTGGGGATAAAACACAATGGGGTGATAGATTTTAAGTGTTACCCAAATGGTGATGAGTATGGTGATTAAATCATGGTGAGATCTTGATTGCTGATAGATAGTTGTAAGAATAAAGTCTATATCCATGTTATTAGATAATGGTATGATGTGATTAGATGACCTAGATGAATATCTTCATGTTTGGATTTATGTTTCACAACAAGATCATGATAGTGATCCATTTCATGAATGAGGATGAAAAAATATAACTTCTGGTGAGAGAAAAACCTCATTTAGCATAGCTTTGGAAGTTACAATGAGATTAATAGAGAAATAAGTAGACATAAGGGAGGAAATTTGGACATGAAGCAAGTCTAATTCATAAAACCTTACTACATGGAATGTAGTTTTGAAGAGAACACATAATTTAATATGGGTTTTACAAAGATAGGGTTTTTAGTGGATGAAAATATAACATGGTCATGTGGTGGGCCTACATGCCATGTAAACCGAGGTATACCAATTTATCATGTACCAGAAGTATATGTCCACGGAAGCCAAGGATTCCCACTTACTGTATAGAACATTGACACACCATAGGTACCACCTGATAGAAAATGACTCTGGTATCATAAGATGATGAGTGTTGGTCCTAAACCCCACAAACTATTCTACATCTCAACATGTTGGTTACTTTAGTAGAGACACACCATGTGGAATAGAAACACCTAACCATTTACCTAAATTTGGATAACACATTGTGTCCCCCTAGGACATGTTGTGTACTTTCCCTTAACCAGGAAGTGTTCAGTTAGATGCATATTTCACCCTCCTTATTCCCAGGTGGGGTAGCTATTTCACCTATTGGGGCACAGATTTTCATAGGGAGTTAGTATTTCTCCCATGTAAACATGGGATTGGGATCTTCTACCTTCAAAATCAGTTGGAGTTGGTATTTCACCCACACTCTGGGGAAAGGATATTCTATATACCAAGTGGTATTTTTCCAATATATTGAGCTTGGATGGGATAATGATCCTTAAATTGATTCATTTTTCATCAATATTAATGGGACATGGACCCTCTAGCATTATCTGAGGGAATGATTTTATAGGTTACTTAGAACTTCTAGGGTGAGTTCTAGCATGAAATAGTACATTTGGGTTGTATAAGATGTTTGAGACCATACTTTGGGACATGAGTACCTCCCATGAACATACCTGGTTGTATCCCTTTCTCTCTATAAGCATACACTACCACAATGGGCAAGCATTCTTTGGGGTTTGTAAGGCTCTTTTTCTAGATTCTAAAGGTGGTGTGGCTACTAGAATCATGTTAAGTGCTAACTTTGGTGAAACATGTGATTCCTCGGTACCTTAGGGGTTTCCTTTTTTATGTGATGATGTGGTTGTCTATAAACTTTATAATTTGTATATTCATTACTGTTTTGAGAACCTCTAATGATTTATATGAGGTTTATTTCCCGTTTTGGAGCTATAGTGGCTATGAATTCTTTGAAACCTTGTCCCCCTCATGTTTGAGAATATTTGGATTACTCTTCATTACTCCCTTTTGGTTACTCCTTAGTGTTCATAATCTTGAGAATACATTGTTTTGTGTTTCACCATTTTTTCCTCCTCTTATACACCTCTAGTTCTAGGAGTCAAGTTGATTATTTCATCTGTAACATCCCAAACCGTACCACTGAGTCTGATCCGGAAGGTCACATGACCTCACGTGCACCTCCCTTTATAAAAGAGGATATAAAATAGTAGTGAGGGTATAATTCCACCAATCAGGAGACTATACCCTCAATATCACATCATGGTATCAATAATAATTAATTATATTATATTAAATAATTAGAGTAAAAATGTGGAAAAGTGAAAGGAATATATTTCATGTAAATAAAATAAACTTCTAATATGTGAATCCTTTCAAGAATAAATAAAACAGGCGATAAATAATATAATTGCAGGGTCCTCTACTATCTATCCCAGTTCACTAAAGCTCCATACTCTACCTACTCAAACATCCACTACATGTCCCATCCCCTTCATCGAGACTCTCTTGAAATCCACCAGCACATATAAATGCCTAAGTAGGGCATGATTACAAGACTTAAGAGGACACCACCAATGCATCCTTCACATGATGTGATCAAGAATATACAAGTGTATCAAATAATAATAATAAATTCATAAATTCCTAAGCACACAATAAAAAATGGAGTGGTAGTTCACTAACCAACTTTCCATAACCCATGGTCGTACCTGCTTCAGCTCCATGATAGAAGATAACTGAATGATTCAGAAAAAGAAACCCAAAACTTATAGGAAGTCCCAATGATTTCATGGTGATGATACTCTACATCAAATGTCCATCAATAGGACTGTATCATCTGGATCCTCTAGAAGAGAAAATATAGTATTCACATCAACCATGATATCATCTGGTTAATGGGTTTTTGAAAATCAAGCCTACCTCAAGTATACCCTTGGCATGACACCAGGACTACATCGTACCTCCACCCTATGCTTAGGTCCCTCATCATTACCATAATAATCATGTTAATTCCCCCTCTAAGGGATAAATATTTCACGATGGTCCACTTATCTCAAATACCACTAAAAACCACCAAGACATAGTAACACATATGCAGGTTGAGCACAACGGTTGCTATACATCAGGAGTATATAACAATATAAAGAACAAAAATGTGATTATAATGAAATATGGATAAAACTTACACTAATATCACTCATGGAATAAAAAACATGTTTTATGGGCTACACACACACACCCATATTCTATCACAATAATGCATTGTCAATCAAAATGCCAGAAAATATGATCATCTTGGAATAAAGTGTAAATGTGAGCCGAAAAAGTTAAGGAACTTCCTACCTCAAAGGCGTCGATGTCAACCGCACAGATAAACCACCCAATGTGGTTCAATAGTTTGATTGGAAACCTCAATGTTCAATAATACCTCTTCACGACCTTATTATATTATACATTAACACATCAATGATTGAGGTTCATCATGGGTTCTTAGAACTAAAACCAATTATTTTATTTCTAAAAGAAATAAAATATCACATGTGATGATACATTCTGTCTACTAGACAATTACTGAATTTTCATTATAGTCCAACACATGAGCTCACAATAAGCTCTATAAGAATAATTAATTTTTTATAATTTCACATAAATTATCCTTTTATAATTATTCCTTGAAAATTTATTAGAAATTACCTATTTATAATTATCTCCCATTATTTATCCTAAATTATCATTTATAATCATCATTTTATAATTTTTCAAATATTATTCATATATGATCATCTCTGAAAATTTATCCTAAATAATACTTTCTAATTATCTATTGATAAAAAATTATCCATTTATAATTATATTTATTAATTTATCCTAAATTATCCTTTATAATTAAAAATTGATAATAAATTGTCCTTTGATAATTTTTATTCTATAAATTATCCATTGGTTATTTAGAAAATATTAATTGATACTTTTAACAATTATCCTTGATAATCTCATAATTATAATTTCAAAATCATGCAATTATCGTTTGATGATTTAATAATTATCCTTTGATAATCTCTCAATTATAATTTTATAATTTCAATATTTTTCCTTTTATAATCATACAATTATCATTTGAAAATTTTAATAATTATCCTTGTATACTTTTCTTTAACTATAAAATGGCAATTCTTTGTGATTAATATTTTACAAAAACATTAGATAATTTGATGAAATTGTCATTTTATAATTCATTAAAATTATCATTGATAACTGTTATTTTTGTTAATTTTTTTAGAATAAATTTTGATAAATTGTAAATTATCTTTCATAATTTTGTGTAAACAACCCATGAGAAAAAACCTGAGTTTTACCATTATTATAATTAAATATTGATAATTCAAATCAATTATCATTTGATAATTCTTTGCAATTATCAATAAAGATTTATTAACAAAAATTATCATTATAAATATAGTTTTATCATGTTTTATTAATTTAACTATTTTAATAATTTTGAATTAAGGAATAGGAAGGAAAAAAAGAAAATAATATTTGATTAGATAAAAAAGACACAACTTCTTCCATAGGATAGGTTCACCAAGTTATGGGAATCCCACTACTGCATGATTCTTGGTCCTTGAAGAGGACTAAATAGGGAAGATAACTTCACCGACCACATTAAAAGGATATTTGAGGTTACTAAGACTCATCTAGATCAACTACTAACCACAAATGAATGGTTGTGTTATTGGAAACCCCAAATAACCAAGAGTTATTCAATTTGAAAATCATTACATGATTTTAATCAATTATTCAACCTAGAAACCATTGCGGTGTCTTTGATTTCAACTTATTGAAGTGTTTATAACATTAAACAGTCAAAATGAGTGAGAAATTATGGATTTGAAAAATATTGTCCAAAAAATGGAGTGTTGTGCGTGTTTATTGTATAAAATTAACAGTAAAAATAATTTATATCAACTAAATTAAATAAAAAAATTAATTAACTTAACTATCATTCTGATATGAATAGACGTTTGACGTATGTAAAAATTATGTTCTTCCTAGGATAAAACCTCTGTTCTAGACCTAACAGTGGTCTCATATTTCTCATATGACAAACCTTATGGGAGATAGTAAATTATTTTCAAAAAAATAATATAATAAAAATATTAAATTAGTTATCCTTATGTTCGATATTACCAAACACCCCGCACACACAAATGTTATCCATATCCTATGATAAACCCCATATCCCAAACCTAATGGTGGTCCGATATTTCTCATACGACCCACCACTTGGGAGATATTTAGTTATTTTTTATAAATTGAGTGATTATAATATATTATATATAATATCTTTATTTTTTAAATTCCCTAGATCTACGGGCCTCCAAATCTCCAACTAACTCAGTGCCTAAATCCGAAAAATATTCCATAGAATATTCAAAGGTGATAGGTAGACTTTTTACACTTATGTAAAGCCTTTAAAACATTTATTATTTGATTTTTATTGAAAACTTATATTTTCACATAAAAATACTTATAAATTATAACATAAGTGGATCTTTATTAGAATAAATTTATAACAATGAGGGTTATTATTGTCATTAAAAATTCAGGGTATTGTAATTCTCCACCTATATTGACTCCTTATCCTTGAGAACTTTCTCTAGTAGTCTTGCTCAAAAAACTCTAGCCACTGAGCTTAAACATCAGACTGAAACTCCCATGTATCCTCTTGGGTCCTTCCATAATGCCACTAAATCTGGACTAGTGGTTCAATATTTCTACCAAACACCTTCTCTATTTTGTCTAATATTTGAACCTGAATCTCCCAATAATACACCTCAGTCTCCCACTCAAAATCCTTACAATAAAAAACATGTGCAGAGTCAGGTATTTACCACAAAAGTAGTGACACATGGAGTATTTTATGAATTCCATGATAGTGAGAATAAAGGTCCAGATAGTTTTTTCGATTCTTTCGCTTCCAAGGTGTGCATCATTGCAATGAAATAAATTTCTTTCCCCGCATTCCTAATTTCTCAAGGTAGGTGATTTCTACCACCTTGTATGGTGATGTTTACTCATTGATCAAAATGGTATGATGGGATGTCAATTTCTCCTTCCATTCATTCCTCCTTGGAACTCATCACCTATTCCCAATCTCCCTAATATATTTGAGTCATGTTAATGATACTAATTATTAGTTCCATCACTTTGTGGAAACTAGTAAATTATGTTGATTCTGTTTGATAGGGAAACAACCTTTTGTTGGAGTATATCATAACATCAAGAATTTCTAGGAATGTTTCGGAATTGGGTGGATTGGGCACCTTAAATTCATATTCATTGAATGGAATCTTATATGAGGTATCTTATGTGTGGATCACAAGGTATCCCATGTCGATCTTGAGGTATCTAATACTGAAGGAGTATAACTTATAAGGATTTCACCTTAGGCATCCCATGGTTTACATGAGGTAGTTGAATCCATAGGTGAATATCTTCTAAGTCTCTCACCTTAGGCATCCCATATTTTTAATGGGGTATGTATTTGGGATCACAAGTTTATCAACTTTTAGAGACATAGTTGATTGATCATTACACCCCATGGAGGTGGATCAAGAAGGTGCATACCTAGGAGTGAAGGATTCACACCTAGAGGTTTACCGATGGATGAATCAGAACTCCCTAGGGGATCAGATATAGTATGTTTGTCCCATAAAGCGAATATGTCAAACCATGAAGATGTATATATCAAAGCACCTCATGGAGGTGGTTTGAGGAGGTTAATCCCATAAAGGTAAGATGTGACACTGTGAATGTTGATTAGAACACCCCTATAGGTTGATCAAAGAGGTGAATCTGTAGGATGGATCTCCTTGGTTTAACATTGGTTAGGATTGAAATTCATGGAGGCATCCTATATACCCCATTGAGAAGACAAGGATTAAAACACATGTAGTTAGATTTTATATATTATGGTCATGTGATAGGCCTGGTCCATGCATTTTAATTTCATGCGGTCATAATGATCGTGTCATAAAGAGATCATCAATGAGGGCTGGTGTAGAGATTATTCATGTAAGATACCCTTCAAAATAGGACTTCTCTTGGTTGGAGTTAGTGTGGGTCTTACACAATGAGTAGTCCGAGAGGACTTGGAGAAGATGTGGTCCCCCGAGTGAGAGAGAAGATCTTACATGGGATGTGGTCTAGAGAAAATAAGGATGGATACAGATGATGGGTTTGGAACTCAGGGAGGCTTCCTACATATCCCTGTTGGTTGGGAATCAAACCCCACATAGTTTAGAATGGGTTGGGCCTATACCTAATGTGGATTTACAAATGTTATTATGGTTGAGGATTACATTTTGTTGCATCCCATTTGGGTATGGTTGGGGATTATATCAAATCGGAGGCTCGTGTGCTACTCGGAGAATCAATGATGTGATTGGGTCTTATATGTGGGATCGATAGGGTTTCTACTATAGAGAATCAATGATGTGGATGGGGATTACATGTAGAAGTAGCCCATTATATCTTCCTCACATATTATCATGGGGATATCCCATATAAATGAGGAAATATTACAGTTTAACCTCATGTGAATGGACATGGTGTGAGGGTATTATGAAATGAGATTCCCAAGTGCTTTTAAGGAGCAGCAATGATGTGAATGAGTCTTATACATGGGAGTTTTCCATGCACAGCTTTGGAGAAGAGTGGATTTGTTTGGGACTTATGAATGGGAGTGACCAATTTAATCTTCCTCACATCATGTCTTCATGTAATCCCATGTGAATTTCATGAGTTAAGATTATAGTTTAACATCAGATGAAAGGATGTGGTGTGCAGGGGTTATGCAATGAGCTTCCCATGTGCCTCTAAGGAGCAGAAATGACGTGGATGAGGCTTAGGTGTGGAAGTGGCCCATTCTGTATTCCTCATGTTATGACCTGAGGTTATACCATGTGCATTTTATGTGGTCAGATTACATTGTAATGTCATGTGAAAGGATTTGGGGTGAGGGGATTATTTAATGAGCTTCCCAATAGCCTTTAAAGAAAAACAATGATGTAGATGGGGAGTACGCATGGTAGTGGCCCATTATATCATCCTCACATCAAGTAATTAGGTTATCCCATTTTCATTTTATGACGTAATATTATAGTTTGACATTATTTTGTGGTGTACAGTGATTATGAAATGAGTTTCCTATGGGCCTCCAAGGAGAAGCAATGATGTGGATGGGGATTACATGTGGAAGTTTCCCATTCTTTCTTCCTTGGCTTAGGTCATGAGGGATTCCCAAGTGCATTTCATGATATAATATTACAATTTCATTTCATGTGAAATGACATGGTGTGTGGGGATTAGGCAATGAGCTACCCATGTGCCTTTAAGGACCATCAATGATGTGGATGGGGCTTACACGTGGGAGATTCCCATGTGTTGTTAGAGACCAGCAAGGATGTGTTCGCTGATTATTCATGAGAGTGGCCCATTCAGTCTTCCTAATGTTAGGTCATGAGGGAATCCCATGTTCATCTCATGAGGTAAGATTATAGTTTATCATCATTTGAAAGTATGTGGGGTGTGGGGCTTATGCAATGAGCTTCCCATGTGATGCTATGTAGCATTAATGATGTGGATGGGGATTACACGTGGGAGCTACCCATCACGTCTTCCTTATGTAAAGTCATGGGGGGTATCTCAACTTGATGATGGGTCGAGTAATATTTTGGGGGATTACACCTAAGATGGATCCCCATGGGAACTTTTTGGACGCTAAAAGTATACTTGTGGGCCTACACTATGGATTCCCATTCACCTTCGTCATGTCGATTCATAAGGGAATATTGACTCGCTGATGGGTCAAGGAATATTTTTGGGGATTGCATATAAGATAGAGTCCCATGGGGTCTTCATAGAAATAGAAAGTATACATGTGGTCCAACACTCTAGGGATTCCCATTAACCTTCCTCATGTTGATTCATGAGGCCATATTGACATTTAGTTGGTCAGGTAAAATGATTAGTGATTTCACCTAATGTGGAGGATTATGGTATTTGTTTGGTTATACTATCATGATCATGGCAAGAAGAATATTATTATTAATAAATAAGGAATATTGTGTGTCACATGAGGAATCCTTTGTGTTTCATATAGTGTATAATTTAGTTTAAAGTCATGTGGAGAGGATTAAGAAATCATCTCATTATCATGGGATAAGGAATATTTTTCTTCATGCATAAGGCATCATATTTGTGAATGATATAGTATGCTATAGTTTAAAGTCAGGTAGTGAAAACTATAGAATGTATTTTGATGATCAATTAATTAAGCATATTATTCTTGACACATAAGTAATTTTATCCATGAATGATAGGGTATGCTACAACTTAAAGTTATGTAGTGAGGAAAATGAGATGTCTTCACCTGATCATGGCATGGGGTATATTATTCTTGACACATAAGGAATCCTATTCTTTAATTTTAGGGGTTTCTATTGCTTAATGTCATGTAGTGAGGACTATTGGGGAATAAAATTCCCAGAAATGGAATGTGTTTTACTTATTCCATGGGTGGCCCTTCTGTGTCAACCTGACATGGGAGAGAGGTGATGGGGTTTGAGGATTTTCTTTTGGAATGGTTCAACTCAAGGTACTCATGGAATATAAGATGATAATATAAACTTATGATAGGGAAAAGTGACCAATAAGAATAGGTTGACTCAAGGTATTTTAGGTTTTGTATAGGAGTATCTTCATTCATGGTATTCCAGGGGCAGATGTTGGGAAAATTGAAGGTGCAACCCAAAATGGCGTTGTCTCGTCCTGAAATGTTCATGTTGTGACTCTCCATTTTTCATATGGGTAAATAACGGTAGCAAAGATGGATTCATGAAGGATTTGGAATTTTTTGTGAAGAGGGTGACATGAAATATGGGATGTTTCTTTCTAATTAGTTCCCTATTGAAATATTTCTACTCAAACATCTTAGCAAGACCTCGTACTTTGAGTGATTGTGCCTAGGTAGTTGTGTGAAACATTTGTACATTAGGGGTTTGTGTGATGTATAAAACACATAGTTTCACATGCGAGGTATTCAAAACTATGTCCTCTATCAAATTGGGAGGTCAATACTACATTTATAGGTATATTCATAGTTTCACCAAAGTTTTACATTGGTGTACAAGTTTTTCTTCGTTATGAATGTTTTTTGGACTAGTGCTCGAATTTATGGAGTTTCATGCATGTTCCCTTGCCACCAGAGGTTGTATCACATATGTGTAAAATTTATCCATTTGAGATCGACGTTGGAATGAAAAATAATGGTTGTTAGAAAGTATTTACGCATACGATTCCATTATTTCATCTGAAGCTGCATTCTTGTATAAATAACAATTGGGTATGCATTTGGATTAATTGGAATAAAAATAAATTATCATCAAATTTTGTTCACAACTCACTTGAGTGAATATTAAGGTCTTACATACACTTTTTGGAATTTTTTTTCCCTTCTATAATTTTACCCATAATCACCCGAGATGGACATTTTTAGTATACTAGCTTCAAATGGCCAAAACTTCTGATTTGTAATTCTGTTTGTGCTCTATGGCCAGTCAAATCAAAGATTGTAGAATGAGATACTCTTTTGGATCAGTTTCCATGGAGTTTCACACATTACTGGATGTGTTATTTTTATTCTAATAATGTTACTCCACTTACCCTGACCATTTGGTTATCTCAAAGGGTCCAATAAAAAAATATTCTAGCTTCCCCTGCTTCCCCAGAGGTATATTCCTTAACTGAGGAGTCACTCTTAATAAAACCCAGTCTTCAATAGATAACTAAAATTCTCTCCTCCTATGGTCATCATATAATATTTTTATACTTTGATCAATTATCAACCAATTATCATTTAGATTCACACTCATAGAGACCTCCTGAACCGATTTGGGCCTACAACCACTGCCTCACCAGCCTCATATCAAGAAGGGTTGATCAACATAGTCTCTTATAAAAATCCTCATAAGGTTATATTTGAATCAAATAATGTAAAATATTATTGAATGTTAACTCAATAGAGGATTTTTCATCTTCCCATGCTCCGCCAATGTCTAGCTTGAAAGCTTGAAGCATATCCTCCAATATTCACATAGTTTGGTTGGATTTTCAATAAGTCTAAGGATGGAATGCCGAGATCAATATCGGAAAATTATCTAGGTATTTCGGTAATCCCTTCCAAAATTGTGATTTAAAGCATTCATATCTATCTAAAAAATTCCCAAGGTAACTCCATGCGAGCATATAATCTCGCAGACAAAGATCATTACTTGTACCTCTACTGAGTGAGTCTCTATCGTGGTGGGAAGTGATCATACTTCATTAACTGGTAAAAAATCACCCATAATACATCATGAATACTCAGGTTTCTGGGTAAACTCATCAAAAATTCCATTGTGAAATCCTTCCAATTCTACATTGATATTGAGATTGGTTGAAACAACCCACCATGAAAGTGGTGCTCATCCTTCACCCTATGAAAGGTACAAAATTAGGTGACAAAACTAGAAATTCCTCTTTTCATAACTAGCCCCCAAAACAACCCCCTGAAGTAATGATACATCATGGTTTCACCAAGATGTACTTCCCATATAGATTTATTGTAATCCCTCATAAAAAACTCTCTAATAGAATAAGGGACTACTACTCTTCCATGTTCCAAGATCACATCATCACCATCCATCGTGTATCAGGGCATTGATTAATTTCCATCTAGTTGTTCGATAATTATAATAAACTACAATACTAACTACTTTTCATCCTTAATCTGGTCCAGAAGTGATGATGTGACTACCAAGGGAGAAAACTTCATGAACACTCGTCCTCTGAGGCATCAATCCTCTATTCAACCAGTAAACTCATTAAGCATCATTACTCCTATGAGGACGGGTATCCAATTTTTTTCTTAGCCTATGTCTTATGGCTAAAATCAAACTCAACAAAATTACCCTTCCTAGGTGAATATTCCAAATCATAGTTTAATATCTACAAATACTCAACTCATCACATCCATCTTGTGTTTATGTCCCTCTTTGTGAAGATATAGTTAAGGATATTATGGTCCACGTAAATAATAAATATCTCACCAAGGAGTTTATGCATTCAATATTTCTATGCCTAGACTAGGGATTCTATCTCCAAGTCATGTGTATGGTAGTTCCTCTCATGGGGTCATTGCTAAAAATACCCATAAGCAACTACCTTCTCTCTGTACATCAAAAACTCTCCCAAACCAACACCTGATGCATCATAGTGCACTGCATATACAATCCCAAGATTAAGGAGTGTCATTACTAGATATACAATCAACCTTTTCTTTACCTCAATAAAATCCTCTTCATATTGGCTTGATCATTGAAAATTCACTTCATTAGTTTCTAGCACTATCATGGGTGCTGATAGTCGTGAGAAGTCATGGATAAACCATTGGTAATATCCTACTAAACCCAAAGGACTCCTCATCTCAAACATTTTTTGGGATGTGTCTAGGACATGACTACCTCAAATTTATCTGAGTTCACATATATTCCAATATTAGACACCACATGTCCTAGTAACTTATCCTCTCATTTCTAGAAGTCATAATTCAACATCTTGGCATAAATCTGTTGTGTTCAAAGCATACCCAATACAATCTCTAGGTTACTAGAATGTTTCTTTATCTTTGAAAATTATATGAGGATTTCATTAATGAAAACCGTGATTAACTAGTCCATTATGGATGGAAGATATTAATCATAAGGTCTATGAACACTTCCAGTGAATTTGACAACAAAAATGATATCATCATGTTTTTATTCAATCTAAAACTACTCCAAAACTCCATCTTTATGATGTATTACTCTATATATTTCAACTGGAGATATTCTGATTGAAGATCAATATTGGATAACCATCTATATCCCTATAGTTGATAAAAAATATACGAAATCCTAGGAAATAGATATCAGTTCATCATTGTCACATGGTTCAGATTTTGGTAATTAGTGTATAGATAAAGGCTACCATCCACCTTCTTGGATAACAAAAAAGGTGAACCCCATGGTGAAGTTCTCATCCTTATAAACCCCTACCTCTCTAAGTCATCCAACTGAATGTTGAGCTCCTTTTAGTATTGTTGGTTCAATATGATACAGTCATATTGAAATGGAATGCACACTTGGATGAGATCAATCACATCTTTACTAGTCAATCCTTCAAAGTATCAAAGTGTTAAAATATTACCAAAAATGTTGGATCCAATTCATTGGCATCTTGAGGTTCTTCAGTTATCTAGAAGTAGGAAGAATGATGGAGTTGACAATCATGACTTATTTGACCTTATAATTGAAATCATGTGCCTTGGACATGCACTAAGAAAAATACTTCCAATTGATGTAGCCCTACTTCCTATCCCACAGAGTAAGTGTAGGTTAAATATGAACAACATTATCCTACAAATCTAGTGGTAATGATGAAACCTTCTCCCTTGTGGATGTATTTCAGTCTACTTCTCATGTAGTTCCATAAACTATGTTAAGGGGAATTATTCTATAATGTGAAGTAAAAACTTTAGTAAATAAAAAATCCATTAAGTTAATACTTGATCATACTATGGAATCAAAATTTTTTTATCTTAACCAGTCTATGGGATCAAAAAAGGTTTTCCTAGGAGTATACCATTATCCCATGGTTTTCCCATCCTATAACAAACCTTTGTTTATGTTCTTACCTGTTAGTCATAGAATTCATATATGTACTAAGACCATAGTATGATCAGTTCAAATAATTAATTCCAATAAATATATATCACATGGAATTGAAACATAGATATATCACACAATAGAAAATATCTCGAACATATTGCATGAAAATAAGGCATTTAATTAATAAATTACTATGCAGCACAAGAACAATTATATATAAGGCATGTTATCCAATGTTCCTATTCATGATGCATGAAAGCACCAAAAATCTCATAAATCACATATCAACATCATGTGCATCACCCAAATTGATTTTAATCAATAGTAATAGTAAAATATAAATTCCACACTTTATGGAAGCTCAAAGGTTGGATATACTTCGATGGCCCAACATTTTTATAGTTCCCCAACCTGAGTCCAAACCATTCCATGTAATTTCTAACATATCCCTACCCAAAGGAGGAGAAGAACAAGTTAGTCATTCATGACCTCTGATAACATTTTTTAACATCCCAACCTAAACCACCAGGCCTAAGCTGTAAGGTCACATAACCTCATGCGCTCCTACCTGTATGCAAGTGGTTGTTCAATAGTAGTGAGGGTCTAATTACATTAATGGGGATACTATACCCTTATTATCATGTCATATGATCAATAATAAATAAATAAAATATTATAAATAATTATATTAATCTTTTATAGAAGTCAATGGCATACATTTTACGCAAATAAATGCATCTCCCAATGTTGAAAGGTTGTCTGTAATAAATAAAACAGTAGATAAAAAAAAGAACTATGGTGTCCTCTGGTGTCACTACCAATTGACTCCAGATTCATGCTTAACCTAATCATCCATTCATTATAGGTACCTTTTCTTTCCCAAGGTCTCTCATGATATATGTAACGTCTCGGCCCAACCTACCATCGAACCGGTGGCCAGACCGGTGGGTCACATGGCCTTAAGCGCGTCTCCCCGTACGCCAGAGGCTGATGACTAGCAGCGAGGGTCTCGAGAGGTTATAGTGGGGAGACTATACCCTCTTATCAGAGTTGTGCAATGGTATCTCAGATTAAATAATAGTCAATAGCAGAAAACATTAATAGTTAAACAATGAACAGAAAACAGTGGAAGTCAAATAGTTATCACTTTTATAAAAGGTGTCAAACACCACTTGTCACAATACATGGTGTAAGAATGGTATAGAGTAAGAGGTTTCCAACCTCTGATACCAATTGTAGGATCGAAATATAATATGAGATGCTCAATATACAAGAGGGGGGGTGAATTGTATACTTTAAAAATTCCTTTGGAACCTTTAAAGTTAGTTATGAATAACTAGAGTTTCCTTAAGAAAAGGAAAGAACTAAGTTTAACAAAGTTAAACTAAGTTGATTCACAACACCTCTAACACCGAACTAAACTTGGAAAGAGATTCCAAAAGAAGGTTCCGGAAATATGGTTCCGGAATTTGAAACTTAACAAAAGTTACAATATGAGATTCTACCTTAAAGCGTATAGAATCTAAACTAATCAGAGTAAGTAAGGAAGTATAAGAAAATTATACTTTCCTTAAGATACAAAATGCAGCGGAATAAAACAAGTACAAGTAGAAGAACTACTAGTAACAAGATGATAGTCTTTTAACCCAAAGAGAAGGGTATCCAACAACCTTGGATAAAGGTCCCTTGATTTATACTTTCAAGAAAGTCTGTCTTACCCACACCAGGGTAAGCCCTCGATACGAAGATCGGTGTCTCTGTCTTGCTATCCCCGCAAGCCCTCAACTTCAAGGTAGTTGGTAACCTCTGTCTTTCTCGGCAAGAAAGCCCTCGATCTTTAAGGTAGTCGGCACCTCTGTCTTTCTCAGCAAGAAAGCCCTCGATCTTTAAGGTAGTCGGCACCTCTGTCTTCCTATCCCCGGAAGCCCTCGAATGTAATCACCAACATTCGGAGTCGCACGAAGCTTTGAGAGTTAATAAGAGACTCTCTCTCTAGAAATCACTTCAACAGCATGTATGCACAAAGTTCAAATGTTCATCCATCCGTTGTGAGCTTTTTCAAATGAGCTCCTATTTATAGGTGAGGTCGGCTCCTTCTCCAACGGTCATATTTCCCTTAAAGTTCGGAGGGACCTGTACACGTGTCACTTAGACAACGGTTAGTTTATAACAAAATGGACGACATCGTTTTATAACAAAGTAAGTGTAACAGAAAGTACGACATCGTTTTAAACTCTAACATAAAGGTTCGGAATAGAAATTTCGGAGTGAAAGTTCGGAGTGAACAAATTCAGAGTGTATAAAACAATGATAATCAGATTCTGTTTAATAGGTGAATTCGGAATGAGAATTCGGAATAGGAATTCTTCATCAGAAATCGTAATGAGAATTTATCATCAGAATTCGTAATGAGATTTCATCATCAGAATTCGGAATGAGAATTCATCATCAGAATTCGTAATGAGAATTCATCATCAGAATTCGTAATGAGAATTCATCATCAGAATTCGTAATGAGATTTCGGAATGAGATTTCTTCATTAGAATTCGTAATGGGAATTCTTCATTGGAATTCGTAATGGGAATTCGTAATGAGATTTCTTCATTAGAATTCGTAATGGGAATTCTTCATTGGAATTCGTAATGAGAATTCGTAATGAGAATTCTTCATTAGAATTCGTAATGAGAATTCTTCTTCAGAATTCGTAATGAGAATTCGTAATGAGAATTCTTCATTAGAATTCGTAATGAGAATTCGTAATGAGAATTCTTCATTAGAATTCGTATCCTGAATCTGGAATAGAACTTAGTCAGAATTCATAACCGGAATTCGGAGTGAAACTTCCTTATAGTTCTTGTCCAGAATCCAAACCCTAAAACAGAATGCTTTTTATCAGTTTTAATGATTCCGAGAAAGTGAATCCGAATTTCATACTTAAGAAAAAAATATTAATGAAAATATGATAAGGATAAATTTTTCTTATAAAAGCGTTTTTCCTTAAGAAAACATTTTTCCTTATAAAAGCAATTTTCCTTACAAAAGCGATTTTCCTTAAAGACAAGGTGTTTGTGATTTTCAAAACAAGAAGGAATGGAAAAGTCATAAGGAAAACCTTATTGACTCAACAATCTCCCCCTTTTTGGAAAGCACAAACATCCTTACGAAAAAAAAACTATTCTATGAAGAAAGAACCAAATTAAAGCTTATCTCCCTTGGTTTAAGAATATAGATGAATACGACTAACTCCCCCTTAGGCTTTGAATCTCTAAGGATCGTATTCATATTTCCGGAGTGATGTTTCTATAATAAAAACTCCCCCTTAAACAAACTCTTATTAGAGTTCTTTCTCCTTGGGTATTTTCCTTTCTCCCCCTTTGAAAAACTCTTAATAGATTTCCTCTTTTTCTTAAGGATCTTTTCCTTCTCCCCCTTTGTGATTTTCAAAAAGAATTTCAAGGGAATGGAAAAAAAAATAACAAAGTACCTGAAAGATTAGTAACAACAACAAAACAGAACAACAAGCACGATTCTCATTAAATTTGAAATGTCAGCAACAAAAACAGATTACAACAAAAAGATCGGATTGTTCATTTGGGATCTTTCTCTTTCGACATCAGCCCCTTGAGAATAGTCTTGATCTTTTTGAGGTCCTTATGATCTTCCTCTGCTTGCTTTTCTAAGGCAACTATCCTTGCTGACTGAGCTTGAATGATTTCTTCCTGAGCCTTCAACTTTTCTTCCTGAGCTTCCATTTTCTCTTCCTGTGACTTTATCCTTTCTAGAAAATTGATCCGATGATCCCTTTCAAATTTCCAACTTTGATTAACAGAGTTGAGCTTTCCATTCAGATCTCTTACTTCCTGACTCCGAATGTTCTTTTCCTCTGCCAATTTTTCATCGAATGATGCAGTCATCTCATGAAACTTCTTGTCCTCGGTTTGAAAAGCATCCTTAACATTCTCCTGAAACTCATCCAGCAACCTCATCTCTTCCACATTCTTCTTCGACCAGCTAGTCATCCTTTTGCAAGATCTTTTATGGGCTTCGTAACCAATGAAGAAATTTTTGAACTGGGCTTCTATCTCAACACACTTATCCATTACCATGGATACGGAATCGGTTTTCTGATTCAGCGTATGTTGGAGCATCTGGCACCGAGAATCAATACTGGAGAAAGTCGGAATGGTTCCCACCAACTTCTTCAAGGATTGAACAACAAAATCGTGCCCCAACGAAGATGATTCCGAATCTGACATCTTGCTAGGAGAATTTTCTTCTTCAATAAGCTCCAACTTCCTCTTTGAAGAACTACCAGCTTCCTTCCTCATACTCTTTTCTGAACTCGGGGTATCAGCAATAACTTGTTTCCCCTTATCTTTTTTCGGAATAGAAACCTGTTCCGGAGATTTCTTCTCACTGTCAGAAACTTGAACAACCAAATCTTCCTCATCAACAACTTCTATATTTTCTTTCTGAGCAGCATCAAGTGAAAGATGTTCTTCTTCTCCATGATAAGAAACTTCTTCCTCTCCTTCCTTTCCTTCTATTACTGGAGTAACTAGTTTTGAAGATTCGGCTTCAGATGTTCGGAGCGACAGGTGTTCCGAAGGAGTTCCCTTGTATTCATCTACTTGTTTGAGCACATCTCCTGTCTCACCACTTCCTTCAGCAGCTTCTTCCACTTCTTCCACTAGCTCTACTTCCTCAGCATTCTTAGCAGCAGCCTCTTTCGGATCATCGAGATTTCTTCCTGGAGTCTCAGGTAGAGAGTCCAAAGAAAAAGTTCTCGGAACGGGAATGGTTGCTGAAACCATTTCATTAAACTTCAACAAGGCTTGCACAGCCTCAGCTTCTGACAACTTCTTCTTCAGCTTCTTTTCCTTAGCTTGCTTCTCGAGCTCATCAGCAGCCTTTTCTTTCAGAGCCTTAGCCTCTGCGGGATCCAATCCGAACTGCGGATCTCCTTCCTTCCTCTTTTCCTTGTCAGCTCTCCACTTCGCTGCAACCTCATCAGTATATGTCTTCTTCTTCTTAGGCTTAGGAGGTGCGGAATGGACTTCCTTAGACTTAGGTTCCTGAGCTTCACCTACCACTTCTTTTAGCTTCCTCTTCCTTACCGGCTTAGGCGATTCCGGATCAGCCACTTTCGGAGTCACTTCTTCTTGAGGAGGAAGATCAAAAAACATGCCAGACTTCTTGTCAAAAGCTATATTCATCCTTTTAAGAGTTGCATCACTGAGCAACATGATCTTGCAAACTTTCGGTTTAGAACTGCAAGCAACCTTGAAGGACTCAAGGCACCGAACTATCAGCTTCGACAAAATTGCCGGGTACATTACTATCTGAGCTCTCAGATTCCCTTTCTTTAAATTCTCAAGATTAAGAAGGATATGCTTCATCAGGTTGAACTTCCTTTGATTTATCAAGAAATCTAAGATGTATATCTCACTCTTCTTCAAGCTGTCCTTGTCTCCTTTTCTCGGTACAATAAGCCCTTGCACCCATAACTCCAGAATCCGGAAGTTTGTAGATAGGGTTGCAATTTTCGAAGCCTTATCATCATCCAGTCCGAGAATTTCTAAGGCTTTCTCCTTGTTGAAACTACCCAAGGAGTCTGGCAGAACATGCGAGATAAACTCAGCTTCCCCTTCATAATTCAACCCTACCAAGCTTGCAGCCTTGGTGTAAGATAGCTTATAAGTCTTGCCATACGATTTGAAGGAAAATTTTTCTCTATTGTCTTCCACAAAGAAAGAAACCGACTCATAAAACTCAACAAGCAAGTCTGGGTAAACTTCATCTTGGTTGCCGGTTTTTGATATCGCAACATCTTCCCAGCCATTGAGCTTGATATTCTTTGATATAATAGAATCATAGTTGCTGAAGAAATTCGGATGCACTAACCGCTCTCTGTAGACTAACCACTGTGAAATGGGCTTTGTTGAAGACATCTCTTGAGAAGCTAACTCTGCAGACATTCGGATTAGAAGTCTCTGAGAAGTTCGGAACTGAGAAGACTGAAGTTCGGAACTGGAAAACTGTAGTTCGGAACAGCCTTAAATCAGAGAGACAGAGCTTCAGCACGCAAGAGCTTGAGATCGATGTGGGACGAGAAAAATAGGGTCCCCTTTATATAGGCTTTGGGATGACGGTTCAACTTCCTCGGTTGATCTAACGGTTTAGAAAGATCTGAGATCAGATCTGACGGTTGAGAGGTTGAATCCGATCTTTTTGAGGTTTTATTAAAACAGAATTCAAGAAATTAAAAAAAACCGAAAACAAACTATAAGAAAATGCCAGCAAGTAAAATATGATTACGAAAAACTTCAGTAAGGAAATCATACCTTTCGGATTAGCTTAGGAAAGTTATTCATAATGGGTAATGTAAAGACGACTACGAAAAACTCAATACGAAAAACTTAATACGAAAAACTCAATACGAAAAAAAAACAATACGAAAAACTCAATACGAAAAACTCAATACGAAAAAAAAACTCAATACGAAAAACTCAATAGAAAAACTTGATATGGAAGATTCAATACGAAAGTTTTTCCATTATGAAAATACCAGTACGAAAATTTTCCATTCCGGAAATTTTCAATACGAATACTTTTATTCCAGAAGTATTTTGTATGGAAATATCCATTCTGGAAAATTGTAGTTCCGGAAGTTCCATTCCGGAAAGTTTCGTTCCGAAAAATTTGAAAACAAATTTTGAAAAACTTTGTTAAATAAACAAACAAATGTACTCCCCCTATGAAAAGGAGTTTATTACTGTGAGGAGATTTTTCCAACAGAAAGTTAATTAAGGAAGATTACCTTACGGTTATCATTCCTAACTTCTGTTTAATATATTCAAATCTATCAGAAGGTAAAGATTTTGTGAAAATATCAGCAAGTTGATCTTGCGTTCCGATAAACTGAAGAATAATATCTCCTTTAAGTGTGTGATCCCTAAGAAAGTGATGCCTAATATCTATGTGTTTTGCACGGGAGTGATGTGCAGGGTTTTTACTTAGAGCAATGGCACTTGTGTTATCACACAAAATTTGAGTTTTAGTAAAACTCAAGCCATAGTCTGTGAGTGTGTGTTGCATCCACAACACTTGTGCACAACAACTTCCAGCTGCTACATATTCAGCTTCAGCAGTGGAGAGTGCAACAGAATGTTGCTTCTTGCATGACCAAGAAACTAATGAATCTCCTAAGAAATGACAAGTTCCGGATGTACTTTTTCTATCCATTCTACAACCACCAAAGTCAGCATCAGAAAAGCTTTTTAGAACAAAATCATTTCCAGAAGTATAAAATAATCCTAGATCCATGGTTCCCTTAAGGTAGCGAAAAATTCTTTTAACTGCCTTTAAGTGAGATTCCTTAGGATTGGATTGATATCTTGCACATAAGCATACTGAAAACATTAAGTCTGGTCGACTAGCAGTTAAGTAAAGTAGACTTCCAATCATACCTCTAAAAGATGTTTGATCTACTGGTTTTCCAGCTTCATCAAGATCTAAAGAGTTTGAGGTACCAATAGGAGTACTTATACTCTTCGTGTTGTCATAACCATACTTTTTAAGAAGATCTTTAATATACTTATGTTGAGATATGTAGGTTCCTTCTGGTTTTTGAGAAATTTGAAAACCAAGGAAAAATGTTAACTCACCCATCATACTCATTTCAAACTCAGATTTCATTAGACTAGCAAAAGAATCAGTCAAAGATTGCTGAGTTGAACCAAATATAATGTCATCAACATAAATTTGAACAATCAAAACATTTTTCTTATCTTTCTTTATAAAAAGGGTTGGATCTGCATTTCCCTTAACATAGTTATTTTGAAGCAAAAATCCAGTGAGTCTATCATACCATGCTCTTGGGGCTTGTTTAAGGCCATACAAAGCTTTGGTAAGTCTAAAAACATGATCAGGATGTTTTGTATCTTCAAAGCCAGGAGGTTGTTCAACAAAAACTTCCTCTTGAACATAACCGTTAAGAAAAGCACATTTCACATCCATTTGAAATAGTTTGAAATTAAAGAATGCTGCAAAGGCAAGTAGAATACGGATAGATTCAAGTCTAGCTACTGGAGCATAGGTTTCTTCATAGTCTATTCCTTCTTGCTGATTATAGCCTTTAGCAACAAGTCTAGCTTTATTTCTAATAATGACTCCATTTTCATCACATTTGTTTCTGAAGACCCATTTTACTCCAATAATAGAAGTTTCCTTAGGTCTTTCAACCAAGGTCCAGACTTTATTCCTTTCGAATTCATTTAGCTCATCTTGCATTGCTTTGATCCAATCATCATCACCTAAAGCTTCATCAGTGCTTTTAGGTTCTAGTTGGGAAAGAAATGCTAGATGTTCTACTTCATTTCTTAAGGAACTTCTAGTCCTTACAGGTTGATTTACATCACCAATGATACTATCACTGGGATGATTCTTAAGAAACATCTGATTTGGGTTTTGTAAAACCTGTTCATCAACATAAGGTAGAAAGTCTTCTGGGGTAAATGTTTCAGAAGTATCTTCTAGAACAATTTCCTTATCAGAAGGTTCTTCTAACAAAGGTTGACAATCAGTTTTTGAAAACACATCCGAAGATGTAAGTTGGGAAGTTTTAAAAACAAAAGGATCTGTCTCATCAAATTTCACATGTACTGTTTCCTCAACAGTACAAGTATTTTTATTAAAAACTCTATAAGCCTTAGAGGTTGTGGAATATCCTAAGAAAATCCCTTCATCTGATTTTGGTGCGAATTTATGTAAGTTATCTTTAGTATTCAAAATGAATACTTTGCAACCAAAAACCTTGAAGTATGAAAGCCTTGGTTTTCTACCATTCCATAACTCATAAGGAGTTTTATTAAGAAAAGGTCTAATCAAAACTCGATTTATAGTATAACAAGCAGTACTTACAGCTTCAGCCCAGAAATGTCTAGCAATAGAATATTCACTCAACATGGTTCTAGTTATTTCTTGAAGAATTCGATTTCTTCTTTCAACTACACCATTCTGTTGAGGAGTTCTAGGTGCTGAAAAGTTGTGAGTAATACCTTTCTTACTACAAAAAGTTTCAAAATCAGAATTTTGAAATTCTCCTCCATGATCACTATGAATAGTTTTCAATGGAAGGTTTTTCTCATTTTTAACTTGAGCTCTAAAACTTTTGAAATAAGAAAAAGCTTCAGATTTCCTTGCTAGAAAATAGACCCAAGTAAATCTAGTGTAATCATCAACTAGAACAAACACATAGTATTTGCCTCCAATGCTTCCAGTTTGTGTAGGACCAAAAAGATCCATGTGCACCAACTGTAATGCATCGGTTGTTGAGACTTCACCGATTGACTTAAAACTAGATTTATGTTGCTTGCCATATTGACAAGGATCACAAACTTTAGAAGAATCAAATCTAAGCTCCGGTAGATCCTTAACTAGTTTCTTCTTAGAGAGTTTACATAGGTTTCTAAGATTACAGTGTCCTAGTCTTCTATGCCATAACCAAGAATGATCTTCCATTGCACTTAGGCAAGGTAAATCTTGGCTTCTTAGGTCTTCTAAGTTTAAGGTGTAAACATTCTCTTGCCTGTTGGCTGAGAGAATAAATTCTTCCTTGGAATTGTGAACTAAGCATTTATCATTCCTAAAATTCACAAGGTAACCTTCATCACATAACTGACTTATGCTAATGAGGTTGTGCTTAAGACCTTTAACAAAAAGAACATTTGAAATCAAAGTTTTACCTAAAAGAACAATATTACCAATACCAACAATCTCTCCCTTAGCATTGTCTCCGAAAGTTACCTTTCCTCCTTTCGTCTTGATAATTTTTTCAAAGAAGCTTTTGTTACCAGTCATGTGCCGGGAACATCCACTATCCATGTACCAAACATTGTTGCTGGAACTTTCTTTATTTTCCTGAAATTAAGAACAAAGTTAGACTTTCGGAATCCAAACTTGCTTGGATCCGAGATTTCCAGACAATAAAATCTTAGGTACCCACATTTTCTTGGAAAAATAAGCTTTATGAAAACCTAAGGATTGGGTTTTGTTTAAGGAACAATTTCTTGCCCAGTGACCACCACATTGACACTTAGTACAAAATGGGGTACTTTGAGGAACAAAATAATTGTTGCTGAAAACAGGTTTTGCATGGGTATAACCAAATCCGGATTTATTTCTTAAAGGTCGTATTTGAGAATACATCTTATCAAAATTTTCCTTACCATGGGTAAAGTTTGATAAGCACTTCTTTAAGGAAAAAATTTCGGACTTGAGTTTTACAACCAAGTTTTTATCTTCAAAATCATTAGTTTTGGAACTAGAGTTAGGCTCGAAAACATTTTTATTAGAAATTGCTTTTTCTAACTCTTTAGAAAGTTTATTCTTCTCAGAACTTACTTCCTCAAGATTTTTTGAAATACTTTCAAAATCAGCATTTTTCTTATCAAGACCTTTAGAAAGATCTGATATCTCTTTAGTAAGAATAGAATTCCTAGAATTTGCCTTATCAAGTTTCTTGTTGAGTTTGGAATTCTCAATCTCAAGAAGTTCAGCAAATCTAGAGACTTCTTCAAAAGTAGGTAAAGTATTTTCCTCATCAGAAGATGATTCTTCATCAAAAGAGTTATAATACTTACTATCATTAGGATTTAAAGAAACATTGGTCAATGATTCAGCATTTCGTACCTTAGCCATAAGACAATGATTATCAATAGGTAATCTGGCTATAAGACCAAGATTCTTCTGTCCTGAAGATTCATATTCAGAAGATTCATCTGAAGAGTCACCACCACTGGCACTCCAGGTGTCATTAGCTTTCAAAACTTTCTTAGCTTTAGCTTTGTAATATTTCTTCCTGTTCCTGTCTGAATGCCTTTCCTTTCTTTCTTTCTTTCTGAGCATAGGGCAATCTGGTCTAATATGTCCTGCTCTCTTACATTCATAATAAGTAACTTCTCCATCTTTCTTATCTTTCCTATCCTTCTTCTTATACTTGGATTGAAAGTTTCTTTGTCCAGCTATCTTGTTCATCCTTCGAGCAAGATTGGCTAATTCATTTTCTGAAACTTCACTTTCACTAGATTCGGATTGGAAAATGACTTTCTTCGATTTGGATCTGGTTACTCTCTCAGGAGTCTTAGCTTTCATCTGATTCGAAGTTGTAGTAAAAGCAACAGTACCATTTCCATTCTTCTTCTTGATGTTGTCAGCATCTCTCTTCATTCTGGTCTCATGTTGTAGAAGAGTTCCAAATAATTCATCAAGAGTTATTTGAGTAACCTTCCTGTTCTCATCTATAGCTGTTCTCTTGGATTCCCACTCATTGGGCATAATGTCAATTATCTTGTCCACAAGAGCTTCATCATCTAAACCTTTCTCTCCCATAGACTGTAGACTATTGACGATTGTCATAAATCTTTGTTGTACTTTACAGATAGGTTCTCCATGAGGAAAATTAAAGCCATGATATTCAGCTCTAAGCATAGCTCTCCTTGTCTCAATCACTTTAGAAGTCCCAAAATGAGTAACCTCTAACTTCTTCCATATACAATTAGCTGCTTCACAAGAAGAAATTTGGCTATATATATTTCTAGTCATTGAACATAATAAAGTGTTGCGTACCTTGTAGTTGAGTTGATATTCTTGCTTCTCCTGGTTAGTAAAGGTTCTGACTTCCTTGTCAGGAATTTTTTAATCACCAGTAAGCATGACAAAGTTGTCTACTCCAGTATTGATAACGAATGTCTTCATACGATCTCTCCAGTATTCATAATCATTACCATCGAAGATTGGTGGCCTTGTAGGATTCAAATTGTCTATCGAACCAACATTCATTCCTGCCATACTTGAAAATAACTTGGAAACAAACTTGTTAATAACAAAAATTCGGAATTAAAAAGTTCGGAATAGGAAAAGTTCGGAATGGATAATCCGGAATGAAAAAGTTCGGAATTGAAAAGTGAGCAAGAAAAACTTGAACGTGAGTACAAGTATTTCAGTAACCTTGGCTCTGATACCAAATGTAAGAATGGTATAGAGTAAGAGGTTTCCAACCTCTGATACCAATTGTAGGATCGAAATATAATATGAGATGCTCAATATACAAGAGGGGGGGTGAATTGTATACTTTAAAAATTCCTTTGGAACCTTTAAAGTTAGTTATGAATAACTAGAGTTTCCTTAAGAAAAGGAAAGAACTAAGTTTAACAAAGTTAAACTAAATTGATTCACAACACCTCTAACACCGAACTAAACTTGGAAAGAGATTCCAAAAGAAGGTTCCGGAAATATGGTTCCGGAATTTGAAACTTAACAAAAGTTACAATATGAGATTCTACCTTAAAGCGTATAGAATCTAAACTAATCAGAGTAAGTAAGGAAGTATAAGAAAATTATACTTTCCTTAAGATACAAAATGCAGCGGAATAAAACAAGTACAAGTAGAAGAACTACTAGTAACAAGATGATAGTCTTTTAACCCAAAGAGAAGGGTATCCAACAACCTTGGATAAAGGTCCCTTGATTTATACTTTCAAGCAAGTCTGTCTTACCCACACCAGGGTAAGCCCTCGATACGAAGATCGGTGTCTCTGTCTTGCTATCCCCGCAAGCCCTCAACTTCAAGGTAGTTGGTAACCTCTGTCTTTCTCGGCAAGAAAGCCCTCGATCTTTAAGGTAGTCGGCACCTCTGTCTTTCTCAGCAAGAAAGCCCTCGATCTTTAAGGTAGTCGGCACCTCTGTCTTCCTATCCCCGGAAGCCCTCGAATGTAATCACCAACATTCGGAGTCGCACGAAGCTTTGAGAGTTAATAAGAGACTCTCTCTCTAGAAATCACTTCAACAGCATGTATGCACAAAGTTCAAATGTTCATCCATCCGTTGTGAGCTTTTTCAAATGAGCTCCTATTTATAGGTGAGGTCGGCTCCTTCTCCAACGGTCATATTTCCCTTAAAGTTCGGAGGGACCTGTACACGTGTCACTTAGACAACGGTTAGTTTATAACAAAATGGACGACATCGTTTTATAACAAAGTAAGTGTAACAGAAAGTACGACATCGTTTTAAACTCTAACATAAAGGTTCGGAATAGAAATTTCGGAGTGAAAGTTCGGAGTGAACAAATTCAGAGTGTATAAAACAATGATAATCAGATTCTGTTTAATAGGTGAATTCGGAATGAGAATTCGGAATAGGAATTCTTCATCAGAAATCGTAATGAGAATTTATCATCAGAATTCGTAATGAGATTTCATCATCAGAATTCGGAATGAGAATTCATCATCAGAATTCGTAATGAGAATTCATCATCAGAATTCGTAATGAGAATTCATCATCAGAATTCGTAATGAGAATTCGGAATGAGATTTCTTCATTAGAATTCGTAATGGGAATTCTTCATTGGAATTCGTAATGGGAATTCGTAATGAGATTTCTTCATTAGAATTCGTAATGGGAATTCTTCATTGGAATTCGTAATGAGAATTCGTAATGAGAATTCTTCATTAGAATTCGTAATGAGAATTCTTCTTCAGAATTCGTAATGAGAATTCGTAATGAGAATTCTTCATTAGAATTCGTAATGAGAATTCGTAATGAGAATTCTTCATTAGAATTCGTATCCTGAATCTGGAATAGAACTTAGTCAGAATTCATAACCGGAATTCGGAGTGAAACTTCCTTATAGTTCTTGTCCAGAATCCGAACCCTAAAATAGAATGCTTTTTATCAGTTTTAATGATTCCGAGAAAGTGAATCCG
The DNA here is from genome assembly GCA_963277665.1 of Viscum album. Lineage (NCBI taxonomy): Eukaryota > Viridiplantae > Streptophyta > Magnoliopsida > Santalales > Viscaceae > Viscum > Viscum album. The sequence continues at coordinate 2,109,967,301 of OY728152.1, forward strand.
AATTTCATACTTAAGAAAAAAATATTAATGAAAATATGATAAGGATAAATTTTTCTTATAAAAGCGTTTTTCCTTAAGAAAACATTTTTCCTTATAAAAGCAATTTTCCTTACAAAAGCGATTTTCCTTAAAGATAAGGTGTTTGTGATTTTCAAAACAAGAAGGAATGGAAAAGTCATAAGGAAAACCTTATTGACTCAACACATGGATGATGATACAAATATGGAAAACAGTAAACAATACAACATAATTTCAATACAATAAAAAAGAAATTAAGAAAAGATAGAAAAGCCCGACGGGCGATCTCCTGAGCATCCCAAGCTCCCATTTGGTCCTCTACTCCTAACTCCCCAGGTACAAACAGCACAGCGGACAACCTAGGTCCTGCAAGCAAGAAGGTCTACACAGGTACCCCAGTGCAATGGAGGCCCGAGTAGGGTGTGAGATATAAATCATAGTAGGCCGGCACCACCGGTGTCTAACCCAATCCAGAAAGTGTAATATTAATTAAAGCAGTAAGCATGTATGGCATGATTCGATAATCAGAACAACAAAGAACAATAACACCCATCCTGGTTTCCCCAGAGGAAACCTGACGGCTATACCAGCTTCGGCTCATTGCCAGAAATGTAACCTGATCATCTCACCATACATATATATATATATATATAATACGTTGGGTAGGACCAGGATAGAACTCACAGACATCCTTAACCCAGGGGCAGCGCTCTCGATCCTACCCCTGGCCCAACCTTGGGGAAGCTCTCACGGTCTATCCTCGGCCCAAAGGGTTAATAATTATTCAAGGAATACGTATATATAAAACATTGGGTAGGACCGGGACAGAACTCACAGACTTCCTTAACCCAGGAGCAGCGCTCTCGATCCTACTCCTGGCCCAACCTTGGGGAAGCTCTCACGGTCTATCCCCGGCCCGAAGGCTTAATAATGATTCAAGGGAGCTCTCACAGTCTACCCTTAGCTCGATGCCATAAAATAGGGGAGCTCTCACGGTCTACCCCTGACCTAAAGCTTTATCATTCAATTAGGGGAGTTCTCACGATCTGCCAATATCCTGAAGCCATGTCAAAGGGGAGCTCTCACGGTCTACCCCTGGCCCAAAGCTGTATCATTTAATTAGGGGAGCTCTCACAGTCTGCCCCTAGCCCGAATCCATGTCAAAGGGGAGCTCTCACGGTCTACCCCTGGCCCGAAGCTTTATCATTCAATAGTATTGGTTATAAGGAATACACTTCTTATAACATTCATATAAATAAAACATGGTATTTCCAACTCACAATATCACATAATCACATCATTTATCGTATTCATCACATTGATATATGGTACATTAGACAACCCGCTCATGTACGGTATTGGCTAACCCCCAATTCATTCTTTATTCCTTTCATTTCATTTCAAAGACAAATAAGGGTTTACAAAGCAATAAGAGTTGTTGAGGACTACTCCTAGGTAAGTCCGACTCACTAGACCCATTCCATTAACATAAGACGTGCATACTCCATTATCCTAAGGCATGGTCTTACCACCCTCATCCATTTCATTCATGTTTAACCAATTCATCAAAAGATTACAACTATTATTCTTTAACCATTTAGTACAATTCAAGGTAAATATGACAGCACCAATTATCACCAGAGCATAACAAGAATCCAGCAGGCAAGCATAAGAATCTACTTCCTACATTTATCATGAAGACAGTACACCTCTGATCGAGGGGTTTTATTATTAAATCGTTAGTTTAATGACCAAGTAACCATTTTATCTTATTCCTGCAATTCACACTATTTTCATAGAATCACTTATCCAAGACTAACTTGCATAATTAAAATACTAAAACAATGCAGTATTAAACTCTTTAAATGTTTCACTTTAAATTAAAGGGGAAAGGAGAGGGACCCTACCTCAAGGTGGATCCATCCGTCCACTCTGTCTCTTGGCGCTTTCTAACTAAGAGCCGCCTAAGCTCCCACAGCCGGAAACCAACCCGAAATCTTAATGCATAAGGAAAAAAAATACTAGGAGCTCTTTAACAACCTATGACATCAAAATAGAGGATGCACAAACATTAAACAGGCAAAAACCTTACCTCGGAAACATCTCGGTGGACTGAAACAACCGCAATCTGCCTCGCCTTCGGTGGCAGACACCATGCGCGCACACACGACGTCTCGAGGGACCTTCCGTATAACCCTGGAACATGCTGAACAAGGGAGAAACCGAAATCAAACCAACCCTAAACCTAGGGGTTCAGCCGAATGGAAAATAGGGAAAGAATGAGCCCTAAAACTAGCCAGTAATAGAGGAGGAAGGGAGGGAGAGACTCACCACAGAGATTTGGAGGAAGAAATCGCCAAAAACCAGGAAAATTAGAGGAAGGAGGAGGCGCCGTGGAGGGGACTCGCGCGCGGCTCACGGGAGAGGAGGGGGCTGAGTGTGGGTTGAGTGAGGGTTAGGGATAGATAGATTAGGTTTTTATTTATTTTATTTTCTTCATATTTTAATTTTAATTAAAAACCTAAAACATACCTAAGCGCACAGTTTGACCCGCATGGTTTTCCAAACTGCGCGCAAACCGTGCAGAGTCTTCTACCTCCAAGAGATCTCTCAGACGGTCTAAGAGCACGGTTTGGGAAAACCGTGCGCAACCCATGCACATGCCACTATCCACCAGATTTGGGCCGCATGGTTTAGGCCGCACTGCTTAGTCAGCCCATGCGCCAACCATGCGCCCTCTGCATCCCTTTAAAGAACTGGGGTTCGTCGCTTCTGAAACCCCTCGGGCCACCCGAGAAACTTAACGGGAACTCTCACAAGTCCAAAAACATTAAAAAGGAGGGTTCAAACCTTCGGAACCTCGTTCCAAAGCATGACTCTAAAAACGACCGGTTTAGTAATTGAAAAGGTTCAATTTCCCCCACTTTTTAATCGGGTTCAAAACACGGGTCATTATGACCTTCCCACCTTAGAACTTCTCATCCCCGAGAAGCCATCAGGAACAACACACACCTCACTCAACCTACAAGGGTTGTGATGTTTCGTTCAAATGATCGTGTTATGTTTCCGAACGTCCCACGCACCAACAGAAATCCACTTAAGCACCCGGCACTTAAGTCGTCAACACCCGAGCCAACGCTAGTTTTCCCACCGAACCAACACGAAAGCTCTTGCTCGAGCCAATTCCACAAGAGACACGATCACATCATCGTCTCATCAAGCAACCAAACAAAGGTACTTCCCACATTAGATTTTTCAGGTTAAACGACCAAGACTCAAACTACCCCTCCACCACCTTTTGAACTGCCTTTCAAAAGAACGCTCTAAGTGTTCCAACAACCCACCTAGCATGATTTTGAACAGTCAAATGGTCGATTTCCTCATCGACCTCTAAAACCAAGTCAAAAAGAGTCAAGCCACTCTGGCTGACTTTTCAAGAAGACGCACGTCTTAGAAGGCCGACGTTTTATAAGCTGAATAATAATGCCTTCTCCCAAGGCATCTCACACTTACCATGAGAACATTCACCGAAGCTCATACCCGACTCCAGGTGACGTTTCTAAGATCAAACCACGAGAGAAACCACACATCCCGCACGAAACACCAAATGAGAACATCCAACCAAGATCAATAGCTTTTAAAACTTTAGCGTGATGCAAGACCGACACTCTCTTAGTGCATCCAAGACGAAAGCAAGATAGGGGACAAGATCGTCGCATAGCAGAGTACACTAAGAGGATTGAAAATGGATTCCAGTTATATATACCCAAAAACTGGAAAGGTGATCAGTCGAACCACCCCTGGTCGACTATAAAAAAGAAACTCAGCATCTCCTACCGACACATCAAGATTCTAAACCGGTCACAATGCCTCTTTCCCGCACAAGGCATTCTGTGATTGTTTACAATTTACCACCAAAGTCCTCCACGACCAACAGTGTTTCTTAAAAGGGGCTGCATACACCGCTAACTAGATCAACATCGTGCTTCTGAGCAAGCATTGATGCATAACGACACCTGCAAGCCCCAAGGAATTCAAACAAACCCGACCATTTCCAAATGGTCCTTCTTGACGTGTTCCCTCTACCCGAAATGACTTGCTTTACTCAACCGGCACGACACTTCCCACCTTAGAAGGGTTGGCGTCATCGAAAGGAGAATAAAAAGCTGCTCATAAGCAGGCTAGTTCTTAAATAGCTGAACGGACGTGTGTCGCTCCTCCAAGCCATGATCACTACGTCAAACATAAAAGGAATCCAAAGCAACAAGACTGGCATGTCAACCACCCAAGCCTTCCAAAAATCATCTCGAGCATTGGGATAGCTTGATTTTCAAATGCTTAGGTCACTCTACCACGGAGATGACCCGAGACCATACACAGTAGTGTAAGAGATACAACCAAATGTCATATTTCCCCATACGACCGTTCTCTTGGACGATGACATGTCAAGTCATCCATTACTGTGCAAAACAAAAGGGTGAAACGACCAACAAGGTGACTGACCATGCCCGAGGCATGTACAACCAACTGATACAGAGCATTACCCAATGCTCAATCCTTTAACAAGACCAAAAGATGCATGACCACTCGTCCGAACAAGGGTGTCTTTTGAACTGGAAGTCCTACATGGGACAACGGTACCCGAACAGTACCAAACATTATAAAGTTCACTGAACCAGCCAATCACATAAGCTCTAAGGGCGCTACCTACCACGGGCTAGCCCCTCACGAAAAACAAGTGTCGACCTAAGCACTTGGTCATGCCAAAAGAAGTCATCGGGCTCAAAGCCTAACATTTAACGCCATTGTTAAAAGAAAACAGCCTACGAAAAATGCGTAAGGTTCCATTCCAAGGCACCCACAAGAAAGGCTTAACTTACCCACACACGGGGTCTCAATAGAGGACACCACTATAGGTTCATTTTTCCAAGCCCTTTATATTTATTCACATTTATCATTTAATCACTTTAAAAGATTAAATTCAATACATTAAGTACCCTTTTCCAAACAAATATTTACTAGGCACTTGATCATTTTATCAAATAGCTCAAAGAATAATAGGCAAGTTTCAACCAACTTCCTTTTAACCACTAGGCGACCTATGATGGTCCCAAAAAGCCAAAACACACCAGTTCAAAACCAAACATCTTTTACAAAAATAATCATTTCACAAATCATGCTACCATCATATTCATTATGGGTTTCCAGTTCCCAACTCATGAAGTGCCCATATACTCCATGGGTTGAAAATTGGCTCCCAAAAGGCAAAACAAAATACATTCCATAATTTAACCTGCTCAAACAATCATCCCATCATACGGGTGGCCACCTACCAATCTATAAAGTGCCCATACACTTTACATTTTGGCATTTGGATCCCTTTAATCAAAACCAATTTTTCATTTTACAATTAAAACCGTAGCAGCCCTTTTACAGAAAACCGATCACACAGGTTACCCTTTCCCAGCTATAAGGTGCCCATACACATTAGAACTGAAAATTGTCTCCCGTCGTAATCGCAATCATTTAATTTTGAAAAGCAACCAATTTCATTTTAACCGATCCTAGCATGTTATCAAAGCAGTAACACAGAAACATGCTATATCACAGAAGCATAGAATAACAACCACAGTACCAATCACAAAAACAAGCATCAACTAATGTATCCTAGATGGCATGGCATAATGCATGGTATGAAAATTCTTACAAAGTGCCTATATGATGCATGAGATGGCACACCCTCATATCCTCAGGTTGCAGTAGAAATAGAACCCAAAATTGCATCAACAGTATCAACAGAAAACATGTGCATCACCCAATGGTGAAATAAAATCAACTGTAATAATCGAAATCATTAAAATAATAATTGCATTTGAGGCAATTTGGCTTTTCCCTGTGCACGGGATGGCCAATCCCAGACACATCTCATTACCAAATTCCAATTCCTTCCTATCCCTGTCTAATGTCGCCAAACAGTAAAACAAATCAGAAGAGAGAAAACTCCTCTGATACCAATTTGTAACGTCTCGGTCCGGCCTACCATCGAACCAGTGGCCAGACCGGTGGGTCACCTGGCCTCAAGCGCATCTCCCCATATGCCAAAGGCTACCGACTAGCAGCGAGGGTCTTGAGAGGTGATATTGGGGAGACTATGCCCTCTTATCATAGTTGCGCAGCGGTATATCAGAGTCAATAACATTCAATAGCGGAAAACAGTAATATTTAAACAATGAACAGACAACCGTGGAAGTCAAATAGTTATCACTTTTATAAAAGGTGGAAAATTCCAATTGTCACAATACAGGGATGATGATACAGATATGGAAAATAGTAAACAATACAACAAGATTTCAATACAATAAAAAAGAAACGAAGAAAAGAAAGAATAGCCCGACGGGCGATCTCCTGAGCATCCCATGCTCCCGCTTGGTCCTCTGCTCCTAACTCCCTAGGTACAAACAGCACATCGAACAACCTTGAACCTGCAAGAAAGAAGGTCTACTTGGGTACCCCAGTGCAATGGTGGCCTGTGTAGGGTGTGAGATATAAATCTAAGTAGTCCGGCACCACCGGTGTCTATCCCAATCCAGACAGTGTAATATTAATTAAAGCAGTAAGCAGGTATGGCAAGATTTGATAAGTAGAAAAATAAAAAACAATAACACTCGTCCTGGTTTCCCCAAAGGAAACCTGACGGCTATACTAGCTTCGGCTCGTTGCCGGAAAAGTAACCCGATCATGTCGCCATATATATATATATATATATAATACATTGGGTAGGACCGGGATGGAACTCACGGTTTTCCTTAACCCAGGGGCAGCGCTCTCGATCCTACCCCTGGCCCAACCTTGGGGACTCTCTCACGGTCTATCCCCGGCCCGAAGGCTTTATAATTATTCAAGGAATACATATATATAATACGTTGGGTAGGACTAGGACAGAACTCACAGACATCCTTAACCCAGGAGCAGTGCTCTCGATCCTACTCCTGGCCCAACCTTGGGGAAGCTCTCACGGTCTATCCTCAGCCCGAAGGCTTAATAATGATTCAAGGGAGCTCTCATAGTCTACCCTTAGCCCGAAGCCATAACATAGGGGAGCTCTCACAGTCTACCACTGGCCCGAAGTATTATCATTCAATTAGGGGAGCTCTCACTGTCTACCCCTAGCCCGAAGCCATGTCAAAGGGGAGCTCTCATGGTCTACCCTTGGCCCAAAGCTGTATCATTTAATTAGGGGAGCTCTCACGGTCTGCCCCTAGACCGAAGCCATGTCAAAGGGGAGCTCTCACAGTCTACCCCTGGCCCGACGCTTTATCATTCAATAGTATAGGTTATAAGGCATACACTTATTATAACATTCAAATAAATAAAACATTGTATTTCCATCTCACAATATCACAAAATTACATCATTTATCATATTCATCACATTGATATAATGTACATGAGAAAACCTGCTCATGTACGGTATTGTCTAACCCCCAATTCATTCTTTATTCCTTTCATTTCATTTCAAATACAAATAAGGATTTATAAAGCAATAACAGGTGCTGAGGTCTACTCCTAGGTAAGTCCCACTCACTAGACCCATTACATTAACATAAGCCGTGCTTATTCCATTATCCTAAGGCTTGGTCTTACCACCCTCATCCATTTCATTCAAGTTTAACCAATTCATCAAAAGATTACAACTGTTATGATTTAACCATTTAGTACAATTCAAGGTAAATATGACAGCATCAATTATCCCCAGAGCATAATAAGAATCCAGTAGGCAAGCATAAGAATCTACTTCCTACTTTTATCTTGAAGACAACGCAACCCTGATCGAGGGGTTTTATTATTAAATCATTAGTTTAATGACCAAGAAACCATTTTATCTTATTCCTGCAATTCACACTGTTTTAACAGAAGAACTTATCCAAGACTAACTTGTATAATTAAAATACTAAAACAATGCAGTATTAAACTCTTTAAATGTTTTACTTTAAATTAATGGGGCAAGGATATGGACCCTACCTCCAGGTGGATCCATCCTTCCACTCCGGCTCTTGGTGCTTTCTAACTAAGAGCCGCCTAAGCTCCAGCAACCCAAAACCAACCCGAAAGCCTAACACACAAGGAAAAATATACGAGGATCTCTTTAGCAACCTAAGACATAAAAATAGAGGATGCACAAACATTAAACAGGCAAAACCCTTACCTTGGAAACAACCCGGTGGACCGAAACAACCGCAATCCGCCTTGCCTTCGGCGGCGGACACCATGCACGCACACACGAGGTCCCGAGGGACCTTCTGCATAACCCTGGAATAAGCAGAATAAGGGAGAAACCGAAATCAAATCAACCCTAAACCTCGGGGTTCAGCCGAATGGAAAACAGGGAAAGAAGGATCCCTAAAACCGACCAATAAGAGAGGAGGAAGGGAGGGAGAGACTCACCACATATATTTGGAGGAAGAAATCCCCAAAAACAGGGACAAATCAGAAGAAGGAGGAGGCGCCGTGGAGGGGGCTCGCGCGCGGCTCATGGGAGAGGAGGGGGATGCGTGCGGGTTGAGTGAGGGTGAGGGAGAGATAGATTAGGTTTTTATTTATTTTATTTTCTTTTTATTTTAATTTTAATGAAAAACCTAAAACATACCCGAACTCACGGTTTGACCCGAACGGTTTGCCAAACCGTGCAGAGTCTTCTGCCTCCAAGAGATCACTCGCACGGGCTAATCCCATGGTTTGGGGAAACCGTGTGCAGCCCGTGCGCACACAACTATCCACCAGACTTGGGCCACACGGTTTAGGCCACACAGCTTAGTCAGCCCATGCGCCAACCGTGCGCCCTCTTCAGCCCTTTAAAGAACTGGGGTTCGTCGCTTCCAAAACCCCTCGAGCCACCCGGGAAACTTAACGTGCACTCGCCCATGTCCAAAAACATTAAAAATGAGGGTTCAAACCTTTGGAAGCTCATTCTGAAGCCCGATTCTAAAAATGACCAGTTTAGAAGTTGAAAATTTTCAATTTCCCCTACTTTTTAACTGGGTTCAAAACGTGGGTCATTACAATATCTACAAGCAAATCAAAATGCCCGACTATGGTGCGAGTATAAGTCTTAGTAGTACAACACCAATGCATCCTTAAACTAATGTGATCAAACATACAAGTGTATTCCATAATACTAATAAATACATAAATTTAAAAACATAAAATTAAAAATCAAGTGGTAGTGCACTTTCCATGAATCCACAACCCTCGACCATACATTCTTCGGCTCTATGCTAGAAGATAAATTAATTAGTCAGAAGAAGAAATCCATCCCTTGTATGGAATCCTCGTAGTGTCTTAGAGATGATACTCGGTATCATTTATCCCTAAATTGGACCACATCACCCAAATCCTCTATAAGATAATATCTAGTACTCACATTGGTGAGGATATCACATGGGGAATGACACTTGGAAAATCAGGGCTTCCACAACCAAACACTCAACATGATTCCACAACTACCTCATGCATCCAATTGTAATAACCTAAATTTATAAAGGAAACTAAATCACGTGTTGATATTAATTTATTATAAAAAATAACATCTTATCTAATAATTTGTAAGTATTTTTATGTGAAAATGTAATTTTTAGTAAATTTACTAAATAATTTTTTTAAAGGACTAACATTAGGCTAAAAAAGTCTAGTTTTCACCTTGGAATACTATACGGAATATATTCAGAGCCAGACACTAAGTTAGTGAGTGATTATAAGACTCTTAGAGCCTTGGAGAAGAAATATTAAAAATATTAATTATATTATATTAAACATGTAAAATAATATAATATATCCCAAAAGGTGTATCATATGTGAAATGTGATACCGTTGTTAGGTCCAGGACGCAAGGTTTAACATAGGCAAAGGGAAACACCTGGGTGCATCGAGAATTTGGTAAGATCTCACATCGGGGAAAATTATTTTATATTTTGATTATGTTTTTTTTAAATAATTTTAATATCACCTTAAAAATGCATTGTATGAGAAACATGATACCATTATTAGGTCCGGGCTGTGGGTGTTATCCTTGGTGGGACATAATTTTTGTGCATATCAGATGTATGGTCTAGTCAAAATTATTGTTATCTTAACTAATTTTTTATTTAATTTAATTAATAGAAATGAATTTTATTGTTACTTCTATACGTTAAACATGCACACCCCACCATTTTTAACAGATGAAGGTTTCTAAAACATTAATTTATCACTGGTTTTGAACATTTAAAGTTATAAAATGTCATAATATGTTCAAATAAATGACTACACATTAATTTCATGGTTGAATAATGGATTAAAATTTGTTACTAATTTTGAAATTAAAGAACACACGACGCTTTGGGGTGTCAAATAAAAAACGTATTTGGTTGTGGTTCATGGGTAATCAAAACGAGTTTCAAAGGCCCCAATTATCCTTTGTGTGTGGTCGGTGAAGATATATTCCCCATTAACTCTTCTTTGGGGATTAAATGGTGCACGAAGGTGGGATCTACTTCCCTTGGTGCATCTCTCCCATGGAAGAATGTGTGTATTTTTTTTAATAAATTATTATTTTCTTATTCTTTTTCCTTTCTATTCCTTAATTCAAAATTATCAATAAAATTAAAAATAATAAAGCATGATAAACATGGAATTATCAACATAATGTTTTGTAAAAAATTTAATGTGGATAATTACAAACAATTATCAAACCATAATTAATTTTTATTATCAATACATAATTTTTAGAATGATAAAGCCCCTTTTTTTCAAGGGATATTTACACAAAAAATTACCAAATATAATTTATAATTTATCAATGGTTATTTTAAACCAAAATTAACAAAAATAAATTGTGTACAGTTATCAACGATAATTAAAATCAATTATAAAATGATAAATTCGTTGATTATCCTTTGTTTTTAAAATATATTATTCACATTGATCTTTTATTTTATAATGGTGTAAGATTATCCAATGGTAATTATTTAAAATATTAAATGATCATTTCGAGATTATCAAAGGATAATTATTGAAAATTTCTAATTATAATTATGAGATTATCATAGGATAATTATTAAAATATCAAATGATACATAAAATATTTTTAAAAGGATAATTATAAAAATTATCAAATGATAGTTGTAAGCTACTCAAGGATAATTATTAAAATAATCAATCTACATTTGCTATATTTTCAAAGGATAATTTTTTGAATACAAATTATCATAGGAAAATTTAAAATCAAAATATAATTATAGAGGACAAATTAGGAAAAATTATAATAGATTATTATATGTGGATAAATTATTATCAAAAGATTATTATAAAGGATAATATAGGATAAATTAAAATATATATTTATAATTGGATAATTAATGATAAATTATAAAAAGATGATTATACAGGAAAAATTTGGAAAAATTATTAGAGATAATTATAAACGGGTAATTTTTGATAAATTATTGTGATATAATTATAAAATTATAATTTAAGAGAAATTTTCAAAATATAATTATTCTTGTGGAGATTATTTCGATTTCATGTGTTGGTCTAGAACTATAATTTGAAAATTATCTAGGAGGTATAATGTATTAGTGGATGGGATGTTTTATTTCTTTTTGAAATAAAATAATTAGTATTGGTTCTTGGAACCCTTGACAAACCTCACACATTGATGTGTCAATGTTTATGATAATAGATTCCTAAAGAGGTATTCTTGACTGTTGGGGTTTCCACTCTAGCTATTGAACCACATCGGCTAGTTTATACTTTTCATTGATGTTGACAACTTCGAGGGAGGAAGTTCGTTACCTTATTGGGCTCATGTTTACACTTGTTTGCATAATAATTATATTTTTTGGAATTTTTATTGATCATTCTTGATTGTGATTGCATTTGTGTGTGTGTGTAGCCTATGAGACCCATTTTAATTCCATGAGTGATATTAGTTTATATTTTATCCATATTTGATTACAATCAAAAATTTTTGTGTATAATGATATATAATTATGATGATATGATATGCCTACTGTTGTTCTCACATTTTATATGTGTTACTGTTCCTTGGTGGTTGGTAGTGGTATTTGATATAGGTGGACCGACATGATGTATTTAATTTTCCTTCTTTTTACGAAGGTACATATCATTGCTTTCAGATTTAATTCATTAGTTTAGTACTTTTAAAGTAATATAATGGATTCATTAAGACCTTGAGGGTGTCCAGGCATTCTTCAAATCCTATATCCCATTAATTTGGAGAAACTGAGTTGGATGCATGGTTAGTACTAACTATTTGGATTAATCGTGCATGGCACTTGTTGTACAATAGAGTTTGCACAGTTTTTTTGTAACTGAGAAAGCCAGGGAACATACCCATGTGAGATTGAAGATGTTTTTGATAGTGTGTATTCAGATTGATTATGCATGGTCAGTTAAATCATGAACCTAACCTATGTAGGGATCCTCTTTAGAGAGAGAAGGAAGTACAATTTGTGTGTAGTTTATCCAACCGTGCATCCAAATCAGGTGACCCCATTTTTAGGGTGAAATTATGTTTTCACCCAGGAAATATTTTTAAATCAATATCCATATTCCTCGTCTCATTTCTAGTGGACGTGATCTCCTTCCTCCTCCCTTTATCTTTCCCTCTTCCCCTCCAAGGTATTTTGATAACTCATTCAGCCGAACTCAAAGTAAACTATCATCAGAAGCATTCGATCCACATCGATAACCTCCCTAATCCACTTGATTCCTTCAATTTTTTATCATACCATATATTGTGCTATTTTGGTGTGATATCGTTCGCACAATTTTCAAATTGTTGGAATATTCTTCATTTTTTTCCATTCCAATTCAAACCTTGATCTGATATTAGATGAGGTTTGATCTATGTCCCTAAGGTATGTGTCTTAGTTATTCCTCCTAATAGTCATGATGTTTTCATAGCCTTATTATTATGACGCATGCCGACCATGGTTATGCAATTCCCTTAAATGTGTTATTTATTACAAATTAAATTAAATAATGTTGTTATACTCCCATTAACTAGTGTTAACCTATTAGAGTATGTATACCTCCTTGATCTACACCCTTTGGGTGTGTCAACTTAAATTTACCACTTTTATATAATTATTAAATGGACATAGGAACTTTTGATTTTTCCTGCCTGACTTGGAAATTGAATTTACTTACCTTTTTAACTAGATGTCTAAATTTAAATGAATGGAAATGGGAGGCAACGTCCTGAAATATGATTTATAATTATAAACAAGAACTATATAAATTGTACACCCTTGGATATTCATGATTAATGTTTATAAATTAATTAGAGGATATCCCTCATGTTTATTATTTTTATTATTTGTATGCCATAAATGTTAGCTATTGAATGATGGATAAGGGACCTGTTAAACATAAATTTTCAAGATTTCATACATTATCTACCGGGTAAGATCTCTCACACTCGTATACTAGTATTTGGGAAATTTGAATAAATATCCACATTCATCTATTTCAGGTGCTCAAATGATGACTCTACCCACCATCTAAAAAGACAGGAAATATGTCTTGTATTCATTATGAGATATAGGTCTTATAACCTTACATTAGTCTATAAATCATTTGGCTAGTTATGGATGCTTGAGTAACACCCTTATTCCAACCAACACCTCTTATCCCTATATTATCCTACTTATGTCCTCGCATACTTACTGTAGATATGTGCGTATTGTATATAGATATATATATTATTAAATATATATACACATATAGTATTTTGATCTAACATATTCCAGCCTATATTGAAGTAGGTATGTCCATCCAAGTTTCCTATGGGAACCTGATCGAGTAGCTATTTATTTATTCATATAGGTCTATTATTCATTTAACTACACAATTCTATGATATGTGCACTGGATGGATTATTTCTATATGTCATTGGTGGTGGCCTACTATGTTTACCTCATACCCTACTCAGACCACCTTTGTTACCTGAATTGACCTCTTTTCTACAAGTATCAATAAGGGAAAGCACCCTACTACATATTGTTGATATATTTTACATATAACATTGAGCATGAGAGTAGGGGACCGAACATATGCTTTTGATTCTAGTGGAGTGGTCTTTTGTTCTTTTGTATTTTGTATAGAATGATGTATATGTTTATCCCTTATATCAATTTTTTATATCAGTATGCCATGAAACCATACTGTATATGAGCCAACCTATCGTATTTTGATATTATTATATTTTCTTAGTTATTTATACTTTCTTAGTTCATTATTTTTTTCATTGGTGCGATCTATTTTATTATGTTTCTAATGTCATATTCTCATTTCGTATATCCATTTTACCACATTGATATATAGGTATAGTCTCCCACTATACCAACTTTGAACTTTTCTTCTAGTCGGAAGCCTCTGGCATATGGGTGCATTTTTTAGGCAATGTGACCCACAAGTTCGGGGCACCAGTTAAGTGGATCCCTATCAAGATGTTAGAAAGCGGTTTCGAAGGGGCTTCTTTTTACTTTTTATTACTATTTGGGTATTATATTAGAGACTAGGATGATTGGATTTGGTAATGAGCTTTTTCATGGGAGTAGCTGACCCAAGTATAGGGGGAAACCCAAATTACCTAGGATGAGTTATTAGAGTTATTGGATTGTTCATGTTATAATTGATATGACTTCATTGTTGGGTGATGCACATGATAGCGAAAGTTATTATTACTACAATAATGACTTTGGACTATATCCTTGGCCTACTAAGTCAAGTTATTATCATCTCATGCATCATTATAGGTACATTAGGACTAATATTCCATGCATTTTACCACCCCTATCTATTTTCAAAATGAATTTTCCTATTTCATATAGTTTAGTTCCTTGATTATTATATATGAAATGTGATAAAATTTCTTCTAGAGATAATATAACTAGTTTAATTAAAGTTCATATGTCAATTTAAATATTTTTTTTCTATATAGATTGGATATGACACCTTAATTGGCTAATTATACCATATTGTAGGGTTTGGACCGACAAGTTCTATGACCTGTTACATTCTGATACGGGGTGTAAAGGTCAGGTTGCAGTTAAATGATTTTTCAATTATTATTTTTAAGGATTATGAATTTTATAAATTGGGAATGGTGACGCATTTAACTAATCCATGATATATATCTACATATATGTGTAAGAACATGAATGTAATATTTTAAATTAAAATGGTTATTGCGAAATGGGATACAAATTGCAAAGTAAATGGAATTTTTCTCTCTAACTTGCAATTTCCACTCCATATACTAGAACCCCTATCATTTTATACAATCCATATCCCTAAACCTAGAATTATTAGTGGATATTTGGGGTTGTATCTTATGTCATTATGGACTTTTAAGGTCTTTTCATTCCACCTAGACCTAGATTTTGGAGCAGACAGAGAGGTGTGGCCTTTTCTATTAGAAGGGTGTGTTCCTTTCCTTTTATTTTTATATAAATCTTTTCAACTATTAAATTCTCTTCTAAGGCATGAGTTTGTCATTGTATAATATTTCCACCAAGAAAACCTTAATTCAAATGTTATAAAGGTGGTGACAACCATACTCCATAGGTGGTTGGCCCTAAGACTCTAGAGATTCCTCTGTTAGTGCCACCAATGGAACTACCAGATATTCATGTTATGGGAACTGAATCCCAGTTTTGAGGGGGATTTTTATGTATGATGCAGTCTATGTAGGGAGTTTCTCGACCTTCCCTAACTATGGAAGAGTTGAATCAAGAGTTTTAGTAGTATAATACTCCAACCATTTTAGGGGATAGTGGACCTCATGATATAGAGTCATGGATGGATTTTATGCTTTAACATTTTGATCATCTAGTAACACATCTAGAATATAGGGTCATTCTCACTGCTTATATTCTATGGGGATCTTCCAAGTGATGGTGGAATGTCATTACCCAGGAAGATAGATATGGAGATATGATCTAGGTTGATTTCCAGATGATATTTTATGATTAATTCGTTCCCCTTACATTAAGGGTTTACTGAGATATACTATTTATGAACTTGTGGTTGGGTGTCATGACCCTCATGTAGTATTCTAATCATTTTACTGGACTGCAGCGGTTCGCACCGACCTTATCGGTTGATGAACTTATGATTTCCATGTTATTTGAGGATGGGCTGGTGTACACCATCCAATCGTAGGTTAATTTTTTTCTATCGACTATATTTCAATGATAGTCTACTAGACCCTAAATATTGAGAGGAATATGGGGGAAGAAAATGGTGGGAACCATAGCGATTTAGCACCCAAACTTTCTAGCAATTCTTCTTATAAAATAAAGTGAAATTTTTATGTTTCTCATGGGTGTAGAAAAATTTGTATGATTCATATTGATAGTTTCCTTATATGTCACCAACGCAGGAAATTGAGACACAAAAAACCTCGGTGTATTGGAGACCTAGAGGAGTATAGAGTTTACAACTAGAATGGGGAATATCCAAATCTTAGGTAGTGCTTTTCAACTAGTTCTTAGTCAGTGGGAATATACACCTACTTCATGTTATGTTGAAGGTCTAGTAGTATCTCTCCAGGATGGTGTCTAGAATACCACTGGCCACTTAGGATGGAGTGGTGGTCGAGGAAGAGGGAATTAGAGTTAGTACCTACTGTGCTAGCAAAGCGGACCTCCTCTGGGATATTATAATGTTACTTAGGGATGTAGTATGGGCCATTTACATGTAGTATATCCTATGTTAGAGGAGAATAGTTCCAGACCTTCTACTTCTCTCTGTACTATTATAGTATCTTATACTTTATTTTTTCCCTTATTTGACATAGGCGTGTCAGAATCCTATTTATCGAAAGCAATAATAGAGAATCAGTGCCTCTAGATATTATATTACTATGGAATGATGACTCTTAATATACCATTGGGTATCTAATAAGTGATTGTTCTCTGTTTTAATTATTTTTCCCCTGAGATAAGTAAATATATCTTCATATGTAATTTTTCCATCCTCAAAAATTCAGGTTTTGATGTAATTATTGGGATGGAATGGTTAGTTCCATATCATGCCCATATTGATTTTTATCTCTTGATGGTGAAATTCAAATCACCAAAGGGTGGTATAAATATAAACAAGTGAGAATGGGATGTCCATGCATCATGATTAGGATCCCTGAATCAAGGGCTGAGTAGAGTGAAAAAAATTGTAATCTTATCATGGATGATCAGGGGATATGAACTATTTTTTTCCCTCCTATAAAGGATTATTTCTTAAATGTATTACCTAATGACTTTTCTAGGTTACCTTTGGTGAGAGAGAAGGATTTTAAAATGGAGCTAGTACCAGGAGTGGCGTCGGGGTCCATTCCCCCTTACAGGATGGGACCTATAAATCTTTTGGAGCTTACGAAACAATTCTATGATCTAGAGGCTAAGCATTTTATATTCCCCATTAGTTCTCCATGGGGATCACTGGTCCTTCTTCTAATAAAGAGGATGGTACCCTTATAATTTTCATGGATTACAGATGGTATCTCACAGTTAAGAACTTGTATCCACAGTCTAGAATAGATGACATATTTGAACAAATATGAGGTGAAATTTGATTTTCAAAAATTGATTTGAGGTTGGGCTATCCTCAGTTGCATTTCAAGTCTTCAAACATACCTTGCCTAGATTTACAGAGTATGTATGATCTTTATGAGTACCTGTTGATGTCATTTCATCTCATGAATGTTCTAGTAGTCTTTATAGATATGATGAATTGGGTTTCAAAACATATATGGATTCACCTATGGTAGTATTTTTTGGAAACATCTTAGTGTATTATCTCTATTTATCTCTCAACATAACCATTTCAACAACATTGATATCATGTTGAGTACACTCAAAGACCACCATATTTATGATAAGATTAGTAAATGCCACTTTTGGATCAAAAAAGACCACTTCCTAGGCCATATCGTCTCAAATAAAGGAGAATCAGTGGACATAGAGAATGTTAAGTTGTAGTTTCTTGGGAGGAACTCAAAAACATATTTTATATAGAAAGATTCTTGAGCCTATCTTAGTATTACATATGTTTTTTCTGAGATTTTACATGCATAATAATTCCTCTTATAGGGTTGAATTAGAAGGGTGTCAAATTTTTTTGGTTAGAACATTTTGAAGTAGCCTTTATGGATTTGAAGTGTATATTTACTTCAGAGTCGAACCTAAATTTTTAGAGTAAGGAAGAATCCATACATTATATTCTGACTCATTAAGTATTGGGATGGGGGTTGTTTTGATGTAGTATGAGCGAGTTTTAGCATATGGGTCTCATCAGTTGAGGCCTCATGATCATAATTACCTATCTCATGATCTTGATATAGCTATGTTTGTATGTTCCATACATTTTTGGAGACATTACTTACCTGGAGATCATTTTATGGTATTGACGGATCAGAAAATTCTCAATTATATCTTTACACAGCATGATATGAATCTTACATAGCATAGGTGGGATGAATACATCAATTTATTTTATTTTTATGTTTCCTATTTTTATGGAAAATGAAATTCTTTAACCAATGATCTAATCTAGAATAATTATACATAGGTGATTCGTGAGGCTAGTGGTGAGAGATAGATCATGTCCATGTTTTCAGAGTTGCATGTTGTGGTTCAATAGGATCATGGTTAGACTATCCTATAAACATTAGACATGACCTATACCATTTGGAGTGGCTAAGAATTAGGAAACTATTAGATCTTGAGGTCTTAATCCTTAGGCATGGTATCTAAAATGAAAATTCATCTTCTAGTTGTACTGTGGATGAGAATTATGACTTATACTATTATGGGAATCACTAGGTCACATAAGAAATCAAATAGGAGATAATGAGGGAATTTCATTCCTCAAATTGGGTGGTACATCTCGATATAACCAATATATATTGATACTTATGTCACCAGTATTGGTGGCCTTCTACTAAATGAGAGATGGCCATATTCATTACTCAATGTTCCACCAGTCTGCAGGTGAAGGAAGAACATCAGAGATCAACAAGACTTTTATTGCTATCAACCATTCCTAAGTGAAAATGGGATGATGTATCTATCTAATTCATGATAGGTTTACCTATTTCACCTCATGTAAATGATAAAAATTGGGTAGTCATTGATCGCTTGATAAAGGTTTATCATTTTTTACCTGTTCGAGGGACCTTCACGGCAGATGATCTAGGGAGGGTATACGTCCGGGAGGTCATATGTCTTCATGGAGATCCACATAATATCATTTCTTCTAGGGATTATTATTTCATGTATTGGTTTTAGAATGGGTTTCTTAAGTCCTTGAATACATAGGTTCTACTGTGAATGTCCTATCACCATCAGGATAAAAGATAAAAAAAGTATACAATACAACTATTTGAGGACATGCTCCAAGAATGTGTCCTTGACCTTGGGGAATCTTGGGAGAAACACATTCCCCGTGTGTATTTTTCTTATAAAAATATATTTTGGTTACCATTCATATGTCTCCTTACAAGTCTTGATATGGTAGGCCTTTCTGATTGCCTCTGTGTTGGTTAGAGTCATGAGAGGCAACTTTTGTTGGACCATGCCTCATTTGAGAGACTTCTGAGTATGTCTAGCTAATCAAGAAACATATACTGATAGCTTAGTTCAGGTAGTATTCATATTCTAATCACTATTGATGACCTCTTGAGTTTGAGTTCGAGGACCAGGTTTTCTTATGAGTTAGACCCTGGTTTGTTCATCAACAAATATTGAGGAAAGGAGATCTTTTAACTCGATTTGTTAGAATCATTGAGGTTTGGAAGTGAATTGGACCAATGGATTACCAAATAGAACTTACTTATAGATACTAATCTATACATGATGTATTTCATGTATCTAATATCCACCGGTATTATCCAGATCTACCGCGTGTTTTACAACTTTATGTGGTTGAGTTAGAGATGAATATTTTCTTTGAGGAGTATGTTGTGCGTATTGTGGATCAGAGCATGAAAACACTCCAAGGTAGTTAAGTTCCTTTAGTAAAGGGGATATGGAATCATGGACAAGTAAAATTCAAGAACTGGGAGTGATAACATGATATACGAGCAAAGTGGATTATGCTTTTCTATTATGATATCACATTACCCTCAAAAGAAAAACCCTAGGATGAGTTGCTTTAAAGAGGGGAGGTTATAATGACCCAACTTTTCAAGAATGTATGGATCACTGTTCCAATAATTAATTCCTTATTTTGGCCCTTGTAATGTAACCTAATACAGTTATAGAGGTATTAATGGTGTATGGGGATTTTTTTGAATCCTATATCCCAAGAATTTAGAGAAATATGGTGGGTCTCACGGGTAGCACATGGTTTTTTCTAACCATGTAGCTTAACCGTGTGGGGCACTTATTGTAAAGAAGAGGCTGCACATTTTTTATGAAATCATGTGAGCCAAGGAACTCAACCATGCAAGATTTCAGAGTTTTTTTATAGTTATTTTTTCAAATATTTTTCATAGTTAGTCAAACTGTGCACCAAACTCATGCGGGCTCCCTTCTTGGATAGTGGAGGCAGCATGGTTTTCACATGGTTTGTTTAAGCATGCATCCAAATCCTGCGACCCCATTTTTTTGGGTGAAATTACATTTTCTCCCCTAAAATGTTTTTTTAACTCAAAATCCCTTGTCCTCCCCTCATTTCCATAAAATGTGATCTCCTTCATCCTCCCATGAGTTCTGCCTCCTCCTCTCATAGATATTGTGATAAATCCTTCATCTAAACTAAAAATAGACCACCCTTAGAAGAATTAGTACCACATCAGTAAGATCCCTGATCCTCTAGCTTCCTTACATAATTTATCTTCCCATCTCATGCACTATTTTTCCATGAGATCATTCTCCCTTTTTTCAGGGTGTTGGACCTTTCTTTTTTTCTTCTTCTATTCTACTTCAAAACTAAAGTTGATATTGGAAGATGAGTCATCTATGACCCTAAGGCAAGTAGTATAGTTGTATCTCCTTAAATACATGATGTTTTCTATAGATTCACCATTATGATGCATGTCATCCATTTCCACATGTCTCCTATAAAAGTTTTATTTCCTCATAATTAAATTCAAGCATGTTGTTATACTCTCATTGACTCATGTTATCATGTAAGATAATTTATACCACATTGATATACACCCCTTTGAGTGTTATATCATAAATATACATCTTTTATATATTTTTTAAATGGACTAGATCACCTTTTAAGTTTTATTCTTGTCATGGAAATTGGATTTCCTTTACATTAAAACTAAATGGATTAATTTAAATGAATGGGAATGGTTTGGAAGGCTATTCCAAATGTTTTATAATTATGAAAATGAATTATATGAATTGTGAACCTTTGGATATTTTTACATAATAGTTATAAATTCATTAGAGCTGATACCACATTATTATTATTATTATTATTGGTATTCCAGGGATATTGGATGTTGAATCATAGATAAGGGAATTTTTGATCATGTCGTTTCATCCTCTCTTAGATCAGGTGTTGGGAATGATATCTCTCACTGTTAAAATTTTATTTGGGAGATGGTAATGGATTTCTATGTTCATCCATTTCTTGTGTTTACATGACAACTCACCCCACCATCTCAAATGATGGGAAAGATTTCTCGCATTCATTATGAGATTTAGATATTGTACCCTTACTTGAGCTTATAGCTCGTTAGAGTAGTTATGGGAACTTGAGTTATGACCCGGGTCTAACTAGCACCTAGTATCCATGTATATACCCACCTATGTCTTCATGTACTTAGTGCATATATGTGTAAATATTGTATAGCTATATATATATATATATTATTAATTATATATTTATGGTAATCCCATAAAAAATATTCCACTGTATGCCAAAGCAGGTCGATCTAGATAGGTGTCCTGTAGGAACCTTAGCATGATTGTATTTTTTTATTTAGATTGGTTTATTATTCATTTACCTTCACACTACTATGCTATTTACACTGAATGAATTGTTTATATACACAGTAGGCGGTTGAATTTTGAGTTTATCATACACCCTAGTCAAGTCTCCATTAGTACCCAAGTAGACCTCTTGTATAAAGGTATGGATAATGGAAAGTACCCTATTACAAATACTTGATCTTGTTAAATTTATCATGGATCATCAAATCAGAGGACCGAGAATATGATCATGTTTCTAGTGGAGTAGTCTTTTGTTATTTTTTATTTTGTATAGCATGATGTATGTGTCTACTCCTTGTTTCTATTTTTTGTACGCCATCATTCCATGACATCATATTGTATATGACTCAGCCTATCATATTTTAAGATTATTACATTTTCTGGGTTATTTACCCTTCTACAATTAATTATTGTATTATTTCTATTATTCCATATATTTAATTATTATTGTTTGTTGTCTTCTCATTTCTTAAATATTTTTTTCAACTTTGATATGAGGGTATAGTTTCCCCACTATACCACCGTATACCCTTTATTCCAGTCAGTAGTATCTGACATATGTGGAGGCATGCTTGAGTCCATGTGACCTACCTTCTTGGGGAACCAATTAAGTGGATCTCGGGTTGGTATGTTACATCATATTCATCCCTTTTTGGTGGAGTTCACTTGATTGCAGAAATTGTTATGAGGGACCTAAGAATAGAGTGGAGGTATGAGTTAGACATGGCCTCATGTCAAGGTTGTGCATGAGGTAGACTTGATTTTCTATGTTCCATTCACCACATGATTTCCTAGTTGATATGAGTACTAGAAATTCTCATCTATAGGATCTGGGTGACATGGTCCTCTTAAGGGATAGATGATGCTAGTATCATCTCCAAGACATTGTGAGGACACCATTAAAGGGTTGGGTTTCTTCTTCCAACTCATTCAATTATCTTCAAGTATATATCCAGATAAAGTACATTCAGGGGTTGTGGAATCTTGGTTGGAACACTAACACTCAATTTTAGATTTTTTGTTTATTCCATTACACATTTATTTTTATTGTCACATATACATGTATACATGAGCACTTGGGGTTAAGGATGCATTGGTGGTGTCCTATAGAATCTTGTAATCTCCATCTACTTGGGTATTTCAATGTGCTTATAAATTTCATGAGGGGATTGAATAAGGGAAAGGGCCCTAAAGTGGATCATTAAGAAGGTGGGTCATGGAGATGGAGTGGATCTGGTTGACACTGGAGAACCCCATGGTTCTTTTATTTACCCTCTATTTTGATTATTACGGGAAGGCTTTCCACATTGGGAGCTTATTTTATTAACATGCCATGTATATTATTTACTTTTCTTCATGATTAATTTAATTATTTATTATTGATCCTTTGATGTGATATTGAGGGTATAGTATCCCCATTTATGGACTTTGACCCTTGCTCCTATTCGATAGCATGTTTCGTATAGAGAGGTGTGCATGAGGTCATATGACCATCTAGCTTGAACCCAATGGTTCAGGATGGGATGTTATATATTTCTAATCAATTTATGGTTTTGGAACATCATATTGAGTATGTTTACAATCACCCATATATAGGTCTTTATCCCACTTGTGTTGTCTCTGGGCAGATGATGTATAGGTCAGCGATGGATTTGTGAAAGTGGTAATGATATATACTATTTGGATTTGTCTGTTGGATACCTTGGTAGAGTTGGTGTTGGAATGAAATTGGTGGTACTGATAACAGACAGTGATAAGAGTTGTTCATGATTAGATCCATCTTGCGGTGTGGACCACTTCACCTTGGCTGCTTTCCAGTTTTGCATTTTGAATGACATTTATGTATTTTTATCTCTTTTTATTCTATGTTATTTATATTATTTACTTTATGTATCTTAATATATTTTATATGCATATGTTACTTTCAGTGTAGTTGATTAAATTTGTTTATATCTTGTTAATGTCATTACATACCATATTCATTGGATATACGAGACTGTTGTAGGTTTTTATAGGCTATGGCCTCCCATGTGTGTGATATGCGCACTCAATGCTAGTCAAAAGACACAAGAATATTCAAGGTGGTATTGGGGTGTCAATACTATCATTCCATCATCCTATGTAGGGCCCATGTAGGTCAGTACATGATTGAGTGGTATCAAAGGGGTCTATCTTAGGGACGGTGATTAGAGTTAGTTTTCATGTAACGATTTTATTGGGAAATTAATATGACTATGGTAGGGGGTCTTGAGTATGTTTAACATAGAAAAACAACTAGTGTAGTTGTAGCAACTAATGAATCATTCTTTAATGACCCTAATTACATTTTATTCAACCCTAAACCCTTAGATAGTTGTTTTAAGGTACCATTATTTGGTAAATTAATCATATATTAGTCAACTAGGATCTTCCATTTCCTTTTTCTATCAACTCATCCAAATATTCTCTAACCTTGATGGTGATACCCATTGATTGTATAATTCTACCATATGATAGACATCTTGTTTATGAGGGAAGAGATATGATGATCTCATGAATGTGGTCGATTATATCAACCCCAGATAGTAGGAAATAAAAAATATTTTCATGATACATGGTGGATAGGTTCCCTTACCCTATGACATGAGGCTTCTTCTCTTTTCTTATGAAAGATATAAATCTTTCTCAGAGGGTAAATGGTATTTTCCTCTAGGTTTGATGATACTACTGGTAGATCTCTTATGATACATTAATTTGAAGGCAAAGGCCTCACACATATGTTTATAAAGAATTACTCTTTTGTGATAGGAAGTCATCTAGAGTTTGAGTCTCAATTCCTATGTTGGTTTATACTTTTACTGCATGTATTGGTTTATACTTTTAGTTTATGTATTTAACTTTTATATGGAACTAAGAGACATTATTGGATGATTTATTCCTCTGAATAATGATTAGACTACTATAATTTGGTTGAATTTTGATATCATTTCTTATATGGGGTTCTCTATAAAGGATATTGAACCTTTTGGAAGGTGTCATAGATCTATTAGGTATACTTCAAACTATGCGAGATTTCTGAGGTGTTTTTTGGCAATGAATTTTAAAGTTATTTTTTAAGATAAATGATTCAGGAGAACTTAATATGATATGTCTTTGAGATATGGTTGAACATTATTTCGATTCATATTCCATAGTCTCATAACTGATCCTTTTAAAATTGTAAATGTTAGTTGAAGTACACCCTGTATATGGAAGCAGGTCGTATTTTCACTTGAAAATAGCCAGAGTAGTGTTATGGATGTAATTTTCATGTTGAGGATAGTAGATTTGGGATTATTTTTATTATAGTCCTAGATGTTTTCCAAGAGGTTTTCATTGGAGACAAATATGTATTTTTGATGGTCAATGTTTTGGATAGAACAACATTGGATGCTTATGAATTGGGAAGGAAATGTTGTGAACTTGACTACGACTTATGTCCACCTCATCATGGACCCTCATTTTATTTTTTTAGGAACACATTGTTCCCCTAGTTTCATATATATAAGAGTATGATATTCTAGTGGAACATTAGGCTAGATTCCAGTAAGTCATGAAGCTCCCTGTAATGTTGAGCATTATACACTCATACTTTTGGTGGAGTTTGTTTACCTTTGACGAATGGGGTTTCCTTTTAAAAAATTTCTTCATAATATATATGGAAAATAATGTTACCCACCCTGGTGAGTTTTTGTTACTACTATGGATATCATCATGTAGTTTAAAACTATGTGGATGATTCGAGTTTTTTCAATAGCAGTGAGTAAGATCCCTCATATGTGGTAAGCATAGCCAATCCTCTCAATGTTGAGTTATCTTCTCCCTAGTCCGTGCACATGGATCATATGTTATGTTAGAGTGAATGAAATTCCCCCTATTAATATTAGGTAATTTTAATATGATTCAAATGGATGACTTGTAGTTGACCTTTAGAGTGTATATGGGATATGTATTGACCCGAATACCTAGAATGGTGGGTGAAATTGGTGAGTTTTAATGTAGTAAACCAAATATCTCATGGATATAATTCATGGTAGATGAAAAAAGTACTATCAATCCTTGTAGTGTCAAACCAATATCAATAGAGTGGCTTTGGCC
This sequence comes from Viscum album, assembly GCA_963277665.1. NCBI lineage: Eukaryota > Viridiplantae > Streptophyta > Magnoliopsida > Santalales > Viscaceae > Viscum > Viscum album. The sequence goes on from OY728152.1 coordinate 2,109,993,450, forward strand.
TTCACAAACTGAGACAATGGAGGCTAATGAGATTAGAGTATCGTAGTTAGGGAATGAACAATGGTGTTCTTAGAAAAGGACTCTATGTATGAAAAATGATGAGAGTGTGTGAGAATTTTTCTATAAGAAATATTCTATCCTAAAGGGGGAGGTTTTTCTTAATTTCAATTGATTCTGGTATCCACCTCATGTGTCTTATGTGATGGAAACCATGGTCATGATGTCAACTGATAATTTTTTATCGCTGGATGCTCTCATATGGTAAAATGGAATGGTTTTCCATAAATGTGATAAGATACAATGCCAAGGGTCATGTGATGGGTATTGATATGGATATCTTATTCATAAACCAGACTTTTTAAGAAAGGTATTTTGTGATTCGTTCCCAATGGTTTTGTTTGGGTATACTCATACTTTGGATAATCTTGTTTGTGTTAGAGGGGGACTTGGGGTATTACTATTTGTTCTATCTTAACATTATTATTTCTTGAGCCTATTGCTGACAAATTAGGGTTAACTGGATTTTCAGGACCATCCACTTCAAATAGCATAGGATTAGGTCACCCAACAAGTAGTGAATAAGCATTGACTATTCACCTAATCTGGCTGTTACAACTGATATTCTCATCGATAAATTTTTTATAAAAGTGAAAAAAACCCATCAGGATGTATTTGATTAGGGATGTGAGTTGGTTAGATATTGTGACATAAATGTAAATCCATGGAAACATTAGTGTTCACATTTATTTTTTAGTCTCATGTTACTCCTAGACTATAATCTAGAAATGATAGAAACTATTCCTTGTTGGTAGTTTTTGGAAAATATTACTGATGTGAATGGAGAAAGGATTTAAACCTTGTAACTTTTTTAATATTATAATATGACATTGGTTATGTTCCTAGTGCAGTTTCATGGTGTATATGAGTTACCCTCTTTTAAAAATACCTATAATTATATTTTCGAAGTTGGGGAGTAAGTTGATATCACAAGGGTTAAACTTATCAATGATCATTGGAGATGATTTTTGGAGTCTCGTTTTATTTATCTCATCATATAAGTTGGAATCCTTATCAAATGAAATGTATAGGTTGATAAATTCATGTCTTGGGTGGATTGATTTTTATGTTTCTACATTCTTTGAGGTGGTATGAATCCATTATCTTTACAATACAAAGGGAGGTGTACTCATTCATAAATAGAGATGCTGTGAGTTTTCTAAGAGCAAACATATCAAAGGTAAAAGTATTATGTGTGTTGGTGTATAGATTCCACACAAATTCAATCCTAAGAATTGTTGTTATTCGTCCCAATTTTTTTTATTTTAGAGAATGGAAATATTTAAGGTAGGGATAATGTAATATCCATTGTTTTACGTGAGTTGTAATTAGATTTATTTTGACTTTCAAAGTCCCAAGACCTTACTAGGGGTGAAATGAAAATTTTACCATAGTGGATGATCTCATGAAAAAAATTATGGTTCTGATGGATTCATAAAATATAGTTTAAAACTAAAGTAAATTTAGTATAAAATCAAATATCTTGGATCTTTGAAAATAATATAAAAATATAATATTATTTTGAGGTGTTTTGGTTAATTTTTAACAAAAAAAAAACGATATCTCTTGAATGTTACCTCAAAAAAGAAACAAGTATTTTCTTTGAGTGTGATGGTAGATCAGTTCAAATATATATTCACTTGTGTTATATATCATGAAAGGATTTATTTAACAGGATAATTATTAATTGTTTTAAGTTGAGAAACCCTAGGAAACATCTATTTAATCCTATTTATGAAGCCTCACTAGGGATAGCCACATTTATCATTCAAAAATCCGACATGGGGGAGAGGAGAGGAGAGGTTGAATGTGGTTAGGGTGAAAAAGGATCAAGGAGAGGAATTGGATTTGCGATGAAATATTTGGATATATTTTAATACAGATGATGAAAAAACCTATAGTTATGAAATTTGATCAAATCATTGGCAATTTGACATAAAGGTAGGGATTTTTTCTTTATTTATTTATTATCATTATATTTTTTTACAGACACGGAATCTACCCTAATAAAATCAAGGATCGTTTGATTCAAAAAATTTAATTTTAAATTTCTTTTTTTGAATAGTTATTTTTTTGAATATATCATTGAAAATTATTTACTATTTTCCATGATTTCACCACCATAGAGAAATACCGATTTGAAATTGTTTTATTTTTTACCCATTATTGTTTTTCCCTTGATTTACCCATTTATTCTTCACTTTTTAATCATTAACTATTATTTTTGGCTAGTAGTTTGACCATTTATATGGATGAATTCACATTCACATTTTGTTATTGGTCCCAAAAATCAATGTTTTTGATTCAGTGTAGGGGATGGTAATATGAATATGGTTTCTAAGTGGTGATAAAATGTGGGTGGGATATGGATTTGAGGTGTTCATTGAATAGTTATGTGCATGGATATGGAATTAGGGAGAGAGATTGATTCTTGAGGGATAGTGGTTGGAGTCAGGACTTTATCAAGGTGATTAGATGATTATAGGACATGATTAGATGACCAAGATGAACATTTACATGTATGAATTTTGTTATAGAAATGATATCATGATAGTGGTCCATTTAGTGTCACTACATGTCTAGACTATGACTTCTATTGTGAGATCGGCCTTATTCAATGAATATGTTGGAGTTATGGTGAGATTCTTGGTGAAATAAGTAGAAAATTGGAGGAAATTGAAACAATAAGTATGCCTAGATTGTAAAACATGTCTATAAAACATGTAGTTTACAAGAACACATACTGTTTAATCTATATTCTATAGCGCTAAGGTTTCATATAGATGAAAATTTCACACAATCATGTGGTAGGCCCACACACTATGTTATCCTAGATAGCTTAGTTCTGTGTAAATATGAAGTACATACCTAGGGAATTCAGGGAGGCCCACATGACAGAAAGATTGCGGTCATAACTCATGAACCACCCGATGAAGCACAACTCGAGTAGAGGCACACACCAAGTCTCAGGCTCAACACTCAAATGTAATTTTACCTATCTACACATTGTGTAGTCTAGTATAGAGTCTCCATGTGGAACTAAAGATAATTTCCAATATCCAACTTGGGATAACACATCATGTTCCCCTAGGACTTGTTGTGTACTTCTCGTTTGCATGGAATTGTTTGGTCATACATGGATTCCTCCACATTATTCCTATGTGAATTAGGAATTTCAAAACTTCAGATTGTGATCCTCCTAGGTAGTTTTTATTTTTACAATTTAAACATGGGGTAATTATCCTCTACCTACACAATCAAATGCAGATGGTATTTCACCCACATTACGGGGCATGGATCCTCTATTGTCGTAGTGGTATTTTTCTCATCCATTGAGATTGTAATAAGTATGGATCCTCAAATGTAGTTATTATTTCACCCATATTAAAGGGATAACTATCCTCAAAAATCAACTGAATAAATGGATATATAGGTTTCTTGAAACTTATGAACCAAGATTTGGTGTAGCGGAGTTCATTTGGGTTGGCTGAGATAGTTGAAATCGTAATATGGGACATTAGTACATCTCACAACCATACATGGGTTTATCCATTTCCCTCCAGTAGTTTTCACTACTACAGTGGAAAATAATGTTTTAGGGATGAGTAGACTCCCCTTCTTGGAATTTATAGGTAGTGTGGATACTAAAATCATATACAGTGATGAGTTTTGTGAAAACTGGGACTCATCAGTATCCTAGGGGTTTCCTTTGAGACATGATATTTCAATTGGAAATTAAATTCATAATTCATGGACTCGAATGTGTTTCCAGCACATCCAGCTACTTGTATATGGTGGATTTTGAAGTTTTGATATATTATTATTGGATATTCTCAATGTCACTACACCCCCAAGTGTTTGGGAATATTTATATTACTCGTTTCGAATTATTTTAATATACTTCTTTCTGTTTGAAATATTGATCTGATTTGGTTTACTATTTATTCTCAGTATATTACACTTATACATATTTTGTTCAATGACTCTAATGGATTTTTTCATCTTTTTCCCTTTATGGTTTTCAAGGCATCCTAGTGAGTGTGTTTATACTCACCCCTCTACAATCCATTTTCTCATACATGTTTTGTTGGTGTAGGTGATCTAAATGTCAAAGGTGGATTTGTGAGAGTGGTCTTGGCATAGAATTTTCAATGTTTTCACCTAAAGGCCTTGGTGGAAGTGGTGTTGGAATAACATTGGGGGTACTAGAAGCTGATGGTAGTGTAATTTTCTTGGCTTTGGGTCCATATTGGGGTGAGTGTCTCTTCAGCTTGGTCAATTATTAGTTTCCATTTTTCAATAGTTGTGTTAGGGTTTTACCACTTATTTATTATATGTCATTCACATTATTTTATTTTTTAAAATTATTATATGTCCCATGAAGGTGTTACATTTAATAAATTAGAATACATTTTATTATATAAAGTTGATATTGTCTCTTACCTTATACATTGAAGATATGAGTCTATTAAAGGTTGTTATAGTCTATGGACTCACATATGTGTGATATGCCTATACGATGATAGTCACCAACCCTTGGACTAATGGAGGTAGGATTGTGGTGTCATTTTTAGCATGTCACCTACCCAGGCAGGGCTCCAGTAGGTCAGGACATGACACATGTGTCATGTAAATACCATATTGAAAATACATACATTATTGACTCTATGAGTATAGATTGACTAGGAAGATGAACACATCAATTTTATTTCACCCTATAATGTGAGAACATCACATTCCCTTAATCGAAATACATAATCACATAAAATATAACTTATATAAGTCTGGAAATAAACATCATTTGACTTTCTCAATTGGGGGATCGTATTTCATACTCATCATACAAGAGAAAAAAATCATATCTTGGTTAATACTTAACCATTGAAATGATCAAAAACAAACCCAACCACCCCATGATTATCTTAGCCTCAATATTGGAATAATAAAGGTATCAAAGTATAAATTTTATCATGAAAGGTATCTTTCCAAACTTAGGTATAGGGATTCAATATAAAAATCACACCCCTAGTATAATAAATATATAGTGTATGGATTTTTATATGGTGAACTTGGTGGGTCATCCATTACAAAACAAAAACTCATTTTGTATCTCATGGGAATATTTCATATCCCAATATTAACCTCATCATTTAATGGAAACCTATAATACCTAGTTATTAACATTGCTTTGTGATAACACAAAGTTTTACATTGAGAGGTCAATTATTATTTTACTTCATGGATATATGCACCCAACATTAAATAATGATAAAGTAAAGACTGTATTTTGTATAACACGATGCATTTTATATACTTAACCTCCTTTAATGATACTAATAAAGTTTTACATAAGTATATGTATAATCAATTCCTATATGATAAAATTCTAGAGATGCCTTATTTTTGTTTTACTTTTAGAATTTTTTTAAACTCATTAAATCTCTATATAATTCCCTCCACATATCTATGTCCTTATAATAAAACCAATCACTAAATTATTTTACTGGGTATTATATATAAATAATATATTTCTAATAATGGAGAGACAAAGAAATCAGTTTCCTAATGATCAAATCTGTGAAAATTGAATCCAAAATTATTTAATTTAAAAAATAAAATGTAGTGATGTTATTAACTTTTACTATTTATTTATAACTCGTTTTGAGTTCATTGTCATCATCTTGTAACTTTTCAATTCAAATTTTTCTTAGAGATCATTTTGGTAACTATATAATACTCTTTACGTAAATATATTTATTTAATAATATAATTTGAAATCATATATAACATAAAGTGACTTTAATTTAAATCTGAATTATTTAACAATTTATTTATTTCACTTCTAACTTAATTAATTCTAGACATACTCTTTCTAGTCTCCTATAAACATTATTTACTCAAAAATATAATTCTATGATACAAAAAAATGTGTTGGGAAATAAAAATTATTTAAATTAGTGGGAATAATAAAAAAATAAACAATTAACACAAATTATAATGACCCACATCATTATATTTTATGAATTCATAAGGGAATTAGATTTTTTTTGGATTGGTGAGGTGTTTTTTAGAACTATGTCTTATATTGGAATTATTGTGTTTAGATATCCTTAAAATGTGTTTTCAAATGTTAAATGAAGCACGATTGGTTGTTCAAGTGTTCATGTGAAATCCAGATAATGTTCGGGTGGTCAAGCTACTGAAAAAATACATCATAAGGCCATTAATGGTGTAACATATTTTCTATTCTCTAAATATATTTTTCCATGGACCTTTATTCCAATAAATATGGGCTGACTGAGGGGTGTGTCCATCTGACCTAGGATTTCATGGAGTGAACCATTGTTCACTATATGAATGGAGATGGATTAGTGGTGGAGATCCTTCTACCTTAGTGGTTCACGATGTACAACCATTATTCATTATTTAATTGAGTGATTGGTCATTTTTTTAAAGGGGGGAACCCATATTTTTTTTAGGTCACGTACCCTTCAATTTTAGGTGATCAAGGGGTTGAGAGGTTCCATTTTGGGCCAGCACTCCTCTCTTCCATTTCCACTTCAGATCATCCAAGATAAGGAGGTATTCTTAGTATGATATTATGGAAAATACAACATGATCTCTATTAATTACCTCTTTATTCATCCTCATTAGTTACCTTCTTATTTCACTCAATTTTGTTAATTTTTTCTTGGTGGTTTCAACTAAAGCATGGATGAAATCATCATAGTTGATGGGTATTTTTATCTGCTCACGTAGAGGATATATTTAAAGGAGAAACACATGACATTTTTCATCATTTTGGTTTTTTAAGCCACTAACCTATTTTCTTGATGTTTTTAATATAACTGGATGAAATTAATGGTTTTCTAGGTGTCATGTGATAAGTCATTTGTTCAGGATAGTGTGAAGGGTGTAATCTGGACCTTTTGTGGGTTGTTCCTCCTAGTTTAGGTGTGGTGGTAACGTTCAGTGAGTATTAACGTGATTATGAATATTTATTATTTAATTAAATAATTAATTATAAATTTTTAAAATCAATTCTCCAGGGTGTATGGAATGATATAGGTGCTTAGGTGGTTGTAAAAGCTTGCAAGAGGCTTGGATGTGCATGGTTAATTATCGATGGAGCTTGGCGAGGGGTTAACAGCTTGTTCCTTGTTGGTGGCCCCTACGATACAACTTCATATTCATATCTATTTATGATCATGTATTCCTGTATAATTTTATAGGTTTGGTATTAAGATATAGGGAAAAGTGGAGTCATTAGAAAATATAGAGGGGTGGCATTGAGCCTCCCAGGATGAGAACAAGTTCTCCTTAGAACCATTAGAAATTTAGGATCTCCTTGAGAGTATGTCGCCAAGGGGAGAGTGATTTGGTTGAACTATATTGAGACCTTTTGGAGGTATTGGTATATTAGATGAGTTTTTTGATAGCCTAAGTTATGTTCCTAGGGATTATGGGCATGCATGAAGTGGTTGGTGCTGAATTACTATGGGTGGGATGATTGTATATATCATGAGTGGTTAGGAAATCCCAACTAAGACTGAAGGATAGTCTTAATATGTGATGTAAGTTGGATAATACCTCCAAGTCTTAAAATATATTGCATAGAGGGTTTTCCACTGGGTGACAGATTTAGGGATATCCCCTAGGAGATGTGTGATAAGACCTAAGCGAGGGTTGTGTGAGATTTTTAAAACATTACACTATGATTCCAAGGGTGTTTTGGATGGGAATTGGACCCCATCAATTAAGTTTTATGTCTAGTAGAACATAAGAGGCTTGGGATAGTCCATGGGTTTTGAGAACATGAGTGTTGAGGGTTTTTTGTGAGATGGGATTAGAATATGGGGTCTAGGTTAGGATGATCCTTCAGGCAGTGTTCTCATCGATTGGTGAAAATTTTGAAAAGGTATCATTTATAAGAGACCATTCAAGGTCTATAGGACTGAGTGGATACACTAATTGGAAAGCTGATACATGTTAGATCTCATGGGTTAGGTATCGAGTGAATAGAACCCTAGGATCCACTCTTATCCTAAGTAACATGTAGTATTCCATTATTATTCTACGTACATGGGATTGTCCTTGTTATATACGATAGATGTTGTTGGGTGAGTAGACACCAAGTCTTGTCCTTTCCAATAGTGAGCAGGTTAGTTGGACTATCATGAGCAAGATAGAGTCCTAGTGTTCATAATGTTGGGAAATACCTTGAGTGACAAGGTATTGTTTATGAAAGGACCATTGTCCTTGAGTGAAAATTATTGGTCGACCACATCTTGAGTTATAAATATTGGGTTGATGGATGATATAGAGACCAATACTAGATTATAATTGGTCAAGAAAGTGGATTTACATGAGTGATAGGTTTGGTTTGTGATGTGATATGATACATGAATGAAATACCCAACATTGTGTAATAAGGAACTGGGTGGAGATGTAGATGTGTGATTGTACCTTGTTCCTTCACGTTTCAGTTTGACATATAAATGAAACCCAAACCTGAGTCATTAGATATGGGTTAGATATCTTCATGAGTAAAGGTGATGAGGGGATTATTATGTTACATTAAAAGCAGTCATGGTTGGGAATCGGGGTGGCCTAGTTACCAAACAGTGACTTCACGGGCATGTGTACTTCATCGGGCATCCAAGTATCTTGGTTAGAACATAGTGAATTAGCAAGAATGTTTATTTATTTATTTATTTTTCTCATTCATACAAACACATATGATGGAATATATTATTGGTGAATGGTTAGAACTTATTGAGTTACATACTCACACCATACACTAGCACCTCAGTTCATGTGAAAAAATTATGGTTTCTTTTCATGGTAGTGCATAAGATGTGTAGCGGATCAGGATGGGACAACTAAATATGTATTTAAAAATTGGGATGATACCTAGGGATGGAATTAGGGCTAGTGCACATATATGTTTTCTTTATTTTATCTTGTATTTGGGATTTACCTAGTGCGAGATCAGTATATTTTTTCATGATAGAATCATATATCATACTGGATGTGTTTATTTTGCATAATTTTATATTTACCATTTTTTTATTTCAATTTGATGGTAATAAAATATGAGGTCATAGTCTCTCCCATTAATGTTTTAGAACCACATTGCTATTTGGTAGCCTCTTACATACTAGGAAGAATGCATGAGGTCATAAGACATCCCTTTCTTGAGTTCTATTCCACCAACCTAGTTAAAGGCGTTACACCCATATCTTTTATAGTATTATTCTTATATAAGGTAGTATTATGATTTTATTCTCTAAAATATTCCATTTTTGTGTGGTGGGAACTCTTTACCTCATATTTTGACAAAACTATTTGGTAAATACTTTTCTCTTGAATAAATTTTTTTATCTTTATCACCTTTTCAATCATGTTATAAAATTGTTTTAATCATAACCATGTGTATCAAAACCATTATCTCATTTTTTACAACCATTTTTTTACAATAAAACCTCTTATCACATAAAAAGCAAAAAACGACAATAAAACCTCTTTATTTTGATCCAATAGATCATTAAAGTAATTCACTTATTTCAACTCCTCAATATGTAAATCCCTTTCCTAATAACTTAAGTCTATAATTTAGGCCCTAATAATACTTTTTTTTTCATTTTTGAACTCTTGTACATGTTTGAAAAAAATTGATAATGTATATTTGGAATCATTTAAACTTTAAAGTGAAAGAATTTATGTTTGTAACATTAATACTAGATATGAACACTCCATGGAGATTCTTAAACTCCATTAGGAATTCCTGAAAATTATATCGAATGGAAATATTTTCACTCCTTAATAAGACCGATTTTAGGTTTCAATAACCTAGCTTAACAATTAGACCATCCAATTTTTCCATCTAGAATAAAAAATTATTTATCAATATTATCAACATAGAATGAAATCCTGGACACCCCATGTCCCACTCATTCATACTCAAGGATTTAAAGAGATATGGTAAATATTTCTTAAACTCATACATATTATTGATTAATTTACATTAAAAATTCCATAATGAATTCAAAATCTAGAGTCTTAATGAAAACCTTCAGTGTAGAATCCCTGACCTGATTAGCCATCCAAACATAAAATATCATTCTCGGTTCCACTATACTTATTTGCACCTCCCATTACTGGAAAAAAAGACCTATACCCATGCTTCAAAACCGTGGGTATAGCCCCAAAAACCATGGGTATAACCTATACCCACGGTTTTGGGAACTGTGGTCATTAGTGGCATTACAATAGGGGTATCAACCTATAACCACAGTTTAGAAAAATCGTGGGTATAACCTTGTCAAAGGGTAGACCAAATTGTTCCAGCATGGCACAAATAGACCCCATAGTTTTCAAATCATGGGGTATTTAAATTCAAAAATCGCTTGCAGTGGGGATTCGAACCTGCAACTCACGCTACGCCTCACGGCCGCGACCCACCAAGGGACCAATCGATCTATCATTTTTAATTGTAATATATACATACATCTATGTATATATATTAATATAATCCACATGGGGTATTTAAATTCAAAAATAATGGGTAGAGGGATTTGAACCCGCATCTCACGATGTGCCTTACGACCGCGCCTCCCCAAAGGACTAACCCATCTATCATTTTTATTTGTAATATATACATAAATCTACATATATATATTAATATAATCAGTGTTTCAAAAAATGTTAACTATGGAAATTGAACAAGTGACCTACAACAACCGCAAAGAAGGGTTTACCAACCGAGATAAAGAATTTTTGAAAATATATATTTATATTTATGTAAATATATTAATCTAAACCGTGAAAAAATGTCTTCCTACCAAATATTTTTCATGTCCCGCCTAATTTTATTTCCCCACCATAACGTGGGAAATATATACCCATGGTTCTAGAGAACCATGGGTATAGGTCTTCAAACCCCCCCCCCCCCAATACCCACAGTTTTGAAGAACCGTCTGTATAGGTCTTCAGAAAATACCCTATACACACGGTTTTCTCCAAAACCGTGGGTAGAGGTCTTAAAAGAAAACTATACTTACGATTTTTGGCATAACCATGGGTATAGGTTGCCGATACCCATGGTTTTTGAAAACCGTGGATATAGGGGTACCCTATACCCATGGGTTTTTGCAAAACAGTGGGTATAGACATATTTTCTACTAGTGTCTCTAAATTCCAAAGTATGATGAAAAGTAATGAGGGTGTAAATAGGTATAATAGGGAGGATATAACCTTATGTAAAGATAATAAAAATGGTCTATGTAATACTATATAACATATAACTGAAATAAATGACTCCACAGACTTGAACCAGACCTGGCAATGGTGGAAGCAAAGTCAATATCAAGGAAAAGAAAAATCAATATAATCAGAATCAAAATAAATAAAATAAACAATACAAAATTCCACAAACACCACATGTAGAAAATAAAAAAACAAGATTTCATTTTATAACAGGATATACATGTCAATATAAAAAATATGGTTTCCAATGGACAACCAGTACAAGTCATACATATATAGTAAGATGACATAAAAAATAAACTAAACAAAATATCCAACTAGGGATGACCTTAATGTCCTTTGGAAAAATCCATGAAAGTAGTTACTAAGATCAACCTCCAAAGGCTGATCCTTTAGCTGAACATAAAGACATGAAGTGTACACATGTCCTGAAGGAACCATATAGGGTGTGAGAAAATGTCTCAGTGGGATACCACCCATAGGTGCATACCCAACATCTGTGTTTAAGAAAGCTTGTAATATAAAAAAACAATCTAAAGAAAAATAGTAAAATAAATAGACAATAAAACTTATATAGTTCTCAACATCCACCAATAATTTGTCACCTACTTCAGCCAATGTCGGGATCTCATAAGTGAAGAGTTTCCTTGGCCCATGGGCCAAGGTACCACGAAAGTTATATCCCGAGAAAACCCTCTTGTTCCACCTTAATAATGTATCTAGGAACCATGTACCTCCTGATGCCTTGTGTCTCAATAATAGAACTGACATCCCGAAGTAATTCCCAAGAAACAAAATCTTGTCCCTTATACCCCTACTTAAAAGAAAACATTAGCTTAAATCCTAACAACCAAAGGGATAATGATGTCTATCCTCAGAATGAATCCAGTCCAAAATCCTCAATCATAGTGAGCCTTATCCCCCCCCCACTAATAGCCTCACTGCTATCAATCGAACAATCCTCGCCTTCAACATGGCTATATATGGAAAGAACTCTTAAACCATAATCACCTAATCTAAAACTACTAGAGGTCTCTTCCCACCCAAGTGGTAAAAACCACCTCATCAAAAAAATCAATCTCTGTGCACATGACTCAATATGACATTTTGGACATTAGGGTTGAGTAGAATTCACAAAATAAATAACCTAAACCACATAAACCATCACCTATTTTCCTTGAGACTATGTCAATCAAATATAATAGCCTTTCCATCCCAATATCACAGGCCATGTCTAAGTTGAAAGTCTCACTGCCTTAAACCGATGTCCTTGACGCCCAATACTTTTGTCAATACCATTCAAGAAATCTGATCCAAGCCCTACCAATGATCAACATCACTCAACATTGATGTCTTAGCCACCTAAACCTTGGGACAAGCCCATCATTACCCCTTGGATCCAAACAACTCATTGTACAAGCAAAGAATATATTCCTAATTCACTTTAATTAAACAAGTAATTCAATGAAATTGAATTTCACATCTCAATTCCAATATAAATAGACAATACAATTTAATAGGATTCAATTTCATCATCTACATAAATAAAAAAATATTATAGAGGTATTAAATTCTTCGGATTAGAATAACCAAAAAAATCAATTCAAAAAATTCAAATTAAATGAATTAAAAACCCCCAGAAAATTTCCCCCAGTGAGAGATGACCTCTAACCTAACCTCGCTTGAGTTAAAAATGTAAGGGAATTACTAAAAACATCCCATGGTTCATACAGTCAATTCAATACAAAATAGTATGGTTATATCTCAATTTCACAAAGGCATACTAAAAGATGCACCCCAAATGATTGTGGGAACACAACTCAAGATATGGGCCACCTACCTTAGACTCATAGATGCAGGAACATCCAATATTAAGATCAATTTCGAAACAGATTAGAGTAGATCTAAGTTTCCATCCAAAACCCTGAAAATAAGGAAAAATGGACCTAAAAGATTATGAACTCTATGATGTGAAAGATAAAATAAGAAGAGGCATTCATGAGGTTAACCTTATAAATAAACATATGACACACCCGACATATCTAAAATTGGATGTTGGATGGAGAGATGGGATCAAATCTACTGAAGCAGATGAAGAGAAGGTTTCCTCTTACTCTGTGCACTACCAAAGAGAAAGAATTGGAGATAAATAAGAAAACAAGAAAAATAATATTTAAAAAAACCATGTACAGGCTGCACAGTTTACCCACACATTTTTCCAAACTGTGCGGTAACCATGTGGGCTACATTGTTGAGGTACTACCTAAGTGTTTGTACCCATGTGGCCTTTTGTATGGTTTTCACTAACCATGTGAAAACTATGTTGAAACATCTATGACATCTGAAGTCACCTATGAAAGTTCATTCGCCTCCTCTGCACGGTTTAAAATAACCTTGCAACAGTTAAAAACTATCCCTCATGGTTATCTGGAGGGGTCCGCACAATTTACCCTAGACCGTGCCCCATGACTTGTTATTCCAAAATAGGCCATTTGGCCTACAATGCTCCTAAAACCACTTATGAACACATAAGGATTCATCCAAATCACGAAACCAATGAAAAAACATGATAGAAAATTGATAGATTTCTCATAATTGAGTTGAAATCATCAAATTAAAAAATGGCATATCCACAATTTGAAAAGTTCAAAAATGAGTGAAATTTGACCCAATTCAAAAACCTGAGATGTTAGATTCTCCCCGCATTGACATAGATCATCCACGTGATATAAAAAAACAATGATATGGTACCAAACATACCCATACCATTAAAATAAAACCATAACTACACCAGTAAAAGGGGTATAGGTTAATTTTATCAAGGTCTCCCAACCATAGAAATTTCCTAACTTGGTCACATCCTATGAAAATCTCAAAGAAAAAAGGTTCATCAAACTATTTCTTGAACCCATGGTCCTTTCATGATGCATCATCACTCCTGCACCTCACCAGGTGCTCTCTTTCCATATAAGGCACCCATTCAAGTCCCACACCGCATCAGTGCCTGCATCAACCCCATGTCACATATGACATTATGAGGTCCCAAATCACCTCAGATGCTCAAATCAATCCTAATGACTCACACCTCACTCAAGTACCACACTTTCAGGGGGACCAGATTCCTCCCACATCAAGTAATGCACATCCTCGATTCCCTTATGCCAAATCTCTACAGTATCACACATACAATGATCCTTAATTTCAAAGCCTGCTAGCGCACACCATATATATACATATCATGTAACCAATATAATGCCAACCTTATGACCAATATCTAGTCAATACATATAAAACTCATGAATCAAGTTCACCAACATTAACACGCCTCAATAGGACATGACAAATGAAAATAAAAAGAAACTCATGGCCATGCCTGCAATGTACCTCTGACTGTTGTCATCTCAACATCCTGCTCAACCCTTTTTATCTTTATAGAAGCACCTAGCCTGATGCATGACTGCTTGAGGCCTGACCTACATGGAGTGCTAATCTTTCCATTGACCACTGACCCATGTATTTTATCCCACTATCTCTATCATGTCCTTGTGGTGCAACATAATCTTGGATACCCTCTCCTAGTATAGATCTGGAACCAATCATAGAGTCATAAGTCTTCCCCTAAACCATATCACCATCTGAACAAGCATGCCTCATGCAGAACCTCTAGAGATTCCCAACCAAACAACATGCCTGAAACTCCTTTGGAGGCTGCTCTCAATGAGTCTAACCATGTATTGGATATCCAAAATGAAATAAAACTGTATAATACCCACTATAAGGTGGTCTAGCTATGTCCTTATCCTAACCTCCCTACTATAACTTGTCTCTAGCTCACTTCTTACCCTCTAATGTATCGCCACTAAAATCACTTGAAGTTGTAACTCGTCTTGGATAAGACCCTTAAATCATATTACCCTTATCTATGATCTTCTAGTTCACTACCTCAAAGAATTCATCCAATATAAAGATGTTTACTTGCACTTGAATGATGTACCGTAAACCATACTCAAAGCACCACACTCTATAGGTGTTATCACTCACCATGATGGGTGAAAAGTTAGAGTGCTCAGTGAAAATTTCCTCATAGTCTATGATGGACATGCCACCCTACTAAAGGTTCAGAATCTCCTCATCCCTTTCATCCCTTAGCGAGTCTGAGAAAAAGTGCTCGAAGAACCTCACCTCAAAATCCTTCTAGGCCAGTCCCTCGTGTCTTTCATCCTTAACCTACACATCCCACCAGTGCTTAGTTGGCCCTTTGAACATGTATTTCACCAGCTTCTCCATCCTTCCTAAAGGCATCTTGAGATTCTTGAAGAGAATTTTCATGATCTAGATCAAGTTCTCATCCACCTATAGACCACCCTCACCCCAAAAAAGTAGTGGGTGTTGTGACTGGAACTCTCATGTTAGATATTCCATCGATGGATTTTCTCTCTATTCATCTTGTTGATGCCTTGGATAACCCTAACCAAGCTCACTTTGATATTCTTGTCAAGACACGACCAAAAAACTTTCAAGTATGGAGGTTTTCCCACCTAAATTGGAAACTAAGAATGTACGTATGGCTCCACCTCTTCCTAGCCCTCAGGGGTGAGAACCTGCTCATCCTATTATGGCCCTATTTTATCACCCACCTGACACATTATCTGAGCCATCCTGGAGAAACTAGCTAAATACCATAACTAGTCAAGCATCCCATATATATTACAGATATATATATATATATAACATAGTTAGGGAAAGTATTAAAGGTTGTGCATTCTCACTACCCTTACTCTCCCCCAGCGTAACAATGCCACACAGTATCCTAACCTCATGGACTCTTTAACCTCCATCAACAGAGTCAAGTATCATACAATTCACAGGCCATGACCATCTTGAAAACCATCATTTCCTCAAACTGATGACTGATTCGCCCAATCATGGTGATCAAAATCACCTAAAAAATAGTACCTACCCACTCCTATAAGATCCTAGACCATTTCACATCACATGAAATTTTATATATATATATGAAGACATGTTATATCACATTGCATATATTAAATAAATCCTATCATAAATTTCACAACTTCACATGGAATTTGATATTCTTTACACGGTATAAAAAATTTACAAAGCATATGTGAAATTATAAAATTGAAATACCCCAAAATGTATGTATTAAATTTCCACAAGAAAATAATCACACCATAGCTCACCAGGACATGGTTCATTATCTCCCTTACCTAACTAGGTCAATGGTCACATATCAAATCCAATAAAATCACATTTTAAAATAATCCACCAAGGTGAAAATAATATAAACTGTAATCCGAGAAAAATAAAAATGACATTTCCCACCCCTGAAACTGAGTTTTTACCTCACACATGGGGCTGAAGGAACCCAAGAATGAGCTCTAAACAAAGTTCCAATATCACCTATCTCCAGTCTACCATATCCCAAATTTTAAACCATCAGAAAAGAGAATTTCAGTCTCGATCTCATTAGTAAAAAGTCAAAATCTCCTACTAAATTCCAGTCATGAATCGATATAATATCATTTGTAGCATTGTCGAAATAATTATCCACCCAAACAGTGCTATCAAGATGGGTTCCACTAGCCTTAGGAGAACCTCCCCAAACACCAAAGGCTTATGACTAGTAGTGAGGGTGTAAACATGTATAGTGGGTAGGCAATACCCTTAGGTAAAGATAATAACAATGTTATGAGTAATAATATATATCATGAAGCAGAAATAAATGACACAAAAGACTCGATACAAAATCTATAATGAAGGATGCAATGTCAATATTAATAAAAATAGAATTAAATATAAATAAAAGTAGCAGAAAGTAAAAAAAATGATAATGTCACACACACCACATAAAACAACTAAATAGAATGAGCATGCATTTCATAAAAGGCCATACATTTCAATATACAAAAGAGGACAACCAATGGATGACCAGTACATTTCATAAATATATAGCATGATGATACAGAAAAGAAACTAAATAGAAACTCCAAATTTGCATGACCTCAAGGTCTCGTGTCAAACTCCTTGCTAGAAGCTACTAAGAACTAGCCCCTGAGGCTGATACTTTACCTGAACATAAAGAAATAAAGTCTACATGAATCCTGAAGGTCCCATGTATGGTGTGAGAATAAGTCTAATAGGATACTACACATAGGTGCATACCCAACATCAATATTTAAGAATACCTATAATATAAAAAAATTAAACAAAAGTAGTATAGTGTAATAAATAAATAATCAAACATCTTTGATTCTCAATGGAACCAATAATTTGTCACCTACATCGGAAAATTCTGGGATCTCATAATTGAAGAGGGTCCTTAGCCCATGGCCCAAGCTACCCCTAATGTCATATCCTAGTTGAACCGTCAAGTTAATCCTCAATAATATATCCTAGCACTACGTACCTCATGACACATTGTGCCTCAAAATAGAATCAATGTCTAGAAGGCACACCCAAGAAAAAAAATTGGGTCCCTCAGACGCATGCTCGAAATCACATATAAGATCAAATCCCAATAACTAGAGGTGCAATGATGTTTTCCCTCAAAATTAATCAAGGCCCACTTCCTTAATCCAGGCGAGCCTCAGAACCCCAATCGATAGTCTCACCTAAATCAACTGAAGGCTCCTCAACTTCCACATATAATTCTACAGAAAGAAACCCCAAACCATAATCGCCTTATCCACAACTACTGGGGGCCTCTACCTACATGGTTGTTCAAAACCACCTCATAAACAAAGTCAACCTATGTGCACGTGACTCAATTTGGTTCTTTTTCCATCATAGTTAAGCTACAATCACCAAATAAATAACCTTATCCACATTAACTGAAACCTCTTACCCCTATGACTATATCGCTCAAATATTATAGCCTTACCATCCCAACCTCACGGGCCCTGCCATACATGGTAGTCTGACTTCCTCAAACCGACATCTTTGACACCCAATCATGTGGTAAATACCACTCAATAAATTCTATCTAATCCCAAAAAGTAATCAACACCGCTCAATCTTAAGGGCTTAGCCCACTCAATCCATTGGCCAATCCCCTCACGACCCATTGGGTCTAAACAGATCATTACATAAGAAAAAAATATATCTAATTAACTTTAATTAAACAATAAATTCAATGAAATTGAATTTTACATCTCAATTTCAATATAAATAGACAATTAAATTTAATTTGATTGAACTGCATCATTTATATAAACAAAAAAATCAGTATATAGGGTTCAAATTCCAGATATTATAATATCGAAAACAGTTTAAATTAAATGAATTAAACACCCAAAAATTTTTTTACCCAAGGTGTGACATCCCCTTACCTATCCTCACTTGAGTAAAAAGGGTAATGTCACGACCAACAACATCCCATGGTTCATATAACCAATTAAACAATAAGAAGCAAGGGTCTCACTCAATTTCCCAAAGGTGCACTAAAAGCCCCCCCCCCAATGACTACAAAAACACAAATCAACATATGAACCACCAAACATTGACTCATATACATTGGCACATTTGATATCAAACTCCAATTCAAAGAAGATTCAAATAGATCTGAGTTTCCATCCAACACAATGAAAATGGGGAAAACGACCCTATTGGATTCTGCAATATATGAGGAGAAATATAAACTGAGAAGATTAATTCATGAGTTTAGCCTTACTGAGACACATATGGTGTATCTGATGGATGTGACATCATAGGTCTGATGGAGAGATGGGAGAAAATCTACTGGAGGAGAGGTGGAAGATGTTTCCTCCTTCTATTCGTGTCACCAAGCGGAAAGAAGGGGAGAGAAATAATAAAATATTAATAATAAATACTCTTCAAAAAACAACTTATAAAGGGTATATGTTTTACCCGCACAGTTTTCCAAACCATGAAGTAACCATGTGAGATATAGTGTTCATGTACTACCTAAGTGGTAGTACCCATGCAACCTTCTGCACAATTTTCTCTAACCGAGAACAAACCATATAGAAGTCACTAAAAAATCTACATACACTAATGCATGGTCATGAAAATCCCTTTAATTGTTTAAAAAACTATGCGGTAGTTTGTAACTGGGTTTTATAGTTATCTAGAAGGGGCCACATGGTTTACCATAAACTGTGTGTCTTGGACTACTATTCCAAAACAGGTCATTTGGCCACCGACACTCCTAAAACCTCTTAATAAAAATTTAGGATTCAACCAAAGATTGAAACCCATGTAAAAACATGAAATAAATCTAATGGAACTCTCGGAATAGAGTTCAGGTCATCAGATTAAAAAATGGAATAGCCACTATTCGAAAAGTTCAAAATGGTAGTGAAACATGATATGATTCAAAAACTCGAGACACTAAATTTTGTCCCTATAATTCTATAATATACCCAGTCATAACAAGTAAATTAGTGGAGAAAAATATTACTTAGGTAATTCTTAATGTAATTATTTTAAGGTCAAGTTTTATAAATATGCTACATTTTATCTACATAAAAATATTTTAATAGGAAAGTGTCATGTTTTATATTCATTTAATTAATCATTTTAAAAAATGTGATAACACTAAAATGATGAAAAATCTTAGTAACATCATATCCATTAGTATTTTAAGATCAATATTTTCACTAAGTAATGACTCCATGTTATTTTTCCTACTACAAATTTAACTGTTTAGGTATATTATCATGTAAATCATTTCATGTATGACTCATAGATGGTTGATTGAATCACTCCTTTCTCAATCCATCAATATAGATAAAATGAAATCAATTCCTCTGGTATTCTATAGTTTAGGTCTTCCCGACTAAATTTAACCATCTACAAATTCCAAATATAGGAACTTAATCCCATTAATTCCACACATGATATTTTTTTATACAATATAATCCATGGGTACCCTACTTTAGCATAACCAACCTAGTTGGATGATCAAGGTCTTGAAAATATCAAATTTTGTATAAATATAACACTTATTATTATTAAGGTGATTTAAATATCTATAAAATATCAAATGAATTCACTTTATAGACAATAATTCTTGTAATTATTTAGTTTTGAATTCATATTCATGCAACCGAATCAATACGTTCAACCAATATTGATTTGAATATCTTTACTTAACTCTTATCTTTTGTAACTAACCAAAATTAAAAGCCAAAGATATTTAAGCGTAGTAAAATTTATCACATTAATAAGGTTTATAAACCCCTTCATGTAAAGTCTAAAATTCATCTAAAATAAAAAATACTTATACAAGTAAGTGTGGAACAATAGGTAGCTGACCCCCAATTTTATAGGCCTAACTTAAGCTCCAATGTGAGTGATTTTTATAACCCAAAGTCCCTTTACCCTTGGATTTTTCTTCAAGAGATTCATAAATTCCTTCATAATTTTAATACCTAATATATAAAAACTAAAATCAACCATTAAATTCAATCTTATAAATCATGAACAAGTAAAATTGAAGATAGGTTAAAACTAGATCAATTATCAAACCTCGAATGTAACTCATTATACGCATTAATGAAAAGTAGTATAATCACTTTTAAACTAAATAGTACATAAAAATATTAATATAATAAATTTTTATATATAAATAATTAATGGAATAATGATTATTAAATAAATAATTCATAAATGTAGACATTGGATAAACATTTATACATGATTTATAAAATAAATGATTATGAACAATTTATAGTTTAGGTATACTTTATATATATTATATATAATAAATAAACATATACATTTCAAATGTATTGTAATGTGAACTCTTTAATATTAAAATTATGTGATATTACTTTTATAATCATATAAAAGTTTTATATTTTATGTAAACACTTTATATAAACAAAAACTCACATATTTTATTTTACATAAACCATAGATTTAATCATCCAAAATACCTTTTGGAATAGTTTATTTTTTTTAATTAGGATTTTCAATATATACATTTTATAGTCAATTTTATGAAACATTCATAAACAGATATAATAAGATTTGATATTTTACCTTATTTTATAATTCCTAAATATATTTTAAATAATTCATTATGTAAATTGACTTAAAAACATATATTACATCCATTAAAACTTGTTTGGTAAAATTTTAAGAACCTTAATATTTGGTATAGTCCCTTAGAGCCTATTCTAATAAGGTATTTTGAAAAAAAAACTTTAAAATTCAACACACAATTTATATTTTGGATGTTGACCAAATAATTTTAATTCCCCAAAGTAAAATTATTTATAAAGGATAAAAAATATTATTTTGATACGGTCAATAATGTTTTCATTAATTTTCATACCATAACTGTAACCATTTTCATAATATTCAAATACTTTTGGAAAAAAACATTCTTCTATCAATATAGTTATTTTACCTCTAAAACATAACATGTTTTATCCATGGTTTCAAGTAAAACTACATGTGTTTTGTCTTCGTGAATCCATTTTTTATTCTATGGTTAAACTATAAATAATATATTTTTCCATATTCTCTATAACATGGGGATACTCATGGTCTAAATAATCTATGACAAAGTGATTGGTTAACTATGATATAGTAATTTAAAAAATGGATTCTCTATTTTTATGTAACAATTATATAATTATTTAACTTAAACTATAATCTAGTCTTATAAGCTTTTTAATACCATGTCTATTTTAATAGACATTCATATCAGAGCTTATATAAAAAACAAGACTTGTGCTCATTTTAAACTTAGTTATGTTATGGTTTTGGAAATGGTAATTTTTTTAGTTTTTTTATTCATTCAAAGAATTAATTAGAATGAGATACCAGGGTAACTAATATCACTAAAAGGTGTAATCACATCCTATATATGAACACATTCAATGTGACATCTATATTGTAGTGAAAAAAACCCAGAGCTGGTTTCTACTTTATTACATTGAAATAAGATATAAAGAATCATGTCCCAAAGGACCAAATAATTTAATAGTCTATGTGAACTAAATACATACTTGATTCTTTTATTATATTTGAAAACAAAAAATATAACATAATTTTTTTTCAAGAATAACATTCTTCCCATTAGAATATCTTATCATATTTATCATACTAAAGTTCATGGATTTCTAGGATAATAAAAAAATGGTGATCTAAAATTCTTTGTAAAGGTTATGTATAGAGGAAAAAATTATTAATCAATAAGAAAAATCAATATGGAAAGTGAAATAATTGAACATGTAATCTATATAATCAATAAAAAAGAAGGTAGTGGATCCAGAGAAAATATAAATGTTAAAATATCATGGAAAATAATCAGTATATAAAGTGAAATAACTGAGAAAAGATGAAATATAGTCAATAACATGACTATCACAACTGGATCAGTCATAATAAATATGGAAATGTCAATAATAGAAAACACATGACATCTAATAAATAATTGAGAATTAAATAAATCCAGATATAATATCATTTTTAAAATATCATGGATAGTAATAATGGAATTATGAATGAAGGAAAATCTTAATTATTAGATGTCATGACTTTGGAACCGATACCTCAACCATCAAGGCTTTTCACAAGACAATTTAAAACTACTTGGTATAAAATCATTTGGTTTAGCTAGCTGATTTTATGCTAGATTAGAGATTCAAATCCTGAGACTATTGGTACATCAGGGGGATATCTATTACCCGGCCCCACCCAAGTATGTATGTTCAAATCATTCCTCATATATCAAATAAACAATTTAATTCATTAAAAATGTTCTTTGTCATCAAATATCTATATTGAGTAAGGAATACATATTTATCAACATTTACATAGATAAAAATATAACTTTAATTCTGGAACACCATATGTAGATATGATATATGCATAATAAATAAATGTATCCATGATAAATAATATGGGTATTTAGTGGAAATTTAATGTCCATAGGAAAGTGAATAATTCAAGGGAATGTTATAGACTATAAAAAACGAATCAATGAAGTGAATTTAAATACTTTCCTTGGACAAAATGATCATAAAACATCGAGAGGAAGAATAAAAATGGTATAAATTCAACATATACACATTGGAGTAAAAATTAATAGTTTTAGTAATTGATGAATATAAATACTATAAAATATCTTAAATACATTCTTAAGGAAAATATTATTTTAATTTTTAAAATAAAATTTAAATCTAAAAGTTCAAAAACAATTTTGAAAATAATTTTCATAGGAAATAATAATTGAAAATTATAAAATAATATTTAAACTTTTTGGGTGGTATTGATGGATTGAAATTTTGTTCAAGTCATACACATAAAACAAAAACTTCCTTCACATTTTTGATAAAATTCAAATGGGAATTATGTTGAAAATGGCACGAATATTCCTTCTAAAAAACATGTAATATAACACCCCAAATATTTTATGGTATTCTTCTCCTAAATATATTCTATAAATAGCCAATATTTTATAAATCATTTTGGTCCTTTGAAACAACACTTGGTTATTTAGAAGATAGTCATAACCTATCCATTAAACATAAATTTTCCACTTCTATGTTTTGAATTTCAAAAAACGGTCATCTAGAGTTCTGACCAGTAAGTCATTTGGAGTCTGATAGAACTAACTTGATTTTTTGATAAATAGTAACATACCCTTATGAATAGTAATATGAACCTTATGAATATTAAATAATGATAATATTTTTTTTTCTTTAGGTAATAATATAATAATATTTAATTAATTTTTCAATGTGATATAAAACTAATTATACCGTTAAAATTGTTATTGTTTGAATTAACAGTGGTTTTATTTAAAAATTAAATTAAAAATAAATAGAAATTTATTTTCATAAAATGGAGTTCATTTTTCAATTCTACAAGTCGAAAAATGCTTAGGGTGAATTTTTGGGATCTTTCTAAAATACTTGAATTTTTTCTAAAATGTAAAAATACAGTTTTGAGTTTTTGGTGGTTTAATGACATCATAATGATATAATAATTAATATAAAAGGCTGGTCAACTTTTGTACAGTAATATATGACATTATGTGTCCCAAGTGGATAAAACCATGGGCAAATACCATGGGAAAGACCATGGTTTTTCAAAAACCACTAATGAGGTGTCCCTTAAAATTAGTAAAAAAACAACCTCTCATTTACTATAAATACCCACTCACCCCTTGGTTTTCATTTGTTAAAAAATAATTTTAATCAAATCGTCAGTATTATTAGCTCCCTAGTAGTCCTAAAAAGTTTTTCTCAAACCCTTGAGGTCGCATCCTATAGGTTTTGGGAGTTACTCTATAAGGTAATAGAATCAACCACCGTTCTCTTTTCTTAAATATTTCATTTTATATTTTATCTTTTATTTTAAATTGGATTATGTTGGGATATTTAATTCCATATTCACCTTACTTAACATATTATGTAATATTTATTATATACCCTCTTTATCTCATTAAACTATTTTTTGAAATTTTAAGTGACACTGTTAGGCTGCCGAATTTTCATGAGAGATTTATCAATTTTTTTCTTCTATTTTGAGTTCCTTTCTTTTATACTTCCTTTATCATCTCCCCTCATCCAAGTGATATTATAATTCCATTAACTTACATGATATGAAATTATATTATGATAATGGAATATCTCATCATCATCTTTCTTTCCCCCTTTAATTCTAAAAATGAAAACACAGTCCGAGATGTGTTAATTTATCACATTCAGGGACTATGGATTCTCAATTTTCATTACCATCTTCAATTCTGGTAATGAAACCATTTTTATGGTTAAAATAGATCATAATATATTTATTTAATCTCATTTATGTTATATAATCCCTACACACTCATAATATGGAATAAAAATACAAAACAAGTTTATTAAGCACAAAAATGCCAAGCTAAATCCAAGCGATTATCAATGACTTTTAACTAATGATTTATCCTCAAGTATATAAACCAGAATCATTATAAGAGCATTTATATCTCTTTAATGTCACTAATAATATATATATATATATTTTTATGTTTTATCACATTTCAAATGAACTTCCATTCATGAATACAAGTAAACAAATCATGAAAACCAATAAAGAAAATGCTTCCAAAACAATAAAATTAACCCTCTTAAACCCATAAAAAGGGTCAGGAATGAACCTAATAAGGTTTTAATAAATCAATTAAATGTATATGAGGTTCTGGAATTATTAATTAATGAATCTAAATTTCATTATTCAGGTCATTAAAACAAATGAATAACACACTCGAGTATGAGATAAGAGGTTTCTCTGCTCACTTTCATTTCCATGAGATTTTCGTTGTTCACCACTTATTTATTGCATGTGTTTTATTGGGTACTTACTTTTGATATATATTATCATTAATCTCTTTATATTCTTGGTATGTTATGATTCATTTGGTGGTCATTATTTTTTGGTCATATGAATCGATTGATTACAATGGGGTAAGGGACTTTGTCTCAAATCCCATTTCATTGTCAGTTAATTGGTATTGTGCACCTAATATTTCTTATGTGGTGTAGCCACTTCCCATTTGAAATCATTTCCCATTTTAAATTCTAAATATATTATATATCCATATTATGGTTTCATTTATATGATTATTGTATAAATCGTATACCATTTTACACACGGTGTTTATTTGGAATGTTGTTTTAACTATGGAGATATTGATGAATCTGTATCCTCTACTCTATACGGGTATTGAAAATGCATATTTAAATTGTATTAAATAAATGTATAAAGAATTATTTGTACCTATAGTGGTGGGTGGGGCCCTCTATATCCTCTCGATGCATCAACAGGTGTCATGAGACAAATCAGTTGGCGACAAACCCTTCGAGTTTGTTTCCAAAAATCAAACGGGTTTCTACCCATAGAACTAAACTGTTTTAATGGTATTATGGTATCATGTGTCATATATATGATTTACAATTAATAAGATTTATATTTTATTCACTATCAGTTATTACTATCCATGATGTTTTCACTTTGACAAAATGTATGGATGCAGTTTCATTCTCAGTTTATTAATGGCGTGAGTTTTTTATTTATTCACCATTCCATATTGATTATGTCGAATTTTTCATGAATTGGTTATTATTTAATTAATTATTCCTCTATTTGTAACCCTTACTGAGTTTTTGAGATCACCCCTTTAATTGTTTACCTTCAACAGGTGATAAAGAGGAGATGATTTATTTAGTTCCTTTGGATGCAGTTTTAAGTTGTTGTTATATATTATGTTATGTAACCTTTTTCAATGTAATTTGAGTTACATCTATGTATCTAGTTTCTTCAATACTTCTAAACTGGTCATTATATTGGGATTTATATTCCTTCTAACCATGCCAATATAATAAGTAATGCATCAACTCTGGTCTAGAGGGGCCGGGGTCTTACAGTTTGTATGAGAGGAAGTTTAGTAGAAAACTTGAAAACTAGAGTAGGAAATATATAGTAGGGAACAAATCCCTAAGGTAGTATTTGAGGGTAAAAATACAATAATGTCCTGGTATTTTTTTAAGGAATAGATTATGTGAATCTTTCTAGAATATACATCCATGTCTGGATACAAACAAGTAGAGGTGGCTCTGGCACATATGTACCTAGGAGTGAAACCTCTGACAATGAGTTTCAGGCTTGACCTGGGGTATCCTGGAACACAACAATGGGCCTTGATGCACTCTTGGTATTGACACTCTTGGGGGATATGCTTATGATAATTCACATTTTCTTTACAATCAGTTATGAAGGATTTTAATGTATATTGTTTCTCAGAGAATCCATGTTTATGAGATTAGTTATTCATCGAATTTCAATCTATGTTAAGTGATTTTTAATTTGATATTCATAACCTAATATATTGTATGAAATTATTTATAAATGATGTCTAATAGAAGAATGAGAATTAATAATCTTGGTCAATGTAGGTATCTTCCTACTGAGCAAGTAAACACAGTTAATGTTTGAGCAGATTAGATCAGGAACATATTAGGGAAACTTACTCAGGTTGTAACGAATAACCATTCCACACCTATGTTTCATCGTTTCATGCAGCAAAAGCCCCCATAATTCAGAGTGACTACAAATCCAGTGGTTTCTAAGAAATGGATTGAGTCCCTTGAAAAGTTATTCATGTCATTAAGATGCAATGAAAATGAAAAGGTAGTACTGGAAGTATATTTTCTCAAGGGCGATGCTGATAAATGGTGGTCTTGTTTCAAAATACAACATAGGAAGAATAAATTGAAGATATGTAATGGAAGAATTTTAAGGAAAAATTATTTGAAAAATATTTCTCTCATGGGCAATGGACTGAAATTAAGAGGAAATTCATTGGCTTAAATAAAATGGAAGAAGACAGTGTTGTAGAGTATGAGGCTAGCTTCATAAGGCTGGAAAGGTATTCCATATATTTTGTATGTGACTCGTCAGACAAGATTGATCATTTCTTTGAAGGTCTTAAGCCAAGTTTTGAAGGGAACTCAATTCTCAAAAAAATTCAGCATATGATGAAATTGTATCAAGTTCCATCAAAATAGAGAAGGAATTTGCTAGATCAAATTTGTTCATGGGAAACCAAGATAAAAATCGGTACTCTGATAACCAAGGGAAAGGTGAAGCACCAAATAAGAACAAGGGAATGAAGAAATTCCAATTATACAAGAACTGTGGAAAGAATCATCTAAAGAAATGCTTGAAAGGAATTGAAGTCTGCTATAATTGTGGAGAAAATGGTCACCTATCTAATGAATGCAAGGGGAAGAAACAATTTGAAGATGTTAAATGCTACAATTGTAGAGAGATTATAGGCTATGAAAACGAGTGTCCTAAGCACCAAGGAAACATGCCTCAAAAAGGCCAAGAGAGAAAGTGGGAGCGTATGCGATTACAACCGTGGAAGTTGAAGTTTCTAATGATGTGGTGGAAGGTACTTTAATTGTTTCCTTAAACATAGACAACACTTTATTTGATTCTGGATCATCACATTCATTTATATCTTCCCAGTTTTCTAAGAAAATTAGACATCTCCAATTTGATTTAATAAAGGAGTTATCAGTCAAAACTTATAGGGGATGCATCATTGCAACAAAGCATGTCAACTAGTCCCCCTTGTGACACATAAACATTCTTTAGTTTCTAACCTTATCATCATACCAAGGACTGAAATTGACATAATTTTTTGTATGAATTGGTTTTCAATCTATGAAGTAAATATTTTTTCCAGGAAAAAGGAAGTTGAAATTTTTCAAAATGGTGTAGAATCTCTTATCTTTAGATCAGAGACCTTGCTATCTAATTCTTATCTAGATCCACCCACAGTAGCTCTATAGAATGTAGTTCTTAGAGAGGAAGAGAACCCAATATCTATGGGTGAGGAAGGAAATCATAAAATTTAATATGTGTATATAGTCTTAGAATACATTGATGTATTTCCATTAGATTTACCAGGACATCCTCTAGAGATGGAAATTGAGTTTTCCCTTGACTTAATTCTTGCTGAAAGACTAATATCAAAGTCCCCCTATATAATGGAAAATGTGGATTTAGTGGAGCTAAAGAAACAACTAGAGGAGTTGAGTGAAAAAGGATTTATTCAACCTAGTGTTTCTCCATGGGGTGCCCCGGTCCGGTTTTCCAAGAAGAAATATGGATCCATGAGGCTATGAATTTATTACAGAAAACAAATTTATATTAAAATAAATAATAAGTATCATATGCCTCATATTGATGATTTATTTTTTCAACTTCGAGGAGATCAATGCTTTTTAAATATTTACCTATGATCCCAATATAATCAGCTATGTGTCGGGAAGGAATATATTCCTATGAAAGCATTTCGAACTAGGTATGGGCATTACTAGTTTATAGTGATTCCTTTTAGACTTACTAATGCACCCTATGTTTTTATGGATTTAATGAATATATTTTTCAAGGAAAATCTTGATAACTTTGTGGTGGTATTAATCGATGATATCCTGGTATACTAAAAAATCTATGAAGACCATGAGGATCACTTGTGGATTATACTGAAAACTCTTTGAAGAAATGAATTATATGGGAATTTTATCAACTATGAATTCTAGATTCAATAAGTTTCTCTTCTAAGAAATATTGTCTCTAAGGATGGAATCCTAGTTGATCTTGCAAAAACAAAGGCAATCCAAGATTGGACCATGCCAACAAACATAACCTAGGTACGCAATTTTATTGGCCTAATAGGTTATTATCGGTGTTTCGTTCAGAATTTTGACTGCCAAGCTCACACGTAAAGGAGTTAAGTTTGAGTGGAAAAAATAATGTACAAAATGCTTCAGAGAATTGAAAGGAAGATTGTAAAATGCTCCAATTTTGACTATTCCATCTGGAAGTGATGGGTTTGTAATATGCAATGATTCCTCAAAGATTAAGTTGGGTTGCATCCTTATGAAAAATGATAAATTTATTGCTTATGCATCAAGGTATTTAAAGACACATGAGAAATATTATCCAACACATAATCTTGAGATAACAGATGCAATCATTGATCTAAAAATATGGAGTTATTATCATTTCGGTGAATAATGTGAGATATACATAGATCACAAGAGTTTGATATACATTTTCACACAAAAAGAACTCAACATGAGTAAAAAAATATGGCTTGAGTTACTCAAAGATTACAATTGTTCAATACACTACCACCCAAGAAAGGAAAATAAGGTTGCAGGTGCATTAAGTAGGATAGACCATGGACTTCTAACTCAAATGAGGATTAAGAGAGATCCTATATTCATGGATCTAGTAAAGATGGATATGAGAATTATTAAGGACAAGGAAACATATTTATTCTTTCAAATGATTGTTATACCATCTTTACTAGAGAAGATAAAAATATCTCAATCTGATGATGAAAATATACACAAGAAAATTATTGTTGTAAAGGATGGGAGATTGGAAGACTTAATGTGTGAGGAATGAGTTCTAATGTTTGGGAAGAGGTTATGTGTTGCATCAGTACCTGAGCTAAAAATGGAACTATTAGACGGTTCTCATAGCTCAAATTTTCATTATACACCCATGTATCACAAAGATATATGGAGATCTAAAGGAATATTTTAGGGTGGGATAATATGAAGTGGGAAATTGCTGACTACGTGTCAAGGCGTCGAGTTTTTCAACAAGTGAAGGCAGAGAGACAACATCCTAGATGAGTGATCCAACCTTTACCTATTCCAATGTGGAAGTGGGATAACATTATGATGGATTTTGTCACCGTACTACAAAGGACACCTAGAAGGATTGATGAAATATGGGAAATTGTTGATAGTCTCACAAAATTAGCACATTTGCATCCTATAAGAGAGGATTTAACACTTGAGTTCCTGGAAAGACTTTATATTAATGGATTTTTAAGACTTTATGGTGAACCTCTATCGATTGTGTCTGATCAAGATCACCGGTTTATATCAAAATTCAGGAAATCTCTCTCGAAGGATTTGAATACTGAGCTCCGTATGAGTTCTTCTTATCACCACCAAACCGATTGACAGTCGGAAAGAACTATTCAAACTCTGGAAGACATGCTGATATTGTTCTCTCTTTACTTTCAAGGTATGTGGGATCAATACTTTCCTTTAGGGAAATTTTCTACAACAATAGCTTCCATTCTAGTATTAAAATGGCTCCATATGAAGCATTATGTGGAAAGAGATGTCGAACTCCAACCTTTTAGGATGAAGTTTGTAAGAGGAAACTTACAGGACAAGATCTTATTGAAGAGACCACGAAAAAGGTAAAGATAATACAATCTCATATTAAAGCATCCCAAAGTAGGAAAAAAGTTATACTGAAAAACAGAGAAAGGATTTGGAATTCCAAGTGGGAGATCATCTCTTTCTGAAAGTATCTCCATCGAAGGGTGTCATAAGGTTCGGTAAGAAAGGGAA
This sequence comes from Viscum album, assembly GCA_963277665.1. Classification (NCBI taxonomy): domain Eukaryota; kingdom Viridiplantae; phylum Streptophyta; class Magnoliopsida; order Santalales; family Viscaceae; genus Viscum; species Viscum album. The sequence goes on from OY728152.1 coordinate 2,110,024,712, forward strand.
AATAAGCCCCAGGTACATCAGACCATTTAAAATTATGGAAGTAATCAGAGCTATAGATTACCATTTAGAAATTCTTCCAAGTCTCTCAAAATATCTTGAAGTGTTCTGTGTGTTATTGTTTAATAAACACATTCCAAATCCAAAGCATGTACTCACCTATGAATAAATAGAACTGGAACCTAATTTTCCATACTGTGAAGATCCTATCAGGATTCTAGATACAAGGGAGTAGGTATTGAGAAATCAGATGACTCGTCTAGTAATGTTTCTTTGGAGAAACCAGAATAAGGAGTAAGCAACAAGGGAACGTGATAATGTTAGGAATAAGAGCCACCCACATCTTTTTGGTGGGCTTTATACATAAAATTTCAAGGACGAAATTTCTGAAGGAGGGAATAATATAACACCCCAAACATCTTACGGTATTATTCTCTTAAATATTTTCTATTAATAGAATATATTTCATAAAGCACTGTGTTCTTTGAAACAACACTTTGTTATTTTGGAGATATTCATAACCTAGCCATTAAACATAATTTTCCACTTCTATGTTTTGAATTTCCAAAACGACCATCTAGAGTTGTGACAAGTAAGTCATTTGGTGTCTAATAAAACCAACTTGATTTTTTTATGAATAGTAACATACCCTTATGAATAGAAATATGAATAGTAATATGACCCTTATGAATATTAAATAATGATAATATTTTATCTTCTTAAGGTAATAAGATAATAAGATCTTAATTAATTTTTCAATGTGATATAAAACTAACTATACCTTTAAAATTGTTATTTTTCAAATTAACTTCGGTATTATTTAAAAATTAAATTAAAAGTACATAGAAATTTATTTTCAAAAAATGGAGTTCATTTTTGAAATATACACGTAGAAAAATGTTTAGGGTGAATTTTTTGTTTTTTATAAAATACTTGAATTTTTCGCAAATAGTAAAAATACAGTTTGGGTTTTCGGTGGTTTAATGATATAATAATGAAATATTAATTAATATAAATGTATAACCGACTTGTGAGCAGTAACACAAGACATTAGGTGTCCCAAGTGGATAAAACCATGGGAAAATACCATGGGATATCCCATGGTTTTGCAAAAAATACTAATGAGGTGTCCTTTTTAATTTATAAAAAACACCCTCTCATTTATTATAAATACCCACTCACCTCCTTCATTTTATTTCATTAAAAACTAATTATACTCTACGAACTGGTAGTATTACTTCCCTAAGATTCCTCCCAAGGTTTCATCAAACCCCCAAGGTCCCAACCTTCACGTTTTGGGAGTTACTCTACAAGGTAAGAGAATCAACCACCCTTATCTTTTCTTAAAGCTTTCATTTTATGTTTTCTCATTTATTTCTAATTGGATTATGTTGGGATATTTCATTACATATTCCCATTAATTCCAAAATTATTCAATATTTATTAGATAACCCATTTATCTTATCAAAATATTTTATGAAATTTTAAGTGACGTCGTTAGGCTGCCGAAATTCCGTGAGAGATTTCTCAATTTTTTTCTTCTCTTTTGAGTTCCTTTCTTTTATACCTATTTCCTCATATCCACTAATCCAAATGATATGATAACTAAAATATCTTAAATAAACTGTTATTATGTTATATTAATGGAATATTTCACCATCATCTCTATTTCCCCTCCTCTACTACTAAAAATGTAAACATCGTCCAAGATGTGTTAATTTGTCACATTCAAGGACGACAGATTATCAATTTTCATTACCATATTCAATTATGTTCATGAACCCATTTTTATGGTTTAAATAGATCATAATATATGTATTTCATCTCATTTATGTTCTATAATCCATAGACACTCATAATATGGAATAATAATACAAAACAAGTTCATTATGCACAAAAACTGCCAAGCTAAATCCAAGCATTTATCAATGACTTTTAACTAATGATTCATCATCAAGTATATAACCCAAAATCATTATAAGAACATTTATATCTCTTTAATTTCACTAATAATATATATTTACAATTCAGGATGTTTAACCACATTTCAAATGAACTTCCATTCATTAATATAAGTAAATGAATCATGAAAACCAAGAAAGAAAATGCTTCTAAAACAATAAAATTGAAGCTCTTAAACCCATAAAAGGGTCATGAATGAACCTAATAATGTTATAATAAATAAATTATATGTATATGAGGTTCTGTATTTATTAATTAATGAATCTATATTCTATTATTCGGGTTATTAAAACAAACTAAGAACACACTCTAGCATAAGGTAAGGGGTTTTTCATCTCACTTTCATTTCCGTGAGATTTCCATTGTTTGCCACTTATTTATTGCATGTGGGGTATTGTGTTCTGACTTTTTATATATATTATCCTGATTATATTTATATTCATTTTATTTTGTGATTCATTTGGTGGTTATTAGTTTTTGGTCATACGGCTTGATTGATTACAACAGGGTAAGGGACTTTGTCTCAAATCCCATTTCATTGTCAGTTACTCGGTATTGTACACCAAATATTTCTTATGTGGTGTATAAAATGACCATTTTAGATCATTTTCCTTTTAAAATTGTAAATATATTATATATCCATATTCTGGTTTCATGTATATGATTATTTTCTAAACCTTATACCATTTTACATACGGTGTTTATTTGGAATGTTGTTTTAACCGTGGAGATATTGATGAATATGTATCCTCTACTCTATAAAGATATTGAAAAGGAATATTTAAATTGTATTAAATCAATTTATAAATAATTATTTGGAATTCAAGTGGTGGGTGTGGCCTGCTATATCCCCTCGATTAATCGACAGGTCTCATGAGGCAAATCAGTTGGTGACAAACCCTTCGAGTTTGTTTTCAAAAATCAAATGGGTTTCTACCCATAGAACTAAACCGTTTTAATGGTGTTATGGTATCATGTTCCAGATACATGAAGTCCAATTAATAAGCATTATCTTTATTCATTTTCAGTTATTACTATCCATGAGGTTTTCATTATGAAAACTATGGATGCAATTTCATTCTCAATTTATTAAAGGCGTGATTTTTTATTTATTCACCATGACATATTGATTATGTCAAATTGTTTATGGTTATCTTATTATTGAATTCACGATTCTGCTATTTTCAACCCTTACTAAGTGTTTGATCTCACCCCTTTCATTTTTTACCATCAACATGTGAGGAAGAGGAGATCATTTATTGAGTTCCTGTGGATGCAGTTTTTTAGTTTTTGTTATGTATTGTATTATGTAACCTTTTCAAATGTAATTTGAGTTACATATATGTATTTAGTTTCTTCGAGACTACTAAAATTATTGTTCCTTTTGTATTGTCATTCCTTCTAACCATGCCAATATAACAAGTGATGCACCAACTCTGGTCTAAAGGGGTCAATTTCTTATATCTAAAAAAGTAAAAAACGGTAAAAATTTCTTTAATAAACCATTTTAAAAGGGGTTAAAATCATATTTTAATATTTTTTAATGAAATATAATTTTGATATAAAATTAATTTCCAACTGAAGATATAAATTGAGTCAGATTTTCAAAAAAAAATTATTTTAAGTATGAAATTGTGGTAAAATAGTAATATTACATGAAAATATCATGAATAACAAGAGGAGTATAAAGTTAAATGGTTTTATCATAAAATTATAAACTAATTTCTTTCAACTAAAATTCAAGAATAAATAATCCAAATTAGAATGAAATTTTGAAATAAACACTTACAATAATCACAAAGTTGAAGTGAGAATTATTCCATGAATTGATTATGTGTTTCAAATATTAATACAGATAAAAAATTTGGAAATAAAACATAATATAATCATAAGTCATTTCACATATAATCTAAAAATTTCCAAGATGAAAAAGAAGTATTATAACCCAGGGAAAACAAATTGAGTTATGAAATTATTTACCACTTTGTAACACTTAAGTCAAATACAATTGGATAAAATAAATAAAATATAAACATACAATACCCTGGAAAATTAAAGAATCTTGATATTACACTTAAAAGATGTAATGTATACACCATATAAAATAAATTAGTTCATAGCATAAAAATGACGCTCGAAAAAAGTAAATTGAGATGAAGTACCTTACCCCAAGATTTATTTTGGTTGAAAATTATTTAACATCCATTGTAGCTGTTTTAAACAAGTTATTGACTTATACCAAAAAAACATTAATATTTATACTATATTATATGATCCTTTAATAACATCTTATCACATTTACATTAATAATTATTCACTATTTTAATAGTTTTCAGTGTAACTTCTTTGTTTTCTCGTTTGTGATTTTTTATGAATATTTTTATTCTTGCTCATATTATATAATTACATATTCTTCAGAATAATAATCATGAAATAATTATAATATTTATAAAACTATTATACATTAAATACCAATATTTTTTTTTGAAAATGAAGTATGTTACGATCATTGAGATGGTGGGATGTATATAGGCATGGGTAATGTTTCCATTTTTCAACGATCATTATAGAAAGTATTTAAGTAATATTTTATATTTAAATAGTGATAATAATATCTTAAATACAATATTATTTATTTAAATGTACTTATATATATATCATCCATGCGGTGTGTTTATGAAAATAGATTCATATTCTTCGTGAATGCAGTAGGTCCATACATACATGAATGATGGTATCATCTTTAAGTAAGTGAAAAGGTACGAAAGAAAGATATATTGTATTTAAAGAATGATTAATATTTCATTAATATCATAATTATTTAATTGATATAACATATATTTAGTAACTTTATCTTTATTATCTTTGATGTAAAGCGTTAGTGAAAATGTGAATCACATCACCTCGTGAAGCAGTAGTCTACAGTACACACAAGTGACATTATCATATCTCATAAGGAATGGAAAGTAAAAAAGGTATATAAGATATAATTAATCAAGAAGTGTAATTATGTAATAAAATTAATAAATACAATCTATATCCATCATCATACCCAACCATGAGAGGTTGTAAGGAAAGTATGAATGAAAATGGTTCACAAGGTGATAGTTTTTCGTACACATGGATGATAATTTTGTAACACATTTTATGGAATTGGGTTTTCTTTTGGGACATTAACTTAAAATAACAACATATTAGTACATTTAATAAAATTAGGTCATTATATTATCACAATTTAATAATAATTCAACAAGGTGGAGGGAGGAATAAAATAAAACCGCTCGTTTAAAAATGTTGTCTATTATTCGGGTAACCTCCTTATGTTCGCACCAAAATCCTTACTAGGTTAGATTTATTACAAAAATAAGGATTCTAGTATAATAGGATTGAATTTTTTAAGTTATTTTTGAAGTTATTTTCCAAACAAAAATGGTCTGAATATTTGAAGAGGAGAGGAGAGGGGTGGCCTAGTATAAATGAGGTGGGTGGTATACTTGTATTTTTTTTTAAAAGAAAAAGGTGTGTCTGCATTTTTCAAATTCTATAAGGGTATAAAATAATGTATTATAGATACTTAGACATTATTGGATCAAAATACTTCCATTTAATATATTTTATACAAGTTTTTATGGAATTTTGTCCTTTATCATTTTAGTTTAACCCATAGTAAATCCATTTTTATCTTAAACGTGATAAATAATGTTTACTATTTTCAATAATCATTTCAGTTGAAAATTAATTTTAACTTATTATATAATATAAATTATAATAATTAAAAACATCGAATTACATTTTTCAAATTCCATTCATATGAGGGGAAAATTTTAATTTAAAATTAATCTCACAAGCGTGATAAAAAAACAAATATTCAAAGAGAAAATGTTCAAAGTTTACAAATTTCTATCTCAAAATTTAATATTAAATTTATTAAAATGACCTAAATTGGATTAATAGATATAAAATTTAATTAATTTTACTTTTAAACAAGATAAAAAGATAATTTAACATTGAAAATTATTTAAATGAAAAGGCAGTTTTCAATTAATATTTAGAATTTCTCACTATTCATCAAAAATGAAACATTTATGAAAAATCTCAAAAATGAAACCTTAGATAATTTTTGGTATTATAATTTCAAAAATTTAGTTCAATTTATCAAATAAAATTTTGAAAATTTGTAAAAATTAATTTTAAATTATGTGTGCAAAGCGTGACTAAACCATCTTTTTAGAAAATATAGTATTTCATAAAACATTTATTTCTTATTTAAATTTTTAATATTTTATTTATAATAAATATATAACCAAAATTTTAATAATTTAAATATTACTATATAAAACTAAAAATTTAAGTGTTATGTTATAATGATATACTATATTTAGTGCTATTTAGACTTGGGGTTGCATGTTCTGCAAGTTATCAAAGAGATTAAAGTTAAACAGATTCATTTCATGGGTTGTTTAAGTATAGTGTTTCATGTCATATAGGCTATGGAATATAGTGATATTATTGTAGAATTTAGGATTCTTACATTTTACCCTTCTTAGATAAATTACATGTCATGACCCCAACCCCATATATTTGGAATCAGTGCCTGAAACATGGTGTGCAATTTTTTTCATAAATACAAGCATATAAGAATTACACATCTTTTTCTAATATAGAGGATCACCTTAGTTTAGGTTCTGGAAAATTAGACGATACTAAAAACACTTCTCCCAAAAACCCGATAAGGTTAAGATTAAAATTGATGTCTTCACATAAGAGTACTCAAATCTTGGAATAATCCACTAAATCTGGTAAAACATAAATTAAAACATAGGGTGAGAATAATAATTCCCTCTAAGGGGTTTTAAAAAATTTAGAGAAATTCCCTTTTTAAAACAAACACCTTTGAAAACAAAAGAAATTATAAAACATTTTTCTTAAGAGTAAAAAATTTCTTTCTTGAGGCATATCAAAAATATTTTCAAAGGTTACTTGCAAACATTCTTTCAGAAAGACAATTCACACAATATTTTTGTGTTCACTTAAAAACGTTTATTACATCATAAATCAGAGTGCGCATACGTATATAAGAAATTAATGAAATGTGCATAGTTCATTAATTGGTCAATCCAAATCTAAAAGCATAGTTATACACATAAGCATTCATGTCATGATTCGTCAGCACTTAAAATGAAATTCACATAGCATTAACATTAGATAACCTTTCTTTGTATAACTTTTCATTTCCATTATCATAGAAGATTCTTGGCCAAGGGATATTCAGTTAGTTGAACAACCCCTTGGATGATCATGAGGTTTATCACATTACCCAATTCATTGGAGCACTGTATAATTTCATGCGCACCTGTCACATCATGTATGTTCAATACATTCCTTATATATCTTAGTATTGTGTTATATTCATAGGGTACCATACTTACATTATTATTACATAATCATTTTTTTATACATGTTCATAATTAACATGGATTATTCCAAAATGTAAAAAGAAATATACTTGTTGCCTTCATATTAATCGTGATGTGCGTGAACTTAAAACAACACACTCTTTCATATGTAGTAAAAACTAGTACACATAAAATAATGGGTTGTCACATGAAATAACACCCTTTGCATTAAAACCTTATGAATGTGACCATTTCAAAACCCTTTTCCATGTTTTAAATTTGTGATACTCATTCAATTCATGAAATGTTGATTGTTATATAAAGGATTTAAAACATAACCTTAACCAATCAAAGGAGTTTCTTGTGACAAATTGGAAAACAATGCATAGATGTAAAATCATTATCTCATGTAGATTTTCTTCTTTTGTAAAAGGAGAAATTATTACAGGACCTTATATATGCATGTATTCTTTGTGCTTAAACCTAAAAACAAGTTTACAACATAACTAGAATTTATTTAAACTTTGGGAAACCAGAATCGAAATACCTTTATGTATACTCATATGGGTACGAACCCAGTATAAACCCTTTACACAAGGGGTATAATTGGGGTTTTCCCTACCCAAAACTAGATTTAGTAAATTCTTTCCACATAATCTAATCACTCAGGGTAGGTTTTGTGAAATCCCCATTTCGGATAAACATACATATATATGTATAAATTCACATTAATACATAACCACTTAAAACAAGGGGTTTTCAAATTAAAATAAGAAGAAATAAACCGGTTTCATGGGCTTTATGTTTTTAGTATATCAATTTAAACAAAACAACATTAAAGAAGAAGAAAGACCCAAACTGGTTTCATTTTTTTTAAATACGATAGTATATATATATATATATCATTTTTACAGCTCAAAACATGATTAACCCCCGAAAGTGCTTCATACCATAAAACATCACTGGAACGTTGTCAATTACATTTAGAGAACTCAAACTAGGTAGGATTGGGGTTATTCCAAAATTTATATACTTATATACATATATTTATAACCTCAGAACAAAATAAAAATGTTTTTCTTGTAGAAAAAGAAACATAGAAATCCTTGCATTGGTATTAAAATTAAAAAGACATTTAGAAAACCTTATATGGGTTAATATTACGAATCAGTATAAAACTATATATATATATATTGTTTCATTTATACACAAATATATAAAAGTTTTACAATAATAAAACTTAACAAATTGATCCCTTACTTGTTTTGAAGGAGGAGGAGAGGCTCGAAATGGCTCGAAGGAGGTACTGGAGATCTCGAAAGAGATTTGAGAGAAGATGAACACCCGTAGGGTTCATATGAAAAAGGTGATATAATATATAAACCGTATATATTATATGTTTATTACAACATACGAAGAAAACTGAGACCTGTCTAGATTTTAAAAAAAGCATGAGGGTGAGTTTTTGTGGAAAATAGAGCAAGGAAGGGACCACTGATGTCACTTTTAAAGAAAAATGGTGCATGTGGGTGTGGAATAATACACTAGTGCGGTTCATGGGGAGTAAGAAGAAGATTTCGTGGTGAGGAAAATCTAGAAATCATATAGATGACTGAGATCTAACTAAGCTAGATCCAGCGGTGGAGGCATGTTCACAAATTTTAAAATGAGTTGGATGGTCCAGATTAGATCACGATTCGATCAGATGGATATATAGAAACGTGGAGTTATAAAAGACTCAGATTACTGATATTAGATACATCAGGATTGGATAATGCTAAAAAAATGGAGTTATACCGCGACTACTAGGAATCGAAGACCGGATCAAAATAGATTGCCCTGATCGCATGTGATGTGATCAAACAGCCCATATCTGATCTCGGCTGATTTTGGCTTCCCACATCGAAACGGGATGCCCTCTGTGTATCCTTTATAAGAGAGGAGCTCTGAGCCAAATCTTAGCTTACTCTTTCCTCCCTACTGGTATCACCACATACCGGTGTTCTACGGGCATGCTCTGCGCCAACCCATGCTGTTGTGCCACCCCACATGGTGACGCGCTACGAGGTTCCTCTGTGCATGCTTGCGGCTCGCACGCTCACAACCATGGGTTGGCCCGTGCTGAGGCTGAAGGCTTAGGCTCGACTGACTAGGGCGTGCTTCCTCCTTCGGCCTGGATAGAGGGAAGGCCCTAGTGGGGTCTATTTTTTTATTAAACCAACATTCAAAATAAACTTTAAAAAATCATAAAAAAGAAATATAATTGATAATTCATATCATTAATTTTATAAAACATGATTTATATTTTACACTTTGGAAGATTATAGTACACAAATAAAATTATATTTTGTCTTAACTAATTGTATAACCAAAATTATTCATAAACATGTTTTCAAATTCAAAAATAAAAAGCACATCTCTCTTGGTATTTTCTTTAAAACACAAGAGTTTGGAAATTAAATCCTTAAAACATTTATCCTTTCAAAATTTAAGGAAGAGTTTCAATTATAAATATGTTTAAAAGATATTACATAAAATAATTGAAAATATGAATATTTCTAAATAATTTGAAATACAATAACTTGAATTCCTAATGGCTATAATTATAGTCATTAGAGATTCATAAGTTAATTAAAGGTGTAATGGTGAAATTATTTTTGAGGCCTTATAAAATCATGCATTAGGGTGTTCTAAAAACAATATCATTTGACGAAGATAGTTCTTAACATCCCACTGATGCTCAGTACAACTGTCATCGTTATGGCCATGATATGTTTCATTCTGATTGACCCGAAGGATTTTCACTATTTTCCAGGGCTCATTATTGCATTAGGTGGACTTCCAGTAGCTCTGATAGAGATTTTAGTAGGTATTTTTGGTTAGTATGGTTTCCCTTTTTTCTTGCTGTAATGTAAACACTTCGGTGTTTAATTAAAATTTTCTTGTTTTTATTCAGTATGTTTTGTTCAGATAGCATAAAAATTAAACAAAATAAAACCATAATATTATTATTACATGTGAAAAAGGTTTGGAGAATCAGATTACCCCCCCCCCCCATAACAGGAACTGCGTCATTGTAATTCATTTCATATAACTATGCTAAAAATACTCTCTAACATTCTTCACAAAATCCCCCATAATAGAGGATCCTCATGTGCGGTCAACTAAATACCCAAATTGGTGTTCAATTCTTATACTTCCCTGGCTGAGACACACCTCAAACAGTATGGGTTAAACTCTTGCATTGCACACTTGGGATTCCAGAGGGAGGCTCGAATGCTTGAAAGTTCAGAGATGTCCAAATGGAAAAACTCTCTCAGAACTTGTTGCACTATCTCTTCAACTAGAATGTCAATGTCGTAGATGTGGTAATACAAACTGAAGATCATGATTTTGTAGATGTAGGATACGCGGAGTTTCCCTTCCAAGTCAGCCTCTGGAAACCTTTCTCAGGCCGTGAAGTTTTGGGATAGAGTGAAGCATAGGAAAAGACCTTCATGGAAGCTTCCCCTTCACCTATACTCAGCGAGTTGGACAGTGGCTATGCGGTTGTAGATATAGGCATTCCCCTAGCAGGATCAGAGAACGTATTGACTGTTCGATACCCCATAAAGAATTTTACATGTTCTTCATAGGTTTTCGAAGGGAAGGTATTCTTCCGGACAAGTTCTATCCATAATGGCCTCTAGTACCTCCACAGAAAGAGATAAGATATGGGTTTGTCCTTCCATCTGAAAATAAAAAAAATCCATGAAAGTCCAATCAGTGAAACTCTTCCAAATGCACACACACTAAAAGTTTGGAGGAAGAAGAAACAACAAATTGTATTTTTATAAAAAAAAATTGGTACACAACACCCAGGACTAATGGTTTCCCAAGTTATTGGTTATATGAATCCCCAAATCAATTTCGAAACTCTCGATCTCCCTGAACCAAATGCAACCCGAGCAGTCTGGTTCAATCTCATGGATACACTTATGGTGTCTCCAGAGTGCTACATGAGGGGTGTAATGATGAGAGATATCAGTATGTAGTTTAGGTCTATAAAAAGAATGTAAGGCCTCAATTTCAAAGATTTAAAAGTCCATTACTTGATCATAATAGCCATAGGACAAGATTTGGAACATATATACTACACGGAGGTCACCCACTGGTGCAGCTTCTTGGAAATCCAAGAGGGACGAGATGAATTCTACTGTAGTAAAGCATCAAAAGAGACCCATAGATTACTTTCCCCAATGTGCGTAGGATAGAAATTGGATTTTCATCATAAAGTGGTAGTCTATACCCGCTCCTCGTTGGAGTTGAAGTATACGAGGAGAGTTTGACATGTTGAAGAGGTCATTTCATGTCATACGAATGTGTGCATAGTTTATAAAGTGTTTGTGGCGGGTTATGGAAACTATGGTTTCTAGAGACTCAATATGAAGAGATAAAAGACTAGTATTTTTGTTTTCATCTGAAAATTAATAAAACATTGTACTTAGTAATGCTTAATTTTTTTGTTCAGATCTGGTATTACAGAGTTGTTTAAACTGATCCTCTAATACCAACTATCATGACCCCGACCCCAGATATTTGGAATCGGTTCCTGAAATGTGGTGTGAAATGTTTTTCAAAAATACAGGCATATAAGAATTACACATATTATCCCAATACAGAGGATCGATTCAGTTTAGGTTCTGGAAAATCAGATGCTGCTGAAAACACTTCTTTCAAAAACTTGATAAGGTTAAGCTTCAAATTGATTTCATCACAAAAGAGTTACCAAAGCTTTGAATAATCCACTAAATACTTCAAAATATAAATTAAAATGTAGGGTGAGCATAAGAATGACTAGTAAGGGGTTTTAAAAAGTTTGAAGAAATTCCATTTTTAAAACAACCACCTTTGAAAATAAAAGAAATCATAAAACGTTTTTCTTAAGAGGAAAATATTTCTTTCTTGTAGCACATCATCAATATTTTCAAAGATTTCTTACAAAAATTCTTTCAGAAATACTATTCACATATGAATTATGTGTTGACTTAAAAACTTCTATTACATCATGAATTAGAGTGTGCATACATATACAAGAAATACATGAAATGTACATAGTTCATTAATTGATCAATCCAACTCTAAAAGCATAAATTTAAACATAAGCATTCGTGTCATGTTTTATCAGTACTAAAAATGAAACTCACATAGCTTTAACATTAGATACCCTGTCCTTGTATAACTTTCCATTTCCATTATTATAGAAAATTCTTACCTAAGGGATATTTTGTAAGTTGAACAACCACTTGGTTGATCATTTACCATTACATAATGAGGTAATATATAATGCTGAACTTTTTAAAGGCCTTGTACGAAGACTGTATGGGTAAAAACCTGACATAATAGTCATTAACTACCACACATAGTTGTGAACAAATCTAGCATCATATTCACACATCATTTCACATTAAATCATGAGTTTTTTCACTTTATCCAATGCATTGGAGAACTATATAATTCCGGGTGCACCTGTCATATCATTTAAGTCTAATAAATTCCTCATATGTCTTAGTATGGACTTATATTCATAGGGTAACATACTTATATTCTTATTTCATAATCCTTTTTACATACACGTTCATAACTGAACTATATTATGCCAAAATGTAAAAATAACTAGACTTGTTGGCTTCAGATTTAACAATGAAATTCGCGAACTTAAAACAACACACTCTTGAATATGTAGTAAAAACTAGTACACATAAAATAATGGGTTGTCACATAAAATAACAACCTTTGCCTTAAACCCATAATATTGTGACCGTTTCCAAACCATGTTTTCATGTTTTAACTTTGTGATACTAATTTAATCCATGAAATGAAGATTTTTATATAAAGGATTTAAAACATAACCTTAAGTAATCAGAGGCGTTTCTGGTGAGAAATTGGAAAACAACATATAGATATAAAATCATTATCTCATGTAGAGTTACTTTTTTTGTAAAAGGAGAAATAATCACATGATCTTATATATGCATGTATTGTTTGTTCTTAAACATAAAAAAAATTTACAACATAGACATATTTTATTTAATCTTTGGGAAACTAGAATCAAAATAACTTTATGTATACTCATATGGGTATAAAACTAATATAAACCATTTACACAGGGGGTATAATTGGGGTTTTCTCTACCTGAAACAACATTTAGTAAATTCTTGCAACATAATTTAATCACTGGGCATAGGTTTCGTGAAAACCTCATTTTGGATAAACATGCATATATATGTATAAATTCACATTAATACATAACCACTTCAAACATCGGTTTTTCATATTAAAATAAGAATAAATAAACCTGTTTCATGGGTTACATGTTTTTAGTATATCACGTTATACAAAACAACATTAAAGAAGAAGAAAGACCCAAAATGGTTTCATTTTTTTAAAATAAGATTATATATATATATATCGTTCTTATAGCTCAAAACATGATGAACCCCCTGAAAGTTCATTACACCATAAAAAATCAATGGAACATTGTCGATTACATTTAGAGAACTCAAACTAGGTAGGATTGGGGTTATTCCATATTTTATGTACTTATATACATATATGTATAATTGTGGAACAAAATAAAAAGGTTTTTCATGTAGAAAAAGAAACATAGAAATACTTGCATGCATTTTAAACTTCAAAACACATTTAGAAAACCTTATGTGAGTTATGATTAAGAAGCAGTATGAAACTAAATATATATATAGTTTAATTTATACGCAGTGGTATAAATTTTTTACAATAATAAATCTTAACAAGTTGATCCCTTACTTGGTTCGAAGGAGGAGGAGAGGCTCAGGAAGCCTCAAAGGAGCTGACATAGATATAAAAGGAGACTTGAGAGAACATGAACACCTATAGGGTTCATATGAAAAACGTCATAAAATATATAAACCATATATATTATATTTTTATGACATCTTTGGAGGAGAACCAAGACCTACCCAGTTTTAAAAATAATAACGAGGGTAAGTATTTGTAGAAAAGAGAGCGAGGAAGGGACCACCGATGTCATGGGTGAAGCAAAACGATGCAAGTGGGTGTGGAATAAGCCACTAGTTCAGTGCATGAAGAGGAAGAAGAAGATACCATAGGGAGGAAAATACAGAAAACAAACAGACGATCGTGATCTAACCGAGCTAGATCCAGTAGTAGAGGCACATCCGTAGATTTTAAAATGATATGGATGGTCCAAATTAGATCACAATTCGATTGGATGGATACAGAGAAATGTGTAGTTTTAAAAGACATGGATGATTGAGATTAGATCCATCGAGATTGGATGGCACTCAAAACTGTTGAGGTATACCGCGGATGCTAGGAATTGAAGACCAGATTGAAATAGAGGGCCCAGATCACACAAAACGTGATTGAATGGCCCAGATCTGATCTCAACTGATTTTCACCATCCCATATCGAAACAGGAATCCTTCCACATATCCTTTATAAGTATTTATATCCAAACCAAAGATTAGATTACTCCTTCCCCCCCTCCCGGTACCGTCCGGTACTGGTGTTCTGAGAGCGCACTCTGCGCCCACCCCTACCGTCATGTTGTCTCGCACGGTGGCATGATAAGAGGTTCCTTTGTGAATGATTGAGGTTCACACACTCAGTCCCATAGGTTGGGTCGTGCTAAGGATGAAGCCTTAGGCTCGGCCGCCTAGTGCCTCCTGCCTCCTTCGGCCCAGCGAGTGGGCTGGCCATAGTGGGGTCTATTTTTTTAAACAAAAATTCAAAATAGACTTTAAAAATTCATTAAAATAAAAATAATAGATAATACATATCTTTAATTTTATAAAACATTATTTTTATTTTATCCATTAGAAGATTACAGTACACAAATCAAATTATATTTTTTCTTAACAAAGAGTATAACAAAAATTAGTTATAAACATGTTTTCAAATTCAAAAATAAGAAACAAATATCTCTTGATATTTTCCATAAAACAGAAGAGTTTAGAATTTAAATCACTAATATGTTTTATACTTTCAAAATATAAGGAAGAGTTTCAATTATAAACATGTTTAAAATATATTACTTAAAATACTCAGAAATCTCAACATTTCAAAATACTTTGAAATAGAATAACAAGAATTTCCGAAGGCTATAATTATAGACGTTAGAGATTCATTGGTCACATAAAGGGGTAATGAATATGAATTAGGTTGTTCCAAAAACAATATGATTTGACAAAAATTGTGTTTATCATCCCACTAATGCTCAGTACAGCTATCGTGGTTCTAGCCATGATGTTTTTCATTCTAATTGACCTGAAGGATTTTCACTATTTACCGGGTCTCATTATTGCGTTAGGTGACCTTCTAGTAGCTATGATAGGGATTTTAGTAAGTATTTTTGGTTAGTATTATTTCCATTTTATCTTAATATAATTTAAACACTTCAGTGTTTAATTAAAAATTTCCTTTTTTTATTTTGTATGTTT
The DNA here is from genome assembly GCA_963277665.1 of Viscum album. NCBI lineage: Eukaryota > Viridiplantae > Streptophyta > Magnoliopsida > Santalales > Viscaceae > Viscum > Viscum album. Next base: position 2,110,040,550 of record OY728152.1, read on the forward strand.
TTTTAATACCATAAAAATTAAAAAAATAAAACCATAATATTATTATAACATATGAAAAGGGGTGGGGGCATCACATTATCCCCCCTAACATGAATTGCTTCATTGCAATTAATTTCATATAACCATTCTTAAAAGACTCTTTGACGTTCTTCACAACATCTCCCATCGTAGAGGATCCTCATGTGTGGTCAACTGAATACCCAAATTGGGGTTCAATTCTTCCTCTTCCCGGGCCTAGACACACATCGAACATTAAGAGTTCAACTCTTTCATTTCACACTCGGGATTCCAGAGGGAGGCATGAATGGTAGATAGTTCAGATATGTCTGAATGGTCAAACTCTCTAAGAACTCGTTGAACTCATTGGACTGTCTCTTGTTTGAGAATTTCAATGTTGTAGACGTGGTCGTAAAAACCAATGCTTAGAATTTGGTACATATAAGATGCGTGAAGTTTCCCTTCCAAGGAAACCACTGGAAACCTTTCCCTATCCATGATGTTTCAAGATAGAGTGGAGCATAGGAAAAGACCATCATGGAACTTTCCCCTTCTCCTATAATCAGTGAGTTGGACAGTGGCTATGCAATGGTAGATATAGTCATTCCGTTGGAAGGAGTGGAGAATTTCTTGACTATTTGATACCCCATAAAGACATTTTCATGTTCTTCGTAGGTTTGGGAAGGGAAGGTATTCTTCCATACTGGTTCTAGGAATAATAGCCTCTAGTACCTCCATGGTAATAGATAAGATATGGGTTTGTCCTTCCATCTGAAAAAAAATATCCACGAAATTCCAATCAGTGAAACTCATCCAAAAGAACACACACTGAAATGGTAAGAGGAAGAAGAAACAACAAGTTGTATTTTAATAAAACAACTGGTACACAACCCCCATGACTAATGGTTTCCTGAGTTCCGGGTTACATGAATCCCCAAAATGTTTTTGAAACTCTCGATCTCCCTAAAACAAATGTAACCTGAGCAGTCTGGTTCTATCTCATGGGTACCCTTATGGTGTCTCTAGAGTGAGACATGAGGGGTGTAAATCCAAAAGACATCATTTTGTACTTGATTTCTATAGAAAGAATGTAAGGTATCAATTTTAAGGATTTTAAAGTCCCTTACTTGACCTTAAAGGCCATAGGACAAGATTTGGTACATATATGATGCGTAGAGGTCACCCGTTGCTGCAGCTTCTTGAAAATCCCTAAGGGACGAGATTCCTTATGCTACGGTGAAGCATCCAAAATGACCCTCAAAGTACATTCCCTGACGTTCGTAATATGAAAATTGGATTTTTATCATAAAGATTTAGTCTAAACCTGCTCCTCAGGGGAGTTGAAGTAAATGGGGATAGTTTGACATGTCGTAGATGTGTTTTCATGTCATATGAATGTGTGCATAATTTAGAAATTTGTCATGGATAGCTATGGAAAATATGGTTTATATAGACTCAATAGGAAGAGACCAAAGGATGGTATTTTCTTTTTCCATCTAAAAATTGTGAAAACATCATACTTAGAAATGCTTAATTTTTTTTGTTCAGTTCTAGTTTTCCAAAGTTATCTAAACTGGTCGTCTGATACCAATAGTCACGACCTCGACCCTAGATGTCTGGAATTGGTGCTTGAAACTTGGAGTGAAATTTTTTCCATAAATAAAAGCCTATAAGAATTACAAATATTATCCCAATATAGAGTATTGATTCATTTTAGGTTCTGCAAAATCAGATGCTGCGAAAAATAATTCTTCCAAAAACATGATAAGGTTAAGCTTGAAATTGATGTCTTCACACATGATTACACAAAGCATGGAATAATCCACTAAATCCTGTAAAACTTAAATTAAAATGTAGGATGAGAAAAAGATTTCCTAGTAAGGGGGTTTAAAACATTTCAAGAAATTATATTTTTAAAACAACCACCATTGAAAATAAAAGAAATCATAAAACGTTTTTCTTAAGAGGAAAACATTTCTTTCTTGTGGCACGTCATCAATATTTTCAAAGGTTACTTGCAAAAATTCTTTCATAAATACCATTCACACAAGATTTATGTGTTCACTTAAAAACTTTTATTACATCATGAATTAGAGTGTGCATATGTATATAAGAAATGCATAAAATGTTCATAGTTCATTAATTGATCAATAAAACTATAAAAGAATAGATGTAAACATAAGCATTAATGTCATGATTCATTATCACTAAAAATTAAATTCACATAGATTTAACATTAAATACCCTTTACTTGTATAACTTTCCGTTTCCATTATCATAGAATATTCTTAGCTATGGGATATTCTGTTAGTTGAAAAACCCCTTGGTTGATCATTTACCATTATATAATGAGGGAATCTATAATTCTAGACTTTTTCAAGGCCTTGTGCCATGAACGTATGGGTAAAACCCCAAAATAATAGTGGTTAACTACCATACCTAGTTGTGAACAAATCTAGAATCATGTTCACACAACATTTCAATTTAACTCATGAGGTTTATCTCTATACCCAATATATTGGAGCACAGTATAATTCTTGGGTGCACCCATCACATCATTAAAGTCCAATATATTCCTCATATGTCTTAGTATGGTCTTATATTCATAGGTTACCATACTTACATTCGTATTCCATAATCATTTTTTACATTCACATTCATAACTGAAATATATTATTCCAAAATGTAAAAATAACTATACTTATTGGCTTTAGATATAACAGTGACATGTGTGAACATAAAACAACACACTCTTGCATATTTAGTAAAAACTAGTAAACAAAAAATAATGGGTTGTCACATGAAATAACAACCTTTGCATTAAACCCTTAAGAAAGTGACCATTTCCCAACCATGTTTTCATGTTTTAACTTTTTGATACTCATTTAATACATGAAATGTTGATTATTATATAAAGGATTTAAAACATAACCTTAAGTAATCAGAGGCCTTTCTTGTGAAAAAATGGGAAAAAAATCATAGATGTAAAATAATTATCTCATGTAGAGTTTCTTTTTTTGTAAAAGGATAAACAATCACATGGGCTTATATATGCATGTATTCTTTGTGCATAAACATAAAAAACAATTACAACATAGCTATAATTTATTTAAGCTTTGGGAAACCTGAATCGAAATACCTTTATGTGTACTCATATGGGTATGAAACCAATATTAACCCTTTACACAAGGGGTATACATGGGGTTTTTCCTACTCGAAATAAGATTTAGTAAATTCTTACAACATAATTTAATCACTGAGGATTGGTTTTGTGAATTCCCCATTGCGGATAAACATACATATATATTTGTATAAATTCACATTAATAAATAACCACTTAAAACATGGGTTTTTATATTAAAATAATTAGAAATAAACCTGTTTCATGGGTTAAATGTTTTTAGTATATCACTTTAAACAAAACAACATTAAATAAGAAGAAAGACCGAAACTTGTTTCATTTTTTTAAATATGATATTATATATATATATATATATATATATATATTGTTCTTACGGCTCGAAACATGGTTAACCCCCTGAAACTGCTTCATACTATGAAACGTCATTGGAACATTGTTGATTAAATTTAGAGAACTCAAACTAGGTAGGATTGGGGTTATTCCTAATTTTATGTACTTATATACATATATGTATAACCATGGAAAAAAATAAAAAGGTTTTTCATGTCGAAAAAGAAACAAAGAAATCCTTTCATGGGTTTTATAGTTTAAAACACCTTTAGAAAACCTTATCTGAGTTAAGATTTAGAATAAGTATAAAACTACATATATATTTATATATTCATTTATAAACAAAGGTATAAAAGTTTTATAATAATAAATATTAACAAATTGATCCCTTACTTGGTTCGAAGGAGGATGAGAGACTCGGGAAGGCTTGAAGAAGGCGTTGTAGATCTTGAAGGAGACTTGAGAGAAGATGAACAACCATAGGGTTCATAAAAAAACATGATATAATATATAAACCATATATATTATATGTTTATTACAACTTTCGAGGAAAATTGAGACCTTTCGGGTTTAAAAAAAGATTGGGGGTAAGTCTTTGTGAAAAAGAGAGTAAGGGACCACCGGTGTCACGGGTGAATAAAAACAGTTCAAGTGGGTGTGGACTAATCAACTGGTGTGTCGCATGTAGGGGAATAAGAATATACCCTGGGGGGAAAATCCAGAAAACAAATGGATGACCGAGATCTGACCGAGCTAGATCCAGCGGTGTAGGCGTATTCATGGATTTTAAAACAAAATGGATGGTTCATATTAGATCATGATTTGATCGAATGGATACATAGAAATGAGGGGTTTTAGAAGACTCAAAAGGATGATATTAGATCCATTAGTATCATACGATTCTCAAAAACATGGAGGTATACCACGGCTACTAGGAATTGAGGACTAGATCGAAATAGACGGCCCAGATTCCACGTGACGCGATCTAATAGCCTAGATTTGATCTTGAATCATTTTATCCATCCTACATCGAAATGGGAAGCCTTTCACGGCTCCTTTATAAGCATGGAACTCCGAGCCAAATCCCATATTACTCCTCCCCCCCTCCTGGTACTACCCCTTACCAGTGTTCTGCGGGTGCACTCTGCATCCACCCCTGCTGTTGTTTCATCCCGCACGGTGGTGCCCTAAGAGGTTTATCTTTGAATTCCTGAGTCTCACATAGACATTCCCACGGGCTGGCCCATGTTGAGGATAAAGGCTTAAGATCGGCCTCCTAGTGCATGCTTCCTCCTTCGGCCCATCTAGAGGGCTCGTTGTAGTGGGGTTTATTTTTTATTAAACCAACATTCAAAATAGACTTAAAAAATCAAAAAAAAAATATAATAGATAATGCATATCTTTAATTTTATAATTTAGGATTTTTATTTTAAACTTTGGATGATTATAGTACTCAAAATAAATTATATTTTGTCTTAACTAAAAGTATAACCAAAATATTTCATAAACATGTTTTCAAATTCAAAAATAAAAAGCATATCCTTCTTGGTATTTTCTTTAAAACACAAGAGTTTGGAATTTAAATCCTTAATACATTTATCCTTTAAAAATTTAAGGAAGAGTTTCAATCATAAACATGTTTAAACGTTATTACATAAAAAACTTGAAAGTCTCAATATTTCTAAATAATTTAAAATAGAATAACTAGAATTACCAACAGCTATAATTATTGTCGTTAGAGATTCATCGGTCACTTAAAGGGGTAACGGTCGAATTATTTTTGAGGCCTTATAAAACCATGAATTACGGTGTTCCAAAACAATATCATTTGGAAAAGATGCTTCTTATCATACCAGTAATGCTCAGTTTAGCTGTCGTGGTTTTTTCCGTGATGTTTTTCGTTCTTATTGAACCGAAGGATTTTCACTATTTATCGGGTCTCATTATTACATTAGATGGCCTTATAGTAGCTCTGATAGGGCTTTTAGTAGGTATTTTGGTTAGTATCGGTTCCCTTTTATCTTTTTTAATGTAAACACTTCGGTGTTTAATTAAAAATTTCTTCTGTTTATTTTGTATGTTTTGTTTGGATAACATAAAAATTAAACAAAATAAAATGTGAAAAAGGTTTGGGGAATCACATTACATCCTCATAATCTAAAATTGATCTTGGTAATCAAGGGTTTGATATTGGAAATTTCTTTTGTTGAAAACTCACATTGTAAATGGGTTAATGAAACTTCCTCTTAATAAGAGAAATGGAAGTAAAAAGGTCATCTGGAATAACATATAACTACGTTTCTAGGTAATAACCCAAAATGATAAAGGGTTAAATGACTAGCTTCTATGACTCATGTCAAGAAGGTGTACCTTTCTTTTCGGGAGCCTACCTAATTAGAACTCCATTGTTAAGTGTTCCTATAATGGAGTAGTGATCAAGATTTTTAACCTTCTAGGAAGTTTCCCAATATGTAGGAATGTGTTGATAAAGCACAATAGAAAGAACATGTGTTGACCTCTAGGGATAATCACTAGTCTGATGACCCTTTCGGGTATATGGGTGGGCTCTAGGAGGGGACCACGTGTCTGCGGGGAATCTGGTGGGCTAGGACCTGATGACCATGTTAGGGAGGGGTTTCTATACTGTTTCTAGGGCCCAATTATTACATTGTTATCAGAGCAAGAACCCATCCTTAAGTGCAGTGGCACTACCTTGGTTGAGATTTTGGGTCCACAATGAGGACATTGTTCTCTAATGGGGGTGAATGTAACACTCCATAATGATAAAGGGTCAAATGACTAAATGAAATAACCCATGTCGATAGGGTGAACCTTTCCTTTCAAGATCATTCCTAATTAAAAATCCATAGTTAAGAGTTCTTGTCTTGGAGTAGTGATCGGGATGGGTGACCTTCTAGGAAGCTTCTTATTATGTGTGAAAATGAGGACAAATAACACTGAAAAGAACATGTGTTAGCCTATGGTGACAATCATTAGTCTGATGAACCATTTGAGGAAATGGGTGGGCCTTGGGGAGGGTATCACATGTCTATGGGGCATCTTGTGGTACCTGGTGGGCCAAGCCACGACGAACATGTTAGGATGGGGTGTATGTGCTATCAACAGGACACAGTTCTAACTTTCCAAATAGGATAACATTGGGAGAAATTGAATATATGGACATTGAAGAAAACATAAATAATTATACAGACTGATAGAGGTCATTGATTAAAAGAAAGTAAATGATCGATTGAAATTTAATGACCTCAAAACAATAAATATATGATGATTTAGAATACCATCAGTTCAACGTAAATGAAGGTATTATGATAAAATTATATTTTAATATCATTTTCCTATATTTTGGGAATTCCTTTACCCCATATATATGGGATTTATTATAATGTACTTACTTGATATAATTCTACTTCACAAGAATAATTTCATCATGTGTCTGTGCTTAAATCAATTTCCAATTCATCACTAAATTCTGTAAATAAATATATAAAAATGAATTTTGATGCTTGAAGCACTAAAATTCTATTAAAATGGATCATAATATCCATAAAATAGTGAAATATATTTCCTTTTATCTCTAACTATCCTCAAAAAATAATATGGTTAGCACAAATTATCCAATATAATATATTATTCTATAAACCTCAACAATAACACCACTAGTTCATCTTTAATATTTTTCCCACAAATCATTTAACTAAAAACCATGACATATTAACCTAGAAATCATGTAGGATAATGGTTGGCACTAAATGCTTATCATCCTTCATCCATGGGTTCAAGCACTATACCCTTTTCTAAATGCATGGTAAATTTATTTTTCCAAAACAATATTAATATAATTCCTATAATGTTCACAAATTTTGATAATCAATAATTACTAAAAAATCAAGATCAGATAAACCCTTAAGGTTTTTAGTACTATTAGTTTTGTGTCCATAAGATTTAAAGACATTCTTCCTTATATAAATTTTCACATTCTTAACCAATGGGTTGTATTATGAAAAGTGTTTTCTGGGAATATCCTTAATTATTTTATATTTATACCACATAAAATTTCCACAAGGCGCATTTAATACTTGGAAATTATGAACAACCATAAAATCATTAACCTATGAGGGTATCCATAACTCTTAATTTAATAAATACATGTATTCTTATAAAATTTACAACAATACTTAGATGTTTCATGATTCTTATAGCCAAAATACCATTGGAAAAATAATTCTACAATTTAAATATTTAATCATAATACAAAAAATACTTTATTTGTTTTATTTCAACATAGGCCCTTCTCTTGGTCTAGGGGTTTACTTTTAGAATATGGAATTGTATTGGATAATTCCCAGGTTCTCCTCATTTAATATAATGAATTATAAATGGATCCCTAGGGTGATATTTATTCCCTTCCATCATACTATTCATTTTTCCTCAAAAAATATTTTCTTTATGACCTTCCTTTCCACTCATAAATCATTTTACGATTCCATTGATACACTTTACTAGGTGTCACCTTCCAAAATGTTTTCATTAATTAAATTGAGTCTCCTTTCCTCCATGGTCTACACAACTCGAGATCTTAGTTAAATCCACCCTTCTCTTATTTGGTGAGTGTGAGAGTTGGTTAAGGTATAAGTTTTTTATCATATTTCAGGATAATTGAGTATTCATAATCATGATTGAAGGACCCTAGACAACCTAGAGAGAGGGTGGGGTTAATTAGGGTTTAAAATGTTTCTCTTCTTTACTAGATCTTGTTCCCACATTGGTAAGAACTTGTTTAAACCTGTATGATGAATATCTATAGTAATTAAAACATTCACATGTGGAAGGTCATCCCAACATTTTTTGACTTGGTTCACCACTATGGGCTATGTCTAAGGAGCATATGCCAACAGGTTTTCAGTCATACCTAATTCCACTATTCTTCACTAACTGTGGATTACAATGGGTCAGGCACAGTCACTTTGTCCCAGGATCACTAGCTAAAGGTTCAGGGATAGCTCACTACTTCCCACAAAACACTCTTGTTGACTCCCCCTGCTCACTTCCTTGGGTGACATCCCACTCAATTTATAAATGTGAAGGTCTCTTAAATAAATAAGCATGTAAGTTATTATATCATGTTTAGGATGAGACATTGCTTTCATCTGAGTACTAAATTGATGCTCTTCTATATTAACTCTTCTTTTTTGTGTAATAAACTTATTGAACTAGGAGTTATTCTTCTTCTTGGACAAAATGGAACACCCTATGTAATTGTTCAAACACTAAAGATTAGCTTGCTGAGCATCATAAAAATCACCCCTTTTTCTCCCATGTATTCATGTGGTCATGCACGTAACATTTAGATTCACTTATATTCTTCTTATTCTTTACACATGGGCATCCATATTCTAGTTTATCCATCTAAATTCCTTCACATGTGCATGTGCATGCAATAGTGCATCACAATCCACTTCTATTTTCTTGTGTGAAAACCCTAATGGGTGTAAGTCATTACACACATGCACAATCTCTTTTCTTCTTCCCTTCTTCTTCTCTACTTAGAAATGTGTTCTGGTTTTTTTAGTTTATGAGGGCATGGGTATATGTACTACCCAAATTCATTCACATGTGCGCACACGCACATTGCCTACCTTGTGTGTTTTCCTTTCTTTACATGCAAGCCAAACCAGATGGATGGATCCCCATTGACACACACACTCACTGACTTAGGTTTTGTTTAAATAATGCACTGACCTCCTTTAATCAAGTTCCTCTTTCATCAAAAAACCCCAAAAATCATTAAACAGACAGTGAGGTGCTTAACTTAGTGCGAGTAGAGAGTACTCTGTTCTTCTTCATGCAAGGGAAGCATGGGTTCTCTCTATACAATATGTGATGCCCTTTGCAAGCAAGGGCCTACCACGCACAAGGTGTGCGATATTATCTATGTACCGTGGGATCATTGGCTCATGGAACTAGGAGGGTAATTCACAAACCATGAGGGTTTCGTGAACCTCAGTTCATCATGAAAGACAGGGAGAAGCTTTGAGTTTTCCCTTGTCTTTGTGGAGCATTTTTCTTCACAAAGCACAGTCGAGAGTGTGTTGAACTCCATTGAAGGTAATGTGGGATCTATTCTTCACAAAGCATTAAAGGATTGAGGTTCTCCTTTTCATTTGTGAAACAAGATCTCAGATGGATGCTCTATTTTTTTGGACAAACACTCTCGGAAATGCGTATAGCAGCACCCTCTTCTCAGCTTAGGCCTTCTCCTTTTATAGACGAGGAATAGATCTTTTTCTGAATTCTAAATCTTTCCCCTAAATCATCCAAGATTCTCCATTTTAATCAGGTGATATCTTCTTCATTTAATATTTTTAGACCCATGGTAAAGATATACCGCATAACTCGGGACACTTCCTCTTTCAAGTGAGCTGGCCTCTTCTCCCTGATCACATGCATGGGTTTAAAAGAACGCATGAAATTTCCTTTTAAATACTTTCTCGAATCCAAGTGTCCTCAGAAATCTATTTGACTTGGATGAACCTTATTCATAGAGATATCACATGTATGCAAGAGAAAGATTACATGCATGGCCTCGGTATAATCCATTAGCCTTCACAATGCCAGAAATGATAAGACATGGTAGTTTAGGACCTGGTTCTTTGTCAACTCTGGTGGATGGTAGTGGCAGCATCGGACACTGGAGGTTGAATAATACGCAGTTTAAACTAGAACCAACGGGAGATCAAATGTCTCATGTTCCATTTAGAACAGCGTGGGATTATGGACAATCAAGAATAGATCCATCTATCATGTATTTATTGGATTGTTGAGTGAGATGCGAGATTAGATGAATGATCAAGATTGATTACGTGTTTTTTAAAATGTATCCCACATCAAAATGGAGATGTAGAATTGCTGCATTTTATTAATCAACTCGTCTTTCCTATAGCCCATATCACTTCCTCTACCTCCACAGTACCACCCATACCATGTTCTCTGTGGGTGTGCTCTGCACCCTCCCTCTACACCCTTATGGCACACTTTGTTCCCACTATGTCGCTTGGATAATGGCCTGGATGGCTTCTCCATGGGAGCAGTCAACCCCTGTGGTCCCGCATAAGCCTTGGGTTGGGGCTGGCTGGTTGGTTAGTGGGCTTTCCCTTTTTAAAGTAAGACATATGAAAATACTTGGTATAAAACTAACTATACATTGAAATGCATGGCCACTTTCTATCTCAAAACTCATGAATATCCACCTTATAATTCCAAGACTCTTACACACCCTCTTCTTCTCCATTTCTTTTACTCCTTCCGAATAACACTCTAACCATCCTTCACTGTTGTAGACAATGTATCACACCTAATACACGTATTTGGAACTTTGGATCAGTGCATCGATCATTTGAATTTCCAGTATCCATTTCACAAAGGAGAATTGCATTCTTCATGTTGATCATCATTGGCATCCATTGACACCAATTGATGTCAAATACAATATTTATACACAAAGTTGTCCCAAAAATCTCCCCCTTTTATTTTTTTTCTCAATTCTTCAGAGTTCTCTTAAATGAATATGTAAATATCAAAATGAGAATCTTCTATCTTCTCTATCCCTTACAATTTTCAAATTTCATTTCACTTTGTCTCCCCCTTCTTGATATGAAATACAATGTTTATGGTAGAAAGTGTATCATTCTATACTTATGAAATGTTCCATCAATCATTTCACTCTAAGGATACTTGAGAAATTCTCGGTGTAGAAAATAATACGATTTAATCTAGACAAAAAAGTTTTCCATTATCCACTAATCATGATACCTCATGAGATGACAACTCGTATTCTTTTCGTTAAGGTCCTTTCCACTTTCATTCCAGGTTAAAGAGATGAAATCCTTTTAATAACAATAAACTCGAAACTCTTGTACATACTTCAATAAATGGATCAAATCATTCAAGTGCAATAAGAAGGATAAGTGATATTGAGGAAATTGCAATTTTCTTATTTCACTGATTGATTTAGTTACTCCCCCTTTGTAAAATAATTTTTATTTTGAGTAACCAAGGATGAGAGATTGAGAAATAAAATACCTTTTCTAATGGAATTATATTCATAAAATCTTCAGAGTAATTGAATTCTATACCAACCAATGTTGTTAATAATTGAAATAATAACACTAGAAGCTTATTTATGTGTCTTCCCCTCAAGGTAACACTTCTCATGTTCTCCCCTTGAGATATTTCTTCACCTTCAATTCCCTGTATTATAAGAATATATATAACACATAATTATTTAAGGTAATAAGGTGGATCCTTCTTACTTTATCTATTTGGACAGCATGGTTGAGATGATTTTCCCAACCAAGATTCTCCATTATTCACACTTTCACAGCTGATATTCAATTCTTACTATGGTTGTGTGGATATCCACACTTCTTCCATGTCTTTTTGTGTGATCCTTCTTTCTTGAAGAGCTTTCAAAGAACTAGAATCACCTGGTGCAACTTTCATCTTCTTGAGAAATTCTTCTTGGGCTGGAATACTATCAATGGAATTTCTTACAGTATGGCCAGCCTTATTTCACCTCACACACAGAACATTATTTTATTTAGGTGGAATCCCCTTTTTTACTTTTTCCACCATCGTTATCTTTTTCATCTTCCATTTTCCTCATTCATTCCAAATCTTATGGCTAGAAAACCAATAAGTCATTAGGAACTGAAGCCTCGAGATTGGATCTTCCACATAGCTTCCTCTAAGTGTCGTCCTTCTTAGAAGTTCTTTTGGATGAACTACCCTTCACCTTCTTGGTTTTTGAATCCAATTACTTCACATCTTTCCTTATTGGAGACTTATTAAAAGAATTTTAATTTTCAAAATTCTTATGATTTCTTCCCAGACTTCCATTTTCATTCTTAGCCAGCTTCTGTGGTATTCGCTTTTTATTATGTTTTGATGCATGTTGAGTTGAGAATATACCAACCTTGTGAATAATCCCATTACATACATCACATATGTTGTCAAGTATTGAAAATATGTTTGTGGTATATAGATGTTTCTAGACCTATGGATGTTTCTTCTTCTTCCCAGGATTACACTCCTTGAGATGGGATTTCTTGGTGCTTTTGCATTTTGAGGATTGTACCAACAATCTAATGCACAATGCCTCAACCTATTTCAACACCATCATTGGCCTAAAAATCTTAACTTCGTGATTTTTTGTGCCCTATTTGGGGAGCCACCTTCCACATTCTTTTTCATATCCACCCAATCCATGGTGGTAGGGATATCATCACCTTTCCTCATCCGTATTTGTTTATAATTTTTTTACCAACCTGCACTTTTTTTGGAAAAAACATTAGAAACATTAGTAAAAGATGGCATGGATGGAACCTTTACTTTCCCAGATACTTGTGATAGATCATTGAATGAATTTATTATCATTTTATTAGATGTTGGAGATCTTTGGACAATATAATCTTCTAGTGAACATTGAGTCACAATAGCTACTATTTCCTTCTTTTTTTGAGACTCAATATGTGTCTTGTCAAGATTTTTCAACCGATCATATAATTATAGACATCTCATATTGAGGATAGCTTTCTGGTCTTTAATCATTGTTATCTTCTCTTCATAAGAATCCTTTATTCTTTTAACTTCAATTTCATGCAACTTAACTCTGCTTTGAAACAAAGAGTCAAGTTCCTTGAATTTAATCATTGTTTTTTCAAAATATAAACTCTTGACTTTAGTGATATTCATCATCTCATCTTTAAGATCATGGGTTTTTTCTTCTAGGGTCTTGTTAACCCCTTATTTCTTTTCAAATACTTCAATCTGTCTATACAACTTTAAACACTACGAATATTTTTCTACTAAACCCTATCCCACATTATCAGCTTCTCTTTCCAGTCGGGTGATCTCAACTGACATTCATTAAAATATTATACCAATATAGAAAAATATTTCTTCAGGAATATCATTAAAATAGGTTCTTAATTTCTCTTGATCACTTTCAAGATCATGTGAGGTAAAAGTTTGTTCAACATCACCACTTGTGTTAGAATCCTTGTTTTTTGGTGGTTACCTGATACACATACTTTTTTGCTTTCCAAACCTAATATTTCATCATTATTGGAAGGACATGGTGAACCAGATACTAAATATTATTTAGATAATAGGGACTTATTCAACTGCTTATTCTCTTTCTTTGTCCTATTTGTCAAGTTCTTGCTAGATATAGACTTCTACTCATAGGTAACTAAATCTTCAACAAAACTGCACTTCATTGTTGAAAATGTAAAGAAAAAAAATTCTCCACTGGATAAAATTACTGTATAATATCCAACATATCTGAACCTTTGTTAATGATACCAATTGAAGGACCATAGACTACCCTGAGAGGGGTGTGATTCATGGTGTCAACATTTTATCTACTTTACCAGATCTTGTTCCCACATTGGTAGGAAAATTTCTAAAACATTATGATAGATATGTTCAGTAATTAAAACAATCACATGCAAAAGTTAAGAAAAATATTTTTTTACTTGATTCACCACTAAGGGATACGTCTAAAGAGCATATACTAATAGGTTTTCAGTCATATTTAATTCCACTATTCTTCACTAACTGTAGATTACAAAGGTTTGGGAACAATTTCTCTGTCTGAGGCTCATAGCCTAAAGGTTCATGGATAGATCACTTCTTCCCTAGGAACATTCCTGTGGACTCCCCCAGGCTCACTACCTTGGGTGAAGTCCCACTCATTTTATAGATGTGAATCTCTCTTCAACAGATAAACATGGAAGTCTTTGTCTCCTATTCAGCATGAGACATTGCTTGCACCAGAATCTTGAATTTATGATCTTCTATATTCAATCTTCTCTTTAGTAAAATCAACTAAATTCACTACGAATTCTTATACTTCTCATCAAAAATCACACACCCTATGTTATTGTTCAAATAATGAAGATCATCTTTCCATTCATCATCATAATCACTCCTTCTTTTTCCATGTATGCTTGTGAACATTCATGTAGAATTTAGATTCACTTCTATTCTTCTTATTATTTACACACATGCCACCACATTTTAGGTTATCCTTCTAAATTCCTTTATGTATTCATGTGCATTCAAGAGTGAATCACTATCCACACATACTTTCTTCTTTGAAAACCCTAATGGGTGTAAGTCTTTACACACACACACATGCTCTTTTCTTCTTCCCTTATTTTTTTCTTCCTAGAAATGGGTTTAGGTGTGTTGAGTGTATGAGTTCATGGGTATATGTACTACCCAAAATCTTTTACATGTGTGATAACACACAATTCCTACCTTATGTCCTTTTCTTGTTTTCATTCAACCCAAAACCAAATGGATGGAACCCCTTTGGCGCACCCACTCACTACCTAAGGGTTTCTTTAAATAATGCACTTCACACTTTTAAGAAAGTTCCTCTTTTATAAAAAAACCCTTGAAAATGTTAAACGGACAGTGGGGTGATTACCTTAGTGTGAGAAGAGAGTAATTGGTTCTCCTTCATGCCAGGGTTGCACATGTTCTCTACACACAATATGATCTTCCCTTTGAAATAAAGGGTCTTCCAGGAACAGTGTGTGCGATATTCGTAATGCACTTTGGGATTACTAGCTCATGGAACTCAAAGGGTATTTCATGAAACATGAGGGTTTCTTGAACCTCATTTCATCATGAAAGATAGGGATATGATTTGTGTTTTCCCATGTCTTTGTGGAACATGGTTCTTTAAAAAGCGCAGTCGAGTGTTTATTACACTCAATCGAAGGCTCTACAGGTTCCTTTATTCGTGAATCCTTGAAGGCTAGAGGTTTTCCTTTCCCTTTTCGAAATAATCACTCGGATGGATGTTGTATTTTTGGATAGGAGATCTCGAGAAGGATTATATTAGAAACCTATTCTCATCTCAAGACTTCTACTTTTATAGATAAGGAATATATATTTTTCCATATTCTAAATCTTTCCTTTGAATCAATAGATATCCTCTCTTTGAATCAGACAAGATATACTTCATTTAATATTTTCAAACCTGTGTTCAAGATATGTCACATAACTCGGTATGTTTTCTTTTTCAAGAGAGTTGGCCTCTTCTCCTAGATCACATGAATGGATTTAAAAGAATGCATGTAATCTTCTTTTAAATACTCACTCAAATCCACATGGACTCGGAAAATCTGTTTCCCTTGGCCAAACCTTCCTCATCAAGATATCTCATGCATGCAAGTCAAATATTTCATGTATGGTCTTGGTACGATCCAATAGCCTTCACGATTCCAAAAATGATAAGACATGGAAGTTCGGGACATGGTTCTTCATCAAATTTGGTGGATAGAAGTGGTAGCATTGGATATTAGAGGTTGAAGATGACACAGTTTGAACATGAACCTGTAAGAGATTGAACAGCTCGTGTTCAATTTAGTGCAGCACAAGATGATGAAAAACCACGATTATATCTATATGTCTTGGATTGATCAGACAGTTGAAAGACATGTGGGATTAGATGAATGACCCAGATCATGTCCGTGTTTTTAAAATGTGTCCTATATTGAAATGGATACATGGCATTTCCAGAGTTTATCAATCAACTCATCCCACCTACAACCCAAATTACTACATGTCCCTCCACAGTATCACCCCATACCATATTCTTTGCAGGAACACTTTGTGCCCACCCTCTTCTCTCTATGGGTTCACTCTGAGCCCATTATGCTGCTTGCGGGATGGCCCAGCCAGCTTCCCTGTGAGCATGGTCGACCAATGTGGTCCTGCATAAGCCTCGAGATGAGGATGGCTGGCTAGATAGTGGGATGACCCTTTTTTAAGTAAGGATTTTGAAAATACTTAGTAGAAAACTATGTAAGCATTGAAATGTATGTCCACTTTCTATCTCAAAACTCATGCATGGCCACCTTAGAATTATAAGACTCTTCTACACCCTCTTATTCTCCTTTTCTTTTACTCCTTCAAAAGAACACTCCAACCATTATTTAATGTTGTAGACAATGTATCACTTGTGATACATGTATTTGGAACTTAGGATCAGTGCATCAATCATATGAATTTCTGATATCCATTTCACTTAGGAGAATTCCATTCTTTATTTTGATCATCATTGATATCCATTGAAACTCATTGACAACAAATGCAATCTTCATACACAAAGTGGTACCAATAATGATATATTTTAATATTTTAATCATCCCCTTTGGTTTCTCATATTTACTATATTTTCCTTTATTTTCAATGTTAACATGATTTCTTTGGGATCCAATAATTGACTAAAACAAAAAGGCATAGTGTGAACAAAAATAATCATAGTGGGAAACCCAAATAATTATTTACAGTATGTCTAAATCATGAAACACCATTTTAAATATAAAAAAGCATAGGTTTAACCTAGGTTATCCATTATCAATATGTATTAAAATAATCAATAATATTTTTTAAGGAAAATGATAATTATCTTATACGTATTTCCAAGAAGTATCAAACTAGGGGGCTGTAAAGCCTATTTTTTGTGCACCAGGTGATTATTGGAGCAAGACCAATGCGCCCTTTTGGAGTTATTACCTCGAGGTATATTTGTTCCAGAACCACATCCACTTGTAATTTACATAAAAGAATTTATTGTCAAAAAATCACAAAATCATTACCATACCAAAACTTTAGGATGTTCTTATATGCTAATCCTCAAAGTCTATCATAGGGTTATGTTCCCTAGTCAATGTTTTCCTAAATCTAGTTCTTAAGGTATCTATTAACTTTGATTTATACCAACTGTAGTGACGCTAACCCTATCAACCAGGAGTCAGTGTCTTCTTTATTATATTGACATAAGATATAAGGAATCACATCATTAAGGATCAAATATTTTATTAGTCTTAGTGAACTAGATATATACATGAGTCTTACATTACATTTGAAAACAAAAAATAAAACATAATTTTTTGAGAATAACATTATTCCCTCTATTATATCCTTACATATCATTCATAGTTCGCTTCATGGATTATTGGTAAAATAAAAAAATAAGGGTGGGCTAAAATACAAAGAAAGGGATACATACAGTGTAAGAAATAATGGATCAATAAGAATATTCAATACAGAAAGGTAAATAATTGAACTCACATGCCATATAATCAACAAAATCCGAAGTTCATCCAGATATAATATCAATGAAAAAATATCATGGATAATAATCAATATAGTAAATTAAATAACTAAAAGCACATTCCATTTAATCAATATCATGATTATCATAACTGGATAAATCATAACAAATATGGAAAGTAAAATAATGGAAAACACATTCCATCTAATCAATATATGAGAATGAAATGTATCCATAGACATTATCATTGGGAAAATATCATGGATAATTATAACTAAATTCCTAATAAAGGAAATGCTTGATTTTTGGATGTCATGTCTTAGAAACATGATACCTCTACCAGCAAGACTTTTTTTCTATACATTTAAAAATTATTGCGTATAAAATCATTTGTTTTTTACGACTAATTTTATATTAGCTTACAAATACACCTCATGAGACTATTGATGCATCGAGGGGTATCTAAAACAATGTCCCACCCATGTTAGTATGTCTAAATCATTCCTAATATATCGAATGATTGATGTAATGCATCAACAATGTGCCTTATCATCAAATATCTATATTGAGTAAGGAATTTTTATTTATTAGTATTTCCCCAAACAAAAAAAATAAATTTCAATGTAGAACACCATATATAGAAATCATATATAGTTTAATCAATAAACATATCCATGCTAAATAATATATATATTTATGGGATATTTAATGTTCATATGATAGTGAATAATTCAATGGAGATTTAATGACTATAAAAAATGAATCATGTAATTGAATTTCCATATTTTCCTTAATCAAAATGATCAAAAATTACTATAAGAATAAAAAGGTTTCTTTCAGTACAACATATACTCATTGGAGTAAGAATAAAGGGTTTTTATTGATGAATATAAATACCATAAATATATATTTAAAAACATTCTTGTGTAAAATATAATTTTAATTTTGGAACTCAATTTTTGAAACTAAAATTTCACAAAACATTTTGAAAATATTTTTCTTTTAATATAATTATTGAAACCTAAAACAGAAACTTTAAAAAATTCATTTTTCAATACAATAGAAAATTACGTTCATGTCACACAAATTAAAACAAATATCCCGTTCACTTTTTCATTAAAATCTAAAATAGATTTTTTAATGAAATAATTATTACTATGAAATCATTTTTTAAAACTAAAAACGTTTAAAATTTTATTTAATAAATGATTCTTAAAATGGCAAAAATAATTTTAAAAAATATAAAATAGGATTTCTGTAGAAATCATATTTATGATAGAAGAGATAAATGAATTTATATTTTCTTAAAAAAACATTATCAATTATTTTAAGTACCAAATAGTGGAGAATGGAAATATTAATTAAAAATATCATGAATACCCAAAGGAATATAAAATGAACTTTTTTTTATTAAAAAATGTTCAAATAATTTTTTTCAACTCAAATTCAAGAACAAATAATCTCGATTAAATGAGATTTCAAAATAAACCCTTACAAAAAAAATAATGTTAAAGTGAAAATTTGTCAATAAAATGATTTGTTGTATCAACAATAAATCTATATAAAAAATTGTAAATTAAACCTAAGATAATAAAAAGTCATTTCACACATAATAAATAAATATAAAATATAACAAATAATTTTTAAACCCCATTTAAAATAAACTATGTTATGAAATGTTTTATCACTTTGTTACTCTTAATTAAAATACCCTTGGATGAAATAATTTAAATTGAAACAAAAAATAAAATGAATTATTAATGAATCATTATATTATAGGTAAAAGGTGTTTTATAAACACCATATAAAATAACTTAGTTCATAACATTCAAATATGCATTAATGGATGGAAATTAAGATGAAGTCCCTTACCTCACTCTTCATTTTGGAAGAAGGTCATTTAACCTCGGGTATAATGACTTAAAATTTTTTATTAACTTATAAAATAACTATATTAATATTTATAATATCATATATAATCCTTTTATAACATATTATTTTCCTTCTACTATTATCATTTATTATTTTCATTGTTTAGGGTGTTAATTGCTCTGTTTTCTCATTATTTCTTTATTATGAAAGTTCAAATTAATGTGCATATTATATAGTTTGATTATCTCCATAATAATAATAATTTAATAATAATTATTTTTATTTTTCAACTATACTTTTAATTACATTAATGAATATGGTTTTGAGAAATGAAGTATGTTATCACCATGAAAATGGTAGGTCATACGTATGTCTGTGTAACGTTTCCATTTTTCAACAATCATTATGGAACGGGTGTAAGTAATATATTTTCATTAAATAATTATAATAATATCATAAGTACCATATTATTTATTTAAATATAATTATATATATCATATATGGGGTTTGGTTATGAAAATAGAGTCAAATCATTTTTTGAAGGCGGTAGTCCACATGTACATGAATAATGTTGTCATCTTTAAGCGAGTGAAAAGGTAAGAAATAAAATGATATATTAACTTTTTATAATAATAAATATTTTATTAATATCATAATTATGTCATTTATATCACATATATTTATTAACATCACACTTATTACCTTCCATATAAATCATTAGTGAAAAAACGAACCACATCACTTCGTGAGGCAGTAGTCTGTCATACACAAAAGCAACGTTGTCATATCTCATAAGGAATGGAAAATAGAAAAGGTATATAGGATATAATTAATAAAATGGTATGACTTTGTTATAAAAATCATATATATATATATATATATAATTTATATCCATCACCATACCCAACCTTGAGTGGTGGTAATTGAAGAAAAAATGACATGAGTTCGTGAGGTGGTAGTTCACCGTACACATGAATGATGATTTAGTAAACCATTTTATGGAAGTAGGGATAGTTTAAGTACATGATATTGACCTAAAAATATCTATTTATATGTAAGGTAATAATTTTATTATATTATAATGATTTAATAATAATTTATGGAGGTATATGAAGAAATAAAATAAAAATTATAATTGAATAACGTTACCTCTTCTTTGGGTAGCCTTTTTGGTTTAAACCAAAATCCATTCTAGATTAGATTTAATCCAAAAAATCTAGTATAATATAGGGTGATGTTTGAAGTGATTTTGGTTTTTATTGGATTAACCAAAAGTTCTTGAAGGTGTGAGGAGGAAAAGAGAAGTGTTGGACTTTTATAAGTAAGGTGAGAGACACAATTGTATTGTTTGGAAATAAAATGGTGTACCCACGTTTTTCACATGAAAAAAGGGTATAAAAGGAAGTATTACGTATACATAGACATGATAGGGCATAAATATGTCCATAAAATATATTTTAGACATGTTTTTATCCAACTTTAATGATTTTCATATTAGATTAATCCCTCGGTAAATCCATTTTTACAATAACTATGATAATTAATGTTTTCTATTTTCACTATTAATTTTGGTAAGAAAAAATTAAGTTTTCATTATTAGATAATATAAATTATTATTATTCCAAATTACTAAACTATATTTTCTAAATTCCATTCATATAAGTGGAAGTTTTTGATTTAAAATTATTCATGTAGATGTGATGAGAAAGCAGGTATTCAAACAGAAAATGATCAAAAGATTATAATATTTTTATATCAAAATTCAATAGGAAATATATTGAAATGAGATAAATTGGATTAATAGATATGTAATTCAAATAATTTTACTTTTAAATTATTTGGAAATATAATTGAACCTTTTAAAATATATAAATAAAACGGTAGTTTTAAATTAAAATTCAATATTTTTCACTATTCATCAAAAAATGATGCATTTCAGCAAGATCCCATAAATTAAACCAAATCTAATTTTGATATTATAATTTAAAAAATAAATATAATTTTATAAAATACATTTTCCAAAATTGATAAAAAAAATTTTAATTTATGTGCACAAAGAGTCACTAAACTGTCTTCTAGAAAAAATATAGTTTTTAGAAAACATTTCTTTTTCGATTAAATGAATCTTATTTTATTTCTAATAAATATTTAACCATAATTTTCCAAATATACTGGGTATTATTCATTATTTATAATTTATTGTCTATGTTATAACGGTATATTATATTATAGTTTATTTTGACTCGAGGTTGTGTGTTCTACAAGCTATGAAAGGGATTAAATTTAAAGAGATATATTTAAAAGGTTATTTAAGCTCAGTGTTGTGTGTTGTATATGTTATCAAATATAATGATATTATTTTAAAATTTTCTATTCTTTCATATATTAAACAATCATAAAAATTAATTTTATGAATTATTTTGGTTATATAAATATTTTCAATGATTATAGAGATCCTCAGCATAGAGCCAAACATCATCATCATTCTTATGTGACAGTTATAAGGAATTTATTAACACTTTAAAATTATATTTTATGACATTAAAGGGTTTTTTAGGGTATTTCACTTATCCTAAAATAGTGTAAAACATCAACCAAACAATTTCCCCCATTGATTTGAATATTTCCAAGAACTCTAACACAAACATGCTACTAATCATTAAGAATTATGTAACGATATCCTTCCTACTAGAGTATCTACAGGCTGGATAAATCTAGAAATACATGGTAATGATCCCCTCTTTCTTATGGTTTGATAAAACCATATAGATTAACTATAGAGAGATATATAAGGCTATAAATGTCATTAGGTTGAGGAGTTTTTTAGAAATCAGACACACATAAATCATAAACCATGAGATAAAATTTAGTCCATCCAAGGAATCTCCCAAAAAACCATACATTTTCTAACTTTAGGAGAAAAAATTCATAAATATTTCATTAGTCAAAGATATTTTTTACTCATGAATCTTAATTTGTAGTTAATTTATTTAACATTTAAACAAATTTATAGGATCTTTAAACTCTTATAAATCATTAACACACGATGATAAAACCAAGTATGATATCATAAAGTAAGATAAGGTAGTCAAACATTAAAATTTTGTTTATAATTTATACTAGAAGAGTCATCATTGCAATGACATTGTTAAAACTTGCACAAACCATGAAGTGGTCTAAACCACAATGTCAGGGTGCTTCCTTTGGTGCTCATTTACATCAGTTAGTTCATTCATAGATTCATCATGGTTTTTTTTAAATATTTAATATTTTAAAAAATATTATTTTTACCTCATTCATAATAACATAATTAGTATCACCTAAATTAAGCCCCGTATAGAATTTTTAAACCACTATGGTGTATGGAATATGAGGTTTAGTTTTGGGGGTATAATTTTTGGGTTTCGGATTAGGGCCCTAGACCAAGACTTTTAATCTATTTATTTATTTTTATTCTCTCATAACCTTAACAAAAAATTATAAATACAATGTTAATTTATCTAATTATAGTAGTTATCGATCATGTTTCATAAACCTTGGTAGCATATAGTTTGGAAACCAATATTCTTGGAGGACATTAGATTAGTGTATCATATATGGATTCATGAGACAATGACAATGATGAACCCTTTTATCATTTTTGGATTATATCAGTGTTGTATGATGATTTTTTATTTCTACTTTCCTTTCTTCATGAAAATAAATCTATAATTTCTATACTTGTTTTTTCTTCTATAACCCTGTAATATTTCCATTATAATTTTATTTTATTTATATTCTTCAATATTTTTTGATTATTTAATAAAATTTTCAATTATGGAGTAATGTTTCTTGTAAATTTTTTATTTTTCCTCTCCCACCTATTCATGGATTTTTATTACATACTCCTAATACCTATGTGTTTGAAAATCATTGTCATTTGAAGTAAATATTTTGGTTTTATGAAAATAATAGGCAATATATTTATTATTTTTTCTCCAATATTCCATAATCATCTACCAATGTATTTACATTTTTTACCTTTGAAATGTTGAGAGTTTCAATAGTGGAATCCTAGATTAAATGTGGGTGGCAGACATAAAAAGGGAGGATTTTTTAGGAATGGAATCATTGTTGAAGAAACATTAGGGGAGGTAGTGATATGAGAATAAAACTACGGTTTGGGTGGTGGAAACTTTTTATAAAAAAATCATTAAAAACCAAAGGGTTATCATCAAATGGGGGAAATTAAGGAAAGTGATGTGTTAGGAAATGAGGGAGGCATAAATGGTATCATTGGTAGTGAAAATATTAGGATTATAAGATTTATATATCTGGATTTTGTGATAAAAATAAAAGTGATTCCAAATAAAATAATGTGTTTACCATCGAGTGGTGATAAGGGAAGCCTGAACTACAATAACTATTACACAGTGTGTAATTATGGTCAAAACACTAAGTTCTTCCAAATAAAAAACTCTAGTTGTACTGTAGTACAATCATGACCATAACCATAAAAACACATGTTGATTTGGATATTTAAAACCTCATGAGTGAGTAAAATACATTACTTGGGATACTAGTAGTTATATCTGGATATCATGAGAGCTCTACACATCATGTACCTCCATGGGAAACACCATGTAGGTTAACCCCACAAGGAACAATAATGATAGTACATTAATGGGTTTTAATTGAGGATAAAACTCCATCTCTAGTGGATTAAATTTCATATAATATGTGACCTTGTATATTTATTCAGGTTTTATAACCCAACTATTATAATCAAATAATTAAATAGTCCATTATAATGATTTTACCATGTATATCATGATAATATGTTTATCTTTGTCATTATAAACCATTTATGAGGTGTTAAGATCATAAATGGACTTTCGGTACTTTGATATATATTAGGGTGTAGTATTCTATGCATAGGTTTTGGGTACTCTCATTCCAATATAATCATGACAAGGAATAACCCTCCATGTAAAAATGGAGTTTAGGTACTCCCTTATTAGTCATGGCATAGTCCTTCATCCTTGGAGTTAGTACCCCCCCATGTTTCTATGAATGGCCTTCTATAAGTGTCATGTAATCCCTCTATAAAAAAGAATACTCCTTAATGAAGCACGGTCTCCCTAAACAATTTCAAAAGGTGATGAAATTGAATATGCATACATATCAGACATTTAGGGTTTCCATCAATACATGAGTACACCTAGGTTGTCAACATAAGAATA
Organism: Viscum album; assembly: GCA_963277665.1. Classification (NCBI taxonomy): domain Eukaryota; kingdom Viridiplantae; phylum Streptophyta; class Magnoliopsida; order Santalales; family Viscaceae; genus Viscum; species Viscum album. The sequence continues at coordinate 2,110,065,268 of OY728152.1, forward strand.
GGTTATAAAATTGGTTTTATTATCTTAAATAATATTTTTGCTACTATGTGTACTTATCCTATTTGATTTGGGATATCTATTTATATATATACCATCATGTTTTCAGGGATTCCAATTGGTATTGTTATACTCACCCCGACATAGGATTTTTTTCCACATGTGTTCTGTCCATGTAGATACCCCATTGTTTGGAGGTGACTTCTGTGGAAATGGATCTTTTGGTGTTGAAGTTTGGTGATTCTCAGTGGAGGTGGTTATTGATGGTGCATGGGGTGGGATCTAGTGTGACATGGATTTTTCCTTCTCATTAGTTTGAGGTTAGTCATTATTTTTAAGATATTTGTCTTTAGTGTTTACCCCTACAATCTAGTGTTTCTTTTTTAATATTGTGTGGATGAATAATTTGTGTTACATGAATATTATATTATAGTCAGTTGATATATCAAGTATTGAATTATTATATACTATTATAGAGATATTACATTTTGTATAGGTTCATTAAGTTAACTCCTCCCATGTGTGTGTTATATCTTCTTAGTGATAGTCACCATCCACAGCAAAATTGTATGTGGGCATGTGGGTGGAACACTCAGCTTACTGCCTACCTAATAGGGGTCTTAGTGGGTTAGTTCATGTTATCTGTTTCAAAGGATTACAATATTTACACTCATTTTTTCAATTTTTATTAAGAATAAATTAATACACTATTTGAATTTTTTTTATGATTTTTGGTGAAGGTTTTTTGATAATGAAATAAACAATATTAATATTTTTACTACTTATCATAAGTAATAAGTATTGTAATATGTTTTTATAAAGTACTGAAAAAATCTCCAACGTTAAATTATAAAAAAGTACTTGAAAATTATTATAACACTTATTATATATAATATGTTATTTTACATAAGTGTTTACATATTTCTTATTGAAAATTTTGTATACCACTTATTTAATTGGTTTTCTTCTAGAGATAAATTATGATTGTTTTTTCATAAATAAAATAAACACTAGTTATTTTTAAACTAAAATTATTATGAAGTGATAAAAACTATAAATAATTTTATATAACTCTTTTTAACACACCCCTAAGAACTTTCACCTCCATAAAATGTTTTTTAAAATGTAGAAATTTATAAGAATAGATCATTACCACTAAAAGTAATAAATTAGTAATATAACAATAGAGAGTCTAAGGTTGAACAACTAAGAAGGTTTCATATCCTAACCTAATACAATTTTCTCAATTATTGTTTCATGTATTAAAATTTAAGGATAATTTTAAAATTTGTTTAAAGAATAATTAAAATAAATCACGTTGAAAGCTAAATATTTCTATTAAAACTAGAGATAGAAAACTAATTTTAGAGGTTGTATTCTTAAAAATTATGATTTTTTAACTTGTGTAATGAAATTATTTTTTTAGTTACAAGAATCTCTAACTAATATTAACCTTTTCAATTTCAATACATTCTACCATAATTCGTTCAATTACTTATGGTTAAAAAAACCTAATTAATCTATGGAAAATTTTGAAAAAAAAATATCAAATTCAAAAGAAAAATAAATAATTATCTCACAATCGCATACTTATCAATAACTTTAGTGATAATAACTTAATTTATACTTCTATAAAAACCAAAATAAGACATCCTATTTGAAATATTATTGATTTTATATGAATTAAAAACATTCATTACGCCAGAAAAATCAACCAATCACGTGAAATCACCATCCTTATTACCCTTGATTCACCATCTATTAAGAAACTACTCACTCATGATATAATAAACATATATCATGAATGAATAATTTTTCTTAAGATATGGTGGATACATATATATGAAATGAAAATTTGAAAACAAGAATGCAAGAGAAGTAAGAAAAATCAACAAGCATTTTACATTGCAATTCCATGATCCTTAGTAAGAATCAATTAACCTAAGTTCTCTTTAGAAGATTTAAAATAATAAAAAATTGATATTATCTCTAAAAAATCATTACTATAATGTATCCATAATTCATCACTAGGTCATGGTGTAACATGATGCATTATGGTGTGACAATAAAGACTCGGGTTTTCCTTCACAGATGAACACCATCATGGTGAAAGCATAAGGGATATGGTGTGATGAAAAAAAATGAGAAGATGAAAAAATAGCCCTTGAATTTACTATAAATGTTTTTAATTTAATTTTAATTTCTATCGACTAGGCCATGGCATGATAGGGAAGGATTGTGAGTTAATAATAACTTTAATAAAATTTTCAAACTTCTTCCTTCTTATATATCAGTTTGGTGTGGTGAAAAACATCACAACACAGTGGAATAAAAAATCCTCTGGTTTATTCTTATATAGGGATTATGAGTTGTAATACTATTGGGTAATTGTACAAGAATCATTATTCCTATATCCCACATATCACTTTTCCCATATTAGAATTTCACATTATCCACATCTATCTTCATAAACCTGGAGGCTTGTACAATAGTCTGTGTGTGTGGTATAAACTAACAACATAGTTATCTAACCATCCATTCATATAAAACTAAAACTTACTTGTGTTGTGGCTCATCACTATTAAACTTTACTACATTTCTACTTTCTTTCCTAGCTCTGGTGATTATTACCATCATACAATGATTTATTTTGTATATTTGTTTTAATTTTTCTCTAAAACACATTTTATCATGACTCCTAGGTTTAAATGTGATCACATCATGTTTATTAATGCATATCCCCACCTAAAATAGATTATTGAGTGAAGGGATCGATTGATTCATGGATTTTTTCTTCGTTAACCAGTCATAACATCAATTTAACTACATCACACCATAGTATATAAGGTTATAACATGAATTCCTCTATATTTACTTTAATTTATTGAAAATTCCTAAAAAGTTTTCCCATATTTACTTTCACTATAAATCTCTATAAACATAATAAATTAAGTATTTTTTATCAATTTAAGAACTAAAATCATGGAAAAATAATATACAAATATTAGTTTATAAAATTCTCCCAAACATGAATATTTTCATTTCCCAAGGTAAAAAACTCAACATCCGACCAAAAAGAATCAAAAATGTAAAAAGGGGAAATATTTAATCAACCACAATCCTAAACATAGATTCATTACTGAAAATTATAAAAACACAAAACTCATCCAACTCAAAGTGTCCCAATCATGCCTCTTTTAAAATTACAATTCAAGACACTTTTCCTCTTCCAATCAATTTATCCAGCCACTCATCATTACCCATGAAACTTATTATCTATTTTCCTAAAAAACAATTCAATCATCACTCAAGGAAAGTTAACTAAATATACTATCAATATAAAGTATATATACTCTATTTATAGGCTTTCCAGTTATCTAAATCTTCACATAAAAACCAAATGACAATAATTGATAGGATTTTTTCATGGTATGCACAATGGTTTAAGTTTGGTGGTTTATAGCCTAAAAATTGAATTTAAAGGGTGAATAAAGAAGAAGAAATTATTATATTATTTTACGTGATATTCAATTAAGCACACTGACAAATACACCTTCTTTATATCCTCCTATTGATCATCAATCACCACTTCTATTTTTCTCCCCATTTTTATTAGATCATAAAATAAACTCCAAAAAAATTATTATAATTTCCTTTTTTTCTATTTTTTTCTATGTAACTTGTGTAATAACAAGTATAAAACCCTATGAAGTAATACCAAATTTTCACCTCAATCCTTATAATTTATATCATCTTAATAATATTTGAAATAGTTATAATAAGAAGGGAGAATGTGGGTAACCCAAATTTAATATATGGTATCCCATTAATTTTTTTTCAAATAATTTAGGATCTATATAAAAATAATAATAATAAATAGTATACAAAACAAAGTCCAAATAATTAATATATGACCCCCACATTTATTTATTTTAATAAAAAATAAAAATAAAAACTATAAATTACCCAAAATCTCTTTTAAATATCAATTAAAATAATGAAATTATACTTAGGAATTTGTTAGGAAGGTTAAATAAGCATATAATTTAACTTAATATAACGATATTCATGATTTCTATGAGCTTTTAAAAGGATGAAATGTTGTGTGTGTATCAAGAACAAGTGGGGTGGAGGTTATAAAATCGATTGTTTCAATCATATTAATGTGGTTCAAAATTATCAGGTTTTAATAATATAAATAAGTAAGCTCCAATAGTTATGAATATACAAATACTCTCTAATGAAAGGGGGAATCGTAAAGAATAGGTTAAATCTGGTTAGAGTACATCTTAAGAATAAGAATTCAAAATATTTGTCAATCAAGTCACGAAATGAACAAAAATGAAAAGTCTAGTTAATGTAAAGTTTCTTGAATTGGAATAAAAACTAAAATCATATCAGTAATAATTTAAAAAAAATAAAAAATTGAATGAAAATGAAACTTTAAAAAAATTAATTATGGTTTAATCATTTATGTTCCTAATTAATAAAATATTTATATAAATTCAATACACATAACCTAATTTAATAGATCCTTGATAAGAAATGGTAAAATTCTCAATATGTATCCAGGGATTCCTACCTAATATTTTAATTAAACATTGTCCCTAATGTTTACCATATATGAGAGAGAATTAAATAAAAATGAAATTAAATACATCATAGTAATGTATTAAAATAGTGAGAATGAAATTGAGATATTCCCTTACTTATATTCTTTTTTCATAATCCTTTGATTAAACTAATTTTTTTAATTTCTTAATAATTTTTTAAGAAATTTTATTTTATTTTTGTCTCAAAGGGTCCTCTATATTTGAAACCTAAATATAAAATTAATCAATAAAATTGAATGTTTAATTCTATTTATTCTCAAAATGAAAAGGAAATTGGCATAACCACTAATTTCATATGTAAAATTCATCCTAAAAATTATTCCAATGAAAGAAATAATAAACTTATGCTTCCTTAAATAATCACATTATTTATAGTCATTAAGTAATGCATTTCCTCATTTTTTTCATGCGATAAGAGAATGAAAAGAAGTTACCCAGCCTAGATTTAACTATGACATGAAATTTTTCTCATCTAGGGTTATTTCTATTATTATTTTTCTTATTAATAGAAGAATGTTTCATAAGCTAAAAACTATGTATTTTAAATTACTAAATAATGAAAAAGTAACTCATGAACTAAAAAAACATGGTAATATTCCTCTTTCACCGCTTATTATAGCTATACTTATTTAAATTATTTAATGTATATTTGGATTTCAGTACCTTACCCACCCTCATATCTCATTATTTCTACTAATTTTTCTTATAAAATTCTATATTTTTTATTTCATTAAATATTGGAATGTCTTCCTTCCGAGATTTTACCTCAAATTTAGCTTTATCATTATAAAATTCATTAGATTAATCCATAAAATTGGTATCCCTATCAGATCTCTCCACTATTTCAATAATTAAATTAACTTTCTGTTTAAGGAATTAATTTTATTTAACTGACTCTTAATCCATGCCCCCTAGGAGTCCACACAGTTCCTTGAATTTTTTCCATTAAAATGATAGATTCTTCTACTATACATAAGATGTGTTAAAAACTTCTTTCATGGTATGATTTTGTCCACCATCATTGAAATTGAATTATCCCTTTAAGTATCATGATATGTTCACCAAGGAGATAAAATTGTATAAAAAAATATTATGTGGGCCATCATAATTGAATGTTTCAAACACAACCATAAAAAATATACAATTATATAAAAAAACAAAAATACCTAATCTAAAATCATAAAACATTAAGAGATAATAAAATATTTTAATCTAATCAACCAGTTCTAAATTGTTACTAGTATCTATTGTTCCATTTAAATTATGCCAAAAAATATTAATGCGCCTTGAGCTTCTTCACCTCCTAACTGTGTCATTTAATGTTTTTAAATTTATATGTATGAACCTTTATCATTAAAACTACTAAGTTGATATCATAGAAATGGAGAGTATGAGGTGAAGCACTAAAAACTTTTTACAAATCCTAACACAATGTATCTTTCTTAATTATTGGTTTCAGAATTATGAGTGAATGAAAAATTGAAAATAGTTTTAATAAAAACATAAAAAAATAAATTTGATTACTAAAGATTCTTATTAAAAATAGATAATTAAACCAAATTCAGAGGATAAGGTCTTAAAAATTATGTTTTCGTTAACTTTTTTAATGGAATGAATTACTTAGTTATAATATTTTTTAACAAAAACAAATTTTCACTTTGTTAATGTCAATTAATACTTCCATAATTGTTTCAATTTCTTATTGTCAAGGAAACCCAATTAAACTAAGGTGAATTATGAAAAAATATCAATTATAAAGAAAAAATAAAGACTATTATAGTAGTACCATACTTCCTATCATATTATAGACCCTTTATTAGTTTCTTATTCTCTTGAAGCACATATAAAGAATGAAATAATAATTATACTCATTGTGATACAAAAGTAAAACATTTATTCTATAATAAAAATAAACCAATCACATAAAATGATAATCTTTCATACTCTTAATTAATTATCTATTAAGAGACTACTCACTAATGATAAAATGAACATCCATCATGATTGAATAAATTTTCTTTAGAGATAGTGGATACATTCACAAATAAGTATTAAAAACAAGTATTCAAAAGAAGTAAGAAAATTCATCCATGATTTTAAAAGGTATAATTCCTTTATCCAGAGAAAGAATCTCATTACCAAATTTCTCTCTAAAACATTCAAAATCATAAATAGTGGCTAATATATCTAAATAATTCAAAAACATAATTAATTTATAATCCAAGGCTATGTAACAATTCTACAAGACACATTATATCATTATAGTAAAAAACTCATATTACATCTCCAAAATTCAACAACTCATACTGCAAGTATAATAGTTTTGGAATTATGATAAAATATCTCCTTTAAAAATATTTTTACTTCGCAAATACCAAGAGGTAGACCTCAAATTTATTTTCCATGGTTTTACATACTATATAGATTCAATAAACTAGGTCATTATACAATAGGGAAAGCTGGGGACACAACCATCAGTTTATTATATTATCAATGCCTTCTCATCTAACATCTCACTATGGTGTGATGAAAGGCATCAATCCATACGGACATCTGATATCCTCTAGTTTATTCTTACATTGGCACTATATGGAATGATACTCCTTGTTCATGGTACAAGGAACATCCTTTCTATATCCCACAACTTTCTTTTCCCACATCAAACATTCACATCATCCACTAATCTCATCATAAGATTGGTAGCTTGTACTATAATCTGTGCTGGTGGTAATGCACCATGACACAATTCTTATACTATTCATTAATCTAACACTATAGACTATTTAAATTATGTCTAATAACCAACAATATACGCTATACTTCACCAGGATTGTATTGATTTGGTGATTTTTACTACTAGTAAGTTCTCATTTTTTCATCTTTATTCAATATATAAAAGCTCATTCTTAACAATATACAATTTATGTAGCTAAGAGTGATTCAAAAAACACTCAACATTATTATGGAAGGTCATATAGTTATATTTATTTAAACTTTAAAAATATACAATGTTTGTTATCTAATATTTTCAAAAAAATGTATTATTTGTCTTAATAATTATATAAAAATCATATACGATTCTAAAAAACATATCTTATATTACTATAAAATTTCTAAAAATATTTTCCATGTATTTTTAAAAGAAAAAATATATAACAACATAAGTTATAAAATTTTTATAGATATATTTCAATGTTTTCACACCTGTATTATATATTATTATATTTATAATTCATTTATATTATATAAAATATCCCAAACAAATCACAACAAATCCAATTTACAACATAATTTACACCATACAATATACACCACATATGTAATCATGTGTTTCCAAATATTTAAATTCAAAATTATAGTAAATAAAATAACTCAACATAAATAATTTTAATTAAACTCAACAATAAAAAAATGACATATGAAATAGTTCTTTTAGTCCATATAAACCTATCTTTCCATCATGTTAGGCCACAGTCAACACCATCACATGAAAAATCATCAAGAACAATACATATGAAAGGGGTAAACACTATAATATTAAAACAAATCCATCAATATTCCATAAAATTAGTTGAAAATAACAAATAATTTTCTATAAAATCATAAATATAATATATTTGAGACATACTAGATGAATATCATTTTAAATACTAGATGAATGGAGAATTGAAAAAAAACACTCATTGTATGGGATCTGATCTTTTTAAACATTTAATTTGTGTTTTCTTGGGATTTAAAGACATCAAGAATATGTTTAAAGATGTTCCAGATGTAAAGGGTGAATTTTCCAACTATGAGGTCCAAAATTAATATTTTAAAAGCTGTGGTGAGGTCTATTTCTAGGATCTGGTCATGTAGAATTGGTTGTTTTGATTAATCATTAACCCAGGGTGTAATATTCCCATTTTTAGGAGTTTAAATTATTTGGGTGAGTAAAGAGTTTAAATGAAATTTTTTGATTTTTGGTGAGTATTTTTTAAGGGTGGTGTTATTGAAAAGATTTTAGTGGAGTCCTTTTGTAAAATAGAGCGTTTGGTAATGATCATTTTCTATGGGAATGGTGGTTTTATGTTGTGATGGGAGAGGGATTGGATTAATCTTACATGCTTTCTGATTTAATCATATATAGGTTAATCTTCCTTGGGTTTTTATTTTATACTAAATTCGGTTTATACCTTTTAAATTAACGTTAAATTATTATGTCACCACATTATGGTGAATGCCATTTTGGTGAATGTTGTATCTATTTAATGGATCTCAAATGGATGTTTCCAACATGGATAATTAGAATAAGTGTTGATGAACTTTTTATTCCAATTACCACTTTTATCTATTTTCACCACTCCACTTGTTTTGTGAATATTTTTCTCCCCCTATTCTCTCTTTCCTTTTCTCACCTTTGGTCAGTATGCATATCAATGAAAACTAGAATAAAATAGAATAAAAACACAAGTTTATTAATGAGTTTTGTCTCCATAAGGATGACTACATACCTAATTTTTCATAGTTATTATCCCATGTTCATAGCTTACTTATTATTATCAAAATAATCATAGGGAAGGGTATTCCTTAGTTCCATTATCATATAACCAACCAATTATAAAGAAATAAGTATGTTATAACTCCTCTTTGAGAATACATAGTATTCAACCTACACATTATGAAGTAAATTAGGAAGTGAGCTCATGTTTCCCTCATAGAAAGTGAATGAACATATTCCTCAATCATGAAAATCTAGTGGGCTCGCTCATTTTTATTTAAACTTTTGGAGAATAATCTTTTTGGTTGATTCTATAAAATAATTTGGCCTTAATTTAATCTACATTAGGTGAAACTAAAATCAAATTTTTTCATATTCTTCTTCAATGTAAAGTGTATACTATCAATTTGCTATTGGGATCTCAACTCTTCTTCAACATAAAATAATTCATTAACCGGTCATGATATTTCTTCTTCCTCCTCAATAAATTGATTTTACATTTATTTTTATATCATAATCCACACATTTTATCTTTCTTATTCTAAATATATATATTCCTCAGTCATATAAATATGTTTCCCTAAGAAATTTATTTCCATGAAATCCAGAATTTCAAACTTTTTAAATTTTTATACTCTAACTATATCGAAGATTTATTTTATTTAATTCCACCTAAAGTCTCAATTTGAACATCCCATGATATCCAAGTAACTCATGGCTTTATTCTATTATAATTAAACCTCTAAAAAACTACCTCTATTTAAATTATTGAAATTGTAGTTGATAATACAAAAAAAATGTCTTGTGTATCCTAGGTTTTTATTGAAACCAATTCATAAATTAATCTCCCAATAATACAAAAAATACTCTGGAAACAAAATGACAATGTCAAAATCTTGAAAAGCGTCAAACTTGAAGGATTAGTAAGGCTGGATGTACCTTAAAATTGAACTCAATAAAGATCACTTTTGGAACATTATGAGTAATTTATAAAAAAATGGAACCTTAGGAGTTTCTAAACTTTATGAGCTCAATTCATCCTTACACAACCTTGTGAGAATACCCCATTTACCTTAGGATGTTCATTGTATTAACTCTACAAACTTAATATTTTTCAGTATTTGTTATCAATAGTCTTACACGTAGAATACGTATCCATATTTTTATCTCGAGCAGAGATCTTTAATATTTTTCTTAATCTCATCATAGTATATCCAAATAATTCATAAATAAATGATGAAAACGTGGTTTGACAATAAAGATTACAATAGAAATCTTTGTATGAAACTGATGATCATTATAACCAATGATTCCACACCAATTCTTTCACCTTTGAGGTGACCCAAGCTAAACATGCATATATTTTACATCATTTTAATAATTTAAACATTACATCTTGAAATAATCACACAATCCTAGAACACAAAGGATTAATGTATTCAGATATAGTCCATATAAACATATTATTACAAATATTTATTTAATATATCCCATAAACATATTTATATAAAAAATTATTTCACACATATTCCAGTATATAATTACCTAGGGGTGTAGAAAATAAAAGAATGAATTGTATGAAATGCACAATATGGGGAAACATATCAAAGATCTAGAAATGGTTAGATCATAATCAAGTGAATTGACATGAGCATGAGAGATATATCTTATTAAATATAACATGAAATAATAATAATTTTCATTAGTCATGATAAAAGAACTTATATTCTCAAATGATCAAACAAATACCACGATGAAATATAATGGAATCAAGTTTTAATAACCATGATCCATAGATCATAATATGAAAATATAAATTAAAAATGTCTCTAAACATTGAAATAAAAAAGATAACACAATGAACATTGAAAATACAATAATTTCCATAAACAAGTTGTAATCATTTCCAAATAATATTCATGTCCATGTATAAGGTTGTGAACATAGCTAAACAATAATCATGTCTACACATAAAGTTGAGAACATATCTCAAATGAAATAATGTCCATGCACAATGTATTTATCCCATGGGAAATAAAACTTTGAGAAATTAATTAGTGGTCTATATTAGAACCTACCCATCACATAATGATAAATGATACTTATGTAATCTATAAGAACATAATATCATTCATAATTCCTCACTAGAATAATTAACACATGTAAAAGAATGGGGTTTATGGAAAATATCCTTAAAACTTCATCAAAAGATATCCATAGAAATAATGTGGATGGTATCACTAGAGAATATCCCCAATGAATCATTTAAATGATAAAAGGATGGTTATATAGATAAAAAAATATGTTTATAAAATCATTATATATATTCTTTGAAAAAAAGAATAAATATCCATATCTTTTTGTAATTTTAAAAAAATAAAAAATTCACAGAAAAATAGAAATAGAATTTTCTTTGAAAATAAATGGAAATTGGAATGGAATTTAGAAAAAAAATAACATACATAATATTTGGAAAAGGAAGTCAAGTATTAAATGAAAAAATAATAATTTCATACCATTATAAAGTAATTAAAAAATAACCTGTAAAAATGTAAATAAGATAAATTTTTAAAAATTCATAAATAAATTAAAATTTATTTGATAATTAAATTAAAAATAATATAAATATATAGAAAAATTTTCTTTAATAAGTATAAATATTATGCATATGGAGGAAAAATATTTGGGTAAAAGACATAAAACGTTTAAACTAAAAAATTTAAAATAAAACCCCTCAAAACATATGAAATGAAAACACCCTTTAAAGAATGTACTTGAGAGGGAACTTAAAATACCCTGAGTATAATTTAATTCATGATATAATAATTGAAAGAGGCAATATATGCATCCTAAAAATGAAAATAATTATATAATATGAAGCATGTTTCAATGAAGTGAAATTGAGATGAAAAAGCATTGCCTCAATTATCGACTATCTTGGTTTATGTGTTTAACCACCAAAATAAACAAATTACGTTTAGTTAATACTTTATTTAAAATATTTTCAGGTATATTTTTTTGACATTCATTTAGTATCATATTTTATTCATTTATTATATATTTTGTTCTCTTATATTCCACTGGGGGTTGTCCTGTCAATTCCTCCCAAGACTACATTGATACATTGACTATAGTAAAAGGGATTATAAAATAGTTTTATTATCTATATAATGAATAATAAAATATTATTTATCATTGTAGAAGCATAAAACTTATATATTTTAGTATATTCTTAAAAATATATTGAAATTAATAAAAGTGTCTTGATATGATTGTTTTAGGTGATTATATTTACAATGACCAATTATTGATAATTTTATTAGTATAATAAAAAGGTTATATTTTTATAATTATAATAATATTATAAAATATCATATTAATTTATTAAATTAACTGGTATAACCAAAAATGTAAGTTAGTGATGAAGAATGAAATACATCATTTCATGGAGGCAATTGTCTGCATGTAACACAAGTGAAATTTTCATTTTATAAGGAATATGGGGGAGGTGGATATTGATTATTCGATCAATATAAAAGATTTTAAGTATACTAATTATACTTGTTTCTTTATATTTGGATCATTATATAATATTTCCAGGAAATATAAGAAGAAAGAAACTTGAATGAATATATTAAAAACAATTACCTCTTCCATGGAAATCCTCCTTTTGGCCACTCATTAATCCTTTTAATATTGGTATTTTAGTGAGGATTGAAAATATATGATGTTTTAAATATGATTGGATAGATTTTTTTGAATATTATAGTTAAGATATGGGGTTTATGTGTGAGTAGTAGTCGGGTGGTGACGAGGTCCTTTTAAAGATATGAGTAATGGTACATTTTTTAATGCTCATTTACTAAAATAAAATTAAAGTCACACTCGATTCAAGTTTTTCTAAAATATTATAATATATATTATAGGATACATAGGTCAAGAATAAAATCATGTGGTCAATTATAATATTTTTTTGTGGTATTTTTTGTCTTAACCTTTAATTTCACAATATTTTAATCATTTTAACTTGTACCGAGGTTACTTACTTTTCTATGGTAATTTATTTTTTATGAATAAAAATGAAATTTGAACAGTTAAATAATTTAAAAATTAAGAATTTAAATTTTGAAAACAAATTACAATATTCAATTAATATTGTGGGTAGAAATCAGTTTCAATAAAAGTACGCTTAACACAATAAAAATAGTTCTTAGAAAAATTACATTTAACAATCAAAATAAATCTACACTATAATCATGTATAGTATATATTATCCTCATATTTAATGGTTTATTAATAGAAAAATATTATTTCACATTAAAAAAATCAAAAACTGAATTAATGATTGTGAATACTTAATTAAAGGGAAAGGATCACAATAATTTTTTGAATAATATAAAAAATAGGTTCCAAAAGGACTTTGATAGATTTTTAAATACAAAATATTAATTTTAAATTCATTATTTTACACCTTAAATTAATTTTTGGTCAATAAAGAGGTTTTATATCTTTTGAAGTCATGGTCATTTCATAATGATGTTATAAAAGTTTTGATATTTTCATTATTCACTTAAAAATCAATTTTTTTGAAAAATACCAAAAAAATCACCCTAATCCATTTTTACTTGATTAATCGAGAAATTATGTTTAAAATTTTAAATTAAAATTCTAAAATTGGTTAAAATTTATTTTAATATGGGAACAGATAAGAGGAAAAATTAGAAAATGTATTTTTAAGCATATAAAATGATTCGATTAGTAAATTTATATAAAAATTCTTAATAATAATTTATTAAATTAATTATTATATGCTTGTATTATCCTAGTTTATAATTATATAACCCATAAAGACATATACATAATATCTAACGATAAGATATGAAATGGTGGTAGTTACGGGTTGTGATTTATCTTGTGTGGATCTCATAGTTATTTCCATGAATATGAACTTCTCATGCAATTGATTTTCTCAAGCCATACATGTTGAAGATCATATGAAGAATTTTCTTAGGAAAACCCTAGTGATGTAATCTTCTTTAAAATCTTGTAAAAATGAGCCTCATCAAGAATAATTCTACTATATGATGTCATTTCAATAGATTTCATAATTTAGTTACCTATATTTATACCCTCTAATTTAATGACTATATTAAAATGGACATATTTAATACTTATAAAATGTATCATGGTTTTTTGGGATTACTGTTTTGTGTGAAATAATTTATTAACAAATATTTATATAATAAATATGTACAAAAACTAAGGGTTGTTACATTCTATCCCCCTTAAAAATAATTTTACCCTCAAGATTTAGTTATTATGAAAAAAACAAGTGTGGTTACTTTTCTATCATTGCATCCTTATGCTCCCACATAGGTTACTAAAATATATAATTTTACCACAAAAATTTAACTATGGAGTGGTATTTGTTTTGTAACACTTTATCTCTTTGATACAAGATCTCTACAGGCCATTCCTCATATAATATATCATGTTGAAATTTCTCAACTTCCATGTTTAGTATATATGATGGATTGTATATTTACTTTCAAAAAAGTGATATGTGGAACAAAAAATTTACTTGTGAGATATGTGGAGGGATTCTTAATCAAATAGATACAACCCCAACACAATCTAGAATATTAAAGGGTTGATGTAGCAAGGTCATAACTTTCCCTTCATCCCAAATCTCATACTGTAACGACCCATGTTTTGAGTCAAGCTATAATTCCAAGGGAATTATAATTTTTGTGTTTGGTGGATGGTTCTTTCTTTGAACCAAGCATCAGAACACAATCCGAGTGTAAACTATTTCATTTTTCATGGCAGTTTTGGTTCTTTCGATCCATTCCTTGTATTTTGATCATGGATCCATCATATATAGAATGTTAATAAGGATATATATATATATATATTATTAATTATATATATAAATATATATATATATATAGGTATCCATAAATTATATATGTAGAAAAATTAATTACACCATTCATGGAGATGGTAAATCTTATGTACACAAGAATGATATTTTAACATTTCAAAGGATAGATCAAAAGAATGTTAAATGTTAATTTAACTTTAACAAATCATTATTATATCATATATATCATATATGCCATATGTATCATTTATATCATATATTATATATATATCATATATATCATATATATCATATATATCATATATATCATATATATCATATATACCATATAGATCATATATATCATATATATCATATAAATCATATATATCATATAAATCATATATATCAAATATAAACTATATATAATATTTATCATATATATTCATTAAATCCTTACCTATTACCATCCATGTAAAGTGGAAATTAAAAATGAATTGCATCACTTCATGGAGGCGATAGTCCTTGTGTATACACGAGCGACATTATCATTTTCTAATAGATTGAAAGGTAAGAAGGTAGATCAAATATAATAATTATTTAATTATAATTACTTCATAAATATTATACATATACTTTAAATCTATCATTATATCCATACATGATATGTGGTGATGGAAAATGAATTACATCAGTTCACGATTTTGTTGTCCGCCATGCACATTAATGACAGTTTCATTTCCCACTTAGTGGAAGGGGAGATGGTTATAGGATATTTAATTAACCTAATAAAATAAAATTATATATAAGATATTAGTTTTTTTATTTCATCATATTTAAATAATTTTTTCTGGTGGTATTAGAATAAATAAAATGAAAATGTACTATTAAGAACTACACCGCTTCTTCAGACAACCTCTTTAGGTTTCTACCTTAAGAAATAGTATGATAGTTTTTTCATCAATATTGAGGATCTAGGTCATAGGGAGTGATATATTAATGGGATTTGGGCTAGTATTGGTTTAATATAATGTCTCTTTAAGTGTGTAGAGAGAAAATGGGTTTGCTTTTAAAAGTGGGGGAGAGGACACACATGGAATTTTTAAATATAATAAAAATACATTAATATCTTATTCACACAAAATAGCTCCAAAATATACCATTTTCAAATATTATAAGAAATAGGGTTGATATATGAATATAAAATAGAATTTATTTTAGTTTTTATGCCTTTTTATCTCTTATATTAATATTTTAACCCCCAATAAACCTATTTTAACCTTAACCGTGGTAATAGCCTTTTTTCTAATTTAACTATTTATGATGACCAAAAATTAAGTTGACCAAATGAACTAATATTAATTATTTTGATTAAAAAAATTAATCCATTTTTTCAAATTCAATTCACATAGGTGTCATTAATTAATTTAAATTTAAACCCACAATCATGACAAAAAGAGGTTTTCTAAAGAAATTTTTTTTAAGTATAAAAAGTATTTATATAAAATTTTAAAATAAGATTTATTAAAATGAACTAAATTGTATTTTTAATAATATAATAGAACTAATTTTACTTTTAAACACATTTTAAAACAAAATGGAACTTTTTATATTCTTTAAACAAAATAATGATCTTTAATAAAAATCGGCATTTTTCTCTATTAATCAAAAAAATAATCTTTTCTGGAAATTATAAAAAATCTACTATAAGATAATTTTTAATTTTTTATCTAAAAAATAGAGTTAATTTTTTATTATAAATATTATAAATGTTTCAAAATTTAATTATATTTTTTCCCACAAAATTAATAAACCCAATATTAAGGGAAATGTTTTTTTGAAGTATATATTGAATTTAATAAAAAATAGTTTTTCATTATCTACAACATTTATAAATATTTTTAAAATATTCTTATTTCTATTAATAATTCCAATTTAAAAAGTATTTTATAATGGTATACTACATTATAGTTAATTTGGACTCGGGGTTATGGGTGTCACAATGTATCAAAGAGATTAAATTGATTTGAATAGAAATATAATATAAAATATCGATGTGTTACATTCCACCAAACATAAAATGAATTTCTCCCTTGAAATTCCATTATTATGATAAAAATAAATATGGTTTTATATGTTTCATCACATCCTATGGTTCCCATATATCGTCTTTAAATTTCTAATTCATACAAATAACTTTAACATGTTGAGTTGTCTTATTCTGTAGCACTTTTTCTCTATAATATAACATTTTTACCAGTTATTATTCAGATGAAATATCTTTGTCTAGTGGTATGACCTATGAGTTCAGTATATGTGATGGACCAGGTACATACTTCCTCAGGAGAGATATATGAAACACATTATTAACTTGAGACATGTTGGGTGGAAGTGATAAGTGATAAGCTACCACCCCTAGTTGATCAAGAATCTCATAGGGGACAATATATCTAGAGCTCAAGTTTACTTTCTTTCTGAATATCAGAACCTTATTCCATTGATAAATTAAAATAAATTTCTTTTCACAAACATCAATATTAAGATCTTACTGATGATTATAATTATAAATTTTTGGTTGAATATAATCTTCCTTGATATGTAGTTAAATGGATATGATTTTATTTTCCATTTCCTCCTCTATATCAGGTTCTAATAACTTTTTTCTACAAATTCGTCCCATCACATTGGTTTTCTATACATATTTCTATATAGAGATTCATAAAGATCCATCTAAATGCATGAATGAAACTTATTATTGTAAGAATGATTTACAAGTAGAAGGTTTTATTACTACAAACCTTTGAAATACATAGATAAATATCTCAGTAAATCCTCTAGAGTTTGAACTATTCTCTAATACTGACCATCTGTTTGAATATGACAAGTAGTAATAAAACTCAACTAGGTATCCAGAGACTACTAGACACTTTTGTTAAACTTTTAGGTAAACCTAGGATCCAGATCAGATATAACAGAATGTGGTTCTCCAAAAATCCTTACCACAACCGTTATATATAATCTGGAAAGATGGTCAAGATAAAAATATTCCCTCATAGTAACAAACTAAGTCGACTTGTAATGAAATTGACTATTACCCAGATAGCATTATGGACTATTTATTTTTTGGGGAGTCTAAAGACAAAATACACGGTGATGTTTTCCTATTTCTATTCTTTTATGGGTAATGGTTGTAACATCCCCTTAGACATCTATATCTTATCCTTAAATTTTAAACATACCAACCACTGAGATACATACTATCCAATATCACTCTTCCTATTTTCCCACCAAAAATACTCCTTCAGATCTCTATACATAATTTTACTTAAAAAATGAATAGAGAATTATTAACTGTGATCCTCAAACAATAGATCCTTATTTAAATTTGGCATGGATGGAACACATACATGGTTCCTAAACCTTATCATTCTATTAAAATCAAGGTTAAACTAAAGAAAATTTCCCCCCATGTTTTTTAATTATATATATTACTTTTTTGATCATTTAATCCTCACATGGATATATGGTTGAACACTCATTTGAGAGAGATCAGATTTCTCCCTTTCCTTCAAGATTTATAGATACATCCTTTTTAAATGTAGAAATATTGAATCATTTATGATCCTTATCACAGATAATATAACATGATCCTTTCAACTTAGATCATCTTCCACCTTATTCGTTATCACTAACTAGTAATGTATTGAGTTGTCATAATCTTTAATCAACTACAACTTTCTTAGTTGGTGTATATTTAGCTCTTTATGTGTGAAAATATACTTCAAATTGTTATGATCGGTATATATATCACACATTTATCCATAAAGATAATGACTCCATATCTTTAATGAATAAATATCCATAGCTAACTTAAAATCATGAGTTGGGTAATGTTTCTCATGAACCTTTAATTATAATGAGGCATAATCTACAACTATATCATTCAACATGACAATACATCAAAGTAACTTTTTCAATGCACCACAATAGATTATGAATACTTCTCCACTATAGGGTAATGTAAAATTTGGTGAACTATCTAAAGTTATATTTAGTTCCTTTAAATTTTCCACACATTCATATATTCAAATAAACTTAAATAACTTTCGAGTTAACTTTGTTAAAGGATTATATAGTCCTGAACAAATCTTCATAAATCATCAATAATATCCATCCAAAACCAAACAAACTATACATATATGTCACTGTAGTTGGTTTGGGCCAATGTTCAATGGAATCTATCTATGATGGATCCACATATATACCATTTCTTGATATTATATGACCCAAAAAATAAATTTTTATTTCTAAAATTCATACTTTATAAATTTTCTTTACAGCTTCTACTTCCTTAAGGTCCTCGGTAAAATTCTCAAGTGATCTTCATGGTCTTCCTTACTCCTTGAATATATAAGAATATCATCTCTAAAGAATATGTAAAACTAATCAAGATAATATCTAAATACTTTATTCATTAAATCCATAAATGTATTGGATTGATTATTAAGACCAAATGGCATCACTATATACTCATAGTGTCCATACATTTTATGGAGTGTTGTACTGAGTATATCCTCCTTGATCTTAAATTGATTATATCTATAACAAAGATCAATTTTAAAAAATTATTGAGCTCCACGTATTTGATAAAAAAAAGTAATCAATATGATAAATATGATACTTATTCCTGATTATGCTCTTTTTAAGTTCTTGATAATCAATGCAGAGCCACATTGATCTATCTTTCTTCTTTATAAAAACAATATTATTACCCTAAAGGTAAACACTTGGAATACTAAATCCCTTTTCAATATTATGTTATGTTTTTTTATTTAATTCCTAAAACTCAACCAAGGTTTTAATATATTGAGTCTTTGAAATAGGAATATTTTTAGGTATTAGTTCAATTGAGAATTCAACTTCATGATTTAGTGGGAGACTAGGAAACTCTATCCGGAATACATCAACAAACTTCTACAAAATATGCATATATTCGACATTGAGCTTATCCCTAAACATGTGAGATAAAAACCACTTTTGTATTGGAATCAAGACACATAAAATGGATTTAATTTCCATTGTAATTTAATACTTAAATTCACACTAATAAAAGAACATTAGTTGGTTCAGAATATCAAATTTAAGTTACCTTTCTCATAAATTTATGTGGTATTTATGTAAATAAATACATTACATGAATAAGATATCATCAAATTCAACCAAAGGGAGAATATTGAGACTTGAAGAAAGTACATTCCTATAAACATAAACCATAGAAGAATCATAAACATGATGTGTGATCATTACAACAATAGGTTTTTCACTGTTAATTAAACATCTAATCATTCAGGTCGTATTTTATACCCTTATAAAATCATTGAAATATAAAGGAGTCAAAATATCTATAATAAATTAAGATATTAGTAGTCTTTTGGTGGATATTAAGTGTATTTTTCACAACTTTTTTATCCACATTAGCAGTAGTAATCACATGAGATTTACCATTATCTCTAGCCTTAATATGTTATTGACATTGACCATCTTCATTTAGATTCATATTTTAGAACTGGTTATCATAAGGTCTATAATTCATTAATTTTAAATGTTAAAGTGTGGGTGGTTCATTATGTGGTGATTTCACTCTATTTATATCATTAGATACCATATTCCAGTCAATTCAGAATTCAATTCTCAATGACCTTCCTTTTTCCTCATAAGAAATTTACTATTCCCCATAAGAAAACTTACACCATGTTTCCTTCCACACTTCATGACTAAAAAAAATAACATCTTCTTCTCTCTATGGTTTTTAGAATTTCCTTTGAATTCCATATTTATTTTCTTATCAAAACCATCATATGTATAGTTAACCCCAATATTTAATTCAACCTTGATATCACATAAAATTATTTCTTCATAGCTACTGAAGTATCTTATGGAAACCTCCCTTCATATACTTGGTTTTAGGACACTAATGAATTGATCAATATTACTTTTAGGTTGGATCATAATACTAGAAGTGTACCTCAAAAGTCTTGTAAAATTTACCACATTGGTACTAACAGATTCATTATCCATGTACATTATCTCAAGGAATTATTTCTTTATTTTGTGTGTGAAGATTATGAGGAAAGTATTTTATTGAAAAATAAACTCTTAAACTCATCCAACTCCATGGTTTAAAATTCTTCATGTTTCATAGTGTTCTTGATAAGATTTCACCAATGGTATGTTTCAAATTCCAAATGATAAACATCCCAAATAACTTTATCATGTTTTGAAAATTAGATAATGGGAAATATATTTTTATTGGTGCTGGTCCATTGAATATAAACTAGTGGATCAGAATAACCACTAAATGAATGTGGTTTTTTCTTTATGAAGGACTTAATAGAACATTATTCCCTTCTTTTCTAATTTTTAAGATCATCTTGACTCATATCTTGAGAAATGTTCATAAGTATAAAAATAAGATTTTTCATTCCATATTTCTTAAAATTTTGTTTCTAGGGTGATCAATAATTTCATTTATGTCATATTCAACATTAACATGATTTCTTCAGGTTGCAACCCTTGACAAAAACAAAAAATAATAGTCCGAGAAACAATAATCTTAGTGGAAAACTACACAATCAGGGAAAATAATTTATAGGATGTCTAAATAAAGACACCTTATTCTAAATATGTGATACCTTAGGTTTAACCTAGTCCATTCATGATCATTACCAAAAACTTTGTATGTTTTTCTATACATAGACCCATACCTAGTCTTCTCACTAATGTTTTCTCATCATAGTTTCCAAAATTAACTAACTGTGATCTCATACCAACTATAGAGACCCAAAATATTCATACATAGATACTACAAATTATTATATAAATATTCATAACATAACATCACAATCCATGGCATAGTCATATAGGTATTGTGGATTAGAAAATTCGGATGCATAAAAAACTAGTTAATAAGTGAACCACATCACCTCCCCCTAATTTCTTTATAACTATCACCATTATTATAAATATCATACATAATACCTTTATTCATTACCTAGATAAAATTAAACATAAGAAAGGATTATCTCATATGCTCAGTAATGGTAAACAAAGGAGATATCAATAAGCACGTAAAAATAACTTGAGAATAAGGGTATGAGAACATTATCGTAACATTTGAAAACCATACCCTGAATATCGTAGATTATAATCTTGAGTAAATGAATAAATCTTGGAATTTCATAATACATTAATCCTAAAGTAATCAATGAACGTCGTCCATGAGATCATAAAATTACAATAAAACATAAGTTTTTATCAAAACACATAAGCATAGAAAATCATTTACTTAGTGGTAAAGGGTTAATTCCCACACTATCATAGTGGATTGGGTTCACTCCACAAACCATCATAGTAGTCAATATCCACTCCCAATAACATCATACTGGATATATTACCTTGATAAAATAGGTTCACTCTTCATTATAGTTTTGTTAATGTCAGGAGATATCCATCTTTTCTCAATTCATTATAGGGAATCATAATTCATGGTCCACCCATCAAATAATTAAATCCATAAATATGTATACAACAAGATCATAAAATTTTCATCATATTATATCCTGTGAAAAAGGAATAGTCCTAATAAACATTTCATCATAGCATCACCTACAAAAATGAATAGATTTTCATAAACGTATTTTCATCATAATCATAAAATATCCATATAAAGAACAAGGATGATATCAATGAATAATATTCCCAATAAATATTACAAAACATCAAAAGATGTCATCTTATATGGAAAATGATATTAAAAGATCACTTGGAACATTTCTTGAGGAAAATACATGCTTCACTTTGAAATCTATTATTTAAAATCTGAAAATTAACCAAATATTAAAGAACATATTTTATTTTAAAATAACCTTGGAAACTTATAATAGAAGCTTCAAATAATTTGGTGTTCATAATAGTAGGAAATTTCATTCAATAAATATATTTTCAAACAAGGATTCCTTTCTCATTTTTAGTAAAAAGTGAAAAGAATTATGTTTGGAAAAAGGGACAAGAATATTCCATTGAACCATTTTTATAAAAAATTAAAAAATGCGTAAAATTTATTTAAATTGTTATATAAAAATGATAAAACATTCTTGAGATCATTTTAACATGTAAGAGAAATATTATTGTCCAGATAATAAAACAAAGTAAGATTTACTTAAAAATATAATTTATGTCCCTTGAGTACTTAAAGAGAGGAAAATGAAAGAAAAAAATGTAACCTCTCGAGTAAACTATATGAGAATAATATTAATGAGTTACTTGAAAGGTATATAATAAAATTTTATAATTGGAAAATTAATCATAAATAATCCTGATAAATAATGGGATTGTAACACAAAACCCATATCACTTTGAAAACTTTTGAATAAAAATATAAAGATATAAATAACCTTGTATGGATATGTATATCCACATAATTTTCATGAGTATAATCTTAAAATATATTAATGGGAACTATATATACACCACATAAAAGAAAAAAGTGGTGAATATGGAATGCATCTCACTTATATAAAAGTGATATGAAAATCCCTTACTTAGAGTTCCACTTGCTTCAAAAGTACTCTAATATCCTATATAATAATTTTAATTTAGTTATAATTCTATAAGATAATAATGTATAGAATTATAATATCATAAATTATCCACTTATAATATTTTGAAATCCATTTATTTATAATTAATTATTAAAATAGTCATTTACATGCGTTAATAATTTCATTTTCATGTGATTTTTGGTTCGATAGTTCTGGTCCTTGTACATTGATCATGGTTCCATCATCTAAAAAATGTTAATAATGTTGTAAATATATTATATATTCATTATATATATAGAGATTAATTCATAAATAATAGATATAGCAAAATTGATTTCACCGTTAATGAATAATGTAAGGCGTGCGTGTGCATGAATGCTATTTTAACTTTTTGAAAAATGGAACAAAAGAAAGGTACTAATTCACATTTATATAAAAATTAATTATATAATAAATATAATATGTATTCATTAAATATATATTTATTACCACCCATGTAAATAAAAAATGAAAATTATTCACATCGCTTCATAGATGTGGCGGTCACCCGTACACACGATCGATGTCATCATTTTGAAACATATTTAAATGTAAGAAGGTAGATGTGATATAATAATTATAGAAGTAAAATTATCTCATAAATATAATATATATACTTTAAATCCCTAATTACATACATCCATGTGATGAGGCTATAGAAAACAAATTACATCAGCTCGTGAGGTGGTTTTTATTTGTATACACAAATGATGTTTTTGTTTCCCATTTGATGGAAAAAGACATAGATATAAGTTCTTACATTAACAAAATAAAATATTAGTATATGAAAGATAATTTTTTTAATATTTAATCAGGGTTGAATAATATCTAAAGGAGGTAAAATAATAATTAAAATCAAAACGCATGGTTAAGAACTATACCTCTTCATTATACAACCACTTTTGGTTTATACCTATAGCCTTCATATGATAGTTTTCTAATCAAAACAAGGAAACTAGGTCATGAAAAGGGATTTAAAAAACATATTTTGTTGGTATTGGTTGAAATAAACATCTCTTTAATTGTGGATAGGATAGGAGAGGGGTTTCCATTTATAAGTGGGGGAGAGGCCATACTTTTAATTTTTTAAATGAATACAAATGTATTAATGTATAATTAAAACTAAATAGCTAAAAAATGGACCATTTAATACTATTAAATTATATAGGGTCTCAATATTTCCATGAAATGGAATTTATACAAGTATTTAGGTAATTTAAACCCCTATAATTTTATTTTATGCCCCCACTTAACTTTTTTTAATGTTAACAATGGTTATATATTTTTTACATATTTTTACCATTCATAATGAAAAAATATATATTTACCATATTGCATAATATTAATTGTTTTAATTAAAAAACTTCATTCCATTTTATAAAATTAAATTCCCATATGTGGTATAATGAAATTTAAAATTAAAACATGAAAACATGATGGAATTTTATCTTACAAAAAGAACATTTTCTTAAATAAAGAAAAACAATATCAAAATTTGACATAAAATTGATTGAAATGACCTAAATTGGATAAATAATAATATAATTGGACTAATTATAATTTTAAAATAATTTAAAATAATGGGAATTTTGAAATTCTTTAAATAAAAAAGAACTTTTTAATAAAAATCAATTTTCACTATTCGTCAAAAAATTAATATTTTCATAAAATTCTTCAAAAATTAACTATAAGATAATTCTGAAATTTTTATTTAAAAATGATGGAAGTTTTTTAAAATAAAGATCCTAAAAGTGAAAAAAAAATTATTTTCCCATAAAAAATAGTAAACCCCATTTTAGGGAACATGTTTATTTAGCATATAAGTAATTTACTAAAAATATATTTTATTTAAATAAAACCTTTATAAATATTTTTAAAATGTGGTTATTCCAATTCAAACTTCAAATTTAACCACTAGTTTGTAATAGTAAAATATATTATACTTCATTTAGACTTAGGGTTTCATATATCACAAGATATCAAAGTGATTAAATTTATTAAGAAAGAAATATGTCATAAAATCTCGGTGTGTTACATATATGAGTTACAAAACATATAATTACTATTTTATTAAGATTGAACTTTGAAATATTTTCTAACTTCTTTTGAAGTATCATATCACCATTTTGGGATTCCTTGATCTTTAAATATATGTATGGTTTAGCAATCATTTGAGAAAGGTAGGATTTAATCCAATCCTTTATTATTTCAATATATATCCTTTTAATATCTATAATTACTGTCTCCCATTAAAACCTCATGTGGGATAGGATGGCACAATCCTTTATAAATAGTTCATCCACTACCTTTTTTTCATTCCCTGGATGGTAATGTATGTAGAAATCATAATCATTGACCAATTCTAACAATCTCCCTTAGTTCATATTCAAAATTTTCTATGTGAATATATACTTTAAGGTCTTATAATCTATATATATAACACTTTTCACTATAGAGATAATGTCACCAAATATTTAATGAATAGATAACTACCACCCGCTCTAGATCATGCATTAGGTGATTTTTCACAAGTTCGTTTAATTAAAATGTTGAATCAGCTAATATATTTTTATTTGGTAAAATAATTCATCCCAAGATCATATTTGAAGTATAACTATAGATTATAAACCCTTCCCCCCTATGGGGTAATGTAAGTACATGTGCAGTGAATAATGTTTTTAATCTAATTTAATTATTCTTCACATTGTTCTATAAAAATAAGTTTTAATCTACTCCAAATTAATTTGTGTAGTTTATTTGATAGATGTGAGAAATTTATACAAATGAATCAATAGTACCCATCCAAACCAGGAAAATATGGAATTTTGATTATAGTTGTAAGTCAAGTGCATTGTTCAATAACCACCATCCTTGAAAAGTCTACATATATTCCCTCTCTTATGATGATATCAATCAAGAATGATACTTTTTATAACCATAAATCAAACTTAATAAATTTTCTATACATTTTCTACCTTATAAATGGAATCAATACAATCATCAAATGATATCCATGCTCTTCCATACTCTTGGAGTATACGAGAATATTATATATAAAGAATGGATAAAATTCATCAAGTTATTATCTAAAGAATATATTCATCATATCCATGAATATTAAAGGAAAATATATAATTCAAAAGGAATAACTATCAATTCATAGTGTTTATACCTCATATAGAAGGTTTTCATGGGTATATCCTCCCATTTAACCATTAATTGATGATTTTTAGATCGAAGTTTAATCATTGAGAAGTAATTATCCCCTATAATTTGATCAAATATATCATTAATATGTGGTATAAGTGTAACAGCCTGTGATTTTATGAGATTTTTTTAATTTCATTGATATCTAGTGTTTTACACTACATAAATATTATCTTGCGCTATACGCATAACTGTATTAGCTTTCAGTATACGCAACAATATTCTTGGTTTGTGTTTCACACAATTTAAAGTTATCTTGATAAAATTCATTTCAGAAACACTGAGTATAGATTTTGTTCAATATATAAATGAACTATGTTTATATTAAGTGATACACATCACCAAAGGAAGCTTACACTATACACAAAACTAACATGGATTTTGTTACACACAAGAGAAACCTTCCTCGATAGCTTGCGCTGTATGCGATATCGAGTTTCACTAAACAACGATATATTATTAAAATATTATATAAAATTGTATTTATGAATAGTATTAATGTCATTTTATTTTATAAAACATTATCATTCCACTTACTAATGATATGAGAAGAAAATCAATTTTTCAGATAAAAGGAATATTTTTAAAAAAATGCACTTTCAGCGCCTTTTATTGGCACACCCATTTTAAATATAGTTTTTGACCCTTTTATAAGTTATATTTGACAATATAAACTTATTATTTTTTATTAGGACATAACAATTTACTTTGTATAATTTTTTTTAATTTTTATGATAACTTTCATATTTTGATGAATAGTGAAAATACTCTAAATTTTAATTGAAAGCAGCATTTTTCATCAAAATAATTTATATGGTTAAAAGATGTTATTTAGTGGTTTTAAATTATAAATAGAATATATTTTTATATTTTAAGAAAATTTAAGTCATTATCATTAATTTTACATTGAATTCATATGTAAACACATTTTAATCTTTCATAGTGTTTTAAACAAAAACCCATTTTTTCATCAACAAGATTAATTTTAAGTTAATTTCTGCAACTCTTGTATTTTTAATTTTTAAAAATGGATTCCGTTTTTTGGAATCATAAGGTTAACATTTTTTAAAAAGTTACTTGTAATTTTTTGACATTATGAAGAGTAACTTCAGAAATTATTTTATTTCCCTGGGCTAAAGGGTAAATCTGGTAAATATGGGTAAAAAATAATATTATAATAATATGAAACTACCCTAACACATGACATAATCATATTTTATGAGATATGTTTTACCATGGGAATCATTGGGTCGATTTTGGGACCCCATGGATTCATTTGGATGTGAAAAGGACACTTTGTAAAAATTGATTTAAAGTAAAGATAATTAGAACCTAAACATATTTCTTTTACTAAATCGATTTTAATATGTGGTTATATAATAGATATATATATATATAAATATTCATTTTAAATATAAAAATCTTTCCAACATCATGTTATTTTATTTATAATTTTTAGACATTATATAAATATATTTATTTATGACGCAATTATGATGTAGTGATTACCTCATTAATGAATGATTTAAATAAATGAATTTATAAATATTTAAAAAAATTAATTTGGTTATTTTGATTTCATCCATGAATTTTATGGATTATTTTGACATGTTATATTAGATTTAATTTCTTATTTTCAATGTAATTAGGATGTTATGAATTTTTAAAAGTCAAGTATGAATAGTATCCAAAATTGACACAATTCAAAACGTAAAAAAATGGTTTATTAAATGATATTAAATTGCTAAAAATCTTAAAATAAGACCAAATATATCATAAATAATTTTTTTTGGCCCTTTTTAAATTATATGGTAATTAAATTAACCCAAAATTTGTAAATAACATGGTATCACAGTAAGATTAAAAATGTTAAAATAAGGGTAAAGCCAAAATGATAAGCATAGAAAAATATACAAAACATGTCAAAAAATTATTTAATTATGGTCATTAGAGACACAATCATATTATATTATAATTAAATAAGTTTTGGACCATTTTAAATCTAAATTCAATTTATAATAAATTAATATTTTTGAACTTTCCTAATGTGCCCATCTCATCTCTTATAAAAGGTAACCTCCTACCTCTCATATTCACTCCATTTTGAGACTTCAATCTCAGAAAAACCCTACCTATTTCTCTTATAAACTTCCATAGTTTCATTATAAAGGTCTAGGTATTCTCAAAAGACCATCTCCAGTTCCCTAAGAGGAAATTTAAAAGAGGCACATCAAGGAAGAGGTAATCACTTCTACCGATTCTTTCAAATTTATTTCTCTTTCACCTTCATCTTCTTTAGTTGTTTCATTCTAATGTAATAACCTAAGTATAATTAATATAATGATATGTTACTATAAATATTAAACAAACCTATTACATCTTCTATCCATCTTATGAAAAATGAAATCCTCAGATGTGCGTACGTACGGATTACCGTCTCCACATCGTGGTGTAATCTATTTTTCACCACCATCTTACATGGATGGTTTTAATGGTGGAAATAAAAACTATATATTATTATTATAACATGATACTAATTATGAGATATTATACACCATCCACTTAAATACCGTTCAACAACTATTGGAATGATATCGTCGCTCGTGCGTACGTACGACTTACCGTCTCCACGATGCAATGAGATTTATTTTCCATGTTAACCATTAAACAATGATTATGAAGTATATTTAATAAATAATCAAGAAATATATGACAAAATAATTCTACTATATTTATATATATATATATATATTTCATTTACTTACTTCCATTCAATTTTATAAGGAAACGAAAATAGCGTTCATGCATACGTACGACATGCAGTCTCCATGAACAGTGTATTCCATTCCTTTTATCGATCTAATATAAATATATATATATGGAAAATATTTTATATATAAATAATTTTTTACATTATGGAAGTAATTAAATAATAATCTAATTAATCATATGAAAAATAACAAGTCCAAACACTTGTGATAAATGAAACGATTATTAGGCAAAATGTTGCTTTAACAAGGAATTGACAAATGAATGGGTAATATAAAGTCCTAAGTGAATCATATATGATATCATATATATTATTATGATTCTGTTACAAGTTAATAATATATTTAAACCCATAATACAGGAGTTTCAGACACATACAAAATATATCAGACCTAAGGTAAGGGATAATTTTACAATCTCATCTTTTAATATGAGATTGTTTATACATAAGTATTTTCTGTGGATATATATATCATCCATGTCCATGTTTTATAAAATTGTTTTCATAAAAATTTTAATATTATTCTATGATTTTTTAAAGTGATTTTTACCCATTTTGACTTTTACTACATTGTATGGATAGAATCTTTCTTTTATTTACCATACGAGGTACTTTTGACTTCTCCAGTAAAAGTTCACGGAGAATGTTTTTTTACTTATATGGAATGAACAGATTTTTATGTCTTCTTAATTCCTTATTTCCATGAAGCTTCCTCTAAAATATTTTATGTTTATTTTCAACTAAATTCTTTTCTTTTAAAATTGCATGGCATTTTGAGAAAAGAAAACATTTTTAAAGAAGAAAGGATATTTTCCTCAAGAATTATGTTCATGTGTTTTATCTAAATTATTTTCCATATAAGATGGCATAGTGTTATGCTTATATCCCTATTATTACTTTTATTTGATAATTTTTACGATGTAATTTTCTTCATGAAATCTATTTATCTTATATGGATTATGTTATGATGTCATGATGTATAAGAATCCCATTTTATTACATAGGTTATGATATGATGTGTGATTTATGTTATTGTGCATAATGTAATAATGATTTCAATATGAGATGGGTGGGATCTATATCTCCCTCTAATGCATTGGGTAAGGATTTATATCTCATGAGATAGACATGATTGGAATGACAGGTAAATCAGGTCAAGTAATACATGGATGGAACAGCAAGTAAATCCTATTTAGTAATAAACTTTTTCCATTATGATTGTCTTAGAAACAATACATTGGCTATTATGGAAACCATATTATGTGATTAATAGTTTTCCATAATTCCATTTTTTATTCCCATGCTATTTTATCATGATTAATGTTCCTTTATTTTCTATGCCTTACATACTAAAAACATTTTTTTCATGACTCAAGATTTTGATGTTAAAAAGTTATGTTAAGGTTTTTATGGAATAATTTTTATGGTTTGTTTTATGTTCTCTATGTTTACCCTTACTGAGAATTTGAGATCACCCTTTCTATGATTTCCTCTCCCCATGATATAAATAATGTCTTTAGGCAGGAAAAAAAGACGAATATCTTTATGGGGGGTACTGAAGATATTTCACCAAGATTAGAAGATTATGTTATGAGTTACTAAAGACACTAATCTAATACGGTCTTTAGGAATTTGTTTGTGTCTTGTATTAAGTATTCTGCAAAATAAATTTAATTCCCATATACGTCAAGCTTGTGTCTCTATAGTTGGTATCAGAACGAAGGTTTATTCGACCTTTGGAAACTACGATGTGAAAATTTTAGTGATATCCATAGAGATATTTCTAAGGTATGTCTAGGGATGTAAAAAAGTATAAGTATAACATTAGATCACAGTCTGAGAATTATTGTAATGATCATAAATAAGCTAGGATTAAACCTAAGATGTCAGGTATTGAAAGTAATCCCCCATGATTATGTTGTTTTCTAAGAATGATTTTTTCCTCTCACACAATTCTTTTTGTGTTTTAGTCAATGGGTGGAACCAAAAGGAATTGGGTAAACATTGAATCTAATTAAAAATTAGTCACTATGAGCAAGGAAATTGTGTAATGACTAGAGTGAATGATATTGTAATTATTCCGAATCAGTCATCATGGTATATGATTAACAGGGTGATCTTTATTGGTATTCCTAATTCATTAAATAAGTGGAAGATGGACTTTCATGAATGTTATCATGGTGAGGAACATAAAGGAAAGAAGATTATGATTCCTACATATCAAGAATAAGGGAACAAGGACCTTAAAGAATACCTCAAATGGAGGTGAATATGTTATCTCGGTGGGAAAAGGGCCATAGAGTGATGAATTGTTATGGAGTTCAATGTCTCATCTCTAGAAAACATGTGCATTAAACAACTCAATTCCTAGACATAAGGATCTACTTATAATAAAAGGTAGAACATAATAAATGCCTGACATAAAAGTAGAAGGATTGAATTATTTATGTATTTTAATCCACAAATGATGAATGGTGAATTATATAAGAGTTATTGTTTTATGTTTTTCACTAATTATTTTCAATAATATGTTGAATAGTTATAATGGATAAAAAAATTGATTTAATGGAAAGGTGATATTCCTAATAAACACATGATTAAGGGTAGGATAACCCATAATATGAGCATGATGTTCAGATAATGATATTTTTATAAAGATATGTTGGGCGATATTTGTTACCTTGGAACTGGATAAGGTTTTTTTGAAATGTGGGTTATGTTGTCATGGATGAAGTATACAAATTTTCTGGACTTAAGGGACATATACAATAAGTTTCTTAAGAAGGAAACATGCATGTTTTCAATAAGGATATATGGTAATTTAGGTTATTACCATGACTCAACATAATGCACGATGAATTCCTTCAAATGTTCAGAATGTGACCACCAAGATATATCTTATGATATATGGGGGATAAATGATGGTATTCACATGCTTGTTATTTGAGATTTCTGGTAATTGTTTTCTTTGTACAGTGACATTGGATAGAAGTATTTTTGGATAATCCTAAAGGTTGGAATGGATTAAGTTGTACATCAGATAGTATTACTTAATTATAGATTTTTTTATATTATTTCTAGAATGTTATAACAGTATAGTTTTAGAAAAAAGACAATCCACAGGACGAGGGACAACCTGTCATGTCGGACAAGGTTGTGGGAATCAAACCCACAGTCGAAGTGAGAAAAGCCTTTATCGCCTACCACTATGCTACAAGAATTCCCTGGTTAGTAAAAATTTGTTTTATTTTATTAAACAATACGATAGATGAAGTATAAGTCCATTTTTGGAAGCATATATGATTAATCTCACCATAGATGGACATATTTATATTTAACAACTTGTGCTTACCTTTTTGTGATAGAGACAGATGGAATGACCTATCATTCTATCGTATGATCTATTAACACTTCAAGAATGACAAATTTGACTTCATTTCTTTAAATAAGAGATGGAGTGGAAAATTTTCAAGGCACAAACAACAGTGAAATTGTAGCAAAATCAAGTAAGTATTTGTTCTCATGAAAAATTATTCAACTTTAGGGAAATGATCTTGATAACAAAAAATGTTATCCCAATACCTTTTTACCTGATGAATCATATTATCCCTTAAATCATCGAATATTTATGTCTTTCTAATAGTTAACTTTCTCCAAAAATTATTCTCTATCACTATCTATCAGAAATTTATGGTTAGATTTCTCTTCCATGTCCATATTTTCACTTCCCACTTATGTTATTCTATTTGGATACCAAATGATAAGTTAAATTGGGTAACCGTTATGTTTCTAACATTCCTTTTTAAAATGAAGTTTTAGTATTCTTTTTTTATGATGTGGGTTTCCATGAAAGAAACATTCAAGTAGAAAACCATTTATAACCCCAATGAATTTCAAGGGTCAAATTAATTTTAAGATGGGTAGAATGTAACACCCTGAGATTTTATGAGATAGATTATTTTTAATTTCATTGATGTATTATGTTTTACACTACACGAAGATTAGCGTGTGCTATATGAAACACTGTATTAGTTAGCAGTATATGTTACAATATTCTTGGCTTGTGTTGCACACAATTTCAAGTTCTTTTGATAAAATTCATTTCAAACAAACACAGAGTATGGATTCTGTTTAGTGTATAAATTAACTAAGTTTGGATTATTTTTTACGTAGAACCAAAGGAAGCTTACAATACACGCAACACTGACATGGCTTGCGTTACACACAACAACAACCTTCCTCGATAGCTTGTGTTGTACGGGATACTGAGTTTCACTAAACAATGATATATTATTAAAATAAGATATAAAATATATTTTATGAATATTGTTAATTAAATTTTTAATTTTATATAATATTATAATTAATATTACACATTATATGAGAAGAAAATGAATTTTTCGAACAAAAGAAGTATTTTAAAAAAAAATTAGTTTTACCGCCTTTTGAAGGTTCACCCATTTTAAATATATTTTTTGAGACTTTTATAAGTTATATTTGACAAGATAAACTTATTATTTGGAAGGATAATATAAAAATTTAATTTGGATGAAGTTTTTATATTAATCTGATAACTTACAAATTTTAATGAAAAGTGAAAAAATGCTAAATTTTAATTGAAAATAACTTTTTTCATAGAAATAATTTATATGGTTAAATATATTATTGAATGATTTTAAAGTATAAATAGAATATATTTTTATATTTTAATACAATTTAAGTCATTTTAATTTATTTTAAATTGAATTCATATGTAAACACATTTCAATCTTTCGCAATGTTTTAAACAAATCCTGTTTTTTCTTACAATGAGATTAATTTTAAATTAATTACTGCAACTTATGTGTTTTGAATTTTGAAAAATGGATTCAATATTTTTAATCATAAGGTTAAAATTGTGTAAATTGGTACTTTTTATTTTTGGAAATTAGGAGTAGTTACTTCAGTAATAATTTTATTTACCTTGGTTAAAAGGTAAATCTAGTAAATAAGGAAAAAAAAGGTAATATTATAACAATATTAAACTACCCTAACACATGACTTAATCCTATGGTATGAGATATTTACATCCATGTGAATCCTTGGGTCGATTTTGGGAACCCATAGATTCACTTGGATGTGAAAATGACACTTTATAAGAATTAATTTAAAGTAAATATAATTATAACCTAAACATATATCTTTTACAAATCGATTTTAATATGGGCTTATATAACAGATATCTATGTCTATAAATATTAATTGGAAAGATAAAAATATTTCGTACATCATGGTAGTTTATTTATAATTTTTAGACATTATATAAATACATTTACTTATGACACAATTATGATGTAGTGATTACCTCATTAATGAAAGATACAAATAAATGAATTTAAAAATACTAAAAAATTAATTTGGTTATTTGGATGTCACAAATGATTATTATGGATAATTTCAACATGTTATCTTTTATTTACTAACTTAATTTTGAAAGAATCATGTTTTTATGAATTTTTTAAAAAGTCAAGGATGAATAATGTCTAATGTTGACACAATTCATAACTTAAAACATAAAATGGTTTATTAAATGATATTAAATTATTAAAAATAAAATATTCATAAAAATTTTTAATATAAGTCCAGATATGTCCTAAATAACTTTATTTGGGGGCATTTTGACATTATATGGTAAATAAATTAACCCACAATGTGTAAATAACATGATATGACGGTAAGATTAAAAAGGGTAAAATAAAGGTAAAACCAAAAAGATAAGGAAAAAAATATACAAAACTTGTCAAAAAATTATTGTATGATGGTTATTAAAACAAAAATAATCAAATATTATAATTAAATAATTTTTGGACCAATTTTAATCTAAATTGTATTTATAAAAAATTAATATTTTTGAACATTCCTAATGCGCCCATCTCCTCTCTTATAAAAGGGTACCTCCTCCCTATCCACTTCACTCCATTTTGAGCGTTAAAAATAGGTCAACCCCAACCCATTTATCTTCTCAACTTACCGAGTAACATAATAGAGGTTTTGGGCTTCTCAAAAGGCCAACTCTAGTGCCCTAATATGAAATTTAAATGAGGCACATAGAGGAAGAGGTAATCTCTTCTACTGATTCTTTCAAATTTATTTATTTTTTAACTTCCTCATCTTTAGTTGTTTCATTATAAAGTAATAACATAAATATTACTAATATAATTATATGTTACTATAAATATTAAACAACCCTTTTTCACCTTCTATCCATCCTATGAAAAATAAAATCATCACGCGTGCGTACGTACGGATTACAGTCTCCACGCCGTGGTGTAATCTGTTTTTCACCACCACCTTACTTGGATGGTTATAATAGTGGAAATAATAACTATATATGATTATTATAACATGATACTAATTATGAGATATTATACACAACCCACTTAAATTCCTTTTAACAACTATATTCTCAATATCATCACTCTTGCGTACGTACGGCTTACCTTCTCCACGACGCGATTAGATTTGTTCCCCATGTTAACCATTCAAGAATGATTATAAAGTATATATAATAAATAATCATGAAATATATGACATAATAATGCTACTTTATTTTTGTATATATATATATATTGGTCATTTACTTACTTCTATTAACTTTAATAAGGAAACGAAAATAGTGTTCATATGTACGTACGACCTACCGTCTCCATGAACGATGTATTCCATTCCTTTTATCGATCTATTATATATATATATATATATAGAATATATATGACATATAAATCATGTTTTACATTATTTAATTAAGTAAATCATGATCTAAGTAATCATATGAAGAATAATAAGTCCAAAAATGTATGAAAAATGAAACAATTGTTACCCAAAATGTTGATTTAACATAGAATTAACAAATAAACGGGTAATATAAAGTTATAAGTGAATCATATATGATATAATAAATATTATTATGGTTTTGTTACAAGTTAATAATATGTTTGAACCCAATATACAGGAGTTTTGGAAACATATATAAGAAATCGAACCTAAGTTAAGGGATAATTTTGTAATCTCATTTTTTGTCTTAGATTATTTATACGTAAGTATTTTCTAGGGATATATTTATCATCCATGTCCATGTTTTATAAAATTGTTTTCATAAAAGGTTTACTATTATTCTATGTATGTTTAGAATCATTTTTACCCATTTTTGACTTTTAATGCATGGTATGGAAGGAATCTTTCTTTTATTTACTATACGATGTACTTTTTGACTCTTCCGTTAAAAGTACGAGGAGATTATTTTTTTAAATAATATGACATGAAAATATTTTTACATATTCTTAATGCCTTTTTCCATGAATCTTCTTCTAAAATATTTCAATTTTTTTCACAAAAAAAATTCTTTTAAAATTTCACAACATTTGGAGAAAAGAAAACATTTTTAAATGAGAAAGGATATTTTCCCTAAGAATTAAGTTCAAGTGTTTTATCAAAATTATTTTCCATATTTGATGACATAGGTTTAAGTTTCTATCCATATTATTACTTTTATTTGATTATTTTTATGATGTAATTATTTTTATGAATTCCATTTATCTTATACGGATTATTTTATGATGGCATGATGTTTAAGAATCTCATATTATTACATATGTTATGCTATGATGTATGATTTATGTTTTTGTGGAACATGTAAGAATTATTTCAATATGAAATGTTTGGGACCTATATCTCCCTCCAATTCATTGGGTAAAGATTTATATCTCACGATATATACATGACGGGAATGACTGTTAAATATGCTTCAGTAATACATATCTATAAAGGTAAGTTAACCCAGTTAAGTAATAGACTTTTTCCACTATAATGGTCTTAGAAACAATGCCTTGTCTACTATGGAAATCATATTATGTGCATAATTGTTTTCCAAAATTCCATATTTTATTCCCATTCTACTTAATCATGATTAATGTTCCTTTAGGATCTATTCCTTACATACTGCCAAGATTTATTACATTGACTCAAGATATTGATGTTTAAAATTTATGTTCAAGTTTTTACGTTAAAATGTTTATGGTTTGTTTTAAATTCTCCATGTTTACCCTTACTGAACATTTGATTTCACCCTTTCTATTTTTTCTTTTCCACTAGATATAAAGAAAGGTTTTAGGTTGGAAAAAAAGGGGAAGATCATTATGGGGGCTTCTGAAGATCTTTCACCATGATTAGAAGATTATGTTCTGAGTTTCCAAATACATTAAACTAATACATTCTTTGGGAATTTATTTTGGTGTCATGTATTATGTATTATAAAAAATAAATGTAATGTCCATGTACTTCAAGCATGGGACTTTACAATAGGATACTTTTTCCTGATTGTTATTTTTATAAGTTTATGATAATCAATGAAAATATGCCTTAATCCATTAAAATTATTGAAAAAGGGACCAGTTCCCCCCATGGTGAAGCACTAGGAAATATAAAACGTTAACCAAATTCTATTAAAGTTTCATAATAATTTTTGATAATTCTATAATGTTATTCAATAATCCCACTTCAATATTTGTATAGAACCTATAATGATTTAAATCTAAAACTCAACCTAAAATTCTTGGTGAAGTCGAGGTAGTTCATTTATAAATATGACAATATACTCACATACAATAGGTATATATTTAATTTGGAGTTTCTCTCCTTGAAATTGAGCCAAGATTCTCTTATTATTGGGTATCATGACCAATACTACAGAATTTAATTTAAATGGGATTTTATAATCATCCTTTCATGAATATCTAATAATGGAATGATTTGGGTTATAAAATGGTACTTCCTTATCCTAAAAGTTAATATGTGATCTATATTGGGAGATCCAATCCCTACCTAATATCACATATAATCTCACCATGGGAAGAATAACTATATTTACAGGAAGTATCTTACCACAAACCTAGATCAAATAAGTTTTGTAGTTAAGTATCCAATATTTATGTTAGTAAATAATTATTCATAGCCTACTTTCATGACTTGAAATAATGATCAAAACCATAAAAAAATTAATATATTCATAGGTTTGAAGGGGAGAGTAAGTGCACCTTTCACCAGTTAATTTTCATAATCTAATTTTGCAGTAATGATTTTATATTCTCTTACTTGTTTCCTTAGTCTATGAGGTTGATTTTTCCAATTATCTATATTAAACCTTTGATTAAGGTATATATTTTGAATAATTCCAAAACTATTTACATTTTAAGCATTTAAGTGTGGGAGGTTAATTAGTTTATACCATATTATCTTCCATTTCATTACCTATATTCATCATCCCTCTTTTATAATCACAAGTTCAATAGCCAATCCTTCCACACATAAAACATCCTCTTGTTCATTTTTAGAAAGGTCATGGGTTCTTTGTCCCACATTTTTGACATGTATCCAGTTGTAGTTTCTTTCATAAATTTTATTTATCATTTTAATTTCCCTAAAACTTTAATTTAATTTAATTATCTCAAGAATAATTAGATTTTTATATTTCCATTTCCACCTTAAGAGAACATCGTACAATTTTTTGTATCTACCAAAGTCTCTTATATATAATTCCTTTCAAAGACTTGTTTCTAGGGGAGTAAAGATCTTATCTATATTTCTTTCATAGTTATTAATAAAACTATCGGTGTACATTATGAGTCTCATGAATTTTTATTCAAAGCTTATAATAGATTCTTCCTCCTTTTGTTTCAACTATTGGAATTCTTGTTCTATTTTCATGAGAAGTGGGAAAGGAAAATAGTTTCTGAAAAAAAAATTCTTGAACTCCTCTCATTCTATAGAGTTAAAGTTTTTCCTTTTACATAGTATTCTTAATGAGTGTCCACCATTTTTCAACCTCACCTTCCAAGTGATGTATGGATAAAGGAAATTTATCATGGCATGTGTAATTTAGAATGAAAAATATATTCATTATTGAATTAATCCATTTACTAATAATCATTGGGTTGGAAGACCCACTAAAGGATGGTAGATGTTTCCACTTCAAATAATATATATCAAGTTTCTCCTTCTTTAGTGATTTTAGAAGATCAACAAGGTTCAATTTATTATTCCTTTCATGTGATAGTTGGGTAAAAAAAATTTACTTTAGCTCCCATCTCATTTGGTTTCTCTAGGGAGAAATCCAAAAGTTCTCCTTCTCACCCATTTTTAACTCAATTTCTCTTATTTCCTTCCATTTAATAAAACAAAAATAGTTTATCATGAGTAATAAACAATATTATTTTAATTGAATCAGAGTGAACTACTATATAAACTTGAATAATCTATCTTTTGAATTTATTACTCTATGACACCTTACTCTTAGAATATGATGCTTTCAGTTCACTTTTGGTTCAACCTATATCACTTTTTTTGTAACCTATTATTTTTTATGCTATATTCCTTTATAATCTAATCCTAATCCCAAAAAATAACTAAACCCCTATTTTATGCCAATTGAGTAGACCCAAGGTAAAAATGAATATATTTTCCATCCTTTTCATAATTTAAACATTACAACTCTAAATAATCACACAATCCTAGAACCCAATGGTTTAGTGTATCTGATGATAGGTTACATAAACATCTTATTACACATATTAATTGAATATATCCCATAGAAATCTTTACATAATATTTTATTATACACATATGCCAATTTATAATTTTATAGGCATGTAGAAAAAAGGAGTGAGCTAAAATTATCAATAAGATAAAACTAATCAATGATTCAAAAAGTATTAGATCCTAATCATGTTAGATAAAATGATAATGGAAGAAATATCTAATTAAAATGAACAAAGAATAACAATATTTTCCCATATGGATATATAGAAGAACTTATTACAACAAATAATCAAACATATAAAATGGAGAAAAAGTATGGAATCTAATGTTAATAATAATGATCCATGGAACATAATATTGTTATATATAATTGATACGTGTCTTAAAAATTGTTATAGAAAATCATAACATTCTGAACATAGATAAATTAAATCATGTCCTATAAAATATTTTTTAACATAGTTAAACTATTGTTATGTCCATGAATAAGGATATCCTTCAAACTAAATTTTCATTATGATAAAATAACATTTTAAGGGTTAAATGGGAAAATAGAAAAACATAAATAATAAGAATAGTTTACATTAAGAAATCAAAATCCGATCCTTCCCAAAAAAAATATTAACTTATTCGAGTCTTGTGTTTTGTAAATTTTCTATCCAATGTGAAAGTGGTTTCATTCTATTTCTTCATGAAAAAATACTCTACAGTGGAGATCAACTTCTTAAAGATCTTGATATATTCCTATATACTGATCTTTCCTTTATTGTATCCATGAAGTGAATTATGATCTTATTTTTAGCTTCATTCCATTTTCTCTTTATTGAATTTTTCATGTTTTTTACTTACATATATTCTACAAATATTTTATCTTGAGCATGTGATGTGAAAATAATTTCCCACCTTATCTTCCTTGGAGTGAATAAAAAAAATAAAATGAACTTCTTTGGTTTTTATTCTTTTTTTCTTCTATTTTCATCATATAACATCAACCTCTTTCCTTCTTCTCTCATATTTTGTTACCTGGTTTCCAACCTCTACCTCCTTTGATTAACTATTTTCGATATTAGGATAATCCTCCTACATCAGTTTTTTGGGTATAGATTTATCTAAACATATATAGACTGGTTGAAAGGAGAAGAAAATATTATAAACCATATATTCATAAAGTATCTTCATGGTTTTTTCTCTTGTTTCATCTCGTTATTTTTACTTCTTTATTGACACTACTTTAGATGATTTAGGACTAGTACTTGATTATTGATTTACCACTTTCTCCATAATTTTACCTCCCTCCCTTAATATAACTACTGCAAAATAGGCCTTTAATAGTGCTATAAATGGCCTTTATCAGAGATACCAAAGCACTAACTACCTGAGTAAGATTAAAAGCCCTGGTATTTTATCTGTTTCTTTTTAGCACTGATAAAGGGACTTTTATTAACACTTAAAGAAGAACTGATAAATTGTACATTCATAATAACTTTTAAATGCACTAAAAAATGTTTCCTTTATCAGTAACTTAAAAATAAATGATAAAAGTTTCCTTTATCAGTTCTTTTAAAAGTTATAATAAATATGGAATTTATCAGTTCTTTTAAAACCACTTATAAAGGTCCATACTATAGTGTGTTGCAGCAGCACAGTAGCAACAATGTGGTGTGCTGTAATAGAACACTGAATCATAAGAAACACACCATATATCAAAAAAACAAGTCCCAATATATAATTTAAATCAGATGAAATTTACAACAAAAATATAAGGAAAATACACTATAGTATACACATTTCAAACATTGTTTTATACAATTACATATATACAAGGTATTAACTACATTAAAAAACATCAAAGTTCATTTATCTCTTAATTCTAAATCCAACTCATGCTATTTCTAAAACAACCACCCATGCTCGAGAAAAATAACGCACCTATATAAAAAATTGTTTTTATGTTTGTAATAATATAATGAAATAAATTTATATAATGTGTTAATTTAACTAGAACTGATTTCAATTTTAAATAAAAAAGACACTCTTAGAGCCATACCGGTCACACCATGAATCTGATTGATGTGAGACTAATTTAAAAACATCCCAAATGAATATTGGATCATTTTACTAAATCATAAAAACAACCTAAATTTTTTTTCTTTGTTTTGACTACGTGAGTTGACTTTTTTACTAAAATGTAATTTTAAACTACAAACACACACATTTGACTCATTTATATCACATAGTGTATCAGTCTGATTTTAAAATGATTCCTACATGAAAAAAATTAATGTTGAATCATTGTTCTAAATTATAATGAAAATTTGAGTTCATTTGATCAATTCTTAGTGAGTGACACTTTTTGAACAAAAATATAAATCTTAAATTGATAACAGAAATTTTATGTCATATCTCACACATCATATATCTGATTGTGATGTGGCTGATTATTACACATCAAAAACGAATTTTGGATCATTTTCATGAAGTATAAAAATAATCTTAATGTGTTTTATTAGTTTTGAGTAGG
Source organism: Viscum album (assembly GCA_963277665.1). Taxonomy (NCBI): domain Eukaryota; kingdom Viridiplantae; phylum Streptophyta; class Magnoliopsida; order Santalales; family Viscaceae; genus Viscum; species Viscum album. Next base: position 2,110,107,930 of record OY728152.1, read on the forward strand.
TTAGTTGTCCATTTTACTAAAATTGATGTCAAATTTAAATTAAAATACACAATTTGAGTCATACCAGTCACATTGTGGGTTGGATTGAGGTGCATCATATTCCTATATGTCATAAATGACATATGGATCATTTTCTTAAATTATCGAAACAATTTGAATTTGTTTTATCGGTTTTGAGTAGGTTAGTTTTCCATTTAACTAAAATAGATGTCAATTTTAAATAAAAATATACACATTGAGTCATAAAAGTCACATTGTGTATTATATTTAGGTGAGGCTGATTCCTACACATCTCAAATTACTTATGGATAATTTTCTTAAAGTATAAAAATAATTTGAATAAGTTTTCTTAGTTTTGAGTACATCAATTAGCTTTTTTACAAAAATTCCATTTTAAGCTGGAAAAATGGACTTTGACTCATTCTGATCACATTGTGTTTTGGTTTACAAAATAAAAATTCCAACCCATAAAAAATTACATGTGAATCATTTTCTTAAATTATCAAGAAAACCTGATCATTTTTTATTGGTTTTCAATGAGTGACACTTTTTGAACTAAAATATCAATTTTAAATTGACAACAGAGAATTTGAATCACATTGGGCACATCATGTATCATATTGATGTGTAACTGACCCATACATGTAAAATTTGACTTATAGATCATTTTCATAAATTATCAAAACAATCTGAATTCATTTTCTCAGTTTTGAGTAGGATAGTTTTCCATTTTACTAAAATTGATGAGAACGTTAAATAAAAAGATGAACTTGGATTCATATTAGTCACACCATGTGTCAGATTGAGGTGAGGAATATTTTTACACATCTCAAATGACTTGTGGATAATTTTCAGTAAGTATCAAAACAATATAAATGATTTTTTTTAGTTTTGAGTACAACAATTGTCTTTTTTACTAAAATGTCTTTGTAAAATGGAAACATTAACATTTGACATATTCTGATCATATAATATATTGGATTAATGTGAAATATATTCCTACACATCAAAAATGACTTATGAATTGTTTTAAAAAATTATCAAGAAAATATATGTGTGTTTGATCAGTTTTTAGTGAGTGAATCTTTTTTGAACTAAAATATCGATTTTAAATTGTTAACGGAGAATATGAGTCATACCTGGCATATCATCTATCAGATTTATGTTTTTAATATCTTTATCTGTCAAAAATGACTTATTGATCATTTTTATAATGTATAAAAACAATCATAATGTGTTTGATTAATTTTTAGTAGGTCAGATTTCTATTTTACTAAAATTTATGACAGTTTTAAATAAAAATATGCAATTGGAGTCATACCGGTCACACCGTGCATCTGATTTAGGTGAGGTTGATTCCTATATGTCTCAAATGCATACTGGATCATTTTATTAAAGTATCAAAACAATATAAATTCATTTTCTTGGTTTTTGAGTATGTCCGTTGTCTTTTTTACTAAAATGTCATTTTAAACTGGAAACACGTACTTTTGACATATTTTGATCTCATCGCCTATCGGTTTGACATGAAAACAATTACTACATGTCACATATAACTTATGAAGTATTTTACCTATATTATAAATAAAATATTATCATGTTTGATCATTTTTTATTGAGTGACACTTTTTGAACTAAAATGTCGATTTTAAAGTGACAACAGACACATTGAGTAATAACAGGCACATCATGTATCGAATTGAGGTTGGGCTAATTCTTATACATCATAGATGGATTATGGATCATTTCATTAAAGTATAAAAACAATATGAATGTGTTTGATCAGTTTTGAGTATGTTATTTTTCTATTTTACTAAAATGAATGTCAATTTTAATTAGAAAGAAGTATTTGTTGTCATAGCAGTCACACCATGTTTCAGATTGAGGTGCAGCTGATTTATAAAAATCCCAAAGTCTCAAAAAAATTAATTTTCATTTTTACCATGATATCTATTGAATTTATTTGTTGAAATATCAACACTACATAATAATTTTTGAACAAACCACCCCTACCTGAAAAAAAATAATTCACTAGTATAAGAAAATAATTATTATATCATTAATACTAAAAAAATTAACATAGTTATAAAATAAAACATTAATTCTATTGAAAATTATTTTACTCTTGAAACATCAGTATTACCTCTTTGATTGATTAGTGTAGGGAACTTTAAGGTAACTGATATGTGTCAACATTATAGGGGTGAAAGGTTTTTAGGTAGAAAAAGTCTATGTATGTTTTGGTGCACAAAGGAATGAAAGATGGAAATATCAATCCAAATCATAAAAAATATTCCACCTGTATAAGAAAAAAATTATTATATGATTAATACTAAAATGAAAGAAATTGAAATAAATATGAAATAATACATTAATTATATGGATAATGATTTTACTGTGAAAACACCAAGAATTACTTTTTGATTGAGCTGAGGCAGCATCATTACACTTCCTTCAATGGTAGTGGATTGAACTTGAAGGAAAGTGATAAACACAACACTACAGGTTGAATATGTTTTGAGGTAGAAGAATTATGTAGAAGTTTTGGTACATAAAGGCATGAAAGATGGACAGAACGCCCCAACTCGAAAAAAAAGGAATCCACCTATATAAGAAAATAATTATTATCTGAGTATAATAAAATTAAAAAAAATTAAAAAAAATATCAAAGAATAAATTAATTCTATGGATAATGATTTTATTCTGCAAACATTAGTATTAAATTTATGATTGAGCAGAGACAGTGTCATTTCTCTTCCCACAAAAGCATGACTTATGGATATGAATGTTTTAAAATAAATGAAATATTCAAGGAATAATGTAAATCAAATCAATGTTCTATTATATAATTTTCAATTAAAATAGATAAAGTATATTATAACATTACCTTTACATATTTCCAAATGATTTCGTTCATTATAGTTTGTTCTTCCAAGGGATTGGTAACATCATCATGTTTAGAAGACATTCTCTGTGTGAGTAGTCTAAAATTTAATATAGATTATGTTAATGTAGTAGAAAATATATAATATTATGAGTAAAAACATAATATATTAAAAACACTTTTACCTTCTCATTGAAATCTCTTCCTTTTATAAGAATGTTTCAGGGATTTTGTTCCTCTGTCAAGAATCCAAATCCCCTATTTTTGGTCCCATATAACATAAAAGGCGTTGTATATATTGGGACCATCATTAAGTGATTGTGATCTCTGAATAAAAGGTTCATCCTCAATTGAATTTTCATCTGACCTGATATTTTCATTTGTCCCTAACAGGACAATTGACCAATTCTTTTTTATTGGGTTAGAGACATAAGTTAATTGAATTTATTGTTATTATATTATGAACGGCTCATCTCTTTCACATTCCATGGTGAAATTCACCTTAATAAATCTCATTTCACCAACTTTCCCTGAAATGATATTTTTAACCCATTTTCAATGAAAACTTTTCACTTGAAATGTTTTATAATGAAACTTGTGTATCTATTCAATAATGCCAAAATATGACATATTTGTATAGATTGAATTTTTATCCTTGGAACTAGATATGTGCATCACTATAGCCACAATATTAACACCAATACTTTTCATCATACTATAGTCATCGTGTTATTTTATATAGAATGTATAACCATTGACAAAAAAAATAGTGTAAGATATAACATTTTGATTCAGATCACTGGCTAGCCATTGAATTTATTAGACAATTAAATTTACATTTCAGATAACTACCTATAAATTTGATCTCAGAATCATCCTATTAACTATTTATTATGTGTATTTGATATCTATCCTTATTCCCTTGATGGATTCAAACCCCTAAGAATTCCTTTGTGGTATTCAATGTATGGATCAACAACATTCCTATTATGTCAAATGTAAAGGTGAAAATTTTCCTATTATGTCAAGGTAATTCTAATGACATATCTTCTAGAAATCCCTTCACTCATAAGGTATTATCTATGATAGGACTTTAGGAGGCTGATAATGTCAACATCTGATAGGTAATCGGTAGATAATTCAATATCTTAACCCACAATATATCATTCTTCAATAAATATTTTTGGCTGAATTTTATTCTTGATATACCCTTTAAAAATATTTATGTACCATTTAATGTGGTACATCCATTTGTAATAGATAGGGCCACATTGTTGAACATCACTAACCAAGTATACTGTTAATTGGACGACTATAGTAAAGATCGATGGTGGGAAGAACATCTCTATTTAAAATAATATGACTGCAACCTACTTATTCATGTTGGGAAACTTCTCCAGGTATATTAATTTACTACATATGTCTTTGAAAAAGAAACATAGTCTGGTTAATATTTGTATTAAATTTTGAGGCAGAATGAAACAGAGAACAACAGGCATTAAATCTTATATCAAAACATAACAGTGGTGTGATTTTAGTCCTTGTTACTTAAAATTAGTCATGGAAACAAAATTATTGATATTTTATGAATACCTTATGAACCTTTTACACTGTTAAGGAAAATTTAAATATTCAATTTTTCTTATCTGGATAGAGAGTAAGCTTCTGGATAATGAAAATTCCTCCTTTTACCCTTCATCAGTGGAAACTCTTCCCATATCCTCATTTCAATCAAGTCTAACCTGGCCTTAATTCCAACATTTTTTCCATGAAAATTTATTTTCATGACAATAACTCTATCAAATTCATTTTTTTCTCCATGGATGACATCAAGAAAATGTGTGACATATAAATAATTCTAAAATAGTAATTCAAATAAAATTGATCTCTTCTTCCATCCTGATTTTGTAGGGTTTTTCGAAAATGGTTTATCGAAGATGTTTTCAATATATTATACTTTATTATAAAGTTGATCACCCATTACAAGAGATGATATTGTACCTTGTTCGATATTACCATCGAATGTTGTCATCGAGGATCAGTATTTATGTCATCAAGGTAAACAAATATGACGTTCTAAATAAGTAGCCTTTGAGGAATGTTTCAACTGAACTGAGTATGTGTGTTTTTCAGAAATGGGACATCCCGACATTACTTCAATTGTATAGCCAGATAAATTTCCAAGTTGGGAAGTCATTATCATTTCTTACAATATGACCCCCAATGTGAATTCTTCACTTCTATGAGCATCATACATTGTAACACCTGTTTCCCAAATCAATTTCAAAACTTCGATTAATGGATCCAAATAGACATCAATATCATTACTAGGTAGATTTTGTCCCGTTATAAGTAAATAAAATATAATTTATTTGTGCTTCATGTATTTCCACAAAATAAAATGTGGAATACCCCTTGACTAAAGCCTTGACTCCACAGAAACATTATCATCAAATGAGATCTAGTAGACTGAAATTCGTAAGCAGTTGGCTCTAGTCCAAGTGGGAGTTTGTAAGAGTTGGTGTCCTAAAATCAACTATTTATACTTTGATTACATGAATATTTAATATATTTAAATATTATACTTCTTATTATATATTGTTTATTGTTCTTCATGACTATAGTGTAATAATGTCCTTGAGTATTTTACGCATTGACCGGGTCATAGTAGTTCCCTGCTATGATGAGAACCTTGAAGTGAAATGATAATATTATTAAATATAGTTCTGCTGTTGGATGACATACTATGATGGGACACATAGTATACAGATTATTGGATGTGAGTACTTGTAAGAAGTTGAGACTTTTTCTCGTGAAGTTTGCACTTTGTAATCTCCAATATATGAGATTATGTGAACATAATCACCAGTAGGAATTCAGAATGTTTTGGTATCATCAGATATTCTTATATGAGAGCATGTGTAATCATCCTTATACTTTAATATTATCATTAATATATGTCATGACTCCCGCACTTTTATTTACTGATGAAAGCTGTCATGCAGATAGCTGGCAGGAAGTAGGGTACATTAGGTGCATCATGAATAAAATGTTATTAATGGATAAGTTGAGTAATTATTTTTCACTTCCATTTATATAAATTGATATATCAGTCCTTTTATTTAAATAGAACTATCCCAAGAACTTTCATGGCCTTGGTGTAACAACGAGTTTATTTCATGTAGTTAGAGAAAGGAATATCAAGCATAATGGTTGATGACACTATCATGAATCCTTCTTGATGAGATATTAATACAAACGGATTATATTACATAGTGAGCATTCATATGTGGATTTCTCTTATGAAACTTTATATTATTTCTCTTGGGTTCCTTGAACCATTGCTAAAAACTACTCTTGGACTTTAGGCAAGCCCACCTAATGTCAATGATAAATAATACAAGAGGGTCACACACTATGTGTTTTTGGTGTTCTTGGTTAAATTCTATTTCAATTTAATTAAGGGAATAATTATTATTCTCAAGATAGTGGAATAATTTATTTAAGTAAAAATTATTTTATAAATTAAATAAATATTTATTCACGAGATTGTGAATAAACAAATATTTATTTATTTTTGAGAATTTAAGAAATATTTATGTACTAGTTTGTAAATGAAAAATTTATTTAGGGGAATAAATTATTTATTTATTTATTCAGGTGATCAATAAATAGAAGTAGAGTTCGAGCGGACCAATGTCAGTCCGGTACTAAAATAATTATTATAAATATGTTAAATAATTATTTAACTATTTGTCACAAAATAAAAAACTAATAACTTATTTTATAATTATGTGGCATGGAATTTCGGTTATGATTCCATTTTTCACATATTGGCTCACCAAAAATAATTATGCAGTTATTGATATTTTGTGGCATGGGTTTTCTCTAAGGTTATGAATGTATTAAATTGTTGTTACACAATTAAATATTATAACTAATCCACATGTCCATAAATAAAGAGGTACATCTATTGTGCTATGTTTGGGAAACTGGTGACACAAGGGAAATTCAAAGTCTTGAATTTTCTCCCAACTCCTATCCTCTCTCACTCTGAAGAATGAGATATTTTCTTCAATGTCAAAGAACATGAGATCAAGATTGATCGACAGAAGACATTCATTTCTCTATGCTAGCACCTGGAAAGCGAGTGGCGCCAATTAGAGACCATTAGAGAACATGTGGATCACCGCTAGAGGGATTCTGGTTTGAATCCTTTCAAGTATAGTGAGATAATTTTAAAGGGTCATCCCAGAATATCAACATCATCAACAAAGAAATTACTGAAGAACCATGTATTTTATTTATTTAGAAACTAAGTTTAAATTATTTATAAACATGATTTGAAAGATCCTCCTTAAAGGTTTCAGGACTAATCCTTATTTATCTAAATATTTGATTCTATTTTATGGAGACGACTTTCATTGTTCTATTGATCTTAGAGTAATCATTGATCATGGTAAAAATTAATGTGAAGTGTCGGCCTAACCATGCTTCTGCTGTTCATGGAACCTATAAGCAGTATAATATGAAGGTCATCATAGTTTATAATAATTTAAATAATTATTTGATTATTTAGAATTTAATCATTTAGTTTTTCAAATCAAGGTTAATCATTCTTGTAAACTGTATTTTGAGATCAATTATGCCTCTTTTCATTTCTCATAGATTTGACATAAAAGAATGTTTTTTTGAGTATAATTAAAATGGAGAACTCATCAGGAGGTGACAATGATTCTTCCTAAGTGACATGAAATTACATGCTATGTGTTCGGACATACATTCCATGTTCTCTTCCATACATGCCATGTAATCTGAACTATACGTCATGTAATCATGTTGAGTGTATCAGGGGTAATTTGGGAATTACTCAATCTATGTTCATTTACTACATATGGTGTAGTTAATTCAACACCACATGTTGACCAAGATAGATAGGTACACACTTACTATATTACACACCATTTGGCCCACTGAACACGGTGTATATTCCCTTTAGGTCAGGGGCCAAACTGTGTATCACATAGACGACTAAGTTGACTGGTAACCGTGTAACGTAGAGACAACAAGGCATGTAGCTCACTATACACACTGTGTACTCTGAAATTTCTAAAGTACACTTCACATGCCAAGTCACTAGTCATGTACTTCAGTTTAGGCTGTTAAGGTAGTACACGCCATGTAGTTGGAAATACACATTGTGTACATTACCAAATTACACCAAGTTCAAGCTTTAACGTTTGTGTAATGTTCAGAACTACATATCATGTATAAATCATACTACAAGTTGTTACTCTATGAATTGAAACATATTGTATGCCATATGTCATCAGAGTAAAATAGTATGTGAATATAATATAAGATGGGTAGATTCGAACATGCATTCCCTAGGATACCTCCAAGGTGCATTTATGTACTACGAAGAGAATCTCAAGAAAATTTAGAAAAGGATTAAGACAAAAGGATTGATTAATTAAGGATAATAATTAATCAATTAGAGGGAAATTTATCTTAATAATAATGATCAAATAATTTAATGATAGTTTTGTTAAATTCTTAACTCATTGCATGTATGTGGTTGATCATTAGATAGAACAAGTTATTTGTATGTGATTGTTTTCCTTTTAATTATTTTATTAAATTAATTGTTGGCATAAGATCTATATCTCCTCATTAAAATGTAGGGTCTTCATTCCCGTGGTTTCTATTTTGTAAACCCCTTTTTACCCCTCACCTACATGTGAGTTTAGAAGGCATTTTTAATGGATGTAGCTCCCAAGCTGCTGGAGGCGGTCCAAGTTAGGAGATGAGGTGAAACTAATCCAAGGAGATACAAATGTGGATAGGTGGAAAGCTGTAAACATGAAGGAGTTTCTCCCATAGGTTAGGGTTAGTTTATTAACCGCTAGATAAACTAACTATTAGAAAAAATATCATGATCATACTCTTTTCTTTAATTATTTCTGTCAGTTGCAGGGTTTTTCATTATTGATGTGTTGTCGGGATCACATAATTAATGAACTAACATGCAAGAAAGATAGATCTAAAATAAACTAGGCTTGTCTGTAAATATTATCAAGACATGTTTAATCACTTATGTAAGTTCCATTTAATATTAATAATCATGTGAAAAATATAATAAGGGAATTTATACATAATAGATAAAAATACCTCAACAAAATATTAATTCCGAATAATCCTTTCGTTACTTGATTAATGGTAGGACTCAAGAAAATTATGTGTTTGACCAACCCTTGTTGTGACACTTACTTTTATATAGGAATACATTATGAATGGTTTGGGTTGACTTTACCATATTTCATAAAGAGGAGTATCCCTTGCTAGACATGGTGTAATATGGAGGCAAGTGTTGGGGAGATCCAAGTCAGGATTTTAGGATTGGGAGTCCACTCAGCAGATCAAGGAGATACGAGACTGTAGTTGGGAAAGACCCACCGACCTAAATACCTTCAAATAGCCTTAACATCCATTTTGGGGGTTATGAGAATGGAAAAATGAATCATTTCCACTACAATTTCATAGAAACTGGACATTTTGACTTCAATGGTGAGGTTCATTTGGACATGATAAAATAGCGAGAGACTAAAAAAAATTAATTTATTATATCTCCAAAAATATAATCAAGAAATTACTAATCATCAACTCTTTTAATTGTAGAATAAAATTATAAGCTCTTCAACCACAATATACATGCGATCAATTCATTATAAAGACAAAATCCTCACTGGTAGTAACTTACAAGAATGGTTTAGATTCCTTTGAGTTATTCTACGCCATGAACAGAAGTATAACATGATGGGGTCCGCGTTACCTGATCCTCCTACCCAAGAGCCGATTGACAAATATTTCTTGGTCTATGACAAACATATGAACAACACGGTCTATGTTCAATGTTTGATGATATCATCAATGTTTAGTGATCTCATGAAATCTCCCAAAATCATGGATGCCTATAGCATTCTTGCAAACCTCAGTGGTCTTTACCCAGAGAGAGAAAGACAAGAATGGTTTGAGATCTCGAAGACACTCTTTCAAAGTAATTTTGGAGAGGGCTCCCCATTTAGGCCTCATGTTTTCAAACTCATTTTATACATTATGTTCTTGGAGGTTATAGGGGTTAAACTCCCTGACGAACTGGGTATCAATCTCATTCTTACATCACTCCCTTATAGCTCCTCCAGCATTGTTGTTAATTTCAATATGAACAATATTGAGAAGTCTCTATCTGGTCTACTTATCCTTGTTAACCAATTAAACAAAGATATAAAGCATTAAATGACTTATTTCCTTATAGTTAATAAGAGGAAAGTGAAGGAAAAGGGATTTAAGACCAAATGTTTTTCACGCCCTTCCAATAAAAGGAAGATAAAAGGGAAGGCAAGGGAACAGAAAGCTGTTTGTTTCACATGTGGTATGAAGGGCCACTAGAAGAAGAACTGCACCCAGCCTAAGAAACAAAGGGAAGCTTCAGGTGCATTTTTATTGAGTGAAATCAATCTATTTATACAAATTGGGTATTAGATATGACTTTTGGTGACCACATATGTATCTAATTATAAGAACCAAGTAGATTGAAGAAGATTGATTTGGGGTAAGTAGATCTATGAGCAGCCAACGGAGCCAGATTTGATGTTATTGCTCTAGAGGACTACCACCTCACATTCCCAACCAGAATTATCTTAGTGTTGAAGGGTTGTTATTATGTGTTATCTGGTACTAATAAAATTATTTTTGTATCCAGATTAAATACAGATGGATTTGTTTTCAAATTTAGAAATGAATGTTTCTGTTTTTAAGACGTTACCATTTGTTTTGGTAGGGAACATTTATAAAATGGTTTTTACGTGTTGGGTTATAAAAACCAAGTAATGGAAATCGATAGAAAATGATACTTTGCATGAATCATACCACACCCAACTTTGGCATCAACATCTAGGTCATGTAAACAAGAAACACTAGAAAAAGCAACATCAAGATGGATATTTAGATTCTTTTAAACTAAAACCACTTGGAATATGTCACACATGTTTTCAAGGAAAAATGACCAAATCCCAATTTAGTTGAAAAGGTGAAAGGGCTAAAGAGATTCTTGAATTGGTTCATACCTATGTGTGTGGACCATTTCCAATTGAAGCAAGGAGTGGATACTCATACTTCATAACATTTACTGATACTTTTTGTAGATATGTAAATATCTACCTAATGAGGTATAATTCATATTCTTTTGATAAGTTCAAAGAATGCAAGAATTAAGTTGAGAACCATCTTGGAAATAATATTAAGAAACTCCACTCAAAATGAGGAGAATATATTAATCATGAATTCAATGATTACATATGGGAGTTTGGGACCCTATCCTGACTCAATCCTCCTTACACACCCTAGTGTAATGGTGCGGATGAAAGGAGGAACCACACCTTGTTGTACATGGTGATATCAATAATGAGTCATGCAATTCTTACATTATCCTTTTGGGGATATGCGTTACAAATAGCTGTTCACATACTAAACTAAGTACAAAAGAAATTGATAAATGGCATTCTATATGAGTTTTGGAGTAGAAAGAAAGCCATGTTATCGAATTTACATGTGTGGGGAAGTGAAGAATATTTTAAGGCCTCTTCATGTAACAAAATTGCACCCTGAGGCAAAAAGTGTACATTTATATGATACCCTAAATAAACATGGGGATATTACCTATAAAACCCCTTAGAAAAAATATGGTTAAAAGACACTCCATATTCCTTGAGAGGGACCACATCTCCAAAAGAGATAATGGGAGATAGATTGACTTCTAGGATATTGAGGCTCAAGGTACACAAGAGTTGGTACATAAACAGATTACACAAAGCCCCATGGAAGAAAGAACTATTCCAGAAACACAAGAACTCCATAGAAGTAAAAGAGAGGTTAGATAACTGGAATGGTATGGTTTTCTGGTAACCTAGGATGGTGACTCATTATTAGATAATAATAATGATCCTATAACCTACAAGGAAGTAGTAAGTGGCGCAAACATTGCAAAGTGGCAAAAAACTCTGAATTCTAAAATGAATTCCATGTACCAAAACCAAGTTTAGATTTTAGTAGATCCTCCATTTGATGTAAATCCTGTTGGTTTCAAATGGGTATTCAAGAATGAAATGGACATAGAAGGACAATCCAGTACCTATAAGGCATGACTAGTTGAAAAGGGGTTCATGAAGCATCAAGGAAATGACTACGATGAAACCTTTTCACCAGTTTCAATACTGAAATCCTTCAGAATTATATTGGCCATTAACACTTACCATGACTATGAGATTTGGAAAATGGATGTCAAAACAGGCTTCCTTAATGGTAACATTTAGGAAGATGTCTACATGACACGACCTTAAGGATTTATGACTCCAAAGGATGCCAATAATGTATGCAAGTTGCAGAAATCCATTTATGGATTAAAGAAAAAATCTAAATCATGGAAAATTCGTTTTGAAGAATCCATAATGGAATTTGGTTATATCAAGAATAAATATTGTCCTTGTATCTTCAAATAATTTATTGGGAGTGTAGTCTTGTTCCTAACAGTATTTTTTGATGACATATTACTTATTAAAAATTTGATACTAGTCTTACAGTCTATTAAGGCATGGTTGAATCAAAGCTTCTCCAGGAAGGACTTGGGAATGGTAATATATATTCGTGTGATCAAGATCCATAGTGATAGATCCAAGAGATTTTTGGGACTATGTCAAAGTACATACACTGATAAGATACTAAAGATATTCAGTATGGAACAATCTGAGAGGGGATTATTGTCGGCATCAAATGATATTCATCTTTGAAATAAAATGTTTCCTCAGACACATAAGGAAACAAAAAGAATGTAAAGGACTACATACGCATCAATGATTGGGTTATTCATGTATTCCATGCTATGTACTAGGCTAGATGTCGCCTACGCATTGAGTGTGGTAGGAAGATACTAAGTTGACCCATGTAACGACCATTGGATGGCAGTCGAGACTATCCTAAATTATTTGAGGCATACTAAGGATATGTTCATAATTTCTAGAGGTTATGAGGAACTAGTCATTAGAGGATATGCAGATTCTAGTTTCCAGACTGATAAAGATGACATGAAGTCACAAATTGGTTACATATTCACTTTTAATAGAGGTGGAGTGAGCTCAAAGAGCTCAAGTAAGAGTGTGGATGTAGATTCTACAGAAGAATCCGAGTATATCATAGCTTTTGTGGTAGCTGAAGAAGTAGTTTGGATTTAGAGTTTCATTTAAGATATGGATGTGTTACCTATTAGTAATGATTTCATCACACTATGTGGTGATAAAACTACAGCGGTGGCTCTTTCAAAATAGCCAACGTCACATTTGAATACATAGAACATACTTCAAAAGTATCAACTACTAAGGGATTTTTCTCAGAGAGGTGAAGTTGCAGTGAGCAGTATTTCCACAGAATACAATGTGGTGGACCCCTCAACTAAAGCCTTGACTCAAGAGAAACAAGATCATCAAGTGAGGTCTAGCATAATGAAATTCGTAGGCAGTTGTCTCTAGTCTAAATGGGAGTTTATAAGAGTTGGTGTCTTAGAACAAACTATTTGTACTTTGATTACATTAATATTTAATATATTTAAATATTAAACATCTTATTACATAATTTTCATTGTTCTGCATGACGGTAGTGTAATAATGTCCTAGATTATTTGTCTCATTGACAAGGTTATGGTATTTACCCGCTATGATGAGAACCATGAATTGCTATGAAAATATTCTTAAATATAGTTCTGCGGTTTGATGAGATTCTATTATTAAACACATAGTATATAGACTATCGGGTGTGATTACTTGTGAGTAGATGAGACTTCTTCTCATGAAGTTTGAACTTGGTAATATCTAAGATAAGTGATTATGAGAACAAACCCACCAGTAGGAATTCGACATGTTTTGGTGTCATCAGATATTCTTATATGTGAGCTTATGTAATGGTCCTTATACTTTAATATTATCATTATGACATTTCATGACTCGCACACTTTGATTTACTTATTAAAACTGTCACGCAAATAGTTGGTAGGAAGTAGGGTACATTGGGTGCATCCCGAATAACATCTTATTAATGGATAAGTTGAGGAAGGATTTGTCCCTTCCATTTAGGGAAATTGATATCTCAGCCCTTTGATTGAAATAGAACCGTCCCACAAAATTCCATGGCCACGGTGTAATGATGAGTTCATTTCAGGTAGTCATAGAAAGACATGTCGAGAATAATAGTTAAAGAAAGTATCATGAAACCTAATTTATTAGATATTGAGACAAAGGGATTATGGTACACAGTGAGTGTTCGTATGTGGATGTCTTTGATGAAACTTTAAGTTCTTTCTCTTAGGTGCCTTGACCCGTTGTTATAAAGTACTCTTCTACTTTAGGAAAGTCTGCCTAATTCCTATGAGAAAGAATCTTAGAGGGTCACACACTAAGTGTTTCTTTTGGTCTCAGTTAAATTATATTTGAATTTAATTAATAGAATAAATTTTATTCCCAAAATAGTGGAATAATTTTTCTCAAGTTAAAATGATTTCATAAATTAAATAAATATTTATTTATGGGATTGTGAATAAAAAGATATATTTATTTATTTATTTTATTGAAAATTTAATATATTTATATTTACTAGTTTTTAAATAAAATATTTATTTAAGAGAATAAATTATTTGGGTGTTCAATAAATATAAGTGGAGTTCACGCGGACCAAGGTTAGTCCAGTAGTAAAATAATTATTTACAAGGTGGTAAATAATTAATTAACAAGTTGTCACAAAAAATAATAATAACTATGTTATAATTATATGGAATATGATTAAATTTATGATTATGTTTTGCACAAGTGGAACACCAAAAATAATGACACATTTTTTATTATTATGTATCATGGTTTTTATCTAAGTTTATGAATATATTTAATCACTATTATGAAATTAAATATTATAATTGAATCAACATTTCAATAAATTGATAGGTATGTTTGTTGAGCCTTGTAGGGGAAACTAGTGACACAAGAGCAATTCCAAGTATGAAATTTTTTCTCGACTCCCCTCCTCTCTCCCTCTCAAAAACGATAGACATTCATTATGATCAAAGAACGGGTGATCAAGATCGATCGACGCAAGACATTCGATTCATTGCACAAGCACCTGAAAAGAGAATGGTGTTAATTGGAAACCACTGGAGTACATGTAAAGACTCGGAAATTTCAAGGAAATTTTTTTATTAATTTTCTTTTGAATTTTAAAAGAACGCAGTTTCTGACGGCACCTGATTCCGTGGCCCGGTGTGCCCGGAATTATTTTCTGAAGTTTATCTCGGGTACGTTCAATGAACGGACGAGCGGGTTTTTCTAACTTTTTAACCAGTGCTCGGAATCGAATTCTGAGGGCTCCGATGAAACCGTAGCACTGGTAATTGCTTAGGAACGCCATTTCCGGAGTTGCATTTTCACGAGAGAAGATGATAAAAATTATGGAAGTTTAATTTATAAATTAACTACAATTTTTATTTTCTTTTAGTGGTTTAAGGCTTTGGGTGGAAGTTGGGTTACTACCCAACTTCCCAAGAGAGGTTATGAGGGTGGTTGGGCCCACACGCACCCCACCCCTTCATGTTATTCAACCCCCTCAACTCACCATTAATTCTTGATAACTTAAACATTAATAACTTATGTTATTAATTAAGTGAGTTAAGTGTGGCTTTTTAAATTTCAAACTCTTGAAATTCAAAAGTTTTGTTATGTTAATAAAATAAGAGGTGAGGTTATTTTATTTTGGGGTTAGTTTTCTTGTGGTGGAGTCTTGGGGAGAAAAAGGCTAAGGATTGAAGAGTTTCTTCATCTCCTTCGTCGAAGAACACGAAGAACGCGAAGAACGTGAAGAACGCCGGATTCCTCGGAGGTCGACATCTCTTTCCGCGACATCTCCTTCTGTGACGCCTCTTACCGCGACACCGACGACCTCTTCTTTCGCGACGTCTCTTTCCGCGACGAATCCTCGTTCGACGAACCTCCGTTCAAGCAACGTCGAGGTAGGGAATTGTTTTGTGAATATTAATGAACCCCATGTTACTTCCTTCTAAATCAAAGAATGTGGATCAACTAAACATCGAGTTGATCCGCGAAGAATATGTTGCGGGTTGGGAATTCTTGTTTACGGGAAAACTGTAGGGGGTTTTTGTATAAAGTGTATATGTGAATTATACCCTCGTGCATGGGTATTTTAATTACAGGGTGTTTGTATAATTTATCTTGAATAATTTAAACCCTTGTCGTTGATGAGTTATGTATTGAGCTTCTAATGTGGAGGGCACGGGCTTACGAAAAAGCCCGGACCCTCTGCTGGTTGTTCTTTTGTGCGCGGGATGACGGGCGACGAAGAAACGGGCCGCAACGGCAATTTGAAGTCGTCGCAGTAAAGAGTAGGTCCCGGGAGAGACGCGGGTGCAGACGGTAGGCAAATTGGACCACCGAAGCACGTTTGGTGGTCCGCGGAAAGTGCTGCCGACGTGCCATACCGGGACGATGGATGTCCGAAGGCAACATATTTCTAGCGGAGGAAGCAGCCCGCGGGTTTGCAGGAGAAGAAAGCGTGAGAGTTTGGGAATGGAGAATGAAGATTGGAGAGAGAAGGAGATAAGAGAAATAAATTAAAACAAGACATAAGAAATCAATATTAAGTGATGGGGCGTGAAGGCATGGAGTAAAGCGAGGCGCAACTTTTGGGTGGTGAGTGGATTTGAGGGTGTGGGATTTAAGGAATTAAATCAAAATCAAAATAATAATAATATAATAATGTTATTATTATTTTTGTTGGGAATATTGTATTTTGACGGTATCTTCCTCGTGCGACCTCGGTTTCACGAACCGTCAGCGGCAGTGTGACCCTGACTCCGAGACGGAATTTATGAGTCCAATATTGGATGTCTTTTTCGGGTTTTTGGATTGGGTACCCGAAGCGCTCGGAAAATAATAGATTTAATAATATTATTAAATCTTCGACCTGCTATAACTCATGCGTGCGACGTCCGATTGGCTTGCCGTCAGCGGCGACGTGACCCTGTGTTTAAGAAGGTCGATTCAAGTATAATTTTCGATACTAAATTCTGGTTCGTGGATTGTGTCCACGAAACACCCAATGATAATAATATTATTATTATTATGGGATTTTGTATCGGACATATCTCTCTCATACGGTGTCGGAATGTCGAACCGTCTGCGAGGTTGCGACCCTGGAATTAAGACGGATGTTTCAAAACCAATTTTGGATAATTAAGTCGAGGTCAAGGCGTGGGACCCACGAGGCCCGGTTCGCGCGTGTTGCTGTGAAATGCAACTTTTTCACTGGCTATCCATTTTGGACCAATGGGTAGTCTATCTAGAGTTTTTTTCCGTATGGATCGTAATGGGGTGACCAGTTTGGTTAACCGGTGTCACTTCAAGTATGTCCGGGTTGGTTCGAACCCGAAACCAACCAGGCCCTCGGAATAGAAACGCTTATATCTTGAGCTCTAGACGTCCGATTGACGTGTCGTCGACTTTTATAGATTCCTCTAAGTGAGATGGATCTTTTGGCTTACTCCGGTCGAGGTTCGGATGTCATTAGAGTGCGGTCGGGTTGGTTCACTCATGAAACCAACCGGGCTCCTGGAACGAAAAAGCCAATAACTCACAGACCGAGCGTCCGATTGACGTACCATCTGTCTCGTTGAATTCCTCTTGATGAGACGGAAATTTTGGCATACTTCGCCCGAGTTTTGGTTGTTGTTGGATAGTGGCCGGGTTGGATTGTACCCGAAATCCAACCGGGCCCTTGGAACGAAAAAGCTGTTATCTTTCAGACCAGACGTCCGTTTGACGAACCGTCAGCGGCGTTGGTGATCACGTTGAGAAACGGTCCCTATGAGTATACCCTACGAGAGTTTGGGGTAAAGTTGAGATACGGCCGGTTTGGTTCGCACACGAAACCAACCGGGCCCCGGGGACGAAAAGGCTAGTAACTCACAGACCGGGCGACTAATTGACACGTCATCTGCTGCGTTGAGACCCCTATGATGAGGCGGTCCTTTGAGATACTTATTCGTGGGACTTTGAGATAATTGGAGTATCGACCTATAGCTCATGGAGCGAACCCTCCCGGAGACGAGCGTACGGAGTACGGAGACCGTGTAGCCGATTGAGACCTGACAACTGCTTGACCGACTCGACTTGGAGTGAGTCGACTAGCCCAGTGGATGGAGCACTACTTTTTTTGGGTGCAGACCCATGGCGGATGGAGCACTACCTGTGTGACAGTGCAGACCCGCGGTACTCGTCCGGAGAGTACCACAGCAGGCTACTAGGGGGTGTGCACTACCGTGTTTGGGTGGCATACCCCGGCGGGAAGCACTACTGTGTTTGGGTGGCTGGCCTGCGGTACTCGACAGGAGGAGTACCTCAGCAGTCTTAGGTTAGTGAGCAGTACCTCGGAGTCGTGACAGGACCACTGTACACTCTAGAGATGGGGCTCTTCAGCAGTTACAGTTTCGATAATGAAAATCCTGGTTTGAGCTGAGACTTTTGACCTTTGTGTTTACCTCATGATTGAGATGGGTCACTTGATAACTTAGGTATATGTATGGGCATATACCTGGGTAGTGGTTATCTGTTGATTTCATGAGCTTGGTGTTTTCCTCATGATTGAGATGGGTTACTTGATAACTTAGGTATATGCATGGGCATATACCTAAGTAAAGGTTATCTGTTGAGATCTTCTTTGTGGTTATCCATGTTGGTTTTAGTGAGACCTTGAGGGTCTCGGGGTTCCTACTGAGTATTGTTATACTCACCCCCGCACGGGCTATGCCCGCACCTTTTTGTGTTGGTTGCAGACGACAGACAGTGCTGACGGAGGCCGAGTGTTCGAGGACTGGACGGTACCCAGAGGTGGACCACATGACGAGTGAGTATCCGGAGATGGACTTCGCGATGAGACGACACACGGAGGAGGTTGACGGGCGAGAGCATTGTAGAGGGTATCTGTACCTACCCTTCAGATAGGATCCGTGGTGGACGATCCAGGAGCTGTGCTATCTGTACCTACCCTTCAGGTAGGATCCGAGGACGATGACCCAGGAGCTGCTTCCTTTCTTCCAACTGTTGTCTTTTCCTGTTGTACTTTGTTCAGTTATAGTTGTACTTTCATTTGGGTTTGTATTCTGGCCCATTTACCTTTCATCACTTCTCTTTGTACTTAGTGTTTTACTTCCCCTTGTACTCTGTGGTGTTTTGTTTACTTTTATAAAGGCAATGCCTTCCCAGTTATCGGGATTTATGCCTTTTGTGCTAGTCGCCAGCCCTTGGCCTATGGAAGGCGGGCTTGGGGTAGTCACGGCATGGGCCCCGAGGACGGGTCGTGACAAATTGGTATCAGAGGAGTCGGTTCTACCGCCGAACTTATAACTCTGACATTTTCTTTCTGTGAAGCAATAGTGTTAAGGGTAACGAGTGTGGTCATCAGTTTAGGGAGTCTAGTGTTGGTGCGGGCGACCGACGTATCCATACACCAGGACCCTGACAACTGATTTCCAACTTTGGGCACAAAAACACTAATTGTGTGTGTGTTTTCAAAGGTTTTCCCTTAAAACAGCTCAAACCAGGTCAGCTGACCAGGTATAATCGTTTGATCATGTCACGTTGTTTCTTTCAGGATGCCTTTTCACGGACGACCAGCTAGAGCCTAGAGGGATGTGCGTACTGAAGGCCTGTCGAGCAACGAGGCTTCAGTACAGGGCCCTCTTGCAGTTGAGGCACCAGCGGTACTACCATACGTTGGGCCACCGATGACACCAGCCCCAGCAGTAGGCGATGCGTGCCACTTGAGTGCGCTGCACGAGTTCCAGCGCCAGAGGCCACCCAGGTTCCGGGGAGAGACGGACCCGCAGGCGGCTGAGGTTTGGATGGAGGTTGTGGTGAGAGTCTTCAGGATAGTGGGGACTCCTGCAGACTTCATGGTGATCTTTGCTGACAGCCGTCTTCAGGCAGCAGCAGGCAGGTGGTGGAGAAACTTGTTCCAGTTTTGCGACGGGATGACTTTCGCATGGGAAGACTTCGAGACCTTCTTCAGGGTGGAGTTTGTGCCAGTATCTCTACACCCCGAGCATGTTCAGGAGCTGCTGCCTTTGCTATGTGTTATTCGATCAGTAGCCGAGTCATCTGTGGGCAGTAGACAGATGATGCAGAGGTCCAGGAGGACCAGACAAGCAGTTCGGCGATCTCGGGTTTTAGGATCGGTGGTGTGGGGTACCTGGGGTGGGGACAGAGTAAGGCATGCCAGAAACAGATAGTGTTACTCATGCGGCGGAAAGGGTCACCTGGCACGTGACAGTCCGACTCCACATACAGTTGATCCGCAGGCTTTGGAGGAGCCACCGAGGCAGAAGCAGCGGCGGGTGCTTGAGCAACAGCCGAGCAGTGGACAAGGCAGTAGAGATCCGGGAGAAGGTAGATAGGAGCGGAACAAGTGGATACGTCCCTTGTACTTCTAGTTCGATGTTTTTGTTGTATTCGTGTCTTTGTACTATGAGCTGCAATAATAAAAAGACACTTATCTTTTGATGTCTGCTTTCCTGTCCTTTTGTTTGGTTGATACTGATAGGTCCCGGTTAAAACTGTTGACATGACCCTCACTTTTGAGATTTCTACTGGAGGAGACCCAGTGACCTCACACTGATGCCGAAAGTGTGACTCGACCCTTAGAGGCGAGAGTGATAGTTGGATCTCTTGGTAGTTACATCGAGACCTTACGACATCATCCATGGCATGAATACATCATTCACGTCAGGAATGACTGTATTAGGCAATGGGCGTGGTTCATCCAGGGGATGAGACCGAGTTTCTATTTTCGGCAAAGGAGAAATTTTAGCAGCTCTTCAGATAGTAGGAAAAGAAGGTGCAGATCATCCAGGAGCGGATAAAGACTGCACAGTGCAGTAAGAATCAGGAAACCATCTCCAGTCTTAGAGACTCGAGCATGTTAAGAGTTTCAAGAAGAGGAAGATTTAAGGAGAGATGAGTCTGTGGAGCAGCAGACGTGGAGGCAGAGCTAGGAGAGCAGCATGATATGGTGTACATCTTAACATGAAACAACCACCCGCCTTAGTTATCCCCTCCAGGCTCAGGGAGCTGGAGGGCGGAGGAAGAGTGCGGCTGCATGCGGTCAAGGAGTGTGACCCAATGGCTCTAAAAATGATTCAAGGGATAGTCTATGTCCACTACTAGCTGATGTAGTAACGGACGTCAATATGAATCATTCCTTGATTTCACAAATCTTGTTCCAGACCTAGATTTTCCGGTAAGCCGTGGACTTGACCCTCACGTCTGGAGATACCTTGGGAGGAGACTCGATAATCACACTTATGCTGACGGTGTGGTCAGACCCTTGAGGTGAGAGTTCTGGTGGGAATCTCTTGGTGGAAACGTAGAGGCCTTGCGACGTTAGTTTGAGTATGGAATGGGAAATAACTGTTCATACTCAAATTTACGGTATTAGGCAATAAGGTTTTGGTTTAACTACGACGTCGGGATGGGTTTTCCTTGGTCGGCGAAAAAGAAACCCCAGGAAGCACAGGGTAACTCATGCACAGGAGGGTGCAACCGATCACTCTTGAGTCGGTCAACCTTACCATTATGGTAGCAGTTGTTTTGAGTTCCAGTTCTAATAGGAATTTGAGACCTCTGGAGTTCGAGGATGACGATCACGTCCTTATACGGGTCTCACCTCGATGAAGCTTACGGAGAAGTGGCCAAGGCGGCAAGTTATCTCCGAGGTTCAGCAGACCTTCTTAGGTCCTCAGCTGGGTAGGCGGGGTGGTTTACCGCTTGACCCATTCACCTCAGTTGCACCAGGTGCATGACGCCTTCCACGTATCTCAACTGAGGAGATACGTGCTCGACCCTTCGCATATCACCGACCATGAGGAGCACGACGATGGCGATGGGATTACTTCCACAGAGGATCCAGTGGGAATCGAGGATTGACAGGAGCGGATCCTATGAGGATGGACGATTCCTCGGGTGCGCTTTCTCTAGCAGTATGGGAACCTCCAGGTAAGCACATGGGAGCGGAAGGCTCATATGCGTGCTCAATACCGCTTTTGTGACCCTTGTTTGTGTTGAAGCTTTACGGGGACGTAAAGCCCTGAGGTCGGAGTAATGTAAAGACCCGGAAATTTCAAGGAAATGTTTTTATTAATTTTATTTGGAATTTTATAAGAACGCAGTTTCTGACGGCGCCTGATTCCGAGGCCCGGTGTGCCTGGAATCATTTTCCGAAGTTTGGCTCGGGTACGTTCAGTGAACGGACGAGCGGGTTTTTCTAACTTTTGAACCGGTGCTCGGAATCGAATTCTGAGGGCACCGATGGAACCGTAGCGCCGGTAATTTCTTAGGAACACCATTTCCGGAGTTTCGTTTTCACGAGAGAAGATTATAAAAATTGTGGAATTTTAATTTATAAATTAACTACAATTTTTATTTTCTTTTAGTGATTTAAGGCTTTGGGTGGAAGTTGGGTAACTACCCAACTTCCCAAGAGAGGTTATGAGGGTGGTGGGGCCCACACGAACCCCACCCCTTCATATTCTTCAACCCCCCTCAAGACACCATTAATTCTTGATAACTTAAACATTAATAACTTATGTTATTAATTAAGTGAGTTAAGTGTGGCTTTTTAAATTTCAAACTCTTGAAATTCAAAAGTTCTGTTATGTTAATAAAATAAGAGGTGAGATTATTTTATTTTGGGGTTAGTTTTCTTGTGGTGAAGTCTTGGGGAGAAAAAGGATAAGGATTGAAGAGTTTCTTCATCTCCTTCGTCGAAGAACACAAAGAACGCGAAGAACGTGAAGAACACCGGATTCCTCGGAGTTCGACGTCTCTTTCCGCGATGTCTCCTACTGCGACGCCTCTTACCGCAACACCGACGACGTCTTCTTTCACGATGTCTATTTCCATGACGAATCCTCATTCTACGAACCTCTGTTCAAGCAACGTCGAGGTAGGGAATTGTTTTGTGAATATTAATGAACCCCATGTTACTTCCTTCTAAATCAAAGAACGCGGATCAACTAAACATCGAGTTGATCCGTGAAGAATATGTTGCGGGTTGGGAATTCTTGTTTGTGGGAAAACTGTAGGGGGGTTTTGTATAAAGTGTATACGTGAATTATACCCTCGTGCATGCGTATTTTAATTGCAGGGTGTTTGTATAATTTATCTTGAATAATTTAAACCCTTTTCGTTGATGAGTTATGTATTGAGCTTCTAATGTGGAGGGCACGGTCTTACGAACAAGCCCGGACCCTCCGCTGGTTGTTCTTTTGTGCGCGGGATAACGGGCGACGAAGAAACGGGCCACAACGGCAATTTGAAGCCGTCGCTGTAAAGAGCAGGTCCTAGGAGAGACGCGGGCGCAGACGGTAGGCGAATCGGTCCACCGAAGCACGTTCAGTGGTCCGCGGAAAGTGCTGTCGATGTGCCATACCGGGATGACGGATGTCCGAAGGCGACATATTTCTAGCGGAGGAAGCAGCCCGCGGGTTTGGAGGAGAAGAAAGCGTGAGAGTTTGGGAAGGGAGAATGAAGATTGGAGAGAGAAGGAGATAAGAGAAATAAATTAAAATAAGTCATAAGAAATCAATACGAAGTGATGGGGCGTGAAGGCATGGAGTAAAGGGAGGAGCAACTTTTGGGTGGTGTGTGGATTTGAGGGTGTGGGATTTAAGGAATTAAATCAAAATCAAAATAATAATAATAATATAATAATGTTATTATTATTTTTGTTGGGAAAACATTATTTTGACGGTATCTTCCTCGTGCGGCCTCGGTTTCACGAACCGTCAGCGGCAGTGTGACCCTGACTCCGAGACGGAATTTATGAGTCCAATATTGGATGTCTTTTTCAGGTTTTTGGATTGGGTACCCGAAGCGCTCAGAAAATAATAGATTTAATAATATTATTAAATCTTCGATCTTCTATAACTCATGCGTGTGATGTCCGATTGGCTTGTCGTTAGCGGCGACGTGACCCTGTCTTTAAGACGGTCGATTCAAGTCGAATGTTCGATACTAAAATCTGGTTCGTGGATCGTGTCCACGAAACCCCCAATGATAATAATAATATTATTATTACGGGATTTTGTATCAGACACATCTCTCTCATACGGTGTCGGAATGTCGAACCGTCTATGAGGTTGCGACCCTGGAATTAAGACGGATGTTTCAAAACCAATTTTGGATAATTAAGTCGAGGTCAAGGCGTGGGACCCACGAGGCCCGGTTCGCGCGTGTTGCGGGAAAATGCAACTTTTTCACCAGCTATCTGTGTTGGACCAATGGGTAGTCCATCTCGTGTGTTTTTTCATTTGGATCGCAATGGTGTGACCGGTTTGGTTAACCGGTGTCACTAGAAGTATGGCCGGGTTGGTTCGAACCTGAAACCAACCGGGCCCTCGGAGCAGAAACGCTTATATCTTGAGCTCCAGACGTCCGATTTGATGTGCCGTCAACTTTGATGGATTCCTCTAAGTGAGACGGATCTTTTGGCTTACTCCGCTCGAGGTTCGGATGTCGTCGGAGTGTGGTCGGGTTGGTTCGCTCACGAAACCAACCGGGCCCCTGTAACGAAAAAGCCAATAACTCACAGACCGAGCATCTGATTGACGCACCGTCTGTCTCGTTGAATTCCTCTTGATGAGAAAGAACTTTTGGAATACTTCGCCCGAGTTTCGGTTGGTGTTTGATAGTGGCCGGGTTGGATTGTACCCGAAATCCAACCAGTCCCTTGGAACGGAAAAGATGTTATCTTTCAGACCAGATGTCTATTTGACGAACCGTCAACGACGTTGGTGATCACGTTGAGAAATGGTCCCTATGAGTAGACCCTATGAGAGTTTGGGGTACATTTGAGATATGGCCAGTTTGGTTTGCACACGAAACCAACCGGGCCCCGGGGACGAAAAGGCCAGTAACTCACATACCGGGCGTCCGATTGACGTGCCTTCTATTGTGTTGAGACCCCTATGACAAGGCGGTCCTTTGAGATACTTCTTCATGGGACTTTGATATACTTGGAGTATCGACCTATAGCTCGTGGAGCAGACCCTCCCGGAGACGAGCGTATTGAGTATGGAGACCGTGTAGCCGACTGAGACCTGACGATTGCTTGACGGACTCGACTTGGAGTGAGTCGACTTGCCCAGTGGACGGAGCACTAATTTGTTTGGGTGCATACCCATGGCGGACGGGGCACTACCTGTGTGACAGTGAAGACCCACGGTACTCGTCCGGAGAGTACCTCAGCAGGCTACTAGGGGGTGTGCACTACTGTGTTTGGGTGGAATACCCCGGTGGGAAGCACTACTGTGTTTGGGTGGCTGGCCCGTGGTAATCGACAGGAGGAGTACCTCACTAGTCTTAGGTTAGTTAGCAGTACCTCAGAGTCGTGACAGGACCACTGTACACTTCAGAGACGGGGCTCTTCAGCAGTTACAGTTTCGATAATTAAAATCCTGGTTTGAGCTGAGACTTTTGACCTTTGTGTTTACCTCATGATTGAGATGGGTCACTTGATAACTTAGGTATATGTATGGGCATATACCTGGGTAGTGGTTATCCGTTGATTTCATGATCTTGGTGTTTTCCTCATGATTGAGATGGGTTACTTGATAACTTAGGTATATTCATGGGCATATACCTAAGTAAAGGTTATCTATTGAGATCTTCTTTGTGGTTATCCATGTTGGTTTTAGTGAGACCTTGAGGGTCTCGGGGTTCCTACTGAGTATCGTTATATTCACCCCTGCACGGGCTATGCCTGCACCTTGTTGTGTTGGTTGGAGACGATGGACAGTGCTGACGGAGGCCTAGTGTTCGAGGACTGGACGGTACCTGGAGGTGGACGACACGACGAGTCAGTATCCGGAGGTGGACTTCGCGATGATACGACACACGGAGGAGGTTGACGGGAGAGAGCGTTGTGGAGGCTATCTGTACCTACCCTTCAGGTAGGATCCGTGGTGGATGATCTAGGATCTGCGCTATCTGTACCTACCCTTCAGGTAGGATCCGAGGACGACGACCCAAGAGCTGCTTCCATTCTTCCAGCTGTTGTCTTTTCCTGTTGTACTTTGTTTAGTTATAGTTGTACTTTCATTTGGGTTTGTATTCTGGCCCATTTACCTTTCAGCACTTCTCTTTGTACTTATTTTTTTACTTCTGGTTGTACTCTGTGGTGTTTTGTTTACTTTTATAAAGGCAATGCCTTCCCAGTTATCGGGATTTATGCCTTTGGTGTTAGTCGCCAGCCCCTGGCCTATGGAAGGTGGGCTTGGGGTAGTCACGGCACGGGCCCCAAGGACGGGTCGTGACAGTACATTTTGATCACCACTAGAGGTATTCTAGTTTGGATCCTTGAAAAAGAAATGTGACATCCAAAGGGATCATCCCAAATGATCAACATCATCAACAAAGAAAGTGCCGAAGAACCAGGTATTTTATTTATTTAGAAATTAAATTTAAATTAATTATAAACATGATGTAAAAGGTCCTCCTTAAGGGTTTTGGGCCTCTTCCTTATTTATCTAAATCTTTGATTCTATTTCATGGAGATTGGTGTTTATAATCATATTGATCTCAAAATAATCATTGATCATGGTAAACATTAATGTTGGGCATTGTCCCAACCGTGCTTCCGCTACACCCAAAACCTACATATTGCACACAACTAAAAAAAAGCACATTTAAACATATTTTTTAATGAAAAAAATATAATCCCTTCATAATTTGGAATTCAAAAACCCTAATTTTTGAATAAAAAATTATAAAATCACACTTAAATGAATTGCATAAAATCAGGTTTTGTTGCTGCTTTGTACCATCACCAGACTGAGAATTGGTTTTCTAAATAAATTTTCTCATTCATTTAAGGTTTTTATATCCAAAACCTCTACTATTTATACTATGGAATAAATATTTATTTTATTGGTTTATTTATAAACCAGAGGTGATTCTCTATGATTTCAAAATAGCGACAAAATTAAGCTTACAGAGCAAGCTAAGGTATAAATGTATACAGTGAAGAAAATTGATTCAAAAAAAAGAATTTCAAAAGGCCAAAATAAGATATCACAATTTGTATTCAAGCAACCAATGGATCATAAACAAAATCAAAACATTATAAAATGACCAGAGTACAAAT
The DNA here is from genome assembly GCA_963277665.1 of Viscum album. Taxonomy (NCBI): domain Eukaryota; kingdom Viridiplantae; phylum Streptophyta; class Magnoliopsida; order Santalales; family Viscaceae; genus Viscum; species Viscum album. Next base: position 2,110,135,117 of record OY728152.1, read on the forward strand.
AACTGAAGACATAATTGAAGAATAAATTGAAAATGAAATGATAAATACCAAAAAGAAAATTAGAACCCACAAAAGAAAACACAGGCTTATCTCAATAGGTTGAAGAAAATCTGAGACCATAAGATCCAGATCTCAATTTATTCTTCAGAAACCCTAACTATAAGGGAAAACCAGATATTGGACAATGTTTAAACAACTGGAGGCGCTGAGTTTTTGTGATTCGAGTGGGTTTTTTTTCGAGATTTGATTCATCGAGGAGGAGCGCCAGCAGTGGGTGACTTCTGAAAAAAGCTTCTGATATCACAATAGGTTCGCAACTAGTTTCAGTTTTTTAAATAGATAGATACAATTTTATCAGTGCCTTCAAAAAAGTGTTGATAAACTGTCCATTTATTTGCGTTTAACTAATAAGCACTGATAAAAGGCAGATTTATCATCACTTTTTAGCACTGATAAAGTAAGGTTTTTATCACAATTAAAAATGATGATAAATATTAATTTTATTAGTTCTTGTTTTACTACTGATAAAATCTCATCTTTCTTAGTGTTAAAAAAATGCTGATAAATATTTCTTTTATCAGTCCTTATTTTTTAAGCACTAATAAAGGATTTATAATTATAATTATAAATAAAAAAAATTGGTATATATATATATACTTAATAAATATATTTAAATATAACTATGGTAAATATATTCCTTATTCACATATATTTTTTATAATTTTATAATATTTTTTTAATTATATAAATGTTTTTAAAAATATTATTTATATCATTATATATATTTATATAATTATATATATATATATATATATTTAACAAATATGTATAAATTTATATATAGTAAATATATTCATTATTTAAGTAAATTTATTGTAAATTTAATAATTATTTAAATATATATAATTATTTATTTATAATTATATAAATACTTTTAAAAAATATTTATTTATTTATAAATATTCTTTAACAATATTTTTTAAAAAATTCTTTTTTAATAATATTTTTTTAATATTATGATTGAATATCTAATTTTAAGTGCATGCATGTTAAAAATGAGTGAAATTGAATAAATTAAAAATTAGTACACTTTAACAATATTAAAAAAATGTATAGGTTTTGTGTGTGTGAATTTTTTATAAAAATGAATTTATTAGGTATATTTGAAATCAATATAACACACATTTGATCTAAATTAAAATGAAAAATAAAATGATATTTAGTTATATTTCCATTACCTTGTGCAATTAGTCGGTATTTTTAATTCATATTAATTTTTAATTATAAATCATTTTTCACTGAATATATGACTATTTAATGTAAATAATATAAATATTTTGTAACATATAAGTCATATTTATATACATTAACATATATCTATATATTTAATATATACTATTTATCAACGTTGTCAATAATTATCTAATTAATAAAATGTTTAATATTTATCTCAATTTACTTATTTTTAATTTTCATTTTTCCTATATCTAGAAATTTAATAAATACTATTTATTAGTCTTTATAAATTATATATAGTATAATATATTTTTTTCATTTTTATCAATATTTATTTAATTGATAAAATTTGCTATATTTTTTTAATAAACTCATTTTTTATTTTTTATTGATTTAATTATTTCATTTTATTTATTCCGACCTTTATCAGCACTAAAAATCAATGATAAAGGGTTCCTTTATGAGTGATAAAGATATAGCACTGATGAAGGGTTAAATTTATTAGTTCTTTCTTTAGTGCTGATAAAGATGTCATTTATCAGTGCTGTTTTCTAACGCTGATAAATACCAGTGTTGTTAAATGCCTATTTTGTAGTTGTGTATCTTGGTTTCAAAAAATTAACTACTCCCCATCAATTACATTAGAATTTTTCTTTATTTTAAGGAAGATTTGTTGTATTTCCTAGCGTCAGAATCATTCTTCACCAGTTTTGTTACCCTAGCTTAACATCAATAATGTCCACCCATAATGTTTTGAACATAGAAAACAAATATTATGTCGATTCACAACATATATTATTAATGACATATTAAAATTTAATCAATGTATTAGAGGTATATATAGGACCTCACCTATCATATAATGATAAATTATACTTTTTTATTCCATAAGAACAAGAAGGCATTCATCACTCCATCATAACTCAATTTATTTATGGAAAAGAATACAGTTTCATGAAAATTTCCTTAAAACATCTTCACGAGACATGAAAAGTAAGAAATTTTATGGTATCATTTTTTAAAATACCTAGTAATGCATAAAAATAATTAAATTATGTTAACATAGATTAAAAATATTTTTATGAACTTTATGGAAACATTCTCTTAAAATCAAGAAGAAATATCCTTTTGTTTTTGTATTTTTTTCAAAATGAAAAATTCATAGAAAAATGGTAATAATATTTTCTTGTAAAACATATAATATTAGAGAGGTAAATTAATTTTAATTAAAAAATTGAAAGAAATTTTATTTAATTTATAACTGTTAAAAAAACATTCTTTTCATACCTTTATAAAGAAAGTAAAAAATTACCCATACTATAGTCATTAAAATTCATTTTTAATCCTTTGTAAATAAATTCAAATAAATTTGAAAATGAACTTACATAATTAATGGAATATATAAAATAAAATTATCTAAATGGTATAAATAATATGAATAATGTGGAAAATAATTGAGTAAAAGATTTCAAAATTTTCAAAGCAATGATTTTAAAAAGAAAAACCCTTAAAACTTTGGAAATAAAAAACCCATTAAAATAAATATAAAAATAAGGAACTTAAAAAACCATGAGTATAACCATATTAAAGATATGATATATCAAATATGAAGTATTTAGACTATATAAATTAAAATAGGTGTAAAATATGAAGCAGTTCTCAATGAAGTGAAATTAAGATGAAAACACCTTACCACAAGTCCTGAATCACTTCGTATGTTAATATAACCTCATGTATAATCTAATTAATTTTATTTATAACTTTATTCATAACCATTTAATTTATATTTAATTTTTTAAATTCCTATTTCGTATCATATTTCATTCATTTATTTTATAGTTTTTCTCTCCTCAGACATTTGGGGTAGTTTGACCAATTCCACACAAAACTACTTTGGTATATTGACCATGGTAAAGGGGGTTATATAATAGTTTCATTATATATATATATAATATATATGAATATATTATTTGTCACTATAGTTTAATAAAACATATATAGTTCAATTGGTTTTAAAATATATATTCAATCTTAGAAAGGTATCTTTGTATGCTCGTTTTAGGCAGTTAGATGAACAATTATCATTTATTATTAATATAAACTATAAAATGGAAAACATTATGTTTTTATATTCATAATAATTTTATAATTATAATATTTATTTATTTTATTAATTTTTATAACTATCCATTTAAGGTATTGATGTAAAAGGAAATATATTGTTTTATGGAGGTTGTAGTTTTCACATAACAAAAGAGATGTTTTCATTTTCTATGGAATAAAAGGAAGGTATATCATGGTTATTAAATAAACATATTAATATTTTATAATATTATAAAAGCATATTTCATTTTACTTGGATGATTTTAGAATATTTTGAGTAGGTATAAGCTGAATGAAAGTTGAAATTAATCAGTAAAAACAATTACCTCTTCCTTTGGAATTCTTATTTGGGAATGTCCTTAAGCCTTATTAGATTTGTATTATGGTAATATAAAAAACTATATGAAAGGATAAATTGAGTTGTGGAGTTTTGGGTAGTTTTGGTTTAAGCTAGGATGGTCTGGGTGTATATATAACTGGGTAGGTGAAGGAGTTCTCTTATTGATGAGATGAGTGGAACTTTTGGAAATACTACTTTATTAAAATTAAATTAAATTCATACCCAAGTAAAATTCACAAGAATATAAAAATATTGAATATATGATAAGGCATTAGATAATAATCTAATAAAATCAATTAATGATAAGGTTTTGTGATATTCTTTAACTTACCCTTTTATTTAACCCCTTTTAACTATTTTAACATTTAGAGGTGACTAACTTCTACTATGGTAATTTATTTCTTCAGGAATAAAAATAAAAAAGTCCTTATTAAAAAAGTTGAACATGATTATTTGAAATTTTAAAACCATTTTAAATGATACAATTTGTATATGTGGTCAAAATTAAATTTAACAAAACTTTGTTTAATGCAATAAAAATAGTTTTAAAAAATGATTTTTTCATCATAAAAATGAATTTACAAAAAAATATTTTATGATATTTATTCTCATGTTATTTATTGGATTTCTATTAAATATATAAGAGTTTTATTACATAAAAAATAAATCCAAATTTTTATGGATCATTATTATTACTTAATAAAATGAAATGATCTAAAATAATTTCTCTATTAGAATGAAATATAAAATTGGTTTCGAAAAGTCAAGAATAGATTTATAAATCCAACATATCAATTTAAAATGAATTATTTTAATCTATAAATTATTATTTTTTCAATAAAAAGGTATCATATATTTGTAATTAATTCTTATATCATAATGATTTCATAAAAGTTATGGTATTTGTAAAAACTGTATTTTCACTATTCACTTAAAAATCAATTTTTTTATAAAAAATACAAAACACTTGAAGATAATTTTGAAATTATTAATACAAAAATTATCTTCATTTTATTTAATTGAAATTTTATAATTGATAAAATATATTTTAATCAAAGAATACATAATGTAAGAAAATATTTTTTAGAAAAAGTACTTTTTAGAATAAGATTAATTTTATCGATACATTTATATAAAAATGATTAATAATAATTTGTTACATTAATAATTAAATGTTTCTATTATCCTAATTTCTACTTACAAGACACTTTAAGACCACTGTATAATATCTAAGGGTAATATAATAAATAGTGGTTGTCATGGGAGGTGATTCAACTAGCATAGATCACATAGTGATTTCCATGAGCTTGAACATATTATATAAGAAATTTTACTCAAGACGTACTTATTGAAGTTTATCATGGGATCATTCTATAGAAAATCCCAGGGATAACACCGCCATTTAAAGATATAAAAAATGATCCTTGTAAGGAAGACTGGAACTAATTTATTCCATTTATAGAGAGTTCATATTGTATTATCTTCTATTTATACCCATTAATTTAAAGGATATATTACAATGGTCATATTTAATACTTTTATAATGTATCATGGTTTTTTAGTTTGGCGTTGAATGTGAAACAAGATATTCAAAAATATTTATTTAATAAATATACACTAAAATTAAGGGTTGTTACAAAATTTGTCTCCAACACTCTCTTTATTAGGGCCATCCCATGAAAAATTATTACTTAAGAGAGGTGTTTAAAATGTTTCCCTTTAGTTTAGTATTGAAAATAATAAATTCAAGGAATCAAAAGAAATCAATAAAAATTATAAATTCAGGGAATCAAAAGTAATATATACAAAAACTAACCACACTGTACATTCAAAAAACTAAGCACACTGCACATTTAAAAAGGTTTATAAGAAATATGATTCCAAAAATAATGATGAGGATGATTATAAATTTGAACAAAAAAATGCCTCAATGTTTACTGGGTTTAACATGTTCCAGTAGAGATGAACAAAGCAGGGATTCCTTTGTTTATATTGGACCTCGATTAGCCCATTAGATTCTGCAGCTGCAGTGCCATCATCAAACCTATGATTTAACTTCAACGGTTAGAAAATGGAGATGGTGGTGAGAAGGAAGAACATATTCAAGCGCTAGTAGGAAAACAGAATTTGGCGAAGCACCAAACCTGGTGGTCTCCATTGGGTTTCTCAAAACAAAAAAAAAATTTCCCTGAAATTTATTCCACCAAGATTCAGGTAGCATGCTTGTTCTACCTCTCCCCAAACCCTAAAATTCCACTCCCTCCTTCTAATCATTGTTTCTAACCACCTCATTCCCCACACCCTCATTGTCATCATCTGTGTTCCATGTCACACTTTTTCATCTCATAGTTTCCCTGCTTGCAAGTCACCATCGCTCGCACGCATCGACCACTCATTGCTTGTCATCCCTCATCATCGTTGTCATCTCCCTCACCTAATTGTTTCATTATCTTCCCCAATTCCCATCCACCAGTTTTCTCCTATTGTCATTGCTCACTCGAGAAACCCATCGGTGTCACCACCCGCTCAGCTTTTTCCCTCGCACATCATCGATTGATGACGTATTCTTTTTAAAAAAAATCTATGTCATAGAAGGTAGGAGTTTTGGTGGGACAAGGCATTGTTGGGAGGCACCATCGTATAGGGGTTGGAAGGGGTAGCTCAGGGAGGTGGGGGAGGATGTTGCCCCTTTTTATTTGATTCCCTAGACCAAGGGCTTATTGTGATTGCCCTCGGGCCGGGCCTACTCCTTATATAGAATGTAGTTCTTCTTTAATAAAAAATACATATCTTTTACTTGAATATAAATTCAATAATAATAAAAAATGTATCCCAACATCATCCAAGTGAATTTTTATATAATATTGTACACATGATGGCCATAATTAGGAATCTTTTTAGCTTAATTTCACAAAATATTAATAGATATAATATATCAAGCATGCTCTCTACTATATGAAACTCTAATTAAAAAAATATACTTTAATAGACTTTTCACATAAACTCATATAATATTCCTCATTATATTCCATATGAATAATGTCATACCTTCAATAATATTTCCCATAAAGTGACTGGATCTCCATGAATCTCTTGTAAATACTCTATTTTATTTCATATATTTTCCATATAATTAGTGGTGATAACAACTTACATCCAAGGTTCAAGATTCATCCCTAATCAACTCAATTACTCAATATAAATCATCTTTCTTGTAAATTTGTATTCTTCCAAATGAAATTTTGAATTTATAGCATCCTTTTAATTTTTCAAACTTCTAACTTCTCATCAATATGCTTTCAAACACCAAGAAATATTATATTCCATTAAACATCAACGTTTTTACATCTTGAAACATACATTAATCACTTTTATCCTTATTGAAAAAAATAAAACATAGAAACAATATGATTTTAACAATCTCCCCCTTTATATTTGTATTCAATATAATTGCTAGAAAATGATATGTCAATATGTTTTTCTTCTCTCCCCTTTTTCTCATTAAACACTTTATTTTTCTTCCCTCCCCCCTTTTTGAAAATAAATACATAGTTCATTGTAGAGGATGGTATCACTTATTATATAAGAATTGTTCCATCAATAATCCCACTCATTTTCAACATGATCTACTCTTAGTATAGAAAACAGGTGGGTTTGATTTATACAACATGGAAATCCATTTATCAATAGAAAATGATACCAATAAAACTCATTATCAAATGTCATTAAAAGGGTTTTCAATAATATTCAAGATTAATACAGGGACATCAATTAATAACTTTATTTATCTTTGTAATGAAAACCTAATATCTTGTACTCATTTTCATACATAATTCAAAAACAATAAAAAAATATGTATTGGTATTTAGAGAGAATCCTTGATATCTCCTAAAATTTCCATATTTTTATGTCATTGGTAAAATATATTTTTCCCCATTAATATCATATTTAATTCATGACAATACAATGGTTAAATAATATCAATACATTACTTTCAATTATTATACATTAATCACATTCCAAAAAACATCAAATTTGTATAGTATATAATGTTCTAGAAGCTTCATACAACCCGCCCCCCCCCCCCCCCGGGGATGATATCTATCTTCACATCATCATGGATGATCTTATTATCAAAATTTAATTGAAATATCAATTGATAAATTATACTAAGATGGGGACTTCTTCAGATCTTGAATAATTATTCCATATTACTTCCATTAAATAGTTACCCTCTTGAGAACTATATTGACCTTTAATTCCATATATTGTTACCAAAAAAATAAGACACATATAATATGTTCTAAGGTGGAACCTATTTGTCCATTATTATGAGAAACAAGGATAAGAATATTTTTTCAACCATGATACTCTTTTCTTTTTTACTCCTTCCTTGAGATTATTCTTTTTTCATTCTCATTTTTTAAAATATAGTATTCTCTTTAGGAATCATAGGTTCTTATCTTATATAATTATATGTGATCTTATTTTTAACACTATTCACTACAATATATTTATTACTAGGTTCTTTCTTCACGTTTCCCATCATTTTCTCTTTAGTTGATGTGAATTTTATAAAATACTTTGAGTGTTTCCTACTTTCTTGCACCTCCCACACAACAACTTATGAGATCAAGGTTGTAATATTTTGAAAACTTATCTTGAAGTTTTATTTATTATTCATGTAGTATCTCTCCTTTTCATTTACCATTTGTTTTATACTACGCTCTTTAAATTGTTTATCATTATCCAAATTAGTTGGACAAAGTATCAAACTTTTTTAGGAGTTGATTCATCTTCCTTCTTATTTTCCACATTGAATCTAAAATGTGATATTCACCAAAATAGTTTCATTTTATTTTATCTCGCTACTTTAAAAACAAATATATATATATAATTCTTTAAAATTTCAATGTAATGTCGATTATTTTGAAAAAATACATAGATTTTTCGATTTTTTGTGGCACTTATATTGGAATTATTCAGATTAATTTGAACAAAAATTTTCAAATTATTATTACCCAATGTTGACTCATCATCCTTCATTGTTATTTTCTTGGGATAATTTTGTTCAATATGTTTCTCTAGATTTATTACTCAAGTCTGGTTTATTTCATTTCTCCAATTTCTATGGTATTTTTATCTATATTATTTTTAACCCATGCATTGTTGATTTTGATATGCATGCTATACTTTTGTTACCACTTTTACTACTTCTACCAGATATATTTCTATATTCGTAAAATCTATTAGAATAACATAATTTTACCTTTCATCTATGGAATCTTATTCTTTTCAACATTACTCCACCTCAACATTGTCCTTTTTATTTGTAACTACTCGACCTAAAGTGGCCCTCCTGACTAGCGGTAGATCGGATCACCACAACCCCAATCCCACCTCCATATGCTAGGATATAACGACAAGCACCAAGAAGGTATGACTAAAATGGGAAGAATTTTCCTAAGGTATATATACAGAAACACCCAACCATATTCATAAAGAAGTGAAGAGTAATAACAATAAAATATAGTAACATTTAGATTAAAAATCATGCATGCAATAACATCTTGTAGATAAAAAAGAAAACTAGAGTGTGATCCATAATAAAAATACGAAATTACTTTCCTACCTCGAAAATATTTCCTAACATGATGACAACTGGATGAAGTAAATTTGAAAGAGCTTGGATCCTGATCTCCAAAATCAACTATTGTACACGGTCTATGCACCTGATTATACCTATTCTCCTCTGAAATTAAATCTTATCTATCTTTATTTGTATAAGACATGACATGAGTGTGAAAATCCCATACAGGAGTGAGTATATACATACCATGTAGGGTTCCTCGAAAACCAAAGAGGGGACAATAGAAGAAATGAAACAAGTACTCATCTCAACCCAAATTAAGAGGGAAATAAAAACCAACAACACACACACACACAGAGATATATATATATATATATATATATGCTCATATAAGAAACCCAGACGATATAGAAGGGGGATATCCATCTCACATCCCAGCCTAAGATGATGTGTCTTCCCATAGCTCCAAGAATTTCATCTCCAATGTCGAGCATCTTGTGTTTCTAAAGAAGTAACTACTTGGAGGACCCACACCTCACCACTTTTTCACAAAGTCAAGGGGGGAAATATCAAAATAGAGGACCTATTCCATAATACTCTAGGGGGTGAAACTCAATAGATAAGGTACCCATGCTCTACTCATTCAGGGGGTGCTACTTTGTAGATATATAAATCATTCCCTATTGTGTAAGGTTTGGTTCCACATAGAATATAGAGGACCCATGCCCTAGTATATCAGGGGGTTCCACTCAAAAGATAGAGGGTCCATTTACTATTACATTAGGGGGTTACACTCAGTAGTTAAATACCCACACCCTAGTACATTAGGGGATTCCACTCAGTAGGTATAGGACCCAAACCCTAGTGCTTTAGGGTGCTTGCACTCAGAAGATAGAGGTCCCACACCCTAGTCCATCAGGGGGTTCCACTCAAAAGATATAGGACCCACACCATAGTCCATCATGGGGGGTTACACACAGTAGGTAAAGGAACCATGCCCTAGTCCATCAAGGTGCTTCTACTCAATAGGTAGAGAAATCATGCCCTAGTCTATTAGGGGGGTTCCACTCAAACCAGTGTGATGAGTATGGGGGACCGACACCCTAGTAAGACTGGGGGTCGCTAACCCTAACCTATCTATAATGATCATGCCCTATCACTTTCATCATCGAGCATCTCCTAAATAATTTTCTCACACAAAACATGTCACATAATATCTAAAATTCCACTACAAATTTCACCATCATGATCTATATGGAAAAACAATTAGGATATGCTTCTTGTATTCCAAAATCCTAGTCAAAATGAAGGATAGATGAGAGGTAGAAGTTACATAGGGAAGTACACAGAATTTATGAGGGTCCAAACCACATGTGACCTAGCCTCTTCACCCGAACATGCCTCATTTGGAAATTTTTAAGAATACATTTCACCATATGCGGTGTGTATAGGGCCCACACTACATTTCTTAGCCAACTAGGGCCAGCCCATGTTCTCTTAGACATGAACATGTTCATCAGACCATGCCCATACACCCAGTCATGTACTTGGATATGTCCTAGATTGGTTACTTGGCCATGTCTAAGCCGGTGGGCCATGCCATGTCCTTATGTCTAAACAATTCCATGACAGTGAAATCACGGAGTACACACCGTGCCACCAGCATTGGGTTAGATAGTGTGTTTGGGATCCCACGTTGATTTTTATACTTATCTACAACTTCAAACCCTAGCCATTATAACTAGTGTACTACATATCATGTGTTCATCTCAGTATATATCGTGTAGTCTGCAATTTTTCAAAAAGTTAGATCTTCTCTATGGATCATAGATCTTCCATTTCTGTCTCGATTTCAAATATTTGATGAGTCAAAATCAGTGTGGGTCACCTATATCCATTGTTTCCCAGCCTCTAGTGGTCATAAAATATATTATTTACATTCAAACAAAGCCCGCACGTGCACACTGATCCCCCAGTTACGACCTCTTTCTCCTAGATCCTATATCAATGATAATCATAACCTTCATCCCATAATGGCACCTGATCTATCCACAAATTATCATCCCAATCATCATTTTCACAACTATGATGAATATGAGGGTTTTATCACACTCAAACCCACCTTTACATAGTTGAACAATGACCCCATAGGCCTATGGTTAATAACACGAAGAGATATGGGGGAAAAGAACCATAAAAAGGGTGATAAACATCATTGTACAAAAGTTATTAGTAAAAAATTGAAAAGTATGGAATCCTTGATGAGATCCAGGTATAAGAAACAATAAATTGAATAAAAAATTATTTTCAAAATGGGATCATATGAAGGGTGTGTAATCGACAACAAGAAATAAGTAGATTAAATTTAATCTTTAACAATTTAATCAAGAGGGAAGAAACTATAATCGATGAGTCCTACCTTGATTATTGATCGATCATTGGTGAAGAACACATTCTCCAGTGGTGTGAATGATCTCATGTGTCCTCTATCTATCAATACACCTCAATCTGACCATTGATCATTGTCTAATATCGATCCTTCAATGAAAAATGGTGAACCTACAATTAAAAATACATGGGTTATGAAGATAACCCTATATATTTTCTTTAATAATTTATTTATAGAGTGAAATAGGTTTTTCAAATTAAAATAATTAATTTCATTAATTGATTAATTAATCCATTTAACATACCCACCAATGGATGCTTCATCCAAATATCTGGCGCTGACAAACTTTAGGTCATGCCTAGGGTAAATACCACATTCCAAATTCATGAAATACCTTAGATCTCCAATACAAGACTCCATTCAGGAGATAATCCATTTTTTATGAAAAATTGTGTGTTCGTGTGATATAAAATGTATTTAATATTTTTATAAAATTAATGTTGAGCTCACTAAGACTTGTAATCTCATGTTGTCTCAATTCCTATCTCCAAAAATATTCTTTAATATATTTTAAATTCCTGCAAAAAACATAGATTATATGAATTATTCCCTCCTTAAAATATTTTTGTTTCCAAAAAACACAAACTAAGAAAAAAGTCAGGGAAACAAATTCCATATCTTTCTCTCACACTCCTAGGATCTCTGCTATATGATCCCATACTTCCACACCACATGATCCAAGGGAATGGGATATACTTTTAGGATCATCTCCTACTGATCTGTGGTCACCACTGGGTACTCCGTGAAGGTTTCTCTATCCTCAATTTCCATCTAACCCCTATTCAATAACATGCAAAAGATCATTCACGTAACTCCTCAGTTGTGACACATGTAAGATGTCATGCACCCACTCTAAATATAGGGGTAAGGATATGTGGTAATAAACCTTTCTAACCATTTACAGGATCTCGAATGGACTAACATCTGGTGTAGGGTTCCTCCATAGCTAAATCTCTACAATACACATCATGTGGAGACTCTTAACAAAATATGGTATCCTTAATCAAACATTGAAGTCCAATGATACTGATCTATATAATATGTTTTCTTTATATGGGTGGTACTCATATTCTCACAAATCACCTGGACCTTCTCTATCGTCGCCTACACAATATCTGGCCCAACAAGAGATGCATCTTCATTCTTAGTACATCATAAGGGTGACTTGTAGGGTCTACCATACAGGTTCATCAAAGGTTATATGTTGATTTTAGAGTGATATATATTATTATAATAAAATCATACTAAAGGTAAGTGATCCTCCTAACTCTGGATGAAGTCTAACATCCAAGCTCTAATCATATCCCCCAACAACTGGATAGTATGATTGGTCTTTCCATCTGTCTAGGGTGAAAATGTTATACTCATCCTTAATTGGGTACTTAATGCCTCCTACAGGCCTCACTACAACCATGATGTGAAACATACATCACATTTAGATAAAATCATCTTGGTAACCCCATAGATGTGTATGATATCCTATACAAAAAATTTCCCCAAACTCTCCACCAAAATATACTCCCTAATTACAAGGAAGGGACATGACTTGGTAAGTCGATCAAATATCACACATACGTCATTGTATAATCTCACTTTCTAAGAAATCAGTTTCACAAATTCTATGGATATATCATCTTACTTCCACTATGGTATTTCAATAAACTACAAAAAACATGTCATAACATGGTGCTCATACATAACATGATGACATATAAGACACCAAGAGACAATCCTGGCCATGCTTCACCTCATGCCATCCCACAAAAATTACTAATGAAGGTATCTATACATATTATCTATGTCAGGATTTATTACCATAGGATAATTGTAAAACTCTCTCATCACAACCTCTCAAAACATGACCAGAACCTCCATATATCCATAGAAAATGATGATGTGATTCCCTCCTTCAAACAATCCATCTAGTGAATCTCTTGGGTATATTTTTCCATGTAGGAACTCCCATTAGATGTCTCATAACTAAGCCTCCATAACATATGAAAAATGGTGGATTGGACACCATAGACTGAAGATAATCTACACCAATATTCTCCACTAAGGTCAACGGGAAGGAAGCTGACTCATCATATGCTGCATCCACCAAAAACTAATTGGACTTCCTACTCAGGGAATCTTATAGCACGTTTCCCTTCCCAAGAGTATATAAAATCTCATAGTAATAGTACTGTAGTAAATCCAATGAATTCCTTTATCTCAGGTTTGAAACCATCTTCATGAATACATACATGAGACTCTGATTATCTGATTAAAAACAAAGCACTCTACCAGATGATAGCTCCTCTAAATACTTATATAGGAGACCACCACTAAAAACTCTAGGTCATGATTCATGTAGTTATTCTTGTTGGGTTTCAACTAAAATGAACCATATGAGATCACTATGTACATATTCTTAAAAATTTATATTATCCCGCCTCTAGAGGAATCTCAATACACTACATAATCCATGACCTCCTCCATTAGTCTCAAAATAGGATCATGACTCAATCTTAGCCTCAAATCCGCAAAGGACCTTCGAAACTTCTCATTATAATTAAAATACTTCCCTTTCCATTTTAGGGTATACAAAGGGGATAAAATCCTAAGTAATTCTTCTATGACCCCCTGGAATATATAACTGACTCAACCTGGGTTCCCACTGATACCAGTACTCTAGGAACATGTGTAGAATCCATCCTCAATTGTCTTGAATGCTACCAATCAAACGTTTTGGACATCAGGTTTCTAATTAAGAATATCATTATGAACCAATCCATGAAGGTTTTAAGGACCCATTTCATAAGTCTCTCAACACTAATGGGGCACCAAATGCACCTCAATCTCTCATCCACCTTGATGGATAACAATATAGGGCTTCCTAGGTGAACACACTGGATCTTAAAAATCCTTACCTATGTAGAATCTACATCCACACCACTATCTCATGAAACCCCATGGGGTCATCTAACATGCTAGTGAAAACATCGGGCTATCACTTGTGAAAGCCTTTACATAGGTCCATCTCATGATAGGGAGTTAAACCTTGAACTTCCTTAAGAAATACATCCTCATACCCCACCATCATTATAGGAATATTGGATATAAAAACATCTACTAATCCTAGGGTAATACTATACAACAGATAAACTAGTTATAACCTCCTTTGAATGATCACATCCTTCTTTTCTTGAGGATCTCTCCTTATTAAGGTCGAAAACCCTATCCCACAAATCAGAAGCACTACCATACTCACTAGTAGTAATCAACTAATCCTTGATAGTATAAGACTGCTCCATACTGAGGAAAAAAGCATAGGGTATCACATATGCTAAATGATATTTCATGTGATTATATCTCTCCTCACAGTTTATAGTCACCCTATTAAATGAAACATGTGATCACTAATATGCTTTGCAAGAGCCACCAATAAAAGTCTTCAGTAAAATGGCCTCCACTGGTATAACTAGGTCTCAAAAAAGGTTTATATCCAAGGTAATGTGTCTCGTGACTTTGTGATAATAACTAAAGATAGATTAATGGATACATAGGTCATACCCTAAACCACACTTTAGCTTCTAGGCTAGAGGCCCATTCTACCAAAATCTCATCCTTAACCTTTCCCACCTTCTCTTATCAACTAGGGACTTACATGGAACCTCGTCACACCAACCTACCCTGAACACACAAGTCATATGAACTTGTCTTCTACACTTTGACACTATCCTCTTTGGGTGGCACCGATGAACCCTCACTAATTTAAATCCGATCATAAAAATTTTTCTCATTGGGATAAGTTTCCCCCTTCCTTTAATCCCTAAATTCATGTTAAACATCTCCATAATAGGGCTCTTCTAATTCCCAATGTTTTTTAAGAGAAGTATCACCATGAGAACCCCCATTTAAAGGGGTCATATCAAAAGGATATATCCATACCAAAAGATCTTTCCTGACCTTATCCACTTAAAAAGGGGGTTTGGATAAATCAAAAACCTAGGTGATCACTATCTCTGGAACCCACAATGCACACTAAACATATGTGCGTCAGATTCTAGTACCACCAAAACCAACTACTTCTCTATGTAGAGAAATGGTTGTAAGTGAAACCGTCCAATTTTTTGGGATCCAAAACATTCTAAAAACTTGGAACACTGACTCAAGATAATTCTCCTCTTACTGGGGATTTGGCTCACCAGAAAACCTTAGTAGACTTTGGCACTGAAACTTAGGGAATGTAAAAATCTTATGAACATCCTCAACCTTCTATGCTGGTATAAACTAATACTCAATAGGCTAGGTTTATTCTATGATCCTCTCAAATCACAGTCTATGTATCTGGTTATCCCTATGATACTCTCAAATCACAACCAATATTTTTTTCATCTACATAAAAAATGACTCATGTAGGCAAAGCATGTGCAAGGGTGAGTATATACATACCTAGTTGGATGCCTCAAAAACTGAAGAGGTGTTAACAAAAGACATGATATAAGTAGTCAACTCAACCAAAATATTAATGGTAATAAAATGAAAAAAATATCGATGTGTTTGTGTGTGTGATAATATAAGAAACCCATAAAAGTTATAAAGGGGATCTCCATCTCATAGCTCGTTCTATGATGATGAGTCTACCAACAACTCCAAGAAGTCTGTCTCCAATGACCAGCATCTCATGTATCTAAATAAGTAACCACATGGAGGACCCACACCTCACTAATGTGCTGCATAGTTTAGGGGGAACAATCTCTAAGTGGTGGACTCATTCCCTAATTTGTTAGGGAGGGTCCACTAAGTAGATATAGGACCCATAACCTAGTCCATCATGGTGGTTCCACTCAATAGATAGTGGACCTATGCCCAAGGGTGTTTGGGGGTGCCACACAAAAGATAGAGGATGAATTCCCTCATCTATAAAGGGTTGAAACTTAGAAGATAGAGGACCCATGCACAAGTCTGTTAGGGGGGTTCCACTAAGTAGGTATAGGAATCATGTCCTATTCTGTCATAGGGGTTTTAATCAGTATGTAGAGGACCCACACCCTAGTGTGTTGTGGGGTGTCTATACTCAGAAGATATAGGATACGTTCCCTAGTCCATTAGGGGTCCATCTCAGAAGATATAGGGCCCACGCCCTAGTCCGTTAGGGTGTGCCACTTAGTAGGTATAGGAACCACTCCCTGGTCCATTAGGTGGGTGACACTTAGTAGGTAGAGGACCCAATACCTCGTCCATCGTGGGGGTTCTCAAAATAATGTGAGGAGTATGGGGGACCCACACCCTAGTATGATAGGGGTTACCAACCCTAGAATCTATATGGTGATCTTACCTTATCACTTCCATCATCGAGTATCACCTAAGGAAGTACCGCACTTGAAAAATATTGTATCATTTTATAAATGACACTATGAAGTCCACCATTGCATTCTATATAATGACAAACTCAAGATAGGATACTTAAGGGTCAAAATATGAGTTAAAATAAAGGATATGTGAGAGGTATAAGTTTTAGTGGGAAGTACATGTCATGTGTGGGGGTCCACACAATATGTGACCCCAGCTCGCCACCAAGTGGTGTCTTCTATTGATACTAGTCAAAACCCATGTCATCGTAAAATGCTTTTACAGGTCCCACACTGCGTGTCTCGGCCACCTAAGGACTTCTCAGGTGCTCTGTTTCAAGATCATGGTCATAGTTTCATGCCTGAGAACCTGGATGTGTACCTGGTCGTGTCCCATCTCGGGTACCAAGCCATGTCCAACCCCGTGTACCTAGTTGTGTCTGTGTGTCCAGCCATGTTCATCCACATGTACTCCTAGAGTACATGTTGGGACACCATAATTGGATAATGTAGTGTTTAGGGGATCCCAAATGGTGTTTGATACTAATATCAACCCATAAACCCTAGTCTCTCCAAACAAAATACTGCACGGTCAGTGTTCATCCTAGCACACGTCGTGTAGTCGGTATTTTCTCAAAAAATCAGATCTAACCCAGGGATCTCGCATCCACTATTTACAATATTATTTATTCCATTTGACCACCAATAATTAGTGTGGTTCTACTTAATCTATCATTTCTATCCTTTGGTAGTAGGAAAGCATATTCCATCCATTCGCAAAAAGCCCACCCACAATCACCACTCATCCAGTCACTGCCACTCCGTCTCAGATACCATATCTATGAAAATCATCACCCATATATCTCAACAGAACCAGGTTCGTCACCAAATAAGCATAATAATCATCATTTGAACAATAACCATGAATCTGGGGGTTTTATTATGCTTGAACCCACCCCGACAAAGTCGAACTGTGACCCCTTAGGCCTATGAAGAATAACACGAAAAACAATGGGGGAAAATAATATAACAAGGGTGATAAACATCATTAGACATGAATTATCGGCCAAAAATTTCATATTGGGGAATCTAGGGTGGGATCATGGTCTAATAAATAATAAATTTAATAAAACAATTCATTTTGGAAATGGGCTCATGTGAAGGGCATGAAATCACAAACAAAAGATAAAAAAGATCAAATATTTGATTTCAAATTTTAATATTGTGGATAGAAACCAAAATTTATGAGTCAAACCTCAATTATGGATCAATTTTTGTGAATAATGAATTATCCAGTGATGGGGATGTTTTTTGGCATCCATTTTCCATCAATCCACATCGATCTGTTCACCGATCATCATCTGATCTCAATATGCCAATGAAGAACAATGGAAACTACTCTCAACAATACTAAAGTTATGTAGATAACGCTATATATTTTAAATAGAATGATATTTATATAGTGAAATAGGTTTTGGGTATTAAATTAATTGATTTAATTAATTAATTAATTAATCCACTTATCATACCCACTAATGGCTACCTCATCCGAACATCTACCACCGACCAAGTTTAGGTTGTTTACAGGGTAAACCCCACCTTCTAGATTCAACAATGGTCTTGTATTTCAAATATAAGAATATATTTAAGAGATATTCCATTATTTATAAAAAACTATTTTTTCATAATATAAAGTATATTTAATATTTTTATAAAATTAATTATGGGCTCTCTAGGCCACGTAATATCACGTTGGCTAACCTTTTGGATCTAAAAATATTCCTTGTTATATTTCAATGTCTTACAAGGATACAAAGATTCGATACCACATTATTTTATTTGTTTATATGTTGTACCAATAATCCAAATCAATATTCCCAAACCATTTATAACCCAAAAAAAGGCCCACAAATATTAATATTCCTTTTTTTATTTTAATTTGTCTACATTTTTTACATGCTATCGCTATACCTTTTAATTCACTAAATGGGATTTTTTTGGAATTAGACACATATAATAACTCTTAAAACCACCCTTTATATATTGGTGGACTACATACCAATTTTAATCCTCCACATTTGTTCAAATTCTGATTTTAAGCATACACAATGACAAAAAAGAATTACTAAAAATATTTTCTTTTGAGATAGAATGTGCATTTTTCTTTGGGTTCTATAGATTGGTATTTATATGATCTCATAATGTTTTTACACCAGATGGAGTCCCTTTTTCATATAAAACCACATTGAAACTTAATTTGATAGAATATTATCTTATCTTTTTGTGAATTCCTAGAATAATCTATTTATAGATTCATCAATTTAGCTTCAAATTCCAAGAGTATCATAAAAAGTATGTTTTTTTCATCCCCTATTGACTTCAGTTTTTGTTTATAGAACTTTATTATATTTTCAAGATTAACCTCATGCACTTTAATTTAATCAAATATCAAATTTTAAATATATTTAATCTTGTTTTCTTCAGATTCTAATTTTTCTATTTTAAAATCAATGCAAGACTTTTTTTCTTTCTCCAATTCCTATAATATATAATCACGGGTTTTAATGTGTTTACCTATTTATTGGATTATTTTAAGAAAAATATTATTCATAGTTGTAGTATTTGGTTTTGATCACAAAATAACTTTTAGTTTTGGGTTATTCATGATTGGTGAGATTTTGGCACAAAAATTTATTTTTATCAAAGAGATTCTCCTTCATCTTTGATTTTTGTTCTATATGGATGGTAAACACTTGTTATTCATTAAAAGATATAAATATAAATGTAAATACATCATTGGGTAAACCATGTATGATTTTTATTAGGTAAGAATTTTATTTATAATATTATTTATGTATAAAGTATTTAGAGATTTGGTCTTCTCCATTGGTGTTGGGATAATCAGAAGAAATATCTTGAAAAGAATTTATAGTTGTGTTATATTCATAAAATAAATCATATTTACTTAAATTAGAAGATTTATAATTATTATTTCCAATTTATTTTTTCAAAAAAATATTCAATATTAATGTGTGGTATAATATCATCACTATTTCATGATATTGAAATTTTATTTTATTCCTATTTTCATAAGAGGTAAGTATTCTTAATTTTTCTTAAATATTTATTCCTTATATTATTTTATCTCTTATCATTAATATAAATTTTATTATCATTTGATAAAATTCCTCCAAGTTTAAATTCCATATTTTCTTTAAAAGAGGAAAAATAAATTTATAACTTTAAGGTTGTAGATAATCTAATTGGAGGATTAATTGGATACTCTGATACTGATTGAAAAGATCATAAAAGGACTTATCCAGCACTGAGAGGGTGGTGAATCCATGTTAGTATAAATTTTAATCTAATTTATACTTTTATCTCATTTCATATATACACTCGTACAATGTATGGATTTATCTCTTTATTTCTCCCATTTTTTATTTTTTCCTTTGGTTGGTATGAATGAATATATAAACAAGAAAGCAACACAATAATAACATTCGGTTTTTTGAGAAGGTTCACCTCCCTAAGGTTGAATATATCCTTGGAACATAGTTGTTACTATACCACATTAAAAACATCATTCTTATTATGAAAAGAAGCATGGAAAAGCTTATGGTCTTTGATCCATTAGCCCGGAACCAATATGGTACAAATAAAGTACAATACAACTCCACCTTATAAAGATATAGAATTTATCTTTCTCTTTACAAATTAGATTAAAATTGGAACTCATGTATCCTTCTTAGATATTGTATTATCTTTTCTAAAAATATAGTAATCTAGTGGGATGCCTCAATTTTATTCACACCTTTACAATATAATATTATAAGCTAGTTCTCTCAAGTCATTTAGCCATTATATTATATGAATTACTTACACCCAAACTCAATTTTATTCTTTTTATTATTTGATATGATGTGAATATTTTCACTGAACTATTCTGATCACAACTTTTCTTCAACATAAAATAGTTCTTTATATAGTTATAGTGTTATATCTTATTTTATGATACTTTGATAATGCCCATAATATTGTATCATAATTAAAAAATTTCATCTTACTTTTTCTCAATGTATATATATATTTATATATATTCCTCAACCACATAAATATATTTCCTCATGATTTATAATATTTCCATGAAACTCTTTATTTAAAACATCCCTCATTTTTTTCTTCATATGTACCATAAATATATTTTATTTAATTTGACCTAAAAACTCAATTTAAACTTCCCAAAATATCTGAGTAAATAATGGATTTCCTATTTTATATTTAAACCTATAAAAATATCACATATATTTAAATCTTTTTAACCACATGTGGTTTTTCACTAAAATAGAAATGGATTGTGGATCCAAAATTTGTAGCATAATCCAAACCAATATTAATCTACCCACATCAAAAAAATCAATGTGGAAACATAATCACAGTGTAGAAATATCATAAGGGGTTGAACCTTATGGATTAATAAGGTTAGTTTTACCTATTTAATTGAACTCTAGAAAGATCATTTCATGAAATTTATAAATATTTTATCATCCTTATGTGGTTCGTAACCTTACAAGGTTCCAAAATTTATGATCTCAAACCTAATTAATCATCCTTACGAGAATCCCTTATGTAACTCACCATATTCACCATATGAACACTATAAACAAAGTCTTTTACATTATTTATTTTCACTGTCAACATCCCTATTTCTTCTTGAATCAAGAATTAAAACATCATGATATTTCAATATTGGAAATCATAACTTAGAATCCTCATATTAAATATACAATTTATATAAACTTTCATTCTAATATTTCTCATAATATATGAAAATTGCATATATTAAAATACATTGAAGTCTTATGGGGACTCAAATCCACAAAAATATTCTAAAAGTTGTACATCCATTCAAACATCATATGTTGGTTGAAAAATTAATAAAAAAATTATAAATTCATACACGGATTCTCAAACATCATACACTACTTTTCAAACATTATATATGACTCTTAAAAAGTCTTCTGTATTGAAGACTTAGCCAAATTTTCTTCTCAAACATAGATCTTCCAGAATTTACTTAATCTCGTCTCAGTACATCCAAATAATTCATAAATAAATGATGAACATGTGACTAAATATCAAAGGAAATAATATAAATATATGCATTAAATTAAATATCATTGTCACCAATGCTCACATACCCATGCATACACCTCTATATATAACACTCGACTTATATATAATATGGTGTTTCTTTATTATATAACACATGTCTTTGACTCGAAGATCGGTTCAATAATCCCTATAAATATATCTAAACTTTATACAAGTGTATTCACATATATTATTGTACACATTGTAGACAAATGAATGAATTATTTCACCCTAATTTCATAATATCATTACAAATATAATATATCTAGTATACTATTTACTCTATGAGACTCTTCTTTTCAAAAAAATATAATCTAATATATTTTTCACATCAACTCCTAATATCTTCTTTATTCCAGTCCATATGAATAATAATGGAATCAACTCACACCTTCAACCATATTTTCCATCAACTGGTTCAATCACCTTGAATCTTGAGGAATTACTCCACTTTATTCCACTTATTTTATACATAATTATTGGTAAAAGTATCTTATATCTAAGATTCATGATACATCACTGATCTAATCAATTACTCAATATAAATTGTCCTTCTTGTGAACTCTTTTTCTTAACGACAATCTTGGGAACTTCTAGATTTCTTCCATGTTTTCCATCTTCCAAATTCTCAAAAATATGATTGGTAACATCAAGTAATATTCCAAGTCATTAAACATAAAATTATTGACATAATTTAACTTTCATTAATTTATTAAATTCCTATTGAAAATAAACAACACAAACATAAAATTGGTTAAACATCTATGGATTTCATGTGAAATTCCTATGGGAAATGGGGTAGTAAGAACTACCTATTTTAGGAATTGAGGTTGATATCTATGAAAAAAATTACGTAACTTCACACCATGGTGTTGGTCAACTCCATTTTAAAATAGCATAAAAAGCATTGATGTTTAGGGGTTTTGGATATTTCAAATAGATGATATTTCAAATCACATTATGACCTAGATCATCATGAACATTTTTGAATTATCCACACTATAGTTAAGGCCCACGGGTTTTTCATTATAAATAGGGATCATTATTCCTTTGGTTTAACTTTTTTTCCATTTTATCAACCTCTATATGACCCATGAACTTTTCTGGTGCCTTCCATTTATCCTAGTTATGGATTTAAACCACTCAATTTGTGGGTAATAATATCTCTGGATCTAAGGTGCTTGTTTTATCCACTTTCATCTATTTCCTATTTTTCAGTTTTTTCTAAATGGTTATAGTTTTAATGTTTCTTATAGGATTGGTTAGTATTTGAGCGTGTTTGATTAGGATAAATTGTTTTTAGGTCCTAGGTTGGTTTCCATCAAGTTTTCCAATTTTTATCCCTGGTTTCTTCTATCCTTGTATGGTGTTATTTCAAGACTACAACAAGGTAGTGTAATTGAGACTTCTCCTAATTTTTCATGTGTTAGTGTGGAATTATCATTCATTATTTTAAAATGGGTAAATTTCCTTAATTGGCCTAAGAGGGTAATAATTTAGAATTAAATAATTGATAGGGGATTGTTTGGTAATGTATCCCATCATGGTTTTGGTCACATTATTGGTATATATTATTTAATAGATTATGTGGTAGCTTTTTTTCTTATTTTATAGTTTTTATACCATA
Organism: Viscum album; assembly: GCA_963277665.1. Classification (NCBI taxonomy): domain Eukaryota; kingdom Viridiplantae; phylum Streptophyta; class Magnoliopsida; order Santalales; family Viscaceae; genus Viscum; species Viscum album. The sequence continues at coordinate 2,110,158,952 of OY728152.1, forward strand.
TCTAAATTAGTTAATAGACATAAATATAGAAGAAACAAATTTAATCATGTGATGAAAAATTGGTGATGAAATTTCTTAGATTATTCTAGTGGTTAAATCTTTTCTTTGGGTATATTTATTTGGTATTGACAACTACTAGTGGCCACTTAATTATTGTATTTGATAGATTTTAAACATATTCTCAATTGATCAATAGCTTTAAGATGGAAGGTAAATAATATATTTACTAAAATAAACATTATTGTAAAATTATATTATATATTTGTGTTCTTTAAGATTGTATTCATTATTTAAAGTAGTGTTCATTGTTTATTGAAATTTTAATTATTGGTATAAAATTTTAATACCACATATTTTTAAATATTAGATCCATTTTTTGATGTAAATTGAAACCAAGTATGTTTGATTGATATGGAGAGGGTTTGTAAATTTATGATATTATGATGACTGAAGTTGATGTGATTGATGATTGGGATGTTGTAGATAGTGTGGGATGGTGGTGAAATGATGTTATGGTGGTCGGATTGAGTTATTAGTGGATTCCTAATAGTGATTTATTATTTTTTTTGGGTTTTTCTTCCATTATGTTAAAATACTAGAGCCTTAGAATACCAAAGGTTATAGAATGTTAAATATTTTTGAAATTAATTAAAATTAATGGGTTATGATGATTTAACAGTGACCTAGTAAATTATTTTATGAAGAGGTAAATACTAATGGATGTAGTGTGCTTGGGTAGTAGTGACTGAAGATTAATATGTTGAATGAAATCTACTTATATTTATATTTTTAGTTTGAATATTAAATCCATAATTGAAGATTAAGTCTTATAAAATGGTTAGTATTTGATTAATAATAAATGATGAGTAATAGTGATGAATTTGGATGCTTATTTTAATCTTAGTGGAGTAATAACTTCCTAGTGGTTAGTGATGGAAAATGGGTTTTCACGTGGGATGTTATTTATTGGTTCAGACATTGGGTGGATAATTTCCCCAAGAATGTTTAATAGCTATTATATATATTTTTTAAATTTTTTCTTATGGTCCACCACCTGCATAAGAAAAACAAGATTGATGCCCATGATTGGAATTGGATTATGGTTGTATTCCAAATATCTAGGTTGCAAAGGATATTTATGGATGACTACTCCTTACCCCACTCTCTTTACCAAATATAGTATGGTATTTTTGAATATCTAGTCTATGATGGATCATGGTTCTTGTATTTTTACTCATACATGAAATAATTGTTAAATGTTATATTGTACATAGATATACAGGTTGTGGTCGTTTAAGATTATAATGTCTATTTGTATCCAAGATGCAATGGATTATGGTTATGATCCATGTATATATAGGTTCAATAGTATCTTAATTTTTCAAAAAATATACATAACATGAATATATATATTTAGGCTCTAATGGTTTAAAGTATAGTGTATATATACATGGGATAAAATGACTCTTAATTTTACTATGTGATTACGTTAGATGTGATGGTGAAGTGGATTTTATGTGTAGTTATGGTTGTGATTTATATTTATAGTTGTGATTATGTAGATATCATTATGATGTACTTACATGAATGTGTGGTAAAAATTATAGAGGTAGTGGTATTATTTAGACATGTGACATTGAGGTTTAGGGTAACCAGTTATGTGGGAAAGTGGAAGTGAGGTAACCTTTTATACCTAAATTTATTCAATGATATGTTAATTACTTAAATGTGATATTTGGTGAGTGAGAATTGGTATGGTTGATAAATAAAATTTACTAATCTATGTTATAAGTTTATTTCATGGTCTTTTATCTAGATATTTATTATTCATTTTTCATTTTTTATGAGATGTTTCTGATAGGTCCCTACTAAGTATACTTGCATGCTAACCCCTATAATATAACAATTTTTTAGGTCTATAAGAAGGAATTGGTGGTAGAGTTGGGACTTACTATATCATGAAGGTTGTTTAAGGTTTTTTATGTTCAAGATTCATTATCATAGGTGTTTATCTAGATATTTATAATATTTATTTGTCTTGGGATTGGTTTATTTTTATCATTATAGATATTATTTGTTTATTTGTTATATATTCTTGATAATTTTGAGGTTAGTAACTCCCATATATATATTTTATATACCATTAGTGTTAATCACATATTCATGGCCTATTAGAGGTAGAATTCATGGGTCACTACTTTCTTTACTACCACCTAGGAGGGGTTTCGGTGTGGGTAGGTTTTTAAAAAGTGGTATTGGAGATTCCGGTTAAGATATAGGATTGATTTTAGTGATACGTACTATTGAGGATTATATAAGTTTGTAGAGAAACAATATCATATAGAATTGGTATGTGATATATGAAATTGAGACCATTTAGGACACAAAAATGAAGTCTCCCTAACATCTGAAAAAAGGACTCGTTCATTATTAAATGTACATGGAAATGTGGTGTTGCTTGTATGGTATAGACCAAGGTAAGGATCATGCATCATAATTGTTTGTGATAGTGATTAAATTTTTTATATGGTTTGAATTAGGATGAATATTAACTAAATAATCTTATATATTTTACATTCTAGGTTTGTAATTCCCTAACATTTTTCTATTTTGTTGGGATGGATTCCAGTTTATGTCCTCACTAGGCTCATGATGATGATATACATCAAGACAGACTTGTAGATCACTAAAGAGTTCAGGTTGATGGGGGTGATTCTAGGATGAAGATTCTTTATGAGTCTCGACATCAAGGTCTGTAGAGTTTTCAGGGATCTATTTTTGATTAACAGATCTTAGGAAGGTTGGTGGAGGTGTACATTGCATTTGGTTTGATCTATATTAGGAAGGACCACTGTATTCCATTGGTTTTCAGAATATTTTGAGGATTTTATCATTTATGGTGGTATTTATTCATTGGTGATAAAGAGGAGTTATAAGTTTAATGGGAAAAGTTCTATGATCAATTATTTTTTGGGTTTATTTCCTCAACTATGATGGAAACATGTTGAGGGTAGATGATTTCTATTCACTAAGGAAGTTATATTATATAGGATTTCAGAATTTAGTTTAAAGACATATATTTTTATTATTTACAGCTCCTCCCAAATGAAGAAGAAAGACAGAGGCATTTTAAGGAGGAATTTTGTTATGAAATCTAGAACTAGGATACCCCATTCATGTTACCTATATTTACTGATGTGTTGGATAAGGCATAGGTTATTGAGAATATACTATATCAAATTAAACTATCATGGGAAAGAATTCCTTAGGACTTATGGAGGAATATAGCTATCAGTAGTGGTTCTCAATTTACTAGTTAGATGAAGTTTGAAATAGCAAAGAGTTGTCTTTAACTACCCTCATATAATTTCACAGTATTTAGAAGCTCAAAAAACATTACTGAGAGATTATATGTCCTTTTATTCTTTTAGAGGTCATGGACATAAAAAAATTGAGTACCCAATTTTCCTCGGTAGTTAGTGTGGAGCTGGAGGTCCACTTTAGAAATAATTATTATATAAGTACCATATAAGAAAATAATAGTTAAAAATATATCATGGATTTGGTTATCAAATAAGAGACAAGTCGATCAGATGACAACCCCATGATCCCCCTCATACTCAAGGACATAAAGCATAGAACATCCATAGAGGTGGTCGACATGAGGTCTAATGATGTCATGGTGTAGAACAAGGTCAGATACACACGATAAAATTTTTATCACACCATGAGACTAACATTAGTCAAGGTGAAATATATCTATTTTCTATTTGGGTATACAATTTATTCAATTTAGTAACTCCACAATTCTATTTTTCCCCCACCTTATTTTAGGCTCAAGTAAATAAGTTGGAGAGAGTTCCAATTCCCTTGGTTTTTACTTTGCTAGAAAGAGGTTAATTTATATTATATGATTTATATAGATATTGTGAGATAATTTTAGGTTATTTTAGATATTTTATAGATTTCCTATGTTTTTAAATAAATCAATATAATTTTACCTTTTTCTTGGAATGGTTGTATTTGATTTAGGCTATCATTTGTTTCTTCAGGAGGAGTGTAATATTATTTGATATTGATAGTGAGTATATTATGTTCATTGATGAGTAATACATTAAAATGGGTTAGAGGAATTTTAAGAAATTATTTTATAAAATGACCAATTTGATGTTGAGTTTAGTTTAGGTTTATCCAGGGGTGTTTCCAAGGGTTGTAGAAAAGTACCCTGATGTTTTTTCTGAATAGGTTTTAATGCTACCCCTCAATTTGAATCTTATTTTGGCATAAAGTTATAGCTTGGTGTATAATTGATTTTGATGTATTTTTATATGATAGAACATTCTGAGTTGAAATAGATATGGACTCAAATTGATGATCTAATATATGAGGGTTTCATTCAAACTAGTGTGTCACCTTGAGGTGATCTGGTCTTTTTTCAAATAAGGCATATGGAAATATATGGTTGTGTATAAATAATAATTTATAAAATAGTTATAGTTAAGAACCATTATCCACTTCCATGGATTTATGATCTATTCAATTAGTTTAATGTGTATTTCTAGTACTCAGTGGTTTACTTTTGATTAGGGTGTTACCAGATGAGGGTGAAATATGATTATATACCAAACAATACCTTTAGAAGTCATTATAGGAACTAAAAGTTCATGTTAATTCCCTTTAGTGTCACTAATAAACCAAATAAGTTCATGGGATCGATTAAATAAAGGTTTATAAGTTACTAAATCAATTTGTGGTAGTTCTTATTGATAATATCCTTTTTCATTCCAATCTTAAGAAAGAACATACAAAACACATGCGAGCTGTATTGAAGGTTATTTATTATGATTAGCTATTTAGGAATCTACCTAATTATATGTTTTAGACCTTTGAGTTGCATTTATTAGGTCATGTCATATCTCTATGAGGAATAAAAATGGATTTTTCAAATATAGAGGTGATTTTTTCTTGGGTATCCCCTAATAATTTTATAATGGTTCATATTTTCCTTTATCTCATAGAATATTAAATAATATTTGTACCCAATTTTTATTGGATTAAAACTCCATCATTAATATTGACTAGTAGGGAGCATTACTTTATATAGACTAACCAGTTCCATAATTCCTTTGAGTATCTAAAGTAGAATCTTTTTACTGCTCCTCTTCTTTATTTTCAAGTGGAAGGATTCATGTTTGAGTTCGTTTTCAATTATTTTCACCTTGGATTGGGTTTTATTAATGTAGTAGAGAATAATCATCTCATATAGATATAAATGGTTATGAAATCATAAATTTAAATATGTTACCCATGACATTGAGTATGCCACAATTATTTTTTCAGTAAATTTTGGGTAGAAATATATCATGAGTGATTTTTTTCTCTTCACAGATCACAATAGTTTGAAATAGATCTTCTCCCAGTGTGATTTTAATTTTCAAAATTTGTGGTGGATGGAATTATTTCAAGAATATGAATTAAATATTTACTATACACTAGATAAAGGAAATTTTATTGAAAATTCACTATGTAGGAATTCATATAGAGAATATGTTTAGGATTCTTAGAAGGGATGACAATTGATAGAGGATATTGAAGTTATGTACCTTGATATGGAAGAAGTTGATAGTAAATGTTGTCTCTACCAGATGAAAGTGTTTTCATCCTTAGTGAAATTTTTAGAATAATATCATTTGGGGAATTTATAGGTGAAATTTTATAAATATTTTGTTGTTTTCATTGATTCACATGAGGTATGATCTAATAATAGTCAATATTAGATGATGTTTCAAGGGAGGTCCTTTATTTTTTTCCTTGATGTGTGAGGTAGTTCATTATATGCTTCATAGATCACCTTTTTTTAGTAGTGTGGAAAGATTTATCAGGACTTGAAGAGTCAATATTTGTGTCCGAGGATAAAGAGGTTGATCAAAGAGATCATATTACATTGTCTTCTCTTTTAGTAGGTGAAGATAAAAATTGTTTTCCTAGTGAATTTATCTAACTAATGGATGTAACTTAGTATAAATGATAGGATATTTCAATAGATTTCAAGCCCATTCAACCCATACATAGGGTGGATATGATATTATCTAGGTGATTATAAACTATTTGATGAATTCTGAAAAGGAACCTCCTAGATGAGTGAAGAATCAATGAGGGGGTGAATCTAAAAAGGAAACTACATATAGATCACTATAAAAAATAATGTATAAACAATTAATTATGTTCCAATTTCCACAACCACTTATTCTTATTCTTTTCTTCTTCTTCTCCACTATTCTCTTACTCTTATTACATTAATATGACTACTTTAGATAGTATTAATTATACATTAGAAGAGACAATTTGAATCTTCAAATTTGAATTCAAACCAATATGTTCCTTTCAAAAACATAACTACTCCAAATTCATTTTTACCCATTGGATCTTGTGGAATTTTCAATATACTATTGATGGTTCAAAAAATATCATATATTGAGTAAGATTTCCATTGATTCACCCATGAATCCAAATCATCAAAAACCCTTATAACTAAAACAAAATGGATTTCACTATGGTCTATTGAAAAATAAATGGTCGTTTTTCATTCAAAACACCAATCACCATAGGCATGGGCCTTCTGATTCTGGTTGTTTTGGAATCATACATCACCAGTCGAGCATGGATTCTTCTACCATGGTTGTGGTCTCTTCTATTTTCAATTTTGATATACTTCTCCTTTTCTCAACCAAACCCAATAAAGGAACTACAATGTACATTTTTTCTTTACTATTTTGGATATGAATAATGGATGTTCACTATGGGGATCACCACAACCATTTTTCCTTGGTCGTTCCATATAGGTGCACTAGAAGATCACCGAAGGAACCACCATGACTATTTCAGACTTGGGAGTTTTGTAAAGGCATGCTACAAGATCAGAATAGGAACCCCCATAAGCATGATCCATTTCCTATTTTCCATTGTGGGCACGTAATTATAAAAATTCCATCCACCATGGGTACAACATTCCTAGATTGACACTATTTTCTCTCATTCTTCTTCAAACTTAAAAAAAATCTCAAATCATAATGAACTAATCATTATGATTATATCCCTTAAGATCATTTCACATGGAATCATATTATTTAACTTTGAATATGATTTAAGTATCCTCTTCGCCAATTCTTAAACTTCACTTAACAAAACAACCATATATGTACCTCTTAGGCTCAACAATCTCCCCCTTTGGATTTTGATTCCATCCAACAAAAATAAATCACTATGAAACTTTAAAAACATATAATTGGTTCACCAACCAAAACTTCAAAGCCTACATGAGTGAAATCCATGTAGGAAACAAGAAAATTTAACAAATAATGCCATGTTTTCTATAAGATATTGATTTATATGATGCTCCCTTATCACGAACCTAATAATATTCAAATATAACATAATAATCATAACTATAATTCTTTTAATCCTTAAATAAGTTCATGAATGAACTTATAATAAACTATTAAAATAGTTCATTACATGTAGAAATAATAGATTAACCATTTTAATAGGTTTATTTATATATATTATGTCTTTAAAGAGAAATAAAACACAAACCAATGGATACTCCCCACACATTATTTACTCCCCCTTTAACAAACAATAGAAAGATAAACATAAAGGAAAGATTTTTCTTTCTATTTTCACCCCCATTGACAACAATATACAAAGACAGGATGAGAGATATGGAATGGTAACTCCATACCCTAGGATTGTAATGAATGAAGTTGAAAACCTAACTTCAACCTTAGATTTTGAAATGCTTATTTTGAAAGTGTCTTGGTGATCACATCTAAAATCTTCTCCTTTGTAAGAAAAAATTCACATTTCAAATCCTTCATTACACTACCTATTTGATGAAGTGATATATAATATCATTTTTCTTAGATCTTGAATGTTGAACTGGGTTATTTATAAGATTAATAACACTAATATGATCAATCCCAATAGTAATGGTAAGTTCAGTTCAATATGTAAATTTTCTAACTAGGTCTTTATCCATATAAGTTATGTTGATCAATCAGTGGAAAACACATATTCAGCCTTAGTTTTTCTTAAAGTGAATAAATTATAATTCCTTGAATTCTGAAAAAACACACCTTTCTCAAAAATAGAATTCTTCACCATATGTAAACCTCTTATCATCAAGACATCATGTCCAATCTGTATCTAGGTAACCAAACTATTCAAGCATTATATTGATTCCATATTTCAATCCATATATCAATGTGCCTTTAATGTATCTATCTATTCACTTTCAATACATGAAATGAGAAACTTTTTGTAACCTTTTATACCTTCCACAAAGTGTAATAGCATACACTATATTTGGTCTTGAAGTAATCAAATAAAGTAATCCTACGATCAGCATCTAAAATTATCTTGGATCAACTTCCTTTACTATTTCATATTTAGTTAACTTTATTCCCAATGATATTATAATTGAAATATTATTTTAATCCTATATAACTAACTTCATCATAATTTAATTAGAATAACTCTATTGAGATAGAAAAATCGACATATTTTCTTTAGAAATTTGTAATCAAAGAAAGTTCCTCACCTCACCGGGCATTGAAATTTTAAAATGCATATTCATTTATTAAGAAAATATTTCACAAACTTCTTCATCATTTTAATAAAAAATTACATCATCTATATTTATGATAAAAATGGGAAATAATTCCTCATTATCTTTAATGTAGAGATTATTTTCAACTCTTACTTTTTTTGAATTGCAACTTCTTCAAATAGGTGATAAGCTTAGAATACCAATCTCATGGGGATTTATTTATCCTATATGAAGCCTTTTTTAACCTAAAAATGAAATTTTCCCCAAGTAGGAAACCACATGGTTGTTCAATATATACCTCCTAATCCAATTCACCATTGAGGAACGATGACTTGATATTCATTTAAAAGATCTTGCATTACCTTTATGCTATGGTGGAAAGAAAATTTCATCCAGTTTTAATCCTTTAAATCGCTATAATGGACTCATAGAATTCAAATACTTAAACCTATGATTATCTTTTACACAAAAATATTTATTTAATTCTAAACTATTCACCATTTTAATTTATCTGTTTTTAGAACACCTTCTTTTTCCTGATGATGTTCTTATCTTGGGAAATGTGTACTAACTCCCATGATTCATTATTTTATATTTAATCTAACTATTCATTCATAGAATCAATATGTTATTTATGTTTCACTACTTATTTCACATATCTTAGTTTAACATGAGATAATGGTGATATATGAGAGGTTGATATTAAATTTCTTCTAGTTTGAATCTATTTTATATCATTTCCCATGATATTTTGAACCTAAACTTTTATTCTAGTCCTTGGATGAAGTGAATAATATTTTTCTTCATCAATTAATTTTTTTAATAAAATTATTCAACTTAAACTTCTTTATAATTCCCATCATTTTCTGAAACTTTACCTTTTCAATTTGATCTAACTATTCCTTCATAGAATCATTCTATTCTTGATGTTTCATTACATATTTCACACATCTAAGTTCAACATGAGATAATGATGATATATGATAGGTTGATGACAACTTTCTTCTAGTTTGAATATATTTTCAATCATTTCCAATGATATTTTAAAACTAAAATTTATTCTTAGCCTTGGATGATGTGAAAAATAATTTTCTCCATCACTTAAATTTGTTGAATAAACTTCTTCAACTTGAACTTCTTTATAATTCTCACCACTTTCTTGAACTTTATCCTTTTGTTTCGTGGAAATAAATTCAATGTAATTACTTCTAAAAATTTATTCTTCATTTGAGTTCACTTTATTTGTTTTATCCATCACTTTCACATAAATAGAATCAATAATACACCCTATCTATTTATAGTAACAATTATATCTTTTTCCATTTAGTGGATAAGCTAGGAAGATACCATCAACAAATCTCCTTTCAAATTTTCCTGGATTTTCACCTTTAACATTGACAATTCATGTGATGAAGACAATCTTAGATACTTAAAACATATATATTTTTTGTAATACACATCATATGATGACATAGTAGAATTGTTTCTCTAAATATAATGATTTTGAATACAAATCACTTCTCTTTTTACTTTTCTCAATTAATAATGAGATATATCATGATATAATAGCATTGTTCAATCCATCTCAACAAAATTTTATTCTTTCATTCCATCACACCATTTTCTTGAGGTTTTTATTGTGCACTAAGTTCATGAAAGATACTATATTTTTTAGGTGAAGATTCAAATATTCCACTCGTATACTCAAGGACATTATCTATTCATATATTATTCAAAGAGAAACCACATAGTTTTTCTGAATTTCTCCTAAAACTGTTGAACATTTTTAGATCCTCCAATTTATATTTCATAAACATAATACATGTAATGTGACTAAATTAATCAATAAAGGAAATAAAATACTTATCTAAATTTGTTTATTTCTTCTTCATAGTCCTATAAATGTCATAGTAAATTTCCTCCCCAGGATAATTAGATTATATATCAACTTTTTTGTATTGGGTATTCATAATTTTCACATTTTACATGTAGAACACATTCAATTGATTTCTCTTTTCAAATTAGGAACATTAAAAAAATTGTCTCCATGCATAATATTATGCATATTCTTTCGGCTAAGATGGACAAGTCTTTGATGCAAGAGTTGTCTTTACTATTTCATTCTCAAATAATAATAATTTAAAGTATCACCAATAAAATATAAGTTCCCACTTATATCTATTACACTTATCAAGATATATCCATATTTCAATATCTTCACAACAAACCAATCTTTCTGAAAGATCACTTCCTTTACCTTATCAAGTAACTGAGACACACTAAGAAGATTGTGTTTTCGTCCAACATCATACAATGCACTCTTCTAAGTTAATTTATCTTTATCAATAAATGTTGATCCAATACCTTTTATTTTGAGTGAATAATCATTTAAAATGTTTGCAAATCCCTATTTACTTTTTTTAACATAATTAAGGGGATTCGAATGTCTGATAATCTATGAGGAACAACCATTCTCTAAAATCCATAGACGTTATCATTTGGATGCTTTATGAGAAACATGACAAACCAAATATTTCTATTCATGTTTTTCTTTAAAACCATGAGACATATGAACACTATAACTTTAGAACACATGAGCTTGAAGAATTAAAAGACAGTACTTTTCATGATGATTAAGTTTCTCACATCATTCACATGAATCTTCCAATGGTTGAAATCAATTTTATATTTTTAATCTAGATTTCTCTAATTGTATATGAAATATTATCGTCTGAATGTGGTGAATCCCCCTCAATATATATCTTACAATACATATAAAACCATCATTATATTATAAATTAAACCAAAATATCATTTCCTTGTTTCGGAAACCTATGTGGTGCCAACAATATGCATAAAAAGAATATTTTTCATCAAAACCATCAAGTTTTATAGAATTGAAAACTTTTCATTCAACCTTTTCCACACCATAAATATTAGTTAATTTTTTCAAACCAAAATTTTTATGAACACTTAAATCTTTATTATTCACATACAACTTATTTTAATCCTTTTTTCCTTCACATTTTCGATTTGGATGTCATCCTCCAAGATGCTTTGTCATCTTGGTTTTCAATGGATACTCATATGGGGCTCTATATAAAGTAAAATCTTCATGGGGAGAGGGGTTTCCTTATGTAGAGAATTCAAAAATTCCAGAACTGGGAATTCCCTTTTAATATTTTTATGCGCTATGGATATCTAGAATCTGAAAAAAAAACACACTATTTTTTTAAATACTTTATACTATTGATTTTATTAGTATTCTCAAAAATAAAAAAATTATCAGGGTTATTCTCCTAATTTGTGACTAAAATTTATTGATGTTTATAAGCCTCCTCATTACATGAGAAATCCTCAACATCATGAATATATTTCTAGAAAATAAACATGATTTTTTCAAGTTCTTTTTCCATATTAAATAATTTTTATTGTAAAAGCTCAAACACCTTATCTTTATATTTAACTCCTTCTTATATCTTGGTTATTTAATTATTAAATTAAATAAAAATTATATTTAATTTTTCATCTAATTTCTACAACTTAAATTACCCTTAAATTTGAATCACTTCATTCCTTTGGAAATACTGATTTTCATTATTTAGATTTTAATCTCTTTTTCTAACTTGTATTTATTTAAGAGACGATCATTGAGTACACTTTTCAATAAGAATTATGTCTCAATTTATTCATTATTATTTAATTTATTACAATTTTCACTAGTAAATTTTTCCTCATTCACCTTAGTAATTAATAGTTTTTCATTAACATCTCTTTATATTTCCATTTCATCTCCTTCATCACTATTATCACTACATTCATAATTATATAAGATATTTCCATTCCTTAATTTTGATAAATTATTTCTCTACCCTTTAAATAAACCCCCGATTTATCAAACTTTTATAAACCTTTATTAAATAATATATTTGGTTCATTTACATCTTCATTACTCAGTAAACTTTATTTTAACATAGGAAAATTTGAAACCAAATTTTCAATGGCTACACACTTGAATAATTTTATTAGAAGCCTATATTTAAACCATCCTTTGATTATTCTCATATTTTTTTGAGATTGGAGACGTCATCTTATCAAAATTATAATCTAAATCAGAAACAAAATAAAAATAATCAAAATATTCTTCATCAACCTTCTTCTTGTGATTATCCAACTTTGAGTCCATAAAAGATATTTGTTCATCCTTCACCTTCTTATTGATAAAACTATATTTCCTTATTTTATATGAAATTAAAATTCTGTGAAAATCATCAGTATAAATATCATATTGATATTTTTCTTCCAAAGCATGGAAATTTATAAACATACATATCTAAAAATATATAAAAATATTATCACAATATTTGCATCATCTAAATTATTTCTATAGACTCTGATTGAGATCACAACTTAATTAAACCTTGTGAAGAAACTATCAATTTTTTAATAATAATGCATCTGAATACCTTCATACTTAAGTATAAAAAACTATAATTTTTCTTACTTCACATCAGTATTTCCTTCATAGATATTCAAAAGTTTATCAGATATTTATTTTTCATTTTTGAGTCTTTAGACTTTCAAAGAAACAATTTCCGAGAGTAATTACATAATATAATTCTTTGTATGATCATAATTTTCTAAATTCCTATAATTTTTAATTATCACAGTAACACCTTCAGTATAGGAAACAAAACCATTATTTATAACTTCCAAAACATAATAAATGATAGATAATAGGTATTGAAACTTCATGTCATTTCATATGTGATATTTCTTCCCATAAAATACAGAAATTCCCATGTCATTCATTAAATTATGATTGTCAATGACATGAACCATAGTTTTAGTGATAAATAATTTGAATAGAGGGAAAATTCTTCTCAAACATCAAGAAAAAAATCAACAGTGAGGGTAACCTCTCTTTGATACCACTTGAAAAGGAACCACTTAGATCAGTGAAGAATCAATGAGAGGGGGTGACTTAATGATTCAATTTATTTTAATGTTTTCTTATTGAAATATCATTATTCACTAGTTAAATTGAATCTTCATCATTGTATAACAAAAACAAAGTAACGGAAAATCATAATTACAAGGTTCAACTCTAAAAATAAGAATGATAGTCCTTGGAATTATAGAAATTTCGTTAAGACCATACTTTCCACTTATTTCAATATAATTACAACGATCAAGGTTTATCCTTATACTTGTTTTACAATAAGTATATACACTATAATAGTGCTTCTTGAAAATTTATAATTTTACTGAAATGTATATCAACAAGAACAAATCCTTCCATAAATAGCCTTTATTTTTTGATGTAGTAATTATCTTACACTTCTTATTCAACCTATAAAAAACCCAAGTATGAACTCTTCACTCTGTGCTAATTTTAACAGCCACTCATTCTTCCTCTTATCTTCTTCTAATCCTTTCTTCTATTACTATTCGTACACTCATACTATTATAATGAAGAACATCATGAAAACCACACATAAATGAAAAAATCCTCCTGTCATGGCTTGAACCATGGCTTGGTGAAAAAATACTAGTTTATGTTTCCTTAAAAATTCCATGAACAATGGGAATGAGCCTCCTACTTTTGGTTATTTTGGCATTCTACACCAAATATTGACCATGAATTATCTTATCCTGGGTATGAACTATTCCTTTTTACATTTTTACACACTAATATTTATGTCAATCATGTCCAAAAAATGAAGCACAACATCCATTGTGGATTTCTAATTTTTTATAGTAATGTAGTATGTTCAACACGGGGATCACTATAGACATTTTGGCCTTGGCTGTTTCATACAAGAATGCTAGTAGATCACCACATGAGCCAACATGGACAATTTTTTCTTGGTTGTTTCAAAAATTCACACTAGAATACCACTACAATAACCACTATGGTCATGGTCCCATTCCTATTTCCTATTTCTAGCATGAACTTCTCAATACACCCACCACCATGGGAATGACCTTCCTAGATTATCTATACATTCTCCAAAGCTTCTTCAAACTTCATAAAAAATATCTTAACTCATAATGAATGAATCATAATGTTTAAAACCTTGAATATAATTACACATGGAATCATCTACTTTCAAATTGAATAAGATTTATATATTGAAAATAAAATCCAACAAACATAATCATATCCTCCTCACTAATTATTCAACTTAACTAAATACATAAACTATCTCCACACCTCTTGGTCTCCAAAAAATAAACATACTGCTTGGTGATTAAGGATTTGATCCAAGTGGAACTATTATTAAGGAAGTATTTTAAGGATAATTTGAGGCTACATGTGGTTATAAGGAAAATCATCACTGATCATAATCATCACTAAGTATCAAATATGGAAGGGTTGTTAGTGTTCTTTTGTCTCTCTGTTATTCCTCACTATAAATTTTCATCCACAAATAGATGATCATATGGGTTAGTCTTTCTAAACATTAGAAGACATATTTTTTCCATAAATTTTAAATTATGTATGTTTGTGGGTGAATCTCCTAACTTTGGTTGAGTTTCCCTATAATAATATATATCACTCAACCATTAGTATGAATTCATTCAATACATTGTATGGTGAAGCTTTTATATCTCTATTATATTAGACCGAGGTATAAGAGTTAGAAATTCTAAAACTGAAATTGGTATATAGAACCATAGAGAAGATGAAGGTATATAGGGCTCATTAGAAGTCCTATTTAGGTCATATAAGGATTCCTCTAGAGTTTTACATTGGAGATCATGTATTCTTGAAGGTATCTCCTCACTTTCTCAAGTGAAGGTTAAAATAGTGTGTAATATTTCCCCTTGGTTTATTAATATTTTTGAGGTGTTAAGTCACATCAGTGATGCATCATATTTTTTATTAAAACCATTATATATAGATAGGATTCTTGATGTATTATATGTTTCATAAATTTATTTTTATCTTCCTAATGAATCTCATTTAAATTATTGGGATTATTTGGATGTGGAAGATGAAACAAAATTCATGGAGTAACAAAAGATATATTTTCCATAATTTTAATTTAAATTTAAATTTTTTAATCCCATAATAGTGTTATTATAAGGTTAATTGTCTCATTTTATGGTTGTAGAAGTATTTTGATCTTAATTGAAAAAATGGCCTTATTTTGGATTTCAATGATTTTAAATTATTTTCTTATTTTAGTCACACCTTTTTCTAAAATAATCCTAATTAATAAATTCCATTTATTATGTTTTTATGTTCATTGGGATACATTTCATTAAACTATACCAAGAGTTTAATAAAAATAATGAAATCCTAAAAGAAACTCACATGTTAGGACTCAAATCTATGCCCATATCTAGTGATTTTTTATGTTGGTTATATATATCACAAATGGATGGCCCAATTGAGCTGAAATTTTTTATGGATATAGAAAATGTATTTAGAAACAACTTTTATTACATTGTACATGTGTGATTCCTTATTTTTCGAGGTCATGAATTCATTGGAAACTAGATATGTGGAATACAAAGAGACATCCAAACAATATTTATTTTAGAGAGTAAAATAGACACAACTCATTAATTACTTGGATAATAAATATGAAAATGCGTGGGTAAACAAAGTAAATATCAAGGAAAAACTTTAAAAAAGACCATTTTTCCCAATTCATCCATTTAATGTGTCTTACATGCATAGTCTTTAGGACGATATATTTTGAGGTAAAGAAACCCTTTTGCTAATAAAAATGTATCCCTTCTCATTTACAAAGGGATTAGTAACTTTTATTGGCCTTGTTTTTCAGTTCTATAACTTCTTTAGTTATGTAATAGTATTATGATTTTTTATTATATATTAGTTTTCTTATTCCTATCATTCCTTTATTTTTATCTTTTTGGTTTCCACCCCATTCTTCTCTTATGTGATCTCAAATACTCAAGATCATGACTAGCTAACTCAAAGAAGTTCCCTAGGGATAAATAATTTGTTAAAACCAATTAATTTTTCATTAATTATTAATTTTTATTATTTTCTTAGAGTTAGGAAATGGAGGATCTTAGTGGGAAAGTGGCATTTATGTCTCTACTTTCTACTCTAGGCTTAGCTTTCTCTTCTATAATATTCTCACTCTATCTGGGAGTTGGATACACAGTCTCTCAGAGACCCTTCAGTGAACTTTATATTCACAACATGGGTGGAATACAATACTCACATATATTATGAAGTTTGTCATTAATTAAATTTTAAACAAATAACGAGATGATGACGGTTCTCTTTGGTTGTTCTCCTAGGAGGATCTCCATTCTGTCTAACATCATTCTATGTGCATTAATTTTATAATAATGGAAATATATTTATATATGCATATATATATTGATATTACATACATATTTAAAACATAACTCTTTATATTTTTTATTTCTATATTAGTTATAATATAAATAGAGACAATATAAATTTTGTTCCATGTGAGTTGCTCCTCAATGTTAGCCCAGGGTGTGCACTATATTGCATGCTTAGATAAATAAAATATTTACTGTGAATTTGTGAAAAATATAAAATCATCAATTTGGTTCCTCTACTAAGGAGGCTCAACACCTTCTTAGACTATTTTTCATAAAAACTACAAAAAAAACATAAATTTCAAAAACATAAAAATATATCTTTATCCATGATGTGTTCAACATGTAATTATAATTCATGGACTAACCACTCTCATGTAAAAAATGAAGTTCCCAAGGATATTGAATCCTGATTGGTAATAATTAGTAACACAATGAAATAACTAGAGAAAAAAATTGAGTGGATAGTTGAATATGTACATGCATTTCATGATCAATCTAAACATAAGCCAAAACAAGAACCTAAACGAGTGGTGGAAGAGATTTCACTGATATTTTTTATGCTAAAAAAACTAAGGTGGTTGAGAAGGATATACAAAAGGAATTACTAATATCCACCCATACTCATCTATTTCTTGAGGAGATCCTTGAATAAAATATTCTAGCTGACTTACATGTGGGAGATCCATTTTTTTTCGATAAATCTTAGAATGGCTATGTTAAAGATAACCTGAAACTTGGTCTAACCATCCGTAATAATAGAAATTAAGAACCTATAAACCAATATATTTATTTAAAATATGATGATAAAGATGAATCTACTAAGATTTAGTTTCTAATTTTCTTTCTATAAGAGATCAATTTCTTATCTAAGATACTATATGGGGAATATTTCTTTATTGATTCTTCATGTTTTAATCTTATTCAAGCTAAATTTTTTTCCAACTTCTTCTTTTCTAAATGTTTTGATACAACAAAAATGGAGTAAGCCTTGGATGTTAAGTAAAATACCAACCAAGTGGTAGTGATTAAAGAAAAATATCGGGAAAACTGTGTGGCGGTACGACTACCTCCTCTATAATAACTTGTAAAACATATGGAGGAGGACACCATGGAAGTCGAGAGGGAGCACACCTACCTTCTTTTCTCTCCCACTCTAGACCTCAAATTCTATATTTATTAATTATAAAAAGTTGGTAATTTTCTTATATTCATTGGGGTTCTACAATCTCATTATATACTATTGGATATCATGAAAAGTTACATGTGGTGTTTTATCTCAAAGAAACCACACCCACCTTCGGATTGGGGATAATTCACTATGACTTCTTGACTAAGGATATTAAAAATATATTGGCTGATTAGGGGTATAAACAAAGAATTATCCCTTTTATTTACCCTTTCTCTTTATTTTTCTTTATTTTTATTACGTTGTTTCCTTTCATTATTTTATTTGTAAAGTTGTAGTATCTATAAGCTTAACTCAATGCTTCTACTAAAAAATAAGTCTGGTTGTGCCTTTCATTTTATTATTTTATTTAATACCCAATTAAAATTATTTATTCAAATAATTATTGGAATTATTTGAACTAAAAATAAGGTAATAAATTTAATATGTGCGGTGGGGAATGTAAATATGTTTCTAGGGATTTTGTATGTGCTTCCATTTTTTCATGGTTTTATATAAATTTATTTAACTTTTTCATTTTTAATTTCTTGTGTATTTTAATGATTATTGATCTAAATAAAATAATTTGGAAAATAGAAACCATATTTTTTTGAAACATTTCTTTATTTTAATGTTTTATTATTTAAATTATGTCTTAATGGATTTTTTTTCTTGATTTCGGATCTTTTTATTTGATAAAGTTCTATTGTGAAACGCATGTTCCCCTGTATTGACTAAATTGAAAATATTTACTAACATGTGAGGTTTCTAAACATTTTTGATCTATTATTTACATTTATATTTTTCTTGAGAGTCTTGAGACATATTTTTACTTATAACTTCTTATTTTTTTCTTTTTAAAATTTATTAGAGTTCATGTAATGTGTCAAGTATGATTGAGGAACCATTTTAAAATCCCTTTTTACATTGAACTCTAATTTTGGCCTACCTTTCCATATAAATATTATTAAGCTCCAATTAGACATGAAATTATCTATTAGGAAGTGAAATTACAAGTCACTTATCCATTTATAATCTTTTCTAGAAGTTAAACTCATGGTTATTATTGAACATGAGTGTGGGGGAGGGATAAGATGAGTTTTATTTTGCTTTTCTGAAGAATTTGTATGAGATGAAATAAAAAAAAGTATTTCATATTTATTAATGCTTTTGTTGAATAAGTTTAATGATGAAATTGGGTTTTTTGGGGCCAAATATCATTAAAAATATGGACTATTTGTTCACCAATATTTTAATATCAAAATATTCCTTTATTTTTCTCAAAAATATGGTTTTCAAGTGAAATTCCATATCCGAATTCGAGCTAAAACAATGATAAAATGGGGTAAAAGAGGGAATAAATTTGTTTTTGATGCTTAAATTCCATGTTTGAATTTCTTGAGGAGATAAATATTTTTTTGGAGGTGATTGATTTTTTAACTTATTGAGTAGTACACCATTCTTGAGAAAAACTATTTTCATGCATTTACTTTACTTTATAGTTTAACCCTTCTTATTCAACCTCATATATTTTTACATTTAAAACCTTATAAACCTCATCCTTAGAATAAACCATGAAAAATAACACATTATACATAAATTTTTTAAACTTATATGTGGTGATAATAAAAGGATATAAAGACTATCGATATCACACATTTTCATGATAAAGAGAAAAACAACACAAAAAATGCCTGAGTAAAGAGGGAGATATTTTCCCAAGGTGATATATATGACATACACATGAGTATTAACATGATATTGAATGGGTTCTTATGATTTTTTAGGATTTAAGGAATTTTTAACCATGTGTGAGGCATGATATTTTCTTTTATGTGACAATTGATATGTGTTGTCATTTATGCTTTGGGAAGTTTGTTTTAACATTGGTATAAGATGATTTCCCATCAGTGAAATGTTTAAGTATAGTAGAATTTAAAGATAAACTATTTTATCTAATTTTAATTTTAATTTCATTGTTTTAATCCAACAATAGTTTTATTTTAAGGTAATTGTCAGATTTTATGGTTTTATAATTATTTTGATCTTAATTACAAAAAGTGGCCTAATTTTGAATTTTAATAGTTTTAATTTACTTTCATATATCAACAACAATTTTTTCTACAAGGATACAAATTGAAAAATTCCTATTTTTTATGTTTTTATGTTTGTATTGATACATTTAATTCAACCAGAACAAGATTTTAATATAAATACTAAAGTCCCAATAGAATCTCACAATTATAGACTCATAATCTACACCATAATTTGGGTAGTTTTAATATTGGGAATATATCTTAATAATAAAGAGCCCAATTGAACTGAAATGAAACATGGAAATATATAACATTACACTGAAAATATTTTAGAATTTTTTCCTTTCTTTATTCCCTATTTTTAAAGCTCATAAATTCATTATAAACTGGAGATTTGGAATACAATGAATTACCAAAACCAAATTAATTTTCCAGAGTAATGTAGACCTAACTCATTCATTAATTTGATAATAAATCTAAAAATTATTAATTGGATATAATAGATATAGAGTAAAAAAATTCAATAAGAACACTTTTCTTAGTACTTCCATTTATTATGTATTCCATGCATAGTATTTTGAATGACATATTTGGAGTGAAATGTTTCCCCTCTTTTGTTTATAAAAATATATCCCTTCTCCTTTTCAAATGGGTGGGAATCATTTTAAACGTTATTTTAGTTCTTTAGGTTCTTCATAATTATAATAGTATTATTTTATTTTATTATAAATAAATCTTCTTCGTCATCTCATTCCTTCATTTTTATATTTTTTGTTTCCACCCTGTTCTTCTCCACTAAGATCTCTAATACTCATGATCATGTTTAACTAAATCAAGGAAGTTTACAGGGGATAAATATAGTGTTTAACTCAATTATTTTTTAATTCATTCTTAATTTTTCTTATTTTATTAGATTTTATTCACAGGAGACCTTAGTGTGTATGGTGTCTTTATGTATTAACTTTCCAACCAATGTTTAGCTTTCACTTCTGAAATATTACCCCTCGATTGAGGAAGTGGATGTGTTGTCTCTCGATAATCATTTCATGAAACATATATTCAAAAAAGGTATAATATTATGTTTACTCATATGATGTAGTGTGTTCATTATGTAAATATGAAACTAATTTTGAGATGATGAAGGTTCACTCTGGGTGTTATACTCGTAGGACATTCTTTCTATATAACATCATTTGGTGTTCATTGATTATTTTATGATTAAATTATATTCATATATACAAAAATATATAAATATTACATGTATATTCCAAACCCATCTCTTTATATTATTTAGTTTAATATTAGTTATAATATAATTAGTGAGAATAAAAATTTTGTGTTGTGTGAGATGCCTCCGTCAGACAGACCGAGGGTGTGGACTATATTGTAATATTAATTAAATAAAATATTGTTCAAGGATCCATGAAAAATCACCATTAATCAATTTATCACTTATTTATGTTATGTGAAACACTTTCATAAACTGTTTTTTCTTAAAAAAATATAAAAAAATATTAAATATAAAAAAATCTATTTATCTATGATTTATTCCACTTGAGATTATTATGCATGGAGTAACCACCCTCAGGTGTAATAAAAAGTTATTAATAATATTTAATCCTGGTTGGAAAGGATTATTGGTGAAATTAAAATCCTGAACAGAAAAATAGATTCTATACCTGAATATTTACTTGTATTTCATAACCAATTGAAACTTGATCCAAAACAAGAACCAAAACGAGTGGTGGAAGAGATTTCACCAATAGTTTTTTATGTTAAAAAACCTGAGGAGGTTGAGAATGAGATACTAAATTAATTTATTTTTTATCCCATAGTCATCCATTTCTTTATAAGGTCCATAAAGAAAACATTCCAACCGATATACATATGGAAGATCAATATTTTTTGGAAATATCCTAGAATAGATTTTTTTATGATAACCTGAAACTTGATCTTCCCATACTCAATAATAAAATATCAACCGATCTATACCTATATATTTATTTGAAAGATATTTATTAATATGCACCAATGGAGATTGATTTTATAATAGTACTTCCATAAGGTATAAATTTCCAAGATGGCTTACTTGATGGGGAATATTTGTTTATTGATTCCTCATGTTTTAATATTATTCAAGATGAATTCAATTTTGAATGTTCCTTTTCTGAAATTTTTGATATAGCACAAATAGAGAAGAACTTTAATGTTAAGTAAGATACCATGCAAGTGATGGTGATCTGAGAATAAAATCTATAAAATTTTGTGGTGATATGACTACCTCCCCTATAGAAACATTTATACCATAGTGAAGAGGGAACCATGAAAGTCAACAAGGATCACCCCTTTCTTCTTTTCCCTCTAACACTAGACCAAAAATTCCAACTTTCTTCTCTATTGTTGTTTGGTAATTTCTTCTCTCCTTTTTTGTTCTCAAATATCAGTGTCTAATCATGGATACCAGGATAATTCACATATGTTGGTTCATCTTAAATAAAACACACCTACCTTTTAGTTGAGCATAATCCACTATAACTACCTGACTAGGGGCAATAAAAACCTAGTACCTTTTATGGGATATAAACCAAGCATTATATATTTTATTTCCCTTTTCTATTTATTTTTATTTATTTTTATTATGTTTTTTCCTTTCCTCTTTGTTCTTTCAAAGTGTTATCATATAGTATCTTAATTCAAGGTTACCACTAAAAAATAAATCAGGTTGTGTCATTCCTTTTCTTTATTTTACTTTTTTCCCAATTAAAATTATATATACAAATATTTATTGGTATAATTTAAACTAAATTGAGGGTAGTAAATGGAATAACTATGGGGTATCTATTTTAATCTATTTTTATAAATTTTTCATGTTCTCCTATTTTTTATGTTTTTTTCTGAATTTTTTCAAATTTTCCTTTTTCATTTTTTTTTTCTTTTTAGGATCCTTGAGAAAAATTGAATACTTTAGAAAATCCAAACCATCTAAGTGATTTTGGAAAATATATTTATTTGAATTTTTATGATTTTAAATAATTTAATATTTAATTCTATTTCATCCTTTTCAATCTATTAATTTGATGAATCTTGATTGATTATGAAACTCATGTGTACCCGTACTTTCAAAATTAAAAATCATTCCCAACCTCAGAGGTTTTTAAAAAAAATTGATATCTTATTTACATTAAAAAAAATATTTGAGAATTGAGACATGTTTTTTGATCTAAATCTTTTTCTTTTTTCAATTTTCAAAGATGTTAAATTTCATGGAATTTGTCAAGAATGATTGAGGCACCATTTTAAAATCACTTATTACTTTGAACATGGATTTTGATCTACCTTTTTATCTAACTTTTATTGAGCCCATAGTAGCTATGAAATAACTTATTAGGTATACAAATTAAAAGAAATTTATCCCTTTAAAACCTTATTTATAATTTAATTCCATGATTATTGTTGAACTCAAATGTGGTGAGGGATAATATGAGTTTTATTTTTCTATCCTGAAGAATATGTTTGAGGTGAAATGAAAAAAAATTGTTTTCATATTTATTGATTCTTTCGTGGAAGAAATTTAATGATGGAAATAGAGATTGGTGAACCAAAATATAATTAATGATATGGGATTTATGTTAAATAATATTACACAATCAAAATATTCCCCTCTTTTCCTCAAAAATAATATTCTAAAGAGAAATTTAAAATATAAATTCAAGATGAAACAATTCTAAAAATGGGGGAATGGAGGGAAGAAATATATTATTGATGATGAAATTCCATGTGTGAACTTATTGAGAAAATTAAGATTTTTTTTGATTTTATTCAACTTTGAGTTGATTAAGGATCACACTATTCTGGAGAAAAATCATTTTCATGCATTTACTTCACTTTAGAGATTAACCCTCCTAATTCTGCCTCAGATATTTTTACATTCGAAACCTAAAAACCCTCATCCTTATTACAAAACATTAATAAGTCATAATTATTGACACATTTAATACTCTATGAAGTGGATATACTTGGAGGATATCAAACATATAGATATCACACATGTTATTGATAATGTTAAGAACTCTAGAAAAAATCCTTGAATGAAGTGATTTTTTTTGGGGGAGGTAGGTACGATATAAACATGAAGATTAACATGATATGGAATATATTTTTATTATTTTTAGAATTTATAGAATTATTATCCATTTAGTAGGAATGTTATTTCCTTTGATTTGATAATTGAGATGTATTGTTATTTATGCTTTGGTAAGTTTGTTCCGACCTTGATGTAAGACGATTGCCTAGGAGTGAAATGTTCAAGTGTGGTAGAAATAATAGAGATAATATTTTCAATTATTTTAATTTTAATTTCAATGTTTTAATCAGAAAAAAATTATTTTATGGGTAATTGTAACATTTTATGGATTTATAAGCATTTTGATCTTAATTAAAAAAAGGTCTAAACATAGATTTTTATATTTTTAATTTACTTTTGTATTTTAGACACAATTTTCTCTACACTGGTCTAAATTGAAAGAAAAATATTTATTAGGTTTTTATATTAATTGGGATACTTTTATTTTAACTAGACCATGGGTTCATTACAAATATTGAAGGCCTAAAAGAACCTCACAAATCATGCCTTTAAATTTGTTCCCAAATCTAGTGAGTTTTGAGGTTAGGAATATATCATGAAAATGGAATTCCCAATTGAACTGAAATTCTACATGGATATAGATAACATTACGAGGAACAACTATTATAACTTTGGAAATTTGTGTTCCTTTTTTCCATGATCATAAATGCACTGGAAAATTGATATGTGGAATACAAAAAGTCATCCAACAAAATTAATGACATAGAGTAAAATAGACATAACTAATTAGTTACCTGGATAGTAAATATTAACTTTAGTGGGTAGATATAAGATATATATAGGAACAACTTTATATAATACCATTTTCCCAATTATTATATTTATTGTGTCTTCTATGGCTTGAATTTTAGAGTATAAATTTAGAGTTAAATTGTTTCCCTCTTTTTCCTATAAAAACATATTCCTTATCCTTTTCATGGAGGTTGGAAACTTTTATTGGTCATTTTTTACTTTTGTAGTTTATTCACTTATTTAATATTATTATTCATTTTCAGTTCATATTAACATTTTTCTTCCTCTCATTCAATCATTTTTATCATTACTGGTTCTACTCCATGATTCTCCACTCAAATATCTAATACCCATGATCATGAGTATCTAACTTGAGGAAGTTACCAAGTGAGAAATATACTATTAAAACCAAGTATTTGTGAATAAATTATGAATTTTTCTTAATTTATTAGATTTATTCCAAGAGTTATATTATTGGGTAAGGTACCTTTGTGTCTCCACTTTCCACCCAAGGCATAGATTTTTCTTTTACAATAGTCTCCCTCAATCGAGGAGGAGGATGTACGGTCTCTCAGTAACCATTCAGTGTGTCATATATTTAAAAAATGTGTATAATATGATTTTCACACATACTATAGAGTGTGTTCATTTTTTAAATTTGAAACTAATAATGAGGCAATGAAAGTTCACACTCGGTGTTCTCTTGGGTAGATCTTCTTTCTGTATAACATTATACTATGTGCATTCATTCTATTAGAATTTAATTATATATATATATATATATTAACATTAAATTCATATTTCAAACCAACCTATTTATATTATTTAGTTTTATATTAGATAGAATATAAATATTGACAATATAAATTTTCTATTGTGTGAGTTGCCTCCTCAACACCGACCTTGGGTGTGCACTATATTTCATGCTTAGGTAAAAAAACGTATTGACAATAGATCCATAAAAAATATGCACCCATAAATTTGGAACTTCTTTCAAGGATTGAAAACACTTGAACAAAAAATTTTTCATAAAAAAATACCTAAATTTTAAAAACTAAAAAAATATCATTATCCATGATGTATTCAACATTAAATTATTATAAATCGAAAAAACACTATCACATGTAAAAAAAGTTCAAAAATATGTTGAGGCCTGGATGGAAAGGATTAGTAATGGAATGAAAAAAATTGAGATAAAAATGAGTGGATAAATGAATATGTACATTCATTTCATGAGAAACCAAAATCAGATCAAAAAATTGAAATGAGTGGTGGAAGATATTTCAAAAATCATTTTTTATGCTAAAGAATCAGAGGTGGTTTAAAATATGATAAAAATTAATTACAAAAATTATGAAACACTCATACATTGTTTTAGGAGGTCCATGAAGACAAAATATTATATGATATACATATAAGAGATCAATATTTTTTGGATATATCCTAGAATATATTTGTTGAAGATAACCTAAAACTTGATCATCCCATACTTGATAATGAAAAATCATCACCTCTATACCTCACTCTTTATTTTAAATATAATTATAAAAATTAACATATTTATAATTATTTTATAGTGTTTCTTCCAAAATATATCAATTTTCAAGATGAATTACATTATAGGGAAGATTTATTTATTAATTATTCATGGTTTAATTTTATTCAGATGAATTGTTTTATAACATCTCCTTTTATAAAATTTGTGATATAGCAAATATGGATCAAACCTTGTATGTTATAGAAGAGACCACCCAAGTATTGGTGATCAAAGAAGAATATATGGAGGAGTATTTAGGTATATTACTACATCCTATATAACATCTTGTATACCATATAGAGGATTCCACCATGAAAGTCAAGAGGGAGCACAACTATCTTCTTTTCCCTCTCTCTCTCAACCCAAAATTATCTCCTTCCTATTTACTGGGGGTTCAAATTTTTATTATCATCTTTGGGGTTATCTAATATCACAATCCACTCATTGATACTAGGAAAACTCACTTGTTTTTGTTCATCTCAAAGAAACCACACCCACCTTCTGATTATTGATAATCCAGTAAAACTCCCTAACTAGGGCTAATAAAACTCTAGTATTCAATTGGGATTACAAACCAAGAATTATCCCTTTTATTACCCATTTTTCATTATTATTATTTTGTCTTTTTTTATGTTTTTTATTTTATTTCTTTTAGTTTTAAAGTGTTATCAAATAGGAGCTTAACTGAAGGCTTCTACTAAAAAATAAATCAGGTTCTGTATTTCCTTTTCTTTATTTTATTTTCTACACAATTAAAATTATATATGAAAATACTTATTGATACAATTGGAACAAAAAATAGGGAAGTAAATATATTAACTATGGAAGAGCTATTTGAATATTTTTTTAGGAATTTTTTGTATAATTTCATTTTTGTTATGTTTTTTTCTAATTTTTTTCATGCTTTCCCTTTTTAGTTTTGGTGATTCTTTAATATTATTGAGATCAATCGAATACTTTGGAAAATATTAACAATATTATTGATTTTGGAACATTTATTTATTTTAATTTTTGAGGATTTAAATTATTTCTGAATAGATTTTTTTCTTAATTTTTGATCTTTTCATTTGATAAAGTTTGATTGATTGTGAAACTCATGTGCACTAGTACTGTGTGAATTGAAAATATTACTCAACCCAAGAGGTTTCTAAACATTTTTGATATCTCATTTACATTTTTATTGTTATTTAGATTCTTCATCAAGTTTTTTGATCTATAAATTTCTATTTTTCTCTTTTTTTAAAATTTTTTAGAGTTCATGGAATGTGTCAAGTGTAATTGAGTAACTATTTTTAAATCCCTTTTTACAATGAACTCTATTTTTTCCTAACTTTTCATCTGAATCTTATTAATCCAATATTATCCATGAAATACCTTGTTAGGTATCTACATTATAATACATTTATCCATTTTAAAACATTCTATATAAGTTAAATGAATGATTATTATAGAATTCAAGTTAGGGGAGGTGGAAGATGAGTTATATTTTGACATCCTAAAGAAACTATTTGAGTTCAAATCAAAAAAAAATGTTTTTGTATTTATTTATACATTGCTTGAATAAATTTAATGATGTAAATATGGATGGGTGGCCCCAAGTATAATTAAAAATATGGTTTGGATGTTCTCCAAAATTGGAAGATCAAAATTTATCTCTATTTTCCTCATTAATATGATTCTGAAGGGAAATTATATATCTAAACTAAAGTTGAAACAATGATAAAATGTAAGAAAAGAGGGAAAACATTTATCATTGATTGTAAAATTTTTTGTGTGAACTTCTAAAGGAGATCAATAGGTGTTTGGAGGTGATTAATTTTCAATATGATTGAGAAACACATCATTCTTGAGCAAGACTATTTTCATGTAGTTAATTTACATTAGATATTAACCCTCCTTATTCTACCTCAAATTATTTTACATTTAAAACCTTCCAATCCGCAACCTCACAATAACCCATGAAAAATAAGTCATGATTAAAACATTTAAGACTCTTTGAATTGAAGATACTAGAAGTATATTAAGTCTATAGATATCAAAAATGTATTTTGTATGAAAAAACTCCACACACAAATCCTTGAGTAAAGAGAGAAATATTTTTTCCAAGGAGATCGGTATGACATGTACATGAGGATTAACATGATATTAAATGTATTTTTATTATTTTTGAGGATTTATGTGATTTTTATCTATGCAGGAGTCATGATATTTCCTTTTATGTGACAGTTTAGTTGTCTTGTCATTTATGCTTTAGGAAGTCTTTTTTGACCTTAGTATAAGATGATTATCGGGGTGTAAAGTGTTCAAGTGTTCCATAATTGATAGTGAAAATAATATCAATAATAGTAAATTAAATTTCAATGTTTTAATCTACCCATAGTGTTATTTTAAGGTTAATTTTCACATTTTATGGTTTTAGAAGTATTGAAATATTAATTATAAAATTGGCCTAATTTTGGATTTTAACATTTTTAATTTACTCAATTATTTCATCCAAAACATTTTCGACATAGATCCAAATTGAAAAATTCCTATTTTTTAGCTCTCTATGTTCATTGAGATACATTTAATTCAAGAGGACCAATATTTAAATCCACATATTGACGTCCCAAAAGAATCTTAAAAATTAGGACTCTAAATCTATGCTTAGATCTGACGAGTTTTTAAGTTGGTCATATATCTCGCATATGGATAGCCCAATTGAACTAACATTAGACCTGGATAAGGTTAAAATTCCAATGAAAAAACTCTTATAAGTATTTCCATGAGTTATTCCTTCTTTTTTAAAGTAATAAATTCACTGGAAACTGTAGATGCATAATATAAAGATTCATCCAATCCAAATTAATTTTCTAGAGTAAAATGGACATAACTCATTCATCACATGGCTAATAAATATAAAATTTCATGGGTAGAAATATGAAATATATATAAATAACTTTAAGAGGACCAATTTTCAAAATTCATCCATTTTTTATGTATTCCTTACGTCTACTTTAGGAGTAGATATTTAGAGAGAAATTTTCCCCTATTTTTCTAATAAAAATGTATCCCTTATCTTTCCCAGAGGGTTTGGAAACTTATGTCAGAACAATTAGCACTCTAGTTACTTAAAAAATGTAATAGTATTATTAATTTTTATTATATATTAGTATTATTATTCCTCTCATTCCTTTATTTTTATCTTTTTTGTTTCCACCATGTTCTTCTCTATTGTGATCTCTAATACTCGTGATCCTGAGTAAATAACTCAAGAATGTTCCAGCGGGGAAAACCTAGCGTTGAACCCATGTATTATTGAATTAAATATTAATTTTTATAATTTTCTTAGATTTAGGTCATGGGGGTATTAGTGGGTAATATTAATTTCTGTCTCCACATTCCACCTGAGGGTTATCTTTCTCTTCTACAACATTCTCCCTCGATCAAGGACATGGACATGTGGACTCTCAAAAATCATTGAGTGCACCATATATTCACAACATGGTAAAAATATTATGTTCAAAAATACTATATAGTGTTTTCAATATGTATATTTTACTCTAATAATG
This sequence comes from Viscum album, assembly GCA_963277665.1. Lineage (NCBI taxonomy): Eukaryota > Viridiplantae > Streptophyta > Magnoliopsida > Santalales > Viscaceae > Viscum > Viscum album. The sequence goes on from OY728152.1 coordinate 2,110,189,065, forward strand.
AGACGATGGAGGTTCACTCTGGATGTCCTCCTATGAGGATCACCTTTCCATCTAACATCATTATGTATGCATTCATTCTATGATAATTTCATTATATTTTTATATATATAGATATATATTAATATTAAATGAATATTTAAAACCCACATATTTAATTATTTCATTAAATTTTAGTTAGAATATAAATAATTACAACAGAAATTTAATATTGTGTGAGAAACCTCATCGAGACTGACCCTGGGCGTGCACTATATTGCATGCCTAAGTAAATAAAATATTGACCAGGAATCCATGAAAAATCGTTTTACATCATCTAGTGGAATATTAAGAATAAATATCATAAAGAGAATGTTTTTATAGGTGATTTATTCCATTGTGTCATGTCCTTTGGTGACATGGTGGCGTAAAAGAGTGTATTTGGAATGTGATCCATAGATGCACACTCAATATATCAATTTGTTTGATGGTTGATTTTTTAAGATGGTATGTATGACCTTAGGTTAGTTATTTATGATTATGATATTTGATTCTTTAGCCTTTACTTATGATGTGTTGGTTGTTCTTTTAATATATTGAGATCCCTATTTAAAAGGAATCTCATGGGGTGTTTGTTTTGTAGCCCCTTTTATTTCCTTTTTGGGACTATTTTTTATTATCCAGAATGAGAATAATTTAAGAGTGATCTAACTTAATGGATGAGAACATTATTTTTTTCTCATTATTTGGAGGTTTCTATAGTAATTGTTATGGTGTTATTAAGTATAGGGTTCATTTTTAGCTCTCAAAAGTCAAAAACACTCATTTAAGAATCTATGGTGAAGAATGTTTTCATATTGTGATTATAGAACATTGTCTATTTTGATTCATTTTGAACAAAGGGTATAAAACAACTATCTTTTAGGTTGTTTTGATATTTTGGTTGATTCAATATTTTAAATTCTCACCTTAGAGTTAGGGTGAGCTATTTTTAAGGTCGTAGTGTTAGGGGAGATTTTGGTGAAGTCCTTTTGCAAAACAGGGTGAGGCGTAACAGCTATTTTAGTGGGCATGGAGGTACTATTCCATAGAGATATAGGTTTTGGTTTAATATTATGTGGTTTTTTATCTAATATAATTTGCATTAATCTTGTGTGGATTTTCATTAATCTTACATCAAGGTTAGTTCATTAAATTTAAACTTATGTGAGGAACTCACCATGCTGTTTTCATGGCCATTTTGGTGAGTGTGACATCCAGGGATTTCTAGAATAATCCCTTTGAGAAATGGGGAAGCGTGAAACACCCATTTTAGGTGTTAGGGTTGAGCTTTATATGGACATTTTGGGAAAATTCAGGTCATGGTGTTGGTAAAACCCTTTTTTATGTTGGGGTTTAATCCCCTATAATTATTTAAACCAAATACTTATTTTTTCTTATTGGGTAAAGGGAAACCCATTACATGCCCCTATAGGTCTAGAGGAAAATGCCTCAGATAAACCAAGACCATAGGATCAAGGCCCGATAATTGGCCCGAAGGCCCATGTAATGGCCCTTAGGCCCTGGGTTTGGCCCTAACTGTATCCATCTCAGTCCTCTTTATGTCCATACCATTCCAATTTAAGTTCATCCCAGTCACATATGTTTCTTTCCATCAATCTAGTTAGATTACACCCTATAAATTTTGATGTACACCCCTGATTCTTCATCTATTCTATGACCAGTAGTGTCAGTTTCCACATCATACTCACCCATAGTTGAAACTGTGGTCCACTTTCACCACCCCCCCACACAGAATCGTGTACCGACCTATGTCTTTTCACTAATGTCAAAGGTTAAATACCCTTGCGATCACCTTAGTTTACTCAGGGGGTGTGTTTATTTCAAACATATGATATTTCAAATCACATTTTTCCCAATTCCATAACCATTTTGGAATTCATCATTTTATAGTGAAGTCCCATCAGGTTTCTCTATAAATTAGGGTCAATATTCCTTTATTTGAACATTTATTAAATTCAATCAAACTCCATCCAACCACATGTATTCTTCGGTGTCTTCCAATCATCCATTTTCTGTAATTTAACCTTTCATTCACGGGGACTAATCTCTCATGATCCATGTTTCTATTTTTATCATATTCTATCCATTTTCAATTATCTATTTATTATTATAGGTTATAACAGTAAGTTTTCTTTTGGTTTTGTTTCTTATTTTAGTGTTTTTTATAATTATGCATTTTTATTAGATCTTGGGGTGGTTTCCATTGAGTTTGGTAGTGTTTGATCTTTGGTTTCTTCCATCCTTGTGATATTTTACATGAATATTTAACCTTAGAAGGGGATTTGAGACTTTATATCATTTATTATATGTAATTTTTGGATTAAAATGACTTAGTTTTAAATGGATAAATTTCTAGAATTTACCTATGTATATAATTATCTAAAATTAAATAATTGAACAGGGAAAGGTTGAGAAGTTCATGACTTCATGATTTTGTTCACATTATTTGTTTATGATATTTCATATATTATGTTGTAGTTTGTTGATATGATTTTATTATTTTGATATCATATCTAAATTTCTTAGGAAAATTAAATATGGTAAGATTAAATGGATGTTGATTATGTGATGAATAATTGAGGCTGTAATTTCATGGAATTATCTGGTGATCTATAATTTTTCTTCAGGTATATTTATTTGGTAAGGACCACTGCTACTGATCTACAAATTTTCATATGTGTTGGATACTAAACCTCTTTATAATTCATTTACAGCTTCAATATTGAAAGTAAATTTGATTTTAACTATAATAAAAATTAGTGGATGACTATGCTAAACCAATGTTTTATTTAATCGGATATTTACTGGTTGAAGTATTATTTATTTTTTATTAGAAAATTTCATTATAGTATATGTGTAACATATTGTTATAAATCTCATAGGTACCTATATAACCCTGTCATGTTGTTCCCTTTTCTTTGACTGTGTAGGGTGGAGAATTAAAAGATAGGATACCAATAATGGTGAATTAAAATATTTTTTGGACTCTTAACTTTAATCGACTCTTTTTGTGGTCTACTGGAGGGTTTCACGTTGTGTAACTAGGTTACAGACATGTAAGAGTTTCTGGATGCAAGTCTTTAAAGACTACAATTTGTGAAGGGAACACAACGTGATGAGTTTTTACGCATTGTGATTTAATTAAAGGTCATTTTTTAATTCAGATAATCAATTTTTAATTTGAGGCGATGCATTTTTTGACAGTTTCAAAAATTAAATATTTCATGACATGTAAAGGGATTACACGTCATTTAATACCCCAACTACTATTTCAAAATAGGAAGTTTGTTCGGTCTATCTCTTTTTAGATCCTCTCCAATTTCTCCTCCATCAACCCAAATCCTTTCCCAGACGATCTTGAAGCTCTCAAAACCATCTGGATCATCTCATTTATCATTTGATCATTGTTAAGTTAGAAGTGAGATTCTCATGTAAGCTTTCTCACCCATTCATCATATTTCTCTCTTTCTCCCCCTTCAAAATTTCAATATATCATCCTGAAATTGATGGATCTATGCTCTTTTATGTTGGATATTGTCTCTAGGTTGTGTTTTGAGGTCTCCTACACCTTCGTTCTTGTTGATGGGTGTTGTTGTAAGTGTTGAGTTTTGGGAAAGAGGTAGGTGATTATGTACCATTTGGATTAATTGATTAACCTTGAATTGATTTATTTAATTCAATTTTCTATTTAAATTCAATTTCTCAAACTTTATTTCAATTAATTTGATAAAATCCAATTCTAATGAATTGGGAGATTTAAAATGGTTTTCATATGAAAATTGTGAAAACACAAATTCCATTGATTTGGGGTGTGTTTATAAAAATTGATTGATTTAAATTTTTTAATTTCAATTTTAGATTTGATGGAAACTATTTCAATTAAATTTTTTAATTTAATTTTCGAAAAGAATTGTGAAATTGATGTAATTGGTTTTGAATTGACTATAAACATATGAGAATGGATTAAAATGATTTAATAAAACCTAGTTTTTTTATCTAGGTAAAAAGGCTTGTTTTGATTAAAAATAAATTTTGGATTTTAAATAGAAAATTGGAATTTGAAAAGGGGGAACACGATTTAATTTTATTTTAATATTTCTGAAAATATATTTCCTATCACTGGTTGTGTAAGATAACATGAAAGACTTAGGTAGTTTGTGAGTTATTTGGACACAATATACCCTTATACAACATTCTAAAACATAAATGTAGTAGGTCACATCCCAAATGGGATAGTGATGAGTAACCTTTGACTAGTGTCATAGGGATGTGTGTATATAGATATTATCATGATCACTTAGAGAGTGAGAAGTCCTATATCTTGGAAATTTTGACCATATTTGGCAGGTGAACATGTTGCTCATTTTTTATTTATATTTGAGATATAAATGTATGGAAATTTTATGAAACATCTTTAGTTGCAATTGGAATTTACATAAAATATTTTGTGTAATTGTTTTTATTTAATCATTTATTTTAAAAATATTCCATCACTTTTAAATCCTTTGCTTAAATTATTTTCCATTATTTGAATTGTATAGCATGATTTTTTAAAAATATTCTTTAAAAATTCCAAACCTATTTATTGTCAAATTTAATGCATTCCTTTGGTTAATATGTTATTAGTATCTGTTATAGAATCCTTGGTGATACCATAATTGGATTTTTAGATCACACCCTACTTGTGCCTTTGGGTTTGTGTATATTATATCATTCCAGGTTCGAGAGAGGGGAAAGGATCTCTTAGAGGTGGATCCCACTATTGAACCTTGGATGTGGTGAGTTATGTCCTTAGGGACTTGGGTTGTTTACCTCCGTTTTTGTACTTGGGTGGTAGAAATTTGGGCTTTAATGCCTTTTTTAATTTTTGTACATTACTCCCAATGGAGTTTATTTTGTATGAAAATTAAGTTTCTTATCTTGTTTCTACTATGTTTTGAGGAAAATGAATTCCCAAATTCATGTTGTATGATACCAAGTTCTAGTCATCGACCCATGGGGATTGGGAATTCCCTACGGGATATGTTACGGCTGTCTTGGTTATCAGGTTACTAGGGTGCCTGGGATGGTTTGTGAAAAAGTGGTATCAAAGGAGGTTGTTGAGATTTTCTCTTGAAGTCAGTGTGCATTTTTGAAATCTTTATAAGACATAGGAGGTAGTTACAATTGAGTGTCAATCCATCTCTCACCATAATGAACCTTAAGTCACCAGGGGTGTTTAGGGAAATACATCTTGTAGATTTCTTCTAGTATTTTCCTATTCTGATTCAGATAGAGTGAAATCCAAATCTTGTTGGTTCTATATATTGGGATTAATTTCCCATATCGCTCAGTTTGAGTGTCAATTTTATGTCTTCCTTGTTTTCTTCTAATGTTGTGTAGCATCATGCCTATGATCATACATGCGAATCAGATCCCATGGAAGATGCTTCTGAACCACAATGAGAAAATCCTCCAGTGGACCCAAATCTAGTTGAGGTGATTTTGCACACTGTCCATGCTTTCGAATAGAAACCACCTCCAGTCTCCATTCAGGCTCCATCCATGGATCGTCAAGGGGATGTTCTTAGAAATCATTCTAAAGAGTTACATCACCAGAATCCACCATTTTTCAATGTCACCACTAATCTTTAACATGTTGAAGAATGGTTGAGTAGAATAGAAATTCTGTTTGAGTTCACTAAGACACCAGATGAGATCCAGGTGAAATGTGCCACCTTCGTGATGGAAGGACCGAGCATAAGATGGTGTGGCATGATGGAGATGGAAAATAAACATGAGGTATTAGAATGGAAATACATTATGGTTATTTTTACTAACCAGTTATATCCATAGTCAATGGTTCTTTCCAAGGTTGTGGATTTTTTCAAGAGTGATCAGGTTGACATAACTGTAATGGAGTACTCAAATTGCTTTTGCTAAGCTGGTAAAATTTGTGCCTAAGATTGTATCTAATGAGAAGATGAAGGCTCGAAAGTTAAACTTATAAATTCGATCAGATATCTATTATCAAGTTTTCATGCTAAAGCTTTCCATTTATATAGATGTACTGGATAGGGTGATGATGGTTGAGATAGACCAGGCTGGAAAGTCAAGGTTAACGGAGTTCCTTTTCCTCCTAGTGGCAGTGTGATTTTCTTTAAGGAAAAGAGGAAGAATGATGATTCTCACAGTAGTTCTCGATGGTAGGGTCATTACAGACCTCCTAAAATTCTAGGAGTAATTCCATTTACTTTCTATCAATCTAAAAATCTAGGACATTCTAATAGGGTTTACACTAACACACCCAATAACTGTAGCTGCTGCAGATGTTTGGGAAACTTAAAGAGATTCTTCCATATCATTTCTACTTTGTGTAGTGGAACAAGATCATCATCTCCTGCTAAAACTGCATGGCAATCAGATGCTTCAAGTATAAAATTTTTCTAGCCACAGGCATCCAGAATGAATCTTCTTGACACAATGGAAGAGTCTCTAGAGGAAGTGGATATGGGTCCAGCGACTGTGAGATGTACCATTACTATAGATTCATCATTAATGGCTTCTCTATTTGATACTGGTATATCTCATTCATTTATTTCAACTTGTATTATTAATCTACTAAATCTTCCTATGGAGATTTTAACTTATTTAATGGATATTACTACACCCCTCGGAATGAAGAGATAGTAGGGTCACTATAGTCCCACTTGTGTTATCTCTCTATCAGATGTTGAGTTGGCTTGTAAATTTATATTACTCGACATAAAACCTCTTGACGTCATTTTCGGAATGGATTAGCGCATTTCCAATAAATATTATATTGATTGTTATCTACAATGGTTCTACCTTACAACACCCATTAGTGTATCTTTTGTCTTTCAAGGAGAATGGGACCCAAGGTCAAGTAGATTTAGACCTTACCCAATGTTTGGGAAGGAACTATTAGTGTTTTCCTTTGATATTGAGTAAAAAATACTAGAACGATGATCTCCCTCTAGTGGTAATCGAGTTTCCAGAAGTGTTTTCTTATGATTTATCAATTTTTACATTGGTAAGGGAAGATGATTTTTCCATTGACCAAATGTCTGGTACTCAACTAGTTTCTATTCCCTTTACCACATGTATCCAGCTAAAATGAAAGAGTTGAAGTCCCAGTTATATGATCTTATTGAGAAAGTATTTAAACTCCTAAGATTGTAACATTGGGTGGTTCCAATTCTCTTCTATAATAAGGGTAATGGTTCTCTTCACTTTTGTGTTGATAACCGAAATCTAAATCAATTCACAGTAAATAAAAAGTATTTGTTTCCATGGATTGATGATTTGTTTGATCGATTCAAAGGGGAGAAGTGGTTTTCAATGATCATCCTTCGATCTGGTTACCATCGGTTGAGGATAAAAGAATATTACATTCATAAAAACACCATTCAGAGCATGTATGGGAATTATGAGTACCTCGTTATTCCCTTTGGCCTAACAAATTCTCTATTAGTTTTCAATGATTTGAGGTGTATAATTTTCCATGAGTATCTGGATACCTTTGTGGTGTTATTTGTGGAATAAATCCTCATTTACTCCAAGTTTGATGAGGATCATATGCATCATCTGAGAATAGTTGTGTTTCTGATGATAAATCACGAAAATTTATTCCAAGTTTTCAAAGTGTTATTTCTGGATTCAGGAAGTAAAATTATTAGGACCCAAGGTGTCTAAAAATTGTATATTAGTTGATCCTGAGAAGGTGAAGGATGCTATGACTTGGGAGCAACCACGTAATATATTCAAGATTTAGAGCTTCTTGGGCTTATCCAGATATTATTTCCGACTCGTGAAGGACTTCTCAAATTTGGATTCCTTAATGACTGATCTAACTCAGAAGGGGTGAATTTTCCTGGAATGATAAATGTCAGAGTTATTTTGTTGATTTGAAATGTATTTTGACTACAGCACTAGTGGTGACTCTTTCAAAGGCCGGATAGGGCTATATGGTCTTCTTTCATGCATCGAGTTTTGGCTTGGGTTGCATTCAAATATAGGGAAATCATGTGGTTTCTTATGGATCTCATCAAATTAGTCCACATTAGAATAATTATCCTACCCATGACCTTGAACATGAAGTTTTGATGCACGCGCTTAAAATTTTGAGACATTGCCTTTACAAAGAAAGGTTTACTATGTATTTAAACCATAAAATATTGAGTTATATCTTCTCTCAAAAATATTTGTATCTCTGTCAGAGGCATTGTGTGGATACCATTAATCTTTCAAATTTGACATTTCCTATACCCCAGGGAAATGGAATGTCATTACAGATGCATTGTGCTGGAAACTTTAAACCTAGGTAATAAAGGAATATTTAGAAGATTTTAATTTTATGGATCTCCTTACACTATTGCATATTGGATTCTAGGAATTAGAAGCTGAGGTTTCTTTATCCACAATTTAGTTTTCATCCACTCTTCTTAAGATGATTATTCAGAATCAAGATCTTGATGATAATGTTTTTAGAATTATAGACTCTCTTTATGGTGGGAAGATAGGTTCCTAGTGGTCATTCTCTAATTAGGGTGTTCTATGTTATTGGTATCACTTCATTGTGCCATTAGTAGTAAGAAAGGCCATGATTGGGGGTTCTTAGAAGACACAGTGGGTTGTGCACCCAAAAACCACTAAGATTTTCTATGATATGAGGTGGTCGTTCGGGTGGCCAGGTATGAGATAAGGCATTATTGAGTTTGTTTCCTACTATTTTACATGCCAGCAGGTTAAGGCTGATCATAAAAAACATTCAGTTTTACTTTAGACACTTCTAGTCCCTACATGGAAGTGGGGTGAAATATCTATGGTCTTTGTGGTTGGGTTTCCTCATACCCAAATAAATAATAATGTGATATGGGTTGTGATCGATAGGCTAACCATGTCAGATCAGAAAATACCCATTCGTGATATAGGAAAAGTTAAGGAGTTCGAAAATCTGTACATGAAAGAGATCACATAGTTCTATTTGGTATAGTCTCGGATAGGGATCCTCAGTTCACTTCTCACTTTTGGAGAATAATTCATAAGGCATTAGGATATAAAGACCATTTTATCATGGCATATCATCCATAGTTAGATGGCCAGATAGAGAGAGGTATATTAAATCTTTAGGATATTCTTCTCATTTGTTTTCTCAACTTTGATGGGGATATAGATGATCATTTGGGGCTGGTTGAGTTTTCTTATAACAATAGTTACTAGTCCACAATCAGAATAGAACCTTTTGAGGCCCTTTATGGATGGTCTTGTAGATCTCTTTTGTTCTGATCAGATATTGGTGAAAGTTCCTTGGTTGGACCAAGTTTGGTGCATGAGATGATAACAAAGATTCAGTTAATTCATCCGAGAATGTTGACAAAATAGAGCTGATATAAGTATTTTTATGATCATCACAATAGACCTTTTAAATTATCAATTGGTGACCAGGTGTTATTTTAAGTTTTACAGCAGTTGGGTCATCGACAACTTGGGAAGCAATGGAAACTTGCTTCTCGTTTTTTGGGACCTTTTGAGGTTGTTGAGAAGGGAGGGAAAGTTACATACCTTTTATCACTTCCACAACAGCTAACATCAACACATAACATATTCCACATATCACAGCAAAGAAATTATCTCTATGATCCATCTCTCATTTTTAGCTAGATTTATCTTGATATTGAATGTGATTTATCTTTTACTAAGTGACCAGTTAGGATAGTTGATTTTGAGACAAAGGTGTTTCAAGAGAGGATGGTACCTTTGGTTCGTGTGTTATGGAAGCATGGTTCTAATAATTTTGATACATGGGAACATGATGTACTAGTAAAAGAGTGGTGGCCTCATATTTTTGGCATGGAATCTTCTTCATAGGCTTTATGGGGAAATAATTTTTTTATGGTGTGGAGGTTGTAACATCCCGTTATCGATTTGACAGGTACATCAATAACATTGTCCTAGTTTTTCCTTTTCTCTTACTAGGTAGGGTTGAGAATGAATTTATAGGATGCCTATAATGGTGAATTTAGATATTTTTAGACTCTTTAATTTAACCATATCTTTATATAGGTTGTGGGAGGGTTACATGGTGTGTAATTAGGTTACAGCACGTGTAATTAGGTTACAGGACATGTGAGATTTTTTGAATGCAGGTTGTGAAAGGATTAATGCTACAAAGGGTATAATATGTGATGAGTTTTTATATGTTTTGAGTGAATTAAATACCGGGTTTCAATTCAGAGCGCCAGTTTTTAATTAAGTGGTGTATTGTTTTTGCAGTTTCATAAATTAACAATTTTATGATGTGTAAAGGGGTTACATGTCATGTAATACCATAACTGATCTTTTAAAACAGGAATCACAACTGATCTATATCATTTTTGATCCTCTCCAAATTAACCCCCCTCAACCCAAATACTTCCCTAGGCATTCTTGAACTTATCCAACCCTTCTAGATCCTCTCGTTCGATGTTCAATCATTATTGTGTTGGTAGTGTGATTCCCAGGTAAGTTTTATCCCTCTTTATTCATCTTTCTCTCTTTCTCCTCTTTTGGGATTTCAATAGATCATCCTGAAATTGATGAATATATGCTATGTGATGTTAGATCTAATCTCTAGGTTGTGTTTTGAGGTATTATACACATTTATTCTCGTTGACGGGTTCCATTGTGAGTGTTGAGTTTTAGGAAAGAGGATAGTGATTCTGTCATGTTTTTTCAGATTGATTAACCTTGAATTTGTTGATTTATTTCAATTATTGATTTAAATTCAAGTGCTCAAACTTGATTTAAATTGATTTTATAAAACACAATTCTAGTGAATTGGGATATTTGAAATGGTTTTGGCGTGAAAATAGTGAAAACACCCAATTCCATTGATTTGGGGTGTATTTATGGAAATTGGTTGATTTAAAAAGTCGTGTTTTGATTAAACCATTTTTGGTTTTTAAATGGAAAATTGGAATTTTAAATTGGGGAATGGGATTTAATTGTATTTTAAGAAGTCTTAAAATATATTTCCCATCATTGATCATGTAAGATAACAGGAAAGACTTAGGTAGTATTTGAGTTATTTTGATACACTCTATTCTTATACAATATTCTAAAACATAAATATATTAGTTCACAGTCCTGATGGTATAGTGACAAGTCACCTTTGACCAGTTTCAGAGGGATGTATGTATACACATATTTTTGTGATCACTTAGATATTGTGGAGTCCTATAGCCTGGAACTTTTTTACCTATTTGGATGATGACCATGTTTCTCACTTTTTATTTATATTTTAGATATAAATGTATTCCAATGTTTTTAAACTTCTTTACATGCCTTTGAAATTTACATAAACTATTTTATGTAACTATTTTTTTTAATCTATTGTTTCAGAAATATTCCATCACTTGTAAAGCCTTTTCATAAAGTATTTTCCATCATTTGAATTGTATATAATGATTTTTTTTAAATATGCTTTATAAATTAAAAACCTATTTATTCTAAAATTGAAATAATTCCTTTGGCTAATCGGTTGTTGTTATCTATTTTGGAATCCTTGGTGATACCCTATTGAGATTTTTTTCTCACACCCTACATGGGACTTTGGGTGTTTGTAGATTATCTCCTTCTAGGTTTGAGAAAGGTAAAATTATCTCTTGGAGGTGGATATAACTATTGAACCTTGGACATTTTGAGTTGTGTCCTTAGGGACTTTGGTTGTTTCCCTCTATTTTGATACTTGGTTTGAAGTACTTTGGGCTTTAATGCCTTATTGACTTTTGGTACATTACTCCAAACAGATTTTATTTTGTATGTTTGTTGAATTTAATGTCTTTCTTATAGTATGTTTTGTGGAAAATTTGTTCCCAAATGCAATTTTTGTGACACCATGTGCTATTCACATACCCATGGGGATTAAGAAAGCCCTTCGGTATATGTCAAGGCCATCTCGGTTATTAGGTTACCAGGTTACCTGGGCTGGTTTGTGAAAATATGATTTTGCTACAATGTATTTTTAAATATTAGAAACTCTGTTGTGATTTAAATGGAATCCTTGTATAGTTTATTGTTATGGAGAGTTTTGGGTTGTTTATGATGTTTTTTTTTGGTATTTTTAACACCCAAATACTAATACGAAATATTTTCTTTAAATAATTTTAATTCTTCAACTGCTTGCGCTGTATGAAATTGTGAGTTTAAAAGAACCATGAGACACCCTTGTTATAAAATGACCATTATAACCTAGTCTTTAAGTTAGTGGGAATAAATATAAAAAACATATGAAAATGAATGGTAAATTCTTTGGGTACCAATTATTTTTGGAAAATAAAAACAAATTAAATGTAATGAAAATATTTGAATTTTTTTATTAATAAATTATGTGAATTATAATTAGTAAATGAAACTAATGAAATATATATTTTATATATTTAATAAAATATTAATAATATTCAACTAATAGATATTTTAGTCATAGGGTATGAATACACCCTATTTGACGTATAAAAACCAATATTTTTCAAAAGGGAAATTTTATTGTCTTTTAATGCCAAGCCTAGTTTAAATTAAAATTTTGACTCTTTATTAATTTTTATATAAAAAAATAAACTTATTATTTGGAATCATGATATAATAATTTAACTTGGATGAATTTTTTATATTTTTCTGGTAACTTTCAAGTTTCAATGAAAAGTAAAAATATACAAAATTTTAAGTGAAAACAACTTTTTTCATCGAAATAATTTATATAGTTAAATTATATTATTAAATGGTTTTAAAGTATAAATATAATATATTTTATAATTTAATATAATATAGTTCATTTGAATTAATTTTAGATTGAATTTAAATATAAAAACATTTTAATCTTTCGCAATGTTTTAACTTTTAAAAACTACTTTCGCATTCCGACAACGAGATTAATTTTTATTTAATTACTGAAACCTATCTATTTTGAATTTGGAAAAATGGATTCCATATTTTTAATAATTAGTTCCATATTATTTAATTATCTTTAGTTTATTTTTGGGGCCTTATCAATAGTAACTTTTGTAATTTTTAATTAATACGAAAGAATGGTAAATTGGGTAATTAAGGGTAAAAATAATATTATAAATTTACCCTAACACTTATAATAGTATTTTGGTATGATTTTGTTTCTACTTATATCATCTTTGGGTCTAAATTATATCCTTTTGAATCCATTTGAATGAGATTAGGACATTTATTTTTTATTTTTTTTAAAGAAAGGTTAAATATGTCTTACTCAAATTTTAATAACTATGTCATTTTTAAAATAATGTTATACAGATGATAAATTAGATTATAAATACACTTCTAAAATTTAAAAAAAAATTTATTTATTATGTTATTTTTTAAATATTAAGAAATAAATATTTACCATCAATGAAAATACATTGCTGATGGAGAAATTATTTAATTGCTGAGAAATCAATAAAATAATTTTTATTAAAATAATTATAATTGATAAAAGACGTAAAAACTTGACCAAATCTTATTGGTAGAATATATCTAGACCTCAATCATCCAAGGGTCAAGTTATTGACCATTTTAATTTATATGGAAATGATTATGATACTTTTAATATTTTTTAAAAGTGATGTTAAAGTTGTCACATTCGTGTTTTAATAAATATAACATTTTTAATGTTGAATTTTATAGTAAATATATTCAACTCAAAGTATTATTTTAAAATATATTGGATTTATAATCATCTTATTGTTTTAATTTTAATTTTTATTCAACATATAAGTATATTAAATAATGACACAAAACCGATATGGTAATTATTTTATTAATGGAGATAAAAAATAACTATAATTAAAAATATTAAAATAAATAAAATTTGGGATATTTAATATATCCAAAACAAATTACAAATTACCTTTAAATATTATGAATATAATAAAATATTTGGTTAAAATATAAATTTTTATCTTAATAATTTTAAAAATCAATGAATTAAATAGTGTTAAAATTGACACTATTGATTATTTATCAAAATAATGTATTATTAAATTATTTAAAAAACATAAAAAAATTAAAATATAGAATAATTATGTTTTAGTATAAAATTTTCTAAATTATTTATTTATGGTCTAATTTATATTAAATAAGTAAATATTACACTCTTTTAATATTGAAACATTTGTTAGCTTAGTTAAAAATTGAATAGGGTAACTAAGTGTTAATTAAAAAGATAAGGTTTAAATTGATAGAAAACTTGTCTAAAATTTATTGGCTGATGATATTACAACCTTATATCTTATCATATTCTAAATTAGTATATTTTATAGGTTTTTCAATTTGGTTTTATTTTAATAGAAATTATTATTTTGGGAGATTCTATAAGTTCACTCACCTCAATTATAAAATGACACCTCCTCCCCCACTTTTTCACTTCATTTTGAACCTTAAATCTCATACATACCCTAAAAATTTCTACTCACAACTTCCCCATTCAAATTATAGAGTTTATGTTCTTCTCCAAAGACCAACCCTAGTGATTTAATAGGTGATCTGTAGGGACTTTGTCGAAGAAGAGGTTATCTCATCTACTGATTCATTCAAGCTACTTTCTTCTTCTACTTCATCATAATGAGTTGTTTCGATAATAAATTAATAACTCTAATTAAACTTATATACTTAGATCTTATTATGACTATGGGCCAACCATATTTCACATACTATCCATACTACAAAAAATGAAATCACCACGCATGTGTACGTACGGATTATTATCTCCATGTTGTGGTGTAATATGTTTTCACCATCATATTACTTATATAGGTATAATGGTGGAAATAATAACTATATTTTATTATTATAACCTTATTATGGAATTAAATACCATCCACATCCATTTCATTTCACAATTATGGGAATGATATCGTCGCCTGTGGGTACGTACGCCTACCGTCTCCACGATGTGATGTGATTCATTCTACATTATATCTATTAAATAAAGATTATATAAACTTATATAATGAATACATATGATATACATTATGTTAATATAATTTTTTAATGATATAAATATGAGATAATAGTAATAACCGAAACATATTCGACAAAACAGGCATAATAAAATGAAGACATTAATACCTGAATAACGAGTAATAATGAAATGTTGTTAACAAACAGATGATAATATGATCATATATGATATCAAATAAATGAATCTTATTTTTTAATAAGTCAATAAAATTATTTAAATCATTATATAGGAGGTTCAGATACATAAAAAGGATGTCGGACCTAAGGTAAGGGATAATTTTTTGATCTCATTATTATCTGAGATTATTTATATGTAAGTATTTACTAAGGTATAGTTATCATCCATGAACATGTTTCCTAAATATGTATTCAAAAATTTTATTTATATCCCTATAAATTTGTTAAAAGTTAATTTTAACCATTGGTGAGTCTTTATTAAATTTTATTAAAGGAATATTTTTTCATTTTTGATACAGGGTATTTTTTGTATTTTTTACAAAAGTACGAGAAGAATGTTTTCTTTTAACATATATGAAATGAATGGATTTATAAGTTTTCATAACACATTACTTTCATGAATATTCTTTTAAAATATTTCAACCATATTTTAAATATATTTTTTTCTTATAAAATTGTGAGACATTTTTAGAAAAGAAAACATTTTTGGAGAAGAAAGGATATTTTCCTAAAGAATTAATTTCAAGTATTTATCAAAATTATTTTCAATCTAGGAGGGAATTATTTAATAGGGTTATGTTTCAAGTTCACTATACCTATTGTTCCTATGGTCTTATTACATTTAGTATGGAATTCTATTTATTAAATCCATTTGTTTTACATGGATTATTTTATGGTGGAATGATGTTTAAATAAACCTATTTATTCTTTGGGTTATAGTGAATGGTTTTTGTTTTTATAGAACACATAATAATGAATTTATTAAGAGATGGGTAGGAGTAATATCTCCCTCCAATACATTTGGTAAATATTTATATCTCATGAGATAGACAGGGATGGAATGGGAAATGATCTTGGTTCAGTTATATAGGGCTGGAATGATGAGTGAACTCAGTTCAACAATGGACGTTACCCGCTATGATGGTCTTGGCAATGATCCTTAACTAATATGAAATGATTTTATAAGATTAACTGTATGACATAAAATTTTATTTCATATGTTATGACTGTTGGGATTACGTTAGTTGATTATCATGAGCTTTTATGATTTATCCCAATACATGATATCATAATCTTTCATATACAAGATAAAATTTTCAACTGTTATACTATCATGTATTATTCATATGATATGATTGATATCTATCTTAATTTACCTTACTGAGAATATGAGCTCACCCTTTTGTATGTTTCTTTTCCCCAGGTCATGAAGAAGGATAGTAAGTAAGATTTGTTCAAAAGGGGTCCAGTTTTAAAAAAATAAGTGTGATGCAATTCTAGATGTCTTATGAACTAGTTGTTTATGTTTCCTAGTTTCTAAACAAACTAAACCTATATGGCCTTGTTTTGGTTTTTTATGTTTTTTAATTGATATTCTTCAAACATTTCATTAATATATATGTATGTAAGTTATTGTTTGTTATAGTTGTTATCAGAGTAAATGTATAGTGATCCTTTGGAAACTAGGATGTTAAAGCCTTACTAGGAACCCAAAGGATATATCGAAGTATAGGTTACTATCCTAGTGTTATAGAAATGATCATAAATAACCATGGATAAAACCTAAAGTGTCATAAATTAAAATTTTATTCTTGATTATATGGTTTTCTCATTATGATTAGTGTTTCTCATACTATGCTTCTTGGTTTTAGTCAATGGATGGAATCCAAAGGAACCGTGTTAATGCTGAATATGAGGGGAAATGAAATTATTGACCTCCTAATAACCCAAATATTAGGGGAGATTTAATGAAAAATCTTATAGTTATGCTTACACAAATTTATACACTATGAATCATGTAGGACTTCTAAATGAGAAAAGGAGGGAACAACATTTTGTTGAGTCTATCATGAGTAGCATCTAACTTATTTCAATGGGTCTTTTAACCCACTAGTGTCTGAAAAATGGATCAGTACCACTGAAATGATATTTTTAGTTCTCAAATATTCTAAAGAGCATAAATTCATCTTAGTAGTCTATCGTTTGGAAGGTGAAGCTGAACAATGGTGGAAACTTATCAAGAATATAGGGAAAAGAGATAAAATTGAATATATGGAATGGGATGATTTTAAGAACTTGTTTTTCAATAAGTACATTCCTCTTATTCTTCTAAAAATTATGTAGGTTTTCATTGATCTTAAGAAAAAGGATGATTAATCCATTGGAACCTACAAAACAAATTTTACTAGAATTTCAAGATCACTTGTTTAATTATTATCCAACCTAAGATTAAAATTTATCAACTCTTTAGTTTCTTAAAACCAATTCTCTAAATAGAGTTATCCACAAGGGACTTCAATAGCTATGAGAAAATTGTTCAATGTTCTCATAAGGTTGAGATAGAGATTGTAGTAACCCATAAGTCCCATGGGTTTGACAAGAAGTGAAATATGGAATTCAAGGTAAAATATAAATACCACACTGAAAAGAAGATGATTTTCCATTATATTAAAAGTGTGGAAAGAAACATGGAGTAAATTTTCCTAAATGTGATAGAAATTTTTTTTAGTATGGGAGAGAAGTTCATTGGGAAGTTGAATGCTAATGTGATGGGAAAAAGATGTCTAATGATGTGAATAAATAAAAGGCCACATAGAATACACCTCCTATAATTCAATGCTATAAGTGTAAGGAAATGGGGAATTGTGCCAACCAATTCCCTAATCCAAGGGATAAAGATGATGATTGATGTCAGAAAACACTTAAGTCCAAATATAAAGGAATGTCACACACGATAACTATTGGTGATGTTGAATATGATAATAAAGTGGTAAAATTTGCACTTACCATCCACTATAAAGTAGAAAATGTTTTATTTGATACTATATCCTCCCACTCTTTTATTTATGAATAATTTTCTAAGGGAATCTAAGTATTAACTCAAAAATTAGTTGTTTAGTTAGTTGTGAAAACTCCTAATGGAGCAAGAGTTGCATTAAAAGATTTTAATTATTCTCTAGTTAAATTTTGTGGGAAAGTACTTCCTATAAATCGTGTGATCCTTCCATTAGTGTAATGTGATGTTATTCTTGGAAAGTATTGTATTTATCTATATAGATCTTATATCAATTTTTATGGAAGGGAAGTTGCATTTCATATTTTGGATCAATCTATGATCATTTATCGATTCAAGGATATGTATGGCCATCCAGTGGAAATTTCTTCTATCTTATAGGTCTTGATTCCTATAAATGATGGTTATCTATCTCAAATGGATAGGGAGAAACTCACCATTAGGAATATTCCTATTGTACAATAATTTTTTAATGTATTTATAGAATAATTTCTAGTTATTCCATCGAATCATGTAGTTGAGTTTTCAATATAACTCAAGCGAGGAGTTATTATTATTTCAAATACGCCATATAGAATGGTCCCAATTGAGTTGAAGGAACTAAAGAATAAACTCCAAGATTATCTTGTCAAGGGATCCATATTCCCTAGTGTATCACCTTGGGGTGCACATGTTTTATTTGTTAATAAGAAATATGGATCAATGAAACTCTTCATTGATTATTGAAAACATTAAAAGATCACTATAAAGAACAGATATCATCTTCCCTGCATTGATGACTTATCTGACTAACTACGCAGAGCTCAATACTTTTCCAAGATTGATCTTCATTCAGGATATCATAAATTAATGGCTAATAAGGAGGATATACCAAATATGGAATTCTATATAAGGTATTGATAATATGAATTTTTAGTGATTACTTTTTCCCTTAATAATTCCCCCTCTATCTTCTTGGATCTAATGAAAAGATTATTTAGAAAATATCTTGATCAGTTTATGGTAGTATTTATATATGATATTATGGTTTATTTGAAAAAAAAGGAAGAACATAAATATCACATGAGAATTCTACTAAATACCCTAAGAAAGGATAATCTTTATATAAAATTTACCAAGTGTTAATTTTGTATTAATAAAGTTTCATTTTTGAATCACATAATCTCAAGATATGGGATATTTATGGATCCAACAAAAACAAAAATTATTGAAAGTTATCCAAGAGTAACAACAGTAACTGCGATATGAATTTATCATGATTTGGATAGATATTATCTTCATTTTTTGAAATATTTTTCATGACTATTTAATCTACTCACCAAGTTGACTCAGAAAAGATTTAAGTTAATGTGGATGGAGGAATTTGAAGGGAATTTAAAAGATCTAAAAATAAGGTTAACCAATGCACCTATTCTCACACTTATTTATAGTGGATAAAGGTTTTTGATCTACAATAATGCATCTAGGAAGGGTATAGGATGTGTTGTCCTGAAATATTATGTGGTGATAGCTTATTTTCTTTGGAAATTGAAAATCCATTAGAAAAATTACTCAAATCATGATTTGGAGTTAGTTGTGGTAATATTTTCATTAAATATTTGGAGGCATTGTCTTTATGGTGAGAGGTGCCATATTTATATTGATCATAAAATTTTAAAGTATATTTTCATATAAAAGCATATGAATATGTGAAAAAGAATATGGTTGGAGTTGATTAAATATTAAGAATGCTCAATACATTACCACCTTGGGAAAGCAAACAATGTGGCACAAGCTTTGAATCGAAAAGGCAATGCTAGACTATCCATGATGAGGATCATGAAAGATCTAATATTTATGGATTTGTGAAGGATGGATCTTGAAATTTTAAAGGAAGGTTAGAAATATTATCTTTATCAAATTAATGTTCAGCCATCTATACAAGTGAAGATTAAGGAGGTATAGAAGTGTAGAGCTATAAAAGATGGGGAGAAATATTCTGGAATTCAATCTTTATTGTAAAAGAATAATAAGGTTTAGGAATCATGTTTTTATTCCTCCCATTTGAAAATTAAAGAAGCATTTGTTGAATGAGGCTCATAGTTCTTAATTCTCTATTCATACTATAATCACAAATATGTACAGGGAACTGAAAGAGTATTTATGGTGGCATAGAATGAAAATAGATATTGTGGAATATGTCTCTATGTTCTTGGTTTTTTAGCAAGTTAAGGGTGAGAGATAGATTTATAAGAGTTTGTTACAACCATTACCCATACCATAATGGAAATGGGAAAACATCACTATAGACTTTGTCATTGAACTTCCCAAAAAATCTAAAGGTCATAATTCTATATGGGTTATATTTGATTTCATTATGAAGTCGACACACTTTATTTCTATTTGAGAGGATTTCTCTCTTGATCAAATTTTTATGATATATATAAAGTAAGTGGTAAGATTTCATAGAGTACCAATTTACATTATAATTAATAGGGATTCAAGGTTTACCTCAATGTTCTGGCGAAGTCTTCAAAAGGATCTAGATACAGAGTTATGTTTCAACACTACTTATCATCCTCAAATAGAAAGTCAGTCTGATAGGACAATTAAAACTCTAAAATACATGTTTAGAGCCTTCTCTATGGATTTAAAAGGTGGTTAGGATCAATACTAAACTTTGGTGGAATCTTCTTACAATAATTACTTTCACTTCAGTATTCAGATGGATCCTTATGAAGCCCTCTATAGAAATAAGTGAAAAAATCCCACTTTTTTGATGAAGTTGGGGAAATAATGCTATTATGACCTGATCTTATTGATGAAATTTCATATGTCAGATCTATTCACCAACACATAATAGAATATAAAAGTCAACAAAAACAATATGCTAATAATAGAAGAAAAGACCTATATTTTAAAGTGGGTTACTAGGTGTTTCTGCGAATATCTCATAGGAATATTGTAATGAGATTTGGAAAGAAGAGAAAGATAATCCATAGGTATATTGGTCCTTTTGAAATTCTACATCACGTTGTTAAGGTAGTTTATTGATTGGTGCTACCACTGAATATCTCTCAAGTTCATGATATATTCTATGTATATCTCCTAATAAAGTGCATACCTAATCCTTCACATATAATAAACTCATAATTCATACCACTAGAGAAAGATCATTCTTATGAATAACAACAGACATAGATTCTGGATCGTAGCAAAACAATTTTGTGAAACAATACCACTCACTTTTTAAAGTTTTATGGTAGAACCACCAAGTTGAGGAAGCTGCGTGCAAACTTGAGGATATGATGAGGCATAAATTTACTTGTCTATTTTTATCCAATTGATGAATTTTTATGGGGAAATTCAGTTTAAGGGGGGTATAATGTAACACCTATATGTTTTTATGGAATATTTTCTTTAAATAATTTTAATTATTTAATGGTTTTCATTGCACGAAATCATGAGTTTAAACGAACCGTGAGATTCCCTTGGTATAAAATTACCATTATAACCTATCCATTATGTTTTTGGGAATAAATATAACTAACATATAAAAATTAATAGCGAATTCTTTGGCTTCCAATTATTTATGAAAAATATAAACCAATTAAATAAGAAGGAAATATTTGTATTTTGATATTTATAAATTAAGTGAATTATAATTAGTAATTGAAATTAATGAAATATATATTTTATATATTTAATAAAATATTTTTCATATTTATCTAATATGTATTTTAGTCATATGTTATGAATAAACCCAATTTGACGTATAAAAACCTATATTTTTTAAAAGGGTAATTTTACCACCTTTTAATGGAAAACCCAGTTTAAATTAAAATTTTGACTTTTTATAATTTTTATATGAAAAAATAAACTTATTCTTTGGAATTGGGGAATAATTATTTACTTTGAAGGAACTTTTGATATTTTTCTGATAACTTTTATGTTTTGATAAATAATAAAAATATACTAAATTTTAAGTGAAAACATCATTTTCATCAGAATAATTTATATGGAAAAATTATATTTTTTAATGGATATAAATTATAAAACAAATATATTTTTTTATTTTAATATAATGTAGTTAATTGTCATTATTTTTACATTAAAGTTTTATATAAAATCATTTCAATCTTTTGAAATGATTTAACTTTTAATAGTTGTTTTCTCATTCAGACAACAATATTAATTTTAACTTAATTACCAAAACTACTGTATTTTGAACTTATAAGAATGGATTCCATATTTGAAATAATGAGGTTCAAATTATTAAATATGTTTGTTTTATTTTTGGGCATTGTGGATAGTAACATTAGTAATTTTTTATTAATACGGTATAAGGGTAAATCTAGTAATTATGGGTAAAGAAATATTATAAATTTGCCTTAACACTTGTCCTAATATAATTAGATAAGTGTTTTTTGACCTAAATCATCCTTTGGTAAAGATGGTATCCTTTGGAAGCCACTTTCATGAGATTATGACATTTAATTTTTTTTATTTAAAGATAAGGTAAATATATCTTACTCAAAATTTAATAACTATAGAATTTTTAATATAATGTTATATATAATATAAATTCTATTATAAATATAATTCTGAAGCTAATTTTTATTTCTTTATCATGGTAATTTATTTTTAATTTTTAGGAAATAAATATTAACCTTAAATTCTATTACATTGTTGATTGAGAAATTATTTAATTAATGATAAATCAATAAAATATTTCCTATTAAAATGATAATAACCATTAAAAGACCTAAACACTTGAAAAAGTCTTATTTTTAGAGTATATATCGACCATAATCATCAATGGTTCGAGTTATTGACCATTTGGAGTCATATGTAAAATATTATGACACTTATAATATTTTATTTAAAGTGATGTAAAAGTTGTCACATTCATGTTTTAATAAATATAACATTTTTAATTTTGAACATTACAAAGTATATATTTGACTAAAAGTATTATTCTGAAATATATAGTATTTATATTGATCTTATTATTTTATTTTTAATTTTTATTCAATAAATAAGTATATTTAATAATTACACAATACTGATGGATTAATTATTTTATTAATGAAGATAACAAATAAATTTTATTAAAAATATTAAAATAAATATAATTTGGGATAATTAATATATCAAATTAATTTTATATATGACCTTGACTTCATAGTAATTTAATAATTTTTTTTTGAAGTTAACATGTTATCTTATTATTTTTAAAAATCTATAAATTGAATAGTATAAAAATTGACACTATAGATTATTTATCAAAAATAATGTTTTATTAAATTATTTAAAAATAATAAAACAATTTTTAAAATAAAAAATAATTATTATATGGTCCAAAATGTTCTATGGTATTTATTGATGGTCTAATTTACAACAAATATGTAAATATTTCACCCTTTTAATATTGAAATATTTGTTACCATAGTTAAAAATTAAATAGAATAACTAATTGTTATTTAAAAAGATAAGGATTAAATTGACATAAAACATGTCTAAAATTTATTTTTTTATGATATTAAAACCTTATCTAATCTCATATTTTAAATTATTATATTTTTAGGTTTTTTTATTTGTTTTTATTTTATTATAAATTAATATTTTTGGATATACCATAAGTGCCCCTCACCTCCATTATAAAAAGGCACCTCCTCCATTACTTATTCACTTCATTTTGAACCTTAAATATCTGAAATAACATGCCCATTTCCCTTCTCAACTTCCCAATTCACATTCTAGAGGTTCTGGTCTACTCTAAAGACCAAAACTAGTGATTTAAAAGGTGATATAGAGGGATCTTATCGAAGAAGAGGTAATCTCCTCTAGCAATTCTATAAAACTTATTTCTTTTTCTACTTCCTATTATTGAGTTTTTTTCATTATAAATTAATAAATCCAGAATAACCTATATACTAAGATTTTATTATGATTATGGAACAACAATATTCAACATTTTCCCTATCCTATGAAAAACAAAATCACCATGTGTGCGTATGTACAGCTTATCATCTCCACGTTGTGGGGTAATCTGTTTTTCACCAAAACCATAATTTAATGGGTATAATTGTTTAAATAATAACTATATGTGATTATTATAACATTATTCTATAAATAAATACCATACACATCCATACCATTTTATAATAATGGGAATCATATCGTCGCTCGTGCGTACGTACGGCTTACCGTCTCCATGATGTGATGTCATTCATTCTACATGATATCCATTAATTTGTGATTTTATAAATCTATAGAATGAATAAATATGGTATATATTATGTTAAGATCAATTTTTAATGATATAAATATGACCTAATATGGAGAACCAGAACTTATTCGACAAAACATGTATAAGAAAACGAATCCATTAATACCAGAATAACGAGTAATAGTGAAATTTAATTAAAAAACAAATGATAATATGATCATATATGATATCATAAAAATTAATATGATTTTGGAATAAGTAAATGACACTATTTAAATCATTATAAATGAGTTTTGTATATATACAAAGGATATCAGACCTAATTTAATGGATAATTTTTAAATCTCATTATTATCTGAGATTGTTTATACGTAAGTATTTACAAGGGTATAGTTATTATACATGTCCATGTTTCCTAAATATCTATTCCAAAATATTATTTATATCCTTATACAATTGTTTAAATTAATTTTTTACCCATTGGTGAATCTTTATTAAATGGTATTAATGGAATCATCTCTCATTTTTATACGAGGTACTTTTGGACTTTCTGACAAAAGTACGAGAAAAATGTTTTTATTTAACTTATAGGGAATGAAAGAATTTTTACATTTTCATAATGCCTTAATTACATGAATCTTTCTTTAAAATATTTCAAGTTTATTTTCAAATAAATTATTTTCTTTTAAAATTGTGCGTAATTTTGAGAAAAGAAAATATTTTTTAAGAAGAAATGATATCTTCCTCTAAAATTCATTCCAAATGTTATATTAAAATTATTTTCTATCTAATATGGAATAATTTGATAGGTTTATGTTTCAAGTATACTATACCTATTGTTCCTATGGTTTTATTTTGTTTATTATGTAATTATTTTTATTAAATCCATTAGTTTTACAAGGATTATGTTATTATGGAATGATGTTTAAAGAAACTCATTTTATTCCTTGGGTTATGATGAATGATTTATGTTTTTGTTTAACATTTAATAATGATTTAATTATGATATAGTTGAGACCTATATCTCCCTCCAATGCATTGGGTAAATATTTGTATCTTATTATAGAGGTAGAACTAGAATGGTAAATTATCTCGATTCACTGAAATAAGGTTGGAATGAGAAGTGAAATCGGTTCAGAAATGGACTTTGTTTGCTATGATGGTCTTGGAAATGATCCTTGGCTAAAATTAAATGATTTTATATGCTTAACTATATACCACAAAATTTTATGTCTTATGTCATGACTTTTTGGATTACTTTCATTTATTCTTTTGAGATTTTATGATTTATCTCATGACATGATATCCTGATCTTTCACATGCATGACAAGATTTTGAAATGTTATGTTCTTATGTCTTATGGTTATGATATGATTGATATCTCCCTTGTTTTCACTTATTGAGAATCTAATCTCATCCTTTTATATGATTCTTTTCCCCATGTCATTAAGATGGATATTAAGTAAGATATGTCAAAAAGGGGTCTAGTTATGAAGAAATAAGCGGGAGATAATATATATGTCTTATGAACTAGTTTTTTATGTTTCCTAGTTTCTAAAGACACTAACCCTAAACGTTATTGGCATGGTTTTGTTATTTTTTTAATGAATATTCTTCAAATTCTGAATTAATATATATGTATGTAAAGTATGGGATGTTATAGTGGTAGATGTGGTCCATGATTGGGATATTGTTGATGGTGTGGGAAAGTGATGAGAATGATGTTGATGTGGTTATATTGAGTTGGAAGTGGAGTCATATTTTTTATTACTTTTTTTTTGGGGTTTACATTAATTAAAGTAAAATTATATGATCCTTATAACATCTATTATTATGGAATTGTAATGAATTTAAAAAACAATTAATTATATTGTGTTATGGTGATTTAATGAGGCCATAGTAAATAATTATCTAGAATAGGTAAATATTTAAAGAATAATGAACTAGGGTTGTGGTAAATTAAGATCAGTATTTTCAATGAAATACATTTGGATTTATATTTTTATTGTTAATATTAAATCTAAAATTAATTGTGTTACATTATAAAATAGTTTGTATTTAATTAATAATAAACGTTAAGTATTCGTGATAAATATTTATACTTTTTGTGTATTTAATGTGGTAATATAATCTTAGTGGTTAGTGTTGGAATATAGGTTATCGTGTGAGGATCTAGTTATAGTTTGATTCCTAGGGTTGATATTTTACCATGGTAATGATCTATTATATATTCATTATGTTCTATTATTTATTTTACTCTGCAACCCGAGTTAGATAATGTGATTGACAGCTATTATCAACCTTGGAATCTGGGTGACTATCCAAAAACTTGGTTTTTAAGAACATGGATGATTGACTTCTTTCCTACCCCATAACCTCATCCAGATGTGGTATGTTATGTTTTCATATCCATGATATGATGGCTTGAGGTTATGGGATGGGTATTCATAAATGTTGTAGTGGATCATAGTTATGACATATACGTATATACAAGCTGTAGAATATTGAATATATAATGTATACCTGTATCCAAGCTATAATTTTTAAAAGTTAAAATCCATTTTTATATAGGGATTGTAGTTTATTAATTTTTCACTACATATATATGAAATGTGTATATATATAGGATATAATGTGTTAAATTATATTGTATATATAAATGGGTTGTAAGGGATATCAGTTTTACTATATGATTATAAGTGATATAATGGTGATGTGGATACAATGTGCAGTTGTGGCTATGATGTGTGGTTATAGGTGTGATTATAAAGATATGGTTTTTATGTTCTTACTTGGATGTGCAATATGAATTATGGATGGGATAATAGTATCTATAAATATGATGTCCTTGTTTAGGGTGATTAGTTCATTGCAAAAGTGGAAGTGGGGAACCCTTCTACGAATATATGTTTTCAATGATATGTTAATTACTTCTATGTTATATTTAGTTAGTGAGCCTTGGTGAGGATGGGAACCTAAATTTCTTAATATGGATAAGGAATTTATTTCATAGTTTTTCACTAGAGAATTTTTATGATTTTCACACATTTTCACGAGAGGTTTTGGATAGGATTCTACCAAGTATACTGGTATTCTCATTCCAATATATATAATTATTTTTTAGATCTATGAGAGGGCGTTTCATGAACCACTCTTTCTAAATATTTTTCAATGAAAAGAGGGAGATAATGACCCCCGAGTACCACCTCTAGTAGGCCTCGAGTTTCCAACTAGCACTGAGGGTATAAAAATCTCATGAAAATTTGTGGAATTACACTGGAGAATAATATAGGATTGGTAGATAAGATGAATCATCTAAAAGAAACTCCATGAAATAATAAAAAATAAATTGAAAACATCCCATAATTCATGTATAAATAAAAATGATATAGATAAAAATCACCAAAATTAAATACCCAAAATTAAATCTAAAGTAATGACATTGAAATTATATACATTTATAAGATAGTTAAGTATATAATTGTCCATGTAATCCCCTAGAAACCTAAAAATTAGTTTATATATGTAGGGTGAGAATAAAAGTTTACTCAGTAGTAAAACCAAGGTATCTTGTGCACAAGTGGAAAAAATATACTAATGCACCTATGAGAAAATAGAAGACCCAAAAAACACCTATACTAGAATACTAACCAAACCCAACCTCACTAAGTCACACTCATCAAAAAACACAATCCAAGAATAGTAACTTAATGAGAAAAATATTGATAAAGGGTACTCCAAATAGATTTCTCGCTGATTTTACACTCTCACACACCAATGTCATACATCCTAGACCTACCATATATTTTAAATAACATATATAACCACCCCACAATATGGTAACACCACATCATGCCCAAAGACAACTAGTCCACCGCCCCACAGCACAGTCACATCTCATCTCGCTCACAAACACTTAGGACATCACATCACAACCATAACTAGATTAGTAGGGTATCATGGACAATAAGTTAATCAACCTAATTCCATCCTCCTACCATGAATGACCCCTACCATAAGCCTCCCCACACTATGTTCATATCACATCCACCCAAAAAAGACCTGGGCCACCAACCCTCAACACAGTCATATCACATCTCACATGAAAAAACCAAATCCATCACATTTTTCACTAGAAGACCTTCATCCATCACATTATATGTATATCTACTTTCCTAGAATAGAGGGAATGAAAGAGAGGGTAGCCAACCATCCATCAAAATCATCAGGATTTCTAGAAAAACACCCCTCAGGTGAATATATGGGAGTCAACACATAGTGAACTACATGAGTGAGGAGTGTATAAAAATAAAGAGTAACATACAAGTATATATATATATATAAACCACACTTAATCCCAACCTATTTTTATACAATGAAACACTAACCAACATCCATCATTGTATCTAAGTAAAAAACTACCAACTCCTCCACATCTCTCCAAGCTTTCAAAGACTCCCAAAAAACACCCTTCCATGACTTCCTACTCAAATAATTGGCCACAACATTACCCTTTAATGAGGTATAGGGTACCTCAAAATCATAATTCAAAAGATACTCTATCTACCACTTTTGCTAAAACATTATATCACTCTGATAAAATACATACCTCAAGCTCTTGTGGTCTATAAAGACCACAAATCACTCCCTAATGTGGTAATGTTTCCAAAAATTTAATGAAAACATAACCACTTCTAGCTCTAAATCACATGTGACACAGTTACACTTGTACGGATTCAATTTCCAAGACCCATAAAATATCACCACCCTCTATTTCATCAAAAGACATCATAATCCCAGATGGGAAGTATCAAAAAAAATCTCACACATCACACCCTACTCAGGAAACTAAATTACTAAACCACTAAATAAATTCCCCTTTCGATAATTGACTGCTGCCTATCTCTAATCAGTCCACTCAAAATACTGGTCCAACCTAGTCAATTTTTTCAATGGGGTTGCAACTCGAGAGAAATTGGGCACAAAAATCTGATAAAATCCATCAAGACTAAGAAAACTATGAACCTATACCTTATTATTGTGTACTTACCAAGAAAAAACTTATTTTACTTTTGATGGTCCTACTTCCACACCCTTATGATACACCATATGCTCAAGGAAATTCACCTCTCATGTCGAAAACATACACTTGAAAAACTTTTTGTAGAGATGGTGGCATCGAAGAACCTACAAGATAGATCTAATATGATGAGCATGATCCAAATATGGATTTGACTATATCAATATAGAATCAATGAATATAATGATGAAATTATCCATGAAATCCTAAAACGAAGGGTTCATAATCCCCATGAATATGGCTGGTGCGTTCATAACACAGAAAAAACATGACTACAAACTCAAATTTCCCGTACCTGCATCTGAAGGCAGTCTTAAGTATATGACCCTCGACTAGTGATATAAAGACCATAGATCAATCCTAGAAACCCAACTATAACATCTTATATGGTAAACAATAACATCTATCCTCAGGAAAGCATAATGGTTTTTGACTGTCACCTGATTCAACCTTTGACAGCCTAAACACAACCTTATACCACCGTCCACCTTCTTGGAGAACAATATTGGATCACCTCATCGTGACACACTGGGTTAGATAAAACATTTTTTCATTAGATCATGTATCTAAATCCTTAACTCCCAAAACTCTAAAAGAATCATCCAATAATTATCCCTCAAAATCAGAGAAGCACCAGGCTGTAATTCTATCCCGAACTCAACAACATGTTGAGGGGGTGGAATTGCAACCACCTTGGTAAAAACATCCAAAAACTACCCAACAACCCTAGGGACCTCCATTGTCCAAGTTTACACTAATTCTATATATAACTTACCCATAAAATAAATAAGGGGATCTACATGATGAATTCCCACCTTATAACCCTACTCGCCAATGAAAACTACATACTGGAAATCCACATTAGAGAAAATGACTTACCTTCAGATGTAGTCGATAACATCATGTATGGAATACAACTATTTTATTGCTAGAATGAAATCATAAGGATTCATATCTATCAAGAAATAATACCCATGAGACTGATGTGGCTCAATCATCAGTCTACACCCCTGGCACACATCAAACAAGCTAGTATGGCCTCTAAATGGTGTAATCAACACTAGGGGAAAGGGAAGCCTCTCTAAGTCTAGTCTAAAATAATAGACTAGAGTGGGTGAAAAAAAGGAGTGTGTGTCACGACCCATCCCCTGGGGCCCGTGCCGTGACTACCCCAAGCTCGCCTTCCATAGGCCAGGGGCTGGCGACAAGTACCAAAGACGTATTCCCTATAACTGGGAAGGCATTGCCTTTATATCCTGTAAGCACACACAACCAAGAACACATCAATATAAGAACTCAAGTAAGCTAAACTGTCAACAAAGTGAGTGTAGTAATTAAAGGGGCCAGAATACAAGCCCAACTAGAAAGTGCAAGTAAAACTGAAATACAATACAACTGAGGAAAGAAAAATACAGCTATTGGGTCATCCTCCGAGGTTCCTACCTGAAGGGTAGGTACATATTGTCTCCTCAGCACTCCACATCCTCTTGAATCCTGTGTGTACTGATACATTGTATGGTCCACCTCTGGGAACTGACCAGTCCTAGTACCCTCGTCCTCAGTCACTGTTGTCCTTTGTCTTCACCAAACACAATGAGGTGCACGCATAGCCCGTGCGAGGGTGAGTATAACGATACTTAGTAGGGACCCTGAGACCCACAAGGTCTCACTAAATCCACAAAGGAAAAACCAAAAAGGATGAAAACAACTGATAAAACTACTTAGGTATATGCCTATACATATACCTGAGTTATCAAGTGAACCCATCTCAGTCAGGAGGAAAGCATGGAGTCCAAATCCAAAGCCCAAAGCTCAATTATTCCACAAAGGAAGAAACACCACAAAGGTAAGTACCACACAGGTACACCACACTGAAGAAAACCACCAAGGTATTACCACGAAGGAAAGTACCACACATGTACTGACTCATATCACACCAGGTATAACTTAGATATGGTATTAATGATGACGGGATATAACTATTGAATCATCTTACTCTGTTAGGAAGCTCTGATGCTGACCCACACAGGATCGCTCAATGCTGACCCACACAGGATCGCTCAGTGCTGACCCATACAGGATCGCTAGGTGCTGACACACACATGATTGCTCAGTGCTAATGCACACATGATCTCTAGGTGTCGGTCCACAAAGGATCACTCGGTGCTGACCCACACAGGATCTCTATGTGAGGACCCACACATGATTGCTCAGTGATTACCCACACAGGATCGCTCTTTATTCTTCACATCACATCCAGCTACTAGGTTCCCACATTATGACTGCTTGTCTCCGGGAGGTTCCACTCCACAATCCACTGGTTGACACTCCAACTTCCATGAAGTCCCAAAATAAAGTATCCCAAAGTACTACCACGTCAAAGGGGTCTCAATGCAACAGACAGTGCGTCAATCGGACGCCCGGTCTATGAGTTATTAGCCTTTGAGTCCCAGGGGCCCGGTTGAATTCATACTCGATCCAACTTGACCATACCCAATATTTGTCCAAATCTCTAGTGGGGTATACCAATGGGACCGTCTCGCTCCATGGTTTCCAGGGGCTCTAACGGTTCGTCAAATAGACGCCTTGTTCCAACATTATGGCCAAATGAGCGTATAGGGTCGAAATTGGCCCGGGTATGGTTCGACCAAGTCAGCCGACCCGGACCCACCCAACCTGGGTCGATTTTATTTGAGTCAACCTAGCCCGATAGGTCTGGCCCGGACCACTAGTTCCGGCCCAGCAGACCACGAGGGCTGTGGGGAACTGTGGAGGACCGCGAGTAGCCACGATGTCGCGAAAGGTCGAGGAGGGGCCGCGAGCGGGGTGGCTCGGCCATGGGGGGTTCCATGATGTTGTGTGTAACACCCGAGACATTTATGTTATATAAATCATCAAAGGAATCTTTTTCTACACAACACTTGCTTGGCTTTCTTTACACGCACTCGCGACCTTCCTCGATAGCTTGCGTCGTACGCAATACCAAGTTTCACTAAACAACAATATGCTATTAAAACTAGCCGTTATAAATAGTAATAACCACTTTTTGAAATTTTATAAATTTTATTTTTCAAAATGGACTTCATTTTTGGACTTAGAATATCGAAATTAGCCTAGGGTGAAATTTTGGTATTTTTCTGAAAACTTTCAATTTTTGATGAATAGTGAAACCACTAAGTGGTAGGTTAAAAACTGAATTTTGCATAAAACCTAATTTTACAGCTTCTGTGAATGGAATTTCGAAAATCCGATAGACACGGTTGATATCAGTAAGTAAAATGTGGTTCAATGAGATAAAAATAATTTTTTGGGGAATAGTAACTTTTTACTTTTTTTACCGCGGTTAATAGTAAATAGGGTAACTAAGGGTAAATATGATATTAATATTACCCTAACACATGTCCTAATTCTATTGGACAAGTGTAATTCGACCAAAAACAAACTTAGGAATAAAATATGACCATTTAGGCCCACTTGGATTAGATTAGGACATTTATTATTAATTTATTTAAAGAAGGGTTAAAATAGTTAAAATCAAAGTTTAATAAGTAAATCATTTTTAATATGGGGTTATACATAAGATAAATTCGACTATAAATATTCATTATAAATCTAAAAAGATTTCCTACATAATGGTATTTTATTTGTAATTTTTAGACATTAAATAATTTAATGATGATGCAATAATTATCTTATTAATGAAATATTGACATAATTGATGTTATAAACACCGAAATAAATGTAATTTGAGAATTTTTATGAATTACACTAATTTTATAGGTTACTATGATATATTAGTGTTGATTTAATCAACTTGGTTCGAACATATAATTCTGTTATGACTTTCACAAAAATCATATATCAAATAGTGTCAAAATTGACACAAAATAGTTTTAAATCAAATATTATATTATTAATTGTTATTTTATTCCTAAAAATCTAAGGTTCGGCCAAATGACTTAGATAAGGATATATATATTAATAATAAACAATTTGGGGTTCGTTTGGCATGTTATAGTAAGTGTATTAACCATATAGTGAAAGAAAACAAAGAGACATGGTAAAAGTTAAATTATTTAACATAGAGTTAAATCTAATTGATAAGGTTGAAATAATTCCCTAAACTTGTCTAAATTCTATTGTTTTATAGGATTTCGACCCTTCCCCACTTTAGCTTCGAAATAAGACCCTTTGGAACCATTATAAACCGATTTTGACTTTAATATAAAATAATATTTTGAGATATTCCTAAGGTGCCCCTCTCCTCCCTTATAAAAGGGCACCTCCTCCCCCTCCTCCTCACACCAATTTGAGCACTCAATCTCGACCAACCCCTGCCATTTTCTCCTCTCCACTTCCCTAGAATAATCCTAGAGGTCCTGGTCTTCTTCAAAGACCAATCTTAGTTCCCTAAGTGGAGGATTCAAAGAAGCGTTCCAAAGAAGAGGTAATATCCATTACCGATCTTTTCAATTTCTTTCTTCTTCAACTTCTTCTTTTTTAGTTGTTTCATGATAAAGTAATAACATCAGTATTACTTACATACTGATATGTTATTATAAATATGAAACAACCCTAATTCACCTTCTATCCATCCTACGGAAAAATTAAATCACCGCGCGTGCGTACGTACGGAATACCGTCTCCACGCCGTGGTGTAATCTATTTTCCACCATCACCTTACAAGGATGGGTATAATGGTGTAATGAGTAACTATTTATGACTATTATAAAGTAATATTGATACTGAAATAATATATATACACTCCAATACAATTCCACGATCATATGAACGATATCATCACTCGTGCGTACGTACGGAATACCGTCTCCACGATGTGATGTGACTCGTTCTACATGATCATCATTACATAGTAATTATATAAATGAATTTAATGAATAAATATGATATATGTTACACTAATATCATTCTGGATATAAGTTATATATAACCTTAAAATAAGAATAAGAATTTATTCGGCAAAACACGCATAAGAACAAAAGGCAATAAAGACCCGAGTAACAAGTAACAATGAAATATTACTAACAAGAAGCTAAGAATATGACCATATATGATATCATATCAATATCTATGATTCTGGAATAAGTCAATAACATTATTTAAACCATTATACAGGAGCTTCAGACACGTACAAAGCAAATCGGACCTAAGGTAAGGGAAATATCACAATCTCATTTTTATCCGAGATTTTTTATTCGTAAGTACTTACTGGGGTGTATTTTATCATCCACATCCATGTTTCATCAATATGTAATATTATTTCCATCCACCTAAAATTGTTTAAATCCATTTTTACCCTTCGGTGAGTTTTTAGTAATATGTATGAAAGGAATCTTTTGTCGTTTTTCGTACGAGGTACTTTTTGACTTTTCCGACAAAAGTACGAAGAATGTTTTTTTTAACTTATACGGCATGAATGGATTTCTAAAAAATTATTTCCAAGAAGCTTCCTTTACAAGTTTTCAAGTTTATTTTTAATCAACTTCTTTTATTTTAAAGTCGTATGACATGTTATGAAAGGAAAAATGTTTTTGAAGAAGAAAGGATATTTTCCACAAGAATGGAGTTCAAGTGTTTATCAAAATTATTTTCCATATAAGATGATAAAGGGTTATGTTTTTATCCCTATTATTACATTGATTTGATTATGTTGTGATGGAATTATTTTTATGAATTCCTTTATCTTATATGAATTGTTTTATGATGTCATGTTGTTTAAGAATCCCATTTTTACTACATGGGTTATGTAATGATGTATGGTTTTTGATTATGTGGCACACATAAGAAAGGATTCATTATAAGATGGGTGGGACCTATATCTCCCTCCAATGCATTGGGTAAAGATTTTATATCTCATGAGATAGACATGGCTGGAGTGGAAGGTTATTTCGGTTCAGTGATACAGGACTGAAACGAGGAGTGAACTCGGTTCAGAAAGGGACTTTGTCCACTAAGATAGTCTTGGCAATAAGTCATGACTAACAAGAAATTATTTTCCATGATTATGTGTGCATGCCACAAAGTTTCAAGTTTTATGTTATGATTATGGGGATCTCATTTTCACTTCTATGATTTATTCCATGTTAAGATATTATGATCTCTTTTTCAGGTTTTGATTTTCAAAAAGATATGATATGATTTTTATTTCCTTTATTTTCCCTTGCTGAGCATTTGAGCTCACCCTTTTATGTTTTCTTTTCCCCAGGTCAGGAAGATGGATATTAAGTAGAATATGCTAAAAGGGACCCTAGATATGATGAAATAAATGGGAGACACTGTAGAAGATTTATGAACCAGTTGTTTATGTTTCCCAGTTTCTAAAGACACTATACCTATACGGTCCTTTGTGGTTTTGTCATATGTTGTAATAAGTGTGCTTTAATTTTGAATTATTAACAATGTATGTAAAGTATGGGTCGTTATAGTTGGTATCAGAGGAAAGGTATAGTCAACCTTTGGAAACTAGGATGTGAAGGCCTTAGTAAGAACCCTAAGGATAAGTCTAAGCATAGAACACAATCTTACTATTTTAGAAATGGCCATGAATACCCTAGGATAAAACCTTAAGTGTGAAATTTTATCCTTGATTATGTGGTTTTCCTATTATAATTAGTGTTGCTCACACTATTCTTCTTGGTTTTAGTCAATGGCTGGAACCCGAAGGAACCGTGTTAATGCGGAATGCGATGGGCAATGCAATGATTGTCCCCCTGAGCAACCAAACGATATGGGAGCTGGAATGCAAAATCTTGTAGCCATGCTCACACAACTTTCTCAATCTATGAATCATGCAGGACTTCCAAACTAGCAAAGGAAGGAGCAACATTCTGTTGAATCCTTCATGAGGCAGCGTCCACCTTCTTTCAGCGGGTCTACTGATCCATTAGTTGCTGAACAATGGATTAGTACTACTGAAAAGATATTTTCAGTTCTTCAATGTTCTGAGCATGATAAAGTCATCCTAGGAGTGTATCGTTTGGAAGGAGATGCTGATCAATGGTGGAATCTTATTAAGAATACGAGGCAAAGGGATGAAATTGAGTCTATGGAATGGGATGAGTTCAAGAACTTATTTTTCAATAAGTACTTCCCTCGTATTCTCCGAACAAAGATGGAGAAAGAGTTTCTTGAACTGAAGCAAAGGGATGATGAATCTGTTGGTACCTATGAAGCAAATTTTACAAGACTTGCAAGGTACGCTTCTGGTATTATTATCCAACCAGAGAGTAAGATCGATCGATTCTTTAGTGGCTTAAAACCAAGTCTTAGAAGGGCGTTAGCCATAAGGGACTTCAATAGCTACGAGGAAATCGTTCGATGTGCTCTCAAAGTCGAGATGGAGATTGGAGTAACCCATCAGTCACATGGGTTTGATAAGAAGAGGAAGATGGAATTCAAAGAAAAATCTAAAGAGCACACTGAAAAGAAGATGAACTTTCCATTATGCTCAAAGTGTGGAAAGAAACATGGAGGGAGTTGTCTTAAAGGGACAAGTAAATGTTTTAAATGTGGAAAGGAAGGTCATCGGGCATTTGAATGCCACGATAATTGTAAGAAGATGTCTAATGATGCAAACAAAGGAAGGGATACACAGAATGAACCTACTACACTTCAATGTTTCAAGTGCAAGGAGATGGGGCATTATGCCAATCAATGCCCAAATCCAAGGGTTGATGATGATGGTCGACGTCAACAAAATCTTAAGGCTAAAGACAAAGGAAAGTCACATGCAATTTCTATCAGTGATGTGGAGTACGATAACGAAGTGGTGAAAGGTACACTTACCATCCAATCTAAAGTAGCAAATGTTTTATTTGATTCTGGATCCACCCACTCTTTTATTTCTAAATAATTTTCTAAGGGTATCACCGTATTACCTCAACAATTAGATGTTGAGTTAGCTGTGACAACACCTAATGGCACAACAGTCGCATCAAAAGTTTATAATTCTTCTCTGATCGAAGTTTGTGGGAAAGTGCTTCCTGAAAATCTTGTGATACTTCCTTTAGTGGAATTTTATGTGATTCTTGGCATGGATTGGCTTTCTCTACATGGAGCTCATATCAATTGCCAAAGAAGGGAAGTCACATTTCATATTCCAGATCAATCTACGATCGTCTATCAATGCAAGGATGAACATAACCTTCCAGTGGAAATTCCTTCCATCTTATGGGTCTTGATTCCACTAAATGAAGGTTATTTATCTCAAATGGTTGGTGAGAAACTCACGATTAAGAATATTCCCATTGTACGGGAGTTTGATGATGTCTTTCCGGAGGAATTACCGGGTCTTCCACCAAATAATGAAGTTGAGTTTTCAATAGAAATCGTACCGGGTGCTTTGCCTATTTCAAAGACACCTTATAGAATGGCCCCAATTGAGTTGCAGGAATTGAAGAAGCAACTCCAAGAGAATCTTGATAAGGGATTCATACGCCCTAGTGCGTCACCTTGGGGAGCACCTGTTTCATTTGTTAAGAAGAAAGATGGATCAATGAGACTCTGCATTGATTATCGAGAACTTAACAAGATCACTATCAAGAACAAATATCCTCTCCCACGCATTGATGACTTATTTGACCAACTACGCGGAGCTGAATACTTTTCCAAGATTGATCTTCATTTAGGGTATCATCAATTAAGGGTCAAAAGGGAGGATATA
This sequence comes from Viscum album, assembly GCA_963277665.1. NCBI lineage: Eukaryota > Viridiplantae > Streptophyta > Magnoliopsida > Santalales > Viscaceae > Viscum > Viscum album. The sequence goes on from OY728152.1 coordinate 2,110,227,055, forward strand.
CCAAAGACGGATTTCCGTACAAGGTATGGACACTATGAATTTATAGTGATGCCATTTGGTCTTACTAATGCCCCTGCTATCTTCATGGATCTAATGAATAGAGTCTTTAGAGACTATCTTGATCAATTTGTGGTAGTTTTTATAGATGATATTCTTGTCTATTCAAAGAGAAAGGAAGATCATGAATATCACTTGAGAATTATATTGAAGACCCTGAGAAAGGAGAAGATTTATGCCAAATTTACCAAGTGTGAATTTTGTCTTCAAAAAGTTGCATTTTTGGGTCACATAATCTCAAAAGAGGGGATATCTCTGGATCCAGCAAAAACAGAGGTTATCGAAAGATGGTCAAGACCAACAACAGTAACTGAGATCCGATGTTTTCTTGGTTTGGCTGGATATTATCGACGTTTTGTAAAAGATTTTTCACGATTATCTAATCCACTCACCAAGTTGACTCGGAAAGGAGTTAAGTTTGTTTGGACAGAGGAATGTGAAGAGAATTTCAAGGAGTTGAAAAGAAGGTTATCTAGTGCACCTGTGCTCACACTGCCTTGTAGTGGAGAAAGGTTTGTGATCTACAGTGATGCATCCAAGAAGGGATTGGGGTGTGTTCTTATGCAAAATGATATGGTGATAGCTTATGCCTCACGACAGTTGAAAATCCATGAGCAAAATTACCCAACACATGATTTGGATTTGGCTGCGGTAATCTTTTCATTAAAGATTTGGAGGCATTACCTTTATGGTGAAAGGTGTGATATTTATACTGATCATAAAAGTTTAAAGTATATTTTCACACAAAAGGAGTTGAATATGCGTCAAAGAAGATGGTTGGAGCTGATTAAGTATTACGACTGCTCAATCCATTACCACCCTGGGAAAGCAAACAAGGTGGAAGATGCATTAAGTCGACAAGACCATGCTAGTTTATCCATGATGAGGATCACAAAAGATCCAATATTTATGGATTTACAAAGGATGGATCTTGGAATTATAATGGAAGGGGAAAAATCTTATCTTTCTCAAATGAATGTTCAACCATTTATACATGCGAAGATTAAGGAGGCACAGAAAGAAGATGTCGAGTTACAAAAGAAGGTGAGAAATGTTCCTGAATTCAACCTTGATTGTGATGGGGTAATAAAGTTCAGGAATCGGGTTTGTGTTCCTCCCATCCCCGAATTAAAGAAGGAGATGCTGGATGAGGCTCATATTTCTTCATTCTCTATTCATCATGGAAGCACGAAGATGTATAGGGACCTGAAAGAGTACTTCTGGTGGGATGGCATGAAAAGAGATGTTGCTGAATATGTCTCTCGATGCTTGGTTTGTCAACAAGTTAAAGCTGAGAGACAGAAGTCTAAGGGGATGTTACAACCATTACCCATACCCGAATGGAAATGGGAAAACATCACTATGGACTTTGTCACAGGACTTCCTAAAACATTCAAAGGCAATAATGCTATTTGGGTCATAGTTGATCGTCTTACAAAGTCTGCACACTTCATTGCTATTAGAGAGGATTTCTCTCTAGATCAGCTTGCCAGGATATATGTAAAAGAAGTGGTAAGATTGCATGGAGTACCACTTTCTATTATATCTGATCGGGATCCGAGATTTACCTCGAAGTTCTGGCGAAGTCTTCAGCATACTCTGGATACAGAGTTGAGTTTCAGCACTGCTTATCATCCCCAGACAGACGGTCAGTATGAGAGAACAATTAAAACCCTAGAAGATATGTTGAGATCTTGCTCTATGGATTTCAAGGGAGGTTGGGATCAACACCTACCTTCGGTGGAATTTTCTTATAATAATAGCTTTCACTCCAGTATTCAGATGGCTCCTTATGAAGCTCTCTACGGAAAGAAATGCAGGACTCCAACTTGCTGGGATGACGTTGGGGAAAGAAAGCTATTAGGACCTGATCTCGTTGATGAAATGGAAGAAAAGGTCAGATCTATTCAATAACACATAAGAGCAGCTCAGAGTCGATAGAAAATTTATGCCGACAACCGAAGAAAATACCTAGAGTTTGAAGTGGGTGATAAAGTGTTCTTACGAATATCTCCCTGGAAGAGGGTTATGAGATTTGGAAAGAAGGGGAAGTTGATCCCTAGATATATCGGTCCTTTCGAAATACTGGATCGTGTTGGGAAGGTATCTTACTGATTGGCGCTTCCACCGAATCTCTCTCAAGTTCACGATGTGTTCCATGTATCTCTCCTGAGAAAGTACATACCAGATCCTTCACATGTACTCAGCTCAGAAGTTGTACCGCTGGAGCAAGATCTTTCTTATGAAGAACAGCCGATAGAGATTTTGGATCGTAGCGAAAAAGTCCTACGAAACAAGACCACTCGATTGGTGAAAGTTTTATGGAGGAACCACCAACTTGAAGAAGCTACATGGGAGCTTGAGGATATGATGAGGGAGAAGTATCCTCATCTGTTTGTTACAAAGTGACGAATTTCGAGGGCGAAATTCTTTTTAAGGGGGGTAGAATGTAACACCCGAGACTTTTATGTTATATAAATCATCAAAGGAATCTTTTTCTACACAACACTTGCTTGGCTTGCTTTACACGCAATCACGACCTTCCTCGATAGCTTGCGTCGTACGCAATACCGAGTTTCACTAAACAACAATATGCTATTAAAACTAGCCGTTATAAATAGTAATAACCACTTTTTGAAATTTTATAAATTTTATTTTTCAAAATGGACTTCATTTTTGGACTCAGAATATCGAAATTAGCCTAGGGTGAAATTTTGGTATTTTTCTGAAAACTTTCAATTTTTGATGAATAGTGAAACCACTAAGTGGTAGGTTAAAAACTGAATTTTGCATAAAACTTAATTTTACCTCTTCTTTGAATGGAATTTCGAAAATCTGACAGACACGGTTGATATCAGTAAGTAAAATGTGGTTCAATGAGATAAAAATAATTTTTTGGTGAATAGTAACTTTTTACTTTTTTTACCGCGGTTAATAGTTAATAGGATAACTAAGGGTAAATATGATATTAATATTACCCTAACACATGTCCTAATTCTATTGGACAAGTGTAATTCGACCAAAAACAAACTTAGGAATAAAATATGACCATTTAGGCCCACTTGGATTAGATTAGGACATTTATTATTAATTTATTTAAAGAAGGGTTAAAATAGTTAAAATCAAAGTTTAATAAGTAAATCATTTTTAATATTGGTTTATACATAAGATAAATTCGACTATAAATATTCATTAGAAAGCTAAAAATATTTCCTACATAATGGTATTTTATTTGTAATTTTTAGACATTAAATAATTTAATGATGATGCAATAATTATCTTATTAATGAAATATTGACATAATTGATTTTATAAACACCGAAATAAATGTAATTTGAGACTTTTTATGAATTACACTAATTTTATAGGTTACTATGATATATTAGTGTTGATTTAATCAACTTGGTTCGAACATATAATTCTGTTATGACTTTCACAAAAATCATATATCAAATAGTGTCAAAATTGACACAAAATAGTTTTTCAATCAAATATTATATTATTAATTGTTATTTTATTCCTAAAAATCTAAGGTTCGGCCAAATGACTTAGATAAGGATATATATATTAATAATAAACAATTTGGGGTTTGTTTGGCATGTTATAGTAAGTGTATTAACCATATAGTGAAAGAAAACAAAAAGACATGGTAAAAGTTAAATTATTTAACTTAGAGTTAAATCTAATTGATAAGGTTAAAATAATACCCTAAACTTGTCTAAATTCTATTGGTTGATAGGATTGCGACCCTTCCCCACTTTAGCTTCGAAATAAGACCCTTTGGAACCATTATAAACCGATTTTGACTTTAATATAAAATAATATTTTGAGATATTCCTAAGGTGCCCCTCTCCTCCCTTATAAAAGGGCACCTCCTCCCCCTCCTCCTCACACCAATTTGAGCACTCAAGCTCGGCCAACCCCTGCCATTTTCTCCTCTCCACTTCCCTAGAATAATCCTAGAGGTCCTGGTCTTCTTCAAAGACCAATATTAGTTCCCTAAGTGGAGGATTCAAAGAAGCGTTCCAAAGAAGAGGTAATATCCATTACCGATCTTTTCAATTTCTTTCTTCTTCAACTTCTTCTTTTTTAGTTGTTTCATGATAAAGTAATAACATCAGTATTACTTACATACTGATATGTTATTATAAATATGAAACAACCCTAATTCACCTTCTATCCATCCTACGGAAAAATTAAATCACCGTGCGTGCGTACGTACGGAATATCGTCTCCACGCCGTGGTGTAATCTATTTTCCACCATCACCTTACAAGGATGGGTATAATGGTGTAATGAGTAACTATTTATGACTATTATAAAGTAATATTGATACTGAAATAATATATATACACTCCAATACAATTCCACGATCATAGGAACGATATCATCACTCGTGCGTACGTACGGAATACCGTCTCCACGATCTGATGTGACTCGTTCTACATGATCATCATTACATAGTAATTATATAAATGAATTGAATGAATAAATATGATATATGTTACACTAATACCATTCTGGATATAAGTTATATATAACCTTAAAATAAGAATAAGAATTTATTCGGCAAAACACGCATAAGAACAAAAGGCAATAAAGACCCGAGTAACAAGTAACAATGAAATATTACTTACAAGAAGCTAAGAATATGACCATATATGATATCATATAAATATCTATGATTCTGGAATAAGTCAATAACATTATTTAAACCATTATACAGGAGCTTCGGACACGTACAAAGCAAATCGGACCTAAGGTAAGGGAAATATCACAATCTCATTTTTATCCGAGATTGTTTATTCGTAAGTACTTACTGGGGTGTATTTTATCATCCACATCCATGTTTCATCAATATGTAATATTATTTCCATCCACCTATAATTTTTTAAATCCATTTTTACCCTTCGGTGAGTTTTTAGTAATATGTATGAAAGGAATCTTTTGTCGTTTTTCGTACGAGGTACTTTTTGACTTTTCCGACAAAAGTACGAAGAATGTTTTTTTTAACTTATACGGCATGAATGGATTTCTAAAAAATTATTTCCAAGAAGCTTCCTTTACATGTTTTAAAGTTTATTTTTAATCAACTTCTTTTATTTTAAAGTCGTATGACATGTTATGAAAGGAAAAATGTTTTTGAAGAAGAAAGGATATTTTCCTCAAGAATGGAGTTCAAGTGTTTTATCAAAATTATTTTCTATATAAGATAATAAAGGGTTATGTTTTTATCCCTATTATTACATTGATTTGATTATGTTGTGATGGAATTATTTTTATGAATTCCTTTATCTTATATGAATTGTTTTATGATGTCATGTTGTTTAAGAATCCCATTTTTACTACATGGGTTATGTAATGATGTATGGTTTATGATTATGTGGCACACATAAGAAAGGATTCATTATAAGATGGGTGGGACCTATATCTCCCTCCAATGCATTGGGTAATGATTTTATATCTCATGAGATAGACATGGCTGGAACGGAAGGTTATTTCGGTTCAGTGATACAGGACTGAAACGAGGAGTGAACTCGGTTCAGAAAGGGACTTTGTCCACTAAGATAGTCTTGGAAATAAGTCATGACTAACAAGAAATGATTTTCCATGATTATTTGTGCATGCCACAAAGTTTCAAGTTTTATGTTATGATTATGGGGATCTCATTTTCACTTCTATGATTTATTACATGTTAAGATATTATGATCTCTTTTGCAGGTTTTGATTTTCAAAAAGATATGATATGATTTTTATTTCCTTTATTTGCCCTTGCTGAGCATTTGAGCTCACCCTTTTATGTTTTCTTTTCCCCAGGTCAGGAAGATGGATATTAAGTAGAATATGCTAAAAGGGACCCTAGATATGATGAAATAAATGGGAGACACTGTAGAAGATTTATGAACCAGTTGTTTATGTTTCCCAGTTTCTAAAGACACTATACCTATACGGTCCTTTGTGGTTTTGTCATATTTTGTAATAAGTGTGCTTCAATTTTGAAGTATTAACAATGTATGTAAAGTATGGGTCGTTATATTGTGAGGCCACAGGGTTGTTGTGAGGGTGTGAGGATGCGGGGTAGCTTGGCTAGGGAAACTTGGCCGGGAGGGCGTTGGTCGCGGGGCGACTTGGCCGGGAGGGCAGTGGCTGTGGGGCGGCACAGCGAGGCCGTGGGGCGGCTCGGCCAGGGTGGCGTAGTGAGGTCGTGGGGCGGCGATGGCCACAGACGGTGGAGTGCTGCAGGGCATGGAGGTCATGGGGTGGCGGGGTGTCGTGCCTTCATCGGTGGTTCTCGATTTCCACTAGTGCCAACCACCGGCAACGGTCGCCGTCACCAAAGTCGCCTTCTTTCATTGTGAAGGACACACCATTCAAGAAGAACAACAGAGGGGTTGGTCCATGTTTGTTTGTCCCACACCCTCCGCGTGAGAGCGGTATCAAGTGTCTCAATAAGAACAAGAATGTAGAATCGTCAAACTTTACAATTTCATACGAATTGTGGATCAACTCGTTTAGGTTGATCCGCATTCACCATGATTTTCAAGAACTAGGATTTTCATAAATTCAATAACAACCACTACCTCTTTCGTTTGATTTGTTGAAGATTTTATGTGTGAAGGAGATGATGTCGTTGGGAATAGACAAACTTTGGTGACATCAGAATTTCCTTGATCGTCAGTTCATTGACTTTGAAGACATTCCTCGTCAACGAATTTCCTGTGGAAGAAGTCGGAGTCGAAGTTGGATTTCTTCATTGGATTTCATCATTGGAGAGATTTCTCCCTAGGCTCCTTCATCCCAATTCCACCAAAATGAAGAGGTATCCCAAATAATAGATTATGTTATCTATTAATTTGGCATAATTTTCAAATTGGTTTAATTAATTAATTGAGTTGATAAAAATTAAATAAAGGGGATGGCACCATTAAAGTGGGGAAGCTCAATAGGTTTCTCCCCATTAATAGGGGAGTTCAGTGGGGTGTAAGTATAGGGTGTTCCCCACCACCATAACCCACATTGGAGGTTAGGCTCAGGTGGTCCCCACCACCATAACCTATGTTGAGAGATTTTAGTTCAGTTGGTTCCCAGATTTCAAAATCCACATGGGAGTTCCAAAGAAAAATAAAATAAAATATTACACAATTTTATTTTATTTTATTCTTTCACGAAAAACCAAAAAATTAACTTTCACCCTCGACAAACTATCATTGAGGTGAAAGTCTTCTTAAGCGAATACCAACACTACGAGTTTAACAGTGCCCTCATATTTCAATTCTGAGCACCAGTTCAAAAGTTAGCAAAACTCACTCACATGTTTACTAAACGTACCTGGAATAAATTTAGAAATATATTTCAGGCACTTCGGGCCTCGGAATCACGCGCTATTAATTTTCAAGGACTCATAAAATTCCCATATATTTAAAATAATACATGTAAATTCTGGGTCTTTACATTCTCCCCACCTCAGGGATTTACGTCCCCTAAGACACAACTCAAAACTAGGAAAACAAGTGGGGGTACTGAGCATGTATCTGAGCCTCCCGCTCCCATGTGTGCTCCTACAGGTTCTCGTGCTGCCAACGAATTTGCACCAGAGGTATCAACCGCCCACGATAGACCTACTCTTGTAGATCCTCAATCTCCACTGGAACATCCAAAAACATCTCCCCATCGTCGATTTCCAACTCTCCATGGTTGATGATGTAGGAAGACTCATGCATGTATCTCCTTAGCTGGGATACATGGAAGACTGCTTGCACCCGGTGCAAATTATGTGGAAAATCTAGGCGGTAATCCACCTCACCTAATCTATTGAGGACCTAGAAAATATCCAATGAATCTCAGAGATAACTTGTCGCCTCAGCTAAATCAACACAAACCACATCGAGGTGAGACCCGTAGAAAGACATGGTCGCCATCCCCGAACTCCATAGGTCTCTGTCTTCTATCATCATACGACTTCTGCATGCTCTGTGCAGTCTTCATCCATTCCTAGATGATATGTACTTTCTCTATGGTAGTCTGTACCATCTCTCGACCTACGAGTGCTGACTCCCCTAAGTCAGTCCAGCACAAATGTGATCTCCAAGGTCGCTCGTACAATGCCTCAAAAAATGTCATCCCAATGGTGGAGTGATAGCTTTTGTTGTATGGAAACTCCACTAAAGGCATGTGATTCTCCCAACTACGACCAAAGTTTAGGAGGCATGCACGTATCATGTACTTGAGGGTCTGAATGGTCCTCTTAGTCTGGCCATCTGTCTGGGGATGGAAGGCAGTGCTCAAATGAAGTTCTGTCCCAAAAGCCTCCTGAAATCCCTTCCATATCCAGGAAGTAAAACGTGCATCACGATTGGAGACAATTGTCGAGGGTACTCCAGGTAACGTCATAATATCCTACACATAGAGGTGTCCCAAGCTCTCTATTGAACCCTGATCTCTGATCAGTAGGAAGTGGGCCGACTTGGTGAGTCGGTCGATGATCACCCAAATAAAGTCATGAACCCTTGATGTATGTGGATGTCCCGTCACGAAGTCCATGGATATCCCATCCCACTTCTACTCTGGTACCTCTAAAGGCTGAACCAAGCCTGTTGGTACCTAATTCTCTGCCTTCACTTGCCGACAAGTGAGGCATCGCGAGACAAACTCTGATGATACTTTCTTCATTCCCAGTCATCAGTTCTGTCATCGGAGATCCTGGTACATCTTCACCACTCTTAGATGTACCGATAGAGGGGGAGTGTGGAACTCCCTCAACACTTCCTCCAGAAGTGACACTGGTACCATGGTATGTCCTCTGAAGAGAATTGCATGCTCCCCACCTTCAGAAAATCTATTAGGTGCCTGCCCTATGGATATCTGATCACGTTGAGCCTCGCAGTCAGTGTCCCCATGCTACGCCTCCCTGACTCACTGAAGAAGTGTTGGAGTGACTATAAGGGACTGAAGAAAATCTGCTCCATCTTGATCCATAAATGATATCTGCAAAGTGGCCAACTACTCTGTCACCTCACCTAGAAGCTATATACCAGACCTCCTGAAGAGTGCATCTGCAACAACGTTTCCATTCCCATGAGTATAGACTATCTCGATGTTATAATCCTAGAGGAACTCAAGCCAACACCACTCTCTCAGTTTCAGGTCCTTCTAAGAGAAGATATACCCAAGACTGTTGTGATCCAAGTAGACTATAAAGTGTTCTCCCATCAGATAGTGTCACCACATCTTCAAGGTGAAGACCACTGTTGCTAACTCCAGGTCATGGGTAGCATAGTTCTGCTCATGTTGTCTCAGCTGTCGAGAACTATAAGTGACCACTCCTCTCTCCTTCATCTGGATACATCCATGCCTGATCTCTGATGCGTCACAGTAAGCTATGTACCCTACACCCTCCTCTGGTAGCCTCATGATGGGGGCACTAGTCAGCCTCTGCTTGAGCTCCTGATAACTCTGTTGGAATCTCTCTTACCATACGAAGGGTTTCCCCTTCTTTGTCAACACTGAAAGTGGTGCTGCAACTCTGGAGAAGTTTGGCACAAATCTCCGGTAATATCTGGACAAACCCAGGAAACTTCTTACCTCTAACACACTCCTAGGTGGCTCCCAATCAAGTACCACCTCAATCTTCACCAAATCCACTACAACTACAGCCTCTGATAGGACATGTCCCAGAAAGTGAACCTCTCGAATCCAGAACTTGCACTTTGAGAGCTAACCATAAAGATGGTTCTCTCGAAGTGTGTCCATTACTACCTGTAAATGATAGGCATGATTCCCATCAGCTGATCAAAGAGGTCGTCAATCCTCTTAAGTGGGTACTTGTTCTTCACGGTCACCTACTTCAGGCGTCGATAGTCGATAGAAAGTCTCAGTCTCTCATCCTCCTTTTTGGAGAATAAAATCGGGGCTTCCAAGGGAGAAACACTGGGTCGGATGAATCCCTTCCCCTACAAGTCCTCTAGTTGTACCCACAGCTCATGAAGCTCCACAGGAGCCATCCGATACGCTGGGGTAGATATTAGTGTCATCCTAGGGTACAAGTCAATGTAAAAGTCCACCTATCTATGAGAAGGTAGACCTGAAACATCATCAGGGAAGACATCTGTGTACTGGTCCACCACTACAAGATAATTCAGACTCTCCACATCAACCACTCTGAGGGTAAGGCTAGCCAACAGATGTGTAATCGAGTGCACCCTCCTCTGGGTAAGTCAATCCTATGATGCAAAGTCTCCCTTCTCACTGGTGACGTTAAACTTAGTCCCATCCATGCGGACACACCTTTCTTTTCCCCTAATTCAGTCTATTTGAGCATGGACTATTCATAACCAGTCCATACCCTAGATGTTGTCATAAGGACTTGATGCTGCTACTAAGAGATCACAGCCGAAGATCTCTCCTCCTAGAGTAATCTCTCACTACTGGCACTAGTGTGTAATCATCGAATCTGCTCCCGTAGGAGTCTCTACCCATAAGGATCAAGCCAATGGCACTATCGGAATCTTCGAGCTCCGAATGAGGGCAGTGTCAATAAAATAATGACTGGCACATGTCTCTATAAGTACTACAGCTAAGGTGGAGTAGACATAGATCGTACATTGTATCATCTCCAGAGCTCCATGGTCATAGGCCTCAGCTTCCTGGAGCTAAGATCCCCCCTATCCACACGCTCCATGTGGTAGGGTTGGACCACCTAGTGGTGGTGGTAGTAACATCTCGAATCGTCGCTCACTACCAGCTGCACGACCAGTTCCTCTACCACATATGCCTGCTCCATATGGACCACCTCATTCAAATCTATGTCTCTTCCTGGGTGTTCCCTTGGTCATCTAATGATCATCCATATGACAGGTCAGACAGTAACGAGCCTTGTGACCCTGCCTACCGCATGCGTAACACTGCCCTCTCCTGGCATGACTGGCTATGCCTCGGGTTCCCTGCACAACCGATCATGAATCTTGTGGTCATCCACCCATAGGCCTGGTCCTCTTAGACCTCTGCGACATATTTCTGCTGCCAGCTACAAAATACTCCGCTACGTGATGACTGATGGTGGGTCTCACTACTAGTGACTACTCATCAAGGAAACTATGCACTAATAGGGATTGCTCTAACACCCCTGCCTATGTCGGGATGCTAAAAGAAATCATTGACTCCATAATTTCTCACCTGATTCCCTTCTCAAAGGTTCGGGCCATGAAGAAGGAGTCCCACACCATATTAGTGGAGTTACGTGAGAGGTCAGGGAACCTCGTTGGGTGTTGAGCTATAGTCATGATTCCCTACTGCAGATGAAGAAGCTCCTATATGCACACTGTGTGAAGAGTCGCTGGGACAAAAATTGACTGAAATAGGCTCTCGAAGTCTGCCAGAGAAGCGTTACCTCATCGTGAACTTGGAGTATCAAGCTCCACCATCTTCCTGCAGCTGCCTATAGAAGGCTGGCGGCAAGGATCACCATGAGATCAGCGGGTGTCCCTACAAGTTGGAATACTCATACCACGACCTCCATACAATCCTCAGCCGCATATGGGTCCGTCTCTCCCATGAACCTGGGTGGCCTCTGGTGCTATAACTCATGTAATACGCTCAAGCGGTGTGCACTCTCTGCTGTTGGGGCTGGTGGAATTGGTGGCCTAATGGGTAATGGTACTACTGGTAACTCCGCTGGTGCCTCTACTAGATGAGGTCCCTGTACCGAGGCCTCATCAGTCAGAGGGCTATTAGTGTGTACTACTCTCGGAACCCTATCTAGTTGTCTTCGTGGAGGCATCCTGAAAAGAAACAGGTGTGTCATGGTCAATAAGTTATACCTGTTGAGCTGACTCAAGAGATCACAAAGAAAACTCTTGGAAACACACACGCAATCAGTGTTTTTGTGCACTGAGTCAGAAATCAGAACTCAGGGTCCTGTTGTATGGATACGTCAGCCGCTGCACCAAAAATGGACTCCCTGAACTGAAAACCACTCTCACTACACTTAACACTATTTCCATTACAAAGATAAGAGTCTTATGTTCTACAGTAGAACTGACTCCTCTAATACCAATTTTTCATGACCCTTCCCCCGGGGCCCATGTCGTGACTACCCCAAGCCCGCATTCCATAGGCCAGGGGCTGGCAACTACCACCGAAGGCGTATTCCCTATAACTAAGACGTAATTTTCTTTATATCCTATAAGAACATGCAACCAAGCACACAGCAAGATACGAACTCAAGTGAACTAAAAAGTAAACAAAGTGAGTGCAGTAATTAAACAGTCCAAAATACAATCCTAACTGGAAAGTACAAGTACAACTAAAATACAATACAACTGAAGAAAAAGAAATACAACTACTGGGTTGTCCTCCGAGGTTCCTACCTGAAGGTAGGTACAGATCGCCTGCTTAGCACTCTGCATCCTCTAGTCTCCTCTCTGTACCAATATGTCATATGGTCCACCTCCGGGCACCGAACAGTCCTAGTACCCTCGTCCTCGGTCAGCGTTGTCCGTCGTCTACACCAAACACAATGAGGTGTGGGCATATCCCAAGCAGTGGTGAGTATAATGATACTCAGTAGGGACCCCGAGACCCACAATGTCTCACTAAATCCACAAAGGATAAACCACAACAGATAAAAACAACTGATAACCATACTTATGTATATGCCCATACATATACCTAAGTTATCAAGTAAACCCATATCAATCATGAGGAAAACACGGAGTCCAACTCCAAAGCCCCAAGCTCAATTGTTCAATAAATCAAGAAACACCACGAAGTTAAGTACCACACAGGTACGCAACACTGAAGAATACCACCAAGGTATTACCACGAAGGAAAGTTGCACATAGGTACGGACCCAACTCACACTAGGTATACCTTAGATACGGTAGTAAAGATGATTAGATATAACTATTGAATCATCTTACTCTGTTAAGAGTCTCTGCTACTGACCCACACAGGATCGCTCGGTGCTGACCCACATAGGATCGCTCAGTGCTGACCCACACAGGATCGCGCGGTGTTGACCCACACAGGATCGCTCGGTGCTGACCCACAGAGGATCGCTAGGTGCTGAACCATAGAGGATCGCTTGGTGCTGACCCACATAGTATCACTAGTTGCTGACCCACATAGGATAGATCGGTGCTGACCCACACAGGATCTCTCTTCATTCTTCACATCACAGCCAGCTACTAGGTTCCCGCACTATGCTCACTTGTCTCTCGGAGGGTCCTCTCCACAAAAAACTGGTCGATACTCCCACTTCCTTGGATTCCTAAGAAAAAGTATCCCAAAGGACCACCACGTCATAGGGGTCTTAATGCAACATACATTGTGTCAATCGGATGGTCGGTCTTTGAGTTATTAGCCTTTCAGTCCTGGGGGCCCGGTTGGATTTGTACTCGATCCAACCGGACCATAACCCATATTTATCTAAATCTCTAGTGGGTTATACCAAAGGGTTCTTCTCTCTCCAAGGTTTCTGTCATCATTGATAGTTCGTCAAACAGATGCCTGATGCCAAAGTTGTGGCCAAATGAGCGTATAGGTTTGAAATTGGACTAGGTCTAGTCCGACCCGGGCGAACCAACCCATCCTAGGTCGATCCGATTTGGGTCGACCTGGCCCGGCAGACTGCGAGGTCCGCGAGGTGCTTTGGAGGGTCACGGGTGGCCGTGAGGCCAAGGAGGGCCACAGAGGTGCCGCAAGGGCATGGAGCGACTTGGCCCTGGGGGGTACCGCGAGGGTGTGGGGCAGGTCAGTCGCAGGGGTGCCTCAAGGGCATGGGGCAGCTCGGTCGTGGGGAGTGTCATGAGGGCGTGGGGCCACGGGGGTGTCGTGAGGGTGCGAGGCCGCAGGGTGATGTGGCCAGGGCGGCGCGGCCGGGAGGGTAGAGGCCATGGGGCGGCCCAGCCGGGGAGGCACAACGATGCCACAGGGCGGCAATGGCTTCGGATGGCGGAGCACTGCAGGGCTCGAAGGTCGCGGGGTGGAGGGGCGTCGTGCCTTCATTAGTGGTTCTCAAGTTCCACTGGTGCTAACCATCGGCACCGGTCTCCATCACCAAATTCGCCTTCTTTCATCGTGAAGGATACACCATTCAAGAAGATCGGCGGAGGGGTCGGGCCATGTTTGTTTATCATGCACCCTCTACATTAGAGTGGTACAAGCAGCTCAACAAGAACAAGAATGAATAATCATCAAACTTTACAATTTCATACAAATCTTGGATCAACTCATTTAGGTTGATCCACTTTCACCATGCTTTTCATGAATGAGTAATTTCATGAATTCAATAACAACCCCTACCTCGTTCATTTGATTTGTTGAAGATTGTCCTCGGGGAAGGAGACGATGTCGTTGGGAATAGATGGACATCGATGACGTTAGTGTTTCCTTGATCATCGGTTCATTGACGTTGAAGACGTTCCTTGTCAATGAATGTCCCGTGGAAGAAGTTGGAGTCGAAGTCAGCGTTCTTCGTTGGTGTTCTTCGTTGGAGAGCTTTCTCTGAAGGATCCTTCCTCCCAATTCCACCAAAATAAAGAGGTATCCCAAAGAATAGATTATGTTATCTATTAAGTTGTTGGCATAATTTTCAAATTGGTTTAATTAATTAATTGAGTTGATAAAAATTATTTAAAGTGGGTGGATCCATTAAATTTGGGAAGCTCAAGAGGATTCACCCCATTAAGAGGGGAGTTCAAGGGGGTTTAAGTCTTGGGTGGTCCCCACCACCATAACCCACATGGGAGGTTAGGCTCGGTTGGCCCCCACCACCATAACCTATGTTGAGAGGTTTTAGTTCAGGTGGTCCCCACCTCTCAACATCCACATGGTAGTTCCAATGAAAAATAAAATAAAAGGTTACACAATTTTATTTTATTTTATTCTTTCACGAAAAACAAAAATATTAACTTTCACCCTCGACCAATGGCAGTCGATGTGAAAGTCTTATTAAGGGAATATCGGCACTATGAGTT
The DNA here is from genome assembly GCA_963277665.1 of Viscum album. Classification (NCBI taxonomy): domain Eukaryota; kingdom Viridiplantae; phylum Streptophyta; class Magnoliopsida; order Santalales; family Viscaceae; genus Viscum; species Viscum album. The sequence goes on from OY728152.1 coordinate 2,110,242,086, forward strand.
CAATGGTACCCTCATATTTCAATTTTGGGCACCGGTTCAAAATTTAGAAAAACTCACTCACATGTTTACCAAACGTACCTGAAATAATGTTCAAAAATTCATTCGGGAGACTTTGGGCCTCGAAATCACGCGCCGTAAATTTTCACGGACTCATAAAATTACTATATATTTAAAAAGAATTACATGGAAATTCTGAGGCTTTACAGTGTGAATATCTTTAATCAAATAAGACACAAAAAAGGTATTAAAGAAACTTATCATGCCTTTTATGGTCTTTGGAATCTCTAGAATCACCACCTTCGTTGCGTGTAACTGACCACATCCATATCGTCTACAACTCTTATGTTGACCACCTCCACTCACACTCTTGATTATAGGTCCCTAAACATGAGTAACATCATGTGTTTGGCCTCTACTTTCTCAATCTCCCCTAGGTTGAGCATAAGCCTTCTACCCATGCTTCTGGAATGGTCTCATTAGAAATTGCTGCTAAAGTGGGAACTGAACGTATAAAATTCCACCAAAGTAAGCATGGGGAATGACTGGGCACTGGTTTTGGTGTTGTAAATGAACCCCATAATCAAATAATAATATCATGATATCTCTAGGAAAATCATGGAAACCATTGTCCCCAAAAGGCCGAAGGGGAAACTATTGAGGTTGTAACGACCAAGACTTTTATCCGGAATTTTTCATTATTTTAGTAATTTAATATATTATAAATCATATAATATCACTTATAGACCACAATAAAGACTTTATAAATGGATAATTAATTAAATGATAATTATTTCTATAATTTAAATATATAATACTAATGAAATAGTAACTTGACCTTAGGAATAGTAATATGACCTATATATATGGTAAACTAGTCAAATGACTAGTACCCTCACTCATGAAAGTATAAAAAAATTTAGGCATCTTATAAGTGAAAATATGATATAATTATATCATAGTATAAGTAAATAAATATTTTAAAAAATATTAATTAAGTGTTGGTATTTTCATAAGTCATAAATAGTTAATTATAATTTTATGATTAATTTAATAATTTTAAAAAAATGTATTTTCATTAAATGTATTTATAAATATATATTTATACATCTTATTATTTTAATTTAATTTTATGATACATTATGTAATTTTTTGAAGTGTTATAAAATCAGTTATAATATTAAAATTTCTATTTTCCAATAAAATGATGATTAAAATTAAAAATTAAATTACACATATGCATAAAATTATTTTCGTAAAATGTATTTCATTTGGTGATTCTACACATCAAAATATGGTTAGGGTTTATTTTTTGGATTTTTCTGAAATACTTGATTTTTGTTTGAATAAACAATACAGTAATTTCTTGTATATATACATTATAAGTTAAATAAACTATTCATTGAGTCATCGCTAATGTAAGCTCCATTGGTTCAAACTCACATGATATAATTTCTGTATTTAGTCTCAATAATCAATACTATTTCTTTTCTTGAGAAAATTAATATACTAATGAATTAAATAATGAGAAAACGCCTCTCTCCTCCACTATAAATACCACCCTCACCCTATCTTCTCCACACACCTCTCAAGAATTGAGACTTATCCAAATTATTCTCAAACCTCTCATAAATCCCCTATCCTACATCCATGATCTTTTGGTCTCATAATAAGACAAAAACCTTTTCCATAAGGAGGTCCTCAAAGAGGATATATTTTAGAGGTTAAATCCTCTTCCTTTTTCATTTAATTTTTTTCAATTTCATTTATTTTCTTATCGTATCCTCACATTATCTTATAAAAAAGGCATGATAACTCCAGTATGTTTTATATATTGAAATTATATCATGTTAATGTAATATCCATCATCAAACTCCTTTCTCTATCTTTAATTCTAAAAATTAAATCATCGCCCATGATGTGTCAATTTACCAACATCATGGGCGATGCACTTTCATTTTCCTTTAATGCCTTTATGGATCTTAAAAAATCATTAAATGGTTGAAAACAAATACTAAATTTTATGCTATAACCCTTTTTATGTTCTTGTAGTAACATATATACATAATACAAAATCATAAAACAAAACTAATTCATTGTGATCAAAAACCAGCAAAAATTTACCTCAAATGATTATCATTAATTTTTATCTAATGATTCATCCTCATTCCATATATAAAAATTATTTATAAGATTATTTAAACTTATAGATTATAATTACTAATTTATAATAAAAATTATGGATATTTATCTACATTTTATATGAACTTCCATTCATGTATTCAAGTGAACCGATCATGAAGACCAAGAAAAATGAATGCTCCCAAACAATGAAATTAAACTCTTTCACTCATCCAAAAGCCCATAAATTATATTAATAAAACCATAATGAATAAAATTAATGTATAAAAGGTTATTTATTTGTTAATTAATTATTATAATGTGATTATACTAGATATTAATGTGAAGAAATCATTCAGAGGCAAGGTAAGAGGAATCCTCACACCCAACTCACATTCTTTGGGTTTTTCCTATTTAACCCCATTTTCAGTATGGATAATCATTAACTATAATTTAATAATCATTCTGTTACCTTTTATGTAATATACATGTTTTCTAATTGATTCATTGACAAACATAAAGTATATAAAAGAACTCTTCATTAAAAAAATCACAACTTTTACTTCTCGAAATTGTTTCTTCTTCACTCAAGGTTGATGATTCTTATATTGAGTATGTAATTACCTATTTTATTTGGGAACCCATGGTTTATGAATTTATAATTAGGAAATGAAACCCATTCATCTACATGGGTAATTTTATGTTAAATTTTGATATATGTTTTATGTGGCATGCATGATATTGTAAATGTTATGATATAACAGGTGCGCCCAAAATTATATAGTGAAATGTAAATGTTATGATTTGAAGGGTACACCTAGATTTATATATTAGTCCAATTAATTGGTTAATTTGATGTATCTCATGATAAAAGTTAAATATGCATGAACATGATGTTATCTTTTTTCACAATTATGTGTGGTAATTGACCACTAAGACATGATGTTTCATTTTTATGCATTTCCACATTCCAAGCCTTTTATAAGTGATTCTTCTCATGATTATGATCTAATGATTGTGTTTTGATGATGATGAGTATCTTCACCCCATGTTATATTTATTTATGTTCTTGTATATCCTCTTACTGGGCTTTTATACCACACCTTTTTTATGTATATGCTTATGTGACTACTTGTACTAAGGAGAATTCGAGGACTAATAAGAAGATAGATAAGAAGGAATTAAATATATGTTTCTTTTTAAATTTTTAAATGTTTTGTATGGTCCAAATTTTCTTAGTACACTAAAACGTTGTATCATGGTCATGTAATGATTTTATATTGTTTATCTTTGAAATTATGTAATAATAATTTAAGAAAAATAGGGGTAGTTACAGTTGGTATCAAAGCACGATTTAGTTAAATTGGTAATTAGGATTTGAGAACCTTAGTCAAAACCCATAGTATTATACTAAGTGTATGTAATCACACAAGAAGCTTTGTTCTTTTAAAATTATAATCATAGGTATCCCATAATATATGCATTTAGAGTTAATTTCACAAAGGGATAAATTATTTATGACTTTTTGACTTAGATAACCTATTATATTTTATAAAATGGTGGGAACCAAGAGAAACCATGCCAACAACCCATGAGAGGGACATTACAGCGATTGACTAAATGGAATCAACAATAATTTGAGAGGTGGAGTTCAAAATTTCTTGGCGATGCATACCAATCTCTCTCAGGTTATGAATAATAACCTAAAAATGTAGAACATATTCCATCACCTATGAGGGAGAAACTAGATATTGAGTTTTTTATGTGGAAACAACCATCGATATTTAGTGGATCTTCTGATACACTAGTTTTATTATAGTGGGTCAAATCGATGGAGAATATATTTTCTATTTATCATTCTTCTGAAATAGATAAGTTGACTCTCACTATTTATCATCTAGATTGAGAGTCCGATTAATGGTGGGTTTGATTACGAATACCAAGTTAAAGGGATAAATTTAATAGATTTAGTAGGAAGACTTTAGGATAATGTTTCTTAAAAAGTATTTCCCTATAACACTTCATACAAATATGGAGAGAGAATTCATTGAAATGAAGGAAAAGGAAGTAAAATCTGTCACGACCTATAAAGAAAATTTCACAAGGATTGAATGGTATGATTCAGGTTTTGTTATAAAAAATTATTGTAAAATTGATAGATTATTTAGTGTTTTAAAACCACACCTTTGAAGGGATCTTTAAATTCGAGACTTTGAGAGTTATGAAGAAGTTGTGCGATGTGATATCAAAGTGGAGATGGAGTTTGGAGAATGGTCCCCTGGCTATGGTGATAATAAATGAAAGATTAATTTTCAAGTTGGATGATCTAATGAAAAAGGTGGAAAGAAAACGTAACCACCCACATGTCAAAAATGTGGGATGAATAATCATGGTAACTACCTAAAAGGGATGGAGAAATGCTTCAAGTGTGGGAGAGAAGGATACAAAACTCATGAATAATGAAAAGACAAGAGGAAGCATGATAATGTGGTGGAGGAAAACAGATCACCACTCATGGTCCAATGCTAAAATTGTAGGTATCAAGGGAACTATACAATCCAGTGCACTAAACCTTAAGTCCTCGAGGGTAATCAACGTTAGCATCTACTAAAGCCAAAGGATCAAGGTAAGACTTATTTCATCACTAATTCTGAAGTGGAGAAATATAATGAATTCTTACAAGGTACACTTCATATTCTCTCAAGAATGGAAAAATTCTTATTTGAATCAGGTTCTATGAATTCATTTATATTTTTCACGTTTTCTAGAACTATTGATTCAAAGCCCTGAAACATTGAATTAAAGATATCCATAAAAACAAATAGTAGTGAAATCATTACAACCTAAGAATTTGACTCTTCTCATATCGGTGTATGTGGAAATATTCTTCCATTGAATCTCATAATACTTCCCATGGTGGAATTCAACACTATAATGGGAATGTATTAGATCCCCTTATATAGAGAACATATAAACTTTTTGGAAAAGAAAATATCTTTTCCAATTCAGAATCATCCCATAATCCTCTAAAAATTCAAGTAATATCATGAATATCCTTTAGAAAACACTTAAATAGTGTGGATGTTGATTCCCTATAAAGAATCATACCTCTCTCAAATGGTTAATTCCAAGGAAGTTATCAACCTTGGGGAAATTCCAATTATGAGGGAATACAATGATGTATTTCTTGAAGAGTTACTCGGACGACCCCCAGATCGGGAGGTAGAGTTCTCAATAGAACTTATACCCATAGCTACTCCTATCTCAAAGTGTCCCTTTAGGATGGATCCTATCAAACTGGAGGAGTTAAAGAAGAAGTTTCAAGATAATTTGGACAAAGGGTTCATATTCCCTATTGCATCACCTTAGGGTGAAATAGTTCTCTTTGTCCAAAAGAAGGATGGATCAATGTGATTATATATAAATTATTAGAAACTAAACATGATCACCATAAATAATAAGTGTCCTCTTCCAAGGATTCATGACTTGTTCAATAAGTTTTAAAGAGATCAGTACTTTTCAAAGGTGGGCCTCCATTCAAGATATCATCTACTAGAGGTGAAGAAGGAATATATTCAGAAGTCTTTATTTTTTATAAGGTATGGAAACTATGAGTTTCTAGTAATTCCAATCATAATTACTAATTCCCCCGAATTATTCATGGATTTGATGAATAGAGACTTTAGACATTACCTCAACAAATTTTTGGTAGTGTTCATCGGTGATATTATCATATACTCTAAGATAAAAGAGGAACATGAATAACAATGAAGGCTTGTGTTAGTGAAATTAAGGAAGGATAAGTTGTATGCCAAGTTCATCAAGTGTGACTTTTGGATGCAACATGAGAAATTCTTGGGACATGTGATCACAAGTGAGGGAATTTCAATGGAACCTTCAAGAAAAGGCAATTGAGGAATGTCTCAAACCCTCTAGTGTCATAGAAATTTTCATTTTTCATAGATTAGCTGAGTATTACTGATATTTTGTGAGAAATATTTAAAGATTGTTAAGACCTATTAGTTAACAAGGAAATGGGTAATGTATGTCTGGATAGAAGAATGTGTTAAAAGATTCATAGAGATAAAGAAGAGGTTGATCACTGCACCTATAATCTCGTTACTAAAAAGTGGATAAAGTTTTGTGGTATACAATGATTAATATAAGAACATATTGGGTTTTGTACTCATAAAAAATGATAATGTTATAGCCTACACCTCATGGAAGTTGAAGATCTATGAGCCGAACTACCCAACGCATGATTTGGAGCTACAGTCTATGATTTTCCCTTGAAAATGTGGTAGCACAACCTCTATGGTGAGAAGTGTGACATATATACCAATTAAAATATACTAAAGTATATATTTACACAAAAGGATATCAACATGTGTCAAATGATATGGTTAGATATAATCAAGGACCATGACTTCTCTATTCACACTCATCCTGGAAAGGAAAACAAGGCAGCTGATTATCTTAGGAAAAAAAAGAACCTACTACTTTGTCCATGTTGCGGATTGGGAGAGACCCTATCTTATTGGACATGTAAAGGATGAATTATGAAATAATAAAATTAAGGGAAAATACTACCTTTCCAAAATGATTATCCCACCATTTATCTAAGATAAGATTAAGGAGGCACAAAGGGATGATCCATAGTCACAAAAGAAGTTGAATGCAGTAAATTAAGGGAAACTGTAAGAGTTAAATATCGATGAAGATAGTGTGATTCATTTTGGAATGAGTCTTTGTGTTCCTTCATCACCTGGGATAAAAAATAATATATTGGATAATGCACATTTCATAAATTTCTCTATCCATCCCAGGAGTATCAAGAAGTATTTTGATCTTTGAGAACACTTCAGTTGGGACAAAATGAAGGAGGTTCTTGAGTCAATCTCAAGGTGCTTGATATGTTAGAAAGTTAAAGATGAGCGAAAATAGTCCAAATGGATGATGAAACCTTTTCCTATACCCATGTCGAAGTGGGAGAATCTCCCTATGGAATTTCTTATAGGTCTCCCAAAGACATCCAAAGGAAATAATACGATATGGGTTGTGGTGGACTGACTCGCCAAGGCAGCCAACTTTATCACTATTCAAGAATATCTCTCACTTGAACAACATGCAAATATATATGTTAAGGAATTGGTGGGAATGAATGTGGATCCACTCTAGATTGTCTCTAATCATGATCTCAGGTTCACATCTAAATTTTGTAGGAGTCTTTAACATGATTTGAGTAATAAATTAAATTTCAGCATGGCCTATCACCCCCAAAGTTATGTCCAATCTAAAAGTACTATTCATACCCTCGAAGATATTCTAGGAGCCTACTATTTAGAATTAAAAGGTGGATGGGATCAGAATCTCCCATTGGTTGAGTTCTTATACAACAATAGCTTCCACTCAAGTATTCAAATGGCTCCATTTGAAGATCTGTATGGAAACCAATGTAGAATTCCAACCTATTGGGATGAAGTTGGGAAAATAAAGCTACTTGGACCTGATCTTGTGAAATAGATGATATATAAGGTTCATTCCATCTAGAAACATATAAAATCTGCTTAGAGTAGGTAAAAGAACTATGCTGACAACTGTCGAAGGGAAATGGAGTTCGACATTAGAGATAAATTCTTCCTTCAAATATCACCATAGAAGAGAGTCATGTGGTTTTCAAAGAAAGAGAAGCTAAGCCCAAGGAAGAGTGTCCCCTTTGAGATCCTTGATCGCTTCATAGCCATGGCCAATCAGATTTCACTTCAAATTAATATGGCTCAAGTTTATGATTTGTTCCATGTATCACTCCCGAGGAATTAAATACCAGATCCCTCACATGTATTGAACTTAGAGGTGGTACAGCTGAAATATGATCTCTCTTATGAGGATCATCTAATAAAGATTCTGGATCATAGAGATAAGGTTTTATGAAATAAGAAAACACACCTTTTCAAAGTGTTATAGAGGATACATAAGTATAAAGAAGCAACTTGGAAATTAGAGGATGTGATGAAGGATAAGTACCCTCACCTGTTTATGTAAGATAAAATTTTGAGGGTAAAATTTTAAAAGGCAGGAAGAATATAACAACCCAAACTTCTATCAAAGGAATCTATTCCTTTTTATAGTAATTTCATATATTATAAATCACATAAAATCAATTATAGACCATAATAAAGAATTTTTAAATTAATAATTAATGAAATAAGAAGTATTTTTAGAAGTTATGGATCCAATACCGATGAAATAGTAACTTGACCTTTGCAATAGTAATATGACCCTTATAAACAGTAAACCAAACAATTGAATAGAAACCTCACCCACGAAAGTATAAAAAAATAGTCATCTTATACGTTAAAGTATGATATAATTATATCATAGTATATGTAAGTAAATATTTTAAAAATTATTAATTAAGTTTTAGTATTTTTATAGGTCATTAATATTTAATTAAAATTTTATGATTAATTTAATAATTTAAAAAAATCATAAAATGTATTCATAAATTAATATTTTTATGTCTTATGATTTTAATATAATTTTATGAGACCTTAAGTAATTTTTCAAAGTGTTATAAAATCTGTTATAATTTCAAAATTTTATTTTCCAAGTAAAAGATGATATGAATTAAAAATAAAATTACTCATATATAGAAAATTATTTTCATAAAATGGAGTGAATTTTTAGATTCTATACATTGAAAAATGGTTAGGGAGAATTTAAGTTAAAATATAGCAATTTACAGTATATATACATTATAAGTTAAATATAATATTCATTGAATCATTGTTTATGTAAGAACCATTGGTTCAAATTATATGTTCTAATTGCTTTATTTAGTCTCCGGAATCAACACTATTACTTGTCTTGAGAAAAATAATAAACTAATCAATTAAATAATGAGAAAACACCCATCTCCTCCACTATAAATACCACCTCTTTCCCTCTCTTATCCTCACACCTCTCAAAATTTGATCTTTGTCCAAATTATACCCAAAAATATCTGCAATCCCGTATCTCACTTATATGAAATATTTGTATCATTAAAAGACAAAAACATTTTCCCTAAGGAGGTTATAAAGGAGTATAGATTTATGAGGTAAAATCCTCTTCCTTTTTCTTTTAATTTCTTTTCTTTTCTTCTCTTATCCTCACATTATCTTATCCAAAATACTTTTTAACTCCATTATTTTTTATATACTATAATTCTATCATTTTAATGTAATATACATCATCAAATTCATTTTTCTCACTTTTATTCTAAAAATGAAATTGTCGCCCGTGATGTGTCAATTTACCGACATTGTAGGTGATGCACTTTCATTTTCCTTTAACGTATTTAAGGATGTCAATAAAATAATTAAATGGTTGAAAAATATAGAAAGTTTTATTTTATAACCCTTTTTATGTTCAGAAAGTAACATATATACATAATACTAAATGACAAAAAAATGAATTCATTGTGATCGAAAACCAGCCAAAATTAACCTAAAATAATCATTATTGATTTTTATCTAATGATTCATCCTAATAACATATAAAAATATTTATAAGATAATTTAAACTTATATAATATCATTATTAATATAAAATAGTGATTCTATATATTTATCCCCATTTTACATGAACATTCATTCATGTATACAAGTGAACCGATCTTGGAAACCATGAAAATGAATGCTCCCGAACGATGAAATTAATCTCTATAAATCATCCAAAATCCCATAAATGATATTAATAAAATTATAATGAATAAAATTAATTTATAAAAGGTTAAATATTTTTTAATTAATGAATAAAATGTGATTATATAGGATATTAAAGTGAATAAATCATTCAGACTCAAGGTAAGGGGAATTCTCAAACCCAACTCTCTTTCATTTTTTTCCTCTTTCATCCCATTTTTAGAATGTATATTCCTTAAATATATCTTATTCATCATTATATTACCTTTTCTTGGATACTACTATCTTTTAATTCCGTTTATGACAAACACAATGTTTTTTAAAACAACTCTTCATTAAAAAACACACTGTTTACTTCTCAAGACTGTTTCTTCTTCACTCAATGTTGATGATTCTTATATCGAGTATGTTATCACCTCTTTTATTAGGTAACCCAAATTTTATGATTTTATGATTATGAAATTAATCTCAATCCCTTCTGGGGTTTATTTTATGTTCATGATTGATATATGTTCTATGTGGCATGCATGATATTGTAAATGTTATGATGTGATTGGTGTGCCCAGAATTATATAGCACAATGTAAATGTTATGGTGTGACAGGAACCCAAAGGTTATGAACATATTATTATGAAATTAAACCCATTACATTTCATTGGTTATTTTATGTTCATGATTGATATATGTTTTATGTGTCATGCAGGATAATGTAAATGTTGTGATGTGACAGGTGTGCCCAGAATTATATAGAATAATGTAAATGTTATTGTGTGATAGGTGCACCCAGAATTATATAGCACTCCAATGCACTAGGTAATGTGACGTATCTCATGAGAAAATTGAAATATTCATGAAAATGATGCTATCTTTTTTCACAACTATGTGTGTTAATTTACCACTAATACATGATGTTTCATTTTTATGAACTACCACATTCCGAGCATTTTTTAAATGACTCCTCTCATGATTATGATCCTATGATTGTGTTTTGATGATGATGAGAATCCTTACTCCATGTTATATTGATTTATGTTCTTATATATCTTCTTAATGGGATTTTAGGTCACCCCTTTTTTATGTATATCCTCAGTTGACGGCTTTTTCTATGGATAATTCAAGGGAAAATAAGAAGCTAGAGAAGAAGGAATTAAATAAATTTTTATGTTTTAATTTTTAAATGTTTTCTATAGTCCTAATTTTCCCAATACACTAAACCTTTGGATCCTATTCATGTAATTATTTTATTTTTTTACCTTAAAAATGATGTAATAATAACATAAGAAAATGTAGGTTCACTATAGAGGTCGACACCCCTCCAGTTTAAACCTCAAAGGTCTTAGTGCCCGAGACCTACTATTGAAAATCCAGCTCCATAAGGAACACTGCTAATTCCTATCTCATTATAAACCTCCTCATGAGTACATATACTCATTCACCTCCACCTTCTTATTAACCTCCAGATACATTGACATTGTAAAAGGCGTAAATCCATACTAGAAAAAAGGATAGAGTTCCTCCTCAAGATGTCTCAAATGAGACTCCCTATCTGGAAAAACATCTGGGGAAAATGTAGAAGAACTTTTAATATCATTCCCAACTCTCGTAGTTACATACTCCCTTAATAAAGATAAATAAGTGATTTTACCTTCACTACCTTCATGATTTATGAATGGAACTCTGCCTCATACTATTTATAAAATTCAACACAAAAACATATTCATCCTTTAGCTCCCTTAGATACAACATCCACTACTGATGCACAACTCCCTCCATATGACTTACTACCAAAGTGACCCAATATCCTACTAGGGATGAGATCAAGCTGAAATCAATCTCATGCTACTCCAGCCAGTTCTCTTCCTCCACATCTAAAACACTACCCTAGTACTTCCAAAAACACTTCCAATAAAAAAATGAACAATTCCCTCTGACAAGCCTCATCCTTCCCAACCGAATCAAACCTCCAGCAATCAACTGGATCAACCTATTGATCCTAAACTACCTGATCCCAATGTGGAAAATGTCTAGGATACCTAACATAAAATAAACCAATAATTTCCTAAACCTGGTAGTATATAATTTTATTTAAAGTCATTTTAATTTTCTTTATTAATTTTAAACTTCCAAAAAACAACCCAACTCTATCAGGAACAAAAATTTTCATACTACACATACCTATCTTAAGTCTCTAACTTATAAACTACTTCATCTCACTAGGTCATTCAAAATGATCAGAGTCTTTGAAATAGATCACATGGGGCCCTAAATTCCCTTCTCAAAGCTGGTATCCCTTTCCTATGTCACTCACCAAGGTCAACTGGCATTATTTCCATACCAACCCATTCAATTATCAATGTACCTAACTCAAAAATCCATCCTATCTCTCAACCATAACCTTTGATACCACTCTATCATGTACCCCTCCTTCCAAAGATACTGTAATGAGTGGAGAGAGATAATGACCCCTGACTCCTACCAACAGTAGGCCCCAGGTTGGCGACTATCACCAAGGGTACAAAAATATCATGAAAATGGGAGGTATTGACCTCTATAATAATATATTTTCATGAGATAAGGAAAATCATCCAAAAGAAACTCCATGACATAACATAAAAGAAACCAAAATCATCCCAAAATGCATCAAAAAATAAAAATGATACGGATAAAGGTCTCCAAAAGTAAATACCCAATGGTAGAGATAATGCAGCGACATAGAAACTATCCAAATTTCTGAGCTATTGATGTCCAACATGGTTCACATAATCCCCCTGTAAACTTGAAAATAAATTTATATACATAGGGTTATCAAAAAAGTATACTAAAGAGTAAAACCAATGTCTCTCATTCACATATTAAAGAAGCATACTAATACACCCATGAGTTAAAAGCATAACCAAAAGGCACCTATACAGATATATTAACCAAACCCAACCTCACTAAGGTGTTCTCACCAAATAAAAGAAATATAAGAATAATAACATAATAAGAAGCGTATCATTAAAGGATACCACACACCACTTTCCCACTTATTTTCCACTCTCACACCCCAATTTCATACATCCTGGAACTCTCTTCTATTTTGAATAACATATAATGTTTCCCCACAACACGGTTACAACACATAATGCTTTCAGACACCTAGGCCACCACTCTAAAGTATTATCACATCTCATATCACCCACAGACGCATGTCCCATTACATCACATTCTTAACTAGAGTAGTATATTATTATGAACATGAAGGAAATCAACCTTGTGTCATCCTCCTGCCATGCATGACCCCCACCATAAGCCTCCCCACTGCACGTGCATATCACATATCGCTAAAAAACATAGGTTCATCACCTTTTTCACTAACAAACCTCCATCCATCACATCCTATGCATATCTAATCTCCTAAAAGAGTGAGTAGAGAAAAGAGGGTATTTATCCATCCATCCTCATCAACGGGATATTGGGAAAAACTCATGTCCATATACGGGTGTCAGAATATAGTGATCAATGTGGGTGGGGTGCATTTAGAAATCCCAATAAATGTATGTGTGTGTGTGTGTCACACTTAATAACAACATATCTGTTAAAAATGAAACACTAAAAAACTCACAACACTGCTATGACAACCCTGATCTTGTATTACACAATTAAACATAATTTATTACATAAACATCACTTGATACAACATGGAAGATCGAGAGGTCCAGTGTCTTTGGGGATTAGGATCATTATATACCAACTTAAAAAATGAAATACAACATCTTTATTGAAACATTATTTTACATGACCACTACATTCCCTCGTACTTAGCATTGCATGGGATAACCTAAGGACATTCATAGAAAAAGGCCGAGCTATAAAGCCCAGTAAGGGAATAAACATAGAGTAACATGAGGAACAAAATACATGTTAGAAAATAGGAATATCATTAGATAAAAATAGAAGCATAAACATAAATTCATGATAAATCATGATAATCATAACATGGAAATGTGGCAACAACACTTAACATAGAATTAGCATGATCCAAGTCTCATTGCACATGGAGCATGAGTAAATCCTCATTTCACATGAAACAAGAGTAAAAACTCGTTGCACTTGAATAGGAATGAGTAAACACACATTGCACATGACGTATCATGATACTATACTTTACCCAATGCATTAGATTGCTATAAAGGTTCACCCTTCTTAAACATTTCATTTCATGCATAAGTGTGCCACATGGATCATATAACATGGATTCATAAAATATAATCATTTATTCCACGATAAAGGAATGTGGAATTAATAATTGAAACTTTATAATAAATAAGTAAATGTGTATAAATTTGGATACCCTTAATAGAGAAATGGGCATGGTATTCACTACACAATGACATTGGCTTGGAAAATCAGTGCAATTTCAGCAGTGAAACCACATGACGTAAGAATTCATAAAAATGGTTGATGAGAGATAAAGGGGTGTCTCATAATATTTACATAAAATGGATACTAAGGGGTCATATAGATACATTTACCAACAATTTTAATTTAATTTATAGTCATGATACAAAATAATTTCTTGAATGTAAATGAGGAGAGAGAAATTGCTTTCGGAATTTTGGCATAGTAACCAGTGTACATGGGAGGCATTTAATGAGAGAGAAATGGGTCTCCCATCATTCAAACATAAAGAGGGAAGTATGGGGGAGGTGCGATACCATACCCAAACATTTATAATTGAAAATAAAATCGCATAAAAACATTAAAAAAATTGGACAAAAATGAGAAAGGAAGAAAAATCCTTACTGGGAAGTGTGCTTCCAAAGGCTTTATAGAGACTTTAGAGAGGCTTATTTGAAGCTTGGGGAATCTTGGGAGGATTGTAGAGAGAGTAGGGAAGATTTTGGACGAACTTAGAAGGCTTTTAGTGAGGAGGAAGTGGGATCTTAGGTGGGTTTATATAGGAAAGGTGAGGGAATTCTTTATTATTTAGGTTTGGGACACATCACATTATACTAATCCAAACCAAAAACCATCCCACGGTTTTTTACAATGGTTTTTGGAAAAGTGAAGTGGAAAAAAATATTTTATAAGGCCAAAGTTTTAACTTATTAAAATAATTGGGTTTCTTATGTGGAGATGAGTCACACTCCCAAGGAAAACAATTTAAAAAGACAAGATGTTTAATAAGCCTTGAAGGGTCTATTAATGCTTTTTAAAATAAGTCAAAAAACCCAAAATCACATTATTTTAATGGTAAAACATATATTGTCCAAACATAAGGCTTATAGTATTTTATTACATAACTATTGGGTCATTATGATGTCATAAAACACATTATATATTTAAACGCTATTTAATTTTTACCCAAAAATTTGAATATCTTAGAAAATTATGAAAAATTCACTATTGGATAATTTTGATGTCCTGATTCCAGAAATAATATTGATTTTATCTAAATAGTTTTATAAGTATGATAATTTTCACTTTTAAAATAAAAACCGAAATTTATCGAAAATTCACGGGTTTTTGACAAGAATGGCTTTCAAACATTAATAAAAATTATGATTGCATTCATAAAATTATACGATCATTTATATTTAATAAAAATTAATTTAATAATAATAATAATATTTTATTAAAATATTATTTAATTCAAAAATCCATTAATTCATCAAAATGGATTTCTTAGTTGAACTTTAACTACAAATACTATTTGAGCTTTAAAAACTATATACAAGGTAACAATTATAAAATGAAAGTATATTCAATATAATATAAAAAAGTAATGTACATAACCATAGTTATAAGGTCTTGTTAAATAACCTCTTATAACACCCGCATAAGACCTAAGAGTAAGGTGTGTGATGGTGACGGACTCTTGTGGTGACTTGGATAACATTGCTCGGGAGGTCAATCTTTATCAACTTTCACTTCTCTCATAGGTGGTCCCACTCAAGCTTAACATATTCAAGATCATCTTGGGCTTGGTCAAGAGTGAATCCCTAAGACACAACATCCTTTCTGAGCTCTGATAAATGGGCTTCGTATGGGGCACGTCTACTGGATGAGGAAATTCCTTCCTTTGTCTAAGAAAATTGGATTCGTTAAAGTCCTATATTTATACTATTCATGTGATCACTGTTCAATGTCTATATTAGCAATGGTCACAATTATTAACATAAAACCAAAGAAATGTGCATTTTATATAAACATTTTATATAAAGAGACATTTAATTAGATCAAGATGGATTTTCATTAATGAAATTTTGGGTCGTTATAATCTTCCCCCCTTAAAAAAATCGCCCTTGAAAATTCTTTTTCCACACTAAAATAGATTTGGGTAACTCTACCTCATCATTTCCTCTAATTGCCACGTTTCAACTTCAAACTTGTGGTTTTTCCACAACACCTTGATGACTGGCATTGTCTTATTTCATAGAACTTTTTCATTATTTTCTAATATCTTCACTGGTTTCTCCTCATAAGAAAGATCATCTTATAACTGTACCACCTCTAAAGAGAGTACATGTGAAGGGTATGGTATGTACTTCCTTAATAGGGATACATGAAAGACATCATGTACTTTTTCCATGGTAGGTGGAAGTGCTAGTCGATAGGCCACATCCCCGACATGATCAAGAATCTCAAAGGGGCCAATGTACCATGGACTTAACTTACCTTTGTTTCCAAACCTCAGGACCTCCTTCCATGGAGATATGCATAGAAATACCATGTTTCCAACTTTAACCTCAAGGTCTCATCGACGATTGTCTGCATAACTCTTGTGTCGACTCTGGGCTACCTTGATATGTTGCTGAATGGTTTTCACCTTCTCCACCATTTATTCGACCATTTCTGGTCCAAGAAGCTTATGCTCACCGACCTCATCCCAACACATCGGTGTTATGCACCTTTTCCATAAAGGGCTTCATATGGTGCCATTTGGATGATTGAGTAGAAACTGTTATTATAAGAGAACTCAACCAGAGGAAGATGTTGATCCCATCCTCCTTTAAAGTCCATTGAGCACGCTCTCAACATGTACTCAAGTTTCAGGATAGTTCACTCAGATTGGCCATCAGTTTGAGGATGATAGGTTGTACTAAAGTTCAGTTCAGTATTCAGAGAAAGTTGAAGACTCTTCCAAAACATAGAGGTGAATATTGGATCTTGATCGGATATAATATATAGTGGTACTCCATGTAGCCTTACCACTTCCCTGATATATATTTGTTCCAGTTGATCCAATGAGAAATCCTCTCGAATAGCAATGAAGTGTGCAACCTTTGTAAGACGATCCACAACAACCCAGATTGCATTGTTGCCTTTGGATGTCTTTGTAAGTCCAGTGACAAAGTCCAGGGTGATTTTCTCCCATTTCCAATCTCATATGGGCAATGGTTTCATTATCCCCTTAGACTTCTACTCTTGTGCATTCACTTGCTAACACACCAGGCACTTTGATGTATATACAATGATCTCCTTCTTTATATAATTCTACCAATAATGTTATCGGAGATCTTGATACATCTTTGTGTTTCCTGGGTGAATAGAGAAATTTGAACTATGTGAATCATCCAAAAGTTCCTTCTTCAACTCCGGACTTGATGGAACACATAGCCTTCTCCCGAATCTCATAATTCCTTCTTTATTAACATTAAACTATGATGATTTCCCTTTTCTGATAGCTTCCAATTTTTCCTAAATTCCCACATCATCCTTTTGAGCATCCATTAACCTTTCCAAAAGTGATGGTTGAGCAGTCATTTGTGAAAGGATTGATAATGTTCCATTCTTTATGATTCTCATGTCCATCTTCATCAAATCTAAGAAGATTGGATCCTTTTCAATTATCATCAATGATAGAATCACTGGGTCCTTTCTACTTAGGGCATCCTCCACCTTGTTCGCTTTCCCAGGGTGGTAATAGATTGAGAAGTCATAGTCTTTGATCAGCTCTAACCATCTTCATCGCTGCATGTTCAACTCTTTCTATGGGAATATATATTTGAGGCTTTTGTGGTTAGTATATATTTCACACTTCTCCCCAAAGAGATAATGCTGCCAAATTTTGAAAGTGAAGATCACCACAACAAACTCAAGGTCATGTGTTAGATAGTTATGTTCATGAACATTCAATTGCCTTCAAGCATAGTCAATGACTTTGTAATTTTGCATCAACACACATCCCAGTCCAAGCATGCTTAATTGTGAAGTTCTAATCAAACAGGCTCCCGAAAAGGAAGGTGCACCTTGTTGACATGAGTCATATCATTTATTCATTTAACCCTTTATCATTTGTGGGTGTTATAATCACCCCCCCCCCCCCTTAGAGCACAACGTCCTTGTTGTGGGCCCTACATCTCAACCCAGGCAATGCACTACACTTAAGGTTGGGTACCACCTTTGATACCAAATATGACAACCCTGGTCTTTTATTACACAATTAAACATAATTTATTACATAAAATTCACTTAATACAACATGGAAGATCGAGATTACTAGTGTCTTTGGGGATTAGGATCATTAAATAACAAATTAAAACATAAAATACAACATCTTTATTGAACACTTCATTTACATGGACACTACATTCCCTCGTACTTAGCATTTCATGGGATAACCTGAGGACATGCATAAGAAAAGAGTGATCTATAAAGCCTAGTAAGAGAATAAACATGGAGTAACATGAGGAATACAATACTCGTTAGAAAATATGAATATCATTAGATAACAATAGAATAATAAACATAAAGTCATGATAAATCATGATAATCATAACATGGAAATGTGGCAACAACACTTAACATGGAATTAGCATGATTCAAGGCTCATTGCACATGGAGCCTGAGTAAATCCTCATTGCACATGAATCACGAGTAAAACCTCGTTGCACTTGAATTAGCATGAGTAAAAATCCATTTCACATGATGTATCATTATACTATACTTTACTTAATGGATTGGAGCGCTATAAGGGTGCACCCTTGTTAAACATTTCATTTCATGCATAAGTGTGCCACATGAATCATATAACATGGATTCATAAAACATAATAATTTATTCCATGATAAAGGAATGTGGAATTAATACATGAAACTTTATAATCAATAAGTAAATGTGCATAAAGTTGAATACCCTTGATAGAGAAATGGGCATGGTATTCACTACACAATGACATTGGCTTGGAAAATCGGTGCAATTTCGGCAGCATAATGGCGTGACATAAGAATTCATAAAAATGGTTGATGAGAGATAAAGGGGATTCTAATAATATGTACATGAAATGTACAGTAAGGGGTTTACATAGATACTTGACCCAAAAATTTTAATGGAATTTAGAGTCATGATACAAAAGAATTTCTTGAATGTAAATGAGGAGAGAGAAATTTATTTCGGAATTTCGGCATAGTAACGAGTGTACATGGGAGGCATTTAATGAGAGATAAAGGAATGTACCATCATTAAAACAAAAATAGGTAAGTATATGGGAGGTGCACAACCATACCCAAACATTTATAATTTAAATTCAAAGGGCATACCAACATTAATAAAATTGGACAAAATGAGAATGGAAGAAAACCCCTTACTTGGAAGTGTGCTTCCAAAGGCTTGAGAGAGGCTTCTTGGGAGCTTGGGGAACCTTGGGAGGATTCTAGAGAGATTAGGTCATAGTTTGGACGAACTACGAAGTCTTTGAGTGAGTATGAAGTGAGAGATTGGGTGGGTTTATATAGGAATGGTGAGAGAATTCTTTATTATTTAGGTTTGGGACACCTCACATTAATCTAATCCAAACCACAAACCAGCCCACGGTTTTTGCCCATGGTTTTTGGAAAAGGGAAGTTGAAAACAATATTTTATAATTCCAAAGTCAGAACTTCTTAAAATAATGGGGTTGCTTATGCGGAGGTGAGTCACACTCCCAAGGAAAAAAAATTAAAAACACAAGATGGTTAATAAGCCTTGAAGGGTCCATTAATGCTTTGTAAAATAACTCAAAGAAACCAATAATAAAATTATTTTAATGGTATGATATATATTGGCCAAAAATAAGGCTTATAGTATTTTATTACATCACTATTAGGTCATTATGATGTCATAAAACACATTATATATTTAAACGATATTTAATTTTTACCCAAAAAATTGACTGTCTCAGAAAATTATGAAAAATTAACTATTAGATAATTTTGACTTCTTGATTATAGAAATAATATTCATTTTATATAAATAATTTTCTAAATATGTTAATTTTCACTTTTAAAATAAAAACCAACTTTTATCGAAAATTCATGGGTTTTGACAAAAATGGCTTTCAAACCTTAATAAAACTACGATTGCATTCATAAAATTATATGATCATTTATATTTAATAAAAATTAATTTTATAATAATAATAATATTTTATTAAAATATTATTTAATTCAAAAATCCATTAATTCATCAAAATAGATTTCTTAGTTGAACATTAACTAAAACTACTATTTGAGCGTTAAAAACTATTTACAAGGTAATAATAATAAAATGAAATTATATTCATTATTATATACAAAAATAATGTACATAACCATAGTTATAAGGTCTTGTTATATAACCCCTTATAACACCCGCATAAGACCGAAGAGTAAGGTGTGCAATAGTGACAGACTCTTGGGGTGTCTCAGATAACATTGCTCGGGTGGTAATCTCTATCAACTTCCACTTCTCTCGTAGGCAGTCCCACTCGTGCTTAACATATTCAAGCTCGGCTTGGGCTTGGTCAAGAGCGAAGCCCAAAGATACAACCTCATTTCTGACCTCTGAAAAATGGGCTTCGTATGGGGAACGTCTACTGGATGAGGTCCTCGCTTC
Source organism: Viscum album (assembly GCA_963277665.1). Lineage (NCBI taxonomy): Eukaryota > Viridiplantae > Streptophyta > Magnoliopsida > Santalales > Viscaceae > Viscum > Viscum album. The sequence goes on from OY728152.1 coordinate 2,110,262,725, forward strand.
CTTTTTCTGAGTAAATTGGATTCGTTAAAGACCTATATTTATACTAATCATGTGATCACTGTTCAATGGATATATTAGAAATGGTCACAATTCTTAACATAAAACAAATGAAGTTGACATTTTATATAAAAATTTTATATATAAATTTTACATAAAGAGACATTTAATTAGATCAAGAGGGATTTCCATTAATGAAAGTTTGGGTCGTTACAACTGCCACTTTTCCTGCCACCATTTAATGCATAACTCCACAAAATCCGCAAACCACATTCACATTTCCGACCAATATCATTATCCATACCATTTGTTTCATTAATAAACATCAAACACATTAAACCACACATCCCATAATTTATTTGTTCATTAACCTTCTCCATCCCATTAACAAATCCATGTCCCAACCATTTCAATCATTAGTAAAAATATTTTTTCCGTCACTACCTAATATTATAGCGCAACGCAATCACACATCACAAGAATCTCATAATATCCTACCAAAACATCGCATCAATTCCCTAAAAACATGGCCAAACTACCACAAACTCACCACCCTAAAAGCATGGCCAAAAAACCACCACCTCGCCACTACAAAAGCATGGCCAAACACCAACAACCTCTCCACCCCAAAAGCCCCGACAAACAACCACCACCTCACCCCAAAAAACATGGTCACATCTCACTCATCACCAACACATCGCATTGTAAACACACTTAATCACCCTAAAATAATGGCCATACATCACAACACATGAAAGACCATTTTAAATATTTAACAAAGGGGATTTTATCACATTTCAATTTTTCTGGGGCATTGTAACACAAACCCTAATCATAGAGAAATTATTTCATTATCCAAATATAAGTGGTTATCCAACTTCTATTTTAGGTTGAAGTCACAATAGACATAGCATTCCCAACACATATCATCCCATGCAAACAAATCCCCCAATGTCCATCATTTTAAATGAGGCATCAAGCCCATACAATCCACCATATAAAAATAATATCAAAGCTGTAAAAGCAAGTGAATAATTCCACTTTTCCCAATTAAATTTCAATTATCTAATTATTTAACTTTTATTAAGAAAAATAAACCATATACCATAGATAAATAAGAGGAAGCCCCACTATAATGATGCACAATAAAGGGAAACAATAGATTACCTACCTCAAAGAAGCTTTTCTAACTTGTTGCGCATCGCAATGTGAAGAAGAAATGACCTCAAAACACTACCGCACATGGAAAATAGAATAAAAATCTACAATGTATCAAGGGTTGTCAAAAATGAAGCCCAAATAAAAACCCTAACCAAAATAACAGAACCACAGTGATTCTTCGAGAGTGTAACAAGAGGAAACTAACTAAGAAAAAGGAAAGGTCTTACGTCTGATCGCTAAATGAAACCCACTACAAATCAAAGTGGGAGGAAGGGGATAGAAGATCCTAAAAAATAAAATATAGATGGACACTAAATGATAGAGTGGAGGTTAATAATGAATGAATATAATAATCCAAGAAAATGACTTAGAACCTGGAATCCCACTGGTTTCATGTCATCTAATCTTTACACGAAATTACAGCTTTCACTGAAAAAAGTGTCAAGTCAATATTTATTTATTAAACATTTTGAATTAAACATAAATGACATGAAATAGTTTCATGTATACCACTTATCCATGTAAAATCCATGAACTCACCAGTAACACAAGCCATGAATCACCTTTATACATCATGTAAACAATACATGACACGAATTTCCTATAGCAACTCCAGTGCACCTCTAACCTCCACAAAAAAACTCCTGGAACCTCTCCCAAACACCTCTAACCTACAAAAATGACAAATTAATAGAATGGGAATTCATAGATCATTAAATTAGATACCTATCAGATGATTATTTCCCATTAAAATCCAAAACCAATTCTAGAAGGAAAGGGGGTCTAAAAAACACCTTCTGAGATACCTCTTAAGAATCTCATCATACCTTAAACACTATCCCTAGAAAAACATGCCAAACCAAATGGCCATAAACATCTTGCACGACCACATCACCACACAGCCACATCACTACAACCATGAAATCTCTATACAACACGAACCAATGACCACCACAATCAAAAAACTGGACTTCCCTAAACATATGAATCCGAGAATTCCATCCTCCATGTCAAAATACTATTCACTCTTGGCTACACTAACTCACCTTCATGGGTTTAATCATAACGTATTATATTGAATATTGATTATGAATCTGGTCCTAACCTTTTCATATGTCATAAATTCATAAAAATCATACATCACAAACAAAGTAAAACATATCTTCTCATAAAACAAAAGGATCCAAAAATCACATAACAAAGAAAAACAAAGCAAAGAAAAACTAAAAATAACTCTAGAAACTGGGCATGCATATGTGTCTCACACTCCCAAGTACTCTCCTCCAGGACACCATACATCCGTAACACACAAACCAAATGGTTTGTCTATGCAACACCTTCTCTTGGTGATCCTGGATCCCTATTGGTTGATCCATATATATTTTGTCATCCTAGATATATAACTCTCTAAATTCAATGACATGAGTGTCATAATAAAGATACCGATGAAGCTAGGATACATGGAAGATGTCATGAATCTTCTCGAGTCATGGTGTGAATTCCAACCAATACGCCACCTCACCAACTCACTCCAACACCAAAAAGGGCCCAATAAACATAGTAGAAATATCACTCCCTCTTCCAAACCTTTACTACCCATGTCAAGGGGAAACCTTTAAGAAAAATTGGTAGCACACCTCAAACTCCAAGGTCCACCTCCTATGATTAGAATAATAATTTTACCAATATTGAGCTACTTCCATCCTCTCTCAAACTAACTGAACCTTATGTATCGTGATCTACACCACATCGGGTCCAAGAACTGTTGCTTCCATAACCTCTATCAAATGCAATGTAGAATGACACAATCTCCCTTAAAATCCTCAAATAGAGTCATTATAATGGAAGAGTGATGGAATTTTTTTTCACTAACTCTATCAAAAGAATATGTCATACCCAAGATCCAACAAAGTCTAAAATGCATACCTATAATATATCCTCTACCATCTAGATGGTCCACTCCATATTCTCATCCTTCTGAGGGTGGAAAGTAGTGTTGAGGCATAACTTAGTTCCAAAAGAGTGATGTAATCCACTCCATACTCATGAGGTAAAATGTGAATCCCTGTCCAAGAAAAATGAACTCATAAATCCATTAAACAACACCACATCATCTACATACCTCTTAGCCAAAGAATCCACTATTCCTAACTCCTATATTAATAATAAGTGGTCCAATTCCATCAATCAATCTATTATTACCTCGATAGAATCACAACCTTGCTAGTATCAGGGTAACCCTATGATTAAATACATCAATATTTCATCCCATTTACACTCAGGAAAATCCAAAGGTTTCAAAAAACTACCAAGAAAACGATTCTCATCCTTGGCCTGCTATAAAACCAAACATCATGCAACAAATCTGCCACCAACTGTTTCATCCTAGGACAACAAAACTGTATCCTCAATCTATGGTACATCTTTGATTAACCTAGGTGTCCCTCCAAAGTTGTTTCATAAAACTCATAAAGAAATACCTATTGCATCACTACCGAAACAAATATCCTCCAATGAAATAGCATCTATTTCTGACTATCCACCAAGAATATCACTATGGTCAACATGATTGTGCATCACATGTGCCTCTAATTCTCCCCACAAAGACTCTTCTACCTTCCTTATTTGAGAAGACTGCATTTTCATATGAAAAAACAAACTTTACTATTATACACCCTGGTATCTATGTTCAAGACTTATAAAACCTACGTGGATATCTAATCATCCCCAGACTCCTAAACAACATCCTTCCATGACTTCCTTATCATAGAATTGGATAGAACATTACCTTTTACTAAGGTGTGGTAAATCTCAAAATCATAGTCCAGAAGAAACAATATCCACTACCACTGCTTCAAATTAATATTACACTTAGAAAATACATATCTCAAGATCTTGTGATCTTTGAATACCACAGAGTTCTCCCTAATGAGGTAATACTTCCAAAAATTCAATGTAAACACAACCACTTCTATCCAGATATCACGGTTGGAAAATTTATTCTTCTGTGTATGCAACTTCCAAGACCCATAAGAGATCATTTCCATCTGTTGCATAAACATGAATCCCAATCCCATATGGGAAGCAACACAAAACACCTCAAATATCATACCCACCTTGGGAAACTGAAGCATTAGATAACTGACTAAATTTTTTATAAGGTAACCAAACACTTCCAATAAATGATTAATCTACATAAAAACATAGTATTTCCTAGTAAATTCTGTCAATGGGGCTACAAATTGATAGAAATTGGGAAGAAACCTCTGATAATAGCCTTTAAGACCAATAAAATTTCAGAACTCTAACAAATTATTTCATACTTACCAAGAAACTACTATATTAAATTTTAAGGGGCCTACTGCCAGATACTTGTAAGACCCCACATGCCCAAGTAATTTAACCTCTCATGTCCAAAACTTACACTTGGATAACTTTCTAAAGATCTATTGGAGTCAAAGAACCTAAATGAAAACACTGATATGATCAACATTCTCCTCCTCTAACTTAAATTAGATCAATATTTCATCAATGAATAAGATGACGAACTATTATAGGAACTCATGGAATATGGAGTTTATAAGCCCTACTAACATAACTAGTGTATTCATAGCACTAAATGGAATGGCTAAAAACATGATGTTCCCATACCTATATCTGACGGCAGTCTTTAGGATATCTCCCTCCTTCACCCTCAATTAGTGATATATAGGCCTAAAATAGATCTTAAAAAAACTTGAACCTATCATCTATTTGAATGGATCATTTGTCCTTGAGAGTGGGTAATGGTTTTTTATGATCTCCCCATTCAACCTCAGGTAGTCTATTTACAACCTCAAACCACCATCCACCTTCTTGGGGAACAAAACTGAGGCACCCCATTGCAACACACTGGGTCAAATAAATTCTTCGTCATCAAATAACCTATCTGAATCCTCAATACCCACAATTAAAAAGCTCTATCTGATAAGGATCCATCAAAATAATAGAATCACTGGGTTTTAAATCTATCTTGAACTCAGTATCACATCGAGGAGGTACTGTCACAACCTCCTTGATAAAAACATCTATAAACTCCCCAAAAACCCAAGGGAACTCCACTATCCAAGATTCCACTAATTCTATAGACAAATCATCCATAAAATAAAGAAGGGGCTATACACACTGACTTCCCACCAGACAACCCCAATCGCCAAAAAAAACACATACTGGCCATCCACATCCAAGAACACGACAATCCTCAACAATAATTCAATAAAAACACATATGAAATACAACCAATCGATTTTTAGGATGAAATCATATGGCTATATATCCAGAAATAAAAGATCCCATGGGATTGATGTGGCCCCAGCATTAGTTACACCCCTAGAACTCATCAAAAAAGTTGGTCTAGCCTCCAACTATCATATTTAACACTAGGGGAATAAGAATATTCTCCACATATAGTCATAGATAAATAACTATAGTTGGTGAAACAAAGGGCTGTTAATCTCCTGAATCAAATAAGGAAAAAACTAGGGTACTATACAAACTGATCGTACATCTGACAATCTCTATACCTTCTATCATTTCTGCCTCTACTGTGTGAAAATTACCCCACCCAAATTCTATACTTATCTACAAACAACCACCTATATGAACATGATTGTGTCAAGGGATTAGAACATGAATAAAATCCTTGGGTTGGCCTCTACCCACTCTATCTCCCCTCAATAAAGTATAAACCTACTACCCCTACTGATGTAATGATCTGACTGGAAACTATTCCTGAGGGTATCACTAAAACTTTCCACCTCCACTAAACTGATCTTGGGAACCATTGGGAACTATTTCTAAAGATGGTTATGAACCACAAAACTAAAACACACATGCCTCATATATCTAGGAAAACAATGGAAACCACTAGCCTTAGAAATAAAAAGGTAAAAAGATGAGGTCGACTCCCTGCCAATTGAAACCTTGAATTTATTAGTGCTTGAGGCCTACCAATGATAAACCTTCTCATCAAATAAACTTTCAGATTACCCTCTCATGATAAGCCTCTTCCTGAGTACATATACTTGATCACCTATGCCTTCTTCTAAACCTCCAAATATATTAGCAAAGTAAATAGAGTAACTGCATGCTGGATAGAATAATTGAGTTCCCCCTCAAGAAATATAGAATGAGACTCCTCATCAGGAAAAAATATGAGGAAAAAAATTAAGGTATTTGAACTTGATTACTAACTCCCACACTGACATACTTCCCTATTGAATAGAAATAAGCTTATGCCTTTTCACTACATTTGTGGTCGATGAAAGGAAATCTATCCGGATCTCTTTCAAAAATCCAACCCACAAAACATATTCCTTTTTTTGATCAACTAGATAAAGCATTCACCACCGATGCGTAGCTCTCCATATATGAATGACTACCAAAGGGACCTATTATCCCATTAGGGATTGGATCAAACTAAAATTGATCTCAAGCTCCTCTAGCTAGCTCTATATCTCCGCATCTAAAACATGACCCTCGTACATCCCAAAATATTACCACAGAAAAGTGAACTACGCCCTCTTTAAAGCCTTATCATCCTCAATTGGATCAACCCTCTGATGATCAGCAAAATCATACTTCTAAACCTCCACTACTTGAGCCACACACAGATGATGTCCAAGATCTATAATTGAAAAGAAAACAATAATTTCCTATGACCAGTAGTATATAATTTTACTTAGATTATTTTTAATTCACTTTATTGAATTTGACCTGCTCAAAAAATCCCAACTCAAATGGGAAAAAATCATCATAATAAATCTACCACTCTTATTCCTTTATCCTAACAATAGTTCTATCTTACATATTTATTCAATAATATCAGAGTTTGTTAACTAAGTCATAGGGGACATAAAATCTTATGTCCAATCCAATATACTTGGTCTATGTCATAAACCAAGGTCAATTGTAACTATTTCCATAATAACCCATGAAATAATCATTGCGCATAACTAAAAATTAAATCATATCTCTCAATCATCACCTATGATACAAATATGTTATGACACCCTCCCACCAAAGATACCAAAATGAGGGGAGAGGGACAATGACCATCGAGTCCCACCTCCAGTAGACCCTGGGTTGGCAACTATAATCGAGGGTATAAAACTTTCATGAAAATGGAATATATTACCCTATATAATAATATAGGATCAGTAGATAATATTAACCATTCACAAGAAACTCCATGAAATAATATAAAATAAACCAAAACAATACCATAATTCATGTATAAATATAACTAATATAGATAAAATTCTATAAAAGTAAATACCCAAAAGTAAAGCTACAAAAATGAAAGAACAACTATCAAAAGTTTAGAGTTAGTGATGTCTAGTATGGTCTCTGTAATCCCCATGGAAATCTGAAAATCAGTTTATATATGTAGGGTGATCATAAAAGTATGTTCAGTAGGAAAACTAAGGTCTTTCATGAAAATATGAAATAAGTATACTAATTCATCAATGAGAAAATAGAAAAACAAAATAGTAACTATATAGGTATACTAACCAAACCCAACCTCACCAAGCCATTCTCCCCGAATAGTAACATAATAAGAATAATGTCGATAAAGGGTATCCCACACCACTTTCCCACAAATTTTCCACTCTCACACCCCAATGTTATATTTCTTGGAACTCCAATATATTCTAAATAACATATACCACATCTCCATAGCATGGTTACATCAAATCACTCTTACAAACACCAAGTACACCACCCCATAGCATGGCCACATCTCATCTCACCCACAGACACCAAGGCCATCACATAAAAACCATAAACTGAGTAGTAGGGTATCATGAACATAAAGGGAATAAGCCTCATTCCCTCATCCTACCAGGAATGGTCCCCACAATAATCCAATCCATAGATCATTCACATCACATCTCACCTAAAAACACCTAGTCCACCAACCCACAACATTGTCAAATCACATCTCACACAAAAAAATCTGGTCCATCACCTAGTGCACTAACAAAACTCTAGCCATCATATTTTATGCATATCTAATTACCTGCAAGAGAGAGTAGAGACCAAGTCATGGTCAAATCACATCTCGAATGGAAATACTTGGGCCATCACCTAGTGTACTAACAGGCCTCTGAACATCACAGCTTATGAATATCTACTCTCTAATAGGAGAGAGTATGAAATATTCGAAAACCATCTATTTATCCTCATTACCAATGTGTTGGAAAAAACAAACATCATATGAATATAAGGGTGTTAGAACATAGTTCATGAATTGGGTGGGGGTGTGTATAGAAATTACAAGGAATAAACTAGAATATATATATATATATATATATATATATATATATATATAAACCACACTTAATCATAACCAACAGGTTCACAAAAAAACACTAACCAACTCCCAACACCACCACTTTCCTTCCATCACTAAATGCATAACACTACACCAACCACATTCACATTTCTAACCAATCCCATTATCTAGACCATTCATTTCATTAACAAGCATCAACCACATTTAACCACACATCCTATCAATTATTTTTTCATTAACCATTTTCGTCCCATAAAACAAAACAAACCCCAACCATTTCAATCATTATTAAATAATTATTTATTCCATCACTACCTCGTATTCAAGTGTAATGAAAACTAGAATTACATGAAGCTCATCATATCCTAACACACCATCACCTTGAAACCCAAAAATTATAACCAAACAACCACCACCTCTCCACCCCAAAATCATAGCCAAACAACTACCACCACACTACCCCAAAAGCATGGCCAAAAACCCACTAACTCAAAACCCCAAAAGAATGACAAAAAAACCACCACCTCACTACCCCAAAATCATATTCAAACTACCACCACCTCCCCACCACAAAACTATGCCCACATCTCACCCATCATCCCCACATTGCATCACAACCACGCATCACCACCCCAAAAGCATAGCCACACATCAAAACACATCAAAGAACATTTTATATATTTAAAATGGTAATTTTATAACATTTCAATTTATTTTAGGTGTGTTTTCACTAAGACCATAATCCTAGAGAAACCATTTCATTATCCAAATATAATTCTTTAGCTAATTTCCATTTTAGGGTTAAATCACAACAATCACAATAAACACAGTAGTCACAACACATATCATCTAGTACAGTCAAATCTCACTGACAGAATCATTTTCTGCATGTATTTTGGATATAAAATGGATCATTTGTATAAATTAACTAATAAAACTTTCCAAAAATAAATTACTTTTATGTTATGTGATAGGATATAGATTTTGATCAAAAATGAAGAAAAGGGAGAAAAATTAGTAAGTCGAAACAACTTTGTGGCTTGTTGTGAGGTGGCATGGAACAATACCAGATTTTTATGATATAATGAAGCTACAAAAAAGTAAAGGAAAAATATGGTGTCTTTCAAGTGAATAATCATGATAAAACTAGGAAAAATTATAATGTAAATCAACTTTACATGTCGTGAATCCACCACTCACGATTTGAAATATTTCATAAATTAGAGGTACAACCCCACACATTACATGTCACGTAATTTATTTACACACTAGAAAACTTAAATAATTTATAGTGAAAAAAATAATCACATCCTTACATGTTACACATCATGAAATATTTACATGACGTGAAACCCTTCGTGCTAATGTAGAAACGAAATCTTTGACAAAAATAAATAGAAGACACACCTTTTAATGCACCAGGATTAACCATTATGGCCCAAAACTCAATAATGGATCATTTAGGATGAAATTGGGGATCTTGCATGCCTATAAATAAGAGTCTAGGGGGATTGATAGAGGATCAATCAGCAAGGGAATCACTCTATGAGATAATTTTACATATTTCTTTCCCTACTTTCCTTTTCAATTCATTTCTTTATTATGTGATGTATCCCCTCTCCTTAATTAACTATACTTACACATACATGGAGGGGTAGTTTCTATGAGTGATCAGGAAAGGGGGATTCTAGACCAATGTGTGTTTCTTGAGTTTTTTGTTTTTAATTAAATAAAATCCTTTCTTATTTTTGTAACTTATTTCAATTCTTAATTTCATATTTAAATTATGAATGTAGTTCTGTTAGGTATTGATTCTATTGATCTTAATTACCTTCCTTGATGATCCATTTCTCCCTACACCCAATTATTTTTTGTATACTGTGTAACATATTAGGGATGGGTGGTTAATGCGCAATGGTCATCATCATGTGTGTAAAATTACTAGTTGAGGATTTTGGTTTACTAGGGAATAACAATTCATGGTCAGGGATTTCCCTAATTAATCAAGAGAACCTGTAGAAACACCAAGCACACAAGAAGAAGGGTAGACCAACCTGAGGTTTTGGATTGAAATACTCTCATCATAACTATCTGGATAATGGGGATAGAGGACTCGATAGATAAATAGGTTTCTTACAAGCTATCAGAACAAAAAAGGGGTAAAATTTAGAAACCATGATACCATGGATCTAGGTCCATCCAACCCGCTCCAGTCAATATCTTTGTTAATTATTTTAAAATAAATTAAATCAAAATTCTTCTTGCTCTCATTTTCTCAAAATTAATTAAAACAAACTTTTTATAAAATCAACAAAAAGTGACAACCTCTTTTTTCTTCACTCCTATTTGGAAGACCGCCTAGGTTTAACCACAAGACTATACTTAGGTAATAAAAACATTATTCTTCCACATCCCATGATATGCATGCATCACCCACAATAGCCACAATTTTCAGTGGGGCATCAATCATATATAATCCATCATATCTAAATAATATAAAATGAGTAAAATAATGTAAATCATTCCTCTTTTCCCCCTTCAATTTCAATTATCCAATTATTTATCTTTGATTAAGCCAGTACAACCATCTACCATAAATAAAAAAGTGTAAACCCCTATCACATGATACAAAAAAAAAAGAAAAACTGTGGATTCCCTATCTCACATAAGTTTGTAACACCCTGACCACAGTTACCCAGAGTCAGTACATTATTACATAACATTGGCATGGTCACAAGGGATCAAATCCCGAAAGACCAATCAATTTAGTAACCTTGTAATTATTATATAAATACCTAAGTTTTACATTACATTAAAAAATGAAAAACAACAACAACATTATCTCCATTGACCACATTCATATCCCTTAGACTATCCCTACATGTCAGTCATAATATACTTCTTCACATACTGGGAAAAATAAAATATAGAAAGGAGTAAGCTTGGATGATTAGTAAGGATAACAATATAGTGGAAACTTTCATAAATAAGCATAAACTTTTAAGGTAATGTATAATACGAAAACATAATCCTTTTAAACTTAAACTTCAGCATAATATGGAAAAGATAAATCAAATAAATCCATTTCCTTATTAACATGGATATTCTACTAGTTGAATAATCAAATGTAATATCAATAGACAATTTTTTAATGATGTAATGCATAATTCCAGACTTTATAACCACATAGTCCATGCCTTTTTCCAAGACTAAAAATAAGATTTTGTCAAAGCCTTATGCCAAGACACTAGTTTGTCTCACGATACCTACCGATGTATCGAGGATCTATAGAGGGCTCCACCCATCACATACTAAGTCTAATGCATTCCTCATATGAAAAGGTTGAAACATAACATAAACATTCTTATTAAAACTAGCATACAAAATGTCAATACTTTAACCATAAAAAATGAATGGTATAAAAATAATACATCCACAGTCAAACATATCATAACTTATTCAATACAATATTGAATATTTTATTTATAATAAATCAACCACAATCAAGAATAATATTTAAAAAGGATGTTGACATAGTAGAAAATGATTTGTAAAACTCATTGAGAGAAATATCCTTTTTTCATTAAAACATTTAAAAGTAACACAATTTATAAAGGAAGACATTTAAAATACATTTTTGAATCAAAGTTTCTCATACCACTTTGAAACTTTTGAAAGGAATTAAAATTTTAAAACATTCATGACTATATAAATAAATCCTTAAAACCATTTTGAAAACCCAGACATTAATGAGAATAATTTATAGGAATAAATATTTAAACCATTTAAAATGATTTTTTAGTTAAGGATTCCCTTAAAAAATCCGTTTGAAAACTCTTTTATGAAACATGGACATGGATAATAATTATGTGCCAGTAAAAACTTACACATAAACAATCTCGGATAACGAGGAGATTGAGGAATTGACCCTTTCCTTGTACTTTTCATTAGTCAATGGTATATTAAACTCCTATATAATAGTTAAATAATTGTTATTAAATTATACAAGAACTATATACATAAATATTATATCATATATGATCCTCTAATATTGATTTTTTAGTAATATTTTAGTAGTATCATCTTTTTCGGGTGTTAACTGATTCGTTTTACTTCATATACTTGGTTACGTAAGCCATGTTTGTTATAGATAGAATGTATTTGAATAATATGAAGGATTATATTAAGTTCCTAAACATTATTTTTAATCATAAAATAAAAATTAGTATTGAATGATTATGATGGGAAATGAATCTCATCGCGTTTGTGGAGACGATAATCTGTACGTACGCACGAGCAACAATATCATTATATTGATGGTGAAATCGCATGTAATTGGATTGTATATCATATATACAGAATTATTAGCATGTTATATTTATTATTTACATAAGTTATACTCATTATTATACCCATCTAAGTAATGAAGTGTTTGAATAACAAACTACACCACGACGTGGAGACGGTAAGTCGTACGTACGCATGTATGGTGACCTTGTAATTCATAGGACAGATAGAATAATGAATATAGATGTCCCATATTTATAATAATATCACAGTATGTATAATATACTAGAGTTATTATTTTGGTATGGAAACATCAAAGAAAGAGTAGGTGGAATAAGAAAAGAACTTGAAAGGGGTGATGAAATTATTACCTCTTCTTTAGGTGTTTCCTTTTGATTTGATCAAAAGGGCTCCTTGGGATGGCTTTATGATCACAGTAAGGCATCAAGGTCTAAGGTATGGAAGTTGGGAAGAGATTTTGGCAATCTTAGGCCGAGCCAAATGTCTTTGAAAGTGTGATTTTGAGTGAAGGGGAGGTACCCTTTTATAAGAGAGGTGAGGTTCACTTTAGGAAAAGATTAAAATATTATTTTATAATAAAATCATTTTTAGTTTCTAATGGCTTCAAAATGATTTATTTCTAGGCTAATGTTGGTATGGTTCGGAAACCAATCAAACAATATGTTTTATATTGGTTTAGGTCACCATATTAACCATATCTTTTAGATTTAACTCTTAGTTAAATAGTTTAACTTTTACCGTGTCTTCTTGTATTCTTACATTATATGGTTAATAAAATTACTATAAACTTCTAAGAGAACATAAAGTGGTTCATTAATGACATATATAATATTATTTAAGCCCCTTTTCCGATCCTTATATTTTTAGGAATATTATATAATTTAATAATATAATATTTGTTTTAAAAACTCATTTATGTCAATTTTGACAATATTCTGTATTTGGTTTTTGTGAAAGTCATCACACATTTATTACTTCAAACAAGATACATTTAATCAAACCTAAAATGTCATTTTCACCTATAAAATTCGTTTATGTCACAAAAACTTTGAAATTATATTTATTTTAATATTTATAAGACCATTTCATTGATTCTTTCATTAATAAGGTAATTAATGCATCATCATTGTGTCATAAATAAATTTAATTATTTAATGTATAAAAATTATTAATACAATACCATGATTTAATAAATCTTTTTATATGTCTAATGAATGTTTATAGTCGAATTTATCTTTTGTACAACTCTATATTAAAACTTGTTTAGTTATTAAATTTTGAATTTAACACTTTTAACTCTTCTTTAAATAAAATAATTATAAATGCCCTAATCTAATACAAGTGGACAAAGACGATCATATTTTATTCATAAGGATGTTTTTGGTCGAATTTAACTAATCCAATAGAATTAAGAAATGTGTTAGGGTAATTATAATATCATTTAAACCCTTAATTACCCAATTTACTTTTAACTGTGGTAAATAAATGTCCAAAGTTACTATTAACAAAAAAATATTTTCATCTTATTGAACCATATTTTACTTACTGATATCAACTGTGTCTCTTGGATTTTTGAAATTCAACTCACAAAAGCGGTAAAATTAATTTTTATGCAAATTTTCAAATGCTCCTAGAAGGTGGGTAAAAGTCGGTAAAAATTTCAATAGAAATTTATACATATAATTTTAATATAAAATGACTCCATTGAATTATATTGAAATAATATAGTTATTATATATATATATTTTGACTTAAAATAAATTTAAATAAAATAAATAATTATCTAAATAAAAAGTCGGTTTTAAACTATAACGTAGTGTTTTCACTATTCATCAAAAATTGGATGTTTTCAGAAAAATAACAAAATTTCACCCTAAGCTAATTTTTATATTCAGAATTCAAAAATAAATTCTATTTTACCAGATTCAAAACATATTAGTTTCATTAATTAATTTAAAATTAGTTCACGTTGTCAAAACCAAAAAGCGGGTTTTTAAAAAGTAAAAACTATCAAAATATTGACATGTGTTTATGTCAAATTTAATTGTGAAATTACTTATATCGAACTAAATTGTATTAAATGATAAAAATATAATCTAATTATACTTCCAAACCATTCAAATGCATAATTTAACACTATAAATTATTTCAATTAAAAAAGATGTTTTCAATTAAAATTTAGTATTTTTCATCATTCATCAAAATATGAAAGTTATCATAAGAGTACCAAAAATTTATCCAAAATAAATTTTTATGTCCCAATTTTAAAGA
The DNA here is from genome assembly GCA_963277665.1 of Viscum album. Classification (NCBI taxonomy): domain Eukaryota; kingdom Viridiplantae; phylum Streptophyta; class Magnoliopsida; order Santalales; family Viscaceae; genus Viscum; species Viscum album. The sequence continues at coordinate 2,110,277,798 of OY728152.1, forward strand.
ATAAATTAATTTTATTAAATTGAATATATAAAGGTTTCAAATATTTATTTTAAAAAATATTCTTCATTAAAAAGGATGTAAAATTACATTTTTTAAGAAATACTTCTTTTATCTGAAAAATTGAATTTGTCAGGAAACACAAAATTTGAATGTTAAAATTATATAGAAAATATATAAAATTCAAAATTCAGTTAATATTATTCATAACTACTTTTTGAACAGCTATTTTAGTAAGTCATGGTGCGCCCAAACTCGTTGTTGCATGTAGCGCAAGTTATTGAATTACTTTAAAGAAATAATGTAATATGAAATCTTGGGGTGTTACATTCTCCCCTCCTTAAATAAATTGCATCCTTGAAATTTGAAATTATTCTTTGAAAATAAAAGGTTAAAAATAGAAAAATAACTTTGTGGAAAACCCACATTGGAAATTGGGTTGATAAAATTTAGTCTTAATAAGAGGGAAAGGGAAATGAAAAAGTCACCACCAAATTATGATCTCGATTAGGAGAACATTGGTGGAAAATAGAGATACATAATTGGAGGGAAAATGTAAATATTTATAGGAAGTTATTGAGGTCATCAATCACAAAAAATTGTAAAATTGAGGGCCTCAAAGTCATCAATCTATGGTGATTTAAATTATCGTCAGTTCAAAAAAACATAAGGTATTAGGATAAAACATTTTTTGTTTTAATATCCCTTCCCTAAAGTTTTAGAGTTAATTAATTCATAGAATAAGAACAAAAATACTTGATAAGTAGAGTTTCATCCTTCAACTAATTCCTACCAGAAACTCACCTTTCACTCCAAAAGATAATAGAATTAAAAAATATTCTATTTATCATAGTCATATAGGGTTCCAAAAATAATGAATTTATAATTCATTTGTCAGACTATATTAAAAAACTACATTACACAAACCATGAAATCACATAGACCAGTGGTAGGTGATGCACCCTTTTCTCCCTTCGGTTGCAGGTTCATGTCTCGTGCCCTTTCCGGATGCGACGGGTTGTCACCCGACCTCCAGGTTGTCCTTTTTATAACAATCCAAAAATAATCTTAAGAAATGATTTAACCTTAATAATAGTATCCAATTCCAAACATAATCCATTCCAACCTTTATAATTATCCAAAATACTTCCTTCCATACTCACAGTCCAAAATTTATAAGGAAGGTAAACATAGTGAAGATCCTTTTTTCCACGTAATAACATTTGAATACCTTCATCATTTATTCTTTTAAGACACGGTAACACCATTAATTACCATAAAACCTTATTGATTACATTCATGCTCCCGTATTTCTTATAGAATACTTGATATACTTCTTATATCCAAAAATGTTGTAAACTACAACAATGATGGAATATACAAATCATTAATCAGTTTCATGGTAGTCAAGAATATCCAATATAATTTATCCAAATAAATCATATATTATTCCAAAATCACTACCTCTTTATCATAACCATATTAAGTTTTATCTTTCTCTCAATCATATATTTTACAAAAAACATTAACCTGTTATTGAGTCACTTTTCTTGGTTCAACACAATCATAAGTCCTTAATGAAATAGTACTACAATACAATCCTTATATACTCTATAATTATTATAACATGTACTTCATTAATACAACATTCAAATAACACAATACTTTAATAATAACATAATAACTCTAATCATTCATCTTCATCTTCAGTAGTATCATAACTTGATTATTATCCAATAGCAGCATTTGGGGTATACTCTGATGATTTGGACATTTCTTCTTATAGTTCCCAAACTCCTAGCAGATGAAGCATTGTACATTTGAAACTTTTTTCTTACCCTTGAAATTACATAATTGGTTTCCTTTTTCTCCACATGTATAACAAACTCCCATTCCCTTATAGAATTTACCAAAGTGATTCTTTCCATAGTTATCACATATGGGAAAATCCTTATTTCCCCTCTTCCCTTTATCTGTCTTTCTCTCTTCTATCCTTTTCTTCTCTTGCTTACCTTTAAAGCTATAAGATTTGGATAATTATTTACTTATCTTATTAACACATGATATTATTTATTCATATGAAGAGATAATGTGGGATAATATTTCCCTTATAAATGCTGGCTTAATACCATGAAAGATAGGCTCCTTCTTAATCTTGGGATCATGCTTATTGTTGGAGTTCTGATTCCTTCTAACAGGCACCATTTCTAAATAATGGCATACACTAGGTTAGTTTATGAATTGCAATGCATAATTCCAAAATTTTAAAATACCTAATGTAAGTTGAAAAGATTATGTATATAATCTATAATCATAAAATGTATTCTTTGAGGAAGCATTTACTCCTAAATCCTTCATAATGGATTGTAATAAAAATGTGAATTATCCTAAGCATATCCCCCAGGAGTGTCGTAACTAAGAGTGTATCAAAGCCCATTGTCGTGTACTAGGATACCTCGGGTCAAGCCCGAAACTCCTTGTCAGAGTTTTCACACCTAGGTACATTTTTTCCAGACCCGCCTCTACCTTCTCATATCAAGACAGGGTTTTATTTCTTGGAAAATACAGAAAATATCTACATTTCCAAAATTCTAGGAAGTTCTTCTATACTAATCCTCAAAGTCTATATTAGGGTAATTTTATCTAATTAGAGTTTTTCTAAATTTAGTTTCCATGTTTTGTACTAAACTTCCTATGATACCAACTATAATTCCCCAACCCCAGTTACCTAAAGTCGGTGCATTATTACATAACATTCACATGATCACAGGGGATCAAATCCTGAAAAAAAGATCAGTTGAGTAGCCTTGGAAGTACAAGATACATACATAAGTTTTACATTACATTACAAAATGAAAAACAACAACAACATTTTCTCCATTAAAAAACATTTATATCCCTTAAACTATCCCTATAGGTCAGTCATAATATACTTCTTCTCATCCTATGAAAAATAAAACATAGAAAGGGGTGAGCTCAGATTCTCAGTAAGGATAACAATATAGCAAAAAATTTCATAAATAAGCATAAACATTTAAGGCAATGTTTAAGACTAAAACATAAGCCTTTTAAACTTAATCTTCAGCATAATATGGCAAAGATAAATCAAATAATCCCATTTACTTATTCACATGGATATTCTACTAGTCGAATAGTCACATGTAATATCAATAGAAAATTTTATAATGATGGAATCCATAATTTCAGCCTTCATAACCACATAGTCAAGGCCTTATTCCAAGACTACAAATAAGATTTTTTCAAGGACTTATTCCAAGACTACAAATAAGATTTTTTCAAGGCCTTATGCCAAGACACGAGTCTATCTCATGATACCTACCGATGCATCAAGGAGCTATAGTGGGCTTCACCCATCACTTACTAAGTCCAATGCATTCCTCATATGAAAAGTTTAAAACATAACATAAACATTCGTATTAAAACTTGTATACCAAATTTCAATAATTTAATCATAAACCATGAATGGTATAAATATAACACATCCATAGTCAAACATATCAGAACTCCTTCAATACAATATTGAAGATTTTATTTATAATAAATCAACCTCAATCAAGAATAATATTCAAAAAGGATGTTGACATAATTGAAAATTATTTGTAAAACTCTTTGAGAGAAATAACTATTTTTCATGAAAACATCTAAAAGTCACACAATTTAGAAAGGAATAAATTTAAAATACATTTTTGAATCAAATTTTCCCATACCACTTTGAAAATTTAGAAAGTAATTAACATTTTAGAACATTCATGTCCATATAAATAAATCCTTAAAACCATTTTGAAAACATAGACATTAATGAGAATGATTTAGAAGAATAAATATTTAAACCATTTAAAATGATTTTTTATTTAAATATTCCCTTAAAAATAATCCTTTTGAAAACTCTTTTATGAAACATGGACATGGATAGTAATTATGTCCCAGTAAAAACATACACATAAACTATCTCGAATAACGATGAAATTGAGAAATTAACCTTTACCTTGTACTTTTCCTTAGTAGATGGTATGTTAACCTCCTATATAATTGTTAAATAATTGTTATAAAATTATACAAGAACTATATACATAAATATGATATCATATATGATCCTCTAATATTTCTTTGTTAATAATATTTTAGTAGTATCATCGTTTTCAAGTGTTAACTGATTCGTTTTCCTTTATATGATTGGTTACGTAATCCATGTTTTTTATGAATAGGATATATTTTATTCATATCCATGAATTATATTAATTTATTAAACATTATTTTTAATCATAAAATGAAAATTACTCTTGAATTATTACGATGGGGTATGAATCTCATCGTGTTCGTGGAGACTGTAATCCGTACGTACACACGAGCGACAATATCATTATATTGATGGTGAAATTGCATGTAATTGGATGGTATATAACATATACAGAATTATTAACATGTTATATTTATTATTTACATCAGTTATACTCATTATTATACCCATCCAAATAATGAAGTGTTTTAATAACAAACTACACCACGACATGGAGACGGTAAGGCGTACGTACACACGTATGGTGACTTTGTCATTCATAGGATGGATAGAATAATGAATATAGATGTTCCATATTTATAAAACCATCACAGTATGTAGAATATACTGGATTTATTATTTTTTTATGGAAACAAAAAAGAAAGAGGAAGCGGAAGAAGAAAATAACTTGAAAGAGGTGGTGAAATAATTACCTCTTCTTTAGGTGTTTCCTTTTGATTTGATTAAAAGGGCTCCTTGGGATGGATTTCTGATAAAATTATGGCCTATAGGTCTAAGGGAGGGAAGTAGGGAGTAGATTTAGGCAGGTTTTGGCTGAGTCAAATGGTTTTGGAGGTGTGATTTTGAGAGAAGAGGAAATACCATTTTATAAGAGAGGTGAGGTTCACTTTATGAAAAGCTTGAAATATTATTTAATAATAAAATCAGTTTCGGTTTTTCATGGATCCAAAATGATTTATTTCTAGGATATGGTGGGTATGGGTTTAAAATCACTCAACTAATAGGTTTTATACAGGTTTAGGTCACCATATTAACCTTATCTTTTAGATTTAACTCTTAGTTAAATAGTTTAACTTTTACTGTGTCTTCTTCTATTCTTACACTATATGGTTAATAAAATTACTCTAAAAATCCAAGAAAACCACAAGTGGTTCATTAAGAACATATATAATATTATTTAATCCCTTTGGATGAACCTTATATTTTTATTAATATTATATCATTTAATAAAATAATATTTGTTTTAAAAACTCATTTATGTCAATTTTGACCCTATTCAGTATTTGGTTTTTGTGAAAATCATCACAACTTTATTAATTTGAAAAGGATACATTGAATCAACCCTAATATGTCATATTCACCTATAAAATTAGTGTATGTCATAAATACTTTGAAATTATATTTATTTTAATATTTTTAATACCATTTGTTTGATTCTTTCATTAATAAGGTAATTACAACATCATCATTGTGTCATAAACAAATTTAATTATTTAATGTATAAAAATTAAAAATAAACTTCCATCATTTAGGAAATCGTTTTATCTTTCTAATGAATATTTATAGATGAATTTATCTTATGTATAACCCTATATTAAAAATTATTTAGTTATTAAACATTGAATTTGACACTTTTAACTCTTCTATAAATAAAATAATAATAAATGACCAAATCTAATCTAAATGGGCCAAAGTGTATCATATTTTATTAATAAGGTTTTTTTGTCTAATTTAACTTATCCAATAGAATTAGGACATCTGTTATGTTAATTATAATATCATTTTTACCCTTAATTACCCTATTTACTTTTAACCGTGGTAAATAAAAGTCAAAAGTTACTATTCAAAAAAAATTCATCTTATTGAACCAAATTTTACTTACTTATATCAACCTTGTCTCTGAAATTTTTAAATTCAACTCACATAAGCGGTAAAATTATGTTTTATGAAAATTAGCAAACGCTCCTAAAAGGTGGGTAAAAGACGATAAAAAGTTCAAAAACAATTTATACATCTAATTTTATTATAAAATGACTCCAATGAATTAAATTGAAATTATATTGGTATTATGTATCTATTTTTATTTAAAATAAATTTAAATAAAATAAATAATTATTTAAATAAAAAATCAGTTTTAAACAATAACGCAGTGTTTTTCACTATTCATCAAAAATTGGATGTTTTCAGAAAAATACCAAAAATTAACCCTAAGCTAATTCTGATATTAAAAATTCAAAAATGAATTTTATTTTACCAAATTAAAAACATATAAGTTTCATTAATTAATTTAAAATTAATTCCCATTGTCAAAACCAAAAAGTGGGTTTTTAAAAAGTAAAAACTATCAAAAGATCGACATGTGTTTATGTAAAATTTAAATGTAAAATTACTTACATTGACCAAAATTGTATTAAATTATAAAAATATAATCTAATTATACTTACAAACCATTCAAATTGATAATTTAACACTATAAATTATTTCGATTAAAAAGTTGTTTTCAATTAAAATTTAGTATTTTTCACTATTCATCAAAATATGAAAGTTATCAGAAGAGTACCAAAAATTAATCCAAACTAAATTTTTTTTGTACCAATTATAAAGTTGAATTTAATTTCATTAAATTGAATATATAAAAGTGTCAAATATTTTTTTAAAAGATTCTCCATAAAATAGGCGGTAAAATTACATTTTTTGAAAAATACTTCTTTTATTTGAAAAATTGAATTTGTCCTTATATTATGTATAGGAAAAACAAAATATGAATGTTAAAATTATTAAGCATATATATAAAATAAAAAATGTAGTTAATACTATTCATAACCGCTTTTTGAACGGCTAGTTTGGTAAGTCGTGGTGCGCTCGAACTCGTTGTTGCATGTAGGGAAAGTTATTGAATTATTTTGAAGAAATAACGTACTAGGAAATCTTGGGGTGTTACAAAGTTTTTTCAACTCACTTTGCAAAATAGGTAAAATATTAAATGCTCAAAAACCACATCCACATATGGGAAACGACTGATCAAACTACACCGATTCAAGTGCTATCAAAAAAATCCCAACTTATAACCCAAACCAAAAAACATCACCATATAAAATCTATAAGATAAAACAATAGGAAACTAACCAAGAATAAGAAAAGGGATTACCATCAATCACCAAAAGACACCCACTAGATCTAACGAATCAAAGCAGGGGGAACAAGTATAGAAGATCATTCAGAATTTTCTAAGGGATCTTCACAAAATGAGAGAAAGGGGTAGGTACAAATGAATATAATTAGACAAGAAAATGACCTAAATCCTAGAATCCCATCAATTTCATGTCATGTAAGCTTTATATGGAGGTTAATCCATGGGTTCCACAAAAATTCCATATTTCTCTAAAAAAATCATCCCCTCGGAATTTATTTATTACCTGTCATGAATTCCAATTAAAAAATGTGTACTCATTTCAAATCCACCCCTTATCAATGTACAATTTATGAACACACTAGACACATAAGCCATGAATCACCTTTATATATCGTGTAAATAATACATGATTTGAAATTCTTATAGAAACTCTATTTCACCTCTAACCACAAAAACTATAAAATTAATGGACCAGTAAAGCAAGGACCATTATTGGAAGTTAGTGGTAGATCTAGGAAAAACTATCTCATGTATGTTGTTCAAGGGTTGATGGTGTTCGTGGGTCTCTACCATAGGAGTTATCAGGGTATTTATTTTGTTTTTGTCTTTCTTTGTATGAAATTACCTACTTGGGGATTGGTTTGTTTTATTATTAGGGTATGCTTTATATATTCCTATGAATTTTGATGGTAATTCATTCTATATGTGTGTGTTTTATAGCCTCAGTGCTAATTACCAACTTGTGGCCTATTAGAGGTGGGTTTTAAGGGTCACACCTTTATTTACTATCTTCTCAATAGGGGTACTAGTATGGGGAGATCATAATAGTCTCACACAAGATCACTAATCCTAGTTGATCTTTAATGTGAAGTTGAATCACATAAATCATCATAGTGAAAAAATTGTATAGAAAAATAAACTAATATTAAAACTATATAGAAAAAACCCAACATAACAATAATGTTTCTACATGAACCAATATACATTGACCTATAAAAAAAATTGGAACTATAATTTTAATGAGAAACATGTATTTTAAAATAGTGAAACACAGGTATAAAAAATAATTAAAATAGTAAATACAAGAAGAAAAAAATAAAAAATAAATATGCATAACAATAGTGTTTCCATATAAAGAATTTATATTAATCCATAGAAAACATAGCATTTTAAAATAAATCATCACACCTTGTGAAGTGAAAAATTAAAACATCGGTGAAAAATCAACCAATAATGTTATGGGTATAAAAAATTAATCAGCATTAAAATAATATTGATAATTAAATCCTTATATATTTATAATTAGAAAAAAAGGCACAATTATATGAAGCAACACCACAGGAAGTGGTATAGTGAAACAGTAACATTATAATGTAAACTGAATAGAAAAAATAAAAAATCATATATATATATATATATTAATATTTAATAGTTTTTTTGAGAAAAAATATATATTATTAAATATATATCATTTAATTTTTATGAATAAAATCATAAAACTAAAGATAGTAAACACCCAACATTACTCAATGTTTCAATGAAAATAAAATTATCAAACAAAGTAAAATAAGCCAACTAAATAATAGAAACTATACTAAACATCACACATTTTCTTCCTATAAAAATAAATCAACTAAAAAGTTTTTCAAATAACTTTAAATTCATAAACACGACATTAAATAAATTAATAGAGTTTAGATTTAATGAAGAGTAGTCCAAATCTTCTTGATTCGAACTTATATGAATTATCATAACCTTATTTAATATTATTTTCTGTCTCAAAAAGTAGAATTATATGGTACTATAATAGTGGTTGATTTTTATTCTAAAATGTAACTATAAATTTTCATCACAATTAAGATTTAATTTTATCGTAAGTTATATTATCAAATCAGATTAATATAAATTAAAGTATAAAATTATAAAAAATGTTTATAGAGGAAATTAATCAAAGAGAGAGTAAATACTATTAAATAAATGTAATATGAAAATTTAAAATTAAAGTGAAATAGACTAGTAAAAAATAATTTGAGTATTGAATAACAAATTCGATACTCGTGAAGGATATTATTTACCCATTTACTCTAAATCCACCAGGATCCTTCATTTTTATCCAAAATGGTAAGAAGATATGAAAACCTGATCTAAGGTATCCCACTTCCTCAAATGGAAGTTCCTTGAATATAAACCAATAAAAATTTACTCTTTATTCCAATATAATTAAACAATCAATCACACTAATAAGAATCAACAAACTCAATTAAATTAAGCTTCATCAACTATAACCCTATTGGAATGGATCTGTATTCCTATCTATGTAATCCCTTGATCACACTGATAAGACAAACTAGATTACAGACCTTAAAACTCTTCGATCATGAAGGTTCATAAAAAACATAATTACAATAAGAAATAATTAGATCATTTAAAATGAAAAACTTCTACAAAAATGCTCTAAAAAATCCTTCTGAAGAAAATATAATCAGAATCTCTCTAGGTAACAAGTTGTTGAATACATCAAAATGTTAATAAATCTTCAACTCACTAATGTAATTACTTACATACTCACTATATTTTATTCCTCAAATACATAGGTAAAATTTAAATACATCCATTATAACAAACTATAATGGTAGTATTTGAAGCCCTTTTCCTTTAATTACAATAAAATCAGATGAAACTCACAATCATATAATGGATGTATCTTTAAAATATATCATTTAATAATTCTCAACATCTAATCTCTATATCACTGTGATAATTTTCACTGAATTTACTTCACTACATCTTCATAATGTTTTAGAATTTAACTAGATAGGTTTGCCTAATATAAAATAATAATACATTAAATCTACATAATAATAACCTAAAAAACAAACTCAAATTTAAATAAAACTCATAATAAAATGCATTTTAATTTTAAAATAAAATATACAAAGGTGGAATATTGTATAAACAATCTATCCCACAAGAAGTTACTTGTGTAGAAGGATAAACATCCATTTATTAAATATATACCATTTCTTGAAAACCCTTCCCAAAAGAAACTAATCATCAACTAAAAATTTAACATTATTAAAATGGTTAAAAAGTGTAGGTATAAACCATATAAATTTATAGAATAATTAATTTCAAAAGTATAACTGAATAATAAATTCGGAATGGTAACTCACCTTGGATAAAACTTGTATGAAATTCCCATGTAAATATTATAAAATCCCCTCAATTTTTAATAGAATTGCATACATGAACATCATGATCCCATAAAATAGTTATAGTAATCATGTAGAACTTTTATAAAATCACATTGAATGCTTCATCCACTCTATCAATTTATAAGATACCATGATAATAAACATGTTCCTTGAAAAAAATTTCACATTATAAAGCACTATGACTTGAAATTCCATTCCAAGTTTTTGGTTCTTCATGGTAATGATGACTATTACTTCATAGTCGATAAAAGAAAAATAATAAATATATGGTTATATTGAAACAAATGATGAAATGAAATATAAAAAAAGATAGATATACCTATATATAAAATTAATGATTTTCCACATGAAAATAAAACATACTAAATAATATTTTAGGTGAGTTAATTGGGTATATCACTCCCTAAAATATGAAATACATTTTCCTATAGAATATAAATATGTTAAAATATGAAATTCAAAATGAAAAAAATAACAATATTGGTATTATAATTTAACTTGTATATATAGAATTTTATATATTTTAATATTTCTTGGAAATATATTAAAAATAATATTGGTTTTAGTTTATGAATTTAAAATACATGTTTATCATCATACTATGATTAAATCATACAATTATATTTTATATTATTATTGTTGTTGTTCTTGTTATTGGTTTTGGTGTGGTGGTATACATTAAAAAAATACAAGAATTTGATGATTAAAGGCTATACCTTTGATAGGTAGGACGTTCAAGTGGAAATAAATTGAATCTAATCCCAAAAAGAATCTTAAAATTAATGATTTTAAAGTCAATAGTTTATTAGATTTTTAATTTCTATATTCTTATCATGGATAAGAAAACCTGTTTAACAAATGCATACAACATTTGATCAGGTTTTGGTTCTTTTAGTAGTGCTACCAATGGTTTCTTAAAATATTTATATGAATGAATGTATATAAATTAAAATGAATACAAGTAAACACCTCATTATCATAAAACATTAAAAAAATTAAAAAATTAGATCATGATAGGTTAACACATAAGGTATTAGTTGAATTTATTCAGTACTATAAAAAATTAATCTAAATAGAACTTTTAGTTTACGATAATACAAAAGTATAAGGATGTCAAATAGAAGAAAAATGTTGATTTGATGCACCTAATATTTTGTAGGATTAATTAAATGCTCAAAATATACTTCCTAAAAGAGTGGATTATTCTTCTTAATTCCTTTAATCTCAAAAACAATTCTAATAAAAATCAAGTTAATATATTAAATCATAATAGGTTACATAATTATTTCATAAAAATCATTGTAAAAATTCCTAACCAAGATCTCATATCTACATTCAAGTTTCCTTAAGTTTGTAAAGAAAACATAAATTTTATTAACATATTGAATTTTTTATCAGTTAAATTAGATTAATTTGAACCATATTTGACAAATATTAATTGGATCAAAATAATTATTCAACCATGATTTGGAATTTTTAGAGTTGTTGTTTTCTTTAATGGTGCTCACACTTATAGAATTTAAATTTCAAAAAATATTTTAAATGGAAAACTTTCCTAGAACAGGAAATGAATAAATTATTAGTTTGTTAATATTTAATCCCAAAAATCATTAAAAAATATTTTTTACCTTATCAAAAATATGTTTTACCACATTAATCAGACCAAATGACAGGTAAAAAAATTAAGTAACCTCATAAAACACCCATCGAGGAAAAATTGAAATTCCCATTCAACGGATCATTTTAGATTAGAAATCAACTTTATTATGGGAAACATGATAAATCTTGATTCATTTAGACCCAATACGATTAAAAAATATTTTCTCTTACCTAGAAAAATAATAACAAAAAATTCTCTTATGTATTTTAGGACATGTGAAAAAAATTATAACTATTTCTTAATATGGTCAATAAGGATTTCTTGTATCTAGGTAGACTGATGTGGACCATACCAACCTATTTATGACTACATAAAATAATAAAAATTTAATAAATCCCATGTCTATTATCCTTTTATCTAAATAGTACAATCCTTAAATCACATGAAACATTTATATCAAATAATAAAATTTCTAGACTCATCCCTTAATCCAATATAAATTTCTTTTCGAATATAGAAATTTATAGTAAAAATAAGGATTTATTTTATATTTTCCAAGCTGAAATTCTATTTTGATGAGTTTATTGATGGGATTATGTGTCTTTATCTATCTATAACCCTCACCACCCAACCTATAACACTCTAATAAATCTTCAAATAAACCCTATCCCACTCCTAGAAAATAATGATGAAATGAAATAAAATTATAAAAAATAAACTAAATAGAAATATATGCTAATAACCTACCCAATAATAATGAAAATCCCTGTTTATTCCTTATATAAGTTAAGGTATAGATATACATACTTTTTTATTAGAAAACACGAATTAATTGAGGTATAAAAAGATATAATATATATATTTATACATCTATATAGCACTAACACATACAATAATAAAAATAGTGATAGAGTAAATCAAACAATGATATAGAAAATAAAATATCAAAAATGAATGCTAAAATGAATGGGTATTTCGATTATATATGCTAAGTAATTGTATTGTGTTGTGTTTTCTCCTAGGGAACTTTCACCAACAACTATTCAAAATTCAACTACAACATACAACCTTTCAAATACTAGATCTTTCACTCTCAGCAAACTTTATCTTAGACACCTTATGTAAAATTAGAATACATTATTTTATTTAAAAATGAAATTAATTACTTTTTAGTTTTATTCTTGTATTTTCATGTTGTGTATGTTTATTATCTACCATGTTATTTTAATTTAGTTTTTTTCTTATTTTCTCATTCCATTCATTATTATATAAGTTCCTTTCATTATAACATGAAAATTGTTTGATATTTCATGGGTTTATAGTATTTTTTTCTTTATTATGTGAGTAAAATTTAATATTTTGATATTAACATGTTATTCTCACATGTTATTTGTGTGATCCAAACATATTCCCTGTTTCTTTTTCATTTAATCTTCTATAAGATCTGTGTTTATTTTGACATAGGGTTTTTTCACCTCATGTATGCATGGGTTTCACCTCACATGAATGTCACCTAATGCAAGCACTAGGTTTCTCTTGATGTGATTTATTAGGTTCTCTAGACAATAGCTATTTCCAGGTTATTTATTCTTATGCAACACATATATTTCATAGTGTTTTGATTTTATTATGAATAGTTGTTATTTTTAAGTGGAAATTAGTTTCACCTCACGTTGCATGGATGAATTAATAATACTTGGGGTTTTTATGACTGAGAAACTCATAACCATCCACTTTTATGAGGATATTATATCATAGTAAGGCCTCTAGAGCCTTTATGATTACCCTAAAAGCTCATATTGATGGGATATTTTTTTATATTTGGTTATTTATCCATCCCATTAAAACTAAAGAGAGTGTATATTTGAGGGATAAAAAAGTCATCATAGTTGGATCTATCTTCCATATCATGTCATGCCTTTAGCCTCACTTTAATCATACTGGTTTTTTCCCAAAGTTATCTTCCAATGGAGATCTAAATCTGGTATAAGTGAGGGGATATTTTTTCTTCTATTGGTGATTTTTTAATAGTTTAAGCCAAACCAAATCATCTTTTGAGGTTTTATCAAAAGTTGTAACCAATCAGTAGTAATTCTAATTGATCTATAAGTTTCTTATCACATTTTTTCTTTCATCTATTTGTGACTAAAAATTGTTTTTTATTATTATTCAAACACTTATAAGGAAAAATAGAGAAACCATACATGACTTCACCATTTCACCACATCACGACTTCACCACTTCCCCACATTCCCACTTAAAACAACAAAAGCCATCACGAAAAACAACATTCAATCACAATGAATGCACAATCGATTCAAGCATTAAAACTAAAAAACCTTCAAGATGGATTCAAAATACTCAAGAGAAGGCTAAGGCACCACAGACCCAGAATCATGAACATCAGAAAAGCATGACAAACCATAGAACAGATCTCCTCGCGTGCCCACCGGTGTGACCGTCGACACCATCCCAAATCCACAAACCCACCGGTGGACTGTAGTCAGAGTTCGCCCAAACCTTCCAGTGACGTGAGATACCCATAAGGACATCCACAAAGGCAGTGAAGAAACCAGAACGAGGAAGACCAGGTCATCCAAACGTTGCACCATTCTTCGTCGACACCACAGCGCATCCACGAGCAGTCGACACTCCGTAGACCAAAATCAATTCAACTGTGCAAAAAACCATTGTGAGCAGAAAACCCACAACCATAAAATGAAGAATAAAAAGACAAAAATGGAACAACCATCTATCTTCCCCACAAAAGGCTCACCCTTAAACCATAGAAGATTCTGCTACATCAAAAAAGAATGCAGCTTCATCAAAAAACCCACCTGAAACCTCATAGTTTCTGCTACCATCGCCATTTCCACCCACTGCAAACCAACACGAGTTATTCCCAAAAGAAAAACCCAGAATATCAGAATCAAAACAAGAAGGTCACCAAATCCAGGATCCAACGAGCCAGCAAGAAATTCATCAAATCTGGATTGTCGGAGGAACATTGCCAACCAGTGCTCAACACAAGTCCTAGAATCTCGAAGCAGATTCAACCAAAGCATTCCAACACCAAAACACAGAAAGCGAAAAGAGTAGCAGCAGGAAAAACCAAATTTGAAATGAAGAAAAGAGGACGATTAAGATGTGTGTTCTTCTATCCTAAAATTGACTTATGTATATGCTCCATCGGCCCAAGATGCCTGTGGTCAATTGGTCCATTGATAAATATAATTTTACTACCTATATTGATGTATCTCTTGATATTCTTATGAAATCTTATGGATTAATTATTCCACCATTAGCATATAATATCCCGCATCAGGTCACATTTATAGATTTTATCAGGTCTAAACTAGAAAAATTATATATTATTACTTCTTTAGATGGGAATATTTATAAGAAACATAGGCTATAAAATTTCAAGATCTTATTGGTGATTCTAATATGGGAATATCCTAAGGAAATTAGTGAAAGTACTTTTTACATGACTAATATTAATGTTATAGTTAATGATGAAGAAGTTTTTTATTTCATTAAACTCCCCTGATATATCTTATTACAAAGTTGTTGTTGCTATAATTTATGGTATAGATTCCTTATCTTTATTGGAATTTTAAATTACTTAGATTTCTATAGGATTTTTTGGTAAACATAAAGTAAACCCAAAATAGAAGCGTCTTACTATTAGGGGTTGGGATGAATTTTTAAGAAATAAGAAAGGAAAAATGAGAATGAATGGAAATAAGTATAGTCAATAGAATAACAATCATTATAGATCTAATCATTGATAGGTTACCTTTTATTATTGTGGGAAACCAATACATGTTAGACCAAAGTTTCCTAAGCTAAAATCTGGTGAGAATTAGAGTGAATCTGGGGACCATTCCCTATACGTCAAAACTAGTTATGATAGTGTTGAGGTCATGACTATTTCATTATTTTTTATGAGTAATTAATGGGTCCTTTACTTAGGTTTTTATTTCTATATATTCCCATATATACATCCCTTTTTTTAATAGACTAATGGAGTTAATGGTGAGTTTGTTATTGTAAATGATAATATATGTAGTGTATGGGGAGAGGCTCAATTTTTTTAGAGCTAGATGACCGCTCTTTTATCTTCTTAAATTATGTAAGGTGGGAACCTAACTTTTATAGAAACTTAATTTCTTTAGATTTCTTAGATAAAAAGGGTTTTAC
Source organism: Viscum album (assembly GCA_963277665.1). NCBI lineage: Eukaryota > Viridiplantae > Streptophyta > Magnoliopsida > Santalales > Viscaceae > Viscum > Viscum album. The sequence continues at coordinate 2,110,293,985 of OY728152.1, forward strand.
CTTTAAATTTAAATTTGGTTCCCTTAATATTTCAAGAGGTTCTTGTATAGTCATTAATAGATCTCTTGTTAGTGGGTTTTATGTTTTAAATGAAAATATCCACACTTGGAAGTTGGGAAGTACCTATTTCTCTAATAGTGATATTATTATGATTAGGAATTGGATGATGTGCCATGTTAGTGCTAATGTTCTTGAGTAGTTGGAAAAAACAGGGTATGTTATCTCAAGTAACACCAAGTAATTTACCATTTTATAATAACTATATTCTAGACAAGTCTAAGAGAGTCAAATTCCATGGGTCCATCTTTAAATATAGTTTCCCTTTGGAATACTTCCATTAATATTTATAGGGTAATTTTAGAATTTATACCAATGGTGGAGGGTTAAACTTTGTCACTTTTATAGATAAATTTTCAAATAATGTTGGATCTATATTTTTTGGAATATTTTTGATATCTTTGAGCTGGTCAAAAACTCGAATTCCACTATAGAGAACCAAGCTGGAGGAAGCTTAAGGCCATGGGAATTGAAAATGGTTTAAAATATCTTTCAATTGATCTCACTTGGTTTTGTGAGTCTAAGGTAATTATTAGGATCCAATATATTATCCCAAATTCATAATAAAATGTGTAGGAAAAGCACATGAATTTTATTATTCATAAACGTGTTCATAGAATGATTATATTCTTAAGACTGACTAAATATTTATAGCTAGAGCCTACTACTATGTAAGTCTATCTAATCAATAAGTACTATTCATATTATAATTAATTTTTTCTTCTATAAGGACTTTGGAGTATCCAAACATCATATGATATAAATTTTAGGTTATTTGGTAGTACTTCCTATGCCCACATTAAAACTGACAAGATTAAGCCCAAGGTTGTTGACTGTATTTTCATCAGTTATCTTGAGTTGGTAAAAGGTTATAAATTGTGGATTTAAAAAATTTATTTTTAAAAATGAATTATAAGTTAATATATTGTGTTCTATTAGTGTTTTATTTCTAAAAATACCACAAATGATAGTATTGATAAAGTAGGTATATTGAGGTTGATCCTCCAGCTAAAGATGAGTCTCCTATTGAGACACCTCCACCAAATACTTAACCTCGGACTTATTTTGAGTCTTTTTATGATAGTGATTCAAAAAATTATCATCCTAATGATGTTTAGGATCACTATATCATCATATATTGAGTTAGATGAGTGTTTACACCTCTCTCTATGTACATCAAGGCAGATATGGATTCTTTTATATTCCATGTTTCCCAAGATCTAAATAGTAAGGACCCACATACCTATAAAAAGTATTTTAATAACAGTGATTCCAAGAACCGGATCACTTCCATGCATAATGGGATATATTCCCCTACAAAAAAAACAAAACCTTATCTAATGTTAACAATCCAACTATTTCCAAGGTTATTTTTAGTAAATGGATTTTCAATAACAATTTTGATAAAATCCTAGAAAATAAAATCAAGTATAAGGCCAGACTTGTTTCCTAGGGATTCCTTCCAAGATAATGTATTTACTATTCTGAAATTTTCTCCCATTTGTGAAAAAATCATCCATTGGATAATTTTTGGCATGTACTACTTACCTTAATATTCATATCACACAATTATATGTCAAAATTGTTTTCTTACAAGTTGATATTAATGAAAATATCTATATGAAGACACCTAATAGTTTATCACATGAATTAAATCCTAATATGTTTTTTTTCTAAATATGTCTATTTATGGTTTAAAACGTGACTATGGAAAATAGGATAAGAAATTAAATTCATTCATGTTACAAAATAAATTTTGTAGAAGTTTTTTTGATGTATGTGTTTATTTAAAATATGTTTAAAATTACATGATTTACTTATTACTTTATTTTGATGATATGATAATCATTTATAATAAAATTATATTGATCAATACTATTAAAATGAAATTTAAAATAGAGTTTGAAATGAATGATTTACTTAATTACCAATTTATTTTACGTTTGGAAATAATAATTGCTAAGAAGTTGAAACATCTTTATTTATCTCAGCATACTTATGTTCTTAATGTACTAGAAACCCAACTTAAAAATTGGTCTACTACAACAAACTTATAGCCACAGTCGATATGGACCATAGTTATAGGGTACATATTTCCAAAATCTATAATTACCCATGGCTATAGGTACGTTATGTCCATGAGACATACTACCTATAGCTATAAGGTAAACTGTAAAGGGTAAATCCATATAAAGAGCATGGGATTTGGGAAATCTGTGGGAATCAACATTTTCGGGAACCTACATCCATAGGAAAAAATTTATGTGGTCGTAAGATAGGGTTCAAAATATTTTTTAAGATGGGAAGGAGGTGGAAAATAATAATATCCATGGGTATACATTATCATGGTTGTATCCCTTTATACCATGACACTACATCCACTGGTAGTGATTTCCATGGTTATAGTGCCCCTGAATAAATGGATACAACCACATGAATCTATGTTTGTGGCCATATCTCCCTACCACTAGGTTTGGTATATGTATTTTATAGTTTTTAAAACATATAATAAATTAAATATCAAATATTATATGTTTTGTATTTTATATTTTATATATATCCCTATATATATTTATATTAGTATACACAAAGTGAAGTATAGTTTAGCGGTTGTTTACTTTATGTTAAAACTTAGAGGTTATGTGTTTGAAACCCAATGCTCATTTTTATTTATTTAAAACCTATTTCATATGCATTGTGAATGTGGCTACTATCTCTATAACAATAGGCCTTAATCTATTTTCATAGACCATTTCCCATGGCTATAATGCATATTTCCATAGATCGTGTCTTTGGTTATATCTTATTGGATATAGTCACAGATCATTTATCCATTTTCCAACCTATGATAATATATTTAGGGATGTTTCCATGGAGATAGAAACTGTGGGTGTGTAACAACCCAAACATTCATTAATAGAAATTCCTCTTGATATTTTTAAATATCTTATTATGTAAAATGGTTGTGTAAAACATAAAAACTTCCTTAGTTTTATGTTTTTGAATTGTGACCATTGCTAATATGGATTTTGAATAGTGATCACATGATTAGTATAAATATAGGGATTTAACAATCCAATTTAGTCACACAAAGGAATCGATGTCCTCATCCAGTATAATTTCTCCATACGAATCCCATTTGTCGGAGTTTGGAAAATATGTGGCATTATTAAGCTTCCCTCTTGACCAAGCCCAAGCCAAGCTTCAACATGTTAAGCTCAAACGGAACCATCTAGGGGAGAAGTGGAAGTTGATAGAGATCACCACGTGTGTAATGTTATCCAAGCCACCCCAAGAGTATGTCACCATCGCTCACCATACCCTTAGGTCATATGTGACTGTTTTAAGGGGTTATGTAACTAATCCCTAGAACTATGATTATGTACATTATTTTGTATATAATAAAGAATGTACTTTCATTTTACTATAGTTACATTTTAAATTTGTTTTTAAAGTGCAAATGGTATTTTTAGTTAATATTCAACTAAGAAATCTATTTTTATGAATTAATGGATTTTTCAAAAAAATAATATTTTAATAATAAAATATTATTATTATTATTAAATTAATTAAATAGAAATGATCTTATAATTTTATGAATGCAATTGTAATTTTTATTAAGGTTTGAAAGTTATTTTTTCAAAACCCATGAATTTTTGATAAATTTAAGTTTTTATTTTAAAAGTAAAAATTCACATATTTATAAAATTATTTAGATAAAATTAATATTATTTTTTGAATCAGGAAGTCGAAATTATCCAACAATGAATTTTTCATAATTTTCTGAGACAATCGAATTTTTGGGTAAAAATTAAATACTATTTGAATATATAATGTGTTCTATGACATCATAATGACCCAATAGTGATGTAATAAAATACTATAAATAATATTTTCGACCAATATATGTTTTATCCTTAAAATAATGTGATTTTAGATTTGTTTGATTAATTTTATGATGCCTTAGTAGACCCTCTATGACATAAAAATCATTTTATATTTTAAGTTATTTTCCTTGAGAGTGTGACTCACCTCCACATAAAAAACCCTCTTATTTTAATAAATTTGGACTTTTGCCTTATAAAATATTGTTTTATACTCCCCTTTTTCAAAAACCATGGGCAAAAACCATGGTCTAGTTTTTGGTTTTGATTAGTTTAATGTGAGGTGTCCCAAACCTAAATAATAAACAATTCCCTCTCCTTTCTTATATAAACCCACCCAAGCTCCCACTTCCTCCTCACTCAAAGCCTTTGGAGTTCGTCCAAACTCTGCCCTCCCCTCTCTAAATCCTCCCAAGGCACACCAAGATCCCAAGAAGCCTCTCTCAAGCCTCTCTTAAGCCTTTGTAAGCACACTTCCAAGTAAGGGTTTTTTCTTCCTTTCTCATTTTTGTCCTATATTATTTAAGTTGTTATACCCTTTTAATTTCAATTATAAATGTTGGGGTATGATTTTTCACCTCCCCCATAATTCCCTATTTATGTGTGAATGATGGTATACCCCTTTCTCTCTCATTAAATGCATCCCATGTACACCCATTACTATGTCAAAATTCAAAAAGGGGTTTCTCTCTCCTCATTTTCATTCAAACAATTCTTCTATATCATGAATATAAATTCCATTAAATTTGTTGGGACATGTATCTATATGACCCCCTTACTTTCCATTTCATTTAAATATGATGATACACCCCTTTTTTCGCATCAACCATTTTTATGAGTTCTTATGTCATGTCATTAGGGTGCTAAAATTGTGTCGTTTATTTCCAAGCCAAAGTCATTGTGTAGTCAATATCATGCCAATTTATCTATCAAGGGTATTCACCTTTATGTATATTTTCTTATTGTTTAAACAGTTTCATGTATGTATTCCACATTCTTTTATCGTGGAATAAATGATTATGTTGAATGATTCAGTGTTTTATGATCCATGTGGCACACTTATGCATGAAATGAAATATTTAAGAAGGGTGCACCCTGATAGAACTCCAATGCATTGAGTAAAGTATAGTATCATGATACATCATGTGCAATGGGTGTTTACTCATGCTCATTCAAGTGAAAAATTGTTTTACTTGTGCTTAATGTGCAATGAGGTTTTACTCATGCTCTATGAACAATGAGCCTTGGCTCATGCTAATTCCATGTTAAGTGTGGTTGCCACATTTCCATTTAATGATTATCATGCTTTATCATGAATTTATGTTTATGATTATCTGGTTCTCTATTGATATTCCTATTGTCTAACATGTGTTTTATTCCTCATGTTATTCCATGCTTCTTCCCTTACTGGGCTTTATACCTCACCCTTTTCAAATGCATGTCCTCTGGTTATCCCATGTAATGCTAAGTAAGAGTGAATGAAGTGGTTTTGTAAAATAAGTTTTCAATAAAGATGTTTCTTGTTTTATGTTCTAAGTTGTTATGTAATGATCCTAATCCCAAAAGACACTATACCTCTCGATCTTCTATGTTGTATCAAGTGAATTTTATGTAATAAATCATGTTTAAGTGTGTAATAAAAAGTAGGGTTGTCATAGTTGGTATCAAAGGATAAGTTTAGTTATTTTTGGGATTAGGATTATAAAATCCTAGTAAAGACTTAGAGACAAGACTAATTACAATAAAAACATACCTATGTTTTGGTGAGTATTGATTAAGTGGTTTATCAAGAAAATACATCCCTTTCTGGATATGAGTAGGTAGAGGTGGCTCCGGCACAGATGTATCCTAGAGGTAAAACCTGAAAACATCACTTTGAGCTAGAATCAAACGGGAATTGGTACACGACAATGGGCCTTGATACACTCTTGGTTATGACACTCTCATGGGATATTCTTTGGTAAATTCACAATCTTAGTATGAACCATTATTAGGGGACAAAAAAATTCCCTAAGAATATATGTTAGAAAGTAGATCATGGATAACATAGACTGAAGCCAATAGACTCATATGTTAAGGAAATAAAAGTTATTTATAAGTCATTAGTTTTTTCATTGTATTACTCTTTATTTGTTACACCTAACATTCCTTTTATTCCAGCCAATGGCTGGTAAGAGGAGGACTCGGGAAAACAACCGATGTGAAGATCAATGTGATGAATGTACTAATGAGATGCCCAATCCAATGGGAGTGGGAATCACAAACTTTGTCACGCTTCACTCTCAGTTAACTCAATATTTGAATAGAAACATGGTTCAAGAGTAACGTTCAACCCTCCTAAGAAATAACAAGTCACTATCGAGAGCTATATGAGACAATGGCCTCCAACTTTTAGTGGATCGTCTGATCCCTCAATCATCGAACAATGGATCAACTCCATTGAAAAGATCTTCTCCATCCTTTAATGTTCCGAACAAGAGAAGGTTCTTCTAGATATTTACCATATAGAGGGTGAAGCCGATCAATGGTGGACGTTGATCAAAAATATGAAGCCTGAGGAGTAGATTGAGGTGTTGTAATGGAAGGATTTCTGGAAGATGTTTTTCGATACATATTTCCCCCCACCCTCCGGCTGAAGATGGAAAGGGACTTCCTTGACCTCAAGAAAAAAAAGGTGATGAATCCTTTAGAGTGTATAAGGAAAACTTCACAAGGCTTTCATGATACACATCTGGCTTTGTTGTTACCCCCGAATGAAAGTTTGACCGCATCTTTGGTGGCCTGAAGCATAGCCTGCGGAAAGCACTGGCAATCCGTGACTTCGACAGCTATGAGAAAATTGTCCTATGTGCCCTCAAGGTTGAAATGGAGATCGGAGAATCGCAGGGGTATCATGGGGATAAGAAGCATAAGGTGGAATTCAATTCTGGCAGACTGATGGATAAATCCAATGGTGCTAAGAAGATCCAGCACCCCACTTGCCAAAGGTGCATAAAGAAGCACCCCGTAAATTTCCTGAAGGGGGACGATGAAATGTTTTAGGTGTGGAAGAGAAGGGAACCAAGCCATTAATTGTCGGAAAGAAAAACCTGCGGCTGTGACAGAGGAGAAAAATGATCTGTTTGACTCTCAATGCGTTGTTCATTACTACAACTGCAAAGAACCAGGGCACCTTGCAAATCAGTTCCCTAAGTCAAGGGTTTTTGGAGGCAACCAACAACCTTCAAGGCAGCAAGGGTGAGCTTTTTCCATCACTACCGCCGAAGTGAACTCTGATAATGAAGTGGTGAAAGGTAAGCTAGTTATTCATTCAATAATAGCAAACATACATTTTGATTCAGGTTCTACGTTTTCTTTTATATCTCAAAATCTTAGTAGAACAATCCCAACACCACCACAAATCATGGAAGTAAAGATGTCAGTGAGTACGGTAAATGGGGTGATTATTCCATACCATGAATATAAATCCTCCCCTTTCATAATATGGGGATTGAACATCCCATTGAACCTCATCATACTCCATCCAATGGAATTTGATGAAATTCTCGGCATGGATTGGCTTTCCTAATATAGATCCAACATAAATTGCCGAGAGAGGGAAATCACTCTCCATGTGGAGAATCGACCCCCGATTTTATACAAGTTCAAGGTGAAGGATGAATCTTCTTTAGCTCCATAATCTCAAGCATGGATATTACTACCCTATGAGAATGTGTATCTGGCTCAGATGATTGAGTCCAAGGAAGCAACCATCCTCGAAGACAGGCCTATTGTGAGGGAATTCATTGAAGTGTTTCCCAAGGAATTTCCCGATCTTCCTTCTAGAAGAGATGTTGAATTCTCAATTAAACTTATACCTGGGGAATTACCAATATCCAAAAATCCATACAGAATAGATGTTGTGGAGCTTGAAGATCCAAAGAAGCAACTACAGGAGAATCTGGATAAAGGGTTTATACACCCAAGTGCTTCACAATGGGGTGCACCAGTCCTCTTCATCAAGAAGAAGGATGGTTCAATGCGCCTTTTCATCGATTATCGTGATCTTAACAAAATCATGATAAATAACAAGTATCCTCTTCCACATATTGATGACTTGTTCGATCATCTACGTGGAGCACAATACATCTCCAAGGTAGATTTGCGGTCAGGATATTATCAAGTAAGGGTGAAGAAGGAAGATGTCCCCAAGACTACTTTTTGTACAAGATACGGGCACTATGAATTCATAGTAATGCCTTTCAGACTCACTAATGATCCAAAATTTTCATGGATTTGATGAATAGATTCTATAGAGATTACCTTGACAAATATGTGGTAGTCTTTATAGATGATATTCTAATATACTTCAAAACCAAGGAGGATCATGAGGGGCATCTAATAATTGTATTAGAGACCTTGAGAAAGGATAATCTCTATTCAAAGTATAGAAAGTGTGTGTTCTGGTTAAATGAGGCCTCATTATTGGGCCATATCATCACAAGAAATAGAATATTTTTGGATCCCTCCATGACAGATTCAGTAGAGGGATGGTCGAGGCCAACATCAGTAACAGATATTTGTATCTTCTTGGGGTTATCTAGATATTATCGATGATTTTTGAGAATTTCTCATGATTTTTCAACCCTCTTACCAAGCTAACTTGGAAGGAAGTAAAGTTTTCTTGGAGTGATGGATGTGAAGAAAGCTTCAAGGAGTTGAAAAGGAGGATTATCACTGCGCCTGAGATCATTTTACCTACAAGTGGAGAACTCTTTGTGGTGTATAGTGATGCTTCTAAAAAGGGATTAGGCTGTGTGCTGATGCAAAATGATAAAGTGATAGCCTATTCCTCAAGTCAGCTTAAAATCCATGAGCAAAACTATCCAACGCTTGATCTGGAGTTGGCGGCTGTGATCTTTGCCTTGAAAATCTGGTGTCATTATCTCTATGGGGAGAAATGTGAGATTTATACTAACCACAAGAGTCTCAAATATATATTCACATAGAAATATCTTAATATGCGCCATTGAATATAGATAGTGCTCATCATGTATTATGACTGATCAATCCCCTACCATCCTGGTAAGGCAAACAAGGTGGCGAATGCTCTAAGTAGAAAGGATCCTTCATCTTTATCAATGATGAGAATTGAAAAGGACCAGATCTTCTTAGATTTTCAAAGGATGGACATGTGAACAATTAAGGGAGGAACATCATCAATCCATTCTCAAATTATTGCTCAACCATCCCTCTTGAAGATAATAAAGGATTCTCAAAGAAAAGATGTGGATATTCAGAAAAGGGTGGAAGCTGTTAGAAATGGTAAATCCTCTGATATCAAAGTTGATGAGGAAGGATTTGTAAGATTTTGGATGCAATTATGTGTACCATATGATCCAGAGATAAAGATGGATCTATTGAATAAGGCACATATCTCGACCTTCTCTATCCACCCAGGGAGCACAAATATGTATCGAGATCTCTGAGAAAACTTTTTGTGGGACAATTTGAAAAGGGATATTGTCAAATATACCTCAAAGTGTATGGTATGTCAGCAAGTGAAGGATGAGAGAAAAAAGTCTAAGGGGATGATGCAACCTCAACCCATACCCACATGGAAGTGGGAGGACATTACCATGGACTTTGTCACTAGACTTCCAAGGACATACATAGGAAATAATTCTATATGGTTTTTTGGGAATCATCTTACAAAGACAGCTCACTTTATTGTGGTTCAAGAGGATTTCTCATTGGATAAACTAGCACGGATATATATCATGGAAATGGTAAGACTGCATGGAGTACCACTATGTATTGTGTCTGATCATGATCTAATATTCACCTCTATGTTTTGTAAGTGTCTTCAATGTGCTCTGAATACTAAACTGAACTTCAGTGCAACTTATCATCCTCAAACCGATGGCCAATCCAAGAAGACTATCCAAACACTTGAGGACATGTTGAGAGTGTACTCAATGGACTTCAAAGGAGGGTGGGATCAACAACTTCCTATGTTTGAGTTCTTTTATAATAACATTTTCCACTCGAGCATCTGAATGGCACCTTATGAAGCCCTATATGGGAAGAGGTGCAGAACACCAGCATGTTGGGATGAAGTCGGTGAGCATAATCTTCTAGGACCAAAAACGGTCGAAGAAATGGTGGAGAAGGTGAAAACCATTCAGCAGCATATCAAGGCAGACCGGAGTCGATATAAGAGTTATGCAGATAACCGTCGATGAGACCTTGAGTTTAAAGTTGGAGATATGGTATTTCTATTCATATCCCCAGGGAAGAAGGTCATAAGGTTTGTAAAGAAAGAGAAGTAAAGTCCTAGGTACATCATCCCCTTCGAGTTTCTTGATCGTGTTGGGGTTGTGGCCTATAGACTAGCACTTCCACCAACCATGGCCAGAGTACATGATGTCTTTCAGGTATCCCTATTAAAGAAGTACATACCATACCCATCATATATACTCTATTTAGAGGTAGTACAGCTAGAGGATGATCTTTCTTATGAGGAGCAACCAGTGAAGATCTTAGATCATAGAGAAAAAGTTGTATGAAATAAGACAATGACCCTCATCAAGGTATTGTGTAGAAACCACGCGTTTGAAGAAGCAATGTGGGAATCAGAGGAAGCGATGAAGCATATTTACCCTCATCTTTCTAGTGTGGGAAAATAAAATTTCGATCGCGAAATTTCTTAAGGGGGGAAGATTGTAACGACCCAAACATTCATTAATGGAAATTCCTCTCAGTCTTTTTAAATGTCTTATTATGTAAAATGGTAATGTAAAACATATGCACTTCCTTGGTATTATGTTTTTTAATTGTGACTGTTGCTAATATGATCGTTGAATAGTGATCACATGATTAGTATAAATATACGGCTTTAACAATCCAATTTACTCAGACAAAGGAAGTGATGGCCTCATCCAGTTGAATTGCTCCATATGAATCCCATTTTTCAGAGCTTAGAAAAGAGGTGGCAACATTGGGCTTTGCTCTTGACCAAGACCAAGCCGATCTTCATCATGTTATGCTAGAATGGAACCATCTTTGGGAGAAGTGGATGTTGATAGAGATCACCACGCGTGCAATGTTATCCGAGCCACCCCAAGAATCTATCACCATCACGCACCTTACCCTTAGGTCTTATACGGCTGTTTTAAGGGGTTATGTAACAAATCATTATCACTATAATTATGTACATTATATTGTATATAATAAAGAATGTACTTTCATGTTATTATTGTTGCTTTGTAAATTATTTTTAAAGCGCAAATGGAATTTTTAGTTAATATTCAATTAATAAATCTATTTTTATGAATTAATGGATTTTTAATTAAATAAAATTTTAATAATAAAATATTATTATTATTAAATTAATTAAATAGAAATTATCGTATAATTTTATGAATTCAATTGTAATTTTTATTAAGGTTTGAAAGCTATTTTTGTCAAAACCCATGAATTTTCGATAAATGTTAGTTTTTATTTTAAAAGTAAAAATTCACATATTTAGAAAATTATTTAGATAAAATGAATATTATTGTTGGAATCAAGAAGTTGAAATTATCCAATGGTGATTTTTTTATAATTTTTGGAGACAATTGAATTTTTGGGTAAAAATTAAATATTGTTTGAATATATAATGTGTTTTATGACATCATAATGACCCAATAGTGATGTAATAAAATACTAAAAATGATATTTTCGGCCAATATATGTTTTATCCTTAAAACTATTCTATTTTATATTTTTTTGAATAATTTTATGATGCCGTAGTGGACCCTCTGTGACTTAGAAAACATTTTATATTTTTAAATTGTTTTCCTTGAGAGTGTGACTCACCTTCACATAAGAAACCCTATTATTTCACGAAGTTAGTACTTTGGCCTTAGAAAATATTTTTTTCCAATCCCATTTGGAAAAAACCATGGGCTGGTTAGTGTTTTTGATTAGTTTAACGTGAGGTGTCCCAAACATAAATAATAAACAATTCCCTCTCCTTTCCTATATAAACACACCCAAGCTCTCACTTCCTCCTCACTCAAAGCATTTGGAGTTCATCAAACCTCTTCCCTCCCCTCTATAGAATCATCCCAAGGTGGCCCAAGCTCCCAATAAGCCTCTCTCAAGCCTCCATCAAGCCTTTGGAAGCACACTACCAAGTAAGGGTTTTTTCTTCCTTTCTCATTTTTGTCCAATATTCTTTATGTTGTTATTCCCTTTTAATTTCAATTATAAATGTTTCGGTATGGTTTTTCACCTCCCCCATACTGCCCTCTTTATGTTTGAATGATGGGAATCCCATTTCTCTCTCATAAAATTCCTCCCATGTACACCCGTTAGTATACTGAAATTATGAAAGGGGTTTCTTTCTCCTCATTTACATTCAAGCAATTATTTTATATCATGAATCAAAATTCCACTACATATTTTGGGACATGTATCTATATGTACCCTTACTTTCGATGTCATTTAAATATGATTATACACCCCTTTCTTTCTCATCAACCATTTTTATGAGTTCTTATGTCATGTCATTATGCGACCGAAATTGCACCGCGTTTTTTCAAGCCAAAGTCATTATGTAGTGAATACCATGCCCATTTCTCTATCAAGGGTATTCACCTTTATACACATTTACTTATTGTATAAATAGTTTCATGTATTTATTCCACATTATTTTATCATGGAATAAATGATTATGTTGAATGATTCAATGTTTTATGATCCATGTGGCACACTTATCCATGAAATGAAATGTTTAAGAAGGGTGTGCCCTGATAGCACTCCAATGCGTTGGGTAAAGTGTAGTATCATAATATGTCATGTACAGTGGGTGTTTACACATTATAATTCAAGTGAAATGAGGTTTTACTCATGCTTCATGGGAAATTAGGGTTTACTCATTCTCCATGTGCAATGAACCTTGGCTCATGCTAATTTCATGTTAAGTGTTGTTGCCACATTTCCATGTTATGATTATCATGCTTTATCAGAAATTTAGGTTTATGCATCTATTGTTCTATATTGATATGCCTATTGTATAAAATGTCTTTTATTCCTAATGTTATTCCATGTTTATTACCTTATTGGGCTTTATAGCTCACCCTTTTCTTATGCATGTCATCAGGTTATCCCATGCAATGATAAGTACGAGGGAATGTAGTGGTCATGTAAAGGAAGTTTTTAATAAATATGTTGCATGTTTTATGTTCTAAGCTGTTATGTAATGATCCTAAGCCCCAAATACACTATACCTCTCAATATTCTATGTTTTATCAAGTGACTTTTATGTAATAAATCATGTTTAAGTGTGTAATAAAAAAGTAGGATTGTCATAGGGTGACCGTGATTATGGTTATTAACTACTATCACATCCATTAGGGTTGTATCCATTGGTGTCACCCATGGATGTAGCCCTATTTTCTACTTTTGAAATATAACATTTTAAATCTTTAAATCCTATTATTTCCCATTTGTCGAATATTTTAAATTGTAACTTTCCCAGTATCCTATTAATACTACAAATATTGATTCTATGATTAAATTCCATATTCTAATATGGTAGGTAACATAATGTATGTTATAATATATACTATACCAAATGTATCTTTTATGATTTTTACTTTAATTATATTTATGGGAAATATTGGTAAACCATAGTAACATACACTTAATTGGTTTTTATGATACATCTCTTATACTCATTATTTATCACACTAATCCGGTAGAAATATTAAGTCTAGTGATCTTGTGACTCAATTTATGGATTTTGATTATGAAAAAAATATTGACACATGGAATTATATAACAAATTATGTGTTTACAGACTATGGATGTCCCATTTTATATAAAATAAATATGAAATCAATTGTGTTACTCTATCCACTAAGGGTGAACGTATTTATTTGACATAATCAACTAAATAATCCTCATAACTTAAAAGGATTTATTTATTAGTTATATTTAAGTTTTTCTAGTATTATAGTTTACTCATATTATCAATTAACCTTATATTTGTAAAATAATTTAGTATTCCATGGTAAGACTAAGAATATTTACATTAGGCTCCAATTTATTAGATATTTTATTGAAGGTGGAATAACGTGTTTCAAAAAGATTAAAACTGATAACAACTTTGTAGATAGTTAGAAAGAGGTAATGGTTTTGAATAATTATAGGAATTGTTTAGATATTTTAAAAATTGTTTCAATTGAATAACATTAGGTGAAAGGACATTACCCTTAGTTTATTTATTAAATTGTGTAGATTTTTTGAATTATCTTGCTTTGTTTGATTTAAAAATGAAAATAATTGCTTTTTGGCTTTATGTTCGTATTTTCATGTTTTATATGTTTATTATTTTTCATGTTCCTATATTATAGTTTTTGTTTTCTTATTTTTCAAATCCTATTTATTCTTATATTAGTTCCTTTAATTATTAAGTGAACTCTATTTAATCTTCCATTGGTTTCTGGTCCTTTTTATTATTATTATGTGATCTATCTTTAATCTTCTATAAGATTGATGTTAATCTTAAGTGGGTGTTTTGTGATTCAAGTGTGATCCCTGAATCTGTTTTTGTTTCAATCTTTTATATTATGTGTGTTTCTTCTAAACCGGGTTTTTTAACCTCATGTGAGAACTATATTTATCCTCATGGGAGTGTCAACTAATGAGATCATTGGGTTTCTATTGATGTTAGCACTCAGGGTCTCCTGATATGAAAACATAGGGTCTCCTAACATGAGCTATTTCCCAACTATTTATTCTTACATAGCACACATATTTCATGTAGTTTTAATTTTACAACATAGAGTTTTTATTTTGACATGGTTCTAAGATTCACCTCACATATCGTGAATGAATTAATCACTCCTAGGTTTGTTATGGCTGATAAAGTCATATTCATCCCCCAGTTTGATGTTGTTACAATATAGTCATACTTATCGAGCCTTTATAATTACCCTATAAGTTCATATCAAGGGGATATTTTTTGAGATTTATTTACCTCTCTATATTTCCTTCCAGATTGTGCATTCATCATTGTTTTCATCATACCAAGATTATCTCAAAGCTATCTTCTGGTGGACATCTGAAGTTGGTACAAGCGAGGGCCTCCAATTTTTCCTTTCAATGATTCTTAGTTCCTAAAAACAAACAAGGGAATATTTATTTATTTTTTTAGTAAGAAGGAACCAGTATGTAATAATATTGTTCGGTCTATAAGTTTCTTATATATTATGGTTCCTTTTTTCATTGATCTTTTTGTGCTTCTGGTTCATTTTCTTCTTATCTATTAATTATTTTTTTTCTATAAGTTATACCATTTTTTGGCATTAATAAAAAATAGGATATAGTGATTTTAGTAATACAAATTATTCTATATTAAGTGGTGGTATTTATCTATGATAAATCAAATCACTAATAAATAATATACCGTTATCATTGCCAAATAAAAGCACTTATAAAACTCATATTAATTTTTTTTTTGAAGAGGTTCATGCCTTGGTCAAAAAAACCAAGGCACTAATTATTGAATATTTAAAAAAGGAGAGTTACAAGAGATGAAATGGGGGGAGTTTCTTACAATATTTATCATAAAGTTGTAGCAAATCAGGAGGCAAAGTGTCCAACCAGGTTAGGTCCTGATTGACTCCTTTATTAGAAAGTGTGTCAGCAAGCATGTTGGCTTCCCGGAAGACATGCGTAGCAATGTAGTTGATCCCCCGAAGTGAGTCAAGGCACTTCATCCATCTATTTGTGAGAGGACAAGCAAGATTAGTTACTCCATTCCAGATTAAACTCATATTCATTAATTCTAAAAGGAGCATAGATAAAAGGTCAAAATTTATTAGTGATTTTTTAATACCAATAAAACTTAGCATTTATCATCACTTTTTTAATACCGATAATGGTAAAAAATTATCAATACTAAAAAAGAACCAATAAAGGTTACCCTCCATAATATATTTTTTATATAAATAATTATATATTATTAAATATTATTTATATAAAAATAAATATATATTAATATAAATACAATATATATATATAATCATTTATACTTATCTAGAATTATATATGTAATTAAAATTACATATATATTATAAAATATCATATGGATATATATATATATTAAATATTTTTCATATTTAAATTTATTATATATTTATATTCATATTATATAATTTATAGTATACATATATATTTACAATATATGTATATTTATTATTGTGTCTGTGTGAAATACCTGGATCAGTTAGTGTGACACTGAGAAGGGGTGAATTAGTGGTGGTTGTTTTTAAAAATTCTTTCCATTTAGTAATTAAACCCCTATAACCTATTAGATTTGTTATCCACTCTTACAATATTCTCCTTAACTAGATTCAAGAATAATAAGAATCAACAAACACACATTAATTTTAATAAGGTTCGACCTCAATGTGAGATCCTAATCCTTAATAGGTTTAGTTCATGATCTGAGACCTATATTATCACAAATATAACAATAATTACATTATATATGTATTGTAAATCCTTTAAAATTGAGAAGATAACAAAATCAAGTACAAAATAAGGGCATGTGACATTCTTTAACTTGTACTACAGCAACAAATGAATAGCATTGTTTATATTGGTACCACCAACCTTTGAACAAATTTCTTCTCTCTCTAGGATGAAGTATATATTCAAATCAAAATAGGATTCAAAAATATCAAATACTATATCTTATTTAGGAGAGACTTTTACTTCTAGATGAGTATGAATGCAAGAAAAGTATATCGATCTCGCTCTCTGTCACTAGTTCAGAATGATCAACGTGTGAATACTAGAATGTTCACACATGATGTTATTATTCCTTCCCAGTAACTGGGACATCCTAACACTATAATTTAGGTATAAACCTTGTTTTCTTTTGTTTTTTCCCTTATTCTTTATTTGATCTCTTTTTTTCTCATTGATACCATTGATTATTGATTTTTGTCACCTAGGTTGGACCTTGAGAGGGATCTATAACATGGATTTAAATCCTATTAAATAGTCTAGGAGATTTCCAATGGGTTTTAGATTGAGGGAGGATAAGATACTATTATGAAAATAGATATATTAGTTCCACTGACTAGATGGTGAGGGCCATTAATCTGCCAGTGGCAAGCTAATACTAGGGAGTTCCTATAAGAACTACATCAGATAGAAAGTGTATCAGTCAGTGGTATAAGAATTCTTCATGGGCCACTAGATAGTTGGTAGGACTTTTAGAATTTTTCACTTTCATTCATGCACCACCAACTAGCTGATGGGATCTATAATCTATATGGGGACTCAGATGGGGTTGAGAAACAGTAGGTAAATATCGTAATTTCATTTGTTTTAATACCTATTTTAATTCTAAAACACATCCCTTGATTTTATTTCAATCCTAAACATCCTATAGAATCTTTGGAGATGAATTTGGCACATAAAATTTTGATTATTTTTTGATACAAGTTTCATTAGATTCATTGAGTCTCTCTTGGTAAGTGTATTCTAAATCTATTTATGAATTCCCTTCTCCCTCATGTTCATTCTTCATTGAGGGCTATGAAATCTTGAGTTTTTGTTAAATTTGGATTTATATTTTGGAATTCTGATTCTATTAGACCATAGTAACAATTATATCCTTTGAATATTTATTGTTGTATCCCATATTGGGTGATTTTTAATCTTGATTTGAGTTAGGTGCATTTTTAAAGAAGAACCTTTCAATTAAAACCTTTAATGCTTTCTGACTTTGAAATGAATTTCTAATTGATTTATAATTATTGATTTGTGATTATTGATGACGATTTTTAAACATCATGGGGGTAATTTTTAAACCCGTTGGGTATGGATTTTCAGAAGAAGTATTGATTTCCATAAAATGGATTTGAATTAAATAAATGATTTGAGGAAAGACATTATGAAATGATAGAATGAAATGGTTTTTTTAATCACTTTAGTTTTTATGAAAACCTTTTTGATATTGAATTTTTAAATGTGATGCAATTTTTCTTAATCTTAAACTTGGATTTGAGGAAATTATTGACTATTTGAAATGATTTTATAATTATATAAATGAATTATTACCCTGTGTATGATTTTTTTCCTTGAATCACATGGGATCTTGGGTAGTTAGGTGGGAAGAACAAGAACTAGGAATGTATTAGATATTCCTAGAAATGGTTTAATAATGATAATGAAACAAAAACTACTTGAGGGTAGGGATTCTATTCTTTGGCATTTTCTCTTATCCCCGCAAGGATTGGGACCTAAGAATGTGTGCACATCATATCCTTACTTCACCGAGATGTGTGAGAATACCTATAAAAACATATCCCTGGGTCTCTTAACCATGGTTCTATGATTGATATTGGATAATTGAAAAAATTTAAAAATGAAAATGTTATGAAATGTTTTAATCATTTTAATTTTGAAGGAATTTTTGATTCATTCCTACTTTGATGATAATGTAGTATTATAAATGTTTTACTCTATCCATTGAATGTTTTTAAAAGCATGTATTGATATAAACTATGAAAATATTTCCATTCCATTTTTTATTTAAAATTTATCATATTTGGTTTACTTGATATGGATGTCTTATGGAATACTTAGTAAGATTCTACTGTGATTTTTTTATCACACACTACATTTTATTTTGAGAATTTGTATACTTTCTTATTCTAGATCTAGGAAATGGAAAGATACCACTTAGAGGTGGTGTATGTTCTTTATTAGTGGGACATTGGGAGTAGGCAGTGATAAGTGGATCATTTGATACACTCATTGTACAAAGCTTTCCATATGTTGTATTTGATGGTTTGTGGGATGAATTTGGTTTATGTTCCATTTTGGGACTTTTTTATGTTAAATTTTGGTACTTCTATCTTGTATAGTGTTTTTATACTAATCATTTATTTCTTATTATCTATATGTGTTAATTGATGAGTAATCCTTGTGATGAAATCTTTCACTCTTGACTGTACGTGATGCCTAGGTCCTAGTCATCAACTCCTAGGGATTGATAACGCCCTTTAGGACATTTTATAATTGATTTGATTAAAGTTTCGGTAGGTTATCTAGGTAGGCTCATGGAAAAAAAATATTCTATCCAGGTTGTGTCCCTAGTGTCAGTGTGTAGTTTGGTATATCTTGGTAGACATGATTTTTGGGACTTAAGGGGTAGGTTATGAGTGAGTTCCTATCTAGATCTCACTGTAATGAGCCTTAAGTTACCATGGGATATTGGTAAAAAGTATCCTTAAGGAGTTTTTTGATCTGATTCTAGACTTTTTCAAAATATTTGATATGATATTTTCTTTCTCGGTTGAATTCTACTTGATATGGTTAATGATCTTGAATCTTTTAACTAATGTCTCTTGTTATATGTTTCTATTGTGTAATAAAATTCCCCAAAGAATAAATTTTAATAGACCTTTATAGGTGACTTATGATGAACCAAAATAATTGAATCTCCCATTTTATTAGAACCTTGTATAGGTTTGTGTACATATTACACTTATTCTTATTTAGGTTTCATAGGTTTTACCTCAGAGGGATAACATTAGAGATTATACCCAAGACTTTATTTATCTATATTCACCATATTTATAGGGTAAAAAACAACCTCATTTATTATATTATTGGTTGAAAATTTTTGATAATATCTTTGAGTTCTTGGAGATGTTAGACACTATCAAGGTGATATGTGTTACCTTTGAAATTAAATGGCCTAGAAGAATGTGGTGGAATTATTTAATCCTATTGGGGAAAAGTTTGGGCTTGGAGTGGAAATACATTAGGGCTCTTTTCATGGAGTAGTTCTCTCTAGAATAGATAATTTTGGCTAAGTTGATGGAGTTCCTTAACCTTTAATAAGGTGAATGGATAGTGACTCAGTATGCCAGCTGCTTTACTTAACTTGTTCATTTCTCACCTAAGGTGGTATCGAATGAGAAGCTGAAATCCCGTAGGATTGAGATGGGTATTCATGAAGATATTTGATCTCATTTTTTCTTACTGAATCTTTCCTTGTATATTGATGTCCTAGATAGGGATCTAATGGAATAAGGATTGATGGGAGTTCCTCCTACTCCCAGTGGTATTTTTGCGGGTTCCTTTAAGGGGGACAAGAATTAGGATGAGTCTCATGGTGGAGATCATTAGGGTGGATCTTGATAGCATACATCTTTTAAATCATCTCCAGTTTTTAGATAATAATCATTGAACTACTTTCAATGTGGAAATTTTAGGCATACGAAGTGTACTTTCATAGAATCACAAAATATTTGTAACTTTTTTTGATTTTTAGGACACTTTTAGAGGTTATATTGTGTTTTCACTACTCCATGTAGTGGTATGGGATCATCGGTACGGATAAGTTTTGGTTTCAGTTAGATGCTTCAAGAACAAAGGGGTCTCATCCACAGGTATCAAGAAAAAAGATCATTTATATAGTGGATGAGTATTCAGTGGAAGCTAATGCTTGTCCTATGATAGTGAGAGGTTCCATTATCAATGATTCATCTTTAGTAACTAATTTATTTGATATAGGTTCATATCATTCATTTTTATATACCCATGTTGTGTAATAGTTTAATCTTCCTATGGAGCACATTCTTAATTTAATGGATATTTCTACACCTCTCAGGATGAAGAAAGAGTAGGGTCTTTGATTCCCCTATTTTGATTTTTTTTATAATAAGTCAATATTGTTTGATAGTTTTTGGTTATAGATATAAAATCTATTTATTTCATTCTCAAGATAGATTATTTTATTGCTTACAAAGCTTGCATCAACTTTTATCTTCATCAAGTCTTCTTTACTACCCCTGATGGGGTGTTTCATGACATTCAGGGATAATGGGATCTGAGATTGAGTTGAGTTGAACCTCCTATTATAGTGTTTCATTGGATGATATCCATGTTTTATTTTCAATTATTGCAGTAATCTTTGGGTGATGTTACTCCTCTAGTGGTAGATGATTTTCCTAACGTGTTCCTATTATAATTTTCTATTTTTCCACCAATGAGGGAGGTGGATTTTACTATATATTTGGTACCAAGTACCAAGACTATTTATATTAACTCTTATTAGATGGAACCAACTAGACTGATGGAGTTAATGAATCAATTACAGGACATATTTTCCAGGGGACTCATTTAGCCTAGTGTGTCTCCTTGGGCAGTTCCAATGATTTTTTCCCTGAAATCCGATAGAACCCTTCACTTATGTGTTGATTACAAAAATCTCAATTAGTTCATGATCATGAAAAATTATTTTTCCCTCATATTGATGATTTTTTCACTAGATTAAGGGAGAAAAGTGGTTCTTGAAGATTGGTCTTTTGCATGGTTATCACTATACTAGGATAAAGGAGTTAGATATCACTAAGACATAGTTTGGTAGAAGGTATGTACATTATGAGTACCTTGTTATTACCTTTGTTCTAAACAATGCTCTTGATGTGTTTATAGCACTGATGAACAATATTTTCCACCAGTACCTTAATCATTTCATTGTTTTATTTTTGTATGACATCTTTGTTTACTATAAAACTGAGAAAGATAATGTACTTAATTTGAGAATAGTTCTAAAAATATTTATAAATCACCAAATTTATACTAATCTGTCTAAATTCAATTTATGTATTCGAGAGGTAAATTTATTGGGGATTTGGATTTTTAAAAGTTAATTCTAGTTGATCCTAAGAAGATGGAGGCTATTATAATTTGGGAGAAATTGTATAATATATTTGATATTTTGATATTCTTGGGATTAGATGGATATTATCACCAGTTTGTGAAATATTTATCAAATTTGGATTCTCTGTTGACCACTCTCACTCGGATGGGAGTAAAGTTTGTTTGGGATTAAAAATTATAAGCTTCCTTTTATTATTTGAAGATTAATTTAACTTCAACTTCAGTTTTAACTCTTCTATAAGATAGGTAGGGCTATGTGGTCTTTAATTATGTGTTGGGTTTGGGTTTGGGTAAAATTATTAGGTAGGATGATAGCTTGGTGGCTTATAATTCTCATCAAATTTGGCCTCCTGAGAAGAACTATCCCATACATGATCTTCAACATGAATCTATTATTCATGATTTGAAGAGTTTGTGAAATTACCTTTTTTGAAAAAGGTTTACTGTGTACTCTGTTAACAAAATCTTTAGTTATGTATTCTAACAAAAAAGTTGAACCTTTGAAAGAGGATATGGGTGGAGTACCTGCAATATTTTTACATTGAATTTACCTACACCCCTGGTAGGGGTAATGTTGTTATTGATTCATTTAATATGAAACTTATATACCATGCCTTGATTGAATATTCTAAGGAGTGGAATATGATGGCTATATTTTCTCATATACATTTTATAGTCTGTGAGGATGAGACCAAGGTTTTTTTCTTGAGTTTTTTGTTGACATCACCACTTCCTGAAATTATTATCTAGGTGTATTAGCTTGATGATGAGTTCAAAAGAATTATGTATTCTTTATGTATTGGGGAGATCATTCTAGAATGGCCTCTATCTTCTAAAGGTATCATTTCCTTCAAGAACTGGTTTGTTATTTTGTTACCTTTGAGGAAGTTTATAATGGGGGAATATCATAATTATCAGTGGGTAGTACACACAAGCATGATAAAAATGTTTTATGATATGAGGAAATGATTTTAGTGTTCATGTTTGAAATGGGACATTGTTAATTTTGTTTCTCACTATTATACTTGTCAGCAGATTAAGGTTGAGCATTAAAACCCTTCATATTTACTTCAACAAATTCATACACATTCTTATATGTGGTATGATATATCAATAGATTTTATGCTTGGGTTTCCATATACACGTTGAGCAAAGAATGAAATTGGGGTGGTGATTGACCAGTTTACCAAATCATTTCACACTTATTCCTAGTTTATATATGACTAAAGTTAGGGACTTGGTAAATTTGTATGTGTGAGATATTATCATATTTCATAGAGTTCTGTATACCATAGTTTCTGATAGGGATCCTTGGTTTACTTTTCATTTTTGGAGGGGCCTCTAAGAGGAAATGATATCTTGGGTAAATTTGATCATGGTGTATCATCCTCAAATAGATGGTTGGATGTAATGGGCTAAGAAGAATCTATAGAACATTATTTTAGATTGTGTTCTTGAATTTGGAGGATTTCGGTATTTCCACTTGGGTATGATTGAGTTTTCTAACAAAAATAGTTACTAGTAGTCCATCAAGATGTCTCCCTTTAAAAATTTGTTTGGATGGCCATGTAAATCTCAACTCTTTTGTTTGTAGATTGGTGAAGTTCCTCAAGTTTTACATAGTGTGGTCTAAGAGATAATAGAAAATATTCATTTGATTCATCAGACAGTGGTATCATCATAGAGTCGATATAAGTTTTCTTCTAATTAGCATCAGTTCAATTTGGATTTATTGGTAGGTGACCATATTTTTTTAGTGTCTCACATAAATTGGGTCATTGATTGATTTGAAAATAAGATAATTTAGTATACAGATATGTGATACCATTTAATAATGTGGATTGGATTGGAAACGTCACATACCGCTTAGATTTTCAACTTCATATGACATTGAACAATAACATATTTCATGTGACCCAACTTAAGAAGTACCTTTCAGAATCGTCTTAGTTCTTGAGTTGGGAGGACCTTGATTTAGAACCAGATATGACCATGAATGAGCAACTGGTTCAGATTCTCTATTCTCATATAAAGGTTCTTCATGGAAATTTCATACCCTTGGTGTGGGTGAAATGGAATTATGGTTCTGATTCTCATGAAATGTGGGATTTTAAGGCTTTTATTAGAGAAATGGCCTCAATTATTTGCATTTGAGTCTTATTAATAGTATTTTTGGGTCATAAATAATTCATGGTGGGTAGAATTGTGATTACCTAACATAAATGTTTGGGCATGAACCTTGGTTTCGTTTGGTTTTTCTTTATTCTTGATCTGATATCTTACTGACTCATTGATTCTTTTGATTCTTAGTTTTATTTTCCTGTTTTAATCCTTGATAGGGTTTTGGAATTTGGTTTTGATCTTTGTTATAGAGGCAAGGAGATAAACGAGGGTTTTTCATTTAATAGTGGACAACAACCTATAGAAAAATGGATATATGAGGTCTACCATCTAGATAATAAAGACCACTGACCAGTCAGTGAAAATATGGTAGTATAGAGTTATTATTGTAACTCCACCAACTAACTAGTACGATCTCACTGGGTATCTAGTAGTACTTCTAGAATGTTTGGAATTCGTCCAAGCACCACCAGCTAGTCGGTGGGAGCCAGCAGCTTTTTGGTGACACTGATAAGGCTGGGAAATGGTAGGGAAGTATTGTGATTTAGTTTTTTTTAATATCTACTTAAATACTAAAATGAATATCTCAATTTTATTTCATCCCTAAACACCATGGACTCTCTCTAGAGTTGAATTTGGATCTTTTAACCTTGATTATTCAAGGTTATATTTTTCATTCAATGCATTGAATCTCTCTTAGTAAGTGTATCCTATGATTATCAACGAATTCCATTATGCCGCATGTTTATTCTTCATTAATGGTTGTGATATCTTGAGTTATTATTGGATTTATATTTTTATTTGGGAATAGTGATTTTATGATCTCTTCTTGATCAATCTATCCTTTGAATCGTCATTGATATATCCCAAATATGGTGATTGTTGATCTTGATTTTAGGTTGGTGGTTTTATAAGGAAACTCCTACCAATTAAAACATTTATTGCTTTCTTGATTTTGAAATGAATTTATAATTGAATTTGAATTATTGGTTTGTGATTATTTATGATGATTTCTAAATGTCATAGTGTGTGTGGTGTTAAATAGTCTGGGTATGGATTTTTAAACAAAGTATTCATTTAAAAGAAATGGTTTTAAGTAAAATAATGATTTAATGAAAGAATTTATGAAATGATTTATTAAATTGAAATGAAATGAGTTGTTTTGAATGAAATGAGTATTGATGAAAATCCATTTGAAGTTGGTTTTCAAAATTTGATGGAATATTTTTGAAACATGAACTTTTGGCCAATGAAATGATTGACTATTTAAAATTATTATATAATAATTTAAATAAATGATATTCCCTTTTATTATTGTTTTCCTTGAAGCACATGGGAGCCTAGGTATTTAGGTGGGAATAACAAATGGTAGGATTGTATTATCACCACCTAGAAATTGTTTGGTAATGAAAATCATACTAAATCTACTTACGGTAAGGGAGTCTATTATTTGGTATTTTCTCTTATTCTTCTTAGCCATGGGACATAATAATGTGTACACATTGGGAGTCTTACTTCACTGAGATTTGTAATAATCCATATAAAAATATATCACTAGGTTTCCTAACCATGTAGATATGATTTATATGGGATCATTGAAATTATTTAAACATTAAAATGTTATGAAATGTTTTACTCATGTTTATTTTGATATAAATTATGATCTATTCCTGTTTTGGTGAAAATTTACTATTATTCCTATTTTACTCTAGCCATTGAATTTTTTGAAAAGAATTTATTAATATGAACTATATAATTATTTACATGCCTTTTTTTAAATTGAGAATATTTATTTTACATGATATGGATTTATTATAAAATATTTAGTGACATCCTATAGGGAGTTGTTGGTCACACAATACTTTTTCAATTGGGAATTTGTAGAATTTATTATGCCAATTCTGGGGAAAGGAAAATATCCTCTTATATTTCGTGGATGTTCTTGATTAGAAGTACCTTGTTATATGGTGGTAACTATTTAAGCATATTATCTACTTATTGCAAAATGGTTTTGGGGTTATTTATTTCATGGTTTGTTGTACAACTTTTTTTAACATGCCATTTTGGGACTTGTATCTATCCACTGTTGGTATTTATCCTTTGTGGAGTGTTTCGAATACCGAACACTTATTTCTTTTCATCCATTGATTTGTCTTTTTGAGTTATCCTTGTGTAAAAATTATTTCATATTGATTTTATGTGAATTCGGAGCATTAGTCACCATCCCATGGGGATCTGGAATTCCCTTCAATCCATATCAAAACTATTTTGGATACCATTTAGGTAGGTTATCTAAGTTGTTTCATGAATTCTGAAATCATTTGGATCAATGGAAGTGAAATCAAATTTACTTCATCTCTTCAAAAAATAGAATACATCACAGGTAAATGTTCATCAACTTCTCTTCTCTCTTCAATATAGTAGTAAATATGCATCTCTCAAAATTCTTAAATATTTTTATTATCTTAATTTATATATATTATATTATATAGATAATTAATTAATACAAATTCTACAATTATGAAAATTATATTTGAATATCATATAAATAAAATACTAGATCAACAGGGTGAATGCTCATTCCTTAGAAATTAGTAAAGAATTATTATAAATATTTCATTTTCATATATCTAATAATATCACTCAATCCTTTCTCAAATACTTGAATACAAATATCCCACACAATATTTGAATATTGTGATCTTCTTCTTCCAAAAAATATTTTATTTTAATTATTATTTAAAATAAACTAATTTGTGCATAAGATTAAGTAATAATACCTCATGTTTATTGCCCTTACAGCATGTAACTCTTCCTTATACACTACATTAACTTCAATATTATTCTAATAGCCCACCAATAATCACAATCACTTTGACAAAATTTATCCATGAATAATAAAATATGAAGCATCACTTAATATTTTATTCTTTAGAATATATAATATTATACTAACTCACATTTTTACCAAGTATACTACCTAAAATTTCATTATGTTTAGAAGTATTATGAATGTTAGAAGTCTTAAAAAATCTTCATAACTTTTCTAAATTCAATGGGATATAATTTCATATGACTTGTGAAGTCATATAAAATTGAATTAAGTCATACCAAATGACATGAATTCATATAAAATTACTTCTGAAGTCTTATGAAACTCATGAAGGCTTATAGAATATGTAAAGTCTTAAAAAAAGCTTCAGATGTCATATGAAAATTTAAGTCTAATTAAATTTCCAAGACTTATCAATTTTTCTATTGATAACTCAAAAAAACTAGACTAAATCAAAATATCTTAGAAACATCCAAAATCACTTCAATCCACTTGCAACCAGATAAAAGACACTTCTTAGTAAACCTAGCACATTTCTCTCATAGGTTTGATAATAAATATAACTTCATAAAAATATAAGGTCACTTCAATCCCCTACCCATTTGATTTATTATCAACCCATGCAACTCATTCATAACATCATCTTAAAACCAACATGTCGTGTAAGATACACCAAATCACAGACTTTATTGTATGAAAAACATCTTGACACCACACCACGGTTTAGAGTAGTTTTTTTAGATAAATATGTCACTCAATGATAAGAAAAAAATTGCACAAGTGATAAGATAATCCACATAAAACCATGCGCTCACATTTTCAAACACACTCTCCCTTTTCACAATAATTACAACCATAAAAATATAAGGATAAAAATGAATACACACTATATTTCAAGAAAAAAAATTGATTACTACTTCCCATTTGTCAACATAATCCAAGGATTATTATTGATGATTACTAAATATTATTAATTAGGTGGGATGGTATAAACACCCATATTCAGCCTCAGGTACTCAAATATTTCCTTAGAGATGATGTTGGTGGAAATATTTTCAAACTGGTCTTGATTAGGAACAAATTCCATCTTGATTTCCTTAGTTGTCACCTTATCTTTAATGAAAAGATATATGATATCAATATTCTTGTACCTTTAGTGTTTCATGAGTTTTTTAGAGATAACTATAGAACTTTTATTATCACAATGAATTATAATATGTTTTTCACCTTGACACTCAAATAATTCAGTTTTTTCCTTCATCTGGATCATTTGAGTAAAATCACTACTAAAAGTAACACATTTCGCCTTTTTAGTACTTAGTGTGGCTAAGGTATATCACTTTCAGTTCCAACTCACACAGTTTTCACCCAAGAATAAAATTCCTCTTGAATTGGACCTTATATCATCACATTCACCTATGCAATAATAATTTATAAACCTAGACCAATTCAAATAATTTTCACTCTTATACAACATCTCATAACTCATAATCCCTTTTATGTATCTAAGATCTCTTTTTTTCATCCATAATATGTGACTCCCTTGGATCACTTTGATATCTATCATAGAGACTCGCATCATAAACAATATCAATTCTAGAAACTATGGAATAAATTAGGATCCCAATTAGTCTTTAAATTATTTTTTATTTATACACTCTCCTTTGGTATCTTTAAAAAAATTTATCCCCACCAGAATAAGTGTAAACACTGGAATTGACTCCTCCATATTAAAACACTTTAAAATTTCTATAGAATACTTATATTAGTACTAGAAATTATATTTTATTTTTTCATTAACATTAATCCCAAGAAGTGTCTCATCTCTCCAAGAATGAATATCTCAAATTTCAACTTCATTGTATTTGAAAAATCTGGACAGTAATTCTCCTGATCACCTACAAAAATGACAACATCAATATAAAAAATTACAATAAGTGTACCTGTCTTCATTTCATTGACATATTGGTTTTTTTTCACTTTTCCTTTGATGGATTTTAACTCCTATATATACTTTAATACCAATACCTTAGGGATTTTATTAATCTATAAAGAAATTTATTTAGTCTGTATACTCTAGTGACATAATTATCGAGCGCAAACACATCTAGTTTCTCAATATACACCTCTTCTTCAAGATCCCAATTTAAAAAAACATATTTGACATTCATTTGATAGTTTTAATATTATCTATATACTTCCACAACTAGTATAATTCTAATGGACTCTAATATTGTGAATAGTGTAAATTTTTCTTCAAAATACACTCCCTAAACCTAAGATAAATCTTTACACACAAATCTATCCTTGTTTCTGACAACCTTACCTCGTTCATTTTATTTTTGAATCCCACTTTGTTCCAATGATATTCTTGTTATCTGGTCTTGTAAAAATATCCCATGTATTATTATTATTAATCTAATTCAATTAAGCATTCATATATTCAATACATCCTATAAATTGAAAGGATTTATCCTCTATATAATAACCAATATATAAAATTAAGGTTGTTTGATTTTCAAACTGCAGACTTCTTCTTGTTTTTAATAGAGATGTCATATTTTTAATTGTGTTTTCTATATACACATGTTTCTTCATATTATAAAACAATTTTTTCTCCTTATCATCAAAATCCTTCTCATCACTAGTCTGGTCAAACTCAACTTCAACTATATGTTGTTGAGATTCTTCTTGTACAGTATCCTCTTCTTCATAAATATAAATTTTATTTTATTTTCATCATCAAAAACTACTACATCTAAAAATTCATATATATTCTTATACTTAATAATTTTTATATAATAACATTGAATAATTTGTTTCAGCCTTTTTTCCAAAAAAAAATAGCCTTTATCACTTGATATATTTCCCAAAAAGATTCCCTCCTTATCCTTCTCATTAAAAATTTCAAGTTTTTGAATTTTCAATTTAGGTAGGGAATACCAAACACTCAAAAGTAGTCCATAATGGGCTTACATTAGTATCACATCTCATAGAAATTATTATTATAATATGATCTTAGAAAACATCCAATCTTAATGTGAATCATTGTGAAAACAGATTCTCTTCAATAGAATTTTGAGAGACCAAATTATGTTAATATTGTAATTTTCATCTCTACTTGGATTTTTTATTTGTCTCAGAAACTCTATTTTTTGGGATGTATATGGAGTAATGTAATGGTAATTTATCCCATGTTTTTCAAGATAGTATTCAAATACTATAACTATGAACTTCTTCCCATATTAATATTTAAATTTCTTGATGCACATCCTTAATTCCTTCTCAAATGCTATTCAAAATATTTTAAACATATTTTCTTCCTAGGACTCATGTTTAATAAAAATAACATTGTTCATTCTAGTGTACTAATTAGTAAATGTGATCAAATAAATATAACCTTGAGAAAAATTATTTCTCATGGTTCCAAACAAATAAGAGTGTGTCCACTAAAGAGGCTTGGTGGTCTGAATTTCAACATGCTTATGTCTTCCCAAGGTGATCTTCTCTTTTTAGAATGTCCTAAAAACTTATTCTGCTTCTATTTTGAGGTTATTCACGTCCCTATACAAATCACCCTTATATATATTTCTTGATATACTCTAATAAATTTTTCCTAATATTCTATGTCACAAATTATTTTCATCTTTTGAACTCAAGTAGAAATAATTTTTTGAGTCTCTAATCTGAATAATATTTTCACAGGTCCAATATCTTAAAATTATAATCATCCCATCTTTTATTATCTTGATGAGATGAGTGATTCTCCTAAAAATAACCTCATTTCCATTATCACATGACTAACTCGCACTAATTAAACTATTTTTAATTCCATCAACATATAAGATCTCTTTTATTTTTAGTTTTTATGCCTCAATTTCAGTTGTTCAGATACCCTTGATCTTTGAAGATATTTCATTTCCAAAATTTACAGCACCACAATCATGTTCTTCTTTATTTTTTAAGATAATTTTATACTTAGTTATGTGTGATGAGAATACACTATATAGGATCCAAGGTTTTCTCTATTTATATGCTTTGAGAGATACCTCAACAATAAGTGACATTTCACCTTGGATTTACTACTACACCACCCTTTCCTTTGTTATCAATTGTTTTTTCCGAGAATCATGGTCATATATTCTTATAATTTATGAAAATAGTGGTTAAATATTCCACACATCTCCTTGATCCCCTTAAATTAGTTTTATATAGGAATTACATATAAGTTCTCATTTTCTGTTTAATTTGTTTCTTCTATCAACTGAGTAGTTCCCGCTGTATTATGGACTTATTTGATTCGTCTGAGTATAAATGTAGTACAATAAAACATAAGCCTTATATATATAACCTTCATAACGCAAAAAATATCCCTATAAATTGGATCTAACATAAAACTATTGAATTTTTCTCTAGAAATATTTTTGTTATATTTAATTTATATCAGCCTTATTTTTACTGGTTTTCAAGAACCTTTCTTCATATTTTTACTCTCCACTACCTTAGATAAATTATAATTTATTAAGAATTTTCTCCCAAGCTAGGTTTATCCAAGTTTATCATTTATAACCTATATTTTTAAATTAAATAGGTGTGATATTTTTAGAAATAGTAGGCACATATTTTACATAATCCAATACAAATGAATTCTCAATACACTAAGATGATCCATTATTTACTTATCCAGCCTTCTCAAAACCAGACGTCCTTTTTTCATGGGTCTTCTAAATATTAAGATGCCTTGATTTAATTTTATTTATCTTTTCATCTCGATCAATCACATCCTTCGTAATATCTATCATGATTTTCTCTTACTCGCCCATTTTTACATTGAGGGCCTTTATCTACTCAATTCCATCATTCTCTTTTCCGCATAGTTTGTCTTAATTCTTATTTAGTCTATCAATTTACTCATTAAAAGTTTTAACATACTTCTTGAGACCAGTGTTTCTTTTAAGATATACTTCAAGTTTTATTCTCAACATGTGAATCATATAGGATTTATCTTCTTTCTCTTCTCCTTTACTTCCTAAGAAATCTCCATTACCTTTATCATGTTCCATAAAGTTATTGTCCCTTCTAGATCATTATTACTCTAATTAATTACTTAATGAAGATTTTTTACCTTCCTTCTAAATTATTATACTCATTTTATTTTGCTTTTAAATATTAATTTTTCCTTCATCAAATTTATTATATCAATTATTAGATTTAATTTTAGACTATATTTGGAATGCATCTACATCTTTTTCAACCTGGGATTCCTTGTTTTTCATATTTCTAGGATAATATATAGAAAAGTTCCAAATTCCTCCACATATAAATCATTTAATTGGAAATATTACTTTATATTTTCCTTTTATTTAATCCTTTTAAATATGATAATCATTATTTTATTATGATTTACATCACTCTCATTATCTCCATCCAAGTCCCTTAAGTGATCATCTTCCTTCTCTTTTATATTCAATTTATTAATTAATTTAAAATCCATTTCCTCCATGTAATTATTTTTAAATATGTGTTCTTTTCTCATTCATAATTCCAAAGATTATTGTTCATATCATCAAGGGAAATATCTTCCCTATATTCAATAAATATTTTGGTCAAATTTATCAGGACAATTTCTCATTAATTTTTTAACCATTATAGAATCATCTAGTTTATCTCTAAATCCTCTAATTTGACTAAAAATTTCATTAAATTGGTGAAATTATCATCAATAGTTCCATCCAAAACTAGTCAAATGTATTCAAACTTATCCCTAAGAAGATTTAATTTTACTTTTTTGAACTTGATGTTTTTTCATACATATTCTTATGTTTTTTCTACATTTCTATGGTTGTGTTTCATCCAATTAATTTTGTGTAAACATTGTATTAAAAGGATAAAAATATTCCATTATTGGATTTTAAATAAATCTCAATGTTTTTCTTTTCAGCAAAATTTATGGATCCATATTTTAAAAGTGGGGGAGAGACCAAAAAAATATTATCACTAGCCTCTAAACCTTGTGAGAGTAGATAAGGTAGAATTAAATTCTTAAATCAATAGAATTTTTTCCATAAAAAAATGGAAATTTTGTTCTATTTATGTAATTATAAACTTCCATACATGACCTCATAAAGAGTAGGATCTCAAGGGGTAGTGGTTCTGATACTACTTGAAATATTCAAATCAGTTAGAAACCCACTAAGAGGTGGTTGAATTAGTTGTGGTTGTTTTCAAAAATTCCTATATTTCAAGAATTAATCCCTTATGAATTGTTAGATTTTGGATCTAATATTGAAATATTTTCCTCACTAATGTGAAAGAATAATAAAAATAAATCAATACATGTGAATTTTTATGAGGATCAACCTTAATGTGAGAGCCTAATCCTTTTTAGATTGGGTTTAGAGTTCGTAAGTCAGATTAACACTAATATAATATTGATTACAAGAGAGGGGTAGTGTACATCCTTGACTCTTTAGATGATATAAAAAGAGTTAGTATGAAGTAAGTGTAGGTAAAATACTTAAATATAGAATAAAAAAGTAGATGAATGATATTGTTTTTCCTGGAACCACCATCCCTTAAATAATTCATCCTCACTCTAGGTTGAATCCTACCTTTAGAATCAAATCAGATTCCTAAAAATAGAAGAAAATATCTTATTCAAGAAAAACATTGATTTCTTTGTGTGTATGAATATATAAGAAAACAAGTCAACCTATCTCTCACCAAGTTAGAATGGACTACTCAGGTATAAGAGCATTCATACATGAGATAATTTTACTCCTCATAAAAAAATCATTTGGATCAATGGTATAGGAATGAGCATGCCTCAAACTCTTAGTAAACTCAAATGTAGTATAGTTAAATATTCCTCAACTTATATTATCTATTTTATGAAATAGAATATCAAAATCTCTCAAAATTTTCAAACATTTTTATTCTATTAATTTATAAATTTTATATTTTTCAAATAATGCATGAATACAAATTCCAAAATAATGAAAATTCTCCTTGAATATCAGTTGAAAAAATATTATGTCAACAACCTTAACTATATTTACTTGTAAATCCATAAAAATTATTTCAAATATTTTGATTTAAAATATCCAAGAACAATGCATCATTTTTTCCTTAATACTTGGTTTCAAATATCCCTGGAAACATTTGAATATTGTGATCTTCTTCTTCCCACAAAATTCATGCTTTTAATTTTTCTTTTAAATAACTCCATGTGCACATTATATCATGAATCACTTCCATGTCATTTTTAAATTTTTGTAATGGAAATATTTTTTATTCATAATATCACATTCAGTTTGATACTGAGATCTAATCTACAATCACAATCACTTTGTGAAAAAAATTTATTGAATAATAGCATATGAAGCATTGTTTGATCATTAATTATTAAATATATATAATAGTTCAGAAACTAAACCTTTCACCTAGAATTATATTTAAAATTTTACCAATTATGGAAGTCAAATGAAATCTTGAAGTCTTATGAAATCATTATGCCTTTTCCAAATTCAGAAAAATATAATTTCATATTCCTTGTGAAGTCATACGAAAATATTCTTAAATCTATACGAAATGGTATAAATTCATATGAAATGGAATGAAATAATTTGAAATTGGTTCTGAAGTATTATGAAATTTATAGACGTTTCAATATATAAAGTCTTATAGAAATATTTTGAAGCCATATTAAAATTCCAGTCTTAATCATCAAATATACTTCTCAACAAAACCAACATATTTCTCACATGGGGTTGACAAAAAAGGAAACTTCAACAAATATAAGGACACTTTAGTGTGTTTCCATATATATATATATATGATTATATATAATAAATATATAAAAATATTAAAATATAAATATTCATATAAAATATATATTTAAAAATATGATTCCTATTAAAATAAAAAATTATTGTCAATCATATTTTAATAATTTATATTAAAAATACCAAATTAATATTATTCAATATAAATATATAATAATTTATTTAAATAGAGTACAAAATGTTTATATAAATGAAATATAATAGAACTATATTTAAGTAACTATATAAATATATAAATGATAAAGTATTTATTAATATTAACCTAATTTAATTTCAATTATATTATATGAAATGAAACATATAAATAAACCTCATTAGATTACTGATACGAATAAAGATATGATAGTGTGAGTGGGAGATGATTATTTTTGAGTTAACTATGGCTAAGATTATTGACTTTTGGCACCCATAATTGTTCTCTTTCACTTTTCCTTAGAAAATTTAACAGATGTGAAGACTGTGTGAAACATTGATATAATTCTCATAAAGAACTTGGAAATGGAATAAATGAAGTCTTAGGATTTGGTTTAAGGGAATATATGTTTGGGCATTATATCCATGTTTACTTAAGAATATTTTCTATGTTTTATTATATACCCTAACCAAAAATTAATCCAATCCACTAGCCAGCCAGATCAGGGATCGACCACTTGAACATGTGGGACCAGAGTCAACCTCACCCAGTTGGAGCCAACCTAGGCCAGCCAGAGGATGGAGGGCATAGCGCCTCCAGAAGTAGGTGGGCATGTGTATAGGTCCCATGGTGTGTAAGGTTGGAGTTGTGCATAGCTTGGTCCGAGGTCCCACAAGGATGAAGCCTAGAGTGGTGGTGTGTGTAGGTGGTATGGGTTTCGAAACCTGTTTCCATCTTGATTAAGTAGTACTAATTTAATATATTATATATCATAGAAGGAACATCATAAATTTTGATGTGGGATGAAATTTTTTCATGTATTTTTCATGGAATGGAATCACATCCATCTGATCATGCCTCCCAATGATCTGAGACATCCATTTCAATACCATGCATCTTGAGATCCAAATTATTCGATGCTGCACTACACAAATTTAAAATTGATCTCACACAATGTGATACCTTCATCTTCAACCTCATTCTCAACTTTCTCCCTCCCGCACCACTGTTTCAACATGAAAACTTTATGTCAGTGCATGGTCACTCAGTGATCACAATGATAGCCATCTCCAATCCTTCAATAATAGTTGATTGAGTTTGAGATGACCAGCATGATCTACTATAAGATCAAAGAATTAATGCTTCTAGAATGTTGTAAGAGATCCCACTAGCATACAAGGCCATCGCATGATCATCCTTTGATAATGCTATTAAATAGGATACATT
Source organism: Viscum album (assembly GCA_963277665.1). Lineage (NCBI taxonomy): Eukaryota > Viridiplantae > Streptophyta > Magnoliopsida > Santalales > Viscaceae > Viscum > Viscum album. Next base: position 2,110,329,808 of record OY728152.1, read on the forward strand.
CACTAGAGTCACTATAAGGATTTTATGAACGAAAACCATTCCTCCTCATTAATTATTTTTCATCCAAATTAAATCATATTTTTCAAAGGTTTTCATGTGGCATCGTGGAAGGAAATTGGATCATCTCATGATCAAATGAAATGATCATGCGATGAAGACTAGGTCGTCTCACTGGTGCACACAGCATAAACCCCGTACAAAGTGGAACCACCCTCAGGTCGAAATCACCTATCAATACCCATTTCCCATTAAGAAAAATAGACACGAGTGGGAGAAATGGGATTAGTGGAAAAGGAGGATAATCTGGCCACCGTCCACCAGAGAATCCCTCGAGTGATCATTAAAACCCACTACATGCTCTTTTAAAAAACAGTTGATCGCATAAAGAACTAAGCATCATGTTATGCCTGGTTCATGAAATGTATTCACACGAACACTTGATACCCCCATTGAGTTCATGAATTCTCCAATCATAACCATGATCCAGACTTGCAGTCCTAGTGTGCACCCCCTACATTCATCCACGAGACCTCCTGTACTACCTCACTTTGGGTCACATGATCACATGAGTTATAGAACCTCATGTGACATAGTAGGATAGTAAATTAGACATATATAACACCCAAGATAGTATTATTATTCCTATATTAGTGAACATGCACCTTGGGACCTCGCAAACTCTCAATTTTGTGACGCTTGAACACATCCTGGAGGAAATGGATTCAGTGTGAAATACCCCACAAGTCCCTAGTTATGAGAAGAATACACTGGAAGTATAAATATCATGTATAAAGGTGGGTCTATATTCATCAATCAAAGTACTTTTATATGAATGCATCACCAACAGAAAGCTTCAACACATATCTGTGAGTCTTTCATGTGATCCCTTGGAGATTATGTGGTTTATGAAGTGAAATTTCGACAAACGAATCCTTGTAATGTAAATCTAAGGAGAAACACCCTTGGTCTCATGATTTCCCTCGCTCAGCCTCACCATACAGGATTTAGGATGTGCACCACATATTCCATAGACTCCTACAAATAGTGAAATTCCTTCCATCTCCCATGCACACTGCAATGTTGATATGTAGCCCCTGCACATAAGCACAGAACTCATAGAAAGACCTCATGAAGGTCCTATATATCACGGATGTGTAGGTATCACATGGTTTTAGGTAGACACCTACTGACATGCAGGTTATACAATAGGAAAACTTTCACCTGTATGCACTATGGAACCCCAACCATGCTTTCAATGTCAATGGAAAGCCTCTAGGCATGTTTGAAAATCCCCTCATAGAAACCCTTTAGGATCATAACAATTGCATGAGGGATGGAAATTCATATGACTCCTTCATGAGGGAATTCCCTAACCTAGAAATAGCCTCAAACCAATGTATAATTAATAGTAAGACCTTTCCCTAGCTATAAATATGTCTACCTAAGTGAGTAATTGTCCATTTATACTTAACTCTTTATCCCTTTGGGATAAGCGATTGTGGAACTTGAAAAAACAGAAGACCCTAAACACATCCATGAGACCCCACCACATGAATAGTTTAAGAGAACATGATTGAAACAATATTCAGTGGTCTCATGATGACCTTAGGTGACCTTGTATAGGTCATTTTGGTTATAAGATGATCCTTGGACAATTTAGTCCAAAGATGATTCGGGTTGATCATGTGACATTGAATAGTCATTTCAACATCGATCATATGTACGACCTTAGGCATGTCCACTTTAATTATGCAAATCATCTTGAATGTACCTGCTTCAATCATGTGAAGGAATCTGAGACAAGTCAGTTGATCGTGAAAATGACCCTGGTCATGTCAAATTTGGTCATGTATAGGATCTTGGGCAATACAACTTAAGTCATTTGAGGTATCGTGAACATGTCAGGAAGACACCCTTAGACATGTCATTCATAACAGTTTAACATCACAAATACATCAAGCAGAAAATATAGAATTGTTCAAAAAATATCAAATACAACTCAGGCATATCCCTAATGGAATGTCAACTTCATCTGGTAGGCCCACTTGGAGTCATGCCATGTGGACCCCAGTCAGAAACCTTCAGTCACATATCCCCTTTATAAAGGAAGTCTCCTTAATGAGTTGGGGTTACACATTCACTTGAACATACTAATTTCATGCTCTTTAATAAACCTTTCATATCCATTACCACATCTCTTTAATCTATCTGAAGATGAATAATGAGTTTTCCAATGGGTAGCCTGAGTGTGTAATCCTTGGTTACTAAAATAATATAATATTTCCCCAACAAAGGTTAGCCACAGTGTGTAATCTCCCACCATAGGTAAGCCTCAGTGTGTAAGCCTCAAAAAAATGGAATATTTGATGTGTAAGCATGCACCAAAGGGCAGCCTCAGTATGTAATCCTTGACCAAAAGGTCATTTATCTAGGTATAAGCCCCTAACATTCATAAAACCTTAAGTATAATGATAATGTCTTTGAGTGTGATCATCCACCTTATCCCATCAACAGTTTAAAGGATGAATCTAATTATGATGAATCTAATTCCTATTATAAAACGAGATATATATAACACCATCTCAAGGCCTGAGATCAATACCATATCCTCTATAACTTGGTTCATCATACCTCTCAAAGGGTAACTGCAATCTGTAATATCTGTATTGATATTATCTCAAGAAATGTGTTTAATATTCCTTTATCTCTTCTATCTCACACTGAGTACGAATCGTGTGGGCTTAGAGGCTAGCAATGATTTTGCCAATAGAGTGATGAGAATTTCCCCAGTGAGGAATCATCATTTGATGTATGTATGATTACGTATCATCTCCTCTCAAAGGTTCATACTCTTGATGAAGTAATCTAGGAAATTATTATATAAATAGGTCACGTCTAGGGTATCTATTGTTTTTTATTTAATGACACAAATGCCCATTATAAGAACTATGTAGGATTTGATTCCTATCTCAAACAGGATATGTAGGATGCCTCCCTATGGTTCGAGTCTGATGTTCATGTCCTTACCACATGATGATAAACTGCATAGACTGGTCTAGACACACGACCTTAAAATATACCAAACTATGTGGGTTTTGATTCTAATTTTCAAAAGATACGTAGCACACCTCATAGAGGCCTAGTCCCATTTCCAAGACACCAACCACCTTCCTGGGTGAAAATAAACTCTAGAGTTTCAAAACATGGGAATAACCCAAATCATTATAAATAAATAATAGAGTGATAGACAACCTTTGATATTCATGTAATTGTTACTATCCATACATTTTTATAATCAAGTCATTGACACAGGGGTAACCAGCCCAATATCAGGGCCTGGGAATGATTTCATGAAAATGTCTTAAATCTGTAAGAGAGTCTGGATGTAGGCAACAATTCCCCAAAAAAATGGTGTGATGAGCTTGACTCCTCATCCTCTCAACCAATGTGTGTTCCTAATCATTGTTGGGCATGATGGCCAAAGGAACACCTTCTTTTGGAAAGAGGGTATGTACTTAATTATGTATGTGAAAACCATTGGGTATTTCTAGGGAATACTAAATAAAATTAAAACTTGATGCAAGTGATTGAGAATGGCCTTAACCCCCCCCCCCCCACACACACACACGCGCACACAATCAGATCATCGAGAGAATTCCATCCACATCTTTTTTCCTGATGATACAAAAATGGTGAACCCAACATGAAATTATTTAACTGTGTCATCCATTTCATGGTTCAAGAAAGATAGACTATCCATTTTCTTTCAGGGCCAGTTGGTTCCACACTTTTCACAAAACAAAATGGAAAAAAAATTGCTAAGTTTCTTTTAATTTTACTAAACCTTGTGTAAAAAAAGGGACTGCATATTTATCCTTTAACTATGAAAGCTAATGATTGAACATTTACTCTTATATATTATGTTTAACTAATATGGTGTATTGTTTATTTATCAAGATTTTATATATTACATAAAATAAAAATGACTTCATTAAATGTTTCAATTGATTCTGAGATCATTGGATAATATGTTTTGGCCCCGAGGCCTCAACATACATTTTCACCAACACACCAATTTTATTACCAGTTGGTGAACATATTGGTCCAGGATTTCCACAACAATGAATCTATCCCGACTCCTGAATCAGCCTATGAAATCCTTCGGAGGATGAATTCCCACTGTCTAGATTTCCCATGATAGGATGCAGGAGAGAAAGTGGACCTTATTGCTACATCCAATCGCTTTTTGAGCCTATCCCTGGAGGGAAACAATGCATACCTTCCCTACCTTAGGTGGGAGGATGATAATAGTCGTCATGAAAACTCAATCACACAGTAGCAACCTGAAAGGACTCACATCCATTCTGGTCATCATCATCGACAAGTGATCGTGATTCCACAAGGATCTATAGAGGAGGTTGTGCCTATACCAACTTTCCAAGTTAGGGAACCTAGTAGGATATCCTACCAATGATATCCAAGTAATGAATATCTAAATAAATCTTATATTCCTACTATTGATGATATTTTTGAGGCCCACCAGTGTATCCTGATAGTGGCCTAGAAACAAAACCATATCAACACTAATAATGAGCTTTTGACTTCTTTATAACCAGTCTTGATGACTATGGAATCCCAAGGAACACCCTATCCCATAGGGCTGGTGGAATTTCTATCATATTTTAACCTAGGATCATCTTCATCAAGGGAACCAACCCCTAAAATAACATCATGTGAACTGACCCCTCAAATGGAATCTTGACTTCCAACCCCTCAAATGACATCATGGGCCCCAACCCCTCAAACATTATATCATGAACTGACCCTAAAAGTGGTATATTGGGCACTGACCCTCCAAACTGTATATTAGTCACCAACTCGCCAAATGATATGCTTCATGAAGGAGGAATACCAGACTATCTGTGCCTTAGTCGATATAACATTAATTGGATCTGATGACTTATCATCAGGTCTGTATGAGAATTCTCATAAAGAGTATGATCATAGCTTCAGGAATTTTTTTGAGTCGCTGCTGGTTGCCTTATCATCTACCACTAGAAGAGGAAAAGAAATCCATAGAGGTATATTTCAGGAATCTATGGAAGGCGCTACGAATCATGTTTTCATTTTAGAGGGTAATAAAAATGGAGAATATGGATAGTGGCAGCAAAGAATTTGGTCTTTGGGGTCCATATAAGAACTCCCACCATCATCCGCTCACCCTACCACCGATAGAGGAGTGGGTGTTTTTATGGATACTTCCTACCAACCCCTTGAATATTATAAGGAAATTTCTGTAGAATAAAGGATCACCCAACTCCAATGAGAGATTATGGTTCTTCAAGAAATAATTATGTGAATACTCTAGATATATCTACCTTGGGATGAGGTACCAGTTCTTATCCATGGAAGCCTGCCTTGTATTAAAGTTACCCAACCCACATGGCTAGGGGAATTTTCATATTTTTCATCCTCTCATCATGAAAAATTTAGACATTATTCTATCTCTCTCTAACCCAAAGGTTTTGGGGAATTTACATATTTTCCACCTCCTCATCAGAGATATTATATAAACAATATGACCTTAGATGTTTCCACAAAACCTCTAGAAGATTCTGGATATTTTAATAAGTGGGAAGTATCTCTGTCATCCAAGGCCCACAATACTTTAGCACCTTCCCCTGTACCAATAAAGAATGGTACCATGTATTGTGGGCTCTAATATCAACCATGTATTGGCATCAATGAAGGCATAGATAGCATGTGAGGGAATAATCACACTCTTCTTCCTCCTAAGGATAGACATCAAAAAATTTATTCCTTCCTATCAGGACATGTTCTTATATATTTCAATTATTCCATGGAGAATGGTTTGACAGAGATCCTGGGGATGAGAAAGCCCGGTTACTAAAGGATGGTAGGACATGAAAATAATTTCCCCTACCATTGACATCTTGAGCATACAATAGAAGGTTGTCATTCCTTTAAATAATGGTTTCACGTGCAGATGGACATGGGGATATTGGAACCACCAACAGCTGGATCCCCACTTTGGTCACCTGATCACTTTGAACAGGATGCTCTAGTTGTGCAGTAGAGCATAATCCTCATACCTCCTATAGATAAGCAACCATATTTCAAGTTAATATTGAATAAGGCTTATTCTTTCAAAACAAAAGATGTTCCTAGGTATTTTGACTATTCCATGGAAAATGGTTTGATGGAACTTCCAATGATAAGGAAGCTAAATGAGTCAGGTTTTTAGGCTATGGAAATCATTTCTCTGTCCATAAATATCTTGGGAATGAAATATAAAGTTTCTTTATCTTCAAGTATTGGTTGGATATATTGGTAAGTTTAGTCTTGATAGAATTGTAGGATAGAAAAACTCATGAAACATGCATAAGAGTTATCCAAGATCCATCAGGTGACCTACACTCCAAATAGCTTTTTGGTCATATCCCATATCACAAGATGTTAAACTGCATATCCACCATCCTTAGAACATGATGATAAACTGCATGGAACACATCATTATTGAAATATATTAAACTACACAGCCTATGTCCTTACTACGTGACATTAAACTGTATGGCTGACATCCTTATCGCAAGTAATTAAACTGCATGGTTGGTGTCCTTACCAGAAGACACTAAAATGCATGGCCATGTACTTACTTTAAGGCAATAAATTGTATGGCCATCATCCATACTACAAGATAATAAACTGCATGGAACTCATCCTTAATGAAAGATGTTAAATTTCATGGATGGCATCCTTACTGCATGACCTTAAACCGCATGCCTAATGTCCTTACTACAAGACATTAAACTATATGGCCATGTCCTTACTGCAAGATAGTAAAATGCATTTCCATTATCCTTACCCCAAGATTTTAAACTACAAGGACATTATCTTTACCAAAAAATTTAAACATCATGGATCACATCCATACTACAGGACGTTAAAACTGCATGGCTGATGTCTTTTCTTATGATGTTAAACTGTACAGGTTTTTTAGAAATATGTACAGATTGATTCTCATCCTAATGAGATACATACATATTCTAGATCTTATATCTTTTCCCATAATCCTATATTCATGTCTTTACCACATTTCAAAAGAAACTCCACGGGATACGCCCCGGTCACAGGACAAAAAACCATGCATCATTTCAATCTATGGGATCCATCATCAACATCAGGTGAAAATTATAGTTGGTAGAAGAACCACCAATATAGTACAGTATCGATCCCATATATATCATAAAATCCCCAATACACCTCAGATTACTACAAGGGGATTTCTTTGACAGCTCATTTCCCCAAACACTCGGATTTGGATACAAATAACATCTTTTCAAATGTGGAAAGTTACAGATCAGAGAGAGTAGGATCATACCCATGACAGCTCAAAAAATGTTTTCCATCATATCTGGGAAGCAAGTATGAAGCAGGTATAAATCCATGGCCCATGTGCAGGAATTTTTTTAGCATATTCTGATGGAACAAAGAGGACAGGAGTGGGCGTATGTCCCCACATCAATAAATGAAATCAACCAACATACCCTATAAACTGATAGAGTATAGGAATATATTCCTATACATACCCTATTAAAGTGTTAGTGCTTTTTGATAGTAATAAAGTATCTCCACTGGTATATGTTGGTTAAGATGAAGGGATATGCACATATTCCATTCCATATAGCCTAGACAACTCAACATCCTAATCATTATGAATAAGTGGTTGGTCTGAAGAAAGTGTATATTCTTGCCCCTATCTAGAAGGATTTTTGGCATATTCTAGTAACGGATGAGTTGTCATACCGGGCTCATATTCCCGTTCCAACTATGGATCACCAAGTGATAGTGGCACATGCCTTAGGATGGGCTAATACTCCTTTGAAAAAACCAGCGGCATATTCCAAAATCCCAAGATTTGGCTCATATCACTACAAGAAAATCACCAAATAGTAGCGGTTTTTTTATATGGTGGCAGTTTAAACTGTCGTAATATGATGTTGTGGTGGTTTTTTAAAAACGCCACTAAATTGTGTGTCAGCATAAAATATGTGGTGTTTTTTTCAATTTAGTAGTGGTTTATGGTAATTGTCATAGTGAACACATTTCATGATGGATTTATGTGGTTTTAGCGGTGGTTCTCCCAGTAGAAAATGATTTTTTTTTCACAGCGGTTTACACCACCGCCAAAAAATAATTTCATTTTCTCTCAAACAACCACAGCTAAAACCAAGATAACCACCGCAAAATGATAACAGAAGATGAAAATTGTGTAGCAGTTGTTTGAAATATCGTCGATAGTAAAATACCAAATTATAGAGGTGGATTTAACCACCACTAAATATGATTCATTTACTTAGTGGGGGTGTAAACTGCTGCTAAAACTAGATTTACAAAAAAACATAGCTGATTCTACAACCCCAATATCAGTGCCCTGAAAAAAACCATTCAAATTTCACATACACATACCTACTATATAAAAAAGAATACAAGGAAACCCACAATTTCATAAGAAAAAGAACTTTCAAATCCACAAACACTTTTTTTAGTATCACTCACTGCATGGTGTAATAATCTTGCCACTGATCCCATCCATGTGTTCCCCCTTAAGAACTAGTGTTACTCATATGAAGCTAAGTAACATGAATAGTGTGATCATCCATGATATAACATGTATCACCCCTGGTGTACAAATTATCAAAAACTTTTGATCTCATCCTTAGTATTCCATAAAGAGGAAAACAAGTTTCTTTCAAGGTATAACTAATACATTGATTTTCTCTATGTTTTAAATACTAATGATGCCATGTGTAAAGCCATTCCATATTATAAATCAAGTGGATTTAATGATGTTCACACCCATAATACATTTCAATTATAAAGTAATAAGGGACATGTAGTAATCAATCCATAAATCGATTCATTTCATTTAATTAATTAGGTAGTCCATTCCATAATTAAAGGTTTTTGAGAATTGAATAAAAGTAATAGGTCTATGCGGACTACCCGTGGTAGTTAACACCATACATGAAAAGGTATGGGGTAGGCCATGCTATAATTCATTCCATATGAGAACATCTATTTCCATAAATAATACTTAGGACCTAACCACCTAAAAGAGGGTTTGGACACTAAGGTATACATAGGGGGTTGTCTTAACTTTGATAGTTTAGAAAACAATACACTTAAACGGGGGTTTTATTTGAGAAAAAATAATTATAATAAGTCATTCAAGGATTACACCATTATGTGTGGTTAAAATTTGAGGTTTATGGTCCTTAACAAGGACAATTTAATAAATAAGGGATACTAATCCTAATAAAATATGTTCAACAAATTTAACAACAAATTCACAAGTCGTCGTATGGAAGTCCCACCAGAAATCATAGTGACACAATTTATAAAACATCAAGACTCTAAGGAAAATGTTATAGACCACCTACCAAATACCATGGATAACCGACATGACTAATATCAAGGCATGTTTCTATCCATATCAAGAGAAATGCTGGAAATAGATGAAATCCCTTAAAATATGGTGAATTTAGTTGCACCAAAATAATGCATCTAGAGAGGAGATGAAGGTAGAAAGAAGGCATGAATATTCTTAGAATCACCGAGTGATATACAACTCACCTGACAGAGGATGAATTCAACACCAGAAAATGGGAATCAATCCAACCCTTTGAGAGGATAGGATAGGAGGAACATTATAATATGATTCATAAATATAAATATCCATTAATAAAACATAAGGATCATAAATTACTAGTGACTTTGGAAGACTGGGTTTATAATACATAAAAGGAAATATTATAAATCAAGAAAATGTCAGTTCTTGAAAATGTTTGGTGGAAACTTCGTTCCACACATGATACATATAAAAACCGACTGTTACTATATTTTTCCAACATATCAACAATACAATTAATCGATGTCTGATGATGAACACAACTCATCACCCTCTCCACCTCCATCTCTACTTACTGCTACCACCTGTAAGAACATTATATTGAAAATTAAATATACTTGTATATTTATATTTAAACATAAAACCAATAAATGTTTGTAAACTAAATTATTTTGAATTTTTGTGATTTACGTGATCACCACCAGTCGATGCAATACCACTGGGGGAAGATCTGGTCATCTTATGATATAAATAAATCAATGCATTTTGCAAAGAGGATATCTGCCTCCAATCATCATATGGAATAGGAAGGAAAACTGACTCCGTAGCCAGTTGGCCTATAATCTGGCCAACTAATCCTGCAGCGTCATTCGTAGGGACCCCATATGAATCAAATGGGACAACTATCTTCTCTCTGGTTATATTTCATATAGTATAACGCTTAATTTTTGGCATTATTGTCATTTAATAAAATAAAATTAAGTTTAGAGCATATATTTCAAAAAAATCGTAGAAAAAAAATTAAAAATGATAACAAATACATAGTACTAACAAATGAAATATACATAACAATGATAATGAATGACTGTACAATTGAAATAAGTAGTTTCTAAATGAATGCATAACTATACAAATAATCATTTTCCTATTAAATCATGTCAGTTTCCTACTCTATTACTTCATACATTTCATCCAACCTTACTAGACTAATATTTTTAATATCATGATGGAAAAATAAGTCTACTTCTTGATGTTTATGAGATTCAATGTCAGAGGTCAAATCATCCACTTCATTATCCATGTCATACAAATCTCTTTGTTTTACATGAGCAACAATACTCCACCCTTCATACACAACATCATTCACATAATATAACATTTTCTCTTGTGATGATAAGATATATGGATCATGCAGTTCATGATCACCAATATCCATCAAGAGAGAGAAGTTCACAGAAGTAAATTGCAAAGAATCTCTTTTAACACCTCTAATAATATCGACCCAATTTCATTTGAATAAAACAACAGAAAAATGTATGTGGTAGTTTAATTTAATAATATCAGTAAAATTTACATATTATCCCACTTCAGAAAATGTAAATATATCACTATTCTATGTTTTCAACCCCTCTTCTCGATCGACTGTATGAAATCTAAATCCATTCACGTTGTAAGTGTCGAACATTCTAACTTGTTTTAGAGGACCTCGATCAATAAACGTAAAATCTTTTGACAAATTTTCTCGATTATCAATATTCATGATCTAAAAAAATATACATTTTTATATTTACAAAATTTATGTGTCAACCTAATATCCATATTTATTTAAATATTTATTAACTTACACATCGTGCAAACCATTCTGAAATCTCTTTATTAATAGCTTTCAATATATCTTTCTTATTTCATGTTCATCCTCTCATTAATCTCTTTGTTTGTATCCTTAAATCAATAATAAATAGATCTAAAATTTCACTATTCAGCAGCACATATCTATGTGCCTCTAAAAATTCTATTTCTGTCAGTGTAACATTTGAGGTCCTCCCAACTGATCGGCCAATAGCAGGAAATATTTTTGATTTCCTATATATTTTATATTGATTCGATGTGTCGTCAACATGTCCAACTCGATTAAATCTTGTCTCAATATCATCCAAGTATCTAGAAAAAAAGGTAAGACACTCCTCTACAAAATAGCCTTCAGTAATAGAGACTTTTGGTTGAGATTTATTTCTCACGTATGATTTCAAATTACCAAGATATCTATTGAATAAAATAAACAAACATAATTATGAATTTAATTATGTGCCAATAATTTTTTATTTAACTGATAAACATATAAATAATGTACCTCTCAATTGGATACATCCATCGATAATGTACGGGGCCTCCTAATTTAGCTTCCTCAACCAAATTCACAGTTAAATGCATCTGGAAAGTAAAGAACGATGGAGGAAAGATCATATCCATTTCAAAAAGTCTCAATAAAAACCTCTCCTAAAGGTTTTCAAGCTCAAATGGATGTAGATATTTCTCACATAGTTGTCTGAAAAATGTGCAGAATTGGAGTACAACAGTAGTAACTTTTTTAGGTAATAATGTACGCAATGACAATGGTAGTAACTACAGTAAATAAAATATTTGAATCGTGACTTTTTAATCCATGTGACCTATGATTCATTAAGTCAAAACACCTCAAGATGTTACTTTAATACCCATCAGATAACTTCACATGCTTTAAAATTTGAAGGAATGTATCTTTATCCCTATTTTTCATTGGAAAAATTGTAGGACCATACTTTTCATTCTCATCCGGCCAGAGATCACGTTTTATGTTCATTACTTGTAAGTCTCTCTGATAATTGAGATGATCCTTTGAATTTTCATGCTCATTAAGCAATGTGAAGATCAAATCATCACATACATTCTTCTAAATATGAATCACATCAAGATTTTTCCGCAACAAATTAAATTCCTAACATGGATGTTTGAAGAATATACTTTTTTTCTTCCATTGTTTCCTTCCGATTTCACTTGATAATGAACTTTTTACTTTTTCCCAATATAATTCAAATGATAAACCTTACTAGATTATGTTTCAACATTTCTATGTTGTTCCAATATTTCAGAACCAATTAACAACTTTGGAGGTGGTTTACGGTCAATGAAACCGTTAAATTTTTATCGGTTCAGCAAAAATCTATGAGATGCATCAGGAAATCATTGATGGAACAAGAAGCGCCATTTTCTACTATGAGGTATCCATTTGAGATCAAATTAAAATTTAAAAATAGGAAAATCCAAACCCATGTAATTGTTCTAAACAGATAAATTCCCAAGTCCAGGGAAGTCACTAATGGTCCACATTAAAGAAACTTGCATTTTGAACATTTTTTTAGAAGAATCATTATATTTCTCAACACTCTTGCTCTATAACTCCTGTAATTATTCAATTAATGGTTGCAAGTATACATCAATATCATTTCCATACATTTTTTTCCAGGAATAATCATCATAATGATAAAATATGTTTTTTTCATACACATCCAAAGAGGTAGATTGTAAGCGATCAAAAAAACTTGCCAAATGCTATAACTGGAACTCAAAGTCCCAAATGGGTTGAATCCATTGGTATCCAATCCCAAACAAACATTCCTAGGATCAGCTGATAAATATGAATGTAAGTAATCAAAAGTATTCTATGATTGTGAATCTCATGGATGTCGCATTAACTCATCCTTATTATTATCTACAGAATTCCACTTCATGTGTTCGGTGGTTTTCGATGACATTAATAATCTTTACAATCAAGGATTTAAAGTAAATTAATGAAAAACCTTTTCTGGTGTGTTCCTTTTCTTCTTCTTCATGGTAGTATATTGATTTAGACATCCAATATCACTCATTGACTTCCATCTAGAAGAAAAACATTTTTTGCAATCTTGTCTACTTGAATCCTCTCTTAAATAAAGAACACAATCATTGGGACACGCATGTATTTTTGTATAATTCAGAAGAAGCCTATTAAAAACTTTTTTCATATCATAAAAAAACTCCGGGATGTTTGCTTCAAGAAATTCATCACTTAAATATTACAATATCATGGACATTAAGTTATTTTTATTTCCACATAGACATTTGGTACGGTACAACTTCGGCAGAAAAGAAGGTTTTGAATATTTCAAAAATCCACTATAAAACTCTTGATTTACATCGTCAACTAAACCATAAAATGTACTTTCCTTAGTTAATTTTTATCTTACATTAGTCTCTACATAATCAAGATAAGGATCCAATGATATGTTGAAATCTTGATCTAGTTTTCATATAGTATCAAAAACATCCCTTTTCATGTTGCTATTCTTAGCACCCTCATGTGGTTGTTCTGATATGTTTTTATGTTGATGGTGGGGTCTTTCAATTCTGAATGCATCATTTATAAGGTTTTTCATTTCATTTTCCATTTTAGATGAAGTTGGGAGCTCATTCTATGGACTGACATCAGTGCTCGACCTTTCTATAACGTTCGATTCTCCATGCCAAATCCAACAAAAATATTGAGTAGGTAATTGCTTCAATATTAAATGTTCATAAACTTAATCTCTATTCAAACATCTTTTAAATTTACATTTAGGAAATAGACATATTATTCTCCCTTCAATGGATATATTAGAAATTGAAAAATCTAAAAACTCCTCCAAATCATTACTATACTAAGGTGTGTTCCTCAGTAATGTGATCCAGCTTTTATCCATTTATATCACAATGTGCCTACAAAATATTAAAAAAAATAAAACACATAACTATTACTAAATAGGGAAATATATTCATATATAAAGGTTGAAAAAATATATAAATATTCTAAATAAGGTTCTCCTATATAAATACATATGGTAAATAATGAACCCACCCACTAGAAAACCAAAGCATGAAAATTAAAAATATCCATAAAGGAATAGATAGATAAATAAAAAAACCATGCTATAACAAATGAAATATATACTACATTTCAGGAAATGAATACATCAGTAGGATATCATAAACATCAGAAACCAAAATTCCAAAAGATAAAACATGGAAAAATATTAAAGATGGTCCAAAGTCCAACCTAGTCCCAAACGTTCATGCATTTTCCTAGTAATCCAATCATCAAGCATTGAGCCTTTCCCAAGACCAAGCCTATAATCAAGTAGCATCAACTTGGGTACCAAGTTCTATGGTATCCTAACAAAGGTGTTCCTATAATTAAATATTCCACCACCAATGATATCTCTAAATATAACTAGACTATAATAATGTACATGTAGCAGTGGTACAAATAAATAAATTAATAATTTAACTAAAAGGCAATAAATAACCACTAATGCTCAGGCTCTACGATGACATCTAAGAAGCTGATGAAAAAATATCTCCTATGAAAGAAAATGTAATGAATATATGGATGAAATACATTTCACTGATGATAATAATATTTCATGCATTATTGATCACACTAATGATAAAAAATGCATAGAAGAAACGAATGACATTGCTAAAACCAAGAGTATATATGATGAAAATGACACTAAAAATATTGATGCATTAGATGAAATCAAAGAAATAAATAGAACCAATTAAAGGGATGACATGGATTACATGGTTATGAAAAACAACACTAATAATGTTAATGATTCCAATAACCACAACAATTACAATTATTGTGGTGATTTATTAAAAACCCTTGATGATGAAGACCCCAATTAACTGAAGAAATGATGAAAAAATGATGTTAATGAAAAAACTAATAACCACAATGAAACTAAATACATAGATCATACCAATGAAATTGCTAACATGGACCATACCAATGAAAATAATGACATAAATAATTTCAATGATGCCAATGAAATGGAATACATCTATGAGACAAAAAAACATCGGTGACACCTATGAGATGAACCATACCAAATAAAATCTTGAAACAAATAAAATATATGAAACCAATGACCCTAAATAAATTGAGGACACAGATCACAATGATGACACTTATTACCATGAGCACATCATCGTAACCAAATATGATAATGAATGTGACAAAAATGATGACATCAATGATGTTGATGGCTCTAATGAAACCAGAAATTCTAGAAAAACTAATAAACCCAATGAGACTGGAGACAGTAATGATATTTATGAGATTGAAGAGTCCAATTATATCTCCATCACTTATGAACCCAATAACAGTGATGGCATGGGTGACATTTAGGACACTGAGAAAATTAATGATATAGCAGATAGTAACCAAGATAAAAATATTGTTTTACCTAATGAAATTTAATGAATAAAGGACATGGGTAACACTAATAACCCTAATAAATCTTATAACATCAATGAAACTGATGATGTTTATGACATAAAATACACTAACAAGACTGATGAATATAATGATATATATTATCAAAACTAATCATATATTTTTACCACGTCGAGGGCTTCGGGGGGTCTCTGGGGTTGCGAGGGTTGTCGGGGTTACGGGATCCTAGGGCTTCGGGGGGTCGCAAGGGTCACAATGGGTGTCTAGGTGTGGTGATAGGTGGTGAGGAGCGATGAGGGCTTCGGGGGTGTCTCCAGGGTTTCACGGGTCATCGGGGTCTAGGGTTTCGGGGGGTCGTGGGGGTCAGGAGGAGTGGTGTGGCGCAGTGAGGGACGACAAGGCGTGGTGAGGGATTTGGAGGGGTTGTCAGGGTCACGCGGGTCACTGAGGACTAGGGTTTTGGGGGGTCAGAGGGGTCGGGGGGATTGGGGGTGTCGGGGGAGTCGGGGGGAGTAGTTTTGTCATTGTAAAAAATCATGTTTTTCAGAGGTTTATTAAAAATGGCTACTAATTTATTTAAAAAAATTAGCGATGATTTATTAAAACACTGCTAAAAACCCACTGCTAAATGCTAATAATGTTGTAGTGTATAACCATTCTGGTTGAGGCCCACTAAGTGAGAGCAGTACATGCCTCGAGATAGATTCATATCCCTGTCAAATAAGATCATGGGAATACTTCATTATCTTCTCAATAATGGGATCATATTCCCATAACACCATACGGTTATCAATAGATTTTGGAATACCTCATAGAGTGGGCTTATATCTCAGCTCAACCCTAAAAGGTAGGATGGAATATTCCTGTCATGATGCAAATTTATGCTCCCACCCCTACCCTTATTAATGCCAAGTCTCCTTGAGATTGTTTGAGACACATTATCAACACCCCAAGGGTCTGTCAACTATTCAATTTAAGAATAATCCAATCATTACCATGATAATCCTCCTCATGATAGTGTGAAGCTGGATCACAGGAACTTTAATCCTAACATCTTCCATGGTCACCCCCCCTCACACATACAGAGGGGAAACCTCTATGGTATAACAATGTATATATATATGGATCTGATGAATAAGTGCCTGACATGGACATATGAAGAGTGTTACCTAGAAGAAACCTCCCAAACACGCCAAAACCCATTGCTACTTCCAATTAAGAGATCCCTAATATGTCAAAAGGGAATTCTGGAATATGTCCTAACCACATGAAACTAAAATATATGGAGCACATCCTTACCGTGTGACATTAAAATACACATAAAACACCATCTCGCTAATGAATCACCACATATGATCTAGATCTTTGTGAAGGAAGGATGAGTTCCCCCATCCCCATGTGAGAGTCAGCTCCACATAGAGATTTTTCAATTCAAGAACTATGCATAGTTTGATTCCTGTCAGTTCGGGATACGTAGTGACACTCAAACCTCTAGTTTTGGGCCCATCCACAGCCTCCATTTTTCTTCACATTAGGTGATCCATGACCTTTCTGCATGACATTAAACTACATGGGTTTCTAGAACTAAATATGGATTGATTCTCACTTTCATTGAGATGTTTAGTGAATCCCTAATACTATATCTAGGTATAGAAACAATATGATATAAAATAACCCTATCATATCCTTAATTTCCTATATATAGTGAGACATGAGATTTGGAATTTAAGTGAGGGTTTCCCCACACAAAAAATGAATTTAAACTTATGGCAGTCTAATCAAGGTACTAAATTCAATACCATAAAATGCATACCATGATTCCTCATTGCATGACATTAAACTGCATGGTTGGTGTCCCTTACATGAAATAAAACTATATATTATTATGGACCTCACCCAAGATGGCCACCATTGTAGGTGTTGGTCTCCTAACACACCTGCATTAAAGAAATATGTGTGGCTTGAGTCCTGACATAACAGGATATGTAACAATACCTAGATCATCAATCTCGGTTACATTTATGAAAAATATAAAAAATTTGCCTTTTCATGTGTAGGCCAGACCTGCGTAGGGAAGTCATCATTCAAGAACTACGTTTGGCTTGATTTCTATTACCATAGGATGTAGTGGTTCCCGAATTTCCATCCATGAGTCCATCCAAAATTTTCCTTTTCATTTCATGAATCCCACATCCTTACCACAAGACGTTAAACTGCACGGCCCTTCAAGAACTATGTTTGGATTTATTTCTATCTTCATAGGATACGTAGTGGTTCTTGGATATTCAATCATGGGACCAGGTATAGCAATCAATGAAAACAATTCCTACCTCAGTGTATGGTTCAAACCTGCTTAGAGAGTTTCTCGTTCAAGAACTATGTGTGACTTTATTTCGGTCATCTCAGGATATGTAGTGGCATCCAAGTCTCCAATCCTAGACCCAGCTGCAACAACCAATAATAAATAAGCCCCAATTACATTGGTACTAGGTCAAATGGGATCATTTTAGCTACATATTATCTAGCTCTACATACAAGTTGTTTTTGCACATAATATAATGTGCACACTCATTTCCCATTAATTCTCACATCCTTACAGCATGATGCTAAACCCTATGGAAAACATCCTGACCACATGATGTTAAACTACACAACAAATGTCTTTATCACACGATGTTAAATAGAATGGAAAACTTCATTATCACATAGTGTTAAACTTTACATAATATTTCCCCACTACATGACAATAAACTATGAATAACAACATCCATTCATCATCCCTTATCAAATTACCATAAGAACCATACACCGATCAACCAGAGCATGGGCTGATTCTGTCATCTTTTAAATAACCTCAATCCATATACCACTCTTCATGTATTGATCACCTCATGTTTCTAAAATCCTTTCATGTCCCTTGGAATGGAAAAGAGATCTCTCTTTCCATCCATGCAGTTGATGAATAAGGCCTTAGACCCACCAACCAGAGACATCTTGGCTTGGTAAAGATGGATTTCTAATCCTTGTGAGCCTGACATCACCATGGTGGAAATAATCACCTCATGGTGTTTTGAGTCATCTTGGTTTGATTCTCCTATATAATTAATCATGACCTAAGAACCTCTAGCCATTATTTACAACATCTTCATCTCCCACTCAGAAGGATGTTGGAGTACTCTAGGCCCTAGGTATCCTAATTGGGATCTTATGTAACATCCCCCATATTAGGTCCATGTGCATCATTACCTTAAACTATCTTCACTATGGTAAAATTTATATGACCTTAAAATCTAGTCAATAATGGTTCAAATCACAAGACCCTAAACTTCTATTTAATGAAAAACTTTTCAGGTTGAAAGCCTGCAAAGGGAATTCTGAGAAAATGTCGAGTATTTTCTCGCTAAAATATTTATCTCTAGAGTTTAGGAAAAAATTAGGGTGTTAATAAATAAGTAATAAATCTCATAAGGCCTAATATGTAGCCCTAGTAAAAGAAAATATATGCTCACTAGACCCCCAAGTCCAATAAAAAGCTAGAGTAATGAATTTTCACATCTCCTCACTGCAAGAATATGTCCACTAGGCAGTGACACAACTTTTAGGGTGCTCGAACCCTTCTTGGATATTACATTCTCCATAAATCAACCTTCATGATTTAAAGTGCGTTGATTTTCTAAAAACATTTCATGAACCTATAAAAGGAAAATAGATCTTTCATTTTGGCCATGCTATTGGGGCAGAAGGGCTTAGACCCACCAATCAGAGATATCTTGGCCCAGTATAAATGGATTCTCATTCTTGTGATCCTGATGTCACTGTGGCAGAACTTATCACTCGAGCGTGTCTTGGTTCATCCCCAGTATGATTTTCCCATACCTTCCTTGTGACCTGATCACTTTGGACCATGATTTCTAATACCAAAAAATTCAATCGGATTTAACATCCTCAAAGTTATGTTGCCACATTTTTTACCCTTTATAAAAACCAAAATTTGACACTCCATTCCCAAATCTTTGATGTCCCCCACATCATGATTTGAAACTATAGGGAATAGGGCTAAATATTTATAATTAAGTGATAAAACGCCCTAGGGTTCCAAAACCCTTACTCGATAGATTTTCTTCCATACCCAACTTCATTGGTAAGAAACTTGAGTCTTTGAAAATCTTCCATGACCCTCAAAAAGGAGTGGGAATCAGATCTACTTGTACATACATGTAATCCCTGTGGATTCATTCATATGGTCTTTGAACTACCAATTCGAGGCATATCCTCTAATAAAGAAATGAGATTCAATCCTTGTGATGCCTAGTGATGCCATAGTATAACTCATCACCCTAGAGTGTTGTGATTCCTCCTTGGTATGTATGCCCTATTCCATTACCCATCAATTAAAGATATTGGGAATATTATTTATATCACCCATACTAAAACTATCTAGGTAGACCTATTATCCCTAGTATTTCACCCTTAACCAAAATTCATCCCATAAATCTTCCATGCCCCTTGGAAAAGAGTGGAGTCACCTTTGTTTGGACATACTTGCAACACATAAAGGATTTGACCTACCAAATAGGGGTATCTCCTCCTTGTAATAAAGGAACTCCAAACCACATGAACCTTGGAAATAACATGGTAGAACTTATCACCCCAGAGTATTTTAATTTATCCCTGTTTTCCTTACCCATATTCTATATTGATCAATCAGGTACAAGCTAGAATGCCCTAAACTATAGTACAATAAAGTTTCAAGCTAAAATACATTAAACTATAGCACAGTGAATGTTTATAACTTTCAATACCTTAAACAACCAACTGAAAGATACATAATGCTCATCTGGTTGAAAACCCTATAAGGGAATATTGGGTAAAAGTTAGGTCTCTTCTCATTGGACATGAGCTCTATGTGACCCAAGAAATATTGATCATTTATAAAATAGAAGAGGCGTAGAAAATTTTCACACTAAAAACCTATAAGAAAGAGGCCTGAGAAAAATACAACTCTATTCCTGTGAAGTTTTCCTCTATCTAAATCTTAGGCAAAGTTTAGGAAAATAAATAAAGATATACAAACCTTGTGGGTCCCACCATATGTCCTTATAAAAAATCAAGCTATGTTTGCTAAATCCCCTGAATTAGGAAAAAGTTAAATCATTCTCTCCCCAAGATGGATACCATACCCAAATTATCCTTATAAATCATAAAATATCAGTACAGTTAGAGAAAGGGCATCAATTAATAATATCATGTAAGTGGGAATTAATGAACATTTCTCAAGAAAACCTATTATAGGTTAATCACTGAAATCCATGAGATTGGTTCTATTTTATGTTACACACAATGGATGGGTATCATGGATGATATGAGTAACATCTCCACCAATACATAGATCTCTATCCAGGATTTCATTAAAAAATAATGGCATTCATATTCTTACATATGAGCTATATCTACAAGTTCTTTACCCATGAACCTATGTTCCCTATGAATGAGTTTGATCTGCACAATGGTATTTTTCAAAACTATGTACAACTTGGTTCTCATCCTCCTAGTATATATTTACATCCAATTACCTCACTTCGAATCCATCCATAAGTTCCATCCCACCCAATCCCTATTTCATTTTGGAATTCATACACATTCCAATTTTAGGGTATCCATGCCCTAAGACAAAGACACTTCCTATCATTGATTTATCCAAGAATTTGTGGTCATAAATGTCCTATGAATAGAACCACAAATTCCTCAATGACATACTCAGGGTATATCCTATCAAGTAGCTCAATATCAAAGCTCTAAGATGTTAAGATCTGTGGAAAAGGGATCTACGATTACCTTATAGTCATATTCTTTTCATTCTGAATGAATCTCATTCTAAGGGGGCATATTTTTATCACCCATAATTGTGCTCTTTAAATTTTCTTTTAAATATTTGAGAAATGTGAAGACCATGAAAAACATTGAAGTAATTCACATTAAGAACTTGAAAATGCAATACATGAAGGCTTGGGATTTGGTTTAATGGAATATATGTGTAGTCCTTAAATCCATTTATACTTAATAATATTTTCTATGTGTTCTTATGGAACCTAACTAAAAATTAATCCAATAAACTATCCATCCTAACCAAGGCTCAATGATAAGCACACATGGTACTAGAGTCCACCATGATCAATGGGAACCATCTTAGGCTAGCCAGAGGATGGAGGGCATAACACCTGCAGTAAGCAAGCAGGCCCATGTATATGGCCTATGGTGTGAGAGGTTGGAGTTGTGCATATCTTGGTCTTGGGGGCACAAGGCTGAATCCTGGAGTGGTTTTTTGTGTAGGTGGTATGGGTTTCAACCCCCGTTGTTGACTCGATGAATTAGTATAGTCACTTGATGGATTATATAATGCAGGTAGGAATGAAAGAAATTTTTTTGTGGGGTGGAATTTTTTCCTGTACTATTTACACAATGGAAGCATAACCATCCGATCTTGCCTCCCAATGATCTGAGATGTCCGTTTCAATCCCATGCATCGTGATTTCAAAATGATTTGATCCCATGCTGCACAAATTCAAAATTGATCCTACGTAGCGTGATACATTCATCTTTGACCTCCTGATCAACTGTCGCCCTCCTGCACTACTAGTTTGACATGGAAACATGATGAAATTCACATGAGCACTCAATGATCAACATGATATCCATCTCAAATACTTCACTAATAGTCAAGAGAGTCTAAGAAAACTAACATGAGCTGCTGTGAGATCTAATCACTACTGGAAAATGGGTCTATACCCACAGTTTTGTGCACAACTGTGGGTATAGGCCCCCCCTATACCCACGGTTTTGGGAAACTATGAGTATAGGGATAGTATGGGGACTTATACCCATGGTTATCCAAAAACGTGGGTATAGGTCCCCTATAATGACGGTTCTTGCCAAAACCGTGGGTATAGGTTTTTTTTTGAAGACCTATACCCATGGTTTTGGCAAAACTGTGGGTAAAGTTGTTGTTCTGTAGACCTATACCCACAGTTTTTGAAAACCGTGGGTATAGGTTGTATTTTTTTCAAAGACCTATGCCCACAGTTTTGAAAAATTGTGGGTATATCTTTCCCGCATTATGGCGGGAATAAAAAATTCTGTGGGGCAGAAAAAAAAATTAGGGAGAAGATGATCATAATTAATATAATTTTAAGGAAAGAAATATTGAATCATATAAATTCTTTAGGTTGGTTGGTTTAGATCTTAGGTTTTCATGAGTAAGTCTTGTGATCAAATCCCGTGGGTTCATTATTTTCAAATATATGATTAATATCAATATATGTAAAGAGACGTATATTTATAAACCAATAATATTCTTTGGTTATTTGGTCAGTTCGTGAAATCTTTCTGCACAAGTCATGGGTTCGAAACCCCGTGGATCCATATTTTTTGATTATAGCAGTTATATTAATATATTAAAATAAAAGTATCTATATATATTAAAATTGGTATTAGCTCGGTTGGTCGTTGTGCATGTGCAGGATGCGGGAGGCGTAGGTTCGAAACCCCGCGGATTCTTATTTTTCAATTATAGTAGTTATATTAATATATTAAAATAAAAGTATCTGTATATATCAGTAGCGCTATTAGATCGGTTGGTTTTTGTGAATGTGCAGAATGTGGGAGGCGCGGGTTCAAATCCCCCCTGTGCCCATTTTTTGAATTTAAATACCCCAGGGTTTGAAAAATGTGGGGTCTGTTGTGTGCCACTCTGGAACAGCAGTGTTCCACACTTTGACTCCCCTATACCCATGGTTCTCTAAAACTGTGGGTATAGGATGAGACCCCTATACTGACGCCTTTCCACCCCACGGTTCCCAAAACCATGGGTATAGCATATACCCATGGTTTTGGGGGCTATACCCACGGTTTTCAACCGTGGGTATAGGTTGTTTTTCCAGTAGTGAATCGTAAACTCATAATTTTTTGAATTTAAATACCCCTCAGTTTGAAAACCATGGGGTCTGTTGTGTGCCACACTAGAATTGCAGTGTGACACACTTTGACTCCCCTATACCCACGGTTCTCCAAAACCGTGGGTATAGGCTGAGACCCCTATACCAACGTCTTTCCAGCCCACGGTTCCCAAAACTATGGGTATATCCTATACCCCTGGTTTTGGGGGCTATACTCATGGTTTTGAACCATGGGTATAGGTCATTTTTCTAGTAGTGAATCATAAACTCATGTGTAATTCTGAAAGAGATCCCACCAGTACATGAGTACATTTCATGATTGTATTTTTATCATAAAATCGAAGAGAAGATGGTCACTGGAGCCTGCATGGGGAGTTTAAAACTATGAACACTTCCTCCTCCTGAATTATTTTTTGTCCAAATTAAATCATATTTATCAAAGTTTTTCATGCATCATTGCATAAGGAAATCAGAACATCGCATGATCAAATGAAATAATCATAAGATGAATAACAAGTTTTCTCATGGGTGCACATAGAATCCACCCCATACAAAGAGGCACCACCCTCAAGCTGACCTCACCTATAAATAACCTTCTCCAACCAAGAAAAATAGAAATATGTGGGAGGAAGGGGATCAGTAGAAAAGGAGGAGGAGATGTCCATCATCAACTAGATAACCCCTTAGGTTATCTCAAAAACCCACTTCATTCTCTTTTAAAAGAACATTCGATCACATGATGAACTGAGCATCATGTTAATCCTAGTTCATGCAAGGTATTCATGTGACTGTGTGATACCCCATTGAGTTCATGACTTCTCCAAGAAAAACATTCATATGGACTTGTAGCCCCAGTGTGCACCCCCTGCATTTTTCTGTGAGGCCTCCTATACAACCTCCCTTCGGATCATGAAATTTCATGAGTTATTGAACCTCATGCAACATAGCAGGATAGGCCCTTAGACATAAATCACACCCATGGTAGTATCCATAGGAACACACCAGTGTACAAGCACCTTGAAGCATCACAAACCTTCGATTTAACGATGCTCAAACATGGCCTGGAGGTAATGGATTTAGTACTTAATAACCCCGTAGGTCCCTAGTTATGTGAAGGATACACTAAGAGTTTGAATTCTATGCATAAATGTGGGTTTACAATCCTCATTCGTATTCCTTGTCTATGAATGTGTCACCAATAGGTAGCTTCAATGCATATATGTGAGCCCCTCGTGTGGTCCCTCAGAGATCATGTGGTCTCTATAGTAAATTTTTGGAAAATGACTCCTTTTCATGTGGATCTAAGGAGAAAAACCCACTATCTCATGATGTTTATCACTCAACCTCATGGTACAGGATTTATGATATGCACCCCATATGCCATAAACTCCTCCTCATAGTGTAATTCCTTCCATATCCCATGCACACTGTGATGTTGATATGAATCCCCTATTCATAAGCACAAAACTCATCACAAGACCTCATGAAGGTCATGAATATTGAAGATATGTGGGTATCGTGTGGTGTTATAAAGACACCCACTAACACTCAGTTTATCCAATAGGAAAACCCTTGTCTGTATTCACCATGGACCCCCACCCATGCTTTTGTTTTCATTAGGAAGCCTCTAGGAATGTTTAAAAAAACCCTTTCAATACCTATTTAGGGTCATGCTAATCACATGAGGATGGAACTTAATATGACTCCTTCATGTAGGCATTACCCAACCTGGAAATGGCCTCAACCCATTAGAAAATTGATGGGAAGAACTTTCCATAGCCATGCATCCCTCTGCCTAAGTGAGTAATTATCTATATAGTCTTAAGGAATGATCCATTAATGACATTAACTTGAGGAAATCAAAAAATGTAAGAACCTAAACATGTATGATAGACCCCGAAACATGAATATTTTAAGGATAAGTTATTGGAAAACTCTTTGGTGGTTTCACGATGACCTTTGGAGACCTTGGACAAGTCATGTTGGTCACGAGATGAGCCTTAGACAATTCGGTCCAAATACAAGCCAGGTTGATCATGTGACAGCCCATAGTCATGTCTAAATTGATCATATGCAAGGCCTCATACATGTACACTTTAATTATGAGAAGAATCTTGGATGTACCCACTTCACTCATTTGATGGAATCTTAGAAAATCTAGTTGATCGTGAAAAATACCTTAGTCACGTCTTCTTTGGTTGTGTTGAAGATCTTGGGAATGCCAACTTGGTTCATTAAAGGTATCATGAACATGTCAGGAAGACACCCTTTGATGTGTATTCCATAATAGGTTGACACCCCAAATACATCAAGCAGACCATATGGACATGTCCAAAAAATATTCAGGACATGTCAGACATATCCCTTATGGCATGTCAACTTCATTCGGCAGGCCCACTTAAACTTATGGCATGTGGAACTAGGTCAATAACCTTAGGTCGCATCTCCCCTTTATAAAGGAAGTTTCCTTGATGAGCTAGGGTTACAAATTTACACAAACCTACCAATTTCATTCTCTTGGATAGACCATTCATAGTCATCACCACCTGTCTTTAATTCATGAGAATATTAAGAATGAGTATGCCAATAGGAAGCCTCAATGTGTAAGCCCTGATTTATAACATACTATAATATGTCCCAAACCAAGGGAAGCCTAAATGTGTAATCCCTAACCATAAAGAAGCCTCATTGTGTAATCCCTGACCATAGGGATGCCTTAGTGTGTAAGCCCAGATCAAAGGACAGCCTTAGTGTGTAATCCCTGACCAAAGGGAAACCTCAGTGTGTAAGCCCTAGCCAAAAGGGAATCCATCCTAGTATAATCCCCTAACATTCCTAAATCCTTGGTGATAATGATAATGTCTCCAAGCTTGATCATAAACCTTATCCCATCATTGGTTTAAGGGATGAATTGAACTACGATGACTTTGATTCCTATTATAAAATGAGATATGTAGGATGACTTCTTAAGTCTCGATATCTATACCAAATCCTCTAAAAGATGGGTCAGCATACCTATCAAAGGGAAACTTTAATGTGTATTCCCCACATGGAAATTCTCTCATTAAATGTGTTCAATAATTCACTATATCTTTTGTATCACACCGATTATGAATCTTGTGGTCTTAGAGGATAGAAATTATTATGCCAAAATCATGATGATAATTCCCCGAGTGAGGAATCACCATTTGAATGTAATTATGATTTCAAATCATCTCCACTCAAAGGACCATACTCTCGAATAAGCAATCTAGGAAATTCATATATGAATTGGTTCTATCTAGGGATTCTATTTTTGTGTATTTCATGATACAGATTCCCATTATAAAAACAATGTAGACTCTGATTATTATCTTAAATAGGATACATAGGATGCCTCACTGAGGTCTGAGTCTGATGTTCATTTCCTTACTGCATGAAGATAAATTTCAAGGACCGGTCCAAACAAATGACCTTAAAATATACCAAATTAAATGTGTGGGTTTTGATTCCTATTTTTACAGGATACTTAGGAAATCTCATAGAGGTCCAATCCCATATCCAAGACACAAACCACCTCCCAAGATGGTAATAAACTATAGAGTTCCCAAACATGGCCATAACCCAAATCATCATAAATAAATAAGAGAGTGATAGAGAACCCGTGATATATACACAATTATTCCTATCAATACATGTTCATAATCAAGTCATTGAAAAAATGGGTAACTAGCCCCATTTCGGGGACTATGAATAATTTCACAAGCATATATTAAATCTATAAGAGAGTCTCAGAGTATGAAAAAATTACCTCCAAAATGGGGTGATTATCATGACCTCTCATCATCTCAACCAATGTCTATTCATGAGCGTTGTAGGGCGTGAAACACCAAAGGACCACTTTCCTTAGGAAAGTAAGATTGTACTCAGTTATGGATGTGGTAACCATTGGGGGTTTCTAGGGAAGACTAAATAAATATAAAACCCATTATGAGTGATTAATAAAGTCCTTAACACCCCCTACAATCAAACCATCGGGCGAATCCCATCCACATCTTTTTTGCCAATGAAATAGTGACTCTATATATTTGTTAAATCATGGAATCATTTAATTGTGATTTGGAATTCACCTTTAAGAATTAAATGTAAACCCCAACTGAAATCAAGGTCAGGATGGTGGAATCCTATTAAAAATATCACCTGAGGAATAAGGGGATCTCCTTCATGGATGTGTTATTTGGTTAATCAGATTCAAACAAAGGGGGTGTGTCCAGAGTCTCCACTATCAAAAAATGCTATGATTGTGTATTTTCAATTGTGGTGGATCTGGAATCCCTTAAACAAATTTTTGACCTCAATAAATTATTTCTTGTTGTTATTATCACCTACATTAAAGGAGACAAACCCTAGTCTTGTGCTAATCTCAAAGCCAGAATTTCTCACTGCTTGTATATTTGTGACTGGAGACTCATTCTTATTAGAATTTGCTACTTTCACATTATATTCAGTTACAATGAAGATATCAATAAATCTTAGAATGTTGGAAAACTAAACCTGAAGCTTAGAGTTCTCAAAATTTATGAATGGGATTCCAAGATCAATCTTATCTCTCTGATGCAATCCACTACCCAAATTTGGATCAGACTCCATATTCTGAACTGGAATTATTAGTATCCCAAAATCCTCAATAAAATTTCATCTTTATTATTAATTCCTATCAAATTGTTTCATCATTATTTAGAAGGATAAATCAGGTTATATACTAAAATCTTTATAGATATCAATCTAGAATCTAATCGCCCAGATATCTTAACTCTCTTTTCCAATGATCACAAAATTTATGTCAAGGTAGAGTATGAATATATTCCTCCTTTTTTAATGTTTAAGAAATATTGGGAAAGTCTATTATCAATTTAAGGGTGATCTAGAAGAGGTTCAAGTCTACTCTTAATGATAAGGATTGTAAGGAGGTCAATAATAACTGAAAAACAAAGGTGTTATAATTAAGAAAAGAGGTCCCTATAAAGAAGCCTTGGAGAAACATCCTTCTCAACATGATGTCACTTTAGGTTCAAATATTTTAACTAAAAAAAATGTGAAATCCTTACTAAATAGGTGGAGATAGAGAATAGTTCCTCTAATCTCCCTTCATGTCTCCTTAATAATGTAGATTCTGGGGTGACTGCTATGAAGTGAACTGGGTGCACTGATGAACACACTCTAGCCTCATAAATTTCATAGGATGATAAAAAAAATTATTTATATTCTATAAAAATAAATAAACCTCCCAAAACCTACATATTCCTTTAATAATTCTTCTATGAATACTATTGAACTTCATGAAACAACTGACGTCATTTATGCACCTCCAATAGAACATGTTTCCCCTGAAATCAAAAAAGACACTTACAGCTTATAACTAGAATATCTTAGACCCCAAGGACACCCCCCCTAGAGTGATGGTAATACTCTCACCAATAATGAAACCCAAAAATAAATGAAAACTAATGCCTACCCCCAAGATTCTGAGTTGGCTAATTCACTCTTTGAAAATGACATTCAGATCACTCTAGTTACCATGGGATCCCAACATAGTTTTTGAACTTATAACATGATGGAGGAAATTGATGTTTGTTCTATACTACAAAACACTCCATCTCTCAAAAGGAAAGTATAAAGAAATTGAAAATTCTCTAAATAAGTCATTGAGGAAAGTTAAAAGGGAATGCAATCCCAAATCCAACCTTAAATGAATATTCTTTATGAGGGCTGCTAAGGGATGGCCAATTCAAAAATAGAAATTTCCCAAAGGCTCCATATTCAGAATAATAATTATGTACCTATAGGGTTAGATGAACCTAAAATTGTCTTATACTCTAGGATATCAAGCCATAAAATCGTGGGTTTTCACATTCTAGACACTAACTGGTGCATGAAATATTTCAAAAAACTAGGGTTCATTGCTCATTCTTCCCTAAAAGATACCTATTTGATTGCCTCCAGTGAAAAAATAGTCACACGAGCCTTCAAATTTTTAGTAACTCATCATTTATACTTCATCATTTATTATCAAAATAGATACATGGATCATATAAGACAATGGAAGGAGATTAAATCCTTAAATAACACAAATACTGGACTATAGTCCATCCTGGGATACATAAACTCATTTCTAAACCCATATGAGAAACTGGGTGTGGTGACTAAATCCATCCCTTCCAGAGAATTCAGATATTTCATTAAACACAACAGCCTAGTTGAAATCAACCTAGTTAGAAGAAAATACAACAGGTATAATAAAAATCTTAATGGAATGGTAGTAGGTAAACTTGGTAGAGATTTTGTCAATGAGGTTGTACTTGATTTTTGGAAATCCATCTCTTGCACCACTTTATCAGGAATCAACTCATATCATCATACCATTTTGGTAAACCTTATGACCAAAGTCCTTAACCCTACCTTACCTTTTAGGTTCAATAATTCTTTGATATCTCGTCTAGAGTGTGGTAATCTTGTTCATTTAGCATGGGGCTCATTTTCCTATAAAAATGATGTTCTTACCAGCATCCTCAATATTAAACTACTCAAGAGTAATATGGAAATATATAGTAATGATTGATTTGGATATCTTGATAATTATATCACCTCTTTTTAGTCCTTCATTTAGAAAATCCAACAAAACATTAACTGTAATGACTTCACTAGTGGAATAATGGGTGAATAAGTGGTTTTATCCAAAACTCAACAACTGTTTGACTCTCAAAGAGGCTATGCAAAGGGAAACTTTCAAATCCAAGTGGCTCGAAGAAGGTGAAAGAAACTCAAAGTTATTAAATTGTCTTCAATGAGATGGGGAGGTCTCTAATACTTTATACTTTCTCAAAAATGGTGACCAAATCATGTAAAATAGGTAGATCCTCTCAGATTATATGGTTTCTTACTATAAATATTTATTTAATGGATCCTCTACCAAATTTGACCTGATTTATGGAATCATTCCTAATATTTCCAATAAAGAGGATAACTCTAGGATCACTTAATTTCCATTGGATTTATAAATTAAGGAGGTTTTTTTATGTCAATTATAAAAGTTCTAATAGTTTGGATTTCTTTAAAAACTTCTTATTCTTAACTTATTGTGAGATCATTCAATTTGATGTTTACAGGCTTGTCCTTCACTTCCTTAAAGTTAGTTCTATTCCTCATGTATTAAAATCCTATTTTCTTTCCCTCATAATGAAAGTGCATAGTGTCAACGAAATTCATATTTTTAGGCTAGTTTCTCTAATAAATTCTATTTACAAAATTATTGAAAAAATATTAGACAATAGGTTGGACTCTATCTCCAATAAGATTTTCTCTCTATATCATTTTTTCTTTATCAAATGAACCATTAATGATTTTCACATCATATCCTTTGAGTGTGTTTATATTCTCAAAAATACCACTAGAGAAGAAAACATTTCCCTCAAACATTATGTTACAAATTACATTGATATGAAGGATTAGAATTTTATTTGAAAATTCTTAGCCAGTTTTTGTTTTGATCATGTCTCTATAACTTGGGTGAAACCATATTAATTTTATCCCTATTATGTATTCTTATTAATGGTTCCCTTGAAGGGTATTTTTCCTGATCAATACTTGTCAAGAAAGGTAACCCCCTATCTTTAATTATCTTATCCATTGTGGAGGACTACCTCAATATGCTCCTATCTAATATAGTGGAAAATGGAAAACTGAAGTTCATCAGGGATGGAAGGGGTGCTCTTCTCTATCCCATCTTCTTTATATAGATGAAATTATCCTCTGAACATAAGGGTATAGTAAAAGTATCATGAATATTAAAAAATCCCTAAAACATTATGAATTGGTTTTAGGATAATAAATCAGTTGAAAAACATATTTTATCAATTTTTGAAATAACTACCCTACTACTAAGAAATTGGATATCATAATAGAAATGATAATTAGAGAAATATAATTTCTTTTTTTCTACCTTGGTGTCCCTATGCACTAGGGGTACCAAGATCTTGTTACTCTGTCGGTATTATCATCCAAATCATAAAGAAACTTACCTCTTTGAAATAGAAATATTTATCCATGGCTGTATGCATCTTCTTGGTGAAATATTCAATCATATCTATTTTTTTTATTCGTCTATGAATAAATTTTTGTCTCATAATTTCTATAAGAATGTACATTAAAAAATTTATCTAGAGTGGTAGAATTATTGAGAGGAGGCTAGTCATAGTCTCTAGGAATAAATGTTGCAAGCCCCATGATATTGGGGGTATAGGAATCAAAAACCTCGGAATATTAAATCAATATTTACAATATATTTTCATGTGGAAGATAGTTAATGGAAAATAAGAATCTATTCATTTTATTTGATAAATATTTATAAAAAAACTCAAATCTAAGAACCACAATTACTTGGATTCTATTATTTGGACTACACTCAAGACCAATTTCTCTAGTATTTCCTCACATTAAAGATGGATAGTCTGTAGAGACTTGTTCCTTAAATTATAGACTAACAAATGGACTAGAACTCCACTATTTTATTTTCTTCAGAGTGATGCTCTAAACTTAGATCTAGAGGTTACAATCAAAGATCAACTGGAAAGAACCATTGGTAACATTCTTTAAGAGATCAAATCCAAGGATAGAATCCATTGTTTCACACCACAGGATGACTTCTTGACCTATGAACCTTCTGTAAATTGTGTAATCACCTCTAAACACTTCTAGAAAAACTATATTTATTTGAATTTGACTAATCCTAACTATTTCAATAGGTTGAACAAGAGGTGCATCAAGCCCTATAGGATTCTACTTATCTATAGGCTGGCATATGGAAGGATTCCAATGAACACCTACCTCTATTATTTTGGAATCACATTGTGTTCTATGTGTGTTATATTTAATAAATATGGAGATAATGTTGAGAATATCTTTCTAAGTTGTACCACTAATTTGGTGATGTGGAAATCACTCTTTGATATTTTTGAGATCTAACTACATTGGGGAACTTTAATACAGGAACTCCTTAAAGGATGTTTGGCTCTCCCACATCCCCATAATATGATCAATATTTTTCAGGTGGATGATATATAATTGATCCTCATTATTTCTAAAGACCGAAATAAGTTGATCTATGGTTGTGATTCCTTCATTACTCAAGCAGTGTTGAATCAAATGTTAGTGATTGTTAGAGATGTCAATCCCTTACAAATGGGTAATTTTCAAAACTCAATACATGACTTTTTAGTCCTTAAATGACAAGGTATCAATGGTAACCTTTGACCTTATTCTGGTATAATTTAATTTTTTTTTAGAAGACTATTTTTATAGGGTGGTTCACAATCAATGTGGATGGTTCATCAAAGGGAAATTTGGGGGCATCAAGTAATGGTGATATCTTCATATACCATCACGGGGATGTCTTGGGATGCCTCTATAAACTATGAATAATTGATTCTTATATTAAATCCAAATTGTTTGGTGTTGTCAATGTGACTTAGAAAATCAAAAAATTAGGTTGTAATAACCTTTGGTAAGAATTTGACCCCACCACCATTTCCCAAGTCATCAAGATAGTCTGTGTTCATCTCTATTGGAAGCTGACTACTCAATAGATCAGATTCTTGGAATTAATATCATATATTGAATTAATCATTTCCCATGTCTATAGGAATTTTTAGAGTAATGATACCATTTTTTCTAGTTAGATTCTATATGATCTATTTTATTTTTTTCAAAAGGATCAGTATAAAACTCCCCACTTCAGACTCTTGTAACCCTACATTATTTTTCAAATAAAATAGAGTTTCCTTCTAGGAAAGTTCTCATATTTCTATTATAAAATGGAAATTTATTTATTTAAGAATATTTATATATAATATAATTAAATAAATATAAATATATATCAATGTAATTGTTGGTGTTGTGATATAAATCCTTAATATGGTCTCAAAATCTCATACTATGGAAAAAGAAAAAAATGTGAAAATAAATGACAGAACCATATTTTTCATGTTTATTTTAATATAAAACACAATTTTTATGTAATTTTATTGATTAAACTTTTTAATATTTAATTTGTTTATGATTTATGGATGGATACATTGTTTGACTGAAAAAGATCTTAAAAGTGTTGAATTCATGATGAATAAGATTTCCTGCAACATACAGCAGGTTAATGACCAAACTCAGAGCTCAAAAATGAGAAATAAGAATAAAAAGGAGTAAAATTAATTGGAAAATACACATTTACAACATAAATAGTGAATTTACAATGTAAATATTTAAGAATTTAGGGCATAAATCAATCTATAAAGTAAGAGGAGAAACCAAGAGAAGAAGGTCAAGTTTCACAATGTGATGCATATATGTCACACCATGATACTCTCTTGAATCTTTTAGGATATAAAATCATGTAGTAAAACATATTCTCAGGTGCTTCCTCAATAATTTTATTCCATAAAACAACATTTTACAATGTAAAAGTGTTGTTCAGCACCCAAAAACGTTTGGTTTTGACAAATTTAATACCCAAACCCCCATTTATAACCCCATGATGGCCTTGGTTGATTTTGAACCATTTATTAGGAAATTATAATTTCTTGGGGTATGATTTATGTTCATAAATTATAGACTTTGGGGATTTGAAATTGGATCAATTAGTGACGGGAAGCTCTTTATGATAGCTTGGTGTAGTTTTATTTCCCCATTTTCATTTTTTTTATTAGTTACTCTAATTCCTACTTCCTCTTGCATCAACTTGATTACCCCATCCATACAGGGGTTGTTCTTTTGAGTGATCAGGAAAGGGAATATTGGACTAATTTTTAATTCTTGAGTTTATGTTCTTAAATTTATTAAACCCTTTATTTCTTCTTCTATTTGGTTTCAATTATTAATTTAGAGTTTTAAATACCATATTTGGTTGTGATTGGTTTTTATTTTGTTAATTTTAATTATCTTTTTCAATGATAAAAAATCTCCCTCTACCAAATTTTGGTCTGTATATGTTGTAACATGATTGGTTCAGGTAGTATGTACTCAAGGATCACCATCATGTGTACAGAATTATGGCGAGAACTATTCGTAGTTAGGGAATAACAATACTTTATTGGGTATTTCCCTAATTAATTCAGAGGAAGTGTTGCAATACCTATGAACATAGAAAGGAGGTTATACCAACCTTATGTTTTAGTTAGGGATGTTCTCACCCTCTCTATCTGGAAAAGGGAGAGAAAGGAATTGGTTAGAAATCTATCACTTACTATTTTAGTAAAAAAAGATTAGGTACAAATTACAAAACCATGATATCATTACAATAAGGTCTATCCAATCCCAACTCGGTCACCTCTTATCATCAAATGATTAAAATCAATAATTTAATCTACTTTCTAAAATTCTCAAATTCAAAACCCAAATCAAATCAATGTTCTTAAAAAACTCCGAAGTAACAAATCCATTTTCATGTGCACTCCTATTTTAAAGGAAATATAAGGTTAACCTACTATACAATACTTAGGAAATAAAAAAATAATAATGACCCATGAAAAGGTATGTGTCAAACTTAGTGCTTTCACTAGGGAGATAGTTCTATAAACAAAAATAATAACTAAAATGGCCAGTAGTAAAAAATTTCCATTAATAGATTTTAATCCTGCAATTAAAATAACACTTTTCCAATTAAGAAAAATAAACTCACTAACCGAATTTGAAGAAATAAACCTCTCATATTAAAGTGACACCATTACTATCTACTCTAAATCTAAATAAATAGATGGAAAATCCAAACAAAATCTATGATAACTTTTCACATCATAGTTCACAAATCAACAAAACCAACTTGTTTCACCTGCTTTAGAGAATGATTTTGAGTTTCAAATTAACATGATTAAGATTCTTATTAAATTCTATGGTCTTTTAGGAGAAGACCCAAATAGAAAAATCTAGGAATTTACATAGGTATGATCAAGTTTCAGGATAAGAGGAGCACCTAAAGATCAATTCAAGTGGAGGGAACTCCCCTTTTCACTTGAGGGATATACAAAGGAATGGTTGTATAAACCAAAACTAGGAGAAGTCACAAATTGGGAAGGAATTAAGAGATGATTTATAGAAAGATTAATTCCAACCTACATAATTAAATTAATCAATAAATAGATTTACACCATTCAACAAACATTTTGAGAAACTCACTATTAATATCGGGAAAGTATCAAGAAGTTTTGTTCCAGCTACCTGCATCAGACTACAGTGGAGCACCACTTCTCTATTTTCTTCTACCAAGGCCTCCTAAACAATGAATAAAAACTTCTCAGTGCCTTATCATGAGTATTATTGATAGAAAAATCACTATTAGAAGATATAGTTTATATTGAAAATATTTTTTAGAACTAACAGTAATTTGGAGCTGGAGGTACAAGCATGAGGGGTATACATGAGGTATGAACTTTTTGATAATTAACTTTATGTATAACAAAAATTGATGAACTAGCCAGTTTAGTTAAAAATATATATGTGAATAAAGTAAGTAGGAAATTGTTCATGCCTCGTGTATTTGGATAATTTTCTTCACCTAACCATTATACTAACTAGTGTGATGAAGTGAAAGGTGTGTAAAGTTGTGGGGAAGCCTTTAAGGCAAGGAAATTCCAACAGAATCAGCTATGAAAAGAAAAACTGAAATCCCAACCAAGATATGGAAACCAATAGAATCAAGATAGAACCCATTTTCTAACCATTAACAAACTCAATCTCTTTTCCAGTAGTAGTAATACCAAAATTCATACCAATAGCAGACCTATCAACCACTCCATTCTAATAGAATATTTTTGAACAACCATCAATAAGTTACCTAAAAATCCAGTAAGGAGAAAATATTGAAGATATAAATAAAAAAATAAAATGTTTGAAAAGTAAGTTTGAAAGTCTTATGAACTTTATAAAGAAAAATCCATAAAAAATACAAGTGAAAAAAATCCTGAATCCAAATGAGAGTGTAAGTTTAATTACAATATGAAGTGGAAAGAAGATTCATCCTAATGAACTAAAAAAATTACATCTTGTACCTTAGGAAAACAAGGATTAGAAATCTGAGAAAAAATTTGAAACTAAAACCAACTATACAAGAGAAGAAATAAGGATAATGTTAAATAAGGAATGATCAGAAATACCCTTACAGAATTAGAAAAGTTAAAATAATGATATTTAGGAACTATTTCCTTCTTAATTGAATTTTTATAAAAAGGTATAATAATAGAATCTGTATGGGAAATTCAAAGACATTTCAAAAATTCAAAATCAATATACCGCTATTAGAATAAATCCTCTAAATTCACAAATATAAAAAATTATTAAAATATATATGCATCAAAAGAAGGATATTAGATGGAAATGAGTGAATAAACTTGGGAAGAAGCATTTTATTGTTGATCAAGCCACCTATACCAAAAAAAATATTAAGAAATAGAATCATTTTTTACTCCCTATAAAATTGATTCCTTAAATTTTATTAATGAATTTTGTGATCTGATAGCTTTAATAAATTTTATGTCTCACTCATTGTTTTCATCCATACATATTAGGGAATTAAATCCTACACAAGTGGTGGTATAATTAGAAAATACATCTTTGGTTTTTCTAGTAGGAGTATTATAAGATATACTTGTAGGAGTAAGAGTGTTGATATTTCTAGTTTAATTTAATGTCCTCTCCATAGAAGACGATAGAGCACCATGCCACTAACTCATCAATTTAGGGTGACCTTTTTTAAAAATGGACAAGACTATAAGTAGTAATCCTTAATTCAATATCAACCCTTGAATAACCCCCAATTCTGAATTTAAATCCACTCACAGTTTATTAAAAGTATGTTTACCTTATAGGAGGCGATAAATTACCAATGATCGTTTCCAATAATCTATCTGAGAGC
This sequence comes from Viscum album, assembly GCA_963277665.1. Classification (NCBI taxonomy): domain Eukaryota; kingdom Viridiplantae; phylum Streptophyta; class Magnoliopsida; order Santalales; family Viscaceae; genus Viscum; species Viscum album. The sequence goes on from OY728152.1 coordinate 2,110,367,418, forward strand.
CAAGAACAAACTCTGACTGACCTTCTAAAAAAGAAATGTCCAAGCCATATGATAGAGTTTATGAGATATCTCTAGGATCAAACCCAATTTTAAATATCATATAATATTTTTAGAAGTTGATTCCTAGAAAATATGATAACCCCATAGAATACATAATCCCACCATCATAGACATTGTTAAGAAATAAATAGAAAACTATTTATTAGATGAAATCATTTACCCGACCTCTTATTCATATTGGGTTAACCTAATCCATGTTATCCCTAAGAAAAACAGTCTTCTTGCTGTTAAAAATGAAAAAAAATGAACTGGTCCCCAAGAGAGTGAACTAAAGCTCTAGGGTGTGTATTGATTATATAAAGGTAAATAAAATTACCAAAAAATAATACTTTCACATATCTTTTATCAATCGAATTCTATAAAGGCTAGCATATAAAACTCATTATCACTTATTAAATGGTTTTTCAGGATACTTTCAAGTGCCAATTGCTCTAAAAGACCAGGAGAAAAGGACCTTAAACTGTACATTAGGCACTTTAACATACAAGAGGATGTATTTTGGGATATGGAACGCTCTTTGTATATTTAAGTGGTGTATAGTGAGTATTTTATCAGGTCATATTGAGGACTTCCTAAAGGTATTTCTTGATTAATTTTCTATTTTGGATAATTATTTCTATCATTGATTAGGGAATTTTGAAATATTTTTGAAAACATACATTGAGAAAAATATTTTTAATTTTTTTTAAAGTTTCATTTCATGGTCGAAAAAAGGAATAGTGTTAGGGCACATAATTTTAGAAAAAATCAATTAATGTAGATAAGTCAAATGTTAAAGTAAAATATTCCTTACCATATCCATATTTTTTAAAACATGTTAGATAATTTTTAGGGCATGAAAGATTTCATAAAAGACTTATGAAATATTTTAGTAATATTTCTCACCCTATCTTAAGATTTATTTTAAAATAATGTGAGTTTAATGTTTATGAATAGTGAAAAAAACATATAATGAATTTAAGAAAAGGTTGGTTACACCACCAATAATGCAACCAACCAACTAGGTATATCCTTTTGATATACTCTACAATGTGTCAAACCAAGATGTAGGAGAGTCCATATCATAAATATATTATAGAAAACCAGAAGTCATTTCCTATGCTTTTGGGACATTAGATTACACACAGATAAACTACACAACTACACAAAAGGAGTTCCTTACTACCGTTTTTTCACTAGATAAATTCATATATTATCTTCTTAGAACTAAAGTGTTTGTTTTTTATGATCATGATTCTCTTAGGTGTATAAATAAAAAGGGTGATGTTAATACATGGGTGGTGATATGGATGCTACTTTTATAATGTTCCATCATGAAATTAAAGATAAGAAGGATAGAAAAAATAAAGTGGTTGGTCATTATAGTTGATTGTCCCACACTACTGAAATAAAAAATCCATATCCAAACCCACTCAATGATATTCTACCCAAAGAAAAAATCTATATCATGGAAGGAGAAGTTCCCTTCTATGCTGATGTTATCAATTACTTAGTCATATTTTGGGTACTATCCCATCTTAATTTACATCAAAATCATAAACTCGTGTCTAACTCTAGATTTTATATTTGGGATGACACATTCCTATGGAAAATTTTTAGTGATTAAATCATAAGAATATACTTACTAAAAAGTGTAATTGAATCATTTTTTAAATTCTACCACATATTAGATTATATAGGATACTATAGACCCTAGAGGATAGCCAAAAAAGTTTTAGAATTTGTAATTTATTGTCCCACTTAATACAAATATGATTATGAATTTTCTAAAAAATATAATAAAATACTAGTTTTATGGAAATATCTAAAATATATAAGAAATTAATCAAAACCCACTTATATTTGGTGAAATTTTTGAAGTATGTGGTATATAATTCATGGGACCATTACTAATTTCATTTAGTAATTCCTATATTCTTCTAGCTATAGATTATGTTTCAAAATGGTTTGATGCAAAATCCACCAGGACTGATGATGCTAATGTTTTTTATGATTTTGTTGGGGATAAAATATTCTATAGGTTTGGATTACCACAAGACATAATCAATGACTAAGGAACTCATTTTTACAATAGGTGGTTGGAGACACTATTGAAAAAGTATAGGGTACATCATAAAAGGTCAACACCATATTGTCCATAAAAAACGGCTAAGCATTAGTTTATAATAGATAAATCAAAGTTATTCTAGAAAATATGTTCAAAATCAACAAGAATGACTAGATCCAAAGGTTAGAAGACACCTTATGGGATTATAGAACTGCCTATAATAAAACCATAGGGATGAGACCTTATATATTTATTTATGGGAAAATATGCCACCTCCTTGTGGAATTGGAACACAAATCCTATCAATCAGTAAGAGAGATGAATCTTGACCTTGAAAAAAATGGTAAATAAATAATATTATAGATATAGGATCTATAGGAAATTAGGAAGGAATATTTTGAAAATTCAAAGATCTACAAAGAGATAATAGGGATGAACCATGATAATATAATTCAACCAAGACCTTTGAACCTATATATCAACTACTGTTATACAAATACAAACTAAAAATAATGATATGTAAACTTCATTATAGATAGGAAGGTCTTTTTAATATTATTCATGAATACCCTTTTAGTGTTTTTTATATTACAAATGAGAGAGGAGGAAATATACTCACTATAAATGGTAACATGATGAAGAAGTTCCATGGGAACATACCTCAAGAACCAGTGGATGAAATCACACTCCTTCACCCTAGTTATCAATGAATACCCACTAGGTTATAACATTCCTTTACATTTGATTACATATGGTAATTTCATTTTAAATCTACTTACTTGAATAATGAATATAAAATTAATTGTAGACACTTCATCAATTAAGTACAAAGGAGATGGTATTATAGTCAATGATTTATTTAAAATGTTTCATTTTTTATTCGAGCAAATGATTTCAAAAAAAAGTGCTTCTATGAGGCATCCCGCATGTTTTTACTTATCCCACTCTTCCCCTGATTACTATTTGAGCATAATTAAATAGGCCTTCAATATTAATTTTCTATTCATATTTTTAGATCCATCAACATTGAACAAGAAAATGAAAAGAATCAATATATAATTCACATCATGAAAACTATGGAAAAGAAATTTGAAAATTAAAGACTATGGAATGTGAATAAAGCATAATTTTAATGGGAGGTATGAGATTCAATTATTTATTTTATTATACCCCCATTGTTTTAAAATATATTTCTCAGATTTAAAATAAATATTCCATTCCTATTATTATCCTTCTTGGTTTACTTAACTAGTCTAGGAGATATAAATTTATTAGCAATCTCATGATGTAATGTTTAATATTTCTAATTTAATGAGTTTGAATGAATAAAATAGGGAATTTAATAATTATATTGAATTTCAGGATTTTAATTTTTATGATTCATTATTTATAATAATTAGTTGATTTAGGTTAATAAAATTTACCTAGCATTTTCATACATTCAAATTTCTAAAATTAATATGGATTGATTTGTTATTATTATTTCATGTTATGATTGATTTTCCCAAATTCATATATTCCATTATTGAGAGGATTTATAGTTCAAATACTCTCAATTTCTATCTTAAGTATATTTATTGAGTGTTCATGTGACATTCTACCTGTTAGAACTTTCATTGGAACATTTTCATAGCTAGAACTATGAAAAATCACATTTAATATGATTGATTCAATTATTATTATTAAGAAATTATCCTTTAGATCATCTCTTACATAAATCCTTGTTTATCCCATATAATCCATAGATGGAATCTCTAGGAAGGATCCATATTACAAGCCATTTATATCAATTCCTACCCTACTCTATTTATACTTCATGATATTCAGAAGTTGATGTGTAGGGGTGAGAGAAGTCTTGGCTGATAGGATAAATTACATTTTAAAGAAAATGTGTGGGGTTTTTATTTCGGTTATTATTAAATGATCATGTTAAATTCATTATACTATAATTTCTATCCATTCTTGGGAAAAATATAAAAAGAACAAAAATTAATGAAAAAAAGTATTTTGTTTTGAAAAAACAAAAAAAATCATTACCAGACCAATGATTTTATCATATGTGGTTATGTGGTGGATGTGGGGTTTGTTCCAAGAATAAATTTTGAAAAAGTCAAAAAATATATAGAAAAATTCAACAAGGTGAAATTATTTCATTATACTTAAATTCATCATGACCATAATTTTATGTTTTGGGAGATGGGAGTCATAATTTTAAAGATGCGAATTTTAGTGCACTTTTCTTCTGATATCATGCAGTATTCATTGGATATAATCCTCTTTTTGAGATTTAATGTTAGGAACATAAATATCAACCAACCTTAAGCCTTATTTTCATAACAACCTTATTTTAAAATCTCTATTTATTTTATGTGAATTTTTCCTTTACAAATTAGAGAATGTAGATCCTTTGAAAGACTATGGAAAAGGAGTATGTACACATGATTTGAGCATAACTCTACTTGAATTTTTATAATGAGTGATGATAGAAAAGAATCCATTTGAGTTTAAACATTAATTGGCATGATTTATAATAATAAATTATGATATATAGATGAATGAGTGGAAAAGAACCACCATTTCTTAATGGGAAAAATTAAAATTCCTTGGTTGGTTAGTCCCTTTGAAGAGTGTGAAGCTGAATTTATATTTTATATAGAAATTGAAAGTTTAATCCCCCATTTATAACCATTTGACTTAATTTCTTTGGAATTTGAATATTGATAACCTAGTTTTACTCTATAATTTATGTTGAGATTATATACTTGAGGAAAAGAAAGTTTTAAGTGTGGGGAATTGAAATATCCGTATTATTTATGTTTATTTTAATATAAAACACATTTTTATACAATTTAATTTATTAAACTTTCTTGTATTTAGTTTTTTTTATGATTTATGGAAAGATATATTTTTTGACTAAAAATATCTTAAAAGTGATGAATTCATGATGATGAAGATCTCTCATGATATAAGGCAGGATAATGATTGATTCCAAAGCTAAAAAATAAGTAATTAGATGAAAAAAAGGTGAAATCAATAGGAAAACACACATTTACATAATTAATAGTGAATTTATGATGTAAATTTTAAAGAATTTAGGGCATAAATAAACCGATAAAGTAAGAGGAGTAACCCGGAGTAGAAGATCATGTGTTGTGACATGAAACATATATTTCATGCCATGACACTCCCTATAATATTTCAAGAATCAAAATAAACCCATGAAACCTATTATCAGGTTCACCATCGATAATTATACACCATAAAAACCACCTTTTATGATGTAAAATTGTCGAACGACACCGAGAAACATCCAAGTTTGATGATTTTAATACATGGACCCCCATTTATGAATCCTTTATGGATAATTTTGATTTTTAACCATTTATTAGGAAATTATAAAACCCTTGGGACTGCCTTATGCCTATAAATAGAATAATTATGGTTTTAGAAAAGAGATTTATCATCAAGGGGAATCTTTAGATAATGGCATACTATAGTTTTATCTCCTTATTTTCCTTTCTTTTATTTCATTCCTATGATGCCTTATTACTCCCATATCAACTCAATTACCCCATCCATGGATCATTGTATCTTATTAGTGGTCATTAAAGGAATGGCTGGATTTATTTTTAATTCTTTATTTTATGTTCTTAAATTTATAAAAACCTTTCTTTCTTCTTCTTCCTGGCTTCAATTCTTAATTTCTAGTTTTAAATACCCAATGAGATTGTGTTAAGTTTTAATTATATTGATTTAAATTACCTTATTCAATGATCCAAAACATCTCCCCACCTAATTATGGTTTGTATATATTGGAATAGGATAGGGTTAGGTGGTCAGTGCTCGGTGATCTCCATCATGTGTATAGAATTGTGGAAGAAACTATTGGTAGTTATGGAATAATAATACCTGGTTAGAGATCTCCCTAATTAATTAAGAGAAACCTTTGCAACTCCCAAACACATATGAATGAGGGTACAAAAACCTGAGATTTTAGTTAGGGATATTGTCACCATAACAATATGGAAAATAAAGAGAGAGGAATAATTTTATAAATCTCTCTCTTACTATTTTAGCATAAACCCATTATGTTAGAATTGGAAAACCATGATAGTATTGAAATAAGGTCTAGGTAAGCCTGACCCAGTTATCACTTCTCCTCAACTATTTAAAATAGATAATTTAATATACTTAATAAAATTATCAAATTCAAAGACCAACTCAAATCAATTTTCATTAATAACTCAAAATTTATCATGACCATTTTTTAAAGTTCTAGGATATGGGAGTTTTCATTTTACATATGTGATTTTCAGTACACTTTTTTTTTAATATCATTAAATATTCTTTAGAGATAAGCCTCCTTTTTGTTCTTTAATGTTTTTAACACCATTCACTACCAACCTGGATTCTCAAAATCATCAGAACCTAATTTGAAAATCCCTCATGATTTTACGTGAGTTTTTTCTTTACAAAGTGGAGAATGTTTCTTCTTGCAAGATTATGAAAAAGGATAATACTCATGTTTTAATCACAACTCTACTTGAATTTTTATAATGGGTTATGATAGAAAAGTTGTCATGACCCGTCCCAGAGGGGTACGTGTCATGATTACCCCAATACCGCCTCCGATAGGCCAGGGGCTGGTGACTAGCACCGAGTAAACATATCCCACAAATGGGAGGCATTTTCCTAAGTACCTATACACATGCATACATCCTCAGTCCCAAAATTATGAAATATAAAAAGTCTGAGTAAACAAGCATGCATACCACTAAGATACCAACAACAAAGTATGAAAGTAGGAAAATTGAAAACTAAACAGGGCCAAAATACAAGCCCACCAAAAGAAAAGTCTGCCAAAGTGAATGCACAAGTTACTGAAACTCATCCATAGAAAAACCTTCTAGAAGGGTAGGTGTACGATAGTTGTTTAAAGCTATAGGATCACACCTCACCTGTCTGATCACTCTAATCACCACCTAGTCCTAGTCCACCTATGACTCCATCAAAGCATCGATCAACTTCCCAAGACATGACACATGCAGGAAAATCTCATGTAGGGGTGAGTAAAATAATACTCAGTATGACACCCCAAAACCAAAAAGTTAATACCACTAATAATTACACAAAGTATACCATAAAGTAAACACACAAAGTACACCACCAAGGAAACACACGAAGTATAGTCAAATATGGTCAGCTCATATTGGTATGAGTATAAATTATGAAGAGAATTATTTTTAGTTGTAGTCCATAGATCTCCCAGTCTTCATGACACTAGAATTTTGGACAGTGCATGGAGCACCGATGGCACACGGAGCGTCAATGGTGCATGGAGTGTTGGTGGTGCTCAAAGCATCGATGGTTCCCATAGTGATGATGGAACATGGTGCATCGATGGAATTTGTAGCATTGTTGGTGCATGAATTGTCAATGTTTCATGAATACCCTAAGTCAGATAGTCACAAATATCACATAGTTTCATCCAACTGTAGGATTCTGCTCATAGCATGCTTGTTTTGGGAGAACCTACTCCACAATCCATTAGGTCGTAACCCAACATACACCAAAATACACTTAGAGTATCTCAAAAGGATTGTATCATTACAATGGGTCTCAATGCTGAAAATGGCTTGTCAAATAAACATACGATTTGAAAGATATGGTCAATTTAGTAAAAATGGGTCAATCTGATTTGGGGCCAACCCGACTCGGTCGTTCTGGGCCGGCTCGAACCATCCCGGCCTGATGCGTTGTTGGGCCACGTGGTCCAACCTACAATAACAACTAGAGCGGCCTAGTTCTCTATCCCAACCCACGTTGCACGGTTCAACCTTGCTCTACCAGACATGACTTCCCAGGTCACGTCCCTCTGGTCCATGCTGTAGCCCCACCACATAGAAAGCTGGATCCCCTGATCAATATAGTGCCAGAATGCAATATATATGGTTGTCCCACCTGCCGCATCACCTATCAGCATTGCGGCCGCCTACCAAAGCATGTCTCCCATACGGCCCCGCTCAGCCTCGTCCTTTCTTTTACTATCATGGCCTCCTGTCGTGGCCCCTGGTCTCCGCCCATGACTTTCGCCACTATGGTCCCTACATGGTCCCACTACCACTACCTTCTCCTACAGTCACCATCGGGGTGACCTCTGTCCTCCACCGAACCTGCACATAGACACCACCACGTTCCATCGAGCACTGTGGTGTGTCATCTTCGCATGCTACTAGGCTCCACCGCTAGTGGCCCTAGTTCTGTGGGTCGCCTCTATTGCTCTGGTGCTCTATTTTTTGAAATGGATCCATATTTAGGATCCTCGGGTTGCAATATTCCCTACTTTGGACTTAATCCGGCTTTCTATAACTTCAGGGGTCCAATCGTGCTTGAACCACCCGAAAACATCAAGTTGGGAGCCATAGGGTTCCAACGAAAAAGAATGTGTATAATATGGGGATAAATGTACATAAATAGGGTTTAAATTCATTGAATAAGTTTTCTTGTAAAATAATATAAATATAGGGAATTTTTGTTAGAATCAGATTAGATATAATCCTGATAACTGCAACATATTACCTCCAAAAAAATACGGTCGATCTATGGGATAATCTGTTCATGGATTAGTCAACATTCATTGTAGAAATAATGAATAGGAAAAGAGTAATTCACAAAGATATCGACATCCTACCTTGAGGTTGTATCAGTCATTGATGAAGAATGAGGTTCCTTGTCATTGTTGATCCTCGATCCACTAGTGTTCATTATCATTTTTCGGAGAGGTTTCTATATCCTTTCCTAAAAAGAATTTACAGTGTTATGGAAATAACCCTAGATTCCCAACAATAGGCCTTAGTTAAAAGAAACCAATGTGGTGTCAAATAAAATTTTTTTATGATAGTTACATCCAATTTCAAACCTTCATAGTCAACCTGTGTCTGTCGATTTTTAGCCCCACCTAAGGTAAATACGCTTCTATGAACGCAACAGTGTCCTCATATTTCTGATCCAGGCAAATTTTTATAATCTATTCTTGTTTAAAGAAGAAACCACCCATGAATTTTACTAAAAACATTACATTTTTTACCATATAATTTTGGGAACATCAGGCCTCGGGATATCATTCCATCTCAGTGCCTGGTCTCAAAATTTTCCTAATTAATTTATAAAAATAAAACTGGAGAAAACCCTAGTCATTAAATTCTCCCCACATTAGGGATTCACTTCCCTGAAATAAAAAACAACGGATACTCGACAAAAATATGAGGTTACTAAGCATGAATATGAGCCTCCCATTCTCAAGTGCTCTTCTGGATATTATCTTGCAACCACCAAACACACACTAGAGGAATCGACCATCCATGAAGGATATTCTCCTATCAATCCTCGATCTCCACTAGGTACTCTGCAAAAGTATCCCCTTCATCAATGTCCATATTTCCCTAGTCGATGATGTGTGATGGATCATGCATGTACCTCCTCAGTTATGAAACGTGGAAGACATCATGTATTTGATGTAACTACGGGGGTAGATCTTGGCAGTATGCCACCTCGCTAACTCTACTCAGAATTTGAAAAGAGCCAATGTATTTCAGAAATAACTTTCCTCCCCGACCAAATCTCCACTATCCCCATCGAGTTGAGACCTAAAATAAAACATGGTCTCCCTCCAAGAACACCAAAGGCCTATACTGCCTATCAGTATAGGATTTATGACGTCTTTTTACAATCTCCATCCTCTCCTAGATGACCTACACCTTCTCTGTAGTTCCCTGCACCAACATTGAGCCCATGAATGTTGACTCTCTTGGGTTAGTCCAGAAAAGTGGTGACATGTAGGGTATCCCATACAAGGCCTCAAATGATTCCATACTGATGGTGGAGTGGTATCTATTTTTGTGTGTAAACTACTCCAGAGGTAGGTGATCCTCTCAACTACGGCCAAATTCTAGAATTCAAGTATGTTGCATGTCCTCAAGAACCTAGATGTTCCTCTCTGTCTGGCCATCCAACTATGGATGAAACACTGTTCTCAAGAGTATTTGAGTCTCAAATTCCTCCTACAATACCTTGCATAATCAGTATGTAGAGCAGTCATCATGATCTACGACGATCGTTGAGGGAACATTGTGAATCCAAACTATCTCCTACACATAGAGGAGTCCCAAGCTCTCTACTGAACTTTTCTCCCATATAGGTAGAAATTGGGCCAACTTGGTGAGTCGTTCAATGATCACCCAGATGGTATCATGTCGCCTATAAGTGTGTGGTAAACCTATCACAAAGTCCATCGATATCCCATACCACTTCCACTATGGTACCTCAAGGGTTGGGTTAATCCCACTATAACCTGGTGCCCTACCGCCTTGTTCATCCCCGGCCACTATAACTGACGTCTTAGGTTCTGGTACATCTTTACCTAACCCCGGGTGTACCACAAAACGGGATTTATGGACCACCCTCATAAAATTCTCCTCCAATTCCACTGGTACTATTGTGCACCCTTGGAAGAGAACAAACTTCTTCCCACCTTTCGAATACCCATCAAGGGCCTTCCCTATGGACAACTAAGCATGTCGAGTCTCGCAGTCGGTATCCCCAAGTTGTGCCTCCCTGACTTGCTTTAACTTTGGAGGGGTGAAAACCATCGCCTATATGTAAGATTCTCTATCACCATCCACAAAATATATCTACTGCATGACCAACTGCTATGACACCTCACTCAGCAACTACAAGCTAGATCTCATACTGAGAGCATCTACCACCATGTTCTCCTTCCCAGAAGTATAGAAAATATCGAAGTTATAGTCCTATAGGAACTCTATCCATTGTCTCTGTATTAAATTTAGATACTTTTGAGAGAATGTATACTTGAGACTCTTTTGGCCATAGTAGATGGTAAACCACTCTCCCATCAGGTTGTGTCGCCACATATTTAATGCAATGACTACCACTAATAGCTCAAATCATGGGTCATGTAGTTCTGGTCATGTTGTCTCAACTAGTGAGAACCATAGGCAATCACTTTTTGCCCCTATATCAGGACACACCCAAGACCATTCCCTGATGCATCATATAACACTACATATATGACTCCCTACTATGTAAATCTCAAGATGGGATTGATCGTCAACCTCTACCTCAGCTCCTGGAAGCACTGCTAGCACTTTTCTTCCCACGCGAAGGGATTCCCCTTTTATATCAAATCCATCAAGGATGCACTACTCTAGAGAAGTTGGGTACAAACCTCTAATAGTACCCAGCCAAGACTATGAAACTTCATACCTCAGTAACACTCTTGTGTGGATCCCAATCAAGAATCGCTTCGATCTTCACCAGATCTACTGCAACTCCAGCCTATAAAATGATGTGTCCTAGAAATTGGACCTCCCAAATCCATAACTGAGACATCGAGAGATTCCCATAAAATAGGTTCTCTCAAATTGTGTCTAGGACCTCCCTCAAGTGTATCGCGTGCTCGTCCTCAGATGCTGAGTACACTAGGATGTCATCAATGAAGACCATGATGAACCGGTCTAAGTAATCTTGTATGATCCTGGTAATGAGTCCCATAGACACAATTGGGGTGCTAGTCATAAAAAACAGAATCACTAAGTACTTGCATTGGTCGTACCAACATCTTAAGGTTGTCTTCGAGATGTCCTCATCTCATACAAAAAGTTGTTGATAGCAACATCTGAGGTCTATCTTTGAGAACCACCTCACTCCATTTAGCTAATCTAAGAGGTCGTGAATCCTCGGTATTGGATACTTATTCTTCACGATAACCTAGTTTAGGAACTGGAAGTCAACAGATAATCTCAAGCTCCCAAATTCCTTCTTGAAAAACAAAACTGGGGTTGCCCAAGGTGAAACACTAGGTCTCACGAAGCCCTTCCTCTTCAAGTCCTCCAGTTGTACCCTTAACTCACAAAGCTCTATGGGAGCCATCCAATTTTTAGGTGTATATATTGGTGTTGTCCCAGGGTATAGATCAATGAACAATTCTACCTCCCTATGGGGATGTAATCTAGATACATCCTCAAGAAAGACGTCCTCATACTCCACCACAACTGCAGGAAACTAAGGAATCATCTCATCTACTTTACTGAGGGTCAGGTTAGCCAACTGATGTGTGATCAGCTGTACCCTCCTATATGTTAGTTCATATTATTCTGTAAGTTTTTCCTTTTTTGAAAAAATAAAACATGTTCCCATCACAATGGACACACCATACTCTCCACCTAAAACAATCAATATGGGCTTGAACTGCTGATAACCTGTCCATACCGAGAATGATGTTGTAAGACCTTGATGCTTCCACTAAGAGATTCCAATAGAAAATATAGCCCCCTAGAGTAAGGGCACACTGTCGGAACTAGTGTGTGATAATATAATCTCTCACCATAGGATTCTCTAAGAGTAGGGATCAAATCAATAGTTATACTTGAATCGGACAAGGTTCAGGGTGAGAAAAGAGTGGATAGAACTTGGGTTTATAAAAACTGCAGCTAGGGTGAAAAAGACATAGAGTGTACCTATAATCATCTCTGGACCACCGGGGTCATAAGCCTCTATTTCATGAAGTTATCTTATTTCCTTTCCACCAACTCCCTGACCCCGTAGTGGACCACATGGGGGTGGTGGTGGTGGTACGTAGAACCTCCACCCACCACCTGCTTCTCTACCTTCTCCTTTTCCATGTACTTCATCCTGCAGACCACCCTTCTCCTTCCTCCTCTGCCTCGAGGTCCCCTCAACCATGTGATGATTTCCCATAAATAGATTCAATCAATCTCAAGCCATGTGTCCCTGATCATCACATGTGTAACATAGTATTTACTTCAGTTGAATCTCTCTTCCCTAGGATCCTTTTACTAATAACCTCATATCTTGGGGTCATCCCCTAGAGTGCTTGACCCACTTGGGTCCCTTCATCTGTTTTTGGCTAGCCATCACTGAAGAATCAGCTGCCTAGTGCCCATTGGTAGCTCTCATTGTTGGCATCTTATCCACAAGAAACATCTCTTCTAATAGGTCTTGCTTCAAAACCCCATCATATGTTGGGATGATAAGGGATATCTTGGATTCCCTGACCTCCTGGCATAGTCCCTTATCAGAGTTCTAGGACCTGAAGAATGGGTCCCACACCATATTTGAAGAATAGAGAGAGAGATTCGTAAATATCGCTGAGTACTTCGCTACTGTCTGGATTCCCTACTATAGATACATTAACTCCTGTATACGCATGGATTGTAACTCCACTTGTAAGAACTCATCCTTAAATAGATTCTCAAATTCTATTGAAGTGAGGGTTGTCTCCTCATTAATTTAGATCACTAAGCTCCACCATCTCCCTATTGAGCCGTGTAGAAGACTCATGGCTATAACTTCCATCTAGTTGAGAGACATCCTCACTAGGTGGAAGACACACATAACTACCTCTAGACAATCCTTAGCTTCCTGGGGGTCAAGATCACCCCTGAACCTAGGAGGTCACTGCTTGTGGAACTCATGGAATTCACTCATCATACGTGCATCCTCTACATGTATTATTGGTAGTAACTACTGCTTTTTGGGTGGTGGTATCACCGATACACCACCAGGGTGTTCTATCTCTGATATTGGTCCCTATACTGATGCCTCATATCTTGGTATATCATTCTCATGATCACGCATCAGAATCTTGGATAGCTATCTATGTGGAGGAATCTTGAAATATATCAAGATGTACCCTGGTCAATAGATTATACCTAGTGAGCTAACACTAACTCAATAAGGACATGAGAATACACTCCAAATCATATATTATGAAAGTAACATTTATTACTTGCAACCAATGTTTTCATTTACCAAGTTGAAAAGCATAATTCAGAGTCCTGGGGTATGGATACATCGGCTGCCACACCAACACTGGAGTCTCTGGTCAGAAATCCGAACTCAAAACACTTAACATTGTTTCCCCAAACCAATCTCACGGACTCTTGGTTCTTTAGGTAGAACTAACCATACTTGGTACCACTCTTCCACGACCTATACAAGAGGTGCATTTGTCGTGACTACCCCAAGTTAGCCTCTGATAGGCCAGGGGCTGGTGACTAGCATCGAGTAGGCATATCCCATAAATGGGAGGCATTTGCCTATGTACCTATAAACACTCACATACCCTAACCCAAAATGCTGAAATGTAAAAACTCTAAGTAAAAAAGCATGCATACCACTAAGATACCAATAATAGAGTATGAAAGTAGGAAAACTGAAAAGTAAACAGGGCTAGAATACAAGCTCACCAAAAGAAAATTCTACCAAAGTGAATGTGCAAGTTCCTAAAACTCATCCAAAAAGAACCTACCTGAAGGTTAGGTGTAGAAAAGATATTTGAAGTTATAAGGGCACACCTCACATGTCTAATCACTCTAAGTTCCATCTATTCCTAGTCCACTTAGGACTCCATCAAAGCATCGATCATCTTCACAAGACATGACATGTGCGGGAAAATCCTGTGCAGGGGTGAGTAAAACAATACTCATTAGTATAACCATAAACCAAAAAGGTAATACCACTAAGAAATACACAAATTATACCACAAAGAAAACACACGAAGTACACCACCTTGAAAACACACGAAGTATAGTCAAATACTGTCAGCTCACACTGGTATAAGTCTAAAGTATGAAGAGAAGAATTTCTGGTTGTAGTCCACAGATCTCTCAGTCTCCATGACACTAAGAGTTTCTACAGTGTATGGAGAATCAATTGAGCATGGAGCATAAATGGAACACAGAGAATTAGTAGTGCACAGAACATCAATAATACACAAAGCATCAGTGGTGCCCGAAGTGGTGATGGTGCCCAGGGCTTCGATGGCACATAGAGCATCGATGGTGCACAGAGAGTCAATGAAGTATGTAGTTTTAATGGTACATGTACACCCAAGTCACATAGTCAGCAAGATCCCATAGTCCTATCTATCTGTAGGATTCTTCTCATAGTGTGCTTGTTCTGGGAGAACACACTCCTCAAGCCATTAGGTTATAAACCAATTTCCACACTTAGAGTATCGTAAAAGTACTATATTGTCATAAGGGTCCCAATGCTACAAATGGATCATAAAAAAATATGGTTGAATGATATATCCAATTTAGTAAAAAGGTTTCGGTTTGACCCGGCCCAATCCAACCAACTCAACCCAGTTTGACCGACCCAACCTAACCAAGTTTTTCTAGGCTGGACTGATAGGCCGGTAGACCATAGAACACTAGGGTGCTAGAGCGGCCCGGATCTCTATCCTAGCCCATGTCGCATGGGTCGGCCTTGCTCCGCAGGATGTGACCCGCCCTGGCCACGTCCCCCTGGTCCACGCTGTCTTCTAACCGCATGGCTAGCTAGCTCCCCTAGTCAATGGGGTTCCATACCATGTTTCATAGGGCTCGTCTGCCTTCCGTATCCCCCATCAGAGTTGTGGTTGCCTACCAAGGCCCATCTTCCACATAGCCCCATTGGGCCATGCCATTGCTTCCACCACTATGGCCTCCTGCCACAGCCCCTAGTCACTTCCTGTAGCTTCCACTACAGTGGGCCCTACATGGTCTGGCCATCGCCACCTACTCCCATGGTCACCACTAGTGTGACTTACATCCTCGACTGCACCCACACATGGCCACCGCCAGCCTTATTTTTGTGGGTCTCCCCCATTTCTCTAGTGCTCCGTTTTTTTTAAAAGAGCCATATTCGCAATCCTCGGGTCGCGATCTTCACTACTTTGGACTTGATCGGGCTTTTTTTCTCTATAGGGGTCTGATCATGCTCATAAACTCCCAGAAACATCGAGATTGTAACTATAGGGTTCCAATGGTGAATAACATGTACAATAGAGGTAGAAATACACATAGTAAGGGTTTAACATCGTTTTCCAATCATTCTTTGACAATGATCTAAATCCGGGGAATTTGGGTTAGAAATGGATTACATATAATCCCACTAACTCGCAATATATTCCCTCTTGAAACATATGGTCAATATGTGGGCTAATAGGTTTGTGGATTAGTCTATATTTGTCGTAGTAATCAAGAAATGGAAAAGAGGAAATCACAGAGATATAAACATCCTACCTCGAGGTTGGATTAGTAGTTTACGAATAATGGGTTGGATTAGTAGTTAGCGCGGAATGGGGTTTTGTGTCTTCATCGATCCTCAATCCACTGGCATTCATCATCATTCATTGGAGAGGTTTCCATTTCCTTGCCTTGGAGGAATTTCCATGGTTATGGTGATAACCCTATATTCTGTAAAATATTCCTTAATTAAAAGAAACCAACACAGCGCCAAATAAAATATTTTTATGATAGTTACATCCAATTTCTAACTTTTATAGTCAACTTGCACTGGCCATTGTTAGTCCTCACCAAAGGTAAATTTACTGATCTAAACACAACGGTGCCCTCTAATTTCTGATCTTGGCACCCATTTAGAAGTTATTCCCATTTAAAGAATAAATTGACCGTGTGATTTGTTAAAAACATAACATTTTTCACCATATTATTCCAGGAACACCAAACCTTAGAATTTCACGTATTCTAATAACCTACTCTCAAAATTTTCCAAATAAATTTATAAAAGTAAAAATGTAGAAAATATGAGTCATTAAAAAATAATCCATTATGAGGTGACTCTCGAATTGGAAATCTTTATTATAATGAATTGGGATATAGAGATTCATGAGAGGAAAATAACCACCATTTTTCAATGGGAAAAAGTAAAATACTTTGGTGGATTATTCTCTTTGAAGAGTGTGAAGTTGAATTGATGTTTTATATGTAACTTTAAAGGTTAATGACCCATTAATAATAATTTTATTTAATTTCTTTGGAATTTCAATATTTATAACATGGTGTTCCTCTATAATTAATGTTGATATTACATGCTTTGTAGAAAGTAATTTATAAGTGTGGGAGAATTTATATAACCATATTTTTCATCTTTATTTAAATATAAAACACAATTTTTATGTAATTTAATTGATTAAACTTGTAAGGTATTTTATTTTTTCATAATTTATGGTGGGATAATATTTTTGACATAAAATGAGTTAAAATTACATAATTTATTATGAAGAAGATGTCATTTGATATATAAAAATTCAAGGACCAAACTCAGGGTTCAAAATAAGGAATCAGATGAAAATGGAGTGAAATCTATAGTAAAATACACATTTATGTCATAAATAGTGAATTTATGATATAAATCTTGAATAATACAGGTCATAAATCAATTCGTATAGGAACAAGGGAAACTGGGAAAAAATACCATGTGTCAAGACATAACACATATATGTCATGCCATGACACTCCCTCAAATATTTCAAGATGTAAAATAAATCCATAAAACCTATTCTTGTGTACTTTCTTGATAATTTTATGCCATAAAACAACCTTTTACAATGTAAAGGTGCTGGATGACACCCATAAATGTCCAGTTTTGATAAATTAATACATGAACCTCCACTTATGAACCCATGATCGCTAAGGTTTATTTTAAACCATGTATTAGGAAATTATGATACCCCGAGGGTGAAAATACTTCTTATGAATAGAAGACATGGGAGATTTTAAAATGGATCAATCGATAAGGGGAATCTCTGGATGATGGTATGGTTTAGTTTTATTTCCCTTTTCACTCTATTTCTTTTCTATCATTTCTATGATGTGATTTTCCTCCCTCATTAACTTGATTACCCCATCCATGGAGGGGAATTTCTTCAGAGTGATTTAGAAAGTGAAGGCTGGACCAATTTATAATGCTTGAGTTTATGTTCATAAATTTATTAAACCCTAAATTCATTCTTCTATCTTGTTTCAATTCTTAATTTTCAGTTTTAAATATCGAATTTGGTTGTGTTATGTTTTGATTTTGTTAATTTTAATTTCCTTGGCCAATGATCCTAAATCTACCTCTGCTCAATTCTGATATGTATATGTTGGAATGGGCCAGGGTTAGGCAGTGAGTTCTCAGTGATTGTCAGAACATGTATAGAATTGTGGAAGAAACTATTGGTAGTTAGTTAATAATAATACCCAATTGTGTATTGTCATAATTAATCAATAGAAATCGTTAAAACACCTAATCACATATGAAGGAGGGTAAAATAACCTGAGGTTTCATTTATGGATATTCTCGCTATCACTATTTGGCCAAGGGAGAGAGAGGAATTGATTAAGAAATATCTCTCTTTCCAGTTTAGCAGAAAAATAAAAGGTAAAAATTGGATAACCATGAAATCATTTCAATAAGGTCTAGCCAAGCCCGGCCCGGTCACCGATTCTCTTCAATTGTTTCAAATCATTTAATTTAATCTTTTTTCCAATGTTCTCTATTTCTCAAATCAAACCAAAATCATTTTTCTCATAACACCTAAACAAAGTGACAACCTATTTTTTTCACCCCTCTTTTGGAGACAACCCTAGGTTAACCTCTATACAATACTTAGGGAAAAATTTTCTTTCCACACCCCAAGAAAATGCGTGCATCAATATACATGTGTGTATATAAAATATTTATGTATATATGTATGAATGTATGTATTGGGTGGGTGTATTTATATGTATGTGTATATATGTATGTATATATTTATATGTGTGTGTGTGTACATGTATGTATACATATTTATGAGTATGTATGTATGTTTATATGTGTATCTATGTGTATATGTTTCTATGTGTACGTGTATATATGTGTATGAATGTGTATAAATGTGTATGGATGTGTATGTATGTGTATGTATGAGTATGTATGTGTATGTATGTTTTTGAATGTGTGTGAACGTGTATGGATATGTATAGATGTGTATGTATGCGTATATATGTGAATGTAAGGATGTGTATGTGTGTCTGTGTATGTGTATGTATGTGTTGGTGTGTCTGCGTCTCTGTGTGTGTGTTTATATTCATATAAGTGTATTTTTATGCATGTGTATGTATGTACGTGTGTGTGTGTTTGTCTGTGTCTGTGTCTGTGTATATGTATATGTATGTGTCTGTGTATGTGTATGTGTATGTGTATGTGTGTGTGTATGTGTATGTGTATGTGTCTGTGTATGTGTATGTGTATGTGTCAGTGTATGTGTATGTGTATGTGTATGTGTCTGTTTCAGTGCATGTGTTTGTGTATGTGTATGTGTATGTGTATGTGTCTGTGTATGTGTCTGTGTATGTGTAGTGTATGTGTATGTGTATGTGTATGTGTATGTGTATGTGTGTGTGTGTGTATGTGTATGTGTATGTGTATGTGTATGTGTATGTGTATCTGTATGTGTCTGTGTCTGTGTATGTGTATGTGTCTGTGTATGTGTATGTGTATGTGTATGTGTATGTGTATGTTTCTGTGTCTGTGTCTGTGTATGTGTATGTGTATTTGTATGTGTATGTGTATGTGTATGTGTATGTTTATGTGTATGTGTATGTGTATGTGTATGTGTATGTGTATTTTTATGTGTATGTGTATGTGTATGTGTATGTTTATGTGTATGTGTATGTGAATGTGTATGTGTATGTTTATGTGTAAGTGTATGTTTATGTGGATGTGTGTGTATATATATGCATGTATGTGAATGTCTGTCTGTATGTATAAACATGTATGTTCGCGTATGTGTATGTATATACATGTAGGCGTATTCACGTGTATATATGTGTATGTATGTATATGCATGTGTATGAATGTGTGTATGTGTATGTGCATGTGTGTGTGTGTGTGTTTGTGTGTGTGTCTGTGTATGTGTATGTGTATGTGTATGTGTATATGTATGTGTCTGTGTGTGTGTCTGTGTTTGTGTATGTGTATGTGTATGTGTATGTGTATGTGTATGTGTATGTGTATGTGTATGTGTATGTGTATGTGTATGTGTCTGTGTCTGTGTCTGTGTATGTGTATGTGTATGTGTATGTGTATGTGTATGTGTATGTGTATGTGTATGTGTATGTGTATGTGTATGTGTATGTGTATGTGTATGTGTATGTGTATGTGTATGTGTATGTGTATGTGTATGTGTATGTGTCTATGTATGTGTATGTGTATGTGTCTGTGTATGTGTCTGTGTATGTGTATGTGTATGTGTATGTGTATGTGTATGTGTATGTGTATGTGTATGTGTATGTGTATGTGTATGTGTATGTGTTTGTGTATGTGTATGTGTCTCTGTATGTGTATGTGTATGTGTATGTGTATGTGTATGTGTATGTGTATGTGTATGTGTATGTGTATGTGTATGTGTATGTGTATGTGTATGTGTATGTGTATGTGTATGTGTATGTGTATGTGTATGTGTATGTGTAGGTGTAGGTGTATGTGTATCTGTATTTGTATGTGTATGTGTATGTGCATGTGAATGTGTGTGTGTGTGTGTGTGTGTGTGTGTGTGTGTGTGTGTGTGTGTGTGTGTGTGTGTGTGTGTGTACGTGTATGTGTATGTGTATGTGTATGTGTCTCTGTCTGTGTCTGTGTCTGTGTATGTGTATGTGTATGTGTATGTGTGTGTATTTGTGTGTATGCATGTGTATGTGTGTAATTATTTCTCTGTGTGTATTTTTATGTGTGTGTATGTCTATGTGTATATGTATATTGGAAACACACAAGTGTTGGTTAACCAATATATCTCAACACATACATAAAACATTATTTATACATTTATATAAATAATAAAATTATTAATTATAATGAAAAAAATAAAATTTAGTTTTAAATTAATTATATATATTGTATACAATATACACATCTATATAATTAGTTATTAATAATAATATATCTATATATTAACAATTGTAAATCTATTTAAATATAAATTTTAAAATTCATACTTTTATAGTTTTATAATTAATAACATATCATGAAAACCATTTATACATAATATTACAGTTTTTCATTAATTAATACATTTATCATAATATTGATACATTTATTAACAAAACATTTATTATAACAAAAATATATTTATTATAATGTTAATACATTTATTATAATATCGTAATACTAATATATTTATTAATATATTTATTTTAATAAGAATACATTTTTCAAAATATTAATACATTTATTATAATGCATTTATTATAATATTAATACACTTATCATAATAATAACACATTTATTTTTTATATTTTTGTAATTTATTCATTGTTTTTATTTATTGTTTTTATTATAAAGTAATTTTTTATTTTTTTATTTATTTTAATGCTAATACATTTATTCATAATATTTATTAAAATATTTATACATTTATTAATAAAACATTTATTATAATATTAATACATTAATTATAATATTAAGTATACATTTATCCTAAAATTAATACATTTATTAATAATTGAAATTTTTAATATTCTTTTTTATATATGTATTAATTTATTGAAAATTTTGTTTCTAATTTTTAATTTTTTTTTTTAATATTTATTGCTATTTACCAATGGTCATATTAGCGTTGATAAATATAAATTTTATCAATGCTACCAGTTAGCGTTGATAAAGGCTGAGATTTATTAGTGCTTGTTTGGAACTGATAAAGTTAAGCATTTATCATCGTAAACTTTAGCTTTCATAAAAGTATTCTTTATCAATACTTTTTTTGGCGCTGATAAATGATACTTTTATCATTGTTTTTCCTTACTAGTGCTCATAAAACCCTTTCCCCTTTTTAAAACAACACAAGTTGTCATGCAGCTCCTCGCCGATCAAGCTCTCACAGAACTCAACTCTTGTTGCCAACTTTTGTGGAATATTTTGGATGAATCGGCCACCAAAAATTAAGATATGGTATTTGAAACATGTTTTTATGGGTTTTTCAACCAATCATGCATGGGTTTTCATGACATTTTTTTATTCTACCCCTCTCAATAATGTGGTCTCATTTTGGTTGTTTTTCCTTCACCAATCTTTCATGGTTTTTCATGATTTTTTTGTTTGTTCTTCCTGTCTGTATATATAAATTTATATATACATAATAGGATTAATTTTATTTTTATTTAGGTTGTTCTTCACATAATCGTTTTTGTAGGAATACACACATATATATACATATATATGTGTGTGTGTGTGTTTCATCTATTTTTATATGTATAAATATATTAGTATATGTGTTTTTGTTTACATGTGTTTGTGTGTATACATATTTATGTGTGTGTGTAGAAATTTATGTTTTTATTTATTAATATTATTTTATATTATGTTTAATATTTATTTTTTTATTTATAATTATTTTATATATACTAATAAACATGATTCAAATATGTATTATTTCAATTTATATATCACAAACATAACTTTATTTTATATTTTATATTTATTTATATTTACATTAATATTAGTTTATATTATATTTAATATTTATTTCTATTTATATATACCAAACATAACTTTGTTTTAATAAAAACACATTATCATTCAACCCCAAGTCATCCAACAAAAATAATATATCTCATAATGCATGAAATTTTATAATATCGATGTTGAAGCACATTTATAAAGTTTTCATATCACATGACATTTCATGAAAATATATTTTATAATGATATAACTAATTTATCCTTTCACTTAACACCCATAAATAAATAAATAATTAGTGTGTCACATTTTTTATATCAAATCACTTAATTAAACACCAATGTGGGCATGAAGTTTCCTGATTCACACTAGGAAAACAATGTGCATGAAGAGAGAATCCTTACTTCCTTCCAAAACATATGTTTTATTATATGAATATATCTTTCAATGTATTATAGAACATAGGTTTTATATTAATTCTATTTTTATATATGTATGTATTAGAATTTATAATTATACTTTTTAAAGTTAAACTTTATATAATTTATGGATGTAAAAAATGATACATTATATGAATACCTTATATGTATTTATTTATTTATTATAAAATATGAATATTGTTAAACCAAATAGGATGGATATGAATAAAAAATGGATGGATGTCAATCATATGAAAAAAGAGTATGGGGATATTATTAATGATTTCATCAAGTTTGTAATAGAGTGTCCATATGATCCTTCTAGAATCATTTGGTCTTGTTTATGTTGTTATTATTCAAGATGAATTTATTCGGAGGAGTTGGAAGAATATTTGATCTATCATGGAATAGATCAAAGATATAAATGTTGGACTAAACATGGGTAAGAACTGAATATATATTAATACTGGGATACCGCTATAGTTTATAGATCATTCGATATGATTATAAGTGTAAATGATATTGAGGATAACACTTCAGTTTATGAATCATCTAATATGATTGCAAGTGTAAATGATGCTTGGAATCATGTTGAGGAAATGAAAATGGAATTGAAAAAAAAACTTCGTGATTGACCAAAGTTGTTTAAGAAGTTAAAAACCTTTGTGAATACGTCACTATAAGCGGGTTGTAATAAATATAGAATATTTTCAGCCATACTGAAGCTATATAATTTGAATGTTGGAAACAGATAGAGTGACACTAAATTTACACAACTACTTTCCCTCTTATATGATATGCTACTAAAATATAT
The DNA here is from genome assembly GCA_963277665.1 of Viscum album. NCBI lineage: Eukaryota > Viridiplantae > Streptophyta > Magnoliopsida > Santalales > Viscaceae > Viscum > Viscum album. Next base: position 2,110,391,065 of record OY728152.1, read on the forward strand.
TGAGTTTCCTTATTGAATATATGACATGAAATGAATGTTATGTTTAATGAGTATGATCTGTGAATCAATACATGTCTATCTAAATGACTTTATATTGTTTAACAAGGACCTTGAATCACTTAAAATGCCTTAAGTGTGGTGCAACTTGATACAAGAAAGATGAATCAAGTCCTTCAAAAGTTGTATAATAATTTATCAATCATTCTATGGTATAGACTAAGGTAACCCAAGCATTTCATACATAAATATTACATTATTTTAGATAAATATTCATTACTTCACATAATAATACTCACCCTAGAACCGTAAAGGTTTAGTTACTTTAGAGACTATATATATAATCAACTTATTTTCTGAAAGATCCTCAACATATCATACAATGTTTGTCTCACATAATACCTTTTTTATACATACCCTGTTTAAAATATTTCTTCATAACCAAGGGAAATGAAAATATATGAATGGGTGATATCAGATACTCAGTATTGGTAAACATATGAGATACCAATAAATGATCACAAGTGATCATAAGATAAGCATAATGGTCTAATAACATGATCATAACTTACAAAATTCATACCCAATTAGTCAAATATCATTAATTATGATTCATGGAATAAGGTTTTTCCATAATAAGATATATAATCATATGAGTATCGAATCATCAATAATCAACCATGATCTAAGAGAACATATCATAAGAATAAGAAATAAGTATTTGACATACACATAAGCATAGAAAATTATTTCTTTAGTCAAGACCCACTTACAAGACTATATTTGTGGATATATCCCATATTATATTGGGTTCACTCCCTATTCAATCATTTCCTTAGTTAAGGCTCACTACAAATTCTATCATAGTGGAAACAGTTCCTTACAGAACTAGGTTTACTCCCTATTCTAGGCCATATTATCTCATGAGATATAAATATGTACCCAATTAATTATTGAGCTATATAATTATCATCCCACCCATCACATAATAAAAACTATACATAAGTGTTCCACAGGTTCAAAAAATCATTCATCATTTTAGTATAGCATAATTAACACATGGGAAAGAAACGAGTTTCATAAAATCATTCTTAAAAGATCATCATCATAAACTATCTAAAAATTATATTGGGTGGTATTATATTATCTGATTAATGTTGAATAATAACAATCCTTAAAGTATTTTGACATAGATATAAAAACTTTTTTATAAAATCATTTAAAATATTCTTTGAAAATCAGGATAATAAATCTCTTTTATTTTGGTAACTTTTAAAATTTACAATTTACATAATAATGGAAACAAATTTTTCTTTGAAAAATCATGGATACTTATAAATTAATCTATATGAATAGGAAGTAAATTTTCTCTGTAAAATCCATTCATTCCATATACGTTAAAAGAGAACTTTTTTTTATAGTTTTGTAAAAAGTTATAAACTACTTAATAAGAAAATGTTTAAAAAGATTCCTTTTAAAATTTTTGATATAAATTAAAATTTAGTGATAATGGACTTTTTAAAAAATTCATATAATAGGCGAAAACTTCCATAAATCATTTTTAAGAACATGGGAATATTGTAACGCCCTGACCCTAGCTACCTAGAGTCGGTGCGTTATTACGTAACATTGGTATGATCACAAAAGATCAAGTCTCGAAAGACCGATTAGATTAGTAGCCTTGGAAACACTAGATACATTCATAAGTCTTACATTACATCATAAATTAAAACAAAACTACAACAACATCTTGTCTTCATATCCCCTCATACTATCCCTACAGGTCATTCATAATATACTTCTTCACATCCTGGAAAAATTAAAACATTGGAAGGGGTGAGCTCAAATGCTCAGTAAGGATAACAATATAGCGGAAGCTTTCATAAATAAACATTAACATTTAAGGCAATGTATAACTAAAACAAAAGCCTTTTAAACATGAACTTCAACATAATATGGAAAAAATAAAATGAAATAATGCAATTTACTTATTCATATGGATATTCTACTAGTCTAATAATCATATGCAATATCAATAACCACTTTCATAATGATGGAATTCATAATGCTAGACTATCATAACCACATAGCCAAGGCCTCGTGATAAGACTACAAATAAGATTTTTTTCAAGGCCTCATGCCAAGACACTAGTTTGTCTCATGAGACTTTTTGAGGCATCGAGGAGCTATAGCGGGCTCCACCTGTCACTTATTAAGTCCAATGCATTCCTCATATGAACAGGTTTAAACATATCATAAACCATAACAAAATCGTATCACACAAAACATGCATAAAGGAAATATAACATTTCCACATTTCAATCACAAGATAACAATACAACACATTGATATAATAAAAACATTATCAAAACCATTTTCAATACCAAAATAAAAGAAAATTAAAACATGGTATTTATTTTTCATTTAAAAAAAGTTATGGATTGTAGAGGAAGCCGAAACTCAAATAATGGTCACGATGGTAGAGAAGTCATTGTTGCCGCATATGTATGACAAGAAAAACATTTTGTTTTGTCGTTTAGTAAAAAACTTCATATAAAAAATATTCCTTTTGAATAAACGTAAAAGTCAAATGGGTTTATACACCGTATAAAAGAAAGTTGTGTATAAAACAAAATATGTCTCAATGAAAGGAGATTGAGACGAAGTCCCTTAAAAAGATCATTTTTTTTAAATAAAATATATCTATTATGTGTATTCACTATAAGTACACATAAATAAAGTACAAATACAAGATAGTAAATAATAATATCATGACATAATTTGAAAGTGGGAGATTAACCCAAAGAATGGAAATTGGGTTAAGAAATTCGCTTACCTCATGTCCAACTTGAATCGAGAGTTCTTTAACCTCCTGAATAATAAAATAGAGTTAATTTATACTTTCTTAAGAACCTTTTTCAAGTTCATTATTCCTTTTATATCACTTATTACCATGTTATGAACATTATGAAAGGTAATAACAGTCATTTTGTCGATCTTTGGTACTTGAGTCAAAAATAAACTTATTATAATTACAAGTTGTTCATGTGTTAAAATATCCATTATATCCAGAATTATATTCATGATTTATATATCATATGTATCATATATATCCAGTATATACATTCATTCATAATATTACGAAACATTTAGAGTTAAGAAATGAAATGCATTGTTCATGGAGACGGTAAGCAGTACGTACGCATGAACGCTACTTTCATTTCTATTTCATATTTAATGGAATGAAATCATAATGATATAAAGGTGTATTATAATTACAGTATAATATCATATATAATATCATTTACTCTATCCTTTATGTGTCCCACGTATGGTGTTAACGATTCAAATCACTTTGAGGGGGGCGGTAGTCAGCATTTCATAAAATGAAATTATCGCGTTTACCCATAATGGAAATCATAAAGGTATTACATAAATGAGAAATAAAGAAGCAAAAGGAAAACATAAACATAATATATATATCATATATGAAAATATTGTCATCATAATGGCCACCATTAGAGGTGTTAAAAGAATATTGAACAATCATCGTTTCGTGAGGCAGTATTTCGCTACCCATAGAAACAGTATGTTCTTTAACCATTACACGGATTTGTGTGTAAGTGAAAATCAAATAAATATCATAAAAACATACTAGTATATTTTATATACTGGTTTTGTTACAAAATAAAGTAATAAAAATGTTTTAAGGGGTTGGAGAAGCAAAATAAAACAAAAGAACATAAGAGAAGACATTACCTTAAAATCGGGTAACTCTTTTTGATTTGAGCCAAAGGATTCCTTGGAAAGACTTATTCCCAAAGTGAGGCTTCTAGGAGTAGTATAGGGAAGTTGAGAGAGTATTTGGGAATATTTTGGCCGAGACAAATGGCTCTGATGGTGTGAATAAGGTGGTAGAGGTGGGGGCCTTTTATAGGAGGAGAGGAGGGGCACTCTTGGAAAGTCATGAAATGTTGCATTATTATGAAATGCCTTTCGGATTTTAAAGGTCCTAAAATGATATATTTCTAGGATAAGGTGATAAGGGTTCGAAATATACTCATCCAATAGGTACTTGACAAGTTTAATTCTTGGAGTTTACATTATCTTTTCATTTTATTTAAATCTTTAATTAATGAGGTAATCGCCGCATCATCATGGTGTCATTAAAATTTTAATTTATTTAATGTCTAAAAATTATGAAAAAAATATCATGATGTAGGAAATATTTTTATCTTTCCAATGGATATTTATTGTCGAAAATATAACTTATATAACCCCATGTAATAATTGTTTTAGTAAAACAACACATGTTTGTGACAATTTTATTTTTACTTTAAATAAAAAGTTATTAATGTCATTTTCTTACCCATGTGGCTCCATGGGGTCCCCAAGTTTACCCATGGACTGTCTTGGTCGGCCATGACTCATTCAATAAGGGTAGGACAAGTGTAAAGGTAATTTCATATTATTAAAACATTATATTTAGCTTAAATTACACTAATTACCTTTAATCGCGATTAATAAAACTTAAAAGTTACTATTCACCAAAAATTATTTTAATCCCACTGAACCACATTTTACTTGCTAATGACAATGATGTATATCGGATTTTGGAAATTCAAATCAAAGAGGTGGTAAAATTTCATTTAAATAAAAAATCAGTTTTTTAACTACCACTTAGTGGTTTAACTATTCATCAAAAATCGATGTTTTTCAGAATAATACCAAAAATTCACCCTAAGATATAATTGATATTCTGAATAAAAAAATGATGTCTATTTTACAAAATTCCAAACATATAAGTTGTATTAATTAATTTTATAATTAATTCCCGCTGTCAAAACAAATAACGTGTTTTTAAGAAACAATATCAATCAAAAGATTGACAATTGCTTATGTCCAATTTAAAAATGAAATTAATTCTAATGACCACTATTGGATAAAATGGTCAAAATATATTATAATTATAATTTAAAACCACTCAATATTATAACTTATCACTATAAATTATTTTGATTAAAAAATTGGTTTTTAAGTATTTTTACTATTCATAGAAAATTGGAAGTTCTCAGAAAATTACAAAAAATTAAACTTAGGATAATTTCGATATTCCGAATATAAAAATGAAGTCCATTTTGAAATATAAAATTTATATAATTTTAAAAATTGGGTATTACTGTTCATAACGACTACTTTGATTGGTCGCGGTGTGTTAGAATCTCGAACTTGCGTATAATGCAAGCTATTACATTATTGAAAGAGAAGCGTACCATGGAAGCTTGGGGTGTTACATTCTCCCCTACTTCAATAAATTACATCTTCACAATTTGAAATTTTTCTTTGAAAATAAAAGGTTGAAAATAGAAAATACCTTTGTGGAAAACCCACATCGGAAATATGGTTAATAAAAATATAACTTTAGAAGAAAGAAAGAGAAGTACAAAGGTCACCCGAGATAGCCAATACTAGGATTCTATGAAAAAATGGATATGGAGGGAAAAAACCATCAAGGTCTGATGGAGAGTTGTATAAAACAGGATTAGGAGGAAGTTTAACTACAAGAAAATCACAAACTTGTGATTGGTTAAATGATCATTGATTCCCCAATAGGAAAAGTTAACCGACAACATTTTTGTTTTAAGTTACCTTTCATAAAGTTGAGGAATTTATTTAGGAGATTTACTAAGAACATAAGGAAATATACATACTTGTCATGTAGACTTTCATTCTTTAACAAATTTTTACCAAAACCCATCTTTCACTCAAAAATATAATAGAACTCAAAAATATTATATTTATTCTAATCGTATAAGGTTCCAAATATTAACACATACCATGAAGAAAAATATATTCTAATAACCAGGGGCTTCTTGTAGGCTAGTGGTATTCAATAATGGCCTATCTCACTATGGTTGTGGGTTCAATTCCTGCAGCTTTGTCTGATGCGACAGGTTATCCCCCAACCTGCAGGTTGTCCTTTTACTAAAAATATAGTATTATAATATTCCAAAAATAATCTTCAGAAATGTTTTAACCTTAAACAATACAATCTAAAGTTAAACTTAATCCATTCCAACCTTTATAGTTATCCAAAACTCATAATCCAAATTTTATAAGGAAGGTAAACACAATGAAGATCCTTTTTGCTGCGTAATAACATGTGAATACCTTCATCATGTATTCTTTTAAAACACTGAAACATCCTGAATTACCATAAATCCTTATTGATTACATTCATGATCCCTTATTCCTTATAGAATACTAGATATACTCCTTCTATCCAAAAATGTATACAAATCATTAATCAGCTTCAAGGAAGTCAAGAATATCCAATATAATTTATCCAAATCAATCATGTATTATTCCAAAATCATTATCTCGGTATCAGAACTATATTATGGTTTATCTTTCTCTCAACCATATATTTTCTAAAAATTTAACCTGCTATTGAGTCACTTTTCTTGGTTCCACACAATCTCAAGTCCTTAATGAAATAGTATTGTAGTACAATCCTTATATACTTCATAATTATTATAACCAATACATCGTTGATAAAACACTCAAATGACATAATTCTTTAATAACAACATAAGAACTCTAATCATTCCTCCTCATATGTGGTAGTATCATAACTTGATTATTATCCAATAGCATCATTTAGGGCATACTCTGATTATTTGGACATTGGTTTGCATAGTGTCCCCACTCCTTGCAGATAAAGCATTGTACAGTAGAAACCTTTTTCTTACCCTTTCAGTCACGCACTTGGTGTCCTTTTTCTCCACACTTATAACAAACTCTCATTCCCTTCAGGAAAGTTCCAAGGTTTTTCTTCCCATAGTTATCACATATTGGAAAATTATTCATTTACCTCTTCCCTTTATCCATCTTTCTCTCTTCCATCCTTTTCTTCTCTTGCTTCCCTTCAAAGCCATAGGACTCAGAGAATTCTTTACTTATCTTATTAACTCATGATACTATTTCTTCATATCTTGAGAATACATGGGAGACTATTTACCTTCTAAATGTTGTCTTTATACCATGAAAGATATGATCCTTCCTACTCTTTGGATCATACGTATTGATGGAGTTCACATTCCTTCTACTGGGTGCCATTTCTATAGAATGGCATAAACTAGGTCAGTTTATGAATTGCAAAGAATAATTACAAACTTGTAAAATACTTAATGTAAATTGAACGGTTTATGGATATAATCCATAATAATAAAGAATTTTTCTTTGAGTAAGTATATACTCATAAACCTTCATAACCGTTGGTAAAGAAAATGAGAATTATCCTAAGCATATCCCCCGGAAGTATCATAACCAAGAGTGCAGCAAGGCCCATTGTCGTGCACCAGTTCTTGTTCGAGTCTAGCTCAAAGAGGTGTTTTCGGGTTTTACCCCTAGGTACATCTATGCCAGAACTGCCTCTACCTGCTCGTATCCAGACAGGGATGTATTTCTCAGAAAACTCACAAAATCTATATCATACAAAAATTCTAGGAAGTTCTTCTATATTAATCCTCAAATTCTATCTTTGGGCTATGTTCTCTAATCATAGTTTATCTAAATCTATCTTCTAAGGTTAGTACTAAACTACCTCTGATACCAACTGTAACGCCCAAACCCCATCTACCTAGAGTCGGTGCGTTATTACGTAACATTGGCATGATCACAAAAGATCAAGTCTCAAAGACCGATTAGTTTAGTAGCCTTGGAAACACTAGATACATTCATAAGTCTTACATTAAATCATAAAGTAAAACAAAACTACAACAAAATATTGTCTTCATATCCCCTCATACTATCCCTACAGGTCATTCATAATATACTTCTTCACATCTTGGAAAAATTAAAACATTGGAAGGGGTGAGCTCAGATGCTCAGTAAGGATAACAATATAGCAGAATCTTTCATAAATAAACATTAACATTTAAGGCAATGTATAACTAAAACAAAATCCTTTTAAACATGAACTTCAGCATAATATGGAAAAAATAAAATGAAATAATTCCATTTAGTTATTCACATGGATATTCTACTAGTCTAATAATCATATGCAATATCAATAACCACTTTCATAATGATGGAATGCATAATACCAGACTATCATAACCACGTAGCCAAGGCCTCGTGCCAAGACTACAAATAAGATTTTGTCAAGACCTTATGCCAAGACACTAGTTTGTCTCATGAGACCTACTGATGCATCGAGGAGCTATAGCGGGCTCCACCCGTCACTTATTAAGTCCAATGCATTCCTCATATGAACAGGTTTAAACATATCATAAACCAAAACATAATCGTATCACATAAAACATGCATAAAGGAAATATAACATTTCCACATTTCAATCACAAGATATCAATACAAAACATTGATATAATAAAAACATTATCAAAAACATTTTCAATACCAAAATAAAAGAAAATTAAAACTTGGTATTTATTTTTCATTTTAAAAAAAAGTTATGGCTTGTAGAGGAAGCCGAAACTCAAATAATGGTCACGGCAGCGAAGAATTCGTTGTCGCTACATATTTATGACAAGAAAAACATTCCTTTTTGTCATTTATTAAAATCATTCATATAAAAATATTCCTTTTGAATAAAAGTAAAAGTCAAAGGGGTTTATACACCGTATAAAAGAAAGTTGTGTATAAAACAAAATATGCCTCAATGAAAGGATATTGAGACGAATTCCCTTACCAAGATCATTTTTTTTAAATAAAATATATCTATTATGTGTATTCACTATAAGTACACATAAAGAAAGTACAAATACAAGATAGTAAATAATAATATCATGACATAATTTGAAAGTAGGAGATTAACCCAAAGAACAGAATTTGGGTTAAGAAATTCCCTTACCTCATGTCTGACTTGAATCGATCATTCTTTAACCTCCTAAATAATAACCTAGAGTTAATTTCTACTTGAATAAGAGCCTTTTTCAAGTTCATTATTCCTTTTATATCACTTATTACCATGTTATGAACATTATGTAAGGTAATGATAGTCATTTTGTCGATCTTTGGTACTTGAGTCAAAAATAAACTTCTTATAATTACAAGTTGTTCATGTAGTAAAATATCCATTATATCCAGAATTATATTCATGATTTAGATATCATATATATCATATATATCCAGTATATACATTCATTCATAATATTATGTAACATTTAGAGGTAAGAAATGAAATACACTGTTCATGGAGATGGTAAGTCGTACGTATGCATGAACGCTACTTTCATTTCTATTTCGTATTTAATGGAATGAAATCATAATGATATAAAGGTGTATTATAATTCCAGTATAATATCATATATAATATAATTTACTCCATCCTTTATATGTCCCACGTATGGCGTTAACGATTCAAATCACTTTGAGGGGGCGATAGTCCGCACTTCCTAAAATGAAATTATCACGTTTACCCATAATGAAAATCATAAAGGTATGCCATAAATGAGAAATACAGAAGCATAATGAAAACATAAACATAATATATATATATACCCCGAAAGTCCGATCCAAGCAAGCTTGGACCACCAAATTTATTAATAAAATAAAAGTGCAGAAACAGGAGAAGGAAGAGAGAGAGATTACAAGTCAAAACATTCATAGTCACCACCCCCATACCCGGTCGTGTCATCAGCATCAGCTGATTCCCATTCTGATTGGGTCTCGTATTGTTTAAGAAGATTCTTATAGAACCTTCGTTTTTCCATCTGCTCCTTTGATAGCTTCTCAATCTCCTTCTTGGCAGATGCCCTAGTAGTCACGGTCCTCGGAACTGCAGAGTAGTCCTTCCTTGGTTTCCTTGAAGCAGGGGCAGATCTGACACCCTCATTGTCAGAGCCTCTTTTCTTTTCTCCTCGGACAATATCACTATATGATATCGTAGTTGCATCCAAACCTCTTCCCTTGGTCTCAACATGAGAGGCACCCCCTTCGCAGAGGGTTAGGTCCCCAACTCCAGGAGTGGGTTCCTCCGCCCTTCCTTTCTCAGTAGTCTTTGACTTGTCACCATTGCCCGAGACCCTGATCGGTGTACACACCTTCCCCTGTTCATCTTCAGAAATGTTCCCCCAGTTCTCATGAAACTCAGATATCTGAAATTGCTTCTGGATTTCATGATGATAATCAACATGTAATTGCACATCACCCTGATTATAAACATCAACCTGGTGAGAGTCAGCGATCAAATTATCAGAAGTGATAACCTCCTGATCTCTAGAAGGGCCGCTATAAGATCTTTTCGGAGTAGAATCAACAATCAACTCTTTGCCCTTTGAAGGAGTCGACACATCAGGGACTGCCTTCATAGGAGGGTCGCTGTCCTTGGTGACATGCTTTGGAGAGGACGATTCCTTCAAAGTATCCTTTTTTCGACAGAGATTGGAGGGGTGTCCTCGCATCCCACACTCTTTACAAGAGTTGTTTTTACGACACAACTCCAAAGAGTGCCCCAAAGTCATGCATTTAGTGCAGAAAAGAGGCATCTTTTCAAATTCAACATCAATTTGAATTTGATCAGACGGAATAGAAAGAGTTACCGTATCAATGAGAGTGGATCTGAGATCAACTTCCACCAGCATTCTAGCGAAGTGCCCAAATCTGACATCAGTTGTTTCCTTGTCAAGGCGGATGGGAGTTCTAATTGTCGTTCCAATATCATGCAGGATCTCTGGATGCCAAAGAACCCAATTAAGACCATGAAGACGCACCCATACCTGAGCGAAGACATTTTTTGCATTCGAGACATTAAAGTCAAGTGACCATTCGTGCAGATGAAGCCATCCCGGTTTTAGAAACATGGAACCAGAACTCCATGCCCTAATCTTGAGATCCGCCGATGGAAACAAATAGTGAAAGAATCCCCGCCCAAGGGAGACACATTTCCAGCTAGCAAAGCCCCACAACATCGAAATTCTGCGGAATAAATCTTCACATTTCCAAGGTTGCGCACCTTTAGGAAGAACAATGCGAGCAATCAATGAGTTCTCACCCAATGCCAACCTTTCAGCAATCACACCGGGGTTCGCCTCAACGTGAGCCAAAGATCCCTTTCGGAGAATCCTTCTAAAGCAGGAATTCTCAATCTTTTTCTGATCCGATAACGAATCCTTCATCACATCAACAAATGAACGTTGTCCACATGATGCGGCACCAGCAGGAACCCTCATAGATTCCTGAAACTGACCAAAATTGACATCGGAAGAGGCAAACTTCAAAACCTCCTTTACCTTGGACCTCGAAGAATCCCGAGCAGACTGGACGGATTTGCCAGGCGGAGGTTTCGCAGCGACGCAACGGTCCATCCTCGCCGCACCATCCTCCGATCTCATCAGAGCAATCTCACAAGAGGAGACCTTCGCGCCACCAGCCGGTGCGACATCAGCAGAGGAAGCCGCCAGATTTTTGAAGCTGCTCGGGTCCGCATCCTTCCCAGAAGGCCGTTGCTCGCCGGAGGAGACCACACCACCAACCGACGCGAGCAAATCACGAGAGGAAGCCACTGGTTTTCTGACATCGGAACTCGCCACTGGTTTTCTGACATTGGAACTCGGCGCTGGATTTCTGAAATCTGAACTCGGCGCAGAGGAAGAACCGCTCGGAGCCGGATCCTTCCCCACCGTTCGCATGTCGAGACGATTGAAACCAAGGAAGTGCGGAATCGCCATCTCGGTAGAAAACCCTAGCAGACGCCATCCCGCGCCGTCGCTCGGTTCGCCTCCCGTCTCGCCTCCCGTTTCGCCATCCTCAAAAGTCTTCTATATATATAATATATGAAAATAGTTTCATCTTAATGGCCACCATTAGAGGTTTTAAAATAATATTGAACAATCATCGTTTTGTGAGGCAGTATTTCGCCACCCACAGAAACAGTATGTTCTTTAACCATTAGACGGAGGTGTGTGTAACTGTAAATCAAATAATTATCATAAAAACATCCTAGTATATTTTAGATACATTTTTTGTTACAAAATAAAGTAATAAAAAGATTTTAAGGGGTTTGAGAAGAAAAATAAAACAAAAGAACATAAGAGAAGACATTACCTTAAAATCGAGTAACTCTTTTTGATTTGAGTCAAAGGCTTCCTTGGGAAGACTTATGACCAAAGTGAGACTTCTATGAGTAATATAGGGAAGTCTAAAGAGTATTTGGGTAGATTTTCGCCGAGACAAATGGATTTGATGGTGTGAATAAGGTGGTAGAGGTGGGGGCCTTTTATAGGAGGAGATGAGGGGCACTCTTGGAAGGTCATGAAATGTTACATTATTATGAAATGATTTTCAGATTTTAAAGGTCCCAAAATGATATATTTAGAGGATAAGGTAATAAGGGTTTGAAATATACTCATACAATAGGTTTTTGACAAGTTTAAGTCTTAGATTTTACATTATCTTTTCATTTTATTTAAATCGTTAATTAATGAGGTAATTGATGCATCATCATGGTGTAATTAAAATTTTAATTTATTTAATGTCTAAAAATTATAAAAAAAATATAATGATGTAGGAAATATTTTTATATTTACAATGAATATTTATAGTCGAAAATATAACTTATATAACCCCATGTAATAATTGTATTAGTAAAACAACACATGTTTGTGACAATTTTATTTTTACTTTAAATAAAAAGTTATTAATGTAATTTTCTTACCCAAGTGGCTCCATGGGGTCCCCAAGTTAACCCATGGATTGTCTTTTTCGGCCATGACTCATCCAATAAGGGTAGGAAAAGTGTAAAGATAGTTTCATATTATTAAAACATTATATTTACCTTAAATTACACTAATTACCATTAATCGCGGTTAATAAAACTTAAAAATTACTATTCAGCAAAAATTATTTTAATCCATTTGAACCAAATTTTACTTCATAATGAAAATGATGTGTGTATGATTTTGGAAATCCAAATCACAGAGGTGGTAAAATTTCATTTAAACGAAAAATCTGTTTTTTAACTACCACTTAGTGGTTTCACTATTCATCAAAAATCGAAGTTTTTCAGAACAATACTAAAAATTCACCCTAAGCTATAATTGATATTCTGAATTCAAAAATGATGTCTATTTTAAAAAAATCCAAACATATAAGTTTCATTAATTAATTTTATAATTAATTCCCACTGTCAAAACAAATAGCGTGTTTTTAAGAAACAATATCAATCAAAAGATTGACAATTGCTTATGTCCAATTTCAAAGTGAAATTAAATATAATGACCACCATTGGATAAAATGGTAAAAATATATTCTAATTATAATTTAAAACCACTCAATATTATAACTTATCACTATAAATTATTTTAATTAAAAAATTTGTTTTTAAGTATTTTTACTATTCATTAAAAATTGGAAGTTCTCAGAAAATTACAAAAAATTCAACTTAGGATAATTTCGATATTCCGAATACAAAAATGAAGTCCGTTTTGAAATATAAAATTTATATAATTTTAAAAAGTGGGTATTAATATTCATAATAGATACTTTGATTGGTCGATGTGTGTTAGAATCTCTAACTTGCGTATAATTCAAGCTATTGCATTATTGAAAGAGAAGCATACCATGGATGCTTGGGGTGTTACAAATATAAGAAAAATTTCACCAACTAAAGAGGATAACTGAATTCATATTTTCTTAAAAACATTTTCTTGATCATTTTAAGTACCAAAGAGGGGTTAATTAAATTAAAACATTAAAAACACATAAATAAAAATAAGAGAAGAAAATATATAGGGTTTAAAATAAAATTATCATATAATTTCCCTCAATGTAAATTTATCGTAGAAATTTTTAAAATGAAATGAGATAGTAATATTAACCCCTACCTCAAGTCTTTTCTTATTTTATATGCATTAAAAATCATTTATTATAAATATATATTTGTTATAAATAAATTCCAAAAACCATATTCATATATATATTACTATATATCATTCTATAATAATTTTTGATTACCCTTTCATTAACAATTCCTATTTAAAATAATAATATGGGTGAAAACCGGTTTGTTTTCTATGCAGGTTTTGGATCAACACTTTTTATTCTTGGATATTGTTCATGGATTAATCATATCGAAAATATCAATAATGTCATAAATATAATATTTATTCATTATATACACTTATATAACTAGTAATATAGTGTGGTGATAAAAATTAATTATATCACTTCGTAGAGATGGTAGTCTGTACGTATACATCAGTAATGTTTCCATTTTTCATGAGTTGAAACAAAAGAAAGTTAAATAATAATTCACCTTGAAATAAAACTTATTATGTTATAAATATAATTTATATTCATTAAATTCATCTATATAACCATCCATGTTGTATGATGATTAAAAATGAAAAAAATAACTTTGTAGAGGTGGCTGTTTTTACATACACACGGGCGATATTTTCATTTACCATAGGATGGAAAGAGAGATGAAAACGGGGTGTGACATAAATATTATAAAATTTTATTCTATTGGATATGATTTTTTTATTATACTATCTTAGTTATGATAGGTTTGAATTAATCAGAAGAAGAAATAAATATGAAAGAACTTGGTTAAGACTTATACATATTATTTGAGAAACCACCTTTGGATCTATTTTTAAAGACCATTGGGTTGGTCTTTTAAGAAGGTTGAAAGATCTATAAATTTATAGGTAAATTTGGAAGATATTTAGGTATATTTTGGACGAGATATGTGGTTTAATATTTTTTTGATAGGAGAAGATATGGGGTGCCCTTTTATAAGTGAGCGTAATAACACAATTATAATTATTCTAAGCATTAAAATAATATATGGTCACTTCACTATTCAAGTGTTGCCAAATTAGATAAAATTTGAATATGTAATAATATAGGGTATAAATCCATTCATCCAATTGGATGTATACAAGTTTATATATTATTTTAACCCTTATCTCATTAGTTTGACCACCCCCTACCCCAATTAACCCTTTTAACTTTTACCATAGTAATGAATTTTTAACTCAGTTACTATTCATTATGACCAAAAATGAAATTAAAATATTTAAAAAATATAGGAATTATAATTTCAAATATGTAAATTATTTTAGAAAATTAAATTCCTATAAATGGTAGAAATTAATTTAAAATTAAATCCATAAAACGTGATGAAAACACTTTTTAGAAAAAATGCATTTTTCAAGAATAAAATGAACTTCCACTGATTTTTTTCCTAGTAATAATAATTATATTAATTTAAATTTATTTCATTGAATATATAATCTACACAAAAAATCATCCATTAATGGAGATAATTTTAATTTATTAAAATATAAATATGTTGTGCACTTAAAAAAAGTTTTTTAAAAAATATCCCATTTTACATTCAAATGAATTTGTATTTATTTGTATTAGATTGATAACCAATGTTTGGATTATTATTCATTCATTGAAAATATATTTTATAAAAATAAAAATTAATTATTGATCATGAAAAATAGATACTTTTACATTTTGAATTGAGCACTCATTTTACATGGAATTGTTCAATACATTTTTATTAATGAAATATTTTCTTCATATATTTAATAATTTGGTGAGTATTATTCATACCTACCAATAAAATGGATAGGTTATATATAATATAATATTTCAATAACAATTAATTTAATTTCATTTTTATATGTTAGGAAAGATATTTAACACTTTTAAAAAATAGAAATATATATTCTAAAATCTAGGGGTGTTATGTTATGCACCCTTAAAATAATTTCTCCCTCAAAATTTCTCTACTCTGAAAAAAATGAGGATAATTATCCCTCATCACATCCTCAGGTTCCCACATTGCTTCCTTATATTTATGTTTTCTCAAAAAAAACTTTGACCATGTGAGTGGTCTTACTCTATGGTACTTTCTCTCTTTGATCTATAATTTCCAGTGGTTGTTCCTTATAAGAAAGACCATGCTCCAATAGTACAACCACTGATTTTAGTAGATGTGAATGATAAAGTATGCACTTACACAAAAGGGATACATGGAACACATCATAAAATTCAATGAGATTTAGTGGAAGTTCCAAGAAATAAGCAACCATCCCAATATGATCCATAATTTCAAAGGGGCTCATATATCTAGGACTCATATTTCCCTTATTTAAAAATATAAAAACCTTATTACATTATGATATTTATATAAATGTACTATCACCATCTTTGAACTCCAGATATCACCAGTTATTGTTATCATAACTCTTTTATTGACTCTAAGTTACCTTGATTCAATACAGAATTGATCTAACCTTATCTGTCATTTCAACAGCTAGATTAGGTCCCAATAGCTTTCTTTCTCCAAATTCATCCTATCACATTGGATTCCTACACTTCATGTCATACAGTTCTCCATAATGAACTATCTTAATTCTCAAGTGAAATCAATTATTTGAAGAAAAATTTACTAGAGAAAGGTTTTCATCCTAACCACCATTGAAATCTATATAAAAATATCATATCATATATTATAGGGTTTAAATTTCCTCTCAACATTTCCATATGTTTGAGGATGATATATAGTGTTAAGTTTCAACTCCATATTTAATGCCTACTAAAGTGTTCTCCAAAACTTCAAGGTACACCTCAGATCTTGATCAGACACAATAAAATTTAGTACTCCATGAAAACTTTTCACTTCCTTAATTTATATTCTAGAAATATTATAAAGGGAAAATTATTATTTAATAGTAATGAAGTTTGTTTAATTCATATATTTGATCAACTAAAACCCAAATAGCATTATGAAATTTATATGTTCATTTGATTCCTATGATGAAATCCATAGTGATGTTTTCTCATTTTCATTATGCTATGGGTAATGGTTGTAACATCTCCTTAGACTTCTGATGTTAAGCATTAATTTTCTAATATAACAATCATCAAGATACATACTACAGAATATCCATTTATTATAACTATAAATGTTTCTTGAGATCATTATATATCTTCATACTTCCATGATTAATAGATAATTATGAACTTTTAATTTTATCCAACTCCATATTTAATTATGGTATTGTAGAGAAACATACTCAATTCCTAAACCATATCATTCCATCACAATCATGGTTGAACTTGGGAACATTTCTCACCTTCTTCTATAGTTTTACATCCGACATTTTCACAACTTTAATATTTATATGTTTATATGGTTGAAAATCAATCTAATAAAGATATAATCATCACCCTTTCGCTATGATTTCAAGGTCCACCTTTTACAAATACATAATTATTGGATCTTTTTATATCCTCAACATGAAAAAACTAGCACAGTGCTTCTAGATCAAAGCATCAATCACCATGTTCAGATTCTCCAAGTGGTAATTTATTGAGCATTCATAATCTTTAATAAACTCCAAACATCTCCTTTGGCACATATTTAACTCTTTCTATGTAAATATATGCTTCAATTTTTTATGGTCAATATATATATTACAACTTTCACCGTGTAGATAATACCTCTATATTTTCAATAAACATTTACCATTACTAGCTCCAAATCATGATTTGGGAAATTTTTATCATGAAAATTTAATTTTTATGATGAATATTCTAATACCATGTCACTTTTCATAAGAACACATCTCAACCCCTTCTTTGATAAATTACTATCGATCATAGACCCTTCTCCATTGTAGGCTAATTTAAGTATAGGTGCACTAACCAACCTTTATTTTTACTCCTTTAAATTTTCCTCACATTCATCTACCCAAAGTAACTTGAATCCCTTCCTTTTAAATTTGGTTATTAGATTATATATCCATGATAAATTTCTCACCAAATTTTGGTAGTATCCATCCAACCTAAGAAAACTATGTATATCAATCACTGTGGTTGGTCTAGCCTATTTCTCAATAACTTTAATCTTTGAAGAATCCACCAATATACACTCACTTGAGATTATATGACCTAAGAATGAAACTTTTTGTAGACAAAATTCATGTTAGGTGAATTTAGCATAAAACTCCTTCCTTATGGTTTTCAACACAATCCTTAAATGGTCTTCATAATCTTTTTTTCTCTTTAAATATATAATAATATCATCTATAAATACCACCACAAACTAATCTTGGTAATCTATAAAGACTATATTCATTATATCAGGTAAAATAGCAGGTTTATTGGTAAATCTAAATAGAATCACTATAAATTCATAATGTCCACGCCTCATACAGAGTGATTTATTAGGTATATCTTACTTATTGACACTTAATTGATAATAACCAGAATGAAGGTCAATCTTGGAAAATGTATAGAGTTCCAAAATATTGATTGAAAAATTCATAAATATGGGATAGAGGATACTTGTTATTGATATTGATCTTTTTAAGCTCCCAATAATCAATTCAAAGATTCATTGGGATATCTTTATTTTTAATAAAAATAATAGGTGTATAACATAGTGATAAATTTGGGTGTATGAGCCTATTTTATAGATTATTATATAGTTTCTTCTTCAATTTTGATAACTCAATCAAGGCAATTTTATATGGATTCTTTTAAATGCATGCAACGCCAAGTATGTGATCTGTTGAAAACTTGACTTCATAGTTATGGGGAAGACAAGGAAAGACTTTAATAAATACATCGTCATATTCCCAAACAATTGGCATGTCTTCAATGTTAAGTTTCACCCCATCCATTTGAGATAAATATTCCTCATGAATAGGTAGTAAGGCCCATACAATGGAAGTAATTTCCATTGGAAGTTCATATTCATTATCAGGATGATAAACAATAATAGGTTGATTCATAATATAAAACATGACTTCCCTTCCTTTGTAATTGATATGGTGTCTATATAAATATGGTCAATACATTCCCAAAATAACATCAAATTTGACTAGAGGGAGAATAACAAGATTTTTAGGATGCACATTCCCAAAAACTTTTATCAGATATGGGATATAGAATTGAGATGTGATCATCGTAACATTAAGAGTTTTACTATTAACTCACCATTTAATCATTTATTTGGTGATTTTATACCCTTATAAAATTCTTTAGATAAAAAGGAGTGGGTAGAACCATAATCAAATAATACATATTTAGTTCTAGAGTGGATGGTATGTGTGACTTTTACTACTTTATTTTCGTAACCCACTTCATTAGTTGTTATTATATAAGATTTTCCTTTACCTCTTGTCTTAAGTGGATTATAGCACCGATTTTCACCGTTAACCCTTGGATTCATTCGATGATTATTATAATGTTCATACTCCTCGTGATTATAGAATTGAATTTTGGTTGGTACATTTGGTTGAGATTTATGTCTATTCATTTAATTAGTTTTACTCTTCACATCACTTCAGAATTCTTTTGCCCAATGGACTTCTTTTCTACACATAGAGAATTTATCAGACCCCTTAATTAGATTTCCCTCATTATTCCTTCCCAACTTTTGGTGTGAATGGATATAAATTTTCTTCTTTTTATGGGTCTTATTAATAGAATTTTCTCAAGTATTCATCTTTTAATTTTTTTCCCCAAAACCATAAGAATAATGAGAGAATATTATTTCCATTTCTAGATTAACAACACATAAAATAATTTCTTCATATCTATCAAAGTCCCTTATAGAAAATTAATTTTTAAGACTTGGTCTTAAGACATTAAAAATGAAGTTAAATTTTCTTCAAGTTCGATGATAAAACTAAAAGATTAACTTGAAAGTCTTATAAAATTTACCTTATATGAAGTAGTCAATTAATCATCCCTCTGATTCGGTTTAATAAATCCATTATCTACTTCATTATAAATATCTTGAGGAAAATACCTGCTGAAAATATATTCTTAAACTCTCCCCATGTCATAAAGTCAATTTCATTCACTTGCCTCATATTCTTGATAAGGGTGTACCGTTTATCAACTTCACCTTCCAAATGATTCATGGGAAAAACTACCTTCTCATAGACTAAGCATAGGAGAATGGATAATATCTTTTTATATCATTGAACCATTGATCATTAATATGTGTATCAAAGTAAAAACTAAAGGAATGTGGATGTTTCCACATAAAAGACTCAATATTGAGTTGTTCTTTCCTCTTTCCATTTGTAAATTAAATATGATTCATGTTACCAATCATATATTAAGATATTTGGGTGAGTATATCCACAATATTTTTCATCCCAACTCCTATTTAATTTGGTTTCACATGAGGATGATCGTTGCATTAGTCATCGCATTCACTTTTCAAATGATTCCTCTATATTCCAACCATTGATTAAAACCAAAAATCATAGTGTGAGAATCAACCATTGTTAATTGTAGTGATAAATCATATATTCATAAAAATCATTCTAAATATTTCCTGAATTATGACACCTTCTTATCAACATATGACACTTTAGGTTCATATTATCTCAATTTCAGTTTATCATCAATTTTAATAGGTTTCATCCATAATTTTCATCATAAATAATCTAAAAAATAAATAAACTCTAACATCATACCAACTAAGATGACCCAATCATTTCATATATAAATATTACATCATTTTAGATGAATATTCAGTATATCACACAATAATACATGCCCTAAAACTGTAACGGTATAGCTTCTTTGGAGACTAGATACATAATCAAATTATTTCATGAAAAATATTCAATATCTCCCACAAAATTATCATCACATAGTGTCCTTCTTAGACATACCCTATTTAAAAAAAATATTCATAACCTAGGGAAATAAAAACATAAGAAAGGGTGATCATAGATTCTCAATAAGAGTAAACATAGGAGATATCAATCAATGATCATAAGTGAATATAAGATAAGCATAAGGTTATAAGAAAATGATCGTGACTTATTAAATTCATACCCAGTAATCTAAATATCTTTAATAATGATTCATGGAATATAGATTTTTCATAACAAAATACATAAATCATAAGAGTGTGGTATTATCAATAATTAATCATGAGACATGACAACATATCATATGCATAAGACATAAGTTTTTAGCATACAAATAATCATAGAAAATCATTCAATTAGTCAAGGATCACTTACAAGACTATATTAGTGTACAAAATCCCATAATGGGTTGGTTTCACTCCCTATTCCATTAGTTCCTTAGTCAAGGATCACTGTCAAAGCTATCATTATGGAAAGAGTCCCTTACTGAACTATGTTAAATACCCATTCCAATCCATATTATCTCATGAGATATCAACATTTACCCAATTAATAATAGTTATATATAATTCTAATCCCACCCATAATATAAATAAAACCATATATAAGTATATCATATGATCATAAATAAATTCATCATTTCATCACAACATAATTAACCCATGGGTAAGAAACAAGTTTCATGAATTAATACTTAAAACATCATCAGCATAAGCCATTTATATAAATAAATTGGATGGTATCATAATTTCATATTCCCAATAAATAATAACAATCCTTAAATTATGTTTTCATAGATGAAAAAAATCTCTTAAATATTTTGAAATAAGATTTGAAAATCAAGAGAAAAAAACATTTTATTTTGGTAGCTTTTAAAACTGAAATTTCCCAAAATATTAAAATAAAATTTTATTTAAATAACCAAAGAAAATTTTAAATAAATATTAATTAATAATAATTTACATAAATATAGAAAAATATTTTCATGCCATATATGTTAAAAAAGAAATATTTCTTTCATACTATTGTAAAAAGTGAGAAATGACTTGTTAGGAAAACTTCTAAAAAGATTCTTTTAAAACCTTTATAAATAAAGTAAAAGGTAGTGAAAATGAAAATTTTAAAACATTTAAATTATATGTTAAAACATCCATGAAATTTTTTTAAGAACATGGACATGGAATGAAAAGTTCACTGACCAAATAGGATAAATGAGGATGTATTTTCTTAAAAAGAAATCTCGGTTGCTTTAAGTACCAAAGAGAGGATAATGAAAAAAAATGAAAAATATAGAAATAAATAAGTGAGAATAAAATATATTTGGTTTAAAATATAATTATCATTTAATTTTGCTCAATATAAATTTAACATATATAGTCATGAAAATAAATGAGATTGTAACATAAACTATTACCTCAAGTATCATATTGATTCATATGTGTTAAAACCTCTAGTATATTAAATATAGATTTTTTATAAATATATTATAGAAATATATTCATATATATATTAATATATATCATTACCTTATAATTTTCAATTATCCTTTTATTAATAATTCATCATGAAAATCATTATTCAGGTGAAAACTTGTATATTTTCCATGCATGTTTCGGTTCGACGGTTTGGGTACTTGCACCTTGTTAATTGTTTAATCATATAAAAAATATAAATAATTTCATAAATATCATATTTATTCATAATATAAACTTTTATAAACATTAATATATGGTGGTGATGAAAAATTAATTACATCACTTCATGGAGACAATAATTTGTACGTATGCATGAGTAATGTTTTTATTTTTGAATGGTTTGAAAGAAAGAAATTAAAAAAATAACCTTTATAAAATCATTATTATATAGTAAATATAATTTATATTCATTAAATACATCTGTATAACTATCCAAGGGATATGGTGATGAAAATTGAAACACATCGCTTCATGGGAGTGGTAGTCCACACATGTGCACGAGCGATATTTTCATTTCCCATGGGATGGAAAAGAATATGAAAATGGGGTGTGAATGAACATAATAAAATCTAATTATATTTTAGATACTTATTTTATTATACAGGAATGGTTATTATAGGTTTTAAGTAGGTCTAAGAAAAAATAAACATGAAAGAACTCGGTTGAGAGTTATACCTATTCTTTGAGAAGCCTCTATTGGAACTCTACTCAATGACCCATTGGTTGGTATTTTAATAATAAAAGAACCTATATAATGTTTATATAGAATTTTAGAAGAGATTTAGGTAGATATTATTTAACCTAAGTGGCACAATAAGGTGTGATGAAGAGAGTAGTGGAGGTTCCCTTTTATAAGTGAGGGGAGCTGCAGACTTGTAATTATTCTAAACTTTAAAATATTATAAGAAACTTTTAATGGAAAAGTGGATCTATATTGGATTAATTTTTAATATGAGACAATATAGGGTCTAAATACATTTAACCAACTTTATTTAGACCAATGTTTAGGGAATTTTAACCGTTATCTCTTTATTTTAACCCCTTATTAACCCTTTTAACCTTTACCATAGAAAAAAATTTATATCAATTAATATTAATTATAAACAAAAATTAAATTATTCTCTTTACCAAATTTGGAAATTTTTATTTAAAATATGGAAACCAATTTATCAAATTCAATTCTTATAAAAAAGTAAAAATTAATTTATAAGTAAACCCATATAATGTGAAGAAAACAATTTAAGAAAAATGAATTTTTCAAGAATAAAATGAACTTAATATAATTATTTTCCTAGCAATAATATTTATATGAATGTAAATTAAATTAATTTAATATATAATATATATATTATAATCAGTCATCAATATATATTATTTTAATTTATTAAAATATAAATACATTGTGCACTTAAAAATAGTTTTCTAAAAAATGTCCCTTTTTACCTCCAAATGCTTTTGTCTTTATTTATATTCTATTGATAACCAATGTATGAATTATTTTTCATTAATTACCAATATATTTCACCAAAATAAAATTTTATTAGTGATCATGAAAATAGATACTTTAACATTAAATGATTTTGTTCTTAACATTTCAAATTGATTAATCATTTTCCATGACATTATTCAATACATTTGAATTAACAAAATATTTTATCCATATAGTTAATAATTAGGTTAGTCATATTCATACTCAATAATACAACATCTACGGTATATATAATATAATATTTCAATCTTTTTTTTACTCCAGTTTTGTGTGTAAAGAAAGATATCGAACACTTGGAAAAAAAATAATATATATTCTAAAATCTCCGGGTGTTACATAGATCTATATATAGAAGTAAAGAGACTATAAGGTAATTAATGTGGAACACATATACAATAATTAATTATGGGAAACTTTATCACTTATTCAACTCTCCCTATTAGAAGAAAATTGATCATGGTTATCCTTAATTTGGCAATTTTCAATGAAACTTTTTTCTTGCAATATTTATATATGGAATAAATCCTTTTGGTGTACAATATAGTACTCATGGTAATTGGTTGGTTATTATTAAATATTATCTTTCCAAAATTGATTATTCATGATTCACAATTACATTTTTGATGTGTGGGAATTGTCTGTATATCAATATGGCACATGGTGTGATGGGTGTGATTGAAAGTCTGAGTTTTTATTTAAAAGTGAGAGTTTAGTTCAAAACATATATCACGTGCACAAAACTAAGAAAAAACACTTTTATTTTCTTAATGATTTACAAAAATAATCCATAATTCATTCATGACATATATAAATCAACCACACATTATTATAACATGTAGTGTGACTGGTATGACTAAAAGTGTATGTTTTCATTTAAAATTGACATTTTAGTTCAAAACACACATCACATACTCATAACTAAAAAAACAAGCTTTGATTGTCTTGATAATTTATGAAAAATATTACTAATTCATTTTTAAAATGTATGAATTAACCGCATGTAAATCTGATACACGGTGTATCCAGTATGAGTGAACGTGTAAGTTTTTATTTAAAAGTAACATTTTAGTTCAAAACATGTATCACATAACCAAAACCAAACAAACATTATCTAATTGTGTTGATACTTTAGGAAAATAATGTGTGATTCATTTTTAATGTGTAGGAATCAACTGTATGTCAATATGACACAAAATATGGTAGGTATGACTCAAGATACATATTTTCTATTTAAAAGTAACATTTTAGCTCATAATGTGCACTACATAGTCAAAACTAGGCAAATGATCTCAAATTGTTATGATATTTTAGAATAATAATCCATGATTCATTTTTAACATACAATAATTTACTCAAGTAAATCCAACACACGGTGTGTATGGTGTGATTAAAAGTGTGTGATTTAATTTAAAAGTGATATTTGAGTTCAAAACATGTGTCACATTATCAAAAATCAGTAAAAACGCTCTAATTTTCAATATACTTTAGAAAAATCATCTATGATTCATTTGAGATGTGCATGACTCAATTGTATTTCAATCTAATACATGTTGTGTATGTATGACTGAAAGTGTGTGTTTTCATTTAAAAATGAAAGTTTAGTTCAAAAAGTGTGTCACATACTCAAAACTGATCGAACGCACGCAGATTGTCTCGATATTTTAGAAAAGAGTTTGATAATTCATTTATGATGCATAGAAATTATTTTTACTTAAATCCCATGAATGATTTGATTGGTAATATTTAAAGTGAATGTTTTCATTTAAAGGTGTTATTTTTGTTCAAAACATGTGTCACATACTCAAAATAAAGAAAATGCACTCGGATTGTCTTGACACTTTATGTCAAGAATCCATGATTCATTTAGAATTTATGTTTTCCATTTTTTATTTATTTTTCATTAATTAATTATTGAATCATATTTATGATTCATTTATTTATTTATAGTATTAAAAACATAAGAATTGTTTTTTATCATAGGTACACACTTTTTTTGTTCATGTTTGGGTGGTGTATTTGGAAATGTAACATCTCGGCCCGGGTGCCCTCAGTCGGTCGGGTCACATGACCTCAAGCGCTCCTCCCCATATGCCAGAGGCTTCTGAAAAGTAGTGAGGGTCTGGTAAGTCAGTCATGGGGAGACTATACCCTATTTTATTAGAGTAAACACCAGTAGAAATAATAAACAATAGTGGAAGAATATATAAATACAAACAATGGCAATATCTAAAGATAATAAAGTAGTTCATACAATATCCAACTAAAGTGGAAAAACGTGTCATGCTAATGTATGTATCAAGTTTAAAAATGAAAAATGGAAAATAAAGACACCAATGACACCCAATTAGGTCATGAACCATGCCCAGTTCCCTCATCCAAGCTCCATCTCAACTCATCCATCTAACTTAGGGCTTCTTCCCCTAACATGTCCTGAAAACATAGTCTACTCGAGTACTGATCAGGCAGCCTGAGTAGGTTGTGAGTACAACTCAGTAGGCCACCACCAATGGTATCTCAAACAAATATAGTCAATAACAGTGTATGCATTTTTATAAATAATAAAATAAAATTAAAAAAGTAAACAATTTACATTTATTCAATTATCCCTTATTTAACTTCATAAACCTTCGGGTTCCCATGGACACCTGTATCTCAATACCTGCTTCGGCCCGTGCTTGAGTTTTAACCATTTTACATTATCAATTCAAATTTAATTTAAACCAATGTACTTATATTATCCATTTTAATTCAATTAATATCATGGTTAATTGGAAACATAGTCATATGCCAATTAATGGGTGTAGAATGCCATGTATAGAACCCTAATGAGTATTTGGAGCATCAGTCCCTATCTCGCAACCCATTGGGTGTTTGGAGAATTAGTCCTTATCCCATAAAAATATATTTTCATGAATGTTGGGTGTAGAACACCATATCTATCACCCCATGAGTATTTAGAGCATCAGTCCATATCTCACACCCTAGTTATCAATCATACATATATATATCATGGGTGTAGAACACCATTTCTAGTACCCTGTGAGTATATTGGGGCATCATTCTTTATATCACAACCTATTTCTCAATAAAGAACATATATCACATACATCACATTATTCAATATTAACAAAAATTAATCTTTTATCACAATATAACATGTCACATGTATCACAAAATCACATTAATTAATTCAAATATCAATTAATCACATCGTCCCATTAATTAATTTAACAATTAATTAATAATACCATCACATTAATTAATTTAATAATTAATTAATCAATATCCACAACTCAAAATATCATCATTAGCCCGAATGGCTCGAAGACCTTCTTTTTATTTATTTTGGATAATCCAACTTTTA
Organism: Viscum album; assembly: GCA_963277665.1. Classification (NCBI taxonomy): domain Eukaryota; kingdom Viridiplantae; phylum Streptophyta; class Magnoliopsida; order Santalales; family Viscaceae; genus Viscum; species Viscum album. The sequence continues at coordinate 2,110,418,059 of OY728152.1, forward strand.
AGGGTTGAAGGAGAACCCTTATATGACTCATAGGCCCAAGGCATAAGACCCATACATAACCCAATACATTACCTTAAAGGCCTAAGATCTAACACAATTGAAATAGCCCCTCCCTAGCATCTGTATCTTGAAGGCTCCTAGCTCTCCACCTCACATGGCTGATCAGCTAGCATTTCCCCATGAAAAACTGTACGGTGCCCGGACCCAACCATCCACATTACTTATTCAACTTATAAATCTAGTTGCCTCATAAATAATTCAACCATTAATTATTTGACCTTATTAATTCAATATCCCAACCATCCATATTAATTAATTTATCAATTAATTAATCTAATTCATTCAATTACACCTTCACAACAATTCTCATTAATTAAATCGCCAATTAATTAATCTCACTCATATAATTGCCTCAACACAATAATCTCTATTAATTAATTCTTTAATTAATTAATCTGACTCATCCAATTATTGTAACACCACAATCCCCATTAATTAATTCTCTAATTAATTAACATAACTCATTCAATTGTGCCAACACAATAATCCCCATTAATTAATTCTCTAATTAATTAAGCTAACTTAAAAATAATAACTTTAAATCCATTAATTAATTTACCAATTAATTAATCCAAATTATTCCTGTTAACACATTCCTCAATTAATTAATCTAACTCAATCCCTTCAATTAATTCACCAATTAATTATCCATGCTATCTCATATTAATTAATTCACAATTAATTAATTCACATTACCCCCCCCCCCCCCCCTTCAATTAAACCATCACTTAATTATTTTAATGAATTATATTATTTAACTCAATAATTAAATAATTATGTTACATCAATTAATTAATTCAAAAATTAATTAATTCCGTTATTTAATTCAATAATTAAATAATCACATTTTTTCATTAATTACTTTATCAATTAATTAATCCCATTATTTAATTCAACCAATTAAATAATCACATTTCTTTATTAAATAATTCATCAATTAATTAATCTCATTATTTAATTCAATAATTAAATAATCACATTTCTTTATTAATTAATTCATCAATTAATTAATCACATTATTCAATTAAACAATTTAAATAATCAAATTTCTCACATTAATTAATTTATCAATTAATTAATCTACTGGTTCCATTAATTAATTATATAATTAAATAACCAAATCCATCATTCCAAATCCTAATAATTAGTTCTACAATTAATTGTCTCATTCACAATTTCAATAACTTGTAATTAATTCTAAAATTAATTATCTCAAATCATCTTTTTCAATATCACATAATTAATTCAAAAATTAATTATTCAACTTACAAATCTAATTGCCACATAATTATTTTCAACCATTAATTATTCGACCTTATCAATTCAATATCCCAACCATCCACATTAATTAATTTATCAATTCATTCATTCATTCATTCAATTGCACCTTCACAACAGCTTTCATTAATTAATTCACCAATTAATTAATCTAACTCATTCAATTTCTTCAACACAATATTCTCTATTAATTAATTCTTTAATTAATTAATTTGAATCATCCAATTATTGAAACACAATAATCCCCATTAATTAAATCACCAATTAATTAACATAACTCATTCAATTATGTAAACACAACAATCCCAATTAATTAATTTTCCAATTAATTAATCTAACTCAAAAGGCATAACATTACATCTATTAATTAATTTACCAATTAATTAATCCAAATTATTCACATTAACTAATTCTTCAATTAATTAATCTAACTCAATACCTTCAATTAATTCACTAATTAATTTTCCATGTCATCTCAAATTAATTAATTCACAATTAATTAATTCACATTCAACCCCCTTCAATTAATCCACCAATTAATTATTTCCATCAATTCCATTATTTTGTTCAATAATTAAATAATTGTGTTACTTAAATTAATTAATTCACTCATTAATTAATTCTATCATTTAATTCAACAATTAAATAATCATATTTTTTCATTAATTAATTTTTCAATTAATTAATCCTATTATTTAATTCAACCAATTAAATAATCACATTTCTTTATTAATTAATTAATCTCATTATTTAATTCAATAATTAAATAATCACATTTCTTTGTTAATTAATTCACCAATTAATTAATCTCATCATTTAATTCAACAGTTTAAATAATCACATTTCTCACATTAAATAATTTAGTAATTAATTAATCCACCAGTTCCATTAATTAATTCCACAATTAAATAACCAAATCCATTATTTCAAAATCCTAATAATTAATTATATAATTAATTATCTCATTCAAAATGTCAATAAATTATAAGTAATTCTACAATTAATTATCTCAAATCATCTATTTCAATATAACATAATTAATTCAACAATTAATTATTCAACTTACAAATCTCATTGCCTCAAAATTAATTCAACCACTAATTATTCAACCTTATCAATTCAATATCCCAACCATCCATATTGATTAGTTATTTAATTTATTAATCTAATTCATTTAATTGCACCTTCACAACAATTATCATTAATTAATTCACCAATTAGTTAATTTAACTCATTCAATTGCTTCAACACAATAATCTTCATTAATTAATTCTTCAAATAAATAATCTAACTCATGAAATTATTGAAACACAATAATCCTCATTAATTAATTCACCAATTAATTAACCTAACTCATTCAATTATGTCAACACAACAATCCTTGTCAATTAATTCTCCACTTAATTAGTCTAACTCAAAAATCATAACATCGCATCCATTAATTAATTTACCAATTAATTAATCCAAATTATTCTCATTAACTAATTCCTCAATTAATTAATCTAACTCAATCCCTTTAATTAATTCACCAATTAATTGTCCATGTCATCTCATATTAATTAATTCATAATTAATTAATTCACATTCAAACCCCCTGCAATTAATCTACCAATTAATTATTTCAATCAATTCCATTATTTTGTTCAATAATTAAATAATTATGTTACTTCAATTAATTAATTCATCAATTAATTATTTCCATTGTTTAATTCAAAAATTAAATAATCACATTTTTTCATTAATTAATTTTTCAATTAATTAATCCCATTATTTATTTTAACTAATTAAATAATCACATTTCTTAATTATTTAATTCATCAATTAATTAATCTAATTATTTAATTCAATCATTAAATAATTGAATTTCTTTATTAATTAATTTTTCAATTAATTAATCTCATTATTTAATTCAACAATCTAAATAATCACATTTCTCACATTAATTAATTTATCAATTAATTAATCTACCAGTTCCATTAATTAATTCGATAATTAAATAACCAAATCAATTATTACAAAATCTTAATAATTAATTCATTAATTATTTAAACAAACCAAATTAATTAATCACCTCATGACCATTAATTAATTCCAAAATTAATTAACCAATTCCGCCATCACAAAATCTTCAAAATTAATCTATTAATTAATTATTTAAACCGACCAATTCTATTCTAAATTTCACAATCCCCCCCCCAATTAATTAATTTACCCAATTAATTAATTGAATATAGAAAAACTCAGTTATTAATCATATCATAAAATTTCTACAATTGCATACGCATAAACAAATCAAGACTATGGGATTGGAATTTAGACCATCTACCTCAAGAACGGTGATGACGAACGATCACCAATGGAAAACCCCAATTTGAAGAAAATCAATTATGGACACGGTGAAGAGTGATATTTAGATCAGAAACCTAAATCCACAGTTAAACCAAAAAAGATCACTTAAATCTAGATCTAGATCCCACAGTAGATAAACATCTTTCTCTAATCTGAGAAGAGGAGAAAAAGAGAGATAGATCTTAAACCATAAGAACACCCATATGTGGGAGTTTCACAGACAGTATTCGATCGAAGATGGTGGTGCGCGGAGGAGATTTGGTCCAAGACGCAGGTGTGTCGATGGATTTTGGTCCAAGGTGGAGTCGTGTGGAGGCTCTGCGGTGACGACAAGAGGGTTTCAAATCCCTGTAGCGGAAGTGAGGAATTTCTAAAGGTCTACGAAACACTGGAGACACGTTGTTAATATGTAGAGTGTCAAAGTTACATGACGTGATTTCCCATTTCACATCGTGTAAATGTTATAATAGTTTTCTATTAAAATATTATTACAAATCATTAAAGAATAATTAATTTAGTTACATTTATTAATTACATCACTTATTTATTAATATCTTATATTAATTTCAGGCATCAACTCATCATCATATGGGGTGTTTCATAAACCTGTACCATGAGCCTAAATTAAATATTAAACATTAGTCTTGAAATGACTGCCTCAATTTGAGGGTCAGACTTCCCATGTCGGCATGTCAATCTGACATGATACGCAAAAGTTATGGTTGAAACGGTGTTTTGACAGCAATTATTTTCTCAATTTAATAATAATAATTATTATAATTATAATAACAACAATAAATATTTTTATTATAAATTATCTTTCACCATTTAAAGTTTCAATAAAAAATTCATTAAATGTTGATAATAGTTAATAATTTAATATTATCTCTAGATTTTCATTTATTTTGTATTGACTAATAATTTCACCATTATTACATTTATCAACAACAATTACTCTCACGTGGTGAAATTTCATCTAACATTTAAGTGGAAAAAAATTAATTATACATGTACTTTTCCATTCATTTTGTTTGAAAAAATAATAATAATACACTTATTATTAATAATATTCTTTTTATTAATAATACTACACTTATTCATTTAATTTCATTAATTTCGGAATAATTATTCAATTAAGAAAATTAATCATTTAACTTAAAAATTAAAATAACATCAAACACCCATTGCACATAAAAGATATACCCTGACTAGGATAAACCCCCTATTCTTAACCCAATAGTGGTCTCATATTTCTCATACGATACACCATTTGAGCAGTATTAATTATTTAACATTCAAAAAATGGATTAGAAAATTAATTAAATATAAAAAGTTTATTTTCACAAGCAAGACGTCCAAACGTCTGATGCATACAAATTTTATACCCCATATAGGGTAAAAACCTTGTTCTGGACACAACAGTGGTCTTGTATTTCCCATACGATGCACCGATTAAGAGATATTAATTATTTAATTATCAAAAAATGGATTAAAAAATTAATTATATATAAAAAGAATATTTTCATGATTAAAACGTCTAGACATCCTACAATTACAAATGTTAAACCCCGCCTAGGGTAAACAACCTATTTCAAACACAACAATGGTCTCAGATTTCTCATATGATGCAATGTTTTAGAATTATTAAATTATTTTTTAATAAAAAGTGTGTGCTTAATATATTATATTTAATATATTTTTATTAAGTCTTCACCGAGACTTTTCCAGTCTCAAAATATCACACTTAACTCATTTTCGAAATCCAAAAATATTAATTTAAATATTTGAAAATGTTAATAGTAATTTAATTCCTTTAACATATTTATCAAAATTTTATTGATAATCTATTTTTGTGAATTAAAACAAAGACAACCCATCTTCACCAAAAAAAATTAAAATAGTTATACATGGAAAAAGGACAGGATCTTACAGGCAACTGGTAGTGTGATCAGGCTCTATTGAAAGGGGGTCCCAAGGATAGTATAATATAGGACAACTATAAAGGTATAGGATTTTCATACATAAATATGACATTTTTTTATATAAATATTCAATAAATTTCACTAATACATGCCTGAGGACCATAAAGGTTTAGTGTCTTTAGAAACTAGATACAAAATCTTCTTATATAATGAAATATATTCAACATTTCCAATAAATACCTTCCCATTTAGTACTCTTTATATAAAAAAACTACTTAAAACCTTTCTTCATAACTTAAGGAAAGGAAACATAAGAAATGGTGATCTCAGATACTAAGTATGCGTAAAAATGGGAGATATTAATCAATGATTATATAAAAGCATGAGATAATATTAAGAGTATGATACAATGATCACAACTTGAAAATTTTGTACCCAATCTACCAATGATCATAAAAAATGATTCATTATATAAATCTTTTTCATTTCAAAAGACATGATTCATAATAGTGATAAAAATCATAAATCACTCATAAAACATAAGTTTGTTTCATGGAATTGTGCCACCATAATATGTATATAAACCATTTCATATATCAAGATTAACTACCAAGACCATAAAATCATAATGTATTAGGCCACAACACCTTTTTCCCATAACATATTAAGCAGATCAATTTGTTTCTCGTAATGGATCAAGAAAATCGACATTTTTCCCATAATGGAACCATCACATCAACTTGTTTCTTGTAATGGATCAAGTACATTGACTTGTTGATGTTATTAATATTTTTATGACTTATTATATACTCCCTTTACTGATTGTATATTAAATTTTCATAATTTGTGTGAAATATAAATGTTTTAATACCAAGTATAATTTTTTATCATTTTTAGAAGTAGGCCAATTGAGTTACTTTACTATGTTATTTATAAATCTCACTATACTGATCCAACTTATGTGGTTCTTGTTTTGTAAGATTAATTATTCAGTTTACCACATATAATTAGAAGGAATCATTGGCCCATTATGCCATTTTAATGGTCATATGGACCACACAAAAATACCCACAGAATCTGTGAAGAAACTGGCCCATCCATGAAGATTTAATTTCTGGGCTCCATCAGGAAGTCAAAATTCTTTTATTATCATCCAAAGTTCTGGGGAAAATTTAATGAGTCTTGGATAAAAATTTCAAGTCCCAACTCTAAATAAAAGAGGCCCAAATGATTCATTTAAACTCAGCCCACCATTCTGGCCAGGAAATAAACTCAGTACAATATTCATGAGATATCTCATGATGTAATCATCCAATAAAACTGATATTTTGAAGTGTGAAAGAGGAGATACAAGAGGCCGACTTTGTTGAATAAAGTGTTCATATTTGAAGGCATATTTCTATTGATAAACTCATTCATATTTAGGCCTTCTAAAAATTATGGATTGAAATGGGCAATTTAACTTTGTTTAATCAAACCGCCATAACTTTGTCTCCATAAGTCCAAATTCCTCCCAATTTTTAGAGTATTCTGAAACCATTATTATATAAAAAGTTGAAAAAGGAGATATATAGATATTCATCTATTCAGATGTCCAAATCATCAATCCAAGTGTAGGGATAGATTGGGAATGTAAACAGTCCACTTTCTTAAAATAGTTTAAATACATTTGAATCCATTTCCCTTCTTTTTCTTTCTCATTAAATCTAAATTTCATTTTTAATTACCATCATCGTTTGTGTGTGTGTTCAACACACCACTCTTTTCTTATCCCTTTATTTTTCTTATCTTCTTAATTTATCAATATAATTATTATAATCATATAACTAATAATTTAAATGTCTAATTAAATATACCATTAGAGTGAGTTATAATTTGGGGATATTAAGTGATTGAGAGCCTTTCCTCGATGAGTATTCTTTGAGTTAATATTGTGTATGTTGAACTTTATATGTCATGGATTAATGACACATTTTTTTTAATATGTGGATTCCATGGATTATTTGAACCAAAAATACACTACTATAAACAAATAATGTTAATGATTAGAACCCTAAGTTAAGTTACATCTTGGATTAAAGCTTTAACACTTGGGAATTCCGATCAAAATCATCTTGTGAAGTGGGTATTAATTTAATGCAATATAAAGCAAAGCTCAAGGATATCATAAGCTTAAATCCCCATTAATGAAATCACCCTAATATTTATCAATTTTTTAAATCAAACATCAACCATAAATTATTTCATAAGCTCTGTAAACAAACCCCCCCCCCAATCATAATACAATTAACTAAAAACAACCAACTATTAAAAAGTATCATCGTCGTGGATTCCACCTGAGTGATGCTATACACATTAGCAGAGCATTGGAACTTTGATCGATAGATAGTCGATAATCATCCATGAATTTCAAATGGTGCCATTGATGGGGATGGTTCTTTATGTAGTCATTAGTTTCTAGTTATTATAAAAAAACAAAAAAAACAAAATTAAAAAAAATTAAAAAAACACCAAGAAAAACCCGCCTTCTCATAAAAATCATAAAATGAAAAAAAACAAAAAAAAACTAAATTATTATTTCTTCCAACATCTCTCTGAATTCCCTATAGCCTCCCAAACAATCCAATGGATTTGTTTGACCCTGAAATTGAGCGAACACTTCACCAACTTAGGAGGAACATAAGAGATAATCAACTAATTCAAGAACCAGTCCTTATCCAACTAATTGAATTAGATATGGCCAATCCTAGGGAACAAACACTTAAAGAACTTGCTTCCCCTGATATGAATTACCAACCTCTTGGTATTCAATATCCAAATATAGAGTCTGACTTCGAACTCAAATCGGGTTTGATTCATATTCTTCCTCATTTCCATGGGCTAGTCGGTGAGGATCCTCATCTCCACCTTAAAGATTTCCAAGTGGTGTGCTCTACCATGAAGCCTCAAGGGGTTTCTGAGGAATAAATCAAACTTCGAGCATTCCCTTTCTCCCTAGCTGACTCTGCCAAGACATGATGTTATTACCTCCCTCCTGGTTCCATAACCACATGGAATGACATGAAGCGACTATTCTTAGAGAAATTCTTTCCTACTTCTCATACTACTTCTATCCAAAAGAAAATAAGTGGTATTCGTCAATTCCAAAATGAATCACTCCATGAGTAATGGGAGAGGTTCAAAAATACTATTTCAAACTTTCCACAGAACCAAATCCCTGACCAACTCTTTATCCAGTACTTCTATGAGGGGTTATTGGCTATGGAGAGAACTCTCATTGATGCCGCAAGTGGCGGTGCTCTTGTTGATAAAAAACCTACAGCTACAAGAGATCTCATAAGTTACATGGCTGAAAACACACAAAAATTCCATAATCTATCACATGATCAAGTCAAACAATTCCAAGATAGTCAATATATAGAGCCGAACAAGATGACCAAGTGGATGAGTGAACTTACAGGTCTTGTGCGACAACTCGTTGTTTCTACCAAAGCCCCAACCTCATCTTCTTCACAATCATTGTTTCCTGGACCTGTCAAAAATTATGGAATCTTCAACTCTCCATCTCATCCAACTAACACATGTCCACAACTTCAAGAGGATCAATCTGATTCATCTGGACCAATAGAGCTCAATGCAGCATATGTTCAGCGGAACCCCAACCCTCAACAATCTGGTCAGTCTATTAGAAACTTTAACCAACCCCATTCTAAGCCTTTATCTTCTACATATAACCCTAACTTGAGATATGGTAATCCCATTTCTCATCACCCTCAATTCCCTCCCCAAAACCCAAACCAGTTCTAATATGGTCAAGGTGTTGGTAACTTCTAACAACCTTACCCTTTTGTTCCTCAACCTCAAAGGATCAATCCTCCTCTTCCTCCTCCTGTATTCCACTATCCAAGTGAGCGTTCCCAATTCCCAAACCAATACAATCGCTTTCCCAAGAACCAAAATCAAGGAAATCCCAATCTGGGACAATCCTCTTCTTCCAAGAAACCATGGGAAAGCAATGTAGAAGATCTTTCCTCCTTCACCCATTCTAGCCTCAAGAACATTGAAACCCAAATTGGTCAACTTGCATCCCACCTGAGCCAGAAACAAAAATAAAATTCTTCCCAACTCCCAGCTCAACCATTACCCAACCCCAAGGGTAATGTAAGTGAAATTTCACTTAGATCGGGAAAGAAAATTTCTATGCCTTGTGATAAGTCCTCCAACCCCCCTTGGAATGTTGACCTAGAAAATGAAAATAAAAAGAAAATTGAAAGGGAACCTGAAGCCATTCCCTCACCTCCTTCTATTCCACTTAGGAGTCCAATTCCTTTTCCTCAATCCATTTATAATCCAAATAAGTCCTTTGAACCTGATCCTGAAATGATCGACATGTTTAAACGTGTTGAATTTAACATTCCCCTCTTAGATTCCATAAAACAAATCCCTAAGTATGCCAAGTTTCTTAATGAATTGTGCACCCATAAGAGGCAACTTAAGACCTTCGAAAATGATTCCACCCAATAGTATATTCCCATAAAGTGAAAAGATCCAGGGACCTTTATGGTTCCATGCCAAATTGAAAGTTCCCACTTTAATGATGCACTCATAGACCTAGGAGCTCAATTAATGTCATGCCCAAATATATCTTCTCCAACCCTTGTCTAGGTCCCTTACATACAACGGGTGTTTTCATTCAATTGGTCAATTGAATCACTACTATTCATGAGGGTATAATCGAGGACATCCTTGTTCGTTTGAATGATCTTATCTTCCCAGCTGACTTCTATGTACTTGACATGGAAGGTGAGATAACTTATTTCCAATCTCCTCTGATTCTAGGAAGACCTTTACTTATGACATCTAAAACCAAAATTTATGTTCATGGTGGCATCTTATCCATGGAATTTGGTGAACAACTGGTCAAGTTCAATATTTTTCAATCCATGCGATACCCATCAGAGAATGAATCAGCATTCTCTCTCCATGCTTCTGAAACACTCTCTGAGAGGGTGTTGAATCCCAATCCATCATGTTCTTCATGTTCTATTGATAAAGTAGTTTGTGAATATTGTATCCTCATTAACCAAGTCATAAATGGAGAAGTTTATGTTGACATTAAAAATTAAAACTCCATTGATCTAAAGGATCTTGAAAACTATTTGGAATCCCAACTCACCTCTGAAATCCACTACTCCAACTTGGATGGTAATAGGGAAAATGAACAAGTATATTCATTTTTTGATTCAAACTTAATTATACAACATTCATCATTTCCTCTCCATGATTCTGAAAATTATGTTATATGTGAGGTGAATCCTGAACCAATGTGTTTATATTGTTCTGATGGTAGTGATGTTTGTGATATTTGTTACCTAATTAATAAATTGATCATTCGAGATGTTGAAATTGACCATTCCTTGGTGAAGAACAGTGATATAAAAGATATTGAAAAATTTATTCAGTCTTATGACTCTACTGATCCTCATTACTCTAAATCGATAAGTGATGAAATAAATGAGTCAAAAATAATTGGGATCTCATACTCTGGTTTCATGTTATCTGAACCTTACATAAATGAACCATCAGAATTGAGGCATCTTCTTGAATTTCCAAGCATAGAAAACCAGCACTTTGTGGATAAAATAATTCCTCACGTTGAAGACCAAAGGGAGGATAGTCATATTCTCTTTCCAACCCTGTTGAATTGCAAGTGAAACAACAAGGAAGGGATGAAATTTTCCAATGAATCATCGAGCCTCCCAAAGGAAAAGTTTTTCTAGAATCACACTAGAGTTGAGAAAATTCGATGGCCATCATAGGACTATGGGTATTCCACTGCAACTGTCAAGTTATAGACAAATTAATGCAGCGCTTCTTGGGAGACAACTCATGTTCTCTTTTAATTTTATGAAATTTTAATTTCTTTTTAGTTTTTCATTATATGAATAATGATTTTTCTTTTTCAGGTAATATCTCACAATCCTAGAACCACATCGACTTCCATTGGATACATAGTAGACCCACCACCAGATGGAGACGAAGACCCACCAAATCCAAACTAGGGGAACCTCTTTCCTTTTAACTCCTTCTCTCTCTCAATCTCTCTTCTTAATCCCTCCTTCTCATTTTATTTTTTTTACCACTTTCCTCCTCGCATTTTTTTTATTTACTCTTCCTCTTTTATGTGGGTGTGTCTTTATAAAAAACTAAAAAAACCTTAAAAACTAAAAACAAACAAAATAATAATAATAACATGATAATTCAAGAGTCATACTTAATCACCTTCCAATTTTTAAATTTTGTCCAACGATTTTGAGGAGTCAAAAGACATGATTTCATCTCAAAAATTTTGTATTTCCTTCATAAATCTGGATAAAGAATATTGTGTCAAAACCAACAAATTTTGAATGATCAATTTTTGATTTGGAAACTAATTTTCCCCACCCATGAGGAACACAATTTTCTTTCATGCCAAGGCCACCTATGGCCATCTTTTCAAAATATGTGTTTTTTACCCCCATTTTTGAGTCTTGATTTTGTGGTCCTTCAAGCTGAATTTTTTACTTTAGTGTGAATTAATATGATAGTGGCATTTTCTAAACCACATGAGAATCACAATGGTCAAATAGCCTGCCATTTCCCTTAAATTAATCATCCTTTTGAAATCCCCTTAAATTATATGAAAACCTTTTCTTTGTTATCCAAATTACAAGCCCAATACCTTATCCCACCCAATATCAACATGGATTTTCATTGCATATTTTTTTTTTGATATTTAAGTATGGGGGGGATGTATTTCATTTTTGGGTACCCTTTGTTGATTTCTCCATGTTATCATATACTTGAGGGCAAGAATCCATTTCAGTGTGGGGGAGATGTTGTTATTCAGTTTGTTTTAGGGAATGTATAGTACTTTAATTTATGTAATTTTTTAAATGTTATTGACAAGTGTTCAAAAATCAAAAAAAAAAGAACAAAAAAATGGTTTGTGTCTTGAGTAGGTCAAAAATCACTCTTCCTCAACCTTTGATCTTGTTATAACTATTACAATTAGTATTGTGAAGAGATCAATCATGGTTTTTGATATGAGTGTGAGATCTGTTTCAAGTTCAACTTTCAAAAAAAAGAGAGAAAAAAAAAAGAACACTTGCATTGTATTCTTATGTCATTGGGAGAAGTTTTGTGTTTTGTAAATATTCCATCATCTCATTTCCTTCATATTTCCTTCCAATTTTTTGTCTTATTTCACATTTTCATTCCTTAGTAAATATGTGTTTCCATTTCCTTTCATGTCTCATTTCAAAAAACATATGCATTTCTTTTTCTATGTTGGTGTTTTACCCCCTTTTTTCTATCTTCTGGATATCATCTTTCTACCGTCCCATAGCCATATAAAAACCCCTAAAAATACCTCTTGATTTTTTATCACTTTAGGATAGGTAATGGAAGCTGAGATCTCTTAAAAATTCTAAAATTTTCACTTTTGGTTGGTGAATGAGTGAAGCTCCATAAATTAATTCTATCATCTTGAGAGGATTAAGTTTTGTGTGCCACCATTTTCCATTTCTAAATTTGAGAATGAAAAAATGAATTGTTTTTTGGAACATTTCTTCTATAAAAACTTGTGGTGGAATTCAATATGGATGAGTTAAATTGTCTAAACCTCTCCTGAGTGGGGAAAACAAAATTTTAATATTTGTTGGAGAGTGAAAATGATTTTTGTCATGTTTTTATATTTATTGCACATGAGTACATTCACAAGACTAAGTGTGGGGTATTTGATGTTATTACTATTTTCATGACTTATTATATACTCCCTTTACTTATTTTATATGAAATGTGCATAATTTGTGTGAAATATTATTGTTTTAATACTAAGTATAATTTTTGAGCATTTTTAGAAGTAGTCCAATTGAGTTAGTTTACTATTTTATTTATAACTCTCTCTATAGTGATCAGAATTGTGTGGTTTACTTTTTTTAATATTTCTTATTCAATTTCCCACATATCATTAGAAGGAATCATTGGCCCATTATGCCATTTGTATAGTCATAGAGACCACACAAAAAGACCCACATAATCTGTGAAGAAACTGGCCCATCCATGAAGATTTAATTACTAGGCTCCATAAAGAAGTCCAAATTCATTTATTATACTCAAAAATTCGGGTTACAATGTAAGGAGTCTTGGATAAAAATTTCAAGTCCCAACTACATAGAAAAAAGGCCCAAATGATTCATTTAATATCATCCCACCATTCTGGACGGGAAATAAAATCAGTACAGTATTCATAACATATCTCATGATGTAATCATCCAATAAAGTTGATATTTTTCAGTGTGAAATAGTAGATACAGGAGTCCAACTTTTTTGAAGAAATTGTTTGGATTTTAAGGCATCTTCATTTTGATAAACCCATTCACATTTAGGCCTTCTAAAACGTATGGATTGAAATGGATATTTTAACTTTGTCTAATAAAACCACCATAACTTTGGATACATATATACAAATGCCTCCCAATTTTGAGAGTAGTTATAAAACATTATTATATACAACTTTTAAGCAGTATATATCTATAGATTCGGCTTTCTGGATGTCCAAATCATCTATCCAAATGGAGGGACATATTGGGAATGAAAACAGTCCAGTTCCTTGGGCTATAAATACATACCCCTCCTCTCCTTCAAAGGAGTTGGAATTTACGAAGAGAAAATTATCAATTTTCACAACCAAATCATTTCCAAAGTCTTGTGAGGACCTTCCATACTTATGTTTTCACTTGATAGACCTTTCCTCCTCTCTTTGTTTTCACTTACTTTTGTGTTCTTCATTTTTGTAATCTTGTAGGTCTCTTTCTTTGTAATTCTGTTTTAATGAAAGTTTATTCTTAAATATCTATTATTCGCATCCACGTTATGTATTTGAATATTAATGTTCTTAAAATAGTTTAAATACAGTTGAATCCCCTTCCCTTCTTTTTCTATATCATTCAATCTAAAGTTCGTTTTTAATTATCACCATCGTTTGTGTGTGTGTTCAACGCACCACTCTTTTCTTATCCCTTTCTTTTTCTTATCTTATTAATTTATCATCATAATAATTATAACCATATTTCTAATCATTTAAATTTCTGAGTAAATATACCATTGGGGTGAGTTATAATTTGGGGATATTAAGTGATTGAGATCCTTTGCTCAATGAGTATTCTTTGAGTTAATATTGTTTATGTTGAACTTTATATGTCATGGATTAATTGACATGTTTTGTTTAATTTGTGGATTACATGGATTATTGGAACCACAAATACATTACCATAAAAAAGTAATGGTAATTATTAGAACCCTAAGTTAATTTACAGCTTAGATTAAAACTTTAACACTTGGGAATTCTGATCAAAATTATCTTGTGAAGTGGGTATTAATTTAATGAAATATAAAGCAAAGCTCAAGGATATCATAAAATTAAATCCCTAATAATGAAATCACCCCAATCTTTATCAATTTGTTAAATCAATCATCAACCATAAATTATTTCATAATCTCTGCAAAAAAAACCAGCAATCAAAATACAATTAACTAAAAACAACCAACTATTAAAAAGTATCATCATCGAGGATTTGACCCGAGTGATGCTATACACATTATCAGAGAATTGGAACTTTGACCGGTTGATAGGTGACAATTAGCTATTCTTTCACTTGTTTCCTATATTTATCTCATGTGATATAAAACTTTACCTAATGAATTTTAGGTCTATATAATTATGAACCCATCCATTACATATTAAAAACCATACATATATATTCCACAATATCATAATAATATTCATCATATCATCAAATTGTAATCTATGAAAATAAAATGGGTTTCACAAACATTTCATCAATTCAAAATATCATAATCAATGAAAATAAATGGGTTTCATAAACAACTCATCATCATAATCATAAAATAACTAGAAAAAGAATAAGGATGGTATCATTGGATCATATCCTCAATAAATCATAAGAAACATAAAAATATGTTTTCATATATAAAGAACTCCTTTAAAGGATCATTGGGATGTTTCTTGAGGAAAATGTCCTTTTCACTTTGAAATAACCTTTTTAAAACAATAAAATTTCTAAAAATATTAAGGAAAAAATTTTATTTGAAAATAAGCTTGGAAAATTCTTATGGAAGCTTCAAATTATTGGTCAGTCATGACAGTGGGAAATTATTTTCATGTCCTATACAATTAAATGAAACATTCCTTTCACACTTTTGTATAAAAAAGTGAAAAAGTATCTCATTCAGAAAATGACAAGAAGATTCATTTTAAACCATTTTTAAAAAATTAAAACATGGTTAAAAATGACTCTAAACAATCCTAAGAGAATAGTAAAAATATTATTTAAAACATTTTATAAAACATTGATATGAAAGGAAAAGGTTTTTCGACCGAAAAGAAAAAAATGATTTTACTTAAAATGATTTTTTTGATATCTTGGGTTGTAACATTCCCTTATCTAGAACTCTATCATACGGACAAAATGGGTTTGTTATAGGACCTCAAGTGTTCCTCCCCATACACTAGAGGTTTCTGACTAGCAGCGGGGTGTGATAAGTATAGTGGGGAGACTATACCCCCTGGTTCATAGTGACAATATAGCAGAAATGAACAATATATATAAATATCATAGTAACAGAAACATAGAGAAAAAAATATATCATACAACTAGGAAATAAAGGAGAAACAAAATAACCAATAATTATAAATCATGTAATGATAAGATAAGATTTCTAAATGTCAAACTGGAATAATAAAAATAAAATAATTAGCTAACACAAAAGAACTCAAGACCCCAGTCTTAAACCCCATGTCGTTCTTATCTCCAACTCTAGCCCATACATCAAACAAAAATCAGCAACACAGTCCCTTGTCCTTGTCCAAACCTTCATCTATGTAATCTACTCAGCTGTCAAGTGGAGACCTGAGTAAGGTGTAAATAAAACTTATTAGGTCAACACCACAGTGTATAAACATAACCAATCTGATAATAAGTGTATTCAATAATCAAATAAACATGTGTATTAATTTAATCAATTAATATAATACATAAATTAACTTGCTTTGGCATGATGTCGTAATGTCTATGATCATGTAGAAAAACCATGTCAACCATTAACCATATACCAAAATAACCTACTTCAGTGCAATTCTGGTATGTATATAAGCATGTAACACAACCACGCCAACCATAATCATATATCCCTATAAAAATCACACAAATATGGTCAATGCCTAGTATATAATCATTTCATCATGGGACTATTTATAGCCTTCTCAATATAAGAATTATAATATGTGTTGTGGAATATCCTTGTATATAAGCATTATAGCATGTGTCATGGAATAGCCTAGTATATAATCATTTCATCATGTGTCATGGAATATCCAGGAATATAAGCATTTGAGCATGTACCATTAGGAATATCCCTCTATATAAGTATTTCAGCATCAACTCAACAGCAATATCACATTATAAGCCTCAATGGTTAATTATGTAAATTACTATTTTTCTTTAAATTACACTTTAATTTATATACCAATTTATCAACAACCACATCAATATCCCATAATCTATTAACATAGTGATTCTATATTTATAAATCACCTGAAATATCGTATCATTCTAAACACATGTTAAACCATTATCCAAGTTCTTATTATTCTAGGTACTCTCACCTAATAGGTAGTTGTAAGAAAGGTCACATAAATAATTAAATCCAAATGGATCAAAACAATAATAAAATTCATTATTTACCATTAATAAATGAATAAATTATTTATATCACATGTTTCATTGATTTAATCAAAGTATTCCATAGATTTGATAATTAAGAAGACCATAGGGTTTGGTTTAGACCCCCTACCTTTAGCTGGATTTTTTTCAATGCTTTAAATAGAAATCACTAATAATAATAAAGGAATGGAAGATTGTGAGAAGAATCAGGGATCAAACACCGAACCACAACATCCTGAGGTGATGAAATCACCTCAGAGTTACTAGGATTCACCTAGGTATTGAGATAAGGGGCTGAAAAAAATAGAGTAATGTGAAATAGGTATATAGTGATAATTAAAACTACTTCTCATGATACTTACATGGTGTGTAATAAATTTACATGTTGTGTATTTATTTTTAAATGGATTCACCAAAAGAATCATCACCTCAGGTTAATATTTATCTTGATCAACATTTACACGATGTGAATTAGGTTCACATCATGTAACCACTTCACGTCATGAACCAGTTCATAACCTGTGTTTTATGGTAGTTACATAGTGTGTAAATTCTCTGTAGATGGTTTTCATCCGAGCTTATAAAAAAGGACTTGAACCACCTCTAAAGCCTTCCAAACCATGTAAAACCCTCATAAACCCATTTAATAAGTTTATACCCTGTCACAACCCAACCCAAGTTGGGGCTCAAGCCACAACTACCCCAAGCCTACCTCTATAGACCAAGGGTGGAGACCAGTGCAGAAGGTATAACTAACATGGGGAGGCTTTTTCTTATGTACTTGTATGCACACACATAGCCATCACAATTCAAAATTGTAGAGGAATATAAATATAATATTCCAAATAACAAGGAAGCAACCATGCATGTAAATCCTCCAGACAGTATAAGAGTGTGGTAGTGTAAACTAAAAAGTAAAGGGGAAAAATATATGTCCAACCGGAAAGATGTCCCATCCTGAAAAAATTGGAAAGTAAAACACTGAGAGAGCTTATCTCTTGAACTCCAAGCTACGACCATCATATGTGGTCCAAAGTACAAGGTATCCCTAAGCTCATCTGAATTCACCATTGATATGTCCGCCATATTCATAAGACATGGAACATGCGGCCAAATCCCATGAAAGGGTGAGTATATTCATACCCAATAAGATGCCTCAAAATATGGAGAGGGATAAGTAAGAGATACAATAGGAATAGAAAGAAATTAGATTGTAAAGAGGACACAGAAATCAGTGAAATAGAATTGATAAACCCAAACCAAGAGAGATATTAACCCCTTACAAACACAAGGGGCTCAATGCAGTGTGTAGATGAACTACACATCAAGTATTTTCCACATATAACATGAGAGTTGACTCATCTAACCACGAGAAGATAAACATGGAAATAATGTGGCATACCTCACATGTAATTGTAACCCATGGTAGGAGAGTAACCAAATAAAAAGGGTATAGATATATAAGTATATATATATATATATATGTGCTCAGCCAAAATAATCCCAAACAATAGAGAAAGGGGGTCTCCATCTCACAGCTCACCCTAATAAGAAGGTTTACCAATAGTTCCAAAAATCGATCAATGATGCCCAGTATCCCATGCGCCTACCAAGAAATAACCGTCCAAATAAAGCCACCCCTCACCATTGTGTCACATAGTCGAGGGGCCACAATATCTAGGTAGTGTACCCATTCCCCAATATGATTGGATGGTTCAAGTCAGTGCTATAGGAACCATTCTTATCACAACCGGAGTGTTTCACTTTAGAATTCGGTTGAGGACTCATGCCTAGCCAGACTGGAGGGTTCCACTCTAGAATTTTTTGAGACACCTGCCCAGTCTAGCTGGGGGGGTTCCACTTAAGATTTGGTAAAGGACCCATGCCCTGATCTAATATGATGGTTCCACTCTAAAATTCATCAAGGTCACATGTCCATCTAATATGGAGGGTTCTACTCAGGAGTCGGTAGAGGACCCATGCCATGTTCCGATAGTAGCATTCCACTCTAAAAGTTATCAAGGACCTATGCCCAACCCAGCTGGAGGGTTCCCTCAAAATATGATAGAGGACCCATGACATGTGCTGATAGAAGGGTTCCCACTCTAGCAGTAGAGGACCCATTCCCAGCCTAGTTGGAGAGTTCTACTCTAGGATTTGATGGAGGAACTGCACCCTTCCTAGTAGGTGGTTCCACTCCGGTGGTATAGGACCCATGCCCAGCCCAGCTATAGGGTACCACTTGTGCGTCACCTAACCAAGTGTTGTTCCTGGGACATTTCACATCCTATCCCAAAATCCAAAACCATGGGAACCGTCACATTTTGTATGGAAAAGAACTCATGATAGGCTACTCATAGGCCAAAATACGAGTGAAAATGAAGGATATACGGAATATTGAATCTTCCTCAAAAAAATCCAAGGGTACATGGTGTGTGAGGGGATGCACACTGTGTGTGGTCCCACTCCTTTACCAAGCTGGGTCTATAAAGTTACACGACTCACCTAGCGTGTTAGAGTACAGGGCATGTGGGGGATATAAACTATATACCCATGACACTTAGGGTCAAGTCTGTGTTCTTGTTCATGTTTTTGTATCCAATTCGTGTCCATGTACTTTACCTCATGTCCACTTACTTTAGTATACGGTGTTCCTCTTCACATGGGGTATCGCCGGTGTGCTTTTTCCGTGCCCCTATACTCAGGCACATATTGTGTTTCTGGTCATGTGCTCCGTTATAAGGATCATCCACATGGAAAATGGGTTACACAAATTGTAGGAAGACTACATAGTGTTTCCTTCTTATGAATACCCAAAACCATAGTTTCCGCATCCAAGGGGATACACACTATGTGTTCATCACGGTACACAGAGTGTAGTCGGGATTTTTTCATATTCTCAAATCAGATCTCCACACCTTGAATCCATACATTCCACTTTAATTTCATCTTCATTCCCACCCATTATTTATAGATCTATCATCTACTGGTGGATTCCGACCCTCCGGTGGCCAGAAACTCAAATCTGGTTTGATTATGTGTGAACTCGTACGCGCATATCGCACCGTACATGCCTTTGTTCCTCCACCATTGATGATTTGATCACCAATCTTAAAAATTATCATCCACATCCCATAAACATCCATTATTTTTCCTTGATTCATTGATATATCCCTCACACATCAATCCCTCATGATTCTGGGGGACTGATCGAGTTCGCTACCACCCAACATCATCGAACCAAGACCACAGGTTTTAATGAAGAATAACGTGAAGAAATTTAGGGGTAGATGCACAGGAACAAATGTTTAACCATCATTTGACAAGTTTTATTTTCCAAATATCAATAATAAGGAAATATGGGTTAGAAAAAAAGAAGAACCAATTAAAATTTTAATATACAGGCGCATTCTCAAGTCACAATTGGTGCAGATCTAAGAAAGGAATCGATCTTTTCAATCAATTTAATAAAAATAGGCGTAAAATACAAATTGATGATTCCTACCAAGAGAATTGATTTTTCTTCATCAAATAACATTCTTTATAATGATTTAAGTAATTCATTACATTTTTTGCGTCCCAAGATGCACTGATCTAGAGTTTCACAATTGTTCGAGTTGATTCTCCAATGGAATAAAGGCGAATGTGGTTTAGTGATTTATAGGGTTATGAGGATAACCCTTGGAAGATTTCCATAATATTTGATTTATAGTTAAT
Source organism: Viscum album (assembly GCA_963277665.1). Lineage (NCBI taxonomy): Eukaryota > Viridiplantae > Streptophyta > Magnoliopsida > Santalales > Viscaceae > Viscum > Viscum album. The sequence goes on from OY728152.1 coordinate 2,110,439,171, forward strand.
TCTTGTTAGGTTTAATTAATTAATTAATTAATTAATTAATCCAATGAACATACTCCCAATGGGTGAGATATCTGAACACCCCATGTCGACCCATTTTAGGTCACACCTATGGGAAACAACATGTTCCAAACTCAACTATGGTATTGAATATCTGATATCAACTTCTATTTAAGAGTTATCCTATTTTCTTTAGGAAACATCATGTGCACAATATATAATATATTTTATAATTTTATAAAATTAATTCTGGGTACATAGGACCTCAAAATCACATGTTGTCTCAATTCCAAGCTCTCAAAATATATATAGAAATATTTCAAAGTCCTTCAAGGTAAAACCTGGGTCTCCAAATCATTCCCTCCTTTCATATTTTCATCCCCAAAAACCAAAACTAAATAAATAAAAACTCGGGATACTAAATCCCACACTTGGTTCTCCATCTCCCATGATCTCTCATGGATGTTCTCATACTACCATAACATGCGAATCAAGGGGATGGTCCATCCATGCAAGGACCTATCATCTCAAACATCTGAAATCCTTGTTGTGGGGAGAATATTGACAAAATTTGGTCTCCCTAATCAAACTTCAAGGGCCTATGATGACAATCTGAGTAAGATTTCATCCTACTCATAGCTGTCCTCATCCACCCATGGATGACCTGGACCTTCTCTATCATTTCCTACACCAACTCTGGACCCATAAGAGATGTCTCACCAATCTTTGACCTATAGGATCTCCTGTAAAGGGACTCAAAAGGTACCATGATTATGGTAGAGTGGTATATGTTGTTTTACACAAACTCTACCAGGGTCAAGTGACCCTCCCAACTTTGGATAAAGTCTAACACGCAATCCCTCAGTATTTCCTCCAACACCTAGATAGTGTGCTTCATCTACCCATCTATCTGGGGGTGAAAGGATAAACTCATCCACATTTGGGTCTTGGATTCCTATCATAGGACTCTCCATAATTGTGATATAAACCATGAATCGCAATCATATACATTCATCTAGGGCACCCCATGAAGGTGAATGATCTCCCATACGTAAAACTACCACAAAATCTCCACCGAACTCTACTCCTTGGTGGGAAATAAGTGTGTCGACTTCATGGGTCAGTCAACTATCACCCAGATAGCATCATGAACCTTTTTCATATGTGGTATCCCTTTAAAAAAGACCATGGATATGTCATCCAATTTCCACTATAGGATCTCAAGGGGCTATAAAAAACCTTCCAGAACTTGGTGCTCAACCTTCACCTACTAATAGGTGAGGCACCGAGAGATGAACTCAGCTACTCTCAGTCTCATGCCAAACCACCAAAACTACCGCTAAAGGTATCTATACATATTCCACATGTCGAGATGTATAGATAATGGATAAGTGTGTAACTCTCACATCACCTCCTCTTGCATCATGATTAGAATCGCTGCCCATCCCTGGAGAAAGATGATGAGATTCCATCCTTAAGAATATTCATCAGGTGAGTCACTTATATATATCTAGTCATGTAAGACCTTATATTCAATGTACTCAAACTAGGACTCTCCCAAATTATTGATAAGTGGAGGAGTCAACACCATCAACTGAAGAAAATTTGTACACTCCTACTCCATGAGGGCCAACTAAAGGGAGGCCAACCACTCTGAAGCCTCCTACACCAAGAAATCCTTGGGATTCCTTCTAAGGTAATATGATATTGTGTTTCTCTTCCCCATAGTATAGAATACCTCAAATTCATAGTCCTTCAGTAACTCTAACTAGTGTCGCTATCTTAGGTTCAATTCTCTCTATGTAAAGACGTGTCTAAGACTCAGATGGTCTAAGTAAACCACCAAGGGATATTCCAGAATATAGTGTATCCACATACTTAGGTAGAATACTATAATTTACATCTCTAGGTCTTGAGTCACATAGTTCTACTCATAGGGTATCAACTACCTCCATCCGTACATGATAACTTCTTATTGTTGCATCAACACATAACAGAGTCCAGCTCCTAATGTATCTCAATACACTATGTACCCCATGCACTCCTCTAGTAGTGTCAACATAAGAGAACTTGTAATCCTTATCCTCAACTCCTAGAAGTCCCTATGACACTTCTCAATCTAGGTAAATGGTTTTCCTTTCCACATCAGAGTAGTCAAAGGGGATACAATTCTGTATAATTCTACCATAAACCTCTTGTAGTACCCCACAAATCCAATAAAAATCCACACCTCTAACACACTCTTAGGTGGATCTCAAGAAATCACTTTGTTTATATTTGTAGGGTCCATGGATAAACCATGCTCAGAAATGACATTCCCCATAAATTAAACCTCATGAATCCAAAATTGGCACTTTGAGAGTTTCTTATAAAGATAGTGATCTCAAAGAAAATATAGAACCATACTCAAATTCTCTTCATGATCCTCCTATAATTCAGAGTAGATGAGTATGTCATCAATGAATTCAACCACAAACTAAGTTAAGTACATCTGTAAAACATGGTTCATCAAATCCATAAAAATTTTGGGGGGATTTGTCAAACCAAAGGACATCACAAGGAACTCATAGTGTTTGTAGCGATATCAAAATGCAAGATTGGGAATATTATCCTTCAAAACCCTTAACTAGTGGTAGTTAGACCAGATACCAATCTTCAAAAACCATATCGTGCCTCACAACTGGTCAAAGAGGTCGTCAATTCTCGGCAAGGGGTACTTGTTCTTTATCATGGACTGGTTCAGGTGATGATAATATACTCAAATCTACTAGCTTTTATTTACCTTTTCACCAACAATACAAGGATTCCCAAGTGAACACATTGGGTCTTACGAAACCATACCTTTTTAGAACCTCCAACCACACTGCTACCTCTAAAATCCACAAATGGGTATTCTTATGTGCTAATGAATACATCAGACTGTCCCTAGTCTAAGTTTATATAGAGGTCCATCTCATGGTGGGGAGGTAAAACCAATACGTCATCACACCCCACCATCATTGGAGGCAGCTGGGAGATTACAATATCCACCATTCCAAGGGTAATACTAGAAAAATAATAAATTGGTTATAACCTCCTATGAATGAGCTCATCCTCCTCTGTTTGTGGATAACTCCTCCTCAAGGGGGAATATACATCCCCTAACATGGAAGCATCGTCCAACTCGACGGTAGAAATCATCTGATCATGTAAGGTAGAAGACTAGTATATACTGAGGAAAACATCATAGGGTATCTCTATCGCTATGTAAATATTTATTTTGAGTCTCTCTCTCCCCTCACAGAGTAAGGTTATCTCATAAATAGGAACATGTGATCACTGATCTTCTATAAAGTTCCTCCAACACAAGGCTCAAGCAAAAGGGCCTCCTATGGTATATTTAGGCCTCAAATAGGGGATACTCATAGGGGAATGTGGATTTCAACTCTATTCTAACAACTATAGCTGAAGTAGTAGTGACACAGATCGTACCCTGAACCACACTCGAGCCTACCAGCTGGAAGCTCAATTTTTTTGGGAGATCACCCTTTCCATTTCCTATTTTTCTTCTCAATTAGGGACTACTATAACACCCCCATCACATAAACACATTGAAATAACAGAATTCAAGGAACTAATTCACCACACCTTGATAATCTCTACTTTGGGAATGTACTGACTCTCTTGTATAGTTTTGAATCGTGACACAAGGATAAGTCTTGGTTGGGTAAGTGTTCCTCTTACTTGTTTGTATAATTTCATGAAAAAACATATCCATCATCAAACTCTGCTGACGCCTAGAATTTTCCAGGAGAGTTATCACCATGAAGATCACCATCAAAATAGATCCTAACCGAGTGGGATATCCAAACCACGGTATTGGGCCTAAAATCAACCACCTAATAAGGGATTCTGGATCAACATGAAACTCGGGTGATCCCTATCTCTATAACCTATAATGTAAACTCAACATGGGTGTTTAATCTTTTGGAACCACTAGAACTAACTACCTCTATACTAAGAGCATTGTTTGTGAGTGCAACCATTCGATCCATTGGGATCTGCACAAGTCTAAAAACTCATATCACCATCTCAAGCCAAACCTTCACTTCCTGGGAAAATGGCTCATCACGAAACCTTAGCGGCCTCTAGTACTGAAGCTTGTAGGGTGTGATAAGCATGTTCACGTCCTCTTCCTATTATGCTGGTACCAACTACTTCTCAGTAGTTGAGAGTGTTTCTACCTACCAAACTGGAGGAAAATATCTTTCAGGATAAACCCTAAAATGTGGCATCATTGCTCATTGAATTGTCTTCATGATCCGTAAATCAACAACCTAGTTTATTGTATTTGTAGAGGCATCTAGAATGTTATGGAGATGTACCATTTTCAAATGAGCATGTATATATAACAATGGGGACCTGAATCAAGAAGTAAAGTCAAATAATAAACCTATATGACACATGTACCATTGATCCCTGTAACTAATTTATTGGTATGTCGAGTTGACAAGCAGGTAGTCAAGGTCCTAGTGAATGGATACATCGACCACCCACACAATTACTAGATTCCCTTACCTGATATCCATAATCGAGACACTTTGAAACTATTTCCCTAATCCCAACCAAATCCTCATAAGGGGAATACTCAAACCATCATCCTAAGGATCAAATCACCACTGATACCAATCTTTCATGACCCAACCCAAGTCGGGGCTCGAGCCATAATTACCCCAAACCCTCCTCTATAGGCTAGGGGTGGTGACCAGTTCCAAAGGAATAACTAACATGGGGAATCCTTTTCCTAAGTAATTTTATGCACACACATAGCTATATCAATGCATAATTTTAGAGGAATAAAAATAAAAGCTTCAAAATAGTAAGGAAGCAACCATGCATGTAAAATCTATAGATAATTTAAGAGTATGGTAGTGTAAAATGAAAAGTAAAGGGGGAAAATACATTCTCAACCATAAATATGTCCCATCCTGACAAAACTATAATGTAAAACATAGTGATATCCCAACTTATGGTCCCCAAGTTGCGACCGTCGTACATGGTCCAAAGTACTGGGTATCCCTAAGCTCTAAAGTCACTACCAACCTCTCCATCTTCTACATAAGACATGGTATATGAAAGAAAAACCCATACAGGTGTGACTATATACATACACAATAGGACACCTCTAAATATAAAGGGGAGTAGTAAGAGATAAAACAGGAATAGAAAGACAGTAAATAGTAAACAGAAAGTAGAAAGTAGTGAAAGAGAATAGTTAAACCCAAACCAAGAGAGAGATTAAACTCATTCAGACACTAGGAGATCAAAAAATTGTATAGATTAACTAAATTTAATTTCTTTTCAACATATATTAGTAGAGTAGACTTATCCAACCACAATATGCTAAACATAGAAAGCGCGTGGCATACCCTGCATGTATTTATAACTCATGGAAAGAGAGTAACCAAATCCAAAGGGTATGGATATAGAATTATATGTGTATATATATATGATTAGTCAAAATAATCCCATATGAGAGAGAAAGGGTAGATCCTTCTCATAGCTCAATATAAAAATAAGAGTCGCCAATACTTCCAAAATTTCATCAACGATGCCCAGTATCTCATGCATCTTCCCAAAAGTAACCGTCCAAATCAATCCATGAATTGTTACTATATTGCGTAGTTGAGGGACCATAGTATCTAGGTAGAGGACCCATGTTCTGTTATGATATGAGGATTCCACTCAGTGGTAGAGGATTCATTCCCAGCCCAGGTGGAGGGTTCCACTCTATAAGTTGATAGAGGAACCATGCCAAGCCCAACTGGAGAGTTCCACTATAGAAGTCGTCGAGGAACCATACCTACCCCTACTATAAGGTTCTAATCATGAGTTAGTATATGAACAATTTCCTATGCCAATAGGAGGGTTCCACTCTAAAATTCATCAAGGACCCATGCCCAGCCCAGCTGGAGGGTTATACTAGGGAGTTAGTAGAGGACCCATGCCATATGTCGACAGGAGGGCTCTGCTCTAAAATTCATTAAGGTCACATATCCAGCCCAGCTGGAGGGTTCCACTCAGAAGTTGATAGAGGAACCATGCCCTGTGCCATCAGTAGGGTTCCACTCTAATTGTAGAGGACCCATGCCCAGACCAGTTGGAGGGTTCCACTCTAGGAGTCGATGGAGGAACCATGCCCTAACTAGTAGGAGGGTACCACTTCAATGGTAGAGGACCAATTCTCATACCATTTATAGGTTTCCACTCTATAATTTTATGGACCCATGCCTGGCCCAATAAGAGTGTTCCACTCTCGATGTCTCTGGTGATCCTAGATGATCATGGTCATCATCGAGCATTTCCTAACCAAGCCTCGTGCCCAGAAAATTCCACATCATATCCCAAAATCCACAAGTAAGGGAACCATCATGTTCTAAATTGAAAAAAAAAACTTAGGATAGGCTACTCTTGGGCCAAAATACAAGTTCAAATGAAAGAGATACGGAATATTTATGTTTTCTCAAAAAGAGCCAAGGGGTACATGGCGTGTGAGGGGACCTACATGGCACGTGGTCTCACTCCTTCACCTATCCGTGTCCCTAGTGGTACATGAATTTCCAAGTATATAAGAGTACATAGCATATGGGGGATATACACAGCATTCCCATGCCTCTCTTGGTTTCACCAATTTGTTTGGTCATATCTGTGTACCCAATACATGTCTATGTACTTTACCCTATGTCTGTGTACTTTAGTACACATCATGCCTCTTCACACGGGGTGCCACCCTTGTGCTCTGGCTATGCCCATTTACTTAGGACTATGGAATGTTCGTGTCCTTGTTCTCTATCACATAGCTTATCCACATGAGAATGGGGGTACATAGTTTTTAGGGAGCCTACACAAAGTTCCATCCTTATGAATTATCAAAACTCTAATTACATCATCTAAGGGCCTATATGTCATTTGTTCATCATGGTACACGGTATATAGTTGGGATTTGTCAATATTCTTAGATACTCTCTTTGAACCTTAAATTCATCATTTCTTATTTGATTTTAGCCTTGTTTTTTCCCATGATTTGAAGATCTAGCTTCATTCTGTGGATTCTATCCCTCTGGTAGCTAGAAACTTAAATCTGGTTTGATTCTTTGTGAACCTTTATGCGCCTCTCACATCATGCACATATCGATTTTTCCTCCATCAATGATTCAATAAAGGGTCATAAAAAGGATCATCCACATCCGAAAAACATCCCATATCTATCCTTGATTCATCAATCCATCCCTCACATGTCAATCAGTAATGATTATAGGGGTATGATCGGGGTCAGTACTGCCCGGTAACATCAAACCGGGACTACGGGGTCCCATCGGTGAAGAACATGAAGCAATTGAGGGGGGGAGGCACAAGAAAAAATGTTTAACAATTGGTGTTCAATTTTTTTTGGCCAACGATCAAGAATAGGGACATATGGTTTATAAAACAATAAGAACCAATTAAAATTTCAATAATGAGTGCATGATCATGCCACAATTGATGAAAATCCATGAAAGGAATCAATATTCTCAATAATTTTAATCAAAATGGGAATAAACCACAAATTGATGAATCTTAATTGGTGATTGGATAATCCATCATCGAATAATGTTCTTTCCAATGATTGAATGAAGTTTTTTGTGTTTTTTGCATCCTGATCTACTCTGATCAAGAGTTTCATTATCCTCTAAGGTGATCTACCAACAGAAGGTGTAAGAAAATTGATCAGCTATTTATAGGTTAATGATGTAAACCCTAACTATACTTCCATAATAGTTGATTTATATGCAATTCTTGTTAGGTTAAATGAGTGAATTAATTAATTAATTAGTTAATTAATCCCTTAAATGTACGACCAACAGTCGATATATCCAAACACTATGAACCGGGATATTTTAGGTTACACCTAAGGTTAACAACATGTTTTAAATGTAACCATGGTATCAGATTTCAAATTCAAGAATCCATTTAAGAGTTATCCTGTTTTCTTTAAGAAACATACACACTCAATATAAAATAAATTTATTATTTTTATAAAATTAATTACAATCACACTGAGCCTTGGAATTTCATATCATCTTTGTGTATAGCTCTAGAAATATATATAGAAATATTTCAAAGTGTTAGAAGGTAAAAAATGAGTCTCTATATGCCCATACTCCATTAATTCAAATAAACTTACATACCTAAACTTTAGGTCATTTTCCCCAATAAGGTATCTCCATATCCGAAACAATGCATGGCCACCAAGGTCCAAAAAAACTCAAAGAGGGATATGCCTAGAAAAATATAGGATATTCAACCTCTCCACCATATAACAGATCATCCCCAAGCTACTCCAAGAATCACTATAGGGTCTTGGTGAATAATTCTAGCCACTTTGCCCACATATCAGACTCCCTCTCCTAAGTATCCTCATGAACATGCTCATTATGCCACTATACTCAAACCATAGGTATAGTTCTTCCTAAAATATACTTCTGACCATGGTCCACAATCTATATTGGATGATCCTCAAAGGAAACATCAGAAAAAAGCTCAACATCCTCGATGTATATCACATGAGAAGGGTCAGGATAATATATCTAAAGTTATGACACATGGAATACATCATGAAGGGAACTGTATCATTGTGGAAGGTCTAACAGTTATTCCACTAGATTAACCCTATAAACAATCCCAAATGTCTTAAAAACCTAGGTTCTAGCTTTTCTTATTTCCACATATGGTGTTACCCCATCCTAGGCAACACCTGAAGGAAAAAATTATGACCAAACTCAAAATCCATAGGTTATATCTAATGGTTAGAATATGATTTATAATACTATTTGTAGTCACTAACCACCTCCTGATCAAATGAACCTTCTCAAATATATCCTGTATGAAACAAGTACAACAAGCAGTGACTCACCTTCATCTAGCCAACAAAGAGGCAAATGACGTGGCCTACCATACAAATCCTTGAAAGGTTCCATCTGGGTTGATTCATAAAATCTATTATTATATGTAAATTCAAGGATCTCTATATGATACTCCAATGAACTACTGAAATCCAACACACATGCACATAACATATGCTCCAAAACCTGAATTGTCCACATAGATTGATCGTCAGTCTGAGGATGATAGGCCATACTTAGAAGAACATGCAATCCTAAATCCTTCTGAAGACCCAAACATAACCACGAAGTGAAATAAGTATCTCTATCAGAAATGATACTCCTCAAAACACCATGTAACTAAACTTCATCACACATGTAAAGACTACCCAGATCATTAACTGTGAAGTTATACCTGATATGAAAAAAGTGGGATACCTTCATCAGTCAATCAATGATCACCCATAATGCATCATTCTTATGGTTTTTCTTTGGTAATCCTATCATAAAAACCATATTTACATCATCCCATTTCTACTCAGGAATGGACAGTAGCTAAAAAAACCCATCTAGCCTCTGATTCTCATCTTTTACCTTCAGATAGGTGAAACATCTTACCAAAAATATTTTTATCTTCTTCTTCATTCCTGGAAACTGGTGCTGTATAGGGAGATCATGAAACATCTTTGTCAAACCCAGATGTGCTGCCCATTTAGAAGCATGAAACTCTCTCATCGTCTCCTTATAAATGGAAATAGGAACCCATACTCATCCATAGAAAAGAAGAAAATTTCTACTACCAAGAGACCGTCCTGATGGGGTCTCCCCACCAAATAAGCTATCTCTCAAAACTAATCACTCCAGGTCAGATAACTATTATATCTTGATCCAGTCCAAAAGCATAGGTATAACATATGTCGAAGTCAGAGATACTCACCCCTAAGACTCCTAAACAACTATATTAATTTATTTAAAGAGTATTAGTATCTTCCACTCATCACAAGACTCCCACACTGCCTATGTCTACGTCTTCTATATCAAATAATTAGTAATGAGATTTACCTTACCAGGTGTATAATCCAACTTGAATTCGAAATACTACTGATACTCAATCCACCTCTTATTCCAAAGGTTCAAGTCCTATTAATATAAGATGTAACTGAGGCTCTTGTGATCTGTGTACACTAAAACCCCCAGAAGATAGTGTCTTCATCATCTTAGGGCATGTACCACAAAATCTAACTCTAGATCATGAGTAGGATAATTCCTCTCATGTGGTCTCAGCTGAATGGATACATAAAAAACCACACAATCCTCCTACATCAAAACTAATACATGTATAACTTCAGATGTGTCATAGTATATGGTTCATTATTTACCTGGCATAGGTAAAGTGAGGATAGGTGTTTAGTTCAACCTTTTCTTCAACTCCTAAAAATATTTCTTACAAGTATCTAACCAAAAAAATTCACCCCTTTCTAGGCCAGCTCTGATATCAATGTTTCCATATGGGAGAATTCCTTGATAAAGTGTCGATAATAACCTACTAAATCCATAATCTCATTTTCTTGAATACATTATTAGGCCTCCTCTAATATACTATGGCTACAACCTTCTCTAGGTCTGCTGAAACTTCTTCCTCTGAGATGACATGGCCCAAGAAGTTCACTTTATCATTCCAAAAATTGCATTTGGTTAGCTTGGAATAAATCCAATTCTCTCTAAACATACTCGATATGTGTTCAACATATTAGGAATGATCATCTACTGACTGGGATTACACTAATATTTCATCAAAATAAACTACCAAAAAATGATCCAGAAAAGGATAAAAGATCTAATTCATCAAGGGAATGAATACCTCCATTGCATTGGTCAAACCAAACAAAATCACTATAAACTCATACAATTCATACCTTCTCCTAAAATAAGTCTGAGGTATTCCTAATGGTCTCAACCTAGACTGGTGGTATCCTGATCTCAAATAAATCTTGGAGAAGATCGTAACACCTATCATCTAATTAAATACATCATCAATGTATGGAATGGGATATATACCCTTTCTCATCATTTTATTGAATATCCCACCAACACTTGGCTATCCATGGATAATATATACAATAATCTTAACCCTCTTATCTGTGGGTGTATCAAGATTCTTAAAGATCATATAGACTAACTTGATCCATAATTCAACTACATAGGGGCCTCCCTCTCCACTAAACATAGTTGTATGTTGCAGTTGGAACTCTCTTGTCAGCCCATACATTGAAGGCACGGGTCAAATAGTCTTCATTTCCATGGATCTCATGAACCTCAAGAAGATTTCATGAAGTTAACATTCATCTGATCTTTTAGAGCTATAGCAAGCCTTGACTCAGCTATGTTAAGAGTGTGCCAATTTCCACTCTCCTGATGCTCAACTCAAAAATAAAGAGGATGAATTTTCTCTACAAGGAAAACATACTCCTTAGATCACTAACTATAAAAAAAGGTCAACCTCAACATGTGACAACAATAGATAACCACTAACTCCTGGTTTCTCTAAACATGTCTTATAATTGTTTTATCAAGAAATAACATTTCATTTCATTCTATTTTTCAAATATAACAGGTATCTCATACCATAGTTCAAATATGAAAGTACATATAACATGAAACAAATATATCCCTATCATTGACAATGAATGTTAATATATATACCTATTTTCCTATCATGATGCATACATACTCATCTTACACTATACCGGGCCACGAGTATAAATATCAATAAACAATAACATCACACAACATGTGAACCACCAAATTTGAAATAACATCAACTGTAACGAGCAAATAGCATAAACAACAATCTCATCCCTGGGCACTCGGATCTTCCCCCGTACATGGGTTAGCTACACCCATGCACAATATCATTACCATGTCTCAACATATCCTAGTATCCTTTCTACCTTTTCCCAAATAGTAAATCAACATAAAAGAAAAACTCAATGCTCTGATACCACTTTTTAACATTTATTGTTCTATAACTCTCTCACGTGTCCAAAGAGGGTTGGTTATAGGATCTCAAGCCCACCTCCCCATATATCATAGGTTACTAACTAGTAGCAGAGGTTTGATAAGTATAGTGGGGATACTATAACCCCTGGTTTATAGATTCAATATAGTAGAAATGAAAAATATAAATAAATATTAGAGTAATGAAAACATAGAGAAAACAATATATCATACAACTTGGAAATAAAGGTGAAACCAAATAAATAATAATAATGAATCATGTAGTGACAAGATGATATATCTAAATTCTAAAACTGAAATAATACAAAGAAAAGAATCAACTAACACAAAAGAACTCAAAACCCCAATCCCAAACCCTATGTCAATCCCATATCTAACTCCATCTCATCCAGCAAACAATAATCAGTAACAAGTCTCATTTACCTTATCTAAAACTACATCCATGTAATCTTCATGGGTACCAAAAGGAATCCCAAGTAGGGTGTAAGTACAAATCAGTAGGTTGACACCACCATGTATTAACATAACCAGACTGATAATATGTGTATTCAATAAAGAAATAAACAAGTTTATTAATTTAATCAATTAATATAATACTTAAATCAACCTTCTTTGTCACCCTTTAGGAATGTCTCTGAGCATGTAACACAACCATGTCAACTAATAACCATATACCCAAATAAACTACTTCAATTCCATACTTGTATGTCTCTAAGAATGTAATAAAACTATGCTAACAATAACCATATATCCATGGTAAAATCACAGAAATCTGGGCCAAGTCCGCTATAAAATAATTTCAACATGGGACTAGGCATAGTCTTCTCAATATAATCATTACATCATATGTTAGGGCATAGCCCGATATATAATAATTAAAAAATGTGTCAAGGAATAGCCTAATATATAATAATTTCAGCATGTGTTTGGGCATAGCTTGATAAATAAGCATTACAACATGTATCAAGGAATATTTAGGAATATAAGAATTTGATCATGTATCGTTGAGTATAGCCTATTATGTAATCATTTCAGTGTCAACTCAACAAGTCATAATAGTAAGGATATCACAATATCACATCATAAGCCTCAATGGTTAATTATGAAAATTACCATTTTTTCAATTAGACTTTCATTTATATACTAATATATCAATACCCATATAAATAACCCATAAGCTATTAAAAAAGTGATTCTATATTGATAAATGACTTTCAATCTCATGTTATTCTAAACAAAATGTAAACCATTAGCCATGTTTTTATTATTCTAGGTTCTCTCACCCAAGAGGTATATGTAATCCATGACACATTAACAGTTGAATCTAAATGGTTCTGACCAATATTCCTATCCAATATTTACCATTAATCAATGAATAAATTTATCATAGTGCATGTTATGTCATTGTAATCACAATATTGCATAAACATGAAAATTAAGCAAAACATAGGGTTAAGTTTAGACCCCATACCTTTAACTATCAATTTATCATACTTCCAACTGGAATTATGAATAATAATGGAGGTTCATAAGATCATGATAAGAATTAGGGATCAAACACCAAACCATGATGTCTGGAGGTGATGAAATCGCCTCAAAATCGACAGGATTCACCTAGGGCGTAAGAGGAGGGGCTAAAAAAATAGAGGAATGAGAAACAGGCATACAGAGATACTTAAAATTGATGATTGTGATACTTACATAGTGTATAATACATTTATATGTCGTGTATTTCTTTACAAAGGGATATGTCAAAAAACACATTGCCTCAAGTTAATATTTATCTTGATCGATATTTAAATGGAATGAATTGGGTTCATGATGTATAATTTAATTATGTATTGAAATAGTTTATGACATGTTTCTGATGGTAGTTACACATCATGTAATATATACATAACATGTAAGTGCTCTACAGATGGTTTTCAACCAAGTTTCTACAAAAGGACCTGAACCACCTCCAAATCCTTCAAAACCATGGAAACCCCCAGAAACCCATTTAACATGGTTATACCTAGATTCCATTAATTAAAATAAACATAAATCCCTAAAATTTATGTCATTTTCCCTAAAAATTTCTCTCCATCTCTGAACAAGACTCGGCTACCAAGGTCCAATGAAGAACTCAAAGAGGGATGTACCTGGAAAAAATTGGATCTTACATGGGTACTCAATGTGAGGAAAATGAAATGAAAAGATTAATTCTCAATAAATAACCAGAGGAGAATAAAATAAAATGGATTAATCGTATTATGATTAAATAATTTCCTCAATGGAAATTCAATCATAAACACTCCCAATTAAAATAGAATAAAAACAAAAATCCCTTACTATATTGGTAACATTTGAATCATAATCCCTATAAAATAAATGACCTTAAATGAATATGTAAATAACCGTAAAATTCATAATAATATTCATAAAATACATTAATGGGAAATATATACACCACATAAAAGAAACAAGTGGTGAATATGGCATGTGTCTCACAGAAATAAAAGTGAAATGAAAATCCCTTCCATCAAGTATGACTTCTTTCATATGTACAAAAACCTATGATATAATAAATATATATTTATTATAAATATATTACAGAAACAAAATATTATATATCATAACTTATATTATTTACTTATAATTTTTTATTACCTACTTATTAATTATTCTTTATTAAAATCACTATTCTGGGTGATATCTTGTTTGTTTTTCTTGTATGTTTTTGTTAGATATTTTTTATCCATATAATTTGATCATGGTTCCATCATATCCATAATTTTAATAATGATATAAATATATCATATATTCATTATATACATATTTAGTGTCATCCATAAAATTAGATATATAAAAATGAATTGTGTTGTTCATAGAGACGGTAGGTCGTATATATACATGAATGTTATCTTCACTTTTCAACAGATGAAATACCAAAAAGGTAAACAAAAATTAAAATTTAAAGAATAATTATTATATCATGTATATCTTATCAATTCATTAAATATATCCTTATTATAATCCATGTAAAATAGATATGAAAAACAAATCACATCGCTTCGTGAAAGTGGTAGTTCACATGTACGCACAAGAAACATTATTGTTTTACAAAGGATTGGAAGGTAAGAATGTAAATGTGATATTATGATTAAAATAGAGTAATTATTTCACAAGTATTATATATAAAATTTAAACCCATCAAAATAACCATTCATGAAATATGGTGATGGAAAATGAATTGTGTCGCTGCGTGGAGATGATAATTTGTACATACGCATGAGCGATACTTTCATTTCCAATTGATGGGAAAGAGGGTAGATGATGGTGATTTAATAATCATAATAAAATTTCGGCATATTTATGATAATAAATTTATTATTTTATGATAAGTATTATATTTTTATAGGAGGTAAGGAAAAGGTAAAAAATAAAGTGATCATTTACATCGATTGCCTCTTCTTTGAAAGAACTCAATTAGATCTCCTCTTAAGAACCCTAAGGTTGGTATTTTGGGATGGAAATAACATATATAATTTTTATAGATAAGTTTAGAATTATTTTAGGCTATATTCATTCTATAAGGCTCTAAGTAGTGTTAAGAAGAGAAAGGAGTGGTGCCCTTTTATAATTGAGGGGAGTGACACTCTTGGGATTTCTTAAAAGATTAAAATATAATAAAGTCATTATCAAACCAAATGATTCAAAATGGATAAATATTATAATATAGGTTAGTATATGGTTATAATACCATAAACCAACATAATTTTTATAGGTTTAAGTGGTGTTGTAAAACCTTATCTTTTTTATCAATCCCTTTGTTAATTATTTTTATCCTTAACCATTTTAACAACTATTTTAACCATAAAGGTT
Organism: Viscum album; assembly: GCA_963277665.1. Taxonomy (NCBI): domain Eukaryota; kingdom Viridiplantae; phylum Streptophyta; class Magnoliopsida; order Santalales; family Viscaceae; genus Viscum; species Viscum album. Next base: position 2,110,454,950 of record OY728152.1, read on the forward strand.
TATGAATATTACCATAAAAGGAAAATTGACTAATAAATAGACCATGGATGATGTGTTAAACTATATTCCAGTAACATGGATGAAAATGATATTTTTATGAATTTTAAATCATTTAATAATATTATTTATCATAAAATGTCATTTATATCATTTTTGACACTATTCATTTAATTTGACTTAAAAGACATAAGAAAAAGTTTTAATTAGAATATAACATTTTAAAAAAACAATAATACATCATATTAATATATAAAATTTTCTTAACACTATAAATCACTCAAATTATATTACTTTTAATATTTCTAAAATCATTTATTTTATCTTTCTAATAATTGAATAAATATTTTATTAGTGTTGCGTGAGCATTAAATGTAATTGTATAATTTTTTAAAATTATAAATAAATATCTATCAAGAAAATAATTTCATTATTCTCAAAATAGACATTAATATTCATTTATAACTTTATTTTGTACTTATGCATACATGTAAGAGATATTTAATACTAAGAGTGTAACATTTTGTAACTTTCTATCCTTTAAATATTATATTGGTCATTTTCAAGGAAAAATGTCCATTAAATAAGTAAATTTTAAGACTAATGTTTTAATTATAGAATTAAATTCTTCTAATAATAATTAATATAAAATAATTATGGCCTTATCACTTAGTTTTTTACTTAGATTAACCGGATTTACCCTTTATCAAGGTGATAAATTTTATCATGGTTACTATCCATGAAGCCTAAAAATAAAAGGGACCCATTTACCAAGTTTGAAAATTCTAATAACAAATATATAATATATTTTATCAAATTAAATAACTATAATTTTCATAAAATAATTTTAAAATAACTTTTCAAAATGCAAAGAAAAGCGTTTTTTAGAAAAATACAATTTTAAGCATAAAATGGGTTTTTTTATCCCATGCATAGAAAAAATATTAGACGAATGTTAAATAATTTTATTGAATATATAATATATATATTTCATTAAATTAATTCACTAATACTGATCAATTTAATTTATTAAGATAAAAATACATTGCGTTTATAAATATAGTTTTTTTATAAAAATGCTTTTTTACGTATAAAAATGTATGTATACAAAATTACAATATAGAAAAAACTTAATTGGATTATTCAAAATAGAATAAAACTAATTTTACTTGTAATTTTTTTAAAATAAAATTAAACTTTTTAAATGCTTGTAAAATAATACATTTTTCAATAAAAATAAATATTTTTCACTATTCATCGAAAAAATCAGTTATTTCATAAAATTATCAAAAATTCACCCAAATTTAATATTGAAATGATTATTTTAAAAATAAAGTTTATTTTATCAAATAAATTTCATAAAATTTTCAAAAAATAAATATAATATTTTCTCACAAAAAACAATAAAAACATTTTTTTAATGAAATTTATTTTTGAGCATAAAATAAGTTTAATAAAAATTCAGTGATTATTAATTAATAATTAAGAAATAAATTTATATTGGTTAGTACCATTATATATATATTATAATATGGTTAATCTTATTCATACCTTCTAATTCAATGGCTAAGTTATAATGGTCACATTTATATAATAATATTGTGTGCTTCCTTTAAACATGGTGTTGCATGTAATTCAAGTCATAGAATTATTTAAAGAAAAATAAATTCTAAAATCAATGGGTGTTACATTATTCCCCTTTAATAAATTTTATCATTTTAATTTTAACTTTAACTTTATAATCCAAGTTTTCCCATATGAAAATACATTTATAGAAATCTCACATCCTAAAACGGGTTAATAAAACTTCCTCTTGAAAAGGGGGAAAGGGAACTACAAAGGTAATCTAGAATAACACATAACTAGGTTTCAAAATTTGAAAACATTAGTGGGAAGTGAAAATATTTACATGAAATAGAAAACTAAAATACAAGGATTAATATACCGTGATAGAGAATACTGTTATGAGGAATTTAACCACCAAAAAATCATAGATCTTTGAGGGGTTAAATGATCATTGATTCCTCATAAATGAAAGTAAAAAAATAACATTTTTATTTCAAATTACTTTTTCTAAATTTGGTGAATAATTTTTCAACGAATATAGGTGACTCTAGAAAATATAATTATTTGATTTATTTCTGTTTCAAAAGAATAATTTCATCTTTTATTTGTGCTTCAATTAATTGCCACTTCATCTCATAACCCCAATAAAATAAATAATCAAGACGAATTTTTTTATGAATGAAGCACTAAAATAAAATTTTAACAGATCATAAGGTCTATAAAATAATATCAATTCATTTTTACTATCTCTATATTTATACCAAAACCAAAATGAGTAACACAAGTTCTCTAATATGGAAAAATAATACTTTAGTATCGAAAACCTCATCCAAAGTTCAAATTAAACCATTCCATAAATTGTTAACCTTAAAATCCTTTAAAAATATTTTTGGATAAAATAAAAATACAAAACGTTAGGAATAAGGTTACTAAATTAAAAAAAAATCAAGTTAACATTAATCCCTCAAATATAAAAAATAATCTTTTAGCATCACATAACCTATATGTGAATACCTTGATCATATATTCTCATGAAACATGGTAATAACTTGAATTGCAATAAAATATTAAGGAAACATGCAATCTTTAAAAAATTAAATCTCCAGTCCTCACATAAATAAAATCACAGATTATTGAATATATTCTATAAATCCAAAAATGTTGTAAACTCCATCAAATATAATATAAACTAATTTTTCATCAAATCACTAATCAGTTCAAAAGTCATCAATATTATCCCATTTACTATATCATAATAAAACTTCTCAAAAACTCATTATTATCTCAACATCATGCACATATTAAGGATTATCTTTACCTTAATCATGAATTCTAAAAAAATATCTCCTTACTAGTAAATTACATTTCTTGATCATCAGTACCATTCCACGCATTCTTAAAAATCCTTTAAGAAAAACCTATATAGAATAATCCTCAAATGTTTCATGGAATTTATAATATAATATCAATATAAAAATAATTTTTAAACATAATTATTTAATTTCAGTTCATAAATACTTCAATCATTACACTTCAAAAATTGGTATAGCATAATCCTTTCCATGCTCAAGGAGTTATCTCATGGATTAGTGAATTTACTCAGATAATTCCCATGTTCCCCAAATATAATACATTGTACTATAAATGGTACCATAGGTTGAACTTCATATCCCCCTTTCTAACTCATTATTTTTCCTTGAAAATTAATTTCTATAATCTCTTCTTATCTACACATAAAAAACCTTCTCATTCCTTAAATACATTCCCTTAATTGCTTCTTTCAATGAATCTTCTTTGCTCCAAGGACTCCACCACCTGGGCTCTCAGGGAACTCTATCCTTTTCTTCTTTGGTGACTTTGAGATTTGGGTAAGGTGTAAGTTTTTAATCATATAACATGATAAATAATTGTGAATAATATAGTATCATTCACTCCAATCATCATACCGTTATGTTTCTCATCAACACAATTTCCATCACTTTCAATATTAACCCAGTTCCTTCTACTTCTCGCCATTGAATAAAACCAAAAAGCATAGGGTGATCAACATAATGATAGTGGAAAACCACATAATCATTAATTGGATATCTAAATCATGACACATTGTTTTTAATCAATAAAACCTTAGTTTTATCATATGTCATCAATAGTTATCATCTATAAAAATCCTACATAATGGTCCATAAAAGAAATTTTAATTAATAGAATAATACCCCCCAAGAGTGTCAAACTAGGTGCATAGTAAGGGCACACTCACCATTCACTAGAATGATGGATGATATATACCCAAACAACTCTTTCCAAGGTTATTACCCATAGATTTATTTTTTCCAAAACCATGTCCATGGGGATGTATTTCTAGGAAAATAAAATAATATCTTCCTTACCAAAACTTTTGTATGTTATCCTATACATAGATTTATCCTTTGGGTTTTCACAAAATTTTTCTAATCCTAATATCTAAATATTGACTAAACCCTAATATGATACCAATTTTAAAGGCCCATTATTTTCATGCATAAATATTATATATTTTATATGAATATTCAACATATTAAAAAAACACAAACCTTAGGACCATAAAATTTTAGTGTCGTTGGATACTAGATAAACAATCTTATTTTCTCATAAAATATTTTAAACATCACCCACAAATACCTTCCCATTTAGTAATCTTCATAGAAAAACCCTACTTAAAACCTTTATTCATAACTTGGGGAAAGGAAACAAAAGGAAGTATGAGCTTAGAAGCCCAATAAGGGTAAACATGGGAGATATAAATTGACGATCATATAAAAGGATAAGGTAAGCATAAGGGTATGATATCATGATCATAACTTACAAATCAATTTGTTAAAGATCATAAAAATGAGTCGTAGAATAAATTTTTATCATTTCAAAATAAATGATCCATAAGAGTGAGATAAAAATCATATATAAATCATGAACCATAATCGTATGTCATATAAGTGTAGAACCATAATAAGTGTAGAAACCATTACATATGTCAAGGTTAACTACCATGACCATAAAAACATATAAAAACAGGACTCAACACCCGTTTCTCATAGTGGATCGTGAAAATTGACTTTTTTCCATAATTGATCGATTATATATACTAGTTTCCTATTATTTATCAAGAACATAGACTTTTTTTCTATAATATACCAGTCACATAGAATTGTTTCCCATAATGGATCAATCACATCGACTTGTTTCCCATATTTATCTCATGAGATATAATAATTTATCCAATGAATTGGAGGAGTATATAATTATGGGATCACTTTAACATAATTAAAACCATACATATGTGTACCACAATATCATAATGAAATTCATCATATCATCACATCATAACTCATGTAAATAAAATGTATTTCATAAACATTTCATCAATTCAGCATAGCATAACCCATGAAAATAAATGTGTTTCATAAAAAACTCATCATCATAATCATTAAACATCTAAAATAATAATAAGTATGGTATCATTGGATCATATACTTAGTAAATCATAAGTAACATCAAAGTATGTTATCATATATAGATACCTCTTTTAAATGAACACTGTAATGTTTCTTGAGAAAAATATCATTTTTAATTTGAAATAACATTTTCAAAACATATTAATTTCACAAATATTAAGGAAATAATTTTATTTTAAAATAACCTTGTAAACCTATAATAAAATCTTCAAATCATTGGTCAGTCATTATATCTTTAAATTTTTTTCATTTCATATATGTCAAAATAAAAAATTTCTTTCACACTTTTGTAGAAAAAGTCAAAAGTACCATGTTTGAAAAATGACATGAAGGTTCATTTTAAAAAAAATTATAAAAAAGTAAAGAATGAGAAAAAATGACTTTAAAAATAATATTATAATATTAAAAACTTTATTTAAATCATTTTTAAAAAATATGTATATGGAATAAAAACATTTTTTGACTATAGATAGAAAAAAAGTTGATTTTTCTTAAAAACACATTTTTGGTATCTTGAGTTATCAAGGTAATAAAAATAAAATAACAAAATTTATTCTCAATAAATAACCATAGGATAATAAAATTAAATGGATTCATCATATAATGGTCATATAATTTCCTCAATGTAAATTTAAGCATAAACAATCTCAATCAAAATAGGATTGAAACATAAATCCCTTACCACTTTGATAACATTTGAATCATGAGACCCATGAAATAAATGAAATTATATAGATATTTAAATCCATATAAAATTTATGATAATAATCATAAAAGACATTTATTTCCAGTATATACACCACATAAAAGAAAAATGTGGTGAATATTTCATACGTCTCACAAAAATAAAAATGAGGTGAAAATCCCTTACCTCAGGTTTGACTTCTTTATTACACTTCCAAAACTCCTGTTTAATACATATATATTTATTATAAATCTATTAAATAATTATAATCTTACATATAATACCATATATTATTTACTTATAACTTTTTATCACCCATTTATTAATGATTCTTTATTAAAATCATTGTTCCAGGTGATGTTTGTTTCGTTTTTCAGGTATGTTTTGGTTCAGTGGTTTTGGTCCATGTACTTTAATCATTGATACATAATATACATAATTTTAATCATGATATATATATATCCTATAAATTCATTATATACATATTTATAGTCATCCATAAAAGTAGATATAGAAAAATTAATTGCATCGTTCATGGAGATGGTAGGTCGTACATACACATGAACATTGTCATCATTTTTTAAAATATGAAATGACAAAAAGGTAAATAATAATTAACCAATATAGAATAATTATTATATCATATATTATATATATATTAATTAAATTTATCTTTATTACCAACTATGTAAAATGGAAATGAAAAAATCAAATCGCATCACTTCATAGGGGTAGTAGTCCACACGTACTCATGAACAACGTTATCATTTTCCAATGGATCACAAGGTAAGAAATTAGATGTGATATTATAATTCCAAATGTTTAATTATATCATATTTATCATATATAATTTTTAAACCCATAAAAATAATCATCCATGAAATATAGTGATACTCATTTGATGAGAAAGAGGGTGGATAATGGTGATATTATAATCATAATAAAATATAAGTATATTTAGTATAATTACATTATTATATTATAATAAATAAAATAGATTTATTGTAGTTAATGAATAATTTAAAAATAAAGTGATTGGTAACATCGATTACCTCTTATTTGAAAGAACTCTTTTAGATCTGCTCTTAAGGATCCTAGGGTTGGTATTTTGGAATACCAACACCTCTATATGTGTATAGGAAAGTTTAAAAGGTATTTTTGAAATTTATGGTTGATATATAAGGATCAGATTGGTTTGAATCAAAGAAAATATCGGCTCCCTTTTACGATTGAGGGGAGTGTCACTCTTGGGATTTCTTAAAAGATTAAAATATAAAGTAATTATCAAACCAAATGCATCCAAATAGAAATATATTAAAATATATGGTAGTATATAGTTTTAATAAAATTAATATATAGAATTTTTACTTGTTAAAGTGGTGTTTTAAACTTTATCTTTTGGATTAATCCCCTTGCTAATTTTTTTACCTTATCCACGATAACAACTATTTTAACCATAAAGGGTTAATAATGTTACCGTAAATGGAAAAGTAACTCAAAAATAGACCATGGATGATTTTATAAACAATATTCCAATCACATGGTTGAATATAATATTATTATGAATTTAAAATCATTTAATAAAATATTATTTATCATAAAATATCATTAATGTCAGTTTTAACACTATTTATTTAATTTGACTTAAAATACATAAATACTAAGTTAATATTTGAATATAATCCTATAAAATAAATATAATATTTCATATTCATTTATAAAATTTATATAAAACTATAAATTACTCATATTATATTACTTTTAATATTTTTAAAATTGTTTATTTTTTCTAATAATTTAATAAATAATGTGTTAGCATCGCGCAAGAATTTAAGGTAATTATATATTTTATAAAAACTATAAATAAATTTACATAATAGAAAAAGTTTCACTGATATCATAATATACATTTATATTTTTTTACAACTTTATTTTATCCCTATGTGGACAAATGATGGATATTTAAAACTAAGAGAGTGACATTTTATAACTTTCTTCACTTTAAATATTATATGTGTCATTTTCAAGGAAAAGTTTCCATTAAACAAGTCAGTATAAAAAATAAGGTAATAATTATATAATTAAATTTATCAAGTAATATTTCATATGATAATATTATGGCCTTATCACTTAGTTTTTTATCTTGATTAACATGATTTACCCTTTTCTAAGGTGATAAATTTTACCGCGGTTACTATTGATAATGTCAAAAAATAAAAGGGACTCATTTACCAAATTTGAACCTCATAATAATAAATATAGAATCCATTTTATCAAATTCAATACCAATAATTGGTATAAATTAATTTTAAAATAAGTTTGCAAAATGTGATGAAAATCATTTTTAGAAAAATTTAGTTTTATGCATAAAATTGGATTTTTTTTATCTAATGAATAGAGAAAATATTAGATAAATGTTAAAAAAATTGATTGAATATATAATATATATAAATTTCATTAAAATCATTCAAAAATAGTGACTAATTTAATTTATAAATATAAAACCACATTTCATGCATAAAAGCATATTTTTCAGAAAAAATTCCTTTTTAAGTATGAAAATATTTTTATACCAAATTAAAACATAAAATTGAATACAATGAAATTAGTTAGATTATTCAAAATATATGATAACTAATTTTAATTTTGAATTTTTTTAATACATATTATTGGATAAAAATACATCTTTTAATAAAAATCAGTATTTTTTACTATCCATTGAAAAAAAATCGATCTTTTTATAGAATTCTCAAAAATTTACCCCACGTTAATTTTAATATTATGATTTCAAAAATGAATTTTATTTTATAAAATAAATTTTATAAAATTTGAAAAAGTAAATATAATATTTACTCACAAAAATCAATAAAATCATTTTTGAAGGAAATGTACTTTTGAAGCATAAAATGACTTTACAAAAAATTGATTGGTTATTCCTTAAGAGTTAAGAAATTAATTAGTATTGATTAGAAACTTTATATATATATTTATATATATATATCATAGTGTGTTTAATCCTATTTATACATGTTAATCCTATGGCTAAGTTATAATGGACACATTTAAATAATAATATTTTGTGTTTTGTTTAAACTTATTGTTGCATGTAATGCAAGCCATCAAATTATTTAATGAGAAATAAATTCTAAAATCTCAAGGTGTTACGGCCACCCAATCTGCTACATGTTAATTTTTATTAATTTTTTTAGAAAATGCAATGTTCTTAATGGATTGTACATAACAATATAATTTTAAAGTATTGTAATTTTTATAATGTAGATTTATTTGTAATTTTAATTTATTGTATTGTAAATTTATTTGAAATTAAGTTTTAAATTTTTAAATGGTTATTACATTGTGCTGTAAATATAGTCATAAACTACTACAAAAAATTTTCCTTTATCAGTCCTATATATAACACTAATAAATGAAATTTCTATTGATATTATATATATCACTAATAAAATTACATTTATCTGTGCTAAAATACACACTAATAAATATTCCCATTATTTGTGTTTTTTTGCATTAATTAATTATATTTTTATTAGTTGTTTTTTAGCACTGATAAAATCACATGGCTGTTAAAGTGCTCAAAACATTAGTTCTTTTTTAACATAGATATAATCAATTTCTATTCTTGATAAAATGGATATCTATAGTAGTGTGTTATTGTTGGGTGGGACTAAAGTGTTCAGAACCATGTTAATTGGTGTGTTCTTATCTTTTTGGTTTTCATTATTTTAATCATTATTTTCTTGAATCATTAAATATTTTTCTTATGTGTATTTTTTCATTTTTTTTCCCCAATCTATATTTCTTAACTTAAAAGAAATTATAAGAAAAATCAGTGCTTCTTAAAATGTTGCATGAGGGCACACAATTAGCATTGTCCCTAACATGATCAAATATGGAACCATAAAAAATCAAATATCATCTATTATAGTACACACAAAGACTATAATTCAATCCTTCCCTTTCTTGAAATTGACCAACCATGATAGAGAAAGTTGAGGACCCTTGACCATTTGCATGAAAAGACATGTCAATGTCATTTTTTTGAACTTGATTTTGGTTATCTAAAGTATATAATGATATAATTTGATGAGGATCCTAAAATAAATATAAATATCATTAGATTTGGGGGAGGTACTTATTTTCTTTTTATAGTTTCCTATTGAACCAAATCCATTCTTATTGTATCATGTATGATGTAGACTTACAATATATGATCGTAGTTAGTTTCTCCCAATATCTTTGTAAGATGAGAGGGTCCTCTATTGACAAAACTTATATTTAATTTCTATCAAGAAAAATTTATAAATTTGAAGAAAAAGAACATCAAATGGGCCCAAAAAATATTAAAACCATAAAATGAAATCCCTAAAACTAGATTTAAACCTATAATTGAAATGTATTTTAGTTTCTGAAACCATTTCCTTGCAAGTCTAAGAGGGGTGGGTCATGCGGTACATGAATCCTACAGTTACTTTTTCTAATTTAAACTCTTTTATTTTATTTTTTTACTAAAATATATAAAAAATATTGTATGATTATTTGGGATGACTATGGTTACCCTATTTTCAAGTACCCAACACTATCAAACCCAAAAAATCAGATAGCCTACCTGAATAATAATTAGGTAGGGTTTGAGTTATGGGGAAAACCCTATTAATACTCGAACCCATTTTATATTAAATTTATATTTTATTTGAAAAATTATTCAAATATAATATTGTATTGAATTTCATTCATCATGGAGCAGTGATGTTGTGTCGATGTGGAAAGAAGGTTGTATGTGGGAGGTGGATCCAGTGGGAACCACTTAATAGGGGGTGGAAATATAGGGGATTATAAACCCCTATGGTCTATTGTCATTATTAGATGTGGGATTGCCTCTAATTATGAAGATGTTTTCCCATATTAGAGATAACATTGAGCACATGAGGATTTATAAGCCTTATTTCACCCCTTTCTCTACAAACTACTAAGTAGTTTCCACCTCTATTTGTCGTCCCTACCGCCATAGCTTTTCGAGCATCTCATCTTCCTGGTATGAATAGGTGATATATTAAAATTTAAAATATAATTTTAAATTAGATATTGTATGAGTGCATGAAATATAAAAATATAAAATATAATTTTAAATTAAATATTAAAATAAACAATTTTGGGTAGGGTAAAACATAATCAAATTTGGGTAGGGTAATAAATAAAAGGGTATAAATGATTTTGTGTAGGTAAAATTTAATCGGGTTTGGGGTCGAGCACCCCAAAATAAAAGGGTACCCAACCTATTTTAATCCCCAATAATTATAACAACATAAATTTTTTTCGGTTAATTTAAACATATAACACCATACATATAATGAAAAATCATAGAAAATGGTATGATAATTAGTTTAAAGGTTTACTAAATTATTTTATTACAATTCTCTTATGAATTTCCTTGAATTTTGTCACAATTACTTTGATGTGAACCAACATTTCCTTCAATTATAAATCATTGAACATGAATCCAATGAGGTAGTGTTTTATTGTTTGAAGCATTAAAATCAAGGAAAATGTATTCATAAAATTAAGTTATTAATTGTCAAATGAATCCTAAGAGTTCATATACATGTAGGGGTGTGATCATAATTTTTTTTTAAAAATAATATGATAATTATATCATTATTATTTTGTTGTTTATAGAATAAACACTACTAAAAATTTCCTCTTTAGTGACTATAATTCAAACACATTTGGAAGTCGCAGTTGGCCAGTTGCTGAAGGTAAATAGCTACAGCCAATGGAGTTCACTATAGGGGTGTCTAAATGACTATGGTGGTGGTCACTAGGAAGATATTTAGCGACTACCTATAGTGGCCGCTAGTCTTCCAAAAAAATTATTAAATAATGCATTTTCACTACCACCAAAAAAGGAAAGTATTAAAAAACCTCAAAATAAAAAAAAAGCAAATAAAAAACTATAAATCTAAACAGTTATATATCCTTCCAATATTTTGTCACAATCAACCTACTGAGAAGATACAAAAAAATTAAATAAAGAAAATAAAAATTAATATATTTAACATTAATCAAATTTTTTATGTTAATATATATATAGAATGATAAAAACATTTTATATGGTGTTATGTATAGAAAGCATCCTAAAAACAGAAATGGGGAAAATCTAATCTAAAATATCTTATTACACTATTTATCAATTAAGTAATGACTATTAAAGTTAAAAACCAATTTTACCACATATCGATCAATATAGGAATCATATTGACACACGGTTGATTCCAATAGATCATGTATGATTTGAGAAATGTTCTCCAAGATTTTCATATTAATCAGGATTTTTCACCCATTTTTGACCCCCTGATAGGAGAAATGTCATTTTAATAACACTAGTCAATGTTACCCATCATTTTCTATCATATCGAGAGACAAGAGAATATGATGGATACAGTGTTGATTCCTATAGATGAAAAATATATCTATGGTCATTCTCCCATGATTTGATGTTAATCTAATCATGTTTTCTTGATATTAGCCCATTTTTTATGTTTTTTCATTTAACTCGATATCTGAGGGAAAAATGTCACTTTTGATCATACTGAGAAATTTGGGTGTCTAATCCATGTATCTATGATCGGTGAAAATTTTAAATGACTTAAATATTTTTTTCCTCATATTTCATGTCAATGTGAGCTCTTTTGATCTGATTTTACCCCTATATACATGATTTTTCCATTACTACAAAAATGGTAATTATTGTGAAAATGAACTATTAATTATACCAACCAATCCAAGAATCGGATTGATGCGCGGTTGATTCCAATATATCACATATGATTCAAGTAATTTTATCCTACATTTTCACATCAATATAAAGTCATTTTATTATTTTTTTACCCCCTAATAAGAGATATTTCCTTTTAAAAACACTAGACAATGTTACTCATCATTTTTCATCATACCGGGAAACACGAGCATCCAATGGATGTTAAATTGATTCATATAGACCAAAAATTGATCAATGATCATTATCCCATGATTTCATGTCAATAAAATTGTACTTTATTAGTATTTTTCTCTTTTATGTTATCTATCACTTAACTCCAAATCTGAGGGATGAACATCACTTTTGATCATACCAAGAAATTCATGTATCTCATCCATGAGACAATGATTCCTATAAATTATAAATGAATTAAAGATCATTATAATAATGTTTCATGTCAATCGGAGCTCATTTAGTCGTTTTTTGACTCCTAACACATTATTTTACCATTATTACAAAAATGGTAATAAATATGAAAATAAACTTTTAATTTTGCCAACCAATCCAAGAATGGTATTGATGCATGGTTGGTTCTAATAGATCACATATGATTTAAGGAATTTTCCCCTATATTTTCATGTTAATCATAAGTATTTTCTCATTTATGACACCCTAATGGGAGATATTTCATTTTAATAACACTAGACAATGTTACCCATCATTTTCCATTATATCGGGTGACACGAGCATCTGATTCGTTAAAAATTAATTCCTAAATTATGATGATTCCTATATATTTTAAATGTCCTAAAGATAATTTTCCTAAAATTTCATTTCAATAGGATATCATATGGTCAGTTTTGACCCCTACACACATGAGTTTACTATTATTAAAAAAATGGTAATAAATATTAAAATAAACTTATAATTGTACTGACCAATTTGGGTATCGAATTGAAATGAAATTGATTCTAATAATTCACATATAATTCAAGTAATTTTATCATATCTTTTCACATTAATCATAAGTTCTTTGATCATTTTTTACCCCCTAATGGGAGATATGTCATTTTAATAACACTAGACAATGTTATCCATCATTTCACATCATACCTGGTGACATGAGCATCTAATGGACGCAAGGTTTATTCCTATAAATAAAAAATGGATCAGTGATCATAATCCCATGATTTAATGTCAATCCAAGTGAATTTTCTTTGTATTGTCCCCTTTTACATTATTTTTTCTCTTACCTCTAAATTTGAGGGACAAAATACACTTTCAATCATATTAAGAAATTTAAGTATCTAATCTACATGATAATGATTACTGTATATTTTAAATTACCTAAAAATAATTGGAATTCCATTAGGGCATCATTAATTCTCTATGGGTCTAATCAAAATAAAAAAAATTATAACAACTAAAATTTTGTTAGTCAATTAATTAAAATGTAGTATTTAGGAAAGTTTAATTTCAAACCCAAAAATATGGTGAATTAGTTTATTTAGGATTTCAAAAGAGTTTATTTTATTAAATTGAATAAATAGGTGGATAATAATATTGGTTTTATTAATTTAAATAATAACATAATTTAAAACGAAGTAGATTGATTGGTTGGTTTGATATCAGATTTGAAATAAATGCCAGGGTTTTGTAATTTTAGGATTAATGTGTAATTATGTTTTAGAAAATAAGATTATTAATCTATTATTAGTGTTATATTCAAGAATAGGTAGATCCAATGGTCATGGTATTCCCTCCTTGATGCGGTAATCCCTTATTTCCCTTGGTCCGGTAATTTAGTGTTTTTCTGAATCATGTTTGTCTTGATACTATATCTAAATTTGATTCCTATAAATTTGGAAATGGTGGTTCCTCCTTTAAGTTTGTTAGTTTCATGACTTTAAGGTTCCTTTAATATTCAAATACCAATGGTCATGATAAAATTAAAATGAACGGATTGGAAATTGATTGAAGAAATCATAGAAAAATAAATACATGAATAAAAGAAAAGAAATAAATCCAATGGAACCTTCCCACTTTTATTATATAACCCTATAAAAATGTGGGTTTACCCCATTATCCTAGTGATGATATAATAATATGAAATGAAGGATGAAAAATAAATCATAATGAAAATGAAGATGAAATAGGGGAGGAACCTAGACAGTTCATGTAACGCCCCGACCCCAGTTACCCAGAGTCAGTGCATTATTACATAACACTGGCATGATCACAAGGAATCAAGTCCCGAAGTATCGATCGGTTTAGCAGTCTTGGAAAATAGATTACATACATTATTGTTACATTACACTTTATAACATACAAAACAACATAAATAATCCTTTATGAATGCCATTATTCCCTTGGCTTAACCCTACATATCAATCACAATACACTTCTTGGAATCCTAGGAAAAAATAAAACATATAAAGGGGTGATCTCAGATGCTAATTAAGGATAACAATATAGAGGAAATTTTAATAAATAATCATAAACATTTAAGGAAATGTATAACTAAAACAAAATCCTTTTAAACATGAACTTCAATATAATATGGCAAAAATAAAATAATGCCATTTACTTATTCACATGGATATTCTACTAGTTGAATAATCACATGCAATATTACTAACCACTTTTATAATGATGGAATGAATAATGCCATACTATCATAACCACGTAGCCAAGGCCTCGTTCCAAGACTACAAATAAGATTTTGTCAAGGCCTCGTGACAAGACACTAGTTTGTCTCATGAGACCTACAGATGCATCAAAGAGCTATAGCGAGCTCCACCTGTAACATCCCAAGTAAGTAATGAATAATAGATATTTTTATCTCTGTCTATTAATGATTAAGATAGTGTTATAGAGGCTTAAAATGAAAATAAATACAATCTTATGCATGGAATAAACTAATATTCTTAAAAGATTGTTTTAGTGCCTTTTGATGGAAAACCATTTTTGAATCTATATTTTGAAAATTTTATAAACTATGTTTGTCAAAATAAACTTATTCTTTATGATTGGGACATCAAAATTTACCTTGTGTGAATTTTTGGTATTTTTCTGACAATGTTCATTTTTTTAATGAATAGTGAAAAATACTGCATTTTACATCAAAACTGCTTTTTAACCTAATTTATTTATTTGATTAGATTATGTTTTGAATTGGTTTTGAAGTGAAATTAGAATATATTTTTACCATTTTATACAATGGTGGTCATTGGAATCAATTTCACTTTGAAATTAGACTTAAAATGGTGTCAATCTTTTGATACTTATTGTTTTGTAAAAACACGCTATTTGCTCTGGCAGCGGGAATTAATTATTGAATTAATTAATGTGACTTATATGATTTGAATTTTTTAAAATGGACTTCATTTTTGAATTCGGAATATCAAATATAGCTTAGGGTGAATTTTTGGTAATTTTCTGAAAAACTTCAATTTTTGATGAATAGTGAAACCACTAAGTGGTAATCAAGCAAACTGATTTTTCAGTTAAATGAAAGTTTACCACTAATGTGTATTGAATTTTTAAAATCCTACATACATGTTTGTCATTAAGAAGTAAAATTTGGTTCAATGAGATTATAATAATTTTTTGGTGAATAGTAACTTATTAAGTTCTTAATCGCGATTAGTGGTAATTAGGGTAGTTTAAGGTATAAATAATGCTTTAATAATAGGAAATTACCTAGACACATGTCCCAACCTTATTGTTTGTGTCATGGCCGACCAAGACAAGCCATGGGTCAACTTGGGGACCCCATGGAGACACTTTGGTTTGGAAATTACATAAATAGCTTTTTATTAAATGTTAAAGTAAAAATGACACAAACAAGAGATGTTTTACGAAAACAATTTTTACATGGGGTTATAAAGATCAGATTTTTGATTATAAATATTCATTGGAAAGATAAAAAGATTTCATACATCATAGTATTTTGTTTATGATTTTTAGACATTAAATAAATTAAATTATTTATGACATAATAATGATGCAGCGATGACATCATTATTTGACGATTTAAATAAAATGGAAAGATAATGTAAAATCTATGAACTACACATGTCCAAAACCAATTGTATGAGTGGATTTAGAACCCTTATCACCTTATCCACGAATTATTTAAATGTGGGACCTTTTAAAACCGAAACCCATTTTCAAATAAAGTAATGTTTCTTTACTTTTCAAAAGTGCCCCTCCTCTCCTCTTATAAAAGGCCCCCACCTCTACCCCATTTCACACACCTCTCAAGCCTTTGGCTCGGCCAACCCCTGCCCAATTACTCTCTCCACATCCCTCTCCTCATCCGAGAGGATTCCCTTTGGGCAGAATCCTTTCAAAAGAAGCCTTTAGGCTCAAATGAAAAGGGAGTTACACTTTTAAAGGTAATTCATTCTCTCTTGTTCATTTGTTTTATTTTGATTCTCCAACCCTCTAAACTCTTTTTATTTACTTATTTTGTAACAACACAAGTATATTCAATATACTAGGATGTTTTTATAAGATTTATTTGAGCTACACTCTCACACAACTACATCAAATGGTTAAAGAACATACGGTTTCCGTGGATGGCGAAATTCTGCCTCCCGAAACGATGATTGTTCAATACTCATTTAACACCTTCAAAGGTGGCCATTATGATGTCACTATTTTTATATATGATATATAATATGTTTATGTTTTCTTTAAGCTTCTGTATTTTTCATTTTTGGCATACCTTTATGGTTTCCATTATGGGTAAACACGATATCTTCATTTTAGGAAGTGCGGACTACCGCCCCCTGAAAATGATTTGATTCGTTAATACCATATGTGGTATGTGTAAAGGATAAAGTTAATGATATTATATATGTTATTATACTGGAATTATAATATACTCTTATATCATTATGATTCCATTCCAGAAAATACGAAATAGAAATTGAAGTAGCGTTCATGCGTACGTACGGCTTACCGTCTCCATGAACGGTGCATTTCATTTCTTACCTCTAAATGTGATGTAATATTATAAATACATGTATATGAGGAATATATATGATATATATTTTATCCAAATAATTAATATAATTTTGGATATAACGAACCTATGACCAAATTAACAACATGTAAGTGTAAGAAGTCTATTTTTGACTTAAGAACCAAATACCGACAAAATGAACATTATTAACTTAGCTGATTACATGATGTTCATAACATGGTATAAAAGGAATAATGAAATTGAAAAAGATTCATAAGCAAGTAGATATTAACTCAAGTTTATAATTCAGGAGATTAAAGAACGGTCGGGTCAAGTCGGATACGAGGTATGGGACTTCGTCTCAATCTCCTTTCATTGAGGCATATTTTATTTTATACACAACTTTCTTTTATACGGTGTATAAACCCCTTTGAATTTTACGTTTATTCAAAAGGAATATTTTTTATACGAAGCGTTTACTAAATGATAAAAGGGAATGTTTTTGTCGTACGTATGCGGCGACAACGACTTCTCCGCCGTCGTGACCGTTATTTGAGTTTCGGCTTCCTCTACAAGCCATACCTTCTTTTTAAAAGAAAAATAAATACCATGTTTTACTTTTCTTTTATTTTGGTATTGAAAATGGTTTTCACAATGTTTTTGTGTTGTATTGATATCTTGTGATTGAAATGTGGAAATGTTATGTTTCCTTTATGCGTGTTTTATGTGATACGATTATGTTATGGTTCTTGGGCATTATTATGAAGACAGGTGGTTCCATGATAAACTAAGGGCGGGTGAGCCCGATATAGCTCTCCAATGCATTGGGTAACGCGAAGGAGTGAAACGTTAAGGTTTCTCCGAAGAGATTTTAGGGAATATACTGTGATGGGTATTCCAAACTTAACCAAGAGGGTTACTCCCTACGTAAGAATGTTATGAATGCCTCAAGTTACCTTTATGTCTTATGATTTCTATGATTTATTCATGATTTTATGAGGTATGTTAAAGTGCCTATGTTTTATGGGTAAAGTATGATTTCATTCTTATGTATATATGAACTCATGTTTCCTTTCCATGTTTTTTTTATAACCCATACTGAGTTTTTATGCTCATCCCAAGTTTTTGAAATGTTTTTCACAGGTCAAGGGAAAGGTACATGATAAGATGATAGAGTCAATGATGTGTCAAGAAATAATCCATGTTTTTTTTTAAATGTGTTTCCATTGATGGGAATGAATAATACTATCTTTATGTAACCACTTTGTTTATATGTGGAATGTAATGCAAGTTTTATGATCTAATTCTCTAAAACTCTAAACCCGAAAAGATCCTCAATGTGTAATCTTGTAATAACTCAAGATTAAGTAAGGTTTAAGGCTGGGGCCTTATAGTTGGTATCAAAGGTCGGTTTAGATAACTTTAGGAGATAGAATTCTATTAAATGATTATCCAAAAATATTTTTTTTTTCTCGAAATGATATAGCATTTAAAGATTACCATGTTGCTTCATCTAAGACATGTTTGTTCAGAATGGTTTTCCGCAGAGGAAACAAGGAAGCAATTCTAGGAAGGAATACAGAAGGAAATAACCTTCCGAATCAGCATCCTGAGATGGTCGGAATTGGAACTGAACAGTTTGTTGCAGTAATGGCGCATTTGACTCAAGCGATAAATGGCGGTGGTATCCATGCACGAGATCAGCCAGATCAACCGCAGAGGAACATGTCAGTGGTGGAACATTTCATGAAGCAACATCCACCATCATTCAGAGGATCATCTGACCCTATGCTAGCTGAAGGGTGGATTAAAGCACCGGAGAAGATTTTTGATGTCATGCGGTGTTCAGACAATCAAAAGGTTAGTCTTGCTATTTACCGTTTGGAGGGTGAAGAAGATCAGTGGTGGTCTATGGTTAAAAATATCAGGGACGCCGATGAGATTGATGCTCTTGACTGGGATGAATTCAAAGGTATGTTTCTTGAGAAATATTTTCCTAAGGTGGTTCGTCTTAGGATGGAAAAAAAGTTCCTAGAATTGAGGCAGGAGGATGATTCAGTGGCTGGTTATGAAGAAAAGTTCACTCGATTGGCAAGGTATGCTCCAAACTTCATACGAGATCTTGATAGTAAAATAAACCGTTTTTACTCAGGGTTAAAGCCAAAGTATCGAAGGGCTTTAGCTTCTCGTGAGTTCAAAAGTTATGAAAAACTTGTTCGATGTGCGGAGAAGGTGGAAATGGAGTTTGCCGATGATCAGGTGTTCTATGACAAACAACAGAATAAGAGGTCTAGTTGGGAGGCGAAGGGGAAGAATTCATCAAAGAAGCAAGGAGGTAAGAAAACCAAATATCCATCCTATGAGAAGTGTGGTAAAATGCATCCTGGAGAATGTTTATCCAGGTCTGGTAAGTGCTTTCGGTGTGGTAAGTCTGGTCATATTGCTCGTAACTGTAAGGAAGATGATCAAGCAGGAAATGAAAAGCCAACGATAAGATGTTTTAAGTGTAATGAAATGGGTCATTATGCAAACGAGTGTCCAATGAAGAACTCAACTGGGGGAATGCAGCCAGACTACAAGCAGAAAGGGGTGGTGAAATCCTTTGCAATAACTTCAGCAGATGTTGGTCCATCGAATGAAGTGGTATCAGCTCCAGGGAGCTCAGTATTTTTCGAAGATTGACTTGAGGTCAGGGTACCATCAGTTGAGAGTAAAATAAGCAGACGTTCTGAAGACTGTGTTCCGTACTAGATATGGCCATTATGAATTTGTAGTTATGCCTTTTGGGTTAACCAATTCACCTGCTGTATTCATGGACCTTATGAATAAAATTTTCCATGAGTTCTTGGATAAGTTTGTGTTTGTGTTTTGAGGTTTGTGAAGAGGTTATGTGTGCCTTGTGATTCACAGTTGAAGAATGAGTTGTTTTTTCATCCTGGAAGTACTAAGATGTACAGAGGTCTGCGGGAGTATTACTGGTGGGATGGAATGAAAAGAGACATTGCTGATTTTACTGTGAAGTGTTTGACATGTCAACAGGTTAAAGCAAAGCAGCAGTTACCGAAAGGGATGCTTCAGCCTTTACCAGTGCCAGGGTAGAAATGGGAAAACATATCCATGGACTTTGTTGTGGGATTACCGAGGACATCTTGAGGTAATAATGCAATCTGGGTTATTGTTGATCGCTTGATCAAATCTGCTCATTTCCTTTCTATACGAGATACTTTCTCTCTAGATCAACTTTCCCATTTGTATCTTAAAGAAATAGTCAGGTTACATGGAGTTCCTCTCTCCATTGTATCGGATCGTGATCCCAGGTTTACTTCTAACTTTTGGAAAGGCCTTCAGAAGTCGTTGGGTACTGAATTAAATTTTAGTACAGCTTTTCATCCTCAATCAGATGGGCAGTCAGAACGAACAATTCAGACATTAGAGGATATGCTACGAGCTTGTTCTATGGATTATCAGGGAATTTGGGACCAACATCTTTCTTTGGTTGAGTTTTCATATAATAACAGTTTTCATTCTAGTATACAGATGGAACCATTTCAGGCATTATATGGGAAGCGGTGTAGAACTCCAGCTTTCTGGGATGAAGTGGGTGAAAGGAAGCTGATGGGACCATAATTGGTAGAAGAGCTGGTAGAAAAAGTTCAGCTGATTCAGAAACACATAAGAACAGCTCAGAGCAGGCAGAAGAGTTATGCGGATAACCGGAGGAAGGATCTATCTCTCGAGGTAGGTGATCATGTTTTTCTCAAGGTTTCTCCTTGGAAAAGCGTGATGAGATTTGGTAAGAAAGGAAAGTTGAGTCCAAGGTTTGTTGGACCATACAAAATTCTGGAGAGAGTTGGATCAGTTGCATACCGAGTGGCTTTACCTCCGAGTTTATCTCAAGTACACAATGTTTTTCACATTTCGATGTTGAGAAAGTATATGCCAGATCCATCTCATGTTTTGAGTCCAGAGGTAGTTCAGATGGAAGAGAACATATCTTATGAGGAACAACCGGTCCAGATTCTTGACCACAGGGAGCAAGTGTTACGAAATAAGGTGATTAAGTAGGTAAAGGTTTTGTGGAAAAACCACATAATTGAAGAGGCAACATGGGAATCTGAAAATGCAATGAGGGATAAGTACCCCCATTTATTCAATAAGTAAATAAATTGCGGGGACGCAATTTTCTAAAGGGGGGAAGGATGTAACATCCCAAGTAAGTAATGAATAATAGATATTTTTATCTATGTCTATTAATGATTAAGATAGTGTTAGAGAGGCTTAAAATGAAAATAAATACAATCTTATGCATGGAATAAACTAATATTCTTAAAAGATTGTTTTAGTGCCTTTTGATGGCAAACCATTTTTGAATCTATATTTTGACAATTTTATAAACTATGTTTGTCAAAATAAATTTATTCTTTATGATTGGGACATCAAAATTTACCTTGTGTGAATTTTTGGTATTTTTCTGACAATGTTCATTTTTTTAATGAATAGTGAAAAATACTGCATTTTACATCAAAACTGCTTTTTAACCTAATTTATTTATTTGATTAGATTATGTTTTGAATTGGTTTTGAAGTGAAATTAGAATATATTTTTACCATTTTATCCAATGGTGGTCATTGGAATCAATTTCACTTTGAAATTAGACTTAAACTGGTGTCAATCTTTTGATACTTATTGTTTTGTAAAAACACGCTATTTGCTCTGGCAGCGGGAATTAATTATTGAATTAATTAATGTGACTTATATGATTTGAATTTTGTAAAATGGACTTCATTTTTGAATTCAGAATATCAAATATAGCTTAGGGTGAATTTTTGGTAATTTTCTGAAAAACTTCAATTTTTGATGAATAGTGAAACCACTAAGTGGTAATCAAGCAAACTGATTTTTCAGTTAAATGAAAGTTTACCACTAATGTGTATTGAATTTTGAAAATCCGACATACATGGTTTTCATTAAGAAGTAAAATGTGGTTCAATGAGATTATAATAATTTTTTGGTGAATAGTAACTTATTAAGTTCTTAATCGCGATTAGTGGTAATTAGGGTAGTTTTGTAACGACCCGAATTTTTTTTAAATAAATTTTGTTTCCTAATTTTATGTGTTATTGTTATACTCAACAAAAATGTTTCATTTGATAACATGAGTATAATTAAAATGAGACTGTTGGGTTTTGACTGTTATTTGACCATTGGTCAATATGACCGCTGGAAACTAAACATTTTGACTATTGTCTCTAAATACAAGCAATCTTGGTTAATTAATATAGAAAGAAGATTTGATGGCCTCACCCAGTAGTCTTGGACCGATCGAAGCTCATCTAACAGAACTTGGGAAGGAGGTAGCATCATTGGGCTTTGCTTTGGACCACACCCAAGCTGAACTTCATCGTATAAAGCTAGAACGGGATCGCCTCCGCGAGAAGTTCAAACTGATAGAAATTACTACTTGTGCGATGTTGGCCGAGCCTCCCTCGGATTCTCTCACCTTAGCACACCTTACACTTAGGTCCTATGCTGGTGTGATAAGGGGCTATGTAAGGAGACCGTAACTGTCTTGTGTAATCCTTTGTTTTAAATAAAATTTCGATTTCTTTTATGAATTTTCAAATGACCGGATAAATATAGTATGCAAATTTTTGATGAACTTTAGAAAAAGGATATTTTAAATATGTTTATGTAAACCCTAAATAATTAAAAATGTGTAATGATTTTCAAAAAATGGTCTTCTGCAATTATGTTCAGTACTAAATTTAGAGTCTAATAAGATCAACTTGATTTTTGATGAATAGTAAATTATGAATAGTGATTTTATGATTAGGATTAATAATTTGTCCAAATGTATTAGTAATCTCACTTAAAGAAAGTATTAAAATAAGCTAGGCACTTTGATTAAGTAATGTGATTCAATAAAATGGTTAAATAACAGTTTCATAAATTATTATTCAAGTATTAGTTTTTTCGGATGAATAGTGTTTTTTAATTAAAAATTTAATTAAAAATAATTAGAAAATTATTTTTATAAAAATGACTTTATTTTTGAACTCAGAGCATCGATATTATGTTATGGTAATTTTTGGGGATTTTTCTGAAAAAAATGAATTTTCGGTAAATAGTGTATTTATTTAAAAATAAAATTAAAAATATTTAGAAAATTATTTTTATAAAATGGAGTTCATTTTTGAAATTGGATCATTGATATTTAGTTAAGGTGAAAGTTTGGGATTTTTCTGAGAAAGATGAATTTTTCAGTGAATAGTAAAAATGCAGTTTTAGGGTTTCGGTATGTTTAATGACATCATGACGGTGTCATGATGATGTCATGAGATCTTTTGAGGGTTGGCCGGCCAAGGGTGATGAATTATTGTTTTGGGGGGCCCATGTGGCCTAACTCCATGATAAATTCCAAGGGAGAGCACATGGGTTTGAGAAAAGCACATGTGAGGTGTCCCTTGGCCATTAATGCCTTGTCCCCTCACTTTCCCTATAAATACCAAGCCCTCCTCTCATCCATTTGACTCCCCACTCATTCCCAACGAATTTCTGGTCTCATTACCTCCCAAGGAGTCCTCCCAAGGTGCCCCCAAGCCCTCAAGGTCCCAACCTTTGAGGTTTAAGAGTTACATTTTAAGGTAAGGGATCCGACCTCTCTCTTTCTTTTCAAGTAATCTCTTTTATGTCTTTTCTTTTATACTCCATGTTCTTATGTTGGAGGATATTCTTTTATATTCATCCTACTGCCTATTTCATGTTCATATGATGAGAGACCCCCCCCCCCTTGTTCTCATCAATTCGTTTTAAGAATGTTTAAGTGGCACCGTTAGGCTGCCGAATTTTTAAGGGATTCTTTCACCTTCCTCGTTTTCAAGTTCTATTTTCATTCAAGTCTTTCATGTTCCTTTTTATTATGATGGGGTATGATCTCTAAATTATCATACTGATCTTTTATGATCATATGATGACAGACCCCATTTGATCGCTTCAATTCAGTATTTTGAAGTTTTAAGTGGCGCCGTTAGGCTACCGAATTTTTAAGTGGTTCTTCACCCTTCTCGTTTTGAAGTTCTACTTTCATGTCAATTATTTCAAGTTCCTTTTTGTTATATTGGGGTATGATCTCTATATATATCATACTGGACTCTTATGTTCATATGATTAGAGACCCCATTTGATCTCTTCAATTCAGTATTTTGATGTTTTAAGTGGCGCCGTTAGGCTGCCGAATTTTTAAGTGGTTCTTCACCCTTCTCGTTTTGAAGTTCTACTTTCATGTCAATTCTTTCAAGTTCCTTTTTGTTATGTTGGGGAATTATCTCTATATCTATCATACTGAACTCTTATGTTCACATGATGAGATATCCTATTTGATCTTTTGAAATCATTTTTGTTGATGTTTAAGTAACGCCGTTAGGCTGCCAAACTTTCATAAGAGAAATCTAATTTTTTTCCTTCCTTCCATGTTTTCATTTCAAATGGTATGTCCTTGAAATTTCATTACCATGATCATGTATCCTTATTATTCTGTCCATGTACTATTTTATGGGTCATTTATGAATGTTTTACCCATTTTACCTCTCTTTTAATGTCTTCTAAAACCTCGGAACATTGCCGTTATGCTGCAGAATTTCTATCTCAAAATGTCTATCTCTTTTTCTAAAGTCCTTTTATTTTATTAAGTGAATACTCAAAGCTCTTTATTCTAAAGGGGTATTTACATATATACCAAAATGTTCTATTTTAAATTCTAGGATTTACATACATGAGACCCACCTTCCTTTTCTGTGGGTTTTAAAGTGATATAAAGATCATGTCTTTAAAGCAGTTTTTAAAAAGTTATGATTATGAAATGAAACCCATTTCCTTTATGCTATATGGGTTATTTATGAAATGTTTGATGATGATATATGTGGCTCACATTATAATAAAGGCAAATTTAAGGGTGCGCCCTGATAGCGCTCCAATGCATTGGGTAATGATGTAACCACTAGAGATTACAATTTTCACGATACCTTGGCGAATAACCTTGGTAATTTTAAAATGACACCTTGGGGATGGACCTTGGTGATATGTTCATGATTGTCTATGTTAAATGATGTAGCCACATCTTAAAGTTATGAAAAAGTTTTTATTATGATATGCCTCATGATTTCATTTTCATGCCTTAAAGTTCTTTTCATGACTTTATTGATGTATCTCAAGTTCATATGTAAAATGTTTCACTTGTTTCCCTTGCTGGGCCTTCTGCTCACCCTTCCTTTTGATGTATGTACCCAGGTCATGAGATGCAGTAATGAGCCTAGGGTGAACATGAGGAGAAGCCTTTCAAGTGTTTAAGAAGAATGTTTTTTTTTGTTTCATGTTTTATGTTCCTTGTTTCCCAGACACTAAACCTTAAAGATCCTCAGTTCCGTGTAATGGAATGAAAGTTATGTTATAAAAAGACGGGATGCTATAAGTTTAAGGTATAAATAATGCTTTAATAATAGTAAATTACCTAGACACATGTCCCAACCTTATTGGTTGTGTCATGGCAGACCAAGACAAGCCATGGGTCAACTTGGGGACCCCATGGAGACACTTTGTTTTGGAAATGACATAAATAGCTTTTTATTAAATGTTAAAGTAAAAATGACACAAACAAGAGATGTTTTACGAAAACAATTTTTACATGGGGTTATAAAGATCAGATTTTTGATTATAAATATTTATTGGAAAGATAAAAAGATTTCCTACATCATAGTATTTTTCTTATGATTTTTAGACATTAAATAAATTAAATTATTTATGACATAATAATGATGCAGCGATGACATCATTATTTGACGATTTAAATAAAATGGAAAGATAATGTAAAATCTATGAACTACACATGTCAAAAACCAATTGGATGAGTGTATTTCGAACCCTTATCACCTTATCCACGAATTATTTTAATGTGGGACCTTTTAAAACCGAAACAAATTTTCAAATAAAGTAATATTTCTTTACTTTCCAAAAGTGCCCCTCCTCTCCTCTTATAAAAGGCCCCCACCTCTACCCCATTTCACACACCTCTCAAGACTTTGGCTCGGCCAAACCCTGCCCAATTACTCTCTCCAAATCCCTCTCCTCATCCTAGAGGATTCCATTTGGGAAGAATCCTTTCAAAGGAAGCCTTTAGGCTCAAATCAAAAGGGAGTTACACTTTTAAAGGTAATTCATTCTCTCTTGTTCATTTGTTTTATTTTGCATCTCCAACCCTCTAAACTCTTTTTATTTACTTATTTTGTAACAACACAAGTATATTCAATATACTAGGATGTTGTTATAAGATTTATTTGAGCTACACTCTCACACAACTACATCAAATGGTTAAAGAACATACGGTTTCCGTGGATGGCGAAATTCTGCCTCCCGAAACGATGATTGTTCAATACTCATTTAACACCTTCAAAGGTGGCCATTATGATGTAACTATTTTTATATATGATATATAATATGTTTATGTTTTCTTTAAGCTTCTGTATTTTTCATTTTTGGCATACCTTTATGGTTTCCATTATGGGTAAACACGATATCTTCATTTTAGGAAGTGCGGACTACCGCCCCCTGAAAATGATTTGATTCGTTAATACCATATGTGGGATGTGTAAAGGATAAAGTTAATGATATTATATATGTTATTATACTGGAATTATAATATACTCTTATATCATTATGATTCCATTCCAGAAAATACGAAATAGAAATGGAAGTAGCGTTCATGCGTACGTACGGCTTACCGTCTCCATGAACGGTGCATTTCATTTCTTACCTCTAAATGTGATGTAATATTATAAATACATGTATATGAGGAATATATATGATATATATTTTATCCAAATCATTAATATAATTCTGGATATAACGAACCTATGACCAAATTAACAACATGTAAGTGTAAGAAGTCTATTTTTGACTTAAGAACCAAATACTGACAAAATGAACATTATTAACTTAACTGATTACATGATGTTCATAACATGGTATAAAAGGAATAATGAACTTGAAAAAGATTCATAAGCAAGTAGATATTAACTCAAGTTTATAATTAAGGAGATTAAATAACGGTCGGTTCAAGTCGGATACGAGGTATGGGACTTCGTCTCAATCTCCTTTCATTGAGGCATATTTTATTTTATACACAACTTTCTTTTATACGGTGTATAAACCCCTTTGACTTTTACGTTTATTCAAAAGGAATCTTTTTTATACTAATCGTTTACTAAATGATAAAAGGGAATGTTTTTGTCGTACGTATGCGGTGACAACGACTTCTCCGCCCTCGTGACCGTTATTTGAGTTTCGGCTTCCTCTACAATCCATACCTTCTTTTTAAAAGAAAAATAAATACCATGTTTTACTTTTCTTTTATTTTGGTATTGAAAATGGTTTTCACAATGTTTTTGTGTTGTATTGATATCTTGTGATTGAAATGTGGAAATGTTATGTTTCCTTTATGCATGTTTTATGTGATACGATTATGTTATGGTTCTTGGGCATTATTATGAAGACAGGTGGTTCTGTGATAAACTAAGGGCGGGTGAGCCCGATATAGCTCTCCAATGCATTGGGTAACGCGAAGGAGTGAAACGTTAAGGTTTCTCCGAAGAGATTTTAGGGAATATACTGTGATGGGTATTCCAAACTTAACCAAGAGGGTTACTCCCTACGTAAGAATGTTATGAATGCCTCAAGTTACCTTTATGTCTTATGATTTCTATGATTTATTCATGATTTTATGAGGTATGTTAAAGTTCCTATGTTTTATGGGTAAAGTATGATTTCATTCTTATGTATATATGAACTCATGTTTCCTTTCCATGTTTTTTTTATAACCCATACTGAGTTTTTATGCTCATCCCAAGTTTTTGAAATGTTTTTCACAGGTCAAGGGAAAGGTACATGATAAGATGATAGAGTCAAGGATGTGTCAAGAAATAATCCATGTTTTTTTTAAATGTTTTTCCATTGATGGGAATGAAGAATACTATCTTTATGTAACCACTTTGTTTATATGTGGAATGTAATGCAAGTTTTATGATCTAATTCTCTAAAACTCTAAACCCGAAAAGATCCTCAATGTGTAATCTTGTAATAACTCAATATTAAGTAAGGTTTAAGGCTGGGGCCTTATACCACCCATCACTTATTAAGTCCAATTCATTCCTCATATGAACAGGTTTAAACATAGCATAAACATTCGTATTAAAACTAGCATACGAAATGCCAATACTTTCTCCATAAACCATTAATGGTATAAAAATAACACATCCACAGTCAAACATATCACAAAACCTTCAACAAAATATGGAAGATTTTTATCATGATAAATCAACTTCAAAACAAGTTTAAAATCCATTAAAGAATTTTGACATAGATGAAAATGAATTGTAAAACTCTTTGAGAGAAATACCCCTTTTTCATGAAAACATTTAAAATTCACAAAATTTAGAAAAGAATTAATTTAAAGACATTTTTGAATCAAAGTGTCCCATACCACTGTGAAATGTTTGAAAATAAATATCATTTCCAAACATTCATGTCCATATAAATAAATCCTTAAAATCATTTTTAAAACATGGACATTAAATAAAAAGACTTAGTAAGATAAATCTTTAAAACATTTAAAATTCTGATCTTGATAAAGAGTACCTTTCACAAAGCCTTAAAATATTCATTATGAAATAATTTTTATGAAAAATTGGCATGGATGATAAAAATGTCCCAGTAAATACATACACATAAACAATCTCGGATAACAATGAGATTTAGGAATTAACCCTTACCAATTTGGTAACTTACGAAACATTCACCCCATGAAAGGAGTATCATACAATGAATATGTAAATACACATAAATTAAATTGTATTACACAATGAATACAATTATGGGCAGTACATACACCACACAAAAGGTAATAGTGGCAATATGGCATGAATCTCACGGGAATAAGGAGTGAGATGAAAACCCCTTACCTTGTACTTTTCCTTGATAGTGTGTATTTTAACCTCTTGTAAAATAGTTAAATAATTTTTATTAAATTATAAAAGAAACAAATTCATAAATTTGATATCATATATGATCTTTTAATATTGCTTTGTTAATAATATTTTAGTATTATCGTCGTTTCGGATGTTAACTGATTCGTTTTCCTTTATATGATTTGTTACGTAAGCCATGTTTGTTATGGATAGGTTGTATATTATTAATATCCATAATGATATAAAGTCCTTAAGAATTAATTTTAATCATAAAATGATAATTATTCTTTAATGGATATGATGGGAAAATGAATCTCATCGCGTTCGTGGATACAGAAATCTGTAAGTACGCACGAACGCTACTTCCATTTAATTTTTCATTTTCAAAGGAATAAAAACCAAATGATAAAAAGGTATATTATTATTACATTATAATATAATATATTATATGTGTTACTTTAGTTAATTAACACCATCCTTTATACGTTCCATGTATGGTATGAACGAGTCATATCACTTTGAGGGGGTCGTAGTACGCACTTCCTCAAATGAAATTATCGTATATATATATAACATGAAACGAATAATTGTATGATATAAAATGGAATTACAGAAGATTTTATATAAAATAAATATAATTAATATCATATTTAATTATAGTTCCATCATAATGGTCACCATGAGAGGTGATAGGAGATAATTGAACAATCATCGCTTCATGAGGCGTTTGGTTATCATCCACAGAAACATTATGTTCTTCACCCATTAGATGAAGGTGTGTGTAAGTGTAGTTCTAATAATTCTAATAACAATATCCTATTATATTTATGATACTGGTTTTGTTACAAAAGAAAATAATAAGAAGAGTTTAGGGGTTGGAGAAGTAAAATAAAAGAAAATAAGCTAAGAGAAATCATTGCCTTTAATTTGGGTAACTCCCTTTGGTTTGAACCAAAAAAGACTCTTGAAGTGCCTTAGGCCTAAGGTAAGGCTTATAAGAGGAGTAGAGGGATTTAGGGAGATTAATTGGGTAGAGGTTGGACGATCCAAAAGGCTTGAGAGGTGTGAGGAATTGGTTAGAAGTGGTGTCCTTTTATAAGGGGGGGCTTTTTAGGAAAAACTTAAAGTATTATTTTATAATAAATTCATATTCAGTTTATAATGGATCAAAAGTGGATTATTAAAAGCCTAAGGTGGGTATGGATCTAAATAATTTCAACCAATAGATTTTAGATAGGTTTGGGTCATTATATTAACCTTATATTTTAGTTTTAACTCTTGGTTAATTAGTTTGACACTTACCATGTCACTTTGTATTTTTATATTATATAGTTAATAAACTTACTATATACCTACAAGAGACCCCCAAGTGGTCCATTAATGATTCATCTATCATGATACAAGTACTTTTTTCAAACCTTAGATTTTTAGGAATTTAGTATCAATTAATAATATAATATTTGTTTTAAAAACTCTTTTATGTCAATTTTGACACTATTTGGTATTTGATTTTTGTGAAAATCATAACAGCATGATTAATTCAAAAAAAGTTAATTAAATCAATCCTAACATGTCATATTAACCTATAAAATTATTTTAATTTATTAAAAGTCTCAAATTATATTTATTTGGGTATTTATAATATCAATTATTTTAATATTTCATTAATAAGGTAATTACGGCATCATCATTGTGTCATAAATAAATTAAATTATTTAATGTATAAAAATTATAAATAAAATACCATTATGTATGAAATATTTTTATCTTTCTAATTAATCTTTATAGTCCAAAATATAACATATATAACTATATGTAAAAATTGTTTTTCTAAAAGATATAGGATTATGTCATTTTTGTATTTACTTTAACTTAATTAATATAAAGTGTCATTATCACTTACAAGTGGATCCATGGGGTCCCAAAATCGACCCAAATATGCCCATGGTCGGATATTTATCAACCAATAGGTTTAATACACGTTTTATGGTAATTTATAATTATTATAATATTATTTATTTACCCTTATTTACCAGATTTACCCTTTAACAATGGTAAATAAAATATTTACCGAAGTGATTATTCAAAATGTCTATAAATAAAATTTAACTATTAACACAATTTGGAAATCATAATTCCAAATATGGTGTCCATTTTTCCAAATTCAAAACACCAAAGTGGCAAAAATTAATTTAAAATTAATTCCCGTTGTCAAAACAAAAAGCGTGTTTTTAAGAGATAATAACTATCAAAAGATTGACACTTGTTTTTGTCCAGTTTAAATGTGAAATTATGTCCAATGACCAACATTGTATTAAATAGTAAAAATATATTCTAAATATACTTTAAAACCACTCAAATTCATAATTTATCACTATTAATTATTTCGATTAAAAAAGTTGTTTTTAGTAATTTTCACTATTCATCGAAATATAAAAGTTATCTGAAAAGTACCAAAATTTCATCCTAGGATAATTTTGATATTAAAAATCCAAAAATGAAGTCCATTTTAAAAGATAAAATGTATAAAATTTCAAAAACTAGGTATTACTATTCATAAGGGCTAGTTTGATTGGTTGTGGTGTGTGTTAGAACTAGAAGTTGCGTAAAACACACGCTACTGTATTATTCAAAGAGAAGTGTACTGAGTAAGATTGGGGTGTTACATTGTAAATTTTTGATGTCCACATTTAAAGAATAAATTTATTTAGTCAAATTAAATATATAAAAGTTTTAAAATATTGGATTTAGAAAGGGTTCACCATTAAAAGATGGTAAAAGTGCATTTTTGAAAAATACTTCTTTTATCTAAAAAAATGAATTTGGTTTTACATTATGTCTAAGAAACTCATAATATGGATTCTAAAATTATAAGGATTATATAAAGTTCAAAATTCAGTTAATACTATTCATAACCTCTTTTGAACAGCTAGTTTTGTAAGTCATGGTGCGCTTGAACTCGGTGTTGCGTGTAGTGCAAGTTATTGAATTATTTCGAAGAAATAACGCACTATGAAATCTTGGGGTGTTACATTCTCCCCTCCTTCAATAAATTGATTCCTCACAATTTGAAATTGTTCTTCGAAAATAAAAGGTTGAAAATGGAAAATATTTTTGTGGGAAAACCCACATCGGAAATTGGGTTAATAAAATTTAGTCTTAATAAGAGAAAAAGAGAAATTAAAGGGTCACCACCAAATTATGATCTCTATTAGGATAACATTAGTGGAAATTAGAGACATATAATTGGAGGAAAAACATAAATATTTATAGGTAGTGATTGAGGTCATCAATCACAAACAACTATAAAATTGAGGTCCTTAAATTCATCAATCTATGATGATTTGAAATACCATCGGTTCAACAAAACACAGGGTATTAGGATAACACATTTTTGGTTTTAGGATACCTTAAATAACATATGAGAATTAATTTCTTTATAGAATAAGAGAAGAATAAAAATATATTCTTGACAAGTAGAGTTCCATCCTTTAACTAATTTCTACCACAAACTCATCTTTCTCTCTAAAAGATAATAGAACGTAAAAAAAATATTCTATTTGTCCTATTAGTATAGGGTTCCAAAAAATGAATTTATAATTCATCTACCAGATCTTATAAAAAAACTACATTATTTAATCCAGGACATCACGTGGGCCAGTGGTAGGTGATACACCCTTGTCGCCCTTCGGTTGCGGGTTCAAGTCTCGCGGCCTTGCCGGACGCGACAGGTTTTCGCCCGACCTCCAGGTTGTCCTTTTATAGCAATCCAAACTAGAACTATCCAAAATACTTCAGTCCAAAATTTATAAGGAAGGTAAACACAAAAATGGATATACTCCTTCAATCCAAAAAATTTTGTAAACTCCAACAATGATGGAATATACAAATCATTATTCAGTTTCAAGGTAGTCAAGAATATCCAATATAATTTTCCAAATCAGTCATGTATTATTCCAAAATCACTACCTTGGTATCAGAACCATATTATGGTTTATCTTTCTCTCAACCATATATTTTCCAAAAATTTAACCTGCTATTGAGTCACTTTTAATGGTTCCACACAATCTCAAGTCCTTAATGAAATAGTATTGCAGTACAATCCTTATATACTCTATAATTATTATAACCAGTGCATTGTTGATACAATACTCACGTGACATAATTCTTTAATAACTACATAAGAACTCTAATCATTCCTCCTTATCTATGGTAGTATCATAACTTGATTATTATCCAATAGCATCATTTTGGGCATACTCTGATGATTTGGACATTGGTTTGCGTAGTGTCCCAACTCCTTGCAGATAAAGAATTGTACATTTATAACCTTTTTCTTACCCTTACAGTCACGTATAAGGTGTCCTTTTTCTCCACACTTATAACAAACTCCCATTCCCTTTAGGAAAGTTTCAGGGTGTTTCTTCCCACAGTTATCACATATGAGAAAATTCTTCTTTTCCCTCTTCCCTTTATCCATCTTTCTCTCTTCTATCCTTTTCTTCTCTTGCTTCCCTTCAAATCCATAGGATTCAGAAAACTCTTTACTTATATTATCAATACATGATACTATTTATTCATATGATGACAATACATGTGAGACTATTTCCCTTCTAAATGATGGTTTAATAATATTAAAGATATTATCTTTCTTACTCTTTGTATCATGCGTATTGCTGGAATTCTCATTCCCTCTACTAGGCGCCATTTCTAAACAATGGCATACACTAGATTAGTTTTTGAATATAAATACCTGATCCCAAACTTGTAAAACACTTAACATAAATTAAACAGTTTATGGATATAATCCATAATCATAAAAATGTCTTCTTTGAGGAAGTATATACTCAAAAACCCTTCATAATGGTTTGTAAAGAAAATGATAATTATCCTAAGCATATCCCCCGGGAGTGTCGTAACCAAGAGTGCAGAAAGACCCATTGTCGTGCACCAGTTCCCGTTCGATTCTAGCTCAAAGAGGTGTTTTCGGGTTTTACCCCTAGGTACATATGTTCCAGAGGCACCTCTACCTACTCATATCCAGACAGGGATGCATTGCTCAAAAAACTCACAAAATCTCTACAATATCAAAATTCTACAAAGTTCTTCTCTACTAATCCTCAAAGTCTATCTTAGGGATATGTTCTCTAGTCAGAGCTTATCTAAATATAGCTTCCAAGGTTATTTCTAAACTTCCTATAATACCAACTATAACTCCCCGGCCCCAGTTACCCAGAGTCGGTGCATTATTACATAACATTGGCATGATCACAAGGAATCAAGTCCTGAAGGACCGATTGGTTTAGCAGTCTTGGAAAATAGATTACATACATGAATGTTACATTACACTTTATAACATAAAAAACAACAAAAATAATCCTTTATGAATGCCATTATTCCCTTTTATTAACCCTGCATATCAATACAATACACTTCTTTGAATCCTGGGAAAAAATAAAACATAGAAAGGGGTGAGCTAGATGCTCAGTAAGGATAACAATATAGCGGAAACGTTAATAAATAATCATAAACATTTAAGGAAATGTATAACTAAAACAAAATCCTTTTAAACTTGAACTTCAACATAATGTGGAAAAAATAAAATAATTCCATTTACTTATTCACATTGATATTCTACTAGTCGGATAATCGCATGCAATATCACTAACAACTTTCATAATGATGGAATGCATAATGACAGACTATCATAACCACGTATCCAAGGCCTCGTGCTAAAACTAAAAATAAGATTTTGTCAAGGCCTTATTCCAAGACACTAGTTTGTCTCATGAGACCTACCGATGCATCGAGGAGCTATAGCAGGCTTCACCCGTCACTTATTAAGTCCAATGCATTCCTCATATGAAGAGGTTTAAACATAACATAAACATTCATATTAAAACTAGCATATGAAATGTCAATAATTTCTCCATAAACCATGAATGGTATAAAAATAACACATCCATAGTCAAACATATCACAAAACCTTCAATATAATATGGAAGATTTGTATCATGATAAATCAACTTCAAAACAAGTGTAAAATCCATTAAAGAATTTTGACATAGATGAAAATGATTTGTAAAACTCTTTGAGAGAAATACCCATTTTTCATGAAAACATTTAAAAGTAACACAATTTAGAAAAGAAGTCATTTAAAGACATTTTTGAATAAAAGTGTCCCATACCACTTTGAAACTTTTGAAAAGAAATATCATTTCCAAACATTCATGTCCATATAAATAAATTCTTAAAATCATTTTGAAAACATGGACATTAAAAAAATACTTAGTAAGATAAATCTTTAAAACATTTAAAATTCTGATATTGATAAATAGTACCTTTCAAAAAGCCTTAAAATATTCATTTGGAAATCAGTTTTATGAAAAATGGATATGGATGATAAAAATGTCCCAGTAAAAACTTACACATAAACAATCTTGAATAATAATGAGATTGAAAAATTAACCCTTACCAATTTGGTAACTTATGAAAAATAAACCCCATGAAAGGAGTATCAAACAATGAATATGTAAATACACATAAATTAAAGTGTATTACACAATGAATACAATTATGGGCAGTACATACACCACACAAAAGGTAATAGTGGCAATATGGCATGAATCTCACGGGAATATGGAGGGAGATGAAAACCCCTTACCTTGTACTTTTCCTTGATAGTGTGTATGTTAACCTCCTATATAATAGTTAAATAATTGTTATTAAATTATACAAGAATCATATTCATAAATATGGTATCATATATTATCTTTTAATATTTCATTGTTAATAATATTTTAGTATTATCGTCGTTTCGGGTGTTAACTGATTTGTTTTCCTTTATATGATTTGTTACGTAAGCCGTGTTTGTCATGGATAGGTTGTATATTATTCATATCCAGAATTATATAAAGTCCTTAAGCATTACTTTTAATCATACAATGATAATTATTCTTTAATGGATATGATGGGGAAATGAATCTCATCGCGTTCGTGGAGATGGTAATCCGTAAGTACGCACGAACGCTACTTCCATTTAATTTTTCATTTTCAAAGGAATAAAAACCAAATGATACAAAGGTATATTATTATTCCATTATAATATAATATCTTATATGTGTTACTTGAGTTCATTAACACCATCCTTTGTACGTTCCATGTATGGTATGAACGAGTCATATCACTTTAAGGGGGCGGTAGTACGCACTTCCTCAAAGGAAATTATCGTATATATATACAACATGAAACGAATAGTGGTATGATATAAAATGTAATTATAGAAGCTCTTATATAAAATAAATATCATTAATATCATATTTAATTATAGTTACATCATAATGGCCACCATGAGAGGTGATAGGAGATAATTGAACAATCATCGCTTCGTGAGGCGTTTGGTTGTCATCCACAGAAACATTATGTTCTTCACCCATTAGATGGAGGTGTGAGTAAGTGTAGTTCTAATACTTTTAATAAAAATTTACTAGTATATTTAGGATACTGGTTTTGTTACAAAATAAAATAATAAGAAGAGTTTAGGGGTTGGAGAAGTAAAATAAAAGAAAATAAGCTAAGAGAGATCATTACCTTTAATTTGGGTAACTCCCTTTGGTTTGAACCAAAAAGGACTCTTGAAGTGCCTTTGGCCTAAGTTAAGGATTCTAAGAAGAGGATAGGGATGTAGGGAGATTAATTGGAAAGAGTTTTGACGAGAAACAAGGCTTGAGAGGTGTGAGGAATTGGTTAGAAGTGGTTTCCTTTTATAAGGGGGGGAGGGGCTCTTTAGGAAAAACTTAAAGTATTATTTTATAATAAATTCATATTCGATTTATAATGGCTAAAAAGTGGATTATTCAAATAATAAGGTTGTTATGGGTCTAAATACTTTCAACCAATAGATTTTAGACAGGTTTGGGTCATTATATTAACCTTATCTTTTAGTTTTAACTCTTGGTTAATTAGTTTGACACTTACCATGTCACTTTGTATTTTTATATTATATAGTTAATAAACTTACTATATACCTCCAAGCGATCCCCAAGTGGTCCATTAATGATACATATATAATTATACAAGTCCTTTTGCCAAACCTTAGATTTTTAGGAATTTATTATCAATTAATAATATAATATTTGTTTTAAAAACTCTTTTATGTCAATTTTGACACTATTTGGTATTTGATTTTTGTGAAAATCATAACAGCCTTATTACTTCAAAAAAAGTTAATTAAATAAATCCTAACATGTCATATTAACCTATAAAATTCGTGTAATTCAATAAAAGTCTCAAATTATATTTATTTTGGTATTTATAATATCAATTATTTTAATATTTCACCAATAAGGTAATTAATGCATCATCATTGTGTCATAAATAAATTAAATTATTTAACGCATAAAAATTATAAATAAAATACCATTATTTAGGAAATTTTTTTATCTTTCTAATTAATATTTATAGTCCAAAATATAACATATATAACCCTATGTAAAAATTGTTTTTCTAAAAGATATAGGCTTATGTTTGTATTTACTTTAACTTAATTAATATAAAGTGTCATTATCACTAACAAGTGGATCCATGAGGTCCCAAAATCAACCCAAAGATTCTCATGGTCGGACATGTATCAACCAATAGGTTTAAGACATGTTTTAGGGTAATTTATTATTATAATAATATTATTTGTTTACCCTTATTTACCGGATTTACCCTTTAACCATGGTAAATAAAATATTTACCGAAGTAATTATTCAAAATGTCTAAAAATAAAAGTTACCTATTAAAACAATTTAGAAATCCTGATTTCAAAAATGAAGTCCATTTTTCCAAATTCAAAACACATAAGTGGGAGAAATTAATTTAAAATTAATTCCTGCTGTCAAAACAAAAAAGCGTGTTTTTAAGAGATAATAACTATCAAAAGATTGACACTTGTTTATGTCCGGTTTAAATGTGAAATTATGTCCAATGACCAAAATTGTATTAAATGGTAAAAATATATTCTAAATATACTTTAAAACCACTCAAATTTATAATTTATCAATATTAATTATTTTTATTAAAAAAGTTTTTTTTATTAATTTTCACTATTCATCAAAATATAAAAGTTATCCGAAAAGTACCAAAATTTCATCCTAGGATAATTTCGATATTCCGAATCTAAAAATGAAGTCCATTTTGTAATATAAAATGTATAAAATTTTAAAAAGTAGGTATTACTATTCATAAGGGCTAGTTTGATTGGTTGTGGTGTGTGTTAGAACTCGAAGTTGCGTACAACACACGCTACTGTATTATTCAAAGAGAAGCGTACTGAGTAAGCTTGGGGTGTTACATTGTAAATTTTTGATGTCCCCATTTTAAAGAATAAATTTATTTAGTCAAATTGAATATATAAAATTTATAAAATATTGGATTTAAAAAGGGTTAACCATTAAATGTCGGTAAAAGTGCATTTTTGAAAAATACTTCTTTTATCTGAAAAAAAAAAATGAATTTGTTCTTACATTATATCTAAGAAACTCATAATATGGATTCTAAAATTATAAGGATTATATAAAGTTCAAAATTAAGTTAATACTATTTATAACATCTTTTTAACGGCTAGTTTGGTAAGTCATGGTGCACTTGAACTCAGTGTTGCGTGTAGTGCAAGTTATTGAATTATTTTGAAGAAATAACGCACTATGAAATATTGGGGTGTTACAGTGCATCTTCTCACTCAAAACTTTGGTATTCAAGATCTACTCCATAGTATTAACATTTCCCTTTATTTATAGAGTCAATATGGGCTCATGAAACATTTAATTTCATTAAGTATTGGTAAATAAGTGGTAATGGGTGGGTCCTGGGTCTTAAAACTGGTCAAAAATTTAAGATGTGTCGAATCTGGCCATTTTTTCCCATCCCGACATTTTACATGTCAACTAGTGATTACATTATGTGTAAATCTTACACTATATGTACCATATTCACAACATGAATCATTTTTGTACATCATCACTTGTGTCCTAGTGTGACACATAACAACTTCACTTTTAGATGTTTTCCTCTACTTTATGACCTGTATTTCTTTCATGACTTCCACGAGTACATGACGTGTAATGAATACACTACATTTAATATAAATTTTTTATTCAATGAGCCTAATTTTTTCTTTTTTTCTTTAGTTATGTGATTTTTAAGTTCTCCATGGTCATATTTATTTGTATAATACCTTCTTTAGATGGAATTACTTGTCATTTTAGATCTTTTTACTTAGATTTCATAATTTTTTTCATCCTGAAAATATATGATAAAAACATAATGGACATAAGCATGGATTAAAAATTAAATCATCAAAATCACTTCATTTTAATATATAAAATATATATAATAAATTCACTTATCAAACCCCCCCACGCACACTTGAATTTATACATTTCCTCAAGGATGGAATCTCAAAATACTATAATGGATGCTTACTCTACCATGTTTTAAATTCAATGTCAACAAAAACAATTGATCAAATGGAAAATTAAATGTTTGATCATCACATGTAGAAAATTTTTCAACCCCTCATTTTTCAAAGAATACAAATCAACCATGTATTTTTATTTTCCTCTTTTGAAATATCTGAGCCTTTTTATTCATCCATTTTCATTTTTCAATTCATTATTAATATAAATACCCATTTTAATTTACCGTACATGAATTTTTATACTCATCATCAAGTATTGAATTAATATAGTGCTACACATACCTTAAAAACATGGCACTTACCATAGGCTTGCAAGGAATCTAACATCTTCACCATGTAAAGACAAAATCATAGATAATCATTAAGGATTCACCATTTAGGATCAAACAACTCTGAGTCTTGGTGTAGCTAGGTAAATGATGTAAATAAATTAATCCAAAAAAGGAGGTTTGTCTATAAAGTACTTTTCATGATAATCAAAAATAACTCAATGAAATTTTCATCTTCCCCCAATATCTTAGAGAGGGCTCATAAAGAGATGAAATTCAATAAATTAAATGCACTATTTTATTATTATTTTTTCTTTATTTTATTTTTTGAAAGTTTTTTCTCGGGATAATTCTTATAGCCACCACCCAACCCCGAATGATCTCCTTATGACACTATTTGTGATAGTTATAACAAGATCATTATTCAAGAAGTGGTGTTTGTTTGAATTTCCCTTGGCACAACCCTTTTTTTTCTTTTTTTTTCTTTTTTTAAAAGGGTGTTCAATAAATAAAATGAATTTACCTTTCCCAAATATCATGAAATTTCCTCCTATACATTATTCAAAACATTCATCTCTTCCACCAGTCACCATCTCCCTCACTCTTATTTTTGATAATCAAGAAAAATATTTAAAGAAAATCCAAAAAGGATAAGATGGTATTGTAACATGACTCTTACCTAGAAAGGATATTCATGTATTATATGAGCTTAAAATGGATTAATTTAAGGTGGGTCTCAGGATAAGGGTTAACAAAATATCCCTCGATCATATTAAAAGTGATTTTGTTCAGTCATATCTTTGATCAGATGTAAATCAATTTATAGAAGATAACTTTATCAAGTTTCACAAGAAATATATTATTGAAATAATGGGAAATATTTGTCTTAGAGAATGTCTCAGTAATTATACAAATGTTTGGGAAAATCACTCATGGAAATTTATATGAATAATTAAATCAATTAATGAAAATATCCTAAATTCAAGGCATGTTCAAATATTAGAAAAAAATTCATTTACAATGATCAACATACTCCCCTAAATCATGATTTTCCAAATCCTAATACACATTATTATATACTAATTATCTTCCCCATTCTTCTAATTAAAATTTATTGATAAATAAATTTAAATTCATGGTATGATAATTTTCCTTGGTAGTTTTTGTGTCCTAATTTATTTTATAAAAGTAATAATTGAATGTGGGTTATGCAATTTTAGTTAAAATATCAAAATAAATTAAATATGGGGAATATAGTAGAAAAATTCTGAATTGAAACTCTTACTACCCTTTTTAATTTTTATTCGATGTTGGTTGTGTAGGTTCTTCCTACTCCTAATTTACGACGTTCATTGGTCCTACAGCCTCTTTTTGTGCTTCCTACGGCTTACTCCAGCTGGGGTCTTGATGGTCCTTTAAATTAAACATAAATAGGTGAAATCACATGACATTATTAATGAATTTTGAAATATCTGGAGTCATAGAATGAATTCCAAAAAAAGAAAAATACAAAAAACTAGGGTTGCCTCCCAAAAGCGCTTTTGTTTAACATCATTGTCTTGACCTTACCTCATTCAGTTTCAACTTATGTGATGGATAATTGAAATTGTTTTACCTAGTCAGGGTATATAAATGGTTTTATTTGTGTCATGTTTATGTAGGTCAGTCCCTTTCTTCCTCTCTAAACAGCTTAATTCTTCCTGATGGAAGTAATTTCTTGATCTCCACTGGACCAATCCACCATTTATTTCTCAATCCTCGTAAACTAAATATAAGTTCATATAACATCCATACCTATTTTCATTTATCAAATTTTATTGGATTATTTATCTCCTATAGTGTTAGTGTCATAACCCTCCGACTTCTCTTTCTTCTTCAATTGAGAATCCTCTTGCACAAAAGCAGCTAACTCTTGTATATCTTTACTTTCAGTGACACCCTAAAATTCGGTTTTATTGTCTTCTCCAAACTCATTTTCCTCTCACACATCATATTTCTTCATTTATCGATGGATGTTGAAACTTACTTGATCATATCCAACTCTCAAATAGAGTTCTCTACTTTGAACGTTTATTAGTGCATGCTCAGTGGCTAAAAATTATCTCCCTATAATGAGTGGATAGCGCTCATCTTCCATATATAACACTAGGAAGTCAAATGGGAAGTATAATTTATTGAATTTGATAAGGATATCCTCAATTACTCCTCAAGGGTACTTCACTATTAATTCTTATAATTAAAATGAAACTCTTGTGGGCTTCAGGCCTTCTAGTCCCAAACTCTTGAATTTTAGGTATGGCATGATATCAACACTCACACATAATTCACACAAATATTTTTCACATTTGTTAGATTTAGTAAAGAT
The DNA here is from genome assembly GCA_963277665.1 of Viscum album. Classification (NCBI taxonomy): domain Eukaryota; kingdom Viridiplantae; phylum Streptophyta; class Magnoliopsida; order Santalales; family Viscaceae; genus Viscum; species Viscum album. The sequence continues at coordinate 2,110,497,543 of OY728152.1, forward strand.
AGGAATCAAAAATCTACCTGGATCATGTTACTTGTTAGGTTGGCCCTTTGATACCACAGTTGAACATTCTCATGTGAGTGGAATGGTACCAATTTCTTATAGATTCTTCTTATTGGTTACTAGCTCTTTCATGAACTTTTCATATGTTGGTATGTTTTTAAGATCCTCTACAAAAGGAATATTGATATGAAATTTTTTAAAGTGTTCCAAAAATTTATCTTTTTGTGCATTGTTCTTTACTTGTTCCATTAATTATGAAAATAGAATCCTTATCCTATATTGCAGTAGTTCTTTTTCAACTTCTTTAGCTACTTGTTCCTTTCTACTTTAAACTTATTTTTCACTTCCCTCCATTGGTTGTTGTCCTAAAAATTCTATACCACTTCCTTGTGTATTATTCACACTTATAATTAGTACATATTATAAATATTCATGAGTATATACTTTAGGGCATCCTATTAGTGCTCATATGGGTCTCTCTTTGATCTAGTCAGGAATTTTTCCAACTTAATGCTCTAGATTCTACAATGCGTCATTTTGGTTCATTTGATTATTCTTTTATCACCTTGAGTAAAACCCCGATTGTGTTCATAAATATAGCTAGCATATTTATTAGCCAATAAAAACACATATTTTGATTACATTTTAAGGGTATTAAATGTTCATTTTTGATCTTATGGGCCTGAGTTAGTGGATTTTAATTTTGAACATCCATTCTCATCATTTGTGCACTTCATGCCTAATATGCACCAATTTAGGCCCAATGTTTCATATGATTTTAAAGAATTTAACTATACATATTTTAATTTGATATTTTTGGAAATGTATATGCACTTAATTATGAAAAAAAATTTATTTAGGGATCAATGGATTATTCATAAAGGATGATGGAAATATTTGGCGATTAAAGGAAACAATTCTGAAAAAGGCAGATTGGATATCATCCCACTGATTGGATTGTGGGTCCCACAATACAGGCCCAATGAAGACCAAAATTCATGGGAGGCTAGAAGAAATATATAGGAACAAATACTGCTTCTAGAGACAGTGCTAATTCGTCCTCAATGGTGGCGATTAAGGCGGACCAATTTGAAAATTTAATTCTGGGCCAGATTCTGTGGCCCAGAAAAACATCCCACTATTTCAATCATATCTCCCGAAACACAAAGTATTTTGGGCTGAATGTTTACGGTATATTAGGGGACATCCGGGGGTTCATTTAAGTCTTCTATGGACCACTCCAATTCGGCATTCTAGATGGTTCTCTCAGTGCTTCTGTTCGGTGTAGAAAGCTGGCTCCCACTTCAAGGCAAGAGTTGAAAAGTCTCTTATGCATTAAATATCCACCCACCTTTGTCCAACAAAATTAATTAAAGGCACATGGGATTATGGTAGCTCGGACAAAGTCTTACAAAATTCCTATTTAAGGCAGTAGGTATGGAGTATTTGAGCATCTTGGATTCTTTGTTTCATTGTAATGTTTTGCTGTCCATTTGATGTTGTAATCGTTCTTCATTCTCATGTAAGTTATTTGAATCACATTAGTTCTTAATAAAAGTTCTTAATTTACTCTTTTTCTTTTCTTCTTCTTATCACTTTGATACCGTTGCTTTAATGTGTGAGTTTATTCACACCAGCACTTGTGAATTTATTCACACAACAGTGGAGTGATCATTTCATTGTTTTATTTTTCTTCTCCAATTCTTCTTATTTAAGTCGACTTCCTGCTTCCATTTATTTAATAGCATAAATGGAGGGATAACCCCTTATGGGTTGGTCCTAGGGAGTTGCATGGAGAAGATTGGATGTTATTTTATGATCTAAAATTTCTGTAATCATTTCATTACTTTAAGATTTCCATTTGATGATTTATTTTCTTCTTCGTCTTCGCCAACTTTAACAATGACACATTTTGAGTGCTAGTGCGATCCAATTCCTTGGAGTGATCATTAAATTGATCCTACAAGTGCATTGGTGATTAGCCTTGGAATGGTGTAGGGATTAAATTGGTGAATGATGTTGAGAAATTATATCATTTTTTGGATACATATTGAATTAGTGAAATGAATGTTATAATAAAATAAATGCATCCAATCTAACCCTTGTAACAATTTAGGATCAACCCATCTCCATTAATTGTTTTAGACTAAGTAATTGTATGTTTTAATTTATTTTCTTTAGATTAAATCAGTAGTTATTAAAATAAAATCAATCCAAATAGTTGGCCACTCCATAGCCAAATGCTTCCAAAATCAAAGTGTCTCTCGGTTTCTTCTTCGGTCCCTGTGGATTCGACCCCTACCTGTACTACAATGACCGTATACCTGTAGGTTAAATTTGGGCGCAACCACATCTCTTCCAACATATTTACCTATATTGTTAATGTGGGCCCTTGGGTGCTTGTTGTTGGTACCCTTGTATCCTTTATTAATATCCTTATTCTTGTTGTTGTTGAGGCCACCAACCCTGAAATTGATTACCTTGATTATAATCAGAATAATTTTCATCTTCTAAATACATACCTTGGGGTTTTGATATTATTACATCACGATTTCAAACTTCTTTATTAATTAATAAAACTATGCCTCCATTTAATAATTTTTTCTTATTAAGTGATCATTTTTCTATTGTATCCCTTCCCCTTTCCAAAAGAAACTATTGCTCTCCATTTCATCTAATAAGTTGTAGTTCTATTTTAGAGACTTTCTCATCAATGATATTCTAGAAAAAGTGTCTAGAATTGACATTTTTTCTTATAAAAACTCTTATATAACGTTTGTATTAGTATCCATAACAATATACAATGATGGGGAAAATTGTGTGTCGTATATTTAAAACATTCCGATGAATAATTTAGTGATTCATCCTCAAATTAGTAGAAGTTTAGAATGTTTACCCATATTTCCATTGACTTAGAAGGTGGAAAGAAGTGGGTGAGGAAGTTTGGAAACAGATCATCCCATTTCATGATGGAATTCACTAGAAAACAATGAATATATTCTTGATCTCTCTCTCGTAATTAAAATCAAAAAAGGTACAGTCATATCACATCGCTTAAAACATTATGTAATTATAATGTGTCACAAAGATCAAGGTATCTTCCCATATGTGTGTTTAGATCTTCATGTGGTAGTATAGTGAATTGAACATTGTTTGAGATCATATGGATGGTTGTTGGTTTGATCTCAAAGTGTTTTTCAACCATATTTAGTTCTAGGATGATTGGTTTCAATATATTGTTTGATGACCTCTCTTAGTATATTAGCATCTGCAGTCCTAGATCTCTTTGAAGAACCTCGGACACTTGGTTTTTTCTCTGCGCCCACCATGGGTGTAGCTCTATTCTTTCTCATTCTTTTCTACGGTTTGGAATTAAAGCCAAAAAATTCTTTTTCTTTTGTGCGTGTGTTGTGATCAAGCATTAATATTTTAAAAATCTAAAATTCATAGCTTGTGAACACCCATTTTAAATAGAAAAATTGAAATAAAGAAATAAAATAAAATTAAAAATTAAAGAAACCTAAAATATAACATGTAACTATCCCTAGAAATGGTTACAGTTTTGACATTCTTGTAATGCATCGTTAATTCCCAATGGGTCTAATTGAAAGAAAAAAATTATAAAAACTCAAACTATGCTACTCAATTAATTAAAATGTAGTATTTAGGAAAGTTATAGATCAAAACCACAAAGATGATGAATTGGTTTATTTAGTTTTTCAAAATATTTCATTTTATTAAATTGAAGAAATAGGTGAAGAATCAGATTGGTTTGATTAATTTCAAGAAAGTAATAATTAAAATTGAAGAAAATTGATTATTTGGTTTGAAATCAGATTTGAAAGGCATACTAAGGTTTTTAAATTTTATGATTCGGGTGAAATTAGATTTTATAAAATAATATTATTAATACACAATTGGTGTTTATGTAGAGATGTGGGAGATACAATGTTCATGGTATCCCTTCATTAACATGACAATCCCATATTTCCCTTGGTTCAGTAATTTAGTGTTTCACCTAATCAAGTTTGTCTCGATGCCATATTAAAACCTGATTCCCCTAAATTTTAAAAATCATATGCCTCCTTTAGGTTTGTTAGTTGTACAATATTAATGTTCCTTTCATATTTAAATACCAATGTTCATGATAAAATTAAAATAAAGGGATTATAAATTGATTGAAGAAATCACAGCAAACCAAATACATGAATAAAGGAAAAGAAATCAATCCAACAGCACCTTAGACCTTCTATTATATAACCCTATCACAAGGTGAGTTTACCTCCTCGTCCTAGTGATGATATAATAATATTAAAGGAAATAAAAAAAGAAAATAATAATGAAAATAGATATGAAATCGGGGGGCCTGTATAGTGCAGCTTCTCATTCCAAGCTTTAGTCTCTATGACCTTTCTCTATATCAGCATCCTGGCCCTTTATTTATAGAGTTCATATGGGCTCATACAACACTTAATTTCATTAATTATTGGAAAAAAACATGGTCATAGGTGGGTCTCATGTCTTAAAATAGGTCAAAAATTGAATATAGATTAAATATGGTCGTTTTAGATCATCTTAACCTTTTACACATTGTGTAATGATTGCACGACATGTAAATATTGAACCACATGTATCATATTCACGAAATGAAGAATTTATGGGTGTCATTAAATGTTTCAAGGTGTAAAAAATATTTTTCACACTATGAAAAATATCAACTTCACTCTTGGAAACTTTCCTCCACTTCACGACCTATAGTTCTTTCAGGACTTCCACAGGTACACAACGTGTAATGACTAGACAATGTGTAATATAATTTTTCTGCTCCGAGAGCCTCACTTTTCCTTGTTTCTTTAGTTATTCACCTTTAATGTGCTACATGGTCATTCTTATTTGTATAAGACCTTATTTTTAAGAAATTCCTTATCATTTTAGCTCCTTTTAGTCGACTTTCAAAATCTATTTCATCCTAACAAATATGAGAAAAACATCAAGGACATAGGCATGCATTAATAATTAAATAATCAAAATCAATGAATTTTAATATCAAATATATATATAATAATTTCAATTATCAATAATTATCTTAATATTTCATTTCAATCAGACCTCATTTGGTCATTCTTGACCCCTAAACACATGATTTTCCCATTATTACAAAAATTGTAATAAATATAAAAATGGACTTTTAATTATACTGACTAGTCTAAGAATCAGATTGATATGAGGTTGATTTCAATAGAAAACATATTATTCAAGGAATTGTTTCCTAAATTTTCACTTCAATCATAATTTTTTTCTCATTTTTGACCCCTGATAGGTGATATGTCATTTTAATAACACTAGAAAGTGTTACCTGTTATTTTCCATCATACCAGATGATATGAGAATCTGATGGATGTAGAATTGATTCCTATGGATACAAAACGATTCTATGATCATTATCCCATGATTTTATGTCAATTATAGTGTTTTTTATTAGTATATTGACCCCTTTACATGGTTTTTCACTTAACTCCAAATATTAGGGACAAACGCAACTTTCAATCATACTAATAAATTCAAGTATCTAATCCATCTATTGATGATTATTATATATTTTAAATGACTTAAATATAATTTTCCTTATATTTCATGTCAATTGGAGCTTAATTGGTTGGTTTTGACTTTTCACACATGAATTCCCCATTATTAAAAAAATGGTAATAAATTTGAAAATGTACTTTTAGTTATACTAACTAATATGGGGATAATATTGATGTGTGGTTGATTCCAATAGATTAAATATGATTCAAAGAATTTTCTCCTAGATTTTCACATCAATTGGAATTTATTTACATTTTTTACCCCTCTGATGAGAGATATGTCATTTTAATAACACTAGACAATGTTACACTTTGTTTTCTATCGTACTGGGTGAATAATGTGTCTTGGTTTATAAGGGGAACTTCATGTTGTGTTGGTTGTGTTATGAGGTTGTGACATTTAAGTTATTAAGAAATGAGGAGTTGTTTGGTGTGATGAATTACATTAAAGGATTTGAATCCTCGATGACCTTAGTTGAATCATGATATATGTTGTGGCATTTTTATATTCACTAGGACCTTTATATTGGTGGTTTCTCAGGGTGGGAAGTTTTCATACAAGTAGATTTATTTAGGGAGTTCCCTTTAGAGGGATAAATACTTGTTTATGGATATGTACATATCAAGTTACCTATGAATGGATAATTACTCAATAGTGGTGATGCATTTAAAGAGTTCATTAAAGGTGTATAGATTCTTAATGGTAGTGAAATTTACTATGGTGAATTTGGGTGAAAAATGTATGATGATATTATAATGGGGTCTTTAAGGGTGGAAAATTTCTTAGATTTTAAATGTAGTTGGTGGTGGTTTTTATATAAAGGTAGTTGTACAATTATAAATGTTGAGAAAGTTTTACTGTTTGAAAGTGGGATATTTATGTGTTATGAAAGGGAAGAGGTTCAATGATTTAATTTTGGGAAAGTTTTTTTGTTGATTGTTTTATTTTATTTACTCCATACATAGATTCATTAGTATGATTAATTCATATTATTTCATTAGAGTTCTAAGGAGGAATCTATTATTTATTTTTATATTCTTTCCCTTTAAAATTAAATTCCAATGACCAAACATTTCTTAAAAAAATTGTTGAATATATAATCAAAAGGATCCTCCCTATTAGATTTAATAATATATGGATAAAATATTAAAACTATATAAAAATTATCCAAGAATTTTGGGAAAGTACTAAATGCTTCAGTGACATATATGCTTCACTATGGAAATCAAAAAAATTGAAATAGTGGTTAAGGGCTTTGAGTAAAGAGTTATTTTTTAATATAGATATAGAAATTACTAATTTGGAAATAGAAATTTAACTGATATAAAATAGTTGTGAATCTAATTTTGATACTACTCTTTTTAATAAGAGGTTTTCATGTCTCATAAGATTAACTCCTTCCACTATTTTAAAGAGGGAATTCATAAAGAGGCTTTTAGAACATGATTTCTCAAAAAAGGTCATATGAACAATTCATTTTTTAATAATCTATAAAATCCTTAGATAATCTAAAATCCCATCACTTATTTTAAAAATTTCAATGGTAAATTATAAAAAAGAGATGATATCATGGATCATATTAGCATATGTTATACAAACCAGTTTAATAGGACTTATTTTATTAACATTAGAAACATGCTTGATATGATTCATATTATGATTAATTTTGATAGTAAAGGTAACTTCCAAATATACCATACATATATTAGGTTTAAATAAATAAATTATCTCTCAGTCCTAACAGTTATCCTAGTCAAGATAGATTTTCCAAATTATTTTTTCAAAAATAATGGGATATTGTGCACTAAGATTTATTGAAGATATTCTAAAAAATTTTCAAAAACAATATACTTCTAAAAGAAATAATTTCCGAATTTTTTTTTCAAAAGTATATCATGTTTATGTTTTGGATATATTTAGTCTTATTATTATTTCTAGTTTGGTTTATAAAATTTATAGAAAAATTATGTGTAATAGACTTATTCTAGTTATTAGAAATGTGGTCATGGAAAAAAGTTTATTTGTTAGAGGTTATATGAACTTTTCCCTCTAGGAAAGAATATAATACATATTTAACTACACTCATTGAGTTATTTATATGGGTCATTGGGTATGGTGATATCTTATTTTAGGAAGACCATTGGTCGGGTAATCCGTTATTATTTCTAGGGTGTCTACATCCTAGTATGACAGTATATGAAGCCAAGAAACACCTTTGGTTCACCAAAACTTTACACAATTGAGATCAAATGGTGTTATTTTATAATATTCAACTTATTAATGATCCTAACCATGAAATTTTCACCCCCTAAAGTTCAAGACTATTTTTCTCTGTCGACTTTCATAAAATTATTCATGTTACATGGGGATAGTATCCTTTGGATAGAGATATTTGGAACAAATATATACTAGATAAATGAATATTTATAGTGTCTTGAGTGATAAAAAGAGGTATACCTACTAAAAACATGGTTAAATTAAAATACATTCAAATAGAGTCTAGGTGATCTTGTTTCACCTACAGTAATATGGAGACTATTGAGAATTTGTTTTTTAGAAATTGAATGAGTAGGTTTCTTGTTGAAGCTTCTAGGAAATAGCATGGGGTTACCATTATATTTGGGTCTATCTAAAATTTCATGGAATTTTAGTTTTAGAATGTGTATTTCAATTCTAGTGAAGTTCGCACTAAGAGTGTGGTGGTTCTAGTGGGGTGTTGAGTGTTATGGGAGGATTTCACCAAAACCTAACACATAGGTCATCAGGTGAACACAGGTTCCTTAAAAAGTTGGTCACTTATCTTGATTTTGGATCTGGATTTACTATGAAATTTAAGTTATCTAAATGATAACTTTTTATATTATCCACATGTGACGTGCAGTTGAAATTTAAAGATAAAAAATCACTTAATGGTTATTTTTTAGAGTTTACTCATCAATATAAATGTATTTAGTTGGTTTTGAATCCCTACTTGGTCAAATTTCATTTTAAGGAAAATTTAAATGTGTTTTTTGAATTTACTAAAAATAAAAAAAACAAAATGAGATGATAAATTTCAATGAGAATCCATAAAGATAAAACAAAACACACCTCTTAAATCTGATGCGTCATGTAGGACCGTGGCTTCTACCTTTTCCTATGCAGAAAGGGCATACTAAAAATAAAAATTATAAATATAATAATAATTAATTTAATAAAAAATAAATAAAATAATACATTATATACCTGTGTCATATAATCCATGCACCATCACCCCAGCACATATACTCCTACAGTGCTCAAACCTCAGCTAACAGCTATTCATTTACCTCATCGAAAGCATGAATCCATGCCTCCAAATCTACCACTTGATGTGTCTTCTTGAAAAATATAGGATAAATAGCCTCGTCATGTGAAAATAAAGAATTAGTAATCCCCATTCCAAATGTAAATTTGTATCCATGTTCATCACGACCAATAATACGATGAAATGTCTCATCACTCTGAAGTTGTCATTGTTCATCTGGAACCTGTGCTAAATCGACCTAAAATTAATCCCATTTAATATCTAAATATATATGTATATGTATATGTATATATATATATATATGTGTGTGTGTGTGTGTGTATTAGTGTGTGTGTATTTAAGTATTGATAATTAGTACAAGAACTTACTATAAGAGTTGTAACCATGGGATCATTTCTATCATGAGTCATCATCCACATTGACATTTTATCAGTTATTACACCTTTATTTCATAACTATGTAGTAATAAGATATAAATATATAACAAAAAACCATATTAAATAATAAATATAAAAAGTAAATTATAAATACATCATGTCTAATCTGGGACATATGACAAGTCCCAAGCCTACGAGGTGGTCCCTGAAAAATACGACTCTCAGAATGTCACGCTGGCACTGCCTACATTGAATTAATTCAAATTTAAAACATGTAAAATTATATACATTCTCAAAAATATGTAAACCAAAATAAACAAGATCATTATCACTATAACAACCCTGCTCTTTATTACACACTTAAACATGATTTATTACATAAACTTGCACTTAAGACAACTCTGAGGATAAAGAGGTCTATTGTCTTCAGAAATTAGGGACATTACATGACAACTTAAGACATAAAAATACAACATATTTATTGAAAACTTCTTTTAAATGACCACAAGATTCCATCGTTCTTAGCATTGCATGGGATAACCTGAGGACATACATGTGAAAAGGGTGAGATATAAAGCCAAATAAGGGAGTAAAAAAGGAATAATGTGAAAAATATAACACATGTTATGAAATAGGAATATCAATGGAGAATAAGAGAAACATGAACATAAAGTCATGACTTAGCGTGATTAACATAACATGGAAATTTGGTAACAACACTTAACATGATATTAGCATGAGCCAAGGATAATTTCACATAGAGCAAGACTAAACCCTCATTGCAATTGAATTAGAACGAGTAAACCCTCATTACACTTTAATTAGCATGAGTAAACCCTAATTACACTTGATGTATCATGATACTAATCTTTACCCAATACATTGGAGCGCTATCAGGGTGAACCATTTATAAACATTTCATTTCATGCATAAGTGTGCCACATGGATCACACAACATGGATTCATTAACCATAATAATTTATTTCATGAATAAAAAAAATTTAATACATAAATGTAAGTCCTTAATAAAAAAGTACATGTGCATAAAGTTGAATACCCTGATAGAGAAATGGGTATGGTATTCACTTACACGATGATTTTGGCATGGGAAATTTTGGTGTAACTTTGGTAGCATAACGACATCAAATAGAAATCATAAAATGGTTTGATGAGAGATAAAGGGGTATATAATCATTTATACATGAAATTGACAGTAATGGGGTTATTTAAAATAATATCCCAACATGTGTAATGTAATTTAGATGCATAATATAGAATAATTTCTTGAATTTAAATGAGAAGAGAGAAATTCCTTACGGAATTTTGACATGGTAACGGGTGTACATGGGAGGAATTAATGAGGTATATCATCATTAAAACATAATTAGTTCAATATGGGGGGTTCAAAATCATACCCCAAAATTTTTAATTGAAAATAAAAGAGATTAAGAACATAAAGAAATTTGGACAAAAATAAGAAAGAAAGAAATCCCTTACTTGGAAGTGTGATCCCAAAGGCTTGGGAGAAGATTGATAAAGGATTCTTAGGAGATTGGGGAACCTTGGGAGGATTATATAGAAAGGAGGGAAGGGGTTGTTCGAGCTCAAAATGGTTTTATTGAAGAGGAATGGGAGGTTTAGTGGGTTTATATAGGAAATGATAGGGAATTATTTATTATTTAGGTGTTGGACACTATACATTAAACTAATCAAAACCACAAGCCATCCCATGGTTTTAGCCCATGTTTTTTTCCAAAGGGTAGATAAAAACATCATTTTATAATTAAAATGGCCTAAATTATTAAAATATTAGGCTTTCTTATGTGGGGGTGACTCACACTCTCAAGAAAATCATTTTAAAATGTTAAAATGTTTTATAAGTCTTGGAGGGTCCACTAAGGCTTTGTAAAATAAATCAAACAAAAAAATCACATTATTTTAAATGTAAAACATATATTGTCCTAAATCCCCATTTATAGTGTTTTATTACATCACTATTGGGTCATTATGATGTCATAAAACACATTTATATTTAAACGGTATTTAATTTTTACCCAAAAATTCAATTTTCTAAGAAAATTATGAAAATTTCACCGTTGGATAATTTCAACGTCCTGATTCCAAAAATAATATTTATTTTATCTAAATAATTTTATAAAAATTTTAAATTTTTACTTTTAAAATAAAGATCGACATATATCAAAAATTCATGTGTTTTGACAAAAACAGCTTTCAAACCTTAAAAAATTACAATTGTATTCATAAAAATTATATGATAATTTATATTTAATAAAAATTAATTTATTAATAATATATTATTAAAATATTATTTAATTCAAAAATAAATTAATTCATAAAAATATATTTCTAAATTGAATATTAACTAAAAATACTATTTGTGCTTTAAAAACCATTTACAAAGTAACAATAACAAAATGAATATATATTATTTATTCTATAAAAAACTAATTCACATAATCATAGTGATAGGGTCTTGTTACATAACCCCTTATAACACCTACATAATACCTAAGGGTAAGGTGCGTGATGGTGACAGACTCTTGGGGCTGCTTGAATAACATCGCTCGAGCAGTAATCTCTATTAACATTCACTTATCCCGTAATTGATTCCGTTCAAGATTAACATGTTGAAGCTCAACTTGGGATTGGTAAAAACCTAATCCCAGTGATACTACCTCCTTTTCGAGCTCTGACAAATGGTCTTCGTATGGAGAAATTATACTGGATGAATCCATCGCTTCCTTTGTCTAAGTAAATTGGATTGTTAAAGACCTATATTTATACTAATCATGTAGTCACCGTTCAACAACTATATTACCAAAGGTAACAATTATTAAAGGTATTTTAAAAATCCAAAAACACAAAACCAAGGAAGTGTATGTGTTTTATATAACCATTTTACATAATAAGTCATTTAATTAGATCATGAGTAATTTTCTTTAATAAAAGTGTGGGTCATTACAATCTTCCCCCCTTAAGAAATTTCACCCTAGAAATTTCCGTTTTCCCATACTAAAATAGATGAGGGTAACTCTACTTCATCACTTCCTCCAATTCCTATGTTGCTTCTTCAAACTTTTGGTTTCTCCATGTAACATCCTCAAATGATAAAGGGTTAAATGACTAAATGATATGACTCATGTCAATAAGGTGCACCTTCCTTTTCAGGAGCCTATCTGATTAGAACTCCACAGTTAAGCGTGCTTAGCCTGAAGTAGTGATCAGGATGGGTGACTTACTGGGAAGTTTCTCAGGGTGTGTGTGAGTGAGGAAAAAACACACTAGAAAGGACATGTATTGGCTTGTGGGGAAAGTCATTAGTCAGATAACCCGTTCAGGCATGTGAGTTGATCCTGGGGTGGGCCCCACATGTCTGCGGGGGAAACCGGTGGTACCTGGTAGGCCAGGACCCGACGGCCTTATTAAGGTGGGGTGTATGTGCTGTCACCGGGACCCAGTTGTCACATTTGGTATCAGATGATAGGTTTGGTTATTTTTGGGATTAGGATTAGAAAATCCTAGTAAAGCCTCAGATACAAGACTAAGTACAATAAAAATGTCCCTAATTTTTGGTGAGTATTGAGTAAGTGGGTTATCAAGCAAATACATCCATGTTTGGATACGAGCAGGTAGAGGCGGCTCTGGCACAGATGTATCCTAGGGGTAAAACCCGAAAACACCGCTTTGAGCTAGACTTGAACGGGAACTGGTGCACGACAATGGGCATTGCTGCACTCGTGGTTAGGACACTCCCAGGGGATATGCTTTGGTAAATTCACAAGCTTAGTATGAACCCTTATTAAGGGAATTAAAAAAATCCCCTAAGAATATATGTTAGAAAGTAGATCATTAAAAGCCTAGATTGAAGCCTATAGACTCATGAGTTAAGGAAATGAAAGCTTATTTATAAGTCATCAACTTTTGTCTTTGGATTACCCTTTATTTGTTACCCCTAACATTCCTTTTATTCCATCCAATGGCCAGTAATAGGAGGACTCGAGCTAACAACCGATGTGAAGATCAGTGTGATGACTTTACTAATGAGATGCCCAATCTAATGGGAGCGGGAATAGTGAACTTTGTCACGCTTCTCTCTCAGCTAACTCAAGCGTTGAATAGAAATACGGGTCAAGAGGAACGTCCAAACCCCCCTAAGAAAGAACAAGTCGCTATCGAGATCTTCATGAGATAAAGGCCTCCTACTTTTAGTGGATCATCTGATCCCACGATCGCTGAACAATGGATCAACTCCATTGAAAATATCTTCTCCATCCTTCAATGTTCTGAACAAGTGAAGGTTCTCCTGGCAGCTTATCGTATGGAGGGTGAAGCTGATCAATGGTGGACGTTGATCAAAAATACGAAGCCTGAGGAGGAGATCGAGGCGTTGGAATGGAAGGATTTCCAGAATATGATTTTCGATAAATATTTTCCACGCACCCTCCGGCTTAAGATGGAAAGGGACTTCCTTTCCCTCAAGCAAAAAGATGAAGAATCTATTGGAGCGTACGAGGCAAACTTCACAAGGTTTTCATGATACGCTTCCGGCTTTGTCTTTACCTCCGAATGCAAGGTTGACTGCTTCTTTGGTTGGCTGAAGCCTAGCCTGCGGAAAGCATTAGTGATCCCTGACTTCGACAGCTATGAGGAAATTTTCCGATGTGCCCTCAAGGTCAAAATGGAGATTGTTGAATCACAGGGGTATCATGGGGACAAGAAGCGTAAGGTGGACTTTAATGTTGGCGGTCCGATGGATAAATCCAACAGTGCTAAGAAGATCCAGCACCCCACTTGCCAAAAGTGTAGAAAGAAGCACCCTGGAAATTGCCTTAAGGGGACAAGGAAATTCTTTAGGTGTGGAAGGGAAGGGCACCTAGCTATTAACTGTCGGCAAGAAAGACCCGCGGCTGCAACAGAGGAGAGGAATGCTCCGTTCGAACCTCAACGCGTTGTTCAATGCTACAAATGCAAAGAACCGGGTCATTTTGCAAATCAGTTCCCTAATCCAAGGGTTTTCAAAGGCAACCAATAACCTCCAAGGCATCAAGAAAGAGATTTTGCCATAACTTCTGCCGAAGTGAACCCCAACAATGAAGTGGTGACAGGTACGTTAGTTATTCATTAAAGAATAGAAAACGTACTTTTTGATTCAGGTTCTACGCATTCTTTTATATCTCTAAAGTTTAGTAGAACAATCCCAACACCACCAAAAATCATGGATATGAAGATGTCGGTGAGTACGGAAAATGGGGAAAAAACCATGGGATGGTTTGTGGTTTGGATTAATTTAATATAATGGGTCCCAAACCTAAATAATAAATAATTCCCTCACCTTTCCTATATAAACCCACCCAAGATCCCCCTTCCTCCTCACTCAAAGCCTTTGGATTTTATCCAACCTCTTCCCTACTCTCTCTAGAATCCTCCCAAGGTTCCCTAAGCTCCCAAGAAGCCTCTCATAAGCCTCTCTCTAGCCTTTAGAAGCACACTTCCAAGTAAGGGTTTTTTCTTCCTTTCTCATTTTTGTCCAATTTTCTTTAAGTTGTTTTTCCCTTTTAATTTCAATTATGAATGTTGGGGTATGGTTTCGCACCTTCCTCATACTGCCCTCTTTATGTTTGAATGATGGGAGACCCCTTTCTCTCTCATTTAATTCCTCCCATGTACACCCGTTACTATGCCGAAATTCCGAAAGGAACTTCTCCCTCCTCATTTACATTCAAGAAATACTTTTGTATCATGAACCTAAATTCCATTACAATTGTTGGGACATGTATCTACATTACCTAATTAATGTCCATTACATGTAAATATGATGAGGAACCCCTTTCTCGCTCACCAACCATTTTTTATGAATTCTTAGGTCACGCCGTTATGCTGCCGAAATCACACCGATTTTCTAAGCCAATGTCATTGTGTAGTGAATACCATGCTCATTTATCCATCAAGGGTATTCACCTTTATGCACATTTACTTATTTATTGTAAAGTTTCATGTATGAATTCCACATTCCTCTATCATGGAATAAATGATTATGTTTTATGAATCCATGTTTTATGATCCATGTGGCACACTTATGCATGAAATGAAATGTTTAAGAAGGGTGTGCCCTTATAGCGCTCCAATGCATTGGGTAAAGTATAGTATCATGATACGTCATGTGAAATGAGTGTTGACTCATGATAATTAGAGTGCAATGAGGGTTTACTCGTGCTTTATGTGCAATGAGGATTTACTCATGCTTCATGTGCAATGATCCTTGACTCATGCTAATTCCATGTTAAGTGTTGTTGCCACATTTCCATGTTATGATTATCATGCTTTATCATGCCTTTATATTCATGTTTTTCTTATGCACTATTGATATTCCTATTGTCTAACATGTATTGTACTCCTCATGTTATTCCATGTGTACTACCTTACTGGGCTTTATAGCTTACCCTTTTCTTATGCATGTCCTCAGGTTATCCCATGCAATGCTAAGTAAGAAGGAATGTAGTGGTCATGTAAAGGAAGTTTTCAATAGAGATGTTGTATTTCATGTTTTAAGTTTTTATGTAATGATCCTAAGACCCAAAGACTCTAAACCTGTCGATCTTATTTGTTGTATCAAGTGAAGTTTTATGTAATAAATCATGTTTAAGTTGTAATAAAAAGCAGGGTTGTCACATTTGGTATCAGAGGTGGTACCCAGCCTTAAGTGCAGTGCACTGCCTGGGTTGAGATATTGGGCCCACAACGAGGGTGTTGTTCTCTAAAGGGGGGGTGATTGTAACATCCCCAAATGATAAAGGGTTAAATGACTAAATGATATGACTCATGTCAAGAAGGTGCACCTTCCTTTTCGGGAGCCTGTTTGATTAGAACTCCACAGTTAGACGTGCTTGGCCTGGAGTAGTGATCAGGATGGGTGACCTCCTGGGAAGTTTCTTAGGGTGTGTGTGAGTGAGGAAAAAACACACTGGATTGGCCTGTGGGGAAATTCATTAGTCAGATAACCCGTTCAGGCATGTGGGTTGATCTTGGGGTGGGCCCCACGTGTCTGTGGGGGCAATTGGTGGTACCTGGTAGGCCAGGACCCGACGGCCTTGTTAAGGTGGGGTGTATGTGTTATCACCGAGACCCAGTTGTCACACTCTATAACACCTTGATGAGAAGAATTGTCTTATTTGTATAAATTTTTCCCTAAAATCTAATATCTTCACCGTCTTCTCTTTATAGGAGAGGTCATTATCCAATGGTACCACCTATGGAATGAGTACATGTGGTGGGTCAGGTATGTACTTCATCAAGAGTGATACATGGAATACATCATGTACTTAAGATAGGTTCGGTGGAGTTCTAGTCGATAGGCTACTGCTCCAATGTGATCAAGGGTCTCAAAAGGGCCAATGTACCTTGGACTAAGCTTCCCCTTCTTCCCAAATCTGATAACTCTCTTTTATAGTGATATGAGGAGGAATACCATGTCTCCAACATCAAACTCTAGGTCTCGTCGGCGATTATCATCATAGCTTTTTTGTCGACTCTGAGCATATTTAATGTGATGCTGGATAGTCTTAACCTTCTCTACCATTTCTTCAACCATTTCTGGACCTAGAAGTTTTCACTCCCCAACTTCATCCCAACATGTCGGTGTTTTGCACCTATTCCCATAAAGGGCTTCATAAGGTTCTATTTGGATGCTTGAGTGGAAACTATTATTTTAAGAGAACTCAACCAGGGGAAGATGTTGATCTCATCCTCCTTTGAAGTCTATTGAGAATGCTCTCAATATGTCCTCAAGTGTTTGGATAGTTTGTTCAGATTGGCCATCATTTTGAGGATGATAAGCCGTACTGAAGTTCAGCTCGGTGTTCAAAGCATGTTGGAGACTCTTCTAGAACTTAGAGGTGAATCTTGGATCTCGATTAGATACAATAGATAGTGTAACTCCATGAATATTTACCAATTATTTGATTTATATCTGTGCCAGTTGATCCAATGATAAATCCTCTTAAATTGCGATGAAGTGTGCAGTCTTTTTAAGATGATCCACAACAACCTAGATAGCATTGTTTCCTTTCGATGTCTGTGGAAGTCTGGTGATAATGTCCATGGTGATGTTCTCCCATTTCCACATTAGTATGGGT
This sequence comes from Viscum album, assembly GCA_963277665.1. NCBI lineage: Eukaryota > Viridiplantae > Streptophyta > Magnoliopsida > Santalales > Viscaceae > Viscum > Viscum album. Next base: position 2,110,514,945 of record OY728152.1, read on the forward strand.
AATGGTTTCATCATCCCCTTAGGCTTTTTTCTCTCATCCTTCACTTGCTAACATACCAAGCACTTTAATGTATACTCATCGATCTCCTTATTCATTTTATCCCACCAATAATGCTCTCGGAGATCTTGATACATATTTTGGTTTCCTAGGTGAATGGAGAAATTCGAACTATGTGCATCATAAAAAAGTTCATTCTTTAACTCCGGATTTGATGGAACACATAGTCTTGTTCCAAATCTCAAAATTCCTTCTTCATTAATATTTAACTCTGAGGATTTCCATTTTCTGATAGTTTCCACTTTCTTCTAAATTCCCACATAATCCTTTTGATCATCCTTTAACATTTACAAAAGATATGGTTGAACAATAATTTGTGAAAGGATTGATGGTGTTCCCATATTTATGATTCCCATGTCCATATTCATCAAATCTAAGAAGATTGGATCCTTTTCAATTCTCATCAATGAAAGAGTTGTTGGATCCTTTCTATTTAGAGCATCTTCCACCTTGTTCTCTTTCCCCAGATGGTATTGAATCAAGCAGTCATAGTCTTTGATCATCTCTAACCATCTTCGTTGGCACATATTCAGCTCTTTATATGTGAATATATAATTGAGGCCTTTGTGATCTGTATATATTTCACACTTCTCCCCAAAGAGATAATGCCTCCAAATTTTCAAAGCGAAGATTTCTATAGCCAACTCCAGATCATGTGTTGGAAAGTTTTTTTCATGAACTTTCAATTTTATTGAATCATAGGCAATTACTTTGTCATTTTTCATCAACACACAACCTAGGACCTTCTTCAAATCATCACTGGATACCATAAAAAGTTCTCCACTTGTGGATAATGTGAGCATGGGTGCAGTGATAAGCCTTTTTTTCAACTCCTTGAAGATCTCTTCGAATTCATCACTCCAAGAAAACTTGACTCCCTTTCAAGTTAGCTTGGTAAGGGGGTTTGACAATCGTGAGAAATTTTTCACAAATCAGCGATAATATCCGGCTAACCCAAGGAAGCTATAGATATCTATCATAGATGTTGGCCTCATCCACCACTTAATTTCATTTTCTTGGAGGGATCCATAGATATCCCATTTCTTATGATGATATGACCTAAGAATGAGACTTCCTTCCACCAGAACTCACACTTTCTATACTTTGCATAGAGCTTCTCCTTTCGCAAGGTCTCTAGTACAGTTCTTAGATTCTCCTCATGTTCCTCTTTGGTTTTGGAGTATGTTAGAATATTATCTATAAAAACTACCATAAATTTGTTGAGGTAATCTCTATGGACTCTATTCATCAAGTCCATAAAGATTTCTTGATCATTAGTGAGTCTGAAATTCATTACTATGAATTCATAGTGCTCATACCTTGTACGAAAAGTAGTCGCGGGGATATCCTCCTTCTTCACCCTTACTTGGTAATATCCCGACTATAGATCCACCTTAGAGAAGTATTGTGCTCCATGTAGCTAATTGAACAAGTCATCAATTCATGGTAGAGGATACTTGTTGTTTATCATGATTTTTTTAAGCTCACGATAATCAATGCTAAGGCACATTGACCCATCCTTCTTCTTGATGAAGAGGACTGGTGCACCCCATGGTGAAGCACTTGGGTGTATAAACCCTTTATCCAGATTCTCCTGCAGTTGTTTCTTTATCTACTTAAGCTCCACAATATCCATTCTATATGGAGTCTTAGATATTGGCAATGCCCCAGGTATAAGATCAATTGATAATTCAACATATCTTCTAAGAGGAAGACCAAGAAATTCCTTGGGAAACACTTCAGCGAATCCCCTCACAATAGGCATGTCTTCAAGGATGGTTTCTTCCTTAGACTCAATCATCTGAGCAAGATATGCATGCTCATAGGGAAGTAATATCCACGCATGATATTATGGTGCTAAAGAAGATTCATCCTTCTCCTTCCACTTGTACAGAATCGGGGGTCGATTCTCTATATGAAGAGTGATTTTTCTCTCATGGAAATTTATATTTTCTCTATATAGATAGAGCCAATACATGCCAAGAATTTCATCAAATTTCACCAGAGGGATTATGACGAGGTTCGCTGGGAAGTTCAATTCAAAAATTGTGACAGGTGAGGAGTTATATTCATGGGATCCAATGGTTGTCCCTATAACACCCTAAGGTTTTCTAAAAATAAATTTAATGCATGAAACTTTTCTTTAAGTAGATAATTATAACTAGCATTTAAAAATAATTTTACTACTTCTATGATTTGAATTTTGAAAAACGATCATCTACAATTGTGTTCAGTATGTCATTTGGAGTCTAATGAAACCAACTTGTTTTTTTGGTGAATAGTAACATACCCTTATGAATAGTAATATAACCCTAATGAATAGTAAATTGTGTTATTATTTTATTTTCTTAAGGATTTAAGATAATGACATTTTGATTAATTTTTTAATGTGATTTAAAAGCAGTTATAGAATTTAAATTGTTAATTTTCAAATTAAGTATGATTTTATTTAAAAATTAAATTAATGATATTTAGAAAATTATTTTTAAAAAATGGAGTTAATTTTTTAATTCTTCATGCCAAAAAATGGTAAGGGTAAATTTTTGGTATTTTTCTGAAACAGTTGATTTTTCGGTGAATAGTAAAAAAACAATTTTGAGTTTCGGTGTGTTAATGACTTTCATTAATGATGTAATAATGTTGTAATAAATCTTTTAGACTTTTGTACAGTAAAATAAGTTATGAGGTGTCCCAAGTGTCTTATAACATGGGAAAATACCATGGGAAATCCCATGGTTCTGCAAATACCACTAATGAGGTGTCCCTTGGAAATTATTAAAATATTCCCTCAATTTTGCGATAAATACCTACCCTTTCCTTCATTAACTTCATTCAAAATTACTCATAAATGTGTCTATGGCCTCCTTACCTCCCTATTAGTCCTTAAAAGGTTTTATCAATCCCCCAAGGTCCCAACCTTCAAGTTCTTTGAGTTACTCTACAGGGTAAGAAAATTTTCAATTTCTTTCTTTTTTTCATTCAAGTTCTCTTTTATGTGGTATAACTTTAAAGTTTCAATACCATGTTCTTATTTCCCTCTTAATCATGATCTATTCTATATTATGATTCATTTATGGATGGGTTTCCCTTTTTCCCTCTCTTTTTAATATTTTCTAAAACCATGTTACATGGTCGTTAGGCTGCCAAATTTTTGTAAGGGATTTTTCAATTATTCTTTTATTTTGAGTTCCTTTATTTTATTATTATTTACCCATAACCTCTTACCCAAGAGGCATGAAATATCCATAAATAATTTATATTCTGGATTTTTTCATGTTCATGTAAAATTCACCATCATTCTTCTTCTCCTCTCCCACCTATTCAAGGAATAAAAACATTGTCTGTGATGTGTTGAATTACCGACATCATGGATGATGTGATTTCAATTTTCATTAATTCTTTCAAGTATGGTCATGAAATTATTTTTATGGTTTAAACAAGTTATAATATATGTATTATGTCTCATACATGGTTCTTTAATTCTTTTTTACTCTTGGTTTTAATTTATAAGACAAAATGAGGCCGTTGTTATCAAAGAACCACTAAAATGATCTAAACGAACATCATTAATGTTTTAACTTATGAATCATCCTCATATCAAACATCAAAATGATAAATGGTATAAATTATGGTACTGTAAATATTTAAATACCTTTCCATTCCAATTATGTATTTTCACTTCTAATCGACAAGAATATCCATCATGAACCAATCATGGAAATCATGGAAAGAACAATCCCTAAACAATGCAAGGAACAAAATACTAACAATTAAAGGGTGAAATAAGGTTATGAAATGATCATATAAGATTTTATAACCATTAAAATGTTTCTGTAAAATACTAATAACAATCTTTTAACCATTATATAGGAGGTTTAAACAATTTTTAATTAAGACAAACCCGGGTTAAGGGAATTCTTAACCTGATTTCCATTCTTTGGGTTAACCTTCTACTTCGTTATTTATGTGGTTTTAAAATTGATTTTATGATGGGTTTTGCTTATATTATGTTTAATTATGTCTATTTATATTTTATATACATATTTAATACACACTATTAAGTCTCTATTCAGTTTTATGGCATTTATAAGGGGATTTTCTTTTAAAATCCTCTTTTACAAATCTATTTTACAAAATTCAAAAGCAATGTCTTTATGAAATTATTCATGTTGTATGATTTTGTTCTGGTTATTAGGAATTTTTTATGATGAAGGGTGGGACCTATATCTTTGTACAATGCATTGGGTATGTGTAAGTTGGAGGTCGGTCGTATGGTTACTCCAAGTGTAACTCCGATGGTTACACAAATTATAAGGTAGCCATGAGGGTTAAAAATTATAAGGTAACCAAGAGGGTTACAATATTATGTAAGTAATGCCTCAAGATACCTTTATGGTTCTACTTATGTTCTTATGTATTGTGGAAATATCATGTTTCACAAACTAGGTATATATATATACAGGTGATAATTATTTCTTTTGAAAATGATTTCATACGTTGCAAGTATTCATGGACTAATGTGTTCTTTTCTTCTTTTTATATCCCTTACTGAGCTTTTGTGATAATCCCAAGTTTTTAAATGTTATTTTATGGGTTATAAGGATTTGTTGGACAATGAAGGAATCTATGTTAAATTTTTGAATAATTTTCAAGGAAATCATGTTTTAATCTTTAATGTTTTATATTTTGAAAAAGATGGAAACTATTTTTATGGTATCCACTCTATAACAGTGTGTAAGGTTATGAATGTATTATGTCCCAATTATCTAAATCTATAAACTTTAAAAGATCCTCAATGTAAAAGGAAGTGTTCTCTTGACTAAAATCAAGATTATGTAATGTAATAAAGTCGGGTCCTTATTGTTGGTATTAGAGGATGGTTTAAATAACTTTAGGGGTTAGGATGATGTTAAAAGAATACCATAAATGATTTTTACTCTATGATTAATTTGAAATGTTATATCATTAAAGACTTCCATGTTTATTTTTCTAAGATATGTTTTTTTAAAATGGTTGTCCATAGAAGAAACAGGGAAGCTGAAGATGGGAGGCACTGAAAGAATGACATCTTTCCAAATCTGCAGCCCGAAATGGTAGGGATTGGAACTGAGTAGTTTGTGAAAGTAATGGTTCAGCTAACGCAAGCAATAAATGGTGGTGGAATCCATGCAAGAGAACAACCATAGGTACCACAACGGAACATGAAAATAGTGGAACATTTTATGAGACAACACCCTCCTTCTTTTGATGGATCTTCTGGCCCAGTAGCGGTTGAAGGATGGATTAAAGACCTTGAAAAGATATTTTATGTAATGAGTTGTTTAGATAATCAAAAGTTATGTCTTTCCATTTATTGTTTTGAAGGTTAAGCTGATCAGTGGTGGTCAATTGTAAAGAATATCAGGTATAGAGAGGATATTGATGCCTTTGAGTGGGATGAATTTAAAAGTGTTTTCCTTGAAAAATATTTTCCTAAGGTGGTGCAACTTAGGATAGAGAAGGAATTCCTTGAATTGAAGCAAAAGGAGGAAGATTCAATGGCTGTGTATGAAGCAAACTTCCCCCGACTGGCGAGGTATTCTCTAAATATTATTATGGATCTTTATAGAAAAATCAATCACTTTTACTCTGAATTGAAGCCAAGGTATCAGAGGGAATTGGCATCCCATGAATTCAAAAGTTATGATAAACTTGTCTAATATGTTGAGAGGGTAGAGATGAAGTTTTTTGACGATCGCGTTCATTTTGGGAACAAGGAGAAGAAGAGGTATAGATGGAAATAGTTGAGTAGTAATCGACCAAAGAAATCTGATGGTAAGAAAATCTAGTTTCCAATTTGTGAAAAGTGTGGCAAGAATCACCCTGAGGAATGTCTTAGAAAAACTGGGAAGTATCTTAAATGTGGTAAGTTTGGACATATGGCCGAAGATTGTAATGAAAATGATCCAAAGACTAATCCTGATAAGAAAATTGTAAAGTGTTTTAAATTTGGTGAGATGGGTCACTATGAAAATGTCTGCCTAAAGAGAGATCCAAATGATGCAAAGAAGCCATACTCTAAGCAGAAATGTGTAGTGAGATCATTTGTGACTACGTCAGCAGATTTCGTTCCATCCAATGAAGTTGTATCAGGTACTTTTTTTGTTCACTCAGATTTTTCTAAATTTTCGTTTTATACAGGGTCTACACATTCCTTCATCTCTGAGAAATTTTTGGGTAAATTGGAAATATCGCCTCAATAAATGTGACCAAAACTTGTTGTTAAAATACCAGGTGGAAATATTATAGCAAAGAGGAATTATAATAATCTTTATATTATGGTATGTGGAAAGACTTTACCTAAAATCCTTTTTGTTTTACCCTTAGTCGAGTTTGATGTTATTCTAGGAATGGATTAGATTTTTGTTTATCATGAAAAGATTGACTGTAGAGTTAAAGAAGTTGATTTTCAGAAAGAATTTTAGTTTTTATACAAGAAATAACCCATACAATTGATAACATATCAGGAATATGGGAAACTATTGAAAGATGGAAATGAAAGTTATCTTGCTCATATTGTTGAAAACAAGGGAATTGTTCAGATCAATGATGTTTCAATGGTAAATGAACACCTTGATGTTTTTCCTGGTGATTTACCCAGTGCCATACCTGATCGAGAAGTCAAATTCACAATTGACTTAGTTCCTGATTCTAAGCCAATTTCAAAACCCCCTTATCATATGGCTCAAATAAAACTTCTTGAATTGAAAAATCAGTTACATGATTTTCTTGATAAAGGCTTAATTTTTCTTATCACTTCCCCATGGGGAGCCCCTATTTTGTTCGTTAAAAAGAAATATGGTTCCATGAGACTTTGCATTGATTATAGAGCTTTGAATAACATCACTGTTAAAAAATGTATCATTTGCCTCACATTGATGACTTGTTTGATCAGCTCTAGGGAGCTCAGTACTTTTTCAAGATTGAATTGAGATATGGATACCATCAGCTAAAGGTGAAGGAGGATGACATCCCTAAAATAGCCTTTCATGCAAGATATGGACATTGTGAATTTGTTGTTATGTCCTTTGGGTTAACTAATGCACAAGTTGTATTTATGAATCTTATGAATAGAATATTTCACGAGTTATTGGATAAGTTTGTGGTTATGTTTATTGATGACATTCTGGTATTTTCTAAAAATAAATAGGAGCATGAAAAACATTTATAGGTTGTTCTATAAACCTTAAAATAAAAGAAACTATATGGAAAATTCAGTAAGTGTGATTTTTGGTTGAAACTGATTTATTTTCTTGGGAAAACTATAAATAAGTATGGAATAACAGTTTATCCAACCAAAACAAGAGTGGTTAATGAATGGCCAAGACCTAAAAATGTTATAGAGATTTGTAGTTTTCTTGGATTAACAGGTTATTACCGACAGTTTGTTAAGAACTTTGCATGGTTATCTATCCCGATAACTAAGTTAACATGAAAAGGGGTTAAATTTGTTTGGATATAAGAATGTGATGTTTATTTTCCAGAACTGAAGAAGAGATTGGTTAATGATCCAGTTTTGTCCTTGTCTTCCTGAAATGGTGAGTTTGTCATCTACAATGATGCTTCTTTGAAGGGACTTGGTTGTGTTTTGATGCAGAATGATCAGGTAATTGTTTATGCTTCAAGACAACTTAAACCTCATGAGTTAAATTATCCCACACATGATTTGGAATTGGAATCTGTGGTTTTTTCTTTAAAAATTTGGAGGTATCATTTATACAGAGCCGAATGTCAAATATATACTGACCATAAAAGTATGAAGTATATATTCACATAGAAGTAATTAAACATGAGGCATAGTAGATGGATAGAACTGATAAAGTATTATGATTGCATGATTAATTACCATCCTGTAAAAGCAAACAAAGTGTCAGATGCCTTGAGTCAAAAACATCAGGAATCATTAACCATGTTATGTTTGGAACATGATCCCTTGATTAATGATTTGATGAATTTTGGATTAGAAGTTGTTGGTGAAGGAAATACCTCTATTTTGTCTTAGGTTTCAGTGCAGTCGTCGTTATTAGACAGAATTAAGCCAACACAGAAGGAATACTGTGAGCTACAAAAAAAAAGGTAGAATTGGTTAAAGTGGGTAAGTTTCTAGAATTTAACATTGATAAAGATTTTGTTTTAAGATTTGGTAAAAGGTTGTGTGTGCTTTGTGATTCCCAGTTGAAGAAATAATTGTTTTGTGAAGCTCATAGTTCTCCATTTTCAGTTCATCCTAGTAGTACTAAGATGTATATAGACCTTTGGGAGTATTATTGGTGGGATGGAATGAAAAGAGATATTACCGATTTTACCATGAAATGTTTGACATGTCAACGGTTTAAAGCAGAGCAGTAGTTATCGAAAGGGATGCTTCAACCTTTTCTAGTTCTAGAGTGGAAATGGGAGAATGTATCCATGGACTTTGTGGTGGAACTACTAAATACTTCTCGAGGTAACAATGTGATTTGGGTTATTGTTGATCAGCTGAAAAAATATACACATTTTATTTCTATTCGAGATACAATGTCTTTGGATCTGATTTCTCGACTATGCCTCAATGAGGTTGTCAGGTTACATGGAGTTCATCTTTCCATTGTATCTGATCAGGATCTTAGGTTCACTTCTAATTTATGTAAGGGACTTTAGAATTTGTTAGGCACAAAATTAAATTTCAGTACAATTTTTCATCCTCAATCAAGTGGGAAGTCAGAATAAATGATTCGGACTTTGGAGGATATGCTTCAAGCTTGTTCAATAGACTACCAAGGAAGTTGGGATCAGTATATTTCTTTATTTGAGTTTTCTTATAATAATAGTTTTCATTTAAGTATTCAGATAGCACTTTTTGAGACTTTTTATGGGAAGCAGTGTTGGACTCCATCATTTTGGCATGAAGTCGGTGAAAGAAATTTGATGGGGCCAAAATTAGTAGAAGAAGTGGCTGAGAAAGTGAAGATGATCTAGTAGCACATGAGGACAGCTCAGAGCAGGAAGAAAAGTTATGCAGATAACAGAAGGGAATACTTCTCTTTCGAGGTAGGTGACCATGTTTTCCTTAAAATCTCTCCTTGGAAAAGTGTGATGTGTTTTGATAATAAAGGGAAGCTAAGTCCACGGTTCATCGGTCCTTTTGAAATCCTAGAGAAAGTTGGAACAATTTCATATCGAGTATATCTGCCTCTATGTTTTTATCAGGTACACAATGTTTTTCATTTTTCGATGTTGAGAAAGTATGTGCCAGATTCATCACATGTCTTGAGCCTAGAAGCAGTTCAGCTGGAAGAGAACCTTTCTTATAAAGAGAAACCAGTTCAGAATCTTGATCAAAGGGAACAGGTATTGCGGAATAAGGTAATTATGACAACCATGATTTTATTACAAACTTAAACATGACTTATTACATAAAACTTCAATTGATACAACAAATAAGATCGAGAGGTTTAGTTTATTTGGGTCTTAGGATCATTACATAAAAACTTAAAACATGAAATACAACATCTTTATTGAAAACTTCATTTACATGACCACTACATTCCCTCGTACTTAGCATTGCATGGGATAACCTGAGGACATGCATAAGAAAAGGGTGAGCTATAAAGCCCAGTAAGGGAGTACACATGGAATAACAGGAGGAGTAAAACACATGTTAGACAATAGGCATATCAATAGTGCATAAAAGAAACATGAGAATAAAGGCATGATAAAGCATGATAATCATAATATGGAAATGTGTCGACAACACTTAACATGGAATTAGCATGAGCCAAGGATCATTGCACATAGAGCATGAGTAAATCCTCATTGCACATGAAGCACGAGTAAACACTCATTGCACTTGAATTATTATGATTCAACATTCATTGCACATAACGTATCATGATACTATACTTTACCCAATGCATTGGAGCGCTATAAGGGTGCACCCTTCTTAAACATTTCATTTCATGCATAAGTGTGCCACATGGATCATAAAACATGGATTCATAAAACATAATCATTTATTCCACGATAAAGGAATGTGGAATTAATACATGAAACTTTGTATTCAATAAGTAAAGGTGCAAAAGGTGGATACCCTTGATGGAGAAATGGGTATGGTATCCACTACACAATGGCATTGGCTTAGAAAATGGGTGCGATTTCGGCAGCGTAACGGCGTGACATAAGAATTCATAAAAAAGGTTGATGAGAGAGAAAGTGGTTCCTCATCATATTTACATGTAATGGATAGTAATGAGGTCATATAGATACAGTTCCCAACAATTGTAATGGAATTTAGATTCATGATACAAAATTATTGCTTGAATGTAAAAGAAGAGAGAGAAGTTCCTTTCAGAATTTCAGCATAGTAACGGGTGTACATGGGAGGCATTTAATGAGAGAAAAAGGGGTCGCCCATCATTCAAACAATAATAGGGAAGTATGGGGGAGATTATAAACCATACCCCAACATTCATAATTGAAATTAAAATGGCAATACAACTTAAAGAAAATTGATAAAATTGAGAAAGGAAGAAAAAACCCTTACTTGGAAGTGTGCTTCCAAAGGCTAGAGAGAGGCTTGTGAGAGGCTTCTTGGGAGCTTGGGGCACCTTGGGAGGATTCTAGAGAGAGTAGGGTAGATTTTGGACGAACTACAAGGGCTTTTAGTGAGGAGTAAGTGGGAGCTTGGGTGGGTTTATATAGGAAAGGTGAGGGAATTCTTTATTATTTAGGTTTGGGACCCCTTATATTAAATTAATCCAAACCACAAACCATCCCTTGGTTTTTGCCCATGGTTTTTGGAAAAGGGAAGAGGAAAACAATATTTTATAAGGCTAAAGTATGAACTTCTTAAAATAATAATGTTGCTTATGTGGAGGTGAGTCACACTCCCATGGAAATTAATTTAAAAAGGAAAAGTGTTGAATATGTCTTGAGGGGTCCATTAATGCTTTGAAAAGTAAGTCAAACAAACCCAAAATCACATTATTTTAATGGTAAAACATATATTGTCCTAACATAAAGATTTTTGTATTTTATTACATCACTATTGGGTCATTATGATGTCATAAAACACATTATATATTTAAACGGTATTTAATTTTTACCCAAAAATTTGACTGTCTCAGAAAATTATGAAAAATTCACCGTTGGATAATTTTGACATCCTGATTATAGAAATAACATTTATTTTATCTAAATAATTTTATAAATATGTTAATTTTTACTTTTAAGATAAAAACAGACATTTATCGAAAATTCACGGGTTTTGACAGAAATGGATTTCAAACCTTAATAAAAATTTTAATTGCATTCATAAAATTATAAGATCATTTATATTTAATAAAAAATAATTTAATAATAATATTATTATTTTATTAAAATATTATTTAATTCAAAAATACCTTAATTTAATAAAATATATTTCTTAATTAAATAATAACTAAAAACACCATTTGTACTTTAAAAACTATTTACAATGTATCAAAAATGACTAGAAATTATATTCATTATTATATAAAAAAAATAATGTACATGAACATAGTACTACTTATTTGTTACATAACCCCTTAAAACAGTCGCATAAGACCTAAGGGTAAGGTTTGCGATGGTGATAGACTCTTGGGGTGGCTCAGATAACATCGCTCGAGTGGTAATTTCAATCAACTTCCACTTTTCCCATAGACGGTCACGTTCGAGCTTGAAATTATGAAGCTCAGCTTGGGCTTGGTCAAGGGCGAAGCCCAAAGACGCCACCACTTTTCTGAGCTCCGCCAAATGGGCTTCGTATGGGGCAATTCTACTGGATGAGGTCATAACTTCCTTTGTCTGAGTAAATTAGATTTGTTAAAGTCCTATATTTATACTAATCATGTGATCACTGTTCAATGGCTATATTAGCAACGGTCAAAATTCTTAAGATAAAACCAAAGAATTTGACATTTTATATAAACATAAAGAGACATTTAATTATATCAAGAGGGATTTCCATTAATAAAACTTTGGGTCGTTATAATATTTCCCCCTTAAGAAATTTTGCCCTCGAAATTTTCCTTTTCCCACACTGAAACAAATGTGGGTAACTCAGCTTCATCATATCCTCCGATTCCCAAGTCGATTCTTCAAACTTGTGGTTTCTCCAAAACACCTTGACGAGGGGAATTGTCTTATTTCATAGAACTTTTTCTCTATGATCTAATATCTTCACTGGTTTCTCCTCATAAGAAAGATCATCTTCCAATTGTACCACCTTAGAAGAGAATACATGTGAAGTGTTTGGTATGTACTTCCTTAAGAGGGATACATGAAAGACATCATGTACTTTGGCCATGGCAGGTGGAAGTACTAGTTGATAGGCCACAGCCCCGACATGATCAAGAACCTCAAAGGGTACGATGTACCTTGGACTTAACTTCCCTTTCCTTCCAAACCTCATGACCTTATTCCACGGAGATATGCGTAGAAACACCATGTCTCCAACTTTAAACTCAAGGTCTCATCGACGATTATCTGTATAACTCTTTTGTCGACTCCGGGCTGCCTTGATATGCTGCTGAATGGTTTTCACCTTCTCCTGCATTTCTTCAACCATTTCTGGTCCAAGCATCTTACGTTCACCGACCTCATCCCAACATGCCGGTGTTCTGCACCTTTTCCCATACAGAGCTTCATATGGTGCCATTTGTATTCTCGAGTGGAAACTGTTATTATAATAGAACTCAAACAGAGGAAGATGTTGATCCCGTCCTCCTTTAAAGTCCATTTAGCACGCTCTCAACATATCCTCAAGTGTTTGGATAGTCTGCTCGGATTGGCCATCATTTTGAGGATGATAGGCCGTACTGAAGTTCAGTTCAGTATTCAGAGCATGTTGAAGACTCTTCCAAAACTTAGAGGTGAATCTTGGATCTCGGTAAGACACAATAGATAGTGGTACTCCATAAAACCTTACCACTTCCCTGATATATATTTGTGCTAGTTGATCCAAAGAGAAATCCTCCCGAATAGCAATGAAGTGTGCAGTCTTTATAAGACGATCCACAACAACCCAGATTGCATTGTTGCCTTTGGATGTCCTTGGAAGTCCGGTGACAAAGTCCATGGTGATGTTCTACCATTTCCATTCTGGTATGGGCAATGGTTGCATCATCCCCTTAGACTTATACCTCTCTGCCTTCACTTGCTGACACATCAGGCACTTTGATGTATATTCAGCGATCGCCTTCTTTATATTATCCCACCAAAAGTTTTCTTGGAGATCTCGATACATCTTTGTTCTCCCTGGGTGAATAGAGAAATTTGAACTATGTGCATCATCCAAAAGTTCCTTCTTCAGCTCCGGACTTGATGGAACACATATTATTTTCCCAAACCGCACAATTCCTTCTTCATTAACATTAAACTCTGAGGATTTCCCTTTTTTGATAGCTTCCACTTTTTCCTGAATTCCCACATCATCCTTTTGAGCATCTTTTAACCTTTCCAAAAGAGATGGTTGAGAAATCATTTGTGAAAGGATTGATGATGTTCCCTTCTTTATGATTCCCACATCCATCTTCATCAAGTCTAAGAAGATTGGATCCTTCTCAATTCTCATCATTGATAGAATTGTTGGGTCCTTTCTACTTAGGGAATCTGCCACCTTGTTCTCTTTCCCAGGGTGGTAATGTATTGAATAGTCATAATCCTTGATGAGATCTATCCATCTTCTCTAGCGCATATTAAGCTCTTTCTGTGTGAATATATATTTAAGACTCTTGTGGTCAGTATATATCTCACATTTCTCTCCATAGAGATAATGCCTCCAGATTTTCAAGGCAAAGATCACCGCCGCCAACTCCAGATCATGCGTTGGATAGTTTCGCTCATGGATTTTCAACTACCTTGAGGAATATGATATAACTTTATCATTCTACATTAGCACACAGCCTAAGCCCTTCTTTGAAGCATCACTGAAAACAAAAAAAAAGTTCCCCACTTGTGGGTAAAGTGAGCACGGGCGCAGTGATAAGACTCCTTTTCAACTCCTTGAAGCTTTCTTCGCATTCATCACTCTAAGAAATATTTACTACCTTTTGAGTTAGATTGTTAAGAGGGTTGGAAAATCGTGAGAAATTTCTCACAAATCGTCGATAATATCCAGCTAACCCCAAGAAGCTATGGATATCTGTTACCGATGTTGGCCTCGGCCATCCCTCAATTGCATCTGTTTTGGAGGGGTCCACAGATATCCCATTTATTGTGATGATATGGCCCAAGAATGAGACCTCTTTCAACCGGAACTCACACTTGATGTACTTTTCATAGAGCTTCTCCTTGCGCAAAGTCTCTAGAACAGTTTTTAAATGCTCCTCATGATCCTCCTTGTTTTTTGAGTATATTAGAATATCATCTATAAAGACTACCACAAATTTGTCAAGGTAATTTCTAAAGACTCTATTCATCAAGTCCATGAATATTTTTGGAGAATTGGTGAGTCCGAAAGGCATTACTATGAATTCATAGTGCCCGTACCTTGTACGAAAAGAAGTCTTGGGGACATCATCCTTCTTCACCCTTACTTGATAATATCTCAACCGTAAATCCAACTTAGAGAAGTATTGTGCTCTACGCAGCTGATCAAACAAGTCATCGATTCTTGGGACAGGATACTTGTTCTTTATCATGATTTTTTTAAGTTCACGATAATCGATGCAAAGCCGCATTGACCCATCCTTATTCTTGATGAAGAGGACTGGTGCACCCCATGGTGAAGCACTTGGGCGTATAAACCCTTTATCCAGATTCTCTTGTAGTTGTTTCTTCATCTCTTCAAGCTCAAAAACAGCTATTCTATATGGAGTTTTGGATATTTCTAGCACCCTTGGTATAATTTCAATTGAGAACTCAACATCTCTTCTAGGAGGAAGACCAGGCAGTTCCTCGGGAAACACTTCAGCAAATTCCCTCACAATAGGCATTTCTTCAAGGATAGTTTCTTCCTTGGACTCAATCATCTGAGCCAGATATGCATGCTCATAAGGCAGTAATATCCATTATTGAGATTATGGAGCTAAAGGAGATTCATCTTCCTCCTGACACTTGTAAAGAATTGGGGGTCGATTCTCCATATGGAGTGTGATTTCCCTCTCCCGACAATTTATGTTGGCTCTATATAAGAAAATCCAATCCATGCCAAGAATTGCATAAAATTCCACCAGAGGGAGTATGAAGAGGTTTTCCGGGAAATTCAATCCACAGACTATAACAGGGGAGGACTTATATTCATGGGATGCAATGATTGCCCCATTTTCTGTACTCACCGACATCTTTACTTCCATTATTTATGGTGGTGTTGGGATTGTTCTACTAAACTTTCGAGATATAAAAGAATTCATAGAACCTGAATCAAAAATTATGTTCACTGTTCTTGAATGAATAACTAGCGTACCTATCACCACTTCGTTTTCGGGGTTCACTTCGGCAGAAGTGATGGAAAAAGCTCTTCCTTGCTGCCTTGGAGGTTGTTAGTTGTCTCCAAAAACCCTTGGATTAGGGCACTGATTTGAAAAATGACCTAGTTCTTTGCATTTGTAGCATTGAAAAACGTGTTGAGTTTTGAACGGAGTGTTCCTCTCCTCTGTCACAGTCGTGGGTCTTTCTTGCCGACAGTTAACAGCTAGGTGCCCTTCTCTTCCACACCTGAAGCATTTTCTCATCCACTTAAGGCAATTTCCAGGGTACTTCTTTCTGCTCTTTTGGCAAGTGGGGTGCTGGATCTTCTTAGCACCATTGGATTTATCCATCGGACCACCAGCATTGAAGTACACCTTATGCTTCTTGTCCCCATGATACCCCTGTGATTCCCCGATCTCCATTTCGACCTTGAGGGAACATCAGAAAATTTCTTCATAGCTATCAAAGTCACGGATCGCTAATGCTTTCTGCAAGCTAGGCTTCAGCCCACCAATGAAGCGGTTAACCTTGCATTCGGGGGTAACGACAAAGCCGAAAGTGTATCGTGCAAGCCTTGTGAAGTTTTCCTCGTACGCTCTAACAGATTCTTCATATTTTTTCTTGAGGGAAAAGAAGTCCCTTTCCATCTTAAGCCGTAGGGTGCGCAGAAAATATTTATCGAAAAACATCTTCTGGAAATCCTTCCATTCCAAATCCTTGATCTCCTCCTCAGGCTTCGTATTTTTGATCAACGTCCACCATTGATCAGATTCACCGTCCATACGATAAGCCGCCAGGATAACCTTCTCTTGTTCAGAACATTGGAGGATGGATAATATCTTTTCAATAGAGTTGATCCATTGTTCAGTGATCGTGGGATCGGATGATCTACTAAAAGTAGGAGGCATTTGTCACATGAATCTCTCGATAGCGACTTTTTCTTTCTTAGGGGGGGGGTTGAACTTTCCTATTGACTCGTGTTTCTATTCAAAACTTGAGTTATCTGAGAGAGAAGTGTGACAAAGTTCGCGATTCCCGCTCCCATTGGATTGGGAATCTCATTAGTACAGTCATCACATTAATCTTCACAACGGTTGTTAACCCGAGTCCTCCTATTACCGGCCATTGGCAGGAATAAAAGGAAAGTTAGGGGTAACACATAAAGGGTAATCCAAAGACAAAAGTTGATGACTTATAAATAAAATTTTATTTCCTTACTCATGATTCTATAGGCTTCAATCTAGGCTTTTCATGATCTAATTTCTAACATATATTCGTAGGGGAATTTTTTTAATTCCCTTAATAAGGGTTCATACTAAGATTTTGAATTTATCAAAACATATCCCCCGGGAGTGTCATAACCAAGAGTGCAGCAAGGCCCGTTGTCGTGCACCAGTTCTCGTTCGAGTCTAGCTCAAAGTAGTGTTTTCTTGTTTTACCCCTAGGATACATCTGTGCCAGAGCCGCCTCTACCTGCCCGTATCCAGACAGGGATGTATTTGTTGGATAAACCACTTACTCAGTACTTACCAAAACATAGGGATGTTTTTATTATACTTATTCTTGAATCTAAGGCTTTACTAGGGTTTCCTAATCCCAAAAATAACTAAACATAGCCTCTGATACCAACTATGACAACCCTGCTTTTATTACAAACTTAAACATGATTTATTACATAAAACATCACTTGATACAACAAATAAGATCGAGAGGTTTAGTGTCTTTGGGGCTTAGGATCATTACATAAAAACTTAAAATATGAAATACAACATCTTTATTGAAAACTTCTTTTACATGACCACTACATTCCCTCGTACTTAGCATTGCATGGGATAACCTAAGGACATGCATAAGAAAAGAGTGAGTTATAATGCCCAGTAAGGGAGTACACATGGAATAACATGAGAAGTACAAAACATGTTAGACAATAGGCATATAAATAGAGCATAAAAGAAACATGAGCATAAAGGCATGATAAAGCATGATAATCATAACATGGAAATGTGGCAACAACACTTAACATGGAATTAGCATGAGCCAAGGCTCATTGCACATAGAGCATAAGTAAATCCTCATTGCACATGAAGCATGAGTAAACCCTCGTTGCACTTGAATTAGCATGAGTCAACACTCATTGCACATGACGTATCATGATACTATACTTTACCCAATGCATTGGAGTGCTATAAGGGCGCACCCTTCTTAAACATTTTATTTCATGCATAAGTGTGCCACATGGATCATAAAACATGGATTCATAAAACATAATCATTTATTCCACGATAAAGGAATGTGGAATTAATACATGAAACTTTTTATTCAATAATTAAAGGTGCATAAAGGTGGATACCCTTTATGGAGAAATGGGAATGGTATCCACTACACAATGGCATTGGCTTAGAAAATCGGTGTGATTTCGGCAGCGTAACGACGTGACATAAGAATTCATAAAAAAATGTTGATGAGAGCGAAGGGGGTTCCTCATCATATTTACATGTAATGTATAGTAATGAGGTCATATAGATACATGTCCCAACAATTTTAATGGAATTTAGATTCATGATACAAAAGTATTGCTTGAATGTAAAATAAGAGAGAGAAGTTCCTTTCGGAATTTCGGCATAGTAACAGGTGTACATGGGAGGCATTTAATGAGATATAAAGGGGTCTCTCATCATTAAAATAATAATAGGGAACTATGGGGGAGGTTTGAAACCATACCCCAATGTTCATAATTGAAATTAAAAGGGCAATAAAACTTAAAGAAAATTGACAAAAATGAGAAAGGAAGAAAAAACCCTTACTTGGAAGTGTGCTTCCAAAGGCTAGAGAGAGGCTTGTGAGAGGCTTATTGGGAGCTTGGGGCACCTTGGGAGGATTCTAGAAAGAGTAGGTCAGAGTTTGGACGAACTCCAAGGTCTTTGAGTGAGGAGGAAGTGGGATCTTTGGTGGGTTTATATAGGAAAGGTGAGGGAATTCTTTATTATTTAGGTTTGGGACCCCTTATATTAAATTAATACAAACCACAAACCATACCATGGTTTTTGCCCATGGTTTTTGGAAAAGGGAAGAGGAAAACAATATTTTATAAGTCAAAAGTCCTAACTTCTTAAAATAATAAGGTTGCTTATGTGGAGGTGAGTCACACTCCCATGGAAATTAATTTAAAAAGGCAAAGTGTTGAATATGTCTTGAGGGGTCCATTAATGCTTTGAAAAGTAAGTCAAACAAACCCAAAATCACATTATTTTAATGGTAAACCATATATTGGCCGAAAATAAAGATTATAGTATTTTATTACATCACTATTGTGTCATTATGATGTCATAAAACACATTATATATTTAAACGGTATTTAATTTTTACCCAAAAATTTGACTGTCTCAGAAAATTATGAAAAATTCACCATTGGATAATTTCGACGTCCTGATTTCAGAAATAACATTTATTTTATCTAAATAATTTTCTAAATATGTTAATTTTCACTTTTAAAATAAAAACCGACATTTATTGAAAATTCATGTGTTTTGACAGAAATGGCTTTCAAACCTTAATAAAAATTTTAATTGCATTCATAAAATTATAAGATCATTTATATTTAATAAAAAATAATTTAATAATAATATTATTATTTTATTAAAATATTATTTAATTCAAAAATCCCTTAATTTAATAAAGTAGATTTATTAATTAAATAATAACTAAAAACACCATTTGTACTTTAAAAACTATTTACAATGTATCAAAAATGACTAGAAATTATATTTATTATTATATACAAAAAAATAATGTACATGAACATAGTACTACTTATTTGTTATATAACCCCTTAAAACAGCCTCATAAGACCTAAGGGTAAGGTGTTCTATGGTGACAGACTCTTGCGGTGGCTCAGATAACATCGCTCGAGGGGTAATTTCAATCAACTTCCACTTTTCCTGTAGACGGTCACGTTTGAGCTTGACATGATGAAGCTCAGATTGGGCTTGGTCAAGGGCGAATCCCAAAGACGCCACCTCTTTTCCTAGCTCCAACAAATGGGCTTCGTATGGGGCAATTCTACTGGATGAGGCAATCGCTTCCTTTGTCTGAGTAAATTGGATGTGTTAAAGTCCTATATTTATACTAATCATGTGATCACAGTTCAATGGATATATTAGCAACGGTAAAAATTCTTAACATAAAACCAAATAAGTTGACATTTTATATAAACATAAAGAGACATTTAATTAGATCAAGAGGTATTTCTATTAATGAAACTTTGGGTCGTTACAGTAATCCACCAGGTAAAGGTTTTGTGGAGAAACCACATGGTTTAAGAAGAAACATGGGAGTCTGAAAATGTTGTGAGGGAAAATACCCTCAGTTGTTTAAAAGTAAATAAAATTGTGAGGACGCAATTTCCAAAAGGTGGGGATAATGTAACACCCCCGAGGTTTTCTAAAATTAAATTGAATGCATGAAACTTTTTTTATATAGATAATTATAACTAACATTTAAACATAATTTTACTAATTTTATGTTTTGAATTTTAAAAAACGGTCATCAACAATTATGTTCAGTATGTCATTTGGAGTCTAATGAAACCAACTTTTTTTTTGGTGAATAGTAACACACCCTTATGAATAGTAATATGACCCTAATAAATAGTAAATTGTGGTATTATTTTATTTTCTTAAGGATTTAAGATAATTACATTTTGGTTAATTTTTCAATGTGATTTAAAAGTAGTTATAGAATTTAAATTGTTAATTTTTGAATTAAGTGTGATTTTATTTAAAAATTAAATTAATAATATTTTTAAAATTATTTTTAAAAAATGGAGTTCATTTTTTAATTCTTTACATCAAAAAATTTTAAGGGTAAATTTTTGGTATTTATCTGAAACAGTTGATTTTTTAGTGAATAGTAAAAAAATACAGTTTTAAGTTTCAGTGTGTTAATGACATCATTAATGATGTAATAATGATGTAATAAATCCGGTCAACTTGTGTACAATAAAATAATTTATTAGGTGTCCCAAGTGTATTATACTATGGGAAAATACCATGGGCAAGCTCATGGTTTTGCAAATACCACTAATGAGGTGTCCCTTGGAAATTAATAAAATATTCCCTCACTTTTGTTATAAATACCAAACCCTTCCTTCATTAACTTCATTCCAAATTCCTCATCAAAGAATATCTGGTATAATTACCTCCATATTAGTCCTCCCAAGGTTTCCTCAAGCCCCCAAGGTCCCAACCTTCATGTTCTGGGAGTTACTCTACAAAGTAAGAAAATTCTCAATTTCTTTCTTTTTTTCATTAAAGTTCTCTTTTATGTGGTATAACTTTCAAGTTTCTATACCATGTTCTTATTTCCTTCTTAATCTTGATATATTCTGTATTATGATTCATTTTTTTATGGGTGACCTATGTCCCCTCTCTTTTTAATATTTTCTAAAACCATGTTGCATGGTCGTTAGGCTGCCAAATTTTTGTAAGGGATTTTTCAATTATTCTTTTATTTTGAGTTCCTTTATATTCTTATTCTTTCATCATAACCTCTTAACCAAGAGTAATTAAAGATCCATAAATCATGTATATTCTATATGTTCTCATTTTCATGGAAAATGCATCATCATTCTTCTTCTCCTCATCCACTTATTCAAGGAATAAAAACATTCACTGTGATGTGTCGAATTACCGACATCGTGGATGATGTGATTTCAATTTTAATTAATTATTTCAAGTCTAGTCATGAAACCATTTTTATGGTTGAACCAAGTTATAATATATTTATTATTTCTCATAAATGGTTCTTTAATTATTTTTTACTTGTGGTTTTAATTTATAAGACAAAATGAGGTCATTGTTATAAAAGAACCACTAAAATGATCTAAACGAACATCATTAATGTTTTAACATATGAATCATCCTCATATAAAACATCAAAATGAAAAATGGTATAAATTATGGTACTTTAAATATTTAAATACCTTTCCATTCTAATTCTGGAGTTTCACTTCCAATCGATAAGAACATCCATAATGAACCAATCATGGAAATCATGTAAAGAACGATCCATAAACAATGCAAGGAACAAAATACTAACAATTAAAGGGTGAAATGAGGTTATTAAATGATAATATAAGATGTTATAAACATGAAAATTTCTCTTTAAAATTATAATAACACTATTTTAACCATTATACAGGAGTTTTAAATAAGTTTGAAGCAATAAAAACTCGAGGTAAGGGAATTCTTAACCCGATTTTCATTCTTTGGGATAACCTTATACTTCATTATTTATGTGGTTTTAAAATTGATTTTGTGATGGGTTTTTCTTATATTATGTTTAATTATGTCTATTTACAGTTTATATACATATTCCATCCACTATATTAAGTCTATCTTTAGTTTTATGGTATTTATAAGGGGCTTTTCTTTTAAAATCCTCTTTTACAAATCTATTTTACAAATTTCAAAAGAAATGTTTTCATGAAATTATTCATGTTGTATGATTATGTTCTGGTTATTGGGAATTTTTTTTGATGAAGGGTGGGACCTATATCTCCCTCCAATTCATTGTTTATGTGTAATTTGGAGGTTTTCGTTTGGTTACTCCAAGTGTAACTATGATGGTTACACAAATTGTAAGGTAGCCGTGAGGGTTACAAATTATAAGGTAGCCGAGAGGGTTACAATATTATGTAAGTAATGCCCCAAGATACCTTTATGGTTTTACTTATGTTCTTATGTATTGTGGAAAACTCATTTTTCACAAATTAGGTATATATATACAGGTGATAAGTATGTCTTTTGAAAATGATTTCATACGTTACAAGTATTCATGGACTAATGTGTTCTTTCCTTATTTTTATATCCCTTACTAAGACTTTGTGCTCATACCAAGTTTTTAAATGTTTTTTAAAAGTTATAAGAATGTTTAGGACAATGAAGGAATCCATGTTAAATTTTTGAAGAATTTTCAAGGAAATCATGTTTTTCTTTAATGTTTTATATTTTGAAAAAAAAAGTGGAAACTGTTTTTATGGTATCCACTCTATAACAATGTGTAAGGTTATGAATGTATTGTGTCCCAATTCTCTAAATCTATAAACTTAAAAAGATACTCAATGTAAAAGTAATTTTTCTCTTGAATAAAATCAAGATTATGTAATGTAAAAAGGTCAGGTCCTTATAGTCCAATTTTCCATTCTCACTGACATCTTTACTTCTATGATTTTTGGTGGTGTTGGGATTGTTCTAATAAACTTACAGGATATAAAAGAATGTGTAAAAACCCTTACACATTCATAACCTACTCGTTTCTAGCGTACCTATCACCTACTCGTTTTTAGGGTTTTCTTCAGTAGTAGTGATGGAAAAAACTTTCCCTTCCTACCTTGGATATTGTTGGTTGCCTCTGAAAACCCTTGTCTTAGGGAACTGGTTATCAAAGTTCCCTATTTCTTTGCAGTTGAAGAAATGAACATTGCGT
Organism: Viscum album; assembly: GCA_963277665.1. Lineage (NCBI taxonomy): Eukaryota > Viridiplantae > Streptophyta > Magnoliopsida > Santalales > Viscaceae > Viscum > Viscum album. The sequence continues at coordinate 2,110,537,937 of OY728152.1, forward strand.
TGATGGTCGAAAAAAGTGTTCCTATCCTCTGTTGTAGCAGAGGGTTTTTATTTTCGGCAGTTAATGTATAGGTTCCCTTCTCTTCCACACCTAAATCATTTCCTTGTCCCCTTTAGGCAATTTCTGGGGTGCTTCTTTCCACACCTTTGGTAATTGGGGTGCTATAATTTCTTAGCACCGTTGGATTTATCCATCAAATGGCCAGAATTAAATTCCTCCTTCCACTTATTATCCCCATGATACTTCTGAGAATCTATAATCTCAATTTCAACTTTGAGGTCACATCGTACAATTTCCCCATAGTTATCGAAGTCACAGATCACTAGGGCTTTCTGTAGGCTTGGTTTTATCCCACCAAAGAAGTATTCAACCTTTCACTCAAGGGTAACGACAAATCTAGAGGTGTATCGTGATAGCCTTGTTAATTTTTCCTCATATGATTTGATGGGTTCATCTTCTTTTTTCTTGAGGGAAAGGAAGTCCCTTTATATCTTAAGTCATAGGGTGGGAGGAAAATATTTATCAAAAAACATTTTCTGAAAATCCTTCCATTCCAATGCCTCGATATCTTTCTCAGGCTTCATATTTTTTATCAATGTACACCATTGATCATCTTCACCCTCCATATGATAATCATCCATAATAACTTTCTCTTGTTTGGAACATTGAAGGATGGAGAATATATTTTCAATGGATTTGATCCATTGTTCGTCGATTGAGGGATTGGATGATCCGTTAAAATTAGGAGGCCTTTTGTCTCATGAATCTCATAATTGCGGATTGTTATTTCTTGGGGGGTATATGTTCCTCTCGACCCATGTTTCTATTCAAAACTTGATTTAACTGAGAGATTATCATGATAAGTTTTTTGATTCCTGCTCCCATTGGATTGGGGATCTCATTATAACAATCATCACATTGATATTTGCATCGGTTGTTAGCTCGAGTCCTACTATTACCGACCATTAGAAGGAATAAAAGGAAAGTTAGGGGTAACAAATAAAGGTTAATCCAAAGACAAAAAGAGATAACTTATAAATTACATTTATTTCCTTAACTTATGAATTTATAGGCTTTAATCATGTTATCAATGATCTACTTCCCAACATATATTCTTAGGGGTAATTTTTTAATTCCCTTAACAATGGTTCATACTAAGCTTATGAATTTACCAAATCATATCCCTGGGGAGTGTTATAACCAAGAGTGCAACAAGGCTCGTTTTTGCGTCCCAATTCTCGTTCGAGTCTAGCTCAAAGCAGTGTTTTCAGGTTTTACCCCTAGATACATCTGTGCCAGAGCCACCTCTACTTGTTCATATCCAGACAGTAATGTATTTTCTTGATAAACCACTTACTCTATACTCACCAAAATTTAGGGATGTTTTTATTATACTTAGTCTTATACCTAAGTATTTAACTAGGAATTTCTAATCCAAATCCCAAAAATAACAATACCTATTCTCTGATACCAACTATAACAACTATGCTCTTTATTACACACTTAAACATGATTTATTACATAAACTTACACTTAAGAAAACTCTGAGGATCGATAGGTCTAGTGTATTGATAAATTAGGTACATTACATGACAACTTAAGACATAAAAATATAATATATTTATTGAAAACTTCTTTTACATGACCACAACATTCCCTCGTACTTAGCATTTCATCGGATAACCTGAGGACATATATGTGAAAAGGGTGAGCTATAAATCACAGTAAGGGAGTAAACAATGAATAACATAAAGAATACAATACATGTTAGGAAATAGTAATATCAATGGATCATAATAGAAACATGAACATAAAGGCATGATATAGCATGATTAACATAACATGGAAATGTGGCAACAACACTTAACATGATATTAGCATGATCCAAGGCTCATTGAAAATGGTGCATGATTAAACCATCATTGAACTTGAATTATCATGAGTAAACCCTCATTGTATTTGAATTATCATGAGAAAAATATCTTTGCACTTGATGTATCATAATACTAATCTTTACCCAATGCATTGGAGCACTATTAGGGTGCACCCTTTATAAACATTTCATTTCATGCAGAAGTGTGCCACATGGATCATACAACATGGATTCGTTAAACATGATAATTTATTCCATGAATAAGAGATGTGGAATACATAAATTTATTTCATCAATCAACAAGTACATGTTCATAAATTTGAATACCCTTGATAGAGAAATGGGTATGGTATTCACTTACATGATGATTTTGGCATGGGAAATTTTGGTGTAACTTCGACAGCATAATGACGTCAAATAGAAATAATAAAATGGGTGGATGAGAGAAAAAGGTGTATCTAATAATTTATACATGAAATGGATAGTAATGGGGTCATGTAACATAATATCCCAACACATGTAATGGAATTTAGATTCATAATATAAAATAATTGCTTGAATGTAAATGAGAAGAGAGAAATTCCTTACGAAATTTCGGCATGGTAACGGGTGTACATGGGAGGTATTAATGAGATAGAAAGAGGTCTCACATAATTCAAACATAAGTAGGTAAGTATTGGGGAGGTGAGAAATCATACCCCAACATTTGTAATTGAAAATAAAATGGTTTAACAACATAAATAAATTTGGACAAAAATAAGAAAGGAAGAAATCCCTTACTTGGAAGTGTGATCCCGAAGGCTTGAAAGAGGCTTGAGAGAGGGTTCTTAGGAGATTGGGGAAAATTTGAAGGATTTTAGAGAGAGTATTTCAGGGTTTGGTAGATCTCCAAATGGTTTTAGTGAATAGGAATGGTAGGTTGAGTGAGTTTATATAGGAAATGAGAGGGAATTCTTTATTATTTAGGTTTTGGACACTACACATTAAACTAATCAAAACCACAAACCATACCATGGATTTTTTAAAAAGTGAGTAAAAAACATTATTTTATAAGGCCAATGATGGAATTATTAAAATATTAGGCTTTCTTATGTGTATTTGAGTCACACTCTCAAGGAAATCATTTTAAAATGTTAAAATGTTTTATAAGTCTTGGAGGGTCCACTAAGCTTTCTAAAATAAATCAAACAAATATAAAATCACATTATTTTAAATTTAAAACATATATTGGACTAAAAACCCATTTATAGTGTTTTATTACATCACTATTGGGTCATTATGATGTCATAAAACACATTATATATTTAAACGGTATTTAATTTTTACCCAAAAATTCAACTCTCAGAAAATTATGAAAAATTTACCATTGGATAATTTAGACATCCAGATTTCAAAAATAATATTCATTTTATCTAAATAATTTTCTAAATATGTAAAATTTTATTTTTAAAATAATGACCGACATTTATCAAAAAATTATGGGTTTTGATAAAAACATCTTTCAAACCTTAATAAAAATTACAATTGTATTCATAAAAATAATACGATCATTTATATTTAATAAAAATGAATTTAGTAATAATATTTTATTAAAATAATATTTAATTCAAAAATCCAATTATTCATCAAAATATATTTCTTAATTTAATATTAACTAAAAATATTATATGTGCTTTAAAAACCATTTACAAAGTAACAATAATAAAATGAATATATATTATTTATTTTATACAAAAATAATGCACATAATTATAGTTATAGGGTATTATTACATAACCCCTTATAACACCCACATAATACGTAAGGTTAATGTGCGTGATGGTGACCGACTCTTGGGGTGGCTCGGATGACATCGCTTGAGTGAAAATCTCTATTAACTTCTACTTCTCCTGTAGGCGGTTTTATTCAAGCTTAACATGTTGAAGCTCAACTCGGGCTTGGCCAAGAGTGAATCCCAGTGATGCTAAGACATTTTTCCACACACACTGGTCAAAAATCATTGGGTAATACTCTCGGGTTATTCTACTTAAGAAACAATTATCAAAAATTTAAGTTTTTTTAGATATATCTAAGAAACTAAAGTGATCCACCTACCTAAACATCCCTACGAAAATGATGTAATATATCCTAAGGTAATGAATCCCAATAATTTGTAGTAAATGAATTTATATGTGGTAAAAATATGATATGATCCAACTAAAGAATAAATATAGGGAAACCCACTCCCACATGATGGTATGTCTCATCAAATGATAAGTCAAGGGTTGTGTTAGAATTTAATGATGAAATCACAAGACCAGGGCCTCTCCTATTAGAGGAAGAAGTGGTTGAATCAGATCCTATTGAAAAAAAATCCATACATAATTAGACAGATTTGGATGCATATGTTTAACACTTAATCAAAAAATAAAAAACACATTTACATTTATACACTCGACCTGTAGATAAATATTCCTTTGTAAAATGATGTGGATTTGGTGCATGTTCCCCAAAAATGTCTACAGTCATAGAAATAATTGGTAGTTAAAAACACCTAGACTATACAACAATGAAATTTATAGTAAATACATGAAAAAAAAATTAAATAATTCATAATGAAATCAGGTTTGTGAGGGGCTCAATTTTTTGATGTGTCTGATCCTTCTAAGTATAGGAAATACTGGAATTTACCTCAAAAATATTGGATCATCTAAATTCTATTGCAAGTCTAAAGAGGGATATATGGATAAAATCATCATAGGTATTCAAATGATGGAAATATAAGTTAATAACACCCTTGTTTTGTTAAGTTGGTTGATTTAATATAGATCTAGTGACATAGTCTCTTTAAAACTAGCTTGCAAATTCTTACGTTCATTGAATATAAAATATATTTATGGTAAATGTAATTTCTTTTAAAACCATGCTATAAGATTACTTTAGCCTTTCCAAATATGAAACAAATGTATTTATCATTAAAAATCTAACTAAAACTATATTTAAGCTTAAAATTAAAATTACAAATGTATTTTTTTATGATTAAAACAAAAAAAACAGATTTTAATTATATATTTATAACACATTAAAAGAAAATAATATGAAAATAGTAAAATTATAACATGAATTTTGGGAATTTAAAAAGTTTATTATAAATAAAATATATAAGAAAATCATGTTTTTTATTTACCCACACTTGGCATTTAATCCATGGGAAAATCCAAATCAATGGATTTCTAAAAATGTACAATCGGATTGATGGACATTATAAATATTTCAGAATATCATTTTTAAACAATGCCAAATTTTTTACACTTAAATTTTCAAAGTAGCGAGAAAGTGTTAAATTATTTAGTTTAAGGGATTCTAGAAAGGTTCCCTAAAAACATAAATATATCTCAAATATACAGACTCAAAATAAATTTTAATACTCAAAAAATACATTTTAAATCAAAAAAGTAGTGTAAAACTGGATTAATAATCATGGGATGATCCATGTCTACATTTCAGTGCATATTTCTAGAAAATTGATTATCTCTCTCAAATGATATTCAAAAATCAAACTCATTCAAATCCAAAAACAAATTTACAATTCAAGGAATCCAAAGATTATTATACATGTGACACATAATTTATTTTTAAATAATATAATTCAATTAAAAATAGATTCTAATTATTTTTATTTCCACGAAATATGACTTAACAATTCAACTTTCATATTGGAAATAAAAATGAAAATAATGGATCTATCTAGCTCAGTCAAAATCCATAATGTATACGATTTCAATGAAAAAATAGCTTATCCCAAATAGATTATCAGGTTCATCAAATTAGAGCTTCAAAATCAAAGAAATTTTAAACATGAATTTAGATAAATAATTTAAACTCAATTAACACATACATTATTTAGTGAAACATTTCTATAAAAACTAATCCATACAAGATCATAACTCAAAATTCTAGTTTTAATAGTTCAATTAATAAAACTAATCATTGAAATAAAATAAATGATAAAATCAAAAAACAAAATTCAAAAACTAAGTCAAAATCAAAACCCTAAAATAGATGTTTTTTAGATGAATCAATAATCACATATTTTATATACTAAAATTGGGGTTTGCATATTTTATTGTGAAGAATCTGTAACCAAGTGACAGATTAGGCATGTAGAGGTGAAGTCGGATGGGACAACCTCACCTTGAGTGGGAAACTCTGAGCAGAGATGGCAGATAGATCAAGGCTGGTGGTAGAGAGGGGCGATGGTGGCTCTGGTAGGGGTTTTAGTTATCAGGTAAGAGAAAGGACATGTGGATGGGTGGAAATGGAAGAGGCTCTAACACTAGGTTTAGTGAGGGAGAGGGTAGGGAAGGGGGTGGGTGCACGTTAGGCAAGGGGGAGTAGTGGTGGCTCTGATAGTGAGTACGGTGAGGGTGAGATGAGGGGGTTGTCATGGAGAGGGAGAGGATGGGGGGAATGAGGCAAATGAGGGGCATGATATGTTTTTTTTGGGTGAAGCAGCTGCCTTTAGTGGTCTCTCACTTCAACGGGTGTAAAAGTCTGATTATCTAGTAGTGAAATGAAACATGAACAACACATTTATCAATAAACATAAGAGTAATGGTTTGGGGGAGTTGAAAACACAATAATCTATTCTGGATCAAGATTTACTTGGTGTATGGATCTCCATGATTATATGCATTAGTAATGTTTAAATAAAAAGTACACTACAACAAAATAGGGGACTAGCGGTAGTTTTTTTAAGTTGGAGGCAGTTTAAACTGTCATCAAATGGTGTTGCAATGGTTTTTAAAATCATTTCTAAAGTTGATTTTGGCATCCAACTTGCTACAGTTTCACTCATTTAGTGTATATTTCTGGGAAGTGTTGCAGATTAGTTTTTTAGCGATGGTTATTTCATTTTTTAGTAGTGGTTTTGCCTCCCAAAACTTCCAATGATTTCTTGGTAGTTTTAACCGCCACTATATTTAATAATATATAAAAAGAGTTTAAAGCACTATTAAATTTTTTTTTACCATATATAGTGGAATTTTAAAATTTTGTTATATATCACTACTAAAAAAATAAAATCTAAAAAAACAATAGCCCCAAAAAAACTATACCAAATGAAAACAATCTAGGACCATTTACTTTAAAAACATCACATTCCTCCCTTAGCAATCATTTGAAAATAATACATTACATTAATGAAAAAAATCCTTGAAACTCGGGTCACATATGTTAGAAATCAAAGCTAGGTCAAAATCATTATATAAACAAACAATTTCACTTAAAAGGTATTCAAAGGCATTTTCACAAACACTTGACTTGCACAAATATTTTAATTCAAAATGAACATAATAAATTCATTTAAATTATTCATGAAAATTAAATAAAACTTGTTAAACATTTAATAAACCCCTCATGGGTATCAAATATAAGCATAAATTAATAAAAAAACAATTTTAGAACCATTGGGTAACTTCATGACATGTTAAATAAAAAAATCCATAGAAATAACTACATCAATCGAGAGGGCACACATCAAATTCATAAAAAGGAAAAGTATCATCAGATGGACAACATAAAATAAACAAGAAATAGTATTCATATAATAAAATTACAAAACCTAGAATTATAAATCATTGCAACATCCACAATATTACCACATCACTACATACCACCACATAATCACATTACCCCTCTATATATATATATAACCCCACACTTCATTTCACAATATCACCACCTATGCATATCTATTGAACACCTCTTTTACATTTCCACAACACATCCTCATAAATTTTTACAAAATCATCACCAAACAACTTCCAACGCACCTCAAATCAAAAAATAACATGAAATGCTATAATAATTTTACCAAAACAAAAAAACAATGAAATAACCCCCCATAGTCTCATCAATATTTCCTCCATTGATCCCTAAATGCTACCACAACCCAACTTTCATTTTTGAAACCACACAACACCACCAATACAACAAGCATAACAATGATACTATAATAAATAATGGATAAAACCTAAAACTTATACACATATGACTTACTTCTAACCTCCTCATTATATGGGACAACCTTACTCTACCTCCTAAAATGGGCCTACCAAAATCTCTGATTTCATCATAGTAATCATATGTTACCCATCCCAATTATAATATAACATTTAAGCAAAGTAAAAAATTCATCAAATGATAATGGAATAATTTACATGGAATCATTTAAAAAACAACCCAAAAGAGCCTAAGAATGTTGATTATAAGGGAAAATCAGAAGAAAACATAAAAAATCACCCAATAATATAGATTTCATGTAATTTAATAGAAATATAGATATCCTCTACCTCAAACCACAATATGGTTTCTCAATAACCATATCATTGGGTTAGTTTATCATGATTTTTGTTACACATCACCATCACTGAATCCAAAGTCAACCCTCATCATTACCCAATGAACTAAGATCAACATCATCTCTTTCTCCATATCTACTCCCTGCTATCATCACCTATATGAAAAAATTCTAGAAAAATAAATAATGTTTTATACTTAAATTTAAACTTAAAACCAATAAATGTTTGTATACTAAATGATTACGAAGTTGTGTGATTTACCTGCTCACTCAAACCGCCCATCGACACAATATCACTAGAGACAGATCTAATTGTATTCTAATATAATTCAACCAATGATTTATATAGATAAAAAACCTTTACATCATAAATCTTTATATGGTCCCCCTATTGCTGGATTATACTCCCCTAATGATGAATTGTTATTTTTATTTCACTAAACTATCTATGAGCATCTCGGGGTGGGGAGTAACTATAGCCAATAGTAGATTCTGTTGTAATCCTCGATGACCTTCCAAATACCTTATAAGGTAATGCTCCCAAACCCATCCCATGCACATGACCAAGATGCCCCTTCCCAAGTACTTGACCAACTGGACCATCCTGGGAGACGGAGAAGGACAACACGAAATTGGCATCCCATAGTTCTTTTATTTTTACCTTTAAATCAAATATCAATTATATTTAAAGTAATACATATTAACAAAGTTTTAACTGGTAATAAGTTATTATAATGAAAAATTAATTCATGCCCCCAACTTCTTTGGCATGATCATTCACATAACTCCCATCAGATTTCATATGAACATCCAACCAAAGTTCTATTTGGGAGACTTGGTGCCTTAATTCTTTGACTAGATTAAACATAGATAAATCAAAAATTTAATATATGAGATAGAAAATTTTATATTATAAATATGTAAACTAATGCAAATATTATCATAATATATATGTTCCTTGAAAAAAACTTTGAACTGGCAGTGTGGGGGATGATTTGTTTAGCTCGAATTGATGCATTTTTTCTTGAAACATCCTAAAATAAATAACATGTAATTTAATATTAATGTATGCAATGTCATATCCTTATCATGTGCATGTTTATATGTAAAATGAGATTAATATAATAATATATTTTTCAACACCATGTTCTTCTCATGGCGATGGATATCAACAAACACTTTCCACTACTCTCTAGGTACCCCTTCAGGTACCTTGTAATACTATTTCTAGGTGGTCAACAATGTATGGTTGAATTCATTCCATAATATCCATTTAAAATCTTTTCAATTCTTACCCAAAATTTTCAATTTCCACTTTCATTCAATAATATTAGCAATGTTAAAGTGGAATAACATCTATACAAAGAGATTCATTTTTAAAATATTATAATTTAATTAAATAGTGCATTCAATTGATCTATAATGTATTAAAATTAACTTTATCTAGGAATAAAATACTTCATTCTTCCAATATTGAGTCATATGCCTCTAATCAGGATATAAAATCGGAAGGGTAACCAATTCATCCACCAATTAGACTAGAATATATTCAAATAATCCTGCAACATCATCTATGGGGAACCCATAATATTCAAAGGGGACAAATATCTTCAATATGTTCAGATTTTTGTCATATAAACTTTTAATATTTTTCTCAGTAGTAACATTTGCTCTATGTTTTATGAAAAAAAAATTAGTATAAAAAATTTGTAATATCTTTATTCACATTAAAATTTTTACCTATAACTATCACCTTCCAATATACTCGTAAAGAAACAAGAGTGACCACCATTTCCCTCACTATAGAGTCATCACATGTTGAACCTATCAAGTTGGGAGGCAATGTTCTAAATTATGATGGGGTGGAGAAGGAGGGTGTTCCAGACACTAAATTGAGGGAGACCAAGGGTGTGGAAAACGTTAACGTGGGTAGACAAAGGGTGTCCTATAGTCTAAAGGGAGCGAGCCTGATGGATCATTAGGCCTCTATGTGGTTGAAGAAACATAAATAGAAAGTCAACTAGGATCAATGAAATGTATCTTCCTTGGAATTATTATCACTTATGTAAGTAAAAATAACTCCCGAATATATATTTTAAAAAATTAATGCAGAAAAATAAACTAAGAAATGATAAGATATAAAAAGTACTAACAAATATAATATACATAGGTATGATAATGAATGACTGCACATACAAACAAATATAACATTTACTTTTCAAAATTTTACAAATCATGCATAAATATAAAGATGATGGTTTCCAGTTTCCAGCGCTGAAGATGATGATCAGGGTGAGTGTCGACGTGATGATGACGGGCCGACAACGATTTCAATTATGTTCTCGCTGGCAACCTGCTCTGATTGGAGATGTGAGGGTTCACAGTTCGATGTGGTTTTGCGACGCGAGGTGGACACGTGGCATGGGTTTGGTCAGGTTTTCCCTCGAAATTTGAATTCTGGAAAATTTTGAAATTTGAAATGTGTGTAAAATATTGGGTACTGTGTTTTTCTGTATGGTTACCGGTAACCCTTAAACCGGCTTTTTAGAAAATGAAAAAAAAATGTCTATAGATGGAAAATAGATCCACAGTACTAGAAATGAATAACATATAACATAAGTGGTTGATATGTTGATGGATTACTGCACATACAATAATTTTTCATTCAATCATATCGTTATCCTTCTCCATCATTACTTCAACTACTTCATCCACCCTTTCAAGACTAATATTTTCAATATCATGATGGAAAGAAATTCAGTTTTTTACTATTCATGGTATTTAGTGTTAGTGTTCATATCTCCTACTTCATCACCCATATCATATAAGTTTCTTTATTTTATGTGAAAAAATACACTCTACCCTTCATCCACGACATCTTCCAAATAATATACCTTTTATTCTTGCAATAAGAATATATAAGGATCATGTAATTCATGGTCACCGACATCCATCAAGCAAGAAAAGTTCATAGAAGTAAATTTCAAGGAATCTATTTTAATACCACTGGTAATATTGACTCACTTGTATTTGAATAAAATAACTAAAAAAATGACCATTGAAGTTTAATTCGTTAATATCAGTCAACCTTCTATAATATCTCAATTCAAAAACTATAAATATACCACTATTCTATGTTTTTAAAACCTCTTCCCAATTGATTGTAGAAAATTTGAATTCATTCGCATTATAAGTGTCGAACTTTAAAGAATGTTTTATAGGACCTCGATCCATAAACTTCAAATATTCTGACAACTAAGCTTGGGTATCAGTATTCATGAATAATAAATAGTAATATAAATTATTATATCTACAAAATATATGGGTCAACCTAATATTAATATTTATTGTAATATTTATAAACTTACACGATGTGAAAACCATTCTAAAATCTCTTTATTAATAGTTTTCTTTATATCTTTCTCATTCGTCTCTTTATTTTTATCCTAAGATCTTCAATTAAAGGATCTGTAATTTTAGTATTCATTAGAACATATCAATGTGCCTGTAATAATTCCATTTCTGCTAGTGTAATATTTGAGATCCTCTTAACTGATCGGCCAATAGTAGGAAAGATTTTTGATTTCCTATATTGTTAAGATTGAGTTGATATATTTTTAACATGTCCAAATCGATTGAATCCTACCTCAATATCATCCATGTATCTAGAAAAAAGGTAAGACACTCCTTTTCTAAATTGACTTTAGAAATAGAGACTTTAGATAGATCTTTATTTTTCATGTATGATTTCAAATGACCAAGGTATTTGTGAAATAAAATAAATAAAACATAATTACATATTTAATAAAGTGTTAAGAATTGTTTAATTAATATGAAAAAAATCTAAATAAAGTACCACTCAATTAGATACATCCATTGATAATGTACGGGTCCTCCTAATTTAGTTTCCTTAACCAAATGCTCAGTCAAGTTCATTATAACAATAAAATATAACTGATAAAAAATTATTTACATTGTATAATGTTTTAGTACAAATCTATCCTAAAGGTTTTCAATATTAGATGGTTGTAGAGTTTTCTCACAAAATTGACTAACGAATGTAAAAAATTGGAGTACAACTAAATTAACCTTTTCAAGTAAAACTGTATGCAATATCAATGGTAGTAACAGATATAATAAAATATGTGAATCATAACTTTTCAATCTATGAATCATATGATGATTTAAGTGGACACACCTTGATATGTTACTTTAATACTCATTATATACTTTCACATGTTTTAAATTTTAAGGAATGTGTCTTTATCCTTATTTTTCACTGAAAAAAATTTTGGAGCATACTTTTCATTCTCATCTGGATATAGATCACGATTTATATTAATTTTTTGTATATCCTTCTGGTCATTGAGATAGTACTTTTATTTTCCATGATCATTAAGTAATGTTAAGATCAAATTGTCACAAACATTCTTCTCAATATGTATAACATCAAAATTATGATGCAACAAATTAAATTCCCAATATATAAGTTTGAATAATATACTTTTTTCTTCCATTGTTGTATCCTGATTTCAATTGATTACACACTTCAAACTCTTTCCCACTATAATTAAAATGATTCACCTTTCAAAATTATGTTTCAATATTTACAATTTGTTCCAATATTTCAGAACCTTTCAAGAACTTTGGAGGTGTTCTATGATTAATAGACCCATTGAATGTTGACTTATTAAACCGAAATCTATGAGATGCATTGAGAAATCTACGATGACATGAGAAGCACCATTTTTTACTATAAGGTAGTCATTCGGGGTCAAAATCAAAGTTAAAAATAGGAAAATCCAAACCCTTATAAGTGTTCAACCAAATAAGTTTCCATGTCCAGGGAAGTCACTAATGGTCCACATTAGAGTAGTGTGCATATTGAACATTTTTCTAGAAGATGCATCATATATCTCAATACAGTTACTCCATGACTCTTGTAATTATTAAATTAGAGTATGCCAATGTACATAAATATCATTTAAAATCATTTTTTTTTTCAAGTAATAATCATCAAAATGATAAAAATATGTTTTTTACATACACATCCATGAAGCTAGATTATAAGGGATCAAAACAACCAACCAAATGCTATAACTGGTACTCAAAGTCCCAAATGGGTTTATTCTATTGATATCCAATACAAATATCACATTATTAGGATCTAATGATAAATATGGATTAAATTATTCAAATGTATTCCATAACTTTGAAACTCTTGGGCATCAAATTAACTCATCATTGATATTATCTATAGAATGTCACTTCATGTGCTCATAGATTTTCGATGACATGAATAATCTTTGAAATTGAGGTTTTAAATGGAAGTGACACAAAACCTATATAGGTGTGTTATTTTTCTACTTATTCATTATAGTGTGTTGATTTAGACTTCCAACGTCACCCATAGAGTTCCGTCACGAAGACGAATATTTTTTGCAATCTTGTCTACTTGAATCCTCTCCCCAATAAAACATAAAATCATTGGGACAAGCATGTATTTTTGTATAATTCATACCAAGATTGGTAATGACTTTTTTCATATCATAAAAAGGCTCAGAGATATTAGTTTTAGGAAATGTGTTACGCAACAATTCCAATATCATGGTCATCGCCTTATTTTTAATTTTATATAGGCATTTGATATGGTATAACTTCAGTAGAAAATAAATTTCTGAATATTTCATACATCCACCATAAAACTCTTGATTTCCATCATCAACTAAATCATGAAATTCATTTGTCTTCTCATTGATGTTCTCTCTTACATTATTCTCCACAACATCAAGAGTAAGATCCAATGATATGTTATGATCTTGATTTGGTTGTCCTATGGTTCCAAAAATATCACTTGTCAATTTGTTATTTGTAGAACCCTCAACTAGTTGTTCAGATATGTTTTGATATTGGCATTGTTGTCTTGTATTGTCAAAAGAATTTTTTATAAGGTTTTTCATTTCATTGTCCATTTTTTATGATGTTGGGAGATCATTCTATTGATTGGCATCAATGCTCAAAATTTTTGTAACGTTTGATTTTCTATGTAAAATCAAGCACAAATATTGACCAGGGAATTGCTTCAATATTAAGTGTTCATAAACTTTATGTCTCTTCAAAAATATTCTAAATTTACATTTAGTGCATATACATATTATTTTCCCATCAACATATTGATTAGAAATTGAAAAATCTAAAAACTTCTCTAAAACCTTAACATACTGTTGTGTGTTCCTCGGTAATGTGATCCAAAATTTATCCATATATCATAAAGTGCATACACTTCGTTAAAGAAAATTAAAACACATAAGAAATATTATGTCATTTTAAAAAGAATTACTAATTTATTTGAAATCAACAATACAAATAATTATTTATGCTTTTTAATTTGATTATATTTTTGAATAACATCATTTTTATTAGATTTTAATTTGAATGTATATAATCCATCACAAAATTACAATTTTTCTATAAGTATATTCAATGAATTAAAAATGTAAAATGGATGTGATAGTATGATGTTAAAAATTTATCATATAAATCAATAACCTTACAAAGGGAGAAGACGAAGTGGTGTTCTGGCAGGTGATAATGGTTGTGGAATGGTAAAGGGTGTCAAGGGAGACCATGAGGTTGGGGACAAGGGATCGGGAGCAGCGGTGAGGGCTTAGCAGCAATCATTTGAAAATCATACATTACATTAATGAAAAAAACCTTGAAACACAGGTCACATATTTTATAAATCAAAGCTAGGTAAAAATCCTTCTTCAAACAAACTATTTCACTTAAAAGGTATTCAAAGGAATTTTCACAAACACTTGTCTTGCAAAAATATTTTAATTCAAAATAAACATAATAAATTCATTTAAATCCTTCATGAAAATTAAATAAAACTTGTTAAATATTTAATAAACCCCTCATGGGTATCAAATATAAGCATAAATTAATAAAATATAATTTTAGAACCATTGGAGAACTTCATGACATGTTAAATAAAAAAGTAATAAAAATAACTAAATCAATCAAGAGGAATCACATCAAATTCATAAAAAGGAAAAGTCTCATCAGCTGGATAACATCAAATAAACAATAAATAGTATTCATATAATAAAATTACAAAACTTGGAATTATAAATGATTGCAATAGCCACAATATTACCACATCACTATATACCACCACATAATCACATAAACCCAGTATATATATATATAACCCCACACTTTATTTCACAACATCTCCACCTTTTAATATCTATTTCAAACCTCTTTTACATTTCCAACACACATCCCCATAAATTGTTACCACAACATCACCAAAAAAATTCCAACGCACCTCAAATCAAAAAATAACATGAAATAAATTACTATAATAATTTTTCCATAACAAGAAAACAATGAACTACTCCCCCATAATCTCATCGACCTTTACTCCATAAATACCTAAATGCTACCACAACCCCACTTTCATTTTGGAAACCACACAACATCTCCAAGTCAACAATAATAACGACAATTTTATAAGAAATAATGGATAAAACCCAAAACTTATACACTCATGACTTACTTATAACCTCCTCATTATATGGGCCAACCTAACTCTCCCTCCAAAAACAAGCCTACTAAAATCCCTTTTTTCATCACAGTAATCATATGCTACCCATCCCAACTCTAATATAACATTTAAGCAAAGTAAAAAAATTCATTAAACAATAATGGAAGAATTTACACAGAATCATTTAAAAAGCAACCCATAAGTGCCTAAGAATGTTGATTATAAGGGAAAATTCAGAATAAAACATAGAAAATTAACCAAGCATATAGATTTCATGCAATATAATAGAAATATATATATCCTCTACCATAAACCACAACATGGTTTCTCAATCACCATATCATTGTGTTAGTCTATCATGAGTTTAGTTACACATCACCATCATTGAATCCAAAGTCAACCCTCATCACTACCTGATGAAATAAGATCGACGTCGTCTATGTCTCTATCTCCACTCCCTTTTATCGACACCTATATGAAAATTTTCTTGAAAATTAATCAATGTTTTATACTTAAATTTAAACTTAAACCGAATAAAATTTTAGGTAATAAATGATTATGAAGTTGTGTGGTTTACCTGCTCACTCAAACTATCCATCAACACAATATCACTAGTGACACATCTAGTTGTCTTCTAGTATAATTCAACCAATGTTTTCTATAGAGAAACAACCTTCACATCCTGCATCTTTATATGATCCCCCTGTTACTGGATTGTGCTCCCCTAATGTTGAATTGTGCTTTGCATTTCACTAAACTACCTCTAAGCATCTCGTGGTAGGGAGTAACTAAAACCAAGAGTAGATTCTACTGCAATCCTTAGTGACCTTATAAATACCTCAGAAGGTAATGATCCCAAACCCATCCCACACACATGACCAAGATGCTTCTTCACAAGGACTTGACCAACTGGATCATCCTAGGAGACAGAGAAGGACTGCACGTGATTGGCATCCCATAGTTCTTTTATTTTTACCTATAAGTCAAATATCAATAATATTTAAAGCAATATATATTAACAAAGTGGAAACTGGTAATAAGTTATTAAAATGAAAACGGAATTCATACCCCAACTTATTTGGCATAATCATTCACATAACTCTCATCAGATTTTGTATGAATATCCAACCAAAGTTCCATTTGGGAGACTTGGTGCCCTAAATTCTTTGACTACAATAAACAAAGATAAATAAAAAAATTAATATATGAAATAGAACATTTTATATTATAAATATTTAAACTATTAAAAATATTATCATAATCTATCTGTTTCTTTAAAAACACTTTGAACCAGTGGTGTGGGGGATGATTTGTTTAGCTCGACTTGATGTGATTTTTCTTGAACCATCCTGAAATAAATATCAAATAAATTTAATAGTATTGTATGGAATTTTATCGCCTTATCATGTGTAGGTTTATATGTAAAATGAGATTAATATAATAATATATTTTTCAACACCATGTGCTTCTCATGGTGATGGATATCAACAAACACTTTACACTACTCTCTAGGTATCCCTTCAGGTACCTTATCATACTACTACTAAGTGGTCAATAATGTATCATTGAATTCATTCCATAATCTCCATTTAAAATCTTTCCATTTCTTACCCAAATTTTTCAATGTCCACTTTCGTGTGATAAGATCAGCAACGGTAAAGTCAAATAACATTTGTACAAAGATATTCATTTTTAAAATATTATAATTTAATTAATTAGTGGCATTAAATAGAGTCATAATGTATCAAAATTACCTTTATCTAGGAATCAAATACTTCATTCTTCCAAGATTGAGGAATATGCCTCTAATCAAGATATAAAATCGAATGGGTAACTAACTCAGCCACCAACTAGCCTAGAATCTAGCCAAATAATCCTACAAAATCATCTGTGGGGACCCCATAATAATAAAAGGGGACAACTATCTTTAATCTATTATGATTCAAGACATCTAAACTTTTAATATTTTTCTTAGTAGTAACATTTTTCCATGTTTTATGAAAAAAAATTATTAGTATAAAAAAATTACAATAAATTTATTCACATTAAAATTTTTACCTATAATTATCACCCTCCAATATCCACATGAATAAAAAATAGTGACCACCAATTCCCTCACTATAGAGTCATCACATGTTGAACCTGCCAAGTCATGAGGCAATGTGCCAGATTCTGATAGGATAGAGAAGGAGGGTATGCTAGACACTAAAGTGAGGGAGACTAAGGGTGTGGAAAATGTTGATGGGGCAGATAGAGGGTGTCCTAAAGGCTATATGGAGGGAGCCTGATGGATCATCAGGTCTCTGTGTGGTCGATGAAATGTAAATAGGGAGTCGAGTAGGATCAGTGAAATGCTTCTTCCTTGGCATTCCTATCACTTAAATAAGTAAAAAATAACTTCATGATATACTTTTTGAAAAATTCCTGTAGAAAAATAAACTTAGAAATGATAACAGATGCACAGTACTGAAAAACATAATATACATAGGTATGATAATGAATGACTGCACATATAAACAAATATAACATTTAATTTTTCAAAATCTAACAACTCATGTATAAAAATAAATTTAAATATGATAACAAATCCATAGTACTGGAAATGAATAACATATAACATAGGTTTTTGATAAGTTAATGGATGATTGCACAAACGGTCATTTTTTTCCTTCAATCATATCATTATCCTGGTCCAACATTACTTCATCTACTTCATCCACCCTTTCAAGACTAATATTTTCAATATCATGATGGAAAAATAAGTCATTTTCTTATTATTTATAGGATTCAATTTCATTGTTCAAATTTCCCACTTCATCACCCATATCATACAAGTCTCTTTGTTTTATGTGAACAACTACACTCCACCCTTAATCTATGACATCTTCCACATAATATACCATTTTTTCTTGCAATGAGAATATATAAGGATCATATAATTCATGGTCACCAACATCAATCAAGTGAGATAAGTTCACATAACTAAATTGTAAGGAATCTCTTTTAATACACATGGTAATATTGACCCACTTGCATTTGAATAAAATAACTGAAAAATGAACATTGTAGTTTAATTTGTTAATATCATTCAACCTTCCATAATATCCCTATTCAAAAACTATAAATATACTAATATTATAGGTTTTTAAAACCTCTTCCCGATCTACTGTAGAAAATTTGAAGTCATTCACATTGTAAGCGTTGAACTTTCAAGCATATTTTATAGGACCTCGAGCTGGAAACTTTGAATCTTCTGACAACTAAGCTCAAGTATTAATATTCATGAACAAAAAAATTAATATAAATTATTATATTAAAAAAATATATGGGTCAACCTAATATTAATATTGTTTGTAATATTTATGAACTTGCACGACGTGCAAACCATTCTACAATCTTTTTATTAACAGTTTTCATTATATCTTTCTCATTTCATGTTCGAATTCTCATTCATATCTTTGTTCGTATCCTAAGATCTTTAATTAATGTATATGTAATTTTAGTATTTAGTAGAACATATTTATGTTCCTGTAATAATTATGTTTTTGTCATTGTAATATTTGAGATCCTCCCAACTGATCAGTCAATAGTAGGAAAGATTTTTGATTTCTAGTGTTGTTGAGATTGATTCGATATGTTGTCAACACGTCTAAATTGATTGAATATTGTCTCAATATCCTCCAAGTATCTAGAAAAAAAGTTAAGACACTCCTCTTCTAAATATACTTTAGAAATAGAGCCTTCAGATAGAGATATATTTTTCACGTATGATTTCAAATGACCAAGGAATTTGTGAAATAAAATAAATAAAACATAATTACATATTTAATTAAGTGTCAAGAATTTTTTAATTAATACTAAAAACATATAAATAAAGTACCTCTAAATTAGATACATTGATCGATAATGTAAGGGATCTCCTAATTTAGTTTTTTCGACCAAATGCACAGTCAAGTTCATCATGACAGTAAAAAATGACGGATGAAAAATCATCTCCATTGAAAAAAAGTTTCAGTACAAAACTATCCTGAAGGTTTTCAATCTCAAATAATTGTAGATTTTTCTCACAAAATTTTTTAAAGAATGTAAAAAAAAATTGTACAACTACAATAACATTTACAGGTAAAAATGCACTCAATGCCAATAGTACTAACTATTGTAACAAAATATGTGAATTGTGACTTTTAAATCCATGTATCATGTGATTTTTTAAGTCAACACACCTTGAGATGTTACTTGAATACTCATCATATACTTTCACATGTTTTAAAATTTTTAAGGAATGTATCTTTATCCCTATTTTTTCAATGAAAAAATTTTTGGAGCATACTTTCCATTCTCATCTGACCATAGATCACACTTTATATTCATTTTTTGTAAATCCTTTTGATCATTGAGATAGTCCTTTGATTTTCTATGATCATTAAGTAATGTGAAGATTAAATTGTCACAAAAATTCTTCTCAATATGTATAACATCAAAATTATGATGCAACAAATTAAATTCCTAATATAGAAGTTCGAATAATATACTTTTTTCTTCCATTTTTGTGTTCTGATTTCAATTGATGAAGCAATTCAAAATCTTTCCCACTATAATTAAAATGATGCACCTTTCCAAATTACGTTTCAACAATTACAAGTTGTTCCAATATTTCAGAACCTTAGAGGTGTTCTACGATCAATAGACCCGTTGAATTTTGACTTTTTCAACCGAAATCTATGAGATGTATTGATAAATCTGCTATGACATAAGAAGCACCATTTTTTACTATAAGGTAGTCATTTGGGGTAAAAATCAAAGTTACAAATAGGACAAGTCAAATCCATATAAGTGTTCAACCAAATAATTTTTCAAGTCTAGGGAAGTCACTAATGGTCCACATTAGAGCAGCATGCATTTTGAACATTTTTCTAGAAGATGCATCATATGTCTCAATACAGTTGCTCCATAACTCTTGTAATTATTCAATTAGAGGCTTCCAACACTAGTGCAGAAAACATTATTTACGTCGGTTATTTTTCATTTTTTACGTTGGGTTTTAGCCGACGTTAATACGGACGACGTTATAAATAAAGTTTTTTACGTCGGTTATTTAAAAACCGACGTAACAAACATAACATTGCGGTGTTTATCACATCGGTTAATTAATAACCGACATGAAAAAACCCGGGGGGGGGTTTATAACGTCGGTTATTATATAACCGCCATGATAAACCGGGGGGCTTTATCACGTCGGTTATACAATAACCGACGTCATAAACACGTGTGGGGAGTTTATCATGTCGATTATTTAATAACCGACATGATAAACTCCTGGGATATGGTTTATCATGTCGGTTATTAAATAATTGACGTGTTAAACCCGTCCCGGGAGGGGTTTATCACGTCGGTTAATCAATAACCGACGTGATAAAAGCATTTATCAGGTCCTTTATCACGTCGGTTATTACATAACCGATGTGATAAACATTTCTCAATTTCTTTATCATGTCGGTTATAAAATAACCAATGTGAAAGACAAATTTTTAAAAAAAAAATCCACTGCAGTCCTCTGCTCTCCCCCGAAATCAACCAGAAACCAAATCAATAATTCGTACCACAAAAACAGAAGGAGATCAAAACATGAACTAAAGAAAATTTAAGCATTTACATTGATAACAGATAAAACTTACCCCACTTGATAGCCCCCACCCTCATGTATACACCCTGTACAGCCCTCCCCCACCCCATTGGAGCTCCCACCACACCCCTAGACTGCCCCCTGACCCCCTGGACAACCCCAAACACCCCTCGACAACCCCCCCCCCCCCCCCACCCTCCTGAACAGCACCCCCTCACCCCACTTGACATCCCCCACTACACCCCTGGACTGCCCCCCCCCCCCCCCCGACCCCCTGGACAGCCCTAAACACCCCTCGACAACCCCCCCCCCCCCCCACCCTCCTGAACAGCACACCCTCACCCCACTTGACAGCCCCCACCACACCCCTGGACTACCCTCGACCCCTTGGCCAGCTCCAAACACCCCGGGACAACCCCCCACCCTCATGTATACCCCCCATACCCTGGACATCCCTCCCCCACCCCATTGGAGCCCCCCCACCACACCCCTGGACTCCCCCCCCCCCACCCTCCTGAACAGCACCCCCTCACCCCACTTGACAGCCCCCACCCCATTGGAGCCCCCACCACACCCCTAGACAGCCCCCCGACCCCCTGGACAGCCCCAAACACCCCTCTACAACCCCCCCCCCCCCCCACCCTCCTGAACAGCACCCCCTCACCCCACTTGACAGCCCCCACCACACCCTTGGACTGCCCCCCGACCCCCTGGACAGCTCCAAACACTTCGGGACAACCCCCCCCCCCCCCCACCCTCATGTATACCCCCCCACACCCTGAACAGCCCTCCCCCACCCCATTGGAGCCCCCACCACACCCCTGGACTGCCTCCCAACCCCCTAGACAGCCCCAAACACCCCTCGACAACCCCCCCCCCCCCACCCCACCCTCATGTATACCCCCCCACCCCACTGGACAGCCCTCCCAGACCCCTGGACACCCCCAACCCCACTGAACACCCCCCCACACCCTTGAAACCCCTCCCCCCCAGACCAGAATCCATACCAGAAAAACCATCACAAGTAGACCAAAACAAGAAGTAGAGCAAAATTAAATATTCACATATATAACATTCAAAACTTACACTGTCAACTTCAAAAAAAAAACTAAATCCAACCTAAACGACTACTAAATACACAATTACAACGATAATATTCAAAATTACATTTTACATTACAAACAACTAAAATTTAATCAAACCTGTAAAATAATTTGAGCACTCCACTTGTAAGTGTTTGATGTCTTCAGCATTATAGGGTTGAGGGTCATCAAAAATCTACAAATGAAAAGGATAGTAGTTAACGTGTATAATGAGTAAATCAAATTGAAATATTATGGCAAATTTTAAGAGGAAATCTTACCAGATCAAAATTCACAACTGTCCGAGTGGTTATTATTTCATACATAAATCTTAACATATAATATCCGCATTCGATGACGCCTTGTTGTTCATGACAATTATGTTTGAATGACTGTAAATTCAATATATTATTTTAATTTAATAAATCAAAAAGTACAAATTATAAATGGATATTTACCTTCGCATTTACATATTTGATCTTTGCATTCCTTTTCTTTGTGTTTTTTCGAAAGTAGGCTCGTGCCCTGTTAGAAAATAATACTAATGGGGTAAATTTAAAATTCATTATAATATATAAAACTATTGATAAATTGAAACTTACTTTTCCAATATATTCTTAAAACTTTCCCGCACATCATCATGGACAGAGCATATCCAATAAAGTGATTTCTCCCTTGGGAAAAAACCCCTAACATCCAATGATCACTGATAAAAGGAAATTTAACGTTAGTGGTTTTTTATGTTAAAAGATAATTAACTCTTTGAGAGAGATGTGTTTCATACCTCTCACAAAAAGGCATCATCCAACATTGTGTGACTATATTATTTTCAAGTCTTTCAGCAATATAAAGCATTATTTGTTCCTCATCCAATGCACATGCTTCAGGGGAAATCAATTGCGGGTCTATGAATCCATATACATCTGTCAGCTCATTCCTCTCACAAATTTTATAAAGATACCTAATACAAAACAGACATAAGTATACATTTTTAATAAATATAACGCGGGGAAAAGGTGTTAAGACTTACATGGAAAAAATTTGCACCACGTTGATTCCCAACTTATCTCCAGTAACAAGCTCCATGATATCAGTTTTCATAATCCCCACATTTATTTCACGTCCAAAAACATGAGCTTCCATTGGAAACTCATAATGACCCACCAAAAAATTTGAATATCTTGACAATCTGTCAAGACTACTAGAATCTGTTTCTGATGTCATGGCTATTTGTCTTTGTTGTTGTCTATACAATATTTCTTTACCTTTGAAGTATTCCTGTAAAAATAAATTGAAAAATATATTAGTTTTCAAATGATAAAACAACTTTAATAAAAAAAAAAGATATAACATTCATGCCTCTATGGTAATGAGTCGAAGAAGTCTGGATGGCCAAATTAAAAAATGGAAGATTCTATGTCCAACTGTCGCCACCTCATCTGTAGGTAATGGTACCCGAGCTGATCTATCTATAATATCTTGTACAGTGACCCTATGATTCTCTACCTCTAATTGTTGATGATGAACTGTATCTCCTATACAATATACCAAACCATATGCTACTATATGCTGTTGAGAATCATCAACATACAACTCGCAATAAGTAGGAAGCTGCGGCGGAGGAGTAGGATAAAAAATGGGGTCAGCAGACTGAGGTGGGGGAGTGGGAGCTACTGGTGGAGGTGGAGGATAAATAATGGGGTCTTCAGGGGGAGGTGGAGGAGTGGGAGCTGCATTCTGAAATTGTCTTTGAATGTCTGCAAACATAGACTGCACCGACGCTCTAATCTTGTCCTCCATCGTCGCATTAATATTATGAACTTCAGACTCAAAGGATTCAATTTTTTTTCTATAAACCCCCTCAACGTTTGAAGTTGAAGAATGTGGCAACACTTTTCTTACCGATACACCTACCGGATATCCCCTTACACGACCAGGATGTTTGGGCCTTCCCAATGCTACAGATAAAATATCTTCCCTCCCAATAGCTGTAAATGTCCCCTGTGAACTCTGCTCCTCAAGAGAGTCCTGTATTAATTAATTGAACATTTCTGTAATGATTGAAATTATATGAAGAAAATGGTTAACTTAAATAAATAAAATATATATCTTACAATCCTCTCATCTATGATTCTCGATTCATCCAAAAGATATTGCCCTTTTTTTCCCTTCCGAGCTCTCTTCCATTTTTCATGTCTAGATGGAGGGGATGGAGGGGCCACCTCTCCAGAGTTTGAAGACTCAGCTCTTAGTTGTTGAAATTTTTCTGCCATCATTTGTTCTTCCAATAATGCATACCCTCCCCGAGATAAACTATGAGGGTATAAATTTTTAGATTGGATCTCTTGATGAGCTTTCCTTGTTTTCTATAAATTAAGAATAATAAATCATTAACAAAACGTTAATAAGATCATTTATATAAGAAATATTATAAAATTTTACATTGCCCTTACCAAAAATGACTCTTTTCTTCTACTTTCAAAAAATTGTCTCCATGTGTCTTCATCTATAAAAGGATATATACGACATGGATTGTCATGACTCCTATGACCATAAATGAAATCAGATGAGAGGGTTGATTTGAAATCCCTCCATCTCCTAGAATCCAACGATAATCTTTTCTTCCTGACTCCTCCAGTGTCAGGAATATCAAATATCATCTGATAAAGAAGAGGTTAAACATATTATATATACTAGAAACATTTAAAGAATATTCAAACAATAGAAAAAGATCTTACCAAAATCGTCTCCCATAACTGAGAGATTATCGCTTTATCCACACTTCTCCAGTCATCATACAGAATGCTTACTTTGCTCTTAGCCTGAGTTGCTACAAAACTCTTAAAATCTTTTGCATTTGGACCTCTAGGAATATCATCATCATCAAACTCAATGACTATCCTCTAATCCTGCGTACGGTAAACTGATAATTTTGGTAAACGTGTGCACCCACGTTTACCAACCTTTGAACTCTTTGTTGTAATAAGAGCATGTGAATGTTCATCCCCAGAGGTATGACCAATATGCTCATCTCCAGAATCATGTGGTTGATCAACTGAATGATCTGTCATTATCCTTCAAATCAAAAAAACAAATGTTAGTTCAAAAATATACAAATTCAAATATTTTAATACTACTGTAATCAGAAAATAGAAAAGTGTACTAAGTTACGTAATAGTAAACATTGGTAATATGGTAAGCATGTTAAACAATGGTAAAGATGGTAAAGATGGTCAAGATGGTCAAGATGGTAAACATGGTAAACATGGTAAATTAATTTTCACTGAACAAAAATAATAGATATATAATTCAGGTAATGGTAAACATGATAAAGTAAACTAAACAAACTTAAAACAAACAAAAACTTATACTTATTTTGTTTTAAAACGTGTTTTAATAAATAAAAAACTTACAACATCTAACATTTATGAAAAAAATAAATGTAAACTATAAATAAACATATGTTACCTGTAATTTTAGGAATGTAAAAATGGATTGTTTTCCCAAATTCCTTCGCCGTGATCGTTCCTTATGGCACAAACCATGTATTCAATATGCTCATCATTATGTTCTGTTAATATTTCCATGGAAGTAGGGATCTCACATAAATCAGCATCTTCATCAACTTCATCCTCACCAACATATTGTTTTTCCCTTGTAAAACAACAGCTCACTGCATATCTGATTGATCTACTACATAGAAAATTTGTTTTGCATGTGTTGCCATTATAAAAGAATCAGTTGTGTCTTCCAATCTATTCAGATTAACAAGTGTCATTCCAAATTCATCGTGTCTGACACTGTTGTTACCGATAAACCATTTACAGTTAAAAATAGGAACTTTAATTTTAAAGTAATCAACCTCCCATATGTCTTCAATCACTCCATAATATGCACTTGATGTAGAAATTGGGTTTTTGTCCTTAGCACTCGAAAAATACATTGCTTCTGCAAACACCAATACACCATTATTCTGAACTACACTTCTGCTGTCCTGATCTTTTGTATGAAATGTATAGCCATTAATTTCATAACCAGGCCATGTTATCACATTTAAACATGGACCACCCACTATCCATTTCAATGTCACTGATACATCTGATCTATCAAGCAAAGTCTTTTTAATCCATGACAAAAAATTTTTGTTGTGCTCATTCAAAATCCACATTTCTTTCTTCTTTGGATGACATTGTTTCAACTCATTAATATGCAATGTGATATACGGTTGAGCATCAGCTATGTTATTCAAGTTGTATGATTCTAACTTCTTCATCTGTTCAACTGACAATGATTTGACTTTCAAGCCACGAATCCCTTTCCCTCATTATTAACTCGTTCATGGCGAGATGGAGGCAAACCTATGTGTTGCGCCGCAGCCAAGTAGCTCGTAAAAAACTCTGCTACCTCCTCAGAAATATACTTTTCAATAATGGAGGCTTCAGGTTGATATGGATTTTTAACATACCCCTTTAATATTTTCATATACCTTTCAAAAGGATACATCCAACGAAGATATACAGGTCCACAAAGCTTTATTTCTCGAACCATATGGATCATTAAATGCACCATTATATCAAAAAAAGTTGGAGGAAAATACATTTCCAATTGACAAAGTATAAAAATTGCATCCTTTTCCAAAATTTTCAAAGCATTCACATCAATCGCCTTGTTACAAATTGAATTGAAAAAATAACACAACTTCATCATAGTCTTTCTGACACAAATGGGCAATATTCCATGCAATGAAACTGGTAGAATTTGTTGCATCGTGACGTGACAATCATGTGATTTCATACCTATCAACTTCAAGTCCTTCAATGAGACAAAATTTTTTACATTTGAAGAATAACCTTGAGGCACTTTGATATCACGAAGACACTGACAAAAGCTAATTTTCTCCCTCTTCGATAATGTATGACAAGCTGGGGGAAGAAATGTTCGTCTTCCTTTAGGAGTGGGAGCTAACTTCAAACATATTCCCATTGATAGTAAGTCTAATCTTGCATTTAACCCATCTTTAGTATTTCCTTTAATATCTAACAATGTTCTAATCAAACAATCACATATATTCTTCTCCACGTGCATGACATCAATATTATGTTTAACTTCATGATACCTCCAATATGGTAGCTCAAAAAATATTGACCTTTTCTTCCGAATATGTATATCATTACTAGATTTCTGTGTTTTTTCCAATGTCACATCAAGGTTTTTCACCCTCTCAAAATACAGATCTGGGGATAAAGGTTTTGGAGCAGTATCAAATTATTGTGATCCATTGAATGCCTTTTTTATTCTTCTATAAGGGTGATCCATAGGCAAAAACTTTCGATGACCCATGTACACTATTTTCCTCCCATGATGCAATTGACAATATGACGTCTGTTGTTTGCAAATTGGACATGCTTTATGCCCTTTAACACTGTATCCAGACAAATTTCCATACGCTGGGAAGTCATTTATAGTGAACAGAAGCACTGCATGCAGTTGAAAATATTCCATTTTATAAGAATCATACACCCTAATACCATCAGCCCATAACAGTTTCAAATCATCAATCAACAGTGACAAGTAAACATCAATATCATTGTCGGGTTGCTTTGGACTAGAGATCATTATACTCAACATGACATATTTGCGCTTCATACAAACTTCAGGAGAGAGGTTGTAAATTACCAATAAAACAGGCCATGAACTATGTGTGCTACTGAGGGTTTGGTATGGATTCATTCCATCTGTGTACAACCCTAATCTGAGATTTCTTATTTCATTTCCAAATGTAGAATACTGCGCATCAATTTTCTTCCATTGTGGACAATCAGTTGGATGACGTATTTTTCTATCACATACCCGCTCATCAGCATGTCATCTTAACCTTTTTGCATCATGTGAATTAGCAAATAAACGTTTAAAATGATGAATTATAGGAAGATACCAAAATACCTTTGAATGGAGCTTTGTAATCTCTACATCAGCCTGTGATTTCTCTTTCACCTTATACCGTGATGTCCCAAATTTAGGAAACTCTGACAGAAATTCATATTCCTTCCTATATATAATGCAGTCATTCGGACATGCATGTATTTTCTTGTATCCCAATCCCATCGGGCATAATATTTTCTTGGCCTTGTAATGTGAATCTGGAAGATCGTTATCTTTTGGAAGAATGTCTTTCATCAATTATAGCAGCTCTGTAAAACTTTTGTCACTCCATCCATGTTTCGCCTTCAGGTTAATCAATCTTAACACCGCCGACAAAATCGTAAAATCTGTACAACCAGGATATAATGGTTTTTCAGCATCACTATATAGACACACAACTATCAGTTCTATCTCAATTTGTTCTGCTACAATATCGCGAATCATTTCTTCAATTCCATCGGAGTTACCATCTTGTGAATCATCATCATCAGTGACATTTCGTCCAGTTTCACCATGCCAAATCCAAGGGCTGTAACTCGAATTAAAACCATGACATATCATATGATCTTTTATCTCTCTACTTTTCAACTTCTTCATATTCAAACATTTCAGGCATGGACAGAAAAAAATGTCACTACTTGGAACATTTCATTTAGCAAATTCCAAAAAGGCATCAACAACTTCCTCATATTCATTCTCATTCGATGTGCCGTAATCCAACTTCGACTCATTATTACCTATAACAAATATCAAAAATATATATATTTTTAAGATAAGACAAATATAATTTTATATGAAAAAAATCATAATTTGAATGTAAAACAATTTTGAAATATAAAACAAATCTATGCGTATTTAAAAAAATATGCTTGAATATTATTATTAAAAGAAAATATAGTTAGATATAATAGTTTTAAATTCCATTGAATAAAAGAAAACCATGGCGCCTACATGGTTGATAAAAAATTGGAGATAATGGAGTAAACCTGATAATCAAATCATATTTAAAATAAAAATTCAGATGGAGAAAATCACCCCTCCTGGACACCACCCCCCCACCCCCCTACCCCCTTGGACACCCCCCCCTGGACACCCCCCAACCCTCTGGACAGCCCCCCACCCCCTACCCCCTTGGACACCCCCCCCCCTGGACACCCCCCAACCCTCTGGATAGCCCCCCACCCCCCAGACAACCCCCAAAACCTTCTGGACAGGCCCCCACCCTCTTGGACAGCGCCCCCCCACACACACACCCCCCTTGGACACCCCCCTGGACACCCTCCAACCCTCTGGACAGCCCCCCACCCCCCATCCAACCCCCAAAACCCTCTGGATAGGCCCCCACCCCCTTGGAAAGCCCCCCACACCCACCCACCCCCTTGGACACCCCCCTGGACACCCCCCAACCCCCTGGACAGCCCCCCAACCCCCTGGACAGCCCCCCACCCCTCTAGACATCACCCCCACCCCTCCTGGACACCACCTCCACCCCCTACCCCCCTTGGACACCCTGCTGGACACCCCCCAACCCTTTGGACAGCCCCCCACCCCCTAGACAGCACCCCACCCCTCCAGACACCACCCCCCACCCCTCCTGGACACCACCCCCACCCCCGACCCCCTTAGACACCCCCTAGACACCCCCCAACCTCTGGACAGCCCCCCACCCCCCGGACAACCCCCAAAACCCTCTGGACAGGCCTCCACCCCCTTGGACAGCCCCCCACACCCACCCACCCCCTTGGACACCCCCCTGGACACCCCCCAACCCTCTGGACAGCCCCCCCCCCCCCAGACAACCCCCCAAACAATGGTTTACATATAAAAACTAGGCATGGTGAACAACTAAAAACACATGAATTTAATATATACTTCAGCATGAAATAGATGGAATTAAATATTATTAAATATGGCTACTTAAATGATCGTATGATAATTAAAAATAACCATTGATATTCAACTAGTCAAATGATCACAAGTTTTCTCGATAACTAATATCATAATGAGGTAATGGATAATTCTAGAAATCTTAAACATATTGTCGAGGCCTTGGCCAAGGCCTCAAAAAATACTAGGGTAAGCCCTCAGCAGAACCCATTTTTATTTGGAATCATGAGACATAGCGATGCATCGAAGGGCCATAGAGGTCAACAGCCATTACATTATATGTCTAATAGATTCTCATATAAAAGTGGATAAACATAAGCAGCAAAAACACATGAAATATCATTTCTGAATTCGTACATTTAATCAATAACCATTCTATGCAGTAATATAGGTGAATGAGATCATTAGTTGTCAATGACAACAAAAATTACCATCAATGTTGGGAATTCGTGAAACAAAAACAAACTAAATAAAATTAGTTGAGGCTTACATGAATATTGTCAGTCGATCTAATAGATATAGGGATGATAAATAAGATGATGATGGAAAAAAGAGGTAAGAGGGTTCGAAATCGAAGAATCTTACCTAGTTTAAACACAAAAATCGCAAAACATAAATATAGACTATCTGGGAAAAAAATGAATGAAATAAATTCGTGGAAGGCTTACTTGAGTGATGCGAGTTGAGATGATAGATCCGAGGAGAGTAAATATGATAAACGATGAAGGCAAAATGATTTTAACGCAGCGAGATCGACGAGTTGATTAGGGTTTACCGCGTGAGAGAGACGAGCCACCGGACTGTCGATCGAAAAAACGTAAATGACAATCCACGGGGCTTGTTAATTTTTTAAATGTTTTATAACGTCGGTTATTATAATAACCGATGTTATAAATGCATCAGATACAGCTGTTTTTACATCGGTTATTTTATAACCGACGTAAAAAAATCCGCGTGTTGGTTTTTTACGTCGGTTATTCTATAACCGACGTAAAAAAGACATCAAAAATCACAGTTTTTTACGTCGGGTATTGTATAACCGACATAAAAAACGTTCTGTGGGTTGTTTTGTTACGTCGGTTATAAAATAACCGACGTCAAAAAGGCCTCAAAACCCACGTTTTTTACGTCGGTTATTTTATAACCGACGTAAAAAACCCTCGCGCTTTGGTTTTTAACGTCGGTTATTTTATAACCGACGTAAAAAACTCGTAGATATCTCATTTTTTACGTCGGTTATCAAATAACCGACGTAAAAAACCCCCGCGCTTTTGTTTTTTATGTCGGTTATAAATTAACCGACGTAAAAACCGAACACGTGCGATTTGTAACGTCAGTTATTAAAATAACGGACGTTAAAAAGCTACTCACCGCATTTGTTACGTCGGTTATAAAATAACCGACGTAAAAAACCACGTTTCACAGATTATCACGTCGTTTATATATAACCGACGTAAAAAATAGTGACATAAATAACGTTTTCTGCACTAGTGTAATGTACATCAATATCATTTCCAGACATTTTTTTTCAAGTAATAATCATCAAAAAGATAAAATATGTTTATTACATACACAACCACGAAGATGGATTTTAAGGGATCAAAACAACTAGTCAAATTCGATAATTGGTACTCAAAGTCCCAAATGGGTTGAATCCATCGGCAGTCAATCTCAATCACACATTCCTAGGATTGGATGATAAATATGGATGCAATGAATCAAATTTCTTCCACAATTTTGAATCTCTTGGATATCGAATTAACCCATCATTGTTATTGTCTATAGAATGTCACTTCATGTGCTCAACAATTTTCAATGACATGAATAATATTTTCAATCGAGGTTTTAAAGGGAAGTAATGCAAGACCTTTTCAGGTGTGTTCTTTTTCTTCTTATTCATTATATTATGTTGATTCATACTTCCAACATCACCCATAGACTTCCATCTAAAAGATGAATATTTTTTGCAATCCTATCTACTTGAATCCTCTCCCTAATAAAACATACAGTCATTGGGACAAGCATTTATTTTTGCATAATTCAAACCAAAGTTGGAAACAACTTTTTTCATATCATAAAAAAGACTTAGGGATCTTAGCTTGGGGAAATGTGTCACACAACAATTCCAATATCATGGACATCGCGTTATTTGTAATTTCGTATAGGCATTTGATATGGTATAACTTTAGTAGAAAAGAAAAAATTTAATATTTCAGACATCCACCATACAACTCTCGATTTCCATTGTCAACTAAATCATGAAATGCATTTTTTTTCTCAGTGATTTTCTCTCTTACATTAGTCTCCACAACATCAAGAGGAGGATCCAATGATATGTTGCGATCTTTATTTAGTTGTCCTATGGTTCCAAAAACATCATTTGTCAATTTTTAATTTAGTAGAACCCTCAACTGGTTGTTCTGATATGTTTTTGATGTTGGTGTTTTTGTCTTGCAACGTCGAAAGCATTGTTTATAAGGTTTTGCATTTCATTTTCCATTGTCGATGAATTTGGGAGCTTGTTCTATTGACTGTCATCAATGCTCAAACTTTTTATAATGTTTGATTTTCCATGTCAAATCAAGAAAAAATTAGGATCAGAGAATTGCTTCAATATCAAGTGTTCATAAACTTCGTGTCTCTTCAACCATCTTCTAAATTTACATTTAGGACATGGAAATCTTATTTTCCCATCAACAGATCGATTAGAAATTGAAAAATCTAAAAACTCCTCCAAAACCTTAGCATACTGAGGTGTGTTCTTTGGTAATGTGATTGAGCTTTTATCTATATATCATAAAGTGTCTACAATTCATTAAATAAAGTTAACATGCATAATAAATATTATGTCATTTAAAAAAACAATTACTAATTTATTCGTAATCAACAATATAAAAAATTCTTTATTCTTTTTAATTTGATTGCATTTTTGAACAACATCGTTTTTCTTATATTTTAATTCAAATGTATATAATTCATCACCGAATTACAGATTGTTTATAAGTATATTTAATGAATTGAAAATGTAAAATGGACGTGACAATATGATGTTTAAAATTATCAAATAAATCAATAACCTTACAAAGGGGGCTGACGAATCGGAGTGTCTGTAGAGGATGAAGGCTGTGGAAGGGGAAAGGGTAGCAAGGGAGACCATGAGGTTGGGGATAAGGGCTCGGGAGCAGCAGTGAGGTCGTGGCAACGAGGGCTCGGTGGTTAGGCAGAAAGGAGGAAAGGGGAGAGGGGAGCAGCGACGAGGGATTTGGGAGGGCATTGTGATGGCTCGGGGGGGGCTTAGGGAGGAGCGACAAGGGATCAAGGAGAGCTTGGGGAGTAGCTACGGTGATGGCTCGAGTAGCGACTATGAGGGCTTGGTCAAGAGATGTTGCAAGGGGGAAAGGGAGAAGCAACGAGCGACTATAAGGGGGGAAAGGGAGTAGTGGCAACAACGAGGGTCGAGGAGTGGCGATGAGCAACGAGAGGGAAAGGGGTGCGATGATGTGGGGGTGGCACGGGGGAGGGGGAGGGGGTACTTGGGGGAGAAGGGTGGGGAGTGATGGTGAGTTGCGAGGGAGAAAGGGGTGTGATGGCAAGGGGGCAGTGAGGGGTGGGGGTGGGGGGGGAGTAGTGGTGAGTGGCGAGCGACGAGGGGGAAAGGGGCATGTCGGTGAGGGCTCAGGGGAGAGGGTGGGGGGTTCTTGGGAATGTGTTTTTTAAGAAATTTAGAGGATTTAGCGGTAGTTTTTTAAAAATCGTTGATAAATTTTTGTCATTTTTTTAGCAATGGTTTCTTAAACCACCACTCAAAAATATCTATTTAACGATGAATTTGGTGTAGTGGTAAAATTCATTGTTTCATCGACACCGTTTACTAAAATCTTCTTATAACACTTCTCACGCATCATAAACTTTGGATAAATTATTTCTACATTGTGTATAGAAAAAGTATTTTAATTCCATTTATTTGGGCTGTTTTGCCTTGGAATTTAAGTGTTTTTATCTTATAAGCCTTCTTAGCATTTGAATGAATTTTTGAGTGATGAATTGCAGTGGTTTTTCATTTTTTCCCCATTGAAGCTAGGAGAAACATGCATTATCTTTATGGGTTAAAAAACTCTACATGTATGACAATTATTTATATAGCTGCAATACATGTCTCATATATTAAGGTTTCTTTTTCAAACCATCATGTAAAATATAGGACTGTTGGTAAAAAAAGACATCATACATACTCCTTTTTTATGAATTGATGAAAAAAAATCATATTTTTTGAACTATAGGAAGAGGCTAAGTGTGGATGGGATGTCCTTATAGTTGGGTCCTTCTAGCAACATTGTGGGGCCCTCCGCAACACCAAGTCAAACCTCATGACTTGACCCACCCCACCTCCGCCCCGTCCGGCGACAGCCCTATAATTAACCGCCAGCTTTGAATTCCAGGGCCAACCCCCCTGCAAAAGTCCCCCCCTTGCGTGCCTTCGTCCTGCTCTCGCCGCCGACACCCAAACGGAACGATGTCCACTCCGGCCACCGGCGAACCAGACGCGGCGGCGCTTCCGGGGTTTCGGTTCCA
Organism: Viscum album; assembly: GCA_963277665.1. Classification (NCBI taxonomy): domain Eukaryota; kingdom Viridiplantae; phylum Streptophyta; class Magnoliopsida; order Santalales; family Viscaceae; genus Viscum; species Viscum album. Next base: position 2,110,572,788 of record OY728152.1, read on the forward strand.
CCCCACGGACCAGGAGCTGGTAGGGTTCTATCTGCAGCGCAAGGTGGGGAAGAAACCCATCACCACCCACCTCATCCAGCAGATCGATCTCTACAAATACAACCCCTGGGACCTCCCCAGTATGTTCTTCCTCCACCTTCTCATTATACAAAACCAATCCCTCTGATCTGTCTTCTTTCCCCTTGTTTCGGTGTAGAAGGAGGTCCGGCGGGGGACACAAATGAATGGTATTTCTTCTGCAAAAGAGGGAGGAAGTACAAGAACAGTGTTAGGCCGAACAGGGTGACGGGGTCCGGGTTCTGGAAGGCCACCGGCATCGACAAACCCGTCTACGCCGCCGTCTCCGGCGGCGACGCCGGAGCGGAGCCGGGCTCCGGCGAGGGCCGCGCCTGCATCGGGCTGAAGAAGTCTCTGGTGTACTACCGGGGCAACGCCGGGAAGGGCACCAAGACCGACTGGATGATGCACGAGTTCCGGCTGCCGACGGTGGAGGACCGTGAGCCGCCCTTCTTCCACCACGTGTCAAAGAATCCCAAGCTCAATCCTCTCCATCTCCAACCAGAAGCTGTAAGTGTCAATAATTCAAAACCCTAATGAAAGTATAAAGTAAGGTTAACTGTGGAACATTTGTACAGGAGGTCTGGACGGTGTGTCGGGTTTTCAGGCGAAACGCCGCGTGTAAGAGACAAAGCGGCGGAGCGTGGGAAGACGCGGACGCCTCCGCCGGGAAGCGGCGGAGCCCCGCCGTCGTGGCGTGCGGTGGGGAGTCGGATGATCAGGACGACGGCCGACAGGGTGGTCTCTACATGGGGTGCCTCAGTTTTGAAGCCCCGCCGGCGGCGCCGGCCAGTTTTGAGCCTGAAGACGAAGATAACGGCGGCGGCGGCGGCGGCCTGAGAGTTGTGGAGGATGATTGGGGTGTGGGCGGCGCCGGCTTTGACGTGAGCCAGTGCTGCAATGGCGCGGGTGTATACGAAGGGTGGGATGAACTGAGATCTGTGGTGGACCAGAGTTTTCTGCGAGCCCATATCTGGCATTAGGTAAACGATGTGTGCGTGTTGGCGCTAGGGTTTTCAGTTATATATAAAATCATTAAATGCTCTATGCTCAACCACATTGGAAGTATCACAAATGACAACTATGAACTAAAAAAAGAAATTTAACAAAAAACACAATAGAAGCGTTTTGATAAAAAACGATCCGTGGGAGCTTGAAGGGCAAAGAGCCCATTTGGTTAGATGTTAGATACTATGGTACCACCTAGAGAACTGTATAGGCATGCTTTTCACTACTCCCTGAACCCCGATCACCATCTAAGAGAACTGTATATGCATGCTTTTCACTGCTCTTAGTTAGATTTCTCTCTCGCAGTTCTGTGTGAGTTAACATTTCTCCAACATATTCAGACACAAAATCACCCTTCGACATATCCTCCAATTTCTGCAGACCCCACCCTTTCCCCTCGGCTGTCAAAAAAACCTAAAATACAATGAATATCAATGATCATTCCAAAATGCATTTACACTGAAACCCTCCAGAAAAAAATAAAGTACAATACCTGCAAGTTGTAACTTAGGCCACGTTGCACAAGCCGATTGCCACATTGTTTGTAGCAACCACATTTGCTCCAACACTCTAATGATCTTCATTGCTTCATGTCTCTTATACTCTTCCAGAAACTCTTCTCTAAGAAGGTCAACTATCGTGTATGCATACTCACCTTCAAATTCATGGGTGCAAGTACAAGGCACGGATGAAGATAAACAATTTCCAAAACAAGTTGACCAACATGCATCATCCTCGATGGAAGTAAGATAGAAATTCACATGGACGTTCTTAAAGATATGATTTTGATGTATATAGTGAAAGGGTGGTGGATGTTCATTGTTGATGTTGTTCGTCTATGGGACTTTCACCTTCTCTTCTCCTCTCGCTATGTCTTGGACATCATGCAATAGCCTTATATCATGTGGGGTAAATTGAGGTTGCTAAGCAACTATGGCACCGCATGATCTTTCATGTCCAGTGCCCTCAGGATTGTTTTGCTAATCAAGCCGCCTCTGATCATTAGTTGCGTGTAAAGGTGGTGCGGCAACCTCCATGATAGATTGGAAGTTGACCAATCCATTTGATGAACAAGATGGGATGCTAAATCTGACATTAAGAGCACCCAATACAGGAAATTGTTCCAATGATTCGGCAAGTGAGGCTACATTTAAAGATATTTCCTGTGTTTCATCAAGCGAGTCAGTTCCTAGTTCCAAAAAGCATTCACAAACATCACTCATCAATTTCCTCAAGGATAAACTTGGGTTCATGGCTTTGTATGATCAAAGAGATCTATCCTATACTACTTTTACAACCTATGTGGTGCATGTTTCAAATTTCTCCAGGAAAAAGGAACAAATGTGGTGAGTTGTAAGCCACATCTATTTGATGTTTTGAAATGTTAATTATGTTTTGAAAATGGGTTCAATCTTTGAGGAAAAGTTGAATTGTCCTTTATTCATGTATGGATAATGGATTCACATCTATTCCAAGTGGTTTTGATGGAAAGGATGGATGATAACATTGGTTGGTGTTCTCATGGATGTCTAAGCACGGTAAGTTAGAAAACATGTTGGGTATGTTGTGGAGTTTTAGTTGGGGTTCTAGTGGTTCTTTCCCGATGATGGAGGTGTTAAACATCAAATGGTGGTGTTTGTGAGCTAAAGCGTATAGTGGGGAGCACCATAGAAATTAAGTGGTCAGTTGATGACATGATCGGTGTTTTGAATTAGATATTCTTGGGTAAAATCCATCTTGGTGTTTAGATCGGTTGAGTACATTGAGATGAAGGTTGTGGTTGGGTTGTGTTATGGGTGTTTGGGGAAATGTAAGTATTTAATGGTACCTTTATGTTTTGCACAATGAATAATTAGTAGATCACATTTGCTTGTTTGATATACTGGTTTTTTTCTGCAGGTATTGTTCGGCTGGCTGTACTAATGCAGATTTTCTATTCGCAGCAGGCAGGGATTTAACAACGCTTTTTTAGCGCTGTTAAAGGGGCCCACCCCTTTATCAGCGCTGATCTTTACAGCGCTTTTTTAGTGCTGTTAAAGCCCGATTTGATCGCTGATATTGCCCGTTTTTGTAGTAGTGTAACATGCTTGGGTTCAGTCCATACCTGATAATTTCCATGCTAATGGGCTCAATTATTCATCCTTGCTTGTATGCTAGAAAAACTGTAAGGGTTGGTGTCCTGAGAACCAATTGTTTTGTACTTTGATTACATGAATTTACACTTATTATATATTGTTCATTGTTCTGCATGACTATAATATAATAATGTCCTGAAATATTTGTTGCATTGATAAGGTCATGACAGATCCCTACTATGATGAGAACCTTGAAGTGCTATAACAATATTCTTAAATAAAGTTCTACGGTTGGATGATATACTATGATAAGACACATAGTATACAGACCGTCATGTGCGAGTACTCGTAAGAAGACGAGACTCTCTCTCATGGAGTTCGCACTTGATAATCTCCAAGATGAGAGATTATGAGAATAGACCCGCCAGTGGTAATTTCGTATGTTTTGGTGTCATCTGACATTACTATCTATGAGTGTGTGTAATGGTCCTTAGACTAGAAGATCATCATTAACTCATGTCATGACTCGCACACTTAGATTTTCTCACGAAAACCGTCATGAAGACAGTTGGCGGGAAGTAGGGTATATTGGGTGCGTCACGAATGACATGTTGTTAATGGATAAGTTGAGGAAGGATTTGTCCCTTACATATTTATGGAAGTAGATATCTCGGGCCCTTTGATTGAAATAAAAATGTCAAACAAATTCTATGGCCATGGTGACACGACGAGTTTATTTCTGGAAGTCAAAGAATGACATATCAAACATATAGGTTTTTGACACTGCCATGAAACCTACTTGATGAGATATTGATACAAAGGGATTAAATTACACAGTAAGCGTTCATATGAGGTGACACGTCAATGCGGCGTCAACTTCTTTCTCTTGGGTGCATTGACCCGTTGCTAGACAGTAATCTTGGACTTTAGGTAAGCCCACCTAATGCCAATGAGAAAGAGGCCTAGAGGGTCACACAGTAAGTGTATTCAAGTATCTCAAGTAGAATAAAGATTATTCTCATGCATGGTTTAATAATTATTCAAGGAAGCCTAAATTGTTTTAATGTTGGAGGAAGAATAAAATGAAAACAAGTACACACCGTGTATTATTGAATGTACACGCCGTGTAGTTTTCATTTTGGAAAGGAAATGAATAAATGAAAACAAGATATACACACCGTGTACGTTGAATTCACACGCCGTGTAGTTTTCAATGAAAAACAAGTACACACCATGTATTTATGATTACACACCGTGTAGTTTTTCCATTCGGGATTTTTAGGAAATAATATCGTTTTATTAAATGATATTTATTATAATCAGTGTGGGCACATGTCAAGGAATTAATTATTCAACGTGGGGTTTTAAAAAGAGTTAATGAAGTAAATAAAATGCGTAATGCATTTATTTATTGTCATAACTCTACAACCTCAAACCCAATTATAAATATCCTCACAACCCCAACTCTTTTCCCATGAATCGTTGCACACAACAATTCTAGAGAATTCTCTCAAGGCTGAAAGAACTCCTTCCTCCAAGAACACTCTCAAGACCGGGAGAGATCCTCCTCTATCAGATCAAAGCTATCTTAGGCAGATAGCGCAAGCAAAGTCTTCTCCAAGCTAACACCCGGAGACTCCTTTGGCGACGTCCAGAGATAAGTGGTGCACATGTGGATCACCGCTAGAGGAATTCTACACTTGGATTCTACGACGCAACGAAGAATCACATCAGAATGTGATAAAAAATATCAATGAAGGAATAACTCCATAAAAGTTACTTCTTTTCAATTAATTAAATTAATTATAATCAACCTGTGACGATCCACATTTATGGTTTCGGGACTATTCCTCTTCTTTGTCTATTTCTGTGATTCGATCCGCGGAGTCTGACGTTTATCGTCGTATTGATCTCAGATTGATCATTGCTAATGACAAAAAGCCAAGTGGGCACATCCACCCACGAGCCTCCGCTGCGCCCAGGACCTTCAATTGGTATCAGAGCGAGGTTACAATGTTGATTATAGTTATTTAATTTTCGTTGATAATTTACGCAATTATATTTGATTCAATTCAAGATAAATCATTCTATAAAACTGAATGAATGAAATCTGTTCTTCCTCCTTCGTTTCTCGATTCAAATCACAAAAATGACCTTTTAATTTTAATTTTGATTAAATTAAAAATGAGGAAATCATCCGGAGGAGCCGATTTTTATCTCCGTACAACACAAGAATACACAGCGTGTAGTGAAAACTAAATGCCTTGTACTTAGGTTCAATGAACCGGTACTGGTCTGCCAAACCACACCGTGTGAATTGATTATGCCTAAGTATTTATTACACCGTGTTGACCAGAAATGAACGTCGCGTGGAATCGGAATACACGACGTGTATGTTGAATCAACACGTCGTGTAGTCTGATCCGGCCTAGGTGAAACCGTGTACAAGGAGAAGCTGTGTTCCACGTACATAGGATTGCCATGCCGGTAACTTCATAACAAGGAAGTACACGCCATGTTAGATTAATCTACACAACATGTACTCCAAAATTTCCAAAGTACAGAAAAACACGCCAAAGTCCCCGACGTGTACTTTGGATAAAGGGTGAAAAATACACAGCATGTAGGCTATATTACACGCTGTGTACTTTATAGAAATGGAATTTCACCAGGTTTCCTCCAAAATTACAAAGACCTGTACAAGAAATATGGATGAGAAGAATCTCAAGGAAATTCATAAATAAATTTAAGATAAAGAATTGATTAATTATAAGATCATAATTAATTGAATTCAAGCGCGACTTATCTTGAATAAATAGAATGATTAAAATAATTTGAATGCTAAATATGCGTAAATGTCATTGAATGCTATAGATGATCATGATCTAGACCAAAGACCCCTTTGTATGTGTGTATGGTTTCATTTAAATTTGTTTAATTTAAATTCGTTAGCCTGCGAGCCTTCTTCCAATAAAATGTAGGGCCTGCGTGCCCATGGTTTCTTTAATGTAAACCCCATGTAATGAAGGATCTCCCAAGACAGTGGAGATGGTTCAAAAATCCGAAGATGAGGTGAAACCAACCCAAGAATATGCAAAGGTGGACATATGGGAGCTGCGAAACACAAACCATTGGGTTCAAGGTGTTTTCCCTAGGTCAGGGTTAGCTTATCAAAACTGCTATATAATCTAACCAATAAAATCTCATGATCATGCCATCTTATTTTATTTCTATCTGATTTCATGGTTTATTTATTATGTATGTGTTGTCGCATTCACATTATTAATGAGATAAATAAGCATGTAAAGATGGAATAAAATAAAAACTGAACTATGCATAAACATTATCAGAACATGGTTAATCACTTAAGCAAGCATCACTTAATATTAACAAGAATGTGATAATGAAAAACTATGCATAAAGAATAAAATCCCTCAAATACCATATTAAGTCAGACTAAGCCTTTTGTTACTTGATTAAGGGAAAGACTCAATAAAACTATGTGTTTGACCAACCCTTGTTGGGACACTTACTTTTATAAAGGAAGCTATTATGAAATTTTAGGGTTGACTTAAACATTTTACATCAAGAGGAGTAGCCCTTGATAGACTTGTTGTAAAATGGAGGCAAGTGTTGAGGAAATCCAATCAGGATTTCAGGATTGGGGAGTCCACTCAACAGATCAAGGAACTGTAAGCTCAAAGTTGGAAAATACCTGCCTACCTAAATACATTCAAATAGCTTGACCAACCCTTATTGGGGTTATGCGAAGGGGAATATGGATCCTTTCTACTAGAATGTTAAAGCAACTAGACATTCTGAGTTCAATGGTGAGGTCTATTGGGACTTAATAAAATAGTGGGAGACTTAATAAGATTTATTATTTCTCATAAAATGTAATCAAGAAAGTACTGATAAATCTACTCTTTTAATTTGTAGAATCAATATGACAAGCTCGTCAACCACATTTTCTCTACAATCAATTCTGGACAAAGACAATATCCTCACCGGCAGTAACTTTTAGGAATGGTTTAGGCGCCTTCGGGTTATCTTACGCCATGAACGAAATTTTTACGTGTTGAAGTCCTCACTTCCTGATTCTCCTACCCAAGGGGTGAGTGATCAAGATTTCCTGATCTATGATCAAAATTTGAAAGATTCACTCGACATTCAATGTTTGATGTTGTCATCAATATCTAGTGGGCTCATGAAGTCTCATGAAGACATGGATTCCTATAGCATGCTCGAGCACCTCCGTGGTCTATATCAGGAGAGAGAATGACATGAAAGGTTTGATATCTCTAAGGATCTATTTCAGAGAAAGATTGAAGAGGGTTCCATAGCTAGGCCTCATATAGTCAAGATCATTGGCTACATTGAGTGCTTGGAGGTTCTAGGGTTTAAACTCCCCGAAGAACTGGGTACCGATCTCATTCTCGCATCACTCCCCCAGAGATTCTCTAACTTTGTTGTAAATTTCAACATGAACAACATTGAGAAGTCTCTATCTGATCTTTTTATCCTTATTATCCAAGTGGAAAATGATATGAAGTGTGAAAATACTTCCGTCCTTATGGAGAATAAAAGGAAAGGGAAGAATAAGAGCATTAAGACCAAGGCTTCTTCAAGGCCTTCCAAGAAAAGGAAGATCAAAGGGGAGGCAAGAGAACAAGATGCTGTTTGTTTCACATGTGGCAAGAAAGGCCACTAGAAGAAAAAATGCACCTAGCCAAGGAAGTAAGGGGAAGCTTCAGGTGTGTTTTTCATCAAATGAAATCTGTCTGTTTCTACAAATTCGGTATTAGATACAGCTTGTGGTGCTCACATATGTATCCAAATACAGGAACCAAGTAGATTCAAGAAGATTGGTCGAGGGGAGGTAGATCTACGAGCAGCCAACGGAGCCAGACTTGTTGTTGTAGCTGTTGGGGAATACCACCTCACATTGCCAACTGGAATGATCTTGGTGTTAAAGGGTTGTTATTATGTATCTTCTATTACTAAAAACATTATTTCAGTATCCAGATTAGATATTGATGGATTCATCTTCAATTTTGGAAATGAATGTTGCTACTTTTATAAAGATAGCATTTTTTTGGTAGGGCACAATTATATGACGACCTTTATGTGTTAGACTACACAAACCAAGTAATGGAAATCGATGACAAAGTTAATTCACATGACTCATACCACACCCAAATTTGGCATCACCGACTAGGTCATGTCAATGAGAAACGTTTGAAAAAATTACATTAAGACGGGTATTTAGATTCTTTCGAACTAAAACCACTTGGTGTATGTCATGCATGTCTACAAGGAAAATTGACCAAATCCCCATTTAGTAGGAAAGGTGAAAGGGCTAAAGAGCTTCTAGAATTAGTTCACATAGATGTGTGGGGACCATTTCCAGTTGAAGCAAGGGGTGGGTTCTTATACTTCATAATTTTTACTGATTATTTTAGTAGATATGTATATATTTACTTAATGAGGTATAAGTAATATTCTTTTGATTGGTTCAAATAATACAAGAATGAAGTTGAGAACCATCTTGGTAAGAAGATTAAGAAACTCCGCTCAGACAGAGGAGGAGAATATCTTAATCAGGACTTTATTGATTTCTTACAGGATTTTGGGATTCTATCTCAACTCACTCCTCCTTACACATCTCAGTGGAATGGCGTAAGTGAAAGGAGGAACCACACCCTTTTGGACATGGTGAGATCAATAATGATTAATGCGAGTTTTCCATTATCCTTTTGGGGATATTCATTACAAACAACAACACACATAATAAACCAAGTACCAACTAAATCTATAAATGGTATTCCATACAAATTATGGAGTAGACGTAAAGCTATGTTATCAAATTTACATGTGTGGGGTAGCAAATCATTTGTTAAGTCCTCTTCAGGTAACAAGATTACACCCCGAGGCACAAATTGTATCTTTATAGGATATCCCAAGGAAACAAGGGGATATTACCTATACAACCCCTCAGATAAAAAGGTAACAATGGCAAGACACGCCATATTCCTTGATAGAGAGCACATATCCAAAAGAGATAGTGGGAGCGAGATAGACTTCGATGAAGTCAAGGCTCAAGATACATAGGAGTTGGTACAAGAACAGATTCCACAAATCCCCATGGAAAAACAATCTATTCCAGAGACACAAGAATTGCGTAGGAGCACGAGAGAGGTGAAAGAACCATAACGATATGGTTTTCTTTTCACCGAGTATGGTGACTCATTATTGGTTGACAATGATGATCCTCTTACCTAAAAGGAAGTAGTTGAAGGCACAGACGCTGCCAAGTGGCAAGAATCTATGAATTCTGAAATGGATTCCATGTACCAAAACCAAGTTTGGATTTTGGTAGATCCTTCAGTTGATGTAAAGTCAGCTGGTAATAAATGGGTATTCAAGAAGAAACTAGACATGGAGGGACAGAGTCAAGTAATTGACTATGATGAAACCTTTTCACCAGTTGCAATGCTGAAATCCATCAGAATCCTATTGGCCATTGTCGCTTACCATGACTATGAAATTTGTAAAATGGATGTCAAAACAACATTCCTTAACGGGAACCTCCAGGAAGATGTCTACATGACACAACCTGAAGGGTTTGTGACTCCAAAGTATTCCAACAAGGTATGCAAGTTGTAGAAATCCATTTATGGATTAAAGCAAGCATTAAGGTCATGGAACATTCATTTTGATGAAGCCGTAATGGAATTTGGATTTGTTAAGAACGAATGTGAGCCTTGTGTCTACAAAAGGTTTAGTGGAAGTGAAATTGTTTTCCTAATAGTATATGTTGATGACATATTAATAATTGGAAACGAAGAACCTATCTTACAGTTAGTTAAGGAATGGTTGGATAAATGCTTATCTATGAAAGACTTGGGTGAGGCAACATATATTCTTGGGATCAAGATCCATCGTGATAGATCCAAGAGAATGTTGGGCCTAAGTCAAAGTACATACATTGACAATATATTGAAGAGATTTAGTATGGAACAGTCCAAGAGGGGATTGTTTCCAGTGTCACATGACATTCATCTTTCCAAGAAAATGTGTCCTCAGACACATGATGAAAGATATAAAATGGAAAGGATCCCTTATGCATCTGCGATTGGGTCAGTCATGTATGCTATACTGTGTATAAGGCTAGATGTTTCTTACACATTAAGTGCGGTAGGAAGATATCAAGCTGATCCAGGAGACTGCCATTGGATGGAAGTCAAGACCATCCTTAAGTATCTGAGGTGTACTAAGGATATGTTTCTAGTTTATGGAGGAGATGAGGAAATAGTCATTAGAGGATATGTAGATGCTAGTTTCTAGATTGATCAAGATGACATGAAGTCACAGACTGGATACATCTTCAGTTTAAATGGAGGTGCAGTGAGCTGGAAGAGCTCAAAATAAGGTGTGGTCATAGATTCTACAGCAGAGTCCGAGTATATCGTAGCTTCTGAGGTATCTAAAGAAGCAGTATGGATGCGAAGCTTTGTCCAAGAGCTCGATGTAATACCTAGCAGTAAAGATCCTATCACACTCTATTGTGATAATACTACAGCGGTGACACTTGCAAAAGAGCCAAGGTCACATTATCAGACAAAGTACATACTTTAGAAGTATCATCTCTTGAGGGATTTTTCTCAGAGAGGTAAAGTTGTAGTGAGCAGTATTTCCACGGAAGACAACATAGCGGACCCCTTGACTAAAGCCTTGACTTAGCAGAAACATGATCATCATGTGAGATATAGCAGACTAAAAGTCGTAGGCAGTTGGATCTAGTCCAATTGGGAGTTTGTAAGGGTTGGTGTCATGAGAACCAACAATTTTTTACTTTGATTACATGAATGTACACTTATTATATATTTTTCATTGTTCTGCATGACTATAATATAATAATGTCCTGGAATATTTATTGCATTGATAAGGTCATGGCAGATCTACGCTATGATGAGAACCTTGAAGTTCTATAACAATATTCTTAAATAAATTTCTATAGTTGGATGACATACTATGATAGGACACATAGTATATAGACCATCATGTGCGAGTACTCGTAAGAAGACGAGACTCTCTCTCATGGAGTTCACACTTGGTAATCTCCAAGATGGGAGATTATGAGAACAAACCCACCATTAGTAATTCCGCATGTTTTGGTTTCATCAGACATTACTATCTACGAGCGTGTGTAATGGTCCTTAGACTGGAATATTATCATTAACTCATGTCATGACTTGCGCACTTAGATTTACTGATGAAAACCATCACGAAGATAGTTGGCGGGAAGTAGGGTACATTGGTTGCGTCACGGATGACATGTTGTTAATGGATAAGTCGAGGAAGGATTTGTCCCTTCCATATTTATGGAAGTAGATATCTCGGGCCCTTTGATTGAAATAGAACTGTAAAAAAAATTCCATGACCATGGTGACATGACGAGTTTATTTCTGGAAGTCAAAGGATGACATATCAAGCATATAGGTTTATAACACTGCCATGAAACCTTCTTGATGAGATATTGAGACAAAGGGATTAAATTACACAGTAAGCGTTCATATCAGGTGACACGTCAATGCGGCGTCAACTTCTTTATCTTGGGTTCCTTGACCCGTTGCTAGAAAGTAATCTTGGACTTTAGGCATGCCTGCCTAATGCCAACGAGAAAGAGGCCTAGAGGGTCACACACTAAGTGTATTCAAGTATCTCAAGTAGAATAAATATTATTCCCATACATGGTTCAATAATTATTCAAGGAATCCTAAATCTTTTTAATGCTGTAGGAAGAATAAAATGAAAACAAGTACACGCTGTGTACTAATGATTACACGCCGTGTATTAATGATTACACGCCGTGTAGTTTTTATTTTGAAAACAAGTACACACTATGTATTATTGAATATACATGCCATTTAGTTTTCATTTTGGAAAGGAAATGAATAAATGAAAACAAGATATACATTCCGTGTACGTTTAATGTACACGCCGTGTAGTTTTCAATGAAAAACAAGTACATGCCGTGTATTTATGATTACACGTCGTGTAGTTTTTCCAATTGGGATTTTGAGAAAATAATATTGTTTTATTAAATGATATTTATTATAATTAGTGTGGGAGCATGTCAAGGAATTAATGATTTGACATGGGGTTTTCAAAAGAGTTAATGAAATAAATAAAATTCATAATGCGTTTATTTATTGTCATAACTCTACAACCTCAAACCTGATTATAAATATCCTCACAACCCTAACTCTTTTCCCAAGAATCGTTGTGCACAACAATTCTGGAGAATTCTCTCAAGGCCGAAAGAACTCCTTCCTCCAAGAACACTCTTAAGACCGAGAGAGATCCTCCTCCATCAGATCAAAGCAATCTTAGGCATACAACACAAGCAAAGGCTTCTCTACACTAACACCCGAAGACTCCTTTGGTGATGTCCAGATATACGTGGTGCACATGTGGATCACCGCTAGAGGAAGTCTACACTTGGATTGTGCGAAGGAATGACTAATCACATCGGAATGTGATCATAAATATCAAAAAAATAAAGAATACCATAAAAGGTACTTCTTGTCAATTAATTATAATCAACCTGTGACGATCCACATTTATGGTTCCGAGACTATTCCTCTTCTTTGTCTATTTCTATGATTCAATCCATGGAGTCTGGCGTTTATCATCATATTGATCCCAGATTGATCATTTCTAATGAAAAAAAGCCAAGTGGGCACATCCACCCACAATCTTCTGCTGCGCCCAGGACCTTTAGAAACTTCACACACCCATATTATATCTGTACAGGTTGCTTCTGATAAAAGATATCCAGCTTAGGTCGAAGAAGGTAGTGTCGGCTGGGTATCCTTTAGGAACCTAGTTTAAAGTGATTTATTATTTATTTACTACCTTATATTTACTATGTTCCTGCACACTGCTCATCTTATATGCTCAAGTTGGATTGTTTTAGACACCATTGGTGATGATCTACCAAGTATATCTCACACCCTTCTTCTGCTGCCTATAGTACCCGAACATACCTCATGTCTGCAGATTGAGGTGCACGGTTAGCGTATGGTTAGTTTTAACCATGCAACTCAACCATATGAGGTGCTCAGTGCACCACAGAGGGTTGCACGGTCTGCCCTAACCATGCGAACCAGGACGCATGTTCGTGTGCGTGATACAAACTTTTTAACAAAGGGGTTTTGCACAGGCTGCACACATTTATCCAAGCTGTGTGGCCAGCCCGTGCGAGGGGTGTCCTTGGGCAGTGGCTGCCACATGGTTGACACACAGTTTGGTCAACCGTATGAGCAAACTATGCGCCCCTTTAAAAATGGCACTAATACACATATGGCCTTTAACAGTGTGTAAAATTCCATTTAGCAGTGCTAAAAAGGTGCTGCTAATCGCAGCAATGATAGGGGGTCCGCTTTATCAGTGATTTTTTTTGCACAGATAAAGGGCTACCCGCCTACAAGTGTGTTTTTTATATAACAACCCACCCAGTAGAACCTGAAATAAAACATTCACCCCAAACAAAACACACCTAGTAGCAAACCTACTATATACATTTAATTGACACGATGAATACAAAACTATCCACCCATGGTATATACACAAATAAAAACTACTATTTACATTTCAAACAAAATGTTTTCTATAATTACATTTACAATTGTCCAACAAACATTCTAAAACATTCATATTTCATCTTTTTATGCCTGTGATCCCCTCTCAAAAATCTCTACCCATGATATCAGTTGCTGAATAAATCAACTCAACCCAAGCAAAAGATTCTACCTATATAAGAAAACAAATATTATGTTAGTAATACTATAAGGAAATAAAATAAACATTAATATGAAACAACACATTAATAAAATTCAACATTTAATAAAAATGACACATTTTGAGTTATACTGGTCACACCGTGCATCCTATTGAGGTGAGGTTGATTCCTACACTTTATAAATGAGTTATGAATCATTGTCCTAAAATATCAAAATAATATGAATGTGTTTTCTCAATTTTGAGTATGTCACTTGTTATTTTATTAAATTAATGTCAATTTTAAATAATGACACATTTGGAGTTATATCGGCCACACCATGCATCGTATTGATGTGCGGATGATTCCTACCTATCACAAATTACTATTAGGTCATTGTCTTAAAGTATCAAAACAAATTCGAATGTGTTTTCTTAGTTTTCAGTATGTCAGTTGTGTTTTTTTACTAAAATGTCATTTCAAACTAGAAACACACATTTTGAGTCATATTGGCCGCATCATGCATTGGTTTGATGTGGGGATGCTTTACACATGTCACAAATGATGGATAATTTTATTAAATTATCAATACAACCAGAGAAAATTTTCTTGGTTTTCAGTGAGTGACATGTTTTGAACTAAAATGTCAATCTTAAACTGATAACAGACACTTTTAGTCATACCGTCCACACCGTGCATCATATTGAGGTTCAAATAATCCAAACACATCATAAATGACTCATTGATCATTTTCATAAAGTATCAAAACATTCCGAATGCATTTTCTTAGTTTTCAGCACGTCACTTGTTGTTTTTACTTAAATTAATGTCAATTTTAATAAAAAAAGACACTTTGAGTTGTACCAGACACACTGTGCATTGTATTGAGATAAAGATGATTCCTACACGTCATAAATGACTAATAGATCATTGTATTAAAATATCAAAACAATCTGAATGTGTTTTATTTGTTTTCAGTATGTTACTTGTTGTTTTTACTTAAATTAATGTCAATTTTAAATAAAAAGAGACACTTTGAGTGATACCGATCACACCTTGAGTCGGATTTAGGTGTGGTTGAATATACATGTCACAAATGAATCATGGATAGTTTTCCTAAGGTATCAAAATAATTCAAATGTGTTTTCTCAGTTTTCAGTATGTCACTTGTTGTTTTAACTTAAATTAATGTAAATTTTAAATAAAAAGAGATAATTTGAGTTATACCAACCACACCATGTGTTTTTTTGAGGTGAGGTTAATCCCTGCATGTCAAAAATGACTAACATATTGTTGTCCTAAAATATCAAAATAATATGAATGTGTTTGCTCGGTTCTTAGTATGTTACTTGTTGTTTTTAATTAAATTAATTCTAATTTTAAATAAAAAGAGACACTTTGAGTGATACCAGGCACACCATGTGTCAGATTGAGGTGTGACTGATTCCTACACATCAAAATTGACTCATTTATCATTTTCCTAAAATATCAAAACAATCCAAAAATGTTTGATCATTCCTTAGAATCACTTGTTGTTTTTTACTTGAATTAATGTAAATTTTAAATATAAAGAGACACTTTGAGTTATACCGGTCACATCATGCATTGTATTGAGGTGCAGATGATTCCTACACATCAAAATGACTCATGGATTGTTTTTCTAAAGTATAAAAACAATCCTAATGAGTTTTCTCGATTTTTATTAAGTCACTTGTTCTTTTTACATAAATTAATGTCAATTTTAAATAAAAAGACACACTTTGAGTTATACCGGCCACAATGTGTTTCTTATTGAGGTGAAGCTAATTTATAAACTTCATAAATGACTTATAGATCATTTACAAGAGTATCAAAACAATCCAAATGTGTTTTCTTAGTTCTCAGTATGTCACTCGTTGTTTTTACTTAAATTGATGTCAATTTTAAATAAAAACATACACTTTGAGTCATACCTGTCACACCGTGAATCGTATTGAGTTTTAGATGATTCTTACACATCACAATTGACTTATAGAACATTGTCCTAGAGTATCAAAACAATTCGAATATGTTTGCTCAGTTTTTAGTATGTCACTTCTATTTTTTATACTAAAATGTCATTTCAAACTGGAAACACACATTTTGAGTCATAATCTAAGGATATGAAACATAATAAAGGGTGATCATAGATGTTAAATAAGTTTAAAAAATGGATATATCAATGATAATATAAGTATAACATGAGAATAAAGATGTTATAAGGTGATATTAACATTAGAAATTCATAACCATTATATGGAAGTCACGTTCTCATGCTATTTGTTTACATTATTTCATCAGGTATGCTACCCATTTGTCTTTGAACATATTTATATCATCTTGTGAATATTACTTTTTTCAAAAATCATGGTAGTACTGGAAAAATATAAATTCACAAAGGATTAGTAAATATTTTAAATGAAATAGTAATTATCTTTGAAAATACCTCTCCAAGGATGCTAGTTTGTTTATGGAATATGATCTCTTTTATAAATTTACAAATATAATAAGCGAATTTTTTTCCATTGATTTGTTTCATACACTGTAGAAATGTTGAGGAGAATAAGAAATTTGTTTTGATATGTGTTTGGATAGAAAAATATTACTATATATACCCTGATACTTATTTAGTCATAGTACTTGTCTTCGTCCTTGCCCTTAGCCCTTAGCCTCATTCCTTTTTTCAGATGATAGTGATGCACTACTCTATCATAACAGAATCATCATTAAAAGATAATATAAATTATATAACTTGATGTTTAGTTCTAAAAAATTGGATGTAGTGTATTACAAATTGGAAAATTCTATCATGTGTGGATAGTTTGTTGGATATCCATGTATTTGATCCATGAAATAAATCTTTGGAGTATCCAAATTTACTGCAATGAGCATCCAATGCTGCCTAGAAACACAAAAAAGAATATGTAATGAAAGAAATGAAAATATATTTTATATAATTAAATTTTAGAGTTTTACCCTTGCATCATTGGTATTAAATAGAGTATATCATTCAAAATTTTTCTTTTAAATGCTTTGATCAAACCTGCCACTATTTCATCATTTTTTGGTATCTATTTCTTTTTCTGTCGTAATGGTGATGTAAGGACTAATGAGTCTGATTTTTTTTCATAGAAAAATCTGTAATGAACCAAAGTTTTCAATGAGAATTTCTTTCTTATAAATATTTCATAGAATCACCTAAAATAACAACATGATGAACTAATAAGTACTATGTGACCTTTGAATATAATTTTGACACTTCTGTGTTTTGAATTTCGAAAATTTAACATACACGGTTGCGATCATTTATTTATTTGGAGTCTAATACGACCAAATTAATTTTTGGTTAATAATAACATACCCTTATGAATAGTAATGTTACCCTTATGAATAGTGAAATACCCTAATGAATAGTAACATTACCTATGATAGTATATACATAAGATTCAAGTGGGAGTATGATATACCTATATATGGGAATAAGAAAATAAATGTTTTAAAATTGTTATTTTTCAAGTAAATTGTGATTTTAATTAAAAATTAAATTAATGATATTTAGAAAATTATTTTTGAAAAATGGAGTTCATTTTTGGATTCTACACATCAAAAAATGGTAAGGGTGAATTTTTGGGATTTTTCTAACATACTTGAATTTTTTAGGAATAGTAAAATACGATAATTTACGATAAATGCTAAATAATGGATTTATTGAGTCATTGATGATGATCTAGTGATGTAAGACCAATTGGTTCAAAATAACATTCACTTATTATTTTTGGTCTTGTAATCATTACTATTTCTGGTCTTGAGGGAAAATAATAAACTAAGGAATTAAATATTATGAAAACCCTTCTCTCCACAACTATAAATACCACATCTCCTTACCTCTTCTCTTAACTCCTCTCAAGACTTGTTCCTTCCCTAAATTATACCCAAATCTCTCCCCAAGATCCCTCCCCACATCCAACATCCCTTGGTCTCTTAAAAAGACTAAATCCTCTCCCCTTAAGAGGCTCTCAAGGAAGGTTGTTTCAAGGGGTAAATTTTTTCTTTTCTTTTCTTTCATTTTTAAGTTGCTTTGTTCTCTTTTATTTCCTAACCTCTACTCATCCAAATGGTATAAAAAATCCAGTAACATACATATACTATAATTATTTATGATAATGGGATAATTCATTATCATCTCTTCTTTCCCCGCCTTTTATTTGAAAGAAATGAAAACACCGTTGAGATGTGTTAATTTAGCACAATCAAGGACGACAGGTTATCAATTTCTATTACTATCTTCAATTCTGGCCATGAAACCATTTTTATTGTTGAAATAGACTATTATATTTGTATTTTATCTTATTTAATTTTCTATAATCCTTATGCACTCATGATTTAAAATAATAATACAAAACAAGTTAATTGTGAGAAAAATCACATAAAATTAATTCAAGTATTTATCATTAATGTTTTATATAATGATTCACCTTCACTAAAAATAACCAAATTAATTTTATAACCATGTAATATTATTTATGTTCACTAACAACATATAACTTCAATTATTTACAAACATTCTCATCTCACATGATTCTCCATTCATGAGCACAAGTAAACCGATCGCAAAAACCAAGAAAACAAACAGACCCAAACAATGAAATTGAACCACTTAACCCATTAAAAAGGAAATAAATTAGCTTAAAAGGGGTATAATAAATAAACTAAATCTATAATAGGTTCTTTAATTATTAATTAATAAACCTAATTTGTTTATTCGGGTCATTAATAACAAGTGGAGAACACCATCAGGTTTAAGGTAAGGGATCCTCTCCATTTCACTTTTATTCAAAAATGTCCTCTATGCTATGCCATTTTATGTGTAATACCTAATGATGGGGTATGATTTAACACCTCCCCATACTTAACTCATTATGTATAAGTGATAATAAATCCCATTTCTCTCTCATTAAGTCCTCTTAAGTATACCCGATACCATGTCAATAATCTGTATGAGATTCTACCTGAACCTCCTTTATTCTTTCGGGTTGCCTTATCTTTCTTTTACCAAAATGAAGTTATATTATCTTTTTATGTGCATATTATAAAATCTATTTACATGTACCAAATTCATTTATCAATACCCTTTCATCATTCTCTTTCAGGGATATACATATTTTTAAGTGATTCCCTCCTCAATACTTCTTGATAAGAAAACTTGTTTTTAGGGAACTTCCCGAATTCTTACCAGATTTCAAGTACACTCTATCCTCTATTTTAATCCACCATTGTCTTTATAAAATAATTCTTTTCATTATGAAAACCTTCTTGGTTCAATTTTGTTTTTATATAAAATATTGTTTTCTTTTCTATTTTAAAGGCTCTGTAGAATTTTACTTAAAATCGCTCAAAAATGTTTTAATGCTAAAATTTCTTAGATACTTTCACTACATGTTTTCAATTATACTTGAAATCACATAACATGATACATGCATATTTTAACTTTTGAATGTCCATGCATATTTTAGTTCCTTTATTTCATGGACACTTTTATGATACGCCCATTTGTTATGCTTTATGACTTGATTGTGGAACCCAATTCCTTCCATGGGTAACCCTTATGTTTATGTAAGATTGATTATATATGGTTCTTTATGTGGAAAAACATATTCATGAAATTTTAAGATGGGTTCTCCCAGATATCAATCCAATGCATTGGGTAAAGTTGAGTCTCATGAGATTTTATGTGCGACGGTCTTGGCGGTTAGCCTTGGCTTGTGCTACTATGTGCAACAGTCTTGGCGGTTAGTCTTGGCTTGTGATACTATGAGAAAAGTTCTTGGAGGTTAGCCTTTAATTTTACTAAATTCATGTTTTATGTTTCTAAAAAATTACTATGACTCCATGTTTATATGATTCCATGTTTATATGTTATGATTCCATATGTTACATGTTTTGTTATCATCATTTCATGCCTTCTATCCCATATGCTAATGCTTTGTTCTTATGGTTATTCCCTTACTGGGCTTTTATCTTATCCCTTTTTTCATGTTATCCCCAGGTTATCCTATGCATATGTATGATAAAAATGGGAGATAGGATCTTATTATGGAGTTTAAATACAAATTTGTTTTTTATAATGTTTGATTATGTACCTAGTCTTCCAAGACACTAGACTTTACGATCCTTGGATTGTAATCTGATGTATAATTATGCTTAAAATCATGTAATGTTATGTGTAAAAGGCTAGAGTCTCTATAAAATCCATTCAATTGTTTTTCATATACAGGCCTACCAAAAATATGAAATGTATTTAGTTATAATTAATACAATATATCAGATTTTGGAAAATGAAACCATGAGAACATACCTCATGTATACATTTACAAGTGAGCCTACTAGATAATCATAGTTGAGGATTTCAGTTGCACTCTTAACACAAATGAATTCATTTCATTTCTATCCTTACATATTTTATAAAAATCAACTATGTTATTGTGACTATATTTCAACTTTGTATCCACATGAGCCTTGAATTCTATTAAATGTAGATATAGAATGGGTGGGGTAATTGTGCTTTCAATAGATATTTTTTATTGGTTGGTCAATCCTTTAGATGGTTTTGAGATGGTCTTTCGTTTCATTCCCTTATGTTTTTATGTATGTAATAACGTTCATCGGTTTAGACCTTTTTCATTAATTGTTAAAGGTTTATCCTGAAAAGTAAATTCGAAATTAATACCTCCTTATCATTATGATTTTTTACAAGATGTGACATCCATTCAATGACTGTTCCAATAACTTTTTAGAACATATTAATATCATCCTTATGAATTGGAATAAGTATATCTATGCTCGTTGCATGGGCTATGATGATTGACACTCGCACATGAAATATTGGAAGTGTTATGTTTTGTACCATGTCCTTTTGAATATTGAAAACTATAGCCCTTAACACAAGGTGGTGGGTGGGTATTTCTAGATATAAATCACAGTCATTATCTCCCTGTAGAATAGTTGTACAGGAAAGGAATAAATGTATACCTGATTCACATTTCACAGAAACATTTATTAGAACATTGATTACCTCTGCTAAGACATCTCTTTGAGGGAAATGGCTAGTCCCATAGTTGGTGGGGGGTGGGGTGGGATATCGATGTGATGACTATTCTTGAGTTGCTTCTTCTCTTTTTTTATCCCTCATTAAAGTGTAAATCATCTCCCTCTTCCATTGGACTTATCCTTCAAGGGTAGATATTATTTATTTCATCTATATTATTAATTCACTTTGACCATCCTCTTGTTTTTTTCTCAAAATATGTTTGGGGTGTCACCCCAAAACCCGCACCTCTGACACGACCATACTTTTTAGACCACTTCCAGGCCACCGACAATATGTGTTCATCCTAAACAGGTGTTGCTGATTCCAATAACTATGTTAGATAGAAAATATAAGAAAATAAGTGATCATTGTTATGTAATAGTGATTGAAAGAAAAACAATTTTTTATTATGTTATACTTACACATGATTCCCACAATTTTTGTGTGTTCTAATCTATTAGTATCTCATCTTTATTTACACGTGCCTCCTTCCATAGGACATGGTTTTTAAAGGAAGTGGATTTGGATTCCAAGTCATCAATATTCATATAAACATAGAAACATAATTATGTTATTGTTTCATGTCACATAAAAGTATTACGCTCGAATTAAAATATGTACCAATTTTTTTCAAGCGAAGAATACCCCATCCTTACTTTACGGTAGGGGTACGCTAGTTTTTCTACTCATTCCTTATTTCCAGCACTCATTTTTTGGTTCATAAATAAAAAAATTATCAATCAAAGTGATGAATACATGCATCGTTAAACAACATATTACTAGCCACAATGTTCTTGAAAAGATGCATCTCCACGATGTCCAATAAACACATCCAATGCTTCTTGGTTTATCAGGTGTGCATAGATAACCGGTGGGTGCGAGTTTATTTTCCCTTTAACATATT
Organism: Viscum album; assembly: GCA_963277665.1. Classification (NCBI taxonomy): domain Eukaryota; kingdom Viridiplantae; phylum Streptophyta; class Magnoliopsida; order Santalales; family Viscaceae; genus Viscum; species Viscum album. The sequence goes on from OY728152.1 coordinate 2,110,594,723, forward strand.
TAAGATAATGTCTTGTTAGGATTGTGTGAAATCCTCTATGAATCCTTCTAGAAATCATTAATACATACTTCTTGTGGGATTAATCTACTATAAATGCACTCTATAATGGATGATGAATAGTAATTAAATGTTTCATTATTTTATTTTTTATTCAAATAAAGAAATGATATCATAATGTTACCATGATCTCTTACCACATCAGTTTCTTCAACCCGAGCACAACATGGTTCCACGAATCTACGCCAATCAGCATGCGTTGTCGAGTAAATATTTCAATATAACTGCTGAACATGGCCTTGTTAGGTTTAACATGACGAACCCTTACATTCCATCTCACCTCAAATTTAATGCCTTTTACTTTCACCTTAATTATTTTTGCTAACATCGTCAAACTACGGTGCTATTGTGTTTTTTGTGACACTGGTACTTCATCGCCTACCATTTCCTCAGAATCAACATCTTCAATATGTTCTTCTAGAGTAGTAGCATTGACATGTACAAATGGTTGTTGTACCTATACACTGAGAGCAGAAGCAGGTTGAGTAACCTGTTGTTCCTTAGGAATGGGAGCACCAACACGTGCATAAGCTCGTTCCTCTACACTGTGAGAAACATAAGGTTGAGAGACCTATTGTCCCTTGGGATTGGGAGCACCAACACATGCAGAAGTCATTATCTGCAGAAGTGGTTTAACATTTAATTTAGAGTACATAAATGCATAAGTAAATAGATAATAACACGAGGTATCATGATGTATATTACAAAAAAATGTAACATGATTATTGAATTCTCTTTTTCTTTTTTAAAGGCTAAAGGTATTTGACCCCTCTATCGACGATCTAAATCCCTTCATTGTGGTATCCTATAACATACAAAACACCATCTACATTAAGACCACTATGAAATTATTGGGACATCCCAATGAAAGATTCATCCTTGGTTGAATTTTCATTTGACCATTCAGTGGTTTTGGTCGATAAGAGAACAATTGACCACATTCAATTTGTAGGATATATAACATAAAATACTTGTACTTCCTGTGATTCTATTAAAAAGGGTTAACCTTTGTACCCATACTGAAATCAAATTTCACAAATCCCAATTCATATATTTTAACGAAACTCCTATTATCAAACCACTTGCATTGAAAAATAGTCACTTGGAATGTTGTATAATCCAAATACTATATTTTTTTGATGATGCCAAATTATGACATATTCATGTAAATTGGATTTCTATCCTTAGTACCAGAAACATGCATCACTTCATCCATGAGGGTAACTCCACTATTTTTCATGATACTATCTTCATCATGCTCATTTGTATAGAAAATATAAACATTAATTACATAACCATTATAAGATAATATACCCACACTTGGTCCTCTAGCTAGCCATTGAAGTCATTATGAAATTGAATCCGGATTTTCATCTGACTCCTTTAAAATATAGTCCTAAAACCATCCTATAAACTATTTATTATGTGTATTTGATATCCATATTTTATCCCTTGATTAATTCAAATGCCTAATAATTTCTTTGTGGCTTTCCCAATATGGGGAAACCTCCCAATTGTTATACAAAACATAAAGGTGGGAATGCTCCCAATCTGTAATATTGATTGTGACAATATCTCTTCCATAAATTCCTTTACTCAAAAGTTTCTTAGTGTGATGATATTTCATTAGACCAATGTTTTTCACACTAGAGAGGTATTCGGTACATAATTCAACGGCTTCCTCAACAATATATCACTCTACAATAAAACCCTATGCCTGACTTTGATTTTTGACATACCCTTTAAAAATATTCATATAATGATCAATGGGGTACATCCATATATAATGTATAGGACCACATAGTTGAATCTCTCTCACAAAATAAACCATCAAATGAACCATCATATCAAAGAATGTAGGAAGGAAGAACATTTCCAATTCACATAATATGACAATAATTTCTCTTTCCATACTCAGAAATTTCACCCAGTCTATAACTTTTCTGCATATAGAATTGAAGAAGAAATAGATTTTGGTTAAATTATGGTGTACATTCTTGGAAAAAATGCAACATAAAGCTATATGCATTATATCTTGTAGGAAAACATCACAGTCGTGTGATTTCAGAACCTTTAACTTTAAATCGGTCATTGAAATGATGTTATTGATATATGATGAATGCACCTATGGATCCTTTACATCATTAAATAAGTTGAAAAACTAATATCTCTCATGCCTAGAAAGAGTGTAATCAACTGGAGGAAAAAAATTATGTTTTTCACCCTTTACTAGCGCCAACTCTTCTCATATTCCTATATCAACCATGTCCAACCTAGACTTAATTCTATCCTTTGTTTTTATGGGTGAATTTAGCAACATGCTAATGAAACTATCACATAATTTTTTTAATATACATAACATCAAGAAAGTGTTTTACATGTATAAAATTATAGTATGGTAATTCAAAAAAAAACTGATCTCTTTTTCCAACTGGTTTTCGCATGGTTTTTCGAAAATGGTTTACAAAAAACAATGTCTACATCTTTTACTTTCTCAAATAGTTGATCACCTATTAGTGTAGACAGTGTTGTACATTCTTCTGAACTTCCATCGAATGATTTCATCCAAGATTAGTACTTATGTCAGTGGGGTATAAATCTGTGATGTCTTAGAAACATATTTTTAGATGAAGTTTTCAACCTAATTGACTGTGTACCTTGTTCGTAGATGGGACACCCATGAGTTCCTTTAATGCTATATCCTGAAAAATTTCCATAAGCAGGAAAGTTATTTATCATCCCATACAATATGGCTCTCAATGTGAAATCTTCATTTCTGTAAGCATCATTCAATGTAACACCTGAATCCCATAATAATTCCAAATCCTCGATTAATGGAGCCAAATAAACATCAATATCATTACCTGGCTGTTTTGATCCTAATATAATCATAGATAACATGATGTGTTTTTGTTTCATGCATAACCATGGTGGAAAGTTATAATTTACCAACATAACCGGCCATGTACTATGAGTGCTTCTTTGAAAACCAAAAATATTCACTACATCTGTAGATAACTCAAGGTGACGATTTCTTAGCTTGTTTCCAAAATCAGGATACTCATGATCGATTCTCTTCCATTGAGGAGAGTCTGCTAGGTGATGTAGTTTCCCATCTTTATTTCTTCTATCTGCATGACACGTAAATTTCCCTACAGTCTCCTCACTTCCATATAGGCACCTAAACCTTGGAATGATTGGAAAGTACCATACAACTTTCATAGGACCCAATTCATCTTTCATGTATCGAGAAGTATAACACATTGGGCACTATCTAAGTGATTTTTAGTATTTTTGAAATAGTATAAAACCATTTGGGTAGGTGTGTATTCTTTCAGAGATCATAACCATCGACCGTAGCATTCATTTGGTGTCATATGTTCGAATCATGAGATCATTATCTTTTGGGAGCATGTCATTAAAGAGAGAAATTAATTCTATAAAACTAGTGTCACTCCATCTGTTCCCTGCTTTCAAATTATACAACTTTAGTATGGTTTACAATGTTGTACATTTAGTGAAACCACCATACAATGATATCTTTACACAATGATTTAACTACTCAAACAATTTTGGGTAATCACGAAGTTCATCTTCAAATGTACTTGTCATTTCCTCTATAAAATCTTCATCATCATTCACATCAACAATCACGTCCTCAATACAATATTCTTTATTATACACACTTTTAATCATATCAGATGACCCATAAAACACAGTATTATCCAATCCACTAGACACATTTTCTTTTTCTTTGTGTTTATTCCAACATTTATAACTTCAATCTATTCCATGAAAAATCAAGTGTTATTCCAACTCCTTTGGACTAACTTGTCTTGAATAACAACAACATAAACACAGACAAAGGATTTGAGAAGGTTCATATGCATGATCTTTTGAAAACTTGATGAACTATGTCACTCCATATTCATACTCTTTTTTCAAATGATTGTAATCCATCCATTTTTAATTCATATCCATCCTATTGGATTCAGTAATATTAATATTTAACAAAATAAATACAAAAAATGTTGATATAAAAGTTAACTAAGGCTAAAAAAAGTTATATAATTTAAGTATCCTTTGAAAACTATTTATAAAATCAAAGTTGAAATCCCATTAAAAAAACCAACTATTTACACAATTTCCTCTTTAAAATAATACGCCCTTTTTAAAATAAACCAATCAGTTTCAAACACTATTTCTCAAAACCCCAATTCCTTTTTTATAAAGCATTCAAGGAAACTTCATGACTCTATAATCATAATCATTTAAAATGTGTGAAAACCCTCTATATTTTAAAAATTTTCATTTAAAACTTCACACACCCCTTGTAAAAATGAAACTAGCATTACATATGCTTTCAAAACATTCACATCCCTTTATGAAATCTAATCAGGTGAGTTGAAAAGCACTTGGCATGCAACCTAAGTCCATAAAAAGTTTTTAAATCATCTTAAAGTTATTTAAAACCAAAAAAAGACATGTTGAACACATATAATTTATTAAGAAACATTTCAAAACACTTATCATTTTAAAAGAGCCACTTAATAATTTTCACAAAGACATAAATCCCAAGAGAGACACTTTATAAAGGATACATGTAACATTTTATAAAATATAAATCTATAAAAGGTTTAATAAGTCTCTCATGAATAAATAGTATGAATCCTATAGTTTACTCCCATAATACTAATGAGGAGTGAATATGTGATAGATAAAGACATAAGTGTCACTTGGCCATGATAATTTTGAACATAAAGTCACATCTCTTCAAAGTGGGAAATCATCTTCCACTTTATGCTTGAATCATATACTACCTAAGATTGATCCTTATACTATTCATATTCATCTCATCCACACAACATATCGTGTAACCACTACACCACTCTAAATTAATCACAACATCATATAACCTCTTTCGTATAAACTACATCACCTTATGCTAACCATAACAAACCAAATGAAACACCAAAACTCACCACCACTTAAAATTATCTACAACAACCAAAAAAACCATCTCCTTCCTATACCACCAACCATAACACCCCAATCTCACAAACACAATAGTTTATCTATAAATCCAGCCACAAAATCATATATTCACCACTTCCTTATCAACAATCACAACTTATTAGGATTATTAAGGAAACTGACCACCACACCTACTTCATAACACATTCCAACACCCAAACCAACCACACTAATTACCAACTTAGACTACACAACCCACAACAAAAGTAACACAACTAACCACAAAAAACCCAATAATAAAACACAAAAACCAATACCCCTTTCATCATTATTTTCATAAGCATTAAGTGTGTTCAATACAACATCATCACCAATTTCTAAATTTCTAAATTCCTTTCTCAATACCTTATTTAAAAGATTAACCTTTTATGGAAAGTGACAATATCAATTCAATCAGATAGATAACACATAATCAAGATAGGAGGAAATATCACTAACATTTATAACTTCACACATATTTCAATGAATTATCATAGAAATTATAGACATACATTCAATAAAGATTAAAATTCAAATTAATTAGCCTTTATATTATCAAATTATAGTTTTAGTAAAATAGGTTACCAAAAAAATATATCAACACCTTATGGAACAAATAATAAAATGGAACATGAAAATGAATACCCCAAATTATTTAAAATAACATATTTTTTAATTAAATAATATCACTAAAACATGATTTCAGATTATAAAATGAAAAATTCATATGCTTAAATTTCATGCTTTATGCTTGACATGATCGAAATAACATGCATTAAAGATTTCACTACCATGGAGACATACCAATATATTACTTAAAGGGTGACATACACATTCTTCCATACTTAGGGCAACTTTTTCAACACATAAACATGATTGAGAAAATATACACTAGTGATTTCATAATAATTCATGAAAACATCTTAACTTTAGACATCCTTCTAAAAACATATAATCTATATATTACCCTTATCATGTCACCCACTCATTAACATTTCAATCAAAGTACACTTTTAATGGAATTTATAATTCAATAGTTAACACATAAATATTTTAGTTTCCCAAAAGGAAATGCATAAGGTAACTCAAAATGTAGGAAGATTTAAAACAGTACCCAAGATTCACATGTGCAGTGGTGGAGGAGAGCTTCATAGTGGCAGGGTGAAGAAGGGCTTGCACGATGGTAGAGTAGGGCTTCACGATGGCGACATATGATGGATTTTTAGTGGTGAGTAGGAAGAGTAGTCGATGGTAGTAGCAGAGGAGGAGGAGGAGGAGTCGATGAAAATAGAGGAGGAGGAGGAGTGGTAGTAGCGAGGAAGAGGAGGAGGAGGAGTGACGACGGGGTAAGGCTTCCGCAAGAGCTTGAGCCATACGAAAGGAGGAGACTGTTGGTTTTTTTTTTATAAAATCTGGAGAAACATTTATCAGTGCTAGCTAAAAAGCACTGATAAAGGAAGGTTTTATCAGCGCTAAATTAGAAACCGTTGATAAAGACACCATTTATCAACACTTTTTTAGTGATGATAAAGATCGGTCTTTATCAGCACTAAAAAAAGGATGATAAAACTATAATGATAATAAATTATTTATATTTTATATATATTTATAAAATTGTATGTATAATAAATATAAATTTATTTATTTATTATAATAATTATAAATAAATATATATTCCTTTATACAATAAATATGTATCTCTTTATAATTAATATATATATGTAATAAATATATATTTATAATAAATATATATTCATAATAAATATATATTTATTTCATAAGTATTTCATAATTATTTAAATAAATATATATTTATATTTAAACAATTATAAAATTATAATAAATATATTCATTAAATAAATATATATAATTAAATATATATTTTTTCAAATATATACAAATATTTATAAATAAATATATTAATTATATAAAATCATAAATATAAATAAATAAATAAATATTTAAATTCGGATGAAATTAAAATAAATATATTAATTATATATATTTTTTTATAATTTCATGATTTTTTAAATAAATAATTTTTTATATTTAAATAATTTTAAAATTATAATAAATATATTTATAATAATTGTATTTATTATATTTATAATTATAATTATAAATAAATAAATAATTATTTATTTATAGTCATAACTATAAATAAATATTTAAATATATAAATAATAATGAAACTAACATAAATATATTAATTATAATTTTATAATTATTTCAATATAAATAAATATTTATTTAAATAATTATGAAATTATATAAATTATATATAATTAATATATTCATTTTAATTTTATAAGTATTTAAATATATATATTTACGACTATAAATAAATAAATATTTATCTATAATTATACTTATAAATATAATAAATATATTTATTATAATTTTATACTTATTTACATATATATATTATTTATACTTATAAATATAAATATTTGTATATATGTATAAATATTTGTATATATCCATATTTGTGTATATATATATATATTCATTAAAGAAATATATTTATTTAAATATATATATATATATATTTGTTTATAATTATAATTATAAATAAATATATTTAAAAGGTATTCATATATAATTATAAATATAATAAATATATATATTAATCATTTAAAAAAATTATTTGAATTTTATAATCATTTAAATATATATATATATATATATTGATATATATATAAATTTATTTTAAAATGTATTTATATATAAATAAATATTTCTAATTATAAATATAATAAACAAATTTATTATTTAAATATATTTATCATGATTTTAAGTATTTGTGAGAGCATAATAGCTTCATGGGAACATGAATCATATGCATCGAGTAAAGTATAGATCATAAAAAAGGGTCATCATATATATGACCCACATGAATAGTAATGAGGTTGTAATGTATAAATGTACATTCCTGATGAATTCATAGCATATATATGAATGAAAATTATATTCACGTATCAATTGACTAATTCATTGGAAACATACATTTATTTAAATATAACTATATATTTATTTTATAAACATATAAATATAATAAATATAATTATAAATTGAAAAAATTAAAAAGTATTTATATATATAAATATATTTAAAAAGTACTTATATATAACATATAAATATACAAATATAATAAATATAATAAATATAGTAAATATAATAAATATAATAAATATAACAAGTATAATAAATATATTTATTATTTAATAAAATTTATTATATACATATATGAATTATTAAAAAATATATATTAATTATAAACATGTGTTTTTATTTAATGTATACAAATAAAAATTATTTTTGAATATAAATATAATAATTTTATATAAATTAATAATGTTTTTATTAAAAAAAATTATTAGGGATTTTAGCTAGCGCTGATAAATGTCCATCTTTTATCAGCGCTTTCTGATTAACACTAATAAAAGTCAGTGTATCCCTTGCCCAGATCTGTGGTAGTATGGGTGAAATGACCATTTTGCCATTTTCACTTTAAAAACTCAAACTCCTTCATCCTCTTATGATGTTTCTCCATTAGTCAGCCACATGAAACTCCTCCTCCTCTCATTAGCCATTGAAGCCATCTCCTCACATGGACTCTGTTTTCTTCGTTGTCAGGTGTGTTGGATCAACAAAAGTAAGCTCTCTATTCCTCTTGCACCTTTCATCATTTATCTTCCTCTCGATGAAATTATTTTGATGCGAGCTATAACAACCCAAACATTTTATGGTATGCTTCTATTAAATAAATTCTATTCATAACCTATAATGCATGAAGCACTACCTCTTTTGTGAATCAAAACATTATAGGAGAAACTTATAAGCTATCCATTAAACATAAATTTTCCACTTCTATGTTTTGAATTTCGAAAAATGGTCATCTAGAGTTGTGATTAGTAAGTCATTTGGAGTCTGATAGAACCAACTTGATTTTTTGATGAATAGTAACATACCCTTATGAATAGTAAAATGAATAGTAATATGACCCTTATAAATAGTAAATAATGACAATATTTTATTTTCTTAAGGTAATAAGATAATGAGATCTTAATTAATTTTTCAATGTGATATAGAACTAATTATACCTTTAAAATTATTATTTTTCGAATTAACTATGATTTTATATGAAAATTAAATTAAAAATACTTAGAAAATTATTTTCAAAAATGGAGTTCATTTTTGAATTCTACAGGTCGAAAAATGGTTCGGGTAAATTTTTGGGATTTTTCTAAAATACATGATTTTTTCATGAATAGTAAAAATACAATTTTGAGTTTTCGGTCGTTTAATGAAATCATAATTATGTAATAATTAAATATAAAATTATGGTCAACTTGTGTACAATGACTTATGACACAAGGTTTCCCAAGTGGCTAAAACCATGGGCAAGCCCATGGTTTGGAAAAAACCACTAATGAGGTATCCCTTTGAAATTATTAAAAAATTACCTCTCTTTTTCTATAAATACCCACTCATCCATTCGTTTTATTTCATTATGAATCCCTCATCCTCAAATATATGATGGTTTTACCTCTCTAGGAGTCCTCCCAAGGTGTCCTTAAGCCCCCAAGGTCTCATCCTTCAAGATCTAGGAGTTACTCTACAAGGTAAGGGAATCCTTCATTCTCTTCTTTAAGTCGACACTTCTTTTATGTTAGCTATTTGAAATTTATTTCTCTTATATTGGGGTTTGATTTTATTTATTCTTATTACTGTCCTTTTGACTTCAATATGATTAGATACCCTTTTGTTCTCATCATTTCATTTTTTTAAATTTTAAGCGACGCCGTTAGGCTGCTAAATTTTCATAAGGGATCTCTCAACTTTTATTTTATTTTGAAGATCATCTCATTTCCTTTTCTCTTATCACCTCCTCTATCCAAATGAACATTATAAACACCAGTATCATATATATATTGGAATTATATCATGTTAATGGAATAACAATCATCGATATTCTTACTCCGCCATTTTTATTTTTATAAGCGAAATCAACGTCCACGAGGATCCAATTTATAACCTTTGTGGACGACAAAGTTTTGTTCTTCACTTTCTCCTTAATTACTGGTCATGAAACCATTTTAATGGTTGAACCAAATCAGAATATATTTTTTTCATCTCATTAATTTTCTGTAATCTTTACACACTCATATTACGGAATAATAATACAAAACGAGTTCATTGTATAAAAAACTGACAAGCTAAATCCAAGCGTTCATCAAAAACTTTTAATATAATCATTATAAGTTCATTTATATCTCTTTAATATCACTAATAATATATATTAACAACTCTGGATATTTATCCACATTTCAAATGAACTTCCATTCATGAGAGCAAGTAAATGAACCATGAAAACCAAGGAAGAAAATGCTTCCAAAACAATAAAATTGAATCGCTTAAAACCATTAAAAGGGCCGTGAATGAACCTAATAAGGTTATAATAAATCAATTACATGTATAGAAGGTTATGTAATTATTAATTAATGAATCTAAATTGATTTTTCAGGTCATTAAAACAAACTAAGAACACACTTGAGAAAAAGGTAAGGGGTTTCTCATCTCACTTCCATTTCTGTGAGATTTTCATTGTTCGTCACTCATTTATTGTATGTGGTATATGTGTACTGCCATTTGATATATAATAACATGATTCTATTTTTATTCATGTTATTCAATTATTCATTTGAGGATTATTATGTTTTGGTCATATGATTTGACTGATTACATTGTGGTAAGAGACTTCGTCTCAACTACTATTTTGTTGTGACTAACTTTGTGTGGTGCACCTAATAATCCTTATGTGGTGTACCTAATGCCCATTTGAGATCACTTTTAATTTGAAATTATATTTATATTAAATATCCATAATCTCATATCATGGATATGTTTTTTTGTCTAAACCGTATACCATTTTACATACAGTGTTTATTTGGAAAGTTATTTTAATTATGGAAATATTGATGAATCCATATACTCTACTCTATACAAATATTGAAAAGGAATATTAATCTTGTATTGAATCAATGTATAATGAATTATTTGAACATGCAGTGGTGGGTGGGGCCCGCTACATCCCCTCGATGCAACGGTAGGTCTCATGAGACAAATCAGTTGGTAACAAACCCTTCGAGTTTGTTTCCAAAAAATCAGACGGGTTTCTACCCATAGAACTAAACCGTTTTTATAGTATTATGGTTTCATGTGCTAGATACATGAAATCCACTTAATAAGCATTATCTTTATTCATTATCAGTTATTATTATTATCCATGAGTTTTTCACTATGACAAAATCTATGGATGCAGTTTCATTCTCAGTTTATTGATGTCATTAGTTATTCATTTATTCACTATGCCATATTGATTATGTCATATTGATTGTGATTAAATTATTATTGTACTCATGCTTCCACTATTTGTAACCCTTACTGAGCATTTGAGCTCACCCCTTTCACTGTTTACCTTCAACAGGTTGTGAAGAGAAGGTCATGTATTGAGTTTGTGTGGTTGTAGTTTTTAGTTTTGTTATGTATTGTATCTTGTAACATTTTTCAATGTAATTTGTGTTACATCTATGTATATAGTTTCTTTAATACTACTAAACTGATCTTTCCTTCAGAATTTTCATTCCTTATAACCATTCCAATATCACAAGTAATGCAACGACTCTAGCCTAGAGGGGTCAGGGTGTTACAGTTGGTATCAAAGGAAGTTTAGTAGAAAACATGGAAACTAGAGTAGGAAATGTATAGTAGGGAACAAATCACTAAGGTAGTATTTGAGGATAAATATACAAGAACGTCCTGGTATTTTGGTAAGGAATAGATTATGTGGATATTTTAAGCAATACGTCCCTGTCTGGATACGAGCAAGTAGAGGCAGATCTGGCACAGATGTATTTAGGGGTAAAACCCGAAAACACCGCTTTGAGCTAGACTCGAATGGGAACTGGTTCACGACAACGGGCCTTGCTGCACTCTTGGTTATGACACTCCCGGGGGATATGCTTAGGATAATTCACATTTTCGTTACAATCCATTATGAAGGAGTTTAATGTAAATTTTTCCTCATAGAAACCATGTTTATAAGATTGGATATGCATAGAATTTCAATCTATATTGAGTGATTTTCTATTTGAGATTCATAAACTAATCTAGTGTATCCCATTATTTAGAAATGGAATCTAATGGAAGAAGGGGAATCAATACTCATGGGAAAGGTAGGAATCTCCCTACTGATCAAGTCAACATAGTTAATGTTGGAGCAGATCAGATCACGACCATATTGGGACAACTTACTCAGGTTGTAACGAATAACCATTCCACACTTGTGTTGGATCATTTTATACAGTAGAAGCCCCCATCTTTTAGTGGGACTACTAACCCAGTGGTTGCTGAGAAATAGATCAAGTCCCTGGAAAAGATATTCATGGCATTAAGATGCAATGAAAATGAAAAGGTAGTACTGGAAGTATATTGTCTCAAGGGTGATGTTGATCAATGGTGGTCCTTGATTCAGAATACCATGGAGGAAGAAGGAATAGAAGATATGGAATGGAGGACTTTTAAGAAAATATTCTTAGAAAAATATTTCCCTCATGAGTAACGAACTATAATGAAGAGGAAATTACTTAGCTTAAAACAAAGGGAAGAAGACAGTGTTGCAGAGTATGAGGCTATATTCACAAGACTGGCCAAGTATGCCATAGATTACGTACGTGAATCGGCAGACAAGGTTTATCATTTATTTGAAGGTCTTAATCCAAGTATTCAAAGGGCACTGGCTTCTCAATCATTTTCATCATATGATGAAATTGTATCAAGTGCCATCAAATTAGAGAGGGAATTTTCTAGATCAAATATTTTCAAAGGAAACCAAGATAAGAAGCAGTACTCTGATAACAAAGGAAAATGAGAAGCACTAAAAAAGAGCAAGGAAACAAAGCTATTTCCATTATGTGAGAAATGTGGAAATAATCATCTCAGGAAATGCTTGAAAGGCATGAGAGTCTGCTATAATTACGGAGAAAAGGGTCATCAATCTGATGAATGTAAGGGGAATAAACAATTCAATGATATTCAATGCTACAATTGCAGGGAGATGGAACACTATGAAAATGAGTGTCCTAATAACCAAGGAAACATGACTCAGAAAAATCCAAGAGAACAAGGTAGAGCCTATTTGATCACAACTGTGGAGGTTGAAGTTCCTAATAACGTGGTGGAATGTACTTCAATTATTTCCTCAAACTTAGCCAACACTTTATTTGATTCTGGATCATCGCATTCATTTATATCTTCCCAGTTTTTCAAAAAAATTAGATATGCCCAAGTTGATTTAATAAAGGAGTTTTAAGTCAAAACTCCCAAGGGATGTATCATTGCAACAAAGTCATGTCGACTAGTCCCCCTCTAGACACCAAAAAGTGCTTTAGTTTCTAACCTTATCATCATACCAATGACTGAATTTGATATAATTCTCAGTATGGATTGGATATAAAATTATGATGCGAAGATATATTATAAGAATAAGGAAGTTACAATTTTTGAAAATGGTGTAGAATACCTTGTCTTTAGGGTAGAAACTTCGCCACTTGATTCTTATCTAGAACCACCCCCAGTAGCTCTACTGAATGCAATACTTGGAGATGAATACAAACCAATATCTATGGGAGAGGAAAGAAATATTCAAATTGAAGATGTGCACATAGTGAAAGAGTACATTGATGTATTTCCAAAGGATTTACTTGGACATCCTCCAAAGCGGGAAGTTGAGTTCTCTATTGATTTAATTCATGAGGCAAGAACTATATCAAAGACTCCCTATAGAATGGATACTGTGGAATTAGTAGATCTAATGAAACAACTAGAGGATTTGAGTGAAAAAGGATTTATTCAACCTAGTGTTTATCCATGGGGAGCCCCTTTCCTCTTTGTCAAGAAGAAAGATGGATCCATGAGGCTTTGCATTGATTACAGGGAAATCAATGCTATTACAATAAAGAATAAGTATCCTCTTCCCTAGATTGATGATTTATTTGACCAACTTCATGAAGATCAATACTTTTCGAAGATTGAACTTCGATCCGGATATCATCAGTTGCGTGTGAGGAAGGAAGATATTCCTAAGACAACATTTCGGACCAGGTATAGGCATAACGAGTTTACAGTGATGCCTTTTGGACTGACAAATGCACCCTCTGTTTGCATGGATTTAATGAATAGAGTTTTCAAGGAATATCTTGATAACTTTGTTGTGGTATTCATCAATGATATCTTTGTATACTCAAAAAGATATTATGATCATGATAATCACTTGCAGGTTATTCTGAGAACTCTTAGAATAAATAAATTATATTGGAAGTTTAGCAAGTGTGGATTCTGGCTTCAATCAGTTTCTTTTCTGGGCCATATTGTCTCTAAGGATGGAATCCTAGTTGATCCTATGAAGAAAATGGAAATCCAAGATTGGACCATGCCAACAAACATAACTGAGGTACACAGTTTTATTGGCTTAGCAGGTTATTATCAACGTTTCGTTCAGAATTTTTCCCGACTGGCTAACCCACTAACCAAGCTCACACGTAAAGGAGTTGAGTTTGTGTGGACAAAAGAATGTACATAATGCTTTGATGAATTGAAAAAAATATTGGTCAATGCTCCAATTTTGAATCTTCCATCTAGAAGTGATGGATTTGTAATATACAATGATTCATCAAAGAGTGGACTAGGTTTCGTCCTTATGCAAAATGATAAAGTTATTGCTTATGAATCAAGACAGTTGAAGACTCATGAGAAAAATTATCCAACTCATGATCTTGAATTATCAGCTGTAATATTTTCTCTGAAAATATAGAGGCATTGTCTCTACGGAGAGAGATGTGTGATTTATACCGACCACAAGAGTTTGAAATACATTTTTCGCACAAAAAGAACTCAACATGAGGAAAATAATATGGCTCGAGTTACTCAAAGATTACGATTGTTCAATACACTACCACCTAGGAAAGGAGAATAAGGTGGAATATGCATTAAGCAGGAAAGAGCATGGCCTTCTGACTCAAATGAGGATTGAAAGAGATCCTATTTTCATGGATATACTGAAGATGGATATGGGAATTGTTAAGGAAGGGGAAAAATCACTCCTCTTTCAAATGATTTCTAAACCATCTTTATTAGAGAAGATAAAAAGTTCTCAATCTGATGATGAGAATATGCACAAGAAAATTAATGCAGTCAAGGATGGGAGACTAGCTGACTTCATGTATGAAGAAGGAGTTCTGAAATTTGGGAAGAGGTTATGTGTTCCATCAGTACTTGAGCTAAAAAGAGAACTATTAGACGATGTTCATAGCTCAAATTTCTATATACACCAGGGTAGAACCAAGATGTATAGAGATCTTAAGAAATATTTTTGGTGGGATAATATGAAGCCAGAAATTGCTGACTACGTGTCAAGGTGTTTAGTTTGTCAACAAGTGAAGGTGGAGAGACAACATCCCAAAGGAGTGATGAAACCTCTACCTATTCCTATGTGGAAGTGGGATAACATTACGATGGATTTTTTCACCAGACTACTGAGGAAACCTAGAAGGAATGATGAAATATGGGTAATTATTGATTGTCTCACTAAATCAGCACATTTCCTTCCAATAAGAGATAATTTACCACTTGAGCGCCTGGAAATACTTTATATTAATGAAGTTGTGAGACTTCATGGTTCACCTATATCAATTGTATCTGATCGAGATCCCTGTTTTACGTCAAAATTCTGGAAAATTCTCCATAAGGCTTTGAATACTGAGCTTCATATAAGTACCGCATATCACCCCCAAACCGACGGACAATCTGAAAGGAATATTCAAACTCTAGAAGATATAATGATGTCATGTTCTCTTGAATTCCAAGGTATATCGGATAAATACTTTCCTTTGGTGGAATTTTCATACAATAATAGTTTCCATTCTAGTATTCAAATGGATCCATATGAAGCATTATATGGAAAGAGATATCGAACTCCAACTTGTTGGGATGAAGTTGGTGAGAGGAAACTTATAGGCCTAGAAATTATTGAAGAGACCACGAAAAAGGTGAAGAAAATACAATCCCATATTAAAGCAGCCCAAAGTAGGCAGAAGAGTTATGCTGACAACTGGAGAAAGGACTTGGAATTCCAAGTGGGGGATCATGTATTTCTGAAAGTATCTCCATAGAAGGGTGTCTTAAAGTTCGGTAAGGAAGGGAAACTAATCCCCATGTAAATTAGACCATTTAAAATTTTGGGAAGAATCAGAGCTATAGATTACCATTTAGCGATGCAGCCAAATCTCTCCAGAGTTCATGATGTGTTCTACGTATCATTATTAAATAAGTACATGCCATACCCAACACATGTACTCATATATGATGAAATAGAAATGGAACCTGATTTGTTATACTGTGAAAAGCCTATTAGGATTCTTGACACAAGGGGGAAGGTATTGAGAAATTGAAAAACTCATCTAGTAAAGGTTCTTTGAAGAAACCCGAATATGGAGGAAGCAACATGGGAACCAGAGGATTTCATGAAGAAGAACCACCCACATCATTTTGGTGGACTTTACACATAAAATTTCGAGGATGAAATTTCTGAAGGAGGGAATAATATAACACCCCAAACATTTTATGGTATGATTCTATTAAATACATTCTATTCATAGCCTATACTGCATGAAGCACTATGTATTTTTTGAATCAAAACATTATAGGAGAAACTTATAAGCTATCCATTAAACATAAATTTTCCACTTCTATGTTTTGAATTTCGAAAAACGGTCATCTAGAGTTGTGACCAGTAAGTCATTTGGAGTCTGATAAAACCAACTTGATTTTTTGATGAATAGTAACATACCCTTATGAATAGTAAAATGAATAGTAATATGACCCTTATAAATAGTAAATAATGATAATATTTTATTTTCTTAAGGTAATAAGATAATGAGATCTTAATTAAATTTTCAATGTGATATAGAACTAATTATACCTTTAAAATTGTTATTTTTCGAATTAACTTTGATTTTATTTAAAAATTAAATTAAAAATAATTAGATAATTATTTTCCAAAATGGAGTTTATTTTTTAATTCTACACTTCAAAAAATGGTTAGGGCAAAGTTTTTGGGATTTTTCTAAAATACATGAATTTTTCATGAATAGTAAAAATACAGTTTTGAGTTTTTGGTAGTTTAATGACATCATAATGATGTAATAATTAAATGTAAAAATATGATTGACTTGTGTACAGTAACTTATGACATGAGGTTTCCCAAGTGTCTAAAACCATGGGCAAATACCATGTGCTAGCCCATGGTTTGGCAAAAGCCACTAATGAGGTGTCCCTTTGAAATTATTAAAAAATTACCTCTCTTTTTCTATAAATACCCACTCATCCATTCGTTTTCCTTCATTCCAAATCCCTCATACTCAAATATCTAGTGGTTTTACCTCTCTAAGAGTCCTCACAAGGTTTCTTTATGCCCCCAAGGTCCCATCCTTCAAGATCTAGGAGTTACTCTACAAGGTAAGGGAATCCCCCATTCTCTTCTTTAAGTCGACACTTCTTTTATCATCATAATGTAAATTTTTATTCAAAGGAAAAAATAAGATACAAGGAAGCCAAGGCTAAAAAAGAAGTAGGACAATGAAATGGAAGAGACTAAGGGGGTCTAAAATAGTGAAGACCAAGGGCATCACCTCTGATAATATTCACCCCTTCCGCCTTCAAACTAAGAAGATCATGAAAGACTAAGCATTCCAGACCAAGAATATCCACCGAGGCTAAATAGTCCGCCACCTTGTTCCCCTCATGCCAAGTATGAGAGACCTTGATATTATCCCCGAGAAAGACACGACAAATTCTAATGGTATAAAGAATAGACCAAGGAATCCTGCCCATACCGATAAGGGCGTTGTGTAGAAGCATAGAGTCTGTTTCTGCTTCCCTGATGTCCAAGCCTCTCTCCCTGCAAATTTTCAGACCATTGAACATGACCATGGATTCTGCCTGAAGGGACGAACCCTGACCAAGCCAAATGGAGAAGGCCAGAATGGCTGATCCGCTATCATCACGCAAAACCCCACCGCCACCAATGCAGCCTGATACACAGGACCTGTCACTATTGAGCTTCAAGCCCACTGAAGGGGGACACCAGTATACCCAGTTTCCCAGACGGTGGATGTTCTGAAGAGGGGAGCGGAAAGGACCAGACATGAAGCGCTGCAAGGAGGGAGCCTCTCTCCAGTTATCCAGAGCCCTGACCAAGTCGATGAGCAGACTTTTAACATTGAAGATGATCAGGAAACCGGTCGTGACTACCCCCTCGTGGATCCGCTTGTTGCGCGCTTGCCACATGCACCAACACCCTACTTGCAAGATAATAGTACGGGCAGACCTCTCCAGGCCGCCATCACCCGAACCATGGTAACATCGATCGAGGAAGGGATTATCCGCCATGCTCGGAGTGGAGATAGTAGTAAATTCACCGAAAAAACCCCAAACTTCATGAGCCCACTCACTTTCAAAGAACAGGTGGCTCGAACTCTCCACCTTATGCTACTTACAAAAAAAACATCTGGAAACCAAGAAAATACCACAATGCATAACATTATCGTCTGTGGGAAGCGCTCTATTCCTGATTCTCCATACAAGGAAATTAAACTTGGTGGGTATACTCTTGGCCCAAAGGGTAACATTCCATACCTCCCCATGGTCCTGCATAAAGAAGGTCTGATGATAGTCCCACGCCGTGAATAGGCCAGAGGAGGAAGGAGTAAAGACACACCTATCCAATTCCAGGGAAATATCAATGAGGTTACAAAGATCATATTGGGCGCTGTTTAGGACAGCCTTGATAAACACCGGGTACTGGCGAGCATCCTTGAAAGAAATATTAGTGGCTGGGCAGAACAGGTAACCAAAGATCTCCCCACTCCAGTTGTGATGCCAGAACGAGACTTAGCCTTTACCAATGATCCAATGAGAATGGAGCTTGAGAGCATCTATGATGGGCTCAATCTTAGTCTAAAATGGGGAAACATGGCCTTCCAAAGAGACCTGGTCGCCTGTAGAATTACCGTGCATGGTGTGCCCCCATAAGGTACGGTTCTCCAACACCTCCCATGCTAGCTTAGCGTGCATGCAAAGGATGGTTTCCTCAAGGCTTCTAACATTAATCCCACCCTCAATAACCGGTCGGGCCATCTTCTTCCACGAAACCCAGTGCCTTTTTCCCTCCTCTTTGGGGTCCCAAATGAAGTTGTCAAGAATTCTATCAATGTTTTTAATGACACATTTAGGAACCTTAACCGATGAGAGAGAGTGCATCGGGGTGGCCAATAGCACACTATTAACCAGCGCTATTCTACCACCGAAAGACAGGAAAGTATTTTTCCAATTAAGGACCCAGTCAGTGATTCTGGTAAGCAGAGGATTGAAATCACGAATACGGAGCCTTCTTGGAGATAAAGGGGCCCCCAAGTACTCCATGGGAAACTCCCCTCTTTTCATGTCCAATATGTGGCTCACAGTAGAAATATGACTCGAAGGATAGTTGCATTGAATGTAAAAACTACTTTTGCTTTTGTTAACACTCTGGCCACTCCAATGACAGTAGTCTTCTAGCATCCTGATCAACCTCCGCAAAAATCGACTAGCAACATTCAGAAAAATAATAGTATCATCTGCAAACATCAAGTGGGACACTAAATGTGACCCCAATATGCGACGATATGGAAGGATGGCTCTATTGCACAGACTCCTATGGATGAGAATACTGAGGACATTCTGTGAAATGATAAGGAGGCTCAGAGAAATAGGGTCTCCATGAAGAAGACCTCTAGTATCCTTGAAGAATCCATAGGCCTTGCCCATAAACAATACCGCAAGCCAAGAAGAGCTAAAACATCTGAAAAGAATGTCAATATTCCAAGGAGAAAAACCCATACCTACTAAAACTCTGTTGATGAAACTCCATTCCATGCGATCATAGGCTTTGTTCATATCTAGCTTGCTGAATGAGTTAGCACCATGAGTTTTGAGGTTGATATCCCTGATCATTTCCTGGGCTAAGGTAATAGTCCCCTGGATAGATCACCCCTTCACAAAACCATGTTGTTCCATTGAGATCCACTGGGGAAGATAAGCTGACAGCCTCAAGTTGATAATATTTGTGAGGATCTTGTAAGGTACATTGCACATACTTATAGGGCCAAAATGGAGGATGGATGTGGGATTTTTCGAATTGGGGACGAGCACAAGGGTAGTGGAACATGC
The DNA here is from genome assembly GCA_963277665.1 of Viscum album. NCBI lineage: Eukaryota > Viridiplantae > Streptophyta > Magnoliopsida > Santalales > Viscaceae > Viscum > Viscum album. Next base: position 2,110,615,120 of record OY728152.1, read on the forward strand.
AATATGAGTGAGATGCCCACCTCAAAAGAAGTCCTGAATAGCCACAAGCAAACCAGCTTTAACAACCTCCCAGGAGGCTCTATAAAAGGAGGCAGAAAACCCATCCAGACCGGCTACACTATCAGGATTTAAATTCATCATAGCATTAAAGACCTCTTTCTCCTGAGGAAGGGCCCCCAAAGCATCATTATCCTGGGGAGAAACACTGCTAGGGATAATGTCAAAGAGATCTATAGGTTCACTTGGATACCCCCTCAGCAAGTGAACATTGGGACATGCAAGAAGATCCCTAAAATGCGAGTTAGCCAAGGCACCAACAATATCCATATCATCGGTGAAGGACCCATCCTCAAGCCTGATATTTGGTTTAACGAACCTCCTCCTCTCCTTAATACAAGAATGAAAATATGCAGTATTCCGATCCCCATATTTCAACCACTTGGACCTTTCTGATTCTCTGGAAAGACGTGCCTGCTTCAGTAATAGGTCCACCATGGTATCTTTTTTACCCACTAGATCCTAAAAAACGCGATCATACCAAACCTCTTCTAGGTTCCTTTCGAGGCGATCGACCTCCTGCATAGTGACATCTAAGTCCATGTCCAAAGGGGGAAGATCCCATGACCACACCTATAGCCTACTCTTGAGGTGACTCAGTTTGTTATGAAAAGAAGACCATGAGTGCCCTTGGATAGGATCGCTCGAGGTCGTTCTAACAATATCATGGAAACCAGGAGCGTCGACCCACAACCGAGAAAACCTGGAACTCACTCGCATATCATGCTCGGAAGAGAGACATATGAGAAGTGGAGAATGGTAGGAAATACCACGAAACAGATGAACCACACTTGTGTCAGCGTACATGGAGAGAGCCTTCAATTTGGCCAAGCATCTGTCCAAGCGACTCCATGATCTACAACCACCTATTTGGTTGTTGCACCACGTAAAGTTATTCCCTGAAAAACCAAGGTCCAGAAGACTTTTTCCATCCATGAATTGGTTGAAATAAACACTGGCCCTTCTGGTATAAGGACCTCTCCCCTACCACTCGTCCGGGTTCACCACTACATTAAAGTCACCACCCACAAGCCACGAGAGATTTCCCGGGTCGAACAGGGTGATCTCATTCCACAGGATCGACCTCTGTTGGGGATCACAGCTCCCGTAAATGAAGGAAATAAGAAAGATATAGAAACCATGGGTTGCCCTGACAGTGATAAACTGATCTCTAGCCCCAACCATATCCACCTTGAAAGACCTATTCCAGAAGATCCAGATGTGCCTGTTATTGGGATCTGCATGCAGACAGTCCTGCATCTTGAGCTTCCTAGAAAAGTCACCAATCTTGCTCAGGTGTTGTTTTGTGCTCGAGAATGCCAACCAGGGCAATGTTATGCTTTCTAACCTCAGAATCCACAAAATCTGATTTAACACGGGTGCCAAAACCCCAGGCATTCCATATTAGGATAGGAATCATTGATCAAAGAGGGTTCTGGGATTGGCTCCAGAACTCGTAGCCTTGGAAAAGTGGGAGTGCAGACCCACATTCAAGATTCTAGGCAGAGACCTGGTATAAAATCTATTAGTCATGGACAATAGCTCGACCGGGGATGAAGGGAAGGCCTGAAATTGAGTAGAAATCCTTTCACGCTTTCCCGGGGAGAAAGAATATCTTCACCCTACACCATCTGAACTCTGAGGAGCAGAGACCCTAGCCGGTCCCACATACTTAGGGGTGGTCAAGGGAGAAGGAGGTGGAACTGATGGAGACCCCAGCGAAGGGGGGTGAACTGTTGGGGAGCTCTGATAAGAGGGAAGCAAATTAAACTCTCCCTCATATCCATCTGAATGGCCAAGATAAGAAGGGAGTAAACCCAAATTGCCATCATAGCTACCAGAAGGACCTGCATGCTGAGGATGCGACACCACCAGAAGACCGAGGAATCGAGGAAACCCACATAAGACATCTAAGCTACCAAACCCAGCAAGCTTCAAGCCAAAATTAAGCAAAGACACAAAGTCACCAACTTGAACCTGAGGTTCCCATCCAGGGAGGGGCGGAACTATAGCCGGGCACGCCCCTCGCTCGCACAGAATCTGATCAGAGGACAACACCGGCGTAGGACAACCATCTGGAGACCCTTCATGATGAAGAACCCCCTGAGACACTCCCGGGTTATACTCCTCAGGAGGTGTATAACGGCTATTCAAGTTCCTTCCAGACTATGGATGCCCACGATGACCTCCCAGGCTACGACGATGGCACACCTAAAGGGAATGCCCCTGAAGCAAACAATGGGAGTAGGAACGCGAGAAGACCGGATACAAAATATCTCGCTTCCAGCAAAAAGAATATTGCACCCGAAGAGCAATTGTCTCCGAAACCGGGCGAGAGAGATCCAGTTCCACACACAGACGAGCCACCGAGGTATCCTCACCAGACGTGATTCTTCGATCCGAGCAAAGAAACCCGCCAAGGGAGTCACCAATCACCTTGAGGAAGCCTTCGTTAAGAAAAGGAAACGGAATACCAGGAAGATTAAACCAGACCACCGCCGACGGGCTTTCTTTTCCCCTGTGCACCCAAAGAACATCTCGTGAGGCTAAAAGACCAATGGCCAACTGAACACGGAGCATGACACCATGCCTGGATGAAGTCCTCCTTGGAGCCCAAGACCAGGCAGAAGGACAAAGGGTGAATCGAGGAGATATGATCCGAACGGAGGAGACCCCACGACCCCAAAAAGCGCTGGAAAGATGGAAGGGGCAGCTTAGAGGCACCAAAATGAGCAATCAGCGTCCACTTCAGATATACCGAAGCCTCCGCGAATAAACTCACATAAAAGTCAAGGCAGATCCGCGATCCCTCTCGAGACGCTGACGATCGATCCACAGAGATCTCCAGGAAGCAGACCTGGGAGGAAGAAGACGAAGAACCAAAGAGAGCATCCTTAAAGGAGGGGCAAGGGGAACCACAACCCAGTAGAGAGGCCTGAACAGGAAGGACAGGAGCCTGAGAACCACCCAACGCACAAGAAGAAGATGCCCCAGGGGCAGAGAGCGGCAGATCGGACAGCGGCGACCCCGTCGCAAGAGCCAGAGAAGAGGAAGCAGGGCAATATCCTAGGACCAAGGATTCCAGAGACGAAGCAAGAAACAGAGGAGTGGCGGGGGAGGAAGAAACAGGTGGGAGGATTTGAAAAGACAAAGGCACGTGAAGCGCGTTCTCCAGGAGAGCCATCTCAAGCACACCTTCGACACTTCTTTTATGTTAGCTATTTAAAATTTATTTCTCTTATTTTGGGGTTTGATTTTATTTATTCTTCTTAATTTCCTTTTTATTTAAATATGATGATATACCCTTTTGTTCTCATATTTTCATTTTTTGAAATTTTAAGTGACGTCGTTAGGCTGCCGAATTTTCATAAGGGATCTCTCAACTTTTCTTTTATTTTCATGATCATCTCTTTTCTTTTTATCTTATCACATACTCTATACAAATGACCATGATAAACTCTAGTATCATCTATATACTAGAATTATATCATGTTAATGGAATAACCATCATTGATATTCTTACTCCCCCCTTTTTATTTTTATAAGGGAAATCAACGTCCATGAGGTTCTAATTTATAACCTTTGTGGACGAAGAAGTTTTGTTCTTCATTTTCTCATTCATTAATAGTCATGAAACCATTTTAATGGTTGAACCGAATAAGAATATATTTTTTTCATCTCATTAATGTTCTAGAATCTTTACACACTCATAATACGGAATAATAATACAAAATGAGTTCATTGTATACAAAACTGACAAGATAAATCCAAGTGTTTATCAAAAACATTTAACTAATGATTCATTTTCAAGTATATAACCTATAATCATTATAAGATAATTTATATATCTTTAATTTCACTAATAATATATATTAACAACTTTGTATATTTATCCACATTTCAAATGAACTTCCATTCATGAGAGCAAGTAAACGAATCATGAAAACCAAGGAAGAAAATGCTTCTAAAACAATAAAATTAAACCTCTTAAATCCATTAAAAGGTCCATGAATGAACCTAATAAGGTTATAATAAATCAATTACATGTATAGGAGGTTCTGGACTTATTAATTAATAAATCTAAATTTTATTTGTCAGGTCATTAAAACAAACGAAGAACACACTCGAGCAAAAGGTAAGGGGTTTCTCATCTCACTTCCAATCCTGAGAGATTTTCATTGTTCACCGCTCATTTATTATATGTGGTATATGTGTACTGTATTTTGATATATAATAACATAATTATATTTTTATTCATGTTATTAAATGTTTCATTTGAGGATTATTATGTTCTGGTCATATGATTCGACCGATTACATTGTGGTAAGAGACTTCGTCTCAACAACTATTTTGTTGTGACTAACTTTGTGTGGTGCACCTAATAATCCTTATGTGGTGTACCTAGTGACCATTTGAGATCACTTTTCATTTGAAATTATATTTATATTAAATATCCATAATCTCATATCATGGATATGTTTTTTGTCTAAACCGTATACCATTTTACTTACGGTGTTTATTTGGAAAGTTATTTTAATTATGGAAATATTGATGAATCCGTATACTCTACTTTGTACGGATATTGAAAAGGAATATTACTATTGTATTGAATAAATTTATAAAGAATTATCTGAACATGAAGTGGTGGGTGGGGCCTGCTACAGCCCCTCGATGCATCGGTAGGTCTCATGAGACAAATCAGTTGGTGACAAACCCTTCGAGTTTGTTTCCAAAAAATCAAACAGGTTTCTACCCATAGAACTAAACCGTTTTTACGGTATTATGGTTTCATGTGCCAGATACATGAAATCCTATTAATAATAATTCTATTTATTCATTATCAGTTATTATTATTATACATGAGGTTTTCACTATGACAAAATCTATGGATGCAGTTTCATTCTCAGTTTATTAATGACATTACTTTTTCATTTATTAACTATGCCATATTGATTATGTCAGATTGATTGTGATTCACTTATTATTGTACACATACTTCCACTATTTGTAACCTTTACTAAGAGTTTGAGCTCACCCTTTCATTGTTTACCTTCAACATGTGATGAAGAGAATGTCATTTATTGAGTTCATGTGGTTGGAGTTTTTAGTTTTGTTATGTATTGTATCTTGTAACCTTTTTCAATGTAATTTGTATTACATCTATGTATCTAGCTTCTTCAAGACTAATAAACTGATCATTCCTTCGGGATTTTCATTCCTTCTAACCATGTCAATATCACAAGTAATGCACCAGCTCCGGCCTAGAGGGGTCGGGGTGTTACATGGGCTCATATGCTTTATTTTTAGGGTTTCTGTCTATTCTTCTGATTTCTATCATTCCAGATCAACCCAAAGGCCAAAAATGAACGAGAGGTCATCTAAAAACCTAAGGAAGGTGTTCTAGTTCTTTTCCCTTAAAATATAGTTGTATTTTATCATGGTTTGTTGTGTTTTTCATCAAACTCCCCGAAGTCACCTCCATAATGTTTAATTAATTAAATTAAAGGTTATTCTAATGTGTAACGGGACCCTAGCTACCTGTGAGTCAATGATGTGAGGCGTTTAACTCGACATGAGCCACCCCTATGGGTGTTCCCTCTTTAAAGTCTTAATAGATTTATGCTTTGGTAATGAGTTATTTATTAATAATTGGGGTGTATTAAATACCTTGTAACAAAATAAATGGAATGAGAATTTCATAAGATTAGTGGTAGGCCATGTGTTTTAGCCCATATGATTTATGTTATAATTTGAATTGCTTGAATTAAATGGTCTGGCCAACTTGTTATGCTTTGTACTACCATAAAATAGCATAAGGGAAGTGTCTGCTTTTATTAGCACTAAACAAAAAGCGCTGATAAAATCCTCACCTATATCAGCGTTAACTAAAAGCACTGATAAATGAAACTTTACTCAGTATTAAAAAAACATTGATAGAGGTGCATCCATTATCAGTGCTTTTCTTAGCACTGATAAAATTTTTTAATAAAAAAAGTATTAATATATATAAAATTATTATATTTTTTTAAAAAAACAATGTTTATTTATATAAATTAATTAAAATACGCATTTTTATAATTAATATAAAAGTGATTTATTAATACATATTTTTTAATAATTCAAATATATATATATATATATATATAATGTAAAAAAATTATTTATAAGATTATTAATAAATATATATTTATTTAAAAAATTATAAAATTATAATAATTTTTTAAAAATAATAAATATATTTATTATAGTTATAATTATATAAAAAATAAATCAATCAAAAAATATATATATATAATTATATATATATATATATATATATATTTAAATAAATATTTGTCTCTAATAAATTGGGGAATATATATATAAATATATATAATGAGATAATGGTGATATTTATGAATATGTTTATGTTCATATATTAATGCGTGGGTATAATTGACACTAACTATGATCATAAGTTTATTTGTGGATATGATTGTGGTTTTCTATATATGTTACAATTGTTAGATTACATATTCTAATGATGAAACATGCTTATGTTATGCATTCATGACTCCTAAAATATTCATTTATACATTGACACTCTTATTATTCAAGCCCCCGTGTATGTGATGATTCATTTTTTATGATCTATACTTTTCATTCATGTTATACTTATGAACTTATTTATTCTCTCATAAATAATTATAAAATTACAATAAATATATTTAAATAATACATATATTTATTATATTTATAATTATATATTTATAGTTATATATAAATAATTTTTAAATAAATAAATAAATAAATAAATAAATATATATATATATATTTAAATAATTATAAAACTATAATAAATATATTTAGATAATAAATATAGTTATTATATTTATAATTATATATAATTATATATTAATAAAAATATATATAATTATATAAATATGTCAAAGCAGTTCACACCATGAGGTATAATTTTATAAATATATTTATATTATAGGTACTTAGGGGTACAATTACAATGAAAAATAGTAATGCATCACACACAACCTGGAAGGGAAGGTCATAGCCCCATTAAGGGATAACCCGTCCATTTACAAAGCCTGTGCCCAGTTTCCTACAAACATTATTTCAGATCCATTTTGTTAAATTAATTAATGAACATTATAATGCCACCATTAAGCTCTACCGCAACTGCTGTGATTCCAGTTAATTTGTTTTCACCATAGTCACCCTGCCAGTTGCATGCTTGACCGAAGAACCGCCTATCCAAAACCTATCACCGCCATGAACATCGTCATCGGCCATCCCTGCACTATGTCGCCCATCGCCACTATGATGTCCCGCAGCTCTCATCATCACTCTCACCGATCTTCTACCACATCACCGCCTCTCAATCTTTAGTGACTTCTTAGATGAATCATTCCTCTCTAAATCTAAGGTATGTGAAAAATCCATACACCACATCACACCCCTACACCACATCTCACCACACCACATGAATCCCATGAGATCTCCATGAACAATAGTCTTAGAATGAGATTTAGATTTTTTTTACTCATACGAAATGACCAGGGGGGATGTTTCTAATGTGTAAGATTCATTGCAAGTGGTCTAAATCATGTTTCTAGGTTTTGAGAGTATGTTGAATCTAGGACAATGGTAGATAAGAGACATTAATTACTTGGTTATATAGGATCACATATTGAATGATGGTTCAGATTATGGGTCTTTGGTTATTTTTAGCTAAAGGATATTTGAAAAGTTTATATGCTTTTAATTTCCTATTGATTAACATATTGTAATCCACAACCCTTATTTATATTCACATTCTCACCAATATAGAATATAATTTTTTTTGAATTGAGGATAGTATATTGTACTTAATTTATATTTTGGCTCAAGGGTGCGATAGGGGTGATACACAATATGTTTACTTTTGTTAAAGTGTTGTTATGACTTTTTTTGAGAAACCCATTCATTATGACTAATTTATTTTATATAATAAAATTTTATTAATTAATTGTTTTTATTTTATAAATAATTTAAATGTATATTTGATCATGTTATGGCCTTGTGTGATTAGAAGTTTTCTAATTGAGTTTTAACAGTCTTGTATGAACTTAGGTGATGGTTCTCCTATATTTGTTCAAGGGAAAACTATATATTTAGGTTAGTGGTATATAATGTTTCAATAGGTATAATAAATTGTTCATGATATGTGTGATATGTGGCCACACCTTCTGATTGTGATTAACCTAAACCTAAAATGAGTTTATTTCCCACAAACTATATAATTTGGATTTAGAAAAATACACCCTATTAGAACCATACTAATTATATTCTATGATTATATGGTTATATAAGTCCATGATATTTCAATTGTAATTTATATTTTCCTGCAATTTCATGGCTAGAATGAGATTACGCGATCACACAACTGAGGTGTGTAGTCAATGGTTCCTGATTCCCATAATCCCTCAGCCTATATAAGTTTTCCAAATATATATTACTTCTTTGATATTGTTTAATTTTATGAAATTAAGTATTATAGTTAAATTTTAGTATTGAAGGATTAAATTGAATTTACTATTACATAATTTTTTAATGAAACAAAATAATTTTAGTGAAGTGAAATTTAGTTTGATCCTAAAAAATATGTTTGATATAAAACATTGAAATGAGAAAAATAATCAATGTATCTAATTATATGTCTTTTTTCTACATGTCTATTTGTTTTTAACTAATAATTTAATAATATGTGTTTAAATTTTCAATTATATATTCTTGACATATATTTTTTAAAATATTTCTAAAATTTTAAAATAAATGTTATCATTAGATCCTTATATTAATGAATTGAATAGATTTTTATCATATTAAATATATGAATAAAATACAGGAAATTTCAACTAAAATAAAATACCAATAATAATTGTATAATATGTTTTTAAAACATTATCAACTCATATTCATAATTCTCACAACCTTTATCTTAGTCATATTTAACGACTTAAAACCAATTGAAAATATAAAAAACATAATTTCATTTCATTCCAACATTAACCATTATAAGCTCAACAAGGGTTCTAATAGGATTGGGAGAAATATTTTATAGGATGAATAATGTATTATATATTCATAATTTAAGGTTTATATAACAATTATATAATTATATTTAATCAATATTTCCTAATATTAATTATCATATATAAATATCATATTTTACTAATTGAATATATATTTTATTATTTTTTATAATTGATAAAATCATATATATTTTTTACATATTGAATCCCAATTTTCAATTGATTTTATAAAAACCATTCAATGATTATAGTAAATTTAATTATTAAATAAAACTCTACATTTATTTATAAATCATGCATTAAATGCGAGAGATTTTATAGACATATTTAAAAAAATATCCTAAGAACTACACAAAATTATGAACCCAAACATCATATACATTTAGTGAGCTAATATCCACCTTTCATCATGACTTACACTGGTTATCAGGTATTTAAACCATGATTATTTGGATATAGAATCATCTTAATCATAACAGTTATAATTATTAGATAGTTGAGAAGATGACCACCTATCCGAATCTATCATGGATTCACTAAACTCTATTCTTCTGGTATCCTCATTGTTAAAGATTCCCAGTTAGTGTAACCCAAATTAAACACCAACATAGGATAATCAAAGGATACTCATGCTAGGATAGACGATACCCAACATGAAAATCTTGAGTTACGTATAGCTTTATTGCCTTACGTAATATAATATAAGGGTATTAATTTTGAGATTAACAATACCTTGTTGAATGATCGATGTATTGAAAAATTCCACTTTGGATGGAATCTTTTACTTAGTATTAAAATGGGATTCTTTTAAGGACTCAACAATTTAATATACATGATATTGATATTAAATTCATAATTATTACATCATATGTAATATTTAACTTTTCATGTTTTATTTATTTTTTGTATGAATGCTTTTAATGATTTAGTTTTTGAAATATGTATTTCAACCAAAACTATATCTTCTCTCTGATTTGGTGTTGTATTTTAAGGGAATGAGTCTCAGGCAATAAAATGCAATAATAACTATCATCCTCATCAGCTTCATCTATAGAATAGTTATTATTTCATTTTTTTGCCTAAGACTCACCACCATATCTTCTAGATATGAACCTATGTTGCTTGAACTACTCTGATCAGTAGTCATCCCATACTAGGAACCAATGAACATTATGGATTAATTTAGAGTATAACACCTACCACTCATAGAGTAATTCTTTTATTAAATTAAATTACCCATTTCCTTCAAAGAGTAGTGAAATTATTTGAAACATTTAAATATTGGGTTCTTCTTATTTGAAAGGATCCTTTTTGTATATTTATTTATTTTTTTAAATATTTATATTACAAAATAAAATAGGATGGATATGAATAGAAAATGGATAGATTCCAATCATATGATAGAATAGTATGAATATGGGGTGAAATAGCACATCAAGTTTGAAAAATGTCATGCATATAAACCTTCTCAAATCATTTTTTCATGTTTACACATTGTTATTCAAGACTATTTAGTCCATAGGAGTTGAAAGAACACTTGATATGTCAGGGAATAAATCAAAGTTATAAATGTTGGAATAAACACTAGGAAAAAGATAATGTAGGTATTTATAGGGATAAAAATTCATTTTATATATCATCTGATATGATTACAAGTGTGGAAAATGAAGAAGACTGTATCGAGGATATGATTACAGGTGTGAATAATGATGAAGATCATATTGAGGAACTTATAATGAAAGTTGAAGATGAACTTCATGATTTTCCAATTTTTTTTTGATAATTTAAAGAGTTGTACAAAGACTCCATTATATACCAATTTCACTAAATATATAGAATTTTCAGCTATAATCAAGCGATATAATTAAAAATATGGCAACAGATGGTGTGACACTAGTTTTACTAAACTACTTTATCTCTTGAATGATATGCTCCCAGAAGATAATGAGCTCTCTAGACGAAAATATGATGCTAAATTAATGCCATGTTCTATGAGTGTTATCTATGAAGTAATACATGCATGTCTAAATGATTTTATACTATTTCACAAGGACTGCAAATCACTTAAATAATGACCACTGTGTGGTGCTTCTCAATACAAGAAATATGAACCAGGTCCTATGAAAGTTTTATGGTACTTTCTAATCATTCCAAGGTTTAGGAACCTATATAGAATTGAGGATACAACAATACAATTTATGTGGTATTCATATACAAGAAATAAATATGGGAGACCTCTTCATCCAATATACTCTCCTTAGTGGAATAGAATTGATCATGAGTATCCTAAATTTGGAAATGAGTTGAGAAACATTCATCTTGTGTTATCTAAAGATGGAGTGAATCCTTTTGGTTTTCAAATTATTAATCATAGTATATGGTCTCACTTCAAAAAAATCATTATTTATTAGTGGTTTAGTAAACCACTGCTAAAAAATTAAATTATTTCATAGTAGTTATTTAAAAACCACCACTAAATATTACACGTTTATTAAAAAAAGACACTTATCCCCCACACCCCATCCTTATACCCTAACTCCCATCCTTCTCCCCCAATCTCCCCCTCCCCTTGACCCCAATCCCTAGCACCACCGTGGTTCTCCCCTCACTAGTGCTCGGGTATCTCCCAATCCCTCCAAGCCCGATCCCACTCGAGACATCACCAACACTACGGTCACAACCCCTCGACTTGTCACCCATACCCTTTCTCTCCCCTAAGTCACCAACCTCACTCGATCTATCTCCCTCCCCTAAGCTTTCAACTTCACTCGAGCCCATGATGGAGCTGCTGTCAACCCTAATCCCCCTAAAAACCCCCATTCTCCCCTTCTCCCTTGAATCCCCTAGTGGTAATCCCTCCCTTATTGGTATTTTTTTCTGCTCCATTCTTCATTCCACCTATCTCAATTTTTGTTACTCCTACTAACTCCTAGGAATCTCTAATGATGTGAATTTTGGTTGTCTAGGTATAAGGGGTTTATTATTAGCTCGATTGTATAGTCACCTACTTGTATACATCACCTGGGTCTCAAAGTATAAGGGTAATCTTCAAGTTTCATTTTTTTATAATTATTGATGTGTATTAATTATAAGAAAAATATTATATAAGGTGTTTCCCATAATTAATTCATCATATTTGACTCTTTATAGATTTTATGGGCTGTAAAATTAGTTTTATGTTGTATATATTTCATTTATTTCCTTTTAAACTGAGTGTATGTTTTAAATATTATAGGTTTTATAGATTTATTATATAGATTGGTTTTCTAAAACTAATGGGGGTATTTTTAAATGAGTAGAGGCTTCTATTTGGGTGAGTTTTATAACTATTTTTAAATAAATATGTTGTGTTTATTCCCTTAGATGTGTTCATTATTTTTATTTTATTGGAATACTTCATATTATATCTTTTTATATAGATTTTTTAGAATTATTCCTATAATTTTGATGTTTTAAATTGAATACAACATGATCAATTTATTCATTTTTGACTTTCTTATTTACATTTAATGATTATAATTGATTTCATGTGTGTTTATATTTGGATTATATTAGGTATACCATAAATTTATGCTTTTATTCCAATGTTTTTCATGCATTTTATTTGGGGAGACTACTACTTTGAGCCTTAAATTATTTATTTAAATATTTCATAGCATATAAACTAATGTTCTGAAGAATTTTTTTGAGTATTTTATTAATTTAGTAGTTTTAACTACATGTGTTTTGGTTTAAATTAGGTAGTTAATCTAATTTATATTCTCCATAGAAAATCATAAGTTAGATTAACCACATTTAGATGCAAATAATTGTTTTATACATCATGGAAAGGAGAATGAAATTTATGGATAGACATAAATATTTTGAAATCAGTATTATTTTTATTTTATTAATATTACTTATGAATGATTTTTTTTAAAAAGTGTTTTTACCAAAATAATTTATTTGGTTTCTTATAAATGCTTTAGAAATATAGATTGTTTTAAATTGGTCATGTGTAAAGTGTTTGAAAGGGGATTGGGATAAATGTATACATCCTTATTTAGGTAGAGTAGAATCTTTTTTTATTCTATGTTAGTTTGATTCTAGATTATCTGGTTAAGAGATATTTTCATATATGATGTAGAAACTCTCACAGTTTTATTCCATTATTAATCCACTTCCTATTCTATATCATTACCAATATAAATTAAATATTGGAGCTGAAGCCTCATTTTATTATTAAAGAAAAGCAAAGGCCTCTTTTAACTGGGTAGAGGGATACCCATTACATAGCCTGAAGGCCCAGTGGGCTTGTAGCCCATTACATATCCTATAAGCCTAATTTTTTTGCCCAATGCCCATTCTGTGAATAGTAACTCATCTGCTACAGTCCGCACAGTACCGCCACTGCTACAGTTCCCTGCCGCCGCTACAGTACCCGCTGATCTACAACACCACCACGACTACAATACCGCTACAGTACTGCTATAGTACCCTATGCCCAATGGGTTTTGAACCCCCATTTTTTATGTAGGATTACAGGGTGCTTACCACTAATCCAAAACCCAACTACATCCAATATAAATTAGAATCATATAAAAATAATATAAATGATATAATGTCTTTATAAAATTAATATAAAAAATAAATAGCATATATATCTTATCTATATCATCGTTTAACATTTCCATTAATGTAATGGATGACCACCTAAAGGGATGATCATTATTATTCAATTTTCACATTCCAAGTGGTTGTTAAAATTCCCGATGGATTTTATAGTGGTAATTAACTATTTAAAGGGGTGTTTGACACCAATTTGTTCTTTAAAATGTGTGTATGTTGTTTTAGAGTCATGTTTTAGGAATTGATGGTAGTTGGACTTTAATCTTTTTTTAATTGGTTTTGAGACCATAAGTCTCATGGTGTCTTGAAATGTTTTAAAAAAGGTTAATATTTTTTCTTGAAAACTGGATTCTTAACAGAATTTGACTTATGTGTTTTAATTTGTTTAATAAAGTGTAGGTACATTGTGATATATATAGATTAAAGGTGGATCACATTACCGAGGAACACATATCAGTATGATAATGGTTTGGAAGAGTATTTAGATTTTTCAATTTCCAATCAATCCATTTATGAGAGAATAAGATGTACATGTCCTAAATGTAAATTTAGAACATGGTTGAAGAGAGATTAAGTTTATAAACACTTGATATTAAATCAATTCCTTGCTCAATATTTGTATTGGATTTGTAATGAAGAATCAAATGTTATAAAAAGTTTGAACACTGATGTTAATCGACAGAATGAGCTACCAACTTCATCGATAATGAACAATGAAATGAAAAAACTTATAAATGATGAATTCGACATTTAAATACAACAAAATCAAAATAAAAAAATCATAACAACTAGTTGAGTGTGATACAAATAACAACTTTACCAGTGATGTTTTTGGGACTATAAGACAACCAAATCAAGAATGTAACATATCATTGGATCCTCTTCTTGATTCTATGGAGACTTATATAAGATAGGACTTCACTAAGTAGAAAAATGTGTTTCATGGTTTAGTTGATGATGGAAATCAAGAGTTGTATGGTGGATGTTTGAAATCTTTAAAACCTTCTTTTTTTTATGAAGTTGTACCATATCAAATGCCTATGTGGAATTATAAATAAGGTTATGTCCATGATATTGGAATTGTTGCATGATGAATTTACTAAAGCTAAGATCCCTGAGTCTTTTTATGATATGAAAAAAATTATTAATATGATTGTTCTGAATTATACAAAAATACATGCTTGTCATAATGATTGTATGCTTTATTGGGGAGAGTATTCAAGCAGCTAGGATTGAGAAAAATGTTCTTCTTATAGATGGCGGTAAATGGGTGATATAGGAAGTCTGAATCAACATAATACTATAAATAATAAGAAAAGGAACAAACCTTCAAAGGGTTTGTGTTACTTTACTTTAAAGCCTAAATTGTAAAGATTATTTATGTCATTGAAACCCGCTGAGCACATGAAGGTACATTCTATAGATAATAATAATGATAGGTTAATGAGACATCCAATAGATTCACAATCATGGAATAAATTTGATTCATTACATCTATATTTCTCATATGATCCAAGGAATGTGTGATTTAGATTGGATTTTGATGGATTCAACCCATTTAGGACTTTGAGCACTAGTTATAACATTTGGTTAGTTATTTTAATATCTTATAATATACCTTCATAGATGTGTATAAAAAAAATGTCTTTTAGAACTTCGATCATTATTCCTGGAAAAGGAATGTTTGGAAATGATATTGATGTATACTTATAGCCTCTAATTGAAGAATTACAGGAGTTATGGAGCAAAAATGTTAAGACATATGATGCATATTTTAGAACAATGTTCATAATGAAATCATATATAATATGGACCATTAGTGACTTCCCTATGGGTTTTGATTATCCATCTTGTAACTTTGATTTTTATCCTGAATGACTACCTTATAGTAAAAAAACAGTGCTTCTTGTGTCATCAGATATTTATAGATGCATATCATATATTTTGAATGAACAAGTCAAAATTAAATGTCTCTATTGATCATAGACTACCTCCAAAGTTGTTGATAGGTTCTGAAATATTGAAACAACTTGAAAATTTTGAAATAAAATTTGGGAAGGTGAATCATTTGAATGATAGTGAAAAACTAGTTTAAAGTGCATCGTCAAGTGAAATCAAAACACAAAAATGGAAGAAAAAAAGTATATTCTTCAAACTTCTATATTGTTAATTTAATTTGTTGTGGCATAATCTTGATTTTATGCATATTGAGAAGAATTTTTGTGACAATTTTATCGTTACATTTCTTAATGAGAATGGAAAATTGAAGGACCATATCAATGCTCAGAAGTACTTACAAACAATGAACATAAAGTGTGATCTCTAGCTAGATGAGAATGGAAAGTATACTATAATTTTTTTTTCAATGATAAATAGGGATAAATATATATTACATAGAATTTTAAAACATATAATGGTATAATATGAGTATTCAAGTAACATCTCAAGGTGTGTTGACTTAAAGAATCATAGGTTAAATGGATTTAAAAGTCACGATTAACATATTTTTTTACAATATAATATACAACTGGCATTGTATACATTATTACCTGAAAAGGTTACTGCCTTTGTACTCCAATTTTTCACATTCTTCAAAAAACTATATGAGAAAACTCTATAACCATTTGAGCTTGAAAACCTTTAGGAGAGATTTTTATTGAAACTTTTTTCAATGTATATGATCTTTCCTCTGTCGTTTTTTACTATCATAATGAATTTAACTATACAGTTGGTCGAGGAAGCTAAATTAGGAGGCCATGTACATTATCTATGGATGTATCCAATTGAGAGGTAATTTATTTATATGTTTCTAATCTTAAGTAAGAAATTATTGGAAATTCATTAAATACACAATTATGTTTTATTTATTTTATTTCACAAATATCTTGGAATTTGATATCATACGTGAAAAATAAAGCTCAACCTGAAGGTTCTATTTCTGAAGGCTATTTGTTAAAGGACTATCTCACCTTTTGTTCTAGATACTTTAATGATATTGAGACAAGATTAAATTGAGTTGGATGTGTTTAAAACACATCAAATCAATGTAAAATACATGGAAAATAAAAAATATTTCCTGCTATTGGCCGATCAGTTAGGAGGAGTTGAAATGTTACACTGAAAGAAATGGAATTATTACAGGCACATAGATATGTGATACTAAATATTGAAATTAACGATCCATTTATTTAAGATCAAAATATTCAAAAAAATAGATGAATGATAATCCGAACATGAAATGAGAAAGATATAAATAAAATTGTCAATAAAGAGCTTGTAGAATGGTTTTCATGATGTGTAAGTACATAAATATTTTAATTAATATAGATATTTGGTTGAAAAATATATTTTGTAAATATATTAATGTACATTCCTTTTTTTAAATCATGAATACTGATAGTGGTATATTTATGGTTACTGAATTTGGATAATATAGAAAGCTGATTGATATTATTGAATTAAACTACCATGGGTATTTTTTAGTTGTTTTATTCAAATGCAAGTTGGTCGATATTATTAGAGGCGTTAAAATAGATTCCTTGTAATTTAATTATGTGAACTTATCTTACCTGATGGATTTTGATGACCGTAAATTACATGATTTTTACATCTTATCATTGTAAGAGAAAATGTTATATTATGTGAAAGATGTTATGGATGAAGGGTGGAGTGTATTTTGTTCATGTAAAACAAAGAGACTTGCATGATATGGGTGATGAAGTAGAAGATTTTACCTATAACTTTGAATCTTATCAATATTCAGAATCAAATTTGTTTTTACATCATGATATTGAAAATATTAGTCTAGAAAGGGTGGATGATGTAGATAACATAATTATGGACTAGGAATATGACATGTATGACAACCCTACTTTTTTATTACAACTTAAACATGATTTATTACATAAAACTTCACTTTATACAACAAATAAGATCAAGAGGTTTAGTGTATTTGGTGCTTAGGATCATTACATAAAAACTTAAAACATGAAATACAACATCTTTATTGAAAACTTCCTTTACATGACCACTACATTCCCTCGTACTTAGCATTGCATGGGATAACCTGAGGACATGCATAAGAAAAGGGTGAGATATAAAGCCTAGTAAGGGAGTACACATGGAATAACATGAGGAGTAAAATACATGTTAAACAATAGGTATATCAATAGATCATAAAAGAAACATTAACATAAAGGCATGATAAAGCATGATAATCATAACATGGAAATGTGGCAACAACACTTAACATGGAATTAGCATGAGCCAAGGCTTATTGCACATAAAGCATGAGTAAACCCTAATTGCACATGAAGCACAAGTAAACCCTCTTTTCACTTGAATTAGAATGAGTCAACACTCATTTCACATGACGTATCATGATACTATACTTTACCCAATGCATTGGAGCGCTATAAGGGCGCACCGTTATTAAACATTTCATTTCATGCATAAGTGTGCCACATGGATCATAAAAAATGGATTCATAAAACATAAACATTTATTCCACGATAAAGGAATGTGGAATTCATACATGAAACTTTGTAATCAATAATTAAAGGTTCATAAATGTGGATACCCTTGATGGAGAAATGGGCATGGTATCCACTACACAATGGCATTGGCTTAGAAAATCGGTGCGATTTCGGCAGCGTAACGGCGTGACATAAGAATTCATAAAAAAATAGTTGATGAGAGAGAAAGGGGTTCCTCATCATATTTACATGTAATGGACAGTAAGGTGGTCATATAGATACATGCCCCAACAATTGTAATGGAATTTAGATTCATGATACAAAATTATTGCTTGAATGTAAAAGAAGAGAGAGAAGTTCCTTTCGGAATTTTGGCATAGTAACGGGTGTACATGGGAGGAATTTAATGAGAGAGAAATGAGTCTCCCATCATTAAAAAAATAAGAGGGAAGTATGGGGGAGGTGAAAAACCATACCCCAACATTCATAATTGAAATTAAAAGGACAATACAACTCAAAGAATATTGACAAAAATGAGAAAGGAAGAAAAAACCCTTACTTGGAAGTGTGCTTCCAAAGGATAGAGAGAGGCTTGTGAGAGGATTCTTGGGAGATTGGAGAACCTTGGGAGGATTATATATAGAGTAGGGAAGAGGTTGGACGAACTCCAAGGGATTTTAGTGAGGAGGAAGTGGGAGCTTGGGTGGTTTTATATAGGAAAGGTGAGGGAATTCTTTATTATTTAGGTTTCGGTCCCCTTACAATAAATTAATCCAAACCACAAATCATCACATGGTTTTTGCCCATGGTTTTTGGAAAAGGGAAGAAGAAAACAATATTTTATAAGGCCCAAGTCCGAAATTTTTAAAATAATAAGGTTGCTTATGTGGAGGTGAGTCACACTCCCATGGAAATTAATTTAAAAAGGCAAAGTGTTGAATATGTCTTGAGGGGTCCATTAATGCTTTGAAAAGTAAGTAAAACAAACCCAAAATCACATTATTTTAATGATAAAACATATATTGGCCGAACATAAGGATTATGGTATTTTATTACATCACCATTGGGTCATTATGATTTCATAAAACACATTATATATTTAAACGGTATTTAATTTTTACCCAAAAATTTGACTGTCTCAGAAAATTATGAAAAATTCACCGTTGGATAATTTCGACGTCCTGATTCCAGAAATGACATTTATTTTATCTAAAAAAATTTCTAAATATGTTAATTTTCACTTTTAAAATAAAAACCAACATTTATAAAAAATTCACGGGTTTTGACAGAAATGGATTTCAAACCTTAATATAAACTTTTAATTGCATTCATAAAATTATAAGATCATTTATATTAAATAAAAAATTAATTTAATAATAATAATATTATTTTATTAAAATATTATTTAATTCAAAAATCCCTTAATTTAAGAAAATAGATTTCTTAATTATATAATAACTAAAAACACCATTTGTACTTTTAAAAACTATTTACAATGTATCAAAAATGACTAGAACTTATATTCATTATTATATAAAAAAATAATGTACATGAGCATAGTACTACTTATTTGTTACATAACCCCTTAAAACAGCCACATAAGACCTAAGGGTAAGGTGTGCGATGGTGACAGACTCTTGGGGCGGCTCAGATAACATCGCTCAAGTGGTAATCTCTATCAACTTCCACTTTTCCCGTAGACGGTCTCGTTAGAGCTTGACATGGTGAAGTTCATCTTGGGCTTGGTTAAGGGTGAAGTCCAAAGATGCCACCTCTTTTCCGATCTCTGACAAATGGGCTTCATATGAGGCAATTCTATTGGATGAGGCCATCGCTTCTTTTGTCTGAGTAAATTGGATTTGTCAAGGTCCTATATTTATACTAATCATGTGATCACTGTTCAACAACTATATTAACAACGGTCAAAATTATTAACACAAAACCAAATAGGTTGACATCTTATAAAAAAAAATTTCATAAAGAGACATTTAACTGGATCAAGAGGGATTTTCCATTAATGAAACTTTGGGTTATTACAACATGATTTATGGAAAAAATGATTTAATGTGAAATAATACATTCATTTATCAACCACTTATTTTATATGTGCAGTAATTCATTATTATATCTATGTATATTTTATTTTTTAATATCATGAATATGTTTTCATTTCTATTTTTTACATGAATTTTTTGAGATATATGTTCTGAAGTTAATTTTATTTGATTAAATGATTGGAATTCCAAGGAGGAAGCATTTTAATGATCCTAGTTGGTCAAGTCCCTGGGAAGGAGAATCTTGGTCGAGTGCACAAGATGGGTTTGAGACCATTGCCATCTGAGGTATTTGGTAGGCCACTGATGATTTCAACTGCATCAACTCTTGGATGTAGTCACTCCCTACCCCGAGATGCTCAGAGGGAGTTTGTTACCATGAAAATCACAAATTGGGAATAGGGGGATCATATAAAGATGCAATATGTAAAGTTCATCACTTTATATAAAGCATTGATTGAATTATATTAGAAGATGACTATAATTTTTCTCGATGATATTGCATCGATAGATGATAGTGAGTAGGTAAATCACACAACTTTAAAATCATTTAGTACAGAAAATTTTATTGGTTTTAAGTTTAAATTTAAATATAAAAAACTATTTAATTTTCAATATAATTATCACGAAGGTTCTAGTAGTAGGATGTGGAGATGAAGATGAAGAGGGTGTCAAGAAATATTTATTGGGTAGTGATTATGGTTCACTTTGGATTCAGAGATGATGTGAAACTAATATTATGACAAACTAACACTAATTTGGTGATTCAGAAACCATGTTGTGATTTTTGGAAGGGATACCTATATTTCCCTTAAATTTCATGAAAATCTATATGCTTAGTTCTTTTGGAGTATTATTTTAGATGGGTAACCAAATTTTTTGTTTCCAGGGTCTGGTTGAGTACATGGTAATATCACTTTCTTTATAAATGTGTATAAGGTTTTCTTAGAATGTGTTAATGGAATACCATATAGAAAACTCAAGGAATAACAACATCTATTCTTAGTGGGTTATTTCTAGATCTATGTTCTTGTCTTCTCATGCCTTGTATCAGTAAATAATTCTATAACTATGTATGATAGTTCATGATCAATTTGGTTTTGATGTCTTAAATCAAATGTATCTAGGTGACTGGTTAGTGGAATACATGAACAACGATGATTCATGGATTAAATCACTTACATGAACTTGGGTCATATAGGCCAGGATGATGTCATTATTTTCTTTTATGTAGCCATCATCCCTGAAATAGTTTTCCAGTGTAGTTTCACATGGTTAATACTAACCATGCAAGACTTTTAGTAAACCATATTAACTCACCTTGAGTTTCTAGAAGAGGATTCATGGTTACTATATGATTTTTATAACCATATGGGTAGATTGTAAAACCTACTTAGGGATGATAATTTTTGTCATTTAGAGCTTTTTAATTTTGGGATCCCTTCCATATATCCCCCACTCCAAATTATATATCCCATGAGATCCTCCCAGATAATTCTCACCCTCTTCACTATTATCTTAGTGGTTCTAAAGAGATTTATTAGGGATTTATCATACATATTTTAAGGTAATGTATTCCTTCTCATTATCCCCCCTCTTTCTATTTATTTCTTCCATGTTCTTCCTTTCCTCTCAAATCCTAGTGGTCATGGTGGATGGATATCATGTCTAGGGATATATTAAATTGGTGTTATTGGTTTCTAGGGATTTCAGAGCCCCTCTTGCATCTTATTCTTATGGTATTCATTAAAGGTTAAATGATTCCATTTATTGAGGTTGGTGTCTTCATTTTATTCATTTTTTTGATAGTTTCATGGGTGTTTAGTACTTTGAAACTTATTTTATTATCTATGAAAATATAATATAAGTTACTTATGGTAGTTTTATCAAGAATACTCATTGTTTTCCATTAATTTACTTTTCACATAGAGTGTAATTTTGTCTAATTTGAGCATGTTTTGATTTTTTAATGTCATGATATAATTTTATAAATTTTAAACATGAGTCCATCCACACACTCCACTAATTGGTTGGTGAATTAAAGTTCTAGAGCCTAATATATTTGGTATCATGAATGATTATAACCTTATTAATTACAAAAACCAAGAAAGTGATAGGTGGTCGGGCACTTCTTAGGAGGTTATTAATATGATCCCCCTTGGGAACCATAATTCATTTCCTTCTTCCCAGATACATTTTCATGCTCATAGCGGCAGAGCTTCACCACTACCTATCATCTTCCATGACACAACTAGAGAGTACTATGCCTATTTGTTGGTCTATGATACGTAGTACACCATAAATCCCCTCAACAATCAACATCGATGTGTCTATATAAATTGATTCCCTTTATGTGTTTGATAAAATTTCAATGATGGGTTTTCTAAAATATAATTCTCTATACATGGTGTTTTGAAACAAACATGATTTATGGAGTTGGTTGTTTCATAGTTTAATAAGTTTCCCAAGTAATAAGGGGTTTGTTTGGTGTATGGGATGGTTTTTTGGAATTCATTACATGATTGAGATTATGTTTTGATGTTACTTATGTGTTATTTATATTTCTCTTTATTTTCAATGTGGTTTTAAAAATGAATTTTAAAGTATACGATTAACACCATAAACCAAGGGCCCATTTGGAACTTTATGTATAATGATTTCAATGGTTATGGTTACAACCTTATTAACCCCCTTGATTATCTTTTGTTCTTTATCATGTGTATTGTGATATTATTAGATTATGGATTGATTTTTCTATACTTCAAATGATATCTTTTTTAATGGGCATTGGAGGTGGGATGGATAAATTTTATTATGATATATTGGAATCTATTTTTCTTTGTATGTTCTGGGCTATATATTTTGTAGTAGCATTTTTTTTGAAAAGTGATATTTAGTGGCGGTTTAAAACCACCACTAAATATGCAAAATTATTTTTAGAGGTGGTTTAAATTTCCACTATATAATGTATAAATTTGTTTTTTGGTGGTTTTAACCGTCTTTAAATAATGTCGATATTATATAGAAATGGTTTTATCATTTTAGAAATGGGTCCCCCTCCCAAAAAATCTCAAGTATATAGTGGTAGTTTAAACCACCACTATATCCCCAACCTTTTTTTGGGAGGGGAAACTACTGCTAAACCCCAAAAATATCACTAAATAAAAATTCTAGGATGGTTCCTAGAAACCAACACTAAATGGAAGGAATCTATGTGAGTTGGATGTCAATACCAACTTTAGTGGTGGTTTTTGGAAACCATTGCAGAAACATTTGGCGGCGATTTAAACCATCACCAACTAAAAAACCACCTCTAAGATGCGATTTTGTTGTAGTTCCTACTATGTTGGTAAATTATAACTTATCGTCGTGGTTATGCATGAAATGAAAATACATTTTGTTATCTATGCTTATATTAGGAGAAAAATAATCAAGTAATGATATTGATGTTTATTTTGCTCCATTGAACGAAGATTTGAAATTATTGTGGGATTCAGGTGTTATATTGTATGATGCTTACATAAATGAATATTTCACATTTAGAGTCATGTTGTATGAGATGATAAATGGATTTATTTCTTATGGAAAATTTTCAGGATTCAACATTAAAGAAACTCAAGGGTGTCCCGTTTAAAAATAAGGAGAACATTCAATTAGGTTGAAACATTCATTAAATGATGTGTTTCTAGGACATCATATATTTCTACCCCGATGGAATAAGTACCGATCTTGGATGACATCATTCAATGGAAGTTCAGAATAACATACAAAACCATATCCACTAACAAGTGATAAGCTATTTGAGAAAGTAAAATATATGGGCACTACTTTTGGTAAACCTTTTTTGGAAAACCTTATGAAAACCAGTTGGAAAAAGTGATTAGTTTTTTTTGAATTACCATATTGGAATTTTTTGTATGTCTGAAATTTTATTGATGTTATGCATGTTGAAAAAAATTTATGTGATAGTGTCATTATCACATTTCTAAATGCACTCAAAAAAAGTATGAAATTCAGGATAGGTTTGAAATTATTGGCATGGAAATACAGGAAGACTTGGTGCTATTGAAGGGAAAAACATGAAATTTTCTTCCTCCAGCTACTTACACTCTTTCTAGAAAGAAGAGATATTAGTTTTGAAACTTCTTGAATGATGTAAAGGTCCCAGAGGTGTATTCAACAAATATGATGAATATCATTTCAATGAATTATTTAATGTTAAAGGGTATGAAATCCCATGAATATCATGTTTTTATGCAAGATCTAATTTATGTATCTTTACATTGTATTTTTTTCAAGAATTTCCATCATACATTAACCAAGCTCTATTTTTTTTTGAAATCTATATGAAGAAAAGTTATAGACCCGGTGAAATTTCCAACCATGGAAAAGGAAATTCCTATCATATTATGTGATTTGGAATGAATATTACCACAAACTTTCTTTGATATTATGATTCAATTGATGGTTCACTTAGTGAGATAGATTCAACAATGTGGTCCTATACATTATACATGGATGTACCCCATTGAATGATATATGAATATTTTTAAAGGGTATGTAAAAAATTTAAGTCATCCATAGGGTTGAATTATAGAATGATATATTATTGAGGAAGGCATTGAATTTTTTATCGACAAACTGTTTGGTGTGGAAAGTATTAGTCTACCAAAATCTCATCACACTGGACATCTTATGGGTAAAGGAATTTCTGGAAGAGATGTTGTCTCAATCAATATTACAGATAGGTAGCAGGACCACCTTTACATTTTTCACAACATTTTAGAGGTTTCCCCATATGTTAAAACCCACAAATAAATTCATAGAGATTTGAATCCATTAGGGGATGAAATATGGATATCAAATACACACAATCAATAGTTTATAGGATGGTTTCAAGAACATATTTTTATGGAGTCAGATGAAAATCCGGATTCAATTTTAGAACGACTTTTATGGATAGCCAGAGGACCAAGTGTGTATGTATAATCTTAAAATGGTTATGTAAATAATGGTTATACATTATATAAAAATGATCATGATGAAGGTAGCACCATAAAAAATAGTATAGTTACACTTTTGGCCGAAGTGATGCATGTTTCTAGTACTAAGTACATAAATCAAATTTATGAAAATATTTCAAACTTTGGAATCATAAAAAAAATATGGGAGTTGGATTATACAATATTCCAAGTTCCATTTTTTCAATAAAAGTGGGTTGATAATAAGAGTCTTGTTAAAATAGATGAATTGAGATTTGTTAAAGTGGATTTCAGTACAAAAGGGTGAAAATATAAACCATTTATAATGGAATCATAGGAAGTACAAGTATTTTATGTTCTATATCCCACAAAATGAAAGTGTTCAATTGTTCTATTATTGAAAAAAACCACTAAAGGGTAAAATGAAAATTCAAGTTAGGTTGACCCTTTTATTGGGACATCTCAATCATTTTTTAGTGGTTCCAATGTATATGGGGTTTTGTATTTTAGAGGATAATATAATGAAGGGATTTGTATAATAGATAGAGGGGTTAAATCTATTTAACCTTAAATGTGATTTCAATAATTAGGTTATATTTTTTTGTAATATATATTTCATTACCTCATGTTATTATCTATTCGATTATACATTTATGTACTCTAAATTTAACCACTTATGTAGATAATTAATTTTGCACATGATGCTCCCAATCCTAAGGAAAAATAGGTTTATCAACCTGATTCTACTCCCAATGAAGAGGAATAATGACCTTATGCACATTACGATGCTACCAATTGAGAGGAACAATATATTGATGATGTTGAATCTAAGTAAATAGTAAACGATGAATAACCGATGCTACAAAAAAATAAGAGTGTCATAGTGTGATAGTGTTAGTAAAAATTGTTAAGGTGAAAAGAAAAAACATCAAATTTGAGGTCAGATGAAATGTGTGAGACCAGCCTATTTATCCTAACAAGGCCATGTTTAGTAGTTACATTGGGATCATCACTCAGTAGTGTGCACTGATTAATGGAGATTCATGGCACCATGTTGTGACCATGCTCAAGACACTGATTTGGGAAGAGATTATGGTAACATTATGATATAATTTCTTTATTTTACTAAAAAATAAAATAATGAAACATTGACTTATTCTTTATAATTATTTATAGATTTCATTTATAGTATATGAATCCCACAAGAAATATGTATTAAGTATTGAAATAAGGATTCAAAGAGGATTTCACACAATTATAATGAGATTTCACCTTAAAGATATTGAATGGAAAATTAACTCACACCCACCGCTTATGTATGCACAACTGATAAGCTAAGAAGCATGGGATGTGTTTACTATCCACTATGCATAGATATCGTTTCAGGTATATTGTGGCTGGTAATAAATTGTTTGAAAATATGTTTATTCATCACTTTGATTAAGAATATTTTATTTATAAAACAAAAACAGAGTACTGAAAATAAGGAATGGGAAACAAAACCAACACACCCCTACCATAAAGAAAGGATGGGGTACACATCACTTGAAAAAAATTAGTAGATATTTTAAATCTATCATAATAATTTTATGTGACATAAAACAAAAACATAATTATGTTCCTATATTTATATATATAATGATGAATACAAATCCAAATCCACTTCCATCCCACATCACGTGATATGGAAGGAGGCATGTGTAAATAAAGATCATATACTAATAGATGAAAACACATAGAAAAAATGTGGGATACATGTTTAAGTATGACATAATAATTTTTTTTATTTAAATCACTATTTCCTAACAATGATTACTTATTTTACTATATTTTTTATCTGACTTAGACATTGGAATCATCAATTCCTGTACTGAATGAAAACCTAAAATTAGTGACCTTGAAGTGGCTAGAATAGTATGGCCAAGTCAGAGGTGTGGGTTTTGAAGTGACACACTGAACATATTTTTGACAAAGGAAAACAACATGAGGATAAAGATAAAGAAATGGAAGATATGAAAACAATATTAGCTTCCCTTGAAGAAAAATTTCATTGGAATTATGGTTTGCTAGAAAATGTTATGGTGGGGAAGAAAAGAGAAGAAAAAACCTAGAAAACCATTGAATGAAGATCTACCCCCACCCCCACAAGTTTTGAGGTGATCTATTTCCCTCAAATAGATGTATTATACGAGGTAATTGATATTATCATAATTGTTTCTATGAAATGTGAATCAGATAGAAACTAATACCTTTTCTGTACTGATATTATATATAGTGAAAATTAATTTTATTTATTTCTATCAACACCCACCCATCCATCACCTTGTTATGAGGGCTACTATGTTCAATATCCAAGAAGAAACTCTACACAAAATACAACTTCCAATGGGTCATATAATAACGGTGATTAGCGTAGCTCATGAGATGAGTGCCAAGCTACCTATTCCACTTAATGATGTAGATATTCATATGGTCAAAAAAGCTATTGGAAAATTCGTATCATTGCCATCGGATCTTCTAAAAAACATGTCGTTAATGAGGTATTAATTTTCAATTTATTTTTCATGATAAACCTTTAATTATTAATGAAAAAAGTTCTAAACTGATGAATGCTATTACATATGGAAAAAGGGAAGGGGTGAAATGAAAGTTCAAATCAAAACCATCTTAAGGATCATCCAAATGATCAAAAAGATCTTCAGAAATCAACTTTACCCCATCCGTTCAATATCCAAATTTTCTAACATTGAAGGTTCATGAAGATACAAATTTACAAAGTGGTAGTAATCACATAGTTTATTTTCAAGAACAAATGTATAAATAGGTTTTTACTGATTACATTTCTCTTGAGAATTTAAACGAAATACTCAAGTGTGAATGGCTTGGAGTCTTAGTTTTAAATTTATATATGAGGTGTGTTTTTAGGATTTGTTTTTTGAATAGATGATATACTATGTTAATTATGACTAAATACACATCATATTTTTTATAGGTATATATATGAATACCAATTGAAGGGATTACCCCATGAACATAAATTTGGACTCATTATTCCTCACATCACTTCTATAAATAAAAAATAAATAGAATAAAAAAATGGATAAAATAGTGGAAAACTGGCCAAATCGTTTGAAAGAAAACTTATTGATGACACACACTTATTAATACCAAAGATATAGGGGTAAAACTATACAATTTAATAATATCAAATAAATTTTAATTTTATTCATTACTTATCCCTTTTTTTATTTTAGGAAACATTGGATGCTCATTGAGCTTAATTTGGATACCCAAAATATTTATTTCTTGGATTCACTACAAGGATGACCAACAAACCAACCACACATGATGACATTTTACAATTTGTAATACACTACATCCAACATTTTAGAACTGAATTTCAATTTATATATTTTATATTATGTTTTAATGAAAATTCTATTATGATAGGGTGCTGTATAAATATCATGAAAATCATGGAACGAAGACATTATGTGCACACAATAAGCCTAAAAAGTTATAAAAGTGGACAAGTATTAGTGTATATATAATAATATTTCAATATCCAAACATATATAAAAAAATTAATTATTTTTCTCATTGTTTCTGTATTTTATGAAACCAAAAAATGAAAAATATTTTGGTTTTTATGTTTGTAAATTTATGAGAGATATCATATTCCATTAACAAACTAACATCACCGAAGAAGTATTTTTGAAGATAATTACTATTCCATTTGAAATATTTATTAATACTTTGTGTATTTATATTTTTCTAGTACTAATATGACTATAAAAAATTCTCATATTCACAGGATGATATAGATTTTTTTAGAAATGAATGGGAATCATACCTGATGGCAGAATGTACACATGTATCATGAAGATGTGACTTCCGTAATTTTAATGGATTGTTTCATATTTATGTTTAATTTAATTATTTTTAGTATTACTCACATAATAATTGTTTTCTTATATAGGTGGATTATTTCATTCAAGTTGGGGTAGTTTATTTGAAGCTATACATGCTCCTGAGATATTGGACTTAGAGGCTACAACTGAGATAATGAAAATAAGGAAATAGGTTAAGGATGTATACAACCATCATGAAACAATAAATTTATAATACCTATTTAATTAATTTTTTCACCATTTTATCTACTATTTGTAAGTTAATTTCCTTATCATCTTTATCTAATAATTATTTAGTTTTTTCATAGATCTTTTTTGAAGTCATATTTTTCTTTCAAAAATCAGCAACAAGCCACTAAAGAGATAACATGTTCCTTTCTTCCAATGTTACCACACATTCCATTGCATTTATTTTTTGAACTTATAACAATGAATATTGATTCGATGTTCTTAGTTGAAAAACATTTCTCATTATTGAAAACCAGAAGAGTAAAGTAAGCTTTTTCATCTAAGAACATCGACTCAATATGCAGTGTTAGTATTTTTACAAAGAAAACAAATGAAAAGAATGATAACATTGGTAGTTTATATTTTTTTGATACTTTAGGGAAGTACTTTATAAGTCAATTTTTATGTTTAGGAATTAAGCACACCTCAATATGATGCACGGTGTGACAGGTATAACTCCAAGTGTGTATTTTTATTTAAAATTAACATCAATTTTAGTAAAAATAACATGTTTCATACTAAAAACTAAGAAAACATATTCATATTAATTTTATAATTTAGGAAAAACATCCATAAGTCATTTTTGATGTGTAGGAATCAACTATACCTCAATCCGATGCACGGTGTGACTGACATGATTCAAAGTGCATCTTATTATTTAAAATCGACATTAATTTTAGTAAAAAGAATAAGTGACATACTCAAAATAGATAAAACACATTCTTATTGTTTTTATACTTTAGGAAAACAATGCATAAGTCATTTTTGATGTGTAGGAATCAATCTCACCTCAATCCGACTCATGGTGTGATCGTTATGACTCCAAGTGCGTCTTTTTATTTAAAATTGACATTAAATTTAGTAAAAAGGAAAAGTAACATTCTAAAAACTGATAAAATACATTTTTATTATTTTGATACTTTATGAAAATGAACCATAATTCATTTATGACATATAGGAATCAACCAAACCTCAATTCGACACATGGTGTGACCAGTATGACTTTAAGTGCACCTTTTTATGTAAAATTGACATTAATTTTAGTAAAAAGAAAAATTGACATACTAAAAACCAATAGAAAACATTAATATTGTTTTGATACTTTATGAAAATGACCCATAAGTAATTTTTTATGAGTAAGAATCAACTTAACCTTAATCTGACGCATGGTGTGACCGGTATGACTCAAAGTGTCCATTTTTAGTTTAAAATGGTTATTTTAGTTCAAAAAGTGTGTCACTAACTAGAAAACAACCAAACATGATCCAATTATATTTATAATTTAATAAAATTATTCATAAGAAAATTTTGATGTGTAGGAAGTTGTCTCATATCAAATCAACACATGATGTGACCGATATGACTCAAAGTGTGTGTTTTCAATTTCAAATGACATTTCAGTAAAATAAACAAGTGACATACTGAAAACTAATCCCACCTCAATTATACTCTAGGAAAATGATCCATAAGTCATTTTTAACATGTAGGAATCAACCCCACCTCAATAAAATGCACAGTGTGATCGGTATAACTCTAAGTGTGTCTTTTTATTTAAAATTGACATTAATTTTAGTAAAAAGAATAAGTGACATAAAAAAACCAATAAACACATTATTATAGATTTTATATATTAGGAAAATGATCCATAATTGATTTTTGATATGTAGGAATCAAATGAACCTCAATCTGATACACGGTATGACCAGTACGACTCAAAATGTCTGTTGTTAGTTAAAAATTGACATTTTAGTTCAAAATGTGTCACTCAATGAAAACCAAGTAAACATGCTCTTATTGTCTTGATAATTTTGTAAAATGATTCATAAAATATTTGTGAGGTGTAGGAATAAATCTCATAGAAAACCAACACACGATGCGACCGATATGACTCAAAGTTTAGGTTTTCAATTTCAAATGACATTTTAATAAGAAACACAAGTGACATACTTAAAACTCCGAAAACACATTCGGATTAATTTTATACTTTATAAAAATGATCCATAATTAATTTTTAATGTGTATGAATCAGTATAACCTCAATTTGATGCATGGTGTGACTGATATAATTCCAATTTTGTCTATTTATTTAAAATTTACAATAATTTTAGTAAAAAGAAAAAGTGACATAATGAAAAGTGTGAAAACACATTTAGATTGTTTTTATACTTTAGTAAAATTTTTCATAATAGATTTTTGATTTGTAGGAATCATCCTAACATCAATATAATTCATGGTTTGACCGGTATAACTCCAAGTGTGTCTATTTCATTAAAATTGACATTAATTATAGTAAAAAAAGAAGTGACATACAGAAAACTGAGAAAATGTATTCATATTGTTTTGATAATTTAGGAAAACAATCCATAAGTAATTTGTGACATATAGGAATCAAACAAACCTCAAACTGATGCATGGTATGTCTGATATGAATCTAAGCTTGTCCTTTTATTTAAAATTGACATTAATTTCAATAAAACGAATAAGTGACATACTAAAAACTGAGAAA
This sequence comes from Viscum album, assembly GCA_963277665.1. Classification (NCBI taxonomy): domain Eukaryota; kingdom Viridiplantae; phylum Streptophyta; class Magnoliopsida; order Santalales; family Viscaceae; genus Viscum; species Viscum album. The sequence goes on from OY728152.1 coordinate 2,110,647,009, forward strand.
ACACATTCAGATTGTTTCGATACTTTTAAAAACGATACATTAATCAATATTTATTTTTATGTATCAACCGAACCTCAATCCAAAGAATGATGTTTCCGATATGACTTAATGTGTTCGTTATCAGTTTAAAATAGACATTTTAGTTCAAAACACATGTCACTCACTGAAAACCATGAAATTGTAATCCAATTTTCATGCTAATTTAGGAAAGTGATTCATAAGTCATTTTTGACTTATAAGAAGTTGTATCACATCAAACCAACACACTATGTGACCGATATGACACAAAGTGTGTGTTTCCATTTTGAAATGAATTTTATTAAAAAACATAAGTGATATACTAAAAACTAATTAAACACATTCATATTATTTTGATACTTTATTAAAATGATCCATAAGTAATTTTTGATGTGTAGGATTCAACTTCACCTCAATCTGACCCACAATGTGACTGATATACCTCTAAGTGTGTCTTTATTTAAAATTGAAGTTAATTTTTGTAAAAAGAACAAGTGACATAATCAAAACCAATAAAACACATTTATATTGTTTTGATACTTTAGGAAATTGATCCATAACTCATTTGTGATGTGTAGGAATAAAAAAAACTCAATACAATGCATTGTGTGACCGGTATAAATCCAAGTGGGTCTTTTTTTTAAACTGACATTTTATTAATGAATTGTTTAATATTAATGTTTAATTAATTTATTTATTTTATTACTAACATAAGATTTGTTTTCTTATATAGTTGGATTCTTTTTCTTGGGTTTAGGTTATTTTTTCATCAACTAATACCATGGGAGGAATTTTTTGAGAGGGGATCGCATGTTCCAAAGATAATGAAACATTAATGTTTTTAAATGTTTATGGATAATAATTGTAAATATAATTATAAAAAAAATTGTTTGAAATGTATATATTAGTAATTTTATTCATGATGTAAAATTTATTTCAATCAAATTATATATTTTTCAGACAAGTTACAGGTATTTGCTGTAGTGTGCTATTATACAAACAACACACTACAATAGGTTGGACCTTTATCAGCTCTAATGAATGAGATGATAAAGGGGACCCCCTTTAACGAAGCTGAGGATAACCCTGATTTTTAGCACTATTAAATTCCATTTTGTATGTTTTTAAAGTACATATACATATTAGTGTTGGGGGATATAGTATGATTTAGTGTTAACCATAACAATCCCTTCACATTATGTTAAGGGCGATGCAAGAGACCCAACCTAAGGGCACCTTGGACAAGCTCATCATGCTTTATAATTAGAAATGGGGATGATTGTCATTATGTTGAGAGTGATACTTGGGTTCATTATATAATTCCTTGTATAGGATCACCTGATAGATTACTTACCTAACCATAATCCATACTTGTTCCCTAGGGGAGTCACATTGGATAGGATCAATGCAATGATGGTTATACCATGCCATGAGCAATACTTGGTCCCCTATATGAGATACATGGGACGCAATTAGAGGGCCATGCTTCACACTATGATGAGAGTGATATTTGGGATGCCATTATGTATCATCTTAGACATACTCTTATGATGTTGGGTATTTGTAGTGCAACCAGTGCGATACTTGGGTTCCTCTATACAGTTCACCTTGGTTGGGCCAATAATTCCAATTATTTAAATTCTAGAGATTCCTTCCATATTATTCTAAGAAATTCATTTTATTAAATCAATGGAAGTGTCTACTGATCCAAATAACATTCTTGGGTTTGGTCCATATTTGATACTTTTCATGTTAATATACTCATTTATTCATCCTCGTTTGTATGCCAGAGAACCTTTATAGACCCATATTATATCTATATAGGTTTCTTACGATCAGAGATATCCAAATTAGGCCGAAGTAGGTAGTGTCGATTATGTATCATTTAGAAACCCGATCAGAAGTGATTTATTATTTATTTACTACCTTACATTTATTATGTACATGAAAACTGCTCATTTTATATTCACATACTATATTGTTTTATACATCATTGGTGGTGGTATACTAAGTATATCTCACACCCTGTTCTAGCCGCCTATGGTACCCAAATAGACCTCAATACTGTAGATATATACAAGGGGAAGCATCCAGCTTCCGATGCTTGATTTTCAGTAATAGGATGAAGTACGGGATCATAGGAACAATCCCATTATTTTGATTCTAGTAGAGGAGTATTTTGGCATTTTTTTGGATTTTTTTAGTATGTGGTATTTTTTGGTTTCCCCTATATCCCATGTAACTCATTTATTTATAGCTACACAACATGATAATCATCATTTTTATCTCTATTTATGATTCAGATTTCACCTGTTTATTTATTTGGATGATTTATTATTCTGCTGCCAGTTATTTATTACTTTTTCCACTACCTACCATTTATTATTTACTATTGTGATAAAGTCTTATCATATGGGAATATGCTCCCCACATACACACCCTAGGCCCTCACTACTAGTGTGAAACCTCTTTCATATGAGGAGGCGCACTTGAGATATTGTGACCAACCGTCTTGAGGCACCACTTAGTGGGTTCTGGTATGGGATGCTACAAAGTGGTACAAAAGGTTTTTTCCTTTTTTATTACTATTTAGGTATTAGGAAATATACTATGATGTATCGAAATTTGGAAATAACTTTTTTCCTAGAAGTAGCTTACCCACATATAGGGGAAACCCAAATTACTTGGGATGGGTTATTACTATTTGATTTGTGTCTATTATAATTGAATTGATTTCACCATTGGGTGACACACATGTTTTTTAAAGTTATTATTATTGATATTAACATTATTTATATCCTTTACTTATCCTAGTACGACAAGGAGGTATCATCTCATGCATCATTATAGGCACTCCATGACTTTTATGCCATGCATTTTTCCATGATGCGTTTAATTTCTACATGAATTTCCTGCTACATATAGTTAGTGCATGGATTGTTATATATGGAAATGTGATAACATTTCTTATAGGGATAAATAATTGGATTAATTAAAGTTTTTTCAAAAATATAAATGGTATTTTCTCACATAGATTGATGATGACACCTTAATTAACCAATTATTCCATGTTTGAGCCATGAAGCATTAGTTCTATAGACTGAAATTTTAATTGATTTGATTACACGAATGTCAATTGTGATTTATGAATCATGTACTTATACAAATTGGGAATGGTGTTTCATCTAATAAAGTCATTTTATATGACATGTTATGTCCTGATATCAGAAGTAAAGGCCAGTTTGCAGTTACATGGCATATTAATTGCAATTTATAAAGAGTATGGGCCTTTATAAATTGTGAATGGAAACACATCTAACTAGACTATGATATATTTATATATATAAATAAGCATGAAATTAAATAAATATAAATTTTAAAATGAAACGGTTACCACTAAATGGGATGCCTATTGAAAAGTAAAGGGTGTTTTCCTCTATACTTTACAATTGAAACTCCATATACCAGACCCTATGTTGTATTATATGAGACCTTGACCCTGACCCGAACTTAGTAGTGGGAAATATGCAGTGTATATTGTGACATCTATAACTCTTTTTATCACCTATAATTGGATTTAGAAGCAGGAATATAGGTGTGGTTCATTTATAAAAAAGATTTGTACCTACCTTTTTTCTGCTGTCATTGATTCCTATCTTCTATTGTTAAATCCTATATAAGGTGTGCATTTAGAAACTGTAGATCTATAATAGCATGATTTTCTAAAGTCATATGCCAAGAAGGTGGTGATAACCATGATCCAGAGGTGGTGTTCCTTGATCCACCAGTATTACCTCCTATAGTGACACCTAAGGCACCTCCTATTGATCTTTCATTAGGCGCTGATGATCATTTTTGATATAACTTTTTATGCTTTGTAAAATATATATAGGGAGATCTACGACTTTCCCATAATATAGAATAATCGATGTAGGAATTATAGAAACAATATCCTCCCACCTTTTTGGGGGATAACAGTCCTCAGGCAGCTGAATCTTGGCTAAGGAATATGTTATCGATCTTCAAGTATATAGATATGCCTCCAAATCAGAGGGTCAACATCACAACCTATATTCTCCGTGACTATGAAAAGAATTTGTGGGATGTCATATATTAGGATAATCATTGTATGGGTATGATCTAGGTGGACTTCTAAACATCATTTTCTGACTACTATTTTTTTTATACTTTGATAGAGGACCACACTAGAGAGTTTATGCACCTATATCGAGGAATTATGTCCATAATTAAGTATTAATCTTGTTTCACCAAGATTTATCATTTTTAATCGAGACTGAATGGTGAAGAGATGATGACTACGAGATAGTTTAAATATCACCACTACAAAACTGGGTTTTAATAGCGCTAGTAAAGGGCCTTTAATAGTGATTATAAAGCATTTTCTACACAATCTATGTTAAAGGGAAGGATTTAACGATGATAAAAAAAGAGATGTTAAAGGGGATAAATTTATATTTTTTAGACCTTTATGTGCCTGAACCTTTTTTAGATCTTCCATGACCCCTTTAACATCACTCTACCCCCCCTTTATCAGCACTTTTCCCCCACCACCCCTTTAACAATGCTTTCCAAATTTCAAGCCTCCTGTGCACGACTGGATTCGAACCCTACACCTCTCATTTGAAGATAAAATTCCTTTACCATTGCACCATGTTGTTTTGTTTTCTATTTAATGATATATATATATATATATATTTACATACATTATTTTTATTCATATATTTATATAATTATTTTTAAATGCATTTATAAAATATATGTTTGTGTGTGTGTGATATATATTCCCATATTTATTTAAATATATTATATACTATATTCATTTACACATATTAGAATATAATTTAAATATATATCTATTTATTAATATTCACATATATGTATATATAAAAATTATATATATATATATATAAATTATATTATGTATATATATATTTGTATAATATAAAAAATGGTTAGATATTGTTTTAAATACATTTTTAGAATATATATTTATTTACATATATTATAATATGCATATACATATATTTTTTATTTACACACACATGTTTATATATAAACATTACTCGTATAGGTATACATATACATATTAGGGCATTTATATAAGGCAAATAAAATGGATAATTTTTTAATTTAAAGAAAATTATTAATAAATATTTAGTTTATATATTTAAAAATATAGTTCTACATAAATATGTTGATATATGTATTTATAAAAGTGATTTATTATAAGTAAATATAATAAAATATGCATTTATTTAATTATAAATAAAACTACATTATAAAAAACGATAAAACTTTAAAACCGTAATATCAATATGATTGTAAGGCCTAATAATAAATTTAGTCCCCACAGAAAAAAGATAATAATACCCCCTTAAAGGAGGCTGACATTCCATCGAATGTTAAAAAATTAGGATACCTTGACTAAAAACTCTATTTTGGAGTAATTATAGGCCTTTTTGGCCTAAAAAAATGTGACTCGAGATTTTCCTAGGTCCCCATTGCATAGAGATCGTTGCAGTCTTCAATTTGATATGTAGTACAACCCAAATAGACACCCAGATCAAAAGTCATGACCATTTAAAGTTCAAGTCACGTTTGGAACTAATATTAAACCATTTATTAATTTATTTAATTTTTATGTCATACAACTATTATTAAATGACCATTACTTGATAATAATTAAAAAATTATTAATTAATATTTTTTTAAATTATTTTATAATTCATTTTCACTAAATATCTTATATATTAAGTGAAAATGCCTATTTTGACCTATCTAAAATGCATTTAATATATATATATATAATATTTATATTAAAATAAATATATTTATATATTAATATATTATTTTTAATGAAATATATATTTTTATGAAATATACCCTTTATGAGTGCTAAAAAAGCACTGATAAAGGCTCACCCTTTATCAGTTTTTTTTCTAATGCTGATAGGGGGCTTTATTTGTGCTTTTTTATAAGCACTAATAAAAGGCCCCCTTTAACAACACTTTTTTTATCACTATTAAACACCCCCTTTAACAGTGCTAAAAAATTCAATATTGAAGGCCCACTTTAAAAGTTCTTTTTCTAGCCCTGAGAAAGGGTGTCATTAATTGTGGTTTTAGTTAGCGATGTTAAATCTCTAGCACTGGATAAACCTAGTTTTGTAGTAGTGAATGAGCTTGTATGTGCCATTTGATTGCAGGTGAATGTTTTCTAGCTAACCGCCATTTTAGAGATAGTGAACTGGCCCCTCATCATAGAGTGGAACCTGAGGGAAGCTGCCAATTTGATCCAGGGTGGTCCAATTTTGAGATAGGGAGATTGTTTGTTTAGCAGTAGGAAACGTCATTCCGAGGTTGCTCATCGGGGTAGTGCCAGTCAGATGATGCATGCCAAAAATTATTTAGTGTGTCACTAATGTGGTAGGATGGGTCATATGAATCCCCAATGTATGAGGAACCTAATTGAGTGTTGAGTTTTCGACAGGATGGGTCACCTTCAGTGCTTCTTCCGAGTTTTCCCTCTAGTATCTAGTGAGAGGGGATCTATACTAACATCACCTTTGGGTAAAAGATCTATAACTTCACACAAAGTTGGGAGTTGGTCTAACACCGGTCTATTTGACCATGGGGCAGATGTGAATGAGGTATTCATAATTTAGAGGTGCAATGCTAGAAGAGAGGTCTTGCTTAGGGTAGTCATATTGCATCTCAGGGCTACGGATTATGCCATATTTCTAAAGTGTAGCCTACACCAGAGGAGTAGAGTCCATGTCCTTCTATAGGGTGAGGTACTATTCTAGTATCCTCAACTTTAGTTTCTAACTTTTTTGATACAGGTGCTTCACACTCTTTTATATCTACATCAATTATGGAGAGCATGGTCTTAGAAATGGTTTACTTATGTGGCAAGATAACTCTCAACACACCATTAGGGGTTTGACCAGAGTGTATACACCAATGAAAAGAGTTCCCCCTTGAGACAAGTGAGTATAGATTCTTGTGGATTTTTTCCTCAAGATGTTTGGCTTCGATTCCATTCTCTGGATGGACTGGTTAGTTCTTTACCATTCCAATGTTTATTTTTATCACTGAAGGGAATCATTCTCATCAACCGAGGGTGATGCCTTTATTCATAAGGGTGATTAAGATTTCTAGGAGAGTCGAGATGGATCCGAGCATCATGGGTTGGGTGGAGTGACAACCCAAATGGATAGTCTCTTTATGAGTGATTGAGGAGATAAGTTTATGTAATTACCTCATATGGTGAATCATTTTAGGGATGTATTCCCTGATGGATTCTCAAGATTACCTCCTATAAGAGAGGTGGAGTTCACCATCGAGTTAGTTCTAGGAGTGGCACCAATGTCCATTCCTCCATATATTATGACACCTACAAAGCTAAAAAAATCAAGAAGTAGTTGGAAGAATTAAAAGAAAAGAGTTTTATATGACCCAATACTTTTTCATGGGGTTCACCTATTCTTTTTTCAAGAAAGTGGATGGTAGCCTCAGGTTGTGTGTGGATTATCGTCGGTTGAACTAGCTTACAGCGAAGAACCGATATCCACTTCCTCCTAAAGATGATCACTTTGACCAGATCTGAGGAACGATGGTTTTCTCTAAGATCGATTTGAGTTTGGGCTACTATTAGGTTCATGTGAGGCCATCATACATACCACATACAAAATTATGAAGTAGATATGGATTGTATAAGTATCTTATTATTTTGCTCGACCTTATAAACCTTCCATCAATTTTGATGGAAATGATGAATTGGGTTTTCAACCTGTATTGGGATTTATTTGTGGTAGTCTTTATGGATGATATATTGATGTATTCTCATACCCAACGTGACCATGTCAAACACCCTAAGATCATGGTGAATACACTTACATAACACTAGATATATGATAATATCACCAAATTCAACTTTTGGATTTATAAGGTACACTTATTGGGTTATATCATCTCAGAAGTATGAGTATCTGTTGACCTAGAGAAGGTGATCACTATAGTTTCCCAGAGACAACCCAATATAATATTTAATATATAAAACTTCTTGGGGATGTCTATCTATTATAAAGATTTCATCTAGGACTTCTCATTCCTAGTGGTGAATCACATGGGATTAACTAAAAAGGGTTTCAAGTTTTTGTAGTCAGACGCATGTGAGATATACATTAAGGAGTTAAAAGAGAGGTTTACTTCATCACCGATCCTAATTATTCCAATGCCAAAAATACGATATACAGCTTATTGTGAAACTTTAGGAATTGGTCTAGGATTATTTTTTATATAGGGAGATATATTTTTAGCATATGGGTGTCTCTATCTAAGACCCCATGAGTAGAATTACCCTATGCAAGACCTCAAGTTAGTAGTTATGGTTTATGATTTATGCTCTTGGTGACATTATGTTTTGGTTGATTGGTTCTTTTTTTACACAGATCAAAAAATTCTCAAATATATCTCTACACAACATGAATTTAATCGCTGGTAGTGTTGGTGGGAAGAATATATACATTCATTCGACTATGAGATTTCTTATACCCCTATAAAGGGAAATGTAGTAACTAACACCCTGAGTCAGAATACTCATACACAAGACATATGAGAGGCCATTAGTGAGTGGCATTCTATGACCATATTTTTTGAGATACACATAGAGGTTTATGAGTTTCATGGGTAACATATTCTAATAGATTTAGTAGTGACATCCTGCCTACTATAATGGGTGATAATGATATAACTTTCAGATCATAAGGTCCTAGTCCTAAGGGAGAGTGTCTTAGGTGAGGACCCACTATGTAGTTGGGTTATTAATGAGAATGAGTTCCTATACTTTCATGGATGTGTGTGGGTGCCTACTAACTTACATGACTACTTTATGTATGAATATCATGCCTCTATTTGAAAATTATACCTTGGACTTACCAAGATATACTAATAAATACATCTTCAATATTTGTGGTTGGGTATGAAGAGACAAATTTTAGGTTTTATCACTCAGTGATCCACCTATTAGCAGGTGAAGCCTAAGAACTAGTGACCTAGTGGACTTCTAAAACCTCTGTTTATTATTGAGTTGGAAAGGTTCAATGTTACTATGGATTTTGTGATGGTATTTCTGAGTTCCCCTTAAGGCAGTGATGTGATATGGGTGATCATCGATAGGTTAACTAAGGGTGAAAAATTCCTACCCATCCAAGAGACCTTCTTAGTTGATGAGTTTAGAAGGCTTTATATTTGGGAGATTGTGTGCCTTAAAAATATTCCCCATTCTATTATATCAGATTGAGATGCTCGGTTTATATCATGGTTATGGTAGGGGATGTAGAAAGAACTGGGTTCATAGGTGCTCTTGAGTACATCATTTCATCTTAAGATAAACGGTCAGTCTAGGCAGATGATATGAGTGTTAAAGGACATTCTACGAGTGTGTTTCCTTGATTTTTGAAGTTGTTGGGAGAGAAACCTACCTATCATTGAGTTTTCCTACAATAATAGATTTTAGGAAACAATTCATCTATCTCCCTATAAGGACCTATATAATAGGTCATTATGTTCACCCCTGCATTGGTTAGAGGCAGGTGAGGTAGCATTACTGGTCCCTCATATAATTTAGGAAACTTAAGAGCAGGTACAACTAATTCAGAAATATATGGATACAACTCTGTTCAGGAATAAGTCTTATACCTATCATTGTTATCGACCTCTAGAGTTCAAGGTGGAACATCAAGTATTTTTGGATGATTAGGTACATAGTTTAAAAACATGAAAACCAAAATAAAAAAATATTTTATTTAATCTCCATAATGATATCCTAACTTAGATTTAGCTCTTACATATACATATGATAACCTAGGGAATACATGAACCAAAGGGATGAGCTAAAAATCTGAGTAAGGGAATAAGCATAGGAATAAAACATAACACATGGGTTAGAAGGCATAAAATAATGACATAAAGGCATGGAACATAAATAAACATAAGGAAGAATAACATGTATAACATAGTAACATATAACCATGACATCATAGGAATTTGAAACATCATATAACATGACATAAACATGAGTCGAGGCTAACTTCCAAGACTATATCAAATGGTAGACAAAGTCCCATATAGAAATTAGGTTCACACCATATCCCAACATGATGTATCATGATAATAAACATTACCCAATTAATTAGAGTGCTATTTGGGTTAACCCATAATAATATGTTCATGAATATTCAGTCCACATGAAAATTAAACATAAGGGTTACCCATGAAAAGAAATGAGTATCATAATCATGTCATAAAGTATAATAAATGGGAGTATCATAAAAGTGTCTATTAAAGAACATATTTAAATCATAAATAGACATTTATAAAGGTAAATTAGGCATATATAATTATCATTTGTGTCAAATTGAAGTGAAAACATGTAAAAATAGTGTTTAAGAAACATTAAAATAAAACATTTTAGTGCGGTTTAAGGAAAATATTAAAGAGCATTTAAATAGGAAAAGGAGAAATATTTTATAAAAAACCAAAAATAAAAAAGAATAGTTTTCATGATTAAATGAGTGATTTTATTAAAATAATGATGACTTAAAACAGATTATGGATGATACTTGAAAATGGGTAAGAAATTGGGAAGTTCCCTTTAATCGGGTTTGCTTATCGGGAAGAATTGAGAAGAGAACCTTATTAAAACATGTATATCCCCTATAAAGAAGAATAAAATGATTTGGATACATGATTTTAGAACATATAAATAGAATTTATAATAATTATATAAAAATAAACAAAATTTATGTTAGGGTAAATAGCGAGAAAGAGTAACTCGAAGGAAAAATGGAGGTTTAGGAAGAAACCCTTATTTTATATCAAAAAGTGTTTTGCACTTGATATTAATATCATGTATAATAAAATTAAATCCATTAATTAATTAATTCAGAACATTTTATAAATGTATTTTATTTATTATAAATTTATTAAGTTCATTTATGTCCCTTTGATGAGTTATAAGATACAATGTCATCATTTGGGAGTGTTCGTTTCTTTAGTTTTCATGATCGGTTACTTATATACATGTATGAAAAATCATGTAAAATGAGAATGGTTATCTAGAATTGAAGTTATATATTATTAATAAAAATAAAAAATATTAAATGGTTATTTAATTCATTTTTAAAATTTTGATGAGGATGAATCATTATATAATACGTTAGTGATAATCGTTTAGATTATCATAGCAGTTGTTTTGATCATCACAAACTAGTTTTGTTTTATTAATTAATATTATGTATATAAAATAGTTCTTGATCATAATATAGGTTGTAATACATATATTATAATATCTTTTAACAATAAAAATGGTTTTATTACCATTCTTGAGGGAGGGAATAGAAATTGAAAACTTTTTCTTTCTTGAATGTGATAAATTAACACGTCACAGATGATATTTTCATTTTTAGTACAAAATGAGAGGGGAAAGAAATGATGAAGGATTATTCCATTATCATAATAAAATTATAGTATATGTATGGTACTAGGTTTATAATACCATTTGGATGAGGGTAGGTGAGTATATAATAAGAAAAGAAAAGAACTTGAAAAGAAATAAAAAGAAAGGAAAGAGGATTTTACCTCTTGAATCATTCTAGAGAACCTACTTTGGGGGATTGATTTTGGTCTTTTTTTGAGACTAAGGAATCCTGGATATTGGGGAGGATCTTGTTAATATATTTGAGAAGAACTTGTACAATTATCAAATCTTGAGAGGTGTGACAAGAGGAGGTGGTGAGGGTTAGTATTGTAGGTGAGGAGAGGGGTGTTTTCTTATTATTTTATTCATTAGTTATTATTTTTTCTAAAGACTATAAATTATTTGAGAATTATCACCAAATATATTAAAATAATTAAGGATAGTTTGAGATTATAGTTATCACATCAGTGACGACTCAAGGAATAGTATATTTAACTTATAATGAATATATACAATAAATTACCGTATTTTTCTATTCACCAAAAAATGAACTATTTAAGAAAAATTCCAAAAAATAAACCTAACCATTTTTTAGCAGGTATAATTAAAAAATGAACTCCATTTTATGAAAATAATTTTCTAGATACGAGAAATTTAATTTTTAATTAAAATTATCATTTACTTGGAAAATACCAATTTTAAAAATATAACTGATTTTATAACACATTGAAAAATTAATTAAGGTCTCATAAAATCATCTTATAATAATATTACAACAAAATATTAATTTATAAATACATTTTATGGAAATAAATTTTCTTTGAAAATGTTATAAAACATAAAATAAACACTTATGTTTTATAAAAATATCAACAATTAATTAATAATTTATAAAACATTTGTTTACTTATACTATGATATAATTATATAATATTTTCATTTATAAGATCATTAAATTTTATTTATACATTCATGGGTTTGGTTACTATTTTATTGGCTGATTTACTATTCATAAGGGTCATATTACTATTCCAATGGTCAAGTTACTATTCTATTGTATTTGGTTCCTTAATTTCTAGAAATACCTCTTATTTCATTCATTACCCATTTATAAATTTTGTATTGTGTTATCTATGCGATTTTTATGTTATTTATACTATATAACATAACTATAAGAAGGTAATTGTCATTGATTAAATTTTGGTTCATTACATTCTTCCCCCTTATGATATTTCACCCTTGAAATTTTATTTTTTTAACTATGGTGAAAAATTGAGGGTAATTCTCCTTAACCACATCATCTGTTTACCATATTGCCTCTTCATACTTGCGGTTTTTCTATAGTACTTTGACAAGGTGAGCGATCTTATTACATAGAATTTTATCTCTATGATCTGAGATCTTCACCATCTACTCCTCGTAAGAGAGATCATTCTTCAACTATACCACCTCTAAATTCAGTACATGTGAGGGATCCAATATGTACTTTCTCTAGAGGGATATTTAGAATACATCATGTACTTGAGACATGGTAAGTCAAAGTGCTAGTCGATAAGACACAACTTTAACATGATCAAGAATCTCAAAGGGGTTATTGTACCTGAGACTTAGATTTCATTTATTCAAAAATCTCATGATCCTATTATATAGAGATATGTGGGGGATTATAATGTCTCCAAACTTAAACTTCATGTCTCATCAATGGTTTTTTTCATAACTCTTCTATCAAATTTGGGCTACCTGAATATTCTGTTGAATGGTTTTCACCCTTTCTACCATTTCTTACACCATTTAAAGTCCAAGCATCTTATGTTCACGGACCTCATCCTAGAATGCCAGTGTTCTTCATATTTTCCCATAAAGGGATTCATATGGAACCATTTGGGTGCTCGAGTAGAAACTACTGTTATATGAGAACTCAACTAGGGGAAGATGTTGGTATCATCCTCCTTTGAAGTCCATATAACATGATCTCAAAATGTATTCTGGTTTATAAATTTTCTAATAATATTGGACATAATTTTGAGGATTATAGGCCATACTGAAATTTTGAACAGTTTTTAGATCATACTGGATACTTTTCCAGAACTTGGAGGTGAATCTTGGATCCCGATAAGATACAATCAATATTCGTACTCCATGTAACCTTACTACTTCTTTGATGTATATCCATTCAAGTTGATCCAATGATAATTTATCTTGAATTAAGATAAAGTGAGCTGTCTTTGTGAGATGATCCATAAAAAACCATATAACATTATTTCCTCTAGATTTATTTAAAAGTATAGTGATATAGTCCATGGTGATGTTTTCCCATTTCCACGTTGGTATGGGTAATGGTTTCACCATCCCCTTAGACATTTTCCTTTTAGACTTAACTTGGTAACATACCAGGCAATTTGATGTATACTCAGCGATACCCTTCTTAATATTGTCTCAATAATAGTTTTTTTTCAGAGATATCAATACATCTTGGTGCTCACTAGGTGAATAGAGAAGGTTGAGCTATGTGCATCATTCATAATATTTTTATTTATCTTTGAATCATATGACACACATAATCATAAAGAAAATATCATGAATCCTTCTTTATCCACTTGGAACTCTAAGGATTTCCTATTTCTGACATCTTCTACCCTTTTTTGAATTTCCACATCATTTCTTTGAGCATCCTTTATTTTATCCATAAAGGATGGTTGAGAAATCATTTGACAAAGGATTGGTGATGTTACTCCCTTAATGATTCCCATGGCTATCCTTTTAAAATCTAATAAGATTATATCCTTTTGAATTCTCAACATTGATAAATTTGCAGGATCATTTCTACTTAGAACACTCACCACATTATTTTCTTTATCTAGATGGTACTGGATTAAGAATCTATAATATTTGATGAGTTCTAACCATATTTTCAAGTGTATATTAAGATAATTCTATGTGAATATATATTTGAGGCTCTTATTATCTGTATATATCTCACAATTCTCCCCATAGAGATAATGCTTCAATATTTTCAATGCAACAATCACAACTACCATTTCCAGATCATGCATAGGATAGTTTTGCTCATGAATTTTCAACTTCCCTGATGCATAAGCTATCAATTTGTCATTTTATATTAGTAAATTTCCTAATACATACTTTGAAGCATCAGAGTACACCACAAAGAGTTCTGCACTTGTTGGCAGTGTGAGAACTAGTGTAGTGATAAACCTCTTTTTCAACACTTTAAACTAGTCTTCACATTCACTGGTCCAGACAAACATTTATCCCTTCCAATTCATCTTGGTTAGTGGGTTTGAAAATCATGATAAGTTTTTAAAAAATCACTAGTAATACATAGCTAGACCAAGGAAGCTATGGATCTCCATTACAGATGTTGTTCTGGGCCACTCCACAATTGCCTTTGTCTTGGAAGGGTACATTGATATTCCTTTTCTGGTGATAATATTCCCCAATAATGATACTTACTCTATATGAAACTCACATTTAGTGTATTTTCATATAGCTTCCCCCTTCACAAAGTCTTTAGCACAACATTAAAATTATCCTCATGTTCCTCCTTAATCTTGGAGTATATTAGAATATCATTAATAAAGACTATGAAAAATTTGTGGTGGTAATATTTGAAGACTCTATTAATTAAGTCCATGAATATTTATGAAGAATTAGTGAGTCTAAAGGGAATCACTATGAACTCTTAGTTTCCATACCTAATTCGAAAGGTAGTGTTGGTAATATCTTCCTTCTTCACCTTTATTTGGTGATATCCCAACTAAAGGTCCACCTTTGATAAATACTTGGACCCACGTAGTTGATCAAACAAGTCATCTATCTGTGGTAAGGGATACATGTTCTTTATCATGGTTTTATTGAGATCATGATAATTAATACAAAGGTTCATTGACCCATACTTCTTCTTGACAAAGAGGACTGGTGAACCCCATGATGAAGCACTCGGGTGTATAAAACCCATGTCCAGATTCTCCAGTAACTTATTCTTTAGTTCATCCAGCTCAATGGTGGCAATTCTATAAGGTGTCTTTGATATAGGTAGATATCCAAGAATAAGTTCAATTGATAAATCAAACTCTCAGTCAGGAGGAAGACCATACAATTCTTTAGGGAATACATTAGTGTAATCCCTCACGATGGGAATGTTTTTAAGCATGATTATCTTTTTTTTCTCAATTATTTGAGCTAGATATGATTTCTTATAAGGCAATAATATCCACAATTTATGTGATTATTTTGATGGATATTCATCCTCCTACTTATACTTGTATAGAATTGGAGGATGCTTTAGGATGTGAAGAGTGGACTCCCTTTCCCTACAATCGATGTTGGATTTATATAAAGATAGCCAATCCATGCCAAATATAGCATAAAACTATACAAAAGTGAGTATGAAAATATTTTATAGGAGGTTTAGTCCACACACATTAATCAGGGAGGAGTTATAAACTTTGGATGTAATAATTTCTTAATTTTCTATTCTCAAAGATAACTAAACCTCAAAATTTTAAGGTGTTTATTGAATAGTTATACTAAACTTTCAAGATATAAAAGAATATGTAGAACCAGAATCAAATAGTACATTCGATACTATTTAATGAATAAACAACATACCTGTAACCACATAATTTTTGGGTTCCACCTCATCAGTAGTGATAGTATATTCCCTTCCTTGTTTCCTTGGAGGTTGTTGTTGTTGATTGCCTCCAGCAACCCTTGACTTAGGAAAATGGCTCATATAATTCCCATATTCCTTTCAGTTGAAACACTACACTACATATTGAGTGTTTATTTGAATCATCCTTTCTTCTTCCACATTAGTGGGATTCTATATATCCCTTCAGCAGTTATTTTATATATTCCCTTCTTTTCCACATTTAAAGCATCTCTTGGATCACTTTAAGCAGTTTCTAGGATTCTTCTTCCCACACTTTTGACATGTGGTATGTTAGGTCTTCTTTCTATAATGGGATTTATCTATTGATTCACCCATATTAAACTTCATTTTTTGTATTTTTCCCTAGGTCCATGAGACAACTGAGAGTCTCTGATCTCCATTTCAACCTTAAGGGAAGAAAAAACAATCTACTAATAGCTTTCAAAGTTTCAAATTGAAAATAATTTTTGTAGACTCAGATTTAGTCTACTAAAGAAGTTATCCAACACAATTTCAGTGTTCAATACAATTCTGAAAGTCTATCTTTCAAGAATTGTGAAGTTTTATTTATACTCCCCAATAGCCTCATCTTACTTTTGCTTTAGTCCAAGGAAATCCCTTTCCATCGTAATATGGAGGGTTCAGGGAAACTATTTATTGAAAAATATTTTCTTTAAATCTTCCCATTACATGTAATCAATTTCCTCCTTGGAGTTTGTGTTCATGATCAATTTCCACTACTGATCAGCTTCCCCATCAAAACAATAAACTGCCGGGACAACTTTCTCTTCTTTTGAGCACTGTAGGATAGATAATATCTTATCAATAGAGTCAATCCATTGTTCTATGAGGATGGGATCAAAAGATACACTAAATATGTGACATCCTAGATTTAATAAAGGTACAGATTGTTAAGTTTTCATGTCCAAATCCTTAAAGTAACTTAGGGCATGTGTCCATGAACCCTATTGTGGATCCAGAGTAGCTATTTAAATTTATAAAATAGTTTCTTGGGCCTTATGTAAATTTTTATATCTCACCTTAGCGCAACCTTGGAAATGAAATATTTAAAAAAGAGAGTAAAATGATTAAAAATAAATCTTAAGGAAGTCAAAAAGAATTTAAAAAGGAGATAAAAATAAATAATAAAATAAAAAATGGTTGGAGAGAAATTAAGAATAATTAAAATGGGGGTAAATCCATTTTATTTAATTATTTTTATTTCTCTCTCCAATTTTATTTATTACTTTATCTATTTCCTTTTTATTTTCCCTTTTAAATTTCTCCTTATTTTCTTATTTTCCTTTTTTTTCTTTTCTATTTTATTTTTTTTCTCTCTTTTGGTCTTCCTGGCCCTCTCTTGTGTGTGGAACACCTCCACCTTCTAGGTGGTGTGCACCACCCTCCTCTTCCTTTGGGTGATCACTACAGCCTCGTTTCTCCTCCGATCTCAACATCATTTGGTGCGCTGTGAATCTATCAGTAAGGCTTAACTCATGCCCCAAGACTTGTTCGATATTGTTTTAAATCCATCGTGCAATATGTCAGGTAACTATTTTACCTAAAATTGGTGTTTTTCTAAAATCATATGATTTATTCTGTTTTAGGTCAAATCAGGGATCACCGCTGAACATGGGATACTCTATGAGTACAAGGTAGGGAATCTACTCTCTTTCCCCTCATTTCATTACATATTATAAATCACAAGTTGTTCAGCTCATCGGTGCCTACCAGTGATGTTTAATCTTTACCCTTTTAAAATTAAATAAACTGCTTTGATTAACCTATGTACCTTTATGTGAGGAAATCTAACCTATTTAAATTTTTTCAACATCATTGGATACCCCTTTGGGTGTACCGACATTCTTGGCCTATTTTCCATTAGTCTTGAATTAATTAAATTATTTAATTGTACATGTTTCAGGATCTCTTTTTTTGAGTTTTAATTATATAAATTATTTCGAGTAATTGAGAACAACAAACCTTTGGTTATATTGGTTAATTATTGATTAATGATTTTCTTACTTGTTTAATTATTATAATTTTATGCCTTTATAAAAGTAATATATGTGTTTTTATTACTTTCAATGATCAATTTCTTTGTCTATAACTTCTCGGTTTAAATGATCATTTTTTGTGGTTGTGTTACTTATACTGTTTAGTTGCAATTATAAATGCAACTCTGTGATATCTGTTATGTGATATCTAATTAAATTCATAGCGGTGAGAGGATGGGGGTTCCATATTAAGTACTCACACATGGAATATCCATTCCTGACTGGCTACCATTACACACCTGGGGGCGATGTCTTAGGCTTTTCCAAACAAGGACTTATCCAAGCCTTCTATATACTCATGAGTGATACTGGTTCCCAAAGGGAAATTCAGGGACATACCCATCAGAAATGTGGCTACACCATGCCTTGGGTGACACTTAACCCCTTCTGTGTGATACCAGGATAGATTCATGATAAATCCATGCCTCGAGCGATACTTGGTATTTCAAAATATTACCTTGGATGGGCTCGGTGGTACTGGATTAATTAGAGGATGTACCGTAGTGATACCTTCGGGATGGGATCAGAATCCAACTCTACAATGTGAACATAATAATAATAATGATGCATGGAAAGTGTTTATTTATGAAACCTTTATTTCCTTTATAAATTTTGATACCTTTCTTGTGCTTGAAGCACACTTTGTTGACACATAAACTAGACCCCAGGATAAAGCACAATCTTGGGGTATTGTTTCTTTTTGTCTTCTTTTTTTATTTCTAGCATTTATATATGTATAGGAACCCTACTTATTATAGGTAACTTGTTCAGATTCCCAGCTTGGGATGAAGCAAGTGATATGGGACGGGTGTTGTTGATGACACATAACAAGATATATTTATTTTATTATATTTATTTTACTGCTTACTTTTATCTTATGTTTCCACACTACTTTTTTCTACAATAAGAAATGGAATGGTTTAGACACTACAGGTGTCGGCCTACTGGGATTTTATCTCACCCCCTACTTGAGCGCTGTTTAGTACCCAATTAAACTTTATGTTCACAGGTAGAGATAATGGGAAGCTTGCTGCTTCTGGTTCTTGAGCATGGATTATTACTTAGGATGGAGCTTGGGGGAAGAGGACCGAGCTGCTACTCATGATGCATTTGTTTCACTTCACTTCGTTTTCATTATAGTTTTGACTTCATTATTTTATTTCCTATTTTCCATACTCTAATTTTAGAATAGACATCTTAGCATGACATCATTGTGTATCTAGTTTATTTGTCAGCTTCCGTACTTATTATATATTTGGTTGGGGTTTTTTATTGGCTTCTACTGTATTTTGGTTATTTATATGATTCTGCTATTTGTTATAAATAGGTTTTCTTCTTCTGTATATTACTTATTACCTATGAGGTCATAATATTCCCTACAAACGCATTAAAAATTCCCTCACTTCTAGTCAGCAACCTCTATCATTTGGGAATATACACTTGAGGTTATGTGGAAAACCCGGCTCGAAGCACCCTTCCAGTGGCTTCTAGGATAGGGACACTACAAAAGATGGGAGGTTTTTGTTGCATTAAGGATTCGACTATAGCTTTCTATTAATTAGGAGAAGGAGGAAGTTTCACATTATTCAAGTTATTATTCGTCACCTGATCTAGTTGATCAAGTACTATCGTGAATTTTTGAGCACCCATTCACATCATATTTGGAATTTCATTAGGAAAATCATCACATTTATTATCCCATTGATTATTGGCACATGTTCTTATATTTACATCCATTAACTAAGAAAAAGAATGTACAATTTGGGGGCTTGAATACTTAGCTAATAATAATATAAAAAGAAAACATTGAAAATAGAAGGATAATATTTTAAATGAAAAGTATATCCTAAATTGTGGGACCCTAAGTTTCAATCTAGGTTATTCATAGTGATATAATTATCTATATGGTTATTACTAAAATTATCTAGTCATCATCTCCAAAAATAACTAGAACTTAATATCATACCAATTATAGTGACCCTATCCTTTTACACGTATTATTACGTGATTTTAAGAATAATTTACCATAAAATATAACAAAGTATTATAAAGTCTAGTGTCTTTAGAAGATTAGGTACATAGTTTGAAAAAATGAAAAACAAAACAAAATAATATTTTATTCTATCTTCATAATGATCTCTTAAGTTCCATTGAGATCTTACATCTGCATAGGAAAACTTGTGGAATACATGATCAAAAGGAATGAGCTAAATAGCCCAGTAAGGGAATAAGCATAGGAATATAACATAGAACATGAGTTAGAAGGCATAACATGATGACACAAAGACATGAAACATGAATAAAAATAAGGAATAATAGTATGTATAACATGGTAAAGTATAACCATGACATCATAGGAATGTATAAACATCATATAACATGAAATAAACTTGAGTCAAGGATAACTTCCAAGACTATATCACATGGTAGACAAAGTACCATAAAGGAATCATGTTCACTCCCTATACCAAAATGACATATCATGAGACTAAAAACTACCCAATTCATTTAATATATATCTAGGGACACCCATTATGATATGTTCATGAATATACGTTCCACATGAAAAATAAATATAAGGGTTACCCATGGAAATAAATGGGTATCATAATCATGTCCAAAAGCATAATAAATGGGTGTATCATAAAAGTGTCCATAAAATAACGGATTTAAATCATACATGGACATTAATAAGGAAAAATAGGAATATATCATGATAACTTATTTCAAACTGAAGTGAAAATATGTACAAATAGTGTCTAAGAAACATTATAAATAAAACATTTGAGTGTAGTTTAAGGAAAATATTAAAGAGATTTTAAATTGAAAAAGGCATAATATTTTATATAAAACCAGAAATAAAATATGATAGTTTTTTCATGATAAAATGAGTGATTTTAGAAAAATAATGGTGGCTTAAAACAGATTATGTGTGGTACTTGAAAATGGGTAAGAAATTGGGAAGTTCCCTTTAATTAGGCTTACTTATCGGGAGGAATTGAGAAGGGAAACTTATTAAAACATGTATATCCCCAAAAAGAAGGATGAAATATTTTGGATACTTGAGTTTGGAACATATAAATAGAATTTATAAGAATTATTTAAATATAAATAAGATCTAAATTAGGGTTAATATAGAGAAAGCGTAACCCAAATGAAAAATGGAAGTTCAGGAAGAAACCCTTACCTTTTGTCCGAAAGTGTTCTGCACTTATTCTTAATGTCCTAAATAATAAAATTAAATCCATTAATTAATTAATTTAGAAAATGTTTTACATTTATTTTTTTTAATATAGTTTTTTAAGTTCATTTATGAACCTTTTATTGAGTTATAAGATTCAATTTCATTATTTGGGAGCGTTCATTTCATTGGTTTTCATGAATGGTTACTTGTACACATGTATAGAAAATCAAGTAAAATGAGAATGGTTATATAGAATTGAAGTTTTATGTTATTAATAAAAATAAAAAATATTAAATGGTTATATAAGTCATTTTGTAATTTTGGGTTCAGATGAATCATAAGATAAGACGTTGGTGATAATTGTTTAGATTATTTGGCAGTTTTTCGATCATCACAAACTAGTTTTGTTTTATTAATTAATATTATGTATATATAATTGTTCAAAAACATTAAATAGGATTTAATAAATATATTATAATCTTTTTTAACCATAAAAATGGTTTTATGACCAGTATTGTAGGATGTAATGGAAATTGAAAAC
Source organism: Viscum album (assembly GCA_963277665.1). Classification (NCBI taxonomy): domain Eukaryota; kingdom Viridiplantae; phylum Streptophyta; class Magnoliopsida; order Santalales; family Viscaceae; genus Viscum; species Viscum album. The sequence continues at coordinate 2,110,668,983 of OY728152.1, forward strand.
TTTTTCATCCTTGAATGTGATAAATTAACACATCACAGACGATGTTTTCTTTTTTAGTACAAAAGGAGAGGGGAAAGAAATGATTATGGATTATTCCATTAGCATAATAAAATTATAGTATATGTATGGTAATGGGGTTATAATACCATTTTTATGAGGTTAGTTGAGGGGATAATATGAAAATAAAAGAACTTGAAAATAAATTAAAAGAAAAGAAAAAAGATTTTACCTCTTAAATCCTTCTTGTTGAGAACCTCCTTAGGGAGATTGTATTTAGTCTTTTGTTGAGACCCAAGGCTCTTGGAAATGGGTGATGGTATTGGGAATATATTTTAGTATAATTTTGATAATTATTAATTCTTGAGAGGTGTGTAGAGAAGAGGTGGTGTGGGGTGATATTTATAGGGGTGGAGAGGGGTGTTTTCTTATTATTTTATTCATTAGTTTAATATTTTGCCTCAAGAATTTGTATAGTTTGAGAATTATCACTAAATATATTAAAATAACAAAGTATAGTTAAATATTATGGTTCTTACATTAGTGATGACTCATAAAATAGTGTATTTAACTTATAATGTATATATACCGTAAATTACTGTATTTTACTATTCACCAAATATTCAACTATTTTAGAAAAATCCAAAAAAAATAACCCTAACCATTTTTTGATGTGTATAATTAAAAAATGAACTCAATTTTATGAAAGTAATTTTGTAAATATGAAAAATTAATTTTTTAATTAAAATCATCATTTACATGGAAAATACCAATTTTAAAATTATAATTGATTTTATAACACTTTGAAAAATTAATTAAGGTCTCAAAAAATTATATTATAATAATAAGAAAAAAACATATTAATTTATGAATACATTTTATGGAAATATATTTTCTTTTAAAACATTATGAAATTGAAAAAAAACACTTATGTTTTATAAAAATATCAACATTTAATTAATAATTTCTAAAACATTTATTTTCTTATACTATGATATAATTAGCTAATATTTTCATTTATAATATGGATAAGTTTTATTTATACTTTCATGGATGATTTTACTATTCTATTGTCTAGTTTACTATTCATAAGTGTCATATTATTATTCCAATGGTCAAGTCACTATTCAATTGGTATAGGTTCCTTAATTTATAAAAATACCTCCTATTTCATTCATTCTTCATTTATAAAAATTTTATTGTGTTATTTATGTGATTTTATTCTATTTATACTATATATAATAATTATAAGAAAGTAATTTTCAATGATAAAATTTTGGGTCATTACAGGAAGCTTATCGGTTGTAGTTATCTCAGAGGTACCGGGCTATGCACAACATATTCCATGTATTAAAACTCTGCCTTTATCGTTATGACCAGTCTCATTCATTTGATTCTCAGGATATTGAGCTATAGGTGGATGCATCCTTTAAGGAGAATCCAATATGTACCATTTCTCAGGATATTGAGCTATAGGTGGATGCATCCTTATGTACCATTTATCGGAGCATGAAGGATCTCAGAGGAATGTCAGTTTCTCTATTCTGGGTACTATGGAAGCACGGCCATGTATAGGATGAGACTTGGGAGTGAGAGAATGATATACGTGCTTAGTGTACAGAACTTTTCTCAGACGACTCTTTACCACCCTCGGAAGGGTAACTTGGGGATAAGTTATTTTAAGGAGGGGAGGTTGTATCGTCCTGAGAGTTTTAAAGAGGTACATATACTTATGCTACTATTCAAAACATCTTGTTTTATGTTATTAATGTTATAAAAAAGATAACGAGTGGTTCAAGAGAGCCAGAGTCTCATTTGGATCCCAAATCTCTAGATTTTGGGGAGGAATATTTAGCCACATAGTTAGTGTATGGTTAGTTATAACTATGTGACTCAACCACATGGGGTGATTAGTTCATAAGAGAGGGCCACACGATTTTTCCTAACCATGAATCCAAGGTCATGTGCCTATGTGTGTGATTTAAATATTTTAACAAAGGGGTTTTTATAGGATGCACATGGTTATCCAAACCATGTGGAAATCCCATGTGAGGGGTGTCCTTAAGAAATGGTTGGCACATTATTGGCATACAGTTTATCGAACTGTACTCCCTAACCATGTGCCCCTTTAAAAATCAGGTGAAATGAACATTTTTACCTTTTATCTTTAAAAAATTAAACTCCTTTTTTATTCTATAGTTTTTCTCCAGTAGCTGGCTGAGTGAAGCTCCTCCTCCTCCTCTCATTATATTTTGAAGCAATATCCTCATCTAGACTCATTTTTCTTTGTTTTTGGTTGCATTGAATTTGTAATAGTAATATCTCTATTACTCTTACACATTTTTTCATTTATATTCCTCTTGAAGAATTTATTTTAGTGAGGGATCATATGACTTATTTTTAGTTTTTTATCTATTATTATAATTTCTACCATTATAGCTTGATTAAAAGTCATAAAATGGATGAGGATTCATCTATAAACCTAAGGTAGGTGGCCTAGTTCTGTTCCCTAAAAGTCTAGTTTTATTTTATCATGCATCATTGTGTTACACTCCATAAATCCTAGTGTCTCCTACATAATGTTTAATTAATTAAATTAAAGGATATTCTAATGTGTAATGTGAACCTAGATACCCATGAATCAAATTTGTGAGGCATGTACCTCGACATCACGACCCCTATGGGTGTGCTCTCTTTAATGGATAAAGAGCCTTATACTTGGGTAATGAGTTATTTATTAAAAACTAGGGTATATGAAATACCTTGAAAAAAATGAAATGGAATGATAATTTTATAAGAGTAGTGGTGTACCATGTGTTTAGGCCACTATTATTTATTCCATAATTTGAATTGATTGAATTAAATGATTTTACAAATTGTTAATAAGGACTTGGGGGTATAGTATGAGTTATTTCTAACTATAACCATACCTTCACTTTAAGTCAAGTGGGATACAAGTGTCCCAACTTAAGGACACATTGTATGGGCTCATTGTGCTTCATAATTAGAAATGGGAATGATTATCTTTACACTATGAGCGATACTTGGGTTCATTATAGAATGACTTGGATAGGATCACCTACTAGATTACATACCTACCCATGTGGAATGCTATTTCCCTAGGAGAGTCACCTTATATGGGCCCAGTGACAAGATGGTTATACCATTACATGAGCGATACTCAATCCCCTACGTGAGTAGGATCAGAGGGTTATGCTTTACACTATGTTAAGAGTGATACTTGGGATAGATTTATGGATCAACTTGAAAGGAATCTTACGGTATTTGGTATTTTTAGTTCTCCTATTGTGATACATGAGTTCCTCTATATGGTTCACCTTGGAAGGTGCCATGATGCCACTTATTTAAATTATAGAGATGCCTTCCATATTATTCCAAGAATTATAATTTATCAAATCAAAGGACGCATCCACCAACAAAAATAATGTGCTTAGGTTATGTCCATAATTGATACTTTACATGTTAAAAATATTTTTTATTCATCCTTTATTGTATTATAAACAACCTTTTATACACCCATATTATATCTGTACAAGTTTCTTTTGGTCAGATATATCCGTCTTAGGCCAAAGAAGGTAGAGTCAGTCAGGTATCCTTGAGGAACCTAGCCTGAAGTGATTTATTATTTATTTACTATCTTAAATTTATTATACACTTTCACACTAATCATTTTATATTCACATTATCGATTGTTCTAGACATCGCTGGCGGTTTCCTGCTGAGTATATCTCACACCCTATTTGAGCCGCCTATGATATCCAAACAGACCTCATATCTATAGGTATAGAATAGGGGAAGTGAATAAATTATGATGCTTCATTTTTTTTGTACTAGGATGGAGTATGGGAGAAGTCTACCGTTCTTATGATCATGATTCTAATAGAGGTATCTTTTAGTCTTTTTTTATATTTTTTTAACATGTGGTATTTTTTTCACATGTCTCCTGTGTAATTCATTTTTTTATAGCTACATGACATGATCTCATATTTTTTTTTATCTATTTATGATTTAGCATTAGCTTATTTATTTATCTAGATGATTTACCATTAAACTTATAGTTATTTATTACTGTTTATTCTACATACCATTTATTATTTACTATTGTGATATACTCTTATCAAAAGGTCATAGCCTCTCCACAAAAACACACTAGGCCATCACTATTATTCGGCATCCTCAGGTGTATATGGAGGCATGATTTAGGTCATGGGTCCAACTGTATCAGAGCACCACATAGTTGATTTCAGGGAGAGATGCTACAATTACAAAAAAATGCACGCAATATACATTGTAGGGAAGTACTCAGTGAGACTCGAACTCAAGACCCAGCTATGAACCATAGGGAAAACTACCACTGAGCTACAACCTGAGGGAATTATTATACATGAATGCTTAAAAATTCTTCATGCTCATTTTGTCTCATAGATCATGTAGTCTATTTATAATTCTTTTGGTGGAATTTCCCATATAAATTCAATGCATGACAATAAATTTTTTTTTGAATCTAGGTGTGTGTATACATGAATATATATATATATATATCATTACTCTAAATAGAAATGAAAATAGGTATAGGGGTACCACCCCCATATACCTCAAAATAGGGTATGGGTTTTAAGAAAAATAATATATTATTAATCGGGTTAGGTTTGAGTACCACTTATAATCTCCTATAAACCCAAATATATTTTTTAAAAAATGTTATATTTGAGTTTGAGTTTTTGTTTTAAATTTTTTTTCCCTAAAAAACATTATAAAATTTAAAAATAATAAATATAAATGGGTATTTAAATAGGTTCATGTTTTAAATGAGTATTGAAATTTAGGTTCTGGTATAGCTAAACAGGTTTAGGAACCTTTATATTTGTGGGTCCCTATCCCATTGCCATCATAGTCTTTAAATGAAAATTTCTTTTAGAAAATAAAAATTAAAGATTATATATTTTAAAGAATATATATTTTCACTTTTTTTTGAAAATAAAAATGTCTAAGAATAAAATTTATATATTTTATTATGTTTTAAATACCTATTTGAGGGACACCATAAAAGGTCTGTGAATCAGGTGTGACCAATTTTAATTAATTTTAATCTCTCATAATCTGATTTTGATTTATAGTTAAATGAATCATTAACGATGCCTTTTATTTATCCAATTGTAAATACATATACATAAGATAAATATTAAATCATGCTTAGAGACACCAATATTTACTTAGTTCCCCTCCAATGAAAAAAACTAATCTAAGGTATATAGATAATTCACAACTCTTATACACAATTCACTAAATCACTTTCATAATTATAACACCTCAACCTATATTATACTGAACTGGTTCCCCAATTTGGTGCACCATGTGGCCTCAAGCGTGCCTCCACGTATATAAGAGGTTGATAATATAACAACCCAATACTTAAAAACATATTATTTCATTACTTTTAACATAGAATACGACAAATACAAGTTGAGGATCTAGGGTCTAATGTCATTAGAGGATTAGTCACACAAATACAACATTTTAAAACATAACATAATATTCATTATTTAATCTCCTTATATTACTCCTAAATCTCATTGGTCATATTAATACTATATAGGATAACCTGGGGAAATAAATAAGGAAAAGGGTGATCTAGAAAGATTAGCAAGGGAATAAATATGATAGAGGAGTATATAATGGGGAACATAACATGATATCATAAAGAGAGTGGTCATAAGAATGGAATCACAACATTAGAGAATGATGAAAATAAGATCAAGGAGTAAACAGGATCATATCACAAGTGAATGTCATTATAGGAATGTATAAATGACATATAAATGACATCATAAACATAAGTCAAGGCTCCCCTTATCATTAACATAACATAGTTAGCTATGCTAACTTCCCACTCCCATAGTTGGCCAGGCCCATAGTCCATATACCATGATATCTCATGAGATAGAAGCATTACCCAATGTATTAGAGGTCTATATAATTTTTTACCCACCTGTCACATAATAAAAAGTGTACATATGCGTGCCACATGGTTTCAATCAACATATCATAAAAACCCAAGGAAATAAAATGAGGTTTATATCCCTTTTCAAGTGGTTCTCAAATTAATAATGTAATAACTTGGCCTTAGACATAACATAATCTAGTGTATTTAGACTATAATTCACTTTTCACAAATTTCTTTTAGGTTTAGAGTTTTAGAGATTTATTTCATAACCCTTACATAAGAAGTATATATTTTACAATGCGGGAATTTTTGTTCAGTATCAATTTTCCAATAATATAAAAAAATTTAAATAAAACATGATTTCTTTCTATGAAAAATATTTACCAATTTAATCTCAACTTAATATTTTCCCTTAACTATCCCTAAACCTGGGGAAAAATATTCTAAACATGTGGGATGAGAACATAAATCCCAGTAAGCAATATAAAATGAAGAAAACTATTAGTCCAGTGAAAACATGAAATCCTATGAAATATTTACCTTCACCTCATTGATTATTAAGTAATGAAATAAATCATTTCCACAAGAAAATAAACACTTTTCTCTCAAATAAAAACATTAAAACCCATACTAAAAAAATAAAAAACATTTTTATAAACTTATAACACTACATTCAACACTCATTTCAGAAAAAACTAGATCCTAGTTAAATCCATAGGATAAACCTCCTCGGTTACTCCCTCTTTCTTGTATATTAAGAAAAGGAACATTAACCAATGCATTATAGAACTATCTAGGCACACCCAATATATAAGTTATATCGGGCTCACTCATGAGCTATAATTGGGATCAAAATGTAATATAAGTTATATCAGGCTCACCCATTTCACACATTATTATCAAGTAACATATAAAAAAATTTATTATTGAAAATTTTCATCATAAAACCTTTTAAAAACTCTTTTAAACCAAATGAAAAAATTGGATACCAAGATACCCTTTTTATTTAAAACCCGATTTTCAATACCAAATTACACAAAAAGGGAAAGAGGGTTTTTATTTGAAGAAAATATACTTGAAAACATTATAGATAAAAATAAGATCTTCAATTTAAGTAACATAAAATGATTCCATATTAGATGTAAAATGATTTTGAAATATCACTAGGAATATTTATTGAGGAAAATATCCTTTCCATTTTGAAAACACTTATTTCAAAAAATCTATGTAATTTTAAAGTAGAAAAAATTTTATTTGAAAATAACCTAATAAAATTTTAATTGAATCTTAAAATAAAATATTTTTCATGATAGGGGGAAAATCTGATCATGTTTTATAAGTTAAAAAACATCTATTTCACACTTTTTTCGGAAAGTCCCCAAAGTACCTCGTTTAGAAAATGACAAAAACATTCCTATAAATGCAACGACCCAAAGTTTCATTAATGGAAATCCCTCTTGATCTAATTAAATGTATCTTTATGTAAAATGTTTATATAAAATGTCAACTTCTTTGGTTTTATGTTAAGAATTGTGACCGTTACTTTTATAGTCGTTGAACAGTGATCACATGATTAGTATAAATATAAGGCTTTAACAAACCCAATTTACTTAGAAAAAATAAGTGATGACCTCATCTAGTATAATTGCTCCATACGAATCCCATTTGTCGGAGCTTGGAAAAGAGGTGGCGTCTTTGGGCTTCTCTCTTGACCAAGCGGAAGCTGAGCTTCATCATGTCAAGCTCGAACATGACCGTCTATGGGAAAAGTGAAAGTTGATAGAGATTACCACTCGAACGATGTTATCTGAGCCACCCCAAGAGTCTGTCACCATCGAACACCTTAACCTTAGGTCTTATGTGGCTGTTTTAAGGGGTTATGTAACAAATCTCTAGTACTATGTTCATGTACATTATTTTTTGTATATAATAATGAATATACTTTCTTGTCATTATTGATACATTGTAAATAGTTTTTAAAGTACAAATAGTGTTTTTAGTTATTATTTAATTAAGAATTATATTTTATTAAATTAAGGGATTTTTGAATTAAATATTATTTTAAGAATTTATTATTATTAATATTAAATTAAATTTTATTAAATATAAATGATCTTATAATTTTATGAATGCAATTGTAATTTTTATTAATGTTTGAAAGACATTTTTGTCAAAACCCGTGAATTTTCGATAAATGTTGGTTTTTATTTTAAAAGTAAAAATTAACATATTTATAAATTTATTTAGATAAAATAAATGTTATTTCTGGAATCAGGACATCTAAATTATCCAATGGTGATTTTTTCATAATTTTCTGAGACAGTCAAATTTTTGGGTAAAAATTAAATACCGTTTAAATATATAATATGTTTTATGACATCATAATGACCCAATAGTGATGTAATAAAATACTATAAGCTTTATGTTCGGACAATATATGTTTTTAAATTAAAATAATTCTATTTTGGGTTTGTTTGACTTATTTTACAAAGCATTAATGGACCCCTCAAGACTTATTAAACATCTTGTCTTTTTAAATTATTTTCCATGGGAGTGTGACTCACCTCCACATAACAAACCCCATTATTTTAAGAAATTAGAACTTTGGACTTATAAAATATTGTTTTACTCTCCCCTTTTCCAAAAACCATGTGAAAAAACCATGAGATGATTTGTGGTTTGGATTAGTTTAATGTAAGGGGTCCCAAACCTAAATAATAAAGAATTCACTCACCTTTCCTATATAAACCCACCCAAGCTCCCAATTCATACTCACTAAAAGCCTTTGGAGTTCATCTAAACTATGCCCCACTCTCTATATAATCCTCCCAAGGTGCCCCAAGCTCCCAAGAAGCCTCTCTCAAGCCTCTCTCAAGCCTTTGGAAGCACACTTCCAAGTAAGGGTTTTTCTTCCTTTCACTTTTTTTATCCAATTTTCTTAATATTGTTATGCCCTTTTAATTTCAATTATAAATGCTAGGGTATGGTTTCTCACCTCCCCCATACTTCCCTATTATTGTTTGAATGATGGGATACCCCTTTCTCTCTCATTAAATGCCTCCCATGTACACCCGTTACTATGCCGAAATTTCGAAAGGAACTTCTCTCTCCTCATTTACATTCAAGAAATACTTTTGTATCATGAATCTAAATTCTATTAAAATTTTTGGGAAATGTATCTATATGACCCCCTTACTTTCCATTTAATGTATATATGATGATAAACCCCTTTATATCTCATAAACCATTTTTATGAATTCTTATATCACGCTGTTATGCTGCTGAAATTACACCGATTTTCTAAGCCAATGCCATTGTGTAGTGATTACCATGCCCATTTATCCATCAAGGGTATTAAAATTCCTGCACATTTACTTATTTATTATAAATCTTCATTTCACATTAATTTTTCATGGAATAAATTATTATGTTTTATGATTCCATGTTTTATGATCCATTTGGCACACTTAAGCATGAAATGAAATGTTTAAGAAGGGTGCGCCCTTATAGCGCTCCAATGCATTGGGTAAAGTATAGTATTATGATACATCATGTGAAATTAGTGTTTAATCATTATAATTCAAGTTAAATGAGGGTTTACTCATGCTTCACGTGCAATGAGGATTTACTCATGGTCCATGTGCAATGAGCCTTGGCTCCTGCTAATTCCATGTTAAGTGTTGTTGCCACATTTCCATGTTATGATTATCATGCTTTATCATGCCTTTATGTTCATGTTTCTCTTGTTCTCTATTGATATTCCTATTGTCTAACATGTATTTTACTCCTCATGTATTCTATGTTTATTCCATTACTGGGCTTTATAGTTCACCCCTTTTCTTATGCATGTCCTCAGGTTATCCCATGCAATGATAAGTACGAGGGAATGTAGTGGTCATGTAAAGGAATTTTTCAATAAAGATGTTGTATTTCATGTTTTAACTTGTTATGTAATGATCCTAATCCCCAAAGACACTAAAACTCTTGATCTTCTATGTTGTATCAAGTTAATAGTTTATGTAATAAATCATGTTTATGTTTGTAATAAAATAAGGGTTGTCATATTCAAACTATTTTTAAAAAAGTAAAAATGGGTAAAAATGACTTTAAACAATCATATAATAATATTAAAAAAATTATTTAAACCATTTTTATAAAATATGTATATATAAGAAAGGGATATTTTTAAGGAAAACTTTAAAATACATTTTTAAAATAAAGTCTTTTACCTTTAGTCCAAATCATCATGAACATTATTTATATTCCTAAATAATACACTTAGGTTAATTATTTAAATTCTTAAGAAAAATTTTCAAGTTAACTATTCATTTAATTTTATTTAATACCATGTTATATACAATTACTCAATTAATTATGTTCAATTCAGATTTGTGTATGATATTCAGTTCATAAGTCTAAAATGACTTTAGTAAGTTGAAAATTGTAAAAGTGGTAATTATTCCATAATATATAGAATAATAATCATGAAGTAATTATCATTTTTATACATAATTCATAATTTTAAAACTAATCATAAAATATTGTTACAAAAAATGAACAGTGTTATAATCAAAGAGACAGTAGGTCATACGTACACAAGAGTAACATTTCTATTTTCAATGATCATTATGAGAAGAAGGTAAAAATTATTTTATATTTTCATAATGATAATATTACCACATATATATATATATATCATTTTATTTCTTTAAATATACTTATATATATCATCCATGTGATGTGGTGATGAAAAATGAATTCAATCGCTTCATGGAGGTGGTACTCCACATGTACGCACAAACAACATTATCATTTTCCAGTGTATGAAAAGGTAAGAAAATATGTGTTATATTATCATTAAAGAATAATAAATATGACATTAATATCATATATATAAATTAAATACATCATTATAACCACACTTGAGATATGGTGATGGAAAACTAATTACATCAGTTCGTGAGGTAGTAGTCCACCATACACACGAATAATGATTTTGTTTCCCATTTGATGGAATAGGAGATGAATATAGGGTTTTAAATTAACATAAAAAAATAATAGTATATATAATATACTGGTTTTATTATATAATCATGGTTGAATAATATTTTAAGGAGGTTGAAAAATAAAAAAAACTAAAACATGTGGATAAAAACTATACCTCTTATTTATAAAACCTCCTTTGATTAACACCATAAGCCCTATAAGGTAAGTGTTATGCCCAAAATAAGACCTCTATAATGAGGGAAAGGATTAGGTTAATGGATTTTGGTAGGTATTGTTTTAACCAAATGGGTTTTTAAGTATGGATTATTGATAATAAGAGATTCTATTTTATAAGAGAGAGGAGGGGCATTCCTGAAATTCATTAAAATATTAAATTAATAAAAACTAATATTCAATTAAAAATGGATCTAAACCATTTTTCTTGAATATAAGATGTTAATGAGTTTAAATTATCTCACATAATAAAATTTAGACAAGGTTTTACTATTATTTTATCAGTATCTTTTGTTTTTAACCCTTCATTAACCCTTTTCAAACTTAACATGACAATAAGGTTTTTATACATTAATGGTTAATATAGTTACTATAAATGGTAAAATAGACCTTAAATAGAGAATGGTTGATATTATAAACTATATATAAGTCACTTGGATGAATCTAATATTTTTATAAATTTTATATCATTTAATTAAATATTATTTATTATAATATATCATTAATGTTAATCTTTAGAATTATTCATTACTTTGATTTCAATAACATGAAGAAAACAAGTAAAATTCAAAAAAAAAATTAATACATCTATAGAATGTCATTTTTAACTATAAAATTCTTGGATCATATTAATTATCTCAAATTAAAACACTTTTAATATTTTAAATATATTTTATTTTATTTTTCCATTAATTAAATAATTATTACGTCAGTGTTGTGTAATCATTTAAGGTAATTATTTTTAACTAAAAATTAAATACAAATTACCATAAAGAATATTAATATTCTATATTTAAAATAAAATTTATAATCAAATATATCCTTGGGTTACTCATGTTAAAAATATTGTATTTGTTAGAAACAAGAGTGTGACAGTTTTTACTTTTATTTAAATAAAATATTATAAAGGTCATAATCACCCCCAAATGAAAAAGGTCATATATTGGACCCTTTTCTAATTATGGATGAGATATAATCATATAGTAAAATTTATACATTTTTAGGGTTATTTTATAGTATTTATAATATAATTTTTAACCCTTAATTACTCAATTTATCCTTTACCATTATAACAAAAATTAATAAGGTTACTATACATATTAAAAAAAATGAAAAGGGAACTATTTAATAAATTTGGAAATCTTGATTACAAATATAGAATCCATTTTTTTTGAAAATTTATAACAGAGAAGTCATAGAATTTAATTTAAAATTAAACCATAAAAATGCAACGAAAAAGAGTTTTTCCAAAAAATGTCATTTTTAAATATATAAAAAAATTATACTAAATTCAAGTATAAACTTCATTTAAAATACCATAAATGGATCATTTTAAATCAAAAGTAACTAATTAAATTTTAAAATTAATCCAAAACCTAAATTCACTTTTTAAATAAAATACAAGTTTAAAAAATATATATTTTTTACTATTCATTGAAAAATAAATATTTTCAGAAAATTATCAAAAAAACATCATAAGATAACTTTAGAATTCCAAATTAAAAAATTCAATTCATTTTCTTCCAATGTATTTTAAAAAAATTCAAGAAATCAATTATAATATTCACTCAGAAAAAGATAGAAACTCCATTTTTAAAGAAAACACATTTTTGAAGAATAAAACGAATTTACTAAAAATTAGAGGATTATTTTATTAGAACTTACCAATGAATTTATATTTACTAGGACCATTATATTTGTTTCGTAAATAAGTTATTCCTATTCATACCCACTAATTTAATAGCTGGGTTATAATGGTTATATTTAAATAATAATATTTTTTTTTTGTTTAAGATAGATGTTGGGTATCTTGTATGCTATCAAAAATACAATTTCCTTTTAAAAGATCACAATATTACATTCTAAACACTTATATAAATTTCATTATCATAATTTTAATTTGGGCTCATTAACTATGGTTTGGATTCTCAAAATAACTTTGTTGAAAACCCACATAGTATAGAGGGTCAATAAAACATCATCCTGAAAAGATATAAAGGGAAGCATGATGGTCATATGGAATAACACTTAGTAGGTTTCAAAGTAAGAGAACATAAGTGGGAAGTGGAACAATATATATGAAAAAAACCAGACTTAGTCATGATAAAGTTAACCATCCCAAACCCATAAATTTGTGATGGGTTAAAAGGCCACTAATTTATCAATTAGAAAAGTAAAAGGCCATTAATTTATCAATAAGAAAAGTAAACAGATAACTTTTTTTTCAAAATAATTTTCCTAAAGTTGAGGAATAATTTTAATTACTACATTAAAATATAAGAAAATTTAATTTTTAAGAAGAATTTAATATTTTAATCAATTTCCACAACAAAATCATCTTTTTGATCTAAATAATGAGTATTCAAGATGAATTTTTAGGCCTCAAGTACTATAATAAACATCTAATACATCACATAATCCAAAAAAGTTTAAAATGATATTACACCTGTCTTTATACATTGAAAAAAACCATAAGGTTAGGAAAAGATTAAAAAATTACCAAAATTAATAAACCTTCATATAAATAAAACCTACTTTAATTTACAAAATTCAAAAATAATTCCAGAATTTCAACTTAGAGGATTCCATAAATAACTATCCTTAAAAATACTTAAAATATTACAGACTTATATTCAAACCCAAAAATAAAAAGGATTTGATCACATTATCTTACAAGATTAATTTAACATTTATCTTTAAATAACATCAATAACTATTGATTTCCTATTCCAAAAATTATATGTACTAATCAAATAATCTCCAAGATATGCTAGTTATTTCCATAAATAACCTGAATCACCATAAATACACATTAAAATCAAATATGATTCCAAAAGACAATTCAAACTTTATTCCTCAAATATAATACCATAATATTATGTTTACCTTAATCCTATAATACTCACCAAAATTATAGTAACCTTATTTTAAAATAACTTTAATCACTTAATCACAAAATCAATTTTCAATCCCATGGTTATCTATATGATAAAACATATGTTCCCAAAATGAAATTAACCTATGTTGGTAAGATTGTTTAAATAAAGAAAAACAATGTAATATTAACTAGAACATCACATAGGCTAGTGGTAGGTGATGTGCCCTTATCACCCTTCCATTATGGGTTCAAGACTCACATACTTGACTGATATGAAGATTTTTATCTTGGACTAGGGGTTGTAATTTTTATAAAATATAGTCCTTATAACATTCCCATAGATTTGATAAACATCGTCAGAAATATGCTTAATATATTAAACATTAAAGAAATATTTTAACCTCAAAGGTTACTTATACATTTCATTATGCATCCCAAAAATGTAATAATCCATAATCACATTAAAATCAAAGATTATATAAACCTTAAAGGTTATCGATACCTTTAAAATTTTTCCATGAAAGGAAAATATCATTCTTCCTCAAATCATTTTTTCACATGATAAAATTAAGGGTTACATTTAACTCAAACATTAATCAAAACTCAATAAATATCCACCAAAGTACTCCCATCATCAAAAGAGTATTAATGATTTTAAACTTATGATCATCCTTAAATCTACCACTACATCATAATTATTGAATGTAGACACCTTAATCATTCAACATTAATTATAATCCCTTAACCATTCATTTCTATATTATTCCTTAATACTTATTTTCTAAAAACAAAAATTTGAATCATGTCCTAAAATTCAATAATGTCAAAGCATAAGACAATAAATAATCAATACCTTTCATTTTTCATTTGCAGGTTCCTCATCTTAGACTATAATGGCATCAGGTATTACTTAATAGTTATTTGTACAGTCTTTTAGATCCTATTTATGATCCTTTCCCTTAGGAAAATGATTTTCATAATGACCATTCTACCCACATTTAATATATTCAATTGATACCTTGGGAAGAACTTCACCCCCCTTCAGAGAGTTAACTCGTTGATTTTTTTAATTAGAAAATTATTTCTTTATGACCTACTTTACCATATATAAAACATGTTTCCTTTATTTTAAGACATTTTCTTATGTGATTATTTCCACATTATTAACACACATGTCATTGAATATATTTACCTTTATGATCATTATCACCTGAACTTCCATAAGGCTCCATTTACCTTGTATTTGATGCATTAAGAAACTCACCTAGGTTCAATTTGTTTACCATTACTCATAATATTTAATTAAGAATATCCACAAGGTTTATCTCTATAACTACCATTATGTTTGGTTTCTCATTTTGACAACCGTCTCATTTTCATTTACATCCATTGTTACTTTAGTGCTTGTTGGATCGAGACATTTTTTAAAACCAAAATAGTTAGTGTGATCATATCCATTAAATCATAATATAACATATTACGATGAGGATAAAAACTAAAATATCCTTATTCATTTTATCTTAAAATTATTCTATTTATCCAAAATAACTGTGATTCTCCCTAACATACTAACTATTGTGGTTATATAAGACCTGTAACTTATGATTAATTAATATCCTAATCTCTAAAGTTATCTAAAACATGATCTAATACCAACTGTAATGATCCAACCTTAAACATCACAAAATATAGTGTCTTTAGACTAAAATTCACTTACTTTTACCAAAGATATTTTAGGTCAATATTTTTATATAATTAGGACATAACCCTTACATAACAAAACCATATTTTACAAAGTGGACATTTCTGTCCAATATCCATTTTTCCCACAATATAAAATATTTAAAACAAAACACGATTTCCTTTCATGAAAAATCGTCATGAGAATAATCTTGAGTTATTGTTTTCCCTTAATCATCCTTAAACATTGTGAAAAATATTTTAAACACGTCGGATGAGCACAAAAATCATAGTAAGGGACATAAAAATAATAAAACTATTAGCCCAGTGAAAAACATAAAATGACATGAAATATTTACCTTTACCTTATTGATCTTTGAGATAATTAAATAAATCCTTTCCATATGAAAAACATATACACTTTTTTTCTAAAATAAAAACATTAAAATCTATAGAAATAAAATAAAAACTATTTTTTTTGAAACTTATAGCATTATTTTTAATCACTTATGTCAGAAATAACTGGAGCCTAATTAAATCCATCGGAGAAACACCCTTAGTAACTCCCTCATTTTTGAATATTAATACCAGGAACATTACCTAATTCATTTAGAGCTATTTGTGTACACCCATCATATAATATTTATTATTATCACCCTGTGTAATCTAGGTACACCTAATGTATAAGATATTTCAGGCTCACTCGTGAGCTATAATGGGGATTAATCCATTATATAAGTTGTATTAGGCTCACTCATTTCACATATTATTCTCAAGTACCATATAAAACAATTTGTTCTTATACATTTTCATCTAAAACCTCTGAAAAATTCTTTTAAACCTATATTAAAACACATTTAATATCAAAATACCCTTTTTATTTAAAAACACATTTTCAATACTAAAATACATAGAAAAAGGGAAATGGGGTTTTTATTTAAAGGAAATACCTTTGAAAAAATTCTTCGGGAAAAAAGCCTTCTTAATTTAATTAACATCACTGGATGTCACCACATATGGAAAATGATTTTGAAAGATCACTTGGAACATTTCTTGAGGAAAATATCCATTTCATTTTGAAAACAATTTTTTTTCAAAAAAAACTGCACAATTTTAATGGAACAAATTTTGTTGAAAATAAACTCATAAAATTGTAAAGGAATCATCAAATAAAATATTATTCATGACTATAAGAAAATAAAATCATATTTTATACATTAAAAAACATTATTTTCAAACTTTTGTTGGAAAATCCACAAAGTACCTCATTTAGAAAAAGAAAAAAAATATTCCTTTAAAACCATTTTGTAAAAAGTAAAAATGGGAAAAATGAATTTAATAAGTCATAGTAGAATAGTAAAAAAGTTATTTAAAACATTTTTATAAAATATGTATTAGAATAAAAATAGATTTTTATGGTAAACTTTAAATGATAAATTTTTAAATAAAGTCTTTTACATTAAGTCTAACTCATCGCGTACATAATTTATCTTCCTGAATAATAAACCTAGGTTAAGTTTTTAAATGATTAAAAAACTTTTTAAAGTTCACTATTAATTTTTTTTATTTAATAAAATTTTATATATAATCACTCAATTAATTAAGTTCACTCCAAATATTTTGATGATATTTAGTTCATTAGTCCAAAATGACTTTGGTAAGTTGAAAATGGTAAAATAGGTCATTATAATATTATATAAAGCATAATAATAATGATATAATTATAATTTTTATACATAAATGATAATTTTAAAACCAATAAAAAAATATGGTTATGAAAAATGAACTACATTACAATCATGGAGATGGTAGGTCATATATATGCGTGAATAACATTTTTTTTCAATGATCATTATGGAAAGAAGGTAAGTATTATTTTTTATTTCCAGAATTACCACAATACCATATATATATATCATATTAATTATTTAAATGTAATTATATATATCATCCATGTGATGTGGTGATGAAAAATGAATCAAATTGCTTCGTAGAGGTGGTAGTCCACACGTACACACGAACGACACTACCATTTTCCAGTGTATGAAAAGGTTAGAAAATATGTGTTATATTATCAATAAAAAATGATAAATATACCATTAATATAATAAATATATATAACTTAAATCCATATTTATAACTAGTATTGGGAGATGGTTATGGAAAACTAATAACATCAATTCGCAAGATAGTTGTCCTCCGTACACACGAATGATGGATTTGTTTCCCATTTGATGGAAGAGGAGATGGATATAAGTTGTTTAATTAACATAAAAATTTTTAGTATATCTAAGATAAAAATTTTGTTTTATAATAATGGTTGTATAATATTCAAAGTATGTGGAACAAGAATAAAAACTAAAACATGTAAATCAAAACTATACCACTTCTTTAGAAAACCTCCTTTGATTAAAAAATTAAGCCCTATAAGGTTGGTATTATGCCTAAAACAAGAAATATAGAATTAGGGGTGGGATTATAATAAGGTATTTTTTGATCCAACAAATTTTTATGTGTTATGTATTGAGAAGAACATGTGTTTTTTATATGATAGAGGTTAGGAATTCTTGGAATTTCTCAAAATATTAAATTAATATAAATTAATATTCAATTAAAAATGGATCCAAACTGATTTACTTAGAACATATTATGATTATGGGTCAAAATAATCCCATAAAATTAAATTTATATAATTTTTAACTATTTTTTAACCTTATATTTTGGTTTTAACCCTTCATTAACCCTTTTTAAAATTACCGCGACAACAATGTTTTTTATACATTAAGGGTCAATATAGTTACTATAAATAGAAAAATGACCCTTAAATAGACAATAATTGATATTATAAACCATATACTAGTAAATTTTTCTAATCTAATATTTTTAATAATTTTATATCGTTTAATAAAATATTATTTATTATAATATATAATTAATGTCAGTTTCTAAAACTATTCATTACTTTGGTTTTAATAACATCAAGAAATAAAGTAAAATTCAAACAAAATATTTTAATAAATCCATAACATGTCATGTTCAAATATAAAATTATTTTATCACATTAATTATCTCAAGTTATAATACTTTTAATATTTTAAATATCATTTATTTTAATTTTTCATTAATTAAATATTTATTGTGTCACCGTCGTGTAAGCATTTTAGGTAATTATTTATTCACTAAAAATTAAAAATAAATTACCATGATGAAGATAAATATCTTAGATTTAAAATTCTATTTATAATTGTACATATCCTATGGTTAACCCTTTGTTAAAAATATTAAGTTTATCAAAAACCAAAATGTGATATTTTTAACTTTTTTGTAAATAATATATTATAAAAGTCATAATCACCCCGAAATAGAAACAAATTATCATATATTGGTCCTTTGGATTATTATGGACGAGATATACTCATCCGATAAAATTTATATAGCAGTTAAGGTTATTTTATAGTTCTTATCAAATAAAATTTTAACCCTTAATCACCTAATTTACCCTTTAGAATGGTAACAAAAAATTAATATGGTTACTATTCATATTGAGAAAAAATAAATGGGGCCTATTTAATAAACTTGGACCTATTGATTACAAATATGGAATCCATTTTTGAAAATTAAAAATGTAATGACCCTGACCCCAGTATCATGGACCTGATGCCTTACTTTATTACATCAGCATATGTTGCAAGAAATCACATCACAAAGGACTGAATAGTTTAGTAGTATCAGTAAACTAGATATATACATGAAACCAATTTTACATTGGGAATAAAAAATAAAAAATAAAAAATGAAGTTAGATTTTATTATTTAACTCATCCAAAGATCTATTCTTCTTAACCAGAGGAAAGGAAACAAAATAAGGGTGATCTCAAATGCTCTGTAAGGGTTAAATATAATTTAACTAATAATGAATCAATATAAATAATCAATATGGAAGGGTAAATAACTAAAAACACATGTCATTTAATAAATAAACTGAGAATGAAATGCATCCATAGATTTTATCAGAGTAAAAATCCTCTAGATAATAATGACTAAATTCTAAATGAAAGAAATGATTAATTATTAGATGTCATGTATATGGAACATTAACCACTACCATAAAGGCCTTTCACAATATGGTTTAATCTACAAGTTATAACCCATTTAATGTTAGATTCACCAATTTATCCAATGATACCATTGATGAATCTAGGGGCTATCTATAATTAGGTCCCATCGATGTCTGCCATTCCAAATAATTCCTTATATATTGTATAATAAATTTAATTAATAAACAATGTGCCTTATCATCAAATAAACATACTGAATAAAATATATGGATTTATCAATATTTCCAAAATTAATCAAAAAACTTTCACCATATGTAAAACTGGAATATAATTTAGTATATAATAATATCCTTCATACAATAGTATGGATGTTTAAGAGAAATGTAATTTCCAATGAAAAATGATTCCAATAAAGTGATTTTTTAAAGATAAAGTTAACAATAAAAAAATAAAGTGATATTGTGAAATAACTTTTATCACTTGGTAATTTTTACATCAAATCCCCTTGGATCAAATAATTAAAATTAAAACTTAAGTTACCATGAGTCATGAATAAATCATGATATCACATGTCAAATGGGAAATATATACACCACATAGAAGTGAATTGTTGTATAATAACTAATAAGTCTTAATAGAGTGTAAATTGAGATGGAATCCCTTACCACTTATAATCGTTCGAATCATATTCCCTATAAAAGTAATAATTATCAAATGAAACATTTAAAAGTGAGATGAGAAAACCCTTACCTCATGATTCCCTTTAATGGTGCATTCTTTAACCTAATGTATAATGGTTTAAATAAAGTTATTAACTAATTAAAAACTATATTAATATTTATAATACCTTATGAGATGATTTTATAACATCTTATGACCCAATTCATTAATAACATTTCATTATTTTCATGGTTTCATGATCGGTTCACATGATTATAATAATGGATGTTCTTATAAAATGGGAATAAGACTCTATAAGTGGAATGAAATGGTATTAATGAAATTATAGGATTATTAATTATACCATATATCATTTTGGTTTATAACATTAGGATTATTCATTTGATAAAATGTTAATGATAAATGATTAGTTTATTTGGGCAGTATTTTCTGAACATCATGAACTAGTTTTGTTTTATTTACTATTATGAGTATATATCAGTTTCAGAACATGAAATAGGATATAATATACCTATTAAAATCTTATTTAACCATAAATTTTTTTTTATGACCAGCCATGAAGGTGGTAATGGAAAACAAACAAAATAATTATTCCCTAAGATGATTAATCAACATAATTTTGACAATAGTCTCATTTATATAAATAAGATGAGGTAGTAAAAGGGGTGGATAAAATATATTATATTATTAAAATAAAATTATAGTATTTAAATGATTTTGGAATTATTATTCGTTTATTTATGAAAAATATGAGTATAAAGTAGAAAAAGGAAATAAAATTAGAGAGGTGTTTTGATAAAATTATCTCTTGAATATCACCTCCTTAGAGGACCCCTTGAGGACCTTTGATTTGATATTTTGAGGATACCAGAATCACTTGGATGTGTGGAGAGTGAGGAGGAGATTTTTTTTCCATTTATTTAAGTATCTTAAAGTCTTTTTAGTTGAAATGGGGTGGTGAGGGGTGGTATATATACTTGAGGAGAGGTGGGTTTATGTGATTAAATAATGATTATTTTATAATTAAAGACAACCACATTGAGGTGGAATTAATTTAAAAGAATTTTGATAATAATTAATGTTTTAAATTATTTTTAGGGTCTATAAATATCTCAAAAAACCATTTAATATTGTATTTTTTAGGTATTTTAAGCCTTTACCTTCTAACTTTAACCTATTTCATTATTTTACCTATACCACAATAAATATTCCTTTTTTACCACGATAAATTTTGTATGCCTAAAAATGAGAATGAACTCAAAAAATAATTTTTACCTTTTCAATAAAAATGTGAAGTCCACTTTAATTAATTAAATTCACATAATTGGGAAAATTATATTTAAAATTAATCTCGTAGACACAGTGAAAAAACAAGTTTTTAAAGTGAAAAGTTCAAAAGTTTGAAATGTTTTTTTATCCAATTTCAATGTGAAATTTATTAAAATGAAAAAAATTGGTTTAAATGATGTATAATTAAACTAATTATACTTTGAAACCAATTTAAAATAAAATTTAACTATACAAATAAATTAGAAAAAAAGTTTTCAATTAAAATTTGGTGTTTTCACTATTCATAAAAAAAGAAATGTCTCCAAAATATTGAAAAATTTCATCCTAATATAATTTTGATATTACAATTTAAAAAACTAAGTTTTTTTTAAAAAAATATTTATAAAATTGTCAAAATTTAGTTTTAAAATAGGTTCTCCATTAAAAGGTAGAAATTGTTTTTTATAAAAATATAACTTTTTATTCTTAAAATTTGATTTATTCTTATCTTAAGCCTATAAAACATATTGGATGAATTTAAAAACATATTTTTTTAACATATAAAATATATATTTTATTAACATCTTTCACTAATAGTGATTAATTTAATTTATTATGATAAAATGCCATTATGATCATAAAAAACACATCCATTATGTTCAATTGGATTTTATTTTAATTTCCAATTAATTGATAACCAATGAATTAATTTGATAAAAATGTGTAATATTTTCATAATTTTTTTAATCTCATTCATTACCTCCATTCCAAAGACTAGGTTATAACTATTACAATTAAATAATACTATTTAATCATTTGTTTAAGCTCGGTGTTCTTTATAAAGTAAGCTATCGATGAAATTAAATTTATTTAAGAAGAGACACATTATAAAATATTTGGATGTTACATTCTCCCTTCAATAAAATTTTTCCTCAAAATTTGAAATTTTATTTCCAAAATCAAAGTTAGATACTTAAAAATATTTTTTTGGAAAACCCACATCGTAAATACGGTTAATAAAACACACCCTTAATAATAGGGAAAGTTAAATGTGAAGGTTACTAAGAAATTATGGTTTTGAATAGTATAACATTAGAGTGAAGTAAAAATTGGGATATAGAAGACAAATCTAACCATTAAGTTTTGATAAATAATGATAGAGGACATGGTCATTTGAAAGCTAACAATCACAAAACCGTAAATCTTGTGATCGATTAAAAGGCAATTGATTTCTTAGTAAAAAAGTAAAGAGATAATTTTTTTGTTCCAAAATCCTTTTCCTAGGGTTGATGTATTCTTTTAATATCTAGATAAACACTTGAAAAAAAACTTACTAGATTTTTATTCCATGTCATAAGCATGTTCTTATCCTTTAGTTTTTCTTTAATCTATTTCCAATTCATCTTATATTCTAGGAAATGGATATTCAAGATGAAATTTTATGCGCAATGAAAATTTAATGAATCATAATATTTATAAGTTATTTCTCTAATCTCTAAATATTTTCCAAAACCAAATTGGTTAGAACACGTTTTCCAATATAATAAATCTTAATGTAATCGCAAACAATAATATCCAAGGTTCAACATAATCCATTTCAAGTGTAGTTAACATTAATAATCATCCAAAATACATAAATTAAAATTCATAGTTTGAAAATTTAGAATTAAGGTTGAAAGATTTACAAAATCAAAATTAGATTACCCAAACAACATAATGTTACTCTTATTGTCACATATGAAATATATGAATACCTTGATCACCTTAAAACCATAATGAAAATAATTATGCTTCCAAAAATAAAATCTTAGATTGTTGAATATATTCCATAAATCCAAATATGTAGTATACCCAAAAATAACCTTTCCACATAATCACTTCTCTTGGTTACTACTACCTATTAACACACTCTTTTAAATCGTTAATTAAAAATTACTAGAGTAAAATTTTTATACAATCAATGATACTTAAAACCAGGATATCATTGATAACATACTCTTACCACATTATTTAAGGATCTAAATAAAGTAGAAAATTAATCATTCCACTTTATCTATATACATAACATATGCTTAACCTTGATCCCTTAGCTTCTTCTAAGGTATATTCTCTTGAATCATATGGCATTAATTTTCATAGTGTCTCATCTCCTTGTAGTAGTACCATTGAATATAAGCCTTTTAATCCTTCTATTTTCATTATTTTTCTTTGTTACCCTTATCTCTATATTTATAAAAAACATCCAATCCTTTCAAGAACTTCCTAGGGTGATTCTTTCCAAAATTATCACATGTGGGAAAGTCCTACTTTCTCTTCTTCCCTTTATCCATATTTTTCTTTACCATATTCTTATTCTCTTTCTTCCCTTTAAATCCATATGACTTGGAGAATTATTTCTTTATCTTTATATCACATCAAAATATTACATCATTTAAATAAAATGTTTGTGAGATGAGATCCCTTCGAAGACTTGGCTTAATCCCTTCAAAGAAATGGTCAATCTTGAACTCTGTGTTGCATATGTAATCTGTAGCATACCTAGTAAACCTTATAAAGTCATCTTAATACTCTGTAACACTTTCCTCTAAAATTTTCTTTAAACTAAAGAACTTTTTCTTCTTTTTAATTTTCTACTCATGAGGGAAATATTTTTCAAAGAGTGCATCCTTAAAATAATTCCATTATATGAGTTCTATATCTTCTTCCTCCCTAGTATTCTAGATCAATGATTACCATTGGTCAACATCATCTTTGAGGAAATATATTATAAGTGAGACCTTTTCCTTTTCACCACATCACAATGCTAAAAATATATTATTCAAATACTTAGTCCATTTTTCAGCTACAATTGGATTAGTAGACCCACTAAAGGATGGGGTCTTTTATCACATAAAGCAATCCAACATAAGAAAGTATCGTTGTGGAATATATTGCTTCATACAAGAAAGGTTATTTCTCATATCCTGATTAATCTAACATAAAATATCCATAATTTTATCTATTCTAATACCAGATATATTATTTCTATCAGTAGATAAATATCTACATTTTCTGTGAGTATTGATTTTATTATTCCTTCCAGGTTCTATTTCTAAACAATGACATATACTGGATTAGGTTATATCATTATGAAACACAATATATAATCTCAGAAATAGTGAAACACTCAACATAAATTGAAAATTATGTATAAATAATCTCTAAATCATAAACTTGGTTTCTATGGGAATATTATCAAAGTCGATTATAGGGTTATGTTTCCCTAATCTATGTTTAACTAAATCTACTTCCAATGGTTTCTATTAAAATTTATTTGATACCAAATATAATGAACTTGAACCAAGTATCCTGGATTCGATTCCCTACTTTACTAAATTGGAACAAGATACAAGAAATCTCATCCCGAAGGGTTGAATAGTTTATGAGTCTTGGTAAACTAGATACATACATGAAACCCATTTTACATTATTAATAGAAAATAAAACATAATAAAGGAAATTAATATTCATTATTAAACTCATTCAAAGATATATTTTTCATAACCTGGGGAAATAAAAAAAAATATGAGTGAACTCAAATGCTCAATAAGGGTTAAATATAGTTGAAACAATAATGAATCAACTATAATAATCAATATTTCATGTTAAATAACTAAATACACATGTCATTTAATGAATAAAATGAGAATGAAATGCATCCATATATTTTTTCATAGATAAAATCCTCTAGATAATAATGAGTGAATTTTTTATGTAAGAAATGAATAATTATTAGTTATCATGTATATGGAACATAAAACACTACCATCAAGACATTTCATAAAGTGATTTAATATATATTTAATAACCTGTTTAATGTAAGAAGATATTATTTCAAGAGAAAGTTAATAATCACAAAAGAAAGTGGTATTGTGCAATAACTTTTATCACTTGGAAATTTCGAAGTCAAATCCACTTGGATAAAATAATTCAACGTGAAACTTAAAATAACACTAGGGATGAATAAATCACGATATTAAATGTAAAAGGGATATCATATACACCACATAGAAGTTAATTTGTGTATAATAACAAAAAAGTCTCAATGGAATGTAAATTGAGATAGAATCCCTTACCACTTGCAATCAGTCAAATCGTATACCCCCACAAAAGTAATAATTATCAAATGATACATTTAATACCATGAATATAACGAGATTAAAAATATTATATATCAATGGTAATTATAAATACACCACACACAAGAAATAATTTGTGAATAAGGTATATATCTCATAGAAATAAAAGTTAGATGAGAAAACCCTTACCTTATGCTTTAATTTAGTGGTTCGTACTTTAACCTCATGTGTAATAGTTTAAAGAATGTTATTAACTCATTAAAAACTATATTAATATTTATAATTCCTTATGTTATGATTTTATAACATCTTTTTCCTATTTCATTAATAATATTTTATTATTTTCATGGTTTCAGGTGCGTTCGCTTCATGGTTTTAGGATCAGTTGTCATGAATATAATTATGGATGTTCTTGTAAAATGTGAATATGACTAAAGAATTAGAATGAAATTGTATTAATGAAATTATATGAGTATTAATGGTACCATATATAATTTTGGTTTCTAACATGAGGATGATTCACTTTATAAAATGTTAATGATAAATGATTAGTTTATTTTGGTAGTTTTTTTGAACATCATGAACTAGTTTAGTTTTATTTACAATTATGAGTATATATTAGTTACATAACATGAAATATAATATATATATATATATATATTATAATATTATTTAACCATAAAAATATTTTTATAACCATCCATGGATTTGGTAATGGAAAACAAACAAAATCATTATTCACGGAGATGATTAATCGACATAATTTAGAAAATAGTTTTGTTTCTTTGAATAAGAGGATTTAATAAAAGGAGTGGATATAAGATATTATATTAGTAACTTAAAATTAAATTATTTAAATTATTCTAGAATTATTATGCCTTTATGGATTAAATATACGAGGATAAAGTAGATAGGGAAAAGAAAACAAGAGAGGTGTTCTGAGAAAATTGCCACTTGAATATCACCTCATTGGAGGACCCCTAAAAGACCTTGGATTTGGTATTTTAGAGAGGAAATAAGAACTTGGAAATTTATAGAGTTATGATGAGTGGTTTTATTAGATATTTTCGGATCTTCTAGGCTTTTTAGTTGAAATGGGGTGGTATTTATACTTGAGGAGAGGTGGGTTTAAGTGACTAAATAATGATTATTTTATAATTAAAGCCAACCACATTGAGGTGTTATTAATTTAAAATAATTTGGATGATAATTAATGTTTTAAATTATGATTAGGGTCTATAAATACCTAATAAATATAGGTATTTTAATCCTTTACCTTCAAACTTTAACTCGTTTTATTATTTTACCTATACCACGATAAATCTTTCTTTTTACCATGGTAAATTTTTTATGACTAAAAATGAGAATGATCTCACAAAATAATTTGGAAATTATTATTAAAAATATTGAATCCATTTTAATTAATTTGATTTCCATAGTGGAAAATATTATATTTAAAATTAATCTCGTAGACACAATGAAAAAACAGGGTTTCAAAGTGAAAAGTTCAAAAGTTTGAAATGTTTTTATATCCAATTTCAATGTGAAATTGATTCCAATTACCTAAATTGGTTTTAATGATGTATAATTAAACTAATTATACTTTATAACCATTTTAAAATATAATTTAACTATATAAATAAATTATATAAAAAACAGTTTTCTATTAAAATTTAGTATTTTTCACTATTCATCAAAAAATAAAACTTGTATGAAAAATATAAAACTTTCACCCTAAAATGATTTTGATATTATTATTTAAAAGATTATGTTTTTTTTCAAATAAAATTTATGAAAGTTTCAAAATTTAGTTTTAAAACAGATGTACCATTAAAAAGCGGCCAAATTTCCCTATAGAAAAATATATATTTTTATGCTTAAAATTGGATTTATTCTTATCTTGATGCTATAAAAATAATTGGATGAATTTAATTTCTTTTAGAATATATAAAATATATAATTAATTGATATCATTCACTAATAGTGATTAATCTATTTTATTATGATAAAATTCCATTATGGGTTTAAAAATAGGTTTTTATAAAAAAATACATCCTTTACATTGAATTCATTTTTATATTCATTTGTTACTAATTTATAACCAATGAATTAATTTTATAAACACGTGTACATTATATTTTTATAATTTAGTTAATATCATTTTTCCCACCATTCTAATGACTGGGTGATAACTATCATAATTAAATAATAATATTTAATCAATTTTATAATCTCTGAGTTATGTGTAACGTAATCTATTGATGAAATTTAATTTATCTAAAAACCGATATACCATAAAATCTTGGTGTTTTAAAAAAACAAGTATGTTCTATAATTTAATTTAAAATTAATCCTGAAAAATTTTATGAAAACTGTTTTTTTCAGAAGAAATCATTTTTAAATATTAAATGTTTTTATACTAAATTCAAGTATAAAATTCATTTAAAAACCCATAATTTAATAATTAAAAAAAATAAATAACTAATTAAATTTTAAAAATAATCAAAAGAATAATTTTACTTTTTAAATAAAATTTAACTTTTAATAAAAATCCACATCTTAACTATTTATTAAAAAATCAATATTTTCATAAAATTATCAAACATTCATCCAAAAATAATTTTGACATGTTGAATTAAAAAATTAAATTCATTTTTTCAAATAAATTTCTTAAAATTTATGGAAATTAGTTATAATATTCACTCATAAAAATAAATAAATACCATTTTCAAATAAAACATATTTTTGAAGAATAAAACAACTTTTCTAAAAATTAATTTATTATTTTTTAAGAATATATAAATGCATTATATTTAGTTGTATATTTATATTTATTTCAAAAATTAGTTATTCATATTCATATCCTCTAATTTAATGGCTAGATTGTAACTGTCATATTTAAAAGATAACATTATAAAGTTTATTTAAGATCAATGTTGTGTATCTTATATTCTATTGAACATAGTATTTCCTTTTAAAATATTAATATATTAAAAATCATTAATGATTTTATAAATAAATAATACATGATAAACCCATGGAAAATAAATTGGTATCTAATAACTTTAAATAACATTCTAGGTAAATACCAATAAAAAAAAGATGATTGGAATATTGTATTTACACTATATAGGAAATGGATATATGGTTTAGAAGACAATTTCCCCAATCAATTTATGTATCTAGAATATAGTTAAATATCCTTAAAACAAATAATGAAACATTGGTAATTCACTTATGAAAGGAAATATAAGTAAATCATGCGTATAAAAATGAATGATTAAGAAAGAAAAAGTAGTGATAAATCAAACTATAGATGTAAAATAGAATTTTAAAATCCATTATTATAAATAAGGTTGATGGTATCATTTTAATAATACACTTTATTGAGAATAAACCATAGATAAAGAACACTCTTTGAATCATTAGGAAATTTTTTTTGAAAATAAGAATTTTTCATTTCTTTTGAAAAAATTTAAAAGGAATATTTTATTAAATTATGAGAATAATAATTTCCTTTTTGAAAAACTTTAAATAATTGAGTAACAATTCTCTTAGAAAAATACAAAGGCAGAGGAAATATACGTTCACATGAATAAATGTAAAAGAGATTACTTTTGGTATAAAATGGCCCATGTGGAAGGATTTAAAAGATTTACTTTTAAATTTTTTTATGAAATTAAAGGTTGTTTAAAATGTATTTTTTATAATAATTTGTAAAGAATATGTTTTTGAACATTTTAAAACAATAATTTAGATGATTTTTTTTTTGAAAACTAATCATGCGGGAAAATTTTAAAATACAATGAAAATATTTGGTGAAACCCACATCATAAAAAGGATGATAAAAACTTTCATTGATAATAGGTGAAGAGAAGTATGAAGTTCACTTAAAAAATTATATAAAATACTTTCAAAAGATACAACTTAGATATGGAAGAAAAATATCCCTTGGAAAGTATAGGAGTTAATATTATCAACATCATACTTTTATTTGAGGAAGTGTTTATCAAATGAGAGGATATTAATGAATTTAAATAATATCAAAAAAAAAAGTAAATATACCATTTGAAAAGGTAATGGTCAGAAAAAGAAACTTGGAAGATCAAAACCAAGAAGTGATTTCATCACTCATAGGTAAAAATACTTGGGTTGAGAAAACAATCATGAATTGAGTACATTTTAAATAAAAACCCTTGAAGTATTAAGAGATTTCAAATTAACCTCAAATTACAAGAATAAAATATATTTCATAATAATATAAAAATTGGGTTGTATATACACCATATAAAAGTAAATTGGTGCATAAATCAAAATATGTCTCGATGAAGGGAGTTTGAGACAAAAATATCTTACATTTATGTATTAAAGCATTATTCACTTATACTTAACTTCTTATATAATTAAATTAAATTCATTAAAAACCTTTATAATAACCTTATTTATATATCATTACTTTTCTAGGGTTTACTATTTATCATAATTTTGTTTATTTATTAAATATTTTCTACTCTTGTCGATTACCTTAGGTGGTTTGGTTGATTTTTCTCTGATTCTCTTTCCATGTTAACCATGGTTATTCTTGTATTAAAAAGAAATTCACAACCTCCAAAATATGAATAGAGTTATAAATTTATTTTTTATACATAAAAACATTTTTAAATTCATCCATGCTAAGTGATAATGGAAAAAAAAGAAAAACATCATCTCATGGATGTAACAGTCTGCACGTACACACGAAAAACGCCCCCATTTTTGTAGAATGGAAAGAAAGAAGAAAATAAAATATCTTATCACTTTAGAATCATTAAAATGTTATAAATATTATATTATCTTAGTAAATAACCATTTTTAACCATCCATGAAAGTTTGTGATGAAAAATAAATTTTTTTCACTTTGTAGAGGTGGTAATCTGTGCTCATGCACTAACGACAATTCTTATTTTTATTTGTAGATGGAAGAAAATAAATAATAGTTGTTCCATTTTTATAAAAACATATTAAAACAATAATTATGATCAATTTATTATTATACTATGGTTGTGGTTGTTTTAGAAAATAAATAATAATAATGAAACTCCAAGAAAGATGTGTTAACTACATTGAGTCCTTGAACTTCCTCTTGAAGAATGCCTCAGATTTGAGGGACTAAAGATAATTTGTGGTGACCATGGTAATTATGGAATGTAAATGAAATTAATGAGAATAAATTTTGGTAGGGTTTCAAGTAAATTTTGAAATAGGAGTAGAGTATTGAATGGGTGTAGGTGATCCCCCTTTTATAAGTACAGAAGATGGACTTTTTAATGGAAAAAAATGTTAAGTAAGGGGTGAGAATAGAATGACATGAAAGTTAGGAGAGTTAGGGGAAGAAACATTGGAATGACATGTAGGTAAGACTTTAAAATCTAAAAAAATATTTCTAGAAGGTCTAGTTGTCATGTTAATTTCAGAAAATTCGAGCCCCCTTATATTAGTATTTTAAACACTTATTACTCTTAATTAAATATTAATCATGTCAATTATTTTATTAATAAAAATATAAGGTGACCCTCATTGAAAAATTTATATGTTTCGAATCCAAATTTTGTCTCTATTTAATCAAATTAAATTTCTAAATAGGAGAAATTAACTTTTCAATCAAAACCTATAATGTGTTGAAAAACTATTTTTCTGGAATATTGTTTTAATAAATAAGTGTTATTGATTTTATTTAACATTGATTACCCATTAAATGAGTTTAATTAATTTTTATATATATTTAAATATAATATTATAGTTTTAATTTAAAATTTATTCATTTAATGTAAAAAATACACAATATTTGTAATAGTATTATTTATTGAAAAATAATCATTTTACCAGGCTAATTAATATTTTCCCAAGGAAAATTAATATTTAATCAAAAATATAAATTGAACCTTATTAGATAATTTTTAACCACTAATTTTAAATTTAAAATGAATTTCAATTGATTAAATTTATAAAAAATAATTTTTAAATACTAATTTATAATTTATTTAAAACAATTTTTTTAAAAAATATTACATATATTCTAAAATATTATAATATAGGTTTATAATTCAAACATAATATTTTTAAATATATAATTATACTTAAAATAAATATATTTGTTAAAGGAAAAGGTTTCCAATTTTTTTTGGTTTCGGTTATATATATGTGATTTATTAAAAACCACGATATTTTCAAAAATAGTATTTTCTCTATTCACCTAAAAATAAATTATTTTA
Source organism: Viscum album (assembly GCA_963277665.1). NCBI lineage: Eukaryota > Viridiplantae > Streptophyta > Magnoliopsida > Santalales > Viscaceae > Viscum > Viscum album. The sequence continues at coordinate 2,110,701,098 of OY728152.1, forward strand.
TAGAAATTCCCAAAATTAATATTAAGATAATATGACCATGATAAATCCAAAAATTATGTTAATTTTTTTAAATTGAAATGTTAAAATTATTAAATTTTTCATTAAAACAAAATCATAAAGTATCATAAAAACAACTTTTTATAAGAAATCTTTTTTTATATATAAACATCCCTTTTTAAAACTAGTGTTAATTCCTAAATATATAAAATTTGAATATATCTATTTTATAAAATATATTTATAGAGTAGAAAGATATTTTATTAGTTTCTTAGTTATACTAATTGAGTTTGATGTTTAAGAATATTTGTTTTGTTCACACACACACACACATATTCATTTATTTATATTTCATAATTCATGTTATCATTTCTTATACCTACTAATTATATGGCTAACTTAAGATTTTTTATATTGGTTTGGTTTTTAATGGTGTGTATGGAGAAAAACATAGAACACGTTATTTATTTGAGGGAAAAATCTCGGGTCGTTGCATTTTACCCCTTAAATAAATTTTGTTCTTATAGTTTTAATTATTATCAATTGAATAAGGAAGGAGAGGGCATTTCTAATGTGTTTATTACTATATATTCAACTTATAATATAAAATATAAATTACTATATTAATCTATATCAATATAATTATCTTTCCTCAAACACCATTGATTGTTTATACCATAATGAAGTTATTCTCAAAAGTATACCTTATCCAAAACCATCTAAGTCTCCCAGTAATAAAACCATAGTTAAATATCATATTATTCCAAAAATTAATTCTATATTTAATTCTCACATGGTATATTCCAATTATTTTTCAAATAACAGAGAATAAAATATATACTATAATCCAAAAAATTCAATAAACTTCACCAAAAATATCACAAATTAGCATCAATCGCAAGGATATCGATACTACATAACATAAATTTTCAAAACCACACAACCCTTTATTATCTCAACATCAAACATGTACCAAACCTAAAACTTATCCATCTATTAAACATGTATTATTTAATAGTTACCGAAAAAATATAACCTGTTCATAAAATCATTTCTCTAGGTTATTGATACTATTTAATATATGATTTTAAATAATTACTATAATCCCATTATGGAACAATCCATGAATTTTTTCACATAATTCTAAATAAAATTTAGAATATATAAAAATATAATTGATATATATCACTTCAATAATTAAAATATGTAAGATCATTAATATTTAATTTCTATTTGGATATCAACCTTATTACTTTTGGTAATACTAGAAAATCGGCTTTTCCATCATAATAGGAATATACTAAGATTAATCTATTTATGTATGGTCCCTTATTTGGTAATAATACATAGTGTTTTCGAGATACATGACTTTATCAACATCATTTTTTAACTCATTTTTACCAAATATTATAATAATAATGGTTATGATAATATCCTAAAGAATTAGAGTATATGAATATGAAATCTCAATCGTAAGATGTATTTTACATTAGCACCATCATTTTAACCTATGATACATGTAACACCCCAAGATATTACAATATTTTCCTTTTATAATAAATATAATTTTTTTGTTATCATTATTTATACACAAAGTTAAACCTACACTTGACACAACATTGAATTAGCTTGCGTTACACGCATGACCGAGTTTTGCCTCCTTTTAATGGCGCATCTATTTTAAAACTAAATTTTTATACTTTTAAAAAAATTATTTTTCAAAATAAACACAATTTTTTAATTTATAATGTATAAATTATCTTAGATTGATTTTTTTGGATTTTTCTGAGAAACTTCATTTTTTGATGAATAGTAACAATTATTGTAATTTAGTTAAAAATAGCCTTTTCATTTAAATAATGATTAGTGTTAAATTATATATTAAATTTGTTTTAGAGTTACATTAGATCAATTATATATATATCTATATAATTAATTTCATTATAATCAGTTTCAAATTGAAATTGAATATAAAAACTTAATAAATGTTTGAATGTTTTTCTACTTAAAAAACCCAATATTTCGCCCAGTCTTTAGGATTAGCTTTAATCTTAATTTTCCAACTTCTGTTATTTGAATTTTGAAAATATAAAATACAAATATGTAATCAATATGATATTTTTGGTCTAATAATATCAAATTAATTTTTGAAGAAAAAAGATTAGTGGAAGTGATTAAAATTAATTACGATGATTAAGGAAAAATTAAGCATAATAAGGGACTAAACCTTAATCTTAAGGACCCAAATTACTTGGAAACTTGTTTAGAATCCATTGGATTCTGATAGTTCAACCATATACCCTATTGGATTGAATTTTATGGGTTATTGATATATTATTAAATTGAATTTCCCTATATAAAAGGTTAAGTATGGAAAAAGACAAAAATTGAACTTTCCTTACCTTTAATATTTATGAAACTTTAAGATATGTAAAAAACATAATATTTTAGGTTATACATATTATTTTGGAAATATAAATGGTTTAATGTTATCATAATAATTTATCACTAATTTTTAGAGATGATTTAGTTACTTTAAATGCTTAATAAACGCCAACGTAATGATTATTTAGTTAATAATTAACTAAAATAAATGATACTGTAAATATTAAAATTGAAGTGAATTAACCGAATTATTTTATTTATTTATTTTTAGATGAATATTTAATATTAAAAATCTATAAAACTATTAGATTTTGATTAAAATTTTATATTGATATTTTAAAATTGAAATTAAATAATAATGTCAGAATTAACGTTATTATTATTTTACAATAAATAATATTTTATTTAATTATTTGAAATTAATAAAATTATATATTATAAAAAGTTACTTTTAATTATTAATATATATTATATATGGTCTATTAATGTTTCAATTTATCTTTTATTATTAACATATTGACCGATAGATTGTAAAGACGTTAATACAGTGCAGGTTTAAGTAGTATTTTAGCACGTCACACGCACTTGTTTTAAAATTAATTTCCAAAAGAAATGGGATTTTAAGTTTATAAATTGGATATAATATTAATAATTAATTATCTCTAGATTATACAATAAATCTCACTTTAGTTTAGTCTTAAGGGTTAAATTACTTTGTTTAGAAAACAAGATGCTTTAATAAAAACCAAAATGATAAAGTCGGTGAATCTTAGAAGTTAAGGAACCAAATTATTAAAATTAACATATTTTTTTGTGAATGAGGTTTTTCTAGACCATTATTCTCCTTTAATACATTATTTTTTCATTTTAGACACTTTATCAAAGGTATACTTCCCATTAATGAATACCATTTGGTATTTACAAGAGTGACACTCTCCCTCCACTATGAAAAGCCTCTTCTCCCCACTTAATTACACATCTCAAATCACTTAGGTTATTATGGGACATACTAAATAGTTTCCCAAAATCCCTCCAATACTTTTATAATCCTACATTTTGTCATAAAGTAATCTTAAGAATCCCTTTGGTGCAAACCAAAAGGAGTTACCCGATTAAGAGGCAACGTCTTCTCTCAATATCTTTAGTTTTATTTCCAGTCTCCACCCACTCAAATATATTTATTATATTATTATATAAAAAAGTATCCTAAATATACTAGGATATTTTAATGTTAATATTTCTATCTAAAATTACACATACCTCCATCTAATGGGTAACAAACATACTATTTCTATGCATAATGAACTATTGCCTCACGAAATGATGATTGTTCATTTTTTTACTTACCACATATAATAGTGGAAATTATAATAGAAAGTTCATTTATATATGATATATATTATATTTAAAATTTCTTTATGCTTCTGTAATTTTTATTTAGAACGTTTCTTTATGCTTTCGATCTTGTGTAAATACGATAATTTCGTTTGAGGAAGTGTGAACCACCGCCCCCTCAAAGTGATATAACTCATTCATGCCATAAATGGAACATATAAATGATGGTATTAATAAACCTATGTAACATATATAATATATATATGAAACTAGAATTATAATATACATATGTATCATTTATTTTTCATTCTTTAAATATGACAAAGAAATGAAAGTAGCGTTCATACGTACGTAGGGCCTACCATCTTCATGAAGGATGCACCTCATTTCTAATCTCTAATTATTATATATATTTAGAAATATATATATATATAAAAATCATAGATGATAATTAATTCATGGTTTACATTTTGGATTTGATGAAACATTGATCTAATTAACGATAATAACAAATAACAAGCTAAAACTTACTCAATAAAACTTGGCAATTAACACCCGGAATAGTGAAATTAATGAAATAATTCTCACAAATAGATAAAAAAAATATTATGAGGAATTAATATATGATATTATAAAAATGAGTAAAGTTATGGTATAGTTTATTAATATATTTTAAACCATTATACAGGAAGATAAAGACCACACAACAAAAGGAAGGTTAAGGTAAGGGAATTTTATCTCAATTTACATTCTATTGAGACTTATGTGTTAATATACGCCAATTCACTTTTATTTAGTATATATATTACTGTTTTCATGTTATATCATGAATCCAATTATTCTCATTATGTTTTAAGTTCCATTTAATGTTATACCTTTCTGAAAATGTTGATTTAAATGTTTCAAAGTGGTATGGGATACTTTGAAATATTTAGTGATTATTTATCCTCAAGAAAGTTTTAATGTTAACAAACCTTGTTGTTACTTATCCTACTATGAGGTATTATTGATAAATTCATATTATTTTTTAAATATGGATATTTTATACGGAAATTTTTTTATTAAATATACGAGGAATGCTTTGGACCTGAAATACATGGGTTGGGGACCATTTAAGGAAAGCCCAACGGGTTGGGGATTGTTTACTAAAATCCCCTCTTTGTATTAGTAGTATCATGGGAAGAATTAGTTGTCGAAATTGGGAAGGTTTAAACCATCTATTAATGGTAAAGATATCATGTTCTTGGGAAACATGATATCTTATAACTAGTCATTACCTTTTTTTTAGAATTTGAATATTATTATTTATCCATGAGATTTTGTATCAACATATTTATGGATGCATTTCATTTTTAGTTCATTTATTAAACATCATGTGTTTTTAGCTTCTTATCTTTCCATATTGATATTTCTTTATCTAGTTATTTGAATGTCACGTGTTATTAATTATTTTACTTTCCATGTTAATTTATTCCTATTGATTCATTATTGCTTTTTCTTTACTTAACTTACTGAGAATTTGAGATCACCCTTGTTATATTTTATTTATCTAGGTGATGAAGAATAAATCTTTGAATAATATTTCAAGAATGCAGTTTATTTTATTTTATTATGTATTACGTTTGTAATTTCTACTTCCCAATGTATTATGGGTATCATATATGTAATATAGATTTCCAAAACTGCTAAACTGATTGGTCCTTTGGGATTTGAGTCCTTATAATCATGCCAATTTAATAAGATAATGCATAGCTCCAGGATTTTAGGGCTGGAGAGTTATAGTTGGTATCAAAGGAATCTTAGGAAAAACCTTAGAAATTGGATTTAGAATACTTATATTAGGAAACATAACCATAGGATAAACATTGAGGATAAGTATAGAAGAACATCCTAGAATTTTTGTAAGATAGATATTATGTGGGTATTCATAGAAATACATCCCTATATAGATACTACAAGGGGATGTGGTTCTGGAATAGCTGTACCTAGGAGTAACAACTTCAAAAAGGTGTTTTGGGCCTGACTTAGGGTAACCTATTACACAAAAATGAGCCTTATTGCACACCTGGTTTGACACTCCTAGGGGATACTATTTGGATAGTTCACATTTTTCATACCTAACATTATGAAGGATTTAAAAGTAAAGTTTTTCTTTAAGTATCCAAAATGTATGATTCTAATATTTATGATGTATAAATTTATGTTATGTGTTATACCATATTTATAGTTATACAATGTTCATAATTTTTGAAGCTAATACAGTATATTCCATTTTTTAAAAATGGCTCATAGTAGAAGGAATGTGAACCAAACAAATGTAAGTGATCCAAAGATTAATAAGGATCAAATCTTTCATTGTATTAAGAAAATATTTCAAAGGGAAATAGTCTCCCAAACATTCCAATCATATGAGGATATAGTATCATGTTAAAATGAGATGGGTAAAGAATTCTCCAAGTCCTATGCCTTTGAAGGAAACCAAGACAAGAAGAGGTCATATGATCACCCTGAAAAAGGGAATGAGCCAAAGAAGACGAAGGGAAAGTAGGATTTTCTTACATGTGATAATTGTGGAAAGAAACACTCTAGTACATGCTTGAATGGAATGTGAGTTTTTTATAAGTATGGAGAAAAAGGAAACCATGTTCATGATTGAAATTGTACGATTTTTTTTCAATATACAATGCTTCAATTTTAAAAAGTTGAGACACTATGCGAATAAATATCCCGAGCATCAAAGGAATATACCGCAAATGATGCTATTGGATAATGATCAAGTTATTTTACTACCACAGATGAAGAGTATTGATTAATATACACATTCAAGAATTATGTCATTTGAATATTTTATCATAAATACACTAGTTATAAGAATTATAGAATATATGAGGATTTTACTGAAGTAAATTTTATTTAAGTATTTGAGATCATATGTTGAATTGTACCAAGGAATGTTATTCAATAAAAAGTTAAACTTTTTTGAAAAAATGTGATTAAGGGAAATAAAACCCTTAATATATTTCTGATGTAGCGATAATGATGAAGAAATTATTGATTTGGATACATTTTGACTACCTTGGAACTTATTAATGACTTATCGACAAGTGGTATATGCTATCATTGATAGAGTTTACAACACTTTTGTATTTAAAGAATATATATAGTAACATGTGTCTTAAATAAGGGATAAGTAAGAATTCAAGTTTCTAATAAGGTTTTATAGTGATTTTATTTCTTACCATATTTCAAGAAGATACATGATGAAGTTATTCACATGTTTGGAATGTGAAAATTTAGATCTGCTTCATGTTGATTAAAGGCAAATGATAAGTTTATTATAGAAATTCAACAACCTTTCTTAAAAGTTGATGGATCAAATTTTTTTAGAAAAGGTGGAAATTTATGAAATAGTTTATGTTGAAATTTAGATTTGGTTTTATATATTGATATATTACATCATTATATGATGAATATTTTTCTATGAGATAAAGTAGAAATAATTAAATGCACAACCAAAGGATAAGATGGTACTTATAGAAATGTATGAATAAGTATATTTAAGTATATTATTAGAGAGTGAAATAATTCCTAAAATCCAAAAAAATGACCTTGAAACAAAAAATGTTGTCCTATTATCTTAATTTTTGATGATATATATGGCCTTTATTCATACTTCTGAAATATGGTTTTATGGTCTACAACTTTCAGTTGAACATGTTCTCTAGCACTCTCCATCAGAACTTGATTGTTATATTTTTCTTTTATATCCATGATTATATTTACCACATATGTTCTCTTACTAGGGAACCTATTTACATGACCATTGTACATTATTTAATCTCTTATTAAGAATATGTTTAATTAATACTATTTACAATGTGTAATTTTCAACAATATTATTTTCAAATATCAATCCCTTGATTACCAAGATCAAGTTTAAACTGTAAAGATGAAATTTAATTAAGGTTGGGAGAATGAAACACCCCAAGACATTATAATATTTTCATTTTAAAATAAATATAATTTTGTTTTTATCATGCTTTATAAAAAAAGTTAAACTTACACTACATACAATACTAAATTAGCTTGTGTTACACACATAACCAAGTTTTTCCACTTTTTAATGTCATACCTTTTTTAAAACTAAATATTAACAATTTTATAAATATTATTTTTTTAAATAAACATAATTTTTGAATTTATAAGGAATTAATTATCTTACTGTTATTTTTTTGGGATTTTTATGAGAAACATCATTTTCTAATGAATATTAAAAATTACTGCAATTTAGTTAAACATTGTCTTTTAATTTAAATAATGATTAGTGTTAAATTATATTTTAAATTTTATTTAGAGTCACATTAGATAAATTATAAATATATTTACACAATTCATTTTATTAGAATCAATTTCAATTTGAAATTTAATATAAAAACTTAACAAATGTTTGAATTGTTTTCTACTTTAAAAACTCATTATTTCGTCCCGTCTACACGATTAGAGTCAATCTTAAATTTCCCACTTATGTGATTTTAATTTTAAAAATTCTTCATACATGTTAGTAATCAGTATTATATTTGTGTTCTAATAAAATCAACTTAATTCTTGACAAAAAAATATTAGTGGAAGTGATTAAAATTAATTATGATGATTAAGGTAAAATTAATCTTAATAAAAGACAAAACCTTAATCATAAGGAAAAAATGAATTGAAAACTTGTCCAAAAGCCACTAGATTCAAATAATTTTACCATATACTCTCTTTTATTGAATATTATGGGTTATTAGAATATTATTAAATTAAAGTTCCCTATATTAAATGTTAAGTATGAAAAAGGACAAAAAATTAACTTTCCTTACCTTAAAATTTATGAAACATTGATGTATATAAAAAAACATAATAATTTAGGTTATAAATATTATTTTTGAAATTAAAATGGTTTAATTTTATCATAATAATTTATCATTAATTTTTAGAGATGATTTAGTTACTTAAAATATTTAAGAAACGCCAACATATTGATTATTTAGTTAACAATTAACTAAAAAGTGATACTATAAATATTAAAATTGAAGTGAATTGACTGAATTATTGTATTTATTTATTTTTTTAGATTAATATGTCATGTTAAAAATCTTTAAACCTATTATATTTTAATTAAAATATTATATTTATATTTTATAATTGAAATAAAATAAATAATATTAGAATTGACATTATTTTCATTTTATAATAAATAATATTTTATTAAATGATTTGAAATTGTTAAAAAATTCATATTATTATAAGTGATTTTTAATTTTTAATATATATTATATATGGTATATTGATGTATCAATTGATATTTTATAATTATCATATTGACACATAGATTTTAAAGACGTTTTTGACACAGTCTGAGTTTAAGTTATATTTTAGTGTGTCACATGCACTTGTATTAAAATTAATTTCCAAAACAAATGGGATTTTAATTTTATAAATTATAAATAATATTAAAAATTCATTTTATCTATATTATCCAATAAATCTCACTTTATTTTAGTCTTAATGGTTAAATTACTTTGGTTAGAAAACTAGATGCTTTATTAAAAACCAAAATGATAAAATTGGGGAATCTTAGAAGTTAAGGAACCAAATTATTAAAATGCACATATTTTTATGTAGATGAGGCTTTTATAGACCATTATTATCCTTTAATCTATTTTTTTTTTCCATTTTTAGGAACTTTAGGTAATTTATACCTCCCATTAATGAATTCCTTTTGGTATTTACAAGAGTGCCACTCCCCCTCCACAATAAAAAGACTCCACTCCTCCCACTTCATTAAACCTATAAAAAAACTTAGGATCAGATAATACTTGAGAAAATATTCTCCCAAAATCCATCCCATACTCCTATAATCCTCCCTTTTGGCATAAATAAATCTTAAAAATCCCTTTGGTTCAAACCAAAAGGTGTTACCCGATTAAGAGGTAACATATTCTCTCCAGATCTTTAGTTTCATTTCTATTCTCCACCCCTAAAATATATTTATTATATTTTTATATAAAAAATAGGATCATAAATATACTTGGATGTTTTTATGTTAATATTTATATCTAAATTTACACTCACCTCCATCTAACGGGTAATGAACATATTGTTTCTGTGCACGATGAACTTATGCCTCTCAAAATGATGATTGTTCATTTTTCCCTTACCACATATCATGGTGGCCATTATGATTGAAAATATGTTTATATATGATATATATATAATATTTATAATTTATTTATGATTATATAATTTTTATTTATAACATTATTTATTATTTCCATCATATGTAAATACGATAATTTCATTTGAGGAAGTGTGAACCACCACCCCCTCAAAGTGACATGACCCATTCATTCCATACATGGAATATATAAAGGATAGTATTAATAAAACTATGTAACATATATAAAATATATATTATAATTATAATTATAATATAAATATGTATCATTTATTTTTCATTATTTTAATAGATCAAATAAATGAAAGTAGCGTTCATGCGTACGTACGGCCTACCGTCTCCATGAACAGTGCACTTCATTTAAAATTTCCAATTATTATAGATTTTTATAAATACATATATACTGATTATAGATGATAATTAAGTCATGTTTTACATTATGGAGATTATGAAACCATGATCTAATTAATGATAACAACAAATAACAAGTTAAAACTTACTCAAGCAAACTAGGAAATTAACACCCGAAATACTGAAATTAATGAAAGAGTGTTAAAAAACGGGTAATAAAATATTGTAAGTAATTAATATATGATATTATAAATATTATTATGGTTATACTATAAGTTAGTTACATATTTTAAACCACTATACAAGAGTATAAAGACCATACAACAAAAGGAATGTTAAGGTAAGGGAATTTTATCTCAATTTACATTCCATTGGGACTTATTTATTAATATGTGCCAATTAACTTTAATTTAGTGTATATAATAGATTTTTAATGTTATATAATGAATAACCTTATTCTCATGATATTTTATGTTCTATTTAATTTCATAACTTTCTGGAAATTTTTATTTAAATTTTTCAAAGTGATATGGGACACTTTGGAATGTTTAATGACTATTTATCCTCAAAAAAGTTTTAATATAAAAAATCCTTGTTATTACTTATCCTCCTTTAAGGTATCATTGATGAAAACATATTATTTATTAAATATGGATATTTTATAATTCACATTGTTTATTCAATATATGTGTAATGTTTTCAGACATACAATACACTGGTTGGGGACCATTTAAGGCAAGACCTTTGGGTTGGGGGCCAGTTAATGAAATCCCCTTGATGCATCAATAGTCTCATGGGATGAATTAGTTTCCCAAACTGGAAAATTTTAAACTATATCTTTATGGTAAAGGTATCATGTTTCTGGGAAACATGATGTTTGATAACTAATCATTTCCTTTATTTAGAATTTGATTATTATTTTTATTTATCCATGAGGTTTTCCATCGATATATCTATGGATGCATTTAATTTTAATTTAAATGATTAAATAGAATATTTTTTCATCTTCTTACCTTGCCATATTGATATTAACTTATCTAGTTATTTTAATAGAATGTTTCCTTAGTTATTTACATTTCCATGTTAATTTTTCCTATTTATTCATTATTTTCTCTGATTTACTTACCCTTATTGTGAATTTGATCTCACCCTTATTATGTTTCATTTATACATGTAAGGAAGAATAAATCTTTGAATAATCTTTCAAGGATGTATTTTATTTCATTTTATTATGTATTATGTTTGTAATTTCTATTTCCAAATTTATTATGGGTATCAGGTATGTAATTTGTATTTCCAAGACTGTGAAACTAATCGGTCCTTTAGGATTTTATTCCTTGTAATCATGACAATGTAATAAGATAATGCACTGGCTCTAGGCTTCTGGGGTCAGGGAATTACAATACTTTCATTTCAACTATTTCATTCACTATTAATCCTATAACTCTCTCAGTTTTACCTTGGTTACTTTAAGTGGTGTTTTCTCAGACTTCTTAACCTAATCCTTTAAGGTAATTAAGAAATAAATCCTTCATAAGGTTTATAAGGAGTATGAAATCAACCAAATCATATCCCCTAAGATTGTTAAACTAGGTCTGTGGTAAGGGCCCAATAACCAAGGACCAAAATGATGGACAAGATATAACCGACCAGCTCTTTTTGAGGTTATTAAACCTAAATTCATCTGTGCTAAGACCACAATAACTTGTAATTTCTAAACATGGATTTATTTTTTTGAAAACCAAAAAATTTATACCATACCAAGACTTAAGAATCTTATCCTATACATAGCCTTATCCTTAGGGTTTTCACAAATTTTCTCCAACCCTAATATCAAAAAATAACTAAAATTTCCTTTGATACTAACTACAATAACCCAAGCCTTAAACACATATTATTTCAAAACTTTTCACTTTGTTTATAGAAAATACAAGGATATTATACAAGGTACAGTGTATTTGGAGTATTACGCACATCAATAAAACATTTTAAAACATAAAATCATTATCATTATTTAATATCCATAGAGTTATCCGAAATCCCATTGGTCCTATTAATACTATACAGGACAACCTATGGAAATACATAAGGAAAAGGGTGATATGGAAATCCTAGAAAGTGAATAAACATGATAATGGGGTATATCATGGGAGGAGTAACATGATATCATAAATAGAATTATCATAATCATGGAATCAATGAATAAGGAAATGATAACATAATATAATGGAGTAAACATGAGCATATCATAAGAGCATGTCATCACAGGAATGTGGAAAAAACATAAACATGACATTATAGTCAATATTCTCATACCTGTTAAAATAACATAGTTGTCGAGGCTAACTATCCAATCTCGTATTTATCTTGGCTCACTACCCACACACAATTATATTTAATGATATGGAAACATTACCCAATTCATTGAAGGGATATATAATTCTAGACCTAAGCATCACATAATGAAAATTATATATATATGTGTTTCACATGGTTTCAATCAACCTGTCATAAAAAAATAAATATATAAAATGGGTTTTGTATCCTTTTAAAGTGGTTCCCTAAGGAATCATTCATAATTTTATCGATAAACATGACATGATAAACCCATGTAAAATAAAATTGTATCCAATGACTTTAAACAAAATTCTAAGTAAATACCACACATCAAATATGATTACTCATATGGTATTTACACAATATAAGAAATGTATATATGGTTTATAAAATAATTTCCCCAATCAATCTATGTATTGGGAATCTATACGAACAACCTTAAATCAAGTAATGGAATATAGGGAATTCATAAAGGAAAGTAATTGGAAATAAATCGTGACTATACAAATGGAAAATTAGAAAGGAAAAAATTAGTGATAGATCATACCGTAGATGTAAAATAGAATCTAATAATCCATCTAGATAAATAAGGTGGAATATATCATTTGAATAATTCCCTTGATCAAGCATACAACATAGATAAATAAAACTCTTAGAATCATTTGGCAAATTGATTATAAAATAAGAATTTCCTTTATCCTTTGAAAACATTTTAAAAATAATATTTTATTAAACCATGAGAGTAATAATTTTATTTTCTAAAAAATTTAAAGTATAGAGAGGAACTCTCTTAGAAAATAAAAAAAGGTAGTGTAAAAATATGTTTGCATATAAATGTGTAAAAGATATTCCTTTTGGTAAAAAATGATCCACATAAATACATTTAAAATATATCCTTTTAATTTTTTTTGAAATTAATGCTAGCTTAAATTCCTATTTTAAAAAAAATTGGAAAAAATATATTTCAGAACATTTTAAGACATTACTTTAGAATATTTTTTTAAAAAAAATTAATCTTGAGAAAAATATTTAAAGTTCATTAAAACCATTTAGTGAAACTCACATCATAAAAAAGGATGATAAAAATTTTCATTGATAATAGGTGAATCAAAGTTCAAAGGTCAATTTCAACATTATAAAAAATAATTTTGATAGGTAAAAATGAATATAGAAGAAAATTATCTATTGAAAATTATATGAGTTATTATTTTAAAAATTGTTCTTTTATTTAAGGAATAATTTCATAAAAGGAGAGGATATTAATTAAGAGATGTGATATACCTATAAAAAAATAAAATCTAACATTAGAAAAGGCAATGGTGGGAAAATATTTGGAAGATCAAAATCAAGAATATATTTCATGACTCATGTGGAAAAGGACATAGGTCAAGAAAACAATCATAACTTGGGTAACATTTTAAATAAAATCCTTAAAGGAGGAAGAGATTGAAAATGAAACTAAAATACCATGAATAAAATTTATTTCATAATTACATAACAATTGGGTATTCTGTACACCATATAAAATTAAATTGGTTCATAAATTAAAACATGTCTCAATAAAGGGAGTTTGAGATACAAATATCTTACCTTTATGTATGAAATCATTATTCACTTGTATTTAACTTCTTATATAATTAAATTTAGTTAATTAAAAACCTTAATAAGAAAGTTATTCATGTATCACTATTTTACTAGGTTCTATTTATTATCATAATTTTTTCATTTATAATTTTTTTTCTACTCTTGTCTGTTACCTTTAGGTGGTTTGGTCATTTTTTACATGATTATATTGACATGTTGTCCATGGTTAAGTTTATATTAAAAAAATACACAACTTAAAAAATATAAATAGAGTTATAAATATCATTTTTTACACAATTTATTTGATGTAATCCATATTAGGCGATGATGGAAAAGGAAATAGAAACATCATCTCATGGAGGAATTAGTTATCACATATACACAGATGATGCTCCTATTTTTGTAGAATGAAGAGAAATTAGAAAATAAAATATGCCAAATTTAAGAATAATTATAATGTTATCAATATTATATTTTCTTAGTAAATAATATTTTTAGGTAGCCCTTAAATGTGGTGATGAAAAACTGAAAGTATCACTTCGTGGAGGTGGTAATCCGCACACACACACTAACAACAATTCTTATTTTTATTTATAGATAGAAGAGAATAAATAATACTTGAGCCATTATTATAATAACATATCACTACACTAATTATAATAAGTTTATTTTTATACTATTTTTATTATTGGTTTATAAAGGATAGATTAATAAAGAAATGATAAGAATGATGTGTTACCTTCATTAAGACCTTAAAATTCCTATTGAACAAGGCCTTTGATATTAGGGACTTGTGATATTTTTTGTTTATAGGGTAATTAGGTAATGTAAAATAAATAAATGAGAGGTAATTTTTGTATGGGTTTATGGAAATTTCAAAATAAGAATGGATTATTTAAAGGGTGGAAGTGATCCCCCTATTATAAGTGGGGAAGTGAGACTTTTTCATGAAAAATAATGTTAAGTAAGGGGTAATAATGGAATGAGATGAAAGTTTGGTGAGTTAGGAAAAATAAGGTTTGTAAGAAATGTAGGTAAGAATTTATAACCTAAAAAAATATTTCTACAAGGTCTAAGGTTTAATTTAATTTAGGAAAATTTGATACACCTTAGATTATTCTTTTAAACACTTATTATTCATAATTAAATATTAATCATGATAAATATTTTATTACTAAAAATATAAGGTGACCCGTATTACCAGATTTAGATTTGATGAATCTAAATTTTTGCTATATTTAACATAATTAAATTTATAAATATAAGATAATTTATTTTTAAATCAAAACATATAATATGATGAAAACTTTTTTTTAGAAAAATTTCATTTTAATCATTAAGTGTTCTTAATACTATTTAACATTGATTACCCATTAAATGATTATTCATTAATTTTTATTTATATTTAAAAATCATATTATAGTTTTAATTTAAAACCTATTAATTTGATTTAAAAAATACACAATATTTAGAAACATATGATTCCTTGAAAAATAATTGTTTTACTAGGGTAACTAATATTTACCCAAGGTAACTTAATCTTTATGTATAAAAATAAAGTTTCCCTTATTATATAATTTAGACCCAATGATTTTAAATTTTAAATCTGTTTAATTTTATTCAGTTTATAAATATTAATTTTAAAAAACTAATGTATAGTGTATTTAAAACAATTTTTGAGAAAATATTACTTATGTTATAAAATATCAAATATATGTTTGTAATTAAAACATGATATTTTAAAATATATAATTTTGCTTAAAATAAATATATTTGGTTAAGGAAAATGTTTACTAAGTATTAGTTTATTGTTATATCTAAGATACGTATTAAAAGGAACAATAATTTCAAAAATAGTATTTTGCACTATTCACCTAAAAATCAATTATTTTAGAAAAATTTAAAAAAATAATCATAAGATAATATAACCACGATCAATCCAAAAATGATGTTAATTTGGTAAAAATAACATCATAAAGTTTATTATTTTAACATTAAAATAAAACCACAAAATATCATGAAAAATAACTTTATTATAATAAATCATTTTTTCATATATTAACTTTATTTTTAAAGATAGTTTGAATTCATAAATATATTAAACTTAAAAAATAGCCATTTTATAAAATAAATTTTAAGAAAAAAAATTGTCTTCATCAGTTTTTTATCTTTAATAATTAATTTTGATGTTTAAGGAAAATTTTATTTTTTTTCTTATATATATATATATATAAATTTTTATATATTTCATAATTCTCATTACCACTCCTTATACTAGATAATTCTATTAATAACTTAATATGTTTTATATTGGTTTATTTTTTAGGTTTTTTATGTTGATAAAATCATAAAACACACTATTTATTTGAGGAGAAAAAGTTTGGTCGTTATGGATGACTAGCGACGAGGGCCTATGAGGTTAACATGGGGAGACTATGCCCTCATTACAAGAGTGAGAAAAAAGTAAGGAAATATGGTAAACCATATATATAACCATAGATAAAAATAACATCCAAATAAATGAGCATCAGTTGCCAAAATTATAAATCATATCCTATGAAATATCTTAATGATGACACATACATACAAGAAGACTTACATAATAAACCAGTCAAGCACTTATTTCCCAAAAGTAATAAAAAGGCAAAATACCATAAGAAAATACAACCCTTAGAAGTCCCGAGCTCTAGCCTAGATTACATCTCCCATACTCTAACTAATCCATGTAATCAAGCATGAACCTTAGGTCATGTCCTGAACCAGTAAGCTATGACCAAGGAGCATCTACTTTGGTACACAAGTTCAACGATGGCTTGAGAAGGGTGTGAGTATAACTCATTAGGCCACCACCAATGGATTATAATGAAAATAAAAATTTCAATCATAAATAAAATAGTATTGAAATAAATAAATGAGATATTTATAATAATAATCTAAAAAAATAACTGGAACCAAGTCGAGCCTCGAGTCTCAAGAGGATAACCCCATATAACACTACCTGCTTCATCCATCACTAATATCACTGAATAAGGTGGAAGAAACATGTCTAAATTTGGTTCCAAGGTGCACTACTGAGGAAACCATAATCAAGTGGCCTGATAGGAATCCACGTTGATCGTATGATCCTTCCCCCACATCAATACACAAGAACAATCATCTATCAGGTCTGAACTCAAGGGACCTCCCTTAACTTTATGAAGCATGTCTTGATAAGAATCCATGGATAACACATGATTCATTCAATACAAATAATAATTGAGCTCAATCTAGGGAGATCATCTCATTGTATTCAATAAGGGACACCCTCAAGAATCCATGACACTAATATGTGTCATTCAGAAAATGTAAAAATTACACGAATCTAATGGGGGAACATCCCCATGGAATTCGTAGTAATGAATCTATGTTGAATACACTGGCTCACTCAAGTAATTTCAAAAAATTGACTTTATTGTATCCAAATAAGTATTCACTCTTGAAATTCACATGAATCTATTAGTATTATCCACATCTGATCCTTATAATTTTATACTAATACATTATATAAGGAATACAAGGATATTTACAAGGCATTCCCATTATCACATACAATTCCAATGATATCAAAAAAATTATTATTCCAAGATTTATACATAACAATTAAACAATTAAATCCATGGTAACCACTTTGGTTTATTTCAAAAACACAAAACTTTAACACTTTATCCCAAGTTCACAATTTAACTCAAATCATAATTTAATTTATAAATACCAACTCTATAATCACTACTAGTTTCTAAGGGTCATCATAGGAAACCAAAATTTCAAAATTGAACTACAACATTTTCAAGGTCTATTTTAAACAACTCAATTTTATTACCCAAATCTAAGTTACAAACTAAATCATCTAATTTAAAGGTTACAATTAAAGTGTAACCAAATATAACATGGTTTTTTAAGTCTAAGGGGGTTCCCAAGACATCAATAGGATAACTAAATAATTTAATTTAATTTTTGGGTTAAGCATTTAATATGATGGTGTGACTACACATGCCTATATTCAATAAAAGGATGATACTTTATAGGGAAATCATGATACCACCCAACTTAACCTTAGAGATACCCACTCTTCTGATATCAGCCTTTGGTTTGAGCGGAAAAAAGAGATATCAAAGAATCATACAAAGTCCCTAAAATATGGGGAAAGACACATAAACCAAGAGAACCCACATGACAGTGAAAGAAACCAAGAAAGGTAGAATGTGAAAGGATAAACATACTACTAGATCTATAACATTACAAAAGATGGATAAATAGGTGGATAAATAGAGGATATATTCCCATGGAAGGTAATATACCACAAAGAGGGTGGTGTCCCATGAATGTACTACCAAAGGAGGGATATCTACCATTTTTTTTAAACCAATTTTTTTTTAAAAAAATCATTGATTCTATCACATCATGAACATATGTTTTACATAGTGACTTTTCTAGGTAGCCCCCACCTATCCCATTAATGGCACAAATGGATCATGACTAATATTTTTCAACTATGGGCTCACCTATTATTCTAGAAAGCTATCTTGATCCACCCTCAAACCCCTAAACCTTAAATATTAAGAAAAGTACATGAGTTATGGAAAAAATTAAATAGATTCATACCTGAGAGAATGGTCAGGGTTTTACAACCTCCCCAACTTAAATTAGTAATTCCTCAATCTTCACTTCTCAAAAAACACCAGACCTCATTGGAAAACAACACGAGCCACTGTGCTTGCCTTCTAGACTCCTCCTATAATGTATCCTCCTAGATACATGTCATGCTTCCACAACCCATATAGTAGAGAAACCATCCTATTGTGGTATTATTTTTACTCTAATCAACCAAAATAATGAGATTATCCTTAAAGGATATGCATAAACTAAAAGATTAAAATCTCAAAAAATAACCCCCTAACTAGGTCTCACTCATACCCATGATCAATGACACCAACCACCTTTCACATTCTGAGCATTGAGTCCTTAAAAATAACTTCACTGGGTTTTGTCACCTGATTCACCCCCAGAATGATGCTATAAAATGGGGTTTCACCTCCAGAAGAAAGAAACAAAAGAAGTTCTCCCCCTAAACCAAGTCATGAAATATGGTTTTACCCCATAAATCATGCCAATAACTAGGGATCAACCCATGAATAATATCATGAACTTCTCTAGCTACTGCCAACCTTTTTTATATCACTAACCAATATCTAAAATATTCTACATGAGACTCATCCTAACCATAATTGAATCACTTGCTTCTAGCCAACATAGAGATGAAAGACACCTAATACATGTATTTTCCCCAAGAATGATCAAAATTTAAGATGAATTATTTGAGAATAACTTATATGACTTGAATTTACTACTCAGACTATCCAATCACTAATCTCGATACATGAACCAAATAGTACACCTCAAACTTGTTGTGTTTATACCAAAATGTTCCAACCATCTTCACTATTCAAAATATCATCAACCTATACACCATGTAACTGATCTATCACTCAAACCAAACACAACAACCCACTATCGATGACATTCCAAAAATCCAGATTCACTAACATCATATCATGTGGGTTGATTTCTCTAGTATACACTAAACTAATCTCACTATTAACCACATCCAAAGGTTATGTCTCCCTTATAATACTATTTATAACCCAATTCCTCACCTCAACATTCACGTTGGTAGGTTAACACTAAGCATCGAATCCCTATTGACCCAGTTTCCTTACCATAAATATTTCCAACAATTACCGCCATTCACACTACCTAACTATTAACCTATATTAAACAGTTTTTAAATAACTAATCAAACCAAAATCTTTATAAGCCCATCATCTGACACCAACACTTGGGTGCATTCCAATTTCCACATCTAACTCGATTACTTATACCCACATGACATCACTAAACCGAAATCATCTCTATGTTGGGTTAATAAGAACACCACCTTAGAGGTATACATAAAACTACAAAAAAATAACCACACACTAAAACTATCCATGGTGTTCTTACCACCTTTGTACTGTCTTATTATAAATCCATGAGTACAATCCTGTCCAATATCTATCATCATCCAATACTGGAATCCTAAATACCCACTCATTCTACTTGAATATGTTTTCAACTTGATCCTTACTCCATGTTATACTAACACAATTTTTTTTATCAAAGGTTGGGGTTGAAGCCTCATTTTTTATTAAATCAAAGAAAAGACCTCTTTTAACTGGGCCATCATGCTATTTTATACTAACACAATGGTATCTCATGTAATATGTTCCTGAGATAATCCAAAACGCCTTCATGAACACTCATCTTTGGCTTACAAGAACATCATCAATGGATTCCATCAAAACTTCATTAATAAGTGGGTCACACCCCCCAAACAAAATTTAGTATACTCCCCACCACATGGATTTACCTATAATTCCCTCAAAAGAAACTCAAAAATCATAATAATAATACACATGTGTAGGTTCATATGAGCTACACTCATGTAGAAGCCTCATGTAGCCATGCCCAAAAGTATCAACAATTCCCTGGTCACCTCACTCTAAGAGGAACATCCTGTTTGAAACCACCATGGATCCATGACTCTCCTCTAATTAGTCATGAACCCACTCTCAACATAACACTACCATCATCACATTTCTCGAGCTCCTATAAGACATAAAATTTTTACCACAGACCCAAACACATCCTATTTTACCAAAATTATATAATAAATATATATCAAACATTTCCAATGAGAACCACCTCAAACATATGAATAAAAATGAGTTCTCCCTTCCATGAAATCTGGTCACATCACCTAAGTGAAACCACACCCCTTGAATGGGAAATTCCTACCGTGATTTCTATTAAAAACCTATGGGCACACATTCAATGGTAACTATTTATAATTCATGACTCACAATCCCCTGATTCTTACAACACCGATACATACTCACATGTCAATCCAAGCATCCAACTAGGCCATGAATCATCCCATGAACACCCGTCACCTGGATGTAATTCTAATATAGAGAGTATAACCATCCACACAACATATCATAATTCATTGAAAATTTACAAGGCCTAGAATCAAACTGATATAACCCTTTAAACCTATCTGAGACACCATGAGCACAAGCACATGGGTTCCCTATACTCCAAGGACATGGTAACTCAGAAGCCATCATCAAATCCTTCTCAGTAATTCTCAATTCACCTCCATTCATAAAATGAAAGATTTTAATAACTTCCCAGGATTCAGTTTCAACTCAAATCATTTCACCATGATTCACTAATAATATACCCTCTCATCTAGGACCATCATCAACCACACCATTGAAACTCCACTAGAAGAAAACCAGTTAGGCATATGAACGACCTTGAATTACAAAAAAAACATTAAGCAAAGGATTCAAAAGAAATTGAAACTTTTCCTCACAAAACCCAAGCCATTTAAAGTGTTAAAACCTCACACTTGATAGTACCTCTCATGAACTGTTACCATAATCCAAGAATATGTCCAAGCTTTACATGTCTAACCATACACAAGGATTGGTTAACCCACTTCATAGGTCAACCTCACATATTTCTAATAATTTAATCACTAAGAACAAGGGTCAAATATAAGATCCACTAGGTCCTTACACCTAGCATAGAGACTATAAAATCTAATTCATATCTCTCTTACAATAACCCCATACATGTATCAAGATCATGTGACAATTAACATTCTATGTCTAACTACTAGACTCAAGGTTCTCGCATAGATACATATCAATACACACAAACCCCCCCCCCCCCCCCCCACACACACACACTATAAAGGTTCCTCAAATTCAATATTTATATCTATCCCAACATTCCTAGAACCAGGGAAAATATCCATCACATAATTTCACAACATAGGCACTCTTTCGATCCGCATGTACTACTAGATCCACATACCATCATTCTTGAGGAATTAACATTTTCTCATTTACTTAGGTTATCACGTCATTTAAAAAGTTTTAAATTTCTAAGTTTCACAAATTTCTTAAATAAGATTCCATTCACAAGTTATAGAGAAAAATAATTTATAAGCTGGTAACTCGAATATTATTTAACCCAAACCATTATTTAATTTTATCTTGGTCTCACACACCATACACATATAGCTATTTTTAATTTTCTAGTTCCCTTACACTTTCATGTTCCATCACTATGGTGTCATTATATGAAGGTTCAATAAAAAGTTATAAAAGAAAAAACTCTTTAATTTATGATTGTAAACCCATTTAACTGACACTAATATAAATTCAAAATTAAGAGGTTACAATTTGAGTGTAGTTTTATTCAATACCAACCCGGATTCCAAGATTTAACCATTCATCATTTATTTAGATATTACACCCGAGGTTTGGTTAGATATGATTTTATTCACAAGTTATATAGGGAAAAACTTTATAAGTTGTTTAGTGTCACCTTATATAACCAAAATCATTGCTTTAATACCCCATTTATATCTACCTTATGTTTACAAGAGGTTACTTCAAGAGTTATCCAAGTAGAATTCTACCATACACCTATAAGTGAGAAACACCATATAAATGGCTGAAAACAATATAAATAACCATCCCCTATCAATTATTTAAATATATATATATATATATATATATATTACTAGTCGATATAATCCAAAAACAATAAATAAAACACTATCCTGTGAGAGTATGAAGTAACTATTAATCATAGAAAATAAGGGTGGTATATAAATCTTATGTGCCTAGGATAATGCATGAATGCACACACCTCCTATTATCGTGCCATCTAAGAGTAAAAATCACATAAACAAATAACATCACACCCAAGAACACCACTCATGGTGGAAATTATTCAACTATAAAAGTGAAAAGAAAGAATAACAATTCCCATCCCCAGCAACATGGATTTTCACACGTGTGTGGGTATGAAAGATCTCATTACCAAGATCTAAAAACAGCATAATATCCTTTATATGAATCCAAAATAGTAATAAAAAA
This sequence comes from Viscum album, assembly GCA_963277665.1. Taxonomy (NCBI): domain Eukaryota; kingdom Viridiplantae; phylum Streptophyta; class Magnoliopsida; order Santalales; family Viscaceae; genus Viscum; species Viscum album. The sequence goes on from OY728152.1 coordinate 2,110,724,339, forward strand.
GAAAAGATCATCTGATACAACTTTTTGATGCCCAGACCCAGATTTCACTAAACTGGTGCCCCAAGATGGTGTGCCACATGGCCTCAAGTATGCCTCCCTATATGATAGAGGATATCGACTAGCGGTGAGTTCCTATGAGGTAATTTTGGGGAGACTATTCCATTGTTATGATAATGAAAAACATAAAATGAAATAAAGGAATCAATATTTATAACCATAAATAAAACTTCACATCCACATAAATAAATGGTAGGTGCTAAAATACTAAATCATATTCCACACAATATCACAGTGATGATACATCTATACTAGCATACATACATAATAAACAAGTCAAGTATATATAGGTCAAAAGTCAGGCATTATAAAAAAATAAAACATATCCTATAAAATTTCATATCTTTATCCTGGATTCTAGCTCCCATACTCCAACCCATCAATGAAATCAAGCATCAACCTCGATCCATACCCTAAACCTGTAACCTGTAATGAAGGAGAATATGCTCAGGTACCTAAGTACATTGGTGGCCCAATCGTGGTGTTAGTATAACTAATTAGACCACCATCAATGATATCTAATGAAAATATGGTTTGTGAGAATAAATCATATAGGTGTGTAATAAATAAATGAGATAGTGATAATAATAGTAAGAAACAAAAATGTCTGGAACCATCTCAAGCCTTAGGCCTCAAGAAGAAAACCCTGGAAACACTATATACTTCATCTATTGAAAATATCTCTAAAAATGGTGGAATCAATTTTTCTCAATTTTATTCCAAGGTCCACTATCAATGAAACCATAATCAAGTGGCTCAAGAGGAATCCAAATGGCTTATATGGACCTTCACTCACAACAACATCCAAGAAAAACCATTTTTCTAGTATGAACTAATTAGATTTCCCTTGACATTGATAAGCATGGATCTACTAGAATCCATGGATCACACCCAAGGAATTTCATACCAATAATAATCAAGTCAAATCCAAAGATCTCATCCCATGACATTCGATAAGGGACACCCTCAAGAATCCATGATATTAATCCATAGAATTCAACAATTGTATACATTACTCTAATCCAAGGATATTTCCATGTAACTCTACCCTAATACATTTTATAAGGAATATAAGAATATTCCAAGTCATTCCTATTCTTATATAAAATTCCAATAAAATCAAAAAGAAATATTATTCCAAGATTTAAACAAAATAATTTAACGATTCAAGCCATGGTCACCACTTTGGTTCATTTAAAAAATATTCAAATTTAAAACTTTATTCCAAGTTCACCATTTAATTGAATTAACAATTTAATTTATAAATACCAATTCCATAAGCACTACTGGTTCTTAAGGGTCATCCTAAGAAACTGTAATTTCAAAATTAAACCACAACATTATTGAGGGTAGTCCTGAACCACCCAATTTAATTACCCAAAATTAAAGAACAAATTTAATCAAATACTTAAAAGGTTCTAATGAAAGTATATCCAAATATAACATGATAATATAAGTCTGAAGGGGTTACCAAGATACCAATAGGATAAAAAACAATTTAATTCAATTTTGAGTTTAATATTATGATAATATGATGTGAATACATATTCCAAAATGAAATACAATGGATATAATTTAAGGTAAAAGGATGATATAGCCTACCTTAACCCTGAAGAGACCCACTTGTCTAATATTAGCCTTTGGTTTGAGAAAAAACAAAATAAATCAAATAATCATACAAATGACCTAAAAATATGGTAACATGAACATAAATCAAGTGAACAATCATGATAGTGAAAGAAAACAAGTAAGGAAGAATAATAAAGGATAAAATTATCTCTATCTCTCCAATGTGATGAAATATAGCCAAATCAGTGGATAAATAAATGAGATCCTACCATGGAAGAGAATAAACCACAAAGGGGGAGGCATACAATGAGTGTACTACTGAAATAACGATCCCTATCCATTTTTAAAAGAACCTAAAATTAAAAAAACCATATTAGAGACTTTCACGATGTGAAATTAGGGATTCATTACATGAATTTTTAGGGAAAGAGTCTCCCCTTCCTAGCCCATTCATGGCGTGAATGAATCATTCATGTTGTGAATGGCTCATGTTTGCTGTTTTTCAAGAGATATATTGTCCGCTCTTCCCAAAAGCTTTATCGGACCACCCTAATCACCTAAAATTTCAATAATAATCATATTACATGTGTTCTATAAAAAAATAAATCGTTCTATACACCAGATAAGGTTTGGGGTTTTACAATTATGGGGGTGGGTTTATGTGATATCACTTCTCACAAAGATTCACTATCTTTAAAAATTTTGGGGTTAGTTCCCTCAAATATGATGGGATCGTTTTCATAGAAAAATAAAATCAAAATAACTATAAAAATATTGATATAATTCACTTGTTTTATCATTAAAAATGGGTGTTATTGATCTATATGGGATTCATTTGAAAGGTTTCTAAGGATTTAGTGACATTCATTCTAGGTACAAAAAACAAATAGAAACCCATAAACCCAAGAACACCATGAGTGAAACCAAAAACTATATTTTATATTAAATAAATAGACTATAATTATACCTTTAAATATTCAATATGTTGTTGTGTATTTATCATAGTGGTTTGATGAGTATCACTAAGAGGGACCTGAAGGACTCACTCCTCGATGGTTTATCCACAGGCCAACATGAATCACTTGGAATTTGAGTGGGACTCTCTGCACTCCCATGATACATTATTATCTTACTTATTAAAAGGGTGAGGGAGAAAGATATCATGGAAGGATTGGTAGGAATCCCACATAAGGATTGCACACCCATTCGCAAGGTGACTCCCTCCTTATATAAGCCCTTAGGACATTCCTGAGTGATATTTAATTAACTCTTGAATTAAAAATGCACGAGTGATGAAACAATTGTTCCATTAATTTTACATTTAAATTAAACCCTTGATTATATATACATTTCAACTTATGAAATGATTGATATTAATGATAGTCATTGTATGGAAGATTCAAATGTTAACCCTTAACATTGAATTTCTATGATAAGGAAATGAATATGATATGCATATCAAAGGAATATGATATGCTTTTAGACTAAGTATATTGTACACTATGGTATACTTTATATCATATACTATGATTTTTTTTCAATTTAAATCATATGTTAATACAGATTTAATGTATATCTCCTTCATAATTCTTTGTGTAGATACTCCAAACCTCAAATATTATATATCTTCAATTTAAAATGTTATTTTATTTATAGATTTGGAATTATATGAACATAATACTTTCTCAAATCTTTAATTTATCATCATCCTACCTTATAAGTTCTATTTGTGAAATATAGAACATTATTCCCCCTTCTTTATCATAAATTTTTATTTGTGAATCTTTAATGTGGTTCCTTTCTCAAATATTCAAAGTTGACCCTGTATTATCCTCTTCAGTGAGTCTCCACCTACACTTTAAATACACAGGAGAAAATTCACTCCCTTATTAGGTATTTGATAAATGAAAAAATTAAAACATTCATGAAATATTTTTATATGTGTTTCCTTATTTTATCTATTTTAATAATTTAAAAATTGTATCATATCTTATTCTTAATCCTCCTTAATATTTTTCTATAGTTTAGTAGAGGGTTGTTTCATAAAATAATATATTTTTGTGTGACTATAAACATCCCAAGAAAAGCGGTGATTATTTGATGATAAATATCTAAACTTCATATCACCATTTAAAGAACTTTTAAATCGAGTCAAATGTCTTGAAAATTTACCACAAATTATTCTCATATTATCTTTAATGATTTCCATTAATTAATTCACAAAAATGATATTTAGAATATGAAGGGCCAAAAAACCGATCACTAAAACAATATTATGGTATGTATGATATCATATGATCTGATTTGACTATAATTTTAAATAAAACATATATATTTTTTCCATGTCATATAATACTAATCAATATAAGGTAGGATATAATATCATCTCATAGTATATGATTGTTTTATGTCATCATATGTGATTTTACAGTCAAATTTTTTTAGCCCAACCTTCCTCATATTTCCATATATTATATCTAGTCTTATGATTTGATACAATCGTGTTATTTTGCATCAAACATTTCAATTGAGACATCCTTTTTATTGCAGATTTAATCTAATACATGTCATGGTGCACAAATTACTTTATCATTATATGATATTATATAGTCTAATGATACGACTCCTTGTACACAATAACTCCATTTAGATCTTATGATAAGACTATCTTACAGGCTATGAATTCTATAAAATAATATGTGAATATCCTTGTTATATAATATGATATAACTTAGTTGTAAAATAAAAAACCATAGAAAAAAATCTACTTATCCTATTCCATAGGTTTTGTGACCATCACTTCAATATATACAATATAGATTTCAAAGTCTTCATACATATTCAAAAACAACTACTATAAAATAGAATTTTATTAGTGCTATAAATCACTATTATCGATTCTAAAAAACATTGATGTTTTAAGTACCTTTAAAAGCTATGTGTATTTTAGCACTGATGAAGGTTAATTTTACCAACTCTATTTATAGTACTTATAAAAGAACCATTTATTAGTTCTATAGTTAGCATTGATAAAAAAATCAGTCGTTCTACTTTATTTATAGCACACTATAGTAACATTTCAATTACAAACAATTTCAAACATTTCAATACATTTACAACACACTTCAAAATTTAATTATAAATAAATTTACACTACAAAAATTTCATAAAATTTTAATTACATTTGTATATTCAATTTATTACAAACATTAAATTTTTTAAAACTTTTAAAAATAATATTGTGATCATGTATTATAATATTTTGGGAATCCCTTTCAAAAGTATCCAATCACACTACAAGTTTCTAAACACACCACCCTAACTCAAAAAAATAAGTGTGCACCTATAATAAAAAACAATTATAAATTTAGTAATAATATAAATAAATAAATGAAACATAAATATGATATAATAATGAATAAATAAAATGACACTTTTAAACTAAAAACATGCACTTGTATTGGATTGATGTGCAGTTAATTTACACATGTCAAAAATGACTTATGGATCATTTTCATAAAGTATCATGACAATCTGAGTGAATTTGCCTATTTTTTAGTGAGAGATTCATGTTTTAAACTAAAATGTCACTTATAAACTAAAAATAAGAACTTTGAGTCCTATCAAGAACATCGTGTGTCTAATGGACATACATTTAATTCCTACCCATCACAAATGAATTATGGGTCAATTTTTTGAAGTATCAATATAACAAGAGTGTGTTTTCTTAATTTTCATTGAGTGAATCATGTTTTAAACTAAAATTTCACCTTTTAACTGAAAACACACAATTTGAGACATACTAGGAACATTGTGAGTAAGATTGACATGCAATTGATTCCTACATGTCACAACTGATTTATGGACTATTATTTTAAAGTATCAAGAAAATACAAGTATGTTTTCATGATTTTGAGTATGTAATGCATGTTTCAAACCAAACTATCCATTTTAAATCAAAACACAAACTTTTAATCAGACCAAGAACACCATGTGTTGGATTGATGTGTGATTAATTTCTAAACATCAAAAATGACTTATGGGTTATTTTTATAAAGTATCATGATAATATGAGTGAATTTTCAAATTTTTTAGTGAGTGACGCATGCTTTTAACTAAAATATCACTTTTAAATTAAAAACATGAACTTTGAGTCATATTGGGGACATCCTATCTCATATTAATATAAAGTTGATTCCCACACATCAAAAATGATTTATGGATTCTTTTTATAAAGTATCAAGATAATCTGATAATTTTTTATTTGTTTTAAGTATGTGGCATGTGTTTTGAATTAAAATGTCAATTTTAAATAAAAACATGAACTTTAAATCATAACGAGCACATTTTCTATCATATTGACTAAAGGATTATTACTTCACATAAAAAATGACTTATAGATCATTTTTATAAAGTATCAAGAAATCCCAAGTGTGCTTGATTGTTTTTCAGTGAGTGATGCATGTTTTGAACTATAATTTCACATTTAAACTAAAAGAAGACATTTTGAGTCATATGGGGCACACCGTGAATCATATTAATATGTGATTGATTAATATATGTCACAAATAAATTATGTATTATTTTCCTAAAGTATCAACATAATTCAAGTTTTTTCTCAATTTTGAGTGTGTGATGTGTGTTTAGAGCTAAAATATCCATTTTAAATAAAAACATGAACTTTCATTCATATAGAGAATAGTGTGTGTTTGATTGATGAGTGGTTAGTTATTATATATCACAAATAGCTTATGAATAATTTTCCTAAAGTCAAGATAATATGATCACATTTTCTTGGTTTTTAGTGATTGGTTCATGATTTAAACTAAAATATCACTTTTAAAATAAACACACACACTTTGAGTCATATCTATTAGGTCAGAAAGTGTAATGGAAGATGGTATAGAGGGGAGTCGAATAGACTAGATTAAAATTTTTTAAACAAATAAATTGATTAATTAAATTAATTCTCAAATTTAATTATTAATGTTAATTAACAGCAGAAAAAGTAAAGAACACAAATATTTTTTTTTATAGTTCGGTCCAAAGTGGGATAATCTACTCTTATATGTCTCTAATTGGAGAGAGATACGTATGCACTAAAAATGATTTTTAAGGGGGAATCATAACACAATTATATAATCCTTTTCTATTGGAGGGATAACCAAAAAATTAAATTTTATATGGGGAGTCACAACCCATACAACCTGAATTTAGACACTGGGGTTCATAACTCGAACAATCCTGAATTTAGATATAGGGAGTCACAACCCTTATATCCTAACTTTAGAATCTAAAAGTCACAAATTGATGAAAAGTAATAACAAATAATTCTTTTTGGGTACAAGAATAAACATAAAAATAGAGTGTGTTTTAGAGATAGGAAATAGTGTTTACAGAATCAGAACGAGATGAATGAGAATATAACAAATTAAAGCACAAGTATTGGTTATTGAGGATCAGATTGGCTCCTCTCTTCAAGACAACAGAAGTTGAAGCAGAAATAATCTAACATGTAAGATAATGTGAATATGATGAAATAGAATGTCACAGGACATTGAAAAATGCACAGTAGGTTCGATGTTCACAACCCTTTCTCTTTAAAAAAATTATCAAATATGTTAGCCAATATGTATATTATTTTTCCTATAAGAGAGAGATATATATAGAGAGAATAAATATTCATCAGTTTCAATAACTCCTATTCCTATGGATATTCAAAAAAAATTGAGTCAAGAGATTTTATAAATGTCTCCATAAAAATCATAGCACCATTTCCTCTTTATTCATATAGAATAAATCTCTAATAAAATCATTCAAAACTAATCTGAATAATTCATATGATAAAATCTCCATAATAATAGTAGTGTAAAATGATTTAAAACACCCATTTAAACCCATTCAATTTTTTTAAACTTAGTCAAATCAATTCTTGAAAACTAGCAGCACAAACCAAAAGTAAATTTAAATAATTTAATCTAAATAAACTTGAAACCTATGAATTTATTAGAAGAAGACGTTAAAAAATTAATTAATTATTTATTTAAAAAATACACCAAAATCATTAAAAATTCTTCGTTCTTATTCCTTATATTTAATGTGAATTTTCCATAAAAAACCCTTTGAAAATAATCCATATATATATATGAAGACAATCACTTTTCAACATAAAAGCACAAAGCGGCAGCAACAAAGTAGGGTATGAACAATAACATAGGGAATGGACATTAATATAGGGTATAAACATTGACATATAGAATGAATAGAAATTTAGTGAATGAATAGAGACGTAGGGAATGAACGGTAAAATATGGAATAAAGAGTAACATAGGGTATGAACAATAATGTAGTGAATGAACAGTAATGTAGGGAATGAACAGTAATAGCAGCTGTGTAACAGTATTACATAACTTTATATAATTAAATGAACATTAAAATGACTTTTAGACTTCAATATAAACTAATTAAATAAATATAAACATGTTTTCATTCTATAAAATTTTGTTTTGTGAAAATATTATATTTTTATAACTTGCAGTAAATTAAATACAATAATTTTTCAAAAATAAAAACTACAGAGTTTCTAAAACTACAGCAGCAACTTTATTGAATTTTTAGAGTACTATAAAAGCATTTTTAGACTTCCTGATAAACTAATAAAGTTTTGATAAATCTCTTCTATATCTAAATAGTATATGGTTCACACAAAACCATTCACTTCATTTTGAGGCATCATCAAAATATAGAGGAAAATTAAAATAAAATCACATGTAATCAAACAAAATAATAAAGGGTTAAAAAATAAATGTCAAATAATATGTAATCAAATAAAAGAAAAAATGTAAATATACAAAAACATCAAGTACACCATGTATTGGATTTATGTTTGGTTAATTCCTACACATCAGAAATAAATTATAAATCTTTTTTCTAAATTAAGCATGTTTTTTTAGTTTTTAGTGAGCAGTGAACATTTTAAACTAAAATGTCACTTTTAAACTGAAAACAAGCACATTGAGTCATATCAGAAATATTGTGTGTTTAATTGACATGTATTTAATTAATACACATAAAAAATTACTTATGGATCATTGTATTAATGTATCAAGTTACATTGAGTGTGTTTTCTTGGTTTCTAGTTAGTGGCATATCTTTTGAACTAAAATTTCATTTTAAATTGAATAAATGCACACTGAGTCAATTGAGAACACCATGTGTCAAATTAATATTATTGATTCCAAAACATCACAAATAGTTTATGGATATTTTTCCTAAATTATTAAGACAAATGGTGTTCTTTTAATTAGCTTTGAGTACGTGACATGTGTCTTGATCTAAAATATATATTTTAAGTAAAAACACACACTTTCAATTATACCAGCCACGTCATGTATTAGATTGACATGCAGATAATTATAACACAACAAAAATGACATGTAGATAATTTTTATAAATTATCAAGACAATATGAGTGTGTTTTATCAAATTTAAATGGGCGATTCACATTTTGAACTAAAATTCACTTCTAAACTGAAAACATGAACTTTGAGTCGAATCAGATAGACCATGTGTTGGATTATTATTAGTTGATTCCTAAATTTAAAAAATCAATTATGGATCATTTTTATAAATTATTGGGAAAATATAAATGTTTTTTCTTGGTTTTTCATATATGGTGTGTTTTTTGAACATAAAAATCTATTTTAAATAAAAACACACACTTTTAGTCATATAGAGAGAACCATGTGTTATATTAACATTCAATTAATTCTTATACATCAAAGGTAACTTATGATTCATATTTCAAAATTATCAATACAATATGAGTGTGTTTTCTTAATTTTTAGGGTGTTCCCCACCCTTTTCACTAAAATTTCACCTTTAAACTAAAAACACGCGCTTTGAGTTATATAGGGTGCACCATCTTTAAAATTAATGTTTGGTCAATTACTATGCATCAAAAATTAATTTTGGATCATTTTCCTAAAGTATAATAATAATACGAGTATTCTTTCTTTGTTTTCAATGATTTATTCATGTTTTTTTAATAAAATATCAATTTTAAACTGAAAACACACACTTTGAGTTGTAATAGGCACACTGTGTGTCGATTAACTTGATATTAATTTTTAATCATAAAAAAATTCTTATGGATCTATTTCCTAATGTATGAAGAAAATAAAAGAATATTTTATCAATTTTTAATGAATAATACATGTTTTGATCTAAAATGACACTTTAAAAAACATGAAATTTGAGTTATATCATGTACATCATGTGCGTGATTGATGTGCAGTTGATTCCTATATATCAAAAATTATTTATGGATAATTTTTGTAAATCATCAAGAAAATCTAAGAATTTTTTCACGGTTTTGATTATGTGACATGTATTTTGAACTAAAATATCCATTCTAAATAAAAAACACACTTTCATCCATACTGAGAATCATGGGTCAGATTTATGTGTGATTGATTCCTATACATAAAAAATAAATTGTGTATTTTTTGTATTTGTAGAATGTTATTAAAAGGGATTAGACCTAAGAGAAAATTTATTACATCACTACTAAATATAAAAAAAATCAAATTAAGAGAAAACATCTCTAGGGAGAGAACAAATAGTACCCGAGTGCATTATGCTTGTTTAAGAATTCATCAAAAATTGATTCTTATTGATTAATTTTGTATCTATAAAGAGGAAAAATCCCTTCATATACATGTTTCTTATTGAAGAAAAAATCATCTCCCCTTTATAATCACACTTCATGTTAACTCCATAATTTGGAATTTATCAATGATGTGCTTCAATATTTTTGAATTCAGAACTAATGGAGATGACATGAAGTGGGATTTTGAAGTAGGGATGATTTTTTCTTTCAATAAGGACCTTGGAATATATATAGATGCCATTTGTGCTCTTTACAGGTAGAAATTATAAGATAAGGACCCCGAACTCTATATAAAATCTGTTCTTACATTTAAAAAATCAATAAACAGTCATAACATTAAATAAGAAGTAGATAAACCAAATCTTCATTATCTCTATAAAATAAAAAAATATATAAATGTGATTGTAAATACCACTTCATAATATATGTAAAAATTATAACACCATATATTCTACCCACTAATTTATAAACCAATCTAATTCATATTTTGAATATGTGTGCTTACGATAGTCCTGATAGTGTTGGAAGAATATAAATAAACAAATAAATTAATAAATATTTTAAATAAAATTGTAATTTTTATCTAAAATACCTTTTCATGGATGCTAGATTGTTGATGGAACATGATATCTTTCATGAATTTACAAACATAATAACCACAATCATCATCATTACATTGTTTCAAACACTATAGAAACATTGATTAAAATAATTAATTTTTTTTATATGTATTGATAGTGAAATATTATTATATGCCATAAGTTTTTTCCATTTTTATAAATCCACATTTTTCTTGTGCTCATAGTTCATCCTCATACTATGATTTTGACAATATTTAAACACCACCTTATTTTTATTTTTTTTGTTAAAACATAATATAAAACATATAAGTTGAAGTTTATTTATAAAATATTAAATGTATTGTACTAAAAATTGATAAAAGTTATCATATTTGGTCTATTTATTGGATATACAAGATTTTTATCCAAAAGATAAATATTTGGAGTAATCAAATTGATTTTAATGAGCATAGAATTATTTCTAAAAAAGAATGATTAATCAAATAAATAAAAATATATTTTATATGATCATATTATATAGTTTTACCCCAGTATTTTGGATATTAAGAAGAGTTTTTCATCTTTATTTTTTTAATAATTATGGACAATCACACTACTATTATTGGAATTTCATCTTCATCAAATTAATATTTTTCTATTGAAGTGATGTGAGGACTAATGAGTCTAATTTTTTGTTCATAGGGTTTTTCCTTCACATGGTATTGATATATATGATTGTAAAAAATGAATAATATTTTATAGTAATTAACATAGTAGATCAATTATTGGAAAAACGTATTATGAAAATGTACCTCATTTATACATCATAACTAAGGATTCTAGCCATTTATACTTGATAAATCTATTTACAAACTCAAGTCCAATCATGTATTGAATAAAATATTCATACATTTTTCATAGAATTATGTGTATTTCATATTATTATCTTTTAACATTTCATCAGTATGAACTTTTAATTATAGTAAATACGACGGTTGAATTAGTGAGATAAAGGCACTCTCTGATGGTATTTTCAATTTATTATTTGATCCTTTAGATTTTTTTGATTTGACTTTATATTTACCCTTCCTTTTCTCTATCTATAATAATATTCCTCCATCTAGACTATTTTTCATTAATTATTGATGTTTTTTCATAAAATATTGTAAAGTACATACCTCATTATTATCATGAAGTTTTAAAATATTAAATGACCGTTCTATGAAGGTTATAATAACAATTACAACCATGTAAACATCCATATAATTAATGGGGATAGGTTTCTCAATGCTTGTATCATGAGCTACACGAAAACCTACTCACATGTGATATTTTGGAAGTTTTTTATCATTTAGAAAATATCCTTGGATATTTTATGTTGTACCCATTGAAACAAGGAAATGGGAGGGTGATGATAAAATATAAATTAAAATAAATTTCCTAATGTATAACTTTTATATTGGAAAGGTATTAGTGTTTTTATGATTCAAATTTAATAGAAAAAAATTATGAGAAAATTGATTACCTATATTAAGGAATACCTTAGAGGGGAATGAATATCTTTAAGTTAGTAGGGATGACTCTTTATATTTTGGTTACTATCATGTTATTTCTTCCCCCTGATCCCTTCCCATTAAATTTTAAATAAACTCAAATTTCCAATTAAAATTTTCTTTTATAGAATATATCTATGCATGAATGTTATAAATTTTCATATCTCTATCCCTATATGTCTTCGATTTTTCTAAATATACTAGAAGTGATACTCCCAAATTTCACTTATAACACTACCATATTATTTTGGCCACATAAATTCCATTGGAATTCATAGTTAATTGGATACATCCAATAGATATTATTGTCAATAAACTGGATAAAAATATTGGAAAATTAGTATTCATTTTTATGTAATACCAATTTAAAGCAGAAAAAATTTATTATGTCAAACTTATATATGATTCTCAAATTCTTTGTCTGTTTTCATTTACTAGTTATATATCTTTATTTACATGATACTGCTTCCATAATACATTATGTGAGATGAAAGTGTCTTTGGAAAATTATTTATTAATCAATATATAAAAAAAGAAACATAATTATTTTTTTATATAACATTAAAGTATTACTATATATATAAAATACTCACCATTTTTTCTAGTGAAGAATACCCCACCCTTTCTTTATGGTAGGGGTATATGGGTTTTTATGCATTCTGATTATTTTTTTATGCTTGGTTGTTTTTTCATAAATTAAAAAATCTTAATCAAATTGATTAATTCCCATATTATCAAGTAAAATATTTCCAATTATAATGTACTCGAAATGATGCATCATCATGATGACCAATGAACACATTACATGTTTCTTTGTTTATAATGTGTGGATATATATGCAGTGGGTGGGGATTTACTTTCCCTTCAACATCTCTAAGATGATGCTTCATAATAATTATATAAAATGCACTAGGATTATTTTCAGTGACCATTAATTAATATTTAATTTGATAACCATATAATATAAATTCACTCTACAAGTGATAATAAAGAGTTAATAACTGTTTAATTATTTTATTTTTTATAAAAATATTGAAATTATATGATAATGTAACCCTAATATCTACCCAAATTATCATCACATGCACAACATTTCACAATGAATATATATCAGTTATAATTTTCATTTGAGTGGAGACCCCAATGTAACTAATGTAAATTAACTTGTTGGGTTTAATAGGTTTCCCATGTAAATTCTATACGAAATAAAATTTTATGCCTTTGATCTGTTAATTAATAATTTTTTTAATAATTTCGTGCAATGATACTTTTATTTTTCTTAGACATAAGTTTTTCACCATCAAACATTTCCTCAGTTTTGACATTGTTAATATATTTTTCTTCAGGATTGGTAGAATCAACATTTAGAGAAATATGTTTTTCCTTAGGATTGGTAGCATTAGAATATAGAGAATCCATTATCTATAGAAATATTTAAACCTTTAATTTATATCATTTAAATTTAGTAGTAAACACATAATATTATATGGTATTCTATATTAAAAAAATAACATGATCATTGAACTCTATTTTTTTCTTTAAAAGTTAAAGAGATTTTCCCCCTCTTTTTAACATCCAAATACAATCATTGTGGTCTCCTATGAAGTACATTATGTCATCAATATTTGTACCACTGTAAAATGATTGTGATGTCCCAATTAAAGGGTCAACCTTAATGGAATTTTATTTTGACCCGAAAATGGTTTTAGTGAATAACAGAAAAATTAATCAATTTATATTTATAGGATTATATAATGACCCATACTTTACATATATTGATATTAATTCAAAATTTAAGTATATTCATTACCACATATAATAAATCCATGACAGAACAATATAGGTATACTCTCTTTAGAAACTTGGAAACATAAGCAACTGGTTCATAAAACATCTATATTATCTCCCACCTATTTCTTCATAACTAGACTCCTTTTTGACATATCATACTTAATACCCTCCTTCATGACCCGTGGAAAATAAACATATGAAAGGGTGATCTCAAATGCTCAGTAAGGGTAAAAAAGGAAAATATAATTCATCTCACAATCATAAGACATAAGAACATAACATTTGGAAGTCTTATCCTACATATGAAAGATCGTGATACCATGTCATGGTATAAATGTTCATAAGAATTAATGGATATAGTCACAAAATTAAAAACATAAGACAAGAAGTTTTTTGGAATATACATAATCATAAAAAATCATTACATATTTGTCGAGGCTCATTGGTAAGACCATCATAGCTGACAAATTCCATTACTGAATTGAGTTTACTTATCATTACAACCCTAAATTACTGAACTAGATTTACTTTTCGTTCCATTCATTTTTATCTAATAAGATATAAATATTTACCTAATTAATTAGAGGGAGATATAGGTCCCACCCATCTCATAATTAAATCATTCTTACATGTTCCTAAAAAACATAAATCTTTCATCATAACATAACCCGAGAAATAAAGTGGGATTCTTAAACATCAGTCAATTGTAACACAATCCATATAAAATACCATTCTATCATTAAAAAAAATCAAATCATAGTAATAATAGGGATATAAACATAATCCTATTTAAGGATCATCATCTTAGATGGAAAATATTTTTGACAAAACACTTGAACATAATTCTTGAGGAAAATATACTTTCTTCTTCAAAAATGTATTCTTTTCTCAAAATACCACACAATTTTAAAAGAAAATAATTTATTTAAAAATAAACTTGAAATATTTTAAAGTAATATTCATGTAAATAAGGAATTATGAATACATAAAAATCCGTTCAAGCGGTATAAGTTAAAAAACATTCTCCTCATACTTTGGCACAAAAAATTTAAAAAGTAACTTGTATCAGAAAACACAAAAATATTCCTTTCATACCATTTAATAAAAATTTACCAATGGGTAAAATTGACTTTAAATTTTTTTTATAAGAATAAAAATAATATTACATATTTAAGAAACAATGATGTGGATGATAAATATACCCC
This sequence comes from Viscum album, assembly GCA_963277665.1. NCBI lineage: Eukaryota > Viridiplantae > Streptophyta > Magnoliopsida > Santalales > Viscaceae > Viscum > Viscum album. The sequence goes on from OY728152.1 coordinate 2,110,739,745, forward strand.
AGTAAATACTTACGTATAAACAATCTTAAATAATAATGAGATTGTGAAATTATCTCTTACCTTAGGTCTGATATCCTTTGTATATATCAAAAACTCCTGTATAATGATTTTAATAATGATATTGAATTATTTTAGAGTCATAATAATTTTTACTATATCATATATGATTATATTATCATCCGTTTTTTAGTAACATTTCATTGTTACTCGTTATTCAGATATTAACAGCTTCATGTTATTATGCAAGTATTTTCAGAAAATTTCATATTCCCCTTATTAGGTTATAGTTATCTCATTTAAATAATGATATTATTATAATATATATCATATTTATTAATTCCATTTATGTATATAATCATGGATTAATAAAGATCGTGTAGAATGAATCGCATCGCATCATGGAGATGGTAGGTCGTACGTAAGCACGAGCGACGATATCATTCACTTAATGGTTAAATGGTATAGAATTGGATGGTATATTAATTATATAAAATAATTATCATGTTATATTCATTATTTATATCCATTATACTAATCAATATACCAGTCAAAATAAATTATTGTTTAATAACAAATTACACCACAGGATGGAGACAATAAGTCGTACGTACACACGCATGGTGATATTTTTATTCGTAGGATAGATAAAAGGAGGTATAAGGTTTCCACATAATTATAATAACATCTCAATATATATAAGATACTATATTTATTAATTTTTTATGGTAACAACATAACAAGATGAAGTATAAGAAGGAAATAATTTTGAAAGAGGTGATAAAACAATTACCTCTTTTTGGAGTATCTCATTTTGATTTTCACAAAAGGTCTCCTTAGGATGGATTTCTTCCCAAAGTGTATCCTCTAAAATGAAGTGAGGAAATTTTTTAGAGGAAATGGGTAGGGTTTTTCTGAGTAAAAAGGTTTTAGAGTTGTGATTAAAAGAGAAGGAGAGGTTCCCTTTTATAAGAGAGGGGAGGGGCACCTTTAGAAAAACCAAAACTATTAAAATAATATAAATTAATTTTTAAATTAAAATTTCTCCAAATTGGATTATTTAAAAGATAATATGATGATTGGTCAAAATACTATCAACCAATAAACTTTAGACATGTTTTGATTTTATTTTAAACCTTATAATTTTGATTTATCCTTATTTAATCTATTTAATTTTAATTACAGTAAGAACATTATAAATATTTAATGATTATAAATATTTACTTATACAGTATAAATTTACCATAAATAGATATTTTTTTTAACATTTTTGACCTTATAATTATCACTTTGTAATTTTTAAATATTTTTTTTGATTTTTAAATAATTTTAAATAATTTTATTTTTATAAAATATCAATATTGTCAATTTTGACACTATTCATTTCATTGATTTTAAAGAAAATACAAATAGAAGATAACTTTGAGCCAAATTATTTAATATACTCCAAAAATGTCATAATCACCTATAAAATTCATGTAGAACCTTAATTAATTCAAATTATAGTTATTTTGATATTTTTGAAATCATTTATTTGATATTTATATTAATAAAATAATGTCTGCATCACTATTATGTAATCCTTAACGGCAAATATTTAATTTATAAAAAATTAAAAATAGATTTCTTTGATGTAGGTAATTATTTTAGCTTTCTAGATACTATCTATATTTGATATTATCTCATTAATTTCATTACCAATTGTAATTCACTCAAAAATATAAATATCTAATTTATATTTTTCATAAATAATTTATAGCCAATAAATTCTCAATGAATTTTCATAAGTTAGTTATACTTATTCCCACTAACCTAACAGCTAGTCTATAATGGTAATTTTATACTAAGGGCATCTCGCGGTTTGTTTAAACTCACGATTGCACGCAATATAAGCTATTAAAGAATAAAAATTATTTAAAGAAAATATTTCATAAAAACATTCAGGTGTTACATTATACCCCCATTAAACTAAAACTCACCCTCAAAATTCGTCACTTGGAAAAAAATAGATAAGTATACCTCTCCCTCATCATATCCTCAAGTTCCAATGTAGCTTCTTCAAATTGGTGGTTCTCCCATAAAACTTTAACCAAGAAAGTGGTCTTATTTCGTAGAACTTTTTCACTACAACCCAAAATCTCTATTGGTTGTTCTTCATAAGAAATATCTTTCTCCAGTGGTATTACTTTTTAGTTTAGTACATATGAAAGATTAGGTCTGTACTTTCTCAGGATAGATACATAGAACACATCATGAACTTGAGGGAGATTCGGCGGAAGTGCTAATCGGTAAGCTACTTTTCGCCCTTCCTGGAGGTGGAAGGGGGGCAGAGGTTCTCCCTCGACCTTCGACTCCATGAGCGACTTTTGTACCTTTCTCTAACCCTAGCTTTTTTCCTAATTTTCTATCGATTTCCTTGAGTCCAAAGGTTCCAGATTTTCATCTTGGGGACCCTCAACTTACGATCTCTTCATCGGAGTTCTCTGAGGCTTTGAGTCTCCTAAATTTTACCTTGGTGTCTCGCTTCAATCACAGAAGTCCTTTAGTTGATGAGTTAGACTTATTTGTGTTTAGTAATTGGGACCTACCAGATCGCGTGGTGGTGGGTTTGATTAATAAGCATCATATGATGATACGATTTTCCTCGGAGGAAGATTTAATTTGTTCTTGGTCTGGAGCTCCTCGATGCTGCGGTGGATGAAAGTTCTTTATTTTCTGATGGACATTTGATCTTTGCATGAATCGGGACTCTCCCTTTGTTATGACCTGGGTAAGCTTCCCCGACCTTCCTTTTCCCTTTCATAATCCAGCAATTATCTGTATGTTAGGGAATCTGGTGGGGCGTTTTCTTTGCTCTGATGACCGAACGTCGTAGGTAAGTCACCCTGTTAACCCGTGGCTTTGTATTGAGGTGGATGCATCGAAGTTGCCAGTTGAATGGATTTGGATTACGGTTGGTGAGGAATTTCACTGGAAGAAAGCAGTGGTCATTGAATCCTAGGTTGATTACTATTTGAGATGTCATCATCTGGGTCACCATGATGATCAATGTCACAGTGGAACCATTTCAGTTCCAATGAATAGAAATGGTAAAACTACTAGTCAGGGACAGATGACTGTTGATCTTTCAAAGACTAGAAATGGCGTGGGTGGCTCAGACATGAGAAACCCATCTGTTGCTGTGGTGTTTGAGAGATTGAAGCAGGACCTCAGGGCTGTTTTGAGTCAAGTGGATGCTGATTCTCCTAGAGGTGGCGTTGGGCATGATACTATAGTGGCACGTCCCGAGGGAGGGTGTGCTACTAATGCTGGGCATGGGGATTATGGACTCAAGAGGTGTGTTGCTGGTGCTGGGTATAACTTTACTGATCCGAAGGAGGGGGATGCTTTCAAATTAGGATGGGTGTGGGAAATCATGGATGCCAGTCCATGTATGAATAGTGGGAGGCATAAGATGCAGCTGCAACCAGCTTCTTTAGGGGGTACTATTGAAACTTTAAATTGGTTCCAAGAATTGGCGCATGATGAGGTATGTCAAGTAGAGGTGGGTGATTTAATACAAGAAGGTAAAAATATGCAGCACGTTTCAGTTAATGTAGTGAAGGAGGTGGATGTTAGCGAAGAGATTGAGGGGCAGCCTGAAGAGGTATATCAAGTGGAGGTGTGTGCTTCAATGAAGGAAGGTAACACTATGCAGTTAGTTTCAATTGATGCACTGAAGGAGGTAGATTCTAGCCAAGAGATTGAAGGGAAGCCGTAATGTTTGGCTGTGATTGACTGTAACAGGAGAAATGAACAGGCCCGAGGGGTGGTTGATGATTTCCATGATGCTCTAGTAGCTAGAAAATTGGGGGATGTCTCGGATAGTGACAAGGAAAATGTGATGGTTAGGCCTTCCTATTGTGAGGTTCTGAAGGACGGGAAGAGGAAATATAGAAAGGAGGTGTTCACCAAAACAAGCCGAAGTACAAGGAAGGACTACTCTGATTTTCCAAAGCTGCTGTCCACTAGGTCCTCTTTAAAATAATCTCCACAAGAGTTGATCTCATTGGAGAAATTGAACATTATAAGAAAGTATTCCAAGATCCTAAGACATTATGAAAGCTTGGAATGAGAGATGACCACTATGGAAGGAGGCTCTAATGGGGGTTGTGATGGGTATGGTTTTTATGATATGTAATTAGTTTCTAAATTGTGGTACGTGCTTGCTATAATTTTCTTTTTCTTTTTTTATTTAATAAATAGTCAAGGGCCTACCTCCGACTAAATTTCTTGGTATATTTGTTGAAACACCTTATCACCCACTTCAAAATCTAGGTATTTTCTTCGGTTGTCAGCATAACTTTTTTGTTGACTCTGATCTTCTCTAATTCATTGTTGAATAGATCTGAATTTTTCTTGCATTTCATCAACAAGATTATGTCCTAATAGCTTTCTTTCCACAACTTCATCCTAGAAAGTTGGAGTTCTACGCTTCTTTTCATATATGGATTCATAAGGTGCCATATGAATACTAGAGTGAAAAATATTGTTGTAAGAAAATTCTACCAAAGGTAGGTGTTGATCCCAACCACCTTTGAAATCCATGGAGAAAGATTTAAACATGTCTTCCAGAGTTTGAATTGTCCTCTCCGACTGATCGTCTATCTACAGATAATAAGTAGTGTTGAAACTTAACTCTATATCCAGATCAAGATGAAGAATTTTCTATAACTTTTAGGTAAACCTCAAATCCCGATTAGATATAATAGAAAGTGGTACTCCATGAAATCTTACCACTTAATTTACATATATCCTAGAAATATGATCAAGATAGAAATCATATCTAATATAAATGAAGTGTTCTGACTTTGTAAGGTTATCAACTATAACCCATATTGCATTATTTCATTTAGATGTTTTGGGATGTCTAATGACAAAGTCCATAGTGATGTTTTTCCATTTATATTCTGTTATGGGTAATGGTTGTAACATCCCCTTAAAATTTTGTCTCTTAGCCTTAAATTTCTTACAAACCAAGCATCGAGAGACATATTCAGTGACATCTCTTTTAATTCCTTCCCACTACAAATACTCTTTTATGTCATTGTACACATTTGTGCTTCTAGGGTGAATAGATAATGAATAAATATGAGCCTCATACAATAGATCCTTCTTTAATTATGGTATGGAAGGAATACAAATCCAGTTTCTGAACCTTATTATTTCATCGCAATCAAGGTTTAATTCAGGAACATTTCTCACCTTCTTTTGTAACTATACTTCTTTCTTCTACGCCTCTTTAATCTTAATTTTTATAGATGATTGAATATTCATTTTTGAAAGATAATATTTCCCCCCTTCCTTTAAAATTTCAAGATCCATCCTTTTCAAATCCATAAATATTGGATCTTTTGTGATCCTCATCACGGATATGCTATCATGGTCTTACCGACTCAAAGCATCTGCCACCTTGTTCTCTTTCCTAGGGTGGTAATGTATTGAGAAGTTGTAATCTTTAATCAACTAAAACCATATTCTTTGGTGCATATTCATATCCTTTTGTGTTAAAATATAATTCAAACTTTTATGATCAGTATAAATATCACACCTTTCACCACAAGGACAATGCATCTACATCTTTAATGCAAAGATTACCGCAACTAACTCCAAATCACGAGTTGGGTAATTTTACTCATGAATTTTAAACTACTGTGAGGAATAAGCTATCACCATATCATTTTGAATGAGAACACATCTTATCCTCTTCTTGGATGCATCACTATAGATGAAAAACCCTTCCCCACTACAAGGCAGTGTGAGAACATGTGCACTGGTTAACCTTCTTTTTATCTCTTTGAAATTCTCTTCACATTCTTCCATCCACATGAGCTTAACTTCTTTTCAAAACAACTTGGTGAGTGGATTATATAATTGTGAAAAATATTTCACAAAACATTGATAATATCCAGTTAAACCAAGTAAACTTTAGATCTCAGTTACCATTTTTGGTCTCAAAAATCTTTTAACAAATTTTGTTTTTTATGGATCCACAAATATCCCTTCTCTTGAGATTATGTGACCCAAAAATGAAATTTTATGAAGCCAAAATTCGCACTTTGTAAATTTTTCATAAATCTTCTCTTTTCTTAGGGTATTCAGTACGATTCTCAAGTGATCTTCTTGTTCTTATTTTCTCTTTGAATAGACAAGAATGTCATCTATAAAGACTACCAAAAACTGATCAAGATAGTCTATTAAGACTCTATTAATTAGATCCATGAAGATAGCGGGGGAATTAGTAAGACCAAAAGGCATCACTATAAATTCATAGTGTCTATACCTTGTACATAATTCCTTCTTTGGAATATCCTCTATTTTGACCATTAATTGATGATATCCTGAACTAAGTTCAATCTTGGAAAGGTATTGAGCTTCATGTAGTTGGTCAAATAAGTCATCAATGTAGGGAAGAGGATATTTGTTCTTGATATTGATCTTGTTAAGTTCTAGACAATCAATGCAAAGTCTCATTGATCCATCTTTCTTCTTAACAAATAGAACATGTTCTCACCTAGGTGATGCACTAGGGCGTATGAATCCCTTATCAATATTCTCTTGGATTTTCTTCTTCAATTATTGCAACTCAATCAGGGTCATTCAATAAGGTGTATTTGAAATAGGCATAGAACTCGGTATGAGTTATATTGAAAACTCGTATTCATGATTTGGTGGAAGACCCAGTAATTCCTCCATAACAACATCATCAAACTCTCGTACAATGGTAGTATTCTTAATCATGAGTTTATCCCCAACCATTTGAGATAAATAACCTTTATTTATAGGAATTAAGACCCATGATATGGAAGAAATTTCTATTGGAAGGTTATATTCATCCTTGCATCGATAGATGATCACAGATTGATCTGGAATATGAAATATGACTTCATTTCCTTGGAAATTGATATGAGATCCATATAGAGAAAGTCAATCATGCCAAGAATCACATAAAATTACACTATAGTAAGGATCACAAGATTTTTAGGAAGTAATTTCCCATAAACTATAACTAGATAAGAATTATAAACTTTGAATGTGACTGTTGTGCCATTAAAAGTCATCACAGCTAACTCAACATCTAATTATTGAGGTAATAAAATGATACACATAGAAAATTCTTCAGAATTAAAAGAATGGGTGGATCCATAATCAAATAAAACATTTTCTACTTTAGAGTGGATGGTAAGTGTACCTTTCACTACTTCATGATCACACTATACATCATTGATAGTGATTACATGTGACTTTCCTTTGTCTTTTGCCTTAAAAGTTTGTTGACATCAATCATCATAAATAACCCTTAGATTAGGTAATTGATTGGTATAATTCCCTATTTCCATGAAATTGTATAATTAAAGTGTAGGAGGTGCATTCTGTTTTTCCTTTTATTTGTTCACATCATTAGACATCTATTCCCATCACTTCAACATTCAACTACCTAATGACCATCTTTTACACAGTAAAAACATCTACTAGTCCCTTTAAGAAAATTTCCTACATTTTTCTTTCCACACTTTGAGCATGTGGGAAAACTCATATTATTTTTAGTTTTGTCTTTAGATTTTACTTTAAATTATATTTTTCTCTTCTTATCAGACCCATCTGACTGATGGGTTACTCCAATCTCTATCTCAACCTTGAGAGCACATTTAATGATTTACTCATAGCTATTAAAGTCCCTTATGGATAATTCCCATGAGATACTTGGTTTTAAGCCACTAAATAATCGATCAATTTTACTCTCAGCTTGGATAATAATTCCAGAAATATACCTTGAAAGTCTTGTAAAATTTTCTTCATAGGTACCAACAGATTTATCTTCCTTTTTCTTAATTTCAATTAACTCCTTCTCCATATTTCTTTGATGAATATGAGGAAAGTACTTATTGAAAAATAAGTTCTTGAACTTATCCCATTCCATCGAATAAATTTCATTTATTTGACTATATTCTTAATAATATCCCACCATTGATAAGTTTAATCTTCTAAATAATATAATATTAAGATGAATTTATCATGTTCAGAACACTGTAGAAGTGAAAATATCTTTTAGGTGGTATTTATCCATTGTTCAGTCACTAACGGATCATAAAACCTCCTGATTGAAGGTGGATGCTACCTTATGAAAGACTCAAAAAAATGTTTCTACCTCATTTTCTTATTTGTAATTCCTTTATGATTCATTTATTGAGAAAGTTGTGTGAGCATGGCTACAAGATTTTTCATTCTATCTCCCATAACATTTGGTTGCTTAGGGGTACAATCATTGCATTTCCCATCGCATTCAACCATAACTTGGTTCATTAAAGTTCTATCCATTGACTAAAACCAAGAATCATAGTGTTATCTACACCATTAATAACAGGAAAACCACATAAATCAATAATAAAATTTCAATTTAAGACACTTTAGGTTTTTTAATAGGTTATTCATGGTCATTTCTAAAACACTAAGATTATATCCTATACTTAGACATATCCTTAGGGTTGTTACTAAGGCTTTCTCATCCTAGTTTCCAAAGGCTAACTATACCTTTCCTATGATACCAAATTTAATGACACATACTTTACATACATTTATATTACTTAAAAATTTATTTATATTCATTACAACATATAATAAAGCCACGACAGGACCATATAGGTATAGTGTCTTTAGAAACTAGGAAACATAAACAACTAGTTCATAAAACATCTACATTGTCTCCCACTTATTTCTTTATAACTATAATCCTTTTTGAAATATATTACTTAATACCCTTCTTCATGACCTAGAGAAAATAAAAATATTAAAGGGAGAAATCAAATTCTCAATAAGGGTAAACAATATAAATATCAATCATACCACAATCATATGAAATAAGAACATAACATTTGGAAGTCTTATCCTGCATATGAAAGATGGTTATATCATGTCATGGTATAACAATTCATAAGAATTAATGGACATAATCCCAAAAGTGAAAACATAAGACATCAAGTTTTGTGGCATACACATAATCATATAAAGTCATTTCAAACTAGTCAAGGCTCATTGATAAGATCATCATAGCGAACAAAGTCCATTATTGAGCCGAGTTTACTTATCGTTCCATCCCCATATTACTGAACTGGATTTACATGTCATTATATTCATGTCTATCTCATGAGATATAAATATTTACCCAATTCATTTGAGGGAGATATAGGTCCCACCCCATCTCATAATTAAATCATTCTTACATTTTCCACAAAAATATAAACCATTCATCATATCATAACCAAAGAAATAAAATGGGTTTCTTAAACATCATTCCATCATAAAATAATCCATATAAAATATCATTACATAATTAACATAATCAAATAATAGTAATAATAGGGATAAAAAAATAATCCTATGTAAAGAGCACCATCTTAGATGGAAAATAATTTTTATAAAATGCTTGAACTTAATTCTTAAGGAAAATATCATTTCTTCTTCAAAAACGTTTTATTTTCTCAAAATTCCATGCAATTTTAAAAGAAATTAATTTAGTTGAAAATAAAATTGAAATATTGTAAATTAATCTTCATGTAAATAAGGCATTATGAAGATGTAAAAATCATTTCATGTCATATAAGCTAAAAAAACATTCTCGTTGTACTTTTGCCAAAAAAATCAAAAAAGTACCTTGAATTAAAAAATTCCAAAATATTCCTTTCATACTATTTAATAAAATTTTACCAATGGGTAAAATTGACTTTAAATTATTTTTATAGGAATAAAAATTATATTACATATTTAGGAAACATGGATGTGGATGATAAATATACCCTAGTAAATACTTATTTATAAACAATCTCAAATAATATGAGATTATGAAATTATCCCTTATCTTAGTTTCAATATCCTTCATATGTATCCAAAACTCATGTATAATTATTTAAATAATATTATTGACTTATTCCAGAATCATAATCATTTTTATGATATCATATATTATTATATTATCATTCGTTTTTTTGTAACATTTTATTTTCACTCGTTATTCAGATATTAACTATTTTTTGTTCTTATGCAAGTGTTTTCGAATAAGTTCACATTACACTTATTAGATTATTGTTATATAATTTATAGAATGATATTATTATAATATATATCATATTTATTCATTATATTCATGTATATAATCATGTTTTAATGAATATCATGTAGAATGAATCACGTCAGATCGTGAAGACGGTATGTTGTACGTATGTACGAGCGATGATATCATTCACTTAATGATTAAATGGTGTGGAATTGGATGGTATATTAATTATACAGAATAATTATCATGTAATATTAATTATTTAGATCCATTATAATCATCATTATACCCATCCAAATAAAGTATTTTTGAATAAAAAATTACGCTATGACGTGGAGACGGTAAGCCGTATGTACGCACACATGGTGTAATAGTTATTCGTAGAATGGATAAAAGGAGGTATAAGGTTGGGCCATAATTATAATAACATCTCATCATATAGAATATACTACATTTATTAATTTAGTATGGAAATGACAAAAGAAGAGGAAGTAGAAGAAGAATTTTTTTGAAAGAGGTGATAAAAAAATTACCTCTTTTTCGAGTATCTTCTTTTCATTTTCACAAAAGTCCTCCATAGTATGGATTTATTCCCAAAGTGTGACCTCTAGGATTAATTAAGGGAATTTTTTATATGAAATGGGTAGGTTTTGGCTGATAAAAAGATCTTTAGAGGTGTTATTAAAAGATAAGAAGAGGTACCCTTTTATAAGAGATGGGAGGGGCACCTTTGGAAAAACCAAAAATATTAAAATAATATAAATTAATTTTTAAATTAAAATTGCTCCAATGTGGTTTATTTAGAATATAATATGAGTATTGGTCTAAATATCCTCAACCAATAAACATTATACATGTTCTTATTTTATTTTAAACCTTATAATTTTGTTTTATCCTTATTTAATCTATTTAATTTTCATTATTGTAATAACGTTCTAAATATTTAATGGTTATAAATATTTACTTATATGGTGTAAATTGACTATAAAGGGATATTTTTTTAACTTTTTCAACCTTATAATTATCACGTTGTAATTTTTAAATATTTTTATGATTTTTAAATAATTTAATGAAATTTTATTTTTTAAAAAATATTAACAGTTTCAATTTTGAAACTATTCATTTCATTGATTTTAAATAAAATCCAAAAAAAATATAATTTCAAAAAATTCATTTAATATACTCCAAACATGTCATAATCACCAATAAAATTTATATATAACCTTAATTAATTCAAATTATATTTCTTTTAATATCTTTTAAAATCATTTATTAGATATTTATATTAATAAAATAACTTCTTCTTCACTACAGTGTCATCCTTAATGGTAATTATTTAATTTATAAAAATTATAAATAAATTTCTATGATGTAGTTAATTCTGTTAGCTTTTCATATACTATCTATAATTGATATTATCTCATTAATTTCATTACCATTAGTAATTAAATCAAAAATACAAATATCTCATTCTGACTTTTCATAAATAATTTATAGCCAATGAATTCCTTATGCATTTTCATAAGTTAGTTATAATTATTACTACTAACCTAACAGCTAGGCTATAATGGTTATTTTATATTAAGGGTATCTCGCGGTTCGTTTAAACTCACAATTGTTTGCAATGCAAGCTACTAAAGAATAAAAATTATTTAAATAAAATATTTCATAAAAACATCCAGGTGTTACAGATTAGATACATAAAGTACATTTATTGTCTATGATTTCATTATTAATGGTTCAACTTGGTACTCTTCCTTACCAAAATTCACTTTCAAGAATCAGAATTCATCAATTTTAACTGCACTCCTTTTAATAACCCATTTTCATTGAAGAAATCGTCACTTGGAATGTTTTATAATACAACTCCTATATTTTTTTGATGATACCAAAGTATGAAATATTCACATGAATTATATTTTTTCTTGTACTAGATATATTTATTTTTTCTTCCATATGAATAACTCCACTATTTTTCATCATACCATGTTCATCATGTTCCTTTGTATAGAACCAATAAACATTAATTAGATAACCATTACAAGATAATACATGTAAACTTGGCCCTCTGGTTATCCATAAAAGTTGATCTAAAATTAAATTTGTATTTTTAAATAACTTCAAAAAAATATGGTCTGGAAACCATCCTATAAACTAATGATTATTTGTATTTTAAATCTCTATTTTGTTAGCCTAAATAGGATAAATACCCTGAGAGGGGGGGGGGGTGAATTATGGTATTACAGATTAAAATAATCACCCCTTCAGATATTGTTTCATCATTAAAAAGGATTATATTCACTCCTTATCCCATATCAATGTATACACAAAAATGAAATTATGCATGAGACATAGAAATTTTATTTGTTTAACCATCATTGGGATGCGCCCAAAGAGCATGCAATGGTGATGTGCTGATGTACCAAATCTATTAAGGCTCATTGACAAAATACAAGGTTTAGGATAGATAACTTATATGCCCTGGCTCAGTTCCATTATAAGGTTTAGGGTCAGCTCACTACTTTCCCTAGAGTCACTCCCTGAGTCTCTTTCTCTATCTCACTGTGGGTGGAAAGGATCACCTCCTTCCTATTATTTTTCTCACTAATCTTGGAAGGGATTATCCCACAGTTTATAGAATAGTAAGTCCCTTTATTATCACTAATGAATACATCCTTAGTTGTAGATAGATGCTTTTTTGAAGTCCCACTTTCATCTAATTGATGAATACCACTTTACCATAGATTTACTAGGAAATCTATTTCTGAACACTTTCATGATTCTCACAACTTTCAAGAAGCTCACATCTCTTAAAAAGATCCAATATCCTTCATGAAGCAACCTCATTTAATTAATCTAACTTAACCTTTATGAAGCACCCAACTTTTAGTTGTATTTTTATAGCCATCGCGAACTACATTACTTTCGAGATGCTACAAATTTTCAGTTGGCATTTATAGCCTTCGCGAACCACCTTCCTTCATGAAAATTTTCTCAAGTAGAAGATTCATGAACCACCTTCATGGATCAAGATCCTTATAGTATTCTTTAAGTCTTGTTACTTTTATAAATGGGGTAGAGGCTTATTTATAGGTGTCTACATTAATTATAGAAGCTTCCAACCACGTCATCACCATTTTGAGATTCTCCCTAATTTTATTCTCAATTTACCCTATCTCTCGAATATCTAAAAAAATTATCTATTCATGAAGCTCCTAATAATCATATAGATCACTATCAAACTTTTTCCAACTTCCCAAAGCACCCTCGGTGAACCCCGGTCTTCACCAAACACATTCCTTTTCAATATTTTTACAAGGTCTTCAAGGAAATCCAATTTTCCTGAACATTTTTTCAAGGATAACCTTTCACCTTCGCAAATCCAGAGCCACATAATCTTTTTTATGTATAGCTAATTTTTTGAATTGGGTAGAGGACTATTTATAAGCATTTCCACTGATTCCATAAGCTTCCAATCATGTCATCACCATTTCATGATTATCCCTCATTTCATTTGTAGTACTCTCTATCCCATGAAGCTTTAGAAAAATTATCCATTCACAAACCTCCTCATAATCACAGAGATCATTGTCAAGTTTTTTTTACCTTTGAGAAATTCCATTCATGATCCCCAGTCTTCTAGAAACTCATTAATTTTCTACATTCTTATAATGCCTTCAAGGAAATCTAATTTTTTCTATTCTATTCGTCCCCCAAATTTTGGACCCCAAAAATTTGGTAAACACTGGGAAACATCATCACCTTGTGTACACAATTTTTTATACTGCTTACAGGGAATCCATTCCTTTGTCTTGGATATTTGTCAACAATCCTAGTAAAAAATCTCTCTATTAATATCATGAACGAACCCGGGTTAACCCTAAACCGGTCACCCAAGATGATTCCTATCATGACCTGATGGGCGTTCCTAATCCCCACAAGCTTACAACTAGTGTTGGGCATCAAAATAGTACAAAAAGGGAACAATTTCACCTAAAAATACATTAATTAAACTCAAAAATGGAAATATAAATAAAACAACCCAATTTAAATCACAATATCCAACTAAAAATTGTTTACAAAAATATTGGAAAATATAACAAACTATACGATAAAACCCAACTAAAACCTGACAACACAAAACCTTCATGTGACCCCAAGAGCCACTCTCTAGTACCAAAGTGAAACAACACTAGTGGAAATATAATCCAAGATGGGACCTGCACCACAACCTAAAAATAATAAGAAACTATAGATGTGAGTATAAAAAACTTAGTAGGCTAGCTCGAATAATCTATTCCCAATGAACTCCCTTTAAAATGAAATAAAAATCAACCTAAAGTTTGAAATAAAATATAGAACATAATATTTTTCATGAATTTTCCATTTTAAAATAAATCATAGTCCATTTATTTTTTTCCATTATAAACCCACACTTTATTTACAAATAAGAACCATATGCATTTAAAAGAGGAAGTTGAAATTTCATTTATAAATGATAGAATAGAATTCAAAACACTTTCCAAAAAAAATTCCATAAAAACTTGAAAACATTTTTACCATATTAGGCATAATTCTACACTACTCAAGAAGCAAGCATAAAAATTATATAAAAAGGTCAATGGAAATAAACATACAAGAGTAACCAGTCAACAATGTATCATAATCATTCACTGTAAGAAACTAAGTGCCAATATAAATTGGCGAACCTAGAAGATTGTGAATAGTCCAGAACATATTAATACATGATACCCATCACCAGAATCATGACTCACAGAAAGAAATCAAAGCTCCCTAAATACTCTTGGCCACCCTAACTTAGGACAGACTGAGGGGAAAATCCCACATCAATAAACCTAGTATATCCACCTATTATGGGCCACTAGGTAGGGTGTAATATATCCAATGCAGCAATCATTCTTAGAAAATTTGTTCAATATGTCAGGTTCCAACATCTCTTGTCTAAAGGGGTGAGACAACTGATTTCTACTGATCATCCAATCACATGTATATATATAATAACAATTCAATAATAGGCATTATCCTAAGCCACTCCAAGGATTGATCTCATACCATGGAACAAATAGATCTTAAAGGAGTACGTATCAAGGATCTAAAGTTATCATAATGGATCACAAGGATTCCAAAATGAGGAAATCACATCCATTAAACATAAACAAGGCATGATAATCACCCAATGGTGGTTTCTATAATAAACACTTTCATCACTTCCACAAAATTTCTAAACACCCTCAAAAGAACCAAGTACATTTCCTAAAAAGGGGTCAAACACCCTTTTTCAATTTCCTACAAAACCATCACTTTAAAAGAACCAAGTACATTTCCTCAAAAGGGGTCAAACACCCTTTTCAATTTCATAACCATTTAGAAAATAATTCCTTCAAAGTATACTCATTTCAATTTTAAGATAAAACCATTTTTATAAAAATTTAAAATGGGCCACTAATTGAAAACACATTCCAAACTACATTTGAAAACCAATACACATTATTTTTAAATCCAAAACCCCTTGGGAACCCATTCAAGGAAACCCAAATCATCATTTCAAATACCATAAATTAATTTTCATTTCCAAACCATTATTTAAATATCACAAGATACATTCAGAAGCTAATGAGTCATTTTATCAAACACTTTGTGTGCACCTTAATAATGAAAATAGCCTTTTTTTTAAAACAAGGTATAAACCATTAATTTTCACACCATATAATTTATCCAAGGATCACACAACAATATTTGACATGTAAGGGAGGAGTAAAAAGTACTAAATCAATTATTGTTAAATTAGAACAGAAAGTGCATGGGAAACCTTCCACAAATTCATGGCATATCAACAATGTACACTTGAAAATGCACCACTAGGGTTCCAAGATCCATGATCTATCAAGTGGAACCCTAAACAAACAAAACTACCAATTTCTCACCACCCTAGGTATGAAAATTGGCCAAATATGTCCAATATAGTTAGAGAAGTAGGGGAAAATTGAAGAAAATAAAAAGAGAAAGATAGGGGAGCCCTAAACTTTCAAACCAGGTGAAGATTCACGAAGAAACTGTTGGGTCGGAACAAACGAGGAAGATGGCAAGAGGGGGGGTGAATTGCCTTTTTAAAAAAAGATTAACAATTTAAAAATCAAAGTTGAAATGCAGCGGAAATAAAGGAGGCAATCACACAAGAAATTGTTAACGGAGTTCGGCCAAAACCCGGCCTACGTCTCCGCTCCCAACTCAACCGTTGAGAGATTCCTACCGCTTGCTTTTCAATGGTTTTAGCAAGAAACTCACTAGGCTTTGAGGTAGCACTAGGACCTATTACAGCTTGCTTTTATTGGTTGAGCAAGAACCCACTTGCTTTCAATGGAATAGCAAGAACCCACTAGCCTTTTTAACGGGTGAAGGCTAGCTCACCGGTGACACAAGCCTTTTAAAAGGAAAGGCTTGAAGAAACCTCTTCACACCTTAGTGGTGATGTGAAACCCAAAAGAAAGGGGATGAGAAAAGGTGTTGGGGTTTGTAGGCACAAACCCAAAATTAAAGCTCAAAATAAATAAAACTATAAAAACCGTATTGTTGAGAAGCCTTGGGCGCCAAAGGTTGAATGGAGTTGAAGACGTGCACTCCCAAGCTTCTATGGTGGTGCTCCTTGGATGTGGAATTGGATTGGAGCAGTTGTGGTTCCCTTGGAGCAATCCGCCGGAGGTTTGCCAAATGAGGAGAATTGTGTTCGTTGGCTTCACAATGCTTAATTATGGTCCGACAATTCTTCCGGGGCTTCAAGGTCCTTTATTTATAGAGGGGGAACCCTCATATGGCCGTTGGAGGCCTTTGGAGCCGTTGGAAAGGCTTTCGGAGCCGTTGGGAGGCAAGTGGAGCAGCCTGGTCAAAGCCCCAACGGCTAGTTTGACTGGGCTACCGGCTGGCCGGTACAGGGCCACCGGCTGGCCGGTGCCTTGGCAGAGAAGAAGAATTCTTTTCCAGGCACCACCGGCTGACCGGTGCCAGAGCCACCGGCTGGCCGGTGGGCAGACAGTAGCTGAACCTATTCAGTCTGGGTGCCACCGGCTGGCCGGTGACAGAGCCACCGGCTGACCGGTGGAACCTGGCAGTGGGCAATGCCTCTGCCAGGTCCACCGGCTGGCCGGTGCTAAAACACCGGTTGGCCGGTGGACTGAATTTCAGTCCACTTCTTGATTCTTTCTTGGGCCATTTTCTTGGCAACCTTGTGCCTATCAACACAAACACTTGAAAACAAGTTAGATAAGAAAGAGGGTGATTGTGATCATGAAAATCAAACCTCGAGGGGTTCGAGAGGTACAACAATCTCCCCCTATTTTGATGATCACAATCACCAAAACAATTAATGTAAAATACTGAAATTGAAAGGAAATGCTAAGCATGATGAAAAGGATTCTCCCCCAATCAATCAAGACATTTCTCCCCCTTTGTGATTATCAAAATAGAATGGGGCATAAAACTTGATTGAGGGATAATTGAAAATCAAGATCAATTGGAATTTTTGAAAATTGAATTGAAAAATTTGAATAACAGTTTGAATTGAAAGTTTTGAATCAAAAAATTGAATAACAGTTTGAATTGAAAGTTTTGAATCAAAAACTGAATAACAGTTTGAATTGAAAGTTTTGAATCGAAAAATTGAAATGAAAATTTTGAATTGAGAATTTTGAATTGAAAATTTTGAATGAAAATTTTGAAGGAAAATTTTGAATTCACAAAAAGGCTTAAAAGAACCTAACTCCCCCTAAATAAAAACAATAAATCACCGGGGAGAGGAAATAAATTTTGGCCCGGAGAGACTCGCAAGAAGGGATTTTTCAATCCAAACTTGTCTCATAGCGGGTCTTCTCCTATAAAATTCCTCCGAAAAGTAAAAAGATTTGGGTTGACCGTACCGGGCGTTTTTACAATTACATTCATAAATAAGGTGCCCGGGTTTTTTACAATAATTGAAAAATTTATAACTAGAGCTCCCCCTTACAAAAATAGTTGGTGCATGAGAGGAGGAAGCTTGGTTGGTGTATCCTAGCCCTTGGGTGGTTCTTGAAATTCGTTGAGAACCTAGGAGATTGTTCAAATTTTGTTCCCCTTGGGTGAACTTAGCTAGGGTCTCCCTTAGGTCTTTGATGGTTGATTCCATGGAATCATCATTTGGAAAATTTTGGATTTTAAGGGTCAACTCTTCCTTCTCTTTAAGAAGTTGTTCTTTTTCGGAAGAGAGTTTTTTGAAATTCTTTTTCAAAGAAACAAATTTTGACGATAAGGCATGAAAACCATTTTCTAGTTGGTCTCTAGCGTGTGAGAGTTCTTCATAAGAAAGATGATTTAAAGAATTTGAATTTGAAGAACAAGAGGAGGAGGAGTCGGAAGATGTTACCTCATGAAATGCCATTAGGAATTTGTTACCGTTGTCGCTCGAGGAGGAGGAGGAGGATGATGATGAGGAGGTGTCACTCCATGTCTCCTTGAGGACCTTTTTCTTTCCTTTTTCCTTTTGCGTGGCCCGTTTCTTGTTGAGTGGGCAATCGGTCTTATAATGGCCCTTTTCGCCGCACCCGTAGCATTTTACCTTGGGCTCGGTTCTTGCGGTGGGTTCTTGCTTTCGCGCCTTGCGGGATTTCTTCTTCTTGTGCTTCTTCATAAACTTGTGCATTTGGCGGGCGAGATTCTCCATTTCCGAGTCGCCGCTTGATGATGAAGAAGATGAAGATGATGATGAGGAGGAGGAGCTTACTTCTTTTTGTACCTTGAGGGCGATGTTCTTTGGTGTCTTGATTGGTGTGCCCTCCTTTTGAGCTTGCCTCCTCATCGTGATCTCGTACGTCATTAGGGATCCGATGAGCTCCTCTACCGGCATATTTTTGACGTCCTTAGCTTCTTGGATCGCCGTCACCTTTGGTGCCCATGAGCTCGGAAGGACCCATAAGATCTTCTTGACCATCGTCTCGGCTGAAACATCATCACCAAGAGATTTTCTACCATTGCACACGTCAGTAAAGCGAGTAAACATATCGGAAATAGATTCATGTGGATGCATTGAAAAGCTTTCAAAGTCTTGTCTATACATATCTAACCGGGTATCCTTAACTTTGTTAGTGCCCTCATGGGTCACTTCCAATAGTTTCCAGATTTCATGTGCGGAGGTGCATGTGGAAACTCGATTGAACTCATTTCTATCTAAGCCACAATGGAGAGCGTTCATGGCTTTGCCATCAAGCTCTAAATTTCTAATGTCGGCTTGGGTCCATTTGGATTCGTCGGGGGTAGACAAAGTGTAACCTTGCATGACTATTTTGTAAATGGGATATCCTATACTTCTAAGAAAAGTGGTCATGTGGGTTTTCCAATAATTATAGTCGGTCCCATCAAAAAATGGAGCCCGACCCAATGAGTAGCCCTCGGGGGCGAAAGAGGTAGATGCCATCACAATGAATCTTTAAATTTGAAACCGTTTAAGGTATTACTCAATTATACCTCTGATACCAATTGTTGGGTCGGAACAAACGAGGAAGATGGCAAGAGGGGGGGTGAATTGCCTTTTTAAAAAAAGATTAACAATTTAAAAATCAAAGTTGAAATGCAGCGGAAATAAAGGAGGCAATCACACAAGAAATTGTTAACGGAGTTCGGCCAAAACCCGGCCTACGTCTCCGCTCCCAACTCAACCGTTGAGAGATTCCTACCGCTTTCTTTTCAATGGTTTTAGCAAGAAACCCACTAGGCTTTGAGGTAGCACTAGGACCTATTACAGCTTTCTTTTATTGGTTGAGCAAGAACCCACTTGCTTTCAATGGAATAGCAAGAACCCACTAGCCATTTTAACGGGTGAAGGCTAGCTCACCGGTGACACAAGCCTTTTAAAAGGAAAGGCTTGAAGAAACCTCTTCACACCTTAGTGGTGATGTGAAACCCAAAAGAAAGGGGGATGAGAAAAGGTGTTGGGGTTTGTAGGCACAAACCCAAAATTAAAGCTCAAAATAAATAAAACTATAAAAACCGTATTGTTGAGAAGCCTTGGGCGCCAAAGGTTGAATGGAGTTGAAGACGTGCACTCCCAAGCTTCTATGGTGGTGCTCCTTGGATGTGGAATTGGATTGGAGCAGTTGTGGTTCCCTTGGAGCAATCCGCCGGAGGTTTGCCAAATGAGGAGAATTGTGTTCGTTGGCTTCACAATGCTTAATTATGGTCCAACAATTGTTCCGGGGCTTCAAGGTCCTTTATTTATAGAGGGGGAACCCTCATATGGCCGTTGGAGGCCTTTGGAGCCGTTGGAAAGGCTTTCGGAGCCGTTGGGAGGCAAGTGGAGCAGCCTGGTCAAAGCCCCAACGGCTAGTTTGACTGGGCTACCGGCTGGCCGGTACAGGGCCACCGGCTGGCCGGTGCCTTGGTAGAGAAGAAGAATTATTTTCCAGGAACCACCGGCTGACCGGTGCCAGAGCCACCGGCTGGCCGGTGGGCAGACAGTAGCTGAACCTATTCAGTCTGGGTGCCACCGGCTGGCCGGTGACAGAGCCACCGGCTGACCGGTGGAACCTGGCAGTGGGCAATGCCTCTGCCAGGTCCACCGGCTGGCCGGTGCTAAAACACCGGTTGGCCGGTGGACTGAATTTCAGTCCACTTCTTGATTCTTTCTTGGGCCATTTTCTTGGCAACCTTGTGCCTATCAACACAAACACTTGAAAACAAGTTAGATAAGAAAGAGGGTGATTGTGATCATGAAAATCAAACCTCGAGGGGTTCGAGAGGTACAACAATCTCCCCCTATTTTGATGATCACAATCACCAAAACAATTAATGTAAAATACTGAAATTGAAAGGAAATGCTAAGCATGATGAAAAGGATTCTCCCCCAATCAATCAAGACATTTCTCCCCCTTTGTGATTATCAAAATAGAATGGGGCATAAAACTTGATTGAGGGATAATTGAAAATCAAGATCAATTGGAATTTTTGAAAATTGAATTGAAAAATTTGAATAACAGTTTGAATTGAAAGTTTTGAATCAAAAAATTGAATAACAGTTTGAATTGAAAGTTTTGAATCAAAAACTGAATAACAGTTTGAATTGAAAGTTTTGAATCGAAAAATTGAAATGAAAATTTTGAATTGAGAATTTTGAATTGAAAATTTTGAATGAAAATTTTGAAGGAAAATTTTGAATTCACAAAAAGGCTTAAAAGAACCTAACTCCCCCTAAATAAAAACAATAAATCACCGGGGAGAGGAAATAAATTTTGGCCAGGAGAGACTCGCAAGAAGGGATTTTTCAATCCAAACTTGTCTCATAGCGGGTCTTCTCCTATAAAATTCCTCCGAAAAGTAAAAAGATTTGGGTTGACCGTACCAGGCGTTTTTACAATTACATTCATAAATAAGGTGCCCGGGTTTTTTACAATAATTGAAAAATTTATAACTAGAGCTCCCCCTTACAAAAATAGTTGGTGCATGAGAGGAGGAAGCTTGGTTGGTGTATCCTAGCCCTTGGGTGGTTCTTGAAATTCGTTGAGAACCTAGGAGATTGTTCAAATTTTGTTCCCCTTGGGTGAACTTAGCTAGGGTCTCCCTTAGGTCTTTGATGGTTGATTCCATGGAATCATCATTTGGAAAATTTTGGATTTTAAGGGTCAACTCTTCCTTCTCTTTAAGAAGTTGTTCTTTTTCGGAAGAGAGTTTTTTGAAATTCTTTTTCAAAGAAACAAATTTTGACGATAAGGCATGAAAACCATTTTCTAGTTGGTCTCTAGCGTGTGAGAGTTCTTCATAAGAAAGATGATTTAAAGAATTTGAATTTGAAGAACAAGAGGAGGAGGAGTCGGAAGATGTTACCTCATGAAATGCCATTAGGCATTTGTTACCGTTGTCGCTCGAGGAGGAGGAGGAGGATGATGATGAGGAGGTGTCACTTCATGTCTCCTTGAGGACCTTTTTCTTTCCTTTTTCCTTTTGCGTGGCCCGTTTCTTGTTGAGTGGGCAATCGGTCTTGTAATGGCCCTTTTCGCCGCACCCGTAGCATTTTACCTTGGGCTCGGTTCTTGCGGTGGGTTCTTGCTTTCGCGCCTTGCGGGATTTCTTCTTCTTGTGCTTCTTCATAAACTTGTGCATTTGGCGGGCGAGATTCTCCATTTTCGAGTCGCCGCTTGATGATGAAGAAGATGAAGATGATGATGAGGAGGAGGAGCTTACTTCTTTTTGTACCTTGAGGGCGATGTTCTTTGGTGTCTTGATTGGTGTGCCCTCCTTTTGAGCTTGCCTCCTCATCGTGATCTCGTACGTCATTAGGGATCCGATGAGCTCCTCTACCGGCATATTTTTGACGTCCTTAGCTTCTTGGATCGCCATCACCTTTGGTGCCCATGAGCTCGGAAGGACCCATAAGATCTTCTTGACCATCGTCTCGGCTGAAACATCATCACCAAGAGATTTTCTACCATTGCACACGTTAGTAAAGCGAGTAAACATATCGGAAATAGATTCATGTGGATGCATTGAAAAGCTTTCAAAGTCTTGTCTATACATATCTAACCGGGTATCCTTAACTTTGTTAGTGCCCTCATGGGTCACTTCCAATAGTTTCCAGATTTCATGTGCGGAGGTGCATGTGGAAACTCGATTGAACTCATTTCTATCTAAGCCACAATGGAGAGCGTTCATGGCTTTGCCATCAAGCTCGAAATTTCTAATGTCGGCTTGGGTCCATTTGGATTCGTCGGGGGTAGACAAAGTGTAACCTTGCATGACTATTTTGTAAATGGGATATCCTATACTTCTAAGAAAAGTGGTCATGCGGGTTTTCCAATAATTATAGTCGGTCCCATCAAAAAATGGAGCCCGACCCAATGAGTAGCCCTCGGGGGCGAAAGAGGTAGATGCCATCACAATGAATCTTTAAATTTAAAACCGTTTAAGGTATTACTCAATTATACCTCTGATACCAATTGTTGGGTCGGAACAAACGAGGAAGATGGCAAGAGGGGGGTGAATTGCCTTTTTAAAAAAAGATTAACAATTTAAAAATCAAAGTTGAAATGCAGCGGAAATAAAGGAGGTAATCACACAAGAAATTGTTAACGGAGTTCGGCCAAAACCCGGCCTACGTCTCCGCTCCCAACTCAACCGTTGAGAGATTCCTACCGCTTTCTTTTCAATGGTTTTAGCAAGAAACCCACTAGGCTTTGAGGTAGCACTAGGACCTATTACAGCTTTCTTTTATTGGTTGAGCAAGAACCCACTTGCTTTCAATGGAATAGCAAGAACCCACTAGCCTTTTTAACGGGTGAAGGCTAGCTCACCGGTGACACAAGCCTTTTAAAAGGAAAGGATTGAAGAAACCTCTTCACACCTTAGTGGTGATGTGAAACCAAAAAGAAAGGGGGATGAGAAAAGGTGTTGGGGTTTGTAGGCACAAACCCAAAATTAAAGCTCAAAATAAATAAAACTATAAAAACCGTATTGTTGAGAAGCCTTGGGCGCCAAAGGTTGAATGGAGTTGAAGACGTGCACTCCCAAGCTTCTATGGTGGTGCTCCTTGGATGTGAAATTGGATTGGAGCAGTTGTGGTTCCCTTGGAGCAATCCGCCGGAGGTTTGCCAAATGAGGAGAATTGTGTTCGTTGGCTTCACAATGCTTAATTATGGTCCAGCAATTGTTCCGGGGCTTCAAGGTCCTTTATTTATAGAGGGGGAACCCTCATATGGCCGTTGGAGGCCTTTGGAGCCGTTGGAAAGGCTTTCGGAGCCGTTGGGAGGCAAGTGGAGCAGCCTGGTCAAAGCCCCAACGGCTAGTTTGACTGGGCTACCGGCTGGCCGGTACAGGGCCACCGGCTGGCCGGTGCCTTGGTAGAGAAGAAGAATTCTTTTCCAGGAACCACCGGCTGACTGGTGCCAGAGCCACCGGCTGGCCGGTGGGCAGACAGTAGCTGAACCTATTCAGTCTGGGTGCCACCGGCTGGCCGGTGACAGAGCCACCGGCTGACCGGTGGAACCTGGCAGTGGGCAATGCCTCTGCCAGGTCCACCGGCTGGCCGGTGCTAAAACACCGGTTGGCCGGTGGACTGAATTTCAGTCCACTTCTTGATTCTTTCTTGGGCCATTTTCTTGGCAACCTTGTGCCTATCAACACAAACACTTGAAAACAAGTTAGATAAGAAAGAGGGTGATTGTGATCATGAAAATCAAACCTCGAGGGGTTCGAGAGGTACAACAGAAACCACCTCAAAATAACCATGGAGTATATTGGAGGAGAGAAAATGATCCAATGGAGGTGTTGAGGTTGGGGAAGTTTGAGTGGGGTGTCCAAGGGAAGAAACCCCAGTTAAGAAGAAGGATAAAATCCAAAAATACACTTTCTTGAGTGGGTTACATGGTTAGATTGCATGGTTTAACAAAACATGTATAAGCCATGAAATTATCCACTGTTTAGTGCTACACGGACTGCACACTTAGGTTACATGGTTAGTTAAAACATGTGAAAACTATGCGAACTCTTACACACTTAACTTCATGAATAAAATAATTGTGTTCCTTAACCGTGCAACCTAGAAAAAGTCCCCAAAAATAACCCTTTTCACTCAAAAACTCATCTTACATAAGGTGATAAACCATCCAAAAAACATACCCCATGAAAATGTTCCACTATGAGTGTTAAAAACTCATTTTCCAAGACACCACCTCCTCCTAACTTTATTTCTAACCAGTAATGGGCCCAAAAACCACCCAAAACCTCCAAAGCATAAAATTTAGATCTAGAACACCCAGAACTCAGGAGAAAAACCAAGAGCCAAAAAGGTACCCAGAAAAAAAAGGACGAAAACAAAAATCTAGGTGTGATAATTATCCCCACCATAACACTTTCTGCCCCCGAAAATCCACAACATTTTCCAGTTGATCAATCAATGAATAAGGATTTTCAAAACCATAAGATCCAACCCCTTGATCTAAAAACATCCCAACAAAGTTAAACAGAATATATAACTCTTTTGTGAAATAGAACAACAAACTAAGACCACTTCCTGTGAATCAATGGGAAATTAGTGCCACAACCTTCATAAACATACTTCAAATAAAATTGTTGGGTGCACTCCAAAAAAACCCAAAATTTACCCAAACCAAAAAGAAAATTTAGAAATCAAAACAAATCAAAAGAAATTCACTTCAACTAGACTAAAAATAAAACCAAAACGGAACAGAACACCAATAGGGGAGGCTCTAACAAACTCCCCACCATTTGAAGCAACCTAGTACTGGTTTCTCAGAGAAGAATTTTCAATGATACCCATAGTGAGTCTCCCCACCATTAAGAAATAACTAGATTAAACAAACTTGAAAAATTCCCCACATGGACCAAAACCCCCACCATAAGGGGAAGGGAGGGAAGGGCCCCAATGATTGGTGCACTAAAACCATAAACAAAAACTACTCTCAACTCATCACCTATGGATTACCACTAACCAAGGCCACAACCAATTCACATGGGCGGTCCATGCAAGTGCACTGATTGGAAACTTTCATCCAAGAAGGCCCAATGATATACATTGTGTGAGGGATAATTCCATCACGCTTTCTGCAAAAAGAGGGAATTCACAACAATAGATGGACCACAATAGAAACATAGAAACTGCTTCACCACAATGGTAGAAACACAATCTTATCCAAAATCCCCACACCCCTATAATTCTTAACCACTTTCCAACTTCACTCTGAGGCCTTTGGATGGAGCCCTGATGTTTGAATAATCCACTGCCTCATAGTTAGGAGATACTAATCCCTAATTAGAACTCTTTATTTTTTGCTATATGCATCCACACGACACTCCAAGAAAAAATAAAAGATTAAGAGATAATAAGAAACTAATTTTCTCAAACAACACACCTTTAACCAAAAAGGGACTTGGAAGATGCACACACCATTATTTCTCACTCTGTACAAGGAACATAATGAACAATGTGCTTGATAAAACACACAAAACACCATCAATCACAATTACTAAAACTGATAGAAACACTAAAACATGAAGTCACTTTAATTCAATCCCAAACAACTCTCTACTCCAAAAAATGGGTTGGGGTATCCTTTAGAGAGGTTGATTTGACTTTTGAAACTTGATAATGAAATTATTATGTTGATCAAATAGATATATTTCTAATGGGGAACCACCCATACATACACCACTAACATTCATTAAATATATTTGGGAGAGAACAATGAGAAATAAGAGATCCAAGAGATCTATAAAAAATAACTCATGATCCAAAAATCATATAGAAAAAACACAAACACAAAGGGAAACCATATCAAATATTACCCAAACCTTTATAGAAACCCTTTAAACACTACTTCAAAACCGAGTCACCAAAAAGATTTCAACTCAGGACACAACATGAGAATCACTTCCAAATCATGATAAAGTTCACCAAATAAAAAACACTTACAAAGCAAAGAAAAATTATCCACAAAAC
This sequence comes from Viscum album, assembly GCA_963277665.1. NCBI lineage: Eukaryota > Viridiplantae > Streptophyta > Magnoliopsida > Santalales > Viscaceae > Viscum > Viscum album. The sequence continues at coordinate 2,110,766,321 of OY728152.1, forward strand.
AATTGTCTTAAAAAATAGTACAATTTACAAATTAAAAACACTTTTGAAAAAAACACACTTTTTGGATTTTCATACTCATCAATGGTGTTCCATAGAGTCTCAATCACATGCACATTTTCTTTCCAATTCAGGCACATGTCAATTAATTTCATACCAGTCACTCATCAACTATTCCAATCCTAGGAACTCTCTTCCCACATCATCATCCAACCACTTCCCACACATATCCATGCATGTGATCACCCATGGAATACACTAAAGTTTAAATAAAAACAATCTCAATTTTAAAAAAAAAATATTTCAAAACAATTCAAAAATTCATAAAACCTTCTAAAGGCTCACTAACCACCAAGTTAAAGACCATTTTCAGATTCCTTGTTTTAATCCTTTTCACCATGATCAAAAATAAAATCCCATGAATTTACAACCAAAAATTAAATATGTTTCATTAAAAACATTTTCCAGTAGCCCATAAAATCTTATTCCATCAAAACCCATTTGACTAAAAACTCACTCATTTTCATTTTAAATAAAATTAAAAAACAAACATCATATTTCAAACAACTATTTTATAAAAACCTCATGTTTTGATTATAAAATCCTGATATCATTAAATTGTTTTAATTTTTACCCCCAAGAGCTCATTCTATAAAAAACCACTTTTTTGAAATCTCTCATAAGGTTACTTCTAAAAAAATATTTTTACCACATTCCAAAATAAACCATTATCACTAAAACCCCATTTTCATAATTCTAACAGAAGGGTTTTTCAAAAAAAATCATAATCAAAAAAAGACACAAAATAACTCACAAGTGGAAAAATAGTGTTGATGGTTGACTTGGACATATATTTATCAGCCATATGACAAACACACCACCATAACAGAGAGCCTTCTAGGACCATTACCCTTACTCTACATGGCTTTCCAGGCCCTTCGAGCTCATGGAGACCACTATCCCAACTACATTTTCATATCCCAATCACCAAACAATCCACAAAGACTAAACAAACTAACAAAATTAGACTTCCCATGGAAACCTGAGGACTAGAATGAGCGAGTGTTCATGACGTCCTTCCCATTCCTACCTATCAATTCCCGAAAATCCTACTCCATCTACCTTTACATCCCCAAGTAACTAAGGCAACTCTAAAAAGTATGTCTCTCTAAGATCTAACCTTATATGATACCATTTTTTCATGAACTAACCTAGGTTGACCTGTATCAATCACCCATACCGATTCATGGCATGGCCCAATGGGCGTTCCTGATCCCCACGAGTTGGAAACAAGTGTCGGACTTCAAACAAGTACACAAAGGGAATGATTTCACCCAAAAATACATTAATTAAACTATATAGAATAAAGATAAATGTAACAGAATAATGTATACCACAATATACAACTAAATATCTTTTACAAAAATCTTCGAAAATATAAAAAAAACATACAATAAAACCCTACTGAAACCTCACAACACAACACCTCCATGTGTCCCCGAGGGTCACTCTCTAAGACTAAAACCAAACATCACTAATGGAGATCAAAGCCATGATAGGACCTATACCATAAGCTAAAAACAAGAAGAAACTGTAATTGTGAGTATTAATAATCAGTAGGATATCCCAAAAAATCTATTCCCAATACACTTGATTTAAAATAAAAGAAACATCAACCTCAAGTTTGAAATGAAATATACAAAGTAATATTTTTCATTCATTTTCCATTTTAAACTAAATCATGTTCCATTTCCCTTTTTACCATTTAAAACCACATTTTATTTCCAAAGAGGAACCATATGCATTTAAAATATGAAGGATAAATTTCATTTATAAGAGATAGAATAGTATAAAAAAACTTTACAAAACATTTTCCATAAACACTTGAAATTTTTTTTATCATCTTAGGAATAATTCCACACTACTAAAGAAGTAATAATAACAATCATATGAAAAGGGAAATTTAAATAAACATATAATAGTAACTATTAAACAATGTATCACAATCATTTATTGCAAGAAACTAAGAACCAACAGATATTGGTGAACCTAAAAGATCATGAACAATCCAGAACATACTAATACATGAGACCCATCTCAGAATCATGCCTCACACAATGAAATCAAAGCACCCTAAATACTCCCAACCACTCTAACTTAGGACAGACTGAGGGAAAAATACCATGTAAATAAACCCAATATATCTACCTATTATGGTCCACCATCTAGTGCATACTCTAGCTCATGAAGCAATTGTTATTATAAAATTCTCTCACTATTCCAGGTTCTCATGTCTCATGTGTAAAGGGGGTGATCCAACCGATGATTACCAAGAATCCAATCACATGTAAATACATAATAATAATTCAACAACAAGCATCACCCCATGCCACCCTGAGGATCGATCTCATACCATAGAACAAATAGATATTAAAGGAGTCTGTATTGAGGATTTACAATTATCATAATGGATCACAAGGATTAAATAGTGAGGAAATCCCATCCATTAAACAAAAACAGGGCATAAGAATCACCTAATGGTGGTTTTCATAAAAAACACTTTCATCATTTTCACAAAAGTGAAAAACATGCCTTTAAGCATTATCCACAGTACCATCACTTTAAAAGAAACAAGAACATTTCTTTAAAAAGGGTAAAAACACCCTTTTTTCATTTCAAAACCATTTTGAAATAAATACATTTAAAGTAATCTCATTTAAAATTTTGGACAAAACCATTTTTATCAAAATGCCAAATGAGACACTAATTGACAACACATGACAAACCACATTTGAAACCCAATACACAATCTTTTTAAATCAAAAACCCCTTGGAAACCCATTCAAGGAAACCCAAATCATAATTTAAAATACAATAAATTCATTTACATTTCTAAACTATGCTTTAAACATCACAAGATACATGTAAAAGCTAATGTGACTTTTTATCAAACACATAGTGTGCACCTTTATAATAAGAATATGATTTTTTTCTCAAAACAAGGTATAAACCATTAATTATCACACCAAATAATATATCCAAGAACTGCACAATAATATTTTACATACAAGGGAGGATTGAAAAGAATTAAATCAACTATTATTAAATTAAAGAGGTAAGTTCATGGGAAACCTACCTCAAATCCATGGCGCATCAATGACGCACACCCAAAAACACACCACTAGGGTTCTAAGAGCCAAGATCTATCATGTGGAACCCTAAACGAACAAAAACCCTAATTTATCATCACCTAAGGTATGAAAATCATCTATATATGGCCACCGGGGTTATAGGAGAAAGGTAAAATAGAAGAAAATAAAATTATAAAGAGAGGGGATCCCTAACCATTCAAACTGGGTGAAGATTTACCAATAAACCACATAAAAATCACCTTGGAAGAGCTTAGTGGAGCCAGGGAGGCGTCTAGATTAGGGGAGTTCAAGTGAGGTTTTCAAGGGAAGAAACCCCAATTAAAAATAAGGAGAAAACCCCAAAATACCATTTCTTGATTGGATTTCACCGTTAGCTCACATGGTTTAAAAAACCATGCAGAAACCGTGAAATTAGCTATTTTCTAGTGATTCATAGGCTGAGCACTTAGTCTGCATGGTTAGTTAAACAATACTCAATTTGTGCGACCCCCGTACACTTACCTTCATGATTAAACTAATTGTGCGCCTTAACTGTGCGACCTAGAAAAAGTCCCCAAAAAACATGTTTTCACTCCAAAACTCATCTAATTCAAATGGTTAAACCATACAACAAACATACACCATAAAATACACCACTGTTAGTGTTAAATACTCAATTTCCCAGCCAACTCCTCCTCATGCCATTCACGCTAACCAAGAATGGGCTCAAAAACCAACCAAAACCTCCAAAACATAAAATTTAAATCCAGAACACCTGAAACTCAGAAGAAAAACCAAGATTCAAAAAGGTACTCTAAAAAAATGATGAAAATAAAAATTTGGGTGTGCCAATTACTCCACCACTCAACACGGAATCCTTATTTTTCAAGAAACACAATCAACCCAAAAATACTGCAATATTTCCTTGAGGGATTTTGGCCTAACATCTTTCAACCCCCAATGGATTAAAATTCATAAGAATTAATTTTTCTGTTTCAATATATGGAGAAAACTCTAAAGTGTTATTTAAAATGTAAATTTGATCTTGTTCCCAATCTTTAATGGTAATTGTGATAGTATTTCTTTTGTAAATTCCTTCACGCATAAGGCATCTGTTATGATGAGATTTTGGGAGACCAGTGTTTTCCGGATCAGATGGGTAGTCGGTACAAAATTCAATAGCTTCCTCAAAAATATATCAATTTACAATAAAAATTTTGGCAAAATTTTATTTTTAACACACCCTTTCAAACCCGTTATATACCATTCAATGGGGTATATACATATATAATATATAAAAATTCATAGTAGGATCTCTCTAACCAATTGAACCGTCAAGTGAACCGTTATATCAAATAATGGTGGTGAGAAGATCAATCCAAATTAACTTAATATTACATTAATTTCCTTTTCCATATTTGAAAACTTTTTTGGGTTTATAACTTTACTGCGTATAGCTTTGAAAAAGAATAAAATCTTTGTTAATGTATATCTGAAAATTTTAGACCGAATGTAACGTAAAGATATTTGAATTAAATCATGCATAAAAACATGATAGTCATGTGATTTTAGTCCCTTTATCTTTAAATCAATAATTGATATAATATTCTTGAAATTTAATGAATACCCTCTTTGGAACCATTACATCATTTAGAAAGTGGTAAATCCAGTAAATCTCTTATCTGGAAAAAGTGTAATTTGATGGAGGAAGAAAAGCATTCCTTTCTACATTCATTCAAACCAAATATTTCATGATCCTCATATCAATAATGTATAACCTAGCCTTAATTCCATCACTTTTTTCTAGGTTCATTTAACAATGTACCAATAACACAATCATATACAGTTTTTTCTACACGTATGATATCAAGGAAATGCCTGATGTACAAATTGTTGGAGTTGGTACCCTATAAAAAACTTCTATATACTTTATATATAAAACTAGTTAATTATAGAATATATCATTTTCATGTTTATTAGTTTTCACAAATTATATAGTTATATTCATTGTAGATATATAACAACCCTGCTCTTTATTACACACTTAAATATGATTTATTACATAAACTCTTCACTTGATACAACATGGAAGATCAATAGGTCTAGTGACTTTGGGGATTAGGATCATTAAATGAGAACTTAAAACATGAAATACAACATCTTTATTGAAAACTTACTTTACATGACTACTACATTCCCTCGTACTTAGCATTACATGGGATAACCTAAGAACATGCATAAAAAAGGGTGAGCTATAAAGCCCAGTAAGGGAATAAACTTGGAATAACATGAGGAATAGAATACACATTTGACAATAGTAATATAAATGGAGCATAAGATATACGTGACCACAAAGTCATGATAAATCATGATAATCATAACATGGAAATGTTGTAACAACACTTAACATGGAATTTAGCATGAGCCAAGGCTCATTGCACATGAAGCATGAGTAAACCCTCATTCCACATGAATCAAGAGTAAACCCTCATTTCACTTGAATTATAATGATTCAACACTCATTGCACATGACATATCATGATAATATACTTTACCCAATGCATCGGTGGACTATTAGGGTGTACCCTTCTTAAACATTTCATTTCAGGCATAAGTGTGCCACATGGATCATACAACATGGAATGAATCATCATCATTTATTCCATGATAAGGGATGTTGAATACATACATGAAGCTTTATAATCGATAAGTAAATGTTCATAATGGTGAATATCCTTGATATAGAAATGGGTATGGTATTCACTACACAATGACTTTGGCTTGAAAAAATGCAGTGCAAATTCGGCAGCATAACGACGTGACATAAGGTTTCATGAAAATGGTTGATGAGAGATAAATTGGTGTCTTATAATATGTAAATGAAATGTACATTATGGGTGTCATATAGATACATGTCCCAAACAACTTAATGGAATTTATATGCATAATACAAAAGGATTACTTGGATATAAAATAGGAGAGAGAAATCCCTCATGGAATTTCAACATGGTAATAGGTGTACATGGGAGGAATTAATGAGAGATAAAGGGGTATACCATCATCTAAACATAAATAGGGAAGTATGGGGGAGGTGAAAAATCATACCCCAACATTTTTAATTGAAAACAAAAGGGCATAACAACTTAAAGAAAATTGGACGAAAATGAGAAATGAAGAAATACCTTACTTGGAAGTGTGATCCCAAAGGCTTGAGAGAGGCTTCTTGGGAGATTAGGGCACCTTGGGAGGATTATAGAGAGAGGATTTCAGGGGTTTGTCTAACTCCAAAGGCTTTTAGTGAAGAGGAAGTGGGAGATTGGGTGGGTTTATATAGGAAAAGAGAGGGAATTATTTATTATTTAGGTATGGGACACCTCACATTAAACTAATCAAAACCACAAACCATCCCATGGTTTTTGAACATGGTTTTTTCAAAAGGGGAGTGGAAACAATATTTTATAAGTCCAATGACCTAAATTCTTAAGATAATAGGGTTACTTATGTGGAGGTGAGTCACACTCTCAAAGAAAACAATTTAAAAAGACAAAATGTTTTATAAGCCTTGAAGGGTTCACTAAAGCTTTGTAAAACAAATAAAACAAATCTAAAATCACATAATTTTAATGGTAAAACATATATTGGCTGAAAATAATGTTTATAGTATTTTATTACATCACTATCAGGTCATTATGATGTCATAAAACCTATTATATATTTAAACAATATTTAATTTTTACCCAAAATTTCGGTTGTCTTATAAAATTATGAAAAATTCACTGTTGGATAATTTCAATGTCTTGATTCCAAAAATAATATTCATTTTATCTAAATAGTTTTCTAAATATGTAAATTTTTACTTTTAAAATAAAAAACTGATATTTATCGAAAAATTATGGGTTTTGATAAAAATAGCTTTCAAACCATAATAAAAATTACAATTGCATTAATAAATATTATAAAACCATTTATATTTAATAAAAAGTAATTTAATAACATTTTATTAAAATATTATTTAATTCAAAAATCCATTAATTCATCAAAATATATTTCTTTGTTGAATATTAACTAAAAATACTATTTGTGCTTTAAAAACTATTTACGAAGTAATAATAATAAAATGAATGTATATTTATTATTATATAAAAAAATAATGCACATAATAATAGTGTTAAGGTATTGTTATATAGCCCCTTATAACACCCACATAAGTCCGAAGGGTAAGGTGTGCGATGGTGACATACTCTTGTGGAGGCTTAGATAACATCGGTTGGGTGGTAATCTCTATTAACTTATACTTTTCCCGTAGTCGGTTCTGCTCAAGTTTAATGTGTTCAAGCTCGTCTTGGGATTGGTCAAGAGAAAAGACCAATGACACCACCTCCTTTTCGAGCTTCGACAGATGGGATCTGTACAGGGCAAGTCTACTGGATGAGGCCCTCACTTCCTTTGTCTGAGTAAATTGGATTTTTTAAATCCCTATCTTTATACTAATCATGTGATCACTATTCAACGACTATATTAGCAAAGGTCACAATTCAAAACGGTATTTTAAAATCCTGAAACATAAAACTAATGAAGTCAACATTTTATATAACCATAATAAGACATTTAATTAGATCAATTGGAATTTCCATTAATGAAAGTTTGGGTCGTTATAATCGTCCCCCCTTAAGAAATTTTGCCCTCGAAATTTCCTTTTCCCAAACTAAAACAGATGTAGGTAATTCTACTTCATCATTTCCTCAAATTACCACGTCACTTCATAAAAATTTTGGTTTTGCCACAACACCTTGATGAGGGGCATTGTCATATTTTTTAGAACTTTTTATCTACTATCTATGATCTTCACTGGTTTCTCCTCATAAGAAAGATCATCCTCTAGATATACTACCTCTGAAGAGAGTACATGTGAAGGGTCGGGTATGTACTTCCATAAAATGGATACATGAAAGACATCATGTACTTTGTCCATGGTAGGTGGAAATGATAGTCGATAGGCCACAGCCCCAACACGATCAAGAATCTCGAAGAGGCTGATGTGCCTAGGACTTAACTTCCCTTTCTTTCCAAACCTCATCTCCTTCTTCCATGAAGATATGTGTATAAATACCATGTCTTCAAATTTAAACTCAAGGTCTTATCAACGGTCATCTTCATAACTCTTCTGTCGAATCTATGCTACCTTGATATGCTGGTGAATGGTTTTCACCTTCTCCACCACTTCTTTGACCATTTCTGGTCCTAGAAGCTTATGCTCACCAACTTTATCCCAACATACTGGTGTTCTCCACCTCTTCCCATTCAGGGATTCATAAGGATTCATTCTGATGATTGAGTGGAAACTGTTATTGTAGGAGAATTAAACCAGAGGAAGATGTTTATACCAACCTCATTTAAATTCCACTGAACATGATCTTAACATATCTTCCAGTGTTTGAATATTTCACTCAGATTGTCCATCAGTTTCAGGATGATAGGCCGTACTGAAGTTAAGTTCAGTATCCAGATCATGTTGAAGACTCTTCCAAAACATAGAGGTGAATCTTGGATCTTGATCGGATACAATAGATAGTGGTACTCCATGTAGCCGTACCACTTCTCTGATGTATATCCATGCCAGTTGATCCAATGAGAAATTATCCTGAATTGCAATGAATTGTGTAGACTTTGTAAGATGATCCAAATAAAACCTAGATTTCATTGTTTCCTTTGGATGTCTTCGGAAGTCCGGTGACAAAGTCCATGGTGATGTTCTCCCATTTTCATGCTAGTATGGGCAATGGTTGCATCATCCCCTTAGACTTCTGCCTCTCTGCCTTCACTTTCTGACACACCAGACACTTTGATGTATACTCAGTGATCTCCTTCTTCATATTATCCCACCAATAATGCTCTCAGATATCTCAATACACCTTTGTGTTTCTTGGGTGAATAGGGAAATTTGAACAATGTGCATAATCCAAAAGTTCCTTCTTCATATCTGAACTTGATGGAACACATAGTCTTTTCCCAAATTTCACAATTCCTTCTTTATTAACATTTAAGTCCAAGGGTTTCCCTCTTCTGATATCTTCCACTTTCTTCTGAATTCCCACATCATCCTTTTGAGAATCCTTTAACCTTTCTAAAAGATATGGTTAAGTAATCACTTGTGAAAGGATTGATGATGTTCCCTTATTTATGATTCCCATTTCCATCTTCATCAAGTCTAAGAAGATTATATCCTTCTCAATTATCATCAATGATAGAATTTCTGGGTCATTTCTACTTAGATAATCTTCCACCTTGTTCGCTTTCCCAGGGTGGTAATGGATTGATCAGTCATAGTCCTTGATCAGATCTAACCATCTTCATTGGTGCATGTTCAACTCTTTCTATTTGAATACATACTTGAGGGTTTTGTGGTCTGTATATATTCCACACTTATCCCCAAAGAGATAATGCTGCTGAAATTTTAAAGCGAAGATCACCGTAGCCAACACCAAATCATGTGTTGGATAATTCTTCATATGAACTTTCAATTGTCTTGAAGCATAGGCAATGACTTTGTCATTTTGTATCAACACACAACCCAGACCCTTCTTCGAAGAATCACTAAATACCACAAAAAGTTCTCCACTTGTGGGTAAAATGAGCACGGGCACAGTGATAGGCCTCATTTTTAACTCCTTGAATATTTCTTTGCATTAATCACTCTAAGAAAACTTTACTCCCTTCCGAGTTAGCTTCATAAGAGGGTTGGACAATTGTGAGAAATTTCTAAAAAATCGTCAATAATATCCATCTAACCCCAAGAAGTTACGGATATCCGTTACCGATGTTGGCATCAGCCATCCCTCAATTTCATCTATTTTGGAGGGATCCACAGATATCACATTTCTTGTGATGATATATCCCAAGAATGAGACCTCCATCAACCAGAACTCACGCTTGCTATAATTTTCATATAGCTTCTCCTTCCACAAGGTCTCTATTACAGTTCTTAGATACTCCTCATGATCCTCCTTGGTTTTGAAATATATCAGAATATCATCTATAAAGACTACCACAAATTTTTCGGGGTAATCCCTAAAGACTCTATTAATCAAGTCCACAAATATTTATAGAGCATTAGTGAGTCTGAAAGGAATTACTATGAATTCATAGTGCCTGTATCTTGTATGAAAAGCAATCTTGGGAATATATTCCTTCTTCACCCTTACTTGATAATATCCCAACCAAAAATCTACTTTGAAAAAGTATTTTTCTCCACACAGCTGATCGAATAAGTCATAAATTTATGGGAGAGATTAATTTTTCTTTATATTTATTTTGTTAAGCTCATGATAATAGATGAAAATGTGCATTGATCCATATTTCTTCTTGACTAAGAGTAATGGTGCACCCCAAGGTGAAGCACTTGGGTGTATACACCCTTTATCCAGATTTTCCTGTAGTTGTTTCTTCAGCTCCACAAGATCCATAACAGCCATTTTATATGGATTCATGGATATTAGAAATGCCCCAGGTATAAGATCAATTGATAATTCAACATATCTTATAGGAGGAAGACCATACAATTCCTCGGGAAACACTTCAGCAAATTCTCTCACAATAGGCATGTCTTCAAGGATGGTTTCCTCCTTATAATCAATCATCTGAACTAGATATGAATGCTCATAGGGAAGTAATATCCACTCTTGAGATGATGGAGATAAAGAATATTCATCTTCCTCCTTGCAATTGTATAGAATCATGGGTTGATTCTCCACATAGAGATTTATTTCCCTCTCATGGCAATTTATGTTGGCTTTATATAAGGAAAGCTAATCCATGCCAAGAATTGCATCAAATTACACTAGAGGGAGTATGACGAGGTTCATTGGGAAATTCAATACACATATTATGATAGGGGAGGAGTTATATTCATGGGATGCATTGATTTCCCCATTTTCTGTACTCACCAACATCTTTACATCCATGATTTGTGGTGGTGTTGAAATTTTTTTAATAAACTTTTGGGATATAAAATAATGCATAGAACCTGAATCAAAAAGTACGTTCTCTATTCTTGAATGAATAACTAGCGTACCTGTCACCACTTCATTGTCGGGGTTAACTTTGGCATTAGTGATGGAAAAATCTCTCCCTTACTACCTTGGAGGTTGTTGGTTGCCTAAAAAACCCTTGGCTTTGGGAACTGATTTTCAAGATGCCCTGGTTCTTTGCAGTTGTAGCAATGAACAATTCCTTGAGGTTCGAATAGAGTGTTCCTCTATTTTGTTGCAACCGTGGGTTTTTCTTATCAGTAGTTAACAGCTGGGTTCCCTTCTCTTCCACACCTAAATCATTTCCTCATCCCCTTCAGGAATTTTTTGGGGTGCTTCTTTCCACACCTTTGAAAAGTGGGGTGCTGGGTCTTCTTAGAACCGTTGGATTTATCCATCAGACAACCAGAATTTAACTCCACCTTATGCTTCTTATCCCCATAATACCCTTGAGATTATCCAATCTCTATTTATACCTTGAGGGCACATCAGACAATTTCCTCATAGCTATCGAAGTCACAGATCTCCAACGCTTTCCGTAAGCTAGGTTTCAACCCACAAAAGAAGCGATCAACCTTGCATTCAGGGGTAATGACAAAGCCAGAGGCATATTGTGCAATCCTTGAGATGTTTTCCTCATACGTTCCGATAGTTTCATCATCTTTTTGCTGAGGGAAAGGAAGTCCCTTTTTATCTTAATTCAGAGGGTTCATGGAAAATATTTATCAAAAAACATCTTCCGGAAATCCTCCCATTCCAATTCCTCGATCTCCTCATCATGATTCATATTTTTGATCAACGTCCACCATTGATCAGCTTCACCCTCTATATGATAAGAATCCATAAGAACCTTCTCTTTTTCAGAACATTAAAGGATGAATATGATATTTTCAATGGAGTTGATCCATTGTTCATCAATTGAGGGATTATATGATCCATTAAAAGTTGGAGGCCTTTTCTCATGAAGCTCTCGATAGCCACTTGTTTTTTTAGAGGGGTTTGAATGTTCCTCTTGACCCATGTTTCTATTCAAATCTTGCGTTAACTGAGAGAGAAGCATGATAGAGTTCGCGATTCCCACTCTCATCAGATTGGGCATCTCATTAGCACAATCATCACATTGATCTTCACATCGGTTGTTAGCAAGAGTCCTCCTATTACCGGTCAAAGGCTGGAATAAAATAAAAGTTAGGGGTAACACATAAAGGGTAATCCAAGGATAAAACTGATGACTTATAATTAACTTTTATTTCCTTAACTTATGAATCCATAGGCTTTAATCTATGCTATTCATGATCTACTTTCTAACAGATATTCTGAGGGGAATTTTTTTAATTCCCTTAATAATGGTTTATACTAAGCTTGTGAATTTACCAAATCATATCCCCCGGGAGTATCGTAACCAAGAGTAAATCAATGTAGAGACCCGTATCTTGACGTACATGGACATTACATTACTTTTGCAGAATACTTAGTACATAACAAAAACACACACACAAGGATCGTAATAGTTTAGTGTCTTTGGAAACTCGGACTATAATCTTCTAATCGTGGTGAAAGATCTTCAACATCTCCCATAAAGATCTTTTTATTTACCTAAAACCTTTCTTTATATCCTGGGGAAAAGAAAACATAAAAGGGTGAGCTCAAATGCTCAGTAAGGGTAAACAAAAGAAATATCAATCACATTATATACATAAGAACATAGCTTTTGGAAATCTTAACCTGCAAAAGAGAGCATAATTTCATAACATGGGATAAATCATAGAAGTGAAAATGAGATCCCCATAATCATAACATGAAACTTGAAACTTTGTGGCATGCACACATAATCATGGAAATCATTTCTTGTTAGTCATGACTCATTGCCAAGACTATCTTAGTGGACAAAGTCCCTTTCTGAACCGAGTTCACTCCTCGTTTCAGTCCTGTATCACTGAACCGAAATAACCTTCCGTTCCAGCCATGTCTATCTCATGAGATATAAAATCTTTACCCAATGCATTGGAGGGAGATATAGGTCCCACCCATCTTATAATGAATCCTTTCTTATGTGTGCCACATAATCATAAAACATACATCATCGCATAACACATGTAACAAAAATGGGATTCTTGAAACATCATGACATCATAAATCAATTCATATAAGATAAAGGAATTCATAAACATAATTCCATCACAACATAGTCAAATCAATGTAAAAATATGGATAGAAACAGAACCCTTTATTATCTTAGATGGAAAATAATTTTGATAAAACACTTGAATTGAATTCTTGAGGAAAATATCCTTTCTTCTTCAAAATCAATTTCTTTTCACAAAACATCATGCAATTTTAAAAGAAAGAGATTTTATTGAAAATAGTCATGAAATCTTTTAGAGGAAGCTTCATGAAAATAAGTCTTTATAAAACAGTAGAAATCCGTTCGTTCCGTATAAGTTAAAAAAAACATTCTTCGTACTTTTGTCGGAAAGTTAAAAAGTACCTCGTATGAAAAACGACAAAAGATTCCTTTCATATCTTTTACAAAAAAAAAACTTACCGAAGGGTAAAATTGGATATAAACTATTGTAGAAGGATAGAAGTAATATTAAATATTGAGGGAACATGGATGTGGATGATAAAATACACCCCAGTAATTACCAAAGTAAATACAATCTCGGATAAAAGTGAGATTGTGATATTTCCCTTACCTTAGGTCCGACTTGCTTTGTAAGTGTCCGAACCTCCTGTATAATGATTTAAATCATGTTATTGACTTATTACAGAATCATATTCATTGTTATGATATCATATATGGTTCACTTATGACATTATATTACCCGTTCTTTTGTAAATTCCATGTTAAAGAAGCGTTTTGGGTAAAATCGTTTCATTTATCGTAGGTGTTTTGACTTGTTGTTATTGACATCATTATTACTTATATCATGATTTACTTACTTCCAGAATATAAAATATGATTTATATATCATATATATTCAGTATATATATATATAATAGGTAGATAAATAAAATGAAAAACACCGTTCATGGAGACGGTAGTCCGTACGTACGCATGAACGCTGTTTTCCTTTCCTTATTGTCTTGAAATGGAAGTAAGTAGATGACATACATATGTATATATATACATAAATCCAGTAGCCTTATAATGTCATATATTTCATTATTATTTCTTATATATACATTATAATCATTCTTAAATGGTTAACATGGAGAATGAATCTCATCGCGTCGTGGAGACGGTAGTCCGTACGTACGCACGAGCGATGATATCATTTCTATAAATATTGAATTGAATTGGAGTGGATCATACAATATATCAGAATCAATATGATGTTGTAATAACTATGTATAGTTATTCTTTACACCATTATACCCATCCATGTAAGGTGGTGGTGGAAAATAGATTACACCACGGCGTGGAGACGGTATTCCGTACGTACGCACGCGCGGTGATTTCTTTTTCCGTAGGATGGATAGATGGTGAAATAGGGTTGTTTCATACATATAATAATATATCAGTATATTAGTGATACTGATGTTATTACTTCATAATGAAACAACCTAAGAATAAGAAGTGGAAGAAGAAATAAAGATGAAAGAATTGGTATCGGTAATTACCTCTTCTTTGAAGTGCCTCTTTGAGACCTCCTCTTAGGGCACTAAAATTGGTCTTTGAGGAAGACCAGAACCTCTAGGATGTTGCTAGGGAAGTGGAGAAGAGATTTTGGCAGGGGTTGGCCGAGCTTGAGTGCTCAAATTGGTGTGAGGAGGAGGGGGAGGAGGTGTCCTTTTATAAGGGAGGAGAGGGGCACCTTAGGAATACCTGAAAATATTATTTTATATTAAAGTCAAAATCGGTTTATAATGGTTCCAAAGGGTCTTATTTCGAAGATAAAGTGGGGATGGGTCGAAATCCTATCAACCAATAGGATTTAGACAAGTTTAGGGTATTATTTTAACCTTATCAATTAAATTTAACTCTAAGTTAAGTAATTTAACTTTTACCGTGTCTTTTTGTTTTCTTTCACTATATTGTTAATAAACATACTATAACATGCCAAACGAACCCCAAATTGTATATTATTAATACATATATCCTTATCTAAGTCATTTGGCCGAACCTTAGATTTTTAGGAATAAAATATCAATTAATAATATAATATTTGATTTAAAAACTATTTTGTGTCAATTTTGACACTATTTGATATATGATTTTTGTGAAAGTCATAAAAGAATTATATGTTCGAACCAAGTTGATTAAATCAACAATAATATATCATAGTAACCTAGAAAATTAGTGGAATTCATAAAAAGTCTTAAATTACATTTATTTTGGTATTTATATTATCAATTATGTCAATATTTCATTAATAAGATAATTACTGCATCATCTTTGTGCCATAAATAAATTATATTATTTGATGTCTAAAAATTACAAATAAAATATCATCATGTAGGAAATCTTTTTAGCTTTCTAATGAATATTTATAGTCGAATTTATCTTATTTATAACCCCATATTAAAAATTATTTACTTATTAAACTTTGATTTTAACTATTTTAACCCTTCTTTAAATAAATTAATAATAAATGTCCTAATCTAATCCAAGTGGGCCTAAATGGTCATATGTTATTCCTAAGTTTGTTTTTGGTCGAATTACACTTGTCCAATAGAATTAGGACATGTGTTAGGGTAATATTAATATCATATTTACCCTTAGTTACCCTATTTACTATTAACCGTGGTAAAAAAAAGTAAAAAGTTACTATTCACCAAAAAATTATTTTCATCTCATTGAACCACATTTTAGTCCTTGATATTAACCGTGTCTCTTGGATTTTCGAAATTCCATTCACAGAAGCGGTAAAATTAAGTGTTATGCAAAATTCAGTTTTTAACCTACCACTTAGTAGTTTCACTATTCATCAAAAATTGATGTTTTTCCGAACAATGCCAAAATTTCATCCCAAGCTATATTTCATATTCCGAATTAAAAAATGAAGTCTATTTTACCAAATTCATAACATAAAAGTTGCATTAATTAATTTTATAATTAAATCCCGCTGTTAAAACAAATAGCGTGTTTTTTAAGAAACAATATCTATCAAAAGATTGACACTTGTTTTTGTCTAGTTTAAATGTGAAATTGCATCCAATGACCAACATTGTATTAAATTGTAAAAATATATTCTAAATATACTTTAAAACCACTCAAATTAATGATTTATCACTATTAATTATTTCGATTAAAAAAGTTGTTTTTAATTATAATTTAGTAATTTTCACTATTCATCAAAATATGAAAGTTATCCGAAAATCACCAAAATTTCAACCTAAGCTAATTTCGATATTCCGAATCCAAAAATGAAGTTCATTTTGAAAAATAAGATTTATAGAATTTTAAAAAGTAGTTATTACTATTCATAACGGCTAGTTTTAATAATATTTTAATAGCATATCGTTGTTTAATGAAACTCAGTATTGCGTATTACACACGCTATCGAGGTAGGTCGCGATTGCGTGTAATGCAAGGCAAGTCAAGGATGTGTGTTGTGCAAGCTCCTTCTGGTGTAGCGTAAAACACAAGACATTAATAAAATTAAAAAGAATATATTTTTTTATAAAATCTTGGGCTGTTACATTCTACCCCCCTTAAAATGAATTTCGCCCTCGAAATTCGTCGGGGTTATAAATGGTTTACTATTTGAAAGTTTCTTTAATAGAAACCCACATCGTAAAGGGAATACCAAAAGTTGGCTTTAAAAACTAAAGTATGAAATGTAACGATTACCCAAATAAACTAATCACTGGGTTTCCACATAGGTGAAAATATGGATATGGAAGAGAAATCTAACCATCATGTTCTGATGGAGAGTGGTAGAGAACATGGCTATGGAAAATCCAGTAATCACAAATCCATAAATTTGTGACGATCTAAGGTACCATCTGATTCATCAGGTATAAGAGAACTAGGACAACATTTTTGGTTTTCAAGATCATTTCCCTAAAGTTAAAGAATTTGAATTAGAATAAATACTTACTTTATTTTGGTACAATCTCGCTGTTGTTCGTGCCTTTATCAATTTCCACTTCATCTCTTAAATAAATGAAGTTGAATTTGTTATTCGTGAAGTGTTAGCAGATCATGTGATAGAATGACGGGTCATTCCATCTGTCTCAAACAAAAGGTTAGCAAAAATTATATACATAAGTCGATCTATAGTGAGATTAATCACATATGGTTCCTAAAATGGACTTTTACTTCATATATCATACTGCTTAATATAATAAAACTAGTTTCTACTAAACAGGGACTTCCTGTAGGTCAGTGGTAGGCGATAAAGGCCAGTCGCACTTCGGTTGTGGGTTCGATTCCTACAGCCTTGTCCGAAGCGATGGGTTGTTGCCCATCCTGCAGGTTGTCCCTTTTTCTAAAACTACGTTACTATAACATCCCATCAATAATATCGAAAATCTTCTATCCTTAAACAATACTAACTTATGTCCAACATAATCCAGTCTAATCTTTAGGCTTATACATAATACTGCAGTCCACTCTCATAATATAGTGACAACGATTACCAGAGATTTAATACTGTCGTTGATCCCCACATATCATAAGATATGTCTTGTTGGTCACATTCCAAACACTCAAAGTCCTTAATCGTGTATTCTCTTGAATACCTTAGTGAAAACATGAGTGCAGTTAAAAGTTAACACTTTCCACATACCAAAATCCTCAAAATTCTATATACTCAAACCATGATATCACTTAGTCCTTATATTAATCATGAGCTCATGAATACTATCAAACATTTAATTTTCTGCTTATCCCTTCATTATGCGCATATCATCTACATTCCAAAAATATCTGAATAACCTTTCATGGATACTGGTAACATTAATCATATACTTTCAAAACACAAGGAAAGACAACAGTGTAACAATCCATATATGTCTCTTTATTCCAAAATTACACATGATAAACATGTAATCATGCCACTACATTCTCAAACCATTGACCGAGCTTCAAAAATTCTTTCATCTCACATATCATTTGTAGTCTCTTCATCATCATCCACATAAATACTACCCATATGACCATACTGATTCTCTTCATGAGTCTTTCCCTTAGGGCATTTGTTTGCATAATGCCCATACATTCCACATTTAAAACACTTAACCATTTTTGATGTCGTAGCAATACCATTATCCTCATCCATGGTGTTAACCGACCCTTTTCCTTTGCACTTACTTTCTTTGTGTCCTTCTTTTCCACACCCAAAGCATCTTCCAGTTCCCTTGAAACATTCTCCTTGATGCCTCTTCCCACATGATTTACATAGGGGAAATTGAACTTTCTTTCCTCTATGATCATCATGGAACTCCATCTTTCTCTTATTAATCGAGTCAGGAAACTTACCAAATTTTACATTATTGATCATGTTGTGAGATTGCTGATTCGGCATAATAATGATGTTTGGACATCCAAATCCCATTTCATTTGGTTGCTCATGAAGAATATCATTCCATTGTCCATCATATCCTCCATTATTGTGAATCATCTTGTTTCCAGCCATTTTCTAAAACCCAAACAGAATAGTGTTAGATGCAAAAATCGTAATAAAGGGGGAGTAACTTAAATATCTATCATCTTTGGTTTAATCTAATATCGTTACCATAGTTCTAGAACTATATCCTATACGTATACTTATCCATAGGGGCATCCCTAGACATACCTTAGAAATATCTCTAGGGATCTTACTAACGTTTTCGCGTCCTAGTTTCCAAAGGTTGACTAAACCTTTCCTCTGATACCAACTGTAGCGGTCTGGAATTACTTCCAGTGGACTATAATTGATACCTATCAGGGCACTCCATGGGCGGCTACACCCTCTGTGCGGGACACACCACCATCCCCAGTGGCATCCATTTCCTCATGAAGCCCTTGGGCGGAGAGCCATGCTTCGTCCAACGCTCACATGTGAGAGTTCCCAAGGATCGGATACATTCCTACCTCCTTTGCCTCTGATACCAACTGTAGAGACCCGTATCTTGACGTACATGGACATTACATTACTTTTGCGGAATACTTAGTACATAACAAAAACACACACACAAGGATCGTAATAGTTTAGTGTCTTTGGAAACTCGGACTATAATCTTCTAATCGTGGTGAAAGATCTTCAACATCTCCCATAAAGATCTTTTTATTTACCTAAAACCTTTCTTTATATCCTGGGGAAAAGAAAACATAAAAGGGTGAGCTCAAATGCTCAGTAAGGGTAAACAAAAGAAATATCAATCACATTATATACATAAGAACATAGCTTTTGGAAATCTTAACCTTCAAAAGAGAGCATAATTTCATAACATGGGATAAATCATAGAAGTGAAAATGAGATCCCCATAATCATAACATGAAACTTGAAACTTTGTGGCATGCACACATAATCATGGAAATCATTTCTTGTTAGTCATGACTCATTTCCAAGACTATCTTAGTGGACAAAGTCCCTTTCTGAACCGAGTTCACTCCTCGTTTCAGTCCTGTATCACTGAACCGAAATAACCTTCCGTTCCAGCCATGTCTATCTCATGAGATATAAAATCTTTACCCAATGCATTGGAGGGAGATATAGGTCCCACCCATCTTATAATGAATCCTTTCTTATGTGTGCCACATAATCATAAAACATACATCATCGCATAACACATGTAACAAAAATGGGATTCTTGAAACATCATGACATCATAAATCAATTCATATAAGATAAAGGAATTCATAAACATAATTCCATCACAACATAGTCAAATCAATGTAAAAATATGGATAGAAACAGAACCCTTTATTATCTTAGATGGAAAATAATTTTGATAAAACACTTGAATTGAATTCTTGAGGAAAATATCCTTTCTTCTTCAAAATCAATTTCTTTTCACAAAACATCATGCAATTTTAAAAGAAAGAGATTTTATTGAAAATAGTCATGAAATATTTTAGAGGAAGCTTCATGAAAATAAGTCTTTATAAAACAGTAGAAATCCATTCGTGCCGTATAAGTTAAAAAAAACATTCTTCGTACTTTTGTCGGAAAGTCAAAAAGTACCTCGTATGAAAAACGACAAAAGATTCCTTTCATATCTTTTACAAAAAAAAACTTACCGAAGGGTAAAATTGGATATAAACTATTGTAGAAGGATGGAAGTAATATTAAATATTGAGGGAACATGGATGTGGATGATAAAATACACCCCAGTAATTACCAAAGTAAATACAATCTCGGATAAAAGTGAGATTGTGATATTTCCCTTACCTTAGGTCCGACTTGCTTTGTAAGTGTCCGAACCTCCTGTATAATGATTTAAATCATGTTATTGACTTATTACAGAATCATATTCATTGTTATGATATCATATATGGTTCACTTATGACATTATATTACCCGTTCTTTTGTAAATTCCATGTTAAAGAAGCGTTTTGGGTAAAATCGTTTCATTTATCGTAGGTGTTTTGACTTGTTGTTCTTGACATCATTATTACTTATATCGTGATTTACTTACTTCCAGAATATAAAATATGATTTATATATCATATATATTCAGTATATATATATATAATAGGTAGATAAATAAAATGAAAAACACCGTTCATGGAGACGGTAGTCCGTACGTACGCATGAACGCTGTTTTCCTTTCCTTATTGTCTTGAAATGGAAGTAAGTAGATGACATACATATGTATATATATACATAAATCCAGTAGCCTTATAATGTCATATATTTCATTATTATTTCTTATATATACATTATAATCATTCTTAAATGGTTAACATGGAGAATGAATCTCATCGCGTCGTGGAGACGGTAGTCCGTACGTACGCACGAGCGATGATATCATTTCTATAAATATTGAATTGAATTGGAGTGGATCATACAATATATCAGAATAAATATGATGTTGTAATAACTATGTATAGTTATTCTTTACACCATTATACCCATCCATGTAAGGTGGTGGTGGAAAATAGATTACACCACGGCGTGGAGACGGTATTCCGTACGTACGCACGCGCGGTGATTTATTTTTTCCGTAGGATGGATAGATGGTGAAATAGGGTTGTTTCATACTTATAATAACATATCAGTATATGAGTGATACTGATGTTATTACTTCATAATGAAACAACCTAAGAATAAGAAGTGGAAGAAGAAATAAAGATGAAAGAATTGGTATCGGTAATTACCTCTTCTTTGAAGTGCCTCTTTGAGACCTCCTCTTAGGGCACTAAAATTGGTCTTTGAGGAAGACCAGAACCTCTAGGATGTTGCTAGGGAAGTGGAGAAGAGATTTTGGCAGGGGTTGGCCGAGCTTGAGTGCTCAAATTGGTGTGAGGAGGAGGGGGAGGAGGTGTCCTTTTATAAGGGAGGAGAGGGGCACCTTAGGAATACCTCAAAATATTATTTTATATTAAAGTCAAAATCGGTTTATAATGGTTCCAAAGGGTCTTATTTCGAAGATAAAGTGGGGATGGGTCGAAATCCTATCAACCAATAGGATTTATAAAAGTTTAGGGTATTATTTTAACCTTATCAATTTAATTTAACTCTAAGTTAAGTAATTTAACTTTTACCGTGTCTTTTTGTTTTCTTTCACTATATGGTTAATAAACTTACTATAACATGCCAAACGAACCCCAAATTGTATATTATTAATACATATATCCTTATCTAAGTCATTTGGCCGAACCTTAGATTTTTAGGAATAAAATATCAATTAATAATATAATATTTGATTTAAAAACTATTTTGTGTCAATTTTGACACTATTTGATATATGATTTTTGTGAAAGTCATAACAGAATTATATGTTCGAACCAAGTTGATTAAATCAACAATAATATATCATAGTAACCTAGAAAATTAGTGGAATTCATAAAAAGTCTTAAATTACATTTATTTTGGTATTTATATTATCAATTATGTCAATATTTCATTAATAGGATAATTACTGCATCATCTTTGTGTCATAAATAAATTATATTATTTGATGTCTAAAAATTACAAATAAAATACCATCATGTAGGAAATCTTTTTATCTTTCTAATGAATATTTATAGTCGAATTTATCTTATGTATAACCCCATATTAAAAATGATTTACTTATTAAACTTTGATTTTAACTATTTTAACCCTTCTTTAAATAAATTAATAATAAATGTCCTAATCTAATCCAAGTGGGCCTAAATGGTCATATGTTATTCCTAAGTTTGTTTTTGGTCGAATTACACTTGTCCAATAGAATTAGGACATGTGTTAGGGTAATATTAATATCATATTTACCCTTAGTTACCCTATTTACTATTAACCGTGGTAAAAAAAAGTAAAAAGTTACTATTCACCAAAAAATTATTTTCATCTCATTGAACCACATTTTAGTCCTTGATATTAACCGTGTCTCTCGGATTTTCGAAATTCCATTCACAGAAGCGGTAAAATTAAGTTTTATGCAAAATTCAGTTTTTAACCTACCACTTAGTAGTTTCACTATTCATAAAAAATTGATGTTTTTCAGAACAATGCCAAAATTTCATCCCAAGCTATATTTCATATTCCGAATTAAAAAATGAACTCTATTTTACCAAATTCATAACATAAAAGTTGCATTAATTAATTTTATAATTAAATCCCGCTGTTAAAACAAATAGCGTGTTTTTTAAGAAACAATATCTATCAAAAGATTGACACTTGTTTATGTCTAGTTTAAATGTGAAATTGCATCCAATGACCAACATTTTATTAAATTGTAAAAATATATTCTAAATATACTTTAAAACCACTCAAATTAATGATTTATCACTATTAATTATTTCGATTAAAAAAGTTGTTTTTAATTATAATTTAGTAATTTTCACTATTCATCAAAATATGAAAGTTATCCGAAAATCACCAAAATTTCAACCTAAGCTAATTTCGATATTCCGAATCCAAAAATGAAGTTCATTTTGAAAAATAAGATTTATAGAATTTTAAAAAGTAGTTATTACTATTCATAACGGCTAGTTTTAATAATATTTTAATAGCATATCGTTGTTTAATGAAACTCAGTATTGCGTATTACACACGCTATCGAGGTAGGTCGCGATTGCGTGTAATGCAAGGCAAGTCAAGGATGTGTGTTGTGCAAGCTCCTTCTGGTGTAGCGTACAACACAAGACATTAATAAAATTAAAAAGAATATATTTTTTTATAAAATCTTGGGCTGTTACAATCAAGGCCCATTGTCGTGCACTAGTTCCCATTTGAGTCAAGATCAAAGTGGCGTTTTCATGTTTTACCCCTAGGATACATTTGTGTGAGAGCCACCTCTACCTGCTCGTATCCAGACAGGGATGTATTTTCTTGATAAACCACTTACTCAAAACTCACCAAAACTTAGAGATGTTTTTATTATACTTATTCTTTTCTCTAAGTATTCACTAGGGTTTTCTAATCCTAATCCCAAAAATAACTAAACCTATCCTTTGATACTAACTATAACAACCCTTCTCTTTATTACACACTTAAAGATGATTTATTACATAAACTCTTCAATTGATACAACATAGAAGATCAAGGGGTATAGGGTCTTTGGGGCTTAGGATCATTAAATAACAACTTAAAACATGAAATAAAACATATTTATTGAAAAATTCCTTTACATGACCACTACATTATCTCGTACTTAGCATTGAATGGGTTAACCTGAGGACATGCATAAAAAAGGGTGAGCTATAAATCCCAGTAAGGGAATAAACATTGAATAACATGAGGAATACAACACATGTTAGAAAATAGGAATATAAATGGAGCACAAGAGATACATGAACACAAAGTCATGATAAATCATGATAATCATAACATGGAAATGTGACAACAACACTTAACATTGAATTTAGCATGAGCCAAGGGTCATTGCACATGGAGCATGAGTAAACCCTCATTGCACATGAAGCACGAATAAACCCTCATTGAACTTGAATTAGAATGACTCAGCACTCATTGCACATGATGTATCATGACACTATACTTTACCTAATGCATTGGTGCGCTATTAGGGCGCACCCTTCTTAAACATTTCATTCCATGCATAAGTCTGCCACATGGTTCATACAACATGGAATCAATCATCATCATTTATTCCATGATAAGGGATGTGGAATACATACATGAAGATTTATAATCCATAAGTAAATGTGCATAAATGTGAATACCCTTGATAGATAAATGGTCATGGTATTCACTACACAATGACTTTGTCTTGAAAAAATGCGGTGCAATTTCGGTAGCATAACGGCGTGACATAAGGTTTCATGAAAATGGTTGATGAGAGAGAAATGGGTGTCTCATAATATTTACATGAAATGGAAAGTAAGGTATTCATATAAATACATGTCGCAAGAAACTTAATGTAATTTAGATGCATAATACAAAAGTATTACTTGGATGTAAAATAGGAGAGAGAAATCCCTCACAAAATTTTGGCATGGTAACAGGTATACATAGGAGGAATTAATGAGAGAACAAGGGGTATCCCATCATCCAAATATAAAGAGGGAAGTATGGGGGAGGTACAAAATCATACCTCAACATTTTTAATTGAAAAAATGGCATAAAAGCTTAAAGAAAATTGGACAAAAATGAGAAAACAAGAAATCCCTTACTTAGAAGTGTGATCCCAAAGGATTGGGAGAGGCTTGAGAGAGGATTATTGGGAGCTTGGGGCACCTTGGGAGGATTATAGAGAGAGAATAACCAGGGTTGGTATAACTTTAAAGGCTTTTAGTGAAGAGGAAGTGGTAGCTTGGGTGAGTTTATATAGGAAAGGATAGGGAATTATTTATTATTTAGGTTTGAGACACCTCACATTAAACTAATCAAAACCACAAACCAACCCATGGTTTTTGCCCATGGGTTTTTCCAAAGAGGAGTTGAAAACAATATTTTATATGGTCAATAGCAGAAATTCTTAAAATAATTGGGTTGATTATGTAGAGGTGAGTCACACTCTCAAGGAAAACAATTTAAAAAGACAAAATGCATTATAAGCCTTGAAGGGTCAGCTAAATCTTTTTAAAATAAATCAAACAAATCTAAAATCACATTATTTTAATGGTAAAACATATATTGGCCGAACATAATGTTTATAGTATTTTATTACATCACTATTGGGTCATTATGATGTCATAAAACCCATTATATATTTAAACGGTATTTAATTTTTATCCAAAAATTCGACTATCATAGAAAATTATGAAAAATTCACCAATGGATAATTAAGAAATCCTGATTCAAAAAATAATATTCATTTTATCTAAATAATTTTATAAATATTTTAATTTATACTTTAAAAAAAACTGATATTTATCAAAAAATCATGGGTTTTGATAACAATAGCTTTCAAACCTTAATAAAAATTACAATTACATTCATAAAAATTATACGAACATTTATATTTAATAAAAAGTAATTTAATAAAATTTTATTAAAATATTATTTAATTAAAAAAATAATTAATTCATCGAAATATATTTCTTAGTTTAATATTAACTAAAAATACAATTTGTGCTTTAAAAACTATTTATGATGTAATAATAATAAAATGAATGTATATTCATTATTATATAAAAAAATAATTCACACAATCATAGTGATAAGGTCTTGCTACATAACCCCTTATAACACCCCGTACAGACCGAAAGGTAAGGTGCACGATGGTGACTAACTCTTGGGGTGGCTTAGATAACATTGCTCGGGTGGTAATCTCTATTAACATCCACTTCTCCCATAGTTGGTTCCGCTCAAGCTTAACGTGTTCAAGCTCGGCTTGGGCTTGCTCAAGAGCAAAGCCCAATGAAGCCACCTCTTTTCCGAGCTCCGAAAAATGGGCTTTATACAGGGAAAGTCTACAGGATTAGGCCATCACTTCCTTTTTCTGAGTAAATTGGATTTTTTAATGCCTAATATTTATACTAATCATGTGATCACTATTCAATGACTATATTAGCAACGATCACAATTCATAATGGTATTTTAAAATCTAGAAACATAAAACTAATGAAGTTCATATTTTATATAACCATAATAAGAAATTTAATTATATCAAGAGGAATTTCCATTAATGAATGTTTGGATTGTTACAATATATATTAAGTAATTTTTAAAATTAAAAAGAAAATGGTTTTAATAAACTCTTTTCTTATAAGTTTTTATTTTAAAATTAATTTTAAAATTATATAATTAAAATTAAAAAATGACCTTCATTTTTGAATTTATCATTTCCAAATTTTATTATGATGAATTTTTTATAATTTTCTAAAACTATTGATTTTTCAATGAATAGTGAGAAATACTGATTTTATTGAAAAATGTATATTATTTTAAAGTATTTATAAAGTAAAATTTTAATTTTTTTTAAAATTTAATTTGTTACTTTTAATTAAATTATTTCCAATTATGGTTTTTGAAATTAATTTTATATTGTAATTTGGTACAAAAATATTTTATATTTAAAGAAGACATTTTCCCCAGAAATCGTTTTTCATTATGTTTTTTCAGTTTAATTTTAAATTAAATTATCCCACTTCTGTGTTTTGAATTTTGAAAAATTGATTATGTATTTAGAATCAATGGGTTTCAATTTAGTTTATAGTTTCCTTTTATTTTTTGTTAATATGAACAGTAACCCTAATAATATTTTTTACCACGGTAAAAGGGTAAATCAATTAATTAAGTTTAACAATAAAATTATAAGGACTAGAAAATGAATATAACAATTGAAAAAAGTTTATTTTAAAATTCCATTTAATCCATAGTCATCAAATATTATTTTATATGAAATTTTGATTCCATTTGAATATGATTATAACCTTTATAATATTTTATTTAATGAAGAGTCAAAAATGTCACACTCCTTTTTTTAATAACTATAAAAGTTTTTACATGGGGATAAAATGAGAATATATTCAATCATAAATATTATTTTGAAATATAAAAGGTTAATATTTATCATGGTAATTTATTTTTAATTTTTAGTGAAGGAATAACTTCCTTAAATTCTTACACAACGTTGATGCAGTAATTATTCCATTAATGAAAAAAATAAAATATCTGATATTGAAAATTTTAAAAGAAATAAAATTGAAGATAATTAATATATCCATGTATTTTATAAATGAAAATTAAATTTTAGTGATATAATATAATATTTTATTTTCAAATTTTACTTGTTTTCTTGATGTTATTAGAGTCAAATTAATGAATAGTTATAAAAATACACATTAATGATATTTTATAATAAATGATATTTTATAAAATGATATAAATTTAATAAAAATATTATATTCAAAAAAGTGATTAATATATTTTTATAATATTAACCATGGTCCATTTATGGGTCATTTTCCATTTATAGTAACTATATTGGCCCTCAAAGTGTAAAAAACATTGTTGTCGCGGTAAGTGTGAAAAAAGTTAATGAGGGTTTAAAAAATATTAGAGAAAAATATGATGAAAAATTGTATAATTTTTATTTTATGAGAATATTTTGAGCCATAATATTCATATATTTTAAATAAATTATTTTTTATCCATTTGGAATTTAATATTAATTTATATTAATTTAACATTTTGAGAGATTCTAAGTGTGCCCCCTCTTATAAAAAGGAATACATTCTTCCCTTTAATTCACACTTAAAAACCCTTTTTTATCCAAGATATGACAAAATAACTTCTTAATGTCCCTCCAAAAATTATATTGGACTTATTTAGGGAAAAACATCAACTTTAGTGATCTTAAGGTGTTAATTAAAGGACACTTTCCAAAGAAGAGGTGTAGTTTTTAACAACATGTTTTAATTTTATTTCTTCTTTCAATTCATTAAAATATTCCTTAACCATGCCAATATAATAAAACCATTATATTACATATAATTAGGTTTTTTATATGAATTCAAAAATCTATATTCATATCCTCATCTATAAAATGGGAACCGAAACCATTGTGTGTATGGAAGACTACCGCCTTGCGAATCGATTTAATTCATTTTCCATCACCACATCTCAATGTTAGATTATAATGATAGAATTAATATTTATATATGATATTCAAGAAATATTTATCATTATGAAACAATAATATATCATTTACCCTCTTACCTTTCCATTCACTAAAAAAATGATGACGTCGTTTATGTGTACATGTGAACTGTTACCTCCATGAAGTGATGTGATTCATTTTTCATCACCACATAACATTGATGATATAAATAAGTATATTTAAAGGATTAATATAATAATTATGATATTATTATAATTAGGTAAATATAAAATATTACTTACCTTAATTCCATAATGATCGTTTAAAAATGGGAATTTTACTCATATGTAAACAAGAACTACCATCTCCATGATTGTAATGCAGTTCATTTTTCATAACCATATTAGATGATTGGTTTTAAAAGTATGATTAATATATATATAAGATAATTTTGTTGTTATTATTATTATAGATATGTTAGAATAATTACCTCCTTGACCATATTCAACTTACTGAATTCATTTCTAACATATGCGTTGAATATCATCAAAACCCTAGACGTTTATTTAATTAAATAAGTAATTATATATAATATGGTATTAAATTAAATAAAATAATAATGAAATTGAGAAAGTTTCTTAGGAAAGTATAAAATTAACATACATTTATTATTTAGGAAGATAAATAACATACATGATGAGTCTAACTCAAGGTAAGGGAGTTTTATTTAAAAATCCTATTCTAAAATTTTTCCTTCCAACTATTTTTCTTCTATATATATGTTTTTAAAATGATTTTATAAATGTAATTATATGGACATGAAAATTTTATAAAGGAATTTTTTGTCTTTCTTTAAATTTTTTTCAAAAAATTAAACTTTATAATGGATTTTTTACTTTCTTCACAAAAAAGGGAACATTATATTTTAATGTATATGGTGACAATGACTTTTCCCAATTCTATAACAATTATATGAAGTTTGTATTACTTTAAAATATTTCATGTTTTATTCATAAAAAAAATTATGGGTATTTTGGTATTTAAAATGGTTTTTCAAAATTGTAGTGTATTTTCATATCTAAAAGTTATTTTCATATGAGTTTGAAAGTGTTTTTCAAGAAAAATTACAAGATTTATTTTTCATAAAATGGTACTTAAGAATTATAAGTTAGATAATAGTGAGACTGATATAGATTGTAAAAAAGTATGAGACCCATTATAGCTTACGAGTGAGCCCTATATATCTTATATGATGGTTGAAACCAAATAGCATCGGGTGAGACCGATATATCTTATATAATGGGTTCACCAAGATAGCACTCCAATGGATTGGGTAATATTAATTATATTAACACGTAAGAATGATGGAGTTACTAGAGGATTTGTTACATGGAGTTAACTGGGATCCGGTTATTTTTATATGGTTTTAAAATGGGTCATTAATGTGATACTCTAAGTTTCCCAAAGGGGTCTTTATTTTCTTTATATGGGTTTTAATGGTTTTATTTGAGCAAAAAAGTGTGTTTTTTCATGTGAAAATTATTTATTTCATCCTATCAATTATTATTAAGATAAAGGTATTCATTTCATGGGTTTTCATTCTTTTCACTATACTAACCTATTTCTTATTTTTTTTGTCACTTACTGAGCTTTTTGTGCTTCTCCCATGTTTTAAAAATTTTTTTTCACAGGGTTTGAGGATGGGTAAAGGAATGGAAGAATTAAATTTGAAAGTGTTGATGAATTTTCAGGAAAATTAATCGTGTTTTATTTTAAAAGTTATATATTGTGAAAAAAATGGATACTGATTAGAATTATACACTTTTTATATGTATGGTTTTTCTATGTAAGAGTTGTGACCTAACTATTTAAAAATATAAACATAAAAGATCAATGGGAATATAATAAAGTGAATTATAGTTTAAAGTCACTAAAATATGTAATGTTTAAGGATGAGTCCTTACAGTTGGTATCAAAGTCAGGTTTAAATAACTTCAGAGGTTAGGATAATTTTAATATAATACCTTTAAAAGAATGAACTTATTGTTTAAGTTGAAATGATATAGAATTTTAATATTATCATGTTGATTATTATAAAATATTTCCTTTCAAAATATGCTTCCAAAGAGGATACAAGGAAGTTGTCATGATATACCCACAAACCTATACTAATATTTTTAAAAAACCAATGGTATAAGGGGTCTTACCCCCAATGATTTATGAATACCATTTGGATAGGTTGTTTGGATCAATACTATCTCATCGGTTTTAAAATAACATTGGCATAGATCATGGTATACAAATGGCTTTTTAAAACCATTGGTATAGAGGTGTTATACCAATGGTTTTAAAGAACCATTTGTATAGTATTTTTCCAAATACACCCCTTAGGGATCCTCCTCCCCTCTTAGTTCAATCCAGAGCCCAAGATCCCTAGCATTCAGTATTCTAGTTTCTTCCCCACCAGCGGTGATCTCTCCTATCTTATTGTTTTAATTCCATTATTATTTATTATTAAATTTTTGAATTCCAAATAATTTAGGTATTCTATAAACAATAAATTTTATTTTTATTCTAAGTCTGAAACACCATGGTAAAATCATATTTTCACACTTAATTTATTTTGAAATGTTTAAATATGCTTTTGGGTGTTGAAAAAATAGTTACCTAAACTAATATTGATAGACAATTTGTTGATTTTCAAGTTGTTCATTATTTATTTTTCTTTTTTTCTACATGGTAAGATGGGGGTTCACAAAATATTTTATTTTTTATTTTATAATTTCATGGATCATTTGTAATGAAGATATTTTTTTATAATCTTGGTTTATCTTTGATGGTGATATTAATTAAGGTATCATAAAAATCCATCAATCATGGAAAAAATGCGGTTTTCTTTATGTTTTGGCTCAAGATAAATAGATTATTATTCATTTAAATATTTTTATGTAAATTTTTTTATTATATCATGAAATTGAATGTATATTTAAGAGTGTCTTGGAATGATGATCACAATGGGTATTCATGAGTTTATTTTGGTATTAAAATTTAATGATATTATCTTAAATGGATTTTGGTTCAACAATGAGTTCGGTGAAAAGATAGATACTAAATAATTTGATTTTATACTTTTATGTGATTACATAATAAATAATATGGTTAATGGTCAAGCCATTTTTTTTGAATTATTTTATATATTTTATAAAAAAATTACATCTATTTACCTTTTATTTATAATAACTATCATATATAAGGAAATTTGTTATCATTTATAATTTAAAAAAAATAATTTTTTATATTTTGTTTTTTTATGATTTAATAATTTTGATATTTTTTAATAAATCTTAAAATAAATAATTTTAAAAAAATCAGTAATAACCACAATCTAGTATAAAAGACTAAATATAAGGATGAGTGATAGATATGTTATTTTCAAGAAACATAAAACTAATAAAAAGAGAAAGGGAAAACACTATAGGGAATTTTTATGAGTCATTATAAGTGACTAGTTTAAATTAGGCTAAGTTATCAATTATATAAGAGTAACATTTCATTTAATAATGGATACACAAAGTGAAAAAAATGTAAATTGAAAAAGATATACAACATCCTGAAAAGTAAATGGAAAATTCTGTGAAGAAATTGGGATGATCATTCCATGAGTAAGGGGAATACTATAAAAATAATAGAGTCATTGTTCTATGAATTACAACTAATTTTACTCTATACAAGAGAATTTTGAAAATGATGGATATGAATGAGCCATTTTCTTGAATCCAAATTTAACTTCTGGGTAGACTATAATATGTGTAAAATAATTGAATCCTAGAACTAAAATTTAAAATTATCTTCTTGTATATTCTAGTACATAATATTAAATTCCCTTTTCTTATTCATAAATTCATATAACATAAAAATATAATTTCATAAAATTGATTTTGGGCTAAACAGAAAATAATTTTATTCTTCTGGTTAGACCAAATATGTATGTTCTCCTCTAAATTATCTATATCACAACCATTTAATACTTTTATATTGATGAAGGTCATCAGAATGGAGTAAAGTAAGGATAAGATTTGATATATTCCCATTTAAAGAGTCTTCACCCTGCAACCAAGATACATGGAAACTAATAAAAAAGTAATTAAGAGAATGGGAGAATTTAAATGAATTCTAAGAAGAGAAATATGGTAGTATTATATACGTCAAGGGAGCATGAAATTCATTTCATCATATATAAGGATTTTATACCATTAAATTTGTAAAATCCAGCAGAAAAACATGCATTCTTGAACATTCATCTTTCTAAAATTAATGGGGATGGAACACATTGTAGATAATTTTTTTTGCTATTGACTAATATTTTTCTTTTTCATTGCTAAATTTTATTTCTCAATTGATTATACACTAGATACCTTATGGTTAAACCAAGGAGACATCCCCCACCAGCCATTTATTATATTCTAGAATTTAATTGAATTTAATATCATGGTTTTATATTTATATTATTATTTTTATATATATTATATTTTTTTTCTTTTATATTATGATTCTCATATAGACTAGCGTATTAGTTATGGTTTCATATAATGTGAACAATTCTTGTTTCCTTAAATATATGTAACTTAAAAATTATTTATTTTATTTTATGAAATGACATATACCATTTTTTTACAGAATGGATAGAAGTTGGTTGTATGAAACTGATTTGATATCATGTGATATTCAAAACAAGATGGAAAGATTTTTAGATTTTTCATTTAATAATGTTTCATATAGTCATCACATATACTGCCCATGTTATAATTGTATTGGAAGACCTTGGATAATTCATGACAAAGTTAGCCACCAAATAACCAAATATGGTTTTCAAAAAAACAACTATTCTAGGTATCCCAATTGGGATAAAATTAAATCTCAAAATGTTCATGATCTGAATAAGAGGAATGGATTGGAGAACTTATTAAATTACCAGTTTTTGTTTATTCATCATCATGATAAATAAAGGATTCCAACATAAGAATACTTTGATATAAGAACATGTGATGCATGCAATGTAAATTATTATGTTGACAAAGTGAAAAATTGAATGATGATGCCACGACTCTAATATATCATCAATGTGGTAAAATGAAAAGGATAGAATTTTTAATGTGACTATTTCATTCCAAATCCATTTATGGTATTTCTAATACATCCATAAATTATATTATTACCTTTTTGAATGAGTTACTTTTATATAATGTAGATATTCCATCAAACTTATAAATCTCTAAACTTGAGATTTTAATTTTAGTGTAAAAACATGTTATTAATTTTTTTATAAAATACATTTAAAAAAAACACAATGATTTATACAATTGAGGATTGTTTCTAGTCTAGGTTCTTGTGAATTAGAAAATACCTTATAATTTATCATATTTTTAAAAAAATAAATAAAATAATTGTTTCGCCTCATGTGCACTAACTCCAAAAGTGAAGTCGTCCATCTTAGAACCTCTAAAATACCTGTGAAAATATTTTTAAAACATGGGATGGGCATGAAATTTCCCAGTACGGGATTTTAAAACTAGTGAAAAATACTTTTTGAAAATTCCATTTGAAAATTCCTTTTGAAAATACTTTTGAAAATACCATTGAAAATACTTTTAAAAACACCCATGAAAATATTATTGAAAATACTCACATTTTTTAGGATATTATAATACCTTGAAAATACTTATGTTTTGAAAATACTTCAAAACTAATCCAATGGCTTGGAGAAAATATTATTCAAGATTTTGAAAGAAAAATTATGGGGACACTTGAAACATTGAAAGATACCTATGCCTACCCACTTTACAGGGGGGTGGCTTCACTCCCCACTTCCCTATCATGTTTAAAAAGTTCAAGCACCTAATTTTATAAATATATATTAATCTTTCCTTCCATATATATACATTTCTCACTGGAAATTTTTTTTGATTTAAAAAAAATGAAACATATTTACATACATATATATATATACACACATACAAACTATTGTAAGAAGACATATGCTAGATTTAAAACAACCAAATATCATTAAAATTTGACTTTACATGGTATGTTAATTAAAGTATAATTAAAATCTATGTATTCAATTAATAAAACTCATAAAAACCTTTTTAAAGGTAGTTACTATGAAGGAATGATTTATTAAATGAGCATATTTATATGTATATACACAAATACATATATTAAAATATAACTAGTTCAGGTATTATAAATGCATGAAATGTCATGAGTTATATATGATGACCATATCTTATATTTATAAATTATATTCATGATTGTCCATGTACTATGCCTACATATAATGATAGCTTTCATTATTTAAAACTTATTTTAAATAATAAACATAAAATGATATCTTTCATTTATTCCAAGGGCATAAAATAATAACATTTATTACTAGAAATGTTAACATATATACTTTAGTAAAATCGAATATCTATTATATTTAAAAGTTTAGAAAAGCCTTGTTATTTCTTTCCACCATATCTTAAAAATATAAAATCTTTAAATAAAATTGAAAATATAATGGTTTATATGAAATCAGAGAATAAAAAATTAATTCCCTCATTAAGGGTTTTCTAAAAACCCAATTATATTTCAATAAAACCTTCACATAAATTTATAACTGAATTTTAAAAACTCTTACAAATTAAAAACTCAATAAAAATAGAATAATTTAGTATATGAAATAATTCCCTTACCTTATGTTGTAAGTAGGGAGGAATAAGGGTAGTGTGTGGTATTTGAAAATAATGAGGAAGATTCAAGTATTTATAGTTGGGTCATAGAGAGTTTATATGAAACAGGGAAGAGATTGATATCCTATTTATAGGCACAATACCTTTACTATACTAAAAAATTGAAAAATCTTATATTGTGTTGTGTTTTTTGGTTTGATAAGTGAATATATATATATATATATAATTTATATCAATTTTTATAAGTGATATTTAATACTCATATTAGATTATCATGCAAGATGAATGATTTTTAAATGGTTACGTTCAAAAATATTAAAATGTGTATATTTTACACACAACTATTGTGTATCTAAAGAACTGGAAATTTAAAGCGTATTATTTTTAGTGTCAGAAATCCAACCGAGTAAGATTTTATGGGTATGTATATACATGATTTATACCTTGAAAATAGTGTCGTGATAGACTGAGTATTGTAGAAGAAGGGAGTCTATTAATGATGAATGGTTTCTTTAAATTATATGGGTAAGATTTTTCTTACTTGTCCCTATCATCTTTGGAAGTTAAGAAATATATTTGATTAAATATTCAAATCAAAATGGTATATTCAAATAGAAATAGGCCATGATGCTGAAAATGGAAATGAAGAATAAATTTTTTAACATTGAGGGTTTCAGTTCATAGAGATCCAAGGATAAAGATGATTAGAAAATGATCAGATGGTTGAAATTAACTTGAATGGAAAACGATATTATATCCATATTTTTAAATTCATCCCACATTAAAAAGGGATCAGCATGAATAATTCATTTTATATCAAATGGTGACCCAATCTACTTAGAAAAAAATAATGGGACTTATACATGGTCCCAACAAGTTTCTTTCCCAAACTATGCATGAACTCACCCTTACATGGGCTAGCTCATGCGCTATGGTAGCTTGGATTGGATCCATCATTGCGCCACCTTGTCATTATGGGATTTTTTAAGTATACACCTCCCACATGGAATTGACCTCTAGTGGGTCCTCCTTTGTTTGAGGTGTCCCTTTGTTAGTCCTAGGGTGGTCTCATTTTTTTCTAATAAAGGAAAGTTATACTTAATATAAGAACTAAATTATTATTAAATACTAATTATTATATTTTATAAAAGAAAAATTAAAATTACTATAATTTTTTAAAACATAAATTCAAAAAATTCACTTTATTTTCTTTCAAAATAAATTTCATCTCGTAACATGTTCCAAATACAGTTTTACTTAAAAAAATAAGACTTCATATATCAAATATAAAATTATATTCTAATGTATATCTATTTTAAATTTATTTCTATGTACTCTTTTTCCAATGAATACTAACATTATCACTATCATTTTTAAAATAAATTTATAACAGTGACATTTTTATAATGGTCAAGACAAAGTTAATATAAATACCCACACCTTAGGGGTAATCAAAGTGGCCAAAATACCTTCAAGTTTCTTATTTCTTTCTCTTAATATGGTTATATATTTTCCTCTTAGTATTTTCATTTTTTCTATCTTCCTCATAGGAGTTTTTCCATGGTGGATCCGAGAGATGTTAATTATACTTTTGGTATTATTTTGCTAATCAGAGGTGATTCAGCTATGTTATTTTTTCTAATAGTGAGTTTGTTGAATTATATCTTATATTAATGATGTATTAGAGTTAGTGTATCAATAAAGTTTTTTTTCATTATTTTATTTTATTTAAAATTATTATTTAATTATTTTATTTATTTAAAAACACTATATATAAAAACTTGGAATGTTACATTCAATCTCCCTTTAACTAAATTGTACCCTCACATTTAGTTTGTGAATATACCCTTTAAATTTCAGTCTTGAGTTAACACAAATAAAACTGAAATATTATCACAGAATTTGAATTCAATTTTTTTCAAACCATTATTACCTTTACCAAGGTCTCTATTGTTGGAATTTTCATAGAAAGGAGGATTTCTTAAAAGGATAGTGATGCTCAAGGTGGCTTAAAATTCATCTATTCCTTTATACCATTTGGAACTTGTGAAAATGGGGTTCATTTGATGTAACAATATAAAATAAGTTTTTACAAAATTAGATTGAGTATAAAACTCTAAAATGTAGTTTTGGAATTTATTTCTATAAGATACACTAACTAAATCATCTTTGAATATTTTAATTCATCATTGATTCATTCCCTAATTATTTAAAATAAAAAAACTCAAAATATAAAACATATATGATGCATAGATATTTCCCCCTTCCATTTATTCATAAAAATTTATGAGTGACTCATATTTTTTTAGATAGGGTAAAAATTTTAAATATACCTTCATGATACTTTTCTCAGTGTGCATGGTAAGAAAGTTTTTTAGCAAGAGTTCATAATAGAAAAATAAGAATTCTTGATAAAAACTAAAGAATGTCAGATGTGTTGGATATGTTATAGAGACGTTTATATACAAGTTTAATGGATTTATAAGGATAAAAATCAATTGTGCATGAATTTATGATAATCTTAAGAAGTAACTCATCCGTAAGAGGTTAGATATTTTTTTGAGTTCTCCTTCCTTTCATATGAAAATTATAGAATAAAGGATTTTTACTGAGATGAGATACTTAAACTAATGAAGTGTCCTAATTTTCCAAAATTATATAAACCATTCCTCTAATATCAAATATAAATCCCCAAACCCGCACTTCTGGATTCAATATAAAAACATTTTGTGTATTTTTTTATAAAATATAACTGAAAAATACATAGTTATTTATACAATTGAGAACCTTTACCGATCTTGAATCTAGATAATTAGTCAATACCTTAAAATTTATCAGATTTTTACAAAAATAAAATAAAATAAATACTTTTCTTCAGATGTGCTAACTATAAAAGTGAATTCTTCCATCTTAGAACCTCTAAAATACCTCTGAAAATGTTTTTAAAACATGGGATTAGTACAAAATTTCCTAGCAAAGGGTTTTAAAACAAGTGAAAAATAATTTTTAAAAATAATTTTTGAAAATTCCTTTTGAAAATAATTTTGAAAATAACTTTGAAAATAATTTTGAAAATACTCAAGAAAATACTTTTGAAAATACTAAATATTTTGAAGATACTATTATACCTTGAAAATAATTATGTTTTGAAAATTATTTAGAAATAATCCAGTGATTTTCAGAAAACATTATGTATTCTTCTGAAAACAAAACCTTGGGGCCACTTGAAATATTGAAGGTTGTCTAGGCATAACCACTTTCTAAAGGGCTGGGTTCACTCCCCACTTCCTTATCATATTGACAAAGTTCAAGTGCCTAATTTTATAAAATAATTTTAATCTTGCCTTATATATTTATATAAAATTTTCATTGGAGTTATTTTACTTTAAAAACATGGAAACATATTTACATACATATATATATATATACTTTCATAAGAATACAAATGCTAATTTGGAATTACCAAATATCATGAAAATTAGGCTTTGTATATTATGTTAATGAAATTGTAATTAACATTCATGTATTCCATTAATAAAACTCATAAAAACCCTTGTAAAATTAGTTCCTATAAAGGAATGATTTATTCAATGCAGATACTTAAATATGAACACAAATTTGTATATTTAAATATAACTAGTGCATGTATTGTAAATGCATGAAATGTCACGAGTTATAGATGATGTCCATATCTTATATTTATAAATGAAATTCATGATTTTACATTTACTACAAACACATAAAATGATAAATTTTATTATTTAAAACTTAATATAAATAATAAATATAAAATGATATCTTTTTTTTATTGTAAGGAAATAAAATAATAAATATTATTAATAAAAATAATAACATATATACTTTGGTAAAATCAAATATCCTTCAGAATTAAAATTTTAGAAAATCCTTGTTATTTCTTTGTGACATAGTTTAAAAATAGAAACTCTTGAAATAACATTGAAAATATAATGATTTATATGAAATCATAGAATACAAAAGTAATTCCCACAATAATGTTTTTCTAAAAACACAACTATCTTACAATGAAACCTTTACATAAATTTATAACTGAATTTTGAAAACCCTTAGAAATTAAAAACTAA
The DNA here is from genome assembly GCA_963277665.1 of Viscum album. Lineage (NCBI taxonomy): Eukaryota > Viridiplantae > Streptophyta > Magnoliopsida > Santalales > Viscaceae > Viscum > Viscum album. The sequence continues at coordinate 2,110,805,395 of OY728152.1, forward strand.
ATAAAAAATATAATAATTTAGTACATGAAATAATTCCCTTTCCATATATTGTAAGTAGGGAAAAATAAGGGAAGTGACTGGTATTTGAAAATATTGAGGAAGAGAAGAGTTTTGTTGGATAGGTCATAGAGAGTTTATATGAAATAGGTAAGAGATTGGAATCCTATTTATAGGCACATGCCCATTAATATAATAAAATATACAAAAAACTAGTTTTGTGTTGTGTTTTTTGGTTTGATAAGTGAGGAAAAAATATGTACATAATTTATATCAACTAATAAAAGAGATATTTAATGCTCAAACTACATTTACATTCCATCATAATGATTTGGATTGTTTTGTTATAAATGATTAAAATGTGTATATTTTATACATAACTATTGTGCATCTAAGGAACCATAAAATTCAAGGGTATTATTTGTAGCATTGGAAATCCTATTGAGTTTGAGTTTATGGGTAAATATATACATATTTTATACCTTAAAAATACTATAGTGATAGACTGAGTATCATAGAAGAAGAGAGTCTATTCATGATGAATGGTTTCATTAAATTCTACAGGTATAATTACTTATTTATTTTTTACTTTTTCCTACCATATTTGGAAGTTTGGAAATATCTTTCATTAAATATTCAAATCAAAATGGGATATTCAAATACAAATGGTCCATGATGTTGATAATGGATATAAATAAGAAATTGTTAGATGTCAATGGTTTTAGTTCATAGAGATCCAAGGTTGAAGAGGAATATAAAACAATAAAATGGTTGATATTAACTTGAATGGATGGTTGGGATTATATCTAATGTTTTAAATTCACCCCACATTGAAATAAGATCAGTGCGACTATTTCCTTTTATATCAAATGGTGACCCAATATTCTTATAATAGAAACGATGGGCCTTATAAACATGCCCATCAATCTTATTTCCAATACTATGCATAGAATCTCCCTTACATAGGATAGATTTAGCATTGAGGTAACTTAGCTCAGCTCCATCAATGCATCTCCTTACCACTGTGGTCTTTCTTGGGCAGACACTTCCTACATGGGACTAACCATTAGTGGGTCCTCCTTGAAAGTTCCCAGTGAGTGAATTTGTATCACTATGAGGTGAAGGAGGTGAATTGGTGATACTTTTTCTTTTAAGTTATCTTGAAACAACCTTCTCCTCCTATTAAAGATTTCAATCCCTTCTAGAAAAAACCAAACACACATCCATAAGAACATAATAATTTATAAGGTTCACTATTCAATAAGAATAACTGCATCCTTGGTATGGTTCCTAAATGATCCAATACCATAAAATCCACCGGAAATAAATCCTTGGAATAAAATAAATAAAAGATACTCTTTAACTCATATAGCACTTTGAAGAAAATCAAAACGTGTGTGTGCACCCTCTTGGAACAAATAGGGTAAAACAACGTTTGTGTTACAACTCATGTTACCTATAATTCTTTTAAACTTCCACAAATGTATTCTTTTGAAAATAATTATTCAATTTATTCCCCAAAAGATGGTAATAAATTCAAGGACTTTGATATAGAATTCAAATCTGATTTCTAAGTCTGATCTTCCCGCTCTGATTCACCAGATCTGATTTCCTAATCCGATCTACCCACTCCGATATTCAAATTTGATTTCCCAATACTATAGACGTAGATCTACTTGAATACGATCAACACAATTCAAAACACTTCCTTCCTCAGTCCGAAAATCCAAATATGGAAATCCCCAATCGGATTAATTCATCCTGATATGATGATCGGCCAATTATGATGACAAGCCAAATCTGATAGACAACTGAATATGATGATCAAAGGAATAAAACGTTGTGATCTTGTCTATTCTCCTTTCACTTCCCTCCATTGAAAATTCTTTAACAAAACATAATACCAAAAACTTCTTTCTCTCCCTATAAATTCATAGCTTCTCTCCCTTATCATGAACAGTACATCCTCCATAATAAAAAGTAAAAACAACTTTCTCCTTTTATAGGTGACCCGTGTGAGGTTTTGGAGAGAATACCCAAAACATTCTCACTCAACCAAATTTCCTGAATTTGCATGTTTCCTGGAATTTAGGGTGAATCTTGACCTTGCCAACTCTTCTGAAATATTCTCAATCCTTCTCATATATTCTATCAACATTAGATCTCCCTTCGAATTTCTTTTCAAATGCTAGTTTGAATCTGATTTTTCAATCTGGTTTTCTAAATCTGATTTTGTTTCTCCATTATAATTATTGAATATGATGTTTTGAACTAATTGAAACAAAAAATATTTGAATTTCAAGCTCCCCCTTGACAGAACATACATCCATATTCTTCATCAATTCTCTTGATTCACTTGAAATGCACAAATTTTTATTTATTTATTTCTCTTAACCCACTTGATTAAAAAAAATCAATTCAACCTCTTTTGAATGGTTGACAACATTGTTGATCACATTCATTTATCTTATTTTCATTCATCAGTCTCAATAAATTTCCCTTCTGAATATGAAGGATCTTGACCCAATTGAAGAATAAACACATTTTTCACAAATGTTCTTAGCTTTTATAAATCTAATGACCCTACTCTATTATTTCACAAACTTCATCTTGTGTCATGTCTTCTTTAAGACTTGGAATACAATGAGAATTGGATGCTAGATTGTTTCACTTATAATTTAAATGTATTGTCACTTCCTAATTCTCTATAAACCTATTTCTTCCCTTCTTATTCTGAATACGATCAGGATGAATACAATCTTCAACACCCATTTTCTCTTTCCATATAGATCCAATCAATTTGAATACAATTGGTAGTATATCTTTCACTTACTATTTCTTCCATCAAGATTGCATCTTAAGTTTCACAAGTTACTTATGATTTATGAGAACTCCAATATCATCAAAGAATCATCACATATAATTTATCGTATTTATGAAGACTCCGATCATGCAGACTCGGATTATCCATCAACTGAATTCAGACGGAACATGACGACCATTTTATTCTAGCAAAATTCTTCCTCAATATGATTAATTTATCACTATAGATTCAGAGTGAATCTGATGATATTTTTCTTCATACATCTCAGAAATATAATGTAAATTTTAATGCCTTGTGAGTCCAATTCTTTTGAATACGATGTCCAATCCAAATTCAAAAAATAAAAATTGATGTGATTTTCTTTATTTTCTAAAACTTCTTTGAAAAAAAACGAAAAAAATTTGAATACAATCACCTTCCTTATCATCTTGGTCCTAACAATCTCCCCCTTTAGATTTTGTTGTAAAACAAGTTTCATAAGTCACTGAAATTTCTATCCTTAAGAAATGGATTACCTACCAATAATTCTAAGCCTATGTGATCCAACTCATTATTGGAAACAAGAATCATTGACAGTAAAACCATGTTGTCCAAAAAGAGTGGTTATGAAAACTTCCTCATCTTTTCTTCCTTTACTTCTCAGCTTATCCACCTTTCCTAGAATAAAAAAATTTGTTTCCTACAACCACTCTAATAAACGTTTAGAAGAGTTTACACACAATACAACGCGGAAATAAAATCTTACCCAATACTCCCTCTTTTGACATTCATTCAAAAAGGATAGATTTTTGAAACCATTCTCCCCCTTGAATATACAATCCAAATGTAAGATGAAAAAGAGGACAGAAACACATAACTCAAACTTTATGAAAAATAGGTTAGACACCCATGTTATTCCTCAATTTACAAAAGGATTCCTTCAGAAAAGGTTTTAGGAAAATGTCAGCAACTTGTTCTAATGTAGGAACATATTCCAACTTTAATTCATTATTCTATGCATGATTTTTAATTAAATGATAGTTGATATCAATATGTTTTTAATGATAATGTTGAACTGTATTTATATTGAGTTTGATTGTACATTGATTATCACAACCCAAGATCAAGGGTAACTTCACTTCAATAGGAAAGTCTTCTAATTGAGTTTTCATCGACATAAATTGAGTAGTGGCTTGAGTGGAAGAAATATACTCAACTGTAACCATATTAAGAGAAACTAAATTCTCTTTATTTTAATGGAAATTAACATGATTATTTCCTAGAAATAATTCTTCATCATATGCAGATATTCTATAATCAAAATTTCATGCCCAATTAGTATCAAATACCCAAAAAAGTCAATACTTTCTGAGCTATCATACCTGATTCTGAAATCAGTTTTTCATTTGATGTATCTGATAATTATTTTCCCATAAATTAAATGTGATTATTTTTAAACACTATAAAATATTTAACCTATTTTAATAGTATAAACAATGTCAAGTCTTGAGGTAGTAAAATACAAATAACTTATAATTAGCTTTCTAAATTATTTCTGATCAACTTATTTTTCTTCTCCATCCTTTGTTAACTTTGTTCCCACTAAAATTAGTGTGGAAATAGGTTTTGATTTTTTCATGCCAAACCTCTTCAGAAGTTCCATATTGTACTTTTCTTTAAAAAGAAAAATGTATTTCTTCTTTTCTAGAATTTTTAACCCAAGAAATTATTTCATTTTCCCAAACATGGATATTTCAAAAACCTTTTTCATTTATTTCGAAAATCCTTCACAAATTATTTCATCATTCTAATTAATGATAATTTCATCAACATAAACAATTAAGATGAGGGAATACTCTTGACTTTATCTGATATTATGATTTTTATCCACTCTATCTTTATTAAAACTCATCTTCCTTAAGCCGATATCTAATTTGGAATACCATGATCTTGAAGCTTGTTTTATCCCATACAATTCCTTCTTCAATCTACACACATAAATTTCATATTTACTAACAAAAAAGCAACAAGGTTGTTCAATATAAACTTCCTCATCAAGATCACCATTAAATAATGCTCATTTAACATCCATTTGAAAGATATTGTAACCTAATTGTGAAATAATAGAAATAAAGATTATGATTGTTTCAAAAATTTCCATAGGAGAAAAGTTTTCATAAAAATAAATAGCTTCAATTTGTAAATACCCTTTTCATGCCAATCTTACTTTGTTTCTTATCACTTCACGATATTCATTAATCTTGTTCTGGAAAACCCTATTTGTGCTAATAATTATTTTTTTAATTTCTTGGATATGAGTTCCCATGTATCATTATTTTTAATCTGATCCAACTCTTTATTCATGGTCAGAACCTATTCTAGATACTCAAAATATTGTTTTACATCATTCAGATCCACTTTTGAATACAACGAAGTATGAGTAATAGAATTTTTTGTTCTTCTTGTGTGAAACTTCTAATGTTAATCACTAATTATTTTCTGAGCCTCCACTTGTTTCCTCGGCCTATGATGTTATTTTCAATTATCTTTATCATCAATGGAAATAGTTGAGTCTAATTTTTCTTCTTGAATAGGAATATAATTTTCTATATCTTTATTAGAATTTTTTTCCTTATCTTGGTCAACTTCTTAGTCTACTTGATCATGTTTGTCTTCATTTGATCTTTAAATTATTTTCACATTAATCAAATAAAAATGTCTTCCTATTTATTTATTTAAACATCTATATCCTCTTCCATCCAAGGCATAGCCAAGAAATATTCTATCTTCACATTTCTTATCAAACATACTTTACACCTTTCTTTTTAATGGACTCTTGAAAACTCTTAAGTGTTTCAAACATTGAGTTTTTCCATAAAAAAATCATATGGATCCATATTAGAACCAGTACTATAGAAATATTGGTTTTGAATGTAAAAAATAGTACTCATGGCTTTCCTCCAAAGTAATGAGAAAGACCATGTTCAGGTAACATGATTCTTCCCATTTCTACCAAACCTATATTCTTTATTTCAGAAACCCCATTTTGTTGAGGAGTGTATGGGGAACTCTACTCATGCCAGATTCTATGATTCTCAAGATAAATTTCAAATTATTCACTTCTGTATTCACCAGAATTGTCTATTCTCAACTTCTTCACTAAATACTCACATTATTTCATTGCTTTACTAATAAATCTTTTAAAAATTTTCAATGATTTTGACTTATGTTACATATACGTAACATAAGTAATACTAGTAAAAAAAATAATAAAATTAATGAATTACTTATATCCATTAATTGATTGTTTTCTCATTTTCCTACAAATATCGGAATGAATCAGCTCCAGAGGTTATTTTGAACAAATCTCAACTTTCTTATGCACTGAATTTATAATATTATTTTTTGGAAAATAGAGCAACACTAATATATTCTTCTTTGAAAATTAGGAATGTCTTGGACACTATCTCATTTTTATAGTTTTATCATGTTTCATTGACATATGTGTGCCAGTGTTTTATGCCACAATTGATTTTCTCTCACCATACTCATGTAATAATATTTTTTTATTTCACCAACCTGAAACAAGTTTCCTTTTGTATGTTGGCCTCTTATAAAAATCTTTCCATCTTCCTCGCTTTTCAAAAAAAACCATATTTTATGAAGATAACTTTGTTACCCTTATCTCAAAATTGTGAAACACTTAGAAAATTGTGTTTTACCCCATCAACATATGACATTTTCTTCGATTTCATTTTTTCTTTCCCAATGATGGATGATCTAACACTTTTGATTCTCAAGGATTCATCACTACAAAATGTCATTATTACTTCTTTAAAGTTTTTCACATTCTTTAACAACTCAAAATCCACTGTCAAATTAGAAGAACACCCACAATCAATAATCCAATTTCGTTCTCCTTTTGCAGTTTTCAATGTAGTTTCAACAATAAGATCTTTTTCTTCTTTCTTTTCTTTCTTCACTTTTAACTTTTGGGAATTGCTAAGAATATTTTAATATGCTAGTAATAGTACAAAACATCCTTTTTCAAGGTTTCCAAGTTTTTTATATATCTCAAAAATAGTTTCCAAAGGTTGGAACCTATTTTTAATCTCCACACTAACCTTCTCATGTTTCTTTCAAACATCCCTCTCAGATTTCTTCTTTTGAGGGAATTGACTCCCCCTCAACCTTTTCATTTCATAACCTGGGGAGTAATAGTAATGTTTTTGGTTTAACCAACACATATTATCTAGGTGTTTGAATCCACCACAATACCATCAGTATCGATAAAAAGATTATTTTTCTATAAAACCTCCATACAAATTGGATTGTAAATATATTTCTCAGCAAACTTCTTGTATTTATTTTCTGATCCACCAAACTTTCTCTATTAAATCAAAATATTCCTTTTATTTTCAACTTTTTTGAAACTAGAAGTATTGGAAACTTTTTTGTATTTAGAATTTTCAGATTCATATTTTTTATAAACTTATGAATTCCCACCTTTTTTGGTTTTTTCCACATTTATAACTTTCCCAGCTTTATTCCTTTCAGAAATACATCCATAATTCTTCTCACCATTTGAAGGTAAATTTTTTTGAACCTTTTTAGGTTTCTCATTACAATAACTTTCACCAAATTTAGAGATAGAGTTTTTGAAACTTTTATTTCTCATTTCATCTTTAGATAACTTTTGTTGGACAAGTTCTAACTCTTCTTTTTTTTTATGCTTCACTTCAAAATGCTCATTTCAATTATTTTACTCCTAAATATATTTCTTAAAATCATAAATTTATTTTTATTATTTTAACTTATCATCATAAAAGTATTCTTGATTTCTTATTGAGGAATATTCATCTTAAAAATTTTTATTTTTCTTTTCAAGCATTCTGATCTTTCTCAGACATTCTTTCAACTCTTCTTTTAAATAAAATTCAAGTTGAGTTTATTATTCCTCAGAACTAATACTTACTAATTTTTCTTTATTCACTACTTCAATAAAAGTATTCTCAATACCATACTCAATAAATTTTTCTGATTCAACATCGCTACCTTCTTCTTCTAAATCTTTAGATAAGAAACTTATTCTTTTGGATTTGTAGAATTTCTTATCTTTCCGTATGGAATACAGTTTTTCTTTATCTTCCTATTTCTTCCATTGTATTCTTAAATTTATTTCTTATTCATCACTATCCTATTATTTGTTTATTTAAGGATAATTATCCAAAAATTAACCAATGGCTCCAAATTCAAATCATTTCAAGGGAAGTTTTCCCTTTTATTTCTCTGTTCCTATTTTAACATTTTTAGAAAATCAGGATAAGATATCATCTTGTTTTTTACATAACTCATTTTCAGAATCAGATTCACCAGTTTCATCTTCAATAAAAATTTATTAGAATTTTCTTTCTTCACAGACTTTAAATTCATTTCTCTATCAGATTTTGTTTTTCTTTTCATATCTTTCTCCCTTATAATTTTATAAGTGATGAGAGTGATATGTAAATCATAAAGAGATAATATTTTTGGATATTTGTCTTCCAATAAAGAAAATTTTACTTCCAACTTATCGGTACGTATTCTCAAAATATTTTCAGAAACTATAGAATCATCTAAAGTTTCACCAAGACATTTGATATTACTAAAAATTTCATTCACCCTGGTAAATAAGTCCCTATCATATTCTTGTTCACCCATATTCAAATCTTCATACATAAACCTCCAGATTTATAGATTTTCCTTCTTCACTTTTTTATTGTCTTCGTATATGTTTTTAAATTTATCCCATATACATTTGGTTGTGGAAACACCTTTAACCCTTAAAAATTCACTTTTATAAAGTGATGATAGTAAAGAATTCTTGGCCCTTTTATCATTCTCAAGTTTATTCTTATCAAAATATGTAAGAGGATCTTTATTATCTATAGGGGTAAACCCAACTATTATAGCATCAAAATCATCATAACTGATAGATATTAGATAATAAAACATTATATCTTTACAAATATGATAATTATTCCCATCAAATACCAGAATACCTTTACTATTCACACAATTCAAATTATTCATCAGTAAATAAAAAGAGATGGGAACCTAGGATCTGATACCTCTTGAAAGTTCCCAATCAGTGAATCTATATCACTGAGAGGGGGAGGGTGAATTATTGATACTTTGTGTTTTATGTTTTCTTTAAACAACCTTCGCCACCTGTTTAACATTTCAATCCCTACTAAAAAAATAAAACACACATCTATAGAAAAATAATAATTTACAAGGTTCACTATTGAATAATAGTAGCTACTTCCTTGGTATGGTTTGGAAATGATCCAATACCACACACTGCACTAGAAATAAATCCTTGGAATATAATGAGTAGGATATTCCCTTTTACTCATGCATCACTTTGAAGACAATCCAAAAGTGTGTGTGCACCCTCTAAGCACAAATAGGGTAAAACAATGTTTGTGTAACAACTCATGTTACATGTTATTATTTTAAAATTCTAAAAATGTATTCTATTGAAAAAAATTATTTAATTTCTTACCCAGAATATGGTAAGAACTTTAAGGAATTTGATATAGAATTCAAGTCCATTTACAAGTCTGATCTTCTCACTTTGATTCTCCAGATCCAATTGCCCAATATTATTTTCCTAGTATAATTTTCAAATCCAATTTCCCAATATGATGGATGTATCTCTACCAGCATACGATAAAGACAATTTTATAAAACTTCCTTCCTCAGTTGGAAAATCCCAATATGGAAATCCCTGATCTGATTAATTCATCATGATACGATGATTGGCCGAATATGATGATATGATGAATCCTATAGACAGTTGAATATGATGATTAACTGAATAAAATTTTGTGATATAGTCTCTTCCCCATTCACTTACCTCAATTTAAACTTCTTTAAAAAAAACCTAGAAAACTTATTTCTCTCCCTAGAAATTTGTAGCATCTCTCTCTTCTCATGAATAGTACAACTATCTTAAGACAAAGTATAAAGTAATTTTTCCTTTTATATGTGACCCATGTAAGGTTTTGGTAGGAATACCTAATAATTTCTCACCCACCCCAAATTTCCTGAATTTTCATGTTTCTTAGAATTTTGGTTGAATCTTGACCTCATCAACTCTTCTCAAATATTATCCATCCTTCTTAAATCTTATATCAACTTCATCTATTCCTTCGACTTTCTTTTCAAATTCTAGTTTGAATCTGATTTCTGATTTTTTTTCTCAATATGATTTTTCTTCTCAATTTTGATTTTTGAATAATATGTTATGTACCAATTGAAACAAACAATCTTTTAATTTCATGATAACCCTTAATAGCACACCCATACATCATATTCATAAATTCAATTGATTCACCTAAAATTCACAACTTCTTGTTTAAATATTATCTTGTCCCACTTGATTAAAAAAAGTAATTCAACCTCTTTTGAATGGTTGGCTACATTATTGATCACATTATTTTCCTTTTTTTCAGTCATCAGTCTCAAAAAATTCCCCTTATGAATATGATGTCTCTTGACCTAATTTAAGAATCAACACATTTGTCACAAATGTTCTTGGATTTTATGAATTCGATGACCCCACTCTCTTCTTTAACAAACTTCATCTTGCGTCATGTATTCCTTATTCCTTTGAATACGATGAAAATCAGCTGCTACAATGTTTTTCTTGCAATTTCAAAGTATTATAACATCCTAATTTTCTAGAAACCTATTTCTTCCCTTGTTAACCTGAATAAAATATGGGTGAATATGATCTTTAACACCCATTTTCTCTTTCCATATAGATCCGATCAATAAGAAAATGATTTGCAGCATCTCTTTCATTTAATCTTTATTCCATCAATATTTCATCATAAGTTTCATAACTTACTTTTTATTCCTAAGAACTCCAAGATCATAAAATTATCATTATATTTAATTTATCATAGTCATTAAGACTTCGATCATGAAAATTACGATTCCTAATCAACAAAATTTAGAGTGAATCTGATGACCATTTACTTTCTTATTTTCTTAAACTTCCTTGACAATAAAAGACAACACTTTGAATACAATCACCTTCCTCATCTTATTGGTCCAAACGCTCTTTGGTCAAGGTGTCCCTTTGTTAGACCTAAGGTGGTCTAAGTTTTTTGTAAAAAAAGAAATATATAATTAAAATATAAACTAAATAATTATTAAATACTATGTATTATATTTTCAAAAATAAAAATTACAAATAACATAAATTTTTTTGGAAAACACTACATTAAATCATTCACTTTGTTTTTATTTCAATATTAAGTTCAGTTTATAATATATTTCTAATATAGTTTTCCTAGAAAAACTAAGACTTCTTAAATCAAATCTAAAATTATATTTTAACATATGTCTATTTCAAATTTATTTTTATGTAATATTTTACCAATAGATCTTAACATTGTCACTATATTTTTTAAAATAAAATTCTAATAGTTACATTTTTTATAATAGTCAAAACAAAGGTTTCATAAATACCCATACATAAAGGGTAATCAAAGTGGCCAAAATCCCTTGAAGTTTCTTCTATATTTCTCCGCATATGGTTCTCTATTTTTCTCTCACTATTTGTATTTTTCCTATCTTCATCACATGAGATTTTCTAACCATGGTGGATCTGAGAAATTTTGGTTATACTTTTGGTACTATTTTCCTAATCGAAGGTGCTCCAATTTTTTTACTATCTCATATAGTGAGTTTGTTGAATTATCTCTTGTATTAATGATGCATTAGAGTTAGTGTATCAATAAAATGTTTGTAATTATTGTATTTCAATTCAGAATATTATTTAATTATTGTATTTATTTAAAATTAAAACTGTATAAGAAAACTAAAGGTGTTAAAAAACCATTATATAGCATGGAAGTTAGTTGTGTAACACCCCAAAATTACAAGATAAGAATATTGTATTCGATAGTGTGTTTGACACGCAAAACCAAGCACATTTCTGAATATAATATCTTGATAATTTACAATATATTTAATATTTTAAATAAATTTAATAGATTTAAATGCATACAACACGGAGTTAGCTTGTGTCACACACAACAACGAGTTTCTTTATTGGTTTGTGTTACATGCAAGACTGATTTTTACCAAATAACAATATATTAATAAAACATTATTATTTAGTTTTATAAGATATAACATAGTCATTAAATTAGTGATTGTGAATAGTATTAACTAACATATGAAAATATATAGTTTACACAAATATAAAATGAATTAATTGGTTACAAATTAATTTGAAATGAATATAAAAACAAATTGAATACAAAGTGAATGTTTTTATAGAAAACTATTGTTATTCTCACAAGGTTATTTTATTCTAAAAAATTAAATTAATTAGTGAGTGATATTAATATAATATATATATATATTCAATATAAAATCAAATATTTTTTACATTCATCCAATATATTTGTTAGTCATAAGATGAGAATAAACCCATAAAAATATAAATTTTAATAAAGTCATTTTTACTGCCTTTTAATGGCACTCTTATTTTAAGTCTGAATTTTGAAAATTTTATAAAATTTATATGTCAAAATAAAATTCATTACTTAAATATAAACATCAAAATTATTTTAGGGTGAATTTTTGGTATTTTTCTATGAAGTTTTATTTTTTGATGAATAGTGAAAAATACTAAATTTTAATTCAAATTTTTTTTCTTTTATATAATATATTTATAAGGATAAATTATATTTTAAATTTATTTTAAATTAAGATTATATCAATTATATAATAATTAATTCAATTTATGTCATCGAAATCAATTTCTCTTTGAAATTGGATATAAATAGTTCTCCAACTTTTGAATGTTTTTAATTTAAAAACCCGCATTGTTGTCCTGTTTGAAGGAATAAATTTAATTTTATTTTTGAAAATTATATGATTGTAATATGGAAAAATAGATTCCATATTTAGAATCAAAATAATTTATAATATATAATAATGCCAACATATTTTTTTACAAAATTATTAAAGAAGGTAATTAAAAATTAATTATAGCATTTAAGAGAAAAATTAGATTAACAATGGACTAAACCTTAAACTTAAGAGATAAAATGACCTAAAAACTTGTACAAAATAAATTTGATGTTCATATTTTTAATCTATACTCTCTCAGATGAAATTTTTTTCATTATGGAACCAATTTTCATAGAGAAAACATGGATGAAATTCCCTATTCAAAAATCTAGAAGAATGCCACTCCTCATCCACTATAAAAAGGAACTCATCCCTATCATATATTCACACCTCTAAAGCCACTTTTGATCAAACAAGATCCTCAAAATAGATCATATAAATACCTTAACTCATCCTAGAATCCTTTTTTCTATATAAATCCATCTAAGTAATCCCTTTACTGCAAACCAAATGGAGTTACCCGAATAAGATGTGACATCCTTCCTCAAGCTAATTTATTTTATAATCATTATCCACCCCCTAAACACTTATTATTCCATGATTATATAATAAAACAAATATCCTAACTATAATAATATTTTTTATTCTAATGTTTCTATCTACACAAACACACACTTCCATCTAATGGGTAATGAACTTACTATTTATGTGTATGAAGAACTACCGCCTCACAAAATGATATAATTTGTTTTTGTTTTACCACCTCTCATGGTGGGGAATTATAATGGACATGAAATTTATATAGGATATATATAATATTTATAATGTCTTTATTCTTTTTTAATTTTTATATAACACAAACACTTATTCTTTCCATTTTGTGTAAAAATGATAACATCGTTTTTTTGAAGTGTGGACTATCGCCCTCTCAAAGCGATGTGATTCACTCACACTATACATGAAATGTGTCAAGGATGATTTTATTAAACCTATGTGACATATATGAGATAAATATAATAATATAATTATAATATACATATATATCATTTACTTTTCATTCTTTTAATATGAAAAAGAAATGATAGTAGTGTTCATGCATAAGTATGACTGACCGTCTCCATGAATGATGTGTTTAATTTATTATCTCCAGATATTATGGATTATTCTAAATAAATTTATAATGAATATATATGATAATTAATTCATGGTTTAATTTTTTTATATGATTAAATATTGCTCTAATAAATAGTAATAACAAGTAAAAAAGGTAAAACATACTCTAAGAACTAGGAAATTAACACCCGAAATAGTGAAAAATGAGAGTTTACTAACAAATGGGTAGTGAGATATTATAAGAAGATCATATATGATATCATAAATATTTTTATGGTTTTTTATAAATTAATAACATGTTTAAAACTATTATAAATTAATTTTAAGGATGTCCACCCAAAAAGGAAATGCAAGGTAGGGGATTTTCATCTCACATTTTACATTTGTGAGATAAATGTCAAATTCACCACTTACTTCTTTTGGGTGGTGTAACTACTCACCATTTTTATATATTATATAATTAATTGATTTATCTTAATGTAATTTTTGTTTTAATTTTAATTATTTCTTAAAAAATGATTTTTATTAAAATCCACCACACGGTAAATAATTTTATAACTGAATTCCTTTTCATTGGGTTATATTATTTTCTCATTGTTATTAATATTATAAGAGTTCATGTGTAATAAATTTTGAATATATATTATTTTATTTAAACATTTTTTTATTAGGATTTAAATTTTATACATGTAATATATCCATTTATTGATTCTCACATCTGTATTATGGCCTTTTCAAGGTTTTACTTTATAATATCATTTTGTTCGGGATTATTTACTCTTGAATTTAAATCGAAGGAAATTATTTGATAATTCTCTGATAAAACCTTTAATTTTCTTCTACTATGGTTATTAATGACTTTTTTCAAGTAATAATACCATTTTCCAGACTTTGGTACTCAAAATATTTTAGAAAATGTTTTTAATGAAACCTGACTTCATTTCTCTCTTTAGTAGGAGAAAATGTTTTCTTTTAAATTACTTGTTTTCTAAAAAGGTTTTTAAAAATGTTTCTAACCTTTAAAAAATTATTTATTTAATAAATTTTTATCCTTTTGTATTTTAAAAATGTTTTCAAAGTATTCTTCTTATCAATTTTAAAATGAGGAATTTTTATAACCTTTTTATCATATAAAAGGAATGTTATTTTTACCTTGTATAGAATGTCTAGATTTACCCACCATCATTTTTTCTTGGATTACTTTGAAAGTTTAAATGGATAATATTTAAGGAAAATGTTTTTAATATTTATTTTCAAGTAAATTTATTTTTAAGTTTTTTAAATGAAAGGGGTATTTTCATCAATAATGTTTTTAAAATATATATTTATAATATTTAAATTCATCCAAAATAAAAACCCTATATTTTACTCCACTTGGAATATTTTATATTGATACCATCCTAATTTTCCCCCTATATAGATTTTGATTTATCTGGACAAAGATAGTATAGACATTCACTTCCTTTATTCCTTTGTTAGTCCCCTTGAAATATTCAATATCCAGTGATCATTGAACATAAATTTCCCCCTAAATATCCATATCATTATCATGGACATGGTTATTTCATAAACCACATACCATTTTTACCTATGGTATATACTTGATAATTATTTGATTAAATGGGGAAATATTTATAAATCTATATCTTCTACTCCATATAGATATTTGATAAGGATCACTATTAAATTGAGTATTCAATATATGAGGAATGCTTTGGATAGGTACGACATGGGTGGGGCCTAGTTATAGATAGCCCCCCAATGTATTGGTAGTCTCATTGGACAAGTAAAGTCGATAACCTTAGATGGGTTTTTACCCAATATGCTAAAAAATCTTGTGAAAGGTCTTGATGATAAATGTACCATGTACCTAGGAAATATGACATCTAATAATTAAGAATTTCTCTCATTTAGACTCAATTACTATTTATCCACGATATATTATGTCCATATATCTATGTATGCATTTCATTATTAGTTAATTGATTAAATGGAATGTGTTTTAGTTATTTGCCTTTCCATATTGATTATTCATTATCTAGTTATTTGAATGGAATGTGTTTTTGGTTATTACCTTTCTATATTGTTTATCCAATTAGTTTATTGATTATATATAATGTGTGTTCAGTTATTACTTTTCTATATTGACTATTCTCATTGATTCATTATTACTTTCACAATCCTTGACCTTACTGAATATTTTGAGATCACCCTTATTTTGTTTCCCTTCCCTAAGAATCCAAGATGTGTACTAAGAAAGATATAGAAAGATAAACTAGATAGAATAAAGTTATTATTTTCTTTGAAAGAAATGATATTTTAGTTAGTGTATTCATTGTAATAAAAGACTCATGTATCTATCTGGTTCACCAAGACTACTAAACTTTCCGGTCCTTTAGGATTAGATTCCTTGTAATCATGAAAATATAATTGTATCATGACACCAACTCTAGGATTTTGGGGGTCAGGTCAATATAGTTGGTATCAATTGAAGTTTAGTAGAAACCTTGGGAACTAAATTGTGGAAAAAATAGATTAGAGAACAAAACACTAAGGTGGAATTTGAGGATAAGTATAGAAGAAAATCCTAGAATTTTGGAAAGGTAGATATTATGTGGGTCTTACTAGTAATACAACTTTGTCTGGATACTACAAGTGGATTTGGTTCTGGTAAAATTGTGCCTAGGGTAACAACTCTGACAACGTGCATTGGGCCTAACTCAGTGTAACCTGGTACCTGACAACGGGCCTTACTACGCACATGGTTTGACACTACTGTGAGTATATGCTTAGGATAATTCACATTTTTATTACAAACTATTATGAAATATTTGAATATATAATAAAACTGAATTACCTATGTTAAACCTTAGACAAAGGAAGGACCTGTATGGAAATAAATGGATGGAATATTTATATATTGGGGTGTATTGAAAACTTTAGCTAAAAGGATATTTAGTTATTAACCTTATTTCAAAAATATCCATAATATTTATTAATAAGGTTTTTGAAAAGGAAAAAATAAATTTTTAGGGGAAACCCAACAAATTAGGTAAGTTCATAGGACTTGAACCCATGATTGAAGGATGTAATGGTTTAATGTTAACCACTAACCTACGCAATGTCCTTGTTAATATGTCATTATTTATAGTTGAACAATTTAGTGAATAGATATTAATTATGAATAATTAGTATCAATTTTTAGGTTTATATGTTAATGAATTAACCATTTTTCTTTTGTAAAATATTTAGAGAAAAATTTATAGACATTTCACTCTTTTATGGGCCATACGATCTATTAAAAGTGTATTTTAGTGCTTTAGGAATCAAAGTTAATTTTTGGACATCTATTACATTAAGTAATTGATGAATTCTAAATTTAACAAAGCATACAAAATTTTTTAAAATTTTTATTATTGAAATATGTTTTTAAGTATATTTCCTAATATTCATAGATAGTAAAAGAATTACTCAACATTAGGAAAATGATCAGAAAAAAATATTTCCCTAATAGCCTATTTTTGTTGAACCGGTGGTCTTATAAATCATCACAGATTTATGGATTTGAGGCCCTAAAATTTTTATTGAACATTAAATTTTGTTTTTTTTGTTACCTCAATCACTCCCTATAAATATTTACACTTTTCCTCCATGTACGTATCTCTACTTACCACTAATGTTCTCTTACTTAAAGACCTAGTTATATGTTAGTCCATGTGAACATTTTTACATCCCATTCTATCTTTTCTAGAGGATTTTTTATGAACCCTTATCTTGATGTGGTATTTAAAATTAGTAAATATCAAACAATCTATTACCAAGATCAAGTTTAAATTGTGAGGAGGTAATTTATTTAAGATGGGGAGAATATAACACCCTCGAATTTTAAATAAGAACATTATATTTGATATCATGTATGACACGAAACACCAAGCATGTAAGGGAAATATAATATCCTATGAATTTAAAATATAATTAGTATTTTAAATAAATTTAATAGATTTCAATGCACACAAAATTTATTAAGCTTATGTTACATGCAAGATCGAGTTTTACAGAACAACAATATATTAATAAAATATTATTATTTAGTATTATAATATATAACCTAGTAGTTAAAATAGAGTTTATGAATATTATTAACTAACTTATTAAAATCTATGGTTTACACAAATATTAAATGAAATCATTTGTTACAAATTGATTAGAAATGAATATAAGAACCAATTGAATACAAAGGGAATTTTTTATTGAAAACTATTTTTATGATCACTAGGCTATTTTATTTTAACAAATTAAATTAATTAGTGAGTGATATTAATGTAATATATATATATATATATATATATATATTAAATATTCAATAAAATATTTTTTACAATCATCTAATAGATTTGATATGTATAAGATGAGAATAAATACAATTTTATACATAAAAACATATATTTCGATAAAGACACTTTTACCACCTTTTAATGGAGCACCTATATTAAATATGAATTTCAACACTTATAAATTTTATATTTAAAAATAAAATTCATTTTTGAAATAAAAACATCAAAATTTGGTTCGGGTGAATTTTTTGTATTTTTCTGTGGAGTTTCATTTTTTAATGAATAGTGAAAATACTGAATTTTAATTCAAAACTATTTTCATCTAATTTATTTATATGGTTAAATAATATTTTTAATTTATTTTAAATTCAAATTATATCAATTATTGAAAAATTAATCCAATTTATCTCATTAGAATTAATTTTACATTGAAATTGGATATAAACACATCTCAAAATTTTGAATGTTTTTACTTTAAAAACCTGCACTATTGTTCCGTCTACGGAGTTAAATTTAAATTAATTTCTTATCCTTATGTGATTGGAATTTGAAAAAATGGATTCCATATTTTAAAACATAATAATTGATCATTTCTAATAATTTTAACTTATTTTTTGGCCAAAAAATTAGTGAAAGTAGTTAAAATTTAATTAGAGAAATTAAGAGACAAATTAGATTAATAAGGGACTAAAACTTAGACTTAAGGGCCAAAATAACCTAGAAACTTGTCCAAAATCATTTTTATGTTCATATATCTACCCAATACTCCCTTGAATAAAATTTGGTTCATTATTGGAGCCAATTTTTATAGAAACCCAGGCTTAACATACATGGATATTACATCATTTTAGATAAATATTCAACACATTACATAAATACATGCCCGAGGACTGTAATAGTTTAGTTTCTTTGGAAAATCAGAAAAAAAATATTATTAATCATTGAAATATATTCAATGTTTCCCAAGAATATCATCCCTTTTTTTTCTTCCACTTAAAACCTTTCTTCATAACCTGGGTAAAGGAAACATAAGAAAGGGGTGAGCGCAGATTCTTAGTAAGGGTAAACATAGAAGATACATAAGCATAACATAATCATAAGGGTATGTGAAAATGAGAATAAAATTTTAAGATCATATCCTATATATCAAATATCACATAAATGATTCATGTCATAAATATTACTAGTTCATAAGACATGAATCATAAGGGAAACCATCACATAATCCATGGAAATATGGCATTGGAATAAGACATGGAATTTGTGGCATACACATAAGAATATAAAATAATATGTCAAGGATAACTTCAAAAACCTTCATAACATGTTTATATTTGGATAATAACTTCTTTAATATCTTCGGGCTTGGGATTCCCTCTCATGTACCCTCTTGTTTTGATCTTGGGAAGCCCTCCTGTGTACCCTCTAATTTCATGCTTATGATGCCCTCCCATGTACCCTCTTGTTTTGGGCTTAATATGACTTCTTGTTTTAGGATTGGTATTTCCTCCTAAGTACCCTCTTGAGTTTGTAAAATTTTATCACTATCAAATTAATTGTATAGAGATTTAAGTCCCACCCATAACATAATAAAATCATATATGCATGTGTCATAACATAACATAACATTCATCATATCACGACCCATGAAATGAAATGGGTGTCATTAAATTTTTATCGCATCATAACTTATGGAGAATTAATAGGTTTCATAATCATTTAATAAAATCATATCCCATGAAAATAATCAGGTTTCAAAATAATATAACTCATTGAAGGGAAACAGGTATGATAAACATCATTCCATCAAAACATAAACCATTCAAGAAAAAATATGAATGGTATTCCTAAACTATAACAAAGTACATCATCTTATATGGATAAGTATTTTGAAATATAGCATGGAACATTTATTAATAAAAATATAATTTCTTTAAAACTCATATTCATAATGTTGGGAAAAAATCCCTCAAGGCATCATTGAAGCATTTTTGAGGTGATTGTGTTTGTTGACAAAGTGGACATCAGTGATGTGATTGTTGACAAAGTAAAACAATGACATGCAAATTTTTTGACAAAGAGGATTTCATGGTGGAATGTCGAGTTCAAGAGTTGTGGTCAACCATCCATGTTTGATTCAAGAACTTCAACAAAAGGAATGGATGATCTGGAGGTGGTATAAAAGAACATATTCAAGGTGGCACCGTTTTCCAGTGTTTGCCAAATTTTTGGGCCTGAAAATCGACAAATGAAGAAATGTGTTTTTGGCAAAGGGACTTGCGCGCCGATGAAATGGAGTATAGAAAATTTGCACGCCATATGTTTTTCAAGATCAGAAGATCAAAATATGGCTAAGGAAACAGGTTCTCGCAAGTTTGGGAGTTGGTCACGCAAGTGTCTAAAAGGACAGAAGACTTGCGCGCCGAGACTGTGTCGCGCAGGTGACTTGCCCACCGTCGTGCAGGGTGGTCAATTTGCCTATAAATACTGGACCACCCCTCTTAATTTTAGAACCTGAGTTCAACGCTTTGATAAATAAGATCTCCCGTCGCGAAGGTGTGGTGGTCGCGCAAGTGGTGTGTGGGTCGCGCAAGTGAAGTTGTGCGCTGGTGTGATAAGTTGCATACCGGTTGGCAGTTGCGCGCCAACATTGGTTTGGGCGTAAAAGCAAGTGAGTTGCGCAGGTTTTGGGTTGAAGAAGGTTGTGTCGCGCAAGTGTCTAAGGTAGACTTGCGCGCCAGTTGTGACTTGCGCACCGATACTTGCGCGCCGAGATTGACTTGCACGCCAAGTAAGGATTATTTCCAGTAGTGATTTTCGGGCTGCGTGGAAGCTGGAAGTTTGCCGGATACCTTCGGTGCAAATAGATATTCATCTACGGGTGAAAATTGGGCTTCAACAGAGCATCTACTTACAGAGGAAGATGCATTCCTTCATGCAAATGAAGAGACCTATAGTTCTATAAACTGTGAGTGGATTCCTTCCAAGAGTAGTGAGCAAAGGAAGAGAAAGAAGGTGATCCTCTCCACCGGTAGTGAGCCAGAGAGAGAGAAATAGGGAGTGACCTTTGGGGAAGCAGTGAGCTGACCCTAAACATTGTAAAGGCAGTGAGCCAGGGCATTGAAGTGATCTAGACTGAATATTGTAATCCACAGCTAGTGAAGTTTAGTGGAATTGGTACGACCGGAAACTTGTCGGCGTATGCTCCTTGGACGTAGCCCTTTGCGGTGAACCAAGTAAAATTGTTGTGTCCTATGCATGCTTTACTTTCTGTTTACTTTGTGCAGCAGGAAAGAGAGAGAAGAGTGCTTTTCTTAACAGCGAAACAAGATCAGAACGGGCATTAATTTTAAATTAGTCATACATTGATTAACCCCCCCCCCCATATCAGGGTATTCAGCCTTGTGGACCTAACACATAAAATTATTTAAAAAATTCATTTCTTATAAAGAGGTCTTTAAAATTTCATTTAAAACATTTATTGAGGAAAATATATTTTCCGTTTAAAAAAATATTTCTAAAACATAAATCATTTTGAAAAAAATCATTGAAAATAAGTTTAAAAATTAAAAATAAGGATTGAAATCATTTTGGATGTCATTTTCATGAAAATGGTTTTGAAAACTTATAAATAAAACATTAAATCATTTAAATCCTTTTCTTTTAAAATAACCCTTTTGAAAACTTATAAAGGGAGCTTTGAAAATCATTTAAAACACTTTCTAAACATAAAACATTTTTGTAAATATTTTTATTTGAAAACCACTTTAAAATCAAAAAATTTATAGAATATTATGAAAATTATATTTAAAAATAATCTTGTAATGTTACAAAGGAAGGTTTAGAGTAATGATGGTCATGACGACAGGTAAGTCTTTACATGACAAACATTCCTTTTGGAACCTTAAAAAGTTACGAAAAGTGCCTTGATCAGAAAATGAAAAGAGGATTACTTTTAAAACCATTTTTTAAAAAGTTAAAACATGGGTAAAAATATCCTTTAAACATAATATTATAATAGTAAAACATTTTTTAAAATATTTTTAGAAAACATGGTTTTGAAAGAACACAAATTTCTGACTGAAAGTAGAAATAAAGTCAGGTTTTCATAAAAACTACTAATTATATCAAGTAAAAAAATAGTGTAAAATGGTAATAATACATGAATATATCATGTATAACCAGATAATAATAACATTCATGAGTTTTCTTGAGATATGTATCATAATATTTCATCAATTTAAGTATAATCATAAACAATATCAATAAAGGATAAGATTGTTGCAATAAGTCGTTACCACTGTGGTAAATTTGAATCATAATAATATAGTTATAATAAAATAAAATTAATCTAAAAATATCATGAAAAGAATTGTTTTCAATATATAACATTTCAATGGGAATTATATAAACCTCATAAAAAAATATAAGTTCATGGCATGTGTCTCAAAGAAGGAAAATTGAGACAAAAATACTTTACCGATTTGGTAACTTTTGTACCCTTAACCTCATGAAAGAAAGATCACAAAATTGATATGTAAATACCCATAAATTTAATTATAATAATCATATAATAAATACATGTGTATTATACACACCAAAAAAATGAAATTAGTGGTGAATAAGTCATGTATCTCACAGAAATAAAAAGTGAGATGAAATTCTCATACCTTAAGTCTTGACTTTCTTCATACACATTCAAGCCTATAGATCTAGTACAATAAATATAAGTTTATAATATATTTACAATAGAACTATATTATTTTATATAATACCATATATTATTTGGTTATGACTTTATATTACCCATTTATTAACAACTCCATGTTAATGTTACATTTTGGATAATATCCTTTTTATTTTTCGTATATGTTATGACTTATTATTCTTGATAATATTACTTAGATCATAATTTACTTATTTATAAAATGTAAAAAAAGTATAAATATCATATATATTCATTATATATTTACTTTTAATAATCTATTTGATATATAAGTATGAAATAGAATACATTGTTCAGGGAGACGGTAGACTGTACGTACGCATGAATGATGTTTCTGTTTTATTATCATATTGAAGCAAATAATGTAAATGAAATATATGTATATATATATTATAATTCCAATAAAATTATTATTTCATATATATAATATAAATTCAATAAAATCATCCTTAATACATTCCATGTAAGGTGTGAACTAATCACATCGCTTTAAAGAGTTGGTAGTTCACACTTCCACAACCAAAATTATCATACTTAGAAACAATGGAAAGCATGTAGGTATATGTTGTATAGTATTTAGAAAAGAATAAATAAATCATAAATATCATATATAAAATATAAAAATACATTTTTCATCCAAATTCCCAACCATGATAGGTGGTAAAGGAAAAAACAAACAACATTGTTTCGTGAGGCGACAATTCATCGTACACAAGAATAGTAAGTTGGTTACCCATTAGATGAAAGTGTGTGTAAGTGGAGATAAAACCACTATAATTAAAAAAAATATTTTTAATAATTTTTCTATTATATAATCATTGAGTAATATTAATTGTTGTGGTGGAGAAAGAAAATAAAAAAAAAGAGCTTGAGGAAGGATGTTACCTCTTATTTTGGGTTACTCCTTTTTCTTTGCACAAAATGGAATCCTTGGTTGGATTTATACCTAAAGGGATGATTAAAAGAGGAAGTGATGGATTTTGGGAGATTATATGATCATATTTTGGGTGAGTAAAAGGGATTTATCGGGGTTAATATGTGGGATGGGTGAGTACCTTTTTACAGTGGAGGTGGAGTGGGATTCGTGTAAATTTTTTAAAAGGGAATCCCACATACATTTTTTCTATGAAAAGTGAATCGAATTAATAAAATAATTATATAAATTGAGTATATGTTCAAAATACTTCCATAAAATTTATTTTGGATAAGTTTCTTGGTTATTTTGGCTACTAATTTTATGGTTTATTCCTTTGTTAAGATAATTTTCTCTTAATCATTGTAATTAATTTTAACCATTTCACAAATATTTTTGGTCAAAAACTAAATTTAACTTATTATAAATTATAAATTATTATTATTAAAAATATTTAATCTATTTTACAATTTTCAATCACATAATTCGTATAAATTAACTTGAAATTAATCTCGTAGACTAGAAGACAATGCGGGTTTTTAAAGTAAAAATTTTCAAATGTTTGCTAAGTTTTTATATCTAATTTTAAAGTGATATCAATACCAATGACCTAATTTTTATCAATTTATGAATTAATTATATAATTATACTTCAAAACTAATTATAAATATAATTTAACCTTATAAATAAATTAAATGTAAAGTAGTTTGGAATTAAAATTCAGTAGTTTTCATTATTCATCAAAAAATGAAACTTCACATAAAAATACCAAAAAATTACCCTAAAATATATTTATGTTTAAATTTAAAAAAATAATATTATTTTGAACTATAAAATTTATAAAATTTCCAAGAAATATTTTTAAAATAGGTTCTCGATTAAAAGGCGGTAAAACTGCTTTTATGAGAATATAGGTCTTTATGTCTAATATTGGGTTTGTTCCTATCTTATGAATATCAAATATATTCAATTAATTTAAAAAATACTTGATTGTATATATAAAATATATATTTTTAATAATATATTATTGATCGGTAAAACTCAGTCTTGCATATTATGCAAGCCATCAAATAAATCCAATCTTGTGTGTAATGTAAGCTAAGCTTGATGTTCCGTGTAAAACAAGATAAACTTTATGTTTCGTATAGTGCACGATTAAATTGGTGTTGTGTATAACTCAATCCAAAATTAGTTCATTAATAAAAAAAATATTTTCAATGTTGTGTGAGATGCAAAATATCAAAAAGGTTAAATTAATTTGAAAAAAATATTTCATAAAATCGCGTGGTGTTGCATTCTACCGCCCTTAAAATGAATTTCTCACTTGAAATTCAACTAGGTTTTCCAAAATTTAATACTTGAAAGTTACTTTCATAGAAACCCACATCATAAAAATTATTAATAAAGCTTCCTTTAAAAAGAAAATATTGTAAACATAACAGTTACCCAAATTAACATATAACTAGGTTTTCACATTAGAGAACATAAGGGGGAAGTGAAAATATGGGCATGGAAGAGAAATGAAAATATCAAGTTTTGATGGAGGGTGATAGAGAATATGGTCATGAGAAAGTTAAAAACCACAAAGACAAAAAAATATGATGATCTAAGGGTCTATTTAATTCATTGGAAATGAAGGTACTAGGAATTTTTTTTGGTTTCATCATTATTTTTCCAAAAGATGAATAATTTTCATGAAACGATATACTTAAATTATTTTAGGAAAACTTTCCCTTTTATGTCATTGTCGAATTTCATTTCATCTCCCATTCCAAGAAATAAAGGTGACTTTGTCATTCTTGAAGCATTAACAGATCATGAGGTCCATGAATATAATGGAATGTCATTCCATCTGTTTTTATCAAAAAAAAAGGTTAGAACAAGTTACCCAATATGCATAAATACTTATATGGGGAGATAATAATTTAATCACTAAAACATCATATGAAGTTTAGCATAAAAGATTCCATAAATGTTCAACCTTGTAACCCTTCTGATATTTAATTCACCCTTTATTCCATAAATAATATCTTATCTTATACCAAAACATTTTTATTGGAAACATGGGTCCATCCTTGTATTGATAGAATTCAAAATGTTATTTTATTTATCTATAATTAATGTATAGGGATATAATCACATGAAACTTCACTAAAATATGAACAGTAAGATTTTAATAGGGATTAATCATAAAAAATCAAACATGAAATTCCTAACTAAGTAGGGTAGGATAAGTGTGACTTAATTGTCATGATTCACTTCATCTATTTTGATTACATAATATTTCCCTTTGTCCTTTTTCCTTAGAGGTTATTATAGATTATAATCCACATTAGTCCGTGTCTGAGGCACTTGTCAGCATAATGTCCAAACTCCATGCAATTGAAACATTGAAGTGTGAGAGGTGCATTTTTTGGGGATTTCTCATTATTCAAATAATTAGATAACATATTCCCATTGGTTTGACATTTATTCACTAGATGAACTTCCCTTAAACACTTAAATAATTTATTAGTCCCCTTAAGTCAATTCCCTATAGGTTTATTCCCACTATTCATTCATAATAGAAGGCTCATTTTCTTTTCTCCGTGGTTTTTAAATTTTCTTTTGAACTCCATCTTCCTTTTCTTGTAAATACTATGATAATGATACTCAATTACAACCTCTATTTACACCTTGATAGCACATTGAAAAACTTACTCATAGATACTAAAATCTCTTATATCAAAGTCCTTTCAAAGACTAGGTTTTTGGCCACCAAAGAATCAATCAGTTTTTATTTCAGGTTGGATGATAATAGCCGAAGAGTACCTTACAATCCTTGTAAAATTTTATTCATAGGAACCAACTGATTCATCATAATTATGTTTAAGCTCTAGGAATTAATTTTTCATATTTTTAAAAATAACATGAGGAAATTACTTATTGAGGAATAATTTTTTGAACTCATCCCAGTCTATAGATTTCATTTCATCTTACTTATTTTTATTCTTGATTAGGGTACACCACTGGTTTTCTTCACATTCTAAACAATAAATAGCCAGAATGACTTTCTCATGTTTCAAACAATTGAAGAAAAGAATATATTTTTAGTTTTGTTGATCTATTGATCATCTAAAAGTGGATTAGATGACCCTCTTAAATAAAGAAAACGTTTCCTCGTGAAGGACTCAATGGAATATGGTTCCCTCCTCTGTGTGTTTGGAATCTCAGAATGATTCATAGCTTGAGAAATTTGTGTCAACATAGAAATAAGGTTTTGCATTTTATATCCCATAACATTTGGTTTATCAGGAGTAAAATCATTGAATTTTCCATTTCAATCCCCAATAACATAGTTCCTTTGGGTTTTATCCATTGACTAAAACCAAAAAAATAGAGTAATAATCAATCATTATAGTGGGGAACCACATAATCTTGAAAAAATACTTATAGGATTTCTAAATCATGGATCCTACTTATTTAATCTATGAAACCTTAGGTTTATCCTAAGTTATTCATAGTCATATTATACTTGAATTATTCATGATGGTTCATAAAGAGTTTTTGAATTCCCAATGCAAATCCCTTAAGAGTTTCAAACTATGTGTGAAGTAAGGCTCGTTGTCATGTACCAGGTTACACTTGATTCAAGCCTAAGGCGCCTTTTCGGAGTTATTACACCTTGGTAAATATGTTCCAAAGACATATACACTTTTATTATCCATACAAGTATGTATTTCTAATAAACCACTCACTCTATCCTTTACCAAAATTCAAGGACATTTTCCTATACTATTCCTTATCTTACGACTAATCCTTAGAGATATCCCAAGACATATCTTTAGAAATATCCCCAGAGATATCACTAAAGTTTTCTCATCCTAGTTTCCAAAGGCTGAATAATTTTTCCTTTGATACTAAGTATATTGACCCAGACTTATCATACATGGATATTACACCATTTTAGATGAATATTCAGCACATTATAGAAATACATTCCTGAGGTCCATAATAGTTTACTATATTTGGAATCTTATAACAAAATATTCTAACTTGGTGAAGGATATTCAATGTTTCCCACAAATATATTCCCCTTTATTACTTCCACTTAAAACCTTTCTTCAGTACCTAAGGAAAGGAAAAATAAGAAAGGGGTGGGCTCATATTCTCAGTAAGGGTAAACAAAGGAGATACATAAGCATAACAAGAGCATAAGGGTATGAGAACATGATAATAACATTTGAAGATAATACCATGCATATCAAAGATTATATACATGAGTCATGGAATAAATATTGGTAGTTTATAAGATATAAATCATATGGTAAACAAGATTATAATCCATGAAAACATGACATGGGAACAATACATGGAATTTGTGGTATACACATAAGCATAGAAAATCATATGTAAATGCTACCTAAAAACACCTTAATAAAATTTTAGGATTAGGATAATAACCCATTTACCTACTTAGGGATTAGGATTACCTCTTATATACCCTCTTATTTTAGGCTTGGTATTCCCTCCCATTTACCCTCTTCTTTTGGGCTTGGTATTCCCTCTTGTGCACCCTCTTATTTTGGGCTTAAGATGCCCACTTGTTTTAGGCTTGAGATATCCTCATGTGTACCCTCTTGAGATCATAAAACATTTATAATCACTTAATGAATTATAGGGAGATATAAGTCTCACCCATCTCATAATTTAATCATACATTCATGCGCCATAAGATAAAAAGCATTCATTATATCATGAAAAATGAAATAAAATGGTTATCATTAACTTTTCATCACATCATAACCTATAGAGAAGGGATAGGTTTCATAATTATTTCATAAAATCATAACTAGTTAAAAGAAGTGGGTTACAAAAGAATATAACTCGTTGAAGTGAAATTGGTATCACAAACTCCATTTCATCAAAACATAAACCATTCAAGAAAGAATATAAATGGTATTCATAAAATATAACAAACTATTCCATATTAGTTGGAGAATTATTTTGAATGATAACATGGAACATTTCTTAAGTAAAATAGCATTTACTCAAACATCATTTTCATAAAACCATTTTAAAAATCATTTTCTTATAAATAATGATTTACAATTTCATTTAAAACATTTATTTAGGAAAATATATTTTCCGTTATAAAAAACTCTTTTTAAAACATAAAGAATTTTGAAAACCTTTTTCTTTGAAAACATTTTTCATTAAAAACACATTGAAAACATAAAAAGAAGTCTTGAAATTATTTTGGAATTTTTTTTGTAGAAAATGGTTTTGAAAACTTATAAATAAAACATAAAATCACTGAAAACAGTTTCTTTGAAAATGACCATTTTGAAAACTTATAAAGGGATCTTTGAAAATCATTTAATTTCTTTTTAAACATAAAACATTTTTGAAAAACTTTTTCTTAGAAAACCACTTTAAAATAAATAAATTTACATAATATTAGGAAAAAAATTTATTTAAAAATAAACTTATAATCTTACAAAGTAAGCTTCAGGTAAATGATGGTTATGATGGTGGGTAAGTTCGTACCTGTCGAACATTCTTTTTCACCTTAAAATGTTTAGAAAAGTTCCTTGATCTGAAAATGACAAGAGGATTAATTTTAAATCCATTTTTTAAAATTTAGAACATGGTTAAATTTTTTATTTAAACATCAATGAATAATAGTAAAAAATGATTTTTTTATAAAACACGGTTTTAAAAGAACACATATTTCCAACTGAAAGGATAAATAAATTCATATTTTCATAATTTTTTTTATTAATTATATTAAGTAAAAAAGAGTGGTAAATTTGTAATAATACATTAATATATATTTTATTACCATAGTATAATAAAATTAATGAGTTTTCTTGAGATATGGATCATAATATTTCATTAATGGAATCCTAATAATAAAAAATGTCAATAAATAATGAGATTGTAGCAATAAACTGTTACCACTGTGGTAACTTTGAATAATAATACTGTGGAAAAAATAAAATTAAATGAATATAAAAATATCATTAAAATAATTATATTCATGATATAACATTTCAAATGTGAGCATATACACCTCATAGAAAAATATAGGTGCATAACATGGCATGTGTCTAGAAGAATGAAAATTGAGACAACATTACTTTACCGATTCGGTAACTTTTGAACCATAAACCCCATGAAATAAATATCATAAAATGGATATTTAAATACTCATAAATTTAATTATAATAATCATATAATATATCCATGGTTAGTATAAATACCACAAAAATTAAATGAGTGGTGAATAAGGCATGTATCTCATGGAAATAAAAAGTGAGATGAAATTTCCTTACCTTAACTATTGAATTTATTTGTACACATTCAAAACTCATGTATGTTAAATATAATTTTATTATAAATATATGACAGAATAATATTATTATATCTAATACCATATATGATTTGTTTATGATTTTAGATTACCTGTTTATTAACAACTCCATGGTAATGTTACGTTTTGGGTAATATCTGTGTTATTTTTCATATATGTTTTGGATTGTTATTCTTGATCCTGTTACTTGTATCATTATTTAATTATTTATATAATTTAAAACGTGGTATTAATATCACATATATTCATTATATATTTATTTATAATAATCTATATAATATAGAAGTATGAAATGGAATACACCGTTCATAGAGATGGTAGGTCGTACGTACACAAGAACACTATTTCTGTTTTATTATAGTATTGAAAGAATTTAAGTAAATAAAATATATGTATATATATATAATAATTATAGTAGAATAATTATTTCATAAATATCATATAATTTCACTAAACGCATCCATAATACATTCCATTTAAGGTGTGAAAAAATCACGTCACTTTGAGGAGGCGGTAGTCCACACTTCCCCAAACAAAATTATCACACTTACAAAAAATGAAAACCATGAAGATATGTGTTATATAATAATTAAATAACCATAAATTTATCATAAATATCATATATAACATATTAAAATATATTTTCCATCATAATTTCCAACCATGAGAGGTGGTAAAGGAAAAACGAACAACATCATTTCATGAGGGGGTAGTTCATCATACACAAGAACGGTAAGTTCATTACCCATTAGATAGAAGTATGTGTAAGTGAAATTAAAACCATTATAATAAAAATATATCATTATATTTATTATAATAGTGTTATTATATGATAATTTAATAAGAATAATTATGTTGGTGGAGAAAGAAAATAAAATAAAGGAGCATGAGGAAGGATGTTACCTCTTCTTTTGGGTAACTCCTTTTGCTTTGCACAAAAGGGAATCCTTGGTTGGATTTATTCCAAAATGGAGGATTCAAGGAGTAAGGGATATATTTTTTGAGATTATTTTATCATATTTTGGGTTATCCAAACGTCTTTAGTGGTGTTAATAAGTAGGAGGGGTGAGTTCCTTTTTATAGTGGAGGAGTGACATTCTTATAAATTTATGAAAAGTGAACTAAAACCACATTTTTACTTTGAAACGTGGCTCCAATAATATAAAACATTATATAAAACGTATTATAGGATCTAAATAAGTCCATAAAATATATTTTTGAAAAGTTTCTAGGTCATTTTGGCCCTTAAGTGTACCATTTAATCCCTTGTTAATCTAATTTTCCTCTTAATCGTTGTAATTAATTTTAATCAATTTCACTCATCTTTTTGGAAAAAACTAAGTTTACCTTTTTATAAATTATTAATTATTTTTATTCCAAATTTGAATTCAATTTTTTCAAATTATAATAATATATTTGGTAGAAATTAATTTAAAATTAATCACATAAACAAGATGACAATGCGGGTTTTTAAATAAAAAATGTTCAAAAGTTTGCTAAGTTTTTATATCTAATTTCAATGTGAAATTGATCCTAATGACTTAAATTTGATTACTTTTTGTATAAATTATATTATTATACTTTAAAACTGATTATAAATATAATTTAACCTTATAAATAAATTAGATGAAAAATAAATTTTGAATTAAAATTCAGTATTTTTCACTATTCATCAAAAAATAAAACATCACAAAAAATACCAAAAATTCACCCTAACATATTATTTATGCATATATTTTAAATAATAAGTTTATTTTGACATATAAAATTTGAAAAATTTGAAAAATTTATATTTAAAATAAGTTTTCCATTAAAAATGGTAAAACTCCTTTTATAAAAAATTAGGTTTTTATGTGTAATATTGGGTTTGTCTCTATCTTACACATGTCAAATATATTTGATGAATATAAAAAATATTTGATTCAATATATAAAATATAATTTTTTTAATAATATATTATTGTTTGGTAAAACTTTTTCTTGCATATTTTTCAAGCCATCAAGGAAAGCTGGTCTTGCGTGTAATGTAAGATAAGCTCAGTGTTCCGTGTAGAGAAAGATAAACTTTATGTTGTGTGTAGTGCACAATTAACTTATTGTTGCATATAACATAATAAAAACTTAGTATTTTTATAAAAAACAATTTTAAGTGTTGCGTAAAATTAAAAAATATCAAAAAAGTATAAATTAATTTGAAAAAAATATATTTTGAAAAATATTGGGGTGTTGTACTATTCATAGGAATAACGTGGATGGAATTACATTTCCCAAAAATTACAAGAATCTCACTCCTCCTCCACTATAAAAAGGCAATCTCCCATACCACTTATTCACAAATCTCAAGAAACATTGGCTTGAACAAGATCTACCCAAATAGCTCCTCAACATCCCTAGCCTCATCCTAGAAGCTTTCCTTTGTGAATGAATTCATCCAAGGAATCTCATTGGTGAAAACCAAAAGTAGTTACCTGAATCATAGGTAGCATACTTTCTCAAGCTCTTTTGTTTTATTTTTATTCCTTACCCCCACAAATATTATTATTCCATGATTATATAGTAATAAAAGTATCCTAAAAACACTAATACATTGTTATTCTAATGTTTTGACTTGTACTTTCACACACTTACATATAATGGGTAACAAACTTACTATTGATGTGTATGATGAACTACTGCCTCACTAAATGATGTCATTTGTTTTTTCTTTACCACCTATCATGGTTAGGAATTATGATAGAAATAATATTTATATATTATATATATGATATTTATAATGTTTTATGCTTATTTATTTTTTATATAACACATAAAATAATGTTTTTCATTTTGTGTAAATACGATAACATCGTTTGTGGAAGTATAGACTACAGCCCCCTCAAAGTGATGTGATTCGTTCACACTAAACATGGAACATATAAAGGATGGTTTTTTTAAAACTATGTGATATATAGGATATATATATATATAATGTAGTTATAATATACATATATATCATTTAATTTTCATTCTTTTAATTTGATAAATAATTTAAAGTAGCCTCAATGCGTGCGTACGGTCTGCCGTCTCTATGAACGCTGTGATTAATTTCTTACCTTCAAATATTATGGATTATTTTAAATACATATATAATTAATATATATGATAGTTAAATAATTGTTTACATTATATATATTATGAAATCATGATATAAGTAATAGTAACAACAACTAACAAGTCAAAACATACTCGAAGAACTAGGAAATTAGCACCAAAAATTGTAAAAATAATGATTGTTTACTAATAAACGGGTAGTAAGATATTATAATAAGATAATATATGATATAATAAATATTAATATTCTTATTTAATAAGTTATTAAAATGTTTAAACCTTCATACAAGAAATTAAATTACATTTACCCAAAATGGAAATTCAAGTTAAGGGATTTTCATCTCACTTTTTACATTTGTGAGATAAATGTCATATTCACCACTTATTTATTTTGTGTGGTGTACCTACTGAAAATTTTGATTTTTATATCATTAATTGATTTATATTCATTGTATTTTGAGTTTTAATTGTAATTATATATTCTTAAGGGTATTTGAATTAAAATTTACCAAGTTGTAAATAATTTCATAACCCAATTCCTCTTTAATGGGTTATAGTACCTCCTCTTTGTCGTTAATATTCTAAGATTACATGTGTAATATATTTTTACTATCTATTTTTTTATTTACACTTGTTTTATATGTATTAAATTTTATGAACAAAATTTATTCATTGATTGATTATCGAATCAATTTTATGGTCTTTTCAAGGCTTTACTTCACAATCTCATTTTTTTGGATTATTTACACTTGAATTTAAATAAGAAGAAATTATTTTATCATTATATAATAAAAACTTAAATTTTCTTCTCCTATGGTTATTCATTACCTTTTCAAAGTAATATTACTATTTTTACTCTCTTTGTTACACAAAATATTATAGAATTTTGTTTTTAAGAAAAACTGACTTCATTTCTCTCTTTAGTTAGAGAACCCATTTTTTTCTAAAAATATAGTTTTCTAAAAATGTTTTCAAATTTTTTTTAAAACTTTATAAAATGATTTATAAAGGAAATTTTTATCATTTATTGTATTTTAAATTTTTTTCAAAGGAATCTTCTTGTCTCTTTCCAAATAAGTTATTTTTCAAACCTTTTTACTGTCAAAAAAGGAAGGTTCTTTTAACCTTGTATTACATATACAGATTTACCCATATTCATTTCTTTAAATATTAATTTTCAAGTTAAAAAGGTTAATATTTGAAGAAGAAAAATTTTAAAAGTGATTTTCAAATAAAATTATTTTCAAAATGTTTTTCAAAATGAAAAGGATATTTTCCTCAAAAATGTTTTTAAAATATATTTTTATAATATTTCCATACATAAATGAAAATAACCCTGTATTTTACTCAAATTAGGATATTTTGTAATGATACCATCCTTATTCTTCCCTTGGATGGTTTTTTATTGATTGGGCCAAGGATATTATTCACATTCACTTCCTTTATTCCTTTGTTAGTCCCTTTAAAATATTCGATCTCCAGTGATCATTGAACATTAAGTTTCCACTAAATATCCATATCATTTATCATGGATATAATTATTACCTAAACCATATACCATTTTTAAATATGGTATGTACTTGATAGTTATTTGATTAAATGGTAAAATATTGAGAAATTAGTATCTTCTACTCTAAATATTTGATAAGGCGCATTATTAAATCTATTATTTGATATATGAGGAATGATTTAGAAAGGTGCAACATGGGTGAGGCCTACTTATAGATATCCCCTCGATACATTAGTAATCTCATGGGATGAGTCAGTTGGATAACCTTAGATGGGTTTTTACCCGATATGCTAAACCATCTTGTGAAAGGTATTAATGGTAAAGGTACCATGTACCTAGGAAACATAGAGTCCAATAATTAATAATTTCCCTAATTCAGATTCAGTTATTATTTAAACATGATATTTTTCATTGACATATCTATGGATACATTTCATTATCATTTTATTGATTAAATGGAATGTGATTTAGTTATTTCCCTTGCCATATTGATTATTCCTTATCTAGTTATTTAATGGGCTTGTATTTTCAGTTATAACATTTATAAAATTTTTATCTACTTAGTTTATTGATTATATGGCATGTGTTTTCATTTATTTCCTTTCTATATTGACTATTCACATTGATTCATTATTTCTTGTGCTATACTTTACCATACTAATCATTTGAGATCACCCATATTTTTTCCCTTCCCTAGGAATCCAAGAAGTGTAGTAAGAAAGATATTAAAGGATACTTTAAATGGAATAAAGTTATTATTATCTTAAAAAGAAATAAATGTGTTGTAATTAGTGTATTCATTATAATATTAGACTCATGTATATATCTAGTTCACGAAGACTGCTAATATATTCAGTATTCCAGGATTTTATTCCTTATAATCATGTGAATATAATATTAGAATGACACTGAATCCAGGATTTTTGGGGTCGAGTCACTATAAGTTAATGAATTTAGATTTTCTAACAAATAAAATTCATGCTTGATCAAATTATTATAGCTTATTTTGGGAGGAAAAGACTAATTATAATGATTGTATAAAATGTGGCATATCTCAATGAAAGAAAACTTCTAATGTAACACCATCTTATGTTCTATATAAAGTAATGTGGAACTTTTCATTGATTATTTGACACCATAATATTTTCATGTTTGATGAAATATCAATAAATATGTGATTGAATGATACTGAGAGAAAGAAGGATAATGATAGTTTGTTAATCCTACAGATGGATTTTCATGGTAGGCATTTTATGCTTGATATACTAATTTTGTAACTAATGTGTTTTGTGTGAGGTTTGGTCTATCATGAGACAATTTTAATTTGTTTGGGAATATAATTAATTCACACAACACATACTAGTTTTTATACACATTTATAACCTTCCTTCATGGATGTGTATGAAGATACCTTTAAATTTCATTATTATACTCATATATAGACCTTCTAATCCTAGAAATGATATAGATCTATACATTAAACCTTTAATAAAAGAGTTTTAGCATATTTGGAATGTGGGTTTGTGCATATACGATTCATGTTCAAAAGACATATTTTAGGTGTGTGTTTTGATTATGTGGAAGATAAATTATTTTCTTATTTATGCAATGATATCGAGAAATATCATGAAGGGAATCCTAGCATATTCTATTTTTATAAATAATACATGTTCTATAAGACTTAAATACAACCTTAGTTTCAATTTTATGGGAGATCAGTGATTTTTTCCAATATATCATCCATATAGAAATAATAATCGAAGGGTTGGCAATATCGTAGAGACAGAGAGTCCACCTTGGTATATATTTCTCGAATTGATGTGCTTAATTAATTTCAAGATGTCATTTTTTCATTTAGGAAGGGTTAGATATAATCTATAAATAGGAATAATGTTTCCACTAAAACTAATTAAAATTGAAAGAAGAAAAGTATCTTCTTTGAGTCATCTTATTGGTCAACCAATTTGTTATACAATTTGTTAGACATAGTGCACATTGAAAAAAATATATGTGAAATATTTATTTCAATTATTATAAAAGTCAGGGGAAAGAAAAAAAAAACATGATTTATGATCTTTTTGTAACTTGGGGGATCAGGGTATTAGACCAGAATTACATCCTATGTGTATCAGTGAAAATAAAGTGAAATTTTTGGGTGCAACTTATGTGATGACACCTATAAAAAAATTGATTTCCAGAATTACTAGATAATATTAAAGTTCCTAATGGATATTTAGGACACATATCAAAATTGACCAATAGAAGAGAGTTTAAGATAAAATCTTTGAAGACTCTTGATTATCACATCATTTTATATGAGTTGATTCCAATATAAACCTATCATCTAATGTCTAATAATTTAAGGGTGGTAGTTATTTAGTTGCTTCATTTTTAAATAAATCTTTGTGCTAATAAGTTTTCCAAATATTTCGTACAAAAAAAGTTGGAAGTAGCAGCATTTATTTTGTGTGAGTTAGAGAAAATATTTCTTCCATAATTTTTCACATGTATATTGAATCTAATTGTCCATGTTCTAACTGAAATACTTCTTGGAGGACCTATTAAATTTCATTAGATATATCCAAATGAAAGAAATATGTACACATTGAAGTCTTATGTGTGGAATAGGAATCATAACAAAGGTTATGAAAGGTTACTTGGATCAATAATGTATAGATTTCTATTCAATGTTTTTGTTTGATGTGTCTATAAGACAGAACATACCAACAATAAATAGAGAAGAGCAGTATGGGAAATTTGAACCCAGTTTTCCATAACTTCCCTAAACAATGGGAATTCTTGGATCATATATATTGACCACATTAAACCTTGAAGAAAATGATATAAAACATTTCGTAGTTTTTTTTAACTGTGATTTGTTCAATGACTACATCATGTAAGTAAATTGAACATGTATATGTTATATCATCTCATGTAATTGTACATATATGTTAAACTTTTTTATTTTTTTTATAGGGAAAATAAACAAAATATAAATAGAAAGAATCATTTTTTCTCTTTAATAATAAGAGAAACTTTTCATAGTATAGAGTTTTCTTCTTGGTTGAAATTGAAGGTAAAAGTATTACAATAATAAATTAATCAAATTTATATTTAGCTAAATTTAATATTCATTGATATATTAGGTATTGAGTTTTCATGTTGACTCTATCTCTAAGAAAATAAGTGCTTTGACTTTTGGTCCTAATTATATGGTTCATGAATGCAAATAATTATGATCAATGGGTACATATTTATTATCACCAAAAAATAAATAAATATTATAACACAACATGATGAGGTTATGGTAACTTTTATAATAGACTATTATGCCAACACATCGAATATTAGACCTTGATTTAAAATTTTATTTTATTATGGTGTCATTGAGAAAATACTAATACTGGATTATTACTCTCAAGGTCAAGTCATATGATAAAATGAAAGTGGTTTGATTTGATGATGAGGAATGGTTCACTTATTAATGAATGTGGTTTTCGAGTTATTGACATGACTCAAACTCTTTCTAATGATCAACCATATATATTTTCATAAATATAGAAATAAGTTTTTATGTTAAATACCATCCCCGATCTGAATTTGGTTTCATTATTGAAGTAATACAAAGTCATATTTCTATTGATAGTGATGATTAAATTGACATTATCCCTAATATTATTAGCCCCAATAAATTTATTACTTGTAATGACTCTAATGTTTCAATTTTTAGAGTTAATTGAGAACCTTAATTTTTGGTGGGAAATATATAGAATCATCCATCTATGTTCCAAGTTCTTATAGTTTAGCTCGACCAAGGTTATTAAGGTAGATACTATTAAAATTTTAGTACTATTGATTACAAATATTTTTTGTCCAACTTGAACTTCATGTGAATTTTCAATATATATTGGTTGCAGTTTTCTTTTAGTTGAATTTTTTAATATTGAATTTAACTATATTCTAAAATACCAAACCAAAAAATAATGAAACAATTAAACTGAAAAAAACAGAGGAATTTAATTTAAACATATTAAACAAATTAAAATGAAAATAAAACTAATGAAAATCATGACCTAGCCAAAAAAATGAAAAAATAACCTAAACCAAAATATAAACCAAATAACCTAACCCATCAAAATGAAAAAAATTACCTAATCAATTGAACCAAATGAACCAAATGACCAATTCGAAAAAATAGAAAATGACCTAACCCAAAATATGAACCAAATTACCTAACCCAATAAAAATAAAAAAAATGACCTAATAAATTGAAAAAAATGAACCAAATGACCTAAATAAATTGAATTGGATCAAATTTATAATTAAGGAAAACTATATCATATCCATGCTAAACATGCGAATTTGAAAGTACTAATTTTTCTATGACATATATTTTAAGTTTTGATATTATTACCACTAAATATAAAATTATTTTGTTATATAACTTTATATATTTTATTTATATTGAAAATTGGTATTCCTTAATTAATTTATATCCCATCTTCTTTCTTGTTTTGATTACACATTAGTTTTGGATTTCTAATTAATTACATATATTTTTTTCAAATATATGAAATGAAAAAAAATTGAAGAGATAAGAAGGAAAATGATTACTAGAAATAATTGCCTAATGAGAGATATGGGATTCCCTCATTTGATACTTATTGTGGGTATTTTATATCAAATATATATTAATAACATATAATTTCATGCAGTTATTTATTTAACTTTTAATCAGAATTTTCCACCTAGGTGATAGTTATTCTCTAACAAGCCTAGGGGTACCAATTCTCAACTGAAATATATAAGGGGGTAACAGAGCTATGTACACCACTCGACATACTAAATCACACCCTATACCATCCTTTTAAATACCATCTTGTACACATTCTTATCCCACAATGTCATTAGAGGCACCCAGGATATTTAGGTTGCCTATGTTTTTGCCACTGTTTTTATAGGATCCTCCTCACATATCCTTACCTTATGGAATGATGGATCCTAATCCCAATCCATATTATACATTTTCATAGATTTCTAGACCATGTTCTTTTTTGTATATTTCCTTCTCCTTGATATTTTACATTTATGCTCCTTTGACTTCTACTTTGACACATTCTGAGCCTCCGAAGCAGATATTGGGTCTCACTCCTGTATAGGTTGATGTTCCTTCTGAGCCTAGGGATCCAGCAGCACCCACTGATCAGATTACCTCAGGTATATTTATAAAACCCTAGTAATTTTTTTAACCATAATATATTTTTATTACAAGATTTATTGATATAATATTTATTTTTTTATTTCACAGCTATATATGACATTATACGGTGTGGGAATACATGCATGCGTTCTATGTGGAACCACTACACATAGATGATGGTTTAGTACAATGAGGAAAATAAAATGATTGAAAAAATAGGGAAAAAATATAGTAGTTTTATGGAAAAACTTTACAAATACTCTGACATCATTCCCATCAGGCCACTCTCATAGTGAAACCTGCCAAATGAAGTAAAGGATAATGCATGGTAGAAAATATAGGAAAGAAAATTCATTAGATTCAATATTATATTTTTATTTTATTTATATGAATTAATATTTAATTTCCAACTTTTTTATAATTTTCTCGATGGTGAGGTTGTGAGGATAGAATGGCTCATGGAATTAGGTGAGCTATGGAGAGAATATAATCATGATTTGAATAGTGTATAGTATGCTAAAGTTGGTACGGATTTAGAGACCATGCCTATCAAAAATGAGTGTCTATTAGCATATTATTATGAAATTATTGGTTATTAGAAGAGTACCATGTTCAAGGTATTAATCAAAGTTAATATTTTTGAATGAAAATTATAATTATTTTCATTAATAATTAGTTTTCTATTATTGAAAATTATTTTTTAGGAACTGTTAGGAAGAAATAAAAAACAAGGATGCTACAAAATACCTCCACACTTTGGGGAAGACTAAGATGTCATACCATGAGAGGAAGTCAGTACAACACTCATTTATAATTTTTCTATTTATGTAAATTGTGGAAATAAAATTTCTTCAATTTTAAATTATATGGATTCATTTGATTTTTTTTTCAAAAAATATAAAAAAGTTTTTATTTTTTCATTCTTAACTTATTCTTCATCATATATATATCGTTATATGGGTTCTAAAAAGTGTGTACTCACTACATATATTCTGTAAATATTAATTTCTTATGCATCAAATATTTTTTGTTTGGTGAATTTTTATAACACACTCAATTTCTTCTAGGGAAAATTCTCCAATGAAAATTATTTGAATATCATATCCCTTTAAAATTATTTTTGATCATTTTCATAATGACAACATCATTAAAACTTCTTAGTTTGATATTATCTTTCCATGAAACTCATTATAAAATTATCTATAGAATAATATCATTTATCTCCTTCTAATATAAAAATATATTTTTTACTAAATGTGTGTTTTTATTTCAAATAGATCTTCCTCATAAAGTACACAAGATATTGGCACATCATGATACCTTTGGTATCTGCAGAATTTGTTTCAATATTTGGAAATGAGTATCATCATCACACTTGTCTCTTTCTAATTCTTTAGAAAAATATCATGATGATTGGATATACACTATTATTTTTAGTCCACATATATTATCATATGAAATCCCATGAACTTACTAGTATGATATCCTTTTTTTGATATATTCATAGTACAATATCTATTTCATATATATTCTAAATA
This sequence comes from Viscum album, assembly GCA_963277665.1. Classification (NCBI taxonomy): domain Eukaryota; kingdom Viridiplantae; phylum Streptophyta; class Magnoliopsida; order Santalales; family Viscaceae; genus Viscum; species Viscum album. The sequence goes on from OY728152.1 coordinate 2,110,846,891, forward strand.
CACTCTATATTTAATGTAGCGTAGCATATTTTCTAGGAATTCGGTGAACATCTATATTTTATCAACTAATGCAGCCCTTGATGATGATCAAATGAACTCGACATGTATTATCCATTAATTTACATTGTTCTTATGATACATTCAGTTTATGTGCAATGGAAACTTCTTCTTGTAAAACAACTGAACATATTCCTTCTGATCACAATTTTTTTAAATATATATTCTTCAAAAGATATTGTCTTTCCCAATTTAGCTACCAAATTTATATGTGGATCCTATCACATGTCATACATACCTAACATTTTCTATCATAATGATATTTGGTTCAATACTTTCATATTTTTATAGATCAATAGAACATATAAAGTCCTTATTTTCATGCATCCCTAAGAACTCGTGTATCTTATCATCTTTATCCTTTATCCATTTATAATTCATCGTTATCTTCAAATGATTATTTTTCTCATTTTATATTCCTCGTGTGATCTACATCGAATAACCTTAATTCATAGACTTCTCATCTTCATGGACATTATTCTTTAGATAATCTCAACACTATATATGTGTAGAACATTAACATTATTTTCTCACTCACTCAACTTATTCAAGTATAATACACATGATCTATTTTTTCATTATGTATCAAAGTACATAGCTTATGGTTTCCCTAATAATTATCCTTATGTGACTTATTATCTCAATAAATCAGCTCCTAGAAATCCTTACAATAGATATTCACAATAATTCTGATTCTACTACTTCTAATATAATAACTTTTCTTTGAGAAGTAATACATGGGATCATAACTCAATCTATCTTTCTCAACACCCAATTATTCTAATCTTAGTATTATACTATCACTACCATCAGAAAATTCTCACAGCCAAATATTTTATATTCTATATATCCACCATATAATATCCTTCATCGTGTTGTTATATTGTACAACCCCTATTTCTCATAGATTCACATTCTTGTGGGTTACTATGTCTCATCATCTTCTGATAAATGAAATATGTTTTCATCCAAAAAACAGACAAATATTATTCTAATAATGGTCTAATATACTCTTCTAGATAACCTAACTTATCTCATTTGTGTATTTTCATCAGGGTCAATCCAAATTACTATATTTCCAATGTATTGGGATCCCAACTCTATTCTATATCCTATTATGACTGTAACAACCAAAAATTTCATTAATGGAAATCCCTCTTGATCTAATTAAATGTCTCTTTATGTAGAATTTTTATATAAAATGTCAACTTATTTGGTTTTATGTTAAGAATTGTGACTATTGTTAATATAGTCGTTGAACAGTGATGATATAATTAGTATAAATATAAGGCTTTAACAAATCCAATTTACTCAGATAAAGGAAGTGATGTCCTCATCTAGTAGACGTTCCCCATACGAATCCCATTTGTCATAGATCGGAAAAGAGGTGGAATAATTGGGATTCTATCTTGACCAATCCCAATCTGAGCTTGAAAATATTAAGCTTTAGTAGGATCGGCTACGATAGAAGTGGAAGTTGATAGAGATCACCACCCGAGCAATGTTATCCAAGCCACCCCAAGAGTCTGTCACCATCGCACACCTTACTCTTCGGTATTATGTGGGTGTTATAAGGGGTTATGTAACAAGACATTAGCACTATGTTTATGTACATTATTTTTTTATATAATAATGAATATACTTTCATCTTATTATTATTACCTTGTAAATAGTTTTTAAAGCTTAAATAGTATTTTTAGTTAAAGATCTACTAAGAAATCTTTTTTGATGAATTAATGTATTTTTGAAATAAATAATATTTTAATAAAATATTATTATTATTATTAAATTAATTTTTATGAAATATAAATGATCGTATAATTTTATGAATGCAATCGTAATTTTTATTAAGGTTTGAAAGCCATTTTTGTCAAAAACCGTGAATTTTCGATAAATGTTAGTTTTTATTTTAAAAGTGAAAATTAAAATATTTATAAAATTATTTGGATAAAATAATTATTTTTTCTAGAATCAGGATGTCAAAATTATCCAACGGTGAATTTTTCATAATTTTTTGAGATAGTCAAATTTTTGGGTAAAAATTAAATATCGTTTAAATATATAATGTGTTTTATGACATCATAATGACCCAATAGTGATGTAACAAAATACTATAAGCTTTATTTTCGGCCAATATATTTTTTACCATTAAAATAATGTGATTTTTGGTTTGTTTGACTTATTTTACAAAGCATTAATGGACCCTTCAAGATTTATTAAACATCTTGTCTTTTTAAATTGTTTTCCTTGGGAGTGTGACTCACCTACACATAAGAAACCCCATTATTTTAAGAATTTAAGACTTTGTAATTATAAAATATTGTTTTCCACTTTCCTTTTCCAAAAACCATGGGCAAAAACCATGGGCTGGTTTGTGGTTTGGATTAGTTTAATGTGAGGTGTCCCAAACCTAAATAATAAATAATTCCCTCACCTTTCCTATATAAACCCACCCAACCTCCCACTTCCTCCTCACTCAAATCATTTGGAGTTAGTCCAACCACTTACCTTCTCTCTCTATAATCCTCCCAAGGTGCCCCAAGCTCACAATAATCCTCTCTCAAGCCTCTCTCAAGCCTTTGGAAGCACACTTTCAAGTAAGGGTTTTTTCTTCCTTTCTCATTTTTTTCCAATATTATTTAAATTTTTATTCCATTTTAATTTAAATTGTAAAAGTTGGGGTATGGTTTCACACCACCCCCATAGTTCCCTCTTTATGTTTGATTATGGTACACCCCTTTATCTCTCATTAAATGCCTCCCATGTACACCTGTTCTTATGCCGAAATTCCAAAAGGAATTTCTCTCTCCTCATTTACATTCAAGCAATTCTTTTGTATCATGAATATAAATTTCATTAAAATTGTTGGGAAATGTATCTATATGACCCCATTACTGTCCATTTCATGTAAATATTATGAGACACCTATTTCTCTCTCACCAACCATTTTTATGAATTCTTACGTCACATCGTTACGCTGCCGAAATTGCACCAATTTTCCAAGCCAATGTCATTGTGTAGTGAATACCATGCTCATTTATCTATCAAGGGTATTAACATTTATGCACATTTACTTATTGATTATAAAGTTTAATTTATTAATTCCAAATTCCTTTATCATGGAATAAATTATGATGTTTTATGAATCCTTGTTATATGATCCATGTGGCACACTTATGCATGAAATTAAATTTTTAAGAAGGGTGCACCCTTATAGTGCTCCAATGCATTGGGTAAAGTAAAGTATCATTATACATCATGTGAAATGGGTGTTTACTCATGATAATTCAAGTGAAATGAGGTTTTACTTGTGCTTCATGTGCAATGAGGATTTACTCATGCTCCATGTGCAATGATCCATGGCTCATGCTAATTCCATGTTAAGTGTTGTTGCCACATTTCCATGTTATGATTATCATGATTTATCATGACTTTATGTTTATGATTCTATTGTTCTCTATTTATATTCCTATTGTCTAACATGTATTTTATTCCTCATGTTATTCCATGATTAATACCTTACTGGGCTTTATAGCTCATCCTTTTCTTATGCATGTCCTCAGGTTATCACATGCAATGCTAAGTACGAGGGAATGTAGTGGTCATGTAAAGGAAGTTTTTAATAAAGATGTTTTATTTCATGTTTTAAGTTGTTATTTAATGATCCTAAACACCAAAGACACTATAAATCTCGATCTACTATGTTGTATCAAGTTAAGTTTATGTAATAAATTATGTTTAATTGTGTAATAAAATATCAGGGTTGTCATAACGACCCTTCCATAATTTGTTATATGGAAGTATTTCCAATTATTATTGTCTTAGAATCTCTATATATGATTATTTGGATGATATTGGTCTAGTAACCTCACAGATCTCCGTCTGGTGATATTTAAAGATTTATCAGTCTAATATTTTAATAAGATTTACTCTATTCATAAATCTATCTATGTCACCTTTAAATGATAATATTCTATTTCATCTTATGAAATATTTAGAAAGTGTATCCTATTTCTCATTTTTTATATAAATTCAAACTTTATCTTCTTGTGGGAATCCTATCATATATATGCACATTTATATAGGATTCATGAATGGAATTTTTCTCTGCATGTCTTCATTAATATTTTCCACTATGAATCCTTTAAATAATTCTCTTAGTACAAACTCATCCCTTAATCTCCTTATGGTATTAAATGAATTACTCTCTAAATTATACTTCACACATGGGGATCTTTAGATATTCACCCCTGGTGTAGTAACATTTTTTTTGAATCTTCATTACTGTGAGTATCTTCTTTAGCTAAGTTAGTATACACATTTTTACACTTTAATTGATTTATTTTCATCTATCACAACTATATATTTATTCCATACAATATATTCAATCACACATTCTAGTATGTTTTATCACATATATCCTCTATTGATTCCTTTATTATTCTAGTTACATTAAATTCCTCTATCTATTTAATGAATTCTTTCTAGTGAATAAATTATTCACATTATTATTATAGTTACTTTAAATTACCTATATCAATCATTTTAAAAGGGTTATTTAGACACTTAATATACCATTTCATAATAATAATTAATACCTTCAACCCCATTTTTTCAAAATAAAAAGAACATGTATTACTCTATTTAGATTTATCCACTTTTGTGAACTTTCTCTACTTTAGATTTTTTGAGACTGACAGTGAACCGACTTCACTTTAACTAAACTAATTCAAAATAAAACATAAAAAACACACATAATATGATTTTACCTAGAAAAAATTGAGAGATAAATCAAATTAAACATAAACAATCAAACCTGGAATACACTAAATCAATAAGTATGAAAATGAACACTACCCAAACATAATCAAAAAAATTACAAAATAATTTGAAGTGAATGGATGATAATCAAATAAAAAATATAGAAACTAACTCAAACCTAAAAAAAACAAATCATTCCTTGTTTAATGAAAATGAATTGAATCATATTAAAACAAATGAAACTAAACCAAACTGAATCTCCAAAAAACTAAATAAAAGCAATGTAAACATTCATAAACTAAACCCCATTGAATATAAATGACTCTAATTATAATGAAAAATACAAAAAATAATGTAAAATAAAAGTAACTAATGTGAAAAAGATTTTTTTTTCAATGACCAATCCAAAGTGAATCAAATAGAAACCAACCAAGATAAACTAAGTGGAAACAGTTTGACCTGAAAAAACCAACAAAATAAAACAAAATGAACAAATTCAACTGGAATAGAACTTAATTTTATTGAATCAAACTGAATAGGACCAAAATACCCAACCCAAACTATACCAAAAAATAGAATCTATTAATAAATAAATAATTGAATTAAACATAACAAAAAAATTCAAAGTTATAAAAATAAAATCAAACATAACTATCATAAGTGTAATCAAGAAAAATAGAATATAAATGACTTAACTAGACCTAAATCAACAAGAAATAAATGAATATGAAAGTAAATAAACCAATAATTAAGGAAAAAAACAAATCAATGCATCATGAACCAAACAATCAAAACATAAATAAATCAATAATGAACAAAAACTTAATAATACCATATAGAAATGACTAGAATATGATGAAAATAAACCAACTTAACTGGAAGAAAACCCAATATGAAAATAAAAAATCTAAATGTATTAGTCTGAACATGGTCGAAAAAGTGAAAAAAATGAAAAAAAATCGCACTAAAACAAATACAATTGAATTTAATTGAATTGAAAAAAATCAAATGAAATTTTACATAACTAAATGAATATAAAGTAACATATACCAAATTTAATCACATGAGGGATGAAAAAAACTAAATCAAATTGATATGAAAAGATATAAAAAAATGAGAATCAAAATAAATAAATCTAATCTAGAATAAACCAAACTTAATTAAGATAAAAAATAAGATGAACATAATGAAATTGTACATCATTAATAGAAATTGAATATAATTGAACCAAATTGAATTTAATTGAACCGTACTTAAATGAATTTAATTAAAAAAGAACAAAATAAAATTATACCATATAAAAATGAATAAGAACAACAAGGATCAAAACCAATATGACCTTACATGTAATGGCCTGGACCTCTCTGGTACATTACTTTGTAAAAATTTGATGTGGTCAAACAAAACGCGTGTTATAATAATAATTTTTTATAATAATAATTGATAATGGTGGCGTGAAAATATTTTGTGTTAATTAGATTAAATGATTTTATTTTAATCATTGTGAAATAAAAGAAATAAAATTGAATGTATTTAATTCAATAATGGGAGGTGTATGGAATAAATTATAAAGGAATAAAATATAATAAATGAGGTGCATGTAATAAATTATAAAGCAATGAAGTTCATGGGGAATAACCCCTTATGAGTGAATCCAACTTGTATTTTGGAATATTAAAATAATTATAATAATATTCATTTAATAGATTATAAAAATAATAATAAAATGATAATGAAGAATAGAAGGGGTTCCCAACCCGTGCGTGAATATCATGTGATTGGAGAGAGGTAGTAATTATAAGATAACAATGTTCGTCAATAATTATAATAATAATTAATGATAATGATGGAGACCCGTTGATGAAATTGAAAGAGGATTTATTACTATTGTATTAAATAATAATGATAATGGTGACACAAATATGTGTGTGATTGGTAAATGAAATTAAATGGGTTTAATTTTTTTAGAGTTGTGATATTATTATTATTTTAATAATAATAATATTGTCTTATTATAATTATAATTATTTCATAATGATAATAACGTTTGAAAAAAAAATGTGAAACTAACAAAATTAAATGGTTTTAATTTTGATTAGTAAAATAAATGATGTGAATTTAATTAAATGGAATGGTTTAATTTAATATGAGAATAACCATGGTAAACTAATTTAATGGGATTAAATTAGCACATTAATGATGGGTGTTATTATTATTAATTTTATTAATAATAACATTGAATTTAGAAAAGAAAATATGGGGCGTGTTGGGCATGGAGTATAGGCAAGGCACCACTTTTGGTGGAGTGAGGGAATTATGGAAGAGAATAGATGAGATTGGAGAGAGGGAATAATTATAAGGTAATAGTGGGAATAAAATTAAATGAGAAATAAATGATAAATGGGATATTTGGTGAAGAATTCTAGAATGAAAGGGAGTCCAAATCGTGATTGATTTTGGAGTTAGAAAAATAAATGAATATGTAATTAATAATAATAATAAAATATTGTTAATATTAATTTTGACGATAAAACATTGTTTTCACTATAACTTCTTCGTGCGACCTTAGTTTTACAAACCGTCAGTGGCAACGTAACCCTGAAATTATGAAGGTCATTTTGAGACCAATGATGAATACCTTTAGGGTCAATAAAACAAATATTATTAATTGAATTTATTATTATAATTAAATTCATGGAAACCACATGACGTGTTGTGTGTTGACCAGTCAAATAGCTTAACAGTTGTACGGTCATGTCGTGTATTCATTAATACATGCTACGTACCGTTTTACGTTTCCATTGCCTATATAAGAGAGGGTCGCATGTTATTTACGGGCCCCTCTTCTTCTCTGCACGGCGATGCTCCCAGATGACCCAGAAGCCTTCCTTTTATCTTCTTCATCTGAACTCCAATCGTCGATATATCGGTGGCTGTGTTATCGAGTCGACGAGGTGAAAATCGTGCACCTCATTCCTTTCCCACTTCTTCGACTTCCTCTTCACAGTTTCCTACCAAGGATATTAATGATATTTTAAGGGAACGACGCTCTTCGACGAACGTCATCTTAATGGTACGTTCTACCCCATTCTTTATTTCCTTGATCTCATCTTTCTGTTCATCCATTCCATGATATGACAATTGACACCATAAAGAGTAATCTAAATCCTCGTCCACGGGAGGACGTAGTCATCGGGAGGAGTGATCTAAATCCTCGTGGTGGTTGTTTTCACAGAGGGACATCAAAACCTATTCAAGTATTGATCTTACCTTCGTTTCTCTCTCTTTTTTGCATCATGCGGGGTGGGTATCCTCTTGTTTTCATGAGATACGGTTGAATGAGTAAGCAAATATGATAACTTGTTAAAGAATGGGTTTGGGGAAATTTTGTTGATATTGTTGTTTTATTTCCATCAATGCTTATCCTTTGATTATGTTATGAATTGAATTGGCTTATGCCTACTAAAAATCACAGTTTTTGGGGGCCTTTGCTTCCGTAATTAAATGTTTCCCTATTTTTCTAGATTGTTTTATGGATAGAATTTCAGAGAATGTGGAAATTGGTTAATCATGTAAATCCAGATGATTAAATGAATACCTGGAACCCTTTTATGATCACCCCGGTTAAACTAAATGAAAGAATGAATTTTGTGGGTGCTGGTTGGGGTTTAATTATGTGAAGGGGTGTTTCATGGGTTTTGGTGGAATGGGTGAGCAGTGGGGCTATGGTTGTCTTGGTTGTGGGTTGGCGTGTATGATATGGTTGTGATGGGCAGCAGAGCTGTGGTAAACAGTATCAAAGGGATGATGATGTGCTATGGGTATTGTTTATGATGTGTTTGTGGTTATGGTGGTTGGCATCAGGGCTGCAGGGATGGGTTGGGCATATGAATAAAAGTAGAAGAGTTAACTAATGAATTTTAGGGCATGGTAGTTGATTAAGTATGGAAAATCAATGGAATTGATTGGCTGATAAAAGAAAATGGTATTGTGTTTCTTGTGTTTTCCCTAAATTTATTTGTGGTTGGCATGGATATGTTTTATGAATGATTGATCTGGTTTGGTTGTTGTTAGTTTCTCAATAGTTAAGGAACTGATAAACTAAAACTTTTGAAACATGAAAATCTTAATGGGGTTTCGGTCTATTTATTGTGTGCATACTTTCTAGGTAGTTTTGTCAAGGAATGTGCTCATATATTTTGTGTATAAGCCTTAGGATGGGCTGAGTGGTTGATATAATTATATAAAACTGTACATTTTATGTTTCTTTACGAACCCCACCCATGTTGATCACTACGTTCCGAACACCCGTGGGACGGGGGGTGAGATTATCAAACATCTAAAGGATGGATGGTTACTGTTCTTCCCTGTACTCCCTCTTCCAGGTTTTATAGCCCAAGATCCTTCGGGCAGGTTATGACAGATGTTTCCCCAGAGTCTTTGGGATGAGGATGTGATATGTTCCCAGGTGTCTTCAGGATGAGATGTTATGTGGTTCCTATGTGTCTTTGGGATGATATGTGGTTATAGCCGAGGATTGAGTGTCGATGGGATACTATGAACTTCGTATGGCCAGGTTGCAGCACTAGCTCGAGCTTCGAATAGCCAGGTTGTGGCACTAGCTCAGGAAGAGGGGGAAGCATAAAAGCCTTAGGCATGAGGGATTGAGTAGTATTTAGTGGGAAGGTGGTACGTGGTATCCATACTTTGATAATATTACTATACTACTCTATTGACTTGCGATATTTGGTGAGTGTGGCTTGTAAGGTTGGGTGTATAGATTCCTTGCTAGGATTTGGTTCCTTCTGTTTTCTCACGTGGCATTTGGATGTCTCCACACTTGTGCACGATAGATTTAGGTTTTCCTACTGAGTATACTTGTATGCTCACCCTACATTTAATTTCAGGTTTTCAGGAGGACTTCAGGGACCGTGTGGGACCTTGATAGTTGGGCATTGGAGTTTTGGTGGTTGCAGTTTTTGCTTTCTTTTTTTTTGGTATCGTACTTTGGAGCTTTTCTTGTACTTGTAATTTTGTTTCATCATTGTATAAAAATGCATATGGGTTTTGTTTTGGGTTTATTTTCATTTACTTTTTCCTTTTTCTTTTGGTTTTTGATTCATCCTATTTCCCGATCTTAAATAATACAAAGGGTAACACCTCCCATATTTGTGAAAACTCATACCCTTGGTACTAGTCACCACTCTGGGGCCAACTGGAGGCAGGACTCGGGGGGTCATTATCTCCCTTTCACCATTGCCATCTCAGGAGGGGCATCTTTGGTGGGAGGGGGTCATGACAGAATGGTATCAGAGGTGATGGTTAAGAGATAGGATAGATTATAGAGTTAGGCATAGTGAGGATTGCATGGGATGGTAGGGAAACAGTGTTGGTTGATCTTGGTGCCTGACATAGGCCAGGAAAGACCATCTAGGAAACGGGATTTTAGGGCCCCCCGTGATCCGATGCAAGGACTCTGAGCTTACCTAACGACCAAGTAAGACTACATTGATTACAGGGTGGATACCCTAGGAAAGGTACATGCATCATCATGATTTTTTTTTACTTGATTTGGGTGTTCTGGGGAAGAAATAGAAATAAAATGATAAAATGAAACCTTGAGAAAATTTCATTGCTACTTGGGCTTAGGCATTCTTTGTTTACCGTACAGATATGGCACCTATACGTCATTCCCGGGTAGGCATAGGAGTGGTACGCGAACAGTTGCATGCAACAGAAGCGGAAACCCTAGCAAGGCCAGAGAACGAGAGAGATGTTTTCGGTTTTACTTAAATTCTCTCATTTATGTTTTTTTTAAATTCAAGAGCATCACACTTCTTTGTTGAAACTCATTCTCACCCATGCTTTGGTCCTGGACCTTATTTTTCATGAGTCTATAATGATAAGTTGTTTCCCTCTTTCCTTTAAATGTGTGTGAAGAGTCCTAACATGTGGGGAGAGGAGGACCTGATCCCTAATCAAGACGCATTAATTTGGATGCAATTAAACCCGTGCGGGCGAGTAAGTGCCATCCAAAGTGGGTAGTATCTTGACATGGGAGAATGAATTCACCTATCCATGTGTTGGGGCAGCATGTTGCTTGTTTTGTGCGGTGTTGGGGGCAGTGTGTGTATGAGAAATCCTAAATTGAGGGGGTGGTAGGACCTAATCCCTAATCGAGACACATTAATGTGGATGTGATTAAACTCGTGCAGGCGAGTTAGTGCTGCCTAAAGCGGATAATATCTCGACATGGGGGAAGGAATTCCCTAACTCATATAATTAGGATAGTGGTTGGATTCCTGTTATGATGAGAGCCCTGAGAGGTATCTTGCAGGGTGGTTGTTCGGACCTTTCCCTTTTTTATCGGTTGTTTTTTAATTCTCAAGGATGAGAATGTTCTGAGAGGTATCTGATGTAATGGCTCGGACCTCTCCGGTCCATTACTTTGTAAAAATTTTATGTGGTCAAACACGACACATGTTATAATAAATTTTTTTGATAATAATAATTGATAATGGTGGCGTGAAAATATTTGGTTTTAATTAGATTAAATGGTTTTATTTTAATTATTGTGAAATAAAAGAAATAAAATTGAATGTATTTAATTCAATAATGGGAGGCACATGGAATAAATTATAAAGGAATGAATTATAATAAATGAGGCTCATGTAATAAATTATAAAGGAATGAAATGCATCGGGCACAACCCCATATTAGTGAATCCAACTTTTATGTTGGAATATTAAAATAATTATAATAATATTCATTTAATAGATAATAATAATAATAATAAAATGATAATTAAGAATGGAAGGGGTTCCCAACCCATGCGTGAATATCATGTGATTGGAGAGAGGGAGTAATTATAAGATAATAATGGGCGTTAATAATTATAATAATAATTAATGATAATGATGGAGACCCGTTGATGAAATTGAAAGAGGATTTATTACTATTGTATTAAATAATAATAATAATGGTGACAGAAATATGTCTGTGATTGTTAAATGAAATTAAATGGGTTTAATTTTTTTGGAGTTGTGTAATTATTATTATTTTAATAATAATAATATTGTCTTGTTATAATTATAATTATTTCATAATGATAATAATGTTTGAAAAAAATGTGCAACTAACAAAATTAAATGGTTTTAATTTTTGTTAGTAAATTAAATGATTTGAATTTAATTAAATGGAATGGTTTTAATTTAATATGAGGATAACCATGGTAAACTAATTTAATGGGAGTAAATTAGAACATTAATGATGGGTGTTATTATTATTAATTTTATTAATAATAACATTGAATTGAGAAAGAAAATATTTGGCGTGTTGGACATCGAGTATAGGAAAGGCGCCACTTTTGGTGAAGTGAGGGAATTGTGGAAGAGAATAAATGAGATTGGAGAGAGGGAAGAATTATAAGGTAATATTGGGAATAAAATTAAATGAAAAATAAATGATAAATGGGAGATTTGGTGAAGAATTATTGCGTGAAAGGGAGTCCAAATTGTGATTGATTTTGGAGTTAGAAAAATAAATAAGTAATTAATAATAATAATAATAAAATATTGTTAATATTAATTTTGATGACAAAACACTGTTTTCACTATAACTTCTTCATGTGACATCGATTTTGTGAACCATCAGCGGCAGTGTAACCCTGAAATTATGACGGTCATTTTAAGACCAATGATGAATACCTTTTTATGAATCGTGTCTTAGGTCAATAAACACCTATTATTAATTTAAGTTATTATTATCATTAAATGCAAGGAAACCATGTAACGTGTCATGTGTTGACTAGTAGAACAGTGTAACAGTTGTACGGTCACATCGTGTATTCATTAATACATGTTGTGTAACGTTTTACCTTTTTATTGCCTATATAAGAGAGGGTCGCGTGTTATTTATGGACCCTCTTCTTCTTCGCACGGCGATGCTCCTGGATGACCCAGAAGCCTTCCTCCTATCTTCTTCATCCAGACTCCAATCGTCGATTTGTCGGTGGCAGCGGGATCATGTCGACGAGGTGAACATCTTGCACCTCGTTCCTTTCCATATTCTTCGACTTCCTCTTCACAGTTTCCTACCGAGGAGATTGCTGATATTTGACGGGAACGACGCTCTTCGACGAACGTCATCTTAATGGAACATTCTACCCCATTATTTCCTTCCTCGATCTCCTCTTTTTGTTCCTCCTTACCATTCTATGACAAGTGACACCTTAAACCTTAATGGAGTCTCTCTTGGTTGTTAGTGCAGTTGTACTACAACATCCAAGGGAGGACGTAGTCGTCGGGAGGAGTGATCGAAATCCTCGTGGTGGTTTTTCTCACAAAAGGACATCAAAACCTATTCAAGTAGGGATATTACCTTCATATCTCTCTCTTTTGTGCATCATGTGGGGTGGGTATCCTCTTGTTTTCGTGACATACGGTTGAACGAGTAAATAAAGATAAAAACTGGTTAAAGAATGGGTTTGGGGAAATTTTTTTGACATTGTTGTTTTATTTACATCAATGCTTATCCTTTGATTATGTTGTGAATTGAATAGTATTATGCCTACTGAAAATCACAGTCGTTGGGGGACTTTGCTTTCACAATTAAATGTTTTCCTATTTTTCTGGATTGTTTTGTGGATGGAATTTCCTAGAATGTGTAAATTGGTTAATCATGTAAAGTAGGCTGATTAAATGAATTCCTGGAACCCTTGTATGGTCACCCCAGTTAAACTAAATGAAAGAATGAATTTTTTTGGTGTTTTTTGGGGTTTAATTATGTGAAGGGGTGTTTCATGGGTTGTTGTGGAACGGGTGAGAAGTGGGGATACAGTTGTCTTGGTTGTGGGTTAGCGTGTATGATATGGTAGTGATGGGCAGCAGAGCTGCGGTAAATGGTATCAAAGGGATGATGATGTGGTACGGGTATTGTTTTCGATGTGTTTGTGGTTATGGTGGTTGGAAGCAGGGATGCAGGGATGGGTTGTGCATATGAATAAAATTGGAAGAGTTAACTAATGAATTGTGGGGAATGGTAGTTGATTAAATACAGAAAATCAATGGAATTGATTAGCTGATAAAAGAAAATGGTATTGTTTTGATTGTGTTTTCACTAACTTTATTTGTGGTTGGCAGGGATATGTTTTACGAACGATTGATCTAGTTTGGTTGTTGTTAGTTTCTCGGTAGTTAAGGAACTGATAAACTAAAACTGTTGAAACATGAAAATCTTAATGGGGTTTGGGGCTGTTTGTTGTGTGCATACTTTCGAGGTAGCAGTGTCGAGGCATGTGCTCATATATTTTGTGTAGAAGACTTAGGAGTGGCTGAGTGGTTGATATAATTATATAAATTTGTACGTTTTATGTTTCTTTGCGCACCCCACCCATATTGAGCACTATATGCCGAATACCCATGGGACGGGGAGGGGTGAGATTCTCAAACATCTAAAAGATGGCTGGTTACTGTTCTTCCCTGTGCTCCCTCTTCTAGGTTATATAGTCCAAGATCCTTCGAGCAGGTTATGACAGATGTTTCCCAAGAGCCTTCGGGATGAGGATGTGATATGTTCCCAGGTGTTTTTAGGATGAGATGTGATGTGGTTCCCGGGTGTATTCGGGATGAGATGTGGTTATGTCTGAGGATTGACTGCCTGTGGGATACTATGAGCTTCGTTTGGCCAGGTTGTGGCACTAGCTCGAGCTTTGTATGGCTAGGTTGTGGCACTAGCTCAAGAAGAGGGGGAAGCATCAGAGTATTAGGCGTGAGGTCTTGAGTATTATTCAGTGGGAAGGTGGTGCGGGGTACCCATACTTTAATAATATTAATATACTACTCTATTGAATTGCGATATTTGGTGAGTGTGGCTTGTAAGGTTGGGTGGATAGATTCCTTGCTAGGCTTTGGTTCATTATTTTTTCTCATGGGCCATTAGGATTTCTCCCCACCTGCGCACGAGAGCTTTAGGTTTTCCTAATGAGTATACTTGTATGCTTACCCTACATTTACTTTCAAGTTTTCAGGAGGACTTCAGGGACCATGCGGGACCTTGCTAGTTGGGCGTTGGAGTTTTGATGGTTTCAGTTTTTTCTTTCTTTTTTTGGGTATCGTACTTTGGAGCTTTTCTTGTTCTTGTAATTTTGTTTTAGTATTGTATAAAACATGCATATGGGTTTGTTTTTGGGTTTATTTGCATTTACTTGTTCCTTTTTCTTTTGGTGTTTGATTCATCCTATTTCCCGATCTTAAATAATAAAAAGGGTAATTCCTCCCATATTTGTGAAAACTCATACCCTTGGTGGTAGTCGCCACTCCGGGGCCTACTGGAGGAGGGACTCAGGGGTCATTATCTCCCTTTCACCATTTCCAGCTCAGGAGAGGAATATTTGGTGGGAGGGGGTCGTGACATTACATACTCTCATGATAACTAAACATTAACTTTCTTTAACCAAATAAACTATAAATCTAATTATTTTTTGTGTATTTTTAACAACAAAAAGCACCAATATTGAATATATGTTGTTATCAATATCCATCAATGAAAAATTTACCTAGATTTCCCCTATTTTAATACCTTTCAAATTAAATCATAGAAACGTAGAAAACCAAAGAGAAACACATCTATCATACATTTCACTTTTCCATTATACAATATTATACAAGTATTTAATGTTGAATAGTTTTTTTTCAATAAATACATTCCATTTCTATTTTTCTATAATTAAATTACCATTATATTCCAAGAAATAATATATACAAACAATAATCCTTAAATTCCACTTTAAGTTAATTTATAAAATAATTATTTAATCATATTTCCAATTATTTTTATTTATTATATAAAATATATTTTGTTAACTAACTAATATCATACTAGCACAAAGTAATCAATCATTATAAAAAATCATATTGCATTATTGAGTATATCCATTTTATTTTAGTTATGAAATTCGTTATTAATAAACTATTTTTAATTATGGTTTTCTACATTTAATGTCATTATTGAGGGAGGTTTTTAATATTGAAGAATGTGTTCCTCGAGCAAAATTGTTTTTATTGAGTGGAAAGAAGAAAGGTGGAAGTGCGGTAAATGAACCAACACAACAGTAGATTGTAAGTTTTAATATGATTATTTTTAATTTTAATATCTATTTTGTAGTTAAATATCCATTTATATTTTTAATAGTGTGATTTGGAGTCCCTTAATGGGAAAGAAGCTAAAAACATTGGGAAAAATGAACATTTACATCAGATTTTGGGAGATGAGAACCATGGAAGAGTACGTTGTCAACTAGGGAAGAGTATTGTGATGACTAGATATTAGCCCACTTTAGGTGATAGTTATGGTATCACTGTGTTGGAAAAAGCTAACGTATGGGCAAAACAGGCTCAGGATGAGGAAAAATAGGCCAAACAAATGGTTATATAGGAGCGTGAATAAAATCAAATATCCAATGATGAATTTATGAAATTTATGGGAGTCTTATGTCAATCACTTACACCAAATACCACCATGTCTTATGATGAAAATATTCCATTGATGCTCACATTATATAGTGAACTGGGTGGTGGTCTAAGTGGTGGTCGGGATGATGAAGTTCCTAGTGATGGTGATAGTGATGGTGAGGATGATGGTGAGGATGACTGTAATAATGACAGAGGATGATGGTGAGGATGATGGAGAGGATGAAGTTGCGGATGATGGTGATGATGGGGATTAGGGACAGATTTATCCTTTACATTTTTTACAAATATTTATAACACTTGATGTTTGATGACTAGTTCTAGAAGAATATATGTGATGCTTTTAATGTATATATCACTATTTTAAAGAATTAATTGGTTTATTGTGTTATTATTTTCTATATATTGGTTTGTGATGTTTGTTTGTAGGTAATTGACCAAGGTGGGGTGCTACTGCGATTATTGGTGGCTTATGGTGGCTGTTTAGGAATGGTGGGGGTGTGATTGCTTGTTGAATTATGGGGATTTTATACCAATGGTTCAAAACCATTTTTAAACAAAAATTCCATTATCCTTATACCAATGTTTCACTGATAACTATTGGTATGGGACTATACAAACAACTAATTAGCCAATGGTTTGGAAAACTGTTAGTATAGGCTATACCAATGATTCTTTGGGCTATTAAAATGGTTTTGAAGCATTGGTATCACTAATAATTCAAATAGTGGTATGATATCCTTCCTAATCAGCAACCAAAAATGGATGTAATTTTAACTGAGAATTTTTTTTGTGATGGATCAATTTACAGAAGCTATAAATAGTAGTAGAATTTATGCAAGATAGTAGCCTAATCTACCATAGAGGAACATGAAGATAGTAGAGAATTTTATGAGGAAAAATTATCTAGAATTCAATGGATATTTTAACACAATGGTAGCTGAAGGATGGTTCAATTCCTTGGAGAATGTATTTTAAGTCATGGGGTGTTTAGAACATAGAAAGGAAACCCTTTCCATTTTCATTTTGAAGGTGAATCTGATCAACGGTGTTCTTGGTTAGGAATACCAAAAAGATAGATGAGCGTGATTCCATAGAATGAGATTCATTTAAGAATATATTTCTTGAGAAATATTTTTTCTAAGGTTGTTTGACTTGGTATGGAGAAACAATTCAAGGAACTTAAGTAAAATGATGAGGATTTTATAGCCAAATGTGAAGATAACTTCAAAATACTAACCAGGTATGTGATAGTTTTTGTTCATGAAATTTATTATAAAATTAATATGTTTTAATCTATTTTAAAACCATGTTTAAGAATAGATTTAACCACATGATAATTTAAAATTTATGAGAAATTTTTTTATGTGATATTAAATTTGAGATGGATTTTGATACTTATGTTCCTTGAGATGAAAAGAGTAAGAAATGGTTAAGGTGGAAAGAAACAGGGAATAAACTAGAAAATAATTCTAAAATAAATCCCCCAAAATGTTTAAATTGTGGTAAAATACATTTCAAGGGATAGTTGATAGGTTCTGGAAAGTGTTACCGATGTGGTAAGTTTGTTTATATGTCCCGTGAGTTTAAAGAAAAGTGTTATGAATAATCCAAGAATGGCGTAAGAGATATATAGCCAGTGGTGAGGTTTTTTAATTGAAATTATATGGTACATTATGCTATTGTGTTTACAAAATTAGTTATATAGGGTGTAAATAATCAAGATTAGAAATATATGGGTGTGGAAAAATATTTTTCTACAACTACAGTTGATGTCGGGCCATCAATTGAAGTGGTGATAGGTATGTTTCTTGTTTATTAAAATTTTGAAAATTCCATGTTTAACTCTAAATCATCACATTCCTTCATTTATAATAAATTTTAAATTAAATTGGGAATATCACATAATGAAAGTAAGATAGAACTTTTGGTGAAAACTATGGGTGGAAACATTAAAGAAACCAAGATTTATAGGAATCTTCCAATTATTATCAATGGAATAGTATTTCCTACAATCTTGTTGAACTTCCCATAGTAGATTTTTATTTTATATTGGGTATGAAATATATTTTAGTTTATTATGCTAAGATATATAAAAAATCCAAGAGAGTTTTATTCAATGATTTAATATCTTTGATAACCTACCAAGAAGCTGAGAATTTGATTAGAAAGAAAATTGAATGTTTTCTAAATCATGTTTTTAAAAGAAAGAAATTGTTCATAGAAGGATGTTACAGTAGTTGATGAATATATTGATGTTCTTAATGATGATTTTACCGGTATTATTCTTGACTAAGATATTGAATTTACTGTTTACTTGGTACCTAATTCTAAACCAATTTTGAAACCCTGTTATCAAATAGAATAAGTAGAAATTTTGGAATTGAAAAATTAATTAAATAAGTTATTATATAAAGGTTTTATTCATCTAATTACTTGTTTAACCTATTTGGTTTGTTAAAAATAAATATATTTCTATGAGGCTTTGCATCGATTATAGATATTTAAATAAAATCACTGTTAAAATTTACCATTTTCCTCACATCAATGATTTGTTTGATCATCTCTAGAGAGAGTAATACTTTTAAAATATTTATCTTAGGTTAGGGTACCCTTAGTTTAAAGTGAAGGAGTAATATATTTTTAATACTATGTTTTGAACTAGATATGGGCATTATGAGTTTTTAGTTATGCCCTTTGGATTGTCCAATTCACTAGATGATGTTATGGGTATAATGAATATATTTTTTCATGAGTTCTTAGATAATTTTTTGGTTTTTTTATTGATGATATTTTGGTATATTATAAAAGTCAATAGAAACATTAAATAAACCTAATAAATGTTTTTCAAACCCTAAAAGAAAATAAATTTTTTTTGAAAATTGAGTAAATGTGAATTTTGGTTGTAATAGATTTTTTATTTGGGAACATTGTTTCTAAAGATAGAATAAATATGAACCCTACTAAAAATAAATTTGTTGAAAAATTTTCAAGACCATTAAATTTTACATATATTAGTATTTTTCTTGGTTTATCTGGTTACTTCTAGTAATTCAATGAAAAACTTTCTCAGTTGTCTATCCCATTAACTAAGTTAACTCAAAAAGGAGTTAAATTCATATAGATGAAAGAATTTAATTATTATTTTTAGGAACTAAAAATAAGATTGTTTAATTCTACAATTTTTACCCTTACCACTGTAAATTGAAGTATATATTCACTTAGAAAGAGTTGAACATGAGATAAATAATATGGTTTGAATTGATCAAAGACTATGATTTCGTGATTAACTTCTATACTAGAAAGTGGGGAAAGTATTTTATTACTTGAGTTGTAAAAATAATGCAACATTAACCATGTTACATTTGAAACATGACCCTTTGGTTAATGATTTGATGAATTTTGACCTAGAAGTTTTGGATGCATGAACCACATCTATTTTGTTTCAGGTGTCGGTATAATCATCTATGTCAAAAATAATTAAGCATGTTCAAAACAAAGACCAAGAGTTACAAGAAAAGGAAAAATTAGTTAAAATTGGTCAGTTTTATAAATTTAAAAATGATAAAAAATGTATTTTCATATTTCTAAAGATATTATGCGTGCCTTGGGATTCTCATTTGAAAAATAATTGTTGATTAAAGTTCATAATTTCACATTTTCCATTCATCCTTGAAGTAATAATTTGTAAATATAACTTTAAGAGTAGTACTAGTGGGATAGAATGAAAAATATCTATTGTTAAAATTACTATGAAATGTTTTACTTGATAATAGTTTAATAGAAAACAAAAAATAATAAATGGTAAAATTTATCCCTTTCTAGTGCCAAAGTGGAAATGAGAAATGTGTCCATGAATTTCATAGTGATATTTTCAAAGACATCTTGATGTAATAATTTTATTTGGATTATTGTTGATCGATTTTCTATATTTATTCATTTCCTTCCCATTTGAAATACTACATATTTAGAATAACTTTCTTAATTATATCTCAAGGAGATAGTCATGTTACATGTATTCTTCCTATCTATCATATCTAACCATGATCCCAAGTTAACTTCAAATTTTTGGAAAGGACTCCAGAATTCATTGGGTACTGAATTAAATTTTAGTACAACTTTTCATCCTCAGTCTTGTGGATAATATAATCGAATGATTTAGAGTTTAGAAGACATGATTCTTTTTTTCATGTGGATTATTGAAAAATAAAGTGGATGGGTGATGATTATGGTTTTATTTGTTTTCAATATATAAGAAGGCATCAAAATTTAATGTATTATGCAGTCCTCTATGATTAGAAATTAATCATGGGAATAGTTTGATATATATTCAATAAGGTAGATAGTGATGATTCCTATAGAATTTTTATGGACTCATTGGTTATCATTTGGTAAAATAATTATCAATTATTGGTTATGGTTCCTAGAGAGCTATTATAGATTTATCTAGTGGCATTGGATGTAATTCTTGGACAATTCTCCTTGTGAACTCTGATGATTGTTTCTACTGATCTTTAATGATTAAATATATTTACTAAGGATATTGAACATTTTTTACCACATGATAATGTCTACTAAATTATTATTGATTTATCTAATAGAATTTTATGTCAAGATTAGAAAATTATCCTTGTGAAGTCTGAATATTTTTTGTACTATTTTTTAATGATTAAAGACATATAGTAAGGATATTGTACATTTTTTACCATAATATTATGAAGGCAGTGAAAAATTGCATGAAACAAAAGAATAATTGATGTTTTCATGTAGAAAGAAATTATTAATTCATGAGGAAGAAGAATAAGATGGTTGAGATGTGGGTTATCTTTTTGTTCTTGAGTATTTTACACTTAGAATATAATTTTTATGGGTATTTAATAAAACTATTGGGGTAACCACACTAGACCCAATGGGGATAGCCCTCAACCACTCATAAGGGTACCCAAGGGGTGAACCCTATGGGAGATCCTTCTCAAGGAGGCAGCATGGTGGCCAGGGATGTGTATAATTCTTGAAGAACATAAATCCCACTATGTGTGGTCCGACCAGTGTATAAGTCCCATGGGTTGTGTAATATTGTAGGCATGTATAGTAGGATATAGAAGCCCATAGGGCTGAGGCCCAGTGTTGGGTGTGTGAAGGTGGAATGAATTTCAAGACCCATAGTTGTCTCAACAGAACATCAATCATGATTTAGCTTATAAAACAAATGGATTCCACATGTATATTTTGATATAGGATGCTATCTCAAGTGAACTGTTCCCCCGCACTTAAAAATATATATATAATGAGGGAAGTTCGATCAAGATGATCTTGGCTACATGATTTCCCTCACCATTTTTTTTAAATTAGTCCCAAATATTTCAAATGTGCCCATCATCTTTAACCTCTTGACAAGGTGCCTACCTACACGATCTTGATACAACCAACCAACTCCACTTGATATGTAGAAGGATAGAGGCATGCAGGATAAACTAAAGAAATCCATGAAACTTCATATTTCATGTGAATGATATTCATGAAGATTTCATATGAATCCATTGCAAGACAAAAAGACATCTGGTGAAGATGTTTCATTAAGCCATCACATGAATCCAGAAAACTATTGCATGATGATCTTAAGATCATGTGACTGAATGGTGAAAATAAATGAACTGTTGTAATAATGTGTCACAATATTAAAAGTCACTCATTGAGATATCATGACAGTTTCACAACAAACATGAGGTCGTCACAAGATGATGAACGCATCTCTAACCACATTAAAATTCTATATTTTTTAGAAATTATTGCAATGATTATATAGAATTATCAATACGATGTTTATAGGGGTATCACATAATCAATGAAGTGATCATGTGAAGCTGTCT
Source organism: Viscum album (assembly GCA_963277665.1). Classification (NCBI taxonomy): domain Eukaryota; kingdom Viridiplantae; phylum Streptophyta; class Magnoliopsida; order Santalales; family Viscaceae; genus Viscum; species Viscum album. The sequence continues at coordinate 2,110,869,047 of OY728152.1, forward strand.
AGCGGTTCATATAATCATACCAACACTAGCAAAAATATTCATCATTAAATATCCTAAGATCTTCATGCATCTGAATAGGTCCCAATCATTCCTTAAAATTTTAAGACAAGCAATGTGAACTCACCTATATAAACCAATCCTCATCCACGATTTTTTGCTACTATATTTTTGATAAATTTATGAAATCTCTTGAAATAGAGTAAGCCTGCATGATCCAATAAAATTAAGGATTATTCTGTAAGACATCTAATCTTGTGGAGGAATTTTTAAAAGAAAGCTATGGATAGTGACCATTTTCTAACAAAGGTGAAACCTAAGAGACATCTAGATCCTAAGAAGTGTTTGAGGATATATTATGGAGAACACATCCATTATCACAAATGGTACCATGGCCACATGTTTTATTGACAAGAATAACTCATGGACATAGCCTGTTTCCATGATAGTGACTCCACAAACAAACCTTTGTATCAAAAAAGTGATCCCAGAAATGATATCTTGTCTTGTGAGGGAATCTGTAGACACCACCTATGTCACACAAAGGACACAAGGGTTTATGTGGTACTATTTTTAATCCCTTACATGAAGAGTCTAAAATAGACCCATAGACAAGCTCTTGCTTACCCGAATGAGTTAAAGAGACACTAAAAATATTACCTCCTAACATGAAACTTACTTATATGAGGGTAGTGTGATTGAAGAAGATCAATTAAAATAAACTTTGTATGATCATGCAAAGGGGCAGTGATATCATAACATCTCTTCATGTAAAGGAGATGTTTCACCCATGAGTAATTATATGAATTCAAGAGAATAGTGCATGTGTACATGCTTGACATGCATATACAAAATGAAAAAGATAAGAAAAAAATAGTGTGTGTGAATTTACATGTTTGTGAAGAAACAAAGAAGAATATGAATAGTTCATTCATAATTCCATTCATAGGTGAAGGATAAAATTTAGATACCTGAGATAATAGAAGATATAATATTAAATAAAAATGAATAAAATGAATTTTCTAGGGTTTCACATGGCATGCATCATGCATGACGGGCATATGATTTAATTGTGTTGAAAATTCAATAAGCGAAAGGAATTGATATTGTGTAAGACTTATCTTGCATAAAATAATAAATAATAATTTATGTGAACCACTTTCAAACATTTATTAAGGCTATAAACTTCATTTAAAATAGGATTATATTCTCTACAATGGACCAAAGTCCTTCATATTTTATTTATTTTGATAATCCACCTTTCAAGGGGTGAGGTGGAACCCTTACAAGGCTTGTATAAACAACGCCATTAAAGGCTAGTAGTACCATTATAAAGAACACCACTGAATTAGGCAGATTTTTTATTTTTTTCATAAATACTTTGAACCAATTCTATGAATTTGTAATAATTTCAAATCAACAATGATAAAATAATCCATGAAACAACCACTAGTTGATCACATCAAGGATTAGGTCTTTGTACCGAAGCTTTTAAAAAATCTTGTGTGATATTGTCCCTTTTATTATCTTCATTGTATGTGTTTATAATTTTTGAGAGCACACAACATATCCTATCCTCTTAAATGGGGTAGAGGTTTAAGAGTAATATAGGATAATTGAAAATAAAGTAAATTCAGTAATAAACTAGGTACACTGATTCACCACACACTCCCCCCTCAGTATTCCTGAATGATCTATGTGAGATCTATAAGTGTTATCAGATCATATTTTTACCTATGAGTGAATCAAATTTCTTTTCCTATTTTTTTACAAGGTTTATATGAATTACATATTTGAAAATGATTCTGAAGCACCTCAGGTGGAAAATTTAACCTCCACTCCTATGGAAGAAAACATGAAGGTATTATCTAATACATTGAAAAACAAGAAGAAGAGGGAAGAAAATATTATTATGAAAATATAAAATAAATAAGAGAAGTATCAATTCTCTCTTATAAAATCAGTTGATAATGATTGTTATGAAGAAACTAGTTCAAGCTATGGAGAGTTTGAGAAAGTTGAATCTATCAAAATTGTTGAAGTCTTCTACTCTCAATTTGGAAGATATATTAATAATGTCTCTAAATAAGTGATTTCATATATACTTAGATCATTTAAGGATATTTTTTATGAAATATCATATCTTGAAGAATAAATAAAAAACATGAGGATTCATGTGTAAAGAAATTTAAAAGGTGTGATGTTCTCACATACCTCATTGAAGAAAAGGAAAAAATGTGACTCTTTGTAATAAAAATATTTCAATAATTTTAGAGGAATTTAAATGGTGTGGTTATGAGAAAACTATGAGTAAACATGTTTTTTGGGAAGTAATCTATGAACTTGAAACATTGTTCAATGTTTTCATGAAAGTCATAAATGCTCAGCATGAACACAAAAGATGTAAGTTCAAAGAGCTTGACATGATATAGGAAGAAAAGACAAAGTTTCATGAAGAGTATATGTAGAACATCTATGATATTTATGAATATTATAAAGATAATATCAGTGTTAATGAATCCCAAATTGATGTTAAATATAGAAGAATCGAAGACCTTGACAACTATATGATTAAAGGTGGTAAAAATCATAAATATTATATTATTAAAATGAGAAGTGAATGGGAAGAAAAAATAAAAACATTTTAAAATGATAAGTTTTTCCACAACATGTATTGTCTAGAAATAAAAATTGGATTGATAAATTTGAAGGCGACACATTTTGTAACTTCTTAAGTTGCTAAGAAGAAGAACTCTGTCACCCAAGCATATGAAGAGAGTCAAACCTAAAAAATGGATGTTTCTATTAAAAATACTGATGATACTTTTGTATATAAATAGGCTCATATTCATGGAAATAATAAATCAAAATCATCTATTTGTCAGCCTTCTAAAAGATCACGGAATAAGGTAACTTATAACCCAGTTTATCCAATTTCTACTAATGCAGTCTCATCTACTAGTACATGTTAGAAGATAAAATCTTGGAAGATATGGATCAATTAAATTGCTAATAAATCCACTAAAACATCAAGGTTGGACAATATAAAGATCAAGAAAAATAAATTCCAAAATATTTTTCCAAAAAAAATAAAGGCAAATCCAAAAACAATATGGAACTAAATCCAGTCAGATTGGCACTTCATGAAAAAGAATGAAATTTATTAGTTAATATTAGTTTTACTGGAAATTTGGGCATTACACCTTTGATTTTTGGAATAATGTATTAGAATATGAAATAAAAAGAAGTCCGGCATTAAGGGGTGGAATATCATAAGTGAATATTGATGCTATAAAACTTAGTTAGAATAAATAGATAGAGAATAATATGTCTATCAAGAAAATATTTGAGTGTATTGAAGACATTGGTGATTATTTCAAAATAAGTGGCCATAGTTATAAAGAGTGTTGGTATATACCAAACATGCACTATTCATTTTTTTATGAGAATAAAATTCAATATAAAATGAAAAATAAAATAACAAAAGTATAAAATTTTTCCTTAAGGAATAAACAAAATAAGGAAGTCAAGAAAACTATGCAACAAGTTACTCCCAAGAAGAATGATAATATGGATTCCAAGAATGTCATCTCAACCAAGAAAAAATGATTCTACTATAGAAAGAGAGTTCATACCATGTACCAATTTAAAAAAGCCCTGTAAATGGATAGAAGAAAGTTTTAATTAAGAAGAGAGTCAATAAATTAGAGAAACTAGAATATAGGATTGATTGAAGACATTACTAGAGAAAATTTTGATGAGTTACCTAATAAAGGTATCTTAAAATCATTCAAAAAACCATGTTGTATCTCCAAAATACATTATGTTAAGAATTAATGATCAGTATTTTTTCTTGATCAATTGAAAATTTCTATAGAAATGCTAAAAACTGAAGATAAAGCACTAGCTAGAAAAATGGAAAACTTATTGTTTCACATTAAGAAGAATTCAAATTTCATAAGATCCTATCAACACATGACAACTCAAGTGTCTCACAAAAATTATGTGGGAGGTTCAAGTAGGATGGATTAATGAAAATAATTTTATAACTATTCTATTAGATCAAAGGGAGATGTTGAAGATAGAAAAAAAAGAATTAGTGGAAGGTACTTCACTATTAAAAGAAGTGAAGATGAATAATCCAAATAATATAATGTTGAATAGAAGTAAAGTGTACCAACTATCAAAGAAATATCCAAATGTAAAATGTAAACTAGAAACAAGTAATAAGAGTATCAGACATTTTAGAGCTATAAGTAAAGGATTCTTTGGGTTGAGAAGAAATTCTCAACCCTGTTGCACCTATTAAAAAGATCACAAGTGTTCCATCTTATTCCCTTATTATTGGTCAGTATTTGTGTTTAAATTATAGGTAATTGAATTCAATGTTCTTTCAAAAAATGATAAATGAGTGAAAAAAGTGGAATACAACAAGTTTGAATTATTATTAAAGACATGATAAAAATTTAATTGTTCCATAATGGTGGATCATCAATTTAAAAATATTGAAGACTATTTGATGAAATTTTCCACCAGGTAAAATGGAAGGGAGTGTTACTCTTGAAAAGGAATAAACATAAAAGAGATGGTATCAATTATTATTTTGTGAATATATATTAATTCATGTAATCTCTTTATAAGTTGATGATAGAGGTAACCCAATTACACTTCTTACCCTTGTCTTTATTATATCAAATATGTGCATCAAGGGGAGTGTTGGTTATAAAGTAAGCTCATTGAAAGGGGTAGTAAAATATTCTTGTACTTGAAATTTATTATCTATTTACTGAAGTGTTTAGGAGAATATATTACTTGATAATTTTGTTTTATACATCCCCATCTTTGAGAAATAAATATGATCATTATATCACATGCGTATTTTTTAATGGACAGTATAGACAACCTTTGTTGTATCTCTTTTTGTTTTCGCCACTAGGTTAGCCCATGTAGACTTAGAGTAGCCCAAATAATGGCACACTTCCAAGTGAACCATGTGGTACCATCCTTCTTTCATAAAAAGGAGAATTAATTTCCACGTGTCTTTAAATGAAGAAGAAACCCCTATATTAATCCTATGTATTTATTTCCAACAAGGGGGATAAGAGACATTTAACTTTAAGGAAATGGTATTGAAAAAAAATATAAATGGGGAGATTAAAACTCCCATGTGTATGGGTGATGATTATATTTTTATTTTCCATAAATATATAATAGTGAATCAAAAGTCAATTTATGATGAATTCCTCTATGATTAGTAATTAATTATGTAAATAGTTTGAGATATATTAAATAAAAATGATAGTTTGATTCCTAAATAATTGTTATGGAATCATTAGCTATAATTTTTTAAGACAATTCTCCATTATTAGTGATGATGCCTGAAGAATATTTATGGATTCATCTAATGGAATTGGATTTCATGCTTGGAAAATTATCCTTGTGAACACTGAAAAAAAATACTGATCTTAAATGATTAAAGACATGTTCTAAGTAGATTTTACATTGTTTACCAAAAGATTATTAAGGCCATGAAAACTTTCATGATGAAAAATAATAATCGATGTTTCCATGCATAAAGAAATTATTAATGTATAGGGAAGAAGTATGAGATGGTTGAGATGTGGGTTGGATTTTTGGGATTGAGTATTCTATACATAGAATATTATTTTTATGGGTGTTTAATAAAAATATTGGGGCAACCACACAAGCCACAATGGGGATATCCTTCAACCACTAATAGGGAGACCCATGGGGTAAACCCCCATGGGAGAGCCTTCCCAAGGAGGCAGCATGGTGGTTAGGGTCATCTATAACCCATGAGAATCAAATATCTAACTATTTATGTTCAGGATAGTGTGTAAGGCTCATGGGTTGTGAAATCTTGTAGGTGCGTATAGTATGGTCCATAACCACATAGTTATGAGGCTTGATGGTGGGTGTGTGAGGGTGGGATCGGTTCCAAACCTTGTAGTTTGCTCAACTAAATGGCGATCATGGTTTAGTTTATAAGTGGAGGGATGTAATGTGTGGAGTTTGATGTGGAATTTTTCTCATTAAAATTTTTTCCACACTTAAAAAAATAGATATAACTATGGAAGTCTGATCAAGATGATCTAAGTTATCTGATTTCCCATTCCATTAATTTTCAAAATTATCCACACATATTTCAAATGAACCCATTATCTTCAACCTCTCGATGAGGCACCTGCCCGCGTGAGATCAAGAAAACTAACTAAATCCGCTCAACATGTCGAAGGCTCAAGGCATGTATAAAGAACCAAACCAAGTAATTCAACTTTGTCTTTCATGTGAATGATATTCACGAATCCAATCCATAAAGGTATCACAAGTCACATTGCCATTTCATGAATCCATCACACAAAGACATCACATGAAGCCAACAACCTATCACATGAGGATATTAATATCAGGAAGCCTAATATTGAAAATCAATGAATTTTTATGAGAATGTTTAAAAATAATAAATGACACTCACTATGACATAAAAAAAGTAATGAGAGAAACATGAAGTTGTTGGAAGAAGATGAATTCATCTTCTAACATGTGAACCTTCCATATTTTTTAGGAATTATCCCATGGATTATTCATAATTATCAGGAATATGTTTATGTTCACAGGGGAATCACATGATCAATGAAGTAATCATGGGAATCTATTTCAAGGTCCAAATGATCATACCAGTTCTAGATGAGATGTTTAGAATTAAATATATTGAGATCTTAAGTCATTTTAATAGGTCCTTAGAACACCTTAAAAGTTGGTAATAGGTAGTTTAAACTCACCTATATAAATTGAACGTGATCTGAGATTTTATGTTGTGTTCTTGATAAATCAAGGAAATCTCTCGAAGTAGAGTAAGACCATGTGATATAATCATGCGAAGGATTATTTTGTGAGACACCTAATCTCATGAAGGCATTTTTAAAAGGAATCCAAAAATAGCAACCATTACATCATGAAGGTGAAACCAGTGATACAACCAGGTCTGCAAAGTATTTTAAGAGATCCCATGGACATAACCTCTAGTCTCATGAATGGTACTGCAAACACCTATAGTATTGTGAAGAAGAACTCATGTATATAGTCCGTGTCTACGACAATGACTCTATAAAAAACTGTTATGTCGTAAATGTGATCTTATGGAGAGTATCTTGTCTCGTGTGGGAACCTGTAGACACCGCCTATATCACGTTAAGGAAATGATGGTTCACATAACACTCTTGTGAAACCCTTACATGAAGAGTTTGAAATAAACCTGTGAAAAATCTCTTACCTATGCGATGGAGTTTAGGAGACACCGAAAATAGTACCTCCTGACATTAAACTACCTTGTGTGTGGGAAGTGTGATTGAAGAAGATCAATTCCTATGAACTTTTTATGATCATGCAAATGAGGCAGTGAGATCACAAGATCTATTCACATGAAAGAGAAGTTTTTCCCATGAGTCCTTCCAGGAATTGATGAGTAAAGTGAATGTGTGTATACATGACATACATATACAGAACCAAAAATAAAATATACAAATAGTGTGTGTGAATTTAAATGTGTGCATGAAGCAACAAAGAAGAAAGTGAATAATGTGAAGAGATAAATAGTTAATCCATGCTTTCATTCATATGTGAAGGAGAAAATTTTGATACCTCAGAGAATTTAAGATAGAACATGAATTGAAAATGAATAAAATTAATGTTCTAGGGATTCACATTCCATGCATCATTCATGAAGAGAATATGATTTAATTGGGTTTATAATTCAAGAAAAGAAAGGAATTGATATTGTGCAAGTCTTATCTTGCATAAAATAATAAAGAATATTTTTTTCACCCACTTAACACATTTATTGAGGCTAGGAACTTCATTTAAAAGAGGATTATCTACCTAATAAATTGATATATTAAAGAATAATATAACTTTAAGCATGTTAAAATATTCATCAATTGATCATTCTAAAAGGCAATGAGTTAGATTAGAAGTTGTATCTTCAATTTATTGAAGTGTAGTGTGTCGATTTGAATAAAATATTGTTTATTTGGTATAATTTGAATACCTATAGTTAAGGGACAAGATTATTTAGTTGATTGAAATCTATCTAGTTTAATAGAAAATATCTTGTTTAGAGTTTTTATTAAATATCATTAAAGAACCGGTGGTTCCAGTATAAAAAAACACCATTGAATACTGGTGGTACTAGTATAAAGAACACTAATGACTCGATATGATTTTTTATTTCCTGTATAAACATTTTGTCTAAATTCTAGGTGTTTTTAAAAATTTAAAATCAACAATGATAAGATAATTTGTGAAACAACCACATATTGATCACAGAAAGGAGTATGTATTTATACTGAACCTCGTAAAAATTCATGTGTGTTGTTTTCTATGTTATTATCTACATTTCATGTGTTTATAATTGTTGAGATAACACAAAAGATCCATTCCTCTTAACTAGGTACCAGTTTTGGAGTAAAGGGGAAATTAAAAAGAAATTAAATTTGGTAAAAAGTTGGGTACACCAATTCCCCCCCTCTTAGTGTTCTTGTAGGATCTATATATGTTCTAAAATTACTAAGGTTTTTGGGATCATAATCATTCTTTTATTGAGTTTTCATATAATATTAGTTTTCTCATTCTAGTATATAGATGGCACCTTTTGAGGCATTATATATAAAATGGTGTCGAACTCCAACATTTTGGGATAAAGGGAGAGAAAGGAACTTGATGGGACTGAAGTCGGTAGAGGAAGTGGCTAAGAGGAAGAAGATTATTTATCAATATTTGAGGACATCATAGAGTAGGAAGATAAGTTATCTAGATAACTAGAGTAGTGATGTTTCTTTCTAGGTATGAAATCATGTTTTTCTTAAAGTATCTCTATAGAAAAATGTGATTTGTTTGATAAAAGGGGTAAGTTAAGTCCATGGTTTATTTGACCATATAAAATCTTGGAGAAAGTTGGATTAGTTGTTTATCGAGTAGCATTTCCTTCAAGTTTATCCTAGGTATAAATTTTTTTCACATTTTTATGTTAAGAAAGTAAGTGCCAAATCCATCTCATGTTTTAAGCACTGAATTAGTTTAGTTAGAAGATAACCATTATTATGTGGGATAACCTATTCATATTCTTGACCATAAAGATCAAGTATTACAGAACAAGATAATTAACTAGGTTAAATTTTTGTGGAAAAAATTAGAGTTGATGAAGCAAAATGGGAATTTAAAATGTTATGAGGGAAAGATATCTCCACTTGTTTAATAAGTGAATAAAATTATAGGGATGTAATTTCCAAAAGGGGGAAGAATGTAACAAAACAGGTTATGATAGAATATATAATTTTTATATTTATTAGTATTCCCAAATTATTCATTATATATATATTAAGTAATTTTTAAAATTAAAAAGAAAATAGATATATTAAACTCTTTTCATATAGTGTTTTATTCGAAAATATAATTTTTAAATTGAATAATTTTCATTTCAAAAAATTAATTTCATTTTTTAATTAATCATGTAAAAATTTTATTATGATGAGTTTTTGATAATTTTTTGAAAATATTGATTTTTAAATGAATAGTAAAAAATACCAATTTTATTGGAAACTATATTTTATTTTAAATTATTTATAAAATTAAATTTTATTTTGGATTATTTTTAAAATTAAATTTGTTAATTTTCATTCAAAATGATCAAATTATGGTTCTCTAAATGAATTTCATACTTTAATTTAGTATATAAACATTTTATATTTAAAAAGAACATTTTTTCAAAAACTGTTTTCTATTATGTTTTTTTGGTTTAATTTTAATCTAAATTCTCCCGCTTATTTATTTTCAATTTTGAAAAATGGATTCTATTTTTTTGTTAGATTATGTATCTAAAGAGGGGGTGAATTTATTACCTAATAAAAAATTTGGTTCAAAATAGGTTTAAATAAAATCCCCTAAATAACTAAAAACATTCTAGTTAATCGAAATAGCATATTTATATAAGTTATGATCTTCTAAAATATTTCTCAAAGATTGATTAAGTTTCAGTTAAATAATTTATGAAAACTAGTTTAACTTTTGAAATAAATTTAGTTAATAAAAAAACATATATAAGCACTAATTAAGACTTACTATCAAAGTAGTGGTTTTTTTATAGTTTAAAACAGATTCAGTTTAATGTAAAGAAAGAAAATAAAACAAAAAACACATAGCGGAATAAATAAAAGAGGTTCAATGTCAAGTAGATACCTAATCCTCTCTACTTGGAAATAACCCACTTCCAATTAGATTATATAAAATAATCTTTGATCTACAACCTGGATCAGATATACAACAACAAACTAGTTGTCTTGGCCACACAATACATCTTCCATAATAATTGTGGGAATGAAACTAACACAAGATACACAATATATTCTTCCGCAAAACATGGGAAAACAGGTGTAAAGAGAATTATAGTATATCAAGTATACTCTATATTAATTATATGAGATAGTGTGCATGTTTAATACATAGAGTAAATACACAGTGCTTGTAATGTAAATATAATAAAAAAATGGAGAAAATAAAACATATAAAGAAGATATTATTGCTCAATATGATATTCTCTGAATCATGTGACTCCTTAAATGTATCTGGAGTATAATCTTGAGTCATGTTTCTGAAATTTTTTTAAGAATATAGTGTTGTGAACTCTTTTTTTCTAACTATGGAAAGAAACTGAATGTTCAATGTGATCCACTTTCTCACAGTCATGTGTAGAAAATATGATTCCTGTAAGATCTTAGTAATTGAAACTATTTTTGATTCTTTAAATTTGTTTCATGTATATTTATGTGTGTGTTTGTGTGTGTATCAATCTCTATCACTTGTATCTACATAAGGGATTCTGCTACTTCTTTTAATAGTATCATGCGGGAAGAATCATTCAGATCCTCTAATCCTCATACTATATGACTAACACACAAATTAATGCACCTCTAAAATAGTTTAAGAAAAAATCATTAAAATAACTCTCGACATTAAATTCGATAATATAACCATTATAAAATTTTAATTAAAATTAAAAAAAATAGAATTAGTGGAGGCAACTCATCTAAACAGTGACACAACACCGGTGGTGACTTAAGCGGAGGTGATTCATGCCAATGGTGACTCGTATTAGTGGTTATTCTTCTCAGTGGTAGGTCTTCTCAATAATTTTACAAATTTGGAGGTGACTAACTTCTAACAGTGATTCATCCTCTAGCGTTGATTATTTCCCATACTTAGCCAATTTTCCATCCTAATGGTGACTCATTACTGATGGTAGATCCTTTCAATACTTTTCTAAAATTTTATACTGATGGTGACTTGTCTCTAACAGTAGGTGTTTACAACACTTAGTCAAATTTACTGGTTCAAGGGAGATTCATATCTGACAGTGGTTATTTGCAATAGTTTGTCAAATTCTCATCCTGAAGGTGATTAATCCTTAATGGTGATTCATGTCTAATGGTAACTCATCTTCAACGGTGGGGCTTTCCAACACTTAGCCAAATTTTTACTAATCTACCTTATATTATTAAATGCTACTACAAAGCATAAAACTCATTAATAACATGCGAAACAAGATTTTTTTATCATTAAAATGAGTTTTTACACAATATCCCCATTTTTTGTGATCATAAATCATGGAATTTCATAAAAATTGAATAGAATAAACATGTGGTGTGAAAATAAGTGAAACTTAAAACAGAAATGGTATCAAAGATAGTAAGATGAAAATAGTATCAGAGATAGGTAAAAGTAAATACATATGATATCAAAGATTGTGAATTAGAATGGTATTAAAGGAACATTACCAAAAATTTAAGAAAATAAATTACATAGATTCATTCTCCCCCTTTTTGGATTATTAAAAGGTGAGAATAAAATATGAAATATAATGAAATAGAATAGGAATGATAAGAGAATTTACACTGAAAAGGTAAATTGAATTATAGCCCAAAAGATACTAAAAAAGTTTATACAAAAAGAGCCCCATCAAAGACTAAATGTATAAACACAAAAAATTTTGGGCTGGGCAGAAGAATTAAGTAGAGCCTTTCCCTTCACCTTATCAGAATTATAAGATTCATGTGTTGAGGCATAGGTAACTAATAGGATAGTTTTAGGGATATCAGGTACAGAAGGAGTCTCCTGGATAATGATAAGCCTGATATGTTGGACTACTTATCTGGGAGTTAGAATGAAAGTATGGAAATGATTAGGTAAGAGTGAATTTGGATCTCTGGTTACACCTAGCCTAAAGAACTCTGAATCATAAGCTGGAGGGGTGAGATGAGCAGTAATAGGAATGGAATCCTAATCTACTAATGCAGTTTTAGAAACATGGATAAAGGGTTTTATCATATTTATAAAGTCTAGATTAATGTTCCCAACCCCTTATATAATAATTAATATATCCTCTTTATCCTCCATAAACAACTTGAGCACAGGGGTCATTACCTTCAACTTATTGACTTGTTGTTTAAAATCTTGCATGATTGGAGGAATTCTTAGATATTTAGTAAGTAAATTGAAATGGGAGTAAATATCATGCTTAGTATAAATCCGATATAGACAATATTTTATAGACTTTATAATTTTCTCTCTATTATCTTTCATACCCTTCATATATTATCTAACCATCATATGCACATGATCACTATTATGTCGGATTTTCCTCAAACTTTCTTGAGTAAGGTCAGGTATAACACCTAAAGCAGCATGAAGCTCTTCCCTAACAACTATCCTAATCAAATCAATATCAAAAAATAAAAGGAGGATCATTAGAAGTATAATCCATATAAGAAATATTCCCCACCCTCTCTATAAAAATATCCATAGAATCTAAAAAGGAATATCTCATCCCATCCAATATAGATCTCAAAGTCTCTAACTCTTTGGATGACCACTTGTTCTTTATTTCCACTTATTGAATGTGATGCATCATTTTTTTCTGGATATGATTAATCACAAGTTCAAATAGATACCAAGCATATATATTACATATCTTAGTGACTTGAGGTGCCTGATTTCTTAATATCAAACCAAAAAATAGAGAGAATCCTTTATTTAAAGTATTCTAAGTCACCTCTAGTGACTAAATCCATTGGCATAGAATCAATGATAGGTGAACTACTACAAAATAGGAAAAGCACTGACTATGTGAGATAGGTTAAAATCCCAGGTATTTTATCAATTCTAAAAAAGTCTTGTTAAAGGGCTCATTTGTCGGTACTAAAAAAAGCACTGATAAATGGAACCTTTATCAGCATTTTAAAAAGCAGTGATAAAGGACCCATTTATCAATGCTTTTATTTAGAACTACTAAAGGAACCCTTTATCAATGATTTTATAAGCGCTGATAAAGGACCATTTATCAGAACTGATAAAGTAGACCTTTATCAATGCTTTTAGGAGTGTTGATAAATGTGTCATTTATCAACACTTTTAGAACTGCTGATAAATGTGTCATTTATCAACGCTTTTAAAAGTGATGATAAAGGGTCATACTATAGTGTGATGTAACAGCACACTATAGCACCACTGTAATGTGTTATAATAGTACACTGCAACACAAGATTCACCAAAAACACACCATGTATCAACAAAAAGAATCCCCAATACATAATTTAAATGAAATGAAATTTAAAACACAAATAAAAGAAGAACTCTATATTAGAGAAATTTCAAACATTGGTTTATACAATTACATAGATACAAATAATTACATACATTCAAAAACATCAATGTTCCTTTGTCTTTTAATCCTGACCTGACTCATTCTATTTCCAAAAAAACACTCTTTCTCAATAAAAATAACACACCTATATAAGAAAACTATTCTTATGTTTGTAATAATATAAAGAAATAAATTAACAGAAAGTGTTAATTTTACTGAAATTAATGTCAATTTTAAATAAAAAGATTTACTTAGAGTCATACTAGTCACACCATGCATCAGATTGAGGTGCATTTGATTCCAACATGTCTCAAATGACTTTCAGTGAGTGACACTTTTTGAACTAAAGTGTCGATTTTAAACTAATAGAAGATACTTTGAGTCACACCGGGCACATAATTTATATAATTGAGGTGTGGATGATTATTACACATCAAAAATTAATTATGGATAGTTTTTATAAATTATTTAAACAATCTGAATGCATTTTCTTGGTTTTGAGTAGGTCAGTTGTCCATTTTACTAAAATTGATGTTAATTTTAAATAAAAAGATGAAATTTTTGTCATACCAGTCACAACATGGGTTGGATTTATGTGAGGATGATTCCTAAACATATCCAATGAATTATGGATCATATTAATAAAGTATAAAAATAATACAAATATGTTTTATCATTTTTGAGTGTGTCAATTTCTTTTCTACTAAAATTTCATTTTAAACTAGAAACATTCACTTTGACTAATTTCAATCACATAATTTATTGGTTTGATGTGATATCAATTCATACATTTCAAAAATGACTTATGAATTTTTTTCTTAAATTATCAAGAAAATATGGGTGCATTTGATCGATTTTCAATGAGTGAAACATTTTGAACTAAAATGTCTATTTTAAACTGATATCGAACACTTTGAGTCATACTTGTCACACTGTGTGTTAGATTGAGGTGATTTTGATTAATACACATCTCAAATCACTTATGAATCATTTTCTTAAGGTATAAAAACTATCTAGATGTATGTTTTTAGTTTTGATTAGGTCAGTTTTTTTATTAAAATTTATACCAATTTTAAATAAAGATGCACTAAGAGTCATACTGGTCACACCATGCATCGGATTGAGGTGTAGTTAATTTCTACAAGTTCTAAATGACATATGGATTGTTTTCCTAAAGTATAAAGACATTATTCATGTGTTTCCTTGATTTTGAGTATGTCACTTGTCTTTTTTACTAAAATGTCGTTTTAAACTTGAAACACACACTTTGACTCATACGGATCACATTGTGTATCAACTTCACATGAGACCAATTCCTACACATAATAAATGATTTATGAATAAATTTCAGAAATTATCAAGAAAATACAAATATGTTTTCTTTTTTTTCAGTGAGTGACACTTTTTGAACTAAAATGTAGATTTTAAACTGAAAATGGACACATTGAGTCATATCTGGTACATTGTGTATCAGATTGAGGTGTGGATGATTCCTACACATCACAAATTACTTATGGATAATTTTCTAAAAGTATAAAAACAATATGAATATATTTTATCAGTTTGGGGTATGTAAACTATCTTTTTTACTCAAATTAATGTTAATTTTAAATAAAAATAAGTACTTGGAGTCATGAAAGTTGCATCATGTGTCGGATTGAGGTGAGGATGATTCCTACACATCCCAATGTCTCAAAAACTACCAAATTTAAATGTTAATATAATTTCCATTGAATTTATTTGTCAAACTTCCAACAATTCATGAGAAGTTTGAAACAAACCATGTGAACTCGAAAAATAATAAGCCACCTGTATAAGAAAACAATTATTATGAGTAATACTAAAAAGAAACCAAATAAACATAAATATGAAATAATAAATTAAGTCTATGGATAATGATTTCATTGTTCAATTATCAAGATTACCTATGTGATTGACCAATGGAGGGAACTTAATGTAAAGTGATAAATTTCAACACTATAGGAGTAAAAGTTTTTGAGGAAGAAGAAATATGTGGAAGTTTTGGTATAGAAAGGCATGAAAGATGGATAGATCACCCCAACTCAAATAAAATAATCCACATGTATAAGAAAACAATTATTATATGAGTAATAGTAAAAAGAAATAAATTAAACATAAATATAAAACAATACATCAATTATATGGATAATTATTTTACTGTGAAAACATCAAAATTACTTCTGTTATTGAGAAGATGAAGTGTCATTTATCTTCCTTAAAAGGCAGTGGAGAGAAATTTAAGGAAAGTGATAAATTAAACACTATATGGGTGACAAGTTTTTGAGGGAGAAGAAGTCTATGGAAGTTTTGGTGCAGAAAGGAGTGAAAGATGGACAGAGCACCCCAACTCAAACAAAAGAATCCACCTATATAAGAAAATAATTATTATGTGAGTAATACTAAAAATAAATAAATTAAACATAAATATGAAGAAATACATTAATTATATGGAAAATGATTTTATTGTGAAAACATCAAAATTACCTATATCATTGAGAAGAGGTAGCATCATTTCTCTTCCTACAAAGACAGTGGAAAGAACTTGAAGGAAAGTGATAAATGCAACACTACAGGGGTAAAAAGGTTTTGAGGGATAAGAAATCTATGGAATTTTTAATCCAGAAAGGAATGAACGATAAACAAATTACCCTAACTCGAATAAAATAATACACCTTTATAAGAAAACAATTATTATGTGATCAATACTATAAATAAATAAATTAAACATAAATATGAAACAATACATTAATTATATGGACAATTTTTTTATTGTGAAAAAATTAAAATTAACTTTGTCATTATGAAGAGGTAGTTTTGTTTCTCTTCCTACAAAGGTAGTGGAAAGAACCTGAAGGAAAGTGATAAATGACACTATACAGGTGAAATGGTTTTGAGGGAGAATAAATCTATGGAAGTTTTGGTGTAGAAATGCATGAAAGATGGATAGATCACCCCAACTCAAACAAAATAATCCACCTGTATAAGAAAATAATTATTATGTGAGTAATAATAAAAAGAAATAAATCAATCATAAATATGAAACAATAAATTAATTCTATGGACAATGATTTTACTATAAAAACATCAAGATTACCTCTGTGATTGAGCAGATACAACTTCATTGCTCTTCTTGAAAAGGCATGGTACATGGACAAAAATCTTTTAAAATAAATGAAATATTCAATAAATAATTAAAATTAAATCAATGTTACATTATATAATTTTTCAGTAAAATAAAGAAAGTATATCGTAGCATTACCTTTACATATTTCCAAAAGGGTTTCCTTCATTATAGTTTGTTCTTCCAAGGTATTGGTAACATCATCATGTGCAGAACACATTGTCTCATGAGTAGTCAAATATTTAATTTAGATTATGTTAATGTAGTAGAGAATATATAATATTATGAGGAAAAATATAATATATTAAAAAACACTTTTACCTTCTAATTGAACTCTCTTTCTTTTTCTAAGGGTTTAAAGGATTTGGTTCCTCTATCGAGAATCCAAATCCCCACTTTTTGGTCACCTAAAATGTATAATACATTATCCACATTGGGACTAGCATGAACTGATTATGATGTCCCAATGAAAGGGTCATCCTCAATTAAATTTTCATTAGACTCAATATTTGTTTTACTCTCTAGTAGGACAATCGACCAATTCTTGTTTGTTAGACCAGAGACCTAAAATACTTGCACTATTTGTGATGCCATTATGAACAACTTGTCTTTTTCCCCTTCAATGCTGAAATTCACCTTCACAAATCCCATTTACTCCATTTATATTTTCAACCCAGTTGTAATGGTAAATCTACACTTGAAATTTTGTATAATCCAACTTGTATATCTGTTTGATAATACCAAAATATGACATATTTTCATAAATTGTATTTATATCCTTGGAACTAGATATATTCATCACTTCAACCATAATCATAACACCACAGTTTTGTACCATACTGAAGTTATTTTTTCCATTTTTATAGAATTTATAACCATTTATTACAAAACCAGTGTAAGATATAACATTTTCATTCGGTCCTCTGGCTATCCATTAAATTCATTTGTCATGTGAATTCAAATTTTCAGATAAATCCTCATAAATTTGATCTCTGAACCATCCTATAATCTTTTTATTATGTGTATTTGATATTCTTCATTCATCCCATGATGGATTCAAATCTCTAGAAATTTATTCACGGGCTTCAATATATTGATAAAAATATTCACTATTATTTAATATGTAAATATTTTCTTACTCCCACTCTATCAAGGTAATTGTAACAACATCTCTTCCAGAAATTCCTTCATCCATAAGGTGTTCTCTATGATGAGACTTGGGGAGACCTATGCTTTCAATATCTAATAGGTAATCGATACATAATTCAATAGCTTATTAAAAAATATATCATTCTATAATACAACCATCTGTCCAAATTTGATTCTTGACATACCCTTTCAAAATCTTCATATACAGTTAAATGGGGTAAATCCATCTATAATGGATAGGACCATATAGTTGAATCTCTCTGACCAACTAAACAATCAGGTGGACCATTATATCAAAGAATGATGGTGGGAAGAACATCTCTAATTCACATAATATGATTACAATCTCTTTATTCATGATGGGAAACTTTACTAGGTCTATAACTTTATGAAATATGGCATTGAAAAATAAACAGATTTTGGTTAATGTATGCCATACATTTTGAGGCAGAATGCAATGGAAATCAACAGGCATTAAATCTTATATCAAAAAATGATAGTTGTGTGATTTTAGTCTTTGTAACTTCAAATTATTCATTAACATGGAATTCTTGGTATTTTATGAATACCCATGTGGAACTTTTACACTAGTAAGGAAAGGGAAAAAATTCAATTTTTCTATTTGGATAGAGTGTATGCTACTAGAGGAAGAAAAGTCTACCTTTTTCCCTTC
The DNA here is from genome assembly GCA_963277665.1 of Viscum album. Lineage (NCBI taxonomy): Eukaryota > Viridiplantae > Streptophyta > Magnoliopsida > Santalales > Viscaceae > Viscum > Viscum album. Next base: position 2,110,887,722 of record OY728152.1, read on the forward strand.
ACCAATGCCAACTCTTCCCTTATCCCCATTTCAATCAAGTCCAACCTAGCCTTGATTCCATCTTCCATTTTTTTAGGAACATTTAGTAACATGCTGATAACACTATCAAATATATTTTTTTCTACATGCATGAAATCAAAAAAATGTATAACATACAAAAAAATTCAATACGGTAATTCAAATAATATTGATCTATTCTTCCAACCTGATTTTATAAGGTTTTTTTAAAATAGATTATTGAAAACAGCGTCAATATTTTTTAATTTTTTTTATAATTTGTTTCCCATTACTAGAGACTGTGTTGTACCTTATTTGATATTCCCACCGAATTCTATCATACGGGATCAGAATTTATGTCTCCAAGGAAAAAATTTCTGATGTCCAAAAAACATAGTCATTGAGGAATGTTTCAACCTAACTGAATATATACATTTTTCAAAAATACGACACCCCAACATTCTATTAATTACATATCCTGATAAGTTTCCATAAGTGGGGAAGTAATTTATCGTCTCATACAACATGGACCTCAATCTGAATTCTTCACTTCTACGAGAATCATACATTATAACACATGTATCCCATGTCAATTTCATATCTTCGATAAATGGATCCAAATATACATCAATATCATTATCGGGTTTCTTTGGTCTAAATATAAGCAGCGATAATATAATGTATTTGTGCTTCATGTATAACCATGTCGACAAGTTATAATTTACCAACTTGATGGGCCATGTACTTTGAGTACTACTCTATACACCAAAAGGATTTATTCCATTTGTAGACAATGTAAGATGAAAGTTTCTCAGCTCTTCTCTAAATTTAGGAAACTCATAATCAATTTTCTTCCAATGAGGAGAATCTACTGGATGAAATAGGTTCCCATATTTAATTCTTGTAACTAAATACCATGTTAATTGTCTTGTGGTTTCCTGACATCCATATAGTCTTTTAAATTTTGGAATGATATGAAATTACCATACATATTTTGAAGGACTTGATTCATTTTTCTAGTATCAATCTTCTACACCATTAGGTAAGTTTATGTGTGATTCATGGTCCTTGAAAAACAATATGAAATCATTTGTAAAAGTATGTATTTTTTAGAGATTATGACCATTGAATGTAACATTAGTTTACCATCATATATTCAGCATGGTAGTTCATTTTCTTCTATTATAATTTATTTCAGAAGACCATGTAGTTCTGTAAAGTTGGTGTCACTCTATCCACTTCCATATTTCAAATTATATAACTTTAATACAGCTGACAATGTTGTGTATTTAGTACAATTAGTATACAATGGTTTCTTAGAACATCTATTTAACTCTTGAAACAACTTTGGATAATCATGAAGGTCATATTAAATTTCCATTTTCATTTATTCCATGTGATCTTCATCATATTTTACAAATGTATTCATATAAAATGATTTATAAATTTTAGTATCATCCCCGTCAACACCCACATTTAGTTTTTCCCATGTTTAGTCTGACATTTACAGCTTTGATCTATTCTGTGACAAATAAAATGTTCTTCCAACTCTTCCAGATTAATTTTTCTTGAATAACAATAATTTAAACACGGATACATGATTTTAGAAGGGTCCTCTACATGTTCTCTTTCAAAATTGATGAACTCTTTAACTCCATCATTATATCCATTTTTTAAACAATTAGCGTGCATCCATTTCCAGTTCATATCCATCCTATCAAGTTCAGAAAAGATTAATTTTATACAATATATAAATAAATACACATAATATATTCATTATCAAAATAATAAAACATTAAATATAGGTAAAAAAGGTACACTAGTATTATTAATTAATATTAATAACATGTATTTTTTAAATGTTCCATAATCTGTTAATAACCAATTATAAATAGTTTATAACTAATTTATATATAAAATAATTATAAGTGATTTCAATTTCATAAAATAAATTTTGAAATAATTTATAATCATATTATAAATTATATTATTCTTTTTATAAAGGATAATTAGAAAAATAATATCATTCCTCAAAATGTACTTAATGATATATATTGTATCATAATATATGATATAGTTTAAATATATATCATACCTTATAATTGGTGTTCCCTGAAAGTAAATAGATAATCCATGATCATCTATCATCTTTTATGATATATTTATAAAAAACGTTCGCTTTAAAAAGTACATAAATTTTCAAATATTGATCAATATAATAAACATGATTGGATTCTCTATTTTGAGACATGAAAATAGTGTATTTTATCACATAAAAATTATAATTGGCAATATAGAATGATATGATATGCCAAAACCCAATGAAAAAAAAAATTCTTATGTTAAAATCTCTTATATCATATTACATTATTATATTACTGTTTAAGATATCTTAATTAATAATTAATGCAACTAAAAAAATTTACACCATTTGTTATGATTGGGGTTATTAATTACATTATTTCATCCTTTTTTATATAATTTCAAGAATCATTTGATGCATTTAAAGTCTATTATACATATAGTAATTTCCCTTGGATTGAATAAAACCTATATTGGTAGTGTAAGAATTACATGAATCCACAACCCATGATATCTATGTTATGAAAAAATACCACGATGAAAATAAAATTGAAGAACATGTGTACCCTACACTTATGATGGTCACCACACTTAATTTTAGTCAAACTATATGATTAATATCCATATTAAATAACAAAAGGATTCATTCATGGTGTTTCTATAAGGAAAAATCATTTCCCAAATTCCATTAAGATAAGGATGCATTGATTTCAGATGCTTGATTAGACATATAACAAATTGCAGGCAGCAATGAAAGAAATAATACTTATCATTTAGAGAAGTTGAAATTATTTTTAAAATTTAAAAATTAAATTCAATATTCATTCCTAGTTATCATGGATAATTTATACTATATAGGAATCCAATTTCCATTAAAGGGACAAATTTCATAACTCCATTCAGGATTTAATTATTTCATGATGCCTTATTATTACTTGTAACATCATTCCTCCTAATAGTACATTTGATGTTGTTTGGAAGCCTTAATTTATAGGTTTGATTAAAGTCCACTTGGATGGTGAATCTAATGGTAATCATAGTCCCTTAGTATGCGGTTCTCTCTTTAGATGTAACAATAGACAATGAAGAAAGTTTATTGAAAACAGCAATTTAAAAAGACCAAAACATTGGTAGTCAATCAAATAATGGATCATAAACAAATCTTTCTATTCATAATCTAAAAGAAAAATAGTATACAAGAATTGGACCACAAATAATGACATCATCAAAGAAGAAATCAAAAACAAAATGAAAAATACACAAAGAAAATCGAAAGACCCGCCTCGCTAGGTTGAGGAAAATATGAGACCCTCTTTAGAAACCCTAAATACAACCAAACACAAGACGTTGGACAAGATGTTAGAGAAACTGAAGGTAGTCAAGTGGGGTGATTCAAGCATCGATTCATCCAGGAGGATCCCCATAAATTTGTGGTTTGTGTGTAAAGCTTCTGCTATCATGATGGGTTTGCAAATGGTTAGGTTTTTTAAAATAGATAGGGACTCTTTTATCAGCACTTAAAATAAGAGATGATAAAGATTCCTTTTATCAGCACTAAAGTTTTAGCACTGATAAATATTCATTTTATCAATACTTTATTTATCATTGATAAATCCTCATCTTTATCAGCACGAAAAAAGTGTCGATAAAAATGTTTTTTAGCACTTATTACTTAAGTGCTGATAAAGGATTTATTATTATAATTATAAATAAAAAAATGTAAATATATATACATAATGAATATATATAAATATAAATCTAATACTTTTTAAATATATTTATTATAATTTTATAATTAATTAATTATTTATTTATAATTATAGAAATATTTTTAAAAAATAATATTTATATCATTATATATATTTATATAATTATACATATCTATATTTAATACATATATATAAATATAAATATAGTAAATATAGTCATTATTTAAGTAAATTTATTATAAATTTAATAATTATTTAAGTATATATAATTATTTATTTATAATTATATAAGTAATTTTTAAAAAATATGTATTATATATAATTGTTTAAATATAGTAAATGTGCATTTATAAATATATTTATTTATAAATATTAGTTTAAAAATATATTTTTAACATTATTAATGAATTTCTAATTTTAAGTGCATGCATATATGTTAAAAAAGAGTGAAATTGAATAAATTAAAAATAATTACACTTTAAAGAAATTGAAAAAATGGATAAGTTTTGTGTGTGTGAATTATATATAAACATGCATTAATTATGTATATGTGAAATTAATATAACTCACATTTGATCTATGTTAAATGGAAAAATCAAATGACATTCATTTATATGTCCATTACACTATGCAATTATTCAATATTTTTAATTCGTATTAATTTTTAATTATAAACCATTATTCAATAAATATATGTTATTTAGTGGAAAGTGTATAATTTTTTTAATATATATATCATATTTATATACGTTAATATATATCTATATATTTAATTTATTAACATTCATTATCATAATTATCTAATTAATAAAATGTTTAATATTTAATAATGTAAATTCAATTTATTCATTTTTATCAATAATTATTTAATTAAAAAAATTTGAAATATTTTTTTAATACTCATTTTTTATTTTTTATTTATTTAGTTATTTCATTTTATTTAATCTAACCTTTATCAGTGCTAAAACAGTGTTCATAAAATAAATTTTTATTTGTGCTAAAAATAAAGCACTGATAAATGTTGACTTTATCAGCACTAAAAAAAGCCCTCATAAAAGGATAAATTTATCATTTCTTTCTTTAGTACTGATAAATATGCCATTTATCTATGCTTTTTTTAGCACTGATAAATATCATCCCTGTTACAGGCTTGTTTTGTAGTAGTGGTGAAGCAACTCTCTCAATGGCAGGTGTTGGAACATCATAAGAAAATCTCTACAAATCTCCTACAACATCAATCTCATCCACCAAATATCCATTAGGATCAATTACTTCATGAATAACATGCCTCTCATCATATGAATCTGAGTAGTCCAAACCAATTTTGACATACCCTGGGTACTTATCCCATTCCTCAAGAACGGGATCCATCAATCTAATAGAATACATATCATAGGTCTTAATAAGTATTGGTTTAGCAGTTGTATACTCAACAACGGTAGGTACAAAAATCCATATACTCAACATATCTCTACAAAATAGATATCTTCTCAATTAAACCAGGATCAAACTTCATCTTCTCATCAAATGAATGTTTAATAAGGGTCTTCTCAAAAACCATCTATACATCAGCTTTAGGCTCACTATAAACACCATTTATAGGATCAATATGATGACTTTCCAAGATTTGGTATCCCTTCCCCTCAAATGATTCTTCCTTATCATCTTTGGATTTTCTATCAACATATTCAACTAGGATCAGTCTATCTTTAGATCTAGAGGGAAATGATAATCCTTGACAAAAGATTAGTGCCTGAGGCATCTCAACATCCTTAGCTCTAATGCGGTCTGTAGGACCATCATGGTTAGAACCACCATTATTGTCAAATCCATCTCTTGTTTCATTTCCATATACATTACCATTTTCCTCATCTTCTCGTCCTCCTTATTCTTCTTCATCTTCATCGCTATTATCACCACTTAAATTTTCTTCAGAGGACTTAGAAGTGATCTCGAATTTCTATTCACTATAAGATTCAGTTTCTTCTTCTTCACTTCCTTCTATTAATATATTCTCTCATACTAGGAGAGACCTAGGAGGGATAGGAGCTTCATAAGTAATAGCAGTAGAACTTTTGGGCAGGTTTGGATCACTACCATCATCCACAGAAAATACCTCCTCATAAATTTAGGTAGCAACCTCATCTAATTCCTCATCTTAATATTCAAACACCTCATTTGGATCTAAGCCAGGATCCACAGGATTCATCGGTCTACATGGATGATCAAATGGATTGAAGTATTCATAACGCCTTTCACCATCATCAACCCACTATTTCTTCTAGGGTTTCCAACTAATCTTCATCCTTTTTCAAATGACCCTTGTAATGAAAAATCCACCACACTTAACTACCATTTATTATAATTCATCAACTAATCCATTGGCCACCAACATTTCCAAAATAAACTTTTGATAAATAAGGTATTTTGATCTCAAAGATGAATTACACATCTCCATCATATGAGTCATTAGATATCTACAAAGATTGATATTTTCTCCTCTCTTCATAAGACACATAAGATAAACATCTTGATACATCATTATCAATAAATAAACTTTCCTTGGTCATATTATATGTTGAATAAACTTAAAAATAAGGCAACATTATCTATCAATCTCGGTAGAAACTGGTCTTCTTACTATCCCATCTCCAATCAATTCTTCCAAAGAATCCTCATATACCAAGTTATTACTTTCATCATGAAAATAACTTTAATAATCATTTGAAAATACATCATGAGGTACTCTCAACCACCTATCCCATTATCTTGAGGAAAATACAACTTTTCATCCATTTAATTTTCTTCTTACCCAGACTTCGTATTCCTCAAAACTAAACTCGACATACTAGTAAAATCAGTGCACTGACCTAGGATAGAAGGGTATATCATTACAAGAAAACCATTCCACCCATACTAATTCTTGCAAAACTCTGAGTACCAAATACTTTCTTGACATTAACCATCCTACATGAAATTATTTTTTAGGAACTATAACTCTCTTCTCAAGCTTCGGATTCACTGGATTAATAGCAGCTGAATGATTGGATTCTACTTTATGCTTATTTAAATTACATGACTTGTCTGAAGAAGATTCAGTGTCTCTATTCATTATAACCATGTATATTGTCTAGGAACATTCAGGAGAAGGAGAGGTAAGGATGACGGTTGGGAGAGAAAGGGTTGTGATAGGACATGATAGCAATTCACGAAGGAGTGAGAGCATTGAGAATTAGACGAGTGTCTAATTTTATATCATTTAGTGATTTTGGAATTTTTAAATTGAAAATAAAAAATAGAATAAAATTTGAATAATTTAATAATTAAATAAATAACTCGTAAAAATAAATTAGAAATGGAGTCTTAAAAACTAAAGACAAGAAATTGAAAAATTCATATTGTTTCCAATGATGGGTAGAACTCAATGGTGGGTAAAACTCAATATTGGGTAAAACAAAACAATGGGTAAAACTCAAAGGTGGGTAAAACTAAATGGTGGGTGAAACTCAAAGATGGGTAAAACTCAACAGTGGGTTCCAAAAAAATAAATTTAACCAAAATTAATCATACCTAATTCATGTTTGATGTAGTTCATTCTCTCATAATTCAATGGTTTAGTAAAAATATCAATAAGATGTTTTTATATACCGATGTATTAAAGAGATATATCTCCCTTCTGAAAATTTTCTCTCAAAAATTAATGTCTTACATCAATTCATTTTTTTCTAGAGTGAGATACCAGGTTCTTAGAAATATTTAAAGCACTTGTATTGTCAAAATTTATAGCTACATGTCATAATTGGTATCCATAGTCTAGTAAAGTGTGTTTCATCTATAAAATTTGTGCACAACATCTACTTGTAGAAATGTTTTCAACTTCAACAGTAGACATTGTGATAGAATTTTTTTTCTTTCTAAACTAAGAAACTAGATACTTGCTTAAAAGATGACATGTTCTAGAGGTGATTTTTCTATCTAAATTCCAACTACTAAAATTAGCATCTGAATGACTAACTAGGTCAAATTCTTATCCACTAGGGTAAAATAACCCTAAATTATTTGTATACTTGATGTATTTAAAAATCCTTTTTACAACAACTACATGTGTCTCTTTTTTATTTTCTTGAAAATGATCACACATACACACACTAAACATAATGTCAGTTTAGCTTATGGTTATATAGAGAAGACTTCAAGTCATACCTCTGTAACTGATTTGAGTCGCTGATTTCCTAGATTCATCAAGATATAATTTATAGTTGTTACTCATAGGATTATCACTACTCTTAGCATTATCAAAATTAAAAAAAATTAAAAGTTATTTAGTATATCTACTTTGATTTAAAATAATTCCTTCTTTATTTTGAAAAATATGAAAACAAAGAAAGAATTTCAGTTCAACCATTAAACTCGTTTCAAATTATTTTTGCATAATATTTGAAAAATATTTACATAATTTTTTTTGAAGATCCAAAAATAATATCATCCGCATAAATTTAAACAACTAAAACATCTTTTGAAATTATTTTTATAAATAGGGTAGGATCGACTAAACCTTTTGAAAATACTTTTGAAATAAAAAAATATCTGAGACTATAATAGAAATCTATAAGAGCTTGTTTCAAACTATATAAATCTTTTGTTAACTTGAAAACAAGATTTGGAAAATGGGGTTTTGAAATCTAGGGGTCGTTCAATAAAAACATCCTCAACTATATAACCATTTATGAATTCCATTTTGACATCTATTTGATATATGTTTAAATCTATATGTGTTGCAAAGTCAAGAAGTATTCTAATGAATTCAAGTCTAGATATAGATGAAAAGTATTATCCATAGTCTATATCCTCTTCTTGACTATACCCTTATGTAACTAGTCTATCCTTATTCCTTAGTGTTGTACCAGGTTCATCAACCTTGTTTCTAAACACCCATTTAGTTCCTATAGTTAAGGTGTATTTGGGTCTATAAAAAAGTTCCCAAAATTTTTTATTTCAAATTTATTGGGTTCTTCTTGCATAGATATTACCCATAATTCATTTTTAATTGCATCATTGATGTTCTTAGGTTCAAGTTTTGATAATAATTCTTGATGTTTAACCTGGTTTCTTAGAGAATCTCTAGTTTGTGTACCTCTAACTAAGTCTCCAATAACATCATATAAATTATAGTATTTAAGATCCCTAAAAACTCTAGAAAAATAAGTTTTGGTCACCTCAGGGTCTTCTACAGGTTTAGGTTCTAAAAGATCATCAGAAATGAATGATTTTTCTGCATGTTTTATAGTATAATTGGAAGGTTTTGAGTTTAAGTTAAATGTATATAAATCATCCTAAAGGTTTTCTGAAGCGTTATTAAGATCATGTGGATATTTCTGAAAAACCTTTACATGGAAATAATCTTACACATACATGGTTATTTTGTTAAAAACTCTATAGGATTTACTAACAGTTGAATAACCAAGGAAAATTCCTTCATCAATTTTGGAGGTAAGGTTGTCAAGATTATCCTTAGTGTAAATAATAAAGACTTTGAAACCAAAAAAAAGTAATTAACCATAGTCTTTCTACTATTCCAAATTTCATAAGTGGTTTTCTTTAAAATAGATCTATTTAAAACTCTATTAATTATATAATAGGATTTGTTCATAGCCTCTTCACAAAAGTTGATAGGTAATTTATATTCATTAAGCATAGTTTGGGCTATCTCTTTAAATTTTCTATTTCTTCTTTATATAACTCCATTTTGTTGAGGATCCCTATGAGTAGAGAAGTTATAACTATTTCCATTTTGTGAGAAAAAGGATTCAAATTCCTTATTTTCATACTCATAGTCATGGTCACTTTTTAAGGTCTTAATTTTAATTCCACTTAGGTTTTCTATTGACCTATAATACTTCGTAAAATAAGAACAAGATTCACTTTTGTGAGCTAAGAAGAATACCCAAGTATACCTAGATAATTCATCTACTATTACATAGACATAGTGATTCCAATTTAAAATAGAAACTTCAGATTGTCCAAAAAAGTCCATGAAAACCAACTCAAGAGGCTGAGAAGTTGAAACTTTTTTCTTTAATTTAAAATAAATATTATGTTATTTCCTTTTTTGAAAAGGGTTAAAAACTTTTTCATTTGAAAATTCAAGTTTGTGTAGATCCCTAACTAATCCTTTTCGAGTATTATTTATAAGTTAGTGAATGTTACAATGTCCTAGAATCCTATTCTAAATCCAAGATTCTATATTAAATGCACTTAAGCAAGAAACATTTTGATAAATCAAATAATCAATATTAACAACATAAACATTCTAATTTATCAGAGAAGTAAATACTAAATCATTTTTATAATTAAAAACATTACAATAATTGTTTTTGAATTTAACCTAAAAATCATCATAGAATTTTGAAATGCTAAGAATATTCAATTTTAAACTATTAAAAAAAGGTAATTTAGAAACTAAAATTGAGTTGGTGTCACTGATTTGGCAGAGGCTAATGATCTTTACTTTAGAATTGACACCAAAGTTAACAAGTATTTTATCAACATTTATGAGGTTATTGAAGCTATGTTAATATCTTGTTATGCTCCTGGAACATCCACAATCCAAGTGCCACAAATTTCTACTGGATCTCTTTAAAAATAATTCCTACAAAAAAATTATACTAAGAATGATTTTGGTACCCAGATTTTAGTGGGTCCAAATATGTTAGTAACTAGGGCCTTAGAAACCCATATTTTCTTTATTAATTTCCTATAAGTATATTGTAAAATATTTGAAATAAATACATTATTAGGTCCAATTGAATAAAAAATTGTATTATAATTTCTGGAATTATACTTAGGAATAAAATTTCTCTTAATAATTCTTCTCTATACATGTTGGTAGCCTAAACCATTAATATATTTAAGAGCTATTTTTTCTATAGTATTTGAGTGAGATTTTATCTTCCATTTGTAAATCTCTATAATTATTTCTTTATTTTTTCATCATACAATTTTATTTTACTGTTTTATTTTAAAAACTGATCATTTTTCTCTTTTTATATAGTGAGTTCATTTCTAACACTAACAGATAAAACATTCTATTTCTTCATAACATTGTATTTTTCTTTGATTTCATTAATGGTATCTTCAATCATTTTGAAATACTCAAACATTTACTCTTTTAACATATCAATATAATTTTTTCATCTTAATAATTATCATAATTGAGTATAAGAGATATGATAGGTAACTCAGATATATTTTTCACATATTTTTTCTATCAGGTTTTTTTTCATGTGTTGAGTATGAATCATTGGTGTTATTCTTAGAGGCACTACATGTGGCTTTCATAGATTTATTATAATTTCTATCCTTATCTTCAAACTTCATATTTTATTTTAACTTAAGACAGTCAGCCTTAACATGTCCTTATTTTAGACTCATAACAGGTAATATCATTTCAATTATCATCTATTTTTTTGTCATTTTTCCAATTTCCAATATTATCATGCTTTCCCTTTTAGATTAATTTCCTGAAAATTTTATTCTTCTTGTAGAATTTATTAAACCTTCTTTCCAAATGGGATATTTCCTCATCAATATCATTTGACGATTCCTCATCACTAGAGCTTTCATCTCGAACTTTTTCCTTTTATTTCTGATTTGATGCAGTAGACTTGAAAGAAACAGATTTACTCTTAGGTTCATCGTCATCTTCATGGTTAAATTTAAACTCTTCACCATACATCATTAACTTCCCAATCAATTCCTTGATATATATTTTACTAATTTAACAAGATTCACTTATTGAAACTGATTTCTCTTTCTATCTCTCTTGAAGAAATATCAGTAATCTTATGATTTGATCTTTATATGATACTAGATTCCCCAAAGAACTTATTATGTTCACCATATCATTAAACCAGAGATATATATTAGAAATAAAATCATCAGGTTTCATTTTCAATGTATCATATTTAATTTTATAAGTATTCAATCTCATTTTATTTACATTACTTGTTCATTCATGATAAATAGATAATGTATCCCAAATTTCAAATGAAGTTTTACTAGAAGATATACTATTGAATTCTTAATCTCCTAAGGCAAAATAGAGAGCATTCATATATTTTCAATTATTATTATAAGAAATATTAGTAGCATTATCCCAATTATTCTTATCAGTCTTAGGTAACTCATATTTTTCCTCTATAGAATACCAAATTTCAAACCCCATGATTCCAATATGTATTTTCATTTTTATTTTCCATTGAGCATAATTATTTCACTTTAAAAAAGGAGTTATGTTGGTAGAAAACCCTTCTTGACTATTATTCATTTAAAGAACTAAATTTAGAAATGATAGAAATTTAAGATCTTTAAAAAACAACTAAAATCAAAGTTAAAAGGTTTACGAAAAACCTTTGATTCCAAATGTTGGTCTAAGTGAGTATATTAAAAGGGGTCGATTGAGTACTTGATGAAATATTTTGTTCAAAAAAGGTTTAAATAAAACCCCCCATATAATTAAAAATATCCCAATTAATCCAAATAGTAGATCGATATAACGTATGAACTTTTAATAGATTTATCAAAGATTTATTTAGTCTCATTTAAAACAATTATGAAAACTACATTAACTTTTGAAATAATTTTCTTAATCAAAAACTTATATAAACACTAATTAAGACTAATTATCAAATTAGTGGTTTCTTCTAGTTAAAAACATATTCAGTTTAAAGTAAAGAAATAAAACAAAACATACATCTGAATAAATACAATAGGTTCATTCTCAAGATGATACCTAATCCTCTCCACTTAGAAATAACCTACTACTAAGAAGATTATATAAAATAATCTTTGATCCACAACCTGTATCAGGTATAAAATAGAAAACTAAATTTGTAGGCCACATTTTACCTATTTCAAAGTAATTGTGGGAATAAAACTAACACAAGACACACAAAGATATCTTCTACGACACATGGTAAAATAGGTGAAAAGTGATTTAGAAGATATCGAGTATCTTATAGTTAAATTATAGGATACATTGTACATTTTTAATATATATATTAAACATAAAATACTCATAATTTAATGGTAATACATATACAAAACAAATAAAATATTTAAAGAAGATGTTGTTATTCAGTATGATGTGCTCTGGATCTTGTGACTCATTGGATGTAGCTTGATTAGAAGCTCGAGTCATGTTTCTGAAAATTGAAGTAGAACAGAGTTTTGTAATCTATTTTGTTATACCTATGTAAAGGAATATAATGTTTGATGTGATCCACTTTCTCACAGTTGTGTATAGGCAACATGTAGCTTGTAAGCTCTCAACAAGTGGAACTCTTTTTTGTTCTTGCAATATATTTCATCTCTCTTTACATGCGTATGTATATATCTCTCTATAACTTGCATGCGCACAAGGGGATATACTACTTTTAATATTAGCATATAGGAAGAATCACATGGATTCTCTACTCCTCATACTGGACAACTGACACACAATTTAATTCATATCTGCAATATTTTACGAACAATAATTAAAATAACTATCAGAATTAAATTCGATTATATACCTTTTAGAAAAATATAATTCAAATTAATAAAAATAGAAATAGTGGTGGTGACTACTATGAACAGTGACACAACACTATCGGTGACTTAGGATAGCGGTGACTCATGCCAACGGTGACTCATCTGAGTGGTGAGTCTTCTCAATGAGAGGTCATCTCAACACTTTTCTAAATTTTGAGGTGACTAAGTTCTGATAGCGAGTCATCCTTCGGTGGTAATTATTTCTCATACTTATCCAATTTTCCATCCTAATGGTGACTCATTACTGATGGTAGTTCTTTTTAATATATATCCTAAATTTTATACTAACAGTGACTCATTTCTGACAGTAGGTGTTTCTAATACTTTTTCAAATTTATTGGTTCAACGGTGAGTCATATTTGATGGCAAGTGTTTTAAACACTTTGTCAAATTCTCATCCTAATGGTGATTCATCCTCAGTGGTGAGTCGTATCTGGCAGTGACTCATCTTTAATGGTGATTCTTTCCAAAACATAGCCAAGTTTTCACTAATCTTCCTTATATTATAAAATGCTACCACAAAGCATAAAACTCATTAATAATATAAGAAACATGATTTTGTGATCATTAAAAAAAGGTTCCAACACATATTTAGAATTAGTGGGTCCAAATTTAGTAAATAGTTCCCTTCTATTTTTTTATTAACACAAATAGTAACCCTAGTGATTTTTTACCATGATAAAAGGGTAAATCGGTTAATTAAGGTTAAAAATAAAATTATAAGGACTAGAAAAATTACATAACACCTTCCAAAATTTTATTTTTTGATTCAATTTCATCTATAATCATCCATTATTCTATTATGTGGACTTTTTTTATTTTAATGTGATTATAACGTTTATAATTTTTTATTTAGAGAAAAGTAAAAATATCACACTCTTTTTTTTAATGACTATAATATTTTAACATGGGTATAACAAGAGGATATGTTTATTTATAAATATTATTTAGAAATATAAAAGTTTTATCTTTATTATGGTAATTTATTTTTAATTTTTAATTAAGAAATAATTACTTTAAATTCACACACAATGATGACACGATAATTATTCGATTAATGGAAAAATAAAATAAATTATATTAAAAATATTAAAAGAAATAAAATTTGAGATAATTAATATGATAAAATAATTTTATATATGAACATGAAATTTTCGGAATGTAATGAGTTTTTTTAGTTTTACTTTTTTTCTTGATGTCATTAGAGTCAAAGTAATTGATAATTCAAAAAATAGACAGTAATGATATTTTATAAGAAATAATATTTGATAAATTGTTTTAAAATTATTAAAATTATTATATTTATCCAAGTGATTATTATATGGTATATAATATCAACCATGGTCTATTTATGGGATTTTTTTAATTTATAGTAACTATATTGACCCTCAAGGAGTAAAAATACATGTTGTCACTGTAAGTTTGAAAGGGGTTAATGAGGGGTTAAAACAAAACAATTCCGGTAAAAATATGATCAAAACCTATCTGATTTTTATTATATAAGAGTATTTTAACCCATCCTAGTCCTATATTCAAAATAAATTAGTTTTTATCCTTTTTTTAATTGATTATTAATTTATATTAATTTAATATTTTTTGAAATTCCAAGAGTGTCCCTCCCCTCTCTTATAAAAGGGAACCTCCTCTTCCCTTTACTTCACACTTTGAACCCATTTTTTTCACCTAATATCTTCCTAAATACCTTAAAAACATCCCTCCCCAAATTATATTGGACTTATTTAGGGTATATACTCAACCTTAGTGGTCTTAAGGTGTTAATCAAAGGCCACATTCTAAAGAAGAGGTATAGTTTTTAACCGCATGTTTTAGTTTTATTTCTTCTTCCAATTACTTAAAATATTCCTTAAATATTCCTAGATAATAAAAAAATTATCTTAAAAATAATTAGGTTTTTTATGTTAATTCCACAACCTTTATCCATCTCCCCTACCACTAAATGGGAAACAAAACCATCATTCATATGTATGGTGGACTACTGCCTCGTAAACTGACGTAATTTATTTTCCATAACCATCTCTCATAGATGGATTATAATGATAGAATCCATATTTTTATATTATATTCATGACATATTTATTATTTTTAAAAGATAACATATCATTTTATTTATTACCTTTTATTCACTGAAAAATAATAATGTCATTATTGTGTACGTGTGTACTACCACCTCCATGAAGCGATGTAATTCATTTTTCATCACCACATCACATGTATGACATATATAAGTACATTTAAAATATTAATATAAAATTTATGTTATTATTATCATTATTGAAATATAAAATAATACTTAACTTTATTCCCTAATGATTTTTGAAAATAGTAAACATTACTCATGCGTACGTACGGACTATTATCTCCTTGTTGGTAACGTAGATCATTTTTTATAACCATATTTCATTATTGGTTTTAAAACTATGATTAATGTATAATAATTAAAATTATTTAATGATTATTATTCATTATATGGTGTAATAATGACCTCCTTTACCATAGTCAACCTATCGAAGTCATTTCTGACATATGAGCTAAATATACTCAAAAAACATAATGTGAATTTAATTGATTAGGTAATTATATATAACATGGTATTAAAAGAAATAAAGGAATAAATAACTTGAAAAATTTTCTTAAGAAATTATATAATTAATATTATTTTTATTATTTAGGAAGATAAAGAACATATGTGATGACTTGGACTCGAGGTCAGGTTCTTTTATTTAAAAATCATCTTTTAAAAGTTTTCCTTCCAAATATTTATATTCCATATCCATTTTTTAAAAATGATTGTATAAATGTAATTATATGGATATTTAATTTTAATAATGGATATTTGTTTCTTTCTTTCAATTTTTTTTTAAAAAAAGTAATTTTTATATGGAATTTTTGACTTTCTTTACAAACGACAAAAGGAATATTGTATTTTATTGTATATGGTGACAATGAATTCTCTCCCCACCATAATTGTTATTTGAAGTTTGGAATACTTTAAAATATTACATGTTTTATTCAAATATAAACCCTATTTATGGGCATTTTGGTATTTAAAATGGTCTTTTAAAATCAAAGGATATTTTGATATCAGAAAGTGATTTTCATATGAGATTTTTTTCAGGAAAAAGTACAATAATAAAATGTTTTATTTTTGAAATGGTACTTGAGAGTTATACAAGAGAAATAGGAGAGCCTAATACATCTTATATGAAGGTTTGAGACCTTTTATAGCTCATGGGTGAGTCTAATATAAATTTTACTATGGGTTCACCCATATTGCATTGGGTTAGCCTAATATATTGTATATCATGGGTGCACCCAGATAACACTCCAATACATTGGGTAATGTAACTTGAATTCATAGAAAATAAGTAGGGAGTTACTAGAGGGTTTATTTTATGGATTTAACTAGGTTCTAGTTATTTATGAAGATGGTTTAAAATGGGTCATGAATGTGATGCTCTAAGTTTCCAAAAAGGTTTTTTATTTACTTATTATGGGTTTTAATGGTTTTATTTGAGAAACAATTATGTGTTATTTTCATGTGTAAATGATTTATTTCATTCTATCAAATAACATTGATATAAAGGTAAAAAATTTATGGGTTCTCATTTTTTTCATTGGACTAACATATTTCTTCTTTTAATGTCCCTTACTAAGAATTTCGAGATCATCCCATGTTTTAAAATGTTTTATACAGGGTTTAAGGATGGGTAAAATAAATGAGGGGTTCAAGTTAAAAGTTATGAAAATTTTCATGAAAAGAAATCATGTTTTTTAAGTTAAATATTATGAAAAAATGGATATTGATTATAGGTTTCCACTTTATATATGTATGGTTTTGTTATGTAATAGTTATAACTTAACTCTTTAAAACTTTAAACCTAAATGATATTTGGAAATATAAGTAAGTGAATTCTAGTTTAAAGTTACT